>CM073922.1:28931377-31431377 GCA_037179545.1 Sesamia inferens | reverse complement strand
AAAACCCTCTCCGACCCGTGAAGGTGTTGTTAGGTATCGATAACTGATTCTACTAATGCATACAAAACCGGGCTTTACTTAAAAAAAAATCCCCCTAAAAAAAATAAATATTATTTCGCAAAAGGAGGTAACTTATTAAATGTGCGTTGACCACCCTTCGCCTGCCGACCGCGGGGGGCGGGCGGCAGGACACGCGGCACGTGGTCGCATCGCTATTCGCTCATAATAATACCGGTGTTGTCACTTTTTAAAAATTACCAAATTTCGGGGAAATTGGAATTAATTCGTTGGAAAAAAAGATTATTTCAAAATTCATTTGTATTGGTACTATGATGAATACGTAAAATTTTATATTATATTTGGTCATGTGTTTACCTAACCTCTATTATCCTTATGGGTCGGACAGGGTTTTCGTAACATACTGTATATATATATTTTTAAATCATGAAAAAGCCGACGAAAAATTCCACCACTGGGAGGTTCAGAATCATGTACTGGATCCATGGTACTCGTTTGTGCGTTGATGTCAGATACACCCTTTATAAACAAAATGTAGACTCATATGTCTACATAACATACATATGAAGCACAATCTACAAAAAAATATTTGTTCAGAATAGAACTTTGCGATACCATTCCGTTGTCAATAGTGCGGAACTGCGGAACCATTCAGCAAGTAAATACAATTCTACGCAGTCCTTTATAGGTCCATTTTCCTATTTATTTTGTCCTTCGACCTAAGGTCAAGGTCAAAGTTATGTAAGATGACATAGTTATAGCACAGTATGTTGTAGATTATGCCTAATCTCAGCTGTGTAAACCAGGCCTTGGAGCCTACTGGCACGTTTTATTATTTTCATTGTGTTCTGTTCTATTTTTATTTTATTTGAAAGCCTTGTTTACCTTAGCGCTTACTTCAATATAAACTTTTCACCGAACAACATCTTTCCTTTAAAATATTTATTTACCACGGTGCCACGAACCCCGTCGACCTTTATATCTACAAAACGTTATCAGCACGAAATTGTGGAGTATAAAATCCGTGTGTGAAATATATACAAAAGTGTATTTTTTTGGAAAATATTGTTTTTTGTATTTTTGGTGTGCGTAAACATGTCACATGATACTGGTGATAGTAATGTTGTGGCGAAGTCAAGCTCTTCGTCATTACCAACCTTTGGCTTAAGAAACAAGGAGGGTTATCCGACGTGGAAGTTTAAAATGAGAAACTACCTACTCCACGAGGATCTCTGGTTTGCCGTTACTGGATACCCAGAAGGTGACACAACTCCTCAGGCTATAAGGGTAAAGTACGATACAAAAGCTCTTGCTAAGATTTGCCTAACTGTAGATGGTGCAGCTATAACTCACGTTAGAAGTGCAAAGACTGCATCGGAAGCGTGGAAATCATTACAGAAAGCTTTTGAGGATAACGGTATAGGACGAAGAATAGCTCTTGAACGTAAGTTGTACCGCTTAAGTCTCGCAGATTATGCAGACATTGAACAGTACATAAATGCAGTTACTTCAACTGCACAGGATCTTGCAGATATTGGGAAGGTGATAGAAGATACGTCGATTGCCGCTATACTTTTAGGTGGACTCACTCCAAAATATGAGCCCCTTATTATGGCGCTTGAAAATTGCAATGTTGATGTAACTACTGACCTGGTAAAAACGAGACTCCTTAATGAAATGTCTAAAAGCGACACATTAACGACGGATTCGGTATTTCAAGCAAAAGTGAAACCTAAATCCAAAAAGAAGAAGGAAGTAGTATGTTATGACTGTAATGTACCCGGACATAAAAGACCAGACTGTCCATTGAAAAAGAAGAAGGAAAAGGGTAATGTTACGAGTACAAATGACTCCTCATTTACTGCTTTGAATACTTCTGGATCTGAAAACAAGGATGTTTGGTATGTAGACTCAGGTGCAACTAAACATATGTCTTCAAGGCGTGATTGGTTTCAACATATAAAGTTGACTGATAGAGGAACCGTAACTGTCGCAAATGGTGAAAAGATCAAATGTTTAGGATTAGGAGATATTTCGATCTCGACACCTAAAAATAAAATAAATACAATTTCTGATGTTGCTTATGTACCAGACTTAAATGCTAATTTGCTATCTGTAAAAAAAGCTGTAGATAAGGGTTTTATATGTGTTTTTAATAAAAATGGATGTAACTTTTATAAAAATGATACCTTTTGTGTTACAGGTGATTCGCTTCTTCATGCTTCGCCCTGTGGTGGATTGTATGTACTTAATGGCTCTACAAATGTTTCCAACACTGTGGCTGATAATTATTTAACAAAAGATGAGCACTCTGACTGTCAGGATAGGTATCAAATCTGGCATAAGAGACTTGGACACCTTTGTCGAATAGGCATGAATCGGTTGAAGAATCACCAGGTAGGGGTAGAATTTTCCGTAGTAAATAAATCAAGTTGCATCGCTTGTGTAGAAGGCAAACAAGCAAGAAAACCTTTTAAAAGGATAGCTTTTAATAGAGCAACTTCACCTTTAGAGTTGATCCACTGTGATCTGTGTGGACCTATGTCTACAACCTCTTTTCAAGGTAATAAATATATGTTAACTTTAGTTGATGATTATACCCGAAAAGTTTTTGCGTATTTCTTAAGTTCAAAGACCGAAGTAAAAGATAAATTTTGTCATTTTCAAACTTTAGTTGAAAATCAATTAAGTTTTAAAATAAAAAGGATTAGGACTGATGGCGGCACAGAGTTTGTTAATAAAGTTTTTGCTGATTATCTTTCATCAAAAGGTATCGCGCATCAAACAACGACGCCTTACAGCCCTCAACAAAACGGAGTTGCAGAGCGAACCCACCGATCTATAACCGAGAAGGCGAGATCGCTGCTGGCTGAAAGCTCACTACCTAAGGCTTACTGGGAAGACGCATTTCGCGTAGCTGTATACCTAAAAAATAGGTCCCCTCATCGAGCCTTAAGTGG
Source organism: Sesamia inferens (assembly GCA_037179545.1). Taxonomy (NCBI): domain Eukaryota; kingdom Metazoa; phylum Arthropoda; class Insecta; order Lepidoptera; family Noctuidae; genus Sesamia; species Sesamia inferens. Next base: position 31,428,399 of record CM073922.1, on the reverse strand, counting down.
GGATATACCCTATGATAAATGGTGTGGCAGAAGATGTGATCTTAGTCATCTAAGAATTTTTGGATGCAGAGCCCTTGTCCACATACCTTCATGTAATAGAAAAAAGTTGGACATGAAAGCTGAAGAAGCTATTTTTGTGGGTTATTCTGAAGATCCAAATAGTTATATTTTTAGAGATCCTTCTAACCCACGGCGAATCCTAAAATCTAGGGATGTAACCTTTTTTGAAAACTGCTTTACATTTTTGAAACGAAAGCAGAATGAACCTGAAGTACAGTCAGATTCAGTTAAGATGGAACCTGAGGTACAGTCGGACTCAGTTTTACTTTTTGAAGAAAATGCTGAAAGAGATGAAAATGAAATTGAATTTCACGATTGTGTTGAGAGTATCGACCCTATAGCTGAAACGTCTTCACCAATAAACACACAGCGTTTTGATGAAGAACCAGCTAGTTTGGAAGAGCAGCCATTTATCCAGGAGCGTCGGTACCCCTCACGAAACAGGAAACCACCAGATTTTCTTACTTATAATGTATTGTCTGATGATTTGGATGAGCCGACGACATACTATGAAGCAGTTCATGCCGACGATGCCGAAAAATGGCAAAATGCTATGCAAGATGAGCACAATTCTCTTATGAAGCTCAAGACCTGGGATCTTGTTGACAGACCAAACAAGAAAGTATTACCATGCAAGTGGGTTTATAAACTGAAAAAGGACGCTAGTGGAAATATACTGAAATACAAGGCTAGACTGGTCGCAAAAGGTTTTAAGCAAGTTAAAGGAGTGGATTACGACGAAACGTTTGCGCCAGTAATTCATCATTCTTCCCTACGTGCCTTATTTGCGTTGGCTGCAGAAATTGGTTTAAAAATAAAACATTTGGACGTAGATACCGCGTTCCTAAATGGAAATTTGGAAGAGGAAGTTTATATGGAACAACCTTTTGGTTTCATAGAAAAGGGTGGCGAAAGTAAGGTTTGCCTATTAAAGAAATCCCTTTACGGCCTAAAACAGGCACCGCGTGGCTGGAATAAAAAGTTAAATGAAACACTTTTAAAAATAGGTTTTGTTCCAACTCCTTCTGAATCTTGCGTATACACTAAACTTTTTGATAAGGAACTCGTTATTCTTAGTGTCTTTGTCGATGACTTTTTATTATTTTTTGACTCTGAAATGACATTTGACATTGTCAAAAAGGATTTGTCGAGTAATTTTTCACTAAAAGATTTGGGTTTTTTGAAAAAGTATTTAGGCCTGAATTTTAATATACAGGAAAATGTTATAGAAATTAATCAATCGTCATACATAAGTTCACTACTACAAAAATTTAATATGATAGAGTGTAAGACGGTAAATACTCCACTTGTAAAGAAATCGATGGAAAAGCGTTGTGATGATCAGGTTAGTGAGAATTTTCCATACCAAACTCTTATTGGTTCTCTTATGTATTTGTCTGTAAACACACGACCAGATATCGCGTATACGACGAGCTATCTCAGTCAATTTAATACGTGTTATACTAAAGAGCATTGGAATGCTGCAAAAAGAGTTTTACAATACTTGAAAGGCACTCTCAACTACTCATTGGTTTATAGAAAAAATGGAGAACTCTTAAAAGGATTCTGTGATGCTGATTGGGCAAACTGTACGATCGACAGAAGGTCATACACAGGTTATGTTTTTGTACAAGGTGGAGCACCTGTGTCATGGGAGTCGAAAAAACAACCCACGGTAGCGCTCTCCTCTGTAGAGGCTGAATATATGGCGCTTGCGTCCGCTACTAAAGAAGCTTGTTATTTACGCCGTTTTATCCATGAAATAACAGGTAAACTTACGCCAGTTAAGCTGTATTCAGATAGTCAGAGTGCCATAAATCTCGTTCACAATCCTGTACACCACAACAGGACGAAGCACATAGATACGAAACATCATTTTATTCGAGAAAAGGTCTCTTCTAATGTTGTTAAGTTAGAATATCTTCAGAGTTGTGATATGCCTGCAGATGTTCTCACTAAAACACTGGGGCCTATAGCACACAAGAGATGTGTAGCTGGTTTAGGTTTAATTTAATTTTCTGTGCAGATTTTTTTTGTTTCACAGCTTCGATTATGTGGGGCTGTTGTAGATTATGCCTAATCTCAGCTGTGTAAACCAGGCCTTGGAGCCTACTGGCACGTTTTATTATTTTCATTGTGTTCTGTTCTATTTTTATTTTATTTGAAAGCCTTGTTTACCTTAGCGCTTACTTCAATATAAACTTTTCACCGAACAACATCTTTCCTTTAAAATATTTATTTACCACGGTGCCACGAACCCCGTCGACCTTTATATCTACAAAACAGTATAAAAATCATACAGTAGGTCGACGCCTTTGATCTCGTGTAAAATGCCGACATCGTCTAGAGTCTAGACAGTACCGCATCGGCCAGGGCTGTCACAAATAAATAATATTTATGAAATTATTTATTTATTGCAGACCAACATCGATAGCTGTATTATATTTAATTAATTTGCTATTTTTACTATGGGAACAACTCGAGACAGATTTAAGTTATTTAGATGGCATTTTCGGAACCAGCATCCCAATCCACCTCGGAATTAACACCCATATCATATTGTAAATATGTACTTATATTTAAATTGGCGTCCGCCATCTTAGATTTCAAAAAGGATAGCTTTTTCGTAACAAGCACCCCAATTAACATCGGCCGCCGGCAGAAGTTACCACCCACCAGACAAAGCCTTGCCGCCAAGCGATTTGTCGTGTTCCGGCATGATGTATGGTGAAGCCGTACGGAGGACGGGTATGAGCAGTTATGTTGTGATGTGTACCGGGTACGATGCGCCTAATGTTGTTGTGTTGGGAGTTTGGTCGTGGAGGGTCTTCAGAGCAATCTGCCTTTGGCGCAGCATCGTTGGTCGTGTTGTTGGGTTTAACATTGCATCACCTCGCTCGACTGCCGTCTTCCTTCCTATTCGCTCAGTTTTTCTAAGCATCTCCATCATTCGGCGAGTATCTACCCTTACGTTGTTAACTCCACTACGATCCGGACGAAGCATTTCGCCTCGTCTTTTATACCGTGTACATCGACGGACTGGAACAATTTTCCAGCGGTAGTGTTTCCGTCTGACTCTAATTTAAGTGTCTTCAGGACTAGAGTGAATAGGCTCTTAATAAACTAGCGCGCTTTACCATTAACGATCGCATCACTGCTTACCATCAGGCGGAATTGCGGTCAAGCGTTAGTTTATAATATTAAAAAAAAAGAACTTAAAATTGACAACCATATTAAATTATAAAAAAATGACGTTCGCCATCTTGGATGTCAAAAAGGATGGCTTTTTCGTAACAAGCACTCCAATTATACTCATAATTGATATCCATATCAGATAATTATATATAATTGGAGTGCTTACAATTAAACTCAAAATTGAGATCCACAACTATTTAATAAAAAAAATTACGTCCACCATCTCGAAATTTACCTATTATAAATAGTAAAAATGTCCACCATTTTGACAAACAGTTTCATATTTATATTATTAGTAAGATTTCCAAACACATGCTCTGTGCGACAACCTATTAATTAATTATTTTTTTTACCCACGTGACACGATATTACAAATAAAATTATTTATGCATTCTACAATAACAAAACAGATTTATTCATCTTTCTTCTATGCGTGGAAGCTGATGTAACCGCAGTTCTTTATTTATATGAGATGAAGATTTGCAATTACTCACAGCACACGTCGTATGCAGGTGAACAAACTTGACAAAACAGCCGTCACTTTAAATGACGTGTCAGACTGGCTTATGCAGATAGCTGAAGCAGCTACATATATTGCGCCGATGTCAACAAGCGACTGTAAACAATCAACGAGACAACATTTTCATGACAGCAAAATAGTGTATGCAACGACGAAGATATGGCCTAAAAGAAAGTGTATCCGTTGTCAAGAAGAGCACGCACTGAAGGACTGTAAAGTTTTCAAACAACTTTCTGTAGACGAGCGTTGGAGTTTCGTGACTGAACAGTAGCTGTGTTTCTCCTGTTTATCTGAAAAACACCAGCTGAAAGACTGTAAACTTAAGAAGCGATGCCCAATATTAGATTGTGAGAGGGTACACCACCCTCTATTACACGCGCCACCTCGCAGATCGACTCGTGACGCGCAGACAGGCGAAATTGTGAGTACTGCTGTAGCCCCAGCGACGGAAAACAAGGAACTACGAGCCCGGCGTGTGCTTTTAAAAGTGATTCCAGTGGTGATCTCTGGACCTAAAGGCGATGTTGAGACGCTAGCATTATTAGACGAGGGCGCAGCGGTATCACTCGTCGACTTATCTGTATTAGAACGGACCGGCATCAGAGGACAGGTATCACCGCTACAAATAAGAGGAGCTTCGGGCATGACGACGAAAGAGACGGATTCACAAATCGTGTCGCTAAATATTCGCGGAGTGAATTTGACTGATAGTTTTATGGTGAACAATGCGCGTTCCGTTCGTAATTTAAACTTAGGTGTAAATAATATTAGTTATAATGATATTGTAAATAGGTATCCCTATGTAAATACGTATGTTAATGACTGTGACTTTAGGCGTAAAAAGATTGAGTTACTAATTGGACAAGACAATATTGAATTGATAGTGACAAGGAAAATTATTTACGGTGACAAAAATGGACCAATGATATCCTTGACTAAGTTAGGATATGTTGTTCATGGAAATATTGGACCTAGTAGTTTTCCAAATGACGTGACTGTTCTACATGTTTGTGACTGTCATGAACTTAATGACCTGATAAAAAAATCTTTCTCTACAGAAACATTTGGTACAAAATATATGAACGAGACTCCTCGCTCTCGGGAGGATCAACTCGCGCTTCAAATCATGGAGCGGACGACTCGGCTTCTTCCTGAAGGCCGGTACGAGACAGGTCTACTATGGAAATCGGAGACACCGGAGTTCCCTGATAGCCTGCCGCAAGCGAAGAAACGATTCCGCAGTATCGAAGCTAGAATGCGTAAGTGTCCCAACTTTGCCTTTAAATATAGGGAGAGATTCCAAGACGATATCGCGAAGGGTTATGTGTCAAAGTTGGAACCCTACGATGCCGCCAAACGAACTATGAAGACCTGGTGGCTGCCGCACTTCGCGGTACTTAACCCCAACAAGCCCAAGCTACGCCTAGTACTTGACTGTGCAGCAAAGTCGGAGGGAAAATCTTTGAACGATTTTCTTCTGACAGGACCGGATCTCTTGACGTCGCTGCCAAGCGTACTTTTAGGATTCCGCAGCGGCAAGGTAGCGGTCACCGGCGACATCCAAGAGATGTTCCACCGGGTCATGATAAGGCCTGAAGACAGAGAGGCTCAGCGTTTGCTGTGGGAGGACGGCCAGTATGTGATGAACGTAATGACCTTTGGTGCCGTATGTTCCCCGTCCTCATCACAGTATGTCAAGAATTTGAACGCACGGAGATATGAAATATCTCATCCCCTCGCCTGTCATGTTATCACTGACCATCATTACGTCGACGACTGTATATACTCTATGGACAACGAGGATGACCTAATCCAGCTGGTGAGAGACGTCATAGAGATATACACATCAGGTGGGTTTTTTATAAGGAATTTCATTTCTAATTCCAAGAAATTGTTAAATAGTATTCCTGAGGATAGACATTCCGCAGCGGCAGTAAAGGTAATCAGTGACAGCAAAGATGAGGTCGTTGAGGGGGTGCTAGGGGTGAGATGGACGCCCCAGACGACAACTTTTGTTTTATATTGAACTGGTCTAATATATCAGACGAGTTGGTACATGGCGTGAAGAGACCGACAAAGCGGGAGGTATTAAAAATCATTATGTCGGTGTTCGACCCTCTCGGATTTCTTCTTCACACTACTGTCAAAGCCCGCATTCTTTTCCAGAATATCTGGCGTAGTAAGATAGGATGGGACGACGAAATAGAAAGTCTTCATTTTGCTGCGTGGCAGATATGGTTAACAGAATTAAAGTCTGTAAATAACATTAAAATTCCACGTTGGACATTGACAGATGACTGCGGTGGTGTGGCAGAGCTGCACATCTTCTGTGACGCTAGTTCCAGGGCATTCGCCAGCGTCGCTTACCTGAGATTGCGCAAGACTGACGGGACCTGGCACGTCACTTTTCTGATGGCAAGAGCACGAGTAGCCCCCTTGAAGGTAATGAGCATTCCACGCCTTGAGCTCCAGGCAGCGCTATTGGGTGCACGACTATTTGTGAGTCTACAGCACTGCGAGATGGTAACCCTATCTAAAGTAACACTGTGGACTGACTCGAAAACAGTGTTGAGCTGGCTGCGGTCGGACTCAGGTAGATTTAAGCCGTTTGTCGCACATCGCGTCTGCGAAATAACGGAGCTGACAGACTATAAGCAGTGGAGATGGGTTCCTACTCACCTAAATACCGCCGATGACTCCACGAGAGACACAGCGTTAGCTGATAATGGTGAGAGGTGGCTTAAAGGGCCTGACTTTTTATTTAAGCCTGACCGTGAATGGCCTACAGATATAGACGACGTTGACGCCATCGACGCTTACATCGGTGGCGACGAAATCAAGGCTGTTTGCTCTACTAGTGAAGACCTGTCATTAAAGTTACCTGACATAAATCGTTTTTCTCAGTACTGGCGGCTGGTACGTAGCACAGCTTGGTTCTTCCGCGGAGTCCACAACTTTAAGAACAAAAAGCCGGACTGGCTTCGAAGTGAACTGACCGCAACAGAGGTGGTGAACGCAGAAGAAGCCCTCATCAAACAAAGCCAGAGACAGAGGTTTTCTACAGACGTCAACAATTTGAAAAGACATGGACGGGTAGATAAATCAAGCTCAATTCGTCAACTGAACGCCTTCCTAGACGCGCACGACATACTCCGAGTTGGGGGGAGGATTGAGATGGCGAACCTCGATTACGACGCTAAGCACCCAATAATTTTACACCCGGCCGACCGATTCGTTGTGCTACTGATGCTTCGCTACCACGTCGAATCTGCACACTCCGGTAGAGAAAGAGTTCTTAACGCAGTCAAAAAGACTTGGAATGACTGTCTTGTTTGCAAAATTAGACGCACGAGAGCATCACCGCCGCTCATGGGACAACTACCTGACTCTCGGCTTCAAGGCGGACACCGGCCTTTCACCTACACAGGTTTAGACTATTTCGGACCTATGTTAGTAAAAATAGGCAGAAGACAAGAGAAAAGATGGGGAGCCCTTTATACCTGTCTTACCGTACGTGCAGTGCATATAGATCTAGTCAACGACTTGACAACTAGCTCCGCAATTCTCAGCTTACGCCGTTTCATAGCTCGCCGTGGCTGCCCAGCGGTGGTCATACACAGTGACAACGCGACGACATTCCGAGGAGCCGACCGCGAACTGAAACAGGCGGTACTAGCGATGGACCAGAGCGAGCTACTGCGTTTTGGCAGCACTCGCAACATTGAGTGGAGATTTATACCTCCGAACTCTCCGCACATGGGAGGCTGCTGGGAGAGACTGGTGCGTAGCATCAAGACGGCGCTACGTGTGACGCTAAAAGAGCGAGTACCGAACGAACAAACCCTTCGTACGCTCCTGGCCGAAGCCGAACAATTTGTTAACAGCCGACCGTTAACCTATGTACCAATTGACTCCGACGACGATTTACTGCTATCGCCTAACAGTTTTCTCTTTACAGACACCTTAGTGATGGACAGACCCTTCGGTACGATTTCTGACGGTGATTTGCTGCGGCGCTCTTGGCGGGAGTCCCAAAGATTGGCGGACCTGACGTGGAAGCGGTGGGTACGCGAATACCTGCCCTCCCTGACGAGACGGGATAAGTGGCTGCAGGTAGCTGATAGGCCGCTGGCCGAAGGCGACATAGTAATAATCGCTGATGATCAACTTCCAAGGGGACAGTGGCCTCGGGGCCGTATCACGAAAGTATTCCCCGGAAGGGATGGCCAGGTACGCGTAGCAGACGTGGTAACGAGACAGGGTACCTATACACGACCGGCGACTAAACTGTGTAAACTGGACGTCGGCTCCCAATCTTGAGTATCAGCCTTCTGATACTGGGGGTGGGAATGTCGCGGCGTCCAGCCTCCTTTGACTAACTGACTGGCTGGATGACGAACAGACTTTTTAAGTAATGACAGGTTGACGGGACTTGACTGGAAACTAGGAAAAATAAAGGACGATTTTTCAACAAGAATTGGCTTTTGATGCTTTTTTTTCGACAAATAAGACGACAACGACCCAACAATACCCAACTAAATTTATCTCAGGATGTTTAGGGTATAATATGTTAGAAACTAGGAGAGCATATGACCAAACGAAAATCATGTTAAAAATATGTTGAGGGACAACAGATTTTTAACATGATTTTCGTTTGGTCATATGCTCTCCTAATTGCCGTAGCCAGTGATCTCCTCAATGAGCTGATTCGTCTTCACGTTCCTGGTAACTATCTCCGTGGCCGCAGACACCGCCTGCTAGCTGTGCCTATATGTCCCACGGTAGCCCGTGCGTCATCCCCTATTCCTCGCGTTCTTTCCGCGCTGAATAGCCTCATGGAAGCTATCCCGAACTGTGATATATTCGCAGATGAATTTAAAATTTTAATGTGCGCTTGCTTAGCGTTCAGCGAAAACAAAATTTAATTAGTTTACTATGTTATTTTTTTTTTTTTTAGTTTTTTATTTTATTCCCGTTTTTATTGTTCCTCTGATTTGTCTTTTTTCTATTCATGTTTTGATTTATATTATTATTTGAATTTTATTATGTACCTTTTTGTGTTATTTAATTTTGTATTGTTTTAATTTTGTATGTGTGTTAATGTAATTGGCTTTTGAAAGCCTTATTAACATAAATAAATAAATATAATAATCAGAAATTATAGCTACATCTTTAATTATAATTATTATTTTCCATGAGTCTATACCTTGTCCTTATTAGGTTCTGTGCTGCTTGTAAGAACTTAGGAAGTTACGAAACCTTACCCTTATTATAAGAATCGACCCTTTGGTTAGATTAAAGGAAAAAAAGTAATTTACTAACAATATTGTTTATCACGAATCAAAAGTTTTTAAACAGGCATAATATCAGATAAAAAAAAAAATTATGTCCACCATTTTTTTCGAACAAGAATGGCCAGTAACCTAAAAGTTCCGTAAAAAGGTCTATGAAAGTTAAGTGAACCTTAGTTATTTTTGGGACTCAACTTTCCAATGTCAAATTATTTACTTATTTATATGTTACCATTTATGCATACACATACATAAAAATACAAAAAAAAAAACGCAGAGAAATACAGAGGCATATTATTTTTTTATTATTTAGAAAATGTTATTTTATCGGCGGAATAAGTTTAATTTTTTTACAGTTCTACCATAATACAACTTTCAGACATCAAATGATTCTACAAATAAAATAACTTTATCTTTCGATAGAAAAATCAGCCCCGTAACTTGCCTCAAAATCTTCTTACAATAACAATCATAGAATGATGTTTTTTTTTACCCTCAAATGGCGATCATTTCAACTCAAGAACAATCTCAATTACACATTCACAGTTTAGTGAATGTGTAATGAGGAAATTAAAAAAAAAATTGTACTGCAGACGAAGAACGGCTGGATCGAATTTAATTTTCTTTAGATTTGTAGGATTTGTTTGCGACCCGAACAGCAGAATTACTGTCAAAACGTGTAATTTTTCTTATTCCTTCGTTTTTATTCTGAGACGGTACTAAGTTCGTCAGGCCAACTAGTTACTACAAATTAAGTATATTCATAATGTATTCAAGTCATCATTTTTCAACTAAATTAATTAATTGGTACTTCAATCACGCGATGTTAGGTTTAGGCCTTTTACCTATGCTTAGCAATATAATTATTAACATTAGGCCATTAACACTAACCCAGTGTCATTCGCACTAACCTAGTGTCATTGGCATTGACCTTCAGGGATTTGAACTAGCTAGGGTCGTTAATAGACCTTTAAAAAGTTCAATTAGGATAAAAAAGCGTTATTTTGGAGATCTGATTTTGAATACCATTTGTTAGGAATTATGCTTTTTGCAATTTATTCCTGAGTTGCTGCCCAGCATATAGTAACTGCATTGACGACATCCGCCCGGCCACCACCAGCCGACGCGACGCAGCGACATTCGACATCAGCTTTTGTAATTCCATTTCATTTCCATTTCTATTTTAAATTGTAACTAGCTGCGCCTTGCGATTCTGCCTTGCCTTGCATTCACCCGCGTAAGTTTCGATATGTTTTTTTCATATGCTCCGCTCCTACTGGTCGGAGCGTGATGTTATATGGCCTAAAGCCTTCCTGGATTAATGGGCTATCCAACACATGATTTTTTCTAATTGGACCAGTAGTTCCTGAGATTAGTGCGTTCAAACAAACAAACAAACTAATAGGATAAACCAGTTTAGGCTAGTCCAAAGTAATTTTTCCTAGGCCCGATAGGATAGACCAGTCTAGGCTAGGCCAAACTAATTGATCCTGATATTTAAAATACACTAGACTCTATGATAAACTGGTATGGCCTAGTCTAAACATTATAGTATATCTAGAAAGTCAAAATAAGTAGAAAAGCTGAACAAAATACTCCTTAATAGGGTATTTGACTAAAAAAAACTAATTAGTCCGTCAGTCAAATATTCAAAAAATACTAGACACGTATTTTTTTCTTTTTTCATTTAAACAAAAAATGAAGACGACACAGTGCGTTGAAAACTCGTGTGACGTAACTGCACGCTACACTTTTTGACAACCAGTGACGTCACCAGCCACCACTCCTGATCTTTGATGCCTTTTATATTTGTCAATTTTTTAATATTGTTTTGATAAAACAAAAAATACATGTCTAGTGTTTTTTGGAAATCTGCCTGACGGACTAATTAGTATTTTTTAGTCAAGTGGAAAAATAATCTGTTTTATTAAACTATAATTATTCGTTGTTAAAAGTTATGGTTGAGTTTGCATCTGCTACCTCTAAAAAAGTTTGACTGCAAATGCCGAATTCCGATCTGATAAAAAAACATATTAGACACTTTAGAATATCATTAATGCTCCAGAGAGATAGAAAGTAATTAAGTGAGAAAAAACAAAATCTGCAATATAACTTTTTTTTTTAATAGTTATAAACTAGCACTTGACCGCATTCCCGCCTGATGGTAAGCAGTGATGCGATCGTTGATGGTAAAGCGCGCTAGTTTATTAAGAGCCTATTCACTCAGAAAAACTGAGCGAATAGGAAGGAAGACGGCAGTTGAGCGAGGTGATGCAATGTTAAACCCAACAACACGACCAACGATGCTGCGCCAAAGGGAGATTGATCTCAGAAACATCATTGGAGTTATTCTTCAGAAAAAATACGATTGGTACGGGTGGTAGGCCATAACATCGGCCGCCGGCAGAAGTTACCACCCACCAGACAAAGCCTTGCTGCCAAGCGATTTGTCGTGTTCCGGCATGAAGTCTGGTGAAGCCGTACGGAGGACGGGTCTGAGCAGTTGTGTTGCGATGAGTGCCGGGTACGATGCGCCTAATTTTGTTGTGTTGGGAGTTTGGTCGTGGAGGGTCTTCAGATCAATCTCCCTTTGGCGCAGCATCGTTGGTCGTGTTGTTGGGTTTAACATTGCATCACCTCGCTCAACTGCCGTCTTCCTTCCTATTCGCTCAGTTTTGAGTGAATAGGCTCTTAATAAACTAGCGCGCTTTACCATCAACGATCGCATCACTGCTTACCATCAGGCGGGATTGCGGTCAAGCGCTAGTTTATAATTATTAAAAAAAAAATACATAAATAAATACTGACAGATTGTATTAGGGTGATGTGCGTCTGTAAAAATCAAGTTTGCAACGAGATTGTTTAATTTAAAACGTCTTACGTCATTCTGATAATACCTACTTAACGATTATTATCAATGAATACCAAATACTTTAACGCGAGACTAATTGTGTTAGGTAACACACTTGGCCTTTTGAGAATTAACTAAAATAATATTCGTTTAATTAGTTTTTGTCGCAAAAATAATTAAAACTGAACGTTTCTTTCTCAAAGTTTGTTTTAATAATATAATATAATAGATGATAATATGGTCACAGAATAAAATACCGACAGCAGGGCAAGCTACCCAAAAGTGTCAAATATTCACAATCAACCTTGAGCTTTGAAAAGTCGTGGTGGCCTAGTGGCTAAAACACCAGCCTCTCAAGTATGAGTGCGTGGGTTCGATTCCAAGTCAGGCAAGTACCAATGTAACTTTTCTAAAGTTATATGTACTTTCTAAGTATATCTTGGACACCAATGATTGAAGGTGAAGGAAAACATCTTAAGGAAACCTGGGCTTTATAAGTCTGAAATCGCCAACCCACATTGAGGAAGTGTGGTGATTACGCTCAATCCTTCTCTGTATGAGAGGAGACCTGCGCCCAGCAGTGGGACGATAAAAGGGTTGATGATGAACCTTAAGCTTTCGAAAATCCAATAAAGAAATATGACAGCTTTACCCGCACCCTAATTGCCTAACACATTATTCTTATCAGTTGGAATCATTTCGAAGCACATTACGAATCCATTGATCTATGTCTTAGATAATGTGTCTGCTTAACAACGTAAATAACGCAATGGATGTTGTTGAAATGTCAAAATGAAACCCATTGCTGCTGATAATTACGCGAATCCCCTGCAGATGTCGTCTGTACCTACTGCGTAACGTATTCTACTAATATTATAAATGCGAAAGTTTGTGAGTATGGATGGGTGTTTGTTACTCTGTAACGCAAAAACTCCTCAACGGATTTGGATGAAATTTGGCATACATATAGTTTATACTCAGAAATAACACATAGGCTTTTAATCTTGATATTACCACGAGATAGAAACTTACGCAAGTGAAATCGCGGGCGGAGCTAGTTCTATATGAAACAATAAACTAAACCATGAAAAACGTGAATTTATTGTGCTATGAACTGTCAAAATACCAGGCTTAGATTACATGACAAAGCCTTGCCGCCAAGCGATTTGTCGTGTTCCTCCATGATGTCTGGTGAAGCCGTACGGAGGACGGCTCTGAGCAGTTGTGATGCGATGTGTGCCGGGTACGATGCGCCTAATGTTGTTGTGTTGGGAGTTTGTTCGTGGAGGGTCTTCAGATCAATCTCCCTTTGGCGCAGCATCGTTGGTCGTGTTGTTGGGTTTAACATTGCATCACCTCGCTCAACTGCCGTCTTCCTTCCTATTCGCTCAGTTTTTCTGAGTGAATAGGCTCTTAATAAACTAGCGCGCTTTACCATCAACGATCGCATCACTGCTTACCATCAGGCGGGATTGCGGTCAAGCGTTAGTTTATAATTATTAAAAAAAAAATTACAGTTCTGGGTGATGGAAGGATTGGATCCCTTAATTTTTTACACATGTCTTCAATCAGAGATAATTCTACTAATCACAATCTCCATCTGTCAAAAAATACTTCTAATTTCCTTACATTTTCACAAGGATGAGACTATGACTGGATTTTGAACGTTTTAAATGAGCAGTTTTCCAGTAGCAGCACAATCACTTTTCACTGGACTTCATAGTTAACGAAAACATGTAAATGTATTATTATATAGCAGCTGTCCACGCGGACACATCGCTTATTCAAGTAGGAGAGAGACAGATGTCGAATGCTGCCGGACGTGGAGGCCGATTGTGCCTCTTTAGCGCGCTCTCGCTTGCACTACAAACCTTAAATGGAACGCCTCAGAGCGAGGTAACGCCGCATGTGTCATGATTTTTGCGTCCGGCTCCATCGAAATATTACGAACAGTAGAACGTTCAGAAACAGCACCAGCCGTGTTGTCAACAAATCGTTCAGGCATTTCATACCAAATCTTTGGTCTCGGATGGATCCACGTTCGAAGGATATAAGAAACATTATAACTTCAGCCAAATGTGAAAGTTTAAGAACCAGTGGTTTAATAAGCAAAATTAGGTACCAGTAACAAAAAAGAACAAGCCAACGGTAATAGCTAATTCTTGTATACATACTGATAAATTTCTTATCAATTTACTGATCAAAGCGTCTTTCCATTGGGTAAACTTATGTATTTTTCGAAATTTTAATTCTTTTTTTTTATAAATTATAAACTAGTGCTTGACCGCAATCCTGCCTGATGGTAAGCAGTGATGCAATTGTTGATGGTGAAGCGCGCTAGTTTATCAAGAGCCATTCCGAAGGTCAGTAGGCCTAGTATGAGTTTTCATTACGAGACTCGATCGTCGATATCGAGCGCGTTTGACTCAGCGATTGGCTCGCTTCAAGGTCGTAAGAACTCTCAACCAACGACCGAGTTTCGTATTGAAAACTCATACTAGGCCTACAGAAGGCAAGAAGGCCAGGCCGTCTAAGGCAAAGGGACCGAGCACGCGCGAAGGATCAGGTCGCCGGATGCTCCAGGAAGGTGCAGCCGCTTGTCCTGGAAAAGGAGTCTTGGAGGAAGAAGGCCACCAGTGATCCCGCTCCTCCTCCTGCTCCAGGCCAGAAATCCAAGGGCCAAATCAAGAAGCCTTGGAGACACTTAAAGGGTAGTCTGGAGGAAACACCGCCGCTGGCAAATTGTTCCAGTCCCTCGATGTACGCCGTATAAAAGATGAGGCGACTCTTATCAGTCGGTAATTTACCACTACCTTGATTCAGGCAACTTTATTCAAGGTCGATCGGGCCGAGTACCGTATCTAATCATAGAAGAGGTTAAATACCTCAGCGGTCTTAAGGTCATAGCACACTTAAGCGACTCTGCTCCAACACCGCCCTAAAATAAGACGACTGCTCGCAGTCCACGCGGCTACAGCTAGCAGGCAGCCAGAATTCCTCGCTAAACATCGTGTACCTCTACACACTCTCAGTCTACCCATAAAAAATTATATACTTAAATATATCCATTAGTTTAGTCACAGGAAATTATTTTACATTTTTCACATTTTCTACATGATGTACATGTTGATAAAGAAGCGCTTACAGGTTCATGACCGGTTTTTGCGATACCAAACTTTAATAATAATGGCGCGAAAAAAGCAAGTCGATACAGGATCGCGCTGTCGCCGATCGGAGGTCAGTGAACGAATATTCCGTTTGCAATTTTATGCGATTTACTTTGTTAGAAATTTTCATTTTTTTATTTTTGTTGCTAGATTTTTTCTATGGTTTAGGATTATTCCTATGAACCAGCATTGTTCGTGTTTTCAATTATTGTCGTATTGTCAGCACCACTCTGTAGATCTATATTAAATGAATAATGTATTTAAGGTATTAAATTGGATAAGGATAAATACTGCATAAAAATCGCTTCAAAAATTAGCTGGTATTTGTCGTAAAAATTAAATCACAAAAAATGTTATTGTAGGATATCCATAAGAGACATACCTATACCATAGCGAAATTTTTTGTAGACCGTAGACCTTTTCAATGTGTACAGTATTTAGTACATTATTTTGATAAATCTCTTAGGGTTCAGTGTGCGTTCCACTGCAAACGCGGAAAAAAATAATTTTTAACGAAATCACATTAGGAACCTCAAAAACAGTAGTATTTCTCCACAATTTAATGGATGTTTTTATACATATAAAGCTTCCTCTTTAATCACTCTATCTATTAAAAAACCGCATCAAAATCCGTTGCGTATTTTTAAAGATTTAATCATACAAAGGGACATAGGGAAAGAGAAAGTGACTTTGTTTTATAACATGTAGTGAAGTTATAAAATAGTATGTTCAAAAGTAACACACTTAGAATAAATTACGTACTCTTTCTATTGCAGGTAAAATGTGGCAGTTAATACCTGCCATTCTGTATCTAGTATGTGTTCAAGGATACTCTTACCCGTCACCAAACTATCCTCCGGATGACACCAACTACGGTGGCATTAATTTGCTACCTTACTCGTATAACTCCGGGCAATCGACGTACACTTGTGGTCCTTCAGAGCAATATCCTAATTACCATTCTTACCCACCTTCTTTTGACTTTTCATCACAAAGAGAACCAGGGTACAGACAACAGTCATATTTTGAAGATCTTGAAATGGTAGAGAATTTTGGGAATTATTTGATTAACCAATCGTAAGTTTGAATATTTATTCTTGAGTAACTCAATCTTTATAAGTATACATAGTAAAAATATTGCCTCCTCATGCATGGGGGACTGAGTCTCCCCCCTCCCTCACTCTCGCCGTCAGTCCATGGCCGATATTATCAAAAATAATGACTGCAAAGAGTCATATCGTACTGTTTTTCATAATTATTTTAATTATTACCCTCACTATTTGCCTTATAAGAGAGCACACAGAGACGAGGACTATGGACAGGACTATGCTACGTGATCGAATCAGGAATGAGGAGATTCGTAGAAGAACGAAAGTCACCGACACAGCCCAGCGGATTAGCTATTTGAAGTGGCAGTGGGCGGGGCCATAGCACGTAGAGTCGATGGCCGATGGGGCAGAAAGGCTCTTGAATGGCACGTACCTACAAGCGCAGCTTCGGTCACCCATCGACTAATTGGTCAGATGACCTGACCAGAATCACAAGGAAGCGCTGGATGCAGACCGCGTCCAAACGTCCTTTTTGGAAATCCTTGGAGGAGGCCTATGTCCAGCAGCAGACCTAATGTGGCTGACAAGATGATGATTTATTTTTTAGGCTATCAGTTGGATCTTCCACTTCGCGTAACGAAGCTGCTCACCAATACAACGCGCTGTTAGCAGTTATACTCGCTTTGGCGAGAATCACCAGGAATTCCTGCGTCAAGTAAGCACCACCTCCTCTTACATGGAGATCGATAGGTTGATTTTCTTAATTGATAAACAACACAACATTAGTAGTCTACAACATTCCCACGGCTGATATACAGGCCTCCGCTTTGTAAAAAGAAATGGGACGTGCTCCACCACACGGGCTCAGAGCGGATTAGTAGATACTAGCGACCCGATCCGGCTTCGTATGGGTTCAATGCTGATACTAAATACAGAAAAACGGCTAAATACAGAAAAACTGTGAATGTTGTATAAAAAACATAGCGGCCCGCCGCTCCCGCAGCGTACAGCCGTAAAGGCGACGCCCCGCAATTTTAAATCTGTAGTATCTTCGAAAATATTAATTTAAATCAACAATGTATTTAAGGTATTAAAATGGATACGGATAAATGGGATATCCATAAGAGATAGACATATACCATCGCGAACTTTTGTGTAGACCTTTTCAATGTGTACAAAATTTAGTACGTTATTTTGATAACTCTCTTAGGGTTCAGCCTGTCTTTCACCTCAAACGCGGAAGGAAATGTAATTATTTACGACATCACATTAGAAACCCCAAAAAAAATAGTATTTCTCCACAATTTAATGGATGTTATCATTCATATAAACCTTCCTCCCTTCTCTTTAATCCAATCTCTTTAATCACTCTCTCTATTAAAGAAAACCGCATCAAAATTCGTTGCGCAGTTTTAAATATTTAATCATACAAAGGGACACAGGGAAAGAGAAAGTGACTTTGTTTTAGAAAAATGTAGTGATGATGTGTAAGAACATAGATAATATAGCGATAATTGAAAAGCAATTTTACTGAGACGTTAAAGTGATCCGAGAAACTGCCGAAATGATCTACAATATGTAAAGAAAACCCTGTCCGACCCATAAAGATAATCAACGATAGGTAAACACATGACCAAATATAATATATGTCGGAGATCGTCGATATAATTTTAACAGAAGTTGCTGATTTGATTTACGTAGTAGAGGGGCGAACGCTTGTGACGTCATTTTGTGATGGCGTCACATGGACAGAGTCGCTTTGGAAAGTGGGGTTCGTCTAACGGTGACTTTGCATCGAGATGCGGACCAAGGCACTCCTCCGAACCGAAACTGTCGGTTTGCCTATTCAAATTGTTATTATGAAGATTGGAGGGTATATCTACACGTCGTGCTTCAATTCAAAACTCACCTACGAAACGGAACCTGTACCACCACACCAAGATGCTGTCGACCCTACCGCTCTGCCGTCCCTGTCTCCGACATATAAAATTTTACGTAATCATCAGAGTAACAATATTAATGAATTTTGAAATAATCCTTTTTTCCCGCGAATTAATTCCAACTTCCCCGAAATTTGGTGTTTTTTAGAAAAGTGACAACATAATTTTGACGGTATTATTATTAGCGATGCGACCACGTGCCACCCGCTCTGGCCCCCGTCGCCCGCGGTAGGGTTGCCTACCGCACATGTATTAAGTTACCTCTTTTGAGAAATAATATTAATTTTTTTAGGGGGATTTTTGTTTAAACTTTAACCCGGCTTTGTATCCATTAGTAGAATCAGTTATCGATGCCTAACAATACCTTCGCGGATCGGACAGGGTTTTCTTTACATATTGTATAAGATCCCACCAATACTTAGTTATTAATGGGATTAAGCACTTATAGTCAGCGAAAGTGGATCTCGAACTTGGCTTGTGGTGATTTCTACTAGTAAGTCCAGAGAGTGTATTTTAATCCGATTATTTATTGTACAGTTTCGATAAAGTCTACGATGAGGTATATATGACAGTCGTCGACGGCCACTATAGGTACAACCTGGTCGATACTGGCAAAGTCGCACAGATGATCAACGCTTACGTCAGCAAAGGACGCCAGTATATTGCCAAAGTAAGTCCAAAAGAACTGTGTGGTTACCACCAGTTTTTAGCATAAGAACGTTCTAATAGTAGCGAAGTATTATTTACAATATAAATATGTATGCTTAGGTTAAGGTATTTACATATGTATGGGTCTGCGTCGCCTGAAATAAATAAATAAAGTACGAAGACTCGATCATCTCTCACTCATCGATTGACCTGCTTTAAGGTTGTCGTGGTGGCCTAGTGGTTAAAACACCAGCCTCTCTTGTATGAGTGCGCGGGTTCGATTACAGGTCAGGCAAGTATATATATGTCGGAGACAGCGACGGCAGAGCGGTAGGGTTGACAGCGTCTTGGTGTGTTGGTACAGGTTCCATTTCGTAGGTGAGTTTTGAATTGAAGCACGACGTGTAGATATACCCTCCAATCTTCATAATAACAATTTGAATAGGCAAACCGACAGTTTCGGTTCGGAGAAGTGCCTTGGTCCGCGTCTCGATGCAAAGTGACCGTTCTACGAACCCCACTATCCAAAGCGACTCTGTCCATGTGACGCCATCACAAAATAACGTCACAAGCGTTCGCCCCTCTACTACGTAAATCAAATCAGCAACTTCTATTATAATTATATCGACGATCTCCGACATATATATACTGAAATCGCCACCCCGCATTGAGCAAGCGTGGTGATTACGCTCAATCCTTCTCTGCATGAGAGGAGACCTGTGCCTAGCAGTGGGACGATAAAAAGATTGATAATGATGATGATGATCTCTGAGGTTTGTTCGCCGATTTCGCATTGTCAACGGAGCAGTTTCACGGACTGCCGCCTCCCTTTGCTCTTGTGAGTGAGAAGCACGAAGCACGCAGAGCGCACGTGCAATTTCTTGCTCTTCTTCAGTGCTTTCATTCAGAATGTTTCGATTTACTCTTGCATTACGGCTTTGTCGAGTAAGATTTGATGGTACTGGTCACGGCATGGTATTTTTATTGATGATAAATGGCACAGCTATACAATATTAGAAATTTTGAAGTTGAAGTTGGCTTTGTGGTTTTTTATTAGAAACTTTAAGTCAGCAGAGAGTATATTCCTTGCTTTAAACTATTGCTTTAACAAGTTAGACTTTGTTTTAAATATGCTCAGCTGTCATTTGCTTTTTGTTATACCATTTTTGGTATATGAATCGCTGACTTACATTTTGAATGAGTTGGTTTGTTATTCCATGTCAGTTGTTTGCGTTTTGTTATACCACGTCTTATGTCACGTCACGCGGGAACGACGGGAACGGGTTCTTAGCTACCTCCCACCAATATTCAGCCAAATCGGTTCAGCCATTCTTGAGTTATATATAAATAGTGAATAAGCAACTGAATCGATTCCAATAATTTTTATACCATGTTATATTTTGTCCCAAATACATTTAGAAATTGTTGCAGTGTAGTTACCGAGCGCGTCACGCAGCTTACGTACGATACATCATAGTATTGCGCGCGCGCAACAGCTGACGCTAGAGGTCAACGCACCGCGCTCGCTAGCCCGTGGATCTTTGATCATATTATTTTTGGGACAACCAAGTAGAATAGCAAGCTTATAACTTTGTGGTTTTTCATTATATCTTTTTGAAATTTTGTACACATATTCTTTACTTAAAAATACTGGACACGTGTTTCCTACTTTGTGGAGGTGCAAGGTACCAATAAAGCTCATTCATGCATCATTATCAAATCATCATAATACATGAAAGAAGTTTATTCTGCATAGTTTATGGAGGTGCAAGGTACCAGGGTAGCACAAAAGTGTAGAAGAAGTCGAAACAAAGAAAAGATTTATTCCCACAGGAACGATGGGGAGAATAGAAATTATCCTATGTCCTTCTCCTGGCTCTAAACTACCTCCCTGACAATTTTCAGCTAAATCGGTTCAGCCGTTCTTGAGTTATAAGTGGAGTAACTAACACGACTTTCTTTTATATATATATAGATTGTTTATATCTTTTTGACGGTCTCCGTGGCGCAACGGTCACCAACCTTATTCTTTAAAAGCATGTTTTTGAAGTGAAACTTCTTTAGGCACGCTTGACTTGGGGAGTAAACTGGCGAAAGCGTTACGAAAAATGTTACGAAAAATGATCGGGCAAGGCGAACGGAAGCAAAGTATAGTCCTATTTCGTCTGTACTACAACCAAGGAGTTGGCTCATGTAAATATTGCATGACATGTCGAGTATCAAGTTGTGAGTTCGCATCTCGCCGAAGGCAATATACAGTATGTTAAGAAAACCCTGTCCGACCCATAAGGATAATAAGGGTTAGGTAAACAAATGACCAAATAAAATATAAAATTTTGCATAATCATCATAGGAACAATACTAATGAATTTTGAAATAATCTTTTTTACCCGCGAATTTACTGTAACTTCCCCAAAATTCGGGAAATTTAAAAAAGTGTAAACACCATTTTAGACCTTAGAACTGTCGGCTTTCCTTTGATTCTTTTGTTAGGTTCTTTAGCGGCGTCAGTGTGTCTAACCGCCGACGCGCAAAGGAATAATTAGAGCTGTACTAGTTTTTGCGTAATATCGTTTTGTTTTTGTCGCTACTATTCGAAACTTGTTCCTGTAGGCCTAGTATGAGTTTTCAATACGAATCTCGTTCGTCGATATCGTGCGCGTTTGGCGCTCTCATTGGTTGAGAGTTCTTATGACCTTGAAGCGGACCAATCCCTGAGTCAAACGCGCTCGATATCGACGAACGTGTTTCGTAATGAGAACTCATACTAGGCCTACTGCTCGAATGATTTGTTGTAAAAACGCAGATTACCTAATGGTAAAAGTACTTTTTTTGATTATCGATTAATTATTCATAACAATATTGTAACACAAGTACCTATTATTAGTAAATAGGAACTAGAAAGGTTTTATGAAATACGATTTTAGGAGAATATTATAAACAATGTAAATCATTTAAGTTCACCTGATTTAAGTTATGTGAAAGTTCTAAAATCTAAAGAATGCCATGCGATGTTGAATCGATGCGTGAAATTCTGAAATACAAAATCTATACCAAAAATCGATACGAGAAATATTTTGAATACTTTCACACCTCTAGTCAAAGGGCACCGCCGCCGTGCAGTTAGATTACCTATTTTTATGAAATAAAAATCATTTTTATTTTAAATTTATTAGTTTCGCGTAGAAATTGCGTCCGTGTAGACGTATCGTTTATTGTGTGATCATATAGTTTTCTAACGTAATGTTACCTGCTGATGGAAGGTACCTAGTAAAACTGCAATTGTGTTGTGTTGTGATCAGGTGTTGAACGATTCGGATGTGACTACTTATTGGTCAATGTGGTTCCAGCATGACGGTGCCCCACCATATTTTTGGCGACCTGTACGTGAGTACCTCCACTATCAGTTCGGCGAGCAGCGGATTGGTAGGAGAGGACTAACGTTGTGAAACACCGTGCTAATCTCGTGCGTCTGTGCCAGGCCGGTATCGTTCTTAGTGAACGAAATATGGAACAACATCTCCGCCACAGCCATTGTGCTCATCGAATGAAATTCGAAGATACATTCGGAGGGTCAGACGACCTTCCTACTTTAAAAAAAGTTCTTTTCACGAGCTGCCTAAGTAGATATCATTGTTTCTTTCTAGAGTCGATAAACGTGGTTAGACTACCAATACCTACATGCATGAGGTCAACTGAGGTCATGACCTGTGCCTGTGTTGCCATGAAATTACCTATTTATTTTAATTAAGTTATTTATTTTTAAGGGGGTATTTTTTTTTTTTTTAGTTTAGCCAGGTTATGTACGCATTAGTAGAATCAGCTAACGATACCTAATAATACCTTCACGGGTCGGACAGGGTTTTCTTAACATACTGTATATTTTTTGGATCTTTTTAAGATTTGTTAACAATTGAGTCGAGTATGAAGTGAGTTCGCATCTCGCCGAAGGCAATATATATTTTTTGGATCTTTTTAAGATTTGTTAACAATTGATTACCTAAGAGCACAAATAATTTATAAATTTCGTTCTGTTCTGGCTTTTATATTGTTTTATATATTTTTGCTGAACATTTCTGATATAATTGAAAGTATAGAAGAAGATATCGTCACAATACGATAATTGGACACAAAGTACAAATTGCTTTCGAGCCTCATAAGCTCAATTATTAAGCTAAGTACCTTGATTGATTAAGAACTATGAATTTCTTCGAGAACATGACGCTGCGTACACCCCCCGACCCCCCTCATTGATTACCTCACCCCCCCCGAGGATTATCTCGGGAACCAGAGGTCGTGGACTACCCGAGTTTGGGGTCCACTGAATCAGGAGGAGGAGCCCGACCTTTTGGCCCTGAGGGAATCCACTGCCCCCTCTCCCCCTCCCTCCCCCGCAACCCCACGAAACCTATCCCCCCCGACCCCCTTTAGTTACCTCACCCCCCCGTGGATTATCTCGGGAACCAGAGGTCGTGGACTACCCGAGTTTAGGGTCCCCTGATTCAGGAGGAAGAGCCCGACCTTTTGGCCCCGAGGGAATCCACTTTTTTTTTTTTTAATTGGTCTATGCAAAAATATTAATTTATAAATGAAAGCATGAAATAAATTTAAATATTTATAGAAAATTAATATATTAATGGCGATTTATATTAATTTTAACTAAAAAAATAAACAGAATAACCACAATCTAGATTTTAATCAGTTAACAATAATTATAACCTTAAAACAAACTAAATACACAATTTCTAATACAAATTTAGAATAACGACTTTAGACAATCTTACGAAACGATGTTATCACGACGGCTGCCGAAGACGAAGTAAGGGGTGAGTACTGACCGCACACCGCTTTTATAGGCATGGCGGTAGGGTACTTCGAAACTAATAATTTGATGCTAACACGGCCTCTCCTGACATGTGGATGTCCTCAGCCACACTGCTCAGATGAGGATTCTTGTGCGTTCTAGTCATGGTCTTCGGCAAGTAGACTCTGGCGGCACGAAGAGCTCATGGCAATGGCTGTATCAGGAATTGGTGGACCCTGGTGCGTGTCTGCATTTCCAACACTTGAGTGGTCTTCGCAGCTAGTTGCACTGGTAGTCGGTGCTGCGAGGCCATCTTCGACTAAAATGAGAAAACAGCAGTTATGTTCTTGTTACTGAATTTTAACATGCATGTTGTAATTGAATACAACACACATAGACGGAAGTATCTCGTCTTGGCAGAGACTTATCTCAATGCCTTAATGGATAAACAGAGACGGAGGCACCATGTTAGCACGTCTCGGGCGAGCCATCGCTATTTGCCCACGCATATAGACAGAGGCACACCATTAGCTTATCTCGGCAGAGCCACCGCTCAATGCCCATACACACGGATAGAGGCACACAGTTCGCATATCCCGGCAGAGCCCACGCTCAATGCCCACACACAGACAGAGGCACCCAGTTCGCTTGTCTCGGCAGAGCTACCGCTCAATGCCCACACACACGGATAGAGGCACACAGTTCACATATCCCGGCAGAGCCTACGCTCAATGTCCACACACAGACAGAGGCACCCAGTTCGCTTGTCTCGGCAGAGCTACCGCTCAATGCCCACACACACGGATAGAGGCACACAGTTCGCATATCCCGGCAGAGCCCACGCTCAATGCCCACACACAGACAGAGGCACCCAGTTCGCTTGTCTCGGCAGAGCCAACGCTCCATGCCCACACAACCACCATGCACGTACCCACACATTACATGACTCGCTCAGTCCATGTAATACATGATCAAACATAACAGTAAGTACAAAAATCTACTTACAATCAAAAAAACATGGCACACGACTCGGGGGTCCACTCTCCTCGCCAAGCAACCATATGCTCAGCGACAGCCTGAGTGAATTTGTCATACGAACCAGTTAACAATTGTAGTTCGTATCGATCGTGGGCAAGGATTTTCACCACACGATACGGCCCTTGCATCCCCGAGTCCAGCTTGCCTGTAATTTGAGAAGTTTTAATTATAAACACGTTATCATTTAGATTAAATGTACGCTTGACCTTTCGATTTCTATTAACGTATCCATCTTGTTTAAGGGATGAATCTAACTCGTTATTATTGACTTTGTCAATCAGCGTAAGAGTTTCCTCATCCGCAGATTGAGCAATCTGTGCCCAATTTTTCGGCTTAGTTATTTGCAAAACATCCACAGGATTTAGACTTAGTCTGCGTGTTGCATCATATTACCTTTTTTGTATTCAATCGTAAAGTTGAAATCCTGCATACATACCCACCAACGTGAGATACGTGGTAAAAGATTTTTCATACGTTCTGTCAGTTTAAGGGCGTTGCAGTCAGTTACAATTTTTAAACATAATACCCAACAAATAGTGGCGAAAGTGTTGTAAGGCTTTTATTATAGCGAGCGTTTCGAGCTCATAAGAATGGTATCGTGGTTCGGCCCCTTGCGTAGTTATACTAAAGTACGCCACTACTCGCAGTTTACCATTCTCATGCACTTGGATAAGAACTGCGCCGTAACCGACAGAACTCGCGTCCGTATGCAACTCAATTGGTAATAACGGATCAAAAATAGCAAGCACTGGTTTGCTTGTAAGACAATCAATTAGATATTTACGGGAAAATTCCTGTTCTTCACCCCAATATAATTTAATGTTACCTCGTGTTAAACTGGCAATGGGAACAGTTTTGATAGTTGTGTATGTAACGATGAAAATACCCTGCCAAACCGAGTAACTGGCGAACCTGTTTTACATTTGTGGGCACAGGAGAGTCAATCAAGGCTTTAATTTTATGTGCGCTCGGTCTAACCTGACCCTCAGAGATAGTTCGACCTAGGTATTCAACCTCTGTAGCCACAAACGTACTTTTCTTAAGGTTTATAGAGAACCCCGCAAAAGTAAGAATTTTTAGTAACTCTCGTACATTCTCAATTGCTTCATCGATAGACGATGCTAACAAAAATACGTCATCAATAAAATAAGGGCTTTACCGGACTCGGTTAGCGCTTTAAGCGTATTTGTCGTTGATATAGTACTACCGGCGCGTTCGCGAGACCAAACGGCATTTTCAAAAATTCGTAATGGCCCTCTGGGGTCACGAAAGCGGTCTTTGTTACAGACTCGCTATCCAGCCCAAGCTAATAGAAGCCTGTCGCCATAACTACACAGGTAAAGAACTTGCTCTTACCAAGTCGATCAATGTGATCTATCAACGGTAACGGATAACGATCTTTCACGGTAATAGAATTCAACGCATGGTAATCAACACACATTCGATCATTACAGTCCTTTTTCTTAACGAGAATGATCAGACTTGCGTATGGAGAATTCGACTCACGAATTATCTTTTTGTTTAGCAAATCTTTTATAATATCACGCACTTTCAATTTTTCATCAAATGAAAGCCTGTACGGCCTATAACAGATAGGAGTCTCACTTGTCAACTTAATGTGCATATTCCCCGTCGTAACTGTTGTTAAGGCAGTCCCGACAATAAAGAATTCCTTAAAATCATTCACAACCAACATTAATTTTTCACGGTCACTACCCTCAAGCGGCGTGTTGACCGAAATTTGATCACTTGAGTTGACGAGTAATACATTTTGACTTACCGAACTACGAGTAATACGTTGCTCATTGTTCGTACGAATGTAAGTTACCCCCTCACGGTTCAAAACATCGGTTCCTATTAGTACCGGCACAATTAGGCATTTTGGAGAAATCACAAAAAGATCTACCTCTAATGAGATTTCTTTAAATTCTATAACTAATGTTACGACACTATGACACTCGATGTTTTGATCACCAATGCCACGTAATATCCGATATGTGGGTAGTCGTGTACACTTAAAATGTTTTAAAACTGATTCTGAGATAAGAGACACGCGCGATCCGCTGTTTATTAACACGTCTATAGGTATTCCCTGTACTACGGCCGGTGTGACGTCACGTCTGTTGACGCGCCTCTCAACTCTGAACAAAAATTAACATTGCTTTTATTATGCGTTTCAGATCTTTGTTTAGCAAAGCAGACGGAGGCGTCATGGCCTGGCTTTTTACAGAACGAACACGACCTATTCGGCTTTTTATAGATTATTTCTGTTTGAACTCTCGATTCGGTTTGGTATAAATAGAAAGAAATTCCACAAGGTCTTTGGTCATTAAATGAGCGTTAATCGCAGCGGCGCGTATTTGAGCGTCAGTTATACCACGTATGACAATCGCGACCGTTAGTTCATCGCTTAACCCTTTAACAATATTTAATCTCAAAACGGAGCGCCTAGCGTATTCTGCGTACGTGAAATATTGATCAGAATTACTATTCATGACATCAAACAATATATTAGCAACATCGATTCTTCGTGAGCAGAGCGGTTTAAATTCAACCTTGAAGTTAGACCAGGTGCGATCGTTTGTGACCCAATCGTTTAGCCAACTACGGGCATCTCCCTTCAGGCAGTTAGCAATCCGGGATAAACACTCGTTGTCATCCCATTTATTCATATCACGTGCCCTTTCAACCTCTTCACACCAAGAATCGATATCATGCATGCTGGGATCAAAGTTTGAAATATAATAAAGGTTGGATCTGACCTTGGTTAACGCACTCAATGCTCCAATGAGGCGATCTGTAGAATCCAGGGATGCTGAAGTACTTGCTAGGGATTCCCCAACAATGCTAGTGTTTGACTCTGGCGCTGCCAGTTGTGGATCCCGTAGCAGAGGCGCCATGATTTGCCCAGGCGCCACAATGGCACGTGTGTCAGGTGTAGTTGCCACGGTGCTGGTTGCGGGTAGGCTAGCATGTTCTAGAGCGTTCAGACGCCCTAAAATGGCTCCAAGGGTTTCTTGGAGTTCAGCTGCATTACCATATTGATCATTCCTATTTCTACCTCGATTACGAGTGGTAGCTCGTTCGGACATGATTCAAAATCTGTTCGCACAACACTGAAGATAAGATAGGCAATGGAGCCTATCCCACTTCTGATAATGGCGATTTATATTAATTTTAACTAAAAAAATAAACAGAATAACCACAATCTAGATTTTAATCAGTTAACAATAATTATAACCTTAAAACAAACTAAATACACAATTTCTAATACAAATTTAGAATAACGACTTTAGACAATCTTACGAAACGATGTTATCACGACGGCTGCCGAAGACGAAGTAAGGGGTGAGTACTGACCGCACACCGCTTTTATAGGCATGGCGGTAGGGTACTTCGAAACTAATAATTTGATGCTAACAATATGTATATGTGTATACATGTATATATTGTACACACATATATATATATACATACAGATGGTGCGAAAGAAGTTTCACTTCAGTCGTGTGGTCATAAGCACACTCGTTTTTTTTTTTTAGTTTTTTAAACTACATTAATTTTTTTACCATGTCTATGAAGTGCTAGAACTTGACTCACGGTGTCAAATTTTCAATTTAGTTATTTTGATTGTTCTGCCAATTTAAGGGTTAAAAGTGCACTCCCTGATTTTTTCGATAAACAATTGTAACTTAATAACGAAAAACACGTTTGAGAAAATACGAACACAATACCAATATAACCCATTCGTTAAAGCGTTGTGCATAAGACATGGTTTTCAAAATACATTGTAGACTAATTTTCTATTCATAAAATTGTGCCTTATCCGCTAGATTTTAAGGAATAAATTGTATTAGAATTGCGTAAATTGAGCTTTTAGTTACTCAAGCGTATTTTATCTGTTTTGTTTATTGTTAAGCAAGCTTTAATTTATGCATTTCGATGGTCCCAAACCCATGAAAGTATGAAGGAAAAATTGGAATTACTCTGCAAATAACAGCTAATTCGAACCTGATAAAAAAAAACTCGCAGCGCATGAATCGCGGCGCGTGTGATGACCATAAAATCAATTTCAAAATAAACATCTTTTGTTATCAATAACTATGCATCGGCGTAAATAATAATATGCCTACGTATCTATTAAACTTATTTAAATATAAGTAAGTTGACAATGATTGCGCACAAAATATTTTTTTTTCCTTTACGTTTACTTTTTACGTGTACTTTCCAACATACAAATGTTGGATTTTCAGTGGTAATTTTGGATTGCGTGAACCGATTTTAATAATTCTTTTTTTTTTACTTGTATGAAGATACTTTTAGATTGATTGTACCTAAACTATTTTTTTTAAATGCTTACATATACTTACGATTAAATTACAAACTTAGTTCAGATATTGATTTTGTACAATTTTTCAAAAAATATTCAACTTATCAAATTTAATATAATTTTCCTAGAAAGAATTTGTAGTGTTGTACTTTTGAAGCATTTTTTTTAACTTAGGAAGGGACGATTTTTTTACTATTGATTCTTTCCTAAACTTTTTAGATTATGAAAAAATGAGTTCAAACCCCAGATTAATTTTTAAATACTTATCCAAGGATATATCACACGTTTGGGTTGAAAAGAAAAAAATTCTCTCCACACTTTACGTGTATGGGACCCCTCCTAATAAAACATTTTTTACACTTTTGACCACTTATTCGGTGTGATTGATTTACATATTGGTATCAAACATACAGACAGACAAACTTGGCGAAACAATAAGGGTTCTTAGGTTACCACAGGACACTAAATAAGTACAACACATAAGTACTTAATATTTGTTTCAGATTCATTTCACATTCAATTGATTCCAGATAAAGAAACTAAAACAAGAAGTCTGCGCCAAAGAGATCTACTGCTCCGTGTCTGTGGACAGTAAAATCAATGCTGCCCCACTGTTGTACATGAGGGAGGTGGAGACCCTTGCAGCCCTGTCCCACCTCGCCCGAACACACTTCTCTTACGTGGAGGAGTTCGATCAAGCCGCACAGAAGGGCACCGTGCTAACCTACCTTCAAAACTGCAAGGACAGGTTGAAGTATTACGTCATGCATGTCGTAAATAGCATTGAGCATTTATCTGAAAAACCTGTCAGCTGCGAATAATTTGATGTTCTGCCATTAAATACACATGCATGATAGCTTTCAACTCGTCTTATTATAACATATCACTTAATAGTATCGAAATTAGTGGTGACAAAGAGATGACTTCTTTTAAACTGTATTCTCGAAAGGTACACTACTTTTTTATTTCATTATTCTTCTGCATTTATCCCATTATTTGTGGACTTGGCACAACTTATCTTTTTGGTCCATACTTTACTATTACCTACTCAGCATCTTGATACTCCATCCCCCTCACTTTTCACAGTCCTATCTTATCTCAATAGTGTAGATAAGGCCAAACTATCAATGCAGTTTCACAAATGGTGAGTAGGTACATACGAAACTAAATAGTCTTCTTTATAATGGTGCAACTCAATGCTGCATACATTACCTAAAGTCTAAACTAATATTATACATTTAAATTAATGTTTATTCATCAATTTACGAAGCTAAATAAAAACTGTAACAGTATTTTCATATTGTATTTTATTTCATAAAAAAATCAATATGAAAACCTGGATATATTCCCCATAATAAAGAAAAGAATTAGCATCGTTGGTCGTGTTGTTGGGTTTAACATTGCACCACCTCGCTCAACTGCCGTCTTCCTTCCTATGCACTAAGTTTTTTAAGTGAATAGGTTTAATAAACTAGCGCGCTTTACCATCAACGATTGCATCACTGCTTACCATCAGGCGGGATTGCAGTCAAGCGCTAATTTATAATTATTAAAAAAAAATATTGACGTGTGTTCTAAAAGGCACATCCCTATTTGTCTTCAAATGTAACTCAATTCAATTCAATTCTTGATTAATGGCCTTTGTGGGAGAGACGCCACAATTTTGCCAAGAACACGTGCGAACGATTAATAAACCATCAAACGCTGGAGAGTATTTAGCGCGAATTAAAATAATAATAATATATTTCTTGATATCTTAAAAGTCTTCATAGGTAATCCTTCTACTTCCTATCAAGTCGTTGGCGCTCCAGGCACGTCAAAATCCTTTCTGATATAAGGATGTCTAGATTTCTATGGTATTTATTTTGATATTCACTGTGGTCGAGTTACAAGTGCATAAACTCAACCGATTCCTCCATAATTTATTTCGTTTAAGTGCTTACAACAAATACAAGCAGTAGAAGTTAAATACGGGGTTTTCTACGTTTTTTTTTAAATGGAGGGTACGTGCAAAGGGTAAGTGTCTGTTTTACACAGACGTTACAGACCTTTTTTTAATGGTGTCGCAAAATAATCGCAAGAATTTTTCAGGAATTTCCTGAAAAAAAAAACTCCTGAAACGGAAGTTGACGACTTAATGGAATGTCAAGACGACGATCAGACTTGAACAACTCGCAATAATTCGCCATATTCATCGTCACAATTTTTTTTTGTAAGAACACGTGCGTCAACTCAAGATGTAAACATTGCACTACACTAAAATGCACAAAATTACTATGACCTTGAAACCCGTCCGCTTATGACGTCACAGGTTTACTTCTATACAAGTTGGTGGCGTGTCTAGTAACTTTGTAGGGATGGGTTTTTCAAACGGTGTTGCACTATCGACAATGATTAGAAAACCTATTTATTCTTGATTAAGGTGAATAAAACCTAGTTTATAGATTATAATATTATAAAATATTATTTATTCACTTCATTTTCTTGCAATAATAGTATTTATGATCATTTCGACGAGATGAAGTATAGCGAGGTCTTCATCGTGTCTCATCACTGGCTTACTTGATATCAAGTAATTGGCGCTGGGGGCATTAAAATATTTTCTGGCGTTTTTGTTTCTATTGAAAATAAAATAAATAAGAAGTTATGTGTGAAAAAGTTAAAAATATGGCTGATAACAGGGCAAATTTCCATAAAAATAAAATAGTCTTGTAAAAGTTTTTATTTATGTTCTGTAATCTATATGGTGTACATAATAAAGAGTATTCTATTCTATTCTATACTGTGATTACTTCTAATCAAGTAGTTTAGCTGAGGGCAAGAAAATCTCGAACTTGTATAAAGTGATTGGCGTTCAAAACGTTAAACACTAGGCCACCGCTTCTCTCGATCGATTGATCTTCTTATTAGTGTAAGCCCCGGTCGCGCATTACTGGCATCGACAAGAAAAGAGATCCCTCGGCATCTCTACATGCAGGCGAACACTGACAGAAACTATGCCTTAGCATGCTGCAACGTTCTTAGGGACGACGAGGCGTCCTTAAGCAGGCCGAGCTATGCCAGTATGCTGCCTAGGCGCCAGCGGCACTGCGGGCGACGGCGTACCGAAGGATCCCAAAGTATCCCGAAGCATCCTCAAAGCTGCCGCTGAAGTAGCCTCAAGCATACCGAAGCGGTATTTTTGTTACTAGGATCATTATCATGGAAGTTTCTACTATATTGCTATAAAGTTAAGGTGTAATGCTTTTTATCACCTAAAGTCCTCAGGTATGCCTAGGCCGATAATGGACGCCGGGCCTACATGAAATTATCGGTCGGACTAGGGGAGTTGTCAAGAAAACGTCCAAATACACACACAATCAAACATTTTAATCATCTAAAATACATATTAAAAATTAACAACATAAAATGGATACGTCAGTCTATACAAGTTTAATATATTATTCGCTCTCTATTTTATATAAATAATAACTCTTTTCTCTATAAATAATAGTTGGCTATTAACTCTTAAGATTATTACCTTTAATATTTTAATACACAAGGAATTTCACAAGAATGTTCAGATGTTATATTTTGTTAACTTTTATTTAATTACTAAAAATGTGTTTATTGACATTTATAATATGTATTTTTATTTTTAGTTCAAGAGATAAGAACGTTAGTCAATTATTTGAATTTAAGTTAACTTACATGAATATTATATTACTGAAAAGCTTGCAAAAGGAATGTGTTATTGTAGCAATAAAAAATAACCCAATATCTCCCAACGTTGTTATCTCTAAAACTATTAACATAACATATAATTGTCAAGTTATCATATCATATTAGACAAAATAATACTTCATACATTACACGTTTAAACGGCAATTTAGTTTGTGCAATATGACATTAAAATAGCTGACAACTTTTAAACAATAGCCTTATTAAGGAGTATTAAACCCGCCATGACTCCAATGCAAAAAGGTTGATGCTATCAGTGCTCCTTCTCTCTTACACACTGGAATCATGGTAGAAATTAAGCCGCCATAATTCGACACCAACAGATATTGAACAGAAAATAAAACGCAGTTGACGGGATCACATAATCACAATCAATTTTAATATAACTTTAATGAGCACAAAAACGTTACTTTTTGGTTCCTAATTGCTTCTAGAACGTAATTCATTTAGGTAGCAGTATTCTGTGATAGCGAGACGATACGAAGTACCACGATTACTTCCGAACTAACGCGGTCACTCTCTCCAAAGCTTCTCAACCGAAAATCTACTGTTACTTGATACACAACAACAGCTACACGATTTTCTGACCAAGATTACATTGGATACTTTTGAGCAACCGGGAGGATATCGCATGCATTCCCTTACCCAAATAGCGGCTAAATAACGACACTGGCGCCGATTCTGTTGTTCACTAACTAAACTAATTTTAAGTTATGTGCATCCTTTTCTTTCCATTTCGTTAAGAAAAGGATAGATGATAACATTTTAATTTAATCCTGTCAAAATACGATATTCCGTAGACAGTTTAGACGTGATTATAAACATGACGACTAAAAATACGCCACTTTACGTCAGGAGCGCACTAATTTGACAGGTCTAAACTGACATTTTATCTTCTGTCCTTTTCTTATAGAAATGGAAAGAAAAAGATGCACTTAACTTAAAATTAGTTTAGTTTGTGAACAACAGAATCGGCGCCAATGATTGCATAAAATTGTTGTAGTTGCTTCACTTTAAACAGAGTTATTATTTTATGTAAATCGTAATTAGGCAAAATTGCTTTGTAATTTTATTGAAATAACAGGGATACTTGGAATAATAGAGAGATTATTTTTCTAATAATGGAGTATAAATGTATCGAAACCAAGTGACGGCATTTAGCGCCCATTAGCGATAAAGTGGTATATTTCTTCCACATTTCAAACAATAAAAGTATCAAATATCGCCATAACAGAACACTGCAAAATCCATTGGAAACTCTTTTTAGTTATAATAATCTTAGTCACACTCAATTATATACACAATACAATTTATTAACTACATTGCACACGTCAAATGATTCTTACATAGTAAGTTTACAAACATGATAGGAAATTGAAAACGTTTTACATAAATATAAGGAAATAGAGGATACCTCGGAAAAATATGCAACTTGTAGTGTTCTATATCTGTTTGTAATTATGTATAACAACCAAATGTTTAAGAAAGTTCCTAGTACCGATGGCATAACTAATATTATCTACTCGAAACGACACTACAAGTTACAACTAAATAAATAAAAATAAACTACTCTGAAGAAAACAATAAATAATGAAGACAAAAGTTATTAAAAAAAGTGTTGCCATAAACAAGATCGTAGGATTGTTAATGAGATCATAACTGAGGCACCTCTAATTTACTTTCTATATAAACTTAAAATTTACATTAATTAATAAATGCGATTTCATTTATTATACATCTATTACAAACTATCATAATAAAGATTCAGCTGTATTCAAAAGCCTTGTACTGCTGTACTTTTTTTTATCTCGTTCTTATTACATCTTCCCTTTCTTTCTCCGCCTAAATAACACCTCGAACTATTTTTAACTGAAACTCACTTAAGAGAATGATATTTTTTTTAATATCTTCCTATCAACTGATAACAGTCAAAATAAAAAAGCTGGAACAGAAAAACGTAGGTAATTAGTTAATTAAACGAAAAATGCAAAACCAAACCAAGTCTTGAGAGGTAATTTGGATAAAAAAAAATTGAATTCTAAAAATTTTTTTTTAATTTCATTATCTGTAAATGGGTTATGTCAATCAAAATTCAAGTAGACGATAGAGAGACAGACCGTGTTTTTATACGACTTTAAATCTGACTTCCATCATATAAGGAAACACTGGAAGACGTCACAGAAAATATTTGCGTAATAAATATATCGCTCAGCTAGTAATATATAGGCACATTTATGTTTTTCAGACTTTACAGAAACAAGCATTAAAGATCTTATAAATTTATGAAATTATGAGTAAATTTTATGTTTTTTTACAGATTCATGTCTATAGTAGTAACCAAACGCTAAACTAATAAATATTAGGAATATGTAACAAACTCAGTATCAAATTTTTTGCAGAAGTGCCAATATAGCGAACTAAGTCAGCGATATGTGGACCGTAGTAAACGCGACTCTCACTGTGATTTTAGAGGAACAAAATGCCTCCGATTTTATCTGCAATACCTACATGGACTATGGGGCGAGACTCTATGGCAAATATAGCTGCTAGTATGCCCAGCCCATTGCTCAGTTCCTTCCCAGGTCTCGCAAAACATGGGTTTATAGCAATCTAACTAGACAT
Organism: Sesamia inferens; assembly: GCA_037179545.1. Classification (NCBI taxonomy): domain Eukaryota; kingdom Metazoa; phylum Arthropoda; class Insecta; order Lepidoptera; family Noctuidae; genus Sesamia; species Sesamia inferens. The sequence goes on along the minus strand of CM073922.1, from coordinate 31,393,164 downwards.
GGGAAATTTACTGAGCACGTACAGATAACACATCATATAAAGGTCGCCCGGCTGGCTGGCATTACACCTTTTCCATAGACAAATAGTCCAATCTCTCTATCATCTAGTCTTTTAAATAATTAATCAGCCTATTTCGTTTCCACTGCTGGGACACAGGCCTCAGGGGGTGTCGTAACCCACCATCCGGGCCCAGTGCGGGTAGATGACACATGTCTCCGATTTTTTTAGTTTTAGGACATGCCGTATCCAAACGAAGTTTTCCTTCATCATTTCGAGGGCAGTGATGGTGGAATGATTTCGCCTGATTGGGTTCCAAACCGCGTCTGGGCCGATTTCAAAAGGCCACCATTATACAAATACTGAATGCAAACTAAGGACAAATAGCTCCTGCCCAGCAGTTTGGTTCTTTACCTTTTTATTGGACTCATAGTAAATTTTTTGGTTCTAACTTTAAAAAAAAAGAAAATATATATAGTTACCCTGTTTAGGTAAATATGCATTAAATATGTTTTCTTGTTGAGAGTCGAGACATTAGTTTTTATTATTCGCGTTTATCAATATTTTGAATCGACTTAACCCTTTGTCTGCATCCAGTTTTGTTAAATAAATAGAAATACATATAGTAGCAACGCAACACAATTCTATCAAAGAAACATTGCATAAACCTGTACAGAAATCTATGTACATCAGAAATCTAAACAAATTTACATTGTTACTGTATTTGTATAACTTATACACAAACTAGTGTACATTATATATAAAATAATGATTTGGTACAGTATGGTGATTTATTTGAAGCTTTTACAATAAACCAATAACGAGCAAAAGCTGAAGTTTGCAACAATGTGGAAAAGAGACAACACTACCGTTTATACCGCCACCTCTCTCACACATTGTTGCCACTAAAAAAAAAGTTTTTTTTTATTTAAATCCAAAACAAACCACCAAGACCAAATGAACACGATTTACAAACGACCTAGTCCAGCTTACTTTAACACCCAAAAAACACTTCAAAACACCATATGGGTTAAAGTTCTATAAATAAATAAAGCTAATATATACAAAACGTCTATATATCTATGATATAAGTTTATCTAAGTGCTGTGTAGAGGTTCAGAACGCTCTTGTTTTCTTTATGTGAGGGGGTTTTGGAGAAGACGTTCCAGAAACGCAGCGTTTCATCGCCGGCGCCGGTGACTATCGCTTCGCCGTCTGGTGAGAGGGCAAGGTATAGGACACGATAGGAATGGCCCGTTAGTTTCGCCACCTGAAGACAAAATAAAATCATTTAATTATTACAACTCATTTACAAGTCAGTATGGCGGCATGTAGGTGGCGTAGCGGTAGCGAACGCGGCCGCTGCGCAAGAGACACGCGCTCCATCCCCGCGCAGTGTAAAACTATGTATGCATAAATAAGAATATTTGCACAGGTCTGGTCATGTTAAGCCGTTGGTCCCGGTTGCCATACGAATATCTAATGGCAGTCGTTAAGGGTTGTTGGAGCCCTCGAAAGTTCAACAATTGGTCTAACTGCTATGCTTCGATATTGCCTTCGGGTTGTGGAGGTCAGACGGCAGTCGCTTCATAGAAGATATCGAAGTTTACCCAAATGAGTAGTTAGACTGGTAAAGCGGACCCCAGACTCCAAGGCTAAAAGCTTCGGATGCAACAGGGATTAACGCTGAGATGATGATTATTTTCATAATATTTTACACAGGACTAAAATACAATCAAAAACATATTTTTCTTGCTTTGCATAAAGCAAAGATTTTTGGTACAAACCTGCGTCAAAGACGGATACTTCCACACGAGGATCTGGTTCTGTGAGTATCCGTGCGTTGATACTAGTTCGCTGGAGTGCTTGGACCACGCCAAATTGCACACTTGTGATCCTGCAGACAAACGAATATAGAATGTAACTGGCAATAGGTGGCACTTCTGACAAATATCAATCAAACCTAAGAGACGATTGATCAATCTCAATAGAGCGACGTGTTCAGGATTCGTATTAGTATTAATCTATCTACTACGTTATTTTTTTAACGTTGTTCATGCGAAATCTGAATACAGTTTGTTCAGAATAAGCAACTGAATCGATTACAATTATTTTTACACCATGTTATATTTTTTCCCAAATACATTTAGGAATTATTGCAGTGTGGTTGCCGAGTGCGCACGGTAGATCATAGTACTCCGCGCTCGCGCAACAACTGACGCCAGAGGTCAAAGCACCGTTCGCCATGCGAGCGTGGACCATATTTTGTTGGGACAGCGAAGTAGGATTACAAGCTCATAACTTTGTGGTTTTTCATATCTTTTTGAAATTTTAGATTCTTTACTTAAAAACTGGACACGTGTTTCGGGTTTCGTATAAACAAAAAATAATGTTGCATACTACATCGGTTTCAGCCATTAAGTAAAGGTAAACAAAAGTACTACGTGACTTAGTTAACAACATAATACCAGTTCTATTCAGTAGTCATCCTACGTCACAGCAATGTACTTATTTTTTTTTTTTGACAACACGGGTGACGCAGTGCAGTGGTATTGACTGCTGCGTTGCGTGTCGCGGGTTCGATTCCCACACGGAACAAATATTTGTATGACCTATGATATGAGAAGTTGTTCCGAGTCTGACTGTGTCATCATAATCAACCTTTTTATCGTCCCACTTCTGCGCACAGGTCTCCTCTCATACAGAGAAGGATTGAGCGTAATAATATAAAAGCGCTTGCTCAATGCGGGTTGGCGATTTCAGACTTAAGTCCAGATTTCCTCAAGATGTTTTCCTTCACCTTCAGTCATTGGTGTCCAAGATATACTTAGAAAGTACATATAACTTTAGAAAAGTTACATTGGTAACTTGCCTGACCTAGAATCTAACCCGCGCACTCATATTTGAGAGGCTTGTGTTTTAACCACTAGACCACCACGACTAGTCTAGACTAGTCTGACTATGTATGTGACTTTAAATGTTTGTAAACGCATCTACAATACAAGAGTAATAATTCTTAGTGTGAAAACGTTATACTCGTTCGTTGACAATATAAGATCATTGCCACTTCAGAAAATTGAATCTGACGAATAATTTTGAATTTTTGACGTGATTTCTTAAAAAAAATCTGTTAGAAGTGAATTTTATTCAACGAAATAAAATCGACGTCGAAAATAAAATTACGTCTTGTCAGAATTTAAAAAAACTTCTTATACGCATAATAACTTATCCGTCTATTAGTGGCTTGGATCGCGAGGTATGACGCTTAGTATTTTCACAATTTCGAAATTATTCCCTTGAAACTTATTAAGGAAACCTGTGATTGTGCGCAATTTTCCAGCATTGGATAGTGTTTCGTCAAAGAGTATTAACATACCAGTATCAACACACTGCATCGGCTGCGACGTCAAAGTGTTCCAAAAACGAATGCACCTGTCGGCCGTGCCTCCACCAGACGCCAACAGTCCGTGCTGGTGAGGAGACCACGCGATCGCTTTCACAGCTGCTACGTGCGCTGAGTATGTTTGTACGGGAGATGTGGAGTGCTGGAAAAGAAGAGTTAAGTTAGCAAGTCATCATCATCATTATCAACCTTTTTATCATTCCACTGCTGGGCACAGTTCTCCTCTCATCAGAGAAGGATTGAGCGTAATCACCACGCTTGCTCAATGCGGGTTGGCGATTTCAGTCTTAAAGTCCAGGTTTCATCAACATGTTTTCGTTCACCTTGTACTCAGTCATTGGTGTTCAAGATATATTTAGAAAGTACATATAACTTAGAAAAGTTACATTGGAACTTGCCTGACCTGGAATCGAATCCGCACACTCATATTTGAGAGGCTGGTGTTTTAACCACTAGGTCACCACGACTTAACTAGTAAGTCAAAGTGGAATAATAAAGAGGCACCATGGACCTATTTCTTTAACTGGACTGCGCGGTGGAATTCAATAACGAGTCGAGCGAGCGAAGTAGATATTGCGTTTCTTTCTAATAGGGTGGACCATTGTTTTATGCTAGAAAAAAAATAAGCACTATGTGGCCATGTAGGGATAACAACGGGATCACCGATGTGGTGGACCGACCAAATCAAATCGGCTGTGGGGGGACCTGTTAATAAATGCTCTAGACTGTCGTCCAACAGGGATAGATAGAGAGAGATCGTGTGGCAAGCGACATCACGTCTCGAATTCGGTCATAGTGACCACGACCGCTCTGTCAAGAGCGAAACGAACAAGAGGGATAACAAAATCCTACTATTAAATAAATAAAATAAATAAATTGTTTATTTCTCAGCTTTGTACATAATTTTTATAATGATTTTCTTAATTCTAAATAGCACTGATGTATAATTTGCCTGAACTAGGTAGAACCTGTGCTTCAGGCGTAAAAGTGCTAATTATAATTTTTTATTTTGCAATAAATTGCAATAATTGTATCTATTCCTACACCTGACACCGCTTATTTTGTCGTGTGTCGGCTATTACAACAGCAAACTTAGTTTATTGGTTTATACTTACAAAAACTTTTTTTTGTACTTAAGAGTAATTTACTGAAAAAGCTAACAAAATTAAAAAAAAAAAATCTGGTATCCCAGTTGAAAAGGACGCACTACTACTCTAGACCTACCTCAGGCGGCTCGATCGAACGTGCTGCGGTAAAATAACCTTATTACAATGACACAAAGTTTAAAATTATGCTCAGACGAAACCGTAGAGCGTGATCCATATTTTACGAAGTGAATTATAAATTTATGTAATTCACATCTTCGTGTCTCTAAAAAAGTACAGTAAGCTATTGTTTCCGGCTATCACTTATAGATCTTTAACATGATTTCTATCAAGGCATATCTTTTATTTATTTTACTTATACTATTTATGTACATACCTACATATATGTATAAACGGACAAGAAAAAACAGACGAGAAAAAGGTACAGAGGTTATGGTTATTTCATACGAAATCTCTTCCAGCATACAAAGAAACAGGGCATTAGATATAAGGATGTAGACCGAACGTCAAAACTCATAACTTAGGTAAATACAAAATCAAAATGTTTTACGTATTTGGTGAAGAAAATGGGCCAAATAACAAGTCCCTATTATAAAATAAAAAAAACGGAAACTAATTTAACCATTCTTATCACAGTAGAATACGTTAAAACTTGCGTGTTACCGCAATTGTTTTATCAGCATACCATTCCCACTTCGAAACTGTTCCCACGACAAACAAAGAGCTTTAATTGTGTGGAAAAAAATATTCTTCGTTATTTTAGTTCTACGAGTCAAAATTGCAATTCCCTGGTCTGTTACTGACTCACCTTTATACTTTAGTGCTAATTCTAACATTAATTAAGAGTAGTTATCATTAAAAACTGTACAATAAAATATGGAATTATGGGCTTTATTTCATAGGCCATAGAAGTCTTAGTTACTTAAATTTAATTCTGACTCAACCTCGTTTTAACAAATGAATTACGTCAACAGCTACATTGACCTGCCTTTCGGAGCAATTTTCATTATTTCGGCTAGAAATAAATTGCCTAAATCAACTGCTCTACGTGTTAATAATGAGATAATCAGGCATGTATCTATCTACTTAGGTACTTTACTAACGTAAAAAAGGTGTTCCATTTTCAACCAGTAATTTGCTCTACAAAACAATTTAATGGACAATATCCGTATCTAATAACTACTTTTTTTTGCGACATTTACCATAGACCAAACGAAGAGTTTATTGTCGTTGCCTCCGGATGCTAACGACTGTCCGTCCGGCGACCATTTGAGTCCGCACACCTCTTGTCTATGTCCTTGAAGTACACGGGAAGCCTGCACCGCTGGAAACCAACAAAAATGTTATTAGTATGATTCATGAAAGGTCAATAACCCAGTCAAAGTCAAATGCGATTAATCAAGTTCAAATGACCTTGTCCGCGATAGGTATATAAGACCTAAAATCGCACGGTTTTTTGACAAGTGACTCAAGTAATGTCCTAGGAAGAGACAGTCATATTGCTGCTTATTAAACTACAGACCGGCCGTCTGCAGAGAATGCGTTCATGTTTTTTAAATACAAACACATACGTGATTTGCAAATATGATCTTTATTAATCACTGTCAAATATCAGGCACACATTCTCTCAAAGGCCAGTAGTAGGTAAAGTCATGAGTGTATCCGGGGGGGAAATCACATATGAGACATGTATGAACTCCCCTAATTGGGTTGTATCCTAAAAATAATTTAATGTCCATCAGATAGATTTATAAAAAATATTGAACACGTATTTTTTATTTCTTATTTCTTTCAAATACTTGGGAAGATATATTGATTTGAAATGTCGCATGACGTCACGCCGTGGTACAAAATATAGCACGGCGTGACGTAATTAGCTCCCATTCCGTAAATAAAAAATACGGGTCTTAATTTTTTTTTATTATCTATAAGACTGACTAATTATTTTTATGATTTTCACACCTTGGATACATCCCTATTACTAAACAAAGTGTAAACGAGGACTTATCACTAACTTTTTAATAAACCATGAAGTAGACACAACATAGGGTGTAATTGCCAAAAAACCGCGTACAATAAAAAATTGACTAGTAAGTATATTATTGTGATAAATATCGCAGTGTCCAGCCTGCGATTGCAATGTAAGCGGAAATAATGTAATTATGTACATCACATTAGAAACCTCAAAAATAACAGTATTTCTCTACTATTTAATGGATGTTATTATACACTAGCTGCGGCCTCCAGTTTCACCCGTGTTTTTATTTATATGCCCCGCTCCTATTGGTCGTGTCGGTCGGTCGGTGTGATGTTAGCTTAAAGCCTTCCTGGATTAATAGGCTTTCCAACGCAAAAAGAATTTTTCAAATCGGACCAGCAGTTCCTGAGATTAGCGCGTTCAAACAAACAAACTCTTCAGCTTTATATACTAGTATAGATATAAAACTTTCTCTTCTATCACTACCTATTTAAAAAAACGCATCTAAATCCGCTACGCAGTTTTAAATTTTTTTGCAGATTTAGGCAGCATACAAAGGGATAAAGGGACAGATAAAGCGACTTTGTTCTAATACATGTAGTGATAAATCTATTTGAACTAAGTTCGTAAATTTGTATTTTTTTTTTTATACTAATTCATTTTTCACGTCTCCTATATCCACAGATCCTGTATTACTAGCCTGGCAATCATAAACAACGAATAATACAAATAAAATCTTCTTAAACACATCTGTCATGACGGGCCAACAAGGGCCAACATGGGCCAACACGGGCTAGTTATCTCAATGCACCGTAAGTACGTGCGAATTGAAGAGGTAACTGTACGCAGTATTATATTACGGAAGATGTTCGTACTAGCTAGATCTTATGAGACTTATAGTAAGTACGTTAAATGTGAGAGTGCAAATGTGAGGGGTTTTGTTGAGTACAGCCTACGCAATCTCCTGTAATTAGAGGCTTTGAACTTGAGTTTATAACTAATAAAATTGCCCCTTCCTTACTAATAAATAATTAGCAAGTATATTTAAAAAAGTCGTGGTGGCTTAGTGGTTAAAACACCAGCCTCTCAAGTATGAGTGCTTCGGGTTCGATTCCAGGTCAGGCAAGTACTAATGTAACTTTTCTACAGTTATATGCACTTTCTAAGTATATCTTGGACACCAATGACTGAAGGTGATGGAAAACATCTTGAGGGAACCTGGACTTTATAAGTCTGAAATCGCCAACCCGCATTGAGCAAGCGTGGTGATTACGCTCAATCCTTCTCTGCATGAAAGGAGACCTGTGCCCAGCAGTGGGACGATAAAAAGGTTGTTGATGATGATGAAGTATATTAAATACTCGCTGCACCGATTCATCCGCATAAGTAAAGAATATCGGGATAAAAAGTCCTACATATTAATCCTTGTTATAAACAAATCCGCTCAGGAGTTGATTCGTGAAAGAGTAACTGACATCCCATTCATCCTTTTACTTTTATATTATTAGTAGGATCATCAAGTTATATGTAATGTAAAGGATTCATAATTCAAGCCCTTAGACGCATTAGGTCGTATCTATAGCTCGACGTAGGTCAGGTGTATAGGTCCGATGACCTACACATACGACCTACTGCTTCTAACGTCAAGCTATAGATACGATATGACCTAATGCTTCTGATCGAGAATTATTGGTTTTTAGTTTAATGTTAATACATAGAATCTTCTACCTATTTGCATTTGTACTTACGACAAGATGATAAGTGATCTTATTTATTTAAATCTATACTAATATATAAAGCTGAAGAGTTTGTTTGTTTGTTTGAACGCGATAATCTCAGGAACTACAGGCACGATTTGAAAAATTCATTGTGCGTGGGATAGCCCATTAATCCAGGAAGGCCTTAGGCTATAAAACATCACGCTGCGACCAAAAGGAGCGGAGCATAACTAACTCCACGCGAACGAAATCGCTGGCGGCAGCTAGTAATCTATACTGCTGAAGCTGAAGATTTTGTTTGAACGCGCCAATCTTAAGAACTGCTGGTCCGATTTGGAAAAATCTTTTTCAGTTGGATAGTCCATTAATCCAGGAAGGCTTCAGACTATATAATATTACGGTGCAACCAATAGGAGCGGAGCATATAAAAAAAACATTTTTGGGGTTCAAATAACTAATTCCACGCGAACGAAATTGCAGGTAAGCTGCTAGTTTTCTATAATGTTGGATAAAACAGTACAAAAACATTTTTATAGTGATAATGGCGCCAATTCTGTTGTTCACAAACTAAACTAACTTTAAGTTAAGTGCATCTTATTCTTTTCATTTCTATATGAAAAGGACAGAAGATAAAATGTCAGTTTAGACCTGTCAGATTAGTGCGCTCCTGACGTAAACCGGCGTATTTTTAGTCGCCATGTTTATAATCGCGTCTAAACTGTCTATGGAGTATCTTAATTTGACAGGATTAAATTGAAATGTTATCTGCTATCCTTTTCTTAACGAAATGGAAAGAAAAAGATGCACATAACTTAAAATTAGTTTAGTTTGTGAACAAGAGAATTGGCGTCAATATTTATAAAGTGCATTATACACATACCTCATCAAAACATAAAACCTTTTATGACAAGATAAACTGCAAAGTTATCACAAAATGCACAATGAAGTCATTCATATTGATAACGTGTACAATGGACTGACAGTTGTCGTAACCCCTTCTAAACGAATCTCTCAGCTTCAAGTGAATATTTACTAACAAAACCATTCAAGACCTGACAGCAGGTCAAGCTACCTAAAACTGTCAAATATTCCCAATCAACTTTGAGCCTTAATACTTTAGAGATAAAGTTGTAGTAGTTTGATGTGCTGTTGCCTGTACGACTTATCTCGATGCACCGTAACTTGTAATATATGTACATGTTAAAGTAACAGAGAACTAAGGTTTACATTTAAGAGCAAAATGTTTTACTTATTTAGCAAGATTCTATAGTGGTTTTCTCGTAAACTATACAACGTTAGGTACTTTTTAACCGACTTCAAAAAGGAGGAGGTTACTCAATTCGACCGTATACATGCTTTTTTATGTTTTTTTAGCGGATAACTTCGTCGTTTATGAACCGACTTTGATAATTCTTTTTCTGTTGGAAAGAAGACATTCCCAAGGTGGTCCCATGATAAGGACATCAGGGAGAAATCAAAGGGAACTTTCAAAAAACGTTTCATTAATCGCTTGGCGGCAAGACTGTCTGGTGGGTGGTGGTGACTTCTGTCGGCGGCCGATGTTATGGCCTACCACCGAGAAAAAGTTAAAAAAAAATGGCGTTGTATGTTTAAATGATATGGAATTTAAAAGATTTCGATTTATGTACATAAAAATGCGTACGTAATCCACAACGCAAGTCCAATGCGGGTTGGTAAGTAGATGTCATATACCTACGAATTATTCGATTTAGATCATAACGGTTTCTCAAGAAGTTTTCCTTCACCGAATTTAGTGAGAAAGTGATTTACACAAAGGAAATTGTTTGTCTTCTATGGAAGTAACGAGTTGCAATTAATTTTCACTCCCCCGTGTGGCTTAGAATACTACCAACCCATATCCTCCCGTGGGTGTAAGAGGCGACGCGACTAAGGGAACTCTCATCAGAGAAGTGAGCAGCAATGCTTCTCCTGTGGAATATCAAATTACTGCGATTCCCAACCCGCCTGCCAAGCGTGGGGAATATGGCAAACCTCTCAATTGCAAGAAAGCCTTGTGCGAGGCCTTTATTCAGCAGTGGACCACTAGGTATAGGTTGAAGAAGAATTAATTTTAATACATTTTTTAAAGAAATCGTTGCTTAAGTTCACTTTATTATGTTCAAGCCTGTTCCAGTCAAAGTACCTACAAAGAGTAGTAAGTATAACACCGCTGCATAATTGCATTGTCGTTGAACTCACAAAGTCGTGCGCGCAGCCTTTGAGATGCAACGGTGCTTGGGAAATGTTTCTCAAACTTGGAAACTAATTGCGACTCGGTGCATGATATCAAAATACCAAGCGAGTAATTGTCTCTTTGCAGGGCAAAGGCCTTTACGCATACAGGTTAAAAGTTGTCCAACTCGTCCATACATTCAGAACCAAATAAAAGTACTGAAAATAATTTTTAACAGTTTTTAATTCTGAAAAACAACTTTTTTGTATACTTCTCTCTAATTAGAACGTGATTTTTAATAACAAGGAAACATAAAGCACATTCCTTTTCACCCAACTGCCGATGAAAGGAGGGTAATGTTTTTCGAGTGTATGTATGTTTATTTCTTTGGCACTCCCTACAGCCTGAACTGTTTGACGGATTTTGACATGCGAAGTGTCATTTGATTGACCGTGATTGTGTGAGTGGTGCCAGGTGTATTAAAATTTCTAGAAAATTTAAATGCCTGGTTTTTGGCACCAAAATGAAAAGGAATCTTTCTCGACTACATAGGTACGTCACAAATATCTTTGTTAATACCTACTATGCAAGATATACACGAGAACAGTTTTTTTTTTTCTTTCTACAGTTTTAATTTGCAGTTAGATATATTTTTGCAGTCGGGTAGGGATGTTTCCTGGGTAAAAAAATGGATTCTATTCCGTCATTCAGATTATAGAAAAATATTGGATATGTATATTTTGTTTAATCAAATCAATAAAAATTGACAAATTTAAAAGGCATCAAAGATCAGAAGTGGGAGCTGATGACGTCACTCGTTGCTAAAAAGTGTAGCAAGGACTAACGTCTCGTATCGTATAGTCTTCATTTTTTGTTTACATGAAAAAAAAAACAAGTGTCTAGTTTTATTTGGAAATCTGACTGACGGACTAATTAGTTTTTTTTTTTAGTCAAATACCCTATTAAGTTATCTTGTTATATGGGGTATAATAAAAGTAGAAGCATGGTCTACTTTTCCTTTCAACTTTTGGAGAAATGACGTTATAAATATAGAGTATTTGTGGTTAACTGCAGTAGATAAAAACTTTAACAGTCGCTGTCCTAATCGCAAGTTACTAACCGAGCGGGTACTTATGAGCTGTCCTACCATTAGTCTGAACCGTCTGTCTCAAGACTTGTGTAAGCTGGCGCTTTGGTTACATTTTACCATCGTTGTGCAAACCGAGATAGGCACTAAAGCACTTTATACGACGCTGAAATTACTCTTAGTCTATACGACGCGAAAACGCTCTTAGTCTGATTTAGGCTCAACTAAACGCTTTTCCTATTATTTGTTTTTTTTTTATCGAAGCTTGCACATGTTCACAGTGTTACAGTATCGACATCTATACAAAATGGACAAAATGGTTTAACCCTAAAAGTTAAAGTGTCACCCATGGCCTAGTGGTATCAGTCGCGATTTACAGCTGTAGGTCGTAGAATCGAGCTCCATCAGGCGTTTTATATTGTGTAAAATATTTCATCACCACAGCTTTCAAAACGGTGAAGGAAAACATTGTGGGGAAACTGGCATGTCCTAGAGGCAAAGTCTTCTAAGACATATGACATCTAATAACCCCCACTGAGCCAGCGTGGTAGATAACGGCCCACGCCCTCTCACCGAGAGGAGGCCTGTGTCCCAACAGTGGGAAAGTTATAGGCTGATAATGTTAATGTGTCATCCAAGAAAAATATAAAAAAGGTAGTGACAACTCGCGGCATCTCTTACGTGTCTGGTTATTCTATTGACATAATAAGTATATAGCTAGATAGCGCTCACATCATGTCACGTCGGGATCACCAGTTTGGAGGTATGAGGAACGAGTTTAAAGTTCACTCATTATCTACCTATAGAAAAAGGGAGGATCCTCCGGCCAGACGGGTGTTGTGTCTGGCGGACATTTGTCAACGGTTGGTGTTGGGAAGTTGTATGTAAACTCTGTTTGTGAGATGTAGGATGCGTGTGATATCAGTATGACACGTTGTTCGCATGTGGTGCTTTATAGATACCGCTACAAGTTAATGATGATGTCCATCATCGTTGCCATATCCTAATATGAGGATATTATGATATCCGGTAAGAACCAGGCCCGACTCGACAGCGCTTTGTGTTTCACGCGCTCCCCAAAGAGATGTCAGCACATCGCGACGGGGTCCACGGAGACCGATGCCTCCTGGGTCAGAGTTACGGGTTGGTTAAAAAAGAAACCGTAGCCCTGGCCTACAGGCATGTGAAGGAATATGGGTGATAGTCAGTAAAAGTCTGACACGCCCTTCCGCTCCGCCCAGAACGGGAGAGGTCATTTGATGATTTCCCAACCCAAAACAAAAAAAAAAAGATATTATGATATGGCAACAAACAAAAAATAATAAACCAACTTACGTGGCGTCCTAGTATCTCTTTGTCGTATATGTCTATCCCTCGAACCAGAACTGAGGATATCTCCGTTCCATGCCAGAGCGCCCACTCGAGCGATGTGCCCTTGCAGTTTGGTCACCTGAAATGGAAATCATCGTTACATTTCCTTTAGACTAAGAAAAAATGCTGCATACGTCGTGAAGCCTGAACAAGCTGAAGAAAATCTGATGAGTTTGGAAAATCCTATCTTCTACTTCTTAAGCCTATAGAGATCCACTGCTGGACAAAGCCCTCCCCCAAGGCTTTCCACGATGACCGGTCTTGTGCTGCCCGCATCCATCGGCTTCCCGCGACCTTCATCAGTCCACCTTGTTGGGGGCCTCCCTACGCTACGCTAAAAATCTTATAGAGAACTGTTACTAAACCCTTGCTTTTTCAGAGATATGAGATTTTCTGAAAAATCTAAAGTCGTAATCATCTTTAGGTAACATACCATCAGTCTTAATAAATTCTAAAATCCCTGAAGAGCTGAGTCGCTGTTATAAATAGTGATGCTACCATCCTTTGAAGATCTTAAACTCGACTGAAATAAATCTATGCGACATTGACAAATGACCACTTCGGCTTCGACAATTTAACTTTACTGGAAGAGAATAACCTACTTCATTCACTACTAGCTACGAAACACGGTTTCGCCTACATAAGGCTTGATTCAATACAGAATTAATTTTATGTTGTCGAACATTTTGGTTTCTAGCGCGCTTTACCATCACTGCTTACCATCAGGCGGTTGCGGTCAAGCACTAGTTTATAATAATATGTAAAAAAGAGAGTAGAGATTTGTTTGCTTGCTTGTTACGCTTCTATGCTAAAACGGATGAACATCACATCGTGAGAAAACCGGCATGTCTTAGAAGCAACAAATTCGAATACAGTTTTTTTTTTTAATATTTATAAACTAGCACTTGACCGCATTCCCGCCTGATGGTAAGCAGTGATGCGATCGTTGATGGTAAAGCGCGCTAGTTTATTAAGAGCCTATTCACTCAGAAAAACTGAGCGAATAGGAAGGAAGACGGCAGTTGAGCGAGGTGATGCAATGTTAAACCCAACAACACGACCAACGATGCTGCGCCAAAGGGAGATTGATCTGAAGACCCTCCACGACCAAACTCCCAACACAACAACATTAGGCGCATCGTACTCGGCAAACATCGCAACACAACTGCTCAGACTCGTCCTTCCGTATGGCTTCACCAGACATCATGCCGGAACACGACAAATCGCTTGGCGGCAAGGCTTTGTCTGGTGGGTGGTAACTTCTGCCGGCGGCCGATGTTATGGCCTACCACCGAGAAAAACTGGTGACTTCTACCAACCCGCACTGTGCCTGAGTGGTAGATTACGACCCACTCACTCTCATAGAGTAGATGCCTGTGTCCCAGGACTGGGAACATTACAGGCTGATTATGACTAGTAACTGAATCGATTCCAATCATTTTTACATCATGTTATATTTTTTCCTAAATACGTTTAGAAATTGTTGCAGAGTGGTTACCGAGCGGTTACGATAGATCATAGTACTTGCGCGCCAACGGTCAACGCACAGCGCTCGCCCGCCCGAGCGGAGCTTAGACCATATTTTTGTTGGTACAGCCAAGTAAAATAGCAAGCTCATAACTTTACATGATTTTACTTAAAAAATACTGGACACGTGCCTCGGGTTTCGCATAATTAAAAAATAATGTTGTATATTAATTACAACGGGAGCGTAGGCAGTATTCTAATAAAACTCATGCAGTCTCAAGACTGTCAGATAGCGGATGCATAATCTATTGAACTAGCGCAAAACTGGTTGTATCAAACTGATTGCTGATTAGTCATTCAACATTAAAGACCATAATTTTACCAATTAACTACAGTCACACCTGAATAAACAGAATACAATTTATTGTATTGCTACCTAATGTTCTAACTTCAAAATCATTAGTAGAGCTTGATTTTATTTATTCTTTCTTTTATTTCAATGCTGTCATGTCATTGTTAAATATTTGACAGGAGTGATAAATACACTGCAGTGTATTTAATATTGGTGAGAATAAAAGATGAAATTGAAAGGTATGAGCTGAATATTCGTTTTATGTTCGGTACTTGGCAGGATTAACTAATATTTGTATTTACTGTCCCATACATTTAGCCCTATGGAACTAATTTAAAAAAAAAAGTATATTTAAAGTTCTTTAAAGAAAAATTGTCATGCAAAAATACTAATTGCTCAGCTTTATTAGCTATAAGTTTGAATATCCAGCCGAATATTTGGCTCGGTGAACTTCTAACTAAATATTCGGCCGATTATTAATATTCGTTAAAAACCCGTGTTTGGCCCATCAGTACTAATATATTTATTTATTTATATATAGTTTATTGTACACCACAAAACAGATACTTAACTAAAAGAAAATATCGAATACTAAAATATACAATAGTCGGTCTTATTGACTTTTAATACATGTGTTTCAAGTTCGCACTTCTAGTTTTCCAGATGCGTATGGCGTTGGAAAGTCCCGTTCGTTTTATGTAATGGCATAGACTGCATTCGTGCAGTGCCCTCTCTATGTATAGATACGACAAATGCCATGCATGCAATAATACTGATTCAATGATAGTTGATCAGTTACATTGTTGACACAATGATAATACTTGATTACCCACAACGTGCATGGTTAACGTTGCAATTATCATAATCGCTTCATACTGGTCATTGTGTAAATAATTTTTGCTTATCAATATCCTGTCTATGCTATCGGTCACAGGTAATGCGATTCTGTTATTATGAAGACTAAACTGTGTATTGTATTGGTCTGCTTGTCCTAAGATTCAATCCATACGATATTAAATACGGAGGACGGTCTGAGCAGTTGTGTTGCAATGTGTGCCTGATACGATGCGCCAAATGTCTGAGTCTACAGATCAATCTCCCTCTCCTCGCGCAGCATCGTTGGTCGTGTTGGGTTTAACATCATCACCTCGCCCAACTGCCGTATTCCTTCCTATTCCTAAGTTTTTTAAGTGAATAGGCTTAATAAACTAGCACGCTTTACCATCAACGATTGAATCGCTGCTTACCATCAGGCGGGATTTCGGTCAAGTACTAGTGTGTTCTAAACAATCAACTATTAATGGCCGCCTGCATTGCTACTAGGAGATCAGACCTCTTTACTGTAAGATCTTAACCCAAATTCTATCACGTAGGACCAGTGTGGGTTGACGATGGCTGCTAGATTCATTTATGTGCATATACGTAAAAGCGTGCAATGCTTTGCTGCCATTCCCACCCTATTCCAAGCTAAACAAATATCAACGATATTTCAATGACAACAAAGTTGATTTCAAAATGACTAGCACTATTCAAAAAGTTATAAGAAATGTTTGTAATATTAGTGTAAAATGAACTTTATTGTATAGGAATTAACCGTTCTATTTTATTTCGATTAATTGAAGATGATAAATAAAATAGTTTTAATAACGTTTTTTTGCAGAATAATTACGTTAATAAAGTTATTTTTCCATAAACTCGTACATATTTTGTTTCCATGACGAATATATTGTGAATATATACGTTTTCTTACATGCCATTGTACAGAAATCTTACCTCTTTATTAACAGCAACATCCCAAACGCTGATGTGTCCCTTCTGCGTCCCAACAGCTACTAGATGCCCCCGCTCACTCCACGCCACTGACGTCACAGCATTGCCTTCTGACGACAGGTCGCACAGGCGCGTAACCTGGCAAACAACAGATAGTTGCTAACACTGCGAGAAATGGACGCCAAATATTTGTACACTATACAGGTTAATGCCTCGGTAAGTAATTTTAAGAAGCAGTAAAAAATTAAAACGTCAAAGTGCAAATACGCATGGTTGGACAAAAACAAAACGAGTTTTTTTTTTTTAATTCTAAAGTCTATATGGGTACTTATATTGCATCTTACGGATGGACACATTCCTCCTCTTTCGCTTTTGGGACGGACTAACAGAAGGAATAGCTTTAATTTTGATATATTGACAACTTTCATTGCGCCCTCTAAGTTGTAGAGCAGAATTATTTTTAGAACATATAAAGTAATGGATATAAATAATATCCTTCACATTGATTCAGATTCTGATCGTTAATGTTTTAAGCAATATGGTCGTACAAATTCTTAAGAAAAATAACGCACAGAAACTTACGCTATACAATATGTAAAGAAAACCCCGTCCGACCCAAAAGGATAATAGATGTTATGTATACACAAGACTAAATAAAATATGAAATTTTACGTAATCATCATAGTGACAATAGTAATGAATTTTGAAATAAAATTTTTTTTCGCGAATCAATTCCAACTTCCCCAAAATTTAGTATTTTTTTTAAAAGTGACAACACCATTTGTTACGGAGCGAATAGAGATGCGACCACGTGCCGCGTGCCCTGCCCCCTACACACGCGCATGTACGCCTAACGTGTTGCCTACCGCACATGCATTATAATAAGTTACCTCGATTTTTCGAAATTATATTTATTTTTATAGGGGGATTTTTTTAAGTTTAGCCCGGCTTTGTTGACATTATTAGAATTAGTTAACGATACCTAACAGTATCTTCACGGATCGGACATGGGTTTTCTTTACATATTGTATACACGGTACCTCAATCTGGCTTTATACAGTAAAACAAGGAGACACTGGCTCCGATTCCCAAGTTCACAAACTAAATTAAATTTAAGATCAGTGCATTTTCTTTCTCTGCTTCATTAAGAAAAGGACAGAAGATAAAATGTTAGTTTAGTAGACCTGTCAAATTAGTCGGCTCCTGACATAAATTCACGTATTTCTGGTCGCCATGTTTATAAACGCGTGTAAACTGTCTATGGTTGAAAGCCAAGATGAGTGCCACGCCCATTTTTCATTGGACTTTTAAATTATTTATAGTGTCGTTTACTAAATAAAAACGCGTGATTTATGTAGTAAAAAGTGCATTCAGTGAATAATTCATGAAGAACAGTGAAATATTGTAGCATAGTGGCCACATCATGTCTTTACGCTAGACCCTTCCTAATCGGCCTCACGCGGGAATCGAAAGGAGTTAGGTTAGATTAAGTTAGGATAAGTTTAGGGTAAATTAGGATAAGTTAGGATATAAACTTACTGAAGAAAAAAGTTAGATAAGACTAGGCTGTATGGCGTACTATGCCTTTGCCTTTTCCGTTCCTCTGAACGGAAAGAAATGAACCAAAAAAAAAAAAAATATCTATGGATAATCTTAATTTGACAGGATTAAACAAAAATGTTATCTTCTATCCTTTTCTTAATCAAATAGAAAGAAAAAGATGCACATAACTAAAAATGTGTTTAGTTTGTGAATAAGGGAATCGGCACTAATATATGTGGGCCACACTAGAAAATATTTGTTCATATTTGGCTATTGGCGCAGATTCTTCATTTTCTTTCCATTTCATTTAGAAAAGGATAGAAGATAACATTTTAATTTAATCCTGTCAAATTAAGATACTCCATAGACAGTTTAGAAGCGATTATAAACATGGCGACTAAAAATACGCCAGTTTAAGTCAGGAGCGCACTAATTTGACAGATCTAAACTGACATTTTATCTTCTGTCCTTTCCTTAATGAAATATAAAGAAAAAGATACTCTGAACTTAAATTTTAAAATTAAGTTTATGAATAAGGGGATCAGGGCCATTGTCTAATCTATTTAGTCTCCACACTATGCCCTTAAGCAACAGATAATTTGATAAGAAATGAACTCTAGCATTCCCGCGCACGAACCCAAAACTAGTGTCCGACCGAAATTTCGGTTTCGGTTTCGGTTTCGGCCGAGTTTCGGCAATAAATCAAGTTTCGGTGGCAGTTTCGGTTTCGGCCAAAATAGGCCGAAACTTTTGCCGAAACCGAAACTTATTTCGAAAGTTTCCGCACGATCGCGTTTGCGTTCGTTTCCCGCGGCAAGATCTCAAAATTGTTTCTGGTCATCCATAACACAAGGGAAAACCTTCCAGGTTCCAGGACAATGTATGTGATGCTGCCTCTATTTATATAAAAAAAATATCAATACATAGTATTTAATGAAACAGTAACAAATTAATAATGTGGTAACTAAAAAATATCTATTAATAACATTTTTATTATTTTGACACATAATAATAATTATTATTATATATTATTTTGAAACATAATTTCAAATTATTGATTTGATTATTGTGAAATGATTAAAATTTTGCTATTTGGACAGCCTCCGTGGCTTAGCGGTAGCGAATGCGGCCGCTGCGCAAGGAGGCACGGGTTCGATCCCCACGCAGTGCAAATATTTGTATGCATGAATATGAATTTTTGCATTGGACTGGTCGTGCCTCGGAAAGCACGTTAAGCCGTTGGTCCCGGTTGCCATACGATCTAGTGGCAGTCGTTACGGGTTGTTGGAGCCCTCAAAAGTCCAACAATTAGTCTAGCTGCAATGCTTCGATGTCGCCTTCGGGTTGTGGAGGTCAGACGGCAGTCGCTTCACGGAAAATGTCGAAGTTTCGCCAAAATTAGCAGTTAGGCTGGTAAAGATGACCCCAGACTCCAGAGCTGAAAAAAGGCTTTGGATGCGACTGGGATTAACGCTGAGATGATGATGATTAAAATTTTGCTATGAAAACTTAATTTGTCAAAATAATAAAAATGTTATTAATAGACATATTTTTTAATATTATGTTTAATAAATGATTACAACAAACTTTATATACTGTGTTGCCATTTCATGCCCTAATTAATGCAAAATAATAGGTACCTAAAATTCTCCAAATTTCAGTATTTTAAGAAATTTTATAGTTAGACACGTGAGTTTCGGTTTCGGTTTCGGTTTCGGCTGAAACTGAAGCCCTGGCCGAAGATTCGGTTTCAGTTTCGGTTTCGGCAGAAAAACCAGTTTCGGTCGGACACTACCCAAAACCCTTTAGAATTACTGAACAACACTACAACGGAAGCATAAAACTTGTTGATTCTAGAAGCGCCGCAAGGTAACATGGGCATCCGAATCGTGAATCTAGTAAAACGCGAGCATTTTATTACATGTATATCTGCTCCATGCTATCAAACAGGCCTGTTAGTACAGTAATATATTTAAAAATTTTCACGTTAGGGGCAGTGATTCTAAATGTGGGCTATAAAATCCACATTTAAAATCAATAAAAATAAATTCGATTATTTGTCATGCTTCTTACTGAACAAAAACGCTAGAAGCGTTCAGGGTTTTTTTGGCAGAAACCAATCTTTATTTTAACATTATTAAAAAAAAAACCAACTACTGCAGAACACAACTGAATACATAACTAGACATTAGTCTCCCAAAAACGAAAATATCGCATCGGACATATTCATGATATGCATCAAAGCTAACAATTTTATCGATTTTATCTATCTCTACTAAAAATGTTCTTTCTTAGAGCAGAACCACATTGTGGTTTATCGCCGACATATGTATATTGAGACACGATACATATAATTGTGAAGCACAGGTGACACTATATGACATGATCAATACCGACTTGTCCACGTCAACGGACCGCACACTACATGCAGCTTTGGTAAACCAGATCTATCCTCACCTGACTAGTACAAGCACTCCACAGGTAGACGCAGCTCCCCAGCCCCACACTGAGCACATTCTGTGCAGACCAGTCGACCAGGTTCAGATAGAAGTCGTCCTGCAACTCAGGGGCATCCAGCACCTTGAACGGGATCCTTGATATCTTCCTCGTGGCCTTCCTGGGTGACCGCAACAGCTTCTCTGACTTTGCTGATATTGGGGACAGGCTGTATGGTGATGGGTCTATGTTCTCCTGGAAAAGGAATGTGGGTTTAGCAAACACTCTTAAAAGTTTATAAAGAACAATTGTGAAAATTTATGAAGACGTATGCAAAACAAAAGGACACAAAGTATTTTCCTTTAGCAAAACATGTCATAACGTTGGAAATGGCCGTAAAGACACAACATGAGGTAATTCTTAGAATAACTAAACATAAAATACATTTTACAAGTACTTGCAACTTTTAATATGCGAATAAATGAGCAATCCCATGTAGCAAAACCTGTTCATTATAACCAAGTGGAATTAAATTCCGAAAACATAAAAAAGAAACGCACAGCTAGACATTCTCTCAAAAACTAAGGAAATTTAAGAAAAGATGCACCAACATCCAACGTAGTTAATATAATAATCGTTTTCTAATAACAAGTTTGATTATAAGCAGTAATAACTAAATATAGATAAAGTTCTTATAAAGCTGGTATCAATATTACAATAAACGGTAGTCAATAAATAGCCATTACGAAAGGTTGTCTATCTTGACAATCTCATTACAAATGTATAAAAAAACTCATTACAGATCTGACTACAGCAACAATAGATAAAGATTTCTGTATAAACCCTCAAAAAAAATTACAAGTCATTTCAAGTTAAATGATAATTAAACTGCCAACTAAACGTGGTCAAAGAACAAAGTATAAAAAGAGCGTATTTGTCAAAAGAGCAAAAATATTGTATGGTGTTAAAGTTATAAATGTTGCAGCCGTCATTAGTAATACAACGGTCGTAAAACAGAACATGCGAGCACTGTAGATAATGATGATGACGATAATTATACAAAAACTATTGACAAATTAAATCTGCTAATTTCGAGACTCGAAGCTAAAATTATTTTGTTACATCCTACCTACACAAAAATATATATATATAAAATACAAGACGAATGAATGCACGCGAAACAATAGCCACGAGAGGTAAAAAGATCCGTAAATTAAGCGTAACTTGCAAAAAAAAAAAAAAAACTTACGACCTAACAAAAAAAAATCCTACCTAGACTTTATTTCGACTTTTTAAAAGTCTCAGTAACTCTAGACTTGAATGCAAAAATATTCAAATTGGTTTATGCAAAACCGCTTTTGAGCCGTCTGGAAATGGAGATAAACGAGCCGATTAGGAGTTAGAAGTTTACGAAAACTTAAAGCTCAAGGAAACAAATTGAAACCTCCTGAAGCATAACACAGGCCTTGAAAGTTCGGCCACCCAAAGCCTTTTGTTAGAAACAAGTGAATAAAAAGACGCTGAAAAAAGGCAATAAACTTAACGTGTATCTGTCTGATAGCGTCTCGATTTGTCAGCGATTTTTTTACGGCACGCTTTCAATTAATCATTAGAATAAAACCTATACAGCGCATTTTTGATTGGACTTATTGACGACCGGAATTAGAACCACCTGATGATATATCTGCCACTGCTACCATTCGACTGTCGAACAACGAACGCGACTCAAGATTAATATCTTCGCTACATATCTACGCTTACACCATCTTATAATAGCAAACACAGTAATTCGTCTCTTTGAGAGGAACAATTATTTACAGAGATATAAAACTTGCATTTATTTTGTTTATTACCATCCGAAATGACAAGTATGTTGACATTTTTAATGTGAATTTTCGCACCGACAAACGTCGTGTGAAATTCTAAGTATTCTACTGCAAAAAAGTGCAGAATTTCAAAACTCACGGCAATTCAGTGTCCGTGAACCCGCTTTTATTACGGACTCCTAAGTAATCTAGATGAATAACACCTTCATAAAGAGACTCAAATTTCCTGAGACATAACGTGGGTCGTCATTACCATATGTGTATTTTTGGGGCTGATAATAATCCTTTTATTGTTGCAGCATAGAATTTGGCCGTGTGGGTGGAAGATATTGGTAGTTTCTCGGGCGAAAACGGAGCCATATTTAAGTTAAGGGAAACAACAACAAAAGGATGTGTCGCGTACACTTCGGACATTTTACTGTAATGTAATTCAGATGGGAACACAACTTTACTGTGCAGTGACGCCTACATCAACGAAAAACATAAGGTGGTACAAACGCACAGGGACAATAAACATGAATGTTTAAAGTCAAGCGCACCCAATAAATCGCTGATAAAGTGAAGATTTACATGTAATACTACGAGATAACGCAAACGACACCGTTGCGTCGTCCCGATTTTGGTTTTCAATCAATGATATACTGTACGAAAATAGCAGCAGAGCTAAAATAATAAACATTTTCACGTGTATCTGAATCATGAATGAATCAAAATACTAACGGAACAGTTGGAGTAAGATTGAAAGTGCATCGAGACATGCACGATGATTGATTCGCAAGTGCCACTTAAGGAGATATTGACTTATAGATGCCCCGCCCCGAATGGTCATCGACATAATGGCCTTGGTCTTCCAAATTAGATGCATAAAATCGTATTACGTAAGATGTAAATCTTCTGCAGCAGGTTGCAACTGGTTTCATGATACAAAAACAGGTGTGTCAGCTGTGATTTGAAATGATAGTATGAAAAGTAGCTATTACTAGCTACGGTAACCACTAGATACGAGCGCGATGCTTGTGGCATGGGAAAATATAAGGGTATTTTTAGAATTTCAGCGTTGACATCACGTTTGGTCTAGACTAGACTGCATGTTAGATAGCAATCGTATACCAACGACCTCGCTACCGACGCATTAGTTCCTAACGCAGTTACCAGATGTACTGCACTGTAATAAATATAACACACGAACGATTCTAGACCAAAAGCTTAATAAATTCGACCGCATTTTCGACTTCCGTGTATACATAAACTTGAATGGAAGTAAATTAACTAATGTGTTTACTACTGACAGAAGGAAAATCTATGACTTCAAAGATCATGCCTTCAATCTCTATGAATCAATAGTTCTTTGATGGGGTTAATGGAAGCCTCTTATGGAGATCAAGTAACGGCAATAATTACCTACAATTTAAATAGTGCGTGACTAAGTACCAACACATTAGAGTTACCTTCTATTATAAACAAAGAGCAAACGTTTTTTTAACAACTTCAGCTTCACTAATGCCGTTTTGATTACCCGAATTACTGATTTTTTTACGCAATCAAACCACCAAATTGTCGGCGATACCAGTGGTCACGTCATATCATAATAGATAGACGTTTACTTAACTACCTAGGTTACATGTTTTGTAAGTCAGCAACACCTCAAGTGGCTACTTAAAGTGATATAAAAAATATTTAGAATGTATCTAACATCCTTCACGCACCAACGACCCACTAACGAAAGAACTTTAAGTAATTATTACGCGGAGAAAATTTTAGGTAGCGTGAGTTGGTTCGCTGTTGTAAGCAACTTACTGATCACAAATCGTCCACTTCCTCAAACCACAATTGGCTTATTCAAAGCAAACAGACAAAAACCTCGTAACAATAGATCGTACAATATTGTCCACAATAGACGTCTGTCTGGTCTAGCTCAAGATCAGAAAAGACATAACAACGACGTAGCTAATCGAATTGTAATTACAAAAAGCGCAGCGTCCAATCAAAGATTGAAAAAAACAGATATGAACACTAATCTTAGCGAGCGAAACTAAATTGTATTAGATACTAATGATACAGGAGCCGGGTATACAGGTAAATGAAAAATTTCAATCTAGCCCAAGCCACAATGATGTAAGATGAATGAGCAATCAGAAATTCAAGTTTGTTAACCTCAGACATCAGACGCATAAAAAGCTAGAAATCCAGCAGTGACTAGATCGTAGATTGCAGATTGATTGGTTCTATAAATGAAGTACAATTGTGACCTCTGGCAGTTCCGTAAGCAGGTCACGTCGTACGCACTGCAATAAAACAAAATAAACCACTGCAGAAGCAAGACGAATGTGTAGATTTTCAGCAAACGCTAAATAAAATGAGGAGAATACAAATTAAAAACACGGCACTAAGCTTTTGATAGAGAAATCTAAAGCAAAATTCCTGCTGGAAAACGTTGTATATATTTTTACAACAATTATTACTTAACTTTCTAATTTTCTCAAGTCTAACTTCAAAGGAATATCTTAGAAATCGATTAATTCGTCGTTTCCCGATATTGCGCAATCTCAACTCAGCTCGTCAAGTGCACCAGGAATGCTAATAAAAAACCGCCAAAGCTGCGGTGCGGTTACGACATCAGCCGCCAGCATTTCTTTTCTATTTTATGGTTGCAACGAAGGTTCAAAGCCCACAATTTCTCTAACCGTTGAACAGAATCGTTCTATTTTAGTAATAACTTATAAATAAGAAACCATTCAGGTGTATGTGGAGATAGGATGTAATCCCCAGAAGGTAATAAATATAGAAGAGTTCGTCTGCAACACATCTCAGTGTCGGTTCGAAAATAGATTCATTACGCCAGCCAGATACCATGGATCTCAAGAAACTCATAGTTGGATCGATTGATTTAGCACTGTCAACACGAATAACCCTACCGGGCCTCGATCGCAAAAAGCCTCTGTTTGCACAAGTCCTTATGTCAATATGTAGTTTGGAAAAAAAATTAAGGCCAAGTGGAGGCCTCACGCAAAATTCCCTCGCGTAGGTACCAGTAGACTTTGTTGTTTCTGTAAACAAACCACTGAGCAGACACGCTTGAGCACTTCTGGTGACCGGTTCATTGGCTGATGATGGCACAGGAGCCACTGGTCGAATGCGCACCATTAACTAAACAACAGACAGGTCCTTTTAGGATAATGCAAAACATGTTTGAAAACATAAAGACTGTTTTTTGCAGTTTTTATAACTCTCGAATTGAGGCAGTTATTAAATTTTATTTTCTGCTGCAATTTAATCTTGTATCTAAAGGATACGATATTATTTTTTCTCGTTGCTGCTCACAGCTAACAATAGCAGCAAACGAACGTCGTACCTAAAATATCAAAGACCAAACCTAGGTACAGACCGTACATAATATACAATACCTAGCCAGCCAATAACGGGCTCGTCCCATTCTATTGTAATGATACATCGTTCATCGTCGTGTGATGTGTCAGTCACCGGGCACGTCGCATTTGGAAACTAGACTTGTCCCATATCAGATAACTATTTGGACATCTGCATTATGATTAGCATGTTGTTAGTGTCAATCAGTGCTTTCGTATCAATGCTCGATGACAAAAAATGGGCACGGAGGTGCCGGCAACAAACTCCAATTCAAGGTTACTAGTATATATCTCCGCAATGATCATAAAAAATAATTCAGTTATAATTAACGAGAAATTCATATCGAGATGTCTCTAAAATTAAAAGAGCACCCACACAAAGATCCCGAAACGTGACTGTGCAGCAATTCGGGAGGACAATCTAAGACATGATCTAGATTGTAACAACAGTACGGCAGCCGACCGACGTGTGTCCAAAAACAACCACATAGAAATCGATTTCATGCAGTTGGATAAAAAATTAAAAGAAAAAATGCATTCATACAAATTGGCACAGCAAAACTTACGATTCATCCCCTGACAATGACCTCAGGTCTAGACTTAAGTTTGTATCTAACCAGACTTGTCTCTGTTGAAAAAACTTTATAATAACAATTTGATGAGCAAATATGCAAACCCCGTGGTTATTACTTAGAAATGTTTTTTATAGCCGACCATTTTAAACAATTACTTTGCAAATACTAACTCTAATGTATCTTGGGCGTTTTAAATAATTATCGGCGCGCAGCAATCATGCGGCTCAAGCTAATTGATTTGAGATTAAATGTTATTATTAAATAATAGTGACGCGTGGATTATAAATGGAAAATTCACTTTATAGGAATTTCACATTTATATTGGCTACTTCCGTGACCGTGTTTTATTTGAACTTATGATTTTAGGAAACAATCTTTTTTAGTTACAAGGATTGACGAATCGATTAAATTATTAATGTTTAGCGTGACCTGATAGAATTAATATAATTTTTATTTTTTGTGGAGTGCTGCTAAAAAAACTGCATGAAAAGCCGATTCGGGCCGCAGTCACTTTTTGCATCACTGCAAAAATACGTCACGTGCCTTAGCATTGTTGTAAATTTATCTTTTTGACGTGTCTTAAGACATGTTGATGACGGAATAAAAATTGTCGTGATACAATCGGATCGACGAACCTTAGTATCACACACGTCATTGAAATGCGCAAGCGCAAAATCTGTAAATCGCAGTGTCTAGACTTTTATCCAACTTTTCAAGGACTGGGTAACAAAAAGCATGAGATGTAGCGCGCCTGTGAAGCATCCAATCAATTGTTCGATTTATTATAATTGCAGTGGTCATTGAAGCAGGCGCGCGAATTTAGATAAACAATTAATTTTCTGCTGAGACAGCAGAAAATATGGAGACATTTTACAAACAAGCATAGCATTATTTATAATAATAAAATTATGCATCACAATTCACAAAACAATGTCAAACGTGGTTACTGTCGTTCGTCACATTTACTTGAATAATAACTGCATGCTGTTAATACGTGGTACCCTAGTGTCACATTAAACTTTCCCGTAAATAATATACTAAATATTTCTACAAAAAGGAACCCTGGAGCACAGGCGTGGAGTAGCCAGCTTTTCGGTGTTCTATAGGATGCTTTTAGGGGAGTGTGCGAAGGAATTGCACGATTTAATTCCCCCATGATGTTTCCGTCGGTTTATAATTTATGTGTCTTCAAGGCTAGATTGAATAGGCTCTTAATAAACTAGCGCGCTTTACCATCAATGATTACATCACTGCTTACCATCAGGCGGGATTGCGGTCAAGCACTAGTTTATAATTTATAAAAAAATTAAGCCTTTTAATTGTCGGAAAACACTCAAATCTTTGTTGTGAAAACATGACACTAAAATAAAATTTTATTTATCATCACGATTAGAAACAGGAACGTTTAGCTTTCCGAAGTCGTGACTCGACGACAGGTTTAACGGTGGAGTTGAATATAATGTAGAATATCATCTTTTTTATAATGAAATGATGGATGCATCTGTGTTTATTGTTATAGACTACGAAACGAATTAATTACACGTATTCCCAGATCCAAAGACTATCTTAGACATCAATGATATGCACATAGCAAATCAATTAGAGACTTATAAGCACCCAACTGCCATTTTAATGTATAAATGATTTTATTGTCTATCCTTGATATTTTTACACCTGGCAACACCTGACGATGGAATTAGCCGCAATAAAATTACAGACCGAAACGCAATAACGACACACTCTAATGTAGTTTAAAAGCTTTGGCATATTGTTGCAAAATATAGTCACAGGAATCCTAAATCGCGTGTAACGATACCATTCGAGATCTTGCAGTATGGACAAGTGTGAAATTTCTAGATTCATCGAAAAATAACTTCACATGAAATATAACAAGGCATGAACACATCAGACTTTGGTATGCGATGAGATCTGCACATTATGTTTAGGCTAGTTGAAGATCACTACATTTTTTTTTTAATAATTATAAACTAGCGCTTTACTCCAATCCCGCCTGATGGTATGCAGTGATGCAATTATTGATGATAAAGCGCGCTAGTTTATTAAACCCATCACTTAAAAAACTTAGTGAATAGGAAGAAAGACGGCAGTTGAGCGAGGTGATGCTCATTTATAAACCCAACAACACGGCTAATGATGCTACGCCAGAGGGAAATTGATCTGGATGGACCATGATCAAATTCCCGACACAACATCATTTGGCGCATCGTACCCGGCAAGCTTCACAACACAACTGCTCAGACCCGTCCTGCGTACGGCTTCACCAGACATCACGCCGGAACACGACGAATCGCTTGGCGTCAAGACTTTGCCTGGTGGGTGGTAACTTCTGCCGGCAGCCGATCTTATAGCCTACCACCGAGTAACTTATGGAACTATATTTTATTTTTATAATACTAAAAAATATGTAAGGAAAATACGGCTTTTTGTATACCCTGTTCATTAGGTAAACCGTTTTTTGACAGCTTAGTTAGAACTTGAACTATTGCATATGACATAAGGTTTATTTTGATCCAAACGACAAAATGTATAATTAAATATATAAACTGCCTATCTTATTGAATTATCTAATTTACGGCTTCGTATAAATATAATACCATATTGTATATTATGTGCACAGAGTATAGCGAAAATAATTTGATCTTACTTTGATCAACTCACAACATTGCCATAGTGACATATTATTACACAAAGTCAGGAAAAAAGCAATGCAAAAGTTATCTCACGTGCTGAAGTCATACATGACAATCAAAATTGTAAAGTGGCATTAGCTAAGACAGACAAGCTTGAATTTTTAAAAGCTTATTTGTTATTCGCCGTCTTCACCAAATTCAACATGTGCAGAGCGGGAAAAATTTATATGGGGACGCATCGAGAATTGAATCAAAATAACAATGCATTTTTTATATGCGAAATTTGTATTCAGTGCATAATGCAAGGATAATACAGTGGGTGTGTACCACCAGACAGATTTAGAATTTCATGCGAGCTTTTAATGTTTTTTCTGTGATCTATGGGCAACATGAGACAATCATTTTTCCTTTAAACGAATGGGCGATTATATTGTTTCGATTTTGACTACGTGCGGATTTTGAAGAATGCCGAATTTACTAATAATATGCACTATTGTGCACGACTTGGAAGGATACACACGATGAATATTTAACTCTGGTCTCTTGATCAAACAAAAAAATCTAATGATCTATTTATCACGGAAACGCAATAATCAATCAGAAAAATTAAAATAACTAGCTCTATAACTCAATATCAAAAAGTATTTTTCAGGTTTCTTTTTAATACCAATCTGTTGACAGCGGGGTTGCGCGCGCGCAGTAACCGGGTCGTGCATGACCATCATCACTCCATACGGACTGACAAGCCACTAATGCATGACGATAAAAACTGTTTACACGATTCCTTTTTTTGCTGGATTAAGATAGCTTGTAGAAATTGTTTATTTAGCAAAACGTGGATTGGGAGTTTTTTAAGTACGATGCTGGGTTTTTTACCGTGGCACGTACCGTCTTGAGCAATTCAAAGCGAACATGCATCTAACATTTTCCATGTTAGTTATGTTTGTTTGATAAATTGTGAATTTTGACAACTCTCAACTGCTTGGATGTCAATAAATATTTAAAATTGTCGTATCTATTCATATCACGGTGATAAATTGACACTAAATAATACACAAGGAGCTGCATTCTATTGGCGTTAAACCATCGTGCATTCCCGCGAATAGAACACGTAACAAAGAATCAGCTCCTATTTCCTTATAAAGATATTTAGTGTGACTTACAAACGTTAATGTGACGCTAAGGAAACATTAATTTTCTTTTAATGCCTTATTTATATCTAAATGACACCTAAAACTAAATCCGACCGAACAACATTTAAAAATTTAAACGTCTGGCTGTAAAATTTCAATAAATCAATTATTTTAGGTCGTTGTCACTGAGTGATCTCAGACAGACCAATGATTGGACAAAGAAAAAAATGTTGCACAACAAAAAAACAATAGCATTGTATCGCGAATGTAATGGCCGGAAAAAACGATGCAGAAGGATAAATATTAAAAAAAAAGTTAGTAAATAACATTTGCATGGTATAGAAAGAGACAAAAAAAGCAAAAAAGTTGGGTTGCTGTGCTGATTAGCATACATCCTCGTTGTCACTCACGCGCTAAACGTCCAGCCTGTGATAATTGACACACAAAGCGTTAGACGGGCTCTTGCGTACTTTAACTTGTTCTGGCAACATTATGCTGATCACTTTCGCTTTTCTGTTACTACGCCAAATAATAAAACCTACTTTGAAAAAATATACAAAAAATAAAATATATATATGTTGCATTTATCAGCGAGCTGTCCATCCGTCATCTTGATTTCTTAAGCAATAAAAAAAATTGAAGTACTTTTAACTTGTAATAAATAGCAGTAAGCATGTTAGAAGTTCAAAAACAGCATGAAAGAATTCATGCGTCGATGAATAAAACTAATTAATATTACTGGCAGCAAAAAAATCGACAACACTCGTCGAGTCAAAGATTAAAGTGCAGTACTTTTTGTAGATTCTTCATATTTAATAACAACATTCAAGTATGGCATTGGAAATACGTAACAAAGCGTCGCGTCTGTTCCTCGACGAGTTGGGCCGAGGTAATACCCCATATAATAGGAGTAAGCCACTGAAATCAACCAGCCCAGTGGTATCGGCAGCGACTTACAGGTCGTAGGTTCGAACCCCATCAGGAGCTTTACTTTGTGTAAAATATTTCAACACCGCTGCCTTCACAACGGTGAAGGAAAACATCGTGAGAAACTGCATGTCCTAGAGCCAAAAACTTCGAAGATGTGACTTCCACCAACCAGCACTGGGCCCGCGTGGTAGATTACGGCCCACTCCATCTCATCGAGAGACCCGAGTCCCAACTGTGGGATCATTAAAGGCTGCTTATGTATGTTATGTATTGAAATCAACCTAGCAAAAAATCAGAATCTGGGCAGCTACTAGACAATTCAGATGGAAAAAGCTACCCCACTTCTAATCTCAATATGAATGATTTGATATTGGAAGGATAATAACGCAGATTTCCTTGTTCACATACTAAACTAAATTTAGTTCTGTTCATATTTTTCTTTGTTTCATTATGAAAAAAACAGAAGATGAAATCCTGTCTAATTAATACATTCCATACACAGTTTAGACGAGATTAAAAACATGGCAACCAAAAATACATCACCAGTCTGGAGCACAGGCGTAGAGTAGCCAGCCTTTCGGTGTTCTATAGGATACATTTTGGGGAGTGTGTGAGGGAATTGCACGATTTAATTCCCCCATCTCCGTTCCACCATCGGACGACCCGTCGTACGGCGAGTTTCCACCCTTATGTTGTTAACACCTCTACGATCCGGACGAAGCGTTTCGCCTCCTCCTTTATACCGCGTACATCGAGGGACTGGAACAATCTGCCGGCGGCGGTGTTTCCGTCGGACTACAATTTGAGTGTCTTCAAGGCTAGAGTGAATAGGCTCTTAATAAACTAGCGCGCTTTACCATCAACGATTGCGTCACTGCTTAACATCAGGCGGGATTGCGGTCAAGCGCTGGTTTATAAATTAATTAAAAAAAAAAACTTTAGGTCTTCTTCTTCTTCTTCTCACCCTATACAGGTCCACTGCTGGGCAACGGCCTCCCCCAGGGCTTTCATTACGTTGGGAGGCACTGCCATAATCCCCACGCTTGACAGGGGATTGCAGTATTTTTTTTTATTCAGGAGAGGCGTTGCTGCCCGCTTCCCAAGTAACAATTTCCTTAGTCGCCTCTTACGAAACCCACGGGAGGATATGGGTTGGTACTATTCTATGCCCGGTACCACACGGGTCAATTTTAGTCAGATGCTGAAAATTTTCTAAGAACGGTGAAAGAAAACATCGTGAGAAAACCGCCATGTCCTAGGGACATGTGGCGTCTTCCAAACTGCACTGGGCCTTCCAGGTTGACTACGGCCCATCCTCTCTCAACGAGTGGGGATATTCTAGGTTGATTATGTATGCTGAATAATTTGACAGGATTGAACTAGTATTATCTACAGGCGTAGAGTAGCCAGCCTTTCGGTGTTCTATAGGATTCATTTTGGCGAGTGTGCGAAGGAATTGAATTGAATTTAGTGCCCCCATCTCCGTTCCACCATCGGACGACACGTCGTACGGCGAGTTTAAACCCTTACGTCGTTAACACTACTACGATTCGAACGAAGCGTTTCGCCTCCTCTTTCATACCGCGTACATCGAGGGACTGGAACAAAATTTGCCAGCGGCGGTGTTTCCGTCGGACTACAATTTGAGTGTCTTCAAGGCTAGAGTGAATAGGGTCTTAATAAACTAGTACGCTTTACCATCATAAATTCATAATAAAAAAAAATCTTCTGTCATTTATCTGTACTTAAATTTAGTTAAGTTTGTGGCCAAGAGAATCGGTACCAGTATGGCAAATGCATTTCAAATCATTAATTATAATATAACACAAGTGAATATAGGTATTGTGAGTATACATGACACAAACCTTACAAGAATGGTGTGACATTCGATACGGGCGTCTTGTTACAAACAACACCGCCTCGAATCAGCGATTCTGTTACTTTGTCAATACATCACATTCGTACAACAGTAGCTAATTCATCCTTCTTCACATTATTGAAGGTTAATCAAACGATACGAACTAACAATTTATAATTAACTCTTATAAAATCCTACATGACACCAAAATAATGTAACACCTTTTTTTTCTTTTCGTAAAGTTTAAACATAATTTAGACACATTGTATTGAAGAGTCTCGAAACTTTGGGGTTTTTAAGAGTCCATCATTAAACGTCAATCAATCATTGATGGATCAATAGTTTTGGAATGTAGTGAGTCTGCAGATTGTTAGTGTTCCGTCACCAAAGAGTGACCACAGATTCACAGATTAAATTATTCTATGCAGTAAGTTTTTTTTTTTTTTTAAGTTACATCTATAAAACATATACTAATGTAATAAACTTGCTGCGGTGATTACGTTCGCGAATACAGTATGTTAAGAAAACCCTGTCCGATCCGTGAAGGTATTGTTAGGTATCGATAACTGATTCTACTAATGAATACAAAGCCGGGTTAAACTTAAAAAACAAATCCCCCTAAAAAATAAATATTATTTCGCAAAAAAGAGGTAACTTAATACATGTGCGATAAGCAACCCTTCAGCGGGCGGCGGAGGGCAGGGCACGCGGCACGTGGTCGCATCGCTATTCGCTCATAACAATACCGGTGTTGTCAATTTTTTAAAAATTACCGAATTTCGGGGAAGTTGGAATTAATTCGCGGGAAAAAAGATTATTTCAAAATTCATTTGTATTGGTACTATGATGATTACGTAAAAGTTTATATTATATTTGGTCATGTGTTTACCTAACCTTTATTATCCTTATGGGTCGGACAGGGTTTTCTTAACATACTGTATAGGTTTTATTTATTTTTACGCCGGTATTTCTTTTTCTAAAATAAAAGTAGTCTTACCCATTATAACATCAACTGCTTGCCCAGCAAAATCGGTCAAGCAGTTTCGGAGAATTGTTTTTTGTTACAATTACCGTTATACTGTATTTAATAAAAAGCTGTAATGTTGACTTTACAAATAGACACTTCACTTTTGTTTATTTGAATATAGATGCGAAAGGAAACCTCACCTTCATGTCTAAAACGCAGAATCGTTCTTTATGAAAGACAGATAGAACCTGGAACACAAGATGGCTACTCTCCAACCGGGATCGCAGACAAAGTAGTCAAACGCAACCAAGGGTTTACTATAAATAACCAATTGCTCAGTCTTATACAGGCGACCTAAGATTATGTTGAACAGAAAGCTAGAAAGGCTAGCAAACCGGATTCTAGCCATCAATTCAATGGGTCTTGCTCCCTATTGCGTACTTAAATCTGGGCAGATAGATATTGATATGAACAAGGAAGTCAAGCTGTTTGAAGTGACTGGAAGCTTCAATCATAATCATTATTATCCTTTCAACAAAATCTAGCTTGTTTTAGCGAATAAGCTCGTCTGGGACCGTGCGAAATCCAGAAATTATGTCACAAGTATGTTATACCTATGTAGACGCAGTTTTTGTGTTTAATGTACAACTTAAGTTATTAACGCGGAAATTCGTTGTTGATGGAAAGCCTACAATGCTAAATGGAGTTGGGTAGGATATCTGATTAGAATCGGAAATGGCCGATGAAGTTACGCTTTCACCGAATTATGGCCAAGGTTAGGTTAAAGAAACTAGGGACGTCTAAAAGCGTGTTGGATTGAAAATTTCGTTACAAGTCTCGGAAACTTGAATGGGACGTATGGAACCGCAAAGCGTAGGCCTGTCCAGCAATGGATGATACAGAGGTAAAATGACAACGACGATAAGTTATTTTTTATTTCCATTCTGTTTCTCTCTACCGCGTGGATCCGATCTTCACCACTTGCGATAAAAATCCAAAATCTCGATATCTTGAAAAGCGGAACATATTAAACCCTGCTCGCTAATGTGCTTCTACCTTATTGATATTATATGAAATTCGAGCAAACATCGATAAACATCAATAAAACACATTTACCAAAGTATCGATTCGTACGATTTCGATACATAACGAGCATTCCGTCTGACCGGACGGCGATGCAACGTCATTTAACCCCATAATAAAAATCGATGTCCGCCGTGTATTAATAAGTTTTATATATAAAATCGGTACTTAGGATCGGAGATACTGTCACAACAGTGTTTGGCTCCCATTAGATGGGAACTTTACGTGACATTACGAGCCGATATCGAGCAAATTTAATTTTGCGCAGGCGGGGGTTAATTGTTCTGGTCAGAACAATTATGTTTATTTTTCAAGAGTAATTTTTCCGGGTTTTTAAACTTGTGTTAAAGGCTAAGCAACAGAAATTCAAATACTCGTCATATGATAGGTTTTATGTGACATCAAAGAATATCTGTCTCATTTTTGTCGCCTTCCATGAAAAAGTATAAGTTTTTTGTTTGATTTTTGACTTTTATAATGCACAACTTTTTGTCATCATCTAATCAAGAAGCAGCATCATCATCATCACAGCGTTATTCCCAGTCACATCCGAAGCTTTTTCAGCTTTGAAGTCTGGGGTCCGCTTTCCCTGACTAACTGCCGCTGATTTTGGGTAAACTTTGATATTTTCCGTGAAGCGACTGCCGTCTGACCTCCACAACCTGAAGGTGATATCGAAGCATTGCAGTTAGATCAATTGTTTGACTTTTGAAGGCTCCAACAACCCGCCACGACTGCCATTAGATGTTGGTATAGCAACCGGAACCAACAGCTTAACGTGCTTTCCGAGGCACAACCAGACCAGTGCAAATATTCATATTCATGCATACAAATATTTGCACTGCGCGGGGATCGAACCCGTGCCTCCTTGCGCAGCGGCTGCGTACCCTACCGCTACGCCAAGGAGGCTGCCATCATCTAATCAAGAATATCTTACCCAAATGACGCCGTAAAAGGACAATAAATACAAAATCAAATTAAGAACTCACATTTATAGTGCAATAAACCAAATGCATTTGGACAATACGCCAATCGCCGTCTAAATAACTCATCGAATCACGAAATGTTCAAATACATCACTGTGACGCGTCCATAAATATTGTCCAAACATAAAAGGCTCAATTCAGGCATACAAATTTCGATATATATATATATATATTTTTAACACAATAATCAAGCTAATTTTATAAAGAGAAAAGTTTTTAGTCTTTCTTCCACCCAAAAATAATTCGGCGACAGTAATTCGCTGTTTAGTCATGGATGAATTTCTGCCTGGGAAATATCTAGATGGTAGCCAGACAAACAATAAGAAAAACAAAAACTGCACAAAAAAAACCGGCCAGGTGCGTGTCGGACTCACGCACAAAGGGTTCCGTACCATTGATTTATGAAATTAAAGGATTTAAATTATTTGTATGAAAGATTACGCGGTAATAAGCGGTTTACGATTTATGAGGTATTAAAAAAAAACTACTTACTAGATCCCTTCAAAACAAAATTTTCGTTGGTAGTTTTTATAGTAATGTACATCATATGATTTTTTTTAGATTTTTCATTTTCGTATTTTAGAAGTTACCAACTTTATTCCACTTTGGAAGCGTCTGTCACGCATACTATTCGGTTGAGAAAAAAAATATTTTAGAAACCTCGATATCATTTTTGAAGACCTATCCATAGATACCCCACACGTATGTTTGATGAAAAAAAAAAATTGAGTTTCAGTTCTAAGTATGGGGAGCCCCCAATATTTAGTATTATTTTTTTTATTTTTGCATCAAAATCTTATAAATGCGGTTCACAGGATACATCTACCTACTAAGTTTCAACAGTATAGCTCTTATAGTATCGGAAAAAAATGGCTGTGACATATAGACGGACAGACGGGCAGACAGACATGACGAATCTATAAGGGTTTCGGTTTTGCCATTTGGCTATGGAACCCTAAAAAAAAACGAATTACCAATTACGCTTATTTTTTTTACGAAAACGCGTTTTATGCGCGAATAAAGATATCTGATGCTATTAGATACAGGTGGAACAAGCAGACACATCACATATCGATTCATTTTACACACAGGGCTAAGATACTAAATTAGACATGCATATTTTTATGCTGTAACGCTTTTAATGTGAGGTCTGAGTTACTGCAGGAAGATTTTATTGTTATTAGCTTTTTATGAAGGTAATGACAGGAGTAATACGAAATGATAGTTGCGTTGGGATTTGTTAAGTAAAGAATTTTCAACGATACTATCTAGACATCTTAAAATAAAAAAGCTAGAAATGTTTTGGTTGCTTTTTCTTTAACCGAATTTACCAACAGCTCTGCAGGGTAATTGCGTAACACATCATGTTATGTCGGCCTCCGTGGCGCAGCGGTCAACACGCCTGCCTGCGACGTGGAGACCCCGGGTTCGATCCCCGGCCAGGTCATGATGGAAAACGATCTTTTCCTGATTGGTCTGGGTCTTGGATGTTTATCTATATATGTATCTATTATAAATATAGTATCGTTGAGTTATTATCCCATAACACAAGTCTCGAACTTACTTTGGGGCTAACTCAATCTGTGTGATTTGTCCGTATATATTTATTTATTTATCATCAGTGGCAATGGCTTCCATCTTGACAGTTCAGCAACATTCATTGCGTTAATCACGTTGTCGAGCAGGCACATTTTTCACCATGGATTAGCAATAGGTATCATTATCAACCTTTTTAGCGTCCCACTGCTGGGCACAAGTCTCCTCTCATTCAGAGAAGGATTGAGCGTAATCACCACGCTTGCTTAATGCGGGTTAGCGATTTCAGACTTAAAGTCCAGGTTTACTCAAGATGTTTTCCTTCACCTTCAGTCATTGGTGTCCAAGATATACTTAGAAAATACATATAACTTTTTAGAAAAGTTACATTGGTACTTGCCTGACCTGGAATCGAACCCGCGCACTCATTTGAGAGGCTGGTGTTTTAACCACTAGGCCACCACGACTTGCAATAGGTATGCTTTAAAATTATTCAAATTCATAGTATTAGTTTGTTGCACACTTAGGGTGCTGGCAACACTATCTAACAGAGTCGAAAATTCTATGTTGTCGAGTCGAAAACCCCACCTATTCCTCAAAATCGTAAAATACTTTAAAAATATACAGCAACGGAATATCTTCCAAATAACCAAAATGACCTATTTCCCACGGAAGTCTCAAACTCTTGCGCAAAGATGAGCAGCTACCGCTCTGAATTTTTTCTCCTCTGATCGGCACGAAAATAAATTGCATCGGGAAAGATTGGAAATTATCGTGACACAGCATTTCTCGGTTTTCTGGTCGTTTAGTTACGTTACGCATTAAATGACCTCACGCCTGAACGAACAATTGTACCAATCACTAATTCAAAGACGAAGCTTGAAGACGCCACAACTCGGAGAAACTGAATGAGCTGTTATACAAAAGGGATTGAGAACATTAAAATTTGTAAGATTATCCACATTCATTGGTCGAACTTACGTATTACACAAGAAAGTCTAGACTAAAAAAAACTAGATAAATGCGGCGACAAAAAAGCTGATAAGAAAGAAAATTTCGCAATTTCAGATAATATTTATTAAATCTGAGATTTAGTGCTGTGAATAACCTGTTGCGTTTTGGCCCCTATCCAAATCGACAGAATCAATTTATATGAAACAATAGAATACAACGCTCAAGATTGATGTTTCTATGATAACTAGAATCAATAATGGCATATTTTCTAAATTCAGAAAAGACTATTACGCCCCGGCACACGTGAACAGCTGTTAGGCAAATTCCTCGTATCAGAATGAGCCAAGAATGTACTAGAATCTGCATTAAAATACGTCAACACACTCTATTGGGCACAAGGCGAGCGCTGGTACTTAGCTTGATACAACCTCACGTAGATATGTAGATTGTATATTATCTTGCTTGTTCCTGACTGTTATCACAGTCTTCTTATCGCCGCAAACATATTAGGATTTTGACAGGACAAACCTTAGAAAAAATGTGAGACAATGATTTTCATTTTGATAGTTCAACAACATTCCTTGCAGTATTTACGTTGCTGTGCAACAATTTTTTCGAATAGCAACGGAATAACGGGATTAACTATTATTGAAAATGATTCATTAAAAGTACAAAAAGGTTGACACTGTTGATAGCAACGGATGCATTAGAATTCTATTTTTAGAATGACTAAAGCCGTAATTACTTTACTAAAGACTTGGTAAAATCCTTCACGAGCCCGGACACAATTAAGAGTCGTAAAACAGCGGAAACGACAGGACGAATTAGTGAGAAAATGGCAAAATAGTACAAAGAGAAAAACGGGTGAGCGTTACCCATGTTAAGGAGCATTGTAGCCAAAGTCATCAAAGAAAGATACGGAAACAATTAGCTAAGCGAAAGATAATTAAAAAAAATACTTACCACAGCATTGTGACTTTGCGCATTAAATCTGTAGACTGGCAGATACGCTTGCAACGACTTTGGGGTATGTGCGGTTCCTAAGCTGGCCTTATTCCCTTCTGCACAGGATGCTGAAGGTCCTCGAACCTCCTCTATTTGGGCACCAAGGAGTTCGTTCTGTAGGAGGCAGTTGTATGCTTGTTGATCCCGTGCTCCCGTGCCGTTGTCGCCAGCGCCATCTCCTCTGGCTTTCTTTGTAGGCTGGTTTTCTGTCCCTCTGTGTATTGCTGTAAACAAAGAAATTGTTTATTGGTGAGGGAAATTTCGGGTGAATATATTATTAATTTACTATTTATAATGAATCTTCATAAATATTCGAATTTGTGTATTGATGATGAATTAAATACGTTTAGCCTTGAGCTGTTATAGACCAAAATTGCCAATTGCAAATATCATTTTTCATGAAAATGGCAATAAGTAGTAGAGTTACATGGTGATAATGCCAATTTTTAATAGAACAGAATTATATTGTTAAGACTTTATTACGATACTTTTGGAACAGGCCATAGAGTGATTTGGCCGGTCACCTTATAGTTGAACAATGTTCCTTTTTGACTTCAGAACGGGAAGGCGGATGTCAAAACTGTGGACCTATAATGTTTGAGAGGATCGGATCTAATCGCAATCTGATCCGATCCTCTCAAACATTATAGATTATCCATCGAGATCGTAAAATTATCAATCAAACTTCAAATTTTCATCATAAAATGTTCAACATTTTCTTCCAGAAACTGCCATTGGGCTCACTCTTGCAATGTTCATTTTGCATCTGATGACAGTTAACGTTCTCGAAGTCAAAGATTCCCTTGAGTTAGGCTGATTCGCCGTTGAAAAGAGCAGCGACACCTATGCGAATATACTGATTGGAATCGTCAACGATTGTAACAAGTGGAGCATTTTAAAATAATGTCATGAAGGATTTGACCATAGAATTATGTATGTCTCTCTTTTACAGTAATAGATGGAAAAGTTTAAGCACCGGTTACATTAGGGAATATTTTACTTGCAGTTTGACTAGTAGCACGTAAGTAATATTAAATTATTTCTTAAGCAAATATGGTATCGTGGATACCACCCACTCTTCATGCCGAGAGGACTGTAATTCTAAAAGCGGGGACATTATAGACAGGTTTTGATGAATTAAAATTTATTCTATTAAATAATAAAATACATAATATTGAAAATACACCCACATAGTCAAGGTATTTATTATGTATTACGCATCCTTAACTCAATAAAACATGAGGTTAAAAAATTGTGATTTTGATTTATTTTACAATTTATCCTATTTAACATAATTTATACTTAAAATTCAAATCATTAGCAAACTAAGGTCCGTATTCCAGAAGGAAACTCAAGTATTGACCTCTGTTTAAACATTACTTAAAACTAGTTTCAACCAATCAAATGGCTTGAAACGAGACTTAAGTAGCTTAAGAGCTTGAGTTTTGAGTGACGTTCTGTAATACGGACCTTAGTACTTAATATAAATATTTAAGCCTGCAGCGAAACAGAGGGATAATTAACAAAATAAGGTAATTTTATTACAATAATAATATGCACTGGTAATTATATGTTAAATCCAAAAATAAACTTGAGTTAGTACCTATCTGCTGCTGCTTGATAGGGAAATAATAAAGAAATACTCCATGTCAGGCTTGGTCTGTGGCAAATTATCTGTTGCTACAACTGTTTTCAGTTTTCATTGGTTGGTCAGATCAGATTAATCCGGTTTATACATATAGCCAGCTATCATACCATTACTGTATGCTTACCATCAGGTAATGCTTACCTACATACATCAAGTGGGATCGCGACCGAGTACTAATTTATTTAAAAAATATAGATAGGCAATCAACCTTAAGCCTTAATGCAGATAAATTTGAAAACCTAACAAAGAAATCTGACAGATTCTAGTAGTCTGATGTTCTGTCGTATGTACCTAAATAAATACAATAATTTAAAAAAAAAACAATTGCACATGATTAGGTCACATTTCATACAATTGATAAACGATTATTTTAATGGCAATAACGCCATCATTAAATTAACATCCATTACAAAAACTATTATTTAAATTCGAAAAAAAAAATGAAATTCGGGGACGAATAGTCTAAAAAAAGACATTATAATCTAAACAAATAAATCATGCA
Organism: Sesamia inferens; assembly: GCA_037179545.1. NCBI lineage: Eukaryota > Metazoa > Arthropoda > Insecta > Lepidoptera > Noctuidae > Sesamia > Sesamia inferens. The sequence continues at coordinate 31,351,724 of CM073922.1, read as the reverse complement.
TATGTATAAACCGAACAATAAAAACAGGTGAGTGTATTTATAATGTGTCACCACACGTTTGCAAGTCGGGATCCTGTCCTGTTACTGCCATATGCGCCGTCGCACGTGCCACGTGACTCACGCGCAGCAAAAAGTTCCTCGTCTAATATGTTACTAAAATTGACAATATTTCAAAAACACAGCACATCACACAAATTAATTATAATGTTGAACAGCTCTTGATTAATTATACAGAAACAGAACATGCTTGTTTTTGCTGCTTGTAAAGTTTTAAAATAATGCTAATTTAGTCACATCTAATGTTAGAAAAAATCTAAACTTTCAACTCTAGACGCTAAATAAATTTAAGCTAAGGAAAGTGGCTATTCAAACTTCTTTTCTATTTGTGTAAAAAATTATAATATTCGAAACAAAAAATAAATCAATCAACGACCTCAGTTCTAGTCTAGTCAATCATTTAAAAAACATTCAAACGCATTAGTAGCTTAGTGCTAGGGTAATAAATCTTTTATTTTAGGAAATGGAACAGATATTAAAAATATTGTTGTTTATTTTTTTGGCAGCGATTTCATAGATCGCTAATGACCAAATTACCTTTAATTATACCACCAAAAACACATGGTCGGAGTTTGACTGACATTTTAGCAACAACTTGGGGGATATAGCCAAAAATACCATTTGCACAATGCTTGATCTTTTATATGGACGTTGAGTCACAAAACACGAATATAATGCACTTGAGGACAGTGATTCATGGTGATTCTTCACCACTAAATAACCACAATTATAACGCCTGCATAACATTAGACAAGTTTTAAAAATACATAATTGTGAATGTTTTAAGATAAAAACTGCATAATATTACCATAAATGTTTATATTGGCAAAATTTTGAAACTTTATATTAGAAGAAAATCAAACAAAACAGTGAATAAACTATATATTTAACATTTTATTGACAAATTATAACATATCAAATTAATAAAATTGATTTCGATAGCGATTGTAATTATTAGTACATTTACTATATAGCATTATAGCACAAATTATGATGGCTGCGTCTAGCTTTTAATAGTCAGAATGTCTTAAAGACTGCATTTAAATCATCGATTTAAAATTAAAACTTTATATCTCTTTTTTGTTAATCGTTAAAATGTCTGTCTTCATATGTATAATCTACGTATCAATATTCAACTTTGATTAAAGCTTAAAAACATTTGCGAAGCCTGGTCGATGCACTTCCCAAATAACAAACGCACATCGGAAGCACGTTCCCAAATTGCATTTCAATCGTAAAGTAATGAATAAAAACATCTATTGTTCCCATGTCACTCACGCACGGGTTCAACCACTCTCCTTCCTTCCTGGGGTACCTCCATACAAGGTGGGAGACGTTATACTTGCATCTATATTTGGTTACCTACGTGACACGCCATTGGCACAGACATAATTAATTCGGAACATCGCCAAATTTGTCAACATCCGTCCAGGACGCGAATCCATGCTGAATTGTTAAAGGTATAGAGTCTATTTTGCCGAGGTGAGAATAGAACTAATTGTCTAAGCGTAACAGTCTTTTGCAAGGCCTCCACCTACGTGGTGTCTGCCCACATCCAATTGCCCTGGACACGGAGTACGGACACAAATTGGCCCCAATTTCTGGTCTAAAATCGAAACCACGACTCAATAGAATTGTTCAAGTCAATATTTAAGTGTAAGTAAATTGTTGGGAATTTTTGTGTTTTATACACAAGATAAAGTAATTAGGTACACCACGGGTAAATGTACATAATAACAATAAAAATTACTGGTTTAAAGAATCTTCAATAAAAGCTAAACATCGAATCGAAGTAAACTATGGTGCATCGCCCAGATAATGGTTATCGGTAATAAAAGTGTGTCATACACTAGAATGTATGTTATCGGGAGACAGTAGCAAAAAATCCTGATACAAAAACACTTGCAGAATGTTAACTTATCTAGGTATGCGACAGTGGGCTTGGATGTGTCTACACTTGAGTGTGTTTTATAGAGAATCAACGAGTAAAAATAGTCCACGTCAATAAAGGAATATCTATTATGGCAACTGCAACCAGTTTTAACTTTTCTATCTATCTTCTTTCCTTTTGTAAACTTGTGTCCTATATGTTTTTGTTCCAAATAAACAATAGTAGGCTTTTGAGCCTACCAAATTAAAGCACCTTTGTGTTTAACAGGAATATTCTCTATAAAACGAATATATATTTTGTTTAAAATTCTTAACTGAATATTCGAACATTGATGGTTACTATGAATAAGTAATAGCTTCATTTTCAGAGATGAAAATCTACACGTGGCTCCACCGACATCTTTATTTTGCTCATAACAGCTCCCGCGCGCAACTTTTTATGCCGAGAGCTGCCAGCCCAAACCTATTTGGTTAACAAATGATTGAAATTCGTTCCACCTCCGTCTACAACCCGTAACTAACGACTAATTACGCCAGGAGTGTTACTGTAGGCAAATAGTGGCAGGTGCAGTCACAGAAGTCGATAACATGGCCTAGATTCTACGATAACCGATAGCATACGGGCCTGCCTAAGTACCTAGCTGGATTGTGAAGGCCGATCTATTCTAAGAGAAAGCCAATGCACATATTTTTATATAATTATAAAAACGAATATATTTATAAAATTAGCAAGATTCTCTATCAATCAAAGATAATCAAGATATAATGACACCAAGTTGAAGGAAATGGCATCAAACGAATTTATGTGCACAGTAGCCCGAAAGACAACCTGTTATAAATTCTGACAGGCTACATATAAAAACAACTGTTGCACTAATTTAAAATCCTTCGTCATAATTGGCGCGTGCTTTAAAAATATGTTAGCGTCATTTGATATATCAACTTTTTCTTTAAAGAAAAAGTACGAACCAGTGACAAAAAAATTTAATCCAAGTCAGAAGTGAAGGCAAAAACCACATAGCACGTTTCCTATGAATATTGTTCATGTGTTTACGTCATTATGAGAACATTGCGTAACGAGCAATTCCAACAAAGTCATATCTGTTGAATTGTACAAATATATGGGAAATAGTTCACAGTTTACTCATTCGTCAATAACCTACAAATGCTGTGCTATAAACGTTGCTAACGGAACACTAAATAACTACAGCAATAACCTATTTCATAGAAAGAGATTGTTGTACAAATGCAATTGGCTCCCACTTGAGAACCCCGCTATAGGTCCTGGGAGAATTCTAGACTCGTATAAGCAAGTACTTGGCTCTAGTACCTAGTAGAGTGAGGTCAATAACGGTATCCAATGCAGCGAGCGCATCGCAAGCAGTTCTAATGCATCTGCGCCTGCGCCGATGCGCTTTCACAACCAGATAGACAAGTTCCTTAACCTTAGAAACTTTATCAGCCATTAGGGCCACAAACAACGCAGTTCTATTGAAAAGTTGTCGTACAGTAGCGGTGTTGTACTTTCTTAATGCACCGGTTATCGGGTCTTTCTACTTTATCGGGTGACCCGGCCAATAATAATTGTTAAACTGTATTATGCCAGACGCACGTAACGCATTCAAATAATAATTCTGAGAAGGTTGATTCACATTTCTGTGACAGTGAAGTACGTTACTAAAGATTACTAGGACCTGGGTCTTTTGTTGACAGATGATATCAATTAGCATGTCTTAACTGCTAAACCACACATAGTATTCATACTAGGTATAGAGTTCGAAATTTGGATTGATTGCCTTTGAATATAAATTTGAATTTCAAGCTCGTGCGTAATTTTGCCAGCTCAACAATGAGTTCATAGAATAAAAATATCAGAAATTTCCTTAACATAAATACATGTTGCGACTTGTGCACAAAAATGCTGTCGATGACCGTTCTCTCACTATGTCCGTACAGTTCACTCGATCGGTAGTCGGTAGCTGCACCTGACTGCCTGACGCAACTCAGAACGGTGGAAATAGGAAAATTAGTTATGAACCCAATTGTGGTGCGTTGAACTACACACAATTGTCTGCTTTAACCAATGAAATGACTCGGATATTATAGAGTAGCACCCACCCACATATACAAATTGAAATTGTAGGTGGGATACATGACATATGAATAAATAGAATCCTGCATTCGTAATGCATTAAACTCCAACCATAAAATTATAGAAACTAATAATTCGTAGACACTTATTTAGTCCAAGGAAATCGTGCACACGATGCAAATATTGAGTTTAAATACAAATGAATTGATAATCAAGGCATTTGATATTCAGTAAAATAAAGATTCGTGAGTGCATTGAACCAAAACGTGGTCCATTACTTTACACATAGCTGGGGTCGTGAGCGATTCTGCTTTTTGCATGCAAAACATTTTTTGTCCAATTTTTACCTAATAGCAATAGAATATGTTGACGTTTTTGCTTAGCATTTCATTACTAGCGATTATAATGATCTCGAAAAATCAATATTTTTAACTGGCAAAAAATATACAACCGCATTGGCAGGTATTAAATTCAAATACATCTTCGTATAATCTAGACATGATCGAGCTGAAACATGTCAAAGATCACCAGACTTTGGAGCATGGATGATGATGTCAGACGGACAAATCTCGAAGACGTCAATTGATCACCAGGCATTGTATGCCATCGGCCTAAATTCAACACTTTGACAACTGATTTATGCTCCGGCTCAGGTGTCAAGATCGGAGACATTACAAAAAACTGTAGCAATTACATACAGAGGAACAACAATGCATGCTAACGTCTAGGACATTAATCATCCGGTTTTAAGCTTTAAATAATGCCATGTGACAATGTTAGAAAATGGATGGATAGGTATCCAACAGGCTCTATTACGAATGCCTAGGTACGTACGTGTGCGGAATCTTACAATAATAATTCAACAAATAAAGAGGGGAGAAAAAAATCTCTACTGCTGACAATATTTGTACAGAGAATCATTTGTTATTAGTTGCCATGTGTCATTGAAAACCACGGCCAATTATCCAGTCATCACACCTCAAATGTTAGTTACTTTATTATAAGAGCTACTGTTCGATTTGTTTTTTGTAGCACACTGTATATTTCTCGGCTCAAAATAAGAGGTAGCAGGCACCTCAATGAGGCCATAACTATTGGCATAAGTGGGCAAACAATGTAACAGGCAGTGTTTACTTTTGTACTAACTGCTCACAGACGGTGAAACAACGCAGGATATAGAATGTCGTCAGGAACCGAGCCTTCATTTGAGTACCGCTAAGCCAACTACGGTGCACGTTCATGCACTCACTACTTCAGAATATATAGTTTTCGTTAGTAAATTGTGGTCTTGTATTACACAACGTACTGTAACAGTGGTGCGCTGTATATACGCTTCAGTGCTTTTCCTAAGCGGCTTCGTTTCTCCAACCTACTTTCAAATTGTACTTGTTCAAGTGGTACCTGTAGAAACCTCCGAACGAACAGTTACTCGGCACAGACGGGCCGTCTTCGAAAACATACAACCAACTAGAGAAAAATGCACGAACCTAATCAAGAATAAATAATATCTAACTTCACTACGTCCGTTGCTAGCCAAAGATTTTATTGTGTAAAATCATATAATATGAGCAATTATCATGCATAAATTAAGGATACATTGACAGTAGAAATCAAAACATGCATCAATCAACATTTTATTGAATCATCGTCTAAAAACTTGCATCTAATTCCGTGATAGGGTTAGGCACCGACGAACAAGTCTATAAAAATATATCCCAAAAAAAACTCGCCTAAATCCTCGTGTTGATGACGTGAATGATGAATGTTGAACAATGTGTATTTGTCGTCTTAGTATATGTATATACCTATCACAGCATCACAGCTGATCTCTGACAGCAGGGAGGAATTCAACATGTCTAGACATGTCGGAGTAGACAAAAACGGATATTTTTAAGATTGTCGTCAATACATGAAACCACAATAGTTATTCAACAGAGGTGCAAACAGATGATATCATTTGCGTCGAAATCGATAAAAGAGATGCACGAACGAAATGTCGACAACCAAATTATCGATTCAGAATACATAAAATTTGTATGTACTGGGTAAAATAAAAGAAGGATATAACAAATGTCCATTTATTCCTTACTATACGTGATTTCAAGCCGAAATATTGGACACTTTCGCAACTTTGTCGCCAATATTTTATTCCTTAACATGCAAAGGGAAAAATCAAAGGTAGTTGACTCAGCTGATCGGTACATTGAACTTCTGAGAACAACTAATACATTTGGAATACTGGAAGTCCAACTATGGCATACGATCACGAATTCTGAATCACAGTCAGCTGACTAGAAATACATAAAAAAAAAATTGATGCAATTTAGTGCCCAAACATAGATTTAGAACACATAAATTACACGACTGTAGTAAAATCACGTCAAACCGCGAAATTTATGCAGCAAAACAAATATTAAATAATAGAACAACTCTAGATGATATCACCAATTCAGCTGATCGCAAGTTGAAGGCTGGTCATTACTAAATCATAGATGTACAAAATTTTGCAGATGTCATGCACCTGGTCTATGGACCTGTCCAATGTCAATCTCCTGTTAAACTGGATATAAATTAAATTCTGCAGTCACAACATTGGAAAAAGAAGCGAATTATTATAGCGACTTACCTACACGACAATGCAATAAAAATGACATTTCATTAGTCTGGATTCGTCCATAAATCATTACAAAACATCAAAGATAAGCTAAAAGCATAGCAATATCAAAACACGAAATGATGAATCAAGATTTGTTTATTCATTTCAATGCAAGCGACAGAGATTTGCGATAAATACGGAGCTATATAGCACTTGATGTGGCCGAAAGTGTTAATTTGTTGGTTAAAAACTTACAAATATGCATTAGCCCACCCAAAAGTGACAGGCTTGTGTAAAGTTTACACAGGTGCAAGAATCATCTCTTTCGCGTCATGTGCAATTACAATATTTGCAGATCAACTTTTTTGGATCTGGCGCTTGATTAAAGTTAGCGAGAAAACGTTTGAAATTTGTGGAATTTGATTATCCTGATTAGATTTTTTTAACGTTCCAGAGCCGGTACCTCCGTTTGAAGGTGGGGCATATTTTCGGAATGACAGTAAGCTCCTGATACCTATTGCTGCAAATAACAATGAAGTATTTAGCATACGTTTTGAGGGAAATTTGAATAATCCGAATAAAATACAATTGAGTGATTCATCATTCTGTTCTTATTAGGAAACATATTTAGTGGATCGGAGACGACAAGGACTGATTAAGTAACTTAACAATTTTAAAGAAACGACCCTGCTGTTGACGCGAAGGATCGTCGAGATAATGTTGCAATGATTAGTTATCCGAATAGCAACAAAACCGACGATGTTAAAAAATATGTAATCCAACTTCGGGTGCTGATACGCAATTTCATGCACATAGCAATTGTGAGATAAGAGGCTTTATCAAAAGTCAAGCAATTTGTTCCCGATGTCAGTGGGACAATTTATTTTGTGCATAGATGTATGTTTTGACGCACGACTTTCCTCTTAGTCTTTTCGTGGTTTCTGATATGACAGTCCAAGACTTTAAATAATTACATGGCCTTCAGAAAACAAGATTTCTTATGGTTAAGATAACGTACTCAGTACATCTGGTAAATCATTTTGTTCTTCAAGTTTCTAAAGTTCCTAGACATCAAAAGGGTTTGCCTTTTTGCAGTGGATGTTAATGATGCATAAAATTCACTTCTCACTTGGGGCCGGAAATTACCAACATATCAGGGAATGTAAACAAAATCCTGTTTGTGAACTGCGTGAACATTTATTCTTTGGAATAGTTATGTGCTTTTCATGTATGGGAAGACTTATAAAAATACTTTGACGGTTCAAAGAGACGGACCGTCGCAACGTGTGTGCGTTTAAAGCAGCTGAGTAAGGATTTATCACCAGCGCAGGTTGCAAAAGCTATCGCTAAATTGCATTCCATTACTACATAGAGCCTGATAACGAAGTTTGTGATAATTTCGGGAATAATATCACACTTTTAATGCGTAAATAAAGTTACCAGAGGTCAGTCAAATTATTTCTTTTTTTGGATACTTCAGTTATCATTTGTGCAATAAGTGCAATTTGATAACAAAAAGTAATTATTTTTGCCTAATTAATCGCAAGCAACTAAAATGATACTTCAAATTACCGTGAAGAAAAAACAGAATTCTGAAAACAATACCTATAGGAAAAGGTATAAGTAATATTGTGGTTCTTATAATAGTCGCTACATTCAGAATAACTGAGAGAGTATAGAAAAGCGACACATTAACATCATTGTGAAAGCAACGTTGGTGAAACATCATTAAGGAAAAGAAACCATAAAATAATAACACTAAAGCCTCAAGTCATGTGCCTTCAGCCAAGTAGATAACAGTACTAGTAAGTATGATCTAAGAGCCATTGAGCAATTACTAATACAATACTTGAAAACGTGCTAAACAAATTTCTAAAAAATTTCTTAAGCTTAACTCGGGACGGAAAATTAACTGCCTATAATTGACTCCAATGGCCTCTGACCCGGGATTCCTGTGATTGGTATAATAGGCCCTTAATTATCATACTAATGTCGGAATATCGTTGCAATATCCGTTTGGCCAACTGCTAATTGTAATGCATGCCTTAAAAAGCGACCAGTCCAAAGTATAGTGTTTGTCCAAAATAAGTCATAAACTGCACAAAAGATGATGTGCAGAAGAACAAAGCAATGAACGTTATCCCTTTCTTCCCATGGCCCGTGGGTGTTAAAGACGAATAAACGTTTACATCAAGATGAATGGGCACTACCTCCATATACTCATAAACAATATACAGCGACCAATCCATTTGCCTAGCGTATTGCACTTCCAATATGCGCCTTTAGGTTTGCAATCAGCAAGGCAATCTATATTCACCAGCAAATTGGTGCGGAGTACACCACAACGAGCATATTAAATTTTCGCCACCAAACACATCGTGCAAACTAAACACATTTCACACCCAGTAACTCCTTATTAATTTGCCTGCCTTAAAAGGAAAGTAATATCAACCACATCAAAACTGAGCTATCCAATGTTACACTATCAATTATCATATGATTGTATATCAAGCGTGACTGCGCTGGCACTAGTTAAAAGTGCTCAAATGACCCAAACGAAGCCTCCGACACGGTATCGAGTCTGACGCTATTCGCAACAGTAGGCAGAAATAGACGTGCCGACATAATCCGTTCCGGATGAGAAGTCATCAGGAACTAACCTTATTTATAGATAAGGGCATCGTCCTTTATCATAGGTCTTGGTGCTTCATGCTTCAGCGATAGAACGGAAAAATCTGTGCAGAATTGTTCAAGCGAAAACTGATGTGGTGGCCTAAGGGTGTAATTACTGGGATTTTACCAAGACAAATGATGTTTTCATTACAATTTATTAATTAGAGAATACAACGTTTTAAAGCAATAGTTCATGCTGCAATAAGCAAGTAATTATGCTGTGATTCGCAATTTACCAATTAAAACAAACAATGGCCGCTGCATAAAGTACAACTTGGGAGTCGTATATAATGACAAATTATCATAATCACGATCAAAAAACAAAAACTCTTCAAAATGGGAGTTTTTCCCAACAAAACACCCCAGTTGTTAATCTCGGCGATGGCCGAGCAAGAATTGCGTAATGGTCTTGCCCGAGTGATTTTAATACCCAACTGATGCATGGTAACGAACTATCATACGTCTGAGTGTGAACGCCCTACACCTCTCATTGCTCTGGCACGCGATAGTATTAGGGCTGCTAACTTTAGCTTTTTATATCTCCTGTATACTATAATTAAACACCCTATCTCCGCGCTTAAGTGCTTTGAGAAGCATTCAATTGAACACATGGGATTTTATAAGGTAACATTTTGGTCATCGTTTATAAATATCTACCGCCATATGTATGTGCGGTTGATATATTGCGCCGGAAAAGCTACCGCCATAAGATTCATACCGCCCATAAGATTCTTACCGCCCATAAGTGTTAAAATATTATATTCTAGTAATATGACGTGCATGATCTAAGTAAAATATTAAATTATAAATGCGTGGGCATTTAAACTAGACGCATAAATCTATGTAAATTTGAGTTTAAAGACCGCTGTAGTGCAAGGTGTGACTCACCAATGACTTAACATCCTAGTTCCTTCAATATACCTACAAAAGTAAGAAGACGAAGTAACACACCTTTTTGTTGCCAAGACCATATAGGGACCTGTTACAGATAGGACAGTAAAAAGACGTGGTTCCAAACAAAAACAAAGAGAGCAGACGACATACTACGATACTTATGGTGAGTCAAAAAATTAACATTAAAAAAGGCAGAGCTCAAAATTCTTTTGTGTTAGTTGTGTTAGGTTGATCACCTTTAGTAGAAGCCCTAAGGGGTAGCCCTATCTAGAACCAGTTCTCAAACGTAAACTTCACGCTCGAAGTACCAAACCCTAGACTCATTTATTCCATAATCATTATCATAAAGCACGTTGATATTAAACATGGAAAAGCAAAAAGTTTTAATTCGGAAGAAATATGAAAACTATGTTAATTGCAAGAATACACAAAGCATTGCATTGTTTTTTTTTGCTTGCAATTTGGAATTAATGAATTTGATTTATTCAACCTTGCTTTTAATCCACAGTTTACTTACTTTTGAACTAAAGTTCTACCCACCTTTGCTAAAATTATATTGAATGCGGCAGAAGAGCATTAACGTTACTATGGATCTAAAACAAATGGTATTATGGTTCCACTAAGCGAAATTCATCGAAATAATTCTTTGTTTGTTTCCACAAATCCAAAAACCCATAGAAACCGATTACATTAAACTAAGATAAAATCTAAAACAATGCACCCACGTGCATTGCGGTCGTAAGTTCCGTATCCCGTAACTAACACGTGCAGGATGCGCATGAGTGACCAAACTCGTCCTTAAGAAGGACAAGGCGAAACGAATTCCACAATCACATCGGTTTTACACGACTATTAACATGTGACGAACACCGAGGGGTTCACACACGTGCTTTTAGTATAGGAAAAAGACCCTTTATGTAATTACAAAAAGTGATTACTTCAAATTACACTATAATTAATAATAATAAACGTTTATTCAAGATAATGGATACAATTTGTTAATAGTATAACTTATAATAAATGTTAGTAATACCTAGTAGTGGCCTAGTGGTTGAAACACCAGTCTCTCATGACGATGCATGAGTGCGCGGGTCCGATACCAGGTCAGGCAAATACCAATGTAACTTTTCTAAAGTTATACGTACTTTCTAAGTATATCTTGGACACCAATGACTGAAGGTGAAGGAAAACATCTTGAGGAAACCTGGATTTTAGTTCTGAAATCGCCAACCCGAATTGAGCGTGGTGATTACGCTCAAACCTTCTCTGTATGAGAGGAGACCTGTACCCAGCAGTGGGATGATAAAAAGGTTGATGATGATGAATACAAAATTAAACCGAGTATCAGTGCTCATGTGAGCATTAAGAAATCTACTCTTGTACAGACAGTCATTGACTTTCATAGGTACTTAAAACGCTGTCGGGGCGAGTTCAAGCCACCCTATCTCACGCCAAATTCCAATTTAGGATCGGAGAGTGTGCGCACTGCACATTATTACTTTGACTGCTATACCAGAACTGCAATATATTCACAAGTTCAGACGACATGCCTACTTCTTGCAACTTTCTCCACAGAATATCATACAGACCAAGTCAAAAACATTACACATATGGAGTAAACAGGCATGAACAGGTGTACTCCTGCTGTGACCTAAAACTAAATTGATTGTCACACAGAACGATAGATTCAGCCAATCGTGATATCACAGTCGTTAATTATAACATAAATTTGTTTTTTTTTTTGTCTCCCACTCTATTTTTAATGTTGAACACTACAGTAGTTTTATTTACTTATTTATTCTTTCGCACAAAGAAATGTACAAAGGTGGAATTAGGCATTCTCTACCATGGGTGGTGAAGAGATTAGATGGCAGGTGCTTTGGTTGAAAAGAAAACAATGGTTACAAACTCTTAACACTAGTTAAACAAATACTTAAAAAAAGATATACTGTCGATATACTTGTATTGTCGCCCTCCGTGGCGCAGCGGTCAACACGCCTGCCAGCGACGTGGAGGGCCCGGGTTCGATCCCCGGCCAGGTCATATTGGAAAACGATCTTTTCCTGATTGGCCTGGGTCTTGGATGTTTATCTATATATTGTATGTATTTTTGTGCATATATATATATCAGCCTCTATTCGTCCACTGCTGGACATAGGCCTCTTCCATGGCACGCCAACAAGCTCGATCCTGAGCAGTTCTCCGCCAGCCACTACCAGCCACCTTTTTGATGTCGTAGGTCTATCTCGCCCAAGGGCGTCCTACGCTACGTTTGTCGAGACGCGGGGCCCACTCGAGGAATACTGTCGATATATGTACTTGTATTGTCGCCCTCCGTGGCGCAGCGGTCAACACGCCTGCCAGCGACGTGGAGGGCCCGGGTTCGATCCCCGGCCAGGTCATATTGGAAAACGATCTTTTCCTGATTGGCCTGGGTCTTGGATGTTTATCTATATATTGTATATATTTTTGTGCATATACAGTATGTTACAAAAACCCTGTCCGACCCGTGAAGGTGTTGTTAGGTATCGATAACTGATTCTACTAATGCATACAAAACCGGGCTAAATTAAAAAAAAAAATCCACCTAAAAAAATAAATATTATTTCGTAAAAAGAGGTAACTTAATAAATCTGCGTTATCCACACATACGCGCGCGGCGGCGGAGGCGGCGGAGGCGGCGGGCGGCAGGGGCGCGGCACGTGATCGCATCGCTATTCGCTCATAATAATACCGGTGTTGTCACTTTTTAAAAATTACCAAATTTCGGGGAAGTTTTAATTAATTCGCGGTAAAAAAAGATTATTTCAAAAAGTATTGTTACTATGGTGATTACGTAAAATTTTATATTATATTTGGTCATGTGTTTACCTAACCTTTATTATCCTTATGGGTCGGACAGGGTTTTCTTAACACACTGTATATATATCAGCCTCTATTCGTCCACTGCTGGACATAGGCCTCTTCCATGGCACGCCAACAAGCTCGATCCTGAGCAGTACTCCGCCAGCCACTACCAGCCACCTTTTTGATGTCGTAGGTCTATCTCGCCCAAGGGCGTCCTACGCTACGTTTGCCGAGACGCGGTGCCCACTCGAGGAATCGTTTACCCCAACGGTTGTCGGTCCTGCGGCATATGTGACCAGCCCATTGCCACTTCAGCTTACTAATCCTCTCAGCTATGTCGGTGACTTTGGTCCTCTGTCGGATCACCTCATTTCTGATGCGGTCGTTTAGAGAGACGCCCAACATAGCTAGTGCTAGTGTCCACGTCTCGGCTCCATAACTCATGATGCGTAGGACACACTTGTTTAATCTTCAAACATTCTTAGCGTGTGAAGAACACAAATATTGGAAGTCAGAAAAGGAAAGAAGAAAAGCGTGGTCAAGACGCGCCAACTTCTTCACTGGCTCGACACATGATCATATTTCCTGAGTTTGAATATGACCCGGATGCCATTGTTAAGCAATCTGTCAAGCTTATCCAGCAAAACCGCATTCAAGTCAAAGTAGCACACGTCACCAGAATCCATTACAGGGAAAATCAAAGTCTGCACAAGGATGGTTTTCGTTTTAGCGGATAAAATGTTCCTCGGGCGTTACAGGGAACGCAGGGTACCGTTGACCCTTTGACTAACATAAAAAAGTGAAGTGGCAGAGGCACATAGATCGTAGAGCCGATGGCCGATGGGGCAGAAAACCTCTAGAATGGCGGCCATGTACCGGCAAGCGCAGCGTCGGACGCCCACCGATTAGATGGTCGGATGACTTGGCCAAAATCGCAGCGAAGCGCCGGATGCAGGCAGCGTCCAAGCGTTCTTTTTGGAAATCCTTGGGGGAGGCCTATGTCCAGCAGTGGACTTCATGTGGCTGAGATGTTGATGACGATGATGAATACTAAGACCATCGTGGCCAGGAGACTTTCCTCTTCTCATTTGTCGAATAGTTGGAGCCACAACTTTTGCTGAAATGGTGATTTAACAAAGAAATGCATTGGCTATGTGTCTAAGACCTGAACGAACTTTAATACACGCGACAGGTCCAGGTTACAGTTCAATTTTCAGGTGTCTCGCGAAAAACTAAAGAAATACTTATCTGTAGTGTCGATAACCTATCCATTTTAATTTGTTCTTTATGATTTTCACACAACTTCAAAGGTGTTTTAAAAATCTTTCTACTTTCATACATCGAACCATAAGTTATTCCTGTTCTCGGCTTGATCAACCCAGTCCTGAAACATCAGCTTGGGCAACCTGTAAGCTTCACTGACATGCCTGTGCCATTACACACTTATCTCTAATTAAAGACTCCTATACCTTTAATTTACATTTTCTCTAGGCAAGTCAAACAATGACTTGTAAACTTTCTCTCGTTCATACATTTACAATAGCGTCCAGCCAGCCAAGCGCGAAGCATTTATGAATTATAAATAAACCACCATTGTTCATGGTGCCATGATTTAGTCGCATTTTTAATTTTGCTAGGAAACAAAAAAGAGTTTTAATTACGTGAGAATTAACGAAGGGCCGTTAACCTTGGTCGCTAATTAGATCTCTGTAAAGTTAATAAAGAGTCGGTAAAGTAGCTAGCTGGTGAGTTTTTAGATGTATCATAAAAAGGTAAATTACAGTACAGACATCGACGTTGATGATTAAACTTCTTAAGAAAATTAATCAAAAGACGAATAAACAAATTATTTGAACGCAGTTGCCGTAATTGAATTGCAATTCGCGATAAGCGGCAGGTTTCCATGACAGCATAAAATTTTTGGTAGTTCCAGACAACACGGATACGGCTTAATGGATTCAAAGTCTAGACTAGAATCGTATAACTCTAGTGGTATTTCTTTCTTTTATGAGCGTATTCATTAAGTGTGAATTAGACAGCAGAGATTTTATCACAGCTGTAGGTATTTTAGCATTGCAGGCTTAATTGCATTGCAAAAAAGTTATTACCCGACGCAGTTTTCATTTAGGATCTGTAAAGAGCAAGCTTTATAAGTCAGCTCCCGTAAGCCGTCAGACCCAGTTTCAATTACTGCTGGTCAGCAGAAAATAATAAAATAAAACGCCGGTGTCAGTTCAACCGACAACCTATCATTACGGACAGATTTGAAAATTTAACCGAATCATTGTCATTACGGTATATTAGGCCGGTAGCTAGCAAAAAGACAATAAGCTTAGAAGTATTGACTTTTGATTGGTACAGCACTTAATAGCTGATTTTTTGTGATGCTGAATACATATTATTAGTTACACTTAAGACGGTAAGCAAAAATATATCAAGACTTAAAAGAGAGAAACTTCAGACGGTGCTACCGACTATGAGTTTTTAATACCATACCTATTGCTACTGAGATCCGAGAGACAACACTTTACCCATTATCGGCAATATCAATTAAAGGTTCAAAGAAGAATAAAAAATAGTAAATTCCAGAGACTAGGATGGTAAAAACTCTTTAGGAAGCACCAAGTATCTTCCACAGTGGCTTACGTTCCAAACGGATTTAATTAGCCAAGGCGATTACGATCCCCAGCGTTAATTATTCCACTAATACGGAAGAAAATTGTCTAACGACCATCATAAATTGTCATGGAGGCACTTGTAATCTGCTGACTAAATTGCAGGCTAGAATGTCCGTCGAGAAATAAGCAAAACATTTTTCCGCGCGGAGCTAAATTAAATTATAATGTTGTTTCATTTATCTTCTGAGTGGCACTGCACCTAGTCTGAACTTAGATGACCTCCTTTGACAACAGAAAAATTGCATAAATTGCAATGTACTCGTGGTGTTTTATAATTCAATTTCAAATTACGGCTCTGACTAAACCGAGAAACGATTTGAGCAGAATCATATGCTGCAACACGTTGCTTAGGACAATGCAAAGCATCGATATCATTGCCAATTTTGTGCAAGGTTTGAGCCAACTTGGTGTATCTTTTAACCACGAAAATATATCATAATTTTATTACCTCATAACTCGTCAAAAATGGTTACCTTGTTTTAAAAAAGCCGGGAAAAGTACAATTGAAATAAATTGCGGACAATATGATGTCACTTAGTAATAATTTATAACAAAATTGCAATACCTAATATGAGGTTGATATAGACGGCTGCCATGCGGTCGTAACCTTATACGTTAGTCGGTGTAGTGTTCCAACCACCCACGCCTTTACTTTTTAGTCTGTGAGCCATATGGGGTTTTAATATTCCTAATCAAAAATATCATGAAGACTCTAGTAAAACAAGGCAAGGCCAAGAATAGTACTAATCCCACATCTTTCTAGGAAGAGAGAAAAGTGCATACTTTACTAGTTTACAGAAAACGCAGTGTCAATCATCCCAAGATTTTTCAATCAAAATGAAAACGCTATAGGCACCGCATTTCGGCCACCATTTTACTTTTCCGCAATTTTATTGTCCCAGCCGACACTATCCTACTTTATTGTATCTTAAATGCAACCTTCTTTAGTTAAGATCATGAAACTTGGAATGGAAGCCTTCAACAGCTTAAACTCGCGTAAAATTGGCCTTGAGAATCTTGTAGAAGTTTGTTCACATCAGAGAACCCTGAAGCGTGACCAAATTGAGCTACGAGCAAATTTTTTGCCTAGACCGAAAGTAATGCGCATTGTTATTACTAGGTGTAAGAAGACAAGCATGTTAAATCAAAATTATTACGTTATTTAATGTTTGCCACCAATACTGGGAATAGGTTTTGAATCAGCCATCAGCCAATACTTTTTTTCTATTTTACTATTCGTTTACGATATTTTTACCGGTTTTAGTATGGGAGAGTTAGACGGTTTGGCTCCCTTTTATCCCTGAATTCTATCCTTGTGGAGCAAGAATAATAGAGTTCTTTGCCAGCGACTTCTGACGGCCTATATACGTTATCCCTTATGAATTTCGAAAAATCCGACAAGATTCCTTGTTAGCATTATAAAGGCAAGAGATGGACGATGATGAGTCAGGACTTCCCTTTCCATGGTACACATATAGAAAGTTATTTTTCCTTTATACGAAACCTGAATATAGTTTGTTCAGAATAAGCAACTGAATCGATTTCAATCATTTTTACACATTTTTTCCAACATTTTTTCCCAAATAAATTTAGAAATTGTTGCAGTGTGGTTACCAAGCGCACAAGATCAGTTTACGGTAAATCATAGTACTTGGCGCGGACACATGCCCGCGCCACAGTTGACAATACAGGTTAACGCCCCGCTCGCCCGCCCGAGTGGAGCGTGGACCATATTTTTGTTGGGACAGCCAAGTAGGATTACAAGCTCATAACTTTGTGGTTTTTCATGATAACTTTTTGAAATTTTGTACATAGATTCTTTACTTGAAAATACTGGACGTGCACGTGTTTCGGGTCTCACATAAACAAAAAATGTGTGTAAGCCATTCAACTCGCTATTTCCCTAGGGGTGTACCTAACTGATGGAGACGGTGGAAACTTATGTCAATTGTTTAACTATTTATGTAAATCATGAACACTAATGATCCCTACCTACATAGGTCAGCAGTGAAGAATACATACAGAGTGGTGCTGACAATACGACAAGAAATGAAAACACGGACAATACTAGTTCATAGGAATAATCCTAAACCATAGAAAAAAACCTAGCATCAAAAATAATAACAAAAAAAATTTCAAACAAACTAAATCGCATAAAATTGCAAACGGAATAGAACATCCTTTAAAAACCATTGGTTCACTGACCTCCGATCGGCGACAGCGCGATCCTGTATCGACTTGCTTTTTTCGCGCCATTGCTATTAAAATTTAGTACCGCAAGGATGCGGCGGACATTAACCTGTAAGCGGTCCCTTATCAACATGTACATCATGTAGAAAATGTGAAAAATGAAAAATAATTTCCTGTGACTAAACTAATGGACATATTTATATAATTTTTTATGGGTAGACTGAGAATGTGTTTAGGTACACAATGTTTAATTTATTGTCGTATTGTCAGCACCACTCTATATAGTTCTGGAAAAAAAAAGCTTAACAACAGCCGTGATTTTCGCAATAAGGCCTATCAGTTTGTAGTATAGCCTGTAACCTCTCCACTGCTGCAACACAGGCCTTCACTCTGAGTGAGAGGGAATGGACTGTGTACCATCATGAGGGCCAAATTGGATTGGTAAATGTTACATATCTTTTGGTTTAAGGCATCGGCTTCCTCATGAAGTTTTCATTCAAGGTTTATGTGAGCAGTGGTGACAAATTAAAACATGCACAGAGTAAAGCACCTGCATGGGTTCGACTGCAACCACTCGTAAGAAGGGATTAGCACTGACCTACATAGGTCTCTCTTCTTCATAGTATTCTTTTGTATAATTTAAGCTCATTTGAAGGACACAATGGACCTAGATCTAGTGATGCAGCAAACCTATTCACAGATCTGACAGATTTTTTATATTTATTATAGCATGAGACATGCAACGTAGGTAAGAAGTTGAAGACATGGTACAGAAGTTAAGGAAAACCATTATGACAGTAGTAGTAGAATAGGCTCTTAATAAACTAGTGTGCTTTACCATCAACGATTGCGTCACTGCTTACCATCAGGCGGGATTGCGGTCAAGCGCTGGTTTTGATTTTATAAAAAAAAAAAAAAAAAAGTTCTTTTTTTTCAGTCAGCTAGTAATAATAATTGCTTTTAAAACATGAAACAAAAATTTAAAAAAAGATGTTAAGTCCTGGAACACATTACTCCGCATTAATAAAGACAATGGACAATGTTTTTTCAATACTAGAGATACTTAACGATGACTGTTTTTATGTGCAGACGCACATCATGCTATGTACTACAATCTGTCAGACTTTTGTATTGGATTTTCAACTTTATCTCTAAAGAATTAAGGCTCAAGGTTGATTGGGAATATTTGACAGTTTCAGGTAGCTTGACCTGCTGTCGTCCGTATTTAGGACAAAAGCCCCAAATCAACTCTTAGTATCTTTATTGTCTAACATTTTTGAAGGATGAGCACTGGAGAACATTCCATTTAATTTTTTGTCCATATACTTATTGCCCCCTTATTCATAAACACTGCTTTAAGTTAACTAGTGATTAGCGATTTTTTAACTATAAATTTTTGACCTTTTAACATCACTTAACTTTAATCATCCTTTATGAATAAACACCACAGTGTTTAAAGCTTTAATTCATAAACGATGATTAAAGTTAAGTGACGTGAAAACATCTAAAATGTATGTTTAAAAAATTGATCACTTTGAGCAGCATTTATGAATATGGGGCTATATGTTAAAATGTATGAAATTGAATATCTCTAATTAAATTTTGTTAATTTTAAATTGTATGTATCAATTAGTTGCTAATTATTTAATCGAGAATTTAAAATATACAATAGAGACACAATTTTATTTATTAAAATTAACCAAAAATAAAATAATAAATAGTGTTTGTTGGTAAGTTCATCACTTAAGAATGGCAGGACCAAATTAGCAAATTTTTGTTTGAAAATGTTTGCAAAACCATTTCTTTTCACTGTGTGATTTTTGTATGAATTGATTGTTTGAACAGGACTATGTCGGTGAATAAAGTTTTGCGAGCTTTCTGCAAGAGGGCAGCAAAACTCTGCACAGTTGATTTATTTATATTACTTTTATTGTATTGACATCTGCACATCACTTAACTTTAATCATTGTTTATGAATAAACCCCTTAAACACTATGGTGTTTATTCATAAACGATGATTAAATTTAAGTGATGTTAAAGGGTCAAAAATTTATGGTTAAAGAATCGCTAATCACTAGTTAAGTTTAAACAACTTTTATGAATAAGTGGGTTAATGCTTTTAGAGATTTGAGAACCTAATAAGGAAATCTGACAGATTCTAGTAGCTTGATGTGCTGTCATTGTACAGCAAAAACACATTTATCAAAATACATTTATGCTAAGCAATCTCTTCCAGGCAACTTTAAACTTAATTAAATATATCGACGGGTCCCAAGAAAAAGTCCTATCTTCAATAATGTCTTGTTGCATTGCGAAGCATTAAAGTTACGCGAATCTATTAAAATGCAAAAAACAATAGAAAATTATGGTAAAGGGTATTTTCTTTCACCATAATTTTCTATTAATTTTATTTATCTTTTGCAACTTAATACATTTGTGTAAATTTATTGCTTAGCACTGCAACTAGACAATTTTGTAGATGGGACTTTGTTCTTGGGACTCATTGATATGACTAATTAATTATTTTACTTCTATTTAGTATTTTGTGTTTATTTGTTTTTACTTTTCCCTATTTCCCACATACAGGAAAATCAAAGTAAAACTTCAATTAATAAACAATGTTATTTAAGTTATGTAAATAATAAATATTTTTCTACTGTAAATAAATAAATGAATAATACCATAAGATTATAAGAATAATACCCAAATAAGATGTCTAAACTCAATATTTAATATTTCATTTAGACATCGGTACCGTTTCTTAACAGTGAATAACTGATAAATCATGCAGCAATATAGTTTATTACTATTGACATGCTTAAAACAAAAGATAAGGTACAAAATTATTGATGAATTGTAATAAAAAATCAACTTCCAATGATTTCCCAATAGAAAACATTAGTGTGAGGCATTATAGATAACAAAATTAAAAATCATTTTTCTTGTGTTTACTCAACATCTTATCAGTGTTGGTGCCCTAAATGAGTATCACTTCTTGTGTAATTACATTTTGAAATAAGAACCAATATTGTAACCTTAACCTTAGACATATTCCAGTTATGAAATTATGTTTGGTTGAGGTTTTATAGAAATTATCACTAAAGCTAGTAATGTGTTGTTTGGCATAAAAATTACCTTGGAATGCTGTCTGCCAGTTGTTCCCAGCCCGACACGGTGTAAATCTGTCTCCATTTGTGTGTTCTGCTGGGAATCTGATACACTGCTTCTTGCTCAAAGGGCTGCACTGCTGCAGCAGCCTTGTCTCATAGTGCTTACTGAACATTTTCACAGTACCAGTACTCACTAGAGTCCCACACACTAACTGATCAAAATTCAAATAGTCTAAAAAGGTCTAATACACAATAACCTGAGGGTATATGGAAGTATGAAGACTAGAATATTTTATAAAACAGGTAGGTATGTCCTCAACCGAGCATCGTCCGATGATGATATTTCCCGACTACACTGTTTACTTCAGTGTCCGAAGCCAAAACAAACAAAAGACATCGGAATCGTACGCAGGAGCGCTCTCATTGAGTGCTGTGAACCATTTGACTACATTCGACATGCTCCATAGCGCAAGTGAACACATCGTTCAGAGTACTGAAAGATAACGCACATAACGAAACTGTCTCATAAAACTTTGTAAACTGATATTGTATAGTTCCGCGGACACAATTTAAGGATTTCAGTCGTTAAATTACGTTAAAAATTGGTACAATTCTGTAAAAAAAGCGATCAAATATTTCTTTCGCGGACTGTCACAGCATAAATAAATAGAGTATTGCTAGACTACAAAAATAGAAAATCTTTGAATGCAACGGTTCCTTACATGTATCACAACAAACCGAGGTAAACAATGGCGCTAGTTGTATGCTAATAAGATAATGCAATGGGCATTGGACAATGTTTTTGAACCTCATCATAAATATAGACCATTCTCTCCTGATATCTTAAGAGCATCTAAGAGACCTCTAGCGGAGCTTAATAATGTAAGCTCTGAAGCTAAGAAGACTCGGTCTCCAGCGGAATCGATCCAGTCTGTATATACCAAACCTGGATACGCAACCAATGCGAAATTAAGTTATTCGCAATTAGATAACTTCATTGTTTATGTTTCAAGGGCAGAGTCGGAACCGTCAGCAGATCTGTCCTTTAAAATGTTAAAGTTTGCATCAAAAATATGGGTCGGAACAAAATTTCCATAGACTTTAAGTCAGCTGACAACGCAAACAATTTCTTGTCCCTTGGTGTATTGGAGAGCACCAAATGCGAGGCTTATATACCAAAATTCCACATTTTTAGGATGGGTGTTGTTAGAGACATCCCCACAGAATAGTCTCTTGAAGAGCTTGTTGAAGGAATTTCTTGCAATGGTAACTTTGGCGACGTGATCAGAGCTAGGCGTTTAAATGTAAAACCCGAAAGGATGGCTCCACATCCTGGATCACTTCTAACTCGGGGGTCCTTACATTTTTAGGACAAAAGCTGCCTGAAAGAGTCTTTTGCTATAATGCATCGCTTCCAGTTTCCATATACCAACTCCCTACCATCCAATGCCGAAATTGCTGTCGCATCATCACAGCCGCGCTGCTACAGTTGCTCTCAAAACCACAGTAGTGATTCTTGTTCAGTTAAGGACTCAGTTTTCACATGTTTCCTTTGTCGTGGTGGTATTCACAGAGCTATTGACCCAAAATGCCCCGAGCATGCCCGTCAGAAGGCCATAAACACAGTTGTAGCATCTATTGTAGCAGATGCTACACATGTTCTCTTACCCGCTGGGAAAGGTCGGCTGTAAATCACACCAGGACCGCGGAAGTCATGGCGCGCGTCGCTGCAACCCCGTTCCCCGGGGCGAGGGTTCCCATAAATCTCACCTGGAAGACATCTGTTGACCAACGGTCAATGTGCGTGAGTAACATAGCGAGTCGTCTAGCACGTGACTGAATTGGCGCGCTTTCTACATTAACCAATCATACACCGCGGCCTGCCTCGATCAAAGAATCAACATCAAGAACGCACGCAACACCGCGTCGACATCCGCAGGACAGCAAGCTGATTTGCTATTGGTTACCCCACTATTATTTAGAGATAGTTAGTATTTATGTGAGTGCATAGCTTGTAAGACACATCATTATATTCTATTCCATTCTATCACACTACATCACACTCTATTACATTACAGTCCATTCCTGTTCACACTTTTGTATCACGTACACGTCAAATACATTGTACCCTTTTACATTCGTGCAATACACAAAGTTCGATTTACCTGAGTTTTAATTAAGCGACACGACCCACGCGCTACAGTGGTGAGGTGACCTAAGCGACGTGAATCAAGACAGACATGACAATACTCGTGATTAGCACATTCTAGTGGCTTCCCACAAGCGTGTGTCACCACTAGGATTTCAAGAGGCTTTATTCACGGTATTGCTAAGTGATACACCAGAAGAGTCTCATCAGGATGGCGACCAGCAACGCACCACAGGTAGGAGGACAAGTCGACACGCTCACACTACAAGCACGGCTGTCTGACTTTTGGCCGGCGTATCCCAGACTATGGTTTTCACACTTCGAAGCAGCCACAGAGGCAAGGTGATGACGCGCGCTATCAAGCAGCTATCGCCCGACTAGGCCTGGACGCACTTCAGCAAGTAAGTGACATTATAACCAACCCGCCCATTGAAAACAAGTACGAAGCCCTGAAGTCCAGACTGATCAGCGTCTACGAGGAATCCGAGAGCCGAAAGCTGCATAAGCTGATGGATGAGATGGAACTCGGAGATCAAAAACTCTCACAGCTGTTGCGAAAAATGCGGGAACTAGCGGAACAGAAAATACCAGACGGTACACTGCGCATCATGTGGACCAGGCTACTTCCACCCTCAGTACGCGCTGTTCTCACCGCGAGCGACTTTACGGACTTAGAAAAGTTGTCGCAAGTGGCAAACAATGTCATGGACACTATCACGCATCCTAACCAGGTCGCGCAGATCACACGCACGAGCGATATGGCTGTCCAACATGAACAATTGCGGCAGCTGTCTCTGGAGCTGGCAGAACTCAAGAACAGGCAGGAATCCAGACCACGATCACACAGACCACTCGACAGACGGCGTTCAAGATCGCGTTCAACAAGCAACGATAATAGGAACCGCAAGTATTCAGAACAATCACTTATCTGTTATTATCATCGCAAGTTCAGCATAAAGGCGCGAAAATGTACGCGTCCGTGCAATTTCGATAACAACAGTGCCCAGTCGGAAAACTAACGCCTGCGTCGGTTGAGGCGGCAACTGACGCGAACAGCACTTCTCACCGCCTATTCATACCTGATAAGAACTCACGTCTGTCATTTCTAATTGATACTGGCGCAAACGTCTCCGTGATACTGAGGACAAAAGGCGGGAAAGCTAAACAAACCGATTTCTGTTTGTACGCGGCAAACAACACGATCATTTCAACGTACGGAGAGAAAACCCTACAACTGGATCTCAACCTACGACGGCCGTACACCTGGAAATTCATCGTCGCTGCAGTCAGCAAACCTATCATCGGTGCAGACTTTCTGAAGCGTCATCAACTTCTTGTCGACATAGCCGGCCGACGTCTTGTCGACAAAGTTACCAATCTGACCGTCAGAGCATCAGTCATTCATTCCGCCGAACCTACAGTTCGAAGCATCTGTGGTGACTACAGAAGACTCAATGACGTCACCAAACCCGATCGCTATCCAGTCCCACGCCTCAAAGATTTTACCTACCTGCTTCACGGCAAGAAAATCTTCAGCACTCTCGATTTAAACCGAGCCTATTCGCAATTACCTATCTTTGAACCCGATATCGAGAAGACAGCGATTCTACACCATTCGGTTTGTTTGAATTTCCACGAATGTGCCCAGGTCTCAAGAACGCCGGACAGACATTCCAACGATTCATAAACGAAGTACTCAACGGAATACACTACGACTACACGTTCCCATTCATCGACGATGTTATCGTTGCATCTGAAAATGAAGCAAGCCACATCGGAGATCTGCAGGAAGTTTTACGCCGATTAGACACGTATGGTGTCACTATAAATCATACATCAATCATAGACACAATCATAGTGACATAGCAACATTTCCACCGAGCGAACGATTTCAACATATTCATGTTGATATCGTTGGACCGCTACCTACATCAGCATGTGGACACAAATACTTGCTCACTATGATCGACCGGTGCACACGATGGCCCGAAGCTGTACCACTTCAGGAGACAACCGCTGAAATCGTCGCAAGAAAACTTTACAAAGTGTGGATATCTCGTTTCGGTTGTCCAATAAGAATCACTACTGATCAGGGACGACAGTTTGAAAGTCGAATATTCCGAGACCTCGCTCAATTACTCGGTGTAGAAAAAACCCGTACTACTGCATACCACCCGCAGAGTAACGGAATCGTCGAACGCTGGCACAGGACATTAAAAGCCGCACTCATGGCTAGGCTAGAAAACAGCAACAAATGGATCGACGAATTGCCTGCTGTTTTAATGGGCCTCAGAGCCGCTATTCGCTCCGACTCTAACACAAGCGAAGCGCAACTCACCTACGGTCAAGCAATACGCCTACCAGGCGATTTCATATCACCAACACCAGCCACACCGAAAATGGACCACAACTACGCCAATCACCTGCAAGAAGTCATCACGAAGCTCACACCTACATTCAAATCGCATGCAAACAAGCGATGTATGTTCGTGCACAACGACCTACAAACATGTAGCCACGTGTTTGTACGCGATGACACCGTCCGCAAACCTCTGTAGCATCCATACCAAGGTCCATACAAGATCATTGAACGTAAAGAAAAGTACTTTACAATCCAGCTACCAGGACGAATTAGCAATATATCGATTGATCGCCTCAAGCCTGCGTACACAATCAACACAGAAGATAATCCCAGGCATACGAACAGCGAGACCAATCAAGCACCTGCAGCTACCACAGATGAGCAATCCAGCCTACATCCAGATCCGCATACGAGGGAACAACGTACCAGATCAGGCAGGATCGTCAAGACGCCTGCACGCTACGTACGTTTCGCTAAAGGGGGGAGTATTGTAGCATCTATTGTAGCAGATGCTACACATGTTCTCTTACCCGCTGGGAAAGGTCGGCTGGTCGGAAGACATCTGTTGACCATCGGTCAATGTGCGTGAGAACCACTGAATTGGCGCGCTTTCTACATAAACCAATCAAACGCCGCGGCCTGCCTCGATCAACGAATCAACATCAAGAACGCACGCAACACCGCGGCGACATCCGCAGGACAGCAAGCTGACTTGCTATTGGTTACCCCACTATTGTTTAGAGATAGTTAGTACACACATCAAAAGTGTCTAGGGATCAACATATATTTTTGCAATAACTTTTCTCCTGATTGATATTAATTAAAATTTTCTTTAAGGATTCATCAAATAAAGTGTTTTCGTTTGTCACAGTAACGATAAACCAAGTCACCTTTGCATTAATAAAGAAATTTGCCATTTTCCTAATAAAGGGATATTTGACATTTGAACCACTAACACAAAAGTTCGAAAAAAAGACTGAAATAACAATTTTCTCTAAAATTTTATTGGGTAACTTAAACAATTAATAATCCGTGTTTCTACCGCGAACACTAACAACACAAGAACATCGATTTGGCATACTCAAAATGAGTTCATCCTAATCACGCTGTGGAAGGGCCGCCCATGTTCGTTGCAACAACAAAAAAAGGTCTTCTTGCGACTGGATACCCTCCATATTCGGCAGAGCTCTTCTCTGTAGCATATCCCATGCATGCTCAATCGGGTTCAAGTCTGGCGACTGAGCAGGCCAGGGCAGGACATTGATGTAAGCTGCGGCGAGAGTCTGTCTTACAACTCTTGCGGTGTGCGGTCGTGCATTATCATGCATTAACTGAAATAAGGGACCGATTTGTACTTGTAGAGGAACGATGACGTCTGATACAATCGTCTCAGCATAAATTTGAGCGTTGAGGTTGCCTCTGATCCAAATCAACTCAGTTCTTCCGCCGATCCAAATATCCGCCCATACCATGATGGTTCCACCACTATAAGGATGGATTTCCTGGCATGATTTTAATCGCTGTTGGCGTCCAGGGGTTCTCCAGTGTCGTATACGTCTTGTATCCGGTCTCATACCAAAACGAGACTCATCAGAAAAGCACACGAAACGCCATTGTTCTTCTGCCCAATTTCTGTGTTCAAGAGCCCATTGATATCGAATCCTACGATTGTGCATTGCTATAGGTGGTACCCGTAGCGGTCTTCGGGAATGAAGGTTCACTTCATGCAAGCGGTTTCTGACTGTTTGGTCGCTAATTAAGTTCCCTGAAGAGTGATGACATCATGGCGGTTATTGTTGGAGCTCTTCGAGTTAAGATTTGAATGTATCGGTCTTGTCTCCGTGTGGTGCAGCGATACCGTCTTCCATGGCGCTCAGCCACGGTACCAGTGCCGCAGTGTCGACTGATAACACTCTGACTTGTATTCAGAGCTAAAGCCACAGTACGTTGCCGGGAACCAGCTTCTATCATTCCCACGGCTCTGAGCATTTCTTCCCTGCTTAAATGACGTCGCCGCTCCATAATAACGTTGGTTTTAATCAGTAGTAGGGAAACAGTAGCACTAATAATGTCTTCAATGCGTTGTATGTTTTTATAGGGAAAATATTGACAGCTGATTTTCATCTTTTACTCGAATTTGATTCACAGTTCCTGATTCAAATTATGAAATGCACCAAAAAGGATCCATATAAATTTATAAAATCATAAATTTATTACAAAGCCACATCTCAATCTCAAGAAATCCGCATAAAAATGCTTGATCCCTAGACACTTTTGATGTGTGTATTTAAGTGAGTGCATAGCTTGTAAGACACATCATTATATTCTATTCCATTCTATCACACTACATTACACTCTATTACATTACAGTCCATTCCTGTTCACACTCTTGTATCACGTACACGTCAAATACATTGTACCCTTTTACATTCGTGCAATACACAAAGTTCGATTTATCTGAGTTTTAATTACGCGACACGACCTACGCGCTACACAGTTATGCCTCAGGAAAATATTAGCTACCTGGAAGCTTCAGTAAGGTATTCTCAGCCAAAGCGTCTCTTCTTTGAGGCTGCTGCTACTCCTCGTCTATCCCATACTTTACCTCAACATGTGTCGCGACTTATCGCGAAATCACTCATAATATTATAAGAGAAGACATTTTCGCGAGATCACTGACAACTTTGCACAAGGCAAGAGGCATACTCTCTACCGTACAATGTCTCTGTTCTTGTAGAACAATTACTATCTTGTGTTATCTCAAAACAATCTTCCCAATGGATCTCAAAATTCTACAATGGAATTGTAGAAGCATCCAACGTAACAAGAAGGATGTGATCTTCCTAATAAACAACTCTTCATGTTGTAGCCGCTAGGGTTTCAGATATTTCTTTTATCCCTGTATATATTAGCCATCCCAATCCTAACATTATTTCTGAACTCAGATCTATCCTTTCTGCTATTCCTCCCCACATTATTCTCTTGGGTGAATTTAATTGTAGAAATACACTTTAGGGATCCCATTGCAATGATCCTTGTTCTTCCTGTCTGTTGGATCTTCTGGATGACATTAATCTATGTATCTTGAATGATGGATCCACTCGCAGAGTTTCTCCATCCCAAAACATTAGTGTCGCAGATCTTTCTTTTTGTTCTCCGTCTATAGTTAGTAATCGTGCAAATATAGTGCAGTAATCTTTACTCGTAGGAGAAACGTTCCAGACATCAATATTTTGATAGGTCATGAATCGATTCCCATTAAGGATCGGGTGAAGTTTTTGGGCCTTATCCTGAATTCTAAGCTCTCAGGTATAGATCACTTAAATCACTGCGTGCGAAAAGCAGAAAAGGATGTTAACAACATGCGAGCCCTATCGGGCGTTCGCTGGGGTGCCCACCCTTTTTGCCAAAAGCTTTTATACAACGCAATAGTTCGCAGCCATTTTGACTACCTATGCTTCTTTCTTATTAGAACCTTGCAATGAAATCGCTCTGTCCAAGCTTGAGAGAATCCAATCCAAGTGCCTTCGAATTATAACAGGTGCCATGAAATGCTCCCCCATTAATGCTCTTCAGGTGGAATGCCTTAATCCTCCTCTTCACCTCCGTCTTCAGTACCTTGCGGACAGATTTTTCACTAACTCTATCCACTCTAGTTCTCATTCTTTATTTCCTTTAATATACTCTTTGTTTTCTCATATTTGGTCCTCCCCATACCGGAAATATAAAGCCTCCCCTTGTCAATTCTTTCAGAAAATATAAGGACCTGTCTGCCCCTATCTTTCAAACTAGCATCAACCCTCTTTTAGAAACTGATTTTCCAGTGCTGATATACCAGCCAAGAATATTTCTAAATTTTGGCATCAACAAGGACTGCCTGAATGTCAATGAAAGCCTTTCTGGTATTCATGGTAGTGAATGGTGAGATTGGTTGACCGTCTATACCGATGCATCCAAATCATCTAACGAGGACTGGGTGGGATCTGCGGTTTAGATCCCCAAATTCAATGTTATTTTGAATTTTAAGAATCGCTCTCAGAACTCTATATTTTCAGCTGAGGCCATAGCTCTATTAGAAGCTGTAAAATTCATAGAGTCTCATAAACTTAATAAAGCTCTTATTCTTACAGACTCTCAAAGTTGCCTACAGGATTTATTAAAAAACCCATTCCGTGTAAAAGAAAACTTTCCCATCTCACTTAAAACAAGAGCATCGCTGTAAAAGTGTTATCAAATGGGAATCGAGGTTGTTATAGCGTGGATTCCCAGTCACTCTGCCATTACTGATAATGAATTTGTGGATTCTTGTGCAAAAACTGCAATTACATCAGGCAGCATAGTTTATAATTACTGCTTCCCACGTGACCTACGCACTCTAGCCCGTCCTTCTTTCTTTAGTTCATGGGATGTCTTTTGGCAATCTTCCAGATTCCTTAAAGGCAAATTTTATGGGTCTATTCAACCTTCTATTTCTCCTAAATCGAATACTCTTTATTATGTACACCATATAGATTACAGAACATAAATAAAAATATTTTACAAAGGGTGACACAATGGGCGGTCTTATCGCTAAGAGCGATCTTTTACAGACAACCTTTGGATGGAATTCTAAGGGGTAAAGAAATAGTGTAGGTAGTCTACAGTGTACTATTTACATAGATTATAAACTATCCCATCCTCTATATGATCTGCTTCCTAAACAGATTCCTCGTCCTGTCAACCTGCCTTTCCTTTTAACATTGGCTCATACCCCATTCATTATAATCTTATATAAGTTTATTTCCCTTAACAAAATCAAAATTTAATCTTTTCCAACCTTTATGTTTACTAATATTTGTGTCGTCTTGTGTTTGTTTTAGCCCAAAGAAGAACCATCGCTAATACTACCGATCAACAGTCGATATCCACTACGTATAACATTATATTACTTTTGTTCTCTCCACCTTGACGTTGGTAGAATCATCGGTCAACGATGGCGCCATACTACTAAAAAAAAAAACTAAGGTCCGTATTCCAGAAAGAAACTCAAGCATCAATCTCTGCTTAAGCGTCTTAATCATATGGCTTCAAACGAGACTTAAGTAGAGCTTGAGTTTTGAGTGACGTTCTGTAGGCCTAGTATGAGTTTTTATTACGATACTCGATCGCCGGTATCGAACGCGTTTGATTCAGCGATTGGCCCGCTTCAAGGTCGTAAGAACTCTCAACCAATGAGAGCGCCAAACGCGCTCGACATCGACGATAGAGTTTCGTATTGAAAACTCATACTAGGCCTACTGTAATACGGAACTTAAACTACGCCAGGAGCGGATTAATTTCACAGGTGGAGTTTTGGCGGGAAAGTCAAGCTGAGTGTCACACTCGTTTTTCATTGGACTTTTAAAATTATTTATAGTGTTGTTAACTAAATAAAAGTGCGTGATTTATGTAGTAAAAAGTGCATTTAGTAAATAGTTTATAAAGAACAGTGAAATATCGCAGCATAGTGGCCACATCATGACTTTGTCCCTAACCACACACGTAAGACTGGTCACGGTGCAGTCTTTTTCTACATGAATAATTTATAATTCAAATAACACTGGCTAAATGCACAAACCGTGCGAAGCCAAAAAATAAAGAAAGAAAAGAAAAAAAAAGGAATTTGACAGGTCTAAACTGACATTTTATCTTCTGTCCTTTTTTTAATGAAATAGAAAAAGATGCACTGAACTTAAAATTAGTTTAGTTTGTGAACAAGAAAATCGGCGCCATTATATTTCTATTAATAATTTAAAACTAGTTATCCTCCCGCAGCTTCGCACGCGTGGAATTCGGTCATATTACGCTTTTTAAATTTTCCTCGGGAATATCAAATTTACCCTGATAAAAAGTACCCTATTATTTAATCCGGACTTCTAACTTTACGTCTGCAAATGCCAAAGCTATCGGTTGAGTAGTTACGGCGTGAAAGCGGAACAAACAAACAAACTCACTTTCCGATTTATAAAACAGAGTGTATTTGACATCGTAACGCAAACTTCGCAAAAAGGCTAGACCACATGCCACTAATAAAATTATGATAGTCATTTATGTTGTTATTGCTTTTATCCGCCACCCCCCGCGACCGCTACCACACTCCGCGACCGCGACCCCGCGACCACCGCGGACACCTTGCGAATCATTTCCTTATTAATTTTTATTTTCTTATTAGTCCAAAGAGTATAGTAAGCATATAGTTAAAGAGTGACAACTCTGCGGTAAAATTTGCATGTATGGAAAGTGCTGCCTTCTTCCATTTGGTGGGTGAACAACTACTAGTGAATGATATACGTACGTAGCTGAATGATATAGGTACGTAGCTATACGTATGTAGCTATGTATATTATAGCTACGTACCTACGCATACGTTACGTAGCTATGTATATTATAGCTACGTACCTATGTATACGTAGCTATGTATGTTATAGCTACGTATCTATGCGTACGTAGCTAGGTCTGGGTTTTCAGATGCTTAAAACAAAGTATTTAGTAATTTATTTATTTTATGAGTGGAAACTTCACAGCTGATAGTACGTAAACATAAAATCGTTACATAAAACATTACGCTAATTATGAAGTACATACACAGAAATAATATTACAAATTAGCCGAAAGTAACAGAAATTAACAGTTTAGGGTTGAAACTTTGTAACTAGGATTAAAGCCGAGATGATGAGTATTTATGGTCTGTCTCCACAAAGGTACTGAATATTTGTTGAATACCTGTAACATACAATGCAAAGTCATTACTAGTTCACATTGTGACGGGGTCCACGAAGACCAATGCCTCCCGGGTCAGGGTTGCGGGTTGGTTAAAAAAAAACCGTGGCCATGGCCGTCACACAGGCAAGTGAAGAAACATGGGTGGGTTTTAGTCAGTAAAAGTCAGACACGCACTCAATATGGCTCATATAAAATAGAGAATAAATATAGCTCTTTGAAGCAAAATTAAGTTTGTGTGAAGTCAAATAACTAAGATGTTCTATCTATTCACCAAATGCCGAAATAATAATCCAAAATCCCTGCTTCTTCTACAATTTTCAGAGTAGGTACTTTTAAGTTACTGATTAGCAAAACCCAATTGAGGAGTGACTTTTCGGAAGGACTGAATTTCTTTTACAGAGTTCATACAGAAATAAGACCTTTCACAAAGTCACAAGGGCCTATTTCTCTGTAGAGTTTATACAGAAATAAATCCTTTTGAAAAGTCATCCCTCAATTGATTGTAAATACGAATTGGAACAATTTGGTATGGTAATAAATGTTGTGTTCACAGAAATATTGAGCTAACTTAATTCTACTTACGATTCAAATTAACTGTTGGTGTTGCTGAACAAATAAGACGACCTCCAGCTGTCTTGATTGATGAAAATGGTGATCACATATTCTTTTGTTCTTATAAATCTTCATATGATCACTTTCTCTAACTTGGCTGCCAACAGCGGCTATCCAAGTAGCGAACAAATCAGGCTCCTTTTCAGGGTTTGGGAAGCGGAGAAGGGGTATACCGTGTGCAACTGAAATTTGTGAATAATTACTTATCAGAGTTTGGCCAAAAAAAATTAAATTATAAAAAATAAAAACCTTACTTATATAGATAATACGGTATGCCGTATGGTCAGTAATAAACACTTACATAAAGCATCACAGTCAAAAATACAATATCTTCTTGGGAGTTGAAACATAACAAATCATGAACATTGAACTTCAACTTCAATTCTTGATCAATTGCCCTTGTGGAAGAGACACCACAATTTTGCCAATAACACGTGCATACATCATATCAATCTTTGTTTTATTCATTCAACACAAGTCTAAATAAGTTAAAAATGTTTGATTCTCTATCCGCCATCTTGCTTCCTTATCTTGAAAATTGAAATTAAAAAAATATGACACTTGGATTTGACCTTTATTTGACACTTGGGATAAGATGGCTGCCAAGTTGTTCACTCGCCAAAGTTCAGGTGTCGCTATAATATACATAGCTACGTACGCATTTATACGTAGCTATAACATACATAGCTACGTTTGCATAGGTACGTAGCTATAATATACATAGCTACATACGTATAGCTACGTATCTATATCATTCAGCTACATACGTATAGCCAGGCGCGTGCGCTCCATATAGGCAAACAAGCAGTGCATACCCTAATAATTTACTAATTCGGAACACCCGAATCATATTATAATATAATTTTTGTACTACAATACATTCTGTTAAAACACTACACTAAAACACTAACACTGCCATCTTTTGGGGCTAGCGGAAACTAACCAAATGCGCACGTACGCGTCACCAGCACTACGGACCGGAGAGCGACGTAGGCACGAACTAAATTTGCTTATTTTTTAGCGAGAATGGTCCTGTATCTATATAAAATTATTTGATGGTGTGCGTTAATTTCTTTAGTGTGGGCGCAGAATTTCATTCAGTTTTATGGCCGGAAAGGCAGTGCTTATTTGATAAACCGACCAAGTTTAGAGGCTATGACAAATAGCATAATTGTTTTTCTCGGTGGTAGGCCATAACATCGGCCGTCGGCAGAAGTTACCACCCACCAGACAAAGCCTTGCCGCCAAACGATTTGTCGTGTTCTGGCATGATGTCTGGTGAAGCCGTACGGAGGACGGGTCTCAGCAGTTGTGTTGCGATGTGTGCCGGGTGCGATGCGCCTAATGTTGTTGTGTTGGGGGTTTGGTCGTGGAGGGTCTTCAGATCAATCTCCCTTTGGCGCAGCATCGTTGGTCGTGTTGTTGGGTTTAACATTGCATCACCTCGCTCAACTGCCGTCTTCCTTCCTATTCGCTCAGTTTTTCAGAGTGAATAGGCTCTTAATAAACTAGCGCGCTTTACCATCAACGATTGCATCATTGCTTACCATCAGGCGGGATTGCGGTCAAGCGCTAGTTTATAATCGTTAAAAAAAAAAGATAAAATACCTATTTATTTTAGCAGCTTTGCAATGTTAAATTACTCCATTTTTTTGTTGTTGTGATTTGTGATGTTTGTTTTCGTTTTAAGTGCAAATGAATTGAATTAAGTTTATTTACTTTAATACGTATTTCTTTCTAAAATATGCAAAATTATACCTGTGAGATTTGTTGGTTTTGTTGTTTTTCAACGTAAAGTTTTGAGCAAAAATATAAATTAAAGAGCGTTGTGTTCGCAATTTGGATGTAACTCAAGAAAAGGTAATATAACACGTTGTTTTAATAAAAAGTACTATGATAATTATAACTGGTTAGCAGGCTGTGTACACACAAATTATTTTGTTTCCCGTGTATATTATTTTCAAAACATGATAGTAAAAATGTTTGGGGTTATGGATATTTAGATTTAAATAATTTTCACAAAGCCGCCTCTAAATACGAATCGTCGGAAAAACATTTAGGTTCTTATTTAAAGTACCAAATTTTTGTAAAAGGTAGAATAGATGACGTGGTCACGACGAATCGCTTAATAAACGAAAAATATGGTCCACGCTCAGCCGATGGGCACGCGGCGCGTTGACCTCCGTCAGCTGTGGCCACGCAACAGTGCAACAATGGCTAACTGTATTTGTGAAAAAATATAACATATGTACATAGTGTAAAAAGGTTAGAATCGATTCAGTTGCTTATTCTGAACAAACTATATTTAGGTTTCGTATAAAGAAAAAATAACGCGTTGTATAAGCACAGAGATTTGGGTAGTATGTAGTATGTATACACTTTTCTAAAGTTATATGTACTTTCTAAGTATATCTTGGACACCAATGACTGAAGGTGAAGGACAACATCTTGAGGAAACCTGGACTTGTAAATCTGAAATCGCCAACCCGCATTGAGCAAGCGGGGTGATTACGCTCAATCCTTCTCTGTATGAGAGGAGACCTGTGCCCAGCAGTGGGACGATAAAAAGGTTGATAATGATGATGATGATGATCTATGCATACCCTCAACAAAATCTCTGTGTACGCCCCTGGGTATAGCTATGTACGTACCTATATCATTCACTAGTAGTTGTTCACCCGCCAAATGCAAGAGGGCAGCACTTTCCATACATGCAAATTTTACCGCAGAGTTGTCACTCTTTAACTATATACTTACTATACTCTTTGTTCCTCGTCCTACCACGGTCAAATGCCTACTTCCTTTTGTGTGTACACGTTTTATATTCAAACTATGCAAATTTATTGAAATTAATAAAATTAAGCTGCAACATTTTTTTTCTCTTCCTTTTCGTTCACTGTCCGTCGTGTTAAAGTCATTTTCGACATTTTCGTATCCATAATCTGTGATGTTACTTACTACCTATCTGTCAATCTGCGAACAAATATTTTTTTAATTTAACTTATCAAGAAATATATTATTATTTTAATTCGCGCTAAATACTCTCCAGCGTTTGATGGTTTATAAATCGTTCGCACGTGATATTGGCAAAATTGTGGCGTCTCTCCCACAAAGGCCATTAATCAAGAATTGAATTGAGTTCATTCGAAATCTGATTTCTTGCTCAGTGTTCGAAATTACCTATTTCAATTAAAAATGCAGAACAACAAACAGGACAACTCCGTAGACTCGCCACCTTACTCGAGGTTGTTTATTGTTTGTGAACGACGATTTACTGAGCAGGATTTCCATGACTGTTTCTCAAAATTCGGTGAAATCGAGGACATATGGATACCGCGCGACCATCGCACGGGACTACCAAAAGGTGTTGTGTACATAAAATTCTTCAAAACTTCTGAAGCCGCTGCCGCTTTGGAGGCGATGAATAAGAAATCACTCAAAGGTTCTGGTCGAGCATTAAAAGTGATGGTCGCTTGTAATCGATCTGACATTCACTCTGAAGACAACTATGACAGCAAATATAAACGGCTATTCATATCTATCCCTTACATAACTACTGAATCAGATATAAATGATGCTTTTAGTGTGTATGGCCAGATTCAGGGGATCAGCATACAAAGAGACCGGTACACTGGCGACCCGAAAGGTTTTGCTTACGTCACATTCAATAAGTTCTCTGAAGCAGCGCTTGCTTTTGAAGAATGCGACAAAAAGTATAGAGCTATATTTGCTATGCCAAAAGGAACTGCTCCAAAGCGTTCTGAAACTGCCTTTGAGTCTAGCATTAATGACTTAGCCAATACCCCTCCTAATAGTAGTAGTACTGCACTTATGTCTGTCATGAACATTGCTCCCAGGGGATACACTAGGGTAACCTTCATATGTTGTCCAAATTTAAACAGAATGCAAGTTGAAGCTTTGTTTGGTATAGTACCAGGGCTGATAAGTTTCAAGCATTTAGTTGATTTCAGGGACTGCTGTGGTAAAGGCATTGCTTCATATTCTAATCCTGTCTCCGCAGCATATGCAGTTGACAAGTTGAATGAGTTTGAATATCCACCTGGGGTGAAAATATTTGTTAAACCTGATAAGTCCAAGTCTGATAGGCATGGCCATTCTTTTAATAACTTTTCCAATGTTGCATATAATTTGAGGCATGCAATAAGGTCAGCAAATGTTAATCATGCTCCTGACTTAGCACAATTAGCTTCAGCTATTGCAGAAGCTTCTAAGCTCATTAAGATGGCCACAAAAGGAGTAGCAGAAGATTATAGCCCTGACATCAATGACTTAAACTACTGCAGCGTGCACCTGCCTCCACCAAAGCCTTTAGCTGATATTGACAGCCTAGTTGCTAAGAGGTGTTTCTTGGTCTGTAAGCCCCAGCCTCCTCCCTTGACTGTGTTACGTGATATATTCTGTAGGTTTGGAGACCTTATTAATGTTTACACTCTGCCCAATAAAACAGTAGGGTATGCTCGTTATGCATCTGAAAAAGCAGCTGAAGAAGCCATACGTGTATTACATGGAGCAGAGGTTTGTGGTGTCCGCATAAAAGTTTTAGAAGCAGAGGATGAAGAGACTTCTGCTAAGAAAAGGAGATTAGAATTGGCAATGGACGAACAGAATGACTGACTGGACAGTGTCACTTACTTCAGGACAAGGACAACAACAGACAACACTTATTTGACATTGTAGTTTGGACAAATAAATATGTTAACATTACCAAGGACATTATTCTTGAGCAGAGATTTAAGAAATGATGATTATTAAAATCTGTCATTTTATAAGTTTCGGCTTTTTTCCCTTATCAGAATAAATTGAAAACAAGGGACAAGGATGCTATTAAAATATATAAATTAACCCTTTAACCGCCGACAACGTAATATTACGGGCTCTGAAATCTGTGCCCAAACCGCCAACACTCGTATAATTACGTTATTTTATATAAGTTCTTATAGTGCGCACAAACTCCATATAAAACGTGTCAATTATAAGAAGTAGGGTATAATCGTTATTGTTATTAACATTTTTCAAAGTTTTGAATGATAAATATTGTGAATTTTGATTGATTAATACATCGTGATCACTGGTCTCCTTACCTGTATCGCCAATCACGTACTTTTGCGAGTACTAGGGATGGAGCAAAATCGTAAAATATTTTATAGCTTGTCTAAGAATAAACAAGGCTCTGTAGAAATTACTATCACTATTTGCAATGACAGTGGGTACTTTCACCACAATATAACTATAGTGTTACTCTGATACAAAATTCTGTACACAATAAAGTGTATTTAAGTTCCATATTCTTTTACGACAAAAATATAAAAATCTCATTACGCGGTACGTCACTAGTGCAGACATTCACTGGTAGCCGTCACCATATTATTACGTGCGGCCAAGGAGCTTCAAGGTTAAATCGCGCTGTATTGTGAGTGGCCTCACCGCCATCCCCGTCAAATCACGGGAAGCTTTATCGCTCAGTGCAACTAGTGTTGTAGGCCTTTTTCGTGTTTCGTGAAGACGAAAAGTTATTAAATATTTTGCAATCATGAATTGCGAAGCGACGACAGTTCTCAACATAGAAAGTGATGTTGATAAGTTTAATTTATTTTTAAATCGATATTTTAATTTGACAAGTAATTGTGTTTGTTTGTAACATATCATGGATACCCAAGATTTAAATAATACATTCATAGGCTGGAATTATTTAATATTAAGAAGGTACCTCGGTAGGTAGGGTAATAACAGATTTTGTATTGTTATTACGTTTAGGTATATACCTATATTTTTATAATAGTGCCTCTATGTATGTATGAGCAATATACAAGTAAATATTGTCGAAAGGTTAATATTGTGAATAAATAAAGAATTTATGCATCGATATTGAGTATTCCCAACACTGTTCCAACTTATACCTAAAGTGACGTGGCGCTGGAGGTAAATCAAAGGGATCAGTGAAGGCGGTTAAAGGGTTAAGGTAAAATTTCACAAAAAACCACAGTGCAGACTTAATTTATTTATTTTTACAAGACATCAAGACAGGAAAACTTAATCCAATTTATTGCACATACAGCCTTGTGACTTGTTAAATAATTGACAATTATCAATATGTTAAGGTCACTTTAATATCTAAACTGACAATTATTGTTATATTTATCTCCAACACTGACACTCATTATGCATAATGGTGAAGGGAAACATTGTATGGAAACCAAAATAAAGCCAAAAATTCATCAACCAAGCACTGGGCCCTCACCCCCCCTAAAAAGGCCCCTATAAAGTTCCCACTGTGGGGCCTCTTCTCGGGGAGAGGGAGTGGGCTATAGTCTACCACGCGGGCCCCGGGGGGGGTTAGTAGATGTCACGCGTCTTCGAAGAGTTTGCCTCTAGGACATGCCAGTTTCCTCACGATGATTTTCTTCACAGTTTTTGAGAGCAGTGGTGATGAAATAATTTACTTATAATAAAGCGTCAACTCATACTGGGCCAGCGTGGTAGATAACGGCCCACTCCCTGTTACCGAGAGCCTTATAGTATTACGCTTGTATATAAAGTAAAACACCGGATGGGGTACGAACCTACAACCTGCAACTTGTGAGTTGCGGCCAATATCATTAGGCTACAGCTACTCGCCCTCCTCGTTAATTAAAACCACTCGCCATGAGGAGGCTGATTATGTTCATAAAATTTCTTTCACAATAAAACCTTAATTATTTCGCTTTACTAAAGTGAGGATTTAGTTCTGTATACAAAATATCTTTGAAAATATTTTTTACATATTACACCTCTTGTAGTGTAGTTCACACATAAAATATGACTGAACATACAGCATCCATTCAAATGTTCATGAGGATCAAATTATTACTCTTTTGTATATGTACAGTGCAAGCACGTACAAATTTGACGTAATTGTGTCAGCACTTTACTCGCTACGCGCGGCCTATACTTTAGTACACAATTGTCATTCAAATCGCGTGCACTCATTATCATTCAATTAAATTCTATTTTTACGTACTCTTGCGTATTAATCGAACTATCAACATTAAAAGGTGTAAAGACCCTACATCTTTTTGGTCCTTCGAGCGTCCGTATATGCGGGACTATTTCGCGTTCGTAACAGTGTCAATAAACTGTCAGCACGAAACTACAGCTCCTGCTACTACGACCTGTGGACAGAATAACATCCGTCCGTTGCAACTCAACGACTGCTTACTCCATCTTAGCAAATTGTGTGCAACAACCCTCTTTCCGTGAGTGCGAATCGCGGAAGGATAGCAATACCGCAAACTGTTGAAAGAGTAAGCAAATCTATCATACAACAACAATCATGAGTGCCAACATGGAAAATATTTTGGCCAATCAAGATCAGATCATTCAAGCCATGGAGCAGCAACTGCGGAATTTCAAGAAGGATTCTGCGGATCGCAAAACTCCGGCCAATATCAAAAAACGTTTGCAAATCCTGGATTCATACTGGCAGGAGTTTCAAGTGAATCATGCTAAATTGTGTGAGTTTGAAGATCGTGGTTATACCTATTTTTCGGAAAACATTTACGATAAAGCAAGAATTTTCTACAATGAAGCTCAAGACATCATTCAAAATTACAAACCGCTTACTAGCTCGGAAAAGGGGGATAAGTCGCCTAGCACTTCGTCAATTCGTATATCTGATACTCGCAATCAAGAAGCTGCGGATGAGCGACAGCAAACGAACATATTATCAGTTGATCCAGATCAAATAAATATCAAGCCAATTGGGACCCCATCCACATCATTGTTCAAGAAGATTGTCTCTCGAGGTAATGTCAGTAAATTAGAAGAAATGCTCAGCAAGCAGAAGAGTAACTTCAAGGCTTTATCACGAGCAATCAGAAACGTGGATATAGAGAGCCTCTCTGAAAAATGGGAATTCGAAGATGTGCTCAAAACCATTCAAATAAAATGGTCAACTATAGATTCTCTGCACTGGGAAATTGATAGTGAGATGTACTCAGAAGATGAGGAGTATGAACAGGAATATAGCAACTACGAACAGCTGTACGTTGACATCAAAAAGTTGATCAATAGCAAAATGTATTCCGTTTCATATCGGGAAAGTTTTACACCGAAAATAGATATTCCTACCTTCTCAGGGAACTATCACAAATGGATATCATTTAAGGACTTATTCCAAGAGGCAGTCCATAACAACAAATCTATCCCAAGCGCCCAGAAGATGCAGTTATTAAAAAGTAAACTTAAAGGCGAAGCAGAAAGGATCATTCAACACCTCAATATCAGTTCTGAAAATTACCAAGTTTGCTGGGACATATTGAACCATAGGTATAACAATGACAGACTAATTTTCACCTCTCATATGAACATATTGCTGTCAATACCTACAATGCAAAACCAAGTTGACACACATATCAAGAACATGTTCGACACTACCAATGAATGCATGAACGCTTTGAAAAATCTTGGTATAGATGTAGCCGCCATGGGACCAACGGTGGTGCATTTACTTACACTAAAGCTGGACACTCAGACGCTTAGTGAATACACTCAATCGTTGGACAATCCAAAAGCCTTGCCTGTTCTAGCAGACTTTCTTAAATTTTTGGAGAACAAGTATACTGCCCTCGAGTCAACACGGCGAAAGCATTATGCATCCAAATCATCATCATCGTCATCTCCGAGTAGAAACAAAGATTCTGAACATCAATTCAACAAAAACAATCAATCAAAGTCAAAGAAACTCTTCAATATGTCACTAATTCGTGTCTCCACGGCCAAAACCATCATTCCGAAAAAACCGACTCCAGGGATCGAGGTGCAGTACCCTTGCGCATGGTTTAACAAAAACAAAAATCAAAAACCAAACCTAACACTTATGCTCGTCTCAGCCAACATAGGCAATGCAGCAGGTCAGATGGCCAATGGAATCAAACACAACACCATTGATCTTGATGTGGCTAAAACATTTCTTTATTATTTTGCCAAGTTAATTGAAGATACCCTGGATTCAGACTGGATCTCTTATGGGATCAAGATAGGATCCAAAGACGAGAAAATTACACCCCTACACTTGATACAGGAAAACATTAAGATAAATATAAGGGAGGGGACTCAAAGCACCATAACAGAAGCGGACTATCCTTGGATAGCAGGGGCCATACTAGGAGTATACAGACTGTGCAGGGCCCAACTTCCCCAATACAAAGCTGTTCTAGCTGGCAAAATCACTGTGCAGCTGAAGGCTCTGTGCCCGCGAGCGGAAGAAATGTCGGAAATGACAGACCAGTATATGAGCTGGTTGGGTGACAAAGGGTACACCTCTCTTGTCGCTGTGTACGACATGTTCTTCCATCGTTTCCCCATGCACAAATATGCCAACCTGCGAATCGGGACCACTGGCTCCCGGTTCAGGGACTGTGCAGGGATATTATCCTATGGTTATCTAATAGATTTGTTGGGCATGCCCACCATCACTGATGTAATGGACTGGGTGTTTATTGAACAGATCGGAACAGACATAGATCGTATGATGGATTCCGATGACGAGCTAAACCAACCTTTCTCGTACTTCCCCTATCATGTAGATCTGGGCCTCGTGCTGAAATCGGCATATTCAGCCTCAGCAAACCCCTACTTCTTTGAGTGGGTTCACCTGATCGGAGCATTCGTCCGATCACCACGCTCCATGCATGCAAAACACATAACTGATTCGTTAATGCTAGACTTGATGGCCTCGGCCGCTTGTGTTGCCTATGCCTTCAGTGGAAATTTCACTTTCAAGAAGGTGTACACAGAATCGGGAATTGAAGAACCCCTTACTGAAGATGATGAGGATGACGAACAGTCGGGTGACAACGTTAGAGATGAAATCTTGAAAACACGAGACCCCACAAAGTGGTGTGCTCTCCTCCAGTCATGTAAAGGCTGCTTACCTCCCAAAGTTAAGCAATTTATAAACAGAGTCGTTGCTCAAATAGATGATCCGGCTCGAAGGACCAA
The DNA here is from genome assembly GCA_037179545.1 of Sesamia inferens. Taxonomy (NCBI): domain Eukaryota; kingdom Metazoa; phylum Arthropoda; class Insecta; order Lepidoptera; family Noctuidae; genus Sesamia; species Sesamia inferens. The sequence continues at coordinate 31,308,834 of CM073922.1, read as the reverse complement.
AAAGATGTAGGGTCTTTACACCTTTTAATGTTGATAGTTCGATTAATACGCAAGAGTACGTAAAAATAGAATTTAATTGAATGATAATGAGTGCACGCGATTTGAATGACAATTGTGTACTAAAGTATAGGCCGCGCGTAGCGAGTAAAGTGCTGACACAATTACGTCAAATTTGTACGTGCTTGCACTGTACAGTATACATAGTGGTCCTGATAATACGACAATAAATGAAAACACGGACATTGCTGGTTCATAGGAATAATCCTAAACCATAGAAAATAATCTAGCATCAAAAATAAAAATTGGTTCACTGACCTTCGATCAGCAATAGCGCGGTTCTGTATCGACCTGCTTTTTGGCGCCATTATTTTTAAAGTTTAGTACCGCTGGATGCGGCGGTCATTAACCTGTAAGCGCTTCCTTATCAACATGTACATCATGTAGAAAATGTGAAAAATGAAAATAATTTCCTGTGACTAAACTAATGGATATATTTTTATGATTTAATATGGGTAGACTGAGAATGTTTTGAGGTACATGATGTTTAATTTATTGTCATATTGTCATCACCACTTTGTATATTAATTTTATGCTATCACTTTCGGACATATAAAATAAGTGTTTTACAGTTCAACTATACAATACGTAAAAATACCCTGTCCGATCCGTGAAAGTATTGTTAGGTATCGATAACTGACTCTACTAATGCCTACAAAGCCAGGCTAAATTAAAAAAAAAATCTTCTAAAAAAATAAATATTACTTTGCAAAAGGAGGTTAATACATGCAAGGGTGAAAGGGGGGCAGGGCACGCGGTCGCATCGCTATTTGTTCATAATAATACCGTCAAAAATGGTGTTGTCATTTATAAAAAAAATGACAAATTTCGGGGAAGTTGGATTAATTCGCGAAAAAGAAGATTATTTCAAAATTCATTAGTACTGTTACTATCATGATTATGTAAAATTTCATATTTTATTTGGTCGTGTGTTTACCTAATCTTTATCATCGTTATGGGTCGGACGGGGTTTTCTTTACATATTTTATAAGTACCAGACAATGGCCTTATTCTCTTGTTTACAAACTAAAGGAGATGTTTCATTTTGGGCCATCACTATGTACACTATACAGTATGTTAAGAAAACCCTGTCCGACCCATAAGGATAATAAAGGTTAGGTAAACACATGACCAAATATAATATAAAATTTTACGTAATCATCATAGTACCAATATATATCTAATCAATATAATCTTTTTTTCCCGCGAATTAATTCCAACTTCCCCGAAATTTGGTAATTTATAAAAAGTGACAACACCGGTATTATTATGAGCGAATAGCGATGCGACCACGTGCCGCGTGCCCTGCCGCCCGCCGCCTCCACCGCCGCGCGCGCAAGGGTGGATAGTGCAGATTTATTAAGTTATCTCTTTTTGCGAAATAATATTTATTTTTTTAGGTGTATATTTTTTTAAAACTTAGCCCGGTTTTGTATGCATTAGTAGAATCAGTTATCGATACCAAACAACGCCTTCACGGGTCGGACAGGGTTTTCTTAACATACTGTATAGATAAAAAGGAAAAAAATAGAAGACTTTTATAAAAATACTACTAAATTAATTTGAATAAAAATACAAGTATATATAATTAATTATTTGAAACGTTTCTTAGTGAGATAACCCTTTATTAAGGTAGCCATGGCACTGGTTATGAAGTTTGATTGGCGACTTTGACAGTTCTATTTTCCCGTTGTGTTCGTGTCGAGTGTTGATTGTGTTTATTTAATAGACCGTATATTCGGAATACCCCGTGTGGTACCGGGCTTAGAATAGTACCAACCCATATCCTCCCGTGGGTGTCGTAAGAGGCGACTAAGGGAACTCTCTCACCAGGGAAGCGGGCAGCAGCGCTTCTTCTGTGGAATATCAAATCCTGCGATCCCCAACCCGCTTGCCAAGCGTGGGGATTATGGCAAACCCCCCCCCCATAATGATGCACACGACTAAGCCAAGGCCCCTAGTCCCCGGCAGCTCCGCTATTCCTGGTCATTGTGGTAGCGGCCAAGGTAACGGCGGGGCAAGGGGTGCGAAGAATCTCCGGAAGAGATCCGGCTACCACAATCAACGACGGATCGACCTGGCAACACTGAACGTGCGCACACTGCGGACCGACGAGAGGGTTATTGAACTGGAGGAAGAATTGAGCAGGTTACGATGGGGTGTCCTGGGATTATCTGAAGTCCGAAGAGAGGGTGAGGACTCGTTAATCCTTAAATCCGGTAACTTGCTCTATTTCCGGGAGGGCGACCATCAGTCCCAAGGTGGTGTCGGGTTCCTCGTCCACAGGTCCCTTGTGGACAATGTAGTGAAGATCGAGAGTGTGTCGACCAGGGTGGCGTTCCTGGTACTCAGAATAACCAAACGGTATTCGCTGAAGGTCATTCAGGTATACGCCCCGACCTCGACACACTCCGACGATGAAGTAGAGACTATGTATGAGGACATCTCTAAAGCCATACATAGCTCAAAAACTCACTACAGCGTTATCATGGGGGACTTCAACGCTAAACTGGGAAAACGGAGCGGTGAGGAGCTCGGACTGGGAAATTTTGGATTTGGGCGTCGGAACTACCGAGGCCACATGTTGGCTGGCTTCATGGAGAGGGAGGGACTCTTTATGATGAACTCCTTCTTCAAGAAGCGTGAACAGCGGAAGTGGACTTGGATCAGTCCCGACGGGGTCACTAAGAACGAGATAGACTTCATTATGACGACAAAAAGGCACATATTCAATGATGTCTCAGTGATCAACTCGCTCAAATGCGGCAGCGATCACCGTATGGTCAGAGGCACATTGAATCTGAACATAGTGTCCGAAAGATCTCGCCTGATGAAGTCTACGCTCCGGCCAGCACCCATCCAGATCCATAACTCCGAAGGTTTCCAGCTCGAGCTCCAAAATCGCTTCGAATGCCTAAGTGGTGACGTGGACGAATACAATGACGGGTATGTAGAAGCTGTCCGTACGGTCGGGACCAAGTATTTTTAAGACCCGCCGTACAAATAGAACTAAAAAGCTCTCGGACTACACTCTCGAGCTCATGGAGGATAGACGTGAGATGGTTTTGCGTTCGTCAAGTGATGCTTGCAGATATCGGCAGCTCAATAAGCAGATCTCAAAGTCTCTGAAGCGCGACCTACGTCGGTATAATACCGAGCGTATAACGGAGGCCATAGAGCGAAACAGAGGCTCTAAAGTTTTCGCTAGAGATCTGACTATTGGGCATAGCCGGCTAAGCAAGCTGTAGACTGACGACGGCAGGATCATAACGTCCGGGCCCGAGCTTTTGAGGGAAGTCGAGAATTTCTATGGACAGCTCTACACTTCGACGACAAAACCCGCATTAAATCTTGCTGAAGACCCTAGAGCAAGATTAACCCGACACTACACCGAAGATATCCCGGACGTCAGCCTGCAGGAGATTCAATTGGCTCTGAAACAACTTAAAAACAACAAGGCGCCGGGCGATGACGGAATAACGGCAGAGCTACTGAAGGCGGGTGGTGAACCGATCCTTAGGGCCCTTCAGAAGTTATTTAATTCCGTCATAGTCAAGGGAAAAACGCCACAGGCATGGCACAGAAGTGTGGTGGTACTCTTTTTCAAAAAGGGTGACAACACCCTTTTGAAAAACTACAGACCCATCTCACTTCTGAGTCATGTCTATAAGTTGTTTTCGAGAGTCCTCACGAATCGTCTCGCCTGCAGGTTTGACGACTTCCAGCCACCCGAACAAGCCGGTTTCCGAAAGGGCTTTAGCACAGTAGACCACATACATACGCTACGGCAGGTTATACAGAAGACCGAGGAGTATAACCTACCCCTTTGCTTGGCGTTTGTGGACTACGAAAAAGCCTTTGATTCGATCGAGACCTGGGCTGTACTGCAGTCTCTCCAGCGGTGCCAAGTAGACTATCGGTATATTGAAGCGCTGAAGGGTTTGTACGAAAACGCCACCATGTCAGTCCGAATACAGGACCAGACCTCGAAACCAATACCTCTCCAGCGTGGTGTCAGACAGGGAGATGTTATCTCCCCGAAAATGTTCACCGCTGCATTGGAGGATGTCTTCAAGGTTCTGGACTGGAAAGGACTGGGCATCAACATCAATGGCGAGTACATGACACACCTTCGGTTTGCTGATGATATCGTAGTCATGGCTGAGACCGCGGAGGACCTGAGTACAATGCTCGAAGACCTCAGCAGAGCCTCCGAGCGAGTCGGTCTTAAAATGAACATGGGCAAGACGAAAGTCATGTCTAATGCCCATGTTGTACCGACTCCTATAAAGATTGGAGACTCTGTTCTCGAAGTTGTTGACAGTTACGTGTACCTGGGACAAACTATCCAGTTAGGAAGGTCCAACTTCGAGAAAGAGGTCAATCGTCGAATCCAACTCGGCTGGGCTGCTTTCGGGAAGCTACGAAAAATTTTCTCGTCCGAAATACCGCAGTGTCTCAAGACAAAAGTCTTCGACCAGTGTGTGTTGCCAGTGATGACATATGGAATTGAGACGTGGTCGCTAACAATGGGCCTTATAAGAAGGCTCAAAGTCACTCAAAGGGCAATGGAGAGGGCTATGCTTGGGGTTTCACTGCGCGATCGAATCAGGAATGAGGAGATCCGCAGAAGAACGAGAGTAACCGACATAGCCCGAAGAATTGCAACACTAAAGTGGCAGTGGGCTGGACACATTGCCCGTAGGACCGATGCCCGATGGGGCCGACGGGTTCTCGAGTGGCGACCACGCACCGGAAGACGTAGCGTGGGTAGGCCCCCGACAAGGTGGACCGACGACCTGGTGAAGGTCGCGAGAAACCGCTGGATGCGGGAGGCGCAGGACCGGTCGTCGTGGAGAACCTTGGGGGAGGCCTATGTCCAGCAGTGGACGTCTTTCGTATTACGCTTGTATATAAAGTAAAACACCGGATGGGGTACGAACCTACAACCTGCAACTTGTGAGTTGCGGCCAATATCATTAGGCTACAGCTACTCGCCCTCCTCGTTAATTAAAACTTCCACTCGCCATGAGGAGGCTGATTATGTTCATAAAATTTCTTTCACAATAAAACCTTAATTATTTCGCTTTACTAAAGTGAGGATTTAGTTCTGTATACAAAATATCTTTGAAAATATTTTTTACATATTACACCTCTTGTAGTGTAGTTCACACATAAAATATGACTGAACATACAGCATCCATTCAAATGTTCATGAGGATCAAATTATTACTCTTTTGTATATGTACAGTGCAAGCACGTACAAATTTGACGTAATTGTGTCAGCACTTTACTCGCTACGCGCGGCCTATACTTTAGTACACAATTGTCATTCAAATCGCGTGCACTCATTATCATTCAATTAAATTCTATTTTTACGTACTCTTGCGTATTAATCGAACTATCAACATTAAAAGGTGTAAAGACCCTACATCTTTTTGGTCCTTCGAGCGTCCGTATATGCGGGACTATTTCGCGTTCGTAACAGTGTCAATAAACTGTCAGCACGAAACTACAGCTCCTGCTACTACGACCTGTGGACAGAATAACATCCGTCCGTTGCAACTCAACGACTGCTTACTCCATCTTAGCAAATTGTGTGCAACAACCCTCTTTCCGTGAGTGCGAATCGCGGAAGGATAGCAATACCGCAAACTGTTGAAAGAGTAAGCAAATCTATCATACAACAACAATCATGAGTGCCAACATGGAAAATATTTTGGCCAATCAAGATCAGATCATTCAAGCCATGGAGCAGCAACTGCGGAATTTCAAGAAGGATTCTGCGGATCGCAAAACTCCGGCCAATATCAAAAAACGTTTGCAAATCCTGGATTCATACTGGCAGGAGTTTCAAGTGAATCATGCTAAATTGTGTGAGTTTGAAGATCGTGGTTATACCTATTTTTCGGAAAACATTTACGATAAAGCAAGAATTTTCTACAATGAAGCTCAAGACATCATTCAAAATTACAAACCGCTTACTAGCTCGGAAAAGGGGGATAAGTCGCCTAGCACTTCGTCAATTCGTGTATCTGATACTCGCAATCAAGAAGCTGCGGATGAGCGTCAGCAAACGAACATATTATCAGTTGATCCAGATCAAATAAATATCAAGCCAATTGGGACCCCATCCACATCATTGTTCAAGAAGATTGTCTCTCGAGGTAATGTCAGTAAATTAGAAGAAATGCTCCGCAAGCAGAAGATTAACTTCAAGGCTTTATCACGAGCAATCAGAAACGTGGATATAGAGAGCCTCTCTGAAAAATGGGAATTCGAAGATGTGCTCAAAACCATTCAAATAAAATGGTCAACTATAGATTCTCTGCACTGGGAAATTGATAGTGAGATGTACTCAGAAGATGAGGAGTATGAACAGGAATATAGCAACTACGAACAGCTGTACGTTGACATCAAAAAGTTGATCAATAGCAAAATGTATTCCGTTTCATATCGGGAAAGTTTTACACCGAAAATAGATATTCCTACCTTCTCAGGGAACTATCACAAATGGATATCATTTAAGGACTTATTCCAAGAGGCAGTCCATAACAACAAATCTATCCCAAGCGCCCAGAAGATGCAGTTATTAAAAAGTAAACTTAAAGGCGAAGCAGAAAGGATCATTCAACACCTCAATATCAGTTCTGAAAATTACCAAGTTTGCTGGGACATATTGAACCATAGGTATAACAATGACAGACTAATTTTCACCTCTCATATGAACATATTGCTGTCAATACCTACAATGCAAAACCAAGTTGACACACATATCAAGAACATGTTCGACACTACCAATGAATGCATGAACGCTTTGAAAAATCTTGGTATAGATGTAGCCGCCATGGGACCAACGGTGGTGCATTTACTTACACTAAAGCTGGACACTCAGACGCTTAGTGAATACACTCAATCGTTGGACAGTCCAAAAGCCTTGCCTGTTCTAGCAGACTTTCTTAAATTTTTGGAGAACAAGTATACTGCCCTCGAGTCAACACGGCGAAAGCATTATGCATCCAAATCATCATCATCGTCATCTCCGAGTAGAAACAAAGATTCTGAACATCAATTCAACAAAAACAATCAATCAAAGTCAAAGAAACTCTTCAATATGTCACTAATTCGTGTCTCCACGGCCAAAACCATCATTCCGAAAAAACCGACTCCAGGGATCGAGGTGCAGTACCCTTGCGCATGGTTTAACAAAAACAAAAATCAAAAACCAAACCTAACACTTATGCTCGTCTCAGCCAACATAGGCAATGCAGCAGGTCAGATGGCCAATGGAATCAAACACAACACCATTGATCTTGATGTGGCTAAAACATTTCTTTATTATTTTGCCAAGTTAATTGAAGATACCCTGGATTCAGACTGGATCTCTTATGGGATCAAGATAGGATCCAAAGACGAGAAAATTACACCCCTACACTTGATACAGGAAAACATTAAGATAAATATAAGGGAGGGGACTCAAAGCACCATAACAGAACCGGACTATCCTTGGATAACAGGGGCCATACTAGGAGTATACAGACTGTGCAGGGCCCAACTTCCCCAATACAAAGCTGTTCTAGCTGGCAAAATCACTGTGCAGCTGAAGGCTCTGTGCCCGCGAGCGGAAGAAATGTCGGAAATGACAGACCAGTATATGAGCTGGTTGGGTGACAAAGGGTACACCTCTCTTGTCGCTGTGTACGACATGTTCTTCCATCGTTTCCCCATGCACAAATATGCCAACCTGCGAATCGGGACCACTGGCTCCCGGTTCAGGGACTGTGCAGGGATATTATCCTATGGTTATCTAATAGATTTGTTGGGCATGCCCACCATCACTGATGTAATGGACTGGGTGTTTATTGAACAGATCGGAACAGACATAGATCGTATGATGGATTCCGATGACGAGCTAAACCAACCTTTCTCGTACTTCCCCTATCATGTAGATCTGGGCCTCGTGCTGAAATCGGCATATTCAGCCTCAGCAAACCCCTACTTCTTTGAGTGGGTTCACCTGATCGGAGCATTCGTCCGATCACCACGCTCCATGCATGCAAAACACATAACTGATTCGTTAATGCTAGACTTGATGGCCTCGGCCGCTTGTGTTGCCTATGCCTTCAGTGGAAATTTCACTTTCAAGAAGGTGTACACAGAATCGGGAATTGAAGAACCCCTTACTGAAGATGATGAGGATGACGAACAGTCGGGTGACAACGTTAGAGATGAAATCTTGAAAACACGAGACCCCACAAAGTGGTGTGCTCTCCTCCAGTCATGTAAAGGCTGCTTACCTCCCAAAGTTAAGCAATTTATAAACAGAGTCGTTGCTCAAATAGATGATCCGGCTCGAAGGACCAAAAAGATGTAGGGTCTTTACACCTTTTAATGTTGATAGTTCGATTAATACGCAAGAGTACGTAAAAATAGAATTTAATTGAATGATAATGAGTGCACGCGATTTGAATGACAATTGTGTACTAAAGTATAGGCCGCGCGTAGCGAGTAAAGTGCTGACACAATTACGTCAAATTTGTACGTGCTTGCACTGTACAGTATACATAGTGGTCCTGATAATACGACAATAAATGAAAACACGGACATTGCTGGTTCATAGGAATAATCCTAAACCATAGAAAATAATCTAGCATCAAAAATAAAAATTGGTTCACTGACCTTCGATCAGCAATAGCGCGGTTCTGTATCGACCTGCTTTTTGGCGCCATTATTTTTAAAGTTTAGTACCGCTGGATGCGGCGGTCATTAACCTGTAAGCGCTTCCTTATCAACATGTACATCATGTAGAAAATGTGAAAAATGAAAATAATTTCCTGTGACTAAACTAATGGATATATTTTTATGATTTAATATGGGTAGACTGAGAATGTTTTGAGGTACATGATGTTTAATTTATTGTCATATTGTCATCACCACTTTGTATATTAATTTTATGCTATCACTTTCGGACATATAAAATAAGTGTTTTACAGTTCAACTATACAATACGTAAAAATACCCTGTCCGATCCGTGAAAGTATTGTTAGGTATCGATAACTGACTCTACTAATGCCTACAAAGCCAGGCTAAATTAAAAAAAAAATCTTCTAAAAAAATAAATATTACTTTGCAAAAGGAGGTTAATACATGCAAGGGTGAAAGGGGGGCAGGGCACGCGGTCGCATCGCTATTTGTTCATAATAATACCGTCAAAAATGGTGTTGTCATTTATAAAAAAAATGACAAATTTCGGGGAAGTTGGATTAATTCGCGAAAAAGAAGATTATTTCAAAATTCATTAGTACTGTTACTATCATGATTATGTAAAATTTCATATTTTATTTGGTCGTGTGTTTACCTAATCTTTATCATCGTTATGGGTCGGACGGGGTTTTCTTTACATATTTTATAAGTACCAGACAATGGCCTTATTCTCTTGTTTACAAACTAAAGGAGATGTTTCATTTTGGGCCATCACTATGTACACTATACAGTATGTTAAGAAAACCCTGTCCGACCCATAAGGATAATAAAGGTTAGGTAAACACATGACCAAATATAATATAAAATTTTACGTAATCATCATAGTACCAATATATATCTAATCAATATAATCTTTTTTTCCCGCGAATTAATTCCAACTTCCCCGAAATTTGGTAATTTATAAAAAGTGACAACACCGGTATTATTATGAGCGAATAGCGATGCGACCACGTGCCGCGTGCCCTGCCGCCCGCCGCCTCCACCGCCGCGCGCGCAAGGGTGGATAGCGCAGATTTATTAAGTTATCTCTTTTTGCGAAATAATATTTATTTTTTTAGGTGTATATTTTTTAAAAACTTAGCCCGGTTTTGTATGCATTAGTAGAATCAGTTATCGATACCAAACAACGCCTTCACGGGTCGGACAGGGTTTTCTTAACATACTGTATAGATAAAAAGGAAAAAAATAGAAGATTTTTATAAAAATACTACTAAATTAATTTGAATAAAAATACAAGTATATATAATTAATTATTTGAAACGTTTCTTAGTGAGATAACCCTTTATTAAGGTAGCCATGGCACTGGTTATGAAGTTTGATTGGCGACTTTGACAGTTCTATTTTCCCGTTGTGTTCGTGTCGAGTGTTGATTGTGTTTATTTAATAGACCGTATATTCGGAATACCCCGTGTGGTACCGGGCTTAGAATAGTACCAACCCATATCCTCCCGTGGGTGTCGTAAGAGGCGACTAAGGGAACTCTCTCACCAGGGAAGCGGGCAGCAGCGCTTCTTCTGTGGAATATCAAATCCTGCGATCCCCAACCCGCTTGCCAAGCGTGGGGATTATGGCAAACCCCCCCCCCATAATGATGCACACGACTAAGCCAAGGCCCCTAGTCCCCGGCAGCTCCGCTATTCCTGGTCATTGTGGTAGCGGCCAAGGTAACGGCGGGGCAAGGGGTGCGAAGAATCTCCGGAAGAGATCCGGCTACCACAATCAACGACGGATCGACCTGGCAACACTGAACGTGCGCACACTGCGGACCGACGAGAGGGTTATTTAACTGGAGGAAGAATTGAGCAGGTTACGATGGGGTGTCCTGGGATTATCTGAAGTCCGAAGAGAGGGTGAGGACTCGTTAATCCTTAAATCCGGTAACTTGCTCTATTTCCGGGAGGGCGACCATCAGTCCCAAGGTGGTGTCGGGTTCCTCGTCCACAGGTCCCTTGTGGACAATGTAGTGAAGATCGAGAGTGTGTCGACCAGGGTGGCGTTCCTGGTACTCAGAATAACCAAACGGTATTCGCTGAAGGTCATTCAGGTATACGCCCCGACCTCGACACACTCCGACGATGAAGTAGAGACTATGTATGAGGACATCTCTAAAGCCATACATAGCTCAAAAACTCACTACAGCGTTATCATGGGGGACTTCAACGCTAAACTGGGAAAACGGAGCGGTGAGGAGCTCGGACTGGGAAATTTTGGATTTGGGCGTCGGAACTACCGAGGCCACATGTTGGCTGGCTTCATGGAGAGGGAGGGACTCTTTATGATGAACTCCTTCTTCAAGAAGCGTGAACAGCGGAAGTGGACTTGGATCAGTCCCGACGGGGTCACTAAGAACGAGATAGACTTCATTATGACGACAAAAAGGCACATATTCAATGATGTCTCAGTGATCAACTCGCTCAAATGCGGCAGCGATCACCGTATGGTCAGAGGCACATTGAATCTGAACATAGTGTCCGAAAGATCTCGCCTGATGAAGTCTACGCTCCGGCCAGCACCCATCCAGATCCATAACTCCGAAGGTTTCCAGCTCGAGCTCCAAAATCGCTTCGAATGCCTAAGTGGTGACGTGGACGAATACAATGACGGGTATGTAGAAGCTGTCCGTACGGTCGGGACCAAGTATTTTTAAGACCCGCCGTACAAATAGAACTAAAAAGCTCTCGGACTACACTCTCGAGCTCATGGAGGATAGACGTGAGATGGTTTTGCGTTCGTCAAGTCATGCTTGCAGATACCGGCAGCTCAATAAGCAGATCTCAAAGTCTCTGAAGCGCGACCTACGTCGGTATAATACCGAGCGTATAACGGAGGCCATAGAGCGAAACAGAGGCTCTAAAGTTTTCGCTAGAGATCTGACTATTGGGCATAGCCGGCTAAGCAAGCTGAAGACTGACGACGGCAGGATCATAACGTCCGGGCCCGAGCTTTTGAGGGAAGTCGAGAATTTCTATGGACAGCTCTACACTTCGACGACAAAACCCGCATTAAATCTTGCTGAAGACCCTAGAGCAAGATTAACCCGACACTACACCGAAGATATCCCGGACGTCAGCCTGCAGGAGATTCAATTGGCTCTGAAACAACTTTAAAACAACAAGGCGCCGGGCGATGACGGAATAACGGCAGAGCTACTGAAGGCGGGTGGTGAACCGATCCTTAGGGCCCTTCAGAAGTTATTTAATTCCGTCATAGTCAAGGGAAAAACGCCACAGGCATGGCACAGAAGTGTGGTGGTACTCTTTTTCAAAAAGGGTGACAACACCCTTTTGAAAAACTACAGACCCATCTCACTTCTGAGTCATGTCTATAAGTTGTTTTCGAGAGTCCTCACGAATCGTCTCGCCTGCAGGTTTGACGACTTCCAGCCACCCGAACAAGCCGGTTTCCGAAAGGGCTTTAGCACAGTAGACCACATACATACGCTACGGCAGGTTATACAGAAGACCGAGGAGTATAACCTACCCCTTTGCTTGGCGTTTGTGGACTACGAAAAAGCCTTTGATTCGATCGAGACCTGGGCTGTACTGCAGTCTCTCCAGCGGTGCCAAGTAGACTATCGGTATATTGAAGCGCTGAAGGGTTTGTACGAAAACGCCACCATGTCAGTCCGAATACAGGACCAGACCTCGAAACCAATACCTCTCCAGCGTGGTGTCAGACAGGGAGATGTTATCTCCCCGAAATTGTTCACCGCTGCATTGGAGGATGTCTTCAAGGTTCTGGACTGGAAAGGACTGGGCATCAACATCAATGGCGAGTACATGACACACCTTCGGTTTGCTGATGATATCGTAGTCATGGCTGAGACCGCGGAGGACCTGAGTACAATGCTCGAAGACCTCAGCAGAGCCTCCGAGCGAGTCGGTCTTAAAATGAACATGGGCAAGACGAAAGTCATGTCTAATGCCCATGTTGTACCGACTCCTATAAAGATTGGAGACTCTGTTCTCGAAGTTGTTGACAGTTACGTGTACCTGGGAAAAACTATCCAGTTAGGAAGGTCCAACTTCGAGAAAGAGGTCAATCGTCGAATCCAACTCGGCTGGGCTGCTTTCGGGAAGCTACGAAAAATTTTCTCGTCCGAAATACCGCAGTGTCTCAAGACAAAAGTCTTCGACCAGTGTGTGTTGCCAGTGATGACATATGGAATTGAGACGTGGTCGCTAACAATGGGCCTTATAAGAAGGCTCAAAGTCACTCAAAGGGCAATGGAGAGGGCTATGCTTGGGGTTTCACTGCGCGATCGAATCAGGAATGAGGAGATCCGCAGAAGAACGAGAGTAACCGACATAGCCCGAAGAATTGCAACACTAAAGTGGCAGTGGGCTGGACACATTGCCCGTAGGACCGATGCCCGATGGGGCCGACGGGTTCTCGAGTGGCGACCACGCACCGGAAGACGTAGCGTGGGTAGGCCCCCGACAAGGTGGACCGACGACCTGGTGAAGGTCGCGGGAAACCGCTGGATGCGGGAGGCGCAGGACCGGTCGTCGTGGAGAACCTTGGGGGAGGCCTATGTCCAGCAGTGGACGTCTTTCGGCTGAAATGATGATGATGATGATGATATTCGGAATTCATTATTTGTTTTATTCGCAGTCATATGGTAGATAATATAGATACGAGTCTTAGATACATGACAGTCAATCAAATGTCACTGTCAAAATCTTATTTCGCTTATTGCTGACCATCATATTTATTAGTAGTTGTGTTGCACTCCTTGGCTGAGTTAAATTGAATCTACAGTGGAGCCTCGGTAATCCGGCCCCTGGCTGATACGGCACCCCTTAGTGCTTGTTCACGTAGAAACGCGCGGGCGCGGGCGCGGGTTCGGGCGCGGAGACTTTGCGAGTTCGTGTTCACGTTAGCCGCCAGGCGTTTGCGCGATTGCGATTCAAGCGACAAGTTCAAAATGGTTGATCTAACCTGACGTCGCGGGGAAATCGCGCGCTTTGCCGCTAGTTTAACGTGAACACACACAAACATCTCTCGCGTTTGTAATTGTAGCGAGCGCGCCGCGCGCGCCGGTCGCCTGCTAGCCCGCTACTTACACCGCACGTGCGTTTCATACGTGAACACTTTGATATTTCGTCATTTGTTTGATATTTCGTGACCGAGCCCGCCACCGCGCCCGCGAGTCTACGTGAACAAGCACGTATAATCCGACATCGTTTATTACATACATGTCTTCGCTAATTCACGATTTAACAAATTACAACTTGTATGCACCATCGGTATTGTGCTCGAATTTGTCGGATTATAAGGTACTCTTTTATAAAAAAAAAAACGGACCATAGGGGGTCCTCTATAATCCGACAAATTCGATAGTTCGACACTGCCCTGCAAAATGTTTGTCGGACTACCGGGGATCCACTGTATATAAAAACTAAGCCAAAATATAGGAAATAAACATTAAAACAGTTAACTATAGTGTAACTATACCTAGCATTAAGTGTACAATGTGCTGGCCCAGGCTCCATACATTTCTTAAACATCTCCTTTAAGTTCAGTAGGCCTAGTATGAGTTTTCAATACGAAACTCGATCGTTGGTATCGAGCGCGTTTGGCGCTCTCATTGGTTGAGAGTTCTTACGACCTTGAAGCGGGCCAATCGCTGAGTCAAACGCGCTCGATATCGTCGAACGAGTTTCGTAAAGAAAACTCATACTAGGCCTACAGTGCATCTTTTTTCTAATTCATCATGAAAAGTGACAGGAGATAAAAATTTCCTTAATCCTGTCAAATTAGTTCGCGCCTGACTTCAATTCACGTATTTTTAGACGCCATGTTTTTAATCACGTCTAAACTGTGTACGGAGTATCTTAATTTGCCAAGTACTAAACTAATATTTTATAATCTGCCCTTTTCTTATGAAATAGAGAAAAAAGATGTAGTTAAATTAAAATTAGTTCAGTTTGTGAACAAGAGATATTTATGCCTATGTCTAAGGAGACTGTTGCCAAATATTCACTGTTTATATGAGTTATACTGTTTGTCCAACCAAGGAGATAAACACGAAAACACATGTCAAATGAATTAACAAGCTTATGCTGTATTTTCGGACATCCCTTTCCGTGTATGCTAGGGTGAATTAACAGAATAACCGGTTCATATATGTACTTCTACTACACCTATGGCCTCTCCTTCAAGAGAGAGGTTTCCTCAATTAATCCAAATACCTCTAAAGATATGCACTAAAAGTCATAAACCTATAACTCACTAGTGTAAATTTGTATCTTTGTTATTGCTTATTTCGTTTCATTAAAGTATAGCTATTGTATATCACATTACATACTAAAATGACCCTTCTACAGGCACTAAAATGTAAATTCATGATTCCATTATTGCTTGTTGGAGTAAAGGCATTAGTTGTTGCTTGTAAAAGGGATGTCTGTCCCCATGTGTCATCTTTATTATCTTTTCTGCACATTTCAGCTGGACTAACGCTTTTTCAACATCCATTTTGTACAGCAAAATTTTTCCATACTTCAAGTACAGAAGACCAAGTAGAGGATTTCTGTCGCCATAGTAAAACCTGGAACGGATATTTTAATTTTAATATGCAATAGCTTGTATAAAATAACAAAGACTTCTTGCTTCTTCCAGAGCTTAAAAAAGAAATAATAATAATAAAAAAATAATAACAATTTAATTATTAAAAGAGCTTCTCTTTCTTGCATAAATCAACACCATCTCAGTTTTTCAAACGTGATAAATTAAATTTGCCTATGGTTTTCAACTGGTGGGGTAGGATAGTTTATCATTTAAGGCTGACCCAAGGCTCTGCCTAGCCTTTTCCCAACTATGTTGGAGAAGATTCTAGAGATCTTACCTCCACAACCCATTTTACATTAGCTGTCATATTTTCGGATTTTTGACCACCCGTGATGACAGCTTTGATAAGCGAAAAAGTTACATCGCCAGCTTTTAGTAACCGATTTTCAGGCGTTTTTCTTGCATCACCTTTTTTTTCCAGGGTGGAAATCCTCAATGGATGTGTGATGATGGATCCGCCCTGGGGAGGGCGACGGGGTCTGTCAGACTTTTACTGACTAAAACCACCCCCGGTGTCTCTTCTATCACGAGCACGCGTGGGGCCGCGGGAGTCTAAATTCTTCCATGGCCCTACACCTTTGTGCTGACCTGGTCAGTCCGGGCCTCGTCTCCTGCACGGGGTAGTGGGGTTTAAACTACCCCGTGCATCGCCTCTGCGCGGTCCATCAGATAGGGGGGCGGAAACTTCCCCATGTCCCTCGCCTGCACTACAGACCATCTTCCGCACTACAGACCATCTTCCGCACTACCGCCGACAGCGTCAGGTCGCCTCCTACTTCAGTTGTGAGGACACGGCGCTGCTCCTCCCAAGCTACACACTCGGAGAGCGTTTGCTGCGCCGTGTCCGATTGCATCACTGCTTGGGATTGCGGTCAAGTACTAGTTTATAAAACTTAAGTTTTTTTAAAAATTATTTATAAACTAGCGCTTGACTGCATCCCGCCTGATGTGATGGTAAGCAGTGATGCAATCGTTGATGGTAAAGCGCACTAGTTTATTAAGCCCATTCACTTGAACAAAAACTTAGTGAATAGGAAGGAAGACGGCATTTGAGCGAGGTGATGCAATGTTAAACCCAACAACACGGCCAACTATTCTGCGCCTGAAGGAGATTTATGTGGAGACCCTGCACGACCAAACTCCCGACACAACTACATTTGACGCATCGTACTCGGCACACATCGCAACACAACTGCTCAGTAGCCTTACCATGAGTTTGTAAAAACGTTCTCGCTATCGAAAACTATCGCTTTGTCCCTGTCATTGTGGTGCACGTGAAAGAGACAAAGCTATAGTTTTCGATAGCGAGAACGTTTTTTCAAACTCATGGTAAGGCCACTGACCCGTCCTCAATACGGCTTCACCAGACATCATGCCGGAACACGACGAATCGAATGAAGACAAGTATTTCATACTTTTATTTTTTTTAGATTTGACGACGATGTCAATACGGACTACTGCTGCGACCTTGCAACGAAAAATAAACAGATCTTATTACCTGAAGCAAGGAATTAGTTTCTCAGCGTACCCACAGGCCTTCTCCCACAGCTGCACCTGAATGAGTGCATCGAACGCGTGGTCTAGCGTCTGTGCGTGCATCACGTTGAGAGGGTGTAACACTCCCTCCTGTCTATCCAGGCAGTATTGACATACGTCTACGTCTGCGGTGTCGTTAAGGATTAATTTGTGTATTAAGTAGATATGTACAATAGAAGACGCGAGAGAATATGCAAGAGGATTTTTATATGAATAGTGTCAATACAAAACAATAAATTTTTTATAGATGGTAACACAACAGTACAAAGTCGAATGAGGGAAGCTTTGCTTGCGGATAAGGAAAGGACTTCTCCAACCCTGATTGTTGGTGTCTAGCAGGATAAGCAGCTGCTTCCTTCTACTCGCAAATGGAAATCACCAATTCTATTGTAGTGTGGTGAATTACCAAATCTTTTGCCAAGTGAGTTCCAATCAATTACCTCAATCTACTGTCTAACTAGTTGGCTGTGTCAATTCTGGCCTTAGATATGAAATAGTTTTCAAAAAGGATACAAGCCACAGAAGCCCTCTCCATATTCTGTAAATGCACATGAGTGAACTCCATAGTCTTCACAAACACGTCCGCATGCTTCTCAGTATACTTCGTTCCACACTCTTTACAATGAAAAGCATCTTTACTATCACCGCCATCTTTCGTCATTTCTTTTGATAAATCTTCGGTATTTTCTTCAACTTTCTCCGTTTTTGCTTCACAATTTTCTTCAATATTTTTTTCAGGTTTTCTCACTAATTGACAGTCGTCTTTCCAGGGGATACTGACTGGTTCATCACATTGTTTATTCAGACATATTGCGCCATGCACGTATTTGATTTGCACGTCATCTGTAATAAACTTGCAGGTTAGATCGCGAAAAAACTGATGATCTATGATAGCATGCTTTGCGATGCAAAAGAAAGGTAGTTGCTACTTGCTAGAGATACATATTGTTGCTATGAGAGATGGTATAATACAGGAAGAAATTGAACTAGTGCACAAACTGTTCTATGAATTTAGCATGATTACCCCCTTAGGGTAGAAAGTGTTTGTTATTTATAACTAACTAGTTGCGCCTCGAGGTTTCACCCGCTTTTTTATATACCCCGCTCCTCTTGATCGCAGCTGAATTAATGGCCTATCCAACGCAAAAAGAATTTTTCAAATCGGACCAGAAGTTCCTGAGATTAGCGCGTTCAAACAAACTCATCAGCTTTATATATTAGTATAGACATTTTTTATATAACCGACGAAACATTCTATACTAGTACCGGTAAACGTCTACTGCTTAATTCGAGTTACAGTTTGAGCACTAACTTAAAAAATATCCTGAATATTTTTTAAGTCTGTTAAGACACATATCAGATTCGGAGTGTACATGAGCAACTAAGCTAAGACTACAAACAGCCCAGAAGGATGCTGTATACTAAGATAATAAAAGTCGCCAGGGAAGCAGACTACAAAGAAGTTTTAAATATGCAAGTGGTTTCTACCTACCAATTAACTTATGAGTTTTTGTGAATTGAACGTAACTTTCAAGGATTATAAGGCTATTATATAGCTTGTTTACCGCTTCGGAACGTGCATGCTAATTACGTTACACACTACAACAATCAATTTGAAACTTATTGGTAATCTATTGCTTAGTATGATCGAAAAATTTGTCTGTCCAACAACGTCAAAACTGCAATGAATGTTATTGAAATGTCAAATTGAAACCTATCGTTGCTGACAGTGGGTTACGCAATTACCATGTAGTTCTGCATTTAGGCAGTCTATTTCTATTAGGTATTAGAACTAACGAGTAATATCTAATATATAAAATTCTCGTGTCACGGTGTTCGGATTTAAACTCCTCCGAAACGGCTCGACCGATTTTGATGAAATTTTTTGTGCTTATCCGGTATCTATGAGAATCGGCCAACATCTATTTTTCATCCCCCTAAATATTAGGGGTAGTCCACCCCTAAATTTTTTTTTTTAATTTTTTAGACAAAATTTTTAATTTCTATTTTTTTATGATACAACATACAAAAATACATACAATCCCCAATTTTCACCCTTCTACGATCAACCCTTATTTTTTAACAGCCATTTTAGTAATTTGATCCATTATTTATATGGCAAAACAACGTTTGCCGGTCATCTTCTACCTCGACTACCCTCAATTACTACTACTAACTAACTAACTATTAGACTACCCTCAATTTTATTAAAATACTAGATTTTAATAAAATTGAGGGTAGTCGAGCTTTTTTTTTTTTTGCTTCAATAATATTAAGATGGTTGTTACAAAAGCCTATTGCCTAATCTATATCGATACTAATATCACAAAAAGATAATGTTTGTGAGGTAGTATTTGGGGGATGATCCTTAGATTCACTGAACCGATTTTGAAAATTATTTTTTCTACAACCATTTGGTAGTTTTCTTAATACATAACCATAAGTCATACCTCAATAGTACTCATTCCTACCAAGTTGTGTTACAATGACCATTTCCACACGGGTAAATCGTACTACAATGAAACTTTTTGTATTGCAATGGCAGCAAAAAATCAACATACGATTATGCCAAAAAGCGCGCGTATTTGCGTCACGACTAAACATCGCTTGTTATTGGGCGGTATGGATGAATTGTCTTTGCCTTTCATTTGTGGGATTATAACAACAAAACGCGCGCCGCGCTATTTTCGCGCCATTGTTAAGTATTTATTTATTTTAAGGTTGTAGAAAAAGTTTTGTATGCCACTGTCGCAAACAGCTATTGTAATACTCGTGCTGATCTATTGTGCAAACAAACTATCACTTATATTACAACAGCTATCATTGCTTGACAGTGGCATAAATAACTATTACCAACAGAAAGTAACGTATATGAACTCGAAAAATAAAAAGACTTGTGGAAGTCCACCTAACGGTGTGGGTACGGGTACCTAAAGTATATTTTTAAAAGATTGTTAATGATTTTTTTGTTGTTTATCTTCTCTCGTCTTCCATTTGACCCTGGCGACTTCAAACGAAGGGAAATAAAGTGCATGCCGAAGTATAAATTAGTAGGCACATCTAAAGCATTTACCCATGCACCTGTCACACTGGCACAAGAAGTAGTAGTTCTGGAGCAGTTCCGATTGCCTGTCGTATGGGGTCTTCATTAGGTCGATGTAGGATATCCGCATCTGAAAGGATTGGAGGAAACGTTTCATGAGTAACAGCAAAAATGTTCTGCTCGCCTTCTTTTGAAGTGTTTTCGATATTCGACAGAGAAAGCAAGTCGAAGACATTCGACAGATTGAGAAATCGAATATGTCTTGCCTTGCCCCACGACTATTTATGTTGTTTTCGGGTGTTTTGGATTTGTGGGGAAAATCTTTAGATAAAATTTATTGATGTTCGATCTGATAAGGAAGCGCATCGAACAATTTTGAATACCTATAGGATTGGTCCATGCACTCACAAGTGCCAATTTAGTCAAGAATAGAAAAAAAAAATAGAACCGTTGCTAGGCAACGAGTTGTTTACGCCAAAAATACAGATATTAACAATCTTTTCTAGATAGATGATTTTCATAAAAATTATAATCCTACTTCCTACTTATGTAGACAGTTTATTTATATTTAGATATTTATGATTTGCATAGAACACTTAACCGATTCGAATGAAATATGACACACATGTCAGCTAATTTCCTAATAGGTTAATTTTTTTGATACATATATATTATACTTAGTACATACTTGAAAGTATTACAATGTATGTGTTATGCAGTTGATTTGAAAGTAAAAATACGCAAAATTGTACTGACAAATGCTTCAACTTTATTCATTGGTTGAATTCCACAAAATGTGTTTAGTAGGGGAAAGTAGTACGAGTTGATCCCTCGGGGTAAGATGATCCTTTCCGATTGTGCCGAAACCACTAACGCCATCTAGACGATTTCAATGGTAATCCATACCTCTGCATACCCCTCCGCTTCAGTCAAATAGTAATGGCAGTGTGAGCGACAGACTAATTTTGTCAAGGCCAAATACAATTTGTTAACAGCTGATCTATGTTAGGCATGACTTTGAGTTTATGTTACTTTTATTTAAAGAATGTTTAATGTAATTTTTGTTATATTTGCGTCTTTTTAATATGCTTAATTTTAGTATTTGAGAACATGAACATAGCCGCGTGCGTGCAGGTTATGTTAGCAAACATTTAATGAAAAAGTGGGACTTGGGTCAAGATGATCCCTTTTTATGTGTACAAGATGATCCCCGAGGATCATCTTGTACATATACAAAATTTTTGCGGTTGTAACCACAGAAAATTAATTTGTTTTATACGAAGAAGTGCCGGATTTGCCGGAACAACCAAGGCGTTGTGTTAGTTCAGATACTGAATTCATAGATGAAGGTCCACCTCAGTTACATACATCT
Organism: Sesamia inferens; assembly: GCA_037179545.1. Taxonomy (NCBI): domain Eukaryota; kingdom Metazoa; phylum Arthropoda; class Insecta; order Lepidoptera; family Noctuidae; genus Sesamia; species Sesamia inferens. Next base: position 31,287,493 of record CM073922.1, on the reverse strand, counting down.
GATAGTCCCAATATGCAACGGCTGCTCGCTATCAATGTTACTGAAATGGATTTGAAATCGCTTAGAGCGAATAAAACTCCTTCGCCATTAAAAACTGAAACAGTGCAAATTCGCAGTCCACTGTCGCCAATCCCACCTACGAGCTGTGCAGTCAACCACAGTGAGACATCACTTGATAAATAAATAAATAAATATATACGGACAAATCACACAGATGATAATAATATCGCAAATTTTGCCGTTAGACCTGCTACATTACATACATCACAAATTGTAGGCAAAAGAAGCACGTTAAAAAGGAAAACTACCCATACGACTGTTTTAACTAGCAAACCGTACAAGAACTATTTAGAGGAAGAAAATAGCAAGAAAACAAAAAAAGAGAATTTAAAAAAATAAGAATAATGAAATTAAGAAAAAGACTGCACCTATAAAACAAAGAAAGGAATAGGTAAAGGGAAGTTAAAAGAAAGAAAATGCCATATAACACATCTGAATCTGAAGAAGATGACACTGAGTGCCTTTACCTACTGCACAGAAAAGTTTTCAAGCGATAACAAGGGTGAAAGATGCATCAAATGTTCATGTGAAAAATGACATGAAGCATGTGTTGGAATAGAGAGTGATGATGCTGGTGAATTTATGTGTGATATATGCAACACAACACCTGCCAAAAAGCATAATTTGTAAGAAGGATTATCAATTTATTTTCTTTATTCATTCATACTATGTTTATTTTTTGCTACTTTGATTTTAGTATTTAGTAGAGTTTTGATTTTTGTGACTTTTAAGTCACCTTACTGTTGATTTATTTAATTTTATTATGTTATTAACTAAAAACTCGAAATCTAAAAAAAGATTTTGTTTGAATATTGCGTATTTTTGTTTTTTACAACCTTTTTCTTCATAAAACTATTTGTTTATTTAGAATGGGGGTAAGATGATCATAGGGATCATCTTACCCATACGGGTGTACAAGATGATTACTTTGTAGGGTTTTTTTTAAAAAGAAATACTTTAATGAAATCTCAAATATTGTTGGTTTTGAGCACGAGGGAAGTTAGGTAGATACATGTACTAATAGTAAATGCTTTTATTTTAAGTTTAATTTAAAACAATTGCATTTTAAAGCGATTTTCCCTTAAGGGGATCATCTCGTACTACTTTCCCCTACCTGGATTTCATCCATCTTTCTTTTTTGTAGGGCTATCACATAAAATTAATGTCGACTTTTTAATGGTTTTTCGATATACCAAGTTATTATGCACGTTATTTTAGTGATTTTATTGAAATATCAATCATGTAAATAATAGGGTATTTGTAAAATGTGAGTTGTGATAACCCGGAATTAGTTTGTTTACCTCTATTCTTTACGAACTTGGCATTGGTACAGATCGTTAACTCCGGCCATGTGAATTCGTGACGTCATAAGCAACCAGCACATTACTCCTAGTAAGAAATGATCTTAAGACTAATCCTAGTTAGGTACGAGATTTAATGCTTGGTTTTCTTCAATTCTTAGTAAGTGAAAGCAATTACCTGGTTCCAATCTAAGCAAGACAGATCCTTGATGGCCCTTATGTTGATTGTCTTTCCGTCGAATGTGGCAACCGCGTTTGGATTACAGCTGTGATCTAGAATAGAGGAGGCCAGGTAGATGCCCGTCCCGATTGAGTTCATATCAATATCCAAGATCATGAAACTGTTTATTACCATCTGGAAATATAGTCGTAGAAATATGTTAATACTGGTTATATTTGCATCTTTATTTTGGTTAAGTTGGGCCTCCATCTCCGTTCATATTAAGTTTATAAAGATTCTGAAATAACTGTCTACCTTTCTAAAAGGAAGTTAACTCAGTAGACTACAGGATTTTGGATAAAAGGACCCTTTGCAACCTCCCTTAAAAATAACCTAATGACCAATTATACTTGCATGTAATGTAAGACAAATTTATATGAAATAAACTTATTATTATTACTTGCAACAAAAGTAATAAAAGCGACACGGACACAGCATCAGTAGCAATAGGTTTCATTTTGAAAGTTCAAAAACATTCATTACGTTATTTAAGTTGCTGATCAGACACATTTTTCGAACAAATGACGCAATGGATTAGCAATATGCTTCGAAATGATTCCATTGATTGTAATAGTGTGTTACGCGGTTAGGGGAGTTGTTGCAAGTTAAGCTACTTTTACTGCGATTGATCTGTGGATAGATGACCGTCTTTACACACTAAGACCCCTCAAAAGCACTTTACGCCGTTATCGGTATCGTATTACCCTGTAACTGGGTTATGGGGATAGATGGGGAAAATAAAGACAGAGCTGTTCTTTCATGGGAAAGAACAGCTCTGTCTTTATTTTCCATTCCAAAGCGTAGGTCTCCTTGGTCCACCTATGCTTTGGAATGGAAAATTAGCTTCATCTTACTGACTGACGGACCCTTTGACAATTCAAAAGTACCTGAATTGGTTTATCCTTATCCTGACAAATATTATATATGTGAAAATGAGTATGTTTATTTGTTCCGCATTCACGCAAAAACTACTAAAAGGATTTGGAAGTTTGAGAGTGTTTATAACCAGAAATAACACAAGAAACTTTTCATACCAAGAATTTCACGGGATCGAAACTTACACGTGAAATCACGGTGTGCCGCTAGTTTGAATTATTATGCTTTGATTTTGAGATAAGCAGTCGCTTCTAGTAAAATTGTGGTAGCCGACACAAATATAGTTGGTAAAAAGCGGATAATATTGATGGATAATAATATAAATATTCAAGGGTTTCACAGATATTTGCACTGGTCTGGTCGTGCCTCGGAAAGCACGTTAAGCCGTTGGTCCCGGTTGCCTTACAAACATTTAATAGCAGTCGTTAAGGGTTTTTGGAGCCCTCAAATGTCGAACAATTTGTCTGACTGCAATGCTTCTAACCTATGCCTAGTATGAGTTTTAATTACGAGACTCGATCGTCGATATCGACTGCGTTTGACCCATTGATTGGCCCGCTTCAAGGTTGTAAGAACTCTCAACCATTGAGAGCGCCAAACGCACTCGATATCGATGATCGAGTCTCGTAATGAAAACTCATAGAGACGGCAGTCGCTTCACGGAAAATTTCAAAGTTTAGCCAAAAATCAGCAGTTAGACTGGTAAAGCGGACCCCAGACTCCAAAGTTGAAAAGCTTCTGATGTGACTGGGATTAACGCTGAGATAATTATGAATAATAGTAATATTCAAGCACTCACCCTCCCATACAATCCCATAAGTTCCACTGTGTTTGGCAGTGATATATCCTTTAGGAACTCGTACAGCACAATGCATAGCGTCGTGAAATGCTCCATCCGTTTCTTATCCGCTTTCAGGTCTGAATAATCTGTCAAGTATATCGAAGTAAAGTATGTTATTTTCTTTTTTCCAAGCTATGCTTTCAATAGTTTTATCCAGTTTGTACGGACGATAGCAGGTCAAGCTACCCGAAGCTGTCAAGTATTCCCAATCAATCTTGAACCTTAATGCTTAAGCTATAGAATTGAAAATCTAATAATGATATATGACAGGTTGTAGTACCTTGATGTGCTATCAACTGTACAACAGCATTGATACAAAATGCCAACTAAATAGTTATTTTATTGCTGAATGGCTCTTGACCTTGATCTTGCGTAATGGAAATTGAGGTATTTTTATGATGCAATAACCGCACCTAGTAATAGCCAGTCGAAAGATTAGAAAAACACAATAAAGAAAAGAAATTCCTTCTTTCCTTTGTGTAACATCACGCCTTCATTCCCCGGGAGGCTAGGCAGAGGTGTATCTATAGTAAACACATTTCGCCAATCCTGGAATCGTATCCAGGACCTCATACTCAGTAGAAGTGCTCTAGACGATTGCATAAGCATCAGGCGGGACCGCGGCTCTAGATTATAGCATTAAAGAAAACCACTAGACCAACAAAGTGATAGATGGGCCTCATAAGACAGCTCAAGGTCGCACAGAGAGCTATGGCTCTCCATAGTTCTCTGTGCTATCTTGAACTTTCTTATGAAATCAGTAATGAGGAGATTCGTAGAAGAACGAAAGTCGGCGATAGCCCAGCTCTTTGAAGTGGCAGTAGGCGGGATACATAGCACGTAGAGCCGATGGCCAATGGGGCAGAAAGGCTTTTGAATGGCGACCACGTACCGGCAAGCGCAGCGTCGTACACCCACCGACTAGGTGGTCGCGTGACCTGATCAAAATCGCAGGGAAGCGCTGGATGCAGGCCGCATCCAACCGTTCTTTTTGGAAATCTTTGGATGAGGCCTATATCCAGCAGTGGACTTCATGTGGCTGAGATGATGATGACTAGACCACTGAGGCATTTGATGTTGAAAGTTAGGTTGGAATAATATTGTGTAGGAATAAAAGTTATTTATATATTAAAAATATTAAAATGAAGTAACATCTGAGCATATGGAAGCAATCGAGAAACCGTAACACTTTAAATAAATCATGAATAGTATTCGGAAATTTGTTTGTTATTTAGCTCAGTGACTCAGAATCAGGTGAATTAAAAACTGGCGTAATCTCTATGAATACGCCTGCTATTAGACGATTTTGAGTTTTTATGGAATATTTCAATATCAGTCCAGAGGCTGAATTTGTGCTCAACATAATCTGTCTATAATGTTCCCATCCCTGGGACACTGGCCTCTCGGTGAAGGGGAGAGGACAATAATCCGCTAAGAGGGCCGTGGAGGCACGAGGAACAGGGAGTAAAGTTCACTCATCCTCCATAGCATCCTCCATAATATTCATTTATTTTGAATATAGTACTACTCCAGCACGCTGATATTGGTTTTAGCCCTGTACCTTTTGGCAAGAGAAGATAGGATTTAGTTTGCATTAACACACGGACGAAACATGCTTTTACTAACAGATTTTATTTATTTCTCGGACCATATTTATATAACAAATGTAACAAACTACTACAGATATACAGTGAAAGCTCAAATAAATGTTGTGTAATGCTAACTGAATATCTACAAACCTTCAGTTACACAGATACGGAAAAAATGCTGAAGGTGTTAAAATAAAATGAGTAGTTTAGTAAGTTAAGTTATATACTAATAAATAAGTAGAGTTAATGTATTATTTAAGTTTTTAGGACAATTTTTCATTGCTTAGTCTTAAATACCTACTTTTGTCATATGTCATATTATTATTACTATACTATAGCCATCAAATATCCTTGCTGATGATAGCCTGAAACACAGGTTTAAATAAACCTAGTTCGGGTGGTCCCAACATTAGTTTTAGATCGTAACTTTAAAGATTTATATCTATATATATAAAAGAAAGTCGTGTTAGTTACATCATTTATAACTGAAGAACGGCTATACCAATTTGGCTAAAAATTGGTAAGAAGGTAGCTAAGAACTGGGAGAAGGACATAGGATACTTTCTATGCCGCTCCCCGTCGTTCCTGTGGGAATAAATGAACTTCTTTGTTTCGACTTCTCCCACGCTTTTATGCTACCCTGGTAACTTGAACGTCAAAAAAATATGCACAACAAACCTTCTTTCATGTATTATGATTATTTGATAATGATGAATGAATGACGTTTATTGTTTGTTTCGACTTCTCCTACAGTTTTGTGATACCCTGGTACCTTCCACGTCAAAAAAATATGCACAATAAACCTTCTTTCATGTAATTATGAGTATTTGATAATGATAAATAAATGACGTTTATTGTTTCGACTTCTCTTACAGTTTTGTGATACCCTGGTACTTTGCATTTCCATAAACTATGCACAATAAAACCTCTTTCATGTATTATGGTGATTTGATAATGATGAATGAGCTTTTTTATTGTTTCGATTTCTCCTACACTTTTGTGCAACCCTGGTACCTTCCACGTCAAAAAAATATGCACAATAAACCTTCTTTCACGATTATTTGATAATGATGAACGAATGAGGTTTATTGTTTCGACTTCTCCTACAGTTTTGTGATACCCTGGTAACTTGAACGTCAAAAAAATATGCACAATAAACCTTCTTTCATGTAATTATGAGTATTTGATAATGATAAATAAATGACGTTTATTGTTTCGACTTCTCTTACAGTTTTGTGATACCCTGGTACTTTGCATTTCCATAAACTATGCACAATAAAACCTCTTTCATGTATTATGGTGATTTGATAATGATGAATGAGCTTTTTTATTGTTTCGATTTCTCCTACACTTTTGTGCAACCCTGGTACCTTCCACGTCAAAAAAATATGCACAATAAACCTTCTTTCACGATTATTTGATAATGATGAACGAATGAGGTTTATTGTTTCGACTTCTACTACAGTTTTGTGATACCCTGGTACCTTCCACGTCAAAAAAATATGCACAATAAACCTTCTTTCACGATTATTTGATAATGATGAACGAATGAGGTTTATTGTTTCGACTTCTCCTACAGTTTTGTGATACCCTGGTACCTTCCACGTCAAAAAAATATGCACAATAAACCTTCTTTCATGTAATTATGATTATTTGATAATGATGAATGAATGACGTTTATTGTTTCGACTTCTCCTACAGTTTTGTGATACCCTGGTACTTTGCACGTCCACAAACTATGCACAATAAAACCTCTTTCATGTATTATGGTGATTAGATAATGATGAATGAGCTTTTTTATTGTTTCGATTTTCTCCTACACTTTTATGCTACCCTGGTACCTTGCACGTCAAAAAATATGCACAATAAACCTTCTTTCATGTATTACGATTATTTGATAATGATGAATGAATGAGGTTTATTGTTTCGACTTCTCCTAAACTTTTGTGCTACCCTGGTACCCTGCACCTCCACAAAGTAGGAAACACGTGTCCAGTATTTTTAAGTTGATAATATTATGTACAAAATTTCAAAAAGATATAATGAAAAATCACAAAGTTATAATAAGCTTGCTACGAGTATTCTACTTGGTTGTCCCAACATAAATATGGTCAAAGATCCGCGCGCGAGCGAGCGCGGTGCGTTGACCTCTAGCGTCAGCTGTTGCTCGCGCACAATACCTATGATGATGTATCGTAAGCTGCGTGACGCACTCGGTAACTACACTGTAACAATTTCTAAATGTATTTGGGACAAAATATAACATGGTGTCAAAATTATTGGAATCGATTCAGTTGCTTATTCACTATCTATATATATGAAAGAAAGTCGTGTTAGTTACTCCACTTATAACTCAAGAACGGCTCCATCGATTTGGCTGAAATTGATAGGGGGGTAGCAAAAACTAGGAAAAGGACATAGGATACCTTTTATCCCGTTCCCGTCGATCGCATGAGTATGAATTAGCTTCATTGTTTCGACTTCTCCTACACTTTTGTGCTACCCTGGTACCTTGCACGTCCACAAACTATGCACAATAAAACTTCTTTCATGTATTATGATGATTTGTGATAATGATGAATGAATGAGGTTTATTGTTTCGACTTCTCCTACAGTTTTATGCTACCCTGGTACCTTGCACCTCCATAAAGTAGGAAACACGTGTCCAGTATTTTTAAGTTGATAATATTATGTACAAAATTTCAAAAAGATATAATGAAAAACCACAAAGTTATAATAAGCTTGCTACGTGTATTCTACTTCGTTGTCCCAACATAAATATGGTCAAAGATCCGCGGGCGAGCAAGCGCGGTGCGTTGACCTCTAGCGTCAGCTGTTGCGCGCGCACAATACTATGATGATGTATCGTAAGCTGCGTGACGCACTCGGTAACTACACTGTAACAATTTCTAAATGTATTTGGGACAAAATATAACATGGTGTAAAAATTATTGGAATCGATTCAGTTGCTTATTCACTATTTATATATAACTCAAGAACGGCTGAACCGATTTAGCTGAATATTGGTGGGAGGTAGTTAAGAACCTGTCCCCGTCGTTCCCGTGTGACGTGACATAAGACATGGTCCAACTCATTCAAAATGTAAGTCAGCAATTCATATACCAAAAATGGTATAACAGAAAGCAAATGACAGCTGAGCATATTTAAGAAAAAGTCTAACCGGTTGAAGCAATTGTTTAAAGCAAAGAATATAAATACTCTCTGCTGGTTTAAAGTTTCTAATAAAAAACCACAAAGCCAACTTCAACTCCAAAATTTCTAATATTGTATTGCTGTGCCATTTATCATCAATAAAAATATCATGCCGTGACCAAGACCATCAAATCTTTCTCGACAAAGCGGTAATGCAAGAGTAAATCGAAACATTCTGAATGAAAGCACTGAAGAAGAGCAAGAAATTGCACGTGCAGAGCGCCGCCTTACTATGACTCGACTTCGTGCTTCTCACTCACAAGAGCAAAGGGAGGCGGCAGTCCGTGAAACTGTTCCGTTGACAATGCGAAATCGGCGAACAAACCTCAGAGATCATCATCATCATCATCAATCTTTTTATCGTCCCACTGCTGGAGACAGGTCTCCTCTCATGCAGAGAAGGATTGAGTGTAATCACCACGCTTGCTCAATGCGGGGTGGCGATTTCAGACTTATAAAGTCCAGGTTTCCTCAAGATTTTTTCTTTCACGTTCAGTCATTGGTGTCCTAGATATTGTACTTAGAGAGTACATATCACTTTAGAAAAGTTACATCGATACTTGCCTGACCTGGAATCGAACCCGCGCAATCATACAAGAGAGGCTGGTGTTTTAACCACTAGGCCACCACGACATCTCAGAGATCAATAGCTAGATAATTTACGAAGCACAAGTAGAAATTCATTTCTTTCACATGGTGCTACACTAAATAAATGACAAATAAAAAAATCATGGAATACTTTTTTTTTTTTATTTACAGTGTTCCTAATTTAAAAAGTAAAAAATGTGATCATGTGATATTTATTGCCTTTAAGGCGGAACAAAGTTCGCCGGGTCAGCTAGTTATGTATTAGACTACAGTAAGTTAGCTTTTACGATTGTTAATATTAAGATTTTTATTACTATACATTTATACAAACAGATTTTTTGTACATTAATTGTTGTTGTTGTTCTATGTTTTTTAATAAATTTCATTTCATTTCATTTCATAGAAAAGGGAGGATCCTCCGACCTGACGAGTATTATATCTGGCGGGCACTTACCCAACGGTTGATGTTGATAAGTTGAAGTTGTGTGTATGATAATTCGACGGTAAACTCTGATAGCGAGATGATGAGATCGGGTGACGTCAGTATGACGCGGTGTTTGCATTTGGCGGTTGTAGATACCGCTGCACGGGCCATTTGTGCATTAGTAGTAGATCAGATGTCTTAGAATTTTTAGTTCTAACCCCCATGTCTTATAATATACACAAAGTAAAGCGCCTGTATAGCATCGAACCTACGAAACCCACATTTCGTCCGCAACTAGGAAATGCAATCCCGACTCTAGACCGTATATTCGAGATCCCGCGAAATCCCGAAATTTTAGGGATCAAGCCTAGTTCAAAAAAATCACATGATATGAAATACAATCAACTGCTTGTTTGTGATAGTGATATGAGGTTAATTTTTATGATGATATCGGGATCTCGCGGGATCGGTATGCATTCCCTAGCCGCAGCCATTTAACACTATTGGTCTGTTCCAAAGAAAGTTTGCATTGCGCAATTTCGATTTTAACAATGCCAAAGCTACGAATAAATATTTACTATCAACGTGTGGTATTTTCTTTCTGAAATCTCAGAACCAATATCGTACCGATAAAAAAAAAAACAAAAAGAAACTCACGTGACATCAAATCTTTCCACATTCTGAAACCAGTGCCGGAGTAGAACGATCTAAACGACTGACCGTCGCCCCGGTACAGTCGGTTGATGATCTTCGCCAGCATACGTGCCCCATCCGGCAGCACCTTCGGAGCTACCCGTTTGAAGTTTGCGCATTCCCACTGAAAATAATGGACGATCCTTATAGTTTTATATATATTTTATTTCCCTTGTTCTGCACTTCAATTCTATCCAGTGGCGTAGCTACCTTGGGTGGCACCCGGGGCGGAAGTTGGTGGTGTCATCCCATGGAAAGTAAAAAACAATAAATTTTATGTGATAAAGGAAATGTATCTATGTATATTACATTATGGATATTATTGGATCTATATATATATGGATATTTTTAATTATAATACTGAAGAAGTGACAATAATAACTAAGACAGAAAAGGAATTGTTATACAATTAAAATTTCTTCTTTCTAGCTTTGGCAGCTGCAAACACAGCCCAACTTTATCGAAATTTATATTTTGTATTATATTTATGTATATATTTTTCTTCGTGTTCGATGGCTAATATCCCAAGATTGCTAAGCCGCGATTGGGTCATTGTAGCCCGCAAATATTTTTTTTTTATTAATCTTCATTTACTTAAACTGCTCTCACATGAAGCTGTATACATATTATATAATTGTCTTACCTGTAAAATATTCGAAATGAATCAATCGGTCTAATCTTTTTTTTTTTTATATATATAAATTATAAACTAGCACTTGACCGCAATCCCGTGATGGTGCTCCAGGCTTTGGAAACGGTTTTGAGCTAAATCTGCGTCGCCAATTAGCCTCTTAGCACGCCTCTCCACCGAATTCAAAGTAGCCAGGCGGCATTTTACAGCGCCAGCCCAAAATGGCTGCAGTACTTCACACAGGAACGGACCTGTGCTTTGTATAATATTAGAAGCTGTTCCGGTGTGAAGTACCGCCGGACCTTTGCAATAACGCCAAGTTTCCTGGCAGCCACCTTGGCCTTGTACCGGATGAACCACGCCCAAAGTTAAGGTTCGAGGAAATCTCAACTCTCAAAAGCTGAAGGCGGTCGGTGCAATCCAAGGATACATTCCGAAGAGTAGGAGCCAAGGTGAACGCGCTTCTTTTGGCGGTGACACTATTGTGTTTTGGCGACATTGAATGCTACAAGATTGGCTTTTCCCCTGTCAGAGACAGCCTGTATTGCAACATTCGTACTCCATAGCCTCTCTTTCGGACAGGATTGATTCCTTACTAGCTCGAGCAACCGGCAGGCATCTGCAGAGAGAAAAGAACCCCGAGGAACACCGGGATTAGTCGACATGGGCTCCGATGAGCATCCGTCGACAACAACTCGGGAGGGACCGTTCAGTCAGGAAGTCTTTTACCCAGCCAGTCCGGCCAGCGGAAATGCCGTACCCTGGGGGTTTACTCAAAAGGCCAGCGTGCCATACTCTGTCGAAGGCCTTCGAGACAAAAGAAAGATGGCAATCACTTCCCCATTTTTCTCGAGGGCCTCGCCCCACAAGTGAGTGGCGTACACTAGTAGGGGTCCCCAGTTGACCGATTGCGACAAAATCCGTACTGTCGGTCATTAGGGAGATCGTTACCTTCCAGGTAAGTCAAGACGCGCGAGTTCAATACACGTTTCATAATCTTGCAGAGTATGGAGGTTATTGAAATCGGCCGTTAGTTGGTAGGATCGGCACGATTACCCTTTTTGGGCACGGGCGGCACGTTGGCAAACTTCTAGGACTTGGGCACTATACCAGTCCTAAATGAGAGGCGATACAAGAGCGTCGATACAGGAGACAACTCTAGCGCACATGCTTTAAGAACAGTCGCTGGTATACCATCTGGACCACTAGACTTATTCACGTCCAGACGACATAGTACTCTCAGAACCACCTTGTTCCTAATGCGAACCTCCGGCATTGAAGTTCCGCAATGAAGAAAATTAGGTGGAGTAGCACTGGTAGTTTCAAGACGCGAATTGAGATGCAGAGACCTTTCTCTCTCGCCGTATAAGCCAATGCTGCCGATTTTTCGTGTTCCGGCATGATTTCTGGTGAAGCCGTACGGAGGACGGGTCTGAGCAGTGGTGTTGCGATTTGTGCCGGGTACGATGCGCCTAATGCTGTTGTGTTGGGAGTTTGGTCGTGGAGGGTCTTCAGATCAACCTCCCTTTGGCTCAGCATCGTTGGTCGTGTTGTTGGGTTTAACACTGCATCACCTCGCTCAACTGCCGTCTTCCTTCCTATTCGCTCAGTTTTTCTGTGTGAATAGGTTCTTAATAAACTAGCGCGTTTTACCATCAACGATCGCATTACTGCTTACCATCAGGCGGGATTGCGGTCAAGAAAAGTAGGTGGGACTTATTAGTCTCTAGGTGGTGATGGACTGCATCGAGGTAAGGGTGCAAACCTCGAATGTTGGAGAAAATAAAATTGAATAGAATACTCTTTATTTTGTACACCATAAAGATTACAGAACATAAATAAAAAGATTTTACAAAGGGTGACACAATGGGTGGTATTTACAGACAGAGGTGCACTTTGAATGAGAGGAAGTGCGTCCGCTGTGCACATCTACTTTTCTTTTCATGCCTTTTCATTTTTAAAACTGGGTATGTTTTGTGTTGAATGTATTTTGTTCGATGCTTGATTGGTGTACAATAAAGAATATATAAATAACTAGCTGACCCGGCGAACTTTGTTCCGCCTTAAAGTCAATAAATATCACATTATCACATTTTTTACTTTTTAAATTAGGAACACTGTAAATTAAAAAAAAAAAAGTATTCCATGATTTTTTATTTCTCATTTATTTAGTGTAGCACCTTGTGAAAGAAATGAATTTCTACTTGTGCTTCGTAAATTATCTAGCTATTGATCTCTGAGATGTCGTGGTGGCCTAGTGGTTAAAACACCAGTCTCTCTTGTATGATTGCGCGGGTTCGATTCCAGGTCAGGCAAGTATCGATGTAACTTTTCTAAAGTGATATGTACTCTCTAAGTATAATATCTAGGACACCAATGACTGAACGTGAAGGAAAAAATCTTGAGGAAACCTGGACTTTATAAGTCTGAAATCGCCACCCCGCATTGAGCAAGCGTGGTGATTACACTCAATCCTTCTCTGCATGAGAGGATACCTGTCTCCAGCAGTGGGACGATAAAAAGATTGATGATGATGATGATGATCTCTGAGGTTTGTTCGCCGATTTCGCATTGTCAACGGAACAGTTTCACGGACTGCCGCCTCCCTTTGCTCTTGTGAGTGAGAAGCACGAAGTCGAGTCATAGTAAGGCGGCGCTCTGCACGTGCAATTTCTTGCTCTTCTTCAGTGCTTTCATTCAGAATGTTTCGATTTACTCTTGCATTACCGCTTTGTCGAGAAAGATTTGATGGTCTTGGTCACGGCATGATATTTTTATTGATGATAAATGGCACAGCAATACAATATTAGAAATTTTGGAGTTGAAGTTGGCTTTGTGGTTTTTTATTAGAAACTTTAAACCAGCAGAGAGTATTTATATTCTTTGCTTTAAACAATTGCTTCAACCGGTTAGACTTTTTTTTAAATATGCTCAGCTGTCATTTGCTTTCTGTTATACCATTTTTGGTATATGAATTGCTGACTTACATTTTGAATGAGTTGGACCATGTCTTATGTCACGTCACACGGGAACGACGGGGACGGGTTCTTAACTACCTCCCACCAATATTCAGCTAAATCGGTTCAGCCGTTCTTGAGTTATATATAAATAGTGAATAAGCAACTGAATCGATTCCAATAATTTTTACACCATGTTAATATTTTGTCCCAAATACATTTAGAAATTGTTACAGTGTAGTTACCGAGTGCGTCACGCAGCTTACGATACATCATCATAGTATTGTGCGCGCGCAACAGCTGACGCTAGAGGTCAACGCACCGCGCTCGCTCGCGCGCGGATCTTTGACCATATTTATGTTGGGACAACCAAGTAGAATACTCGTAGCAAGCTTATTATAACTTTGTGGTTTTTCATTATATCTTTTTGAAATTTTGTACAGAATATTATTAACTTAAAAATACTGGACACGTGTTTCCTACTTTGTGGAGGTGCTTGGGTACCAGGGTAGCACAAAAGTTTAGGAGAAGTCGAAACAATAAACCTCATTCATTCATCATTATCAAATAATCATAATACATGAAAGAAGGTTTATTGTGCATATTTTTTTGTCGTGGAAGGTACCAGGGTAGCACAAAAGTGTAGGAGAAGTCGAAACAATAAACCTCTTTCATTCATCATTATCAAATAATCATAATACATGAAAGAAGGTTTATTGTGCATATTTTTTGACGTTCAAGGTACCAGGGTAGCATAAAAGTGTGGGAGAAGTCGAAACAAAGAAGCTCATTTATTCCCACAGGAATGACGGGGAGCGGCATAGAAAGTATCCTATGTCCTTCTCCCAGTTCTTAGCTACCTCCTTACCAATTTTCAGTCAAATTGGTATAGCCGTTCTTCAGTTATAAATGATGTAACTAACACGACTTTCTTTTATATATATAGATTAGGAAGGAATATGGCAGTTGAGCGAGCTGATGCAATGTTAAACCCAACAACACGACCAACGGTACAGCGCCAGAGGGAGATTGATCTGGAGACTGCGGAGACACCCCAACCGACCGATGGTTTTTATTATTACCTGATGGACCTGCATCCTTATTGCTTAAGACACAGAGTAAAAACTCTTAATTGAAACATTTTGAAGCACACATTATTAATACATTGCTCTACATGTTCCAAAATTGGCTATGTTAAACAATGTGAACAACGCAATGAATCTTGTTGAACTGTCAAAATGAAACTCATTGCGCGCATTTACCCGCTGCTCTTGACTACAATTTCGCTTGATGGAAAACTATAGATGAGGTCTACGATGGAAGGGGAGAGCCGAATAGCTGCATATGATATGGCTGATTCCGTTAGACCCTAGATGTGTAGATCGCGTGCCTCATATAGGGATATGAAGTAGACAAAATGCCCGATTTGGAATCGAATCTTCTAGACCTGATTAAGTATATAAAAATTTGCGAGAAATCGAAACAAGTGCTGTGAAAAATGTTGTTTGAAACCAACTTTATGCTGCAACAAAAAGGTTTTAAGATTCCTGGCCCGCGTGGTGGATTATGGCCCACTCCCTAGGAATATTACAGGTTGTTATTTATTTGTTTAAGTAATGTGTGTGGCCAAGATATACAGTATGTTAAGAAAACCCTGTCCGCCCCGTGAAGGTGTTGTTAGGTATCGATAACTGATTCTACTAATGCACACAAAACCGGGCTAAACTTAAAAAAAATGCCCCTAAAAAAATAAATATTACTTCGCAAAAAGAGGTAACTTAATAAATATGCGTTAAGCACCCTTCCGCGGGCGGCGGGCAGCAGGGCACGCGGCACGTGATCGCATCGCTATTCGCTCATTATAATACCGGTGTTGTCACTTTTTTTTAAATTACCAAATTTCGGGGAAGTTGGAATTAATTCGCAGGAAAAAAAGATTAATTCAAAATTCATTTGTATTGGTACTATGATGATTACGTAAAATTTTATATTATATTTGGTCATGTGTTTACCTAACCTTTATTATCCTTATGGGTCGGACAGGGTTTTCTTAACATACTGTAGAGGTACAGCAAAAAAATAAATAATTAAATTCTAACAAATTTTAAACCAGAATAGAACCACATATAATAACTCGCAGAAGAAATGTATCAATTCACTCAATGAGCAGCTTTATGTTCTGAGTAACGGTCCATTTGTTTCATGTAACTCCATTTAATTTTACACCATTCAAAAATAACATCTATTACATACATTCATGCAGATTTAAAAAAATATCGTGATAATAATTTCGCGGATTTAAAAGCATCATTTGAAAAACATAAATAGAGTTTTGATAGTAGGAGTTGAAATAAAAAGGTAATGGTTCAGTAGAATTAGAATGGCAACGAGCCATGAAATATCTAATTCACATCACAAGAATACGTGAATGGACCTTAGACAGCGGATTGAAATAATAGAAAATTTAGTCGTAAAAATTTAGCGTAGGTTTCTAACGACATGTTACTACTAAGTTATGGCTCAGGATTTATGAAAACACCTTAGAACAATTACAATTAACTCGTGTGTAGATAATTGAATAATTATTGACAGAACGCCTTCTGACAGTGGAAGGTACTTTGATTAGGCTTGATTCAGATGGTGCCAAATATTTATAGAGATGATTACTTTGGAATGGTTTTTTTTTTCAAAAGGCTAACATGCTGTAGAGTTATAACTCATATCGAAATATCTGCAGTTCTGCCACGAATAGTAGCAGGTAGTCCTCTGTCCTACTTGGCAGAAGTTCCGAAAGATTTATTCGAAAGTGTTTGAGGAAGATTAATTTTGTAACGCCGAAGTGGTCGTACTACTTGCGCCAAAACTGTCTCAGAACCCAGAATCAAGATTAATTCGCAACAGGTAGGTAGGTACTTATTTTGGGAACATGTATAAGTCTACTTATCATTTATTAAAAAAAAGACGTTACACAACGCCCTCTTACGTCAATCGTCATTTGTTTGACACCGTGCGTCAGCGTTTGCGCAGGTATTCCGGATATCTCACCACTGTTTGGAGCGGTCGCCGTTTATCGAACATCTAGTTTGCGAAAATAAAATACAAAACGTTGGGCAGAGCTGCCAACTCGAGCATTACATACTACCCATGTCATAATGTTTTCATAGCGCACGGGATAAGGTGGCGCGTTTCATAAATATTTATTTAACGAATTTTTATTTTAGAACTAAAGATTGTAAAGAAATGAACGTTTGAAAGTTTCATCATTTTGCATGTAACTGCTGCACGCGTTTTACGACAACACGTTACGTACGTTACGGTATTTTAAACTTAATTGTATGAAACGCCTACGATTTGCATGTAATTACGCTCAGTAAGGGTATATAGAAATAGCTTTACACCGATCCAATACTCTTACAAACTTTTTATGGTATGTAGAATTATATAACCAATAATAATTGTACTATTCATTTACAGCTCTGAGACATACTTACATGTTTTACTCCAAGTGTATTTATTTTTCTTTTTGGGCTCATACACAAGTAATTTTGTGGATCTATTAATTCTGACTTCCCTATTCTGTGTTCTGATTTGATCATTCCACAGCAGTGTTTTATTAGTTTTAAAAAAGTTAAAACAAAAAATACATAACAAGCGATAAAAGTTCAGTTAAGGCTGCTAAAAATAGTTAACTACTATACGGAAAACGAGTCATAATACAGCAGAGACATACCTTGTGATCTCCCCAGGCATCTCTCTGGCATGAGCGGCCGCAATAGTAGACAAACTGGCATCCTGAACATTTCAGAACTTTGCCCCTGAAATTCATTGAGACACGGTCATTGTGTGACATAATACAACTACTGTATGTTTAAAAATACAAGTACTACATCAGTGTGAAATTATGTTTAATGTCAATGTTGTAAAATTAGTTATTATTATGAAATTCAAAAATAAATCATCGCCACACTTGTTTAATTTCAATGTCTTAATAACAAAAACTCTATGATATGTATAAGGTTTCCAATAAAAATCATCTTAAAAGATGGAATTACATTAAATTATTTAGGTTAAAGATTAATTTAAAAAAAAAAACAGTTAAAAAATGATTACTAAAAGATTTTGGTATATTTTTAAACGTTCTTATTTAAAATTATAATATATTCACATAATAATAATTAATATTAATAATTGTAAAATTTTTTTGCTTTCTAAAGTTTACGTGTTTAGCTTTTTACATACTTTTTACTTTAATATGTGAAATAGTACCATTTTATTCTGTTTTAAAGGTTTTTTATTGATTTTGCTTCTCAGTATATACAACCCTTTCCCTGCATTAAAAGTATTATTTTGTAACAAATAAATTAGCTCCACAAACTGCCAAATTAAATAATAAATTCCTTTTTGTTTTAAGTTATTTAAGAAAATTAGTAATTTAAGTAATAGTGCTAGTTGATGGCCCATTGCCTGTTACCATATCTGCACTAATACATTCTTAAGCCGTCTTATTGATAACCTTACCCTGTAATAGAAAATATTTACATACAAATGTTATGTCATTAATTTATTACAATATTTCAGCAGATCAAACTATGTCCTTTAACAACAGAATGTGATGGAAGATGTATAAACTACTACAGTCTTTGATTTGTTAATTACAAAAAAAGAAACACATTGATTTATAAATCCTAAACATCACAAAAATACAAAAAAGCTTCCCTACAAGCTTAAGCCTAGCCCATTTAGTATGTGCATGAAGGGATCCCGTTTTTTGCCTCCCATAATACAACACTTCCTGCTAACATATATATTTTCCTTGAACGAAGGATGTTTTGTGAAAATAAAAACAATTTTACTACTTACTTTTCCAGGCAACTATCGCACCGGCTCCCTTGTTCTTTAGACGACAAAACAAAAGCAAAAGGCTCTTCAGTTAGGATCAAATCACCAGCTTTTATTGACGAGTCGGTATTTCTATACTTATTCTTCATATTTAATTCTTAAGTTATAACCTAGGACTATAACTAGCGTACGTCTTCGACAGTGAAATGAATGTATTAGGAATGTCAACGTTCTATACTCCCCGAGTTGCGAGTTCTTGCGCCGAAAATATGATTTGGCGGTGGCCTCTCTACCTGCCCGTCCAAATTTAACACTACTCAATACCGGTTACATTATTTTTAGTGAAGACGCGACTACAGCCGGCATATCAAAATTAAAAACAAACAAAAAGCAGCACTATTATTAGAACAACATTTCGTCATGAAGAGTTTAATGAAAAAAGGAAAGTGAACTACAGCGAAGTGTAGCGAAGTCTTCAAAGTTAAGCAGAACAATAACATCAAATTGTTCCAGTTCAGTTGGAGCCCATATTTACCTGTTTCTGACAACAGGATAGAAATATTTGTAACACTTCGGGCAAAATAGAGATAGCCTTTCTCAATACTTAGGTACATAAAGCCGAAAGCACATCAAGCTACTGCAAACTGTCATGTATCATTATTCGATTTTCAACTTTATTATTAAATTATTATGGGTCAAGGTTTATTAGAAATTTCTGACAGTTTCGGGTAGCTTGAACTGCTGTCGTCCGTACCTACTTTATTTCGATGCGTAATTGCGTATACCAGGGTAATTTGTTAATATTTTTGACATGACTCACTAATATTCTCGTTTATAAAACTTAATTAGAAAAAAGTACCAGTAGGCCTGAAAATTAAATCCTGTCGTGACGCACACAATTAAGGGTTATGTAGATGAGATGAATTTATGTTTACACAAAAATATTATACAGCGTATTGAGAACATATCTATTACGCATTATAATTTTTTATCTGTGTTGTCTTCTGTCAGAATCTGACCGCTTACGATTTGACAATGACAGAAGATAAAAAAAAAGACTAACGAAAATAAATAAAGCAACGTGTGTCGTGTGTAGTTTTCTGTAATTTAAATAAGTAAGGCAAGAAAATGTCGCTTATTATGACTAAGGCGGCACTAGCATTAAAAAATCCCGAGAGCAACTTTAAATTCGTTAAATTTGAAGCACACAAGGCTAAAAAAAAACCATCTACTGAAAACAGTGACAATAGTGAATTACAGCCTCAAAGTCAGCATGCCAGCAAAGATTTAGACCTTAAGAAGATACGACATGAAGTTGTCAAATTTGGAATGTCTGGTTTCGACCCCACAAAGAAAGAAGAAGCAAGAATTGCACTCGCAGTTAGTTTAGGTTAGTTTACTACTCATACCTTTTCAACAACTGTTATAAATAAATAATTATTTATAGTCTGTACTAAAAACCCGCTAATGTCCCGTGGAATAAGGAAAAAATTAAGAAATCAAATACA
Organism: Sesamia inferens; assembly: GCA_037179545.1. Lineage (NCBI taxonomy): Eukaryota > Metazoa > Arthropoda > Insecta > Lepidoptera > Noctuidae > Sesamia > Sesamia inferens. The sequence goes on along the minus strand of CM073922.1, from coordinate 31,267,753 downwards.
AGTCATTTATTCCAAAGGGCTGTTCAAATATTACGTAAGCATATTTATTACAATTAGGTATTTACCCCCCCATCCCCCATGTCAGCCAAAGTAAGCAAAGTTCTTACTCCCTCCCCCTATGCTTACGTAAACATTTTCAATTATAAATGTATCTTTTTTTATTTATAATTTTAAAAATAAGAAAATTGATTTAGGATAGAGATTAGATTTTGCTGATACAGTATTCAACAAAGAGTAGGGGATAAAATATTATAATCTTATCAGGGGCGTGCACAGAGATTTTGTGTTGGGTATGCATACACACACTACCAAAATCTCTGTGCTTATAATATGGTAAAACTTAAGAAACATAACATAGACATAGTTTTAATTTAGCATAGTCTCATACTTTTCCACATGTAAACATTGAATTGATGTTTGTGCGTGGGATGTTAGGTATTTTTTTTTGTTGCCCTTTGAATACAATGACCACTCTAGGACTTTTCTAGCTACATTATTACCCTAGGGCGCAATTGGTCACCTACAAGCCCCATTTGGGGGTAATAAGGACCTATTAACCGAATATGAGAGATGTAAACATCTTTTGTTATTTAACTGTTGATTATTCTTCCTATGTATTTCACACTGACTGAATTGATAATAATATATTTGGCTTTTGCATCTTTGCAGTTAAAATCTCTTATCTTTTTCCTTCTCATCCAAATTGTGTAGTACACAATTTAGGCCTTTTGAATATAAGAATAATTTTAGTTTCTTTTCCAAATTATATAGCCCGTATTTGTATCTAATTATGATAACTTGTCTGCCATTTTTATTAATATTTAAAACATGATTTCCAGAATATAAATCTTTAGGGCTTTAAAACATTTTCCTAGCTAGCTTTCTGCTGCACCCATTCTGGGCCCATAACCTGTTGTTATTAAAATTTATTAGAGATGGATGCAGTACCTTGGAATCTTGTGATAAAATTCTTCAAAACAAATAAAATAAAATATAAACAGTTTTCCCTTTATTCTCACATGTTCACTATAACAATTTCTTACAGACTAAGTACTATATTACATTTACAATAAAATCTCTGTAAAAAGATGTTACACAAGACAACAATTTCTTTCTGACTGCTACTAAACAAGAAACATTTTTCCTCTGTCTACAGAATCTGTCTTCCAAACTTAAATATATTTAATCTAATATATAAAATTCTCGTGTCACGGTGTTCGAACTTAAACTCGTCCGAAACGGCTGGACCAACTTTGTAATCATGTCATGCAAAATAAGCAAAACAAAGACCCCTTGCACCCCCCAATAGTACTTACATAGTAAGTACTTGAATGACCCCAAAGTAGGCTGGGAATCCTCACTTTTGTAATGTCAAATACAAGTATTGACCTTCTTACCATAAATTCTCCATCCTTACAAGACCCTTTTTTATTTTTTTTTATTTTTTTCCGGGGTTGAAATCCTCATAGGATGTCCGCCGCCCTGGGGTGGGCGACGGGGTCTGTCAGACTTTTACTGACTAAAACCACCCCGGTGGCTCTTCTATCACGATTCTGCACCATGGAGTATTTAGTTCAGTACTTTCTCTCTTTTTACAATATTAGCATCACCATATTGTCATACAGATTTTCAATAGTCTTCTTCTTCTTTTTCGAGGTGAGATTCAACCTCAACTGTTGATCAGTGACCTCTGTGGAAGATACCACAATTTAGCCAATAACACATGTATCAAATTATAGAAATTCTTTGAAAATTTTATTTCACAATAATGGCGGATATCGCCAATGACAGTTGAAAAAGGCGGCCGCGTGAACCGTTTATGAGGGAGGTTTGAGGCAAAGTCATGATGTGGCCACTATGCTGTGATATTTCAATGATCTTTATGAATTATTTACAGAATGCACTTTTTACTACAAAAATAATTTTAAAAGTCCAATGATAAATGCACGTGACACTCATCTTAGCTTTTCCCGTCAAAACAACCAATAGTCTGTCACTACTTAGTTGATTCATTTCACAGTTAGTGCAGTGGTTAAGCCATTGACTGCTGCACAGCATGTCACAGGTTCAATTGTTCTGGGTCTGGCTGTTTGTGTATGTTAGTTTATATGTTTGTAAACACACCCACGATACAGGAGAATACTAGTGTGGGACAACGTTTTTAAAAAAAGAGAAAAGAGAAGAGAAGAGAATTTATGTTGAAACTTAATATTTTTAGTTTTACATAAACATAATTGTATTATAGTTTTAATATTAATACAATGAAAAACATAATACTATTTCTTATACCTTCAATTTGCAGGTGCTAAACCTCCCAAAAAGGAGTATTTAAACTACAAAGAACTTATGCAAAAAAGAAAACAAGAGAAAATAAAAGAAATGGAGGAGAAACAGCAAATGAGATCGAAGAGTGTTTTACAGACCGGTGGCAAGAAAAAGAAGGCCAACAATGATGTTGGGCACTTCCTTAGTAATTATGGAAAGGTAACCAAAAATAGACAATTCTTTTTTCACTTTTTTACTCCTGCCACCAAATGGTTGCCAACCTGCGTTATGTTTCGTAAATAGAACACATAAACCTAAGCACCCTTATTACAAAACGATATCTGACTTTAGTTTTTGGAAGTTTTGGCGGGAAAGTCAAGCTGAGAGTCACGATCATTTTTCATTGGACTTTTAAAATAATTTAAAGTGTTGTTTACTAAATAAAAGTGCGTGATTTATGTAGTAAAAAGTGCATTCAGTAAATAATTCATAAAGAACAATGAAATATCGCAGCATAGTGGCCACATCATGACTTTGTCTCAAACCTCCATCGTAAGACGGGTCACGCGGCCGTCTTTTTCGACATGAACAATTCATTACGTGACATTGGCTAAATGCACAAACCGTGCGAAGCCATAAAAGAAAGAAAGAAAACTTTAGTTTTAGACTTGACCTTTGAGTCAGTATTATTAATTTGTATTTCTAACTTTATTGAGGTTAGGTCAAAGTTCTTTTTTTTTTTTAATATATATATTTTTTTAATTAATTTATAAACCAGCGCTTGACCGCAATCCCGCCTGATGATAAGCAGTGACGCAATCGTTGATGGTAAAGCGCACTAGTTTATTAAGAGCCTATTCACTCTAGCCTTGAAGACACTCTAATTGTAGTCCGACGGAAACACCGCCGCCGGCAGATTGTTCCAGTCCCTCGATGTACGCGGTATAAAGGAGGAGGCGAAACGCTTCGGCCGGATCGTGGAGGTGTTAACAACATAAGGGTGGAAACTCGCCGTACGACGGGTCGTCCGATGGTGGAACGGAGATGGGGGAATAAATCGTGCAATTCCCTCGCACACTCCCCAAAATGTATCCTATAGAACACCGAAAGGCTGGCTACTCTACGCCTGTGCTCTAGGCTTTGGAGACCAACTCGATTTAAATCAGGGTCACCAATCAGCCTCTTCGCACGCCTCTCCACTGAATCCAAAGTGGCCAGGTGACACTTAGCAGCACCAGCCCAAATGTGGCTGCAGTACTCCACACACGAACAGACCTGTGCCTTGTACAACATTAGAAGGTGCCCTGGTGTGAAGTACTGCCGGACCTTTGCAATAACGCCAAGTTTTCTGGCAGCCACCTTGGCCTTGGGCTCAATGAACCGCCCAAAGTTAAGGTTCGAGGAAATCTCAACACCCAAAAGCTGAAGGCGGTCGGTACACTCCAAGGATACATTCCGTAAAGTAGGAGCCAAGGTGAACGGAGCCCGTTCACCTTGGCTCCTACTTTTCGGAATGGCGGTGAAAAGACACGCCTGCGTTTTGGCGGCATTGAATGCTACAAGATTGGCATTGCCCCATTCGGAGACTGCCTGAAGTGCAACACTCGTTCGCTCTACCATGGCCTCTCTTTCGGACCGGATTGATTCCCTACTAGCCCGAGCATCCGGTAGGTATCTCTCCACAACTGTGCTGTCATCTGCATACCCATAGATACCGGGCATCAGCAGATGGTTATTAGCAAGCATTAGTCGACATGGGCTCAGATGAGCACCCATCGACAACAACTCGGAGGGACCGTTCAGTCAGGAAGTCTTTTACCCAGCCAGTCAGGCTAGGGGAAATGCCGTACGCTGGAAGCTTACTCAAAAGGCCAGCGTGCCATATCCGGTCGAAGGCCTTCGAGAAGAAGAAGGCCTTCTTAATACAAACATGACAACATAGTATCGTGCTGAGCTGTAATTTGTATATAAAGAACTGCATTCCTATAATGGTTAGGCGCATAATTCAATAACCACTTAGGTGGTTTAAACCGAATCTATTTTTTTATTTTTTTTGTAATGATTGTGACATAGTTTGGCATAACTTGGGTGAAGTTAGCCGACATTTTTTTTGTTTCTTTGTTGTCTCACACTAGGAATTTCTCCTTTATTGTGGGTGCAATTCCAAACATATAATCACACATACACAAACAACCAGAGCCAAAACCTACTTGTAGGCCATACAAATATTTGTTCTGTGCGGGAATCGAACCCGCGACACGCAGCGCAGCAGTCAAACATACCACTACGCCAACCGTGCCATGAAACATTCAACCTGGATGCTATGTCTTGACCCTTAGCAAATCACTTCACCTAAGTTTTTATGATAAGTTATTTACAGAACAATTTGAAAAAAACAACCAATCTACAGTAGATGTCTTATCCCAATTGGTTAAATTCTTGAGACTTAATGAGGCCAGTTTTAACCACACTTGTATCATTCTTACCTTCTGTTTAACCACTCATGTTGAGATCAGGACAATAAGTGTTGCATTTTAGCATTGCACACATTGCATTGGAGGTCAGACGGCAGTCGCTTCACAGAAAATATCGAAGTTTAGCCAAAACCAGCAGTTAGACTGGTAAAGCGGACCCCAGACTCCAAAGCTGAAAAAGCTTCTGTTGCAACTGGGATTAACGCTGAGATGATAATTTTTTTGGTAATCAGAATTTTAGTAACTTAGTAAATAATATCTATAATATTTTATGTCATCTCCAGCCATTTTAAGATCAGTAGATATATAAATAATGTGATTTAAATCTTAGTTAGATATACCTCAATGAGAAGTTGGGCTTTCTTATAGAAAGAATGCACTTATTCTAATAGGTATAATATATAATTTTGTTCTTTCCAGGTGAACAAGAAAGATTTGAAAAAGGATGACAAGGGCTCAAAGAAGAAGAGGAAGAAAAGCAAAGTTATTTAATAAATAAATAATAATTTTAGCTTTATCTTGGTTTATTATTACTTTATAAAACGTTATTTTTTGTTTATGCGAAACCTGAATATAATTTGTTCAGAAAAAGCAACTGAATCAATTCCAATCATTTTTGACCATGTTATATTTTCCCCCTAATATATTTAAAAATGTTGCAGTGTGGTTATTGAGCGCACATTACAGTTCACAGCGGATTATAGTGTCCTAGGGCTCACGCCGCGCCGCGCCGCTGCAGGCGCGAGTTGGTGAGCGGCGCGTTCACCATATTTTTGTAGGGACGTCCAGGTAACATAACAAGTTCTGTTTCTGATTTTTCGTGATATCTTTTTGATTTTTGTTTTACATATAAAAATACTGAACACGTTTTTCGGGTTTTCGCATATACTAAAAATAACGTTGAGAAGTAATCACCTACACCCCTGGCTTATGAAAAGAAACCTTTCAAGTTCACAGTTTGATCGCCTAACATGTAGTGACTGCCTATCTGACTTCTGCAATCTTAAGAACCGTTTACTCGACGAAACTAGCGTCTTCATGATATTTTGATATTGGGGTAATATTTACAGTTAAGTGGATAAGTACCTAAATTCCATAACTTATCTATTTTCTTCTTCAGCATATGGAGGTCACTGTTTGACAAAGGCCAAGGCTTTCCACAGTGACCGGTCTTGTGCTGCCCGTATCCATCGGCTTTCCGCGAACTTCACCAGTTCATCGGTCCACCTTATTGGGGGCGTTCCTACGCTTTAAGGCTGATTTACACGGTGCAATTTAATTGCCTATGGCATACAATAAAATTGATGCAACAAATGACTTGCATCGTCTAAATGGTGTTTAGGCAATGCAACTTTTATTGTTGCATCAACTTAATTGAAGCCATAGGCAACTAAATTGTACCGTGTAAACAGTCTTTACGCTTTAAGTTTACTAGCAAAAAAATAGTTTAATGTTTAAGTTACCTACGGGTTACGGGTGGCCTGCTCGGTATTTATCAGGTGTCAGTTAATATTAACAATAACCATCTCTGGTGATTAACTAATCGATAAAGACTTTCCTAAATATGTGTTCTTAGAATTTCCTAGCCTTTTCCTAACTATTGTTACGAATGCCCCTTATGTCAATGGCATAAGGTTCAATATTGCCATACATAATTTTTAAGCCCTATATCTTGAGACCTAGGCATGGTAGAGGTAGGATATAAAAACGCATTGCTAGACCTAGGATGGCCTATCGAATGGTACAATATCTTGAGACCTAGGCATTGTAGAGGTAGGATATAAAAACGCATTGCTAGACCTAGGATGGCCTATCGAATGGTACAGGTTTCATAAACATTGTCAACGAAGTGTCGACATCGAAATTACTAGAAACTCTTCTCTTGATCGCGTCGCGTCTCGTCGTTCGATCAGCAGTAGGCCTAGTACGAGTTTTCATTACGAGACTCCATCGTCGATATCGAGCGCGTTAGGCGCTCTCATTGGTTGAGAGTTCTTACAACCTTGAAGCGGGACAATCGATGAGCCAAACGCGCTCGATATCGACGATCGAGTCTCGTAATGAAAACTCATACTAGGCCTACTGACCTATATGAAGCGCCGTGACGCCAGCGCCCACTCAGTCTGAATTTGATTATCGAAGCGAAAAGAAGCGATAAAGAAGAAGCGATCTTGGAGAACGCCTACAGCGACAACTGTAGGTATAGCGCCCAGCCAGCCACTACACATATTTTATTACCCGCTGTGGAGGCTGATTTCTTATTGGTTACCCCACTATTGTTTAGATATAGCTAATATGTAAGTGAGTGCATAGCTTGTAAGAGACATTCCATTCCATTCCATATTAAGACACATTCACGCTATTCCTGTTCACACTCTTGTATATAATTACCTTACATCACGTTACCTATTGTACACGTCTTATACATTGTACCCTTTTACTTACGTGCAATACACAACGTTCGATTTATCTGAGTTTTAATTACGTAACACGACATACGCGCTACAACTGCAACAAGCACTTCAAGGACTACGTGAAGTAACTTTTGTGGTGTTGTTGTGTGTGTATACGACACGGATTTCGTGGACAAAAGTGAAGACTTCGGTGTGACATCCGCTGCGTTCTTGACATTGCTTACTACCGTCTACCTTCGTTACCATTAACCGGCATTTTAGTACCCCTAGCCAGTAAAACTATGTTAAGGTCATCAACAAGTCTAACCAGATACAGCGGAATGCAGGATTTTATTTGAATACCTACCTACTTTGGTTCATAACTCCTTTTTTTTTTGGGCTTGGTATAACTTTTTACAACAAGATACCCTCTGCTTTGCTAGAGTTGCCTTACAATGCATGCTTTAAATGCAAATCAAATTCAACCTTTGTTGAAAGGCTATTATTCTGTAAACGACTATTTAAATGATAAGAATAGCTGGTCGCTCTGATTAACTCAAGACAATAATGTTTGTGTTCTTTCTCTAGAGTTACCTCACTACCTTACGTCATTAAGTTCATATAATTGTCTTTTTTATGTGTAGGTACTTACTATTTTTTTATTATGTATAATTATTTCCTTTATTTCAAAATATGTATTTACATATACATTACATTTTCAAATATTAAACTATGTATAGATATATAAAAACATTAAAAATATAGTAGCCCACCGGTATCGGGAACAGGGTCCAAGGTACGGGCGGTCAGGGCTCCAGATAACCTCCTGACAATGTATCGGCGAGCCGTATCCAAAAGTATCGCTTTATGAATCAAGCCCTTAAACCAGCTGCCTAAGGAGAGCCTTCTGACGAGGCTCTTGGCTATTAACTCCTGGTTGCTGAATGCCTGAATCCACATCCCACTTGTCGGCAATCTTACGAGCCAAATCAATATACTTGATTTGTCTATCTTTGTCGGGTTTCACGAGGTTCTCATCGTATAGACTGGTTATACAACAGTCATTGCACGCCGCTCTGATCGATCCATCATCACTATATCAGGCTTATTAGCAACGATAGTCCTGTCAGTAATAATGGATCAATCTCAGTACAATCTGATATTGTCACTTTCGAGAACTGGGTCGGGCATATACCTGTAGTACGACACCTCTGACTCCACAAGGTTATATTTAATAGAAAGTTGCTGATGAATTATCCTGGCTACAAGGTTGTGTCTATGCAAGTGCTCTCTGTTAGCTAGACGAGAACACCCAGAAATAATGTGCCTGATTGATTCCCCCGGTCGGTGACATGTCAAGCACCTGGCTCCCTGGTATGTGCGCCCGCCTGAAGCCAGACCCCTACCCCGCGACCTGGTAGCGGATGACGACCCCATCGCACCGGATTGACTCTACAAGTGAGCTGCACCCAGGTTACACGCGGCTCACTTGATTCATAAATACTGAACCCAACATTACACACACATTCGCCGTGCGGCGTGTACTAGAAGTTGCGAGGCGAACAGACATTCATTACTCCACAGACACCTAAACTTACATGCGTTACATGCAGCACGAACCGCGGTACGCCTACGGCGTAGACATTGGGCGATGTCACACAACACAATACCGCCTATATACCGGACCTGACCGGACGGAGTGTAATACACCCTTATTTCTGTAGGAGTGTCGAGTCGGTACCTCGACGGTCTGTCACCTGGCGGGGACATACGGCCGAGGTGTCGTGACGAAAGCAGAATTAGAGTGAATTCTGTGTCGCGTCTAGAGAAAAACTTACTGCAACTACTCACATAGACGCGCGCAACTCACGCGCGTCTAACATCCTACAGGCCCTTGTTACCAACAAGGTGAGGGGTCCGCAGTAACGGACCAACGTTGGAGTCCGCGACCAGGGTGAGAGAAGCCCAGGCGTTGCACGCCGCGCCGCGTGTAGCGATTACCATATGGTCGTTTTAGTTCGGCAGACTTCGTCATGGTGTTTGTGTGCGTGCGACTAGATGTATGCGTGCACACTAGCTGCTAACTCTGTCTATTCGCTAGTACTTTCTTTCTTTTCGATTTGTCTATGATGTTGAGATGTCCATTTTTGTTTCTGGTTCTCCTTATTTGTATTATACTTGTACCCAAATTGCTTAACATAGGTACTACCTATCATAATTTGAATTATTTTGAAGGATCCATATTGTTTTGTATGTTCGAAAAGTTTGTGCTCAACATCGTAAATAATGCAATGAATCTTACTGAACAGTAAAATTGCTACTGTTAGTGTCTAAACAAAGATTCCGCTGGATTCTTGGATTAAGTTATTATTTTGTGGGATCCATCCATTGCTTTGTTGAAAAATTTGTGTGTTCAACAACGTAAATAATGCAATGAATCTTATTGAACTTTCGAAATTGGTACTGTTAGTGTCTAAGCAATTACCCCTCTGGATTCCGGAATGAAATTTTTATTTTGATATTTTGAAGGATCCATCCATTGCTTTGTCGAAAAGTTCAACGTAAATAAAGCATTGGCCCCGATTTTCTGGTTCACAAACTAAACTAAATTTAAGTTCAGTGCATCTTTTTATTTCATCAACCTTGAGCCTTAATGCTTTAGGAATAAAGTTGAAAATTTAATAATGAAATCTGTCAGATTGTAGTAGTTTGATGTGCGTGTGTGGCTAAGCAATTATCCTGCTGGATGACTGGATAAGTTACTATATTATGTAATTTTGTACAGAATTCGATTTAAATTCTTTAGATAAAAATGAAACAAGTTCTAAATGTTAAATATTTTATGATTAAAAAATAACTAGGTATAATAATTATAATATTTACAATAACATAAATACATTAGTACATAGTATTACGCCGGCAAGTTCTTTTTTTTACAATAAATAGTTTTAAGCATTTCATTAAACATAAAATACACAATAACTAATAATATTAGTTTACACATAGGGTTCGAAATATTTGATAGCAGTCGTCATAGGTTTTTCGTTGATTTTGTTCGTTGTAATATTATTCTTCACACGCATCTTTATATCTCTAGGCTTCAGCACACTCTTGTGGTTGGCACTCGGCGGCCTCAAGCCCAGGTAGTGCTTGCTCGGCGTGAAAATAGACTTAGAACTAAGGCCAGACGTCTCTAAGAAGAAATCGAAGGTTCCCTTGGTTTTAGGCGCATTTATCTCTGGATTATTATTCAGTACCATCCTCGGCTCGCACTTCACAGTATTGTAAGAGCCGCTGTTGCTTCCTGACGAATTACTGGACTCAATATCTGAGTTCCTTACAGATTCAGTCTCTAAATTCTCTATATTTGATAGGAGATCAGGCTTATTAGACAACTTAGCGTTTTTCGACAAGCCTTTGTTTAAGGCACTCTCGTTATTTTCAAGAAAGTTATCATTGTTTCCATTGTCATTATTATTAGCAGTATTATGCTGTTTATCTTTATCAGGTACATTGGTAAGATTTTCGGTTACAACATCAGACATGGAACCGTCACTGCTGCCGGAGCTGATGCGATATTCCTCTGCAACTATGCTGCCGAGTTCATCGTCTATCTTAAATTCTTCAAAATTTTGGGACAAATCGAATTTGTCCATATCGTCGAAGTATTCTGCTTTGTGCATTTCTGCATTGATCGCTTGATTTTTCTCGGGACCATGGTTGAACTGATTGTCTAGATCTGTCAAATTAATCTGCTTATTGCCCCCCTTACCGCCCTTGTTGATTTCAGATAGTATAGAAGATACTGTGTTACCCATTTGTATGGAGGCACGAGGGTCCAATTTTGGTTGCAGAGGATGCATAGTAAAGTTAGTCAAGTAACTGTCAGTAGTTTGCTGGAAGGAGCGGCTTTGTTCATCGTTCGGTTTCTCATCTTCGTCCGGAATGATGATCTCAGTGACATGAGGAAGTTTAGGAATGTCTTTGTCACTGATCTTGTTCTGGATCCTTGGCAAAGATACCACTTTTGCAACGCTGTTTCTTGGAGTGACAGCGTGGACTGGGTACTGCTCATTGTGGATCTCGACCGTTGGCTGTGTGAGTAGCAACTCCCTCTTACCATTGCTGACTACTGGAACATTTATCTCTGAAATGGAGCAGTAGTCAGGCTCTATACTGTTGACAGTTGCTACTTGTCCCACTTTTCTCATCTTAACATCTGCAACCCGTTGGTTAGCCGCAACGGTTTCAGAGTCTAATTGCTCTGTCATTTGTTTGACAGTGTTTTCAGCTTTCCATTTAGCCGAAAGGTTCTTTGGCTTTGGCGGTAGGGCGGGAGGAGTTCTTGGCACTTTTCTCTTATTGAATATCTTCATAGACCCAAGCTCATTATCAATTTTTCTTTCAACGACATTGTTAACGTTACGATTTTCTAAGTTAGCGGCCATGTTTTTCACTATAGAGCCTCTTATTTTAGGAACAGCTGGTTTATCAATGGCTTGCACGGTACGTGGAATGGGAGCTGGTTTAGATTCATTACCTTTCGTAATGATGGGTTCATATTCATTGCTGTACAAACTTTGAATCTCGTACTGAAAGCCTTGAGCTGTGTTTGGCACTTCATAACTGTGTTCAGATGCTGTCTCTAAGCTGAACTTAACGATCTTATTCGCTCTCTTATCTGATCTAGGCAGCGTGTTGCTAGTGTTACTCCTTACTTTTTCATCATAAGAGATACTGTTAAGAGTGGAGAATTGAACACGCTTTGTTGATGCTTTAGGGCTGGGTGCTTCACTAGACTTGGAATTGTCATTGCTACTATCGTCTAAAGAATTTTGGAGCAATATTTGATTGACGCACTCCAGTACCGGATTATTTTTATAAATCTCATTCGTAGGGTTGTCATCTGCATCACTAGTGCTAGCATACCAATTTTCATTAACTTCAGCATTAACTGCATGTTTACTTAAATTTGACTCTATGTTATTGTTTTTATCATCAAACATCGAACTGAATCTCTCATTGTTGTTCATTATGTTATTGCATAACACTTCGTTTTTGGCGGCTACTATTCCAGCATCAAGTATGCCACTGTTGAAACCAACTGCTAACAGGTCATCTGATGATTTAGATTTATTGCTTAGTGGCCTTTGATCCAAACAGTCTCCTTCTTGTTCTGGATCACTAACATTACAATACCAGGGCTTCTCGTTGCTCTCTTCGCTGAGGACATTACTCAGGAAAAGTTGTCTATTCGCTTTTATTTCATCTGACGCTTGCCTTTTGATTCCGTGTGATCTTTCCATTTTTGTAGAATACGTTTTCTCGGATTCACTGGCAGTGTTTTCTTGCTCTTTTTTGGCAGCTTCACCAATGAGCTGGTCAATTTTCAATGAAGCTTTTCTGATATCATTAGCTATTTGGTTTGCGGTGATTTCGTCATCATGGTTTACTTGGTAGCTCATACCAATGCACTCTTCAGCACTACTGCTGTTGTGGGTTTGGTTAATGTAACCCTTCTGCGTGTTGTCTGCATACTTATTATTGTTCTTCCTTCCCGAATATTTCCTTGACCTTCTGAAGACGTCTCGTCTCACAAACGCTTGTTTATTTTTGATAAATGTACCCTTGCTGCCGATACTAGCTGTGTTCCCTTCTTCACTGGAACTCGTATTTCCGTAAATAATTTCGCTTTTCGGTAACTGAAAGCTCTTACTTAGCCTAGTATTTTTTTGGAATACCGGTGGAGAATTTCTTTCACGATAACTACAGCTTCTAACGAACGCATTTTGGAATCTGGAATCTGTGCTTTCTAAGCTTTGGAATTCCGGATCAGTTTCAATGTTGGTCTGTTCGCTGGTGAAGCCGAGCAGTTGCTGGCAATTGCTGCAGTACGATTTGCGGGCTTTCAATTTAGCGATTTCTTCCTGCTGAGTTTTGATGAACTTTTCTTTTTGGTGGAGAGTGATGCGTATTTGTTTCTGTTCTCTGGTGAGGCGGGATTCTAGCAGGACCAACGATCTCAGTACTAGCGCTAGTTGGTCTTGTCGGAGCCGCCTCTCTTGCACCGCCTTCTTGTCTCTGGCGGCGAGGGCGTGTCCTGCTTCCACCAGCTGGTGCCTCTGCTTTAGGACGGATTCAGACTGCTGCTGCAGAGCGTTGCGCACCGCGTCCAACTCCCGCCTTAACTCCATCGCTTCTGAGCTGCTATCCATCTGGAAACAGAGAGAGAAATATTCGTCAATAAACAGTCAACTCGTAAGTTGTAACTATTATTGCAATAACAGTGACATTTAACTTCATAAAAGGTTCGTACAGTCTATTTAAAAGATCGATCCGATAGCAGTGAAATGTCAAGTACGATTGATACACGATTCCTTATACGACTCGAAGAAATTAATGTCGTCTAATGACGGTGCGTCTTTGATCATCGCATAAACACTGTTATGATAGTTATCTTGTTTAGCGATGCAACGAGCGGTCAGAGTCCAACACGCAATAGTAAGTGAACGAGGTCACTGGCCAAGACATAACGTCTTGTGTACATAATTATCAAAAGCGGATTATGTTATAATTATTTTAATTAAGTCACTATTTCCTGATAACGTTCGGTCAATTCTGAGTTCTCTTACGTGACAATAAAGTTTTAAATACGACGCAGATATTTCGTCGCTGCTTTTTATGTTTGATAAGAAGTAAATCAGAGCATAACAGCTAAGCTTATCGTTTGTGCGGGAGCAGATAAGACGTCGCGAGAGAATAGTGTTTTTAATAATGTTACCGTAACCTTATTCTTACACTTCCTTGTTATTTTGGAAGTTTGATAATGTCAGTGTGCTAATTGTAAGGCCACGACTCGAGAGATAATGAGTCATAAGTCAGGGTCGATAACATCAATGGCAATTATGTCATAATATTTATTCTAATGAGTAACGTTTGAGTTTTCCACTATCATCACAAGAGGATAGTTTGAGTAGGTATCTGCTTAATTATCATATAGGAATGAATACTGATTTCTAATGGTACCTACTGAAAAATCTGCAACTTTTTGTTTTTTTTTTTAGATTGCGCCACTATCGTAGGCGCGTTTACAAACATTGAAACTCACATAGACAAACAGCCAGATCCGAAACAACTAGCTAGGCTATACACAATTACACATATTTGGTCCGTGCGGGAATAGAACCTTTTTGCTACAAAGCCATTCACATACGAAGGTAAGATAAAGAATGAGGTATTCTAATACTTAAATCACGTTTGAGGCTAAGTAAAAGTCGTGCAATGGTGGTCTGACAGTACGAGTGTACTTAACCTCTATGAATGTATGTTATAGCATTGACGAAAGTTTAAGCTGCCCAGCCTCCGGCTTATCTGCTGCTAGCTAGTTAATATATCCTACTATAAAGAGTGTATCTTACATCGATGCACAAACGAGTACCATGGATCCAGTACATGATTCTGAACCCCCCAGTGGTGGAATTTTTCGTCCACTTATTCATGATTTAAAAAAAAAAAAATAGTTTTTTTCACTTTAGACCGTTTATAATTGCTATACAACCCAATAAGATTTTAAAGTAAAAATTAATTAATTCGCTAATCACACAGAAAAGCACAATGAAAACAAAACTCGAAAAACTATCTTATCAGCTGATTTAATAGAGTTCACATCAGGGATCAACGTCAGACCTACAAACCCGCACGGCGGCACGCTTGCAACGTTCAAAGGCCGAACCGACACTTATTTTTAAACATTGTTAGGTATTTCTGTAACCGTTCATTACCGACATTAAATGACTATCATAATTTTATTAGTGGCATGCGGTCTAGCCTTTTCGCGAAGTTTGCGTTACGATGTCAGATACACCCTGTATATTATTATGAATGCGAAAGTTTGTATAGGCTGTTTGTTACTCTTTCTCGCTAATACCACTGAACGGATTTCGATGTTTGGCACAGAGATCGTTTTTGTCCCGATTTTCCCAAGGAATCGATTAAGCTGGTGACACCGTAGAGCCTAGCTAGTTTTCAATACAACGTTATTTTTATTTTTTTTAATATAATATAAGTACATAATATAGTGTTTGTTCAGAATAAGCAACTGAATCGATTCCAATCATTTTTAAACCATGTTATAATTTTTCCCAAATACATTCAGAAATTGTTGCAGTGTTACCGAGCGCTCAATTCAGTTTACGATAGGTCATAGTAGGTACTTGGCGCGCAACAGCTGACGCCACATGTCAACGCACCGCTCGCCTGCCCGAGCGGACCGTTGATCATATTTTTGTTGGGACAACTGAGTAGGATAACAAGCTCATAACTTTTGGTTTTTCATGATATCTTTTTGAAATTTTGTACATAGATTATTTACTTGAAAACACTGGACACATGTTTCGGGTTTTGCATAAACAAAAATAATGTATTATAGAGCTCCTGAGATTTCAAATATGTATTACATTGCATAGAATCTGTTAACCAATGTATCTGGTGTAAATGTAAATAAATGGATCAGAAATCGTACTTGTGGATGTCCATTTGTAGTGGCACTTTCGAATTGATTTAATTAATATGTGATTTGATTCTTTAAACGCCAAGTTATTTTAATCATAGGTTCATTTAGTAATCTCAATCTACGATGAATTTTCTATTTCCTGATATTGGTACCCAGCCCAGAAGACGGGGAAGACCCCGTCTTACATGGATGTCCGTTATTGACAGAGACCTAAAAAGAACGCAATTAATATCTCGGACGACCCAGTACAGAACGTCTTGGCGAATATTAACCAGAAGGGCCGCCCCAAATAAATGGGATTAAGGCCAGGCAGAAGAAGAATAATACTTATGTTTAACTTATGTTTCTAATCCATTTGTTTATTTAAGTACATATTCTATACATTGTAATACATATTTCAAATGTTTGGAGCTCCAATTATTATATAGAAAACTAGCTACGCTCTACGGTGTCACCAGCATAATCGATTCCTTGGGAAAATCGGTACAGAAACGATCTCTGTGCCAAACATCTTTCTACGAATAGACAGAATCTAAAAACAGAGCTGAGTGGTAATAGATTACTCAAATCCTTTCCTTATATACAAGAAAAGAGAAAATCTAATTTATTTTGATTTCACAACTTCACTGATTCACGGTTCACTTGGCGCTTCCAAATCTCCAATTATTGAGGACGAAAAATTACTTAAGTAATAAAATTGCGATCTCTTGTTCACAAACCAAATTAATATGAAGTTCAGTGCATGTTTTTCTATCTAGTTCATTAAGAAAAGGATAGAAGTTAGCATACTAGGTTAGTTCTTTCTTTCATTCTTTCTTTTATGGCTTCGCACGGTTTGTGCTATTAGCCAATGTCACGTACTGAATTGTTCATGTCGAAAAAGACGGCCGCGTGACCCGTCTTACGATGGAGGTTTCGCAGACAAAGTCATGATGTTGCCACTATGCTGCGATAATTCACTGTTCTTTATGAATTATTTACTGAATGCACTTCTATGTCTAAATAAGTTTAGTTCGGGTTAGTCAGATATGTTATGTACTTACATGTTGGATGTGCATGCTTTTTCTGTATTATCCGACTATAGGTAACTTAGTTTAGACAACGAAGCTTTAGCTGTAAGCTGTTTTCGCGTCGAGCTCTCGAGCTAACTGACCAGGCAATCCGATGCTCGTGAATTTACAGTAATCAATCAATTTCACATATAAATCAAAGGTCGGTCGTAACTGATCCAGTGGACTTTGAACTGTTTGTTTGTTTTGATGAATTTCGTTGACACTGTTAATTTATAGTGTTGTCAAACAGGTAATTTCTGTGATATTCAGCGGAAAATATTGTTTCATAGTCATTTTAGGCCTAAGCGTACTCGGTATAGCGGCGCCTGCGCTGGCGCCGTAGTACCGACGAGTGACGCACGACTTAGAAAGAAACCTGCTAACTAAGTTACTTTTTGTTTGTATGTAAATTTATTATTATAGATATCCTTACAATAAAGCTGAAGAATTTTTTTGTTTGTTTGAACACCCTAATCTTTAGAGGTATCAGTAAGATTATAAAATATCTTTTTGCGTTAGATACGTAATAAAAAGTAAGAAATAAAAGAAAAGAAGATGAGAAAAGCACTCGGAGGAAAACACAAACCTTTTTTATTATTACAGGTTATTTTGTAGGGCCGGGAACCAAGCAGAAACAAATAAGGCAGAAATAACGCTGAGCGCAAAACGAAGTAGTTATGGACGACAACAAGTCAAGCTACCCGAACCTGTCCAATTCCCAATCAAACTTGAGCCTTAATAGTTTAGAGATAAAGTTGAAAATTGAATAAAGAAATCTGACAGATTGTAGTAACTTGATGTGCTGTGGTCTGTACTTAATAGCGCTGGCGGGTGATGCGTTAAAAAGGGCAGCGGCGGAACCTTATCTCGGCGCAAAATTCGCCATGTTGATGTCGCAAAAAGACCCAGTTCTTGCGCACGACGCGTAATGGATTGTCTGGGATTTCCCCGCACACTGTCTTGAACGGCAACAATATTCTCCAACGATCTTGCGTTTCTTTGACGGACAGGAACTGCTGCATCGATCACCGACCCGGTTGTCCCAAATTTTTTTTATCAAACGACTAATTGTGGACTCTGCAGGACGGCCATGAACGCCATAAATTGGACGCAACGCACGGAACGTTAGGCGAATAAAGCACTGATTTTGATAATAAATTTTAATAATTTCTACTCGTTGTTGAAGCGTGTAGCGTTCCATGGTAAAATGTCACGACTAAATATGTATTCATGCCAAATTTGACAACTGTCGCAAGATGGCCGCTATGCGCTGTCATAGTTCGAGCGTCCCTATTGAAAAATCCTTTATAAAATACTTAGTTGTATGTTTATTAGGAATGCAGCTGTATTTTTGTTAATAACACTAGAGCTCTGTTTTACACAAAGCTAAGGTTATTTGAGACTATTGTGACCGCCATAATATAGTGTCCGCAATTTACCGTTACATTACATAGGTATTTAATTACGTTGGTGTGTTTTCCTAGAGAGGGCTTTTAGACAGCACATGCCACAGCATCTGGAAATGGTTCCCGATGCCATAGTATTTATGACGTGAATCACTGCTGCAAGACCGTTGCACTATGGATTTAGTAAGTAAGTACTTATAATGCAAAATGTATCATAGAACTGTGTGTCACATTTTCCAAAGGAGGTATTAAAAAAATATTCATTTGCACTGTCCAGGTCGATACCGATAGGACTGCATTAATTACCTACACAGTAACTGCATTAATTTAAATTAATTCCTCGACACAACGAGAGGAGTTTTTTTTTTGACGCGTTAATTCCTTGTTCATTGTTTTTATTTTCATAGATAAATAAATAAAACGATGCGTTTGTCATTCATTATATGAAAAAGTACTCTGTGGTCATTCATGAACGAAAAATGACTCTTGGGACTTGGGAGTTGGGTGTACAATAACAGTTCGTATAGGCATTCATTGATGATTCAGTGAGAACGTAATAGAATGTTTATAAAATAATATAATCAAGTTATTTACAAATTGCTATTTTACACCAAGGTGTTAATGTGCAAAGTGGCAATGATGACGATGACCTAGATTTATCGATTAGGTGGTTTGATCCTAGATAGGTGCTTTACTTTATGTGAATTTATTATTTCATCACCACCGTCTCAAAACGATGTATTTTATTTAAAAAAAACAGTTTCTGCCAATCTTTCAGAAGATCTTTTGTATCTTAGTTTATTATACAGAGCTGCTTACGCTTGCTTCCCATCCATCTACATATATAATGCCATGTCCCATGTAATCTGTTTGTAATTTCATCCTTTAAAAATGTTATGAATGAAACAAAACTTTCCTGTATCCGCTGACATAACCGCCACAGTTACCTATCGAAGGAAGTGGCTTGTTATTCGCTTGCGCCGGGGCACTGTTGCTGCGCAAACCTATGGGTTATTGCCACAGGAAATTCTAAGCATATCACAGAATAACGGCTATTTATTTAATTGCTAGGGATATGAATCTTCATTTGAGATAGATAGTTATGATAATAAGTAGCGATCAGCCCCGGCTTCGCACGCGTATAATGCTGATACTAAATACACTATAGAAAAACTATGAACGTTTGTACTTATATAAAAAATAGTCGTCCTGCTACTTTTAAATATGTAATATCTTCGATAATATTCATTTAAATCATATGCTGTAAAGGGTCATATAGATCCGTATTAAATCAACAATGTATTTAAATTATTAAATTGGATAAGGATTAATGCTGTATTGGTTAAAATCGCTTCGAAAATTAGCCATTATTTGTTGTAAAAAGTAAATGACAAAATGTTATTGTGGGACATCCATAAGATATAGACATATACCATCGCGGACTTTTCTGTAGACCTTTACAACGTGTACAATACTTAGTACATAAATTATTTTAATAAATCTCGTAGGGTTTAGCCTGCGTTTGCAATGTAAGTAGAAACTTATACTTTTTCTCTACTATTTAATGGATGTTACATATAAAGCGACTTTTTTATATACCATACTAGCTTTCCGCCCGCGGCTTCCCCCGCGTGAAATTCGGTTATATCGCGCTTTATAGATTTCCCTCGGGAATATCAATTTTTTTTTTCAATAAAAGGTAGCCTATGTCCTTTCTCAGGGTCTAAAGATTGTCTGTGCCAAATTTCATCAAAATCGGTTGAGGGGTTTAAGCGGGATAGCGTAACAGACAGACAGACAGAGTTACTTTCGCATTTATAATATTAGTATGGATTGTAATGACTATGCACGTAAGCACATGCACTGCGAAGGTAGGTTGAAATAATATTGTGATTATAAAGAAAACTAGGTTGTTATGTTAATTAGTGCATAGAGGCCTAATACGATAGAGGAAAAAAAAAAGATTAAGTTCGATTTTTAAGAAAACCTATCGTGGTTCCGAAACAAACATCACCAACTTTGTCCACATCGATAAAACATTTCACTACACTCGTAAACTTTCAAACAAAAACACGCTTATTTCGCTAAGGGTTACCATTAGCCATATCTTTCCAAACACGTATTTGTTCAATACGATATTGATACATAAAGAAGTGTTTGTTCAAACCTGCCTTAAATATGTTGGATAGTTTGCACACGTGCCTCCGATAACACAACTATACAAGTTGGTAGTCCTAGTGCCTTCTGTAACAGCACTGTGTTGACTGAGTGTCGATAAGAGCATTCCATTACTAATAAACACTTGCCTATGTTATCAAGGACTTGTAAATCGTACAAATGTATCGTTAGTAAACATTAGACAATGGCCCCGATTGCCTAACTCACAAACTAAACGAAATTTAAGTTCAGTTCTTTATACAATATGTAAAGAAAACCCTGTCCGATCCGTGAAGGTATTGTTAGGTATCGATAACTGATTCTACTAATGGATACAAAGCCAGGCTAAACTTAAAAAAAAAAACCCTAAAAATATAAATATTTTCGCAAAAACTTAATACATGTGCGGTAGGCAATCCTTCCGCGGGCGACGGGGGGCAGGGCACGCGATAATAATATCGTCAAAATGGTGTTGTCACTTTTTTAAATTACCAAATTTCAGGGAAGTTGGAATTAATTCGTAAAATTTTATTTTATATTTGGCCATGTGTTTACCTAACCTTCATTATCCTTATGGGTCGGACAGGGTTTTCTTTATATATTGTATATGATTAAGAAAAGGACAGAAGATAAAATGTCAGTTTAGACCTGTCAAATTAGTTCGCGCCTGACGTAAATTGACGTATTTTTAGTTGTCATGTTTATAATTAGGTTTAAACTGTCTATGGAGTATCTTAATTTGACAGGATTAAACTAATTATACAAGATTATTTTTTGTTTATGCGAAACCTGAAACACGTGTCCAGTATTTTTAAGTAAAGAATGTATGTATAAAATTTTAAAAAGATATATCTAATGAAAAACCACAAAGTTATGAGCTTGCTATGCTACTCAGTTGTCTCAACAAAAATATGGTTAAAGCTCCGTTCGGGCAGGCGAGCGCGGTGCGTTGACCTCTGGCGTCAGCTTTTACAGCAGGGGCGATCGCGCTAAAATAATTCAACCAAAACAGAATTGGATTGCAACCAAACCATAACTTTTGTTATGTTTCGTATCGCGCTAACGGTTTAACCATAACTGGAACGCAATTGGAACGTAACCGCTGTCAAATGAAAAAGTTGAAACAAAGCTAACTTTTTCTATGCCATGTCAAACTTAAGTCTAAACTATTAGATTTACTTATAATTGTTTTAGTTTTAATTATTATATCTGATGAAATGTATCGCTCATACCTACATTGATTTTACTTCAACCGAAGTTAAAACTTTAGCGCGATACGAAATGTGATCGAAACTAAACCATAACTTACTGGATTAGATACGAACCAGAGTTAAACTTCTATTGTTTTATTTAGCGCGATCACCCCCCTGGGACCACATTACAATAATTTCTAAATGTATTTGGAAAAAACATATAACATGGTGTCAAAATTATTGGAATCGATTCAGTTGCTTATTCTGGACAAATTATATTCAGGTTTCGCATGAACAAAAATAACGTTGTATATTTATCTTCTATTCTTTTTTTAATGAAATAGAAAAAGATGCACGTGACTTAAAATTAGTTTAGTTTGTGAAAAACAGAGTCGGCGCCAATGTTTGTTAGTAACGCATCTTCGAGAATCGGCGCCAATGTTTGCTAGTTACACATCTTTGAGAATCGGCGCCAATGTTTGCTAGTTACACATCTTTGAGAATCGGCGCCAATGTTTGCTAGTTACACATGTTTGAGAATCGGCGCCAATGTTTGCTAGTTACACATCTTTGAGAATCGGCGCCAATGTTTGCTAGTTACACATCTTTGAGAATCGGCGCCAA
This sequence comes from Sesamia inferens, assembly GCA_037179545.1. Classification (NCBI taxonomy): domain Eukaryota; kingdom Metazoa; phylum Arthropoda; class Insecta; order Lepidoptera; family Noctuidae; genus Sesamia; species Sesamia inferens. Next base: position 31,245,677 of record CM073922.1, on the reverse strand, counting down.
TGTTTGCTAGTTACACATCTTTGAGAATCGGCGCCAATGTTTGCTAGTTACACATGTTTGAGAATCGGCGCCAATGTTTGCTAGTTACACATCTTTGAGAATCGGCGCCAATGTTTGCTAGTTACACATCTTTGAGAATCGGCGCCAATGTTTGCTAGTTACACATCTTTGAGAATCGGCGCCAATGTTTGCTAGTTACGCATCTTCGAGACCTTTTAAATTACGAAACATTGATATCATTCTTCTGCTCTTAACCAATTAATTCTCGTATTTTCTTCTATACTTCTCAATTAGTTATCATTTCAGTATTCATCCCCATTTTCCACACATTTTTACACACCGCCCATTAATCGTTTTTTTGGTACTACTACTTTAGTATTTGGTATCCTACTATTTATAGCCATCCAAATTCGTTTCTTCCGGACATTGAGGTTCGTATTCCAGAAGGAAACTCAAGTATTGATCTCTGTTTAAGCATTACTTAAAACTAGTTTCAACCAATCAAAAGGCTTCAAACGAGACTTAAGTAGAGCTTGAGTTTTGAGTGACGTTCTGTAATACGGACCTGAGTTGCTTATTGGACATTGTGTAGGTAGGTATCTGATTTTCTCCTCGAACCAAGCAAAAGAATTGTTTCTTTTTGTATGTGTAAATCATATAAAACATGCTACATACTTGGAAGCGTCACTTTCCACCTTACTAGGTACCTACTGCACTATGAAAAAATCTGTCTTAGAAGAGTATGATGATGACCTTTCCTTTACCTACTCGTCTGCTTAATCCACAATTCCCAAACAAAATATAAAATCTTTACCTCGTTTTTTTTATTTATTTGCACAAATATATTATCGTTCCTATTCGTTATTTTTTTTCTATTTTCATTGACTTACATAACTAATTAGGAAATTATGAACAACACACTTAAAAATTAAAACTATGACCACATGTGACCTCATTGCCCAAGGCAAACTCTCAGTAATTCGACGGCATAACATTTCAGAAGAGTGCGTACCTATTAGGTACATGTATGTATCTATACTAATATATAAAGCTGAAGAGTTTGTTTGTTAATCTCAGGAGTTTATTACTGGTCCGATTTGAAAAATTCTTTTTGCGTTGGATAACCCATTAATCCAGGAAGGCTTTAGGCTATATAACATCACGCTGCGACTAATAGGAACGGAGCATGTATAAAAACATTTCGAAAACTATGCGGGTGAAACCGCTACGCGCAGCTAGTGTATAATAATTCGTGACCATTGGTAAGTAATTAATACTTAATTATATATGTAACACTCGCCTTGAATGGCCAGAGGAAGTCGCGGCCGTTGACTCGTGATAAACAGGAGTGAGCACACGTATTGCTAATATTGTATACATGCTGTTTAATTTTGCTGTTTAATGCTGTTTTGTTCTATATAGTATAGAACAAAACAGCATGTTCAAAGCATCGGAATATAGAATAGAATACTCTTTATTATGTACACCTTATACATAACAGAACATAAATATAAAGATTTTACAAAGGGTGACAAAATGGGCGGTCTTATCGTTAAGACACACACACCTAGTGATATATTGAGAAATCAGCAAAAAATTTGAACCTGAGTTTTTACATATTTATGTAAAAGTAGTGTAGTACCTACTTTACTAGTATCCCAAATATGTAGAACACTGCATTTGGTTACCTACTAGCAAGCAGGCACCGATCACTTTTACACGTCATGTTTTTTTTTTAAACTAGATGAAACCGGCTTTTCCTAACTGACTACCTCTGAGAAGAAATAGCCGAAACAAACTCAGGGATCATCGTCTTTTTTCAAGTCATAAAAATGAAAATGTTTACAATAATTTTCGTTATAATTACGCATATTGCTTAATAACAATGCTTAACAGAGCGAGCAGCTCAGTCCCAAGCTTTTTTGTCTTCTAAATAATCTGTGATTTTATAATACTTAACCCTTTTTGCAAAGTTTGGCCTTTATATAGTTTTTACATCGTTTAATGGGTAAGTTTCGAATGTCCATGGGAAGCTTGTTGTAAAAGTGTATACATTGACCCATGAACGAGTTGCCTACTCTGTGGAGACGAGTGTGATGTACAGCAAGATTGTGTTTGTTCCTGGTATTTATATTATGAATATCGCTTATTTTCTTAAAATTCGAGTAAAGACATGAATCTGTATAAAAACGTAAAATAAACTCATAAATTAATTTCAAACATTTGTTTACACACAGTTCTTATGTAATCATCCTATAATGTTCCCACTGTTGGGACACAAGCCTCCTCTCGGTGAGAGGGAATGGGCCATAATCTACGCGGGCCCACACAGCAGCGGTATCCTAGTGGTATCTGCCGCGACTTACCAAATTGTAGGTTTTAAGAGGGGACTCTAGTGCCGAGGAATTTGTAAAATAGGTATTTGATGAAACTATTGCCGTCGCGCTGCTTCCAACCACTCCCGGTCAAGTGCGAAAAGGACAGTTGCAGCTCAGACTGATTTTACCTACAAAAACGTTGACCAAAAGACGTTTCGTATTCCGCTGTTTCCTTTGGCTTCTATTTTTTTTTTGTCAAAACGTTAGTCTAATAGTGATCTGAACATCACGGTAAAAATGGGTTATTTTTCGCGATTTTGAAGTATCGTATTTCTTTTATTAATTAAAATTCGGAAAACATCAAATGACGGTGTAAAATTGTAGAAAAAAAAAAAAAAATTGCTGTAAAAGCATTTTCCACGAAGAAAAGAGCGGAATACGTTTGTATAGAGAAAGCACTAGAGAGCGTTTTCCCTCTTAAGTTCGAACTTCATCAGGCGCTTTACATTGTGTAAATTATTTCATCACCACAGTTCTGAAAACGGCTAAGGAAAACATCAAAAACTTCGTTGACATGTGACATCTATCAAACCGCACATGAAGTTCTAAGAATGATTATTAATTGGGAGTTTTGACAGGAAAGCTAAGATGAGTGTCACGCGCGTGTCGTTTACTAAATAAAAGCGCGTGATTTATGTAAGTAGTAAAAAGTGCATTCAGTGAATAATTCATAAAGAACATTGAAATATCGCAGCATTGCATCTTTGCATCAAATGTCCTCGTAGTCGGCTCACGCGGCCGTTTTTTCAACTGTCATTGGCAATATCCGCCATTATTATGAAATAATTTTTTTAAAGGATTTCTATCATTTGTTACACGTGTTATTGGCAAAATTGTGGTATCTAATCACAGAGGCCATTGAAGAGTTGAAGTAGTATTCACTTTAAAGAAAAGAAAGAAAGAAAAGATGATTATTAATTAATTGACAGGAAAATCTCATAGCTTACAGATTACAGCGACACCAAAGAATATCTAATTATTATCTCCAACGCCATAACAATGTTTTCTGTATCTAGATGGAAAATTTTAGAAACTGTAACCCCAAAGCAGCGGAGTAATTGCGTAACCCACAACAATAGGAATAAATAATAAATAAATATATACTGACAAATCACACAAATTGAGCTAGCCCCAAAGTAAGTTCGAGACTTGTGTTATGGGATACTAACTCAACGATACTGTATTTTATAATAGATACATATATAGATAAACATCCAAGACCCAGGCCAATCAGGAAAAGATCGTTTTCCATTATGACCTGGCCGGGGATTGAACCCGGGGCCTCCACGTCGCAGGCAGGCGGGTTGACCGCTGCGCCACGGAGGATGACAAACAATATCTTTCATTGTGACATTTGAACAACATACATTGCGTTATTTACGATGCTAAGCAGATATATTCATATATATATTTAGAACATATGAAACAATGTAACAGAACACAACATTATCTGTCGAAATGATCCAGATTCTGAATGATAGCGTATTACGCAATTAATATGCGGGGAGGCTATAGATCTCTCCTCGAAGAATCAGCCCCAGAAAACGAATTCTAGGGGTGATTTTTGCAAGAATAGAGAAAGTAACTCTTGGGCGACAGTTTGTATAAGCATAATTCAACTTTGTTTACGAGAATCAGGATATAATAATACATATTTTCCTATCCTAACGGATATTTTACTGTTAGGTGAAGAAGAAATGGGCATGGGTACGTATTATTACATATTTTTTGTCCGCAATTTGCGTGTAAACCTGATGATGTGTGCCTGATGTGTTCGTCGGTTGAACTGTACCGTAAAGTTCATCATCAATCTTCTAAAAACATAAATCAAAATATGGTGTCTCTGCCCCTATAGAATTCTAATGATTTTCAATGAGTAGATACTTGAATCTTCTATACAAATTATTGGACCATAATATAATAGCCTTAAAATCGATAGGGTTGATTTCCATCCTAACCAGATGTAGGTAATACTATAGTAATTAATGGATGTTTATCCATCCACGTACCAACTTTGACAAGCTTTACTTAACCTTCGAAATCGACACGTGCGACTGTAATAGTGCAATTACGACGCTTCCATACCACCATAATAGCTTTAATTTCAAGAGTTTACTTGCGTAAAAGTTATAATTTCCATGAATATAATAATCAAGTCTAAATAATTACAATACTATACCTACATAAAAAGATCCAGGTAAAGAAAAACCAAACTCAAAATCAAAACAAAACGACACACTCAAAACATTCTAAAAACCAATTACACACGCGCCCACACAACGAAATCGTGAAACTACGGGAAATCGAAAGTGGCCGAGGAATGGCCCATTGTCTGTTATGATTGGTTCAAAGAATTTATTATCACCGTGTAAACGGGTTATGGGAGTAGAAATTATTATTTACTTACTAACTTTTTTTTACTTTACATACAGTAAAAATGAAGTGATTTTGAATTTTAGTGTAGTGTGGGATCTGGTACCTAAGTGTTGAGATTTAGGTATCGATTCTTCTATTAAAAATTCATTACATTAGAATCCCTCCAATCCATCACTTTCAAGACCCGTACCATGGTGGGAACGAAAAAAGGTCGGATTATCCGACAAATCTAATACTTATTTTGCAATGTATGTATATAAAAAAAAAACATTTAACAATATTATGTAACTTAAAAAAGTCCACAGTGTGATTAGGCTACCATGAGTTTTCATTACGAGACTCGATCGTCGATATTGACCGCGTTTGGCGCTCTCATTGGTTCTTACAACCTTGAAGCGGGCCAATCGATGAGTCAAACGCGCTCGATATCGACGATCGAGTCTCGTAATGAAAACTCATGGTAGCCACACAGAATGGCCAGACGGTCAGTTACTGACAAGTCAGCACAGGCTCGCGAGCCTGAGAATGGTCATACTAACTGTAATGACGAACCACCCAAGACCGAAATAGAGGAGGTCCAGTCTATTTAGAAAATGATTAATTTATTCTTAACTTAAATGCACATTGCACAATCAGCTATAATGTTCCCATGCCTGGGACATAAATGACAGACTTCCCTTCTTCGATAAGACCTTCTACCACGTGGGTCTAGTGCCCGTTGGTACCTAAATGTTACTTATCTTCGATTAGGCTTTTCTCGGTGGTAGGCCATAACATCGGCTGCCGGCAGAAGTTACCAGACAGTCTTGCCGCCCAGCGATTCGTCGTGGTCCGGCATGATATCTGGTTAAGCCGTACGGAAGACGGATCCTGAGCAGTTGTGTTGTTATGTGTGCCGACTGCCGGGTACGACTCGCCAAATGTTGTTGTGTCGGAGGTTTGGTAGTGGAGGGTCTCCAGCGTCGTTGGTAGTGTTGTTTTGTTAAACATTGCATCACCTCGTTCAATTGCCATCATCCGACCTATATATTCAGTTTTTTGAGGGAATAGGCTCTTAATAAACTAGCGCGCTTTACCATCACCAATGCGCCACTGCTTACCATTAAGCGGGTTTGCGGTCACCGGACAAGCACTAGTTTGTAATTATAAAAAAAGGCACAAGACAAGAATAAAACCAAATAATCGACCGGTGCAGGTGAATTAAGGAAAAACGGTGCAGGAAAACAACGTGATGAATTGTTTTGTGTTTTTTGAGAAATGGCTAAGAAAATATTTATACAAAATAAACCGCCTGCCGGGGATCGACCCCCGAACTGCAATTCGTAAGCCGGAGCCGCTAACACTGAACCAACAATACTACTAGTTACGATATAAGACGGTATGTCCAGAGAGAAAAATTAAGGATAAGATTTTTTTTTTTAATCAATCGTTTTTCATACTCTGTGCATAGTGCATATTCCATGCCATAAAAAGAGTGCCAACGATACCAGTTTCGCAAGACCGATTCTAGTCGCAAGATACAACATTCTATCTAGGTTTGTTTATAGAACTAATTCCAGGTGAAACTATGTCGACAGATCTAGAATAACAAGTTGTGTCTAGTTTTCCAAAAATCTTATACAGTATGTTAAGAAAACCCTGTCCGACCCGTGAAGGTGTTGTTAGGTATCGATAACTGATTCTACTAATGCATACAAAACCGGGCTAAACTTAAAAAAAAATCCCCATAAAAAAATAAATATTCTTTCGCAAAAAGAGGTAACTTAATCAATGTGCCATATGCACCCTTCTGCGGGGAGCGGGCGGCAGGACACGCGGCACGTGGTCGCATCGCTATTCGCTCATAATAACACCGGTGTTGTCACTTTTTAAAAATAACCAAATTTCGGGGAAGTTGGAATTAATTCGCGGGAAAAAATGATTATTTCAAAATTCATTTGTATTGGTACTATGATGATTGCGTAAAATTTTATATTATATTTGGTCATGTGTTTACCTAACCTTTATTATCCTTATGGGTCGGACAGGGTTTTCTTAACATACTGTATATTAACACAGTTCGTCATATCGAATAACGGGCCCTTAGGCAGCTGGTAGACGATATATCTCATACAAATATTGTGAACATCTAAAAACAACTCTATTTTTACTATTTTAGGTTCGAATTTTTAAAAACTGGTTTTATTCTTTTGGATATTCAAACACGTTTTCAGAAGCATGAAATCTGACCTTATCATTTACCATTAAGGTATATTTTCGATTAATGAAAGGTTTGTTCAGTAGCTTTCCTTAGAAGTCACAAGCGTTATTAACATAGAAGTCTCACGCTTCGTAAAGATTGGTGACCGCGTTTTTATTAAAAGGGGTTAATATCAGTACAAATGGGCTTTTGAAATAGTCATGTCTACATTACTGTTGACCGTTTGGGTTAAGTGTCTAAACGTGGGAGTTATTGTGTCTTGTAAAAACATTATTGTCAGAGGACTTGGTTCGTTCACTTATTTTATTAACACAAGAGATCTGTGCAATTTTTTTATAAACTGCGTTCGCATGTGATATGCTCCGCTTCTATTAGTCGCAGCGTGATGTTATAAGCCTAAAGCCTTCCTGGATTAATGGGCTATCCAACGCAAAAAGAATTTTTCAAATCGGAGTAGTAGTTCCTGAGATTAGCGCGTTCAAACAAATAAACAAACTTCAGCTTTATACATATATTATAATTATGTAGTATAGTATCCATAGATTTATTTACTAATGTTTATTACTAAAACGACCCATAGATGAAGATGACTAAAATTATACGGTGTATATTTATAAAATAAAAAGAATCAATATGACTGGTTATGGTCTCAGTCATAAGTAACAATGGAGATGACGCTTCTTCATCCTTTCATAGCAATAAAGAGACCTTCTTTATAAAAAAAACAAAACTGCAAGTTCTTATTATTAAAGTACGGAGGTGTGAGACACGTGGTGTAAAGCTCCATTCATGCTTCATAGAAAAGGGAGGATTTGGGTCTGACGGGCACTTGCCTGATAGTTGAGGTTGGGATGTTGTATACAAAGTCAATTTTTGTATATGCAAATCTATGTAAAAAAATTCAAAAATATATCATGACCCTGTCTCACTGCGAGCCTAATATATGATGATCACTATGATCTACCGTCAACTGTTTTGTGCGCTCGTTAACCACACTGCAACAATTTCTGAATGTATTTAGGAAAAAATATAACATGGTGTAAAAATGATTGGAATCGATTCAGATGCAGTCTGAACAAACTATATTCAGGTTTCGTTAAAGAAAAATAAAATTGTATAATTGCTAGTTGCACGCTAAACTCTGCATCCAAGATGCAGTATCTGTGTGACTTCAGTATGAAGGGTTGTTCGCATGTGGAGATTGATACCACTACAAAAGCAAATCTAATGAATAAAAATAATGTTTTATGAAGTTCCTGGAGCCTTCACATATAAACTTTTGCTCATACTTTCCTTTTGTTTCAATTAACACGATCATAAAATATACAACACGTCTCCGTAAAGGTTAATCAACAATGTAAAGACGCGTCACGGTCCAGAAGCGAAACAACGAACAAAAAAACCGCTTTAAAACCTGAGAATTTATAAGCTACATCAAAATATACCCGTAAGTTGTTTTTCTGATAGTTTTATATGACTGTGAAATCTGATAATGCATCCGCCTACGTCATATTTTTGTTATATATCTTCAATGTACGCAATGTAGGTTTCAAGGATCTTTGCGGTTAGGTTTCCCTTTACATGGCAAGGTAATACCTTCGTTTTCCGCAGAAATAGGAATTTCTGTTTGTTGTCTTTTTTTCACAAGAATGTACAGACGACAGCACATGAAGCTACCACAATCTGTTAAATTTCTTTATTAGATTTTCAATTTTACGGCTAAAGCATTGAAGCTCAAGGTTGATTGAGAGTATTTGGAAGTTTCGGGTAGCTTGACCTGATGTCGGCCGTACAAACCTTGTGATGTTAATATCATTATTAGTTTAAGGGTTTATGAATTCAACTGGTTTTTGACGATTCTTCAAAGTGGTGTGTGTTGTGTCATGATGTTGACAATTCCACTGCCTCACAGTATAACTGTATAACCAACTTATTTAAGTTGTTTACTTTTTTTTATTTTTTATATTTTTATTTAATATCATACAAATTTATCTTAATACAGATTAACCTATAAATTAAAAATAAAAATATGTACAAGTATATGTATAAAAGAGGAATGGAAATAACTATAGGGCATCAAAAAATTCATCCGCATCGCTGTCAACAGGAAACGTGCCCAAAAGGCTGGCAGCATTGCCACGTTGTATGGCAATGCTGATTCTTTGGCCAAAAAATAGCCCAGCCCTCTGGTCACGTGAACAGTCGATTAGACGTTTGGCGATATCCTGGAATAACAGATGTGCACTCGGACCCCATGGCCCTAGTGTTTCAACCCCAAACGGCTCGAACATATAGGTTCCAATGAGATTGGAGTATTTCCGCCGTTTGAGGTTTTCCGCACTTGCAGCAGCCGCTGCAGCACAACTCACCGTATTTGGAAGATGGGATGGCGCAAGGGTGTCGACACCCGTTGCATCCCATACCAAAGGCCTACCTAACTTCCAAGGCATTATAGTCATTCCGTCTGGTCTCTTCCCATCGTCGCGTGTCAAGCCGTGAGGTTCTAAAACAGCTGGCACGCCGGCGGTGACAAGAGCACGGCGGATAATATCATTAATGCTGGCGTGTCGTGCTATCCGACCTGCGCTAACCAATAACAATAACCAACTTAGACTATAACCGCCCTTCGGGGCTAAGTGGTGTATCGTATTAACAATACAACATCACCGTGCTACCATCTCAATTTCGGTATATACCTATTTGATTTATCATCTTCATAATGGCTGATTTTAAAATCTACTCTAGTATGTATTTAATTAAGTGTTCCAAGTAGTTTAGAATTAATCATTGAAAATGGGAGCACCAACCTGTAAAAAAAAAAAATCCTTGAGGCTACAGGCTGAATGCTACAGGTTCCTTGGCCTGTTTTAATAGAATCTTCCAGTATATGTTTATGCACAATCATCAACTTTAAGCCTCGTATGGTAGAATGTCGTTGTTCTCCTAATACTTAGTTTGGCTTTATATTTGCTTAGCAAAAAATTAAGACCATGTAAATTATAAAGCAGGAAATTTACTGGAATTTTTGTTCATTCTTAAATTAGACAAGTAAACAGAATTTCTAATGAGAGTCCGGATGCTACACCCACTAAGTGGGACCCGACATTTAGCCAGTGAATGCAACATGAGGACCTATAAAACCTAGCACTTTCTACCGTAAACCTTTAAGCTCCATTCAAAAATATTACTCGTTGAGAGTATATCGTCAAGTGAAGACAGTGATCTTTGATACGAAGTGAAGTGTTTCTCTTTTAGTCTAGAAATCATGCAAATGGATGATTGCAGTAATGCAATTAAAATAACATTTATTGGAATATTTTCATGTTTAGTGGTGTCCATCAACGTTTAGATTTATTTGATCATCAATTTGAATTGTCTGAGCCCGTTTTCTCTTTGGTTTTCTTTTCTGTCTACATTATAAATGGTATACGGTTTTATAAATTTTATTTGCGAAGTGTTTTGTATTTTGTTAGACTTATAGATATTTTTATTATGTTGTATTTCAATTGAGGTTATGTGGGTCACAGTTCGTCATGTTTAAACCTGAATAGTTAATATTTAGTTAACGTTTCTGTCAAATATTCCCAACCAATTTTGAGCCTTTGATACTATAGCGATATAGTTGAAAATCTAATAAAGAAATTTACAGATTGTAGTACCTTTATGTGCTTACCTCTGTACCTACCTAAGAATTAAGATAAGATGCAGACTAGGTGGAGTTACAATCTTCTCAGGATGGCTGGTGGCAACTAAATGAAAATTGCCGAAAAACGCAGAATGGCGTGCAATAGGAGATACTTATGTCCAGAAGTTACCTCCCACCAGACAAAGTCTTGCCGCCAATCGATTCGTCGTGTTCCGGCATTTTGTCCGGTGAAGCCGTGCGGAGGACGGGTCTGAGCAGTTGTGTTGCGATGTGTACCGGGTTCGATTCGCCAAATATTGTTGTGTTGGGAGTTTGGTCGTGGAGGGTCTTCAGATCAATCTCCCTCTTTCGCAGCATCATTGGGTCGTGTTGTTGGGTTTAACATTGCATCACCTCGCTCAACTGCCGTCTTCCTTCCTATTCGCTCAGTTTTTCCGAGTGAATAGGCTTTTAATAAACTAGCGCGCTTTACCATTAACGATCGCATTACTGCTTACCATAAGGCGGGATTGCGGTCAAGCGCTAGTTTATAATTACTAAAAAAAGAAAAAAAGTGGGTTTATCACAATAAGAATAGATCTTTATAGCTACCATGAGTATTCAGGATTCATTTCATGAGTCGATCATACTCATCGACCGCGTTTGGCGTTCTCATTGGTTGAGAGTTCTTACAACCTTGAAGCGGAATCGATGAGTCAAACGCGCTCGATATCAATGATTCAGTCCTCGTCATGAAAACTCACGATAGCCACACTTATCGATGTTAGCAAAGAGAGGAATAGAACGAATAATTGAGCATTATGAATTAAAAAGGGCCTCAGGTTGTTGACTGAAATGTTTTCAAGGTGAGCCAGTTCGGTAAAACAATACACTCAACTTATGCCATAAAACGGTCCATAACTCTCATTCGTAGAAGAGTGACGTCATTAGAATGGTTTTACATCGGTTAAGAAAAGTCTCAAATTAAACTTCTACTTTGTAAAATTATTAGCAGTAAGGGATTTGACCTCTTGTTTTAAATTTGAATTTGATTCATTTTATGATGCTTAGTATTGATAAAGAAAGACAAAACAACTTGTATTTCCAGTATATGTAACTGTATATATAAATCGTTGATATTTAAATTATAAGAACACAACGATAAAACTAGTAGGTACCTAAAGGCTAGTGGTCAAAGCTTAATTGTCCAAACGAGTTATGTATTATTAATTATAAAAGGCTATTGTATGAATTGACGGTAGGGCTGACATTTGTAGGTCGCGTAGAAAGCGGTAAAGGACAGACAGGCTAACAATCATTGTGTTCAGATAAGATTCTATGGAAAATATTACGACTTTCCAATTGAGGTTCAGTAATGACAACGATTTAGGCCATATCCAGTAGGTACTTACTACGTTTATATACCTATAAAGGGTGTATCTTACGTCGACGCACAAACGAGTACCTACCATGGATCCAGTACATGAATCTAAACCTCCCCAGTGGAATATTTCGTCGGATTTTACCTGATCTTTTAAAAAAAATATGTAGTTTTTTTTCACTTTAGACCGTTCATAATTTATGTACTTTTATAACCAAATATTAATTAATGCGCTAATTACACAAAAACGCGCAATGTGAACAAAACTCGAAAAACTACTCTATCAGCTGATTCACTAGAGTTCACCTCAGGGGTCAACGTTATACTTACAATCACGCACGGCGGCATGCTTGCAACGTTCAAAGGCCGAACCGACACTTTCTTAAACATTGTGATTTCTGTAACCACTCATTAACGATATAAATGACTATCATAATTTTATTAGTGGCATGCGGTCTAGCCTTTTCGCGAAGTTTGCGTTACGATGTCAGATACACCTATATCATTGATGGTTACATGGTACATAAAATAGTTCCTATTTGTTTTTGTAATCTAGTAATTTATGTTCTAACACATACTTGGGTCGCAGAAAAATGTTTTTTTGGAAGATTTGCAATATCCTTCAAAATGATTAAGATTTATAATGTTTTATACAATTAGGATGCTGTCTTTCACCTCAGTGTTTTTTACTCCGGAAATTGCAATGAGGTAACATTGCAATTTCCGACCACCTAAGGGTAAAACAACAATAGGTAATCGATTTCTGTGCCTGTGTGTGTTTTCACTAACAGAATTAATGGGTTTAATTTTGACAGTTCAACACCATTAATTGAGTTATTTACGTCATTAAGAAGACACATTTTACCAGCATATGGAGCAACTGATTAGCAATACGCTTCAAAATGCTTAAAATTGATAGTAATAGTGTGGTACGCAATTAGGATGCCCACACTATAATCTCCCCACAGAGGTTTTGGCGGGAAAGTTAAGCTGAGTGTCACGCTCATTTTTCATTGGACTTTTAAAATTATTTATAGTGGTGTTTACTAAATAAAAGTGCGTGATTTATGTAGTAAAAAGTGCATTCAGTAAATAATTTATAAAGAACAGTGAAATATCGCAGCATAGTGGCCACATTATGACTTTGTCTCAAACCTCCATCGTAAGACGGGTCACGCGGCCGTCTTTTTCGACATGAACAATTCATTACGTGACATTGGCTAAATGCACAAACCGTGCGAAGCCATAAAAGAAAGAAAGAAAAGGACCTTCCCACAGTTGATACACAGGCCTCTTCTCAGTGAGAAGACTCATTTATGACGTAATAGGTTATTAATCCTTAAACTTCTCTTCTATGTTTAATTTTATAGGGTCTTTATAGGGATTTGTGGAGAATGCAGGCAACTTAACTATAAGAGGTACCTAATAAAACTTAGTTCTAAGTTTCTTACCTAGTTAGTGCAAAATGATTGCTGCTTCAATTACCTAGTGTTATTTAGATCATGAGCGTCGTAAATTTTACTACATTTGCGAACATAAATATTAGTGTCTAATTTATTGTAGTTACGTAGACCGCTTAATTCCTCAGAAGGCACGTCAAGCAGTTGGCCCCGTCTGCTATTTAGATCTTTAACAGTCGTTATTGGTCTTTTTTTCACGCCCTGGGCGGAGCGGAAGGTCGTGTCAGACTTTTAATGCCTAAAATCCACACGTATTCCTTCATTTGCCTGTGCGACGGCCAGGGCCACAGTTTCTTTGTTAACCAACCCGCAATCCTGGCCCAATCGTTACTGGACTTTAGAAGTCTGATCGCCAGTCTTACTAAGGTATTGTATTATTTAGTAACAGCAGGTTTGTGGAGGTCAGATAGAGAGTTACTTCTGCTGGTATTCAGCAGAATCCGGTTAGATTGGAGGCTGACCCCAAGAAAGTTAAATATCTATGTCTAAAAAGCCTTTTCGGCTATAAAGATGTATAGAATTTAGGTATACTTATAGGCAGAATATCACAAAAAAGGGAAACAATATTGGTAATGAAGACTTAAAACAATCACTACCTACTAGACTAGTTGGCAGACTAAAAATGTAAGTTGAAGTTTCTCCTGAAGTCAAAATGGGACTAAAGATCTCTAAAGCAAAACCTCTGCATCCGAAGTTGTGAGCGAATGTTACTCGGAATCATATACGGCCATAAGATTAGTATCTATGGGTCCGATATTAGAATGGGCCATAAGATTAGTTTGAGGCCCAACCTTAGAATGAATGACTCCTTAATTTGACAGGTGCCCATACTCTCGATGTGTTTTATCCGTCAGAAAAAGTTAAATAATCGGGTGTACTGTTCACTCCGAAATTCCTTTGTATGGACCCGCATCTACATTGACGGATTCAGGTAGAACGAAGAAAAGGAACATGTTATTTTTTGAAGTGCAAAATTCTTCCGCGATTTGAGCACTTTTGTTAGATGGGGTAAATCACGTGAGCGTTACCGACCCGACACTGTGATCGCTACAGGGAGATATACATTGTATAGTGTATACAATAGTATAGATTGCGTGGGACAGTTTTCACTTCTGTAGTTCTGTTGGTTAGACCCACGACGCCAAGCGTGGGGATTATGGCAAACCCCCCGAATGCAATGAAACCCTTGGGGGAGACCTTTGCCAGCAGTGGATCTCTATAGGCTGAACAAGAAGAAGAAGACCCACGACTGATTTTTTTTATTTTTATAATAGTTAATATTAACAAAACTGTTGCGTCCAATGTCGTGACATCTGACCAGGAGGCATTGTTTTCTCTAGCCGACAAAATAGTTAAGTAATAATTCAAACTTTCACTCAGTCTGGGAGAATCTTTGTAACACCGTCTTCAAAAGCTAACCATAATCTGTTGCATCACAATGGTCGACTTCTTGACAAGAATTAATTGCAAAACTTAATTTTTGTAATGGCTTTTAAAAGGTGTCACAAACGCACGTGATAGGATTAAGTAATAGTACCTAAGTGACGTTTGCAGAGCCAACATGGGCAGTGATAGCACAAGACAAAAAGTTTGGAAGAAAAAAGGGGAGGCCTTTACCTAATAGCCGGGACACCAAATAGGCTACAAAAAAGTTACAGTGGCGCAGTAATCACGTTAATTCTCTTGTTCACCAACTAAACTAATTTTAAGTTATTTGCAACTTTTTATTTCTATTTCATTAAGAAAAGGGTAGAAGATAACATTTTAGTTTAATCCTGTCAAATTCAGATACTCTAACGATAAGTTGAAGTGATACTAATAAAATAAAATATACAGGGTGTATCTGACATCGTAACGTAAACTTCGCGAAAAGGCTAGAATGCGGTCTAGCCTTTTCGCGAAGTTTACGTTGGAAAATGAGGAAAATGCCGACGAAATATTCCGCCACTGGGGGGTTCAGAATTATGTACTGGATAAATGGTACTCGTTTGTGCGTCGATGTCAGATACAGCCTTTATTTGGTTTGGTTTGTAACAAAGGAATCAGCGCGGTTGTTAACACTATTGCTGAATCAATATAAATCTGTATGAAACTATGTATTTGTAGATTATTTTAGATAAAGTTCCAATAACTTTATACCTAACTAACTATACTTGTTATAGCTAAAGGTACTATGAATCAAATTAAATTAGGTAGTGAAACTCCGTAGATGTGACGGTTATTGATATTATGAAAACATAAAAAACTTCTTTTTTTTAAGAAAACTCGTTGCTCCTACTAGGAATTACACCTGTATACTGGCTGGCTGACCCGTAACAACTACATCATACAAATATTTGTTCCGTGTGAGAATCGAACCCGCGACACACAGCGGAGCAGTCAATAGCTTAGCTACCATAAATGTTTATTGTTTAATACACGTTAAGATGTCATGGTATGCGTGTGTGTGTGTGTGTGTGTGTGTGTGTGTGTAAAAGTGCCCTCTCACACTACGTCTGTGGATTCTTATCAGTGGCCTTACCATGAGTTTGAAAAAACGTTCTCGCTATCGAAAACTATAGCTTTGTCTCTTTCACGTGCACCACAATGACAGGGACAAAGCGATAGTTTTCGATAGCGAGAACGTTTTTACAAACTCATGGTAAGGCTACAGGTAATTCAATTTCACCCAGAATACATTATGTATTAGTATGGTATGGTCAAATTTGAGGGTGTGGTACAACTGGTACAAACCTGTAGACCATCGAACTGAACAACTTTCTCTACGGGACCAAAATAAAAAATAATCATAAAAAAAATAACCAAAATCACCGACATAGCTCTTCGAGTCGCTAAAATTAAGTGGCAGTGGGCAGGGCACATTGCTCGAAGAACCGATGGCCGATGGAACAGTAAGGTTCTGGAGTGGCGGCCACGTACTGGAAGACGCAGCGTAGGGAGACCTCCAACAAGGTGGACCGATGACCTGGTGAAGGTTACGGGAAGCCGATTGCCGATTGGATGCGGGCAGCACAAGACCGGTCATCGTGGAAAGCCTTGGGGGAGGTGTTTGTCCAGCAGTGGACATCTATAGGTTGAAGAAGATACTAAACTTTAATGCCCAAGTGTATGGGCTAGACCTGAATGTATGGCCTGGAACGCGTCGTTAAAGTTCTCATACATTTCTGATACACCCTGTATATCTTGTGCTATTTCTTTTAACCAAGGACCTTCCTAAATGAACTATTTTCTGTCAAATTAATTTATCATCGCATTTTTAATACCTGTAGGTCAGTCATACAAAATATTGGAAATAGGAAGAAATCAATTGCATCATTACTCTTCTTAAGCACAGCTTTCATACAATGTATGAAATCATAATGTGATTCATCTTCATTGAATTCTGGTCATGGTCACTCACGGTCAACACGTCATCAATCTTGCACTTTGATTTATTGAAGGTTACGTATTCTGATTATCAGGAAGAGTTTTTGTGATAAGGAAAATAAATAGCCTTATTTGGATACTAGGAAGTGCTTTAACATGGCCTAGGTAAATAGGAACATCCTTTGTTTACAAATTACCAACGCCCAGTCGTAAAGTCAGTTTTCCTTTCAATGTAAAAGGAGATGTTTCGGAAATGTATGGAGCCTGGGCCAGCACATTGTACACTTAATGCTAGGTATAGTTATGCTATTGTTAACCATTTTTAATGTTGATTTCCTATATTTTGGCTTAGTTTTTATATAGATTCAATTTAACTCGGCCAAGGAGTGCAACACAACTACTAATACATATGGTGATCAGCAATAAGCGAAATAAGATTTTGACAGTGACATTTGACTGACGTGTCATGTATCTAAGGCTATCGTATCTATATTATCTACCATATGACTGCGAAAAATACAAAACATGAATTCCGAACATACGGCCCATTAAATAAACACAATCAACTCAAATCAACACTCGACACGAACACAACGGGAAAATAGAACTGTCAAAGTCGCCAATCAAACGTCATGACCACTGTCATGGCTACCTCAATAAAGGGTTATCTCACTAAAAACTTTCAAATAATTAATTATATATATTTGTATTTTTATTCAAATTAATTTAGTAGTATTTTTATGAAAATCTTCTATTTTTTTTCCTTTTTATCTATGTATATAGCGTACATAGTGGTAAACCAAAATGAAACATCTCCTTTAAGCATCCGTTTAGACAATACCAGTCTTTTCTTCTTATAGATATTATTAAAATAAAGAAAGCTCCAATCAACCTTGAACATAGCTTTCGCAACTCCCACTGGGAGACCGGTTCAAATAAGGAACTTAAAAACCAGCGCGTGCGCACTGTCTCAACACCGCGCTGGCAACATTCCATTATAACTATAGCAATATTGTAAATAAATTCGACTATTCCGGAACGGTATACAAAATTTCGAACAGGTTACTACAGCCCGGCTAGCTCAGTCGGTAGAGCATGAGACTCTTAATCTCAGGGTCGTGGGTTCGAGCCCCACGTTGGGCGTAACTTTTTGCGTTTTATGTTTATTTTTATTAACCATTGCGGACACGTGACTGCCTTTATTGTAACCACAGAATCGTGTACTTGAAATAAGAGACGTCACATAAATGTTACATGCTTGCGTACCTAGCAGCCATTATTGATCTTTTGCGAACTCGCAAGGTTAAAAAGATAAGATAAGAAAAAAAAACTACATCATTGAAGGTATTGGTCCCGACTTCGTTGTTCACAAACTGAAGTAATTTTAAGTTTAGTGCATCTTTTTCTTTCACTTTCATTAAGAAAAGGATGAAAGATAAATACCTATTAGTTTAGTCCTCAAATTAGTCCGCGTCTGACTTAAATTAACGTACAGACGACAGCACATGAAGTTACTACAATCTGTCAGATTTCCTTTTTAGATCTTCAACGTTATCTCATTATTATCCCGCTTTAAGGCTCAAGGTTGATTGGGAATATCTGATAGTTTGGGACAGCTTGACCTGTAGGCCTAGTATGAGTTTTCATTACGAAACTCGTTGGTCGATATCGAGCGCGTTTGACTCAGCGATTAGCCCGCTTCAAGGTCGTAAGAACTCTCAACCAATGAGAGCGCCAAACGCGATCGTTATCGACGATCGAGTTTCGTATTGAAAACTCATACTAGGTCTACTGCAGACTGTCGTCAGTACATATATGAATTTAGTAATCAAGTTTTTGATCGCGCCCAAACTTCTATGGAGAATCTTAATTAGACAGAATTAAACTAATATTTTATCTTCTGTCGTTTTCTTAATAAACTAGAAAGAAATAGATGCATAGATGGTTTAGTTCGTGTAAAAGGAATCAACGCCATTATTTATATAATAATTTCATCGTTTAACTAACAACATTGGCCTAGATTTTTTCTACAAGAACTTTCTTTCACGAAACACGACCAGACATTATCATAAAATGTGTAACAATTTTTTATAATGACTCTCGAAACAGGCAATGATGGAAAGTGCTCGATAATCGACTAATGATATCGACCTGGTTCCGCTCGATATTAATGAATAAGATTACTATCCAATGACAGATGTTTAGCTTATTATTTGTGATGTTGACATTGAGAATTATCGATAATTTGTTCAATACTTTCTAAATGTTCAGTCATTGAGTGAGCGAAATACCTACTTATTTTGTATTAATAAATAAATCGACAGGGTCCCAAGAACAAAGTCCTATCTACAAAATTGTCTAGTTGCAGTGCAAAGCAATAAAGTTACGCGAATCTATTAAGTTGCAAAAAATAAATAAAATTAATAGAAAATTATGGTGAAAGAAAATACCCTTTACCATAATTTTCTATTAATTTTCTTTTGCATTTTAATAGATTCGTGTAACTTTATTGCTAGGCATTGCAACAAGACAATATTGAAGATAGGACTTTGTTCTTGGGACCCGTCGAAATTATGATTATTAAAAAGATTAACTACTTACTTATAAATATTTTACGATGCCTTTTTTGGGGGGAAACCTTCAAAAGGCATTCGATCTCTGGGGACAAAGACAATCTTTGGGATTTTCACCTCACTCAATCCACCCCGGTGAAAACCATCTGCACATATGCGTGATCCCGGTTCCTCCTAAAAGACCAATTCCGCACAGCCCCTGCGCAACGCCTGTAAAGGCACATCCCTGGGGATGATACGATACATTTTACGATACCTATGTCTTCCACGTGGGGTCAAAACGTACCATTATGCCTTTCTTTCTAATAAAAACTTTATTTATGGCTAGTGTGACGAAATGACTACGGAACGTTAGTCTACCTATATTAGTACTAGTCCTGTAGTGTTGGGAACACTCCTGAGACACAGATACTCTCGGATGGGGTACCGTAGTCTACCACGTTGATATAATATGTCACACATGTCATTGAGTTTTTGATCATAGGACGTTTTCTCACGACTTTCGCTTATGAGTAGGCACTTAGATAACTACCTAAAACGTGCAAAATCTTATCGTAAACATTATCATCAAAATTTGGTCTTGTTTCACCTACTGCTGCGTGCCAAAAAAATTTCTAGAGCTTCTCCCTTTTAAGTCATGCTACCCTTTTTTAGAGGATGGGAAATCATCAAATGACCTCTACCGCTCCAGGCGGAGCGGAAGAGCATGTCAGACTTTTACTGACTAAAACCCACCCGCGTTCCTTCACTTGCCTGTGCGCCATGGGCACGATATTTTCTTTCAACCAACCTTCAGCCCTAGCAGGCATCGGTAGACCCCGTCACGGAGTCATGCTACCCTTCATCCTTATTTCAAAACACACTGTTACCCTCAATTTGTATAATTTTGAAGGAGATATTCCATTATTCCATATTTGAAAAATGTGTCTACTCAATAACGTAAACAACACAGTGAATGTTGTTGAACTGTCAAAATGAAACTCCTTAGTCTGTGCGAATCTCATGCACCTACTTACTTTAATTTTCAGAAATGTATAGGAAGAAAATTACAAATTCATTTGTTAGTCAGACGAAATAGTGCCAGGTATTATGAAATAGGCAGAATGTGTTTCGGTTCAACGAGTTCATTGGTTCATGCAACCTGTATCCGTTGTCTTAAAGGTTCATGAACGGTGAATTAAAGTTCAATTTCCTACAAACGATAACACTTAAACTTAATGCCATATTGTTTATTGTATAATATCAATTACATAACAGTACTACCGCTGATGTAGTTGACATTTTGTACTTAAATTGACCACAGCGGGGAGTAAAGCGGTGCAACCATGAAATAGCATCGTTTGCCTAACGACCATATTCTTTTACATAACAGTTCATAGGATATTTTACTATGAGCTAATAGTGTTATTTTTCATTTCGTTTATGAATCACGGATGCTAGGTAGAAAATCTTCCACTGACATTAATCTGCTTGTTAGTCCATTCAAAGAGGATTTGGAATAATCCGGACTTGGATTACGTTAACTTTTGTTTTTAACTGTGATTACATGTTGTTACAACATTAGCAGTCATACAAGGTATATATTTAAGAAGAAATGTTCGGTTTCTGCTGTCATCATCATCATCTCAGCGTTAATCCCAGTCGCATCCGGTGTTTTTTCAGCTTTGGAGTCTGGGGTCCGCTTTACCAGTCTAACTGCGTTTTGGCTACATTCGATATTTTCCGTGAAGCGACTGCCGTTTGACCTCCACAACCCGAAGACGATATTGAAGCATTGCAGTTAGACCAACTCTATTCTATTTCTGCTCTATTTTCTCGTAAAGACAGTGTAGATAGGGTAAGTACCTGCACGCTCCTCTTTCCGTGAATAGCTAAGGTTTATTCGCGATGTATACGCACAGTCGTAAGTGTTACATAGATCAGTATGGAAACTTGTTGAGCACGGTTTTCCTAGGGCGTGATTTATACGTTGTACCTTAAAGGAACCGTACCATGTACAAATAGCCTCATTCTAGTAGTTTAGTCAAAAAAGGAAAAAGCCTCTATATTCACAGTCCACCATTACCACGAAAGAAGGCTTATCAAATCAAAAACTAATCTACCATTCTAAATTAGTCATTAACGCCATTTATTATCTGGTTACGCGGGAAAAGCACACGGTTGCCTCAAGTTCTTGTTAGCATCTTCAACATGGCTGCAGTATTCAGCTTGGCGCCGTTGGTAACATCGGAATGTTAATTAAATAAATCCCGCAGTGTTGTATCGATGCAAAAAATAAAAGGTCGCTGTAGGCACGCGCAGCGCAACGGACGAACACGTCAAAGGGTTCTGTTTTTCTAACACAGTAACGAAGAAAAACAGTTGAAACTAGTTTTAAAGATTAAGTTAATAATCATGAAGCTCTTTTTGCTGCCCTGCATGTTGTAACGACTGCTGTTCGCGACCGTGACCGATTAGAAGTTGAAATGGAGGGAAATGCTGCCGTTAATAAAACGTTGATGGTTCGTTTCGTAATACTTATTAAGATTCTAATAATAGAACTCGTATCTACAGAGTATTCACAGTTGTATAGTTCTGTCAGTGATTACATCACAAATTAATGGAATGATTCCTCAAATACCTTTTAATTTGCAACGCATATGCCATCTTGATCACAAAAATCTTTCACTGCCAATATATTTATACCTTTCATCTAAAACACATGCTTCTGCTTATTATATATTGTCATTTGGTTACGTAACAATAACATTAAGTTTGATATCATAACATAAATCACGGCTACATTCTGAGGTGATTTGCAAAGATTTGCATACATTTTCGACCTAAAAGACATCATCAGTTATACCTCATTTATTTAATGATAACTATCTATCAGTGTAACTGCTGCTTCTTTATCTACTCTGTTGAAGTCATTGTCAAACGAAACAAGAAAATTGCCACCATTGCTAGCCCATGTCATATTTATACCACTTCCAAATCTGCTTATTTTTAAGGAGAAAGTATGGTCTAAAACAGGTGATTCATTCAAATGACCGTCAATTTTATTACAGACGAATCTATTGATGGCTCATTTACCAAATATGACTTAGATGTATTCTGGGTCAATACTCAAATCATTCAATACATTTTGTTAGTTGATTTTTGCACACACAGCTTTACTCTCTTTAACGTCACTTTTTTCGTTAGTTT
This sequence comes from Sesamia inferens, assembly GCA_037179545.1. Classification (NCBI taxonomy): domain Eukaryota; kingdom Metazoa; phylum Arthropoda; class Insecta; order Lepidoptera; family Noctuidae; genus Sesamia; species Sesamia inferens. The sequence goes on along the minus strand of CM073922.1, from coordinate 31,223,129 downwards.
CTTTAACCTATTTATTTATCCTTAATGTTTTCGCTATTCGTGTTAACCAGCCATTTACTTTTTAATACCTTATTACCACTCTAATTCCTATTCCCCTAAGTAATTAATTAAAATAAGGACTTATTAAAGTAACCATTCGATAGTTGCTTAGTAACCCGTATCACAACACGGCGGATGCCGACTGTCAAGTGCGTACCTACCTATGCAGTTGTAATTATGTTATGGCTACCAGCCCATGAGTCATATCGCATTTGCATGGAAATCATAGCAGGCTATGTAAGTTATTATTAGAATTGCTTTCCTGTGTATGTTTGATTTTTGTCTTGGTTTTAATTTGGTAGCCGTTAAAACTCAGAGGTTTATTATATTCAAGTTTATGCAATTTCTGAAGAGTCATTATTAATTTGCATTTATAATGCGTTATTTTTTAAAGCTATATTTCAAGTAAAAGCTAAGTTAGATAGATGTTACCTAAATGTGGAATCTAAATTTTTGAACATTGGATGATTTGCTCAAAATTCAAAAGCAAGTAAGTAGTATTATCTTTAATAACAAAACAATAATTTAACGTCGATTGCAGTTCAAAACAGGAACTTAGTTAAAGTGATATATATCGTTCTTACACCACAGAGAAGGCAACCAGTGTGATATTTACGGTGTTGAACACGGAACACGCCACTTTTGCGTAAACCGTCCTATAGAAAGACACACAGATATAATATGCGTTGGAGTAGATTACAACGAGCACGCAAGTGAAATGTTATTAAAGTAAATTCTAAATTGGAAACTTTAAGATATTTAGCAATGATCAATGAATATTGATGTGTGATACCTACGTCAGGTGTTGCCACAATTTAGACTTTAATGATGATTAAAAGGTCAAACAAACTTAGATAGAAATAATTCGCAATAGCAAAGTGACATAACTTGGACAGTAGACTTGTTTCGAGGCTTTTATTTTTTTAAATCAACAGAACATATCTAAGAAAAAACAGCAACGGACAAAACTATTAGATGGTTAAAATTGTCGATGGTTAATTTCAGAACATTACATATAAATGTATAAAGATGTTTAAAAAATTAACTACATCATAAACTGAACTTAAGAACTCAAAAGATGAGTTGTACGGAATACTATAATTTAGTTAAGGAACATTTATGTAAACTTTAGCAGTGAAAAGGCTGCAATTACCGTATGACAGTCAGGAATATCCTCGGACGGATGATGGCCCATCTTATGCAAAGGACACAGAAATGCAGAGCAGGTATAAATAAATCAGTAGAAATCTGTGTAATATATGCTACATGTGGTGACGGGCTCTCCCGTGTGGTACCGAGCATAGAATAGTAGGTACCTACCAACCCATATTCCTCCCGTTGGTGTCGTAAGAGGCGACAAAGGGAACTCTCGACAGGGAAGCGGGCAGCAGCGCTTCTCCTGTGAAATATCAAAATACTGAAATCCCCAACCGGCCTGCCAAGCGTGGGGATTATAGCAAACCCTTCCAATGGAATAAAAACCTTGGGGAAGGCCTTTGTCCAACAGTGGACCTCTATGGGCTGAGAGGAAGAAGATGACTGCATATTATACAAAGTCATATCTTAAAGTTTGCTGCAGAACATAACAATAACAGGACTTTCTCTCATGAATAAGCAGAGCTTCTAACAACAACATATTCAATAATTAGTAAACATCCAAACATAATATTAGATTTTCAATGACGTCCAACATTACGTTTGCTTACACAAAGTCCTCCATAAATATAATCGTTATCACTGTCACGAGGAAGTCTAAGTTATATTGCCCTCGATGATAACAACTAACAAAGGAATAGCACTAATTGTATTACTTAGCAATTATTTTAGCAATGGCTGGACAAGCACTAACGAAAAGATTAATATGAATGTCTAGCTGTTCCCCCCGGTTTCGCCCGTGTAAGTTTGGAGCCCGTGGGAATATCAGCATAAAAAGTACCTATCCTATGTGTTATTTCTCGTTATTAACAAGTTATCTGTGTGCCGAATTTCATTTAAATCTGTGAAGTAGTTTTTGTCTGAAAGTGTAACAATCATCGATCCAGACTTACAAACTTTTGCAATTATAATATCAGTTTAAGATGAATGATATTAGTCTAAGAACGTCATCTAGTTCAAACTTATCCCAAAGCGAAACAGGATCTTTGAAAACGGGAAATTTCTAATCCGTTACCTTAATTCCACTATCAGGAAATAAGATTATGAAGACAAGACTTTCACACGAAGGAATCTTCATCAATCGTGATGAAGTGTTAAATGAAAGAGGTGAGACCAAAAGGCATATGACAACGTCAATACTAATACATGAAGCTTCGAAGCTGAACTGACAAGCGATCACTGTCAAGTTCTTCATCAATCTAGCTGAAGTTTCTTTCGCCTGCTTTATAGAGCTATGTATGATTGGAGAGGCTTATCGGCTTATAAGTACTCATTTTCATAATCGAAACATATCTGACAGGAGGAATTAACAGTAAAATTAATTGATGTTCCTCTTCATTTCTAACCACACAATATCCACTGGTTATACCATAGAACTTATACCTCTATGGGATGTACCTACTATTTCGTCAACAGTAGGCCTGTGAAGGCGTATTGCATTGTCAGTTAGCTGTACTATACAATCCAGTGAGCCCATTTCTGCATATTACAAAGTCGTCTAGTTTTGATTTCCCTCTTGACATTATCGATACACATACTAGGACATTAAGGTATTATAGCAACCAACTGATTTATTACCGATTTCAATATTAGATCATCTTGGACAGGTGTTTGTGTGTTGATAGGAGAAAGTTTTTCTTTATTATTTAATATTGTGTAACTTGATTGAAGAGGTACCTCTCTTTAATGAAGTTACACACAATATTATATTATTATTAATCAAAAGTCCTGACTGACGGTCATTCCGAATAAGCTGCTATTCATCACGATGCTCGGTGACTGTGTGCCATAGACGATATTATTATATTTATTATTCTGAATTTAAATTTAAAAAAATCCCATATCTGGATATCAAGTGTCAAGATCTTGAAGACAATCTGAACATAATACCCAAAATAAAAACATATTAGGAAAATAAAAACTTATTAATGAACAGATTAAAGAATCACAAAGAATTAATATATTCAAGCATAACGCTTACTTAAGAATATGTAACCGAATAATTAAACCAAATCTAGCGCTAAGTCTAGAAATATTTTGCAAATCTGGGTTCATAATCTCAATCTGTGCGTTATTAATGATGTAAAGAAAGACGTAACAGATAGTGATGATAAGGATTATATTACGTCATGATTTTGAAAAGCCAATGGAGTAATAAAGAGAGTAGCAGAAGAATCTTTCATAACAAGTTACGAAACAATTGACGGGTACAAATATTTGGTACTTCTACCATGTCCAAAATTATCTATTGGAATCTTAAAACCAGTAGGAACGTTGCTACACATGTTCACAAGTGGTTTTGTTGAGATTCTGGGTTCGTTTTAAGTGGCGGTGAAAGGAAAAAGTCAAGTGGAAGGCGGGTGAAATAAGTTGTTGCACTTGTAATGAAGTATGAGCAGTGTTGCTAAAACCACAAGATAAGACAAAGTAAAAAGCTTAATTAAATTAAATCATTTCATTATTTTATAGAATTTATTTGGTGATAACTTGTATGAAAAATGTCAAAAGTCCATATAAATGACGAAAGCACAAAGCTTTATAAAATATTTGCGTGGAACATTGAATTAATGTTGTACAAATCACAGGTCCGATCATGTGTCGAGTACTGCACATTTGGACTGATGCTGCAAAATGCCACCTGGCTACTTTGGATTCGGTGGAGAGGCGTGCGAAGAGGCTAATTGGTGACCCAGATTTAGTTCAAAACCGTTTCCAAAGCCTGGAGCACAGGTAAAGAGGTAGCCAGCCTGTTAGTGTTTTATAGGATGCGTTTTGGAGCGTGTGCGAGGTAATTGCATGACTTAATTCCCCTATATCATCTTTTATACCGCGTATCCCGAGGGACTGGAACAATTTGACAGCGGCGATGTTTCTATCTGACAACAATTTAAGTGTCTTCAAGGCTAGACTGAATAGGCTCTTAATAAACTAGCGCGCTTTACCATCAACAATAGCATCACTGCGTACCATCAGGCGAGATTGCGGTCAAGCACTAGTTTATAATAAGAAAAAATAATATCATATCCCCACATATTTGGACAATATATGAAGAAAATTCCATATTGTTCTGTTTCTAGGCGACTAATCTAACTTTCTCGAAAATAAGTATGTTGAGAAGAAAGGTGTCATATGCACGTGCCTTGTCACCAATATCTCAGCTATTGGTAAATCTTCATATCTTATAACTAGGTTAATAACTTTACAATGATAAAGTATTGTGAGAGTGATAATTATTTATTGCCGGATCAGTATGGCTGGCCTTGATTTTCTATTAGCTTGAACCTGTTTTCTCTTGCAACACGAAGTGGCTCAAGCATGGTTTAAATTAATCCCACTATTCCCATTTTGTTATCGGGTACAAGGCCGTGGGGTGCAAAAAGTCTTGCTGTATAAAGTTGTTTAATGGAAAATAGAATATGTTGTCGTTCTGCTGTCATTATAAAGGTCACCTATATTATATTATCCTCAACCTTTCTAAGGTAATAGTCACTTGCATTAACTTTCTTTTAAACTCAAAATTGATTTTAAACATTGTTGAGTTTAGGTAGCAGGATCAAAACCATATACAGTTAAATGACATTGTCCTCAAAAATTTTGAGTATAAATTTACAAAACTAGGTAACATATCTTTTGTTCTGTAGTATAACTATAAATTGAATTGATGTCAACCGATCTTTAATAGAAACAATCGCATGTTTTATACAAATTAATCACGATTGCACCGTTGTTTAAACATTACAGCAGCGATTATATTAACGCTATAACTAATAAAAAAGACGTGTGGCACTCGGGGACTGCCGCGGTAAAGCTATTGCATGGCATTTTGTATCAATTTATGCAATTATAATTATTTATTTATTTTATTTATGCAGTATTTCTTTTTCTTTGATATTAATTCAAGTTACACTTTTTGAGCGTGGTGACCGATAAGAAAACAAATTTTTCTTTTATTAAATAAATAAAAATAAATGCACTTTGTTCATTCATATTCAAAACACTTTATACACAAATTTTACAAGTACAGTTATCACTCGAGTCAGTAAGCATGTAAAATGAGAAAACTAATATAGAACGATCCGTGTGAGAACTAAACGATCACTATTACACAACAACACTGATACCTTTGAGAAAGCGGACTTCCTCTACAATAGGGCAATTCCTCCGTAAGGTCTGTCTATGCTATTACTTATAATCTCTGTCATTGTGTGCTGTTTCGGTGCAATCGCAAGACCGGCCGGGCACTGAGGGGCAGGCAAGACAGCTATAGTATCCTTATGACTCCACCAACTGGTATTTCGTTGACTCTGAAACGGCGCACAGGGAGCACCACGAAATATACTCAAATACTCCGAGGTTCTTTTTCAATATACCCCACTGTTATGTCGTGGTGGCCTAGTGGTTAAAACACCAGCCTCTCAAGTATGAGTGCGCGGGTTCGATTCCAGGTCAGGCAAGTACCAATGTAACTTTTCTAAAGTTATATGTACTTTCTAAGTATATCTTGGACACCAATGACTGAAGGCGAAGGAAAACATCTTGAGGAAACCTGGGCTTTATAAGTCGGAAATCGCCAACCCGCATTGAGCAAGCGTGGTGATTACGCTCAATCCTTCTCTGTATGAGAGGAGATCTGTGCCCAGCAGTGGGACGATAAAAAGGTTGTTGATGATGAACGGCGTCGGTGTCGAATTATTTGTTATCAATTTAATATTTTCGAGCTGATCTTTAGTAACATAATCACTTCTGATTGCGTTAACATCTGACCGTAGAATTAATAAATCCTTCATCAACTTCTTTACGGTCGTTTTACGTAGTCAAAGCAAACTGGTGGCAATTTGTGAAGGTCATATGCCACAAAAACTGGGATTGTTCGGGATCCGTGATTTTAAACACCGTAATCGTATATTTTAGGTCTTTCTGCTTTTTGTTCTTACGCCTCGATACATGTTTTTGTCTTGTCTTCGTAGAAACAAACAATAACTTTTTTGCCTCATCAATGTCTTCCTCAGAAAAAGCCGACGAGCATATTTTTATTAAACTTTCGTTGTTTCATTTCGGAGATAACAATATTACAACTCGTACACTTAAATGTACTCGTATTAACATTGTTCACCGACATCTTTCTGTAATATTTTATTTAATAAAAACTTCAACTTCAACTCTTGATCTGGTCCTTGTGGATAGATACCACAATTTTGCCAATAACACGTGTAACAAATTATAGAAATTCTTTAAAAAAATATTTCACAATAATGGCGGATATCGCCAATCACAGTTGAAAAAACGGCCGCGTGAGCACTTTTTACTCTATAAAATCACGCGCTTTTATTTAGTAAACAACACTATAAATAATTAATTTAAAAGTCCAATGAAAAATTAGCGTGACATTCATCTTAGCTTTTCCGTTAAAAAAAGCTATTTTATAAAAACACTACTAAATTAATTTGAATAAAAGTACTTAATAATTAATTATATGAAAAGTTTTAAGGTAGCCATGACAACGTCGATGACGTCTATGACATATCTCTATAGAAGACCTATTTCAGAGAGAAAATTAATCGCAAGTTTAGCACATCGCGACTGTCAGTAACATGGCAAGTGTGTAGAACTGAGTTCGCGCCCTGCAATATGCATGCTCTTTTTGAAAATCTATAAATTGTTTTCAAAAGATGTAGTCGCACGCACACAAACATACCGTGCCGAAGACTGCCGAACTGAAACGACGTTAGACGATGTACGGCCTTCAAGCCACACCTCCGTGCCCGTCGGAGTGGGGAGCGTGAGGTTTTTTCGTTACGGAATTTCTGGATTCGGTCCCCGCGCTCAAGGCCCGCGATAGAAGCTATGCAATAGCTTAAAAAACGTTCATTGACATAGTTTGAATGTATATTAAAGAAACATAGTATATAGTAAGTAACAGTTTTGATATTGCAAAAATTGTTACCTATTCATAAGATTGTTGTAAAAATTGCAGCACGTGCATCGTTTTTCATTAAGGTAAATAGGTAATCGAATTCCCCAGAGCGACTCATCATCATCATCAACCTTTTTATCGTCCCACTGCTGGGCACAGGTCTCCTCTCATACAGAGAAGGATTGAGCGTAATCACCACGCTTGCTCAATGCGGGTTGGCGATTTCAGACTTATAAAGTCCAGGTTTCCTCAAGATGTTTTCCTTCACCTTCAGTCAATGGTGTCCAAGATATACTTAGAAAATACATATAACTTTAGAAAAGTTACATTGGTACTTGCCTGACCTGGTATCGATCCCGCGCACTCATACTTGAGAGGCTGGTGTTTTAACCACTAGGCCACCACGACTTACTAGACACCAGAGCGACTATTCACCGGTTATTAGGGTTCCGTAGCCAAATGGCAAAAAACAGAACCCTTATAGATTCGTCATGTCTGTCTGTCCGTCTGTCCGTCCGTATGTCACAGCCATTTTTTTCTGAAACTATAAGAGCTATACTGTTGAAACTTGGTAGGTAGATGTATTCTCAGAACTGCATTAAGATTTTGATGCTAAAATAAAAAAAAAAATAATAATAAATATTGGGGGCTCCCTATACTTAGAACTGAAACTCAATTTTTTTTTTTTTTCACCAAACATACGTGTGGGGTATCTATGGATAGGTTTTCAAAAATGATATCGGTAATTTGCGTGACAGACGCTTCGAAAGTGGAAAAAAGTTGCCCCCCCCCCCTCTAACTTCTAAAATATGAAAATGAAAAATCTTAAAAAACATGTGATGTACATACTATAAAATCTACCAACGAAAATTGTTTTGAACGAGATCTAGTAAGTAGTTTTTTTTTAATACCTCGTAATTCGTAAACCGCTTATTACCGCGTAATCTTTCATACGAATAACTTAAATCCTAATCAATGGTACGGAACCCTTTGTGCGTGAGTCCGACACGCACTTGGCCGGTTTTTGGTAATAATATTAAAGGCAAGGCCTTTATTGACGAGTATGTAAGTGGCAACTTTTACGGCTGCAAGGGGATTATACCTTGTATATGTTACTGTAAATTGTATTATTGTTGCTTATGTATGTTTATAGGAGCAGAGGTGGCCCAGTGGTGTCGGACTTTGTGTAAATTATTTCTTCACCACTGCTCTCAATACAGTGAAGGAAAACATCGTGAGGACACCCGGAATGTTCTAGAGGCAAAAACTTCCACATGTGACATCTACCAACCCGCAATGGGCCCGTGTGGTAGATTACGGCCCACTCCCTCTCACCGAGAGGAGGCCTATGTCCCAGTAGTGGGAACATTATCAGCTGAACATGTATAAAGGGTGTATCTGACATCGACGCACAAACGAGTACCATGGATCCAGTACATGATTCTGAACCCCCCCAGTGGTGGAATTTTTCGTCGCCTTTTTCATGATTAAAAAAAAATATAGATTTTTTCATTTTAGACCGTTCATAATTGCTATACTTTTATAACCCAATAAGATTTTAAAGTAAAAATTAATTAATTCGCTAATTACACAAAAAAGCGCAATGAAAACAAAACTATCTTATCAGCCGATTTAATAGAGTTCACATCAGGGATCAACGTCATACGTACAAACCCGCACGGCGGCACGCTTGCAACGTTCAAAGGCCGAGTCGACACTTTTTTTTTAAACATTGTTATTTCTGTAACCGCTCATTAACGACATAAATGACTATCATAATTTTATAAGTGGCACGCGGTGTAGACTTTTCGCGAAGTTTGCGTTACGATGTCAGATACACCCTGTATGTATTTACGGACGACAGCAGGTCAAGCTACCCCTGTCAGATTTTCCTAATCAACCTTGAGCCTTAATGCTCTAGATATAAAGTTGAAAATTTAATAAGGAAATCTGGCAGAGTGTAGTTGCTTGATGTGATGTCGTCTGTACATATGTTTCATTTTTATTTTAGTGTCTGTAGAACTCTTTCATTCAACATTATCATTGGCAGTCCTACATTAGTATCTTATCTTTGGCGGTTCCCACGTCACGGTTAAGTTAATCTTTTAGTCTTTTTGTAGCATCGTCTCCCTCAAATTTGGCTCACCATTTAACATTACGTGGTATTGTACGATTACTAGATACAACTTTGTTCCACCCTAAAAAAAACTACAACACGCAAGTTTAAAAATCGAGGGGAATATCCAAGTCTTCAAAATTCACAGTAATATTGCGTTATAATTGTTTGTTGTATCTTATACTGTCTTCAGAAATGACAGGTCTTCGGTTTTCATTGTCCTTTCTGAGTTTATGAAGTTCCTTTGTGTTTCTTAGCTGTGAAATATTGTCCGCTTTTTTATATTTATTGCCCATGCCTCTAGGTTTTGTTAAATATATTGTTATATCTTCAAACTTGACAGGTGGAAAAAGTTATAGAAAGAATACCTTTTTCTTAATTTACTAGCAGGTTCTTTTGCTTGTTCTGCTTAGTATACCATATAAATAAATATATGATTGCAGTACCGCCTTTGTCTAAAACGGTGACTCAACTAAAGTCCACATTAATGGCGTCGATTCTTTTGTGCACAAGAGTAGACTAAAATTTTAAGATCAGTGCATCTTTTTCTGCAGAAGATAAATAATTGGTTTAATCCTGTCACTAATTTGACAGCGCCTGACGGAAATTGATTTATTTTTAGTCGTCATGTTTTTAATCACATGGAAACTGTCTATGGAGTATCTTAATTTAGTTTAGTTTGTAAACAAGCTAAAAAGCGCCACTTTCCTTGTATCAAAACACTTAAGGCACAAAATCAATCAAATTTTTAACAGGTTCACCAACCTTTTACAAGTACTTCTCCATTGATTTAATTATAGTCGCTTCACTTGTTCTTTAGAAATCAATTCTACGAAAAAAGTAACCGGTATAGATGCTTAGCATAAAAAGGTAATACAATATGTAAGTAGAGCTAGCTAGTAACTTGTGAGGATTCCAATTGAGTGGATCCGTTTAAAACTATCGACCTAAATCATGTTAGGTTGCTTTGTTGTAAAAACACTTTGTTTACTTTCTTTGCCCTTTAATTCTGCTATACTATTATTGATTTCATTTTCACTCTCTGTATGCAGCTCTTTTGAATCTGTCTCGATGTTAATAGATATTTTCTTACACAGTTACACTTGCTTTAAAGAAATGCTTTCATTCTTGTTAGCTATCATTAATTACCCAGTTCAGATCCTCATGAACACCTCGCTTCCATGAATCATCTAAACCTTAAACACTGACCGCGAACCAGAATCAGCAATTTGTAATTCTAATGAATATGGCAATCGCTTTTATAACAAATGTTAGTATCTCAAACTTGGGTAGAATGTGAACATGGAATATTATGGAAGTGAAGTAAACATTCGAAATGGTGGCCAAAGCCGTAACAGTTGTTAGTAAGATACATGTAGCTGTTGAAGCGACGAAAGCTGTACAATCTTAAAAGCATCTTTTACTAGTACACTTAACATGAACACATACGCACTCCATTTACATCCATCGTCATGCCATCACAACGAGTTTCTCGCGCGGAAAATTAGATGAGCATACAAACGATACAATCTATTTTATTAGGTCACACGACAATCTGTCGTGTGTAAATTTGCGTGAAATTGCTACGAAATAATAACGAACATTCAACTAGATGATTGAGAAATTCTCCGTCATACCTTCGTATGTCTTCGTCCTACATACGATGGGTACTTGTATAGGGTTTGTATAATTATTGCCTTATTTACTAGTATTCTGTGTCTGCTTGTTTAATCTGTGTCCAGTTGAGTTTTAATATACTTAGTATTACGATTCATTTGATATGGAGAAAGGTGAATAAAATTACGCTTCTTGTCTTTTCCTTAATTATATTATGGCAGCTGTTCAATATTTTGAGAATACATAGACTTGATCAACTGGTTTTTTTTACTTTCAAGTTTTGGTTATCATTCAAAGTTTGTTTTTGTTTCTACTTAATAACTTTCAGAACTGTTTTCACCTCCGATATTGGTTGGTACGTTTATCATTATATGCTCGGCTTTAGTTGGAATATTCTTGAGTTACCGATTTCTTCACGAAACCATTGTGAAGCACCGAGCACGGTTCGTTGTGAAATGTAATAGAAGATAATATAATGTTGAAAGATTCTCCCGTCTAGAACCAAGTGCGTGAAGATGGGAGATATTATCTAAGATATTTTTAATTAAGTGAAGCGTGTTATTGCACAGCTTAGAACCGTCCCGTCAGAATTGGTATGAAAAATGAAATTAATTTTATAAAGACAAATTCTTGTTGTAAAGGAACAAATATGCGCAGTTATGTTGCAATCAACGCGTGGAAACAACTGAATTGTTTGCTAGATCAGCGGAATTCACTATTGTTAGTAAACATTGCGTAGATACTACAGGTGAAATGTTTTTGTACCTATATTGACGATTATTTTTTTTTGTATTGTAAACATTTTTGTATTGAAAACAACAAACCATAATGCTGACGGATTTAAACGGTTTACCCCCATTCTTACTTCAATTACATGAAACACAACACCAAATGCACGTTTACTCGTATCTAAATAAGTTTCCGTAAACATCTGCACTGTACCGGAAAGGCCCACATTTGCAAATGAATGTCTCACAATAGGGGTAACAGCGTAACGAAAGACCGCGATGTACGGGCTCTTCCTAACATAAGTTACATGTGATTCGGAGATATCAAGATGTATTGTAGGCGTCGAGGGAGATTCAAGACTTTTTGCCAAAGAGACAGTGATTCGAAGCTGTTTGTATGTGAAAGAGTAAGATTTAGCAATCAAGTTGGAAGCTACTGGGTTATTTTTACTATTGTACCTACATTTTGTATTTAGTCAATGTTTCATTAATCGCAACTATAGTGTGAACTGTTATGTTATCTTAAACTTAGCGTAATTAGCCTGTATTGATCCTTTGGAGAGTGAGTGGACTGTAATGTGGGTAATCTCCACACGGCCCTAGTGCGACTTCGAAATTCTTGTGTTCTAGTATATGCTGTGCTGTGTTTCCTGACCGGTATTAAAGTAGGCCGTGTCCTAACAGAAAGAACATTATTATGAGTAGATGCCTGAGTTCGCACCTTAGCCTTAAGTCGGGGCCACTGCCTTTTGGCCTCGCTACTGTTGCATTAATCTTGTTGAATGGCAATTCTGAACTTTATCTTGAATGAATTTACAGTACATTTTAACATTAAATGTATTTTCTTGAGCCAAAAACATACATACAGTATCATTTACCGCTTGATGATTATGGAAATTAATAAATGTTAAATGGCAGTAGAACAAACGATAGAAGTTAATGCTAAATTACTTGATATAACGTTGTGTTAATAAAATGTTATTATTGGTTCTATCTACAAAATAACACAGATGTTGATATCGAACATTGTGTGAGTACCTAGTGCTTAAAAATGTAATTTAACGTTCTTGGTAAAGCGTTTACATGTTAAACTGTCATACTTCACTGCTCTCAAGTTTTGAAGTAACATCTGCTTTGGGACGGCTTTTGAGACTCGACGGAACCCTTTTAGACGTCATTTACAACAAATTCAGTCCCGTTAACAAGGGTTCCAAAACTGTATGATTACCGAGCTGTGTAGGTTCTTTCATATTTTAGAAATGGTCTGTCTTTTTAACTATAAGAAACTATAAGAAAAACTTTGACTTCTTCTTCGGTTAACTATGAGAAAAAACTACTCAGGTTCAAAACTTTTAATTGGCACATAAGTTGATAAATATATCATGATTTAAAAAAAAAATTGTTTCAGAACTTATAATCTCAGAAATAAGTCTTTAATAGCATTTTTTTACAATCCAGTTTTGACTATAGTATATTGGAGATATGTTTTTGCTAATGACCTCTACTAGGAATTCACTCGAGTTTCCCTGTCACAATGTGTATGCATTGTATACATATAGCGGTTAACATAGCGTAGGACATGATAACATTTTTAATATCTACCCTAGTAGGTAGTGCTATCAGAGACAGTGATTCCATAGATAATAGAGCAACTAAAGGATATGAAATACTTAACTCAAAGGTGACTTTGATAATTGGCTAAAGACATTGGTCATAGCCATAAAGAACGAAAAAAAACTCACAGGTGGGGTTTTGGCGGGAAAGTCAAGCTGTCACGCTCATTTTTTATCGGACTTCAATAGTGAATTTAGTAATTAGTTCATAAAGAACAGTGAAATATCGCAGCATAATGGCCACATCATTACTTTGCCCCAAACCTCACTTGTAAGACGGGCCATGCGGCCGTTTTGTTCGACATGAACAATTCATAATTACGTGACATTGGTTAAATGCACAAACCATGCGAAGCCAAAAAAAAAAATAAAAAAAGAAAGAAAACTCAAAGGTGTTTTTCCCTGTTCCCCTAACTTTGATAATTGGCTAAAGACATAGGTCATAGCCATAAAGGACAAAAAAAAACTCAAAGGTGATAAATCTGAAACTTTTACAAAACGGTAAGATTTTACGAGGTAACATGTAAATTTTTACAGTTGTAAAAAAATCGCCGTCAGCGAAATCAATACCGGATATAAATAAAATGAAACGGTTAGTTTTTATAGCCACGCTCAAAATGCTATAAAATACAAGCATCTATAACAAGATAATTCATAAAATATACGAGTTGTTCTTTTTCAACCATCACTTTTTACTAATATTTGTCAGATTTCCTTATTAGATTTTCAACTTTATCTATAAAGTATTAAGGCTCAAGGTTGATTGGGAATATCTGACAGTTTGGGGTAGCTGCTGTGCATACGTTCGCGTAAAATTTAGAAATCATAGATAGCATTAGTTTTTTTTTATATGTTCACTGACAGCTACAACACATGTTCTTTTTTTTAAAGATTTCTAAAAGAGATCATAATCATAATTACTTTCTTAATCGACGACTAGTTTGTCAATAGACAAGAAATAATCTGGTTTCTAGATTATTTATGAAAACGGCTTTATTTTTGTTATGATGTTGTTATTTTGACTTACATTGGCTAATTAAGTTATTAGATCGTGTTATTTCGTAACATTACGATTTCAGTAATCACTTAAACGTGTATTATTACGTATTTTAAATCCGATTCGTTAGCAGCACTCGTGTAAGTGCTATAAATGTGGAAAATTTATTTTAACATTAAATTAATGTTAATAGTCCCAATATATTTGTCATTAAACAGAAAATTACTATAGTCACATAAATTCATTGAAAGTTTTAGTAAGTTGAGATTTCTTAGGAACTGCATTGCAAATATTTATTCAATGGCCAAAAATTAAACTATAGTACTGCAATTGTTAAATGTATCATATTGTACTTAAATAGTATGACGGTCACGCTTCGAGACACCTCTTTTTGTTACAGGTAGGAATTCTGTTCAATCTGCAAAGAAGAACAAGTCTCGTAGTTTTGATTGTTACAATTTTGGTAAGATTTTATTTTGTTATGAATACGATACAGGGAAAACTACAACACATACAGAGTACAAAAACTAGTGAAGCCATAAAACATTCTAACAACATTCTGACCCGACTTAATGAATGTAGAGCAGAAGAATGCCAGGACTTGCGTACAAAACAATTTTAAATGTCAATTCAAATACAAAGAATTTCTTTTTCAGAGAAAGCCATGTATAAATGTTAATGTTGACGACATACAACACATAATCGTGCTAAGATAAACTCATAACATGCGCGATGAACAACAGAACAAGGCAAACATATAATGAGCTCTCGTGAGGTCATACTAGATGAAAGTATTGATAGCGAAGTTTAACAAGCCGTAAAAATAGCTAACATGGCCATCACAATAGACACTAAACAAACAAGTCTCGGTTCACAGGACAAACGTGATACTACTGAACTCGTTGACCCAAACTTCAAATTGCACACAGGAGGAAAAACATTACAGCTAAACAGATAAGCATTACCTGTCTTAGTTCCAAGAAAGAAACCACAGACTCTAAACTTACTACGTTCTCACGTGTGACTATCACAGAAGTCATTTACTAGATGAATTTCTCAGTATTTCCAATAGCCTATGGTAAGAATCTCACAAGTTGATGTAACTAGCGGCTGCAAGAAAAAGAATCGTGCAATTGTGCACGCTTCACTCAAGGACGATCACGCGACGCCACGCCACTTATTACAACATTGAAAAGCTTATTAAAATAATAGTCCGATAGCTATGGAATTAGAGATTATAATGAGGAATGCGAACATTCCAGTTCTTGTTGCCAGGTGCGAGCGGAATCCGATGCGAATAGAAGTCGATCGCTTAAGGAAATTATGTGCTCCTGTGGAAGAAAATTGTATGCTTATCCTCACGCTACGCCCGCAGGAATATCAAGTATTATTTACTTCTGATGGATTATAAAAAAATGAACAAAACGTGAATGCACCAACCACCATCTTTATAATAAAAACCAAAAACACGATCACATTTTTTTTTGCTATCGGATGTAATCACAATGATAAAACAATCGATAACGCTAAATTGATATGTATTGTTCAGCGACGTGTATTGTGTAGGTCTGTAGGACGTGCTTCACAGACGATAGTGAGCAAGGCGGTGCACAATGAGGTAGACCTGACTGCATTAAATGAATTCGTATCAGATTACTATAAAATAAAAGGAGCGTAAATATACAGTCCGATAAACAAGCAGAACGGAGTTAAGGTCGTAAGATGAAAGCTGTTGGAAATACTTGTAAATTGGGGTTTAGTAATGACAAGTTAATTTCACAGTTGCTTTTCTCCATGGAATGTGTACAATTAGCAGAAGTTTAATTAGAGATGAAGAAAACTATGAAAGCACCGGGTAAGTTTCGGAGATGCACCAATGTAGAAAAAAAAAAAGGATAACATTATAATAATGAATACGTGTTTGTATGAAGAAGCACATACTGTGCGTCAATACCGTCATGAGTAATTTATAGTGTAATCTCTTGGGTTCAATGGACACGTCCATGTAATGACAGGCAGCTAGTCTTTCGACTATGAATACAATAATAGAGCCTGTTTGTGAGAAACAACAACAGCATCAAATGTGGACTAGATTATGTATGCTCAGAGTTTCCACAGATCATGAGTGGTTACTGACTGGTTTTAGAAGTAATGATATATTTAAGTTAAGAAGCTAATAATAACTTTGATCTATCTGTAGATGTGTACACATTTGTTAATCTACACAAAAAATACAAGTTCAAGATCTTAGTCACTTCGTTTGGGCAGGAGGTTGGTGACCGCAGAACCCTTTCAATTCTAGCCATAACATGTTTATAAATCATCGTGACACACAGCTGTTATTGAAATTCGTTACGCGACATGTTTTATACACCAATCTTATTCGCAGGCCGCGATAACGTTCTACTAAACAACCAAGGCTTTTCTTAGGGGATGTTACAAGTCAACGATAAATATTTAATTCTTTGCACTTTATTTGGACTATTAAGAAGAAATATTGTTCCAATTTAAAGCAAGAAGACTGCTATAATTACTATCACTGGAATCAGAAAAATATCGTAAGATTTCCTTATACATAAGACCTCTTGGTAGCTGTCAAGATTGTGCTCCCTGACCACACTAAGGGTCACAGTCGTGGCAGTCACCATCGTGACAGTTGTGTAATGCTGCAGGCGATTTCACCAACACACCACAAAAAACTTGTGACGTCTCACAAGCATGCAACCAACCAATAAACAACACAAGCAAACAGACCATCAATAAACATCAAGTCGATGACAACGATAATGTCTATTACAAGCGATCACTTCTCTAAACTCACTCATTAAAACATACTTTCTTTTCATTCAGTAAAAGTTCATTAGCCGCTGAGAAAACAATAGACGATGAATAAATACCAGATAATACTTCTGATACGATGATTGAACACCCACGCACAGAAGGCGAAAGTGATGTTGGGTGTCGTATGAGATAATTGAAATCTCGACCACTGTATTACGTAGAAGCTGATAATCTATTTAATAGAAAAAAAGTACACCGTAAGATTAATTTGAGAAGTATTATCGCCGTAACAGACGGAAATTTTATTAAAGTTACAGCTGATATAATTTAAGATTAGCTAGACGTGTAAGCTACGCGAAATAATTATTTCGAAAGTTGATCGACTGACTATTTCGATGCAAGAGAATAGTCGGTAGATTGTGAAGTAAATCGACCTGATAGAGGCGTGGAAACAAAGCGTAATAACGTTTCGTATGTGGTATTTAAGACAATAGAGACCTTGAGACTATGCCATGAATATATTTCGATCGTTCAGATGCGAATAACGAAATAGCAACAACAATAACGAGATGTTAGCCAATATACAACCATTATGAGACGAATCAGTCATTAATCAAAGGTTTATTGTAAATCTTCTGAATGTCAAATTTCAAGAACATGATTCAGATGACTTTTGTGGTCTAGATGGTGAATCACTTCGGAACAAAGCTCGGAATAATTCAAGGTTGGAAAGAATACATAATATGTAAACAAATAACTTTAAAATTCAATATTGATAGTCGCGTTTGCAATATGATGTTATTCAATAGAACGTAATATATGTACCTAAGCGTTAAATTGTATAATTTGTTCATGAATCGTGAATTCCTAACAGCTTTAATTTCTTACCTAAGAACTGTATAAAAGTAATAAATAAATAACATGTTGTAAAATTAAGTAATTACGGATAAGTAGTAAAAGTTGCAAGGCCAGGTTAAAAAAATTTAAATGAGAATTTCTTGATACAGCGTCATTAAAGAATTGAAATACCGAATAGGGCTGGACACAATGCGAAAGAATAAATATTCAAGGTGTTGCAAAATAACTTTGGAGCCAGTGGCCAGGTGGCTCGTGAATCGCTGTGCCACAGATGACATGCTACTTTCTCTCGGCTGGACCAAACGCACCGAACTCTCCGACCCGGACGCGCGGCTTTTGCATTGTTTTTGTTAATGCGATATTATTATTATCGTTGTCCGAAATTGAAAGTTTTAATGTATATACTATACTTGGCTGTGGAAAATCGAAAGCAAATTGCCCAGATGCTTGGGTCCCGCATAAAATTAAGGTTACATTACTTTTATCGGTGAGCACTTTCATTTTTCTGGCCTTATAGGTGATTGTATCTATAAGTTAAGGCGGTTATCACCCAGCCATGAACCACGCAGAGTAGTGCGTGGATGCGTGCTTTAATGTTGCTTGAAGGCATCTCCGTTAGTATAGAAAACATACACAGTCCAACATACAGAAAATGCATCCACGTGCATGCTACGCGTGATCGTGGCAGAGTAATAATCGCCCAAGCACCCAATGAGGTGGCTTTAAAATGTTCAATATAAAAAAGATGTAAAACAGTTTCATTATAGGTACTTACCCTCTCACAAGGCGGCGGCATAGTAGGTGCATCGACCTCAGTATAGATGCATAGAGTTGACTTCCTCGACAGCGAATCGCTGGCAAGACTGCTCGAGCTGGAGCCAGTTGAGAACTTCATGGTTCTGCCTCATCCAGGAATGGCGAAGAATCAGGTGACGTCTACCTGCACATCAATGTGATGTTGCCGGCACATCACACGGGTGCGAGTCACCTGGGTTCCACCGTCCTCGTCGGTTCTCAGTCGGGCTCAACTTTCGTATCGGGTCGTAGGTGAGCCGCTTGCGCAAGTGACAGCGCGGTACTGTGCGTTCAGAGTCAGCTGCGGACTACCAAGGTCTTCCGTTGTCAATGCGGATGGAATTTTCGTTGACTGTTAGCCTGTAAATAAAAAAATTAAATAAATTTTAGGCAATACCACATTTTGCGAACAATGTCCAAAACTGGTGAAATATAAGATGCATAAGTATGAGTTGCTTTTTGTTCGTAGTATCGTAAAACGCTATAAATAGTTTCTCCGTGTAAGATTTCTAGAGCAGCGGTTCCCAAAAGGTGGTCCGCGGAACCCTGGGGTTCCGTGGAAAGGCCGCAAGGGTTCCGTAAAAAATATTATCCCATGTGTTTCGTGACCGACGTTGTTCGCGCGCACCGGCTTGTTTACGCACAAGGGAGGGGCAGGGCGTGCGGGTGGAGTAAAAAAAACCTTTAGGGTTTTTTTCGTAATTTTTACAATTATTTGGGTAATTTTCTGTGATAAAAGTTATTTACTGATTAGACTTGCGCATTTCATGACCGAGATCGCTCAATTTAGTTCGCGGGTCCTTAGCGAACTTATTCGCTCTTTTAGTTCCTCTATTTCGAATTAGAGACAAGCACTCGCTCACTTTGATACTAGATTGTACGTATTGCTATGGTTATTATCATTGTTTGTCAATTCATTTTAGGATATGCTAAATACACAAGACCCTAGTGCCGGACAGAATCTACAACATACAATCAAAAAGACTTGCAACTCAGGAGAAAACTTCTTCAAAAAAAGAAAATACGACGAATCTTACTTGTCCTTTGGATTTATTCCTGTGTGGAAAACTGAGAACCCGGATGGACAATGTGTTATTTGCAACAATATAATGAGTAATAGTTCACTGGTACCTGTAAAGCTTAAACGACATCTTGACACGAACCACCCAAAACTGAAAGATTTTGAAAGACACAAAAAAGTACGTAGAACTGGTGCAGCTGCTATACAAAAATTTGTGAAGACCGGTAATGAAAATGCAACAGAGGCAACATTTCTGCTAAGTTACAAAATCGCTCGTGCTGGTAAACCACACACGATTGCAGAGGATTTAATAAAACCATGTATGACAGAAATTGTCACCTGTGTACTTGGAGAAGAAGCAGCAAAGAAAGTGTCAGCAGTTCAGTGTTCAAATAACGTCATTTCCGATCGAATTCATAAGATTTCTGAACACATTCAAGATGATTCAATTAGTAGATTGAAGGCCAGCGAGATGTTTGCAATGCAACTGGATAAAAACAGATGTCGCTGGGTTATCAATACTGCTTGTTTCTGTGAGATATCCCTTTGGAGGATCTATTGAAGAGGATTTGTTTCTTTGTACTTTTTTAGAAACCAACACGACCGGAGAAGAAATTTTTAAGTTATCGATAGTTATATGTCTAAGCACCATACTGATTGGAACAAATGTATTGACGTGTGTAGTGATGGAGCGGCAGCTATGGTTGGCAAAATAAAAGGCACTGTAACGAGAATCAAGGAGGCACCTAAATGTAGTAGCAGTCACTGCGTTTTACATCGCCATGCCCTTGTCGCAAATAAAATGCCATCCGAGCTCAAGACAGTTGTCGACCAAACAGTACTAATTGTAAACTACGTTAAACCACGTCCACTTCAGTCGAGGCTTTTTAAAAAAGTGTGTGAGGATATAGGAAGTCAGCACCAATCACTTCTTCTTCACACGGAAGTAAGATGGCTTTCAAGAGGAAGAGTTCTATTTTAAGGCTGTTTGAATTGCGCTAAAAAAATGAGCTGCGGGTATCTTCCGACGTGGAAAAGAATATACAGGAGCATTTGAAAAGCCTTACAAAATCTTTGCACAAGTATTTTCTGGAGCAGTTGCAGGACATGGACTGGGTGCAGAATCCGTTTGCAAATCGCACCAAACCTTCGATGCTGTCGGTGTCAGAGGATGAGAATTTGATTGATATTAAATTTTCATCAACGCTAAAACAAAAATTCGAAGAAGGGAACTCTTGATTTAAATGCCTTTTGGATTGGACTCAAAGATGAATACCCAGAAATTATTAATAGAGCCATCACACTACTGTTACCGTTTGTGACGACTTACCGATGCGAGAGATCGGTTTCCGCATATGCTTATACCAAAAGTAAATACAAAAATAGACTGGATGCAGCTCCAGATCTTCGCGTTCAACTCTCGGACATTAAGCCTAATTTTAATGCTATTTTAAGAAAATATGTAAAAAAGTTTCATTCGTCACATTAAATTCACAAACGTGTTTTTATGAATTTAATGTGATGAATAAATTTTTTGTATGTTTCATTACTTTATGTACCTACTTATATATTTACAGTAAAAGTATAAAAATAATTGCATAAAAACTTTATTGTTTTTCATTTAAATTTCCATTTATCAAAGTAGGGTTCCGCTAGGAAAAGTATAATCAATTAGGGTTCCTTGCCAAAAAAAATTTGGGAAACCCTGTTCTAGAGAACATTATGATTATACTAGAGAACATTAAAATGTCGATAATCGACAGATACACAAATTGTAAAATTTTAGAAAATATACGCCTTACGTAAATTTACATCGTTTTTGTGCGTCACTGATTCTTATAGCCTTTTTTTGCATTGCTCCATTTTTAAATGATGTGTTGAAATTGTACAAGAACTTGAGTAATATAGATAAGCCACGTCGATACATCGATGGAGGGATCGAATCAATTAAGTGTAGATCGATCTTAAGATCGATATCGGTGGCATTATGCGCAATAGTTCTAGCCCTCGTAAAGGTGAAGTATGTTGATGATTTCATTGTGTTGTGTATTTTAATATATGTAGTTTGATTGAATCAAGATAAAGTTTATTATTAAAGCTAGCCGTTCTATTTACAGAACGTCCTTGCTTTTGTATGTTTGAACGACATTTTGAATTTAGCGTGTATTATACCACTACTTCAACATAAAGAAAACGGAAAAAAGAGTTCCCGAATTTGGAGACGCTTTTGCCAAGCGACGGGAGCTAGAACAGTATAGATTCAGGATTACAGATAAATATACTTACTGGCTGGTGATTACGCTTAATCCTTCTCTGTATGAAAGGAGGCCTGTGTGGCCAAAAAGGCCAGTGGGGGTGCCAAAAAAGGTAAATCATGACGATGCTTACTTAAAAGAATTCCTAAACTGACTAGATCTAACAACCATAATGTGGGTAGAAGAGATTTAGATCTTGGTTTCAATATCCAAATATAAGATAGAATAGTAGATATAAGTACACATAATGATATCGTAGATAGTATACTGATAAGGTTATGTGACTCAAGTAGTTTCGAAAGACTTTTAGTCAATTTTATAATACCAAAATACTTCAAATGAATTCTGATAACTTGTGAAATGATAAGGAAGATTCTTCTGGGTTTTTTTTTATCCACGATATGTTTTGAAATTGAAGTAATTTCGTCATTGATAAGAGTCTGATGAAAAAATATATGAGCACCAGGCCATCTGAAAATATTAGGATAGTTCAAGCGACATTCGAATCTATACAAATGTTATTAGAACGTTTTTTTGCATGATGTATCCTTCATATATTCATGTAATTAGCTTCTTATTTTTGATTTCTTCGTCTTCAATATTGTCGTTTAAATCTACAAATTATGCAACAAAGTTATTCTTAATATGAGTTTGTCTATTTGACGGTGCTTTGATCCGTGTTTAGTACGAATCATTGACACATTGCATTTTAGAAAATAAAGTCGCAAGTAAATTTGGTTTTATAGTTAATTTTAAACCAATGGCTGTTTAACAAAGAAAGGAAGAAAGAAAATCCATTAAGATTATAGAGATAAAAAGTAGTTAAAAAAAATAATAATAATAAGATTAAGTAAAATGTGAAAAGACAATTAATGTAGAAAACTAGCAGGAATGTGTGCCTCCCGGCTGCGCCAAAAAAGGCTCAAGGGTTCATTCGCGCTAAATAAAACTACATAGATGTTACACTCTTGTTCGTTTCTAATCCAGTTAAAGTTGTGTTTTAGTTTCGATCGCATTTCGTATCGCACTAAAGTTTTAACTTCGGTTTAAGTAAAAACAACGTGTGAGTGATACATTACGTCAGATGTAATAATTAAAACTAAATAAATTATAAGCAAATCGAATCGTTTAGACGTAAGTTTCACAAATGATTTATTTCTACTTTTTGACGATTTGACAGCAGTTACGTTCCAATTGTGATCCAGTTATGGTTAAAACATCTGTCAAAAGGTTAGTGCGATTTGAAATGGAACTAACCTTTTGGTTTGGTTGCGATGCAATTCTGTGTTGGTTGAATTATTATTTTAGCGCGATTGGGCCCTAGTTCAGCAAAAATGCCAGACAACTAGTGTTTGACGCTGGTTTTCTCTTGAAACGAATTTACACACTTCCCGGTGTTAGTTATTATGCGTATGCGCACTTGTGGGTTGCAGCTGTAAATCAGTGTCAGGTAGTAGTACAGCCCGTGTTGTTGTTATCAAATACTATGCTGGACCCTTTTGGCATTGTAATAGTTTTTGTCTGCTTTTTTCAGTACGGGTTGGTAGTTTTTTTTCATTTACATTTTTTATGTAATAATTGCTTACTCCGCTTACAGCATACAGTAAATTGCGCAACAAGCTAATAACATAATATTTCACTAGAAACCTTCAACTTAATCAAAAACTAGAAGGCTGAAGAAGAAAACTTCATACAAACTTCAATACTTATAGATATTTCAGACTCTTTTGCGAAATGAGGGCGAACATGGAGAAAAACGGACCCCGGGCTCCAACGTAAAAGCCACGGATATAACCGGCATTGTACGCTACAGATGATGATGATGATAGCAGACTCTTTACAATTAGAGCATTCAGCAAATTGATCGCATGGGTTAAGAATGTCACATGTGGTGACAATATTCGGTTTTAGGACAACAGATTTCTTCACGATCCCTCTTCCATCAGTGCTTTGATAGTAGTGGTGATAAATGCACCAAATACGCATGTTTGTAAACGCGACAATTTTCATCATCATCAACTTTTTTATCGTTCCACTGCTGGGCACAGGCCTCCTCTCATACAGAGAAGGATACAGCGTAATCACCTCATTGCGGGTTGACAATTTCAGACTTAAAGTCCAGGTTTCCTAAAGATGTTTTCTTTTACCTTTTAATTAGTCATTGGTGTCTAAGATATTATTCTCGTCATAACAATGAGTTTCTTGAGTTTCTTCGGAGTTCCTCAATGATTTTTGGCAGCTCTAGTAAGAAACGAAGAAGAAAGAAGTAAGAAAAAAACATCTTGCAGCACTGCAATAATATCCTATATAAAAATATGAAATCCTGTATCGGGCAATTAAAATTCACGTTTCTATAGAGAAAAATTAGACCCTACTTTTGGGGTCTGGGTTCGAACTTGCAACCTACAACTCTGAAGTGTCGACCGTTAATTGGAGCGTTGTACAAATATCTACTGTCATTGTGTAAAATCACCAAGTTGAACTATTACAATGTTATGCACTACAAAGTTCTCAGGCTACAATTGAGTCATTTTCTCAAGAATTGCCGTCTCCATATTTGGATGCGAAACTATTCTTGTTTAAGTTCATGAGAAGGGCTACTGTGTGTATGGATGACGATGAAAACTGGTTACTGGTTAACCTCAAGTATCAGAAGCTCATGTTTTTGCTAGAACTCAAAATAAGTTAGATTATTTTACTTTCAATGACTCAAAAAGCCAAGACAAGGATGCGTCTATAAATGCGCAGTCAAAACGCAAGAGAATAATCCTATAGAAATGAATGTGTATAAGTATGCACCCGTTCACGACCGCCATATAAAACAGTATTTACCGTAAATACGCCAGTTTCGAATTTCGAACGGTTTAAGGAATTTTAAATAGTGCTTACGACCGTATGGCATGATTCACATTTCCAATGACTCCTTTTGTTATACCATTTTGAACCTCAACCCAGTAAAAATAAGGATAATTGATAGCTTAAAGTGGCATTGTCAAGATTGTGGTATCGAATAAAAACAGTTATGTAATAGGCTTTAACTCAAGCCTGATGAATCAAAGCTACCGGGCGATGACCATGGTTATCTAATGGATTTTGAATAAAAAAGTGGTGAAGTGAGTTCAAGTTATGCGGAGGGTTCCGTAGATTGAACTCGAAAATAATTAAGAGAAAAGATTAGATATTTTTGAAACGGTTACTACTTATTATTGAAACAGCTGACGATATGTTTGAAGATATTAAAAATAGAGTGTAACTGTCTCTATAGAAACGTGAAGGAATTTGCGTCATGTCAGTTTGATACGTAGTTTGCTATTTTACAAGAATCTATAACGTCTAGGATATCAAAGGTGTAACCACTACTGCAAGATGAACGTTCTTACTAGAGGTTCAAAAATCATTAAGGAACTCCAAAGTAACTCATTGTTATGGCGAGAATTCTCGCGTTTACTATCACCAAACAAAACTCGTAAATCTTAATCGTGTTATACCTTTCTAATTTGAATTCTTTGATTGCTTTCCTTCCACCCGCTCAGCATATCTTTGCATAATAATCTTATCTAAAAGACAAGTTGCCCACTTGTATGTAAAATAACTTGTTAATGTGGAAATTGAAAGAAAACCTATACAAAATGGTAATTTAGAGCGAGTCGTAAATGCCAAATGAATGGAACGGAATGTTGATACAGGCACGACAGATTTATGATATATGGAACTTTATTGAACTTTTTTAAATGTAGCATACGGGATGTATAAGAATAGACGATAACTAGGCAATTAATACTTAAGGAATCAATGCTAAAGACACAACATTGTGTGAAGAATAACTATAGGAAGTACACGCAAAAAATACTGTTGTTGAAGAAAAAGATGTCAAAAACCTACTAAGTAAATCCAAATCAAGAATCAAAATGGCCGTTGAAGAAATAGTGCTAACAATTCTGCAATAAAACCTAGCTGCATTAACTACTAACCTCTCCGTCCTTCACATAGTAAAGAAACCCGTGCGTTAAACAATGCTTTACGTTGAGAACATTGCGCTTGCGCCGACAATTCAACGAACTATATTGACGGTTTATTGTGCTGCGTGGGATTTGTAGGCAAATGGGTTAGCGTGGCCATTTGTGCTCGAACATGGTGGAAACACGCAAAGTGAAGTTAGGAAATCATCCATTACACAGGAAGTACATATAAAAGACATACATATATGAAAGAAAAAAAATGGCTAACACGATAGAAAAATATAATTTGATGGGTCAAATGAATTAAGCATAGAATGAGGAATCTATCATCAAAGCAAAAAAGTGACCAAGTTAATAATAGAAATGTTTTCAAGAATATGATATGTACCAACTTTTTTCATAAGTCAAAGTTGGAATTGAATTTTTCATAAGAATGCCATTGTTTGATTGTGTTGTTTTCTAGAAACTACTATACATGCCAACTTGATTTATTACTCTCGATATGTCTTTACGTTATCGCAAGAGGTAAATGTTGGTACATATTTCTATATAACTCGAGTTAGTAGGTAATGTATATTATATGTTATACAATAAGGTAAGAACGAGCAATAGACCTACATTCAGGATTAAAGTAATTTATAGTTCTTTTCATTATCTAATTAGAAGTATTAATTAATTATTATTAATTTATAATGTGTGTCCATATTTTTTTACCCAACTCTATGCCCTTTGTAACATCTTTTTTACAACATGGAATGCAATAAATGAATATGAAGACAAAGAAAAAAGCAGAAAGTTAATGTTTCCGAATAACTAAATCACAAGGAAGAAATATAGAAATAGCTTTGTATGATAGGATACCTACGTATCTGAAGGAAGGTAAAGAAAATATTGTAAATATTGTCACACACACGTCAAATAGGCAAGTAACATGCATCCCACACAGATCTTGATAACGTGAATTGACAAATATGAAAAAATGAGAAACATTCACTACAAAACGGTTTCCACAAAATTTGTTTACCAGGGTATAAGAAAGAGGACATATACCCAGAACAACAAAAACACTAACACTTCCGAATCTTCAATTCCACATTTCCCTTTTACTGCATCAGGAAACTGCGCACACGCGGTCACGAACTGAACTGAATCCTAACCACCTTACACTTTATATAAATATGATAATGCACCGTATACTTTTTCAGGAAACCAAAGCACACGCAACCGTGTAAAATGCTTATTGAGTCAATGATTAGTGATTAGCAAGGCGAAGCGACAGGAAATGTGCGTAACGACGATTTCTTTACTATAATTTGAAGAGAGGATGTCAATTAGCATATCACTCTAGACGCGAAATTAAAGGAAACGATCATAAAGATAAATGGCGGTTCTCTAATACCAAGGAAAGAAAATATTTAATATTCACGGCACAGAAAGAAAAATATGAGCAGTAAAATCAATTTAAGAGGAACGGATCGAGACGTGATAAAACAACAATACGGTAGCTAATTCGGTAGCAAATTAGCTGACAAAAGAAAGTTCAAATGTCCCAAATACCGGGGCATCTACCGTAAACATTAACTAACTGGATATGCAGATAAGCGTAGGTAGGTGTTTCCTTCTGAGACTGCAGGTCCATTCGGACCAGGCGAGCGCAACCAATCGACTGGAGCAGCACGCAACGACAACAAATTAATGCTAGTGAAACACGCAATATGAATACACGCAAGAAAATCAAAATTTGTAGCTTAACGGTGTCTCAGAGCACTATCTTATAATATCTCTGAAATAAATGCCTACAATATAAAGTCCAAATTCCCATAGCCTATAAGGATCAACCGTTCGATTCGTAATTTGATACCATGAAGTCCATTAAACAAATTCACCATCCCGAATCGGGAGAAATTTATAAAGATTATTTACTTCATGTGGTCTTGAGACAAACATTAGCTAGTGGGAACTAAAAATAAAACCACGTCAGTGCTGATAAGCAATTATTTTATCAGGTATAAAGCCTGCGTTACATAAAGAGAGAAATAAAATTATGTTCGAATGAATACAGCAGCGATACCAGTAAAGCAGCTGACCAACATTTTGATGAGCCCTTTATTAACAATATAGTTTCTGAACACGCAACGTCGGGAGAGTAAATCGGGAGCAATTTTCTGGTTAGCTGAGTTCTTTCTCCAATGATGCAAAGTGATTGACTGCTCATTTTCTTTAAGAACACGCGGCAGCGCGTGACGCAGCGCCGTTCAGTCTACGTGATATTTTCGTCAATCCTAAAGCTTCAAAAGTTCAATGACCACGGAGGTCAGGTGCGAGATAAAAAAAAATATCCCGCAGTTTCCGCAATATCTAATTTTCGGTCGTAAACGTTAATTGCGCTTATAAAGTGCTCGAGTTCGGCTCCGTCTGTAAACTGGATATAGTGCTTATAATTTTTTCAAACTTATTGGGCGGAATTTAAATGACGATTGAAATTAAAAGGAATCGGGTCGGATGTCTTGCGTAATGTAATGTTGTACATGTTTTATCTGATTATCCGTTTCCGATATTTGACTTGTCAACACAGGATCTCATTATCTCTGCTCTCATAACAAGGTTACAGCTAGTTCCGCAATGAGATCCGTCTCAACGTTGCCAAAATATGCCAAGTTGTCTACTTGGCATATCTTGGCATGTAAAAAACGTCGCCCACGTATATATTTTGATCCGCATGAATGCTCCGAGTAATCTTTAAGGGACTGCATTCCTCTGCTGTTGTATTTTAAATTTTACACCCACATTCATTATCACAAGGTCCACTGGTAACCACACCTGCACCGTTATCACAAAGTACACCTTTATCATACCCGTATAGCTTGAACTTAAGTTTTATTAATGTTGCCCGCATCTCTCTATGGGCACGGAGTATATTACGCATAATAAGGTTCCATTCCTTGCGCGCGTCGTGTGAGGTCTACGATACGATAAAGATCTGACAAAAAAAAAACTGCCACTTTCAAGATAGACGACATTTCACCAGTGATCTATATTTGCTCTAACAAAAAGCTGGCCCGGCGACAGATATATTTGACCTGTCTGATCAACTTGATGTCATTCGAGGCTACATTACTTGCAATTGAAAAGCAAATGCCTAGGTCACGATCAGCACGTCGAACGAAACTTAACTGCATGTGTGTTGTTACCCTTGGAGATTTTTAAGTCCAGGACATTGTCGAAAACGGCTGTCCATTCGATTTGGTTCGTACACCTTGAACGCAAATAGGCCAGTCACGACTTTTGCCATATTAAGATTTATAAAGCACTTTGTTACTTGATTTGTTGGTTTATTGTGGCAACAACCACATTTGATCCGGATTCGGCTTGATTTAAGTGACCACCTATTTATTCATTTAGAACCATTTAGTTTTGACAAATGGCCGGTTGCAAAACATTTAATAAAAGGATATTTAGATTTCGTAATATTCTTACCAACTAAAGTGATCTGTAAAAACCAGCATGTTACATTAATGTGTTTCGTTTGCTAAGACAGTCAGGAAAGGACAACAAAACTCATAATCTTTATAGATCAGACCACAATAAAACCATAAATAATTGCACCACAAAATGCAATAAAAACAATAAAATACAAGCACGTGTTAAAACTGTAAATGACACAGTTGATGAACCCATAATTCACACTAAACAAGATGACGACATCACATATGTACACAATTTCAGCCCTAATTAAACGCCAAGACGGCTATTAAAAGTCACCATAACTTAAATAGCAGTTTAACTAATAAATTAGGAGGAATGCTTGAAAAAAAAGAAAGGTTTGGAGCGAAACCTGTTTGATGGCCCGTGGTCTTCCCGGTTACCTGGGCCATGATTTGGACATTCCACGCATATTTCCGATGCCTCTTTAAAAGATTTAACTTTTATATATAAAATAGTGTTGTGTCGCGCAAAATTGTGTGTAAAAAGTGGGGTAGATGGTATTTTATTTGCAAGGGACGGACTTACAAATACATATTGCTACCTGTTAACTGACAAACCCATTACAAGATGGAGATCTTCCATTATAATGTCACTGTGGGAGGCTCACCTTGTTGCAAAAAATATAAAACGAAAAGGTTTTTCCAATCTTGCTAGATAACTGTTATGGGTAACAAGCTAAAAGAAAACAATACTATTAAAAAAAACTGTCAATATTTTGGGCCCATATAAAGAAGTGATAATAAATTCGACCGTCAATTTGGAGTCAACATTTTTAGCAGATATGCACAACAAAAGTTAACTTCATTGAGTTAATTGATATATGTGTAAGTACTAAGTATATAACACAAGAGTACTGGTGCCTACTACACTCTTGATACATTCCACCGAAACATTTTTAAAGAAAGCACAGTAAAACCATTCAGACAATTTAAATACAGTGACGAATGACGTAAATGAAGAAATTATTTCAATAGTAATAAAAACCAATTAAAATTATGTAGATTATAAAAATAGCTACAGGAAACCCTAGACCTAACTACAATGGAGGACAATAATGGAACTGGTAGTTCTAACTTTAACGAGGTTAGGTTATATAATAAAGTTGTAAGTTAAGTATTTTGGACCACTTACTGAGAAGAAGGATAATCAATACAAAATGAAGATGGGTGAGCGGTCAAAAACTAAAACATTTTTTAAAAATAAACATTGTCCCACACTAGGAATTTCTCCTGTATCGTGAGTGCGTTTACAAACATACAGGATGTATCTGACATAGTAACGCAAACTTCGCGAGAAGGCTACTCCGCATGCCACTAACAAAATTATGATAGTCATTTATATCGTTAATGAGCGGTTACAGAAACTTTTTTTAAACACTTTTAAAAAAGTGTCGGCTCGGCTTTTGAACATTGCAAGCGTGCCGCCGTACGGATTTGTATGTATGACGTTGATCCCTGATGTGAACTCTATTAAATCAGCTGAGAAGATAGTTTTTCGAGTTTTGTTCACATTGCGTTTTTTTGTTTAATTAGCGAATTAATTAATTTTAACTTTAAAATCTTATTGGGTTATAAAAGTATAGCAATTATGAACGGTCTACAGTAAATAAAATTGCATATATTTTTTTTTTATCATGAAAAATCCGACGATAAATTCCACCACTGGTTGGTTCAGAATACTGGATCCATGGTACTTGTTTGTGCGTCGAGGTCAGATACACCCTTTATGAACTCACATAAACAAACAGCCAATCCTGGAACAACTACTTGTAGATCATACAAATATTTGTTCCGTGTGGGAATCAAACCAACGACACTCAATAGCTTAACCACTGCGCTAACCGTGTAGTCTACTACTAGTAATGTACTACTAGTCGTAAACTATTATGGCAAGGTCAAAAACTAAATTTCTTATGGTTGGTTTGTTTGAGTTAGTGGCCTATAAAATATTCATTGGTTAATCGAGTTCATTTATTTAGAAAATTTAATATAATAAGTAACAGTTGATGTATTCAGATATGCTTATTACATAATTTGAAATAATGTAGAAAAACAATAGGAAATGACATAATTGAGTACATACTATCGATGCCAGTAATTTTAAAGCGTTTCCGTCTCAATATTCCAACCTAGCATGTAGTGTCGTACTTAATGAAACAAGTTTCCATAGATGTCTCGTTGACAAGGATAACGATCTCGAATGAGTTTTTAACAGGTTATAAATACAATAATGTCGCTTTCAGTTCCACACTCCGATTCTACATCCGTTAATTTATTTTTAGTTTTTTTTAATAATTTTAAACTAGCGCTTGACTGCAATACCGCCTGATGGTAAGCAATCGTTGATGGTAAAGCGCCCTAGTTTATTAAACCCATTCCCTTAAAAAACTTAGTGAATAGGGAGGAAGGCGGCGGTTGAGCGAAGTGGTGCAATGTTAAACCCAACAACTAGACTAACGATGCTGCGCCAGAGGGGGATTGATGTGGAGACCCTCCATGACCAAACTCCCGACACAACAACATTTGACGCAACGTACCCGGCACACATCGCAACACAACTGCTCAGACCCGTCCTCCGTACGGCTTCACCAGACATCATGCCGGAACACGACAAATCGCTTGGCAGCAAGGCTTTGTCTGGTGGGTGGTAACTTCTGCCGGCAGCCGATGTGGCCTACCACCGAGAAAAGTTTCCATTAAAATTCTGTCAAGATTTTACACCATTACCTTCAATTTTCGGTATCGCGACGTTTTGCGATAACTTGCTTCTGTGTTAATGTACAAACATAAATGTCTTAAAATTTGTTGTTATAGTTTGTTCGATTATAAACCCGAGGAAGTAAATAATAACTCAAACTGAAAGCAGCTTCTTTATATCCCTTTAGTTTCAATATGACATTATCTTGGATAATGGTCGTGGTGGCCTAGTGGTTAAAACACCAGCCTCTCAAGTATGAGTGCGCGGGTTCGATTCCAGGTCAGGCAAGTACCAATGTAACTTTTATAAAAAAGTTATATGTACTTTCTAAGTATATCTTGGACACCAATGACTGAAGGTGAAGGAAAAACATCTTGAGGAAACCTGGACTTGTCTGAAATCGCCAACCCGCATTGAGCAAGCGTGGTGATTACGCTCAATCCTTCTCTGTATGAGAGGAGACCTGTGCCCAGCAGCGGGACGATAAAAAGGTTGATAATGATGATGAATGATGTTTATCTTGGATACCGTTATTGATGACAAGTTGCAAAAAAGAAATAAAAAATATGTTTATTGTAATTACAAACATTGAGATAACCCAGATTTAACTCGAAACGGTCTCCACAGCCTAGAGCACAGGCGTAGAGTAGCCAGCCTTTCGGTGTTCTATAGGATACATTCTAGTGAGTGTGCAAGGGAATTGCATTATTTAATTCCCCCATCTCCGTTCCATCATCGGACAACCCGTCGTACGGCGATTTTCCACCCTTACGTTGTTAACACTACTACGATCCGGACGAAGCGTTTCGCTTCTTCATTTATACCGCGTACATCGAGGGCCTGGAACAATTTACCGGCGGCGGTGTTTCCGTCACACTACAATTTAAGTGTCTTCAAGGCTAGAGTGAATAGGCCCTTAATAAACTAGCGCGCTTTACCATCAGCGATCGCATCTCTGCTTCCCATCAGGTGGGACTGCAGTCAAGCGCTTGTTTATAATATATATATAGCCTTGGCAAGAGCCAGGGCTACGAATTGTTCGAAAGAAATATCGTGGCCACTGGCGCACAGGTAAGTAAAGGAACACGGGTGGGTTTTAGTCAGTAAAAGTCTGACATGCCCTTCCACTCCGCCCAGAGCAGGAGAGGTCATTTGTTGTATTCCCATCTGCATAAAAAATTTGAACTCCGCTGTGCCACTTATCATCATAAACGTTAAGTTGCAATATGTTCACTTCGGAATTGGTGTTCTATTTAGGAGCCACTTTTAAGGGTCCCATAGTCAAATGGCAAAAAACGGAACCCTTATAGATTCGTCATGTCTGTCTGTCCGTCTGTCCGTCCGTATGTCACAGGCATTTTTTTCGGAAACTATAATAGCTGTACTTTTTTTTTTGGGAGTAAACCCGCCACACAGTTTCCCACCCACAGCAACACCTAAAAGCCAGAATCAACAGTGGAGACCGCCAGAAAAACACCGAGCAATTAAGCTCGACGAGACCCGGAGAAACGATTCAACTGTCTTGGGTCCCGCAACGAAATTAATCAGAAAAGAATAGCGGAGGAGTAAGAAAAACGATTTTTTTTCCACTTCCCTCCATAGCAAGCAGGAGACAGAACAGAACTAGGCCAATCGGCACAAAGAGACATTATTGCAACTGGGAGAAGCCCAGAATGCCAAGCACCACGGAATAAAATTTGATTAAGTAAAATTTTTATAATAGCTATACTATTGAAACTTGGTAGGTGCAAAAATTAAAAAAATAATAATAAATATTGGGGACCCCCATACTTAGAAGTGAAACTCAAACTTTTTTTTCATCAAACACATATGTACGCGTGGGGTATCTATGGATAAGTCTTCAAAAATGATTTGCGTGACAGACGCTTCCAACGTGGAAAAAAGTTGCCCCCCTCCCTCTAACTTCTAAAATAAGAAAATGAAAAATCTAAAAAAAAAAAACATATGATGCACATTACTATAAAAACCACCAACGAAAATTGTTTTGAACGAGATCTAGTAAGTATTTTTTTTTTAATATCTTGTAAATCGTAAACCGCTTATTAGCGCGTAATGTTTCATATAACTAAATCCTTTAATTTCATAAATCAATGGTACGGAACGCTTTGTGCGTGAGTCCGACACGCACTTGGCCGGTTTTTAAATTGAAGATCATTGTCTAATGGTTACAAAAGAATGCGTTCAGTATTCTTTTCCTATTTATCATTAAAATGCATCCATTATTCTTGGCCATAAGCTAACCGGATATCCATACATGTGAAAACGGGTCATGCGTTGTTGTCTTTATGGTGGGCTCCGCTGGCATTCCAACTCTCGAACACCATTACGGATTCTATGAGCATGGAGTATTGCCTAGTTTCCAAAGTACGATTAGTTAGCAGTACTTCTGCGATCGGAAAAGGGCTTCGACCATTTCTCTTTAAGTATAAAGCGTTCTCTTTAATCATTAAAGCGTTCGAGTAATGTTAATTTGGAATATGTGCGAAATGCAATCGTTTCTTGGGTTCGTTTTTTGCTAGCGTTTCCTCGTAATTATGTCAGGTACGTTGTCTTTGTACTATATGTTAATTTGAATGCATATGACGCCATGAAATGACAATGATCAGACATTTTTAGGTTTTATTTTGTGCTCTTTTTGTCAAGCAATGTTAACAAAGGCATTAATGTATATCTTTGTATTGAATCACCGACACTTTATCTTCATGCAGTTTACTACATGAACGTAAAATGTAATAACTGCGCAAAGCCGAAGTTTGTACAGCTGCAGTGACGTCATGGAACATAAAAATGGACTGGCCTTTACGATTTCAACTTTGTTGTAATGGCTTCAATATATAAACGTTTATATGACGGGGCTCGCTGAAAGGGTGACGCAAATATAATTGGGCAATTAGACAAATATTTTGATGTTACGGTTACGACAGACAAAGTTATCTTTTAAACGTTTCATTTGAATAACGTCTGCCTGCTTGGTCACGACAGCCCAATTATCAGATATATCTTAATTTTGTTCTTTTGTTTACCCAAAAATCATATTTTGAGTAAAATTTCAAGACTGCAATAATGCATTTGCAAAGCTTCACGGGGCGAAACGTAAATTAGATTTGTGTTCCAGTTACTGTGGTAGTCCAAGGCCTCTTGAACTGCTCACGCTTGTTCTGTAAGCTGAAGCCAACAAAGATGGAAAGTGGCCTTTTTGCGACAGTATTACTCCTTGGGCAAAAGAATAAATGATTCAGTTACGTCCATAGTCCAACATGGATACATTAATTATATCTTTGTCTGTACCTACCTAAGACGGAGATAACATCAGTGCTTTTAATACTTTTTAATCTTCTAAATCAAGTAAAACAATCTAACAACTAATAAGTAAGCTCAATTAACGCTTATCTTAATTGTAACTAGATTAATACTGCATCTATACAATTTCAATGTCTAGTAGTTATTGTCGTGGACTTGTTAGTATGAAATCAGTATTTTGTTCATTACTGACTGTTACAAACGACTGGGTGGTTCCGATCAACAAATTGAAACGTTTGCTGTATGAAGTTTTTTTTTATAAATTATAAACTAGTACCTGACCGCAATCCCGCCTGATGGTAAGCAGTTCAGCAAAGTTGCAGCAATCGTTGATGGTAAACTGCGCTAGTTTATTAAGAGCCTCACTCTAGCTTTGAAGACGCTTAAATTGTAGTCCGACGGAAACACCGTCGTTGGCAAATTGTTCCAGTCGCTCGATGTACGCGGTATAAAAGAGGAAGCGAAACGCTTTATCTGGATCGTAGTGGTGTCAACAACGTACGCCGTACGACGCGGCAACGGGTCGCCCGAAGATGGAACGGAGATGGGGGAATTAAATCATGCAATTCCCTCGCACACTCTCCAAAATGCATCTTACAGAACACCGACCGGCTGACTACTCTACGCCTGGGCTCCAGACTTTGGAGACCATTTTGAGCCAAATCTGGGTCGCAAATTAGAAGAAGCGTGCGAAGAGGGCACGCCTCTTCTTCGAATCCTTTCATCGAATTTTCATTTAATTATAATTTTTGATTGATAATAAAATCAGGTAATGTAAAAAAAAAATGAATACGTTTTTTTTTGGGAAATTTTGAACTGCAAATTAATGATGTTATTAAAAGTATACTCGTCACCACCTATTTTCCGCTTATAATAAGGTTAATAAGAGCTTATCGTATTATTCACAACGATTAACGTAACTATAAATAAATTCGTATTAAGTAGACAGGTGTACGCAGATGTTTCTCTGATAATACCTGTCATAATTATATGGTCGCATCTCGAGACTCCCGTGGGAAAATCAGCCATTACATTATTCTTACTTTCACAGAATTGCCTGCAGCTTGAATTAGGATTGTTTCTAGATTTCGTCCTTAAATTTCCTCAGACTTAACAATACTGGTGACGTAAATGACCAGTCAAACAAAGATTCTAATGAATACCAGGAAAATTGGTACTCTTTAGAATTCTTAGAATGACCACAAGGATGACTTGTTTGGGTGCCAGAAGTCAGAGACCTTCATAAGCAAACCAAAATAGAATTATCAAATAGTAACGATCGAAATCTAGTTAATTTTGATGTCTTCATATCTACGATAGATTGAACAGTCAGAAGACGATGTTTGATCGCAAGATATTTTTAATCAGAGAATCAATTAACATGTCAATGTAACTGTTAATAGAGACGTGCTCGTACATAGTGTAGCAAATCAATCGATATTTTTGTTTTATGGTTGATATTGACCGCATTAAGGATGACTGATGTTTATTAATTAGGATGGGTAAACGGAAATTTCAGATGCAGTTACTTAAATTACAGTGTAATTGACAAACAGTATGCAAATATATTTTTACAGTTGTAGAGGTAAACGCCACATTCGAACAATGCGTCATATTGACGTTACTCAAATCCTGCATCTTGCAAGCAGACTTGATCTTCCAACTAGCATATACATTATACACAACTCAATATTCATAACACCCGTCTTGTCGGAGGTTTCTCCCTATTCTATGGAGGATGAGTGAACTTTACACCCGAATCTGGAACTATTACTTCAATGTGCAAGTTTTTGGTGTTTTATTCACCAAAATTTGAATGGCTCTGAGCTTATGACATTATTACAAGCAAATGTCAGTAATACAGTGCGCTTGTATTAATATTATGACAATGAGCTTGTCACGAATACAGTTATCGTTATAACAGAAGGAAAATTCTAAGATATACGACAGTGTGTTCGGTTTTCCACTTATTATATTTACAATTGTGTGCTGTGAAGAGATAACAACGAGATGTAACCTGTGATAAGACCGTGATAGCACCATTTAAATTATAATTCTCCTTGGAATGTCTGTTGAAATACCTCTTTTGTGTAACCTGTGTCTTGATGACGTTGCCTCTTGTAATCATAAAAGTATGATGATTGATTGTAAAAACAACAGTAAATCACATTACAATTAAGCGGCATTAAAATTATCTTTGTCATGTTAATTTGGAGATAAGATAATAATATATTTTAGTTCACTTTTAGCCGTGACTAATAGTAGAGATTTCTACTATCTTTTATGAAATCTAGATCATTAATCATTGTAAACTATATGAAAATTAAGTTAGAAGTGTATTGTTAGAAAGATTAAAACAGAGTTACTTTATATTAATGCGTGGTTCATGAATACGACCAGTTTCGAAAGATCGTGATCAATCAGACCATGAGGTGTAGGTACTTAGAACTGTTATTCACAACAAGACACATGACTTTGGCATTCTTATATTTATTGATACTTATGTAGGATTGAAGGTACTGAATGACATTTCCTACCATTTTGAAGATAATTATGGTGTGTAGTGTGATTTGAATTTCAATATTTACTGAACAATTTATTAAGTTACCTCTTTTTGCGAAATAATATTTATTTTTTTAGGTGGATTTTTTTTTTTTATTTAGCCCGGTTTTGTATGCATTAGTAGAATCAGTTATCGATACCTAACAACACCTTCACGGGTCGGACAGGGTTTTCTTAACATACTGTATATATCAGCTGTTATAATATTTTCTATGCCACACGCTCTTATTACTAACTGTTATTTGTTATAGTTTATTATTTTAATTTTATTGTTAATCCTCATTTATACATATTTTCACAGTCGGAACTGGGATTTTTGTAAATTTCCCCACACTTTCGAAATGGACCTCGTGAAGTATTAGTAATTATGTCTTATAGAATTCGATTTCTAGAGATTGGATTACTACAGGGAGCTATTGATTTCAAATGGAATGAATATCGCAGCTGGGATAGACTTAATGCAGAGGGCGGTGAACCTGGAGTGGTGTCGCAATTTGAGGTCTATGACCACAAGTAAACTGTCACAAGCAGAGTTGATTGATTGAACATGAAAAAGTCCAATGCCAGTTTAATGACAAAATAAATGGAAGCCTTTTATATGATGGTTGATTTAAAATAACCGTTACAATGCATTATGAGGTGCAATGTTACGCAATATAACATGAATGTAAGCGATACCCTGATGGATCGTTAAAATACCATAAAACTGTGGAATTCCTTAAACTATCAAATCTTATCGCTTTTGTTATAGCCTCGTACATTCTTTTATATAATATTTTTTATTTCACACTCGAATTTCTTATGCTTCAAAGGTAGTTTTGAATAATAGATAACCCTGTTCTTGGTTTAACAAGTGAACAAAGTGTTTCTCGCATAAATTCCGATGTAACCCAACACCGACCGGCCTTGCATTTGTTATTATTGATATTTTGGTTGCACAATACGTGTTATGGACAGGATTCTGATGTATATGTGCTGAGTACCGTGACGTGAAATGCGTAGGAGTGCGTAGTTGCGTTTGTATCTACAGTTATCTGACAGTGCGTGCTTTAGACGGCTTTGTTTTTTTAATTAGGAATTCTTAAGCATACCAGATAAGTGGATGTCAACATATATTAATTTTATGTGTTACTTTTGTTCGAAGCTAAAATAAATCCTTATGTATTTAGTTTAAATTTTATTTAGAATTCAAGGTGATCTAACGAACATTTCGAAAGAACATAACAAAAGAGCGAAACGCAAAAATGATAATGTAAATTACCATAATGCGCAGTACACTTGCAACACTCTCTCGTCCCTAATTGCAACACCGTAATTATACAGAGACCACCTCGTATAATAAGACATACACATGTATGAAACACTTTGTAACGTTGCCTCATAACCAGGTACTGTAGATGCCCGTGCGCATCAAAGAATGAAATTAAAACACGAGGAGAATGAATCAGCTGATCAAGATCCGGCGTAAATTGGAAATCATGAGAGAGAAATCATTTGTTTCATCGTGCTCACGATGAAGAGGCAAGTAAAATTTACGTTAATGCAACTAAACAGATCGGTAATAACTTAGAATCACTGAAGCCTGAACGAAGCAGAGGTGTGTTATCAAGCTTTGGTTTGCCTCATACCTACTTCTGTTAAAACTCTTTATTACGTACACTATATAAATTACAGAACATGAATATTAAGATTTTACAAAGGGTAACACAATGGGCGGATTTCACTAAGAGCTATCTTTTACAGACAAGCTTTGAATGAACACTAAGGGGAAGGAGAGAGAAATAATATTTAGGGAGTCTACAGTGTACTGTTTACATACAATATCGTCATCCTTTTGTATAACACTGTCTCCGTAGTCTTCTGTCTCTTTCATCCACACATTTCCCACCAAGTCAAAAATGTTGGACGGGTAAGAGCCGGATGTATTTAAGGATATTGAATATTAAAATGGCTATTCTCATTATCACTAGTAGATAACAGTTGAGAAATTTTACGCGTAATCAACAGGTCTTTTTATAAAATTCCAAGAAAGGCAAGACTCAGATAAGGTTTTCATTGTGAGGACAAGATACAACTTGTTTTTGTCAAAGCAATGATGGCTTCCTGAATCTTTGACATAAGTACATTCAGGTCTAATGAGAATATCCCATTGACAAAATCTTTACCCCAAAGATTGACACAGACTGAGCAAGATGAGTCAGTTCTTAGGAAGGTTGTGAATATTTCTACTTCTATTTCGTTGTTTGTTTCTTATTCGCTGATCTAGGTTTCGATTTTTATTCTGATGGTTTCCTGAAATGAAATAATGAAATCTTCCTTTGGTTAGGCATTAAAGACCTTTGATTGAAACCTTGAAAGGAAATCCTCATTACCTATGAAAAAAGTAAAATAAAAAGTTTGGTATTTACATTTGATCACTTAATTTCTGAAACATGCTATTGACGTTTAAGTGTAACTCCACAAAACTGAAACGCATGCATCATGCGTTTCAGTTTCCGAAAAGAATCGTAACCGAGTATCCACATTAGGGATGGTACGGAGCTTCGGTTCCGGTTCCGTTAAGTCGGAACTTCCGATAACTATTATACTTTCGGTTCCGACTCAAGCTCCGACATTTTTTAATCGGAGGTGTGAATCGGAGGTCGAAGCATAGATAGCGGGCGAGTGCGGCGGCGTGTGCCGACCGACATAGTATAATGTACTCTGTGCGACCGACTGTTATGATTCGACAGGTTCATACGCGTCGCGCGGGGAATCGCCCCTCCCCCGACCCGCGCACTCTATTGTCATTTATTTTTTCACTTGTTAACGCACACGACAGCACGAAACGTTCTTTGGTTAAATAGATATTTGTTTTGATTTTTGCGGCTTATTATCAATAAAATAATAATAATAAAAGTGATCTGTTTTTGTGTTGGACAATGAAACCTAAATCAAGTTGTATTTGGAACTACTTCATTCAAGTTAATTCGGATTCGGCAAAGTGTAAACTGTGTACGAAGACGTATTCAAGAAAGGGAGGTACGACAACGTCTTTAAAAAGCCATTTGAAGTCTGTCCATCTGACTGTCTGCCACTGAATATGAAGAATTAATAAAGTTAGAAATTTAATTACTAATTGATTAGTATATGCTACTTCGGGTTTAAATTCATTCTATTTAAACTTGTTGTTTATATGCCAATTTTGTTCATTTTTTTATATTTTATCATAAAACATAAAACTTTTATGTTACAACTGAAACTTAAAATAAAAAAAAATACTACATAATGTTTTATTTGTCCTTAAATAATAATTCTCTCTCATGTCACCCTGCTTCCGATTCCGATTCCGACTCTGGTTCCGATTCCGATAAAGCAAATTTAAAAACTCCGATTCCGGCTTCGGTTCCGATAAAACTGCTTCCGTTACATCCCTGATCCACATATTACAAAAGAATAAATAAATTTATAAGATATTTAGGTATATAAGTATTATTACGGAATCTAACCCTTTTACCAACCAAACTTATTTAATTTAATTATGCCAGAGAGTACAATGGACTAAGGCAGGACTTCCCAACCAGGGGGGCGTGCCCCCCTGGTGGGGCGTAGAGGGATGTCAAGGGGGGCGCGAGACGTTTGAGTTTTCGAAAGAAAAAATTAACTAAATGTGTTAAGTAAACACCATCACTCGGACACCGTTTCAAAACGTACCTACTGCAAAATGGGGGGGCATGAAAAATGTTATTTTTAATGCGGGGAGACTCGACGAAAATAAGGTTGGGAAACCCTGGACTAAGGGGTAGGAGGATCTTGCATTCAAGTCGTATATATTTAAGTTACTGAGAGGGAAGGTTTATATTACAGTTTAGTTTAGTTTTTAGCCAGGTGAGTCTATGTATCGCGTTTTCAGATCAATCTTTTGAGAGAGGCGCTGCTGACTCGCACACTTCGCATGCACAATCTCATAGCGAGTGAGACGGACTTATTATGTTGCTCTTTGAGTAAATTCACAAGGAATGCATTGTTGAAATTTGTTATAAGTAGATAATTGTAAGTTAGTATAGCCGCATTTAGGTAACTTGTAATGATAGATGTAAAAAGATAAGTAAATAAATAATATTATTAATAATATCTGAGTCATAGTCTATAAGAAAAGTTTACACAGCTGTGCAATCCATCTGGTGTTCACCACAAAATGATTGAGTGCTGAGGTAAC
Organism: Sesamia inferens; assembly: GCA_037179545.1. Taxonomy (NCBI): domain Eukaryota; kingdom Metazoa; phylum Arthropoda; class Insecta; order Lepidoptera; family Noctuidae; genus Sesamia; species Sesamia inferens. Next base: position 31,181,017 of record CM073922.1, on the reverse strand, counting down.
CGATATATTTTTTTGAATTCCTCAATTTTGTTTCTTTATGTTATTTCCAAATGTGATGTCAGAAACTCGTCACCATCTCAATAATTGTTCGTTAACGAGTCGTGCCGAATTTAAATAACGATTTCTATCGGAATCATTATAATTGATTGACCAAACCGTTTCTCGAATACTTTACGGTATCCATTCGTGTTAACACACAGATTTTACGAACGAAAGTACGAACAGATGGTTACGTAGCCAATTGTTTCTCGCTCGTTGGACTAGTTTTTAGGAGATTCTCACGATTACCGTCTAATGGTCGCAGGATGCTTAAAAAGTTAAGGCAGCACTTGTTTTATTTTACATCACGGCTGTGATTCTTTTCTTTGAAGAGCAATGTTGGAATTTAGGTTTAAGGGGTCAATGATATTTAAAATTTGTCATCTATTCATTTAATAGGTACCAGACGCGACGTCTTCGGTCTAGAATGTCGTTCTCGAAACCTACTTTTAACAAGAGACCTACTGTCTCTTTCATCTCATACAAGCGTTGAAACTGATGACTTTTTCGGTGTGAACATTGTTTCCAAACATTGCATGAGTACGGCTTTTGCAACCGTACACTAATTAGTGGCAATTCTTCATCTGATTTTTTACGCCCTGTTTTCTTGGGTGAAAGTGTAACTTTAGCGGATCATTAAAAGATACACAAATCATAAATTCGCATGTTTACCATTGCGTTGGCCGTGCACCTGCAGACGGTCTTTAGTGAAATGTCTGGCTGGGCGCGTCACGCACTGGAGAAAGTGTACTACAAAAGCAGACCTGCGACTGGTCCCCAATTGGGTTGCGACCTCGAATATCAGTCGATGCGGGTCTTCATTTTAGAGTTCGGTATCCAAGATCTCCATATATCGACAGTAATTTTGATCAGTATCTATGTTATGAGCCCCCTTTGACGGAAAACAACAAACCTTAACCAAAATCTGTGTCTTTGTCTAAAAGCCTCATCAAATATCCTTGAATCATTCTTTGTGACCATTTCCTTGAGGCTTCAAAACCCCTAAGAGGTACAAATTTGAACTTAGCCAGTTTTTTAACATCGCAAACGGCCGTTCCGAATCTTCCTCTAAACCGGTCTGCTCCGAAACTTGCTGGGGACGCGACACTATTTCTGAACGATTGTGTGCTCTATGCTTCAAGAAAAAAACGTGACCTATGTTAATTTGGATCTCAACATCATTCTAATTGAGTTTCATATTGAACAGACAATTTGAATTAAACGGTCTTGAATACTTTTCGTTTTTATCTCGTAGTAAATTTGGAAGATAAAGGTTCGAGTTGATTTTTTAAATGCTGGTTGTTAGTTCGAAATCGGTTTGGACAACCGTCCAGTACTTGATTACAGCGTAAAGTCTAGCAACAAAAACAAAGAAGCATCTAGTTTCTAGAATGGGATTTGCAGGAATGTTATTAGATGCTTCAATTACATCGTGTACTTAATGTTGAAGGTGGTAAGGTTGAAATACGTTCGTTGACGGGTGTCGCCATGTTTGAACGACGTCGCCATGATGTCGTTGCGGGGTTTTGTTTCTCCTGGCCACGAAACAGGATTCCTTTGAAATATCTACTTGAGACTGAATGGGTGCCTGTTTCATTGTTTGGTAACGTGTTATCTTTTATTGGGGGGTTAACAGCGATTTAATGTAAAGAACCGACCAGTAATTTTATCCTCCAGAGTGCAGCCTATTCTCTTTCCCATTACTTTGTCTATTATTTCCTGTTGTTCACAAGTGATCTCAATGGCTTCTAATAACTAAGTAGAAATAATTGGTAGATCGTAGTTGACCAAATCAATTAGCGATTTTGCAGTTTCGGTCGTTAAATTGATTTATCGTTTCACAAACAAGTATTTAGTTCAATGTCACGTTATTTTCTATAAATGAGAATTACAATATGCTTTGTGGTCTCAATTCATAAATCTGTATTTTACCCGATAGTTAACTTAAACACTGGGAATATTTTTTTCATTGTAGACAAATACAATATAAAAATTAAAAAAAAACGTGAAACGTCCCGAATTCTTGGATGGGGGTTTTTGAAAAGGAAGGCATCACAGAGGAAGGCAATAAAAGTAGATGAGATGATCATATAGAGAAGGTAAACAAAACGTTTCTTGTTTGCTATGATTTAAGTTGACGTCGATGGAAGAAAAAATCAAAATTGAAAGAATAGCAGTGCTTTCAACTTATGCTCTTGCAGATTAGAAATTATAAAGATTTTTACCTTTAAAGTGTAGTATTGTTTCATTTTCGGGAATATTCTAAAGAAATTTGTGACATCCACCAACCCGCACTGGGGCCCGCGTGATAGATTTCAGCCCGTTCCCTCTCACAAAGAGGCCTATGGGATATAGGCCATAGTAGGTTTATAGGCTTGTTGTATGACTTCAATCATATACCGATGTATATGCTTGAATTCATGATTGCTGTTTACGCGTCGATACGAGTAAACAGCAATCATGAATTTAGCACAAGATTCCCCGTAACCGTGTAATAATTTTTCGTCGGTTATAACACTTTTAACTTTACAAGGCATAAAAAAATAATAGAAACTATAGAAATATGCACTAAACACAGATACTCCAGATTATGTTATAATTATAGCTTACATAATAATGAATGTTAGCATCATTTCGACTTATCTAACCACTGTCAAGGGGTTAGCAAAGAAGCAGTGAGGGACGATATTTCAATATCAACAAAGCTAAGGATATTGCTCAAAATAATGTCCGTAACGCTAACATCTCTTAAGTCATTTGGTAGAACATGTCGCAAACTCGCATTCCATATAAATTGGACAACATCATCTGTTGTGATGAAACGGATAGAGTATAGGTAACCCAGATAACATCTGTTCAAGTGACTTTATCTCTTTTATCTTAGCTCAAAGATCCATAAGATTGTATTTTATGTGTGTTGCATATTTTTTTAACTTCTGGGATTTTTATGTTGCTTTAAGATCAGATGTATTAGATGTTAGTATTTCTTCTATTTCTTTATATCCCAAATTACGATCTGTTTCAGATCATTAACTATTATTTGGATTTTTTTTCGATTCCGAAATGTTCTTAAATCTTCGCTAAATGGCTTTGTATTCTTACTTTAGGCCAGATCTTGAGGAGCTTTTGAAAAATTTTTATGTACGAATTTTTCCTTCATTCAGTTGCTTAAATCTCTTCTATATGTTCACCGTTCGAAAATGGGTTCCCCGTGTATATTTCACATATGAATTAAGTTAACTGATCGCAATCAAGCTGATTTGAATAAAAATCGAGGTTCTGAGGTGACCGGTAAAACAGGTAGTGATTTATTTAGGAGGTTTATAGCTGTAATATTTATCATCTTACAATTAAGTTTACATATAGATTGGTCTATTGATGTGTCCAATAGAACCAAGAAACTGGGTAAGTAAATAGACAGGTAAAATGAAAATTTTTTGTAAAGTAGGTCAGAAAGTCCAAAAGTACAGCATCATTGTTTATCTAATGCTTTGCATTTGTAGGTAGGTGATTGGTTCAGGTTTCTGTCCAGCAGAAGAATTTGGAACGAGATGATAGATGAAAGAGAGATGCTGTCTGGTCGGTTTCATCATTTTACGCGGTAAAATGCTCAACTGAGAATTTCTTCACTATCTGAAAGGTAAATAAATGATTAAGTAGTGCATTATACCTATGAGTGACCTTACCTTGAATGTTTCGGCAATCCCTAATCAGCTTTTATTGTTAACTTTGATAACACAGTCTAATCAACACATAACACTGCAAATATGTAATATTTACGATATAATGTCTCTATCCATAGTTCACGCCGTATAAATTATAAAAAAAAAATACTTGATAAGAATCAAAATGTACACCGAACGAAAAAAAAAACAAAAGTTCAACAGTCTCGGTGGAATGCATGCATTTCAAGTCGCTGGATCAGTTAAAAATAACGAAACTAAATTGTATATAGGTAAATATTGAAAAACACTTCACAGTTTATTGGAATTATTATGATAAAAGAGCACTTCGTAGCACAAAGTTTTTGAAAGTTCTGATTTCATCGTTATCTGACTGTCACTGCGCGGCGCGTCACCAAACACACCCGACCGCTGCGGCGGTTACATTCAATATGGCGGGCGACCGACAGATCTACCTCCGACCGAACGAATTGCGAAAGAGCACGAACGATGACCGATGGAGTCCGAACTGAACTAACGAAGCCTGCGCAGGCTCAGGCACCGAAACGTCCGCGAGTTTTGTTTTGTTTTGTTTAGAAAACATGTCGGTTATTTTGGTTGTTTAATTGTATAGGTACTCGATAATCACCTATCTGTATTCTAAATTATTGACTTACTCAATATTTTTCCTATTAATGATTTATTTATTTCTTCATTCACACACTTACTACCATTACAGGTCGTTTAACCAATGCCGCAGAAAGGATATATTTAACGAGATTCATTTTGAAACTCACACATATAATAAAATTTAAAGCAAAACAATTCTAATAACATTTAAACAATACAATAAAAACTATAACAAATAATATTAAAATTGAAAACAACATTATTCAATAAGGTAATTGCACAACACACCATCTGCAGCAATGGGTTTCATTTTAACCGTTCAACAATATTTATTGAGGTATGATATGATATGATTATGTATGATTATCTGAGGGTAAAGTCTCGTAATTTAAAGACCGTTCACAGCCTAATCTCAGTCTTAACTGTCAAATAATTAATAATTTTTATTTCTCTACGCACACGTTTTTGACATTTCTTTGCCGCCGAGATGAGACTACATTTTAAACGTTTTAAATGAAACAGATTTAACCTTTTTCATAACTATAAACTAGTGCTTGACGACAATCCCGTCTGGTGGATTGGATCACTATCCAATCGTTAAAGCCGGCGCCAGATACAGACAAATATTGTACAAATATTTGCGCGTGTGTAGCAGGCTACGCAAACATCTGAACACAGACAACTTTGATCGCTTTGATGTGCGCTCAAAACCGACACCGAATGGCAAAGTACAAATGTTTTAACAAAGATTTGAACAAATACTCAAATACCCGTGCTACACAGGTGTTCAAAAAGTGTTCAAATAAGTGATCAAATATTTGATTTTAACTATGTCTGGCGCCGACTTAATGGTAAAACGCGCTAGTTTATTAAGAGCCTATTCACTCGAAAAAACTGAGCGAATAGGAAGGAAGATGGCAGTTGAGCGAGGTGATGCAATGTTAAACCCAACAACACGACCAACGATGCTGCGTCAGAGGGAGATTGATCTGAAGACCCTCCACGACCAAACTCCCGACACAACAACATTTGGCGCATTGCAACACAACTGCTCAGACCCGTCCTCCGTACGGCTTCACCAGACACCATGCCGGAACCATGGTTGTCTGGTGGGTGGTAATTTCTGCCGACAGCCAATGTTATGGCTTACCACCAAGAAAACCGTCTTCTAGTTTATTTTTTTAAAACATATTCGGAAAAAGGTGTCATTTTCAAATAGGTAAACCTACTTTGGCGAGGAAAACTAACCGGCCACTGTGATCGGTATGTCAAGGTAATTAAAACAGCAATGCCAATCATGTCAAAATTACACGTCAAACCTTATCAAGAGACCAAAATCAACAAATGTGTGGTGTTTATTAAATTCTAGCAACAGTAACAATTATCCGGTTTTTATATGGAAATTATGAGTTGATCCTTTACGACAAAGCAACAAATAGTACATAATGGCATTGGATTTAGTCAGCATAGCCCAGCCGCATTATATACCCGGGTGAGTGTAAATATGTAGTCTTTCGTAAAATCACTGCGGTGATGATAACTGTTATTACATAATCTTTCCTTACACAAGTGTTTTCATAAAAATTTGATGCACCTTGTTGCAAACTTGTGCAGCTTAAATTCGCCTTCGGTCGTTAGATGTCTCATAACAAATGAGTACGGTTTAGAGACGGTCAGTATAAACTATCCATGTCCAGTATTTGCAATAATTCCGTATATTTCACATAGCAATAACACAACCCAAGGCGTGTATTCAATCTCTGATTTCTTTCTTTTATTAGCCAAGTCAAGAAATTGAATGTCTGAAGTCCAGGTTCAAATATTCTAATTTATTTACGATTGCACTTTGTACATTTCTTTTACATCGAAAAAGGGCTCGCTTCGCCAGAATAAACTGCGTTACATTTGCGTATGACGAAATTAAACTTACCGAAGTCGTCTGGCCGTTTTTCTTCAGTGAAGTTAAGATTGTTGCCAAATTGGCGCCTATGATGTAACGACAGTGGTATACTTTTGACGTCACATATATCACCCTGTCAAGAGCACACACGTATACATATTTTATTGATGAAGCGAGAGATCGTTTGTACGAATTTCTTTTAAGGTTTGTTAGGTAATTCATGTTGTGCTGTAGTACTTGTTGACAATGTATTCTGGGCGTTGCGTTGGTCGCGTGTCCAAATATGATAAACGATCTCGTATATAATGTATTTCTGGCGCGTGTTTTAAGTTTTCAACTTTTGATATAGGGACAGCAGGTAATGTTCCAGTCAGTCGATTAATTTGTTTTACCACATAACACTGGTATGAAATCGTTGAGGGAAACCTACAAACCTAATTGGGCCACGTCAAAGACATGATGCTCTAGGGATTGAAGATTTTTATGCAACACAAAAATAGTTATATGTAGTTGTATATTTTATACATGCAACCCACCCCGGCTTCGCACGTGGACAAATGATATAGGTACCTAAGCCTTACTCAAGAAACGGTGGCCCTTCTATAAAAATAATGTCTACTGTGCCGCCTATCAAGCAATATCTGACTCTGCAAGATACATTGACCTTATTGTCCATGGATAGCCAGTTCCACCACCTTCAAACAGAATGCAAGCCTACCGAGGTAGCAAGTTTGTTCGAAATAATGGTCCTCTGCTCCGGCCCACTCCCTCCGCGGTTTAAGCAGATCAACACTCAAGTAGCAGGCGGCCGGTAGGGGCGCGAGGGGCACGCGGATTTTTTCTGGTGTTTAGTTTTGAATAAATAAATCGTGATATCTCCTGAATGAAACAACCAATTCTAATAAATCAAAAAGACATCTGCTGCTACTAAAAATTTCCTTTGATATGTCGATAATTTATTTGGATAAGGATTAATAATAAGGGACAAATAGTGGACTTTGATTTCGACTGGCATTTCAATTAACTTTTCAAGCATAAAAAAGTAGACATAATGAAGAAACTATAGTAGGCAGACATAAGGTGTCGCAGACTTTTTTGTAGGCATTTTTAAGGTCGTTTGCAATGTAAGCTCAAAAAAAGTGTTTATTTTGCGACATGTGTTGGACACCTCAAAAATTATCATTGTTCCTCTTACACGACACACGCACGGAACACGACAAATCGACATAGGGATAGTAAAAGTGATTTTGTTTTATAATGTGTAGTGATGTTATAGTATCGTTGAAAAAATGTGGTCAACGCACCGCTCGCCCGTTTGCGCCTGTAGCGGTGCGGCGCTGGGGATTCTAGTATGGACTATGATATACCGTCAGCTGTGTTGAGCGCTCGATAACTACACTGCAACAATTTCTAAATTAATTTAATAAAAATTATAACATGTTGTAAAAATGATTGGAATCGATTCAGTTACTTATTCTGAACAAACTATATTCAGGTTTCGTATAAAGAAAAACGTTGTATAGTTGACAGTCTACCTTCTGCTGCGCCATCACTTTCTATTAAATTACATCCACGTGTGTTTTTGTTTATGCGAAACTTGAATATAGTTTGTTTAGAATAAGCAACTGAATCGCTTTCAATCAGTTTTACACCATGTTATATTTTTTCCCAAATACATTTAGAGTAAGACCGCAGAGTGGTTACCCGTTATCGAGCGCTTACGATAGATCACAGCTGACACCATATATTTGTTGGGACAACCAAGTAGAATAGGAAGCACTTGGTGGCTTTTCATGATATCTTTTTGAAATTTTGATTTATGTAGTAAAAAGTGCATTCAGTAAATAATTCATAAAGAACAGTGAAATATCGCAGCATAGTGGCCACATCATGACTTTGTTTAAAACCTCCATCGTAAGACGGGTCACGCGGCCGTCTTTTTCGACATGAACAATTCATTACGTGACATTGGCTAAATGCACAAATCGTGCAAAGCCATTAAAAGAAAGAAAAAAAAAATACTAGTGGCCGCCAGCGACTTCGTTCGCGTGGAGTTAGTTATGCTCCGCTTCTATTGGTCGCAGCGTGATGTTACATAGCCTAAAGCCTTCCTGGATTAATGGGCTATCCAACCCAAAAATAATTTTCCAAATCGGACTAGTACCTAGTTCCTGAGATTAGCGCGTTCAAACAAACAAAGAATCAAACAAACTCTTCAGCTTTATAAATATTATTATAGATTAATCATTTTAATTATTTCCAGGTACACAGGTCACTGTCCCGAGTACAAATATCGAATAGGTGACACATATGGGTCGACCACTCACAAGATCCTTTTGGATCCCAGTGTCCAGCATTCAGAGAGGCTTGTACTGTCTGATCGGACGGCTGATGACTTTCAGGTCAGTACCTAACTTTAAAGGCGATGATGATACGTTTACTAGAATTGATAGAACAGGACAACCCATTGCTACTGATAGTGTATTAATTACCATGCTGAGTACGATGTACGGTGTTTTAAAAAAATGCTCTTTATTTACATTGAACTTTCCTGAAGTAAGTACCCAGCATTCTAATTACGTAACACTATTACTGGTTTTACTACGTGATCAAATCAGATATGAGGAGATCCACAGAAACACGAGAGTAACTGACATAGCCCGAAGAATTGCAACACTTAGTGGCAGTTGGCCGGGCACATTTCCCGTAGCAGCGATGCCCGATGGGACCGACGGGTTCTCGAGTGGCGACTACGCACCGGAAGACGCAGCGCGAGTAGGCCTCCGACAAGTCAAGGGGGACCGACGACCTGGTGAAGCGAGAGGCGCAGGACCGGTCGTCATGGAGATCTCCTCTTTCTCTCTTACGGCTGAAATGATGATGATGTTTGCACACTGATCAAAAATGTATCCTGTGGGTAACAACCGTAGTGTGATTTGTACATTTCACCTTGAAAACTTCGCTGAAGTGAGCTTGGTCCCTATCACACTACTGAAGTACTGACCGCTCACTGTAAGCTGACTTCGACTTGATTTTTCACGATCATAATTTTAACAGAATCGATCGGCTAGTACACACAGTTATAAAACATTATTTTGTATATGCGAAACCCGAAACACGTGCCCAGTGTTTTCATGTAAATAATTTATGTACAAAATTTCAAGAAGCTATTATGAAAAATCACAAAGTTATGAGTGTTGTGTACGAGACCTCATTAACGTTAAGTAATACTATAGAGAATATCTGTATTAGTTATATAATCTGTGCTTGCAATTCACCGTACGTATCGGGACGTGTTCCATTTTATTAAATCAGTCTGCATTGAATCTCGCTTGGTTTCATTACATTGTCGAACATATCATTGGCGACGAGGAAAATTACTAATATACGCGTGTGTATACTGTAAAATAATAATTGAAATGCCGATCGGGAAGATTGAAAGTTTTCAGGTCGGAACCCAGAATTGGGACACTTACGTTAGACGAATTAAACAGTTCATAATGTTGAACGACATCGACGTACGCTTACACGTGGCTACGCTGGTGACGCTAGTCGGTTCAGAGTGTTACGACTTAATGTGCGATTTGTGTTCACCAGATCAGCCAGAGGATAAGACTTTTGATGTGCTCGTTCAACTGGTGAAAGGTCATTTAGAACCAGAGAGATCAGATATAGCCGAAAGGCATATTTTTAGGCAGAGGAAGCAGCAGCATGGTGAAAGCGTGCGTTCATACCTACAAAGTTTGAAGCATCTGGCTAAAACCTGCAATTTTGGTGCCTCACTGGAGGTAAACCTCCGCGACCAGTTTGTATCGGGGTTGTACAGTGAGGAAATGCGATCCAGGTTATTCGCTGAAAAGAACGTTGACTACAAACGCGGTGTGGAGTTGGCGACGGCTCTCGAAGCGGCGGAGCGACATGCAAACGTGGCGAGTGCTCCGGGTGCGGAGGCTACGAGCGCAGGCTCCAGTGCTGGCGCAAGCGACGGCCTGCATCGGGTCGGCGGCGCGCGTTCGGCGCCGGCGGGGCGCGAGCGGCGCGCGTGCCCGCGGTGCGGCAAGCCCGGCCATGTGGAGGGCAGGTGTCGTTACAAACATTATTCATGTGACAAGTGCGGTGAAAAAGGGCATTTAAAATCAGTGTGCAATCGAAGTGAGAGGGATGGTAATTATAGTAAGAAGACAAATAAAGGTCAGTTCTATCTTGACAATTCTGTAACTGAGTCAGATACTGATATTGATTGTAATTTTTATAACATGAGTCACAACAAACATAGTAGTAATATAAATGTGTGTGAGGATGACGGTCCCTATTACATTAAGTTGAATATTGAAGGTAGGTTTTTAAAGTTTGAAGTAGATACGGGTAGTAAGATATCTGCTATATCAAAGAAATTATATGATAAGATGTTTTATAAGTTTCCAATAATTAGTAAAATATTAACTTTTAAATCTTATACAGGGGACGTTATTCAAACACTCGGATACATACTGGTGACAATTACATACAATAATAAGGAACTTAAATTAAAACTATACATAATTACAAATGGGGGCCCTCCTTTAATGGGTCGCACATGGATAAAACAGTTAAAATTATCAATTTTTGATGCACTTATGAATCACCATTATGTTTCCGATGACAATTCGTTGGCGAAAACACTCAAGGACGAATATCCTGAAGTTTTCACTGATGGATTAGGTACATTCAAGTCGCAAATACGATTGCACCTAAATGACACGAGTCCCGTGTTTGTGAAAGCGCGGCCATTGCCTTTGGCTTTGCGCGTGCGTGTCGAACGAGAACTCGATCGCTTACAGGCGGAAGGTGTCATATACAAAGTCGATAGGTCAGATTATGGTACGCCGATAGTGCCGGTAGTAAAGACAAATGGCGATATCCGTATTTGCGGAGACTACAAAGTCACAATTAATCCGCGATTGAAAGACTTTCATTACCCGCTTCCAAGGATCGAGGACCTGTTCGCGACGCTGGGAGGAGGTGAACGATTCACTAAGTTAGATTTGTCGAATGCGTTCCAACAATGTTTACTCCATAAAGACTCAAGGCCGATGACGGCAATCACCACTCATATGGGTACTTTTGTTTATAATCGTGTTCCGTTTGGTATTAAATGCATTCCTGAAAATTTTCAGAAAATAATGGAAGAGACCTTGAGTGGCTTGCCGTTTACTGCTGTATTTGCAGACGATATTTGTGTTACGGGTACATGTATGTCATCACATATATCAAATTTAAAGGCTGTATTGCAGAGATTGAAGGAAAATGGCCTCCGGGTTAATTATGGTAAATGTGATTTTTTTAAAGAATCGGTGACATACTTAGGTTATAAAATTGATAAACAAGGCCTACATACAGATGATAAAAAAATTAAGGCAATTGTAGCTGCTCCATCACCTTGTAACATAACGCAGTTAAGAAGTTTTTTAGGACTTGTAAACTTTTACTCAAAGTTTTGCATTAATATGAGTGACGTTTTAAAACCTTTATATGATTTGTTAAAAAAAAATGTCAAATGGACTTGGGACAGTAAATGTGAAAATGCTTTTACTAAAATTAAAAACGTCTTAAGTAGCTCTCCGGTGCTTGCACATTATGATCCAAATTTACAACTTATACTGGCAGTAGATAGCAGCCCATACGGTTTGGGTGCAGTGTTGTTACAACGTTATGATGATGGCAGTGAGCGGCCGGTTGGTTGTGCCTCGCGAACTTTAAATCAAGCGGAGTCCAACTATTCACAGTTAGATAAGGAGGCTTTAGCAATAGTATTTGGTGTGACCAAACACCACCAATATTTATACGGTCGACATTTTATTCTTAGAAGTGACCACCGTGCTTTAAGCTATATACTAGGTGACAATAAAGGGATACCCGTTACTGCGGCAAGCAGAATTCAACGATATGCCGTTAAATTAGCAGCATATGATTTTAAAATAGAATTTGTAAGATCGGAGAGGAATTGTTTCGCCGACGCCCTATCACGTCTCCCTCTCAGTTCTAGAGAACGAGTACGAGATGACGAAGAGTATAGTTATCTAAACTTTGTTGAAGAAAATTTTCCACTCAGTTTTAAGCAAATTAAAACAGAGACGGATAAGGATTTCCTTCTTAAAAAAATTGCTGGTTATGTCATGTTTGGGTGGCCACCACAGGTTCTCATAGATAAAGAAAAACCATATTTTAATAGGAAAGACTCATTACACATAGATCACGGCTGTTTAGTGTGGGGTTACAGGATTGTTATACCTAAAGTATTACAACAATCAATTTTGCAAGAAATTCATGAGGGTCATCCGGGTATAGTTAAAATGAAACAAATAGCTCGCAACTATGTATGGTGGGAAACTGTAGATAGTGATATAGAACGTACGTGTAGTGAGTGCGCGGCGTGCGTGTCGCAGCGCGCTCCTGGCCCTAGGGATAAAACGATACGAGTAAATAAAAGTACATACTCGATACTTTTCCCCGATACCAAGTACTTTTAGTATCGATACTTTGAAATTAAGTATCGAGTAGGTATCGGTGAAAAGTACTCATATCAGTATATGCCAAAAGACAATATTTCATTTCAGCATTGATTATGAAAATGAAAGTTTTGAATCCATTTTTTCCAGATTTTTCCCTTATTTTTTGTCTTAGTTTTGTGTAGTTGGCGCCACACCTGTTTGTCTATGCTCGAAAAAAAAAAAAAGTCAGCCAGCGCCGCCGCCGCAATATTCTGTCGTCATTTGTTATTGTTTTTTGAGTGTTCGTTCCGTCCGTGTTGTAACCTAACTTTTCACAGCAGATGTTGATTGTTTTCTGTTTGAAGCATTTGAATTTTTTAAGTGATTGACAAGCGACAATGGGGCCCCCGAAGTCTAGTGTGTGGCAATATTTCATAAAAAACGACGAGAAAACCACAAATTGCAAAAAATGCTTTAAAACCGTGCGTTATTGTGGCAATACTTCTAATTTGCATAAGCATTTGAAAAGCCACCCTGATTATATTGTTGCTGTTAATGATAAAGACAAGATTTCAATGTAAGTAAACAAACGACATAAAACATTCATATTTATTTACAAACAATCATCAGGTACCTGTGTTGTTGACGATTATGAATAGTGTTGTGTGATACGTCACTTTATCGATATCGAACTTTTGATATCCCTAATCATTTAAAAGTAGGCACTTATTTGCTGATAAAGTATAAATCAAGCATTCATTTAATTATTTAAAGATAGTTAATATTTTATCTGCCTTGTGATAACGGTAAATAGTAGCACGGATGTTATGAATATTAAATTTATTTCAATTATTTTTAGGAGAAAGAAAAAGGAAACTGATATCTCAGAAGTTAAAACTGAAAATAAAAAAAATATTCCGGATTCCCCTCAAGCCTCGACATCGACATCTACAAAGCCTCATATTAATATACAGTCTGATGATTCTAATAGTACATTAAAATGTATGTTTGATAACATTGCTTCACAAAAAAGTAAGTAGCCCCAAAAATTCTTATTTAATCTGGATAGGTAATTTTAATTAGGTACATTTACGAAATTTTCTTTGTTTCAGAGGGTGGTATAAAATATAATAATATAAATATGTGCATTCTATATTTTATATGCAAGGATATGCGACCGTTCAATGTTGTAGAAGGAGAAGGTTTTTTGAAATTAATGAAGGAATTGGCCCCATATTACAAAGTACCTTCGTCAACACATTTTAAAAAGTTACTTTGTAACAAATACGACGTCGTGAAGATGGAATATACTTCAAGAATATCTAATGCAAGTGAGCTATGTGTGACTCTTGATATATGGACGGAAACCATGAATGAAAAAAGTTTTTTAGGAGTTACAGTACATTTTTTAGAGAAAACACTTCTTACCAGTTCGAATATTGCTACTAGGGAACTTCAATCAAATCATACATCAGAGTACATATCTAAAGTATTTGTCGATATTCTGGAAGATTGGAATATACCGCAGTCTAAAGTAACTTGCGCAGTTACAGACAATGGTGCTAATATGGTTTCCGCGATCAAAAAATCTCTTGGGGACGCGAAACATTTACCGTGTTTTGCACATACCATAAATTTGATTGTGGATTCATCATTAAAAAATACTTCAACTACAATTACTAGTATCATCGATAAAGTAAGAAATATTGTGAAATGGGTTAAAAACAGTGTTATACAATCAGACAAACTAAGAAAAATTCAGATTGATAGTGGAGTATCTGAGGGATGCACAAAAAAATTTATTCTTGACGTTAAGACCCGCTGGAATTCACTATATTATATGGTTGATAGATTTTTAGATATGTCCAAAATTGCTGCACAACTATTACTGGATGCTACAGACGGTCCTGAGTTAGTGAATGGACAGGAAATTGAAATATTAAAACAGTTGGTACCATTGTTACAACCGTTCGAATTTGTTACAAGAGAATCATCAGGCCAGAATTACGTTACCTTATCCAAAATCATTCCCATGATAAATTGTCTCACATCGCAGCTAACGAACTTTTCATCATCAATAGAATGCGTTACACAGTTGCAAATGAAACTACTAGCTGAATGTAAGAAAAGATTTGGTCTCATTGAATTTAATACACTTGCAGCGTTGGCTACAATGTTAGATCCACGGTTCAAAAACCTCCACTTTCAAGACGCAAGTGCGTGTGGTAAAGCTATACAAAAATTGAAAAACATGATTGCGGAAAATGTGACAATGTCAACCAGTGGGTCTGAAGATGAAACAGGGAACGAAGATTTTGACTTTTGGTCACATCACAAACAACTCGCAGTTGGCCAGAAGCGAAAGCGTTCCTCGAAAGCCGATGAAGTTTCTATATATTTAGCGAATCCAGTCTGCGCATTAAAATCTAACCCATTGGAGGAATGGGAAGATTTAAAGCCCGTGTTTCCAACATTATATAAACAAGCACGCATTTATTTAAATATAGTAGGTACCTCTGTACCTTGCGAAAGGCTCTTTTCCAAAGCTGGCGCAACACTAACTACCTCAAGAAATCGCCTAACAGGCAAACATTTAGAAAAATTGATATTTTTAGGGAGTACTACAAAAGCAGACTTTTTTTCGTAAATAATAAAGAAATTTAACACTTTTTTTGGTTTTTACTTAAAATTTTCCTCAAACTATTCGATACGAGTAAGTATCGATACTTTTCAATTGATACCAAGTAAGTATCGATACTTTACGACCGATTCAGTATCGAGTAAAAGTATCGATACCTCGATGGTATCGTTTCATCCCTACCTGGCCCTGGCCGGAGCAGCCGTGGTCACGACTAAATGTTGATTTCTTAGGCCCACTACACAATAGATACTATTTAATAATAATCGATGCTCACTCAAAGTGGATTGAAGTAGAACGAGTGAGCACAACATCGGCAACGGTTGTCATCGATAGTTTCAGAAGGCTTTTTGCTCGTTTTGGAATCCCTAGGAAAATAGTAAGCGATAATGGACCGCCATTTTCCTCTGTGGAATTTTGTTCGTATTTAAAGCGTAATGGCATAAAACATTTGCCCATTGCACCATATCATCCCTCCAGTAACGGAGCTGCTGAAAACGCAGTACGTACTATCAAACGAGTTTTAAAGAAGGCGTCACGAGAAAATGTTAACGACAATACTGCATTGTGTAAGTTTCTGTTTATGTATCGTAACACTGAGCATAGCACCACCGGGCGCGAGCCGGCGGTTGCGATGTTCGGGCGTCGACTGCGCGGCAGACTAGACTTACTGCGGCCAGACATGGCCGAGCTGGTACGTGACGCGCAGCTGGCGCACGAACAGCGCGCGGCCAAGCAGCGTCCGCCGCTGCGGCAAGCAGGCGTCGGGGATGCCGTAATCGTACGGGATTATTCAAAACATAGGCAAAAATGGGCAGAGGGTGTAGTGGTGCGACGGCCAGGACCGGTTACGTACGCGGTTAAAACGAATGACGGACATCTTCATAGGCGTCATATTGATCAGTTGTTAACTAAAAAAGTTAGCAAGTCTAGAACTTCTATCGCGGGTCCGAGTCCTAGTGCCGAGATGGAGTCAATCGAACTTGAACATAATGCACCCATAGAACACAAACAAAACATAGCATCGGTAGACTCCCCGTCCAATACATTATATGAGAGTACAGTGAAATGCCCGAGGGATGAGTCTACCGAAGCAGTAGTTTCGGAAATCGAGGGTTTGCCACCGTCCATGTCGCCGCCGATCGTTCCTAGTCGTTTACGCCGGAGAGCTGCCTTAGATTGTGTCACGAAGTTAAAGACTTCAAAATAGTAATTATTTAATATCTTACATTTAAGATGTGTTTATTTAATATGTAAGTTACTCTTAAGTTCTGAGTTGTAATATGTAGTATCTTTTACTTAAGTTACCAACTAACTAGTATGTTCCTTTTGAATGTTATTTGAGTTAATTACGAACTAGTATGTTTCTTTCGAATGTTATTTGATGAAGGGAGGACAGTGTTGTGTACGAGACCTCATTAACGTTAAGTAATACTATAGAGAATATCTGTATTAGTTATATAATCTGTGCTTGCAATTCACCGTACGTATCGGGACGTGTTCCATTTTATTAAATCAGTCTGCATTGAATCTCGCTTGGTTTCATTACATTGTCGAACATATCAATGAGCTTGTTATGTTGCCTGGTTATCCCTACAAAAATATGGTCAACGAGCCGCTCGCGCCTACAGCGGTGCGGCCGCGGCCGCGGCGCGGACACAGATCCGATGTGAACTGTGTCGTTCGCTCGGTAACCACACTTCATCACTTTTTAAATATATTTGGGAAAAAATATAAAACAATGTAAAAATTATTGCACTGGATTCAGTTGCTTATTCTGAATAAACTATATTGAGGTCTCATAAAGAAAAAATATCGTTGTAAGTATAACCAATAAAATAACATCGGCCGCCGGCAGAAGTTACCACCCACCAGACAAAGCCTTGCCGCCAAGCGATTTGTCGTGTTCCGGCATGATGTCTGGTGAAGCCGTACGGAGGACGGGTCTGAGCAGTAGTGTTGCGATGTGTGCCGGGTACGATGCGCCTAATGCTGTTTTGTTGGGAGTTTGGTCGTGGAGGGTCTTCAGATCAATCTCCCTTTGGCGCAGCATCGTTGGTCGTGTTATTGGGTTTAACAATGCATCACCTCGCTCAACTGCCGTCTTCCTTCCTATTCGCTCAGTTTTTCTGAGTGAATAGGCTCTTAATAAACTAGCGCGCTTTACCATCAACGATCGCGTCACTGCTTACCATCAGGCGGGATTGCGGTCAAGCGCTAGTTTATAATTATTAAAAAAAATATGGAAAACCTACAGAATGCGAGTTAGCTAAAACTGGAACATTTCCATATACATTATTGCTCCGTAACACGTGCGCAGGTGCCCTTTCAATTAATCCCACTCAATCTGTTATCGTTTATGATGAACCACTGTCAGTCAGTGTGGGTGTATCTAATCTGCCTATTAACATATGATATAAAGTCATATACTTACGATATGGTTTTATCTCATGAAAGCTTTCAAAATCGATACTTAACAGGAAAAGTTACACTGTGATATCAAAGCTTTTGAAGTGATAAACTGTAACCTGCGTTTTTGCCAAGCGGTATCTAATATTGCCGTATATAACATTATTTATTTATACAATATGTAAAGAAAACCCTGTCCGATCCATGATGGTATTGTTTAGTATCGATAATTGATTCTAAAACTGCCCACAAAACCGGCATAAATTTAAAAAAAAAATCCCCTAATAAAATAAATATTATTTCGAAAAAGCGAGGTAACGGTAGGCATAGGCGCGGGTGAAGGGGGGCAAGGCATACGTCACGTGGTCGCATCACTCATAATAATACTGTCTAAAGTGGTGTTGTCACTTTGTAAAAAATTACCAAATTTGGGGAATTTGGAATTAATTCACGGAAAAAAAGATTATTTCTAAATTCATTAGTATTGTTACTATGACGATTATGTAAAATTTCATATTTTATTTGATCATGTGTTTACCTAACCTTTATTATCTTTTGAGTCAGACGGGGTTTTCTTTACATATTGGTATATACTTTATTGTACACCAAAACCTTACATTATGTATAGACGAGCACATCGAGCTACTACACCTGTCAGATTTCTTTATTGATTTTCAACTTTATCCCTGAAGTAATAAGGCTCAAGGTTGATCGGGAATATTTGACAGTTTCGGGTAGCTTGACCTGTCGTCCGTACATAAAAATACATTCAACACTACAGTTAATACAATGAGCGACCTTATCGCTATTGCAATTTTTTGCAGACTACCAAAGAATGAACATTGATTTTCCTGGACATTAAATGGGACTGTCGAGTCACCAGGGATGTTACGGAGCTTCGACTCCGACTCCGTTAAGTCGGAACTGTAGCTAAGAAAACCTTTTCCGCATGCCGCATGCATTAAAATGCCGTTTTGTGTAATGCGTAAATGCACGAATTATTTTAGAAAAAACAACAAAAGTCATAGAATCACTTAACATACGAAAGTATTCCAAAATATTTAGATCAATAATATACAGTATTTTAAGAAAACCCTGTCCGACCCGTTAAGGTTTTGTTAGGTATCGATAACTGATTCTACTAATGGATACAAAACCGGGCTAAACTTAAAAAAAACCCCTAAAAAAATAAATATTATTTCGCAAAAAGAGGTAACTTAATAAATGTGCGTTAATCACCCATCTGCGGGCGGCGGGGGGCAGGGCACGCGGCACGTGTTGGCATCGCTATTCGCTCATAATAATACCGGTGTTGTCACTTTTTTGAAAACTACCAAATTTCGGAGAAGTTGGAATTAATTCGCGGAAAAAAAAGATTTTTTAAATTATAAAAAACTGTGATGATTACGTAAATTTTTATATTATATTTGGTCATGTGTTTACCTAACCTTTATTATCCTTATGGGTCGGACAGGGTTTTCTTAACATACTGTAGTTTCAATTATTTTGTCAAACATTCTTACAAATTACGCGAAAGAAAGAGCTAATTGGATTTCTTGCCAGTGTGATAAAGACGCGAACGCATTAGACATAGATTAGTTGCACAGAAGCGATAAGTGTAGCGTGCAGTGACGTCACACGAGTTTTCAACGCACTGTGTCGTCTTCATTTTTATTTATATAAAAAAACAGTAAATACGTGTCTAGTTTTTTTTTGGAAATCTGACTGACGGACTAATTAGTTTTTTTTAGTTAACTACCCTATTGGTGCGGGCGTAGTATCATAACTAGAATACATACTAAGGATACATTTAACTAGATGTTCCTACGGGAAATACAAGAATTGTTATTACCCCTCTGTGTATAACCCTTATTGTTATTGAACAGATCTACCGGCCGCCACAAACAGACATTGATACAGTGAACGCAAGATTTCGGAATGGGGACCCAGTATACAAGCATCCTATGATACCTGGATATGAAGGTAAGATGCGTTGTTCCACCATCTAGAAGATTAAGGCGATTATCACTATAATAGTTTCTCCCTTTGTATAGAAAATACGCTCAGTCCAACACACATAAAATGTATCCACGCATGTGAATGCCTGTTTTATTGTTGCTGTAAGGATCTCCATTTCTAAAGACAATATTCAGGAAATATATCCACGTGCATTCATGGGTGTTTTACCGTTACTTGTAAAGTTGTACTTGTAAGTTACTCCGTTTGTAGGTATAGAAAACACGCACAGTTCCAACACACAGAAAATTCATTCTGCGAACTTTAGTTCGTTTTTTGTTATAGTTTAAATCGAATGTATCGAAATAAGCATACTGAATCCGGTAATGATGAAATTAAAGTTCTCTTTAATGACTGTCTGGGACTACACTTCGATCACTTCGAAAATACTACCTTACTGCACAAGTAGCTATTTTATTGTTGATTTGTTGTCCCGACAAGAATATCGTTATGGTATCTAATCAATGTTCAAACAATCTAACAGTCCTTTCGACCATAAATACTGCCTGTCTGACAATCACTGTATATGCAAATACTTGGCGAATTAATAGGCACTACCAGCTGCCCACGTAAATAGTGCAAGTTTTGAACTCTAGGTATAAACAATTACTCATACCTACCTCCTACATACAGCAGTCACGTAAACTGGAATGTTGTGAGAGTAAGAGCATTGTGTGACCATTTGACAGACACCCCGTACGTCATTATAAACTAAGTGACCAATATCAACGGGGCAATTGCGGAAGCGGGGCGGAAGGGCGTGTCAGACTTTTACTGACTAAAACCCACCCGTGTTTCTTCCCTTGCTTGTGCGTCAGGGTCACGGTTTTTTTTTAACCAACCCGCAATCCTGACCCAGGAAGCATTAGTCTTCGTGGACTCCGTCACGATGTGCTGACATCTCTTTGACGCACGCGCGAAACATATCGCTCCGTCGACTCGGGCCTGGTTCTTACTGGGCGGTGAGCTGCCCACTGCTCACCGACCGTAAGCCCGCGCCTATAATGGCCGGGAGTTCGATGTTGTCTGCCGACCAAGGCGTCTCCAGCGCCGGCTAGTGGCGTGAGGGCGCAGGGATTCCGCTTCCACCTTTGCCAGCATCACTGTTTCGCAAAAGAAGGTGACGGCCTGCCATGCATTCTCGTCGAACGCGAGAGATCGCAGCCGATTGCCGGCACAAGGACACGGCGGTGCTCTACCCAAGCAGGACAGACCTCCACTGTAAGCTCCACCGTGTCCACAGGGCGATCCACACAATGGTCACACCCTGGCGTTTCTCCCCGCCTTAACGCATTCTCCATGTCGCCATGAGATCTCGCCGGAGCTCTGTCCGTCGTACCGCGATTTTTCGCGGTAGCGGAGTTATGCCCCGGTTTTGCCTGCTCTCGCCACTCCCACATGTAGGTGAGGGCTTTGGCCTCCAGATCCAATGGCGGCAATCCGGCAAGGAGGCTCGCCGCCTCAGCGGAGACCGTGCGGTATCCCCGGATCAGCCGATCGATCATGACCCTCTGGGACGCGGTCATGCATCAGGCTGGTCGCTTTCTTAGCGACCGCGCTCACACCGGTGCCCCGTAAAGGGCCATGGCCAGCACGGCCCCCACCGAGATCCTCTGGCAGGAGGCGTTTGGTCCCCCTAGATTGGGGATCCTACCGTTATGTGGGAGCCTGACGGTGGCGCGTTCCAAGGACCATGAAAGCACATGGCCTCGGACTTGTGCAACGCCACCTCGAGTTCCAATTGCCGGATCCTCTCGACGATTCTCGCAACCCCGAGGGTCGCTGCATCGGCCGCCGCCTGGTGCGAACTCCCTTGTGCCAGGTCCAGCGTGTTGTCAGCATAGCAAACTACGCTGACGCCGATAGGCAGTCACGCGGACGCCGCTGCTGGGTCGGCGCAGCACCCATTCGTACCCGATGTTTCACAGATGCGGCCCCAGGATCCTTCAAAATGACTCAGATTATGATTAGTGTACCTATTTCGCAATTAACGTACTGGACAAGGATTTCTCTTTTTTACATCTTTCCTTAACAATGCATAAAAATAATTATTATTCATATCTTTATTTGCGTTCTATATTATGGTTATGGATACTTAAGCAATGAAAGCTGAAGACGGAAAGGTATCAGCCTGTATCTTTTAAAAAATCTCTAGTCTCGTCGTGCGTTTCTTGACACGCATAGGAAAGTTCTAGGTAATACTTAGGTACTTATACATATTTCGAAGTCATTTTCCTGTCTCTGAAATCTCTTGAATTTTGCTAACCGCAAACATACCTAACGCCATATTTTTTTATTCTCCCCACAAACAACAGACAACACCAACTTAATAGATTTTTCCATCAATTTTCTCTATCGAAGTTTTTATGATAGGTACCTACCTACTTATAATTCAAAATGTACGTGTCCTAGCAGAATTAGAAAATGTAAACAGCTGTAGACTTTAGGTTCACATCGAGAACTCCTCAGGAAACTGTGACATGCCTTGGAGGCTTGGACCGGTCCAATGACTCACAACAATCTGATTCATCGGAATTGAGTTAATTCAAGACAAATTCTTTGAGATTTCACTTTGTTTTTGTGGGATTTTTTTTTATAATTATATTAATAGCATTTTTGTAAGATTTTGTTATGGTTGCAGTTAAAATAAAAATGTAGGTAGATATGCTAAAATATTGTCTGTTGCTGAATGCAGAGCAGATTTAATTTAAATTGGAAAGTAGGTTAGTGAAACAAATGTTTTTTTTTTACTGCCAATGTTATCTAGCAACTAGGTGAAAAAAAAGAACATCTTCTAAACAAAATAGCAAAACATCTTCAAAAAGTAGACATCAAAAGTAGGCTAAGTAGACTGCTCAGCTTTTGTCATGGTCGCCTAAGGCAGTACTACCTAATAGCACAGACTAAATATAAAAATAAAGTAGAAATGGGAAAGACTTTCTCTACTACTTGGGCCCTAAGGCGATTATCACACTACCACGCATGTACGCACGTGAGCTAGCACTGTATGTATACTGTTAGAAATATTTCTAACAAAACTATACCGACTTTACCAAAGTGCCACTAAATCATTCAAAGCTGATCTAGATTTTAAACATTTATGACAACCGTCTTATAGAATGGCCGCCTGATCTCTTCCACAAGACAACTGTCTTATTTATTAAGATGAATGTACCAAACAGATGTCCGTTGACCTCAAATCCCTCTAGGAATCCCATATCTTAGAGCTTAGACTAGTTCATGTAAACTGGAAACTGCGTAGGCGTATTACCTAGAGTGCATTTTTTCTAACGTCCTTTATTAAGGGTCGAGGTAAGCATATGGCACACACATACATACAGACTCAAATGAAATAATTACTATAACTGCAATAAGACTAGATGCACACAAGCAAACATCTGGCAAAGTATATAAGTGCACACATTCGACGATTTTCTTGAAACGGGAAACGTTCCCAGTGTTGTTTTCATCTGTCATATTATTATAAAGGTCTACAAAATATGTCAACAATCTTCAAATAAAACGGTACTTTTTCTTTATCAATTGTTGCTCTAGTTACGTCATTGGTATCAGATGGCAAGCAGTTGTTGTGTTATTAGCTTTCGCGAAACTAACGGGCTGTGTTTTATTTAGTGTTTATACAGCTTTTGTGGATCGGGGCTTGGTTAGAGTAATCCCATGTATCTTCATGCTTAGTGTAAAAGGTTTTCTCGCAAAACTAAGATAGATAATCCAACCAACTAATCATAGTGGAGGAAAACCACCCAGTGCGGAGAGATGTTTTTTTTCTAGTAATATGTTTTTGAACAGTTAATACATTCTAGAATTATTCCAAAACCATAGGGTTCCTCCCTCGATTGAACAACCACTACGGTCAACGATATACTGTCGCTGCAACCGAAGCCCTTTCCGAATTTCAAAAGGTGCAACTCAACGAGAGAGCAGCAAAGAACCAATTAGAAAGAGTGGTCGACTTACAAGCCGGAAAAGGACAACCTTGGGATTTGCTTGACAGATTCGTAAGTCCGAGAAAATTTTTATGTACCCTGAAATTTTTATAATTTCGTTTGTGGAAGCGGGAATGGTTGTCTGAAAACTGAATTTGAATAAAACTAAAGACCAAGAATAAAATAAGGAAGAATGGAGATTAATGAAGAAAGAAGAATGGAAGGCTATGAGAAAGAGGATCACAATAGATTTTGCTGAAGTGGAAGTGTCTGATGAGTAGTACCAGTATATCAACGTCTTTCATATCCACAGTCCGCGACAGCCGAGTTCAAGCTCCCATTAGTCACAGTGAGACCAGAATGTGCAGGAATATTACGAGACGTACCTATGGACGAACCAAAGTTATCACCAGCGTCACATTCTGTTAGTCCATACTTCATGGAAAACGGCCATCCTGATAAATTCATCAAGAAAGGTGAGAATAACGAGAAAGGAAACCAAATCAAACTACAACAACTGCTACTTGTTGTTTAATTGTAAATCCTTTTTGCGTTTGAAGCATTGACAATATTGTTATTTTGTTGTGACACCCCAAGCTGTCATTTGGGCATGTATTTTATAATTTAAAGTTGGTTGGTTACGTAATATTTTTCATTTAAATGTCCTACGGAAAACTACACAGCTCTTTTGTGCGCACTCAAATATGGGGGTTTAATCCTTCGCAATCAGTGCGTGAGTTAAATAATTTGATATAAATTAATCTTGAAGGCTTCAGTGTAAGTTACCTACGTGTCGCACGTTTAATAAAATTGTATGTTTGTGTTTAGGTTTCGCGGGTCATGTTCCATACGGATTCCAGAGATTCGGTGAGTCTTCTAAGAAACTTACAAACTCTGCGCTTTGTGACTTTTCATCAAACTACAGGCGAAGACAGAGTACTGAATGGGCACCAGTGAACGTAGTAAAGTAAGTTTCAAACAATAACGTAAGTTAAAATAATACTATTGTAATTATTTTGTAAGCATAATATGTGATAATAAATACATAATTCTTTTATGTGTTTATTTATAAAATAACAGCTACGTTTCTACTACTATGTAGTATTTTTTTATAATTTCCGAACGGGTTTCGTAAGTTAGACTGTCACTGTCACTGTCAAAATGTTTCTGTCGTGAAAGCAAAGATTACACGCGCAGTTTATTTAGTCGTGAAATTTTGAATAAAAACCTACAAAATGGCAAAAAAGAAACTTATGCCAAACCTTTCTAAAGAGGAGAAAATGGTGATGGTGATTTCTGAGATAATACAAGAGTTATTAGTAGCACATCGCCACGGCAAAGATGTTAACCTCAACAAGATGAAAACAAGGATTTCCTCGAAGTATGGGCTGGGAACTTCACCGAGACTGGTGGATATAATAGCAGCTGTACCTGCTGATGCTAAAAAGATACTACTTCCTAAATTGAAGGCTAAGCCTATTCGTACAGCTTCAGGTATTGCTGTTGTCGCGGTAATGTGTAAGCCACACAGATGTCCTCATATAAACTTCACTGGTAACATTTGTGTGTACTGCCCCGGGGGTCCGGACTCGGACTTCGAGTACTCCACACAGAGCTACACAGGCTACGAGCCGACGTCAATGAGGGCGATCAGAGCGAGGTATAACCCGTACCTACAGACGCGTCACAGAGTAGAACAGTTGAAGCAACTCGGTCACAGTGTTGATAAAGTTGAGTTTATTGTGATGGGTGGCACTTTTATGAGTCTCCCTGAAGATTACAGAGATTATTTCATAAGGTAAGTTCATTTCAAGTTATTAATTTAAATACAAAAAAACTTTTAAGACTAAGGATTTTTAATTCGAGTCAGAAAAATGACAAGGGCAACTGTCACTGATATGAAAAAGGGTGATCCGCTACAATAGTGATGTTCGGCAATCAATAGACTAAGACATTTAGTCATGCATTATTTTATTAGGTATCAAAGCAGTTTTTTTATTTTAAAAATGTTATTACAAGAGCTGGGGAAAAATGTTTAAAGAGATTCAGAGGAATTAAGTAAGACAATACAAGTCATTTCATATGTTTTTCTTTACTTTTTTATTGATTACAATTCAAATCTCAATCATTTACTTTTAAAATTAATGAATCCACACATTCATCCATGATGTGGTCGAGTTGACACATTTCGTCTTCATCTTTTATGGCATGATTGATGTACTTTCCCCAATTTTCCAGTGTCACTTCCTTCAGGCCTTCTTCAAATATTTTTTTTACGTCTTTTATTTTAAAAGTATTTGTTGTTCGTTGTTTTTGTTGTTCCTGGCGATGTACCCCTTTACTTGAACCCAAACTAACTATATTGGGTTGAGCTCACAGGGGGCAGATGCAGGATTGTGACACTGTATTCACCAATTCCTCCACAGCATAGAGTTAAACTCTATGCTGATTAGTTTTTTGTAACTTTACTAGTTCCATTAATTGAACCTTTATCATTGCAGTTTGATAATAAATTTGTTTGTAATCCAACCACTGAATAATATTAGCCTTCCGCCAATTTGAAGTGGGGATACACTCGACTTTTCTAGAATGTTATGGTGCGTTATCTAATACCAGCACCGCATTTGGCTTTAAATTTTCTTCTGAATTAATTTCTTCAAGATAGTCCATACTATTTTTATTCGATTCAAAAATAAGTTTAAATTAACGAGAGTTGACTTTATATAAGTATGCATGAATTAATCGGCAAGAGCAGCTTAAGACTTTTTGGCCCGAAAGTGATATCGAAAAGAGGAGGCATTAACTAGCCGCCTCGTAGCTCTTATCTATGCCCAATGGGTTTTTTCTTTGGGGATAACTTAAGGCTAAAGTTTACGACACCAACCCAGTTGACGAATTAAAGGATCATATTTGCACAGAAATCCAAAACAACACAACAAAAACATGTAAAGCTTTAATTGAAAATTTCTGCTCTAGATTTCAGTAATGCCAGTATAATTAATTGATGCTGAGATTAAAATTGATTGTATATGGATGATATGATTTTTAAGAAATAAATTCCCCCATTTGTATTCTATCTAATACAATAAACAGTTTTAATCTACCTACAGTAATTTTTTTTATCGCTATTTCAAATATAAACAGACTTTTGTTCTACCATGTATTTATATTTATATACATATACGCAATTTGAATTTGAATAAAAAAATGCAATCTCAACTAACTTTTAATTGTAAAATCTCAATTTACCACATCACTATTTATTTGTGGCATTTTTCTGGCTCGAATTAAAAATCATAGTGTAGTACTTTTATTACATACTATCACCATACAAAAAATAGCGAAAATGTTAAAAAATAATATGACATTTGTAACCAACAAAATTATTTAGACTTTTTAATTAGCATCTATGTAAATCCTGTAAAGTATTGACCATTATCTAAGCAATTTGCCCCATCTTTCAGGAATCTCCATGATGCCCTCTCAGGCCACACTTCAAGCAGTGTGGCTGAGGCGGTGAAGTTCTCGGAGAAGGCTAAAACCAAGTGCATTGGCATCACAATAGAGACTAGGCCAGATTACTGCCTGCAGAGACATATGAGTGATATGCTCAACTATGGCTGTACCAGGTTTGTATGTCTTTATGTTCATTGCTGCATTTGATGTGTTAGTAAAATGCACATATTGATACCTTAATTAGCAAACCTGCTAGCTTCATATAAGCAAATTTTTCACGGTTAGCGCAGTGGTTAAGCTATAGACTACTGTATTGTGTGTCACGGGCCAAATATTTTATGACCTACAAGTATTTGTTCTGGTTCTGGCTGTTTGTTTATGCGAGTTTATATGATTGTAAACACTCCCAAGAAATTCCTAGTGAAGGGCAATTATTTTTATAAAAAGAAAAAAAATAAAACTATTTTTTTTAATAGAATTATGATTACTCGGCTGCTTTGCCATTTCTTCAAAGAAATCTAGGAAGTGGTGAAGGGTGGACGCTTTGGCTTTCTTTTGTAATTTTGATGTTCATAAAGTGCTGATTCTCACAATGACTTTTGATTTTACTAAAAATCAGTTTAAATGAAATTAATTTGTTCATTGGGCATATCACTTGAGAATTTTATCAATTATTCTATAATATGTAAAGAAAACCCCATCCAACCCATAAGGACAATAAAGGTTAGGTAAAACAATACTAATGAATTTTGAAATAATCTTTTTGAGCGAATATAAGACCGTGTACCGCATGCCCTGCCCCCCTTCGCCCGCGCATGTATTGCCTATCGCACATATAATAATTTACCTTCTTTTGCGAAATAATAATTTACCTCCTTTTGCGAAATAATATTAATTTTTTAGGGTTTTTTTTTTTTAAAGCTTAGCCGTGCTCTGTAGGCATTAGCAGAATCAGTTATCGATACCTAATAATACCTTCTCGGATCGGACAGGGTTTTCTTTACATATTGTATTTTAATGTTTAAAAAATATTTGAATAGACCAAATTAAGTTTTTATATAGAGAATTTTTGGAAAATTTTGGCAATACTGAAAAAGTTTTTTCTAGGCATATTCTTTCATATTCATTTTCATACAAAACCAATCGCCAAATCAAGAAAAATATATTGAGTTAAGCTATTGTAACATTCCAGACTTGAGATTGGTGTCCAGTCTGTATATGAAGACATAGCTAGAGACACCAACAGAGGACACACAGTGAAAGCTGTCTGCGAGAACTTTAGTCTGGCAAAGGATGCTGGATACAAGGTACTGTAACTGGTGTAATTAACAGTTTACAGGAACATCCTCATATACAATATATCCCAGGATTATCGCACCAGACACCCCAATTAGAATATTATGTTATGATCATCATACATACACTGTTTTTTATTGTTATGTAAAAACATTTTAATACATTAATTGCACTGTTTGTGGGAGAAAATTATGGTCACATTACAATTCTAATCATGCATCACACACTATAGCAGAGTAATATACTTCATCAACCATTCAATCCAATTTGGTTTGTTTTGACTGTACAGTTTAAGACTGACGTCTTATCCTGTTTGGGATGTAATATTACCTATAAAAAAAATTACATTAATTATTCTGAATGCCTTGATTTAAACAAAAATCACACTGCACTGCCTGAGAACTAATGACAAAAAATAATGTTGATGTCTATTTGTTTCTATGAAATTATAAATGATAATGCAATTAATTGTACTAGTAATTTTAAGTAAATTTAGAAATACACACATCAAAAGTGTCTAGGGATCAACATATATTTTTGCAATAACTTTTCTCCTGATTGATATTAATTAAAAATTTCTTTAAGGATTCATCAAATAAAGTGTTTTCGTTTGTCACAGTAACGATAAACCAAGTCACCTTTGCATTAATAAAGAAATTTGCCATTTTCCTAATAAAGGGATATTTGACATTTGAACCACTAACACAAAAGTTCGAAAAAAAGACTGAAATAACAGTTTTCTCTAAAATTTTATTGGGTAACTTAAACAATTAATAATCCGCGTTTCTACCGCGAACACTAACAACACAAGAACATCGGTTTGGCATACTCAAAATGAGTTCATCCAAATCACGCTGTGGAATGGCCGCCCATGTTCGTTGCAACAACAAAAAAAGGTCTTCTTGCGACTGGATACCCTCCATATTCGGCAGAGCTCTTCTCTGTAGCATATCCCATGCATGCTCAATCGGGTTCAAGTCTGGCGACTGAGCAGGCCAGGGCAGGACATTGATGTTAGCTGCGGCGAGAGTCTGTCTTACAACTCTTGCGGTGTGCGGTCGTGCATTATCATGCGTTAACTGAAATAAGGGACCGATTTGCACTTGTAGAGGAACGATGACGTCTGATACAATCGTCTCAGCATAAATTTGAGCGTTGAGGTTGTCTCTGATCCAAATCAACTCAGTTCTTCCGCCGATCCAAATACCCGCCCATACCATGATGGTTCCACCACTATAAGGATGGACTTCCTGGCAGGATTTTAATCGCAGTTGGCGTCCAGGGGTTCTCCAGTGTCGTATACGTCTTGTATCCGGTCTCTTTGTAGAGATAGAAAGAGATATAGATAGAAATAAATCTAATAGAGATAGATAGAAATCCGCATAAAAATGCTTGATCCCTAGACACTTTTGATGTGTGTATTATCTGGAGTACCCACTTTTCATGACTCATTCTGTTTTCTTCCATGATTACCTTATCATAAAATAATGCAAAACTGCTTTTGTATAAAAAAAATGTTGTGCAATCCATTTTTTTCATATATCAAAAGTAATTTTTATTATTTGTTTTATTATTTATTTATCTTTAAGATAACTGAGATCTACTGTGTTAGTAACAATAATCTTAACCTATGTTAGTAACTAATACATAATTAATACAAACTTACACACAATTAACATACTCCACCACTACTCAGTATGTTCACTGGTCTCACAACACATGGAGTTCAGTGAACCTACTGAACAGAACGGTGTCGGTTCTGTCGCCAATCATCCTCAGAACACTATTCGGGCTCCCTCGTACCCGTCGCACCACAGACGCAACTTAAAATAGAAGAACTTAAGAAAAACTTAACTTAATTTTAGAACTTCTTTGCAAAGAAGTCATCTACGCTGGCGTCTGCAAACATACCGGATGCACTGCAATAACGAGGGAGCCGTAACAGGGCCCTGAACATATTATTATATTTTACGC
Source organism: Sesamia inferens (assembly GCA_037179545.1). Lineage (NCBI taxonomy): Eukaryota > Metazoa > Arthropoda > Insecta > Lepidoptera > Noctuidae > Sesamia > Sesamia inferens. The sequence continues at coordinate 31,150,580 of CM073922.1, read as the reverse complement.
GCAAGGCATTGTAGGCTTTCTGGGTAAAGTTCGCCCACAGGCTGCTCGTGTAGAATGTCTGGCAGAATGCCTTGAACATAGTTACTTTTACAGGAGCACAACACCGAGCGAACCTGCGTGCCAACATATTACCACGCACCGACAATGCCCTGCGCTCCCTCTCAATATCCAAACTGTCACACAAATTTTCATATAGCATGTGTCCCATATATTTAAACTGTGCAACACGATCCAGAGGTACGCCGTTAAGTAATATAGGTGGTATATCATATCGCTTTTATGTTTACATTTCAATAGCATGAACTCGCTTTTACTTTCATTGTACCTCAGACCATGGTCCACAGCATACTCCTCGCATACCTTTAGCAGCTGCCTGAGGCCACCAATTGAGGGGCTCAGCAGCACCATATCATCGGCATAATTCAAATTATTGACGCATATGTCATCAATATGACATTCAACATGCATGCTGCTGAGCCTCTCAATCAAATGGTACATTAAAGAGTCGCGGCGAAATCAGCCTGCCCTGCCTGACGCCACACTCTAAAGGATATTCATCCGAGTACACATTTCCCCATCATACTATATTAAGCTGCTCACTGTACCAGTAGGCGAGGATATTCACTAAATCGGCTGGGACACCTGCACCTCTTAACTTTGCCCAAAGCTTATCATATGATACCAGATCAAAAGCCTTGGACAAATCCAAGAAGCATGCATATACTGGTGTTTGCCGTAATGTGTTGTAATACCAACTTTTTGCTTCCAGATTGTAGCACACATGATGCCAGACCTACCAAATGTAGACTTTGAGAGAGATGTAGAACAGTTCATAGAGTTCTTTGAGAACCCTGCTTTCAGGGCAGATGGGCTGAAGATATACCCCACCCTGGTGATCAGAGGAACTGGTCTGTATGAGTTGTGGAAGACTGGGAGGTACAGGAGTTATCCTCCGTCAACTCTAGTTGATTTGATTGCTAAGATTTTGGCTTTAATCCCGCCTTGGACTAGGGTATATAGGTAAGACACTATTTTTGTTTTTTGCATGCAATTTTGAACAAATTACCGGAATGAAAGTTGTTTTAACATGAGAAGCTGAGACAAGGTAATGTGATTTTTCTGATAACTGTTTTTGGTACAGAAAGCCCTATATTAAAATGCAGCTCCAAGACATACATGTCTTGATCAATGTGTGAATTCTGGGTTTGTGCCAGATGGAATAGAAAAGGTAACACAGATAGATGAAAGCAATCAATAGCTAGACAATAGCCTTTGTGGGCTATTGTCATTTGAATTTGACAATAGTAAAAGTGCCACACTGATATTTAATTTGACTAACCTAGGCCTTTTTGCATTTGACAGCATAGACCCATAGAGACAAAATTACTATTGTATTTTAATAACTTTTTCAGAGTACAAAGGGACATTCCCATGCCCTTAGTCTCGTCAGGTGTGGAACACGGTAACTTGAGAGAACTGGCGCTGGCTCGCATGGCCGACCTGGGCACTGACTGCAGAGATGTCAGGACTCGGGAGGTTGGCATACAGGAGATACACAATAGGGTCAGGCCTTATGAGGTAAGTTATATATGAACTAGCTGCGCTGCTGGTTTCACTTGAATATGTTACTAACCTGTAGTAATTTCTGGATAAAAAGGATTCGTGTGTTGTTATAGAAAGGAACAAGCAATAACTCCATTTTTGAATGGGCATCTAAACTATATATTTATGACTGACTGAATAATTCAAAAATTATTGAAAATGGTTTGATTGTTGAATGAATGTTGATGACTCATTAAGTTACTATTAGCAAGTTTTATGTTCAAAAGGATATTCTGAGTGTTCTCAAAGAATAGAATAAAATTATTATTATTATGTATATCATATACGAGGGTTAAACTGAAAGTTCTTAGAAAATCAAAAACTGATAACATTAGCCAGTTATTAGTTTTATTATTTCTTTTCAAAATATTGTCCATTCACGTCAATACACCGTTGCATGCGATGGAACCACTGGGAAAAGCACTTTGCCCACTCGTCCTTAGGGGTCTCTTCAATGGCATCGCGATACGCAGCCACCGCTTCTTCAGCATTCATAAACCGCTTTCCTTTAAGTTTTTCTTTAATTTTTGGCAATAAATAAAAATCACAAGGCGCGAGGTCGGGACTATACGGCGGGTGACCCAGTAATTCAACGTTTGATGTCGCCAAATAGTCGATCGTTCGCTTGGCGGTGTGCGACGAGGCGTTGTCGTGGTGAAGGAGGATCCTACTACGAGGTCGTTTCTCTCTAACTTTTTCCAAGACAAGTGGCAAACAATTGGTAGTGTACCATTCTGCAGAAACTGTTTTTTGATCCTCTAACACAATTGTTGCGAAACGACCTATCCTTCCAAAGAACGAGGCCACCATTTTTTTCCCGCACTTCGATCTCTCTTCACTTTAGTTGGCAACTCCTCGAAAGGAAACACCCACTGAGCAGATTGTCTTTTGGTTTCAGGATCATAACAGTTAATCCAGCTTTCGTCACCTGTTAGTATGTCGAACACAGCATTTGAGTCACCTCCGTTAAATCTTTCAATCATTTTACGGCACCAATCCACACGATGGAGTTTTTGAGCCTCAGTCAAATTATGAGGTATCCACCGGGCGCAAAGCTTCCTGACCGCTAAATGTTCGTGGAGGATTTTGTGCACTTGACTCATACCGATGCCTAAGCTTGTCCGAATCTGCTGATAGGTCACTCTTTTGTCAGTCTCTATCATACGCCGCACAACACAGATGTTATCTTCAGTCGTCGCCGTAGAAGGCCGTCCGTCACGTAAATCATCAGTGAGATTAGTGCGACCACGTTTAAACGATATTCATAATATTAATACCAGAAATAAGGACAAACTGCGAGCCCCTTTTCACCGACTTCAAAAAACACCGATTTTCACAATATTTTGAAAAGATATAATAAAACTAATAACTGGCTAATGTTATCAGTTTTTGATTTTCTAAGAACTTTCAGTTTAACCCTCGTATCTACGGTCAAATTTAATTAAGTACCGATACTTCGCAGATATTGTGATATCTAAACAAGATAAAACATAAAAAAATACATCAAATCTAACGATACTGATACTTCTCGGTGTTAGGCCATAACATCGGCTGCCGACAGAAGTTACCACCAACCAGACGAGTCTTGCCGCCAAGCGATTCGTCCTGTTCAGGCATGATGTTTGGTGAAGCTGTACGGAGGAACGGTCTGAGCAGTTGTGTTGCGATGTCTGCCGGATACAATGCGTCAAATGTTGTTGTGGCGGGACTTTGGTCGTGGAGGGTCTCCAGATGAATCTCCATTTGGCGCAGCATTGTTGGTCGTGTTGTTGGGTTTAACATTACATCACCTCGGTCAACAGTCGTCTTCCTTCCTATTCACTCAGTTTTTTTGAGTGAAGAGGCACTTAATAAACTAGCGCGCTTTACCATCAACGGTTGCATCACTATATATAATTATTTCTTGCAGGTAGAATTAATAAGACGTGACTACACAGCGAACGGCGGATGGGAAACATTCTTAGCATATGAAGACCCAGACCAGGACATATTGGTTGGTTTATTGAGACTCAGGAAATGTGCCTCTGACACATACAGGCCTGAGTTGAAGCCAGGGCCGAATGATAACTTCAAGCAGTGTAGTATTGTTAGAGAACTGCATGTATATGGATCTGTTGTCCCGGTAAGTGTAAAAAATGTTTTGGCTTTAATAAAACAGCGGCTGTGCTGAAAAGTCAATAACTCAAGACTTTGGCTATAGGCGACCATGTTATATAGGCGTCAAGCACAAGGTCGAGCAAAAATAGTTATACATAAGTGTTAATATAATGTTTAAAAAATAATTTAATATCTGTGCATATTTTTCAGGTAAACGCCAGAGACCCTACAAAGTTCCAGCACCAAGGTTTTGGCATGTTGCTCATGGAGGAAGCTGAAAGGATTGCGAAGGAGGAGCATGGTTCAGATAAGATTGCAGTCATATCTGGAGTTGGCACCAGAAATTACTACGCCAAGATAGGTTACCATCTAGAAGGGCCTTACATGGTCAAGATGCTTGTGTAACAATAAAATTGTTAATTAAATATGCGTGTTTCAATTTTCATGATAATGTATATGTACCGCAACCGACACTTAAAATAGTAATATCGTTTTATAGTATGACGCAGACGAAAAACAAGTTGTAGATGGAGCCACTGTCACATGTCCTACATAACGCAAGAAAAATTGGTCAAGAAATTGACAATTACCAACCAACTCATTACCTAAGAACTTCTTGTTTTAAAAATATCTAGCAATTTAGTTAATTTTATATTCCATTAAGTTTGACTGCTTAATCAACATTCGTGAAACAAAAAACTGAACATCGCACAATGGCGCATGCAATAGGTAGTTAAGAATTTCTCCAGAATGCAGGATTTTTCTACTTCATTTATGTTTCGTCATTATTTACGTAGCTGTAATGTAATGTACATATATACTCACACTTATCCAACTGAGTAGGTATGAGTACAAATAATAATTGTGAGTATATTATGTACATTTTTACGGTTTCCCTCACCCAACCCGAGTGAAAGTACCTTTTTGACCGTCCTCCCAACCATTTCCCCGCCTTGCAGACCGGACCCGCCGCTGTCAATCAACCCGACGGAGATCTACCATAAGCATGTTGGAATGCTGCCCAACTACGCTGGACACGTTCCTGGATGCATGTTCAGGTAACATACACGTTTAATTTGAAGGTTCTATATTTTTATACCTTCTACATATTTCCATCCTTTTTAGGGGATGAACTGAGAGTTCATCCCCTAAAAGCCCTCGTCATACAGTAAGGAACGGACAACATTATGGATAATGTTGTGCTAGATCCAGCGGTTTTGGCTGTGGTGTGTAAGATTTTTTATAAAGTAAAAGTGAGAAAATGAAGAAGATAGCTGAGATTTTGAAGATTAAAACATCGCCGACTTTTTTGACATTTAATCGATGTCTCTTTAGTTAATTTTTTTGCGGCACGGTTGGCGCAGTAGTTAACGATTATGAGCGTTTACTACGCACGACTGGCAACATCGTAATTTAGTGGTTCCGATTCCCTTGTTCATTAGCTGGATCTACACCAGACGATCCAAAATGGATCGGCAATACCGCGATCGCGGTCCAAAATCGTGATGCGTGGAGCGTGGATCGTTCTAGGTCGACCCAACAGCAAGCTTTTGCGATCCTGACTGGCGAAAAGCTACGGATACGACTGGGATTAACGCTGAGACGATAATGATGATCATTGCGTTTAATAATTCTATTTATATGCGAATAATGCATGTAACTTGCAAGGCGTTATATTAATAAAATAACTAAACATTAGGGTTAATTACTTTTTATCCACTATTCACCTAATTCCAAAAAGTTTACACACATTTTTAAATACAAATAAAACAGTAAACTACTAACTTTTTTGTTTAATGTATCGTTTCGATCATTTAGTTTTTTCTGTATATACTGTGACTTATTCTAAACATTATGTATACATTCTTACAGATTTGGGAAAACGTACGGGAATGACACAAGAGACGCGAAACGGTGGCTGCGCGGAGATTTCACCTCCTAAACATTCTAGGAACGTACCGTGTGAAGGACAAACAATACTGAATCTTATTGTGAAGGCTATACGATCCATATCGAAAGTGCTACTATTTTGATGAAATCAAATTATATTGTTTTATTTTGGAATTAATATTTGAAATAAAACGAGCCAATTGTAAATTTTTCTTTTGTTCAAACAATTGAAATAACTAAAAAAAATAATTACCGTTATAAAGTTCCTTTATGCTTTTACTTAAAGATATGAGCCGATAACAAAAGTATAGGTAACAATAATAAAGTATAAAAATATATAAATTTATATCACAATATCATAATTTAAATGTTTTCTTTTTAATTATTTGCATTCCATTCCTTGATTAGTTTGCTGGCAAGGGACAAGTTTTCGTCTTTCTGTAAAAATAAAAATGTAAAAATAATCAAACTTGGGGACGACGACTCCAAACAATTGCTTTTATTGGGGCGGGATATTTCTGACCGTTACAAGTTGGCTATTGCTGACCCATTCTATCTCTTTAACTCACCTACGAAAATAACGCAACGAATGTTGTTGATCTGTCAAAATGGCAACTAAGGTTAGCGCAGTAACTTTCTGAAGTTCTATTATAAATGCGAAAGTTTGAGGATGTATGTATGCTTGAACGGCTGGATTGATGTTTTACTAAACGAATTCGGATGAAATTTTGGCACACATAGTACCTATAAAACCAATTGTAACAGATAAGTTCTTTTCATCCCGATGGATAGAAGGGATAGAAACTTAACGTGGTTAGAAACCGCGGGGCGCAATTAATATTGGATACATTTAACTAAAGGGATTCCAGCAATACAAGGTCACTCAGAAAGTATTGCGCCAAAAGTTTTTATGTATGAGAAACTGGCCAGTTATAATTTATTTTAAAAATATGATTATTTAAAAATAATGTTAGGGAAGTTCCAAATTCAAAACTTCCCTCCACATTTTTGGCGGGCTACCTAATTAAAATTATCGTGTCTCTTTGAAACTGGATTTGCTTCAAGACCATTTTCCCGCTATGATTATTTACGATTCTAAATGTCGCCTGAAATCAGACGAATTGTAGGACAGACTTCAAATGGCATTTATGGATGAAGGCCAATAATAAAAGTAAAGTGATTTAAGCTCGGTCGACTAACTTTGGGAGATGAAGAAAGAAGTGGTCGCCCTTTGACGGCTGTTACAGAAGAAAACGTGCTAGCAGTGAAAAGTTTAATAAACTACCTTGCCACTATGACTGAATAACGCAAATTAGTAGAATTACAAGCAAGAGGGATGTTAATAATTCGTATTAAATAAATAAAAGATCTATTTACCTTGATAAAGCAGAATCTAACGAAGTTCTCCCCGAGATGCTTGTGTTTTTTGGAGTAGAAGGCAGTTGGTGGAATGGTCAGCACACCGGCCTCTTTGGCGAACTTCTTCGTAAACTTGTAGTCTTTGTACTTATCGGGCTCCGATGATAAGTCGATTTTGTGGGCTGTGGGAAAGAATGAAAAAGAAAATTACACAATCCGGTCGTGTCTTGTCAAATAGTCTTTAGCTGCTTTATTATAAAGTTGTAATTTCAAAGAAAATACCTGACAAAAACTATAATTTTACTGAAATGAAATCAACGCATAACTATTGGTAAAAATTTCATTTTCATGTGTGCGTGTGTGTGTGTTGTGTTGCGAGTTGATTTCTTTTTTTAGGTACCTATAGCATTTCTGTAATATTATAGAATATGACAGAAACGCTCCCCTCTATCCTGTTAAGGAAACCAACACTTTCCAGTTAATCCTAAAAAAAAGTTTACCCACCCAAATTAGTCCAGTCAGCGATAATAAAGTACCCTGCTTCAGGGATGGTGGGGTTAAACCCGTTCTCTTTGAGGGTATTCACTAGGAAGTCTCTCTTGGGCAGTATTTCTCGAGCTAAAGACTTGAAGTAGCAATCGGGGGAATCTCGACGTGCTAGTTCGAATTCAAAGGAGCGGGCTATCGCCTCCTGTGGAAAAAAAAGAAACTTGTAAGTTGTTTATGGTAAGTGAAAGGGAGACTACCCATTTAAATCAAGAATGTTTTCTAAATTCTTAATTCAAATGGGCATTCCTTCGAGTGCCTGTCCTATGTGGTACCTATACTTGAAGCACTCCCAGCTGTGTAACTTGGAATTGTTATCCCAGATAGACAAATGGGAATTGCACAAGGTAAGGTATTTGACAAGTAACACAGATTGAAAGGTGGCCTCTTACAAATTCTTGGCGGGAATCAACCGTATTTTTAAGAAATTTGCTTCAGCTAAAGCAACGAATAGGGTATTTGACAAAAAAAAAAAAAAAAAAAATTAGTCCGTCAGTCCGATTTCCAAAAAATACTAGACACGTATTTTTCTTTTTTCATATAAATAAAAAAGAAGACGACACAGTGCGTTGAAAACTCGTGTGACGTTACTGCACGCTACACTTTTTAGCGACTAGTGACGTCAACAGCCACCACTCCTGAGGGCCTAGACAAAGTACACACGCTTAGTAGCGTTTCTAAATCTACGATCGATAACGAAGTAGCGTTATTGTCGATAGAATGCTAGACAAAGTCACAAGTTAACGCCAATCGCTGATTATATTCGTATCGGAGAAATCTTGCTCTGTGGTTAGCGATCATTCACTTAATCATTCGCTCTTCGACGACAAAAACACTTGACATTGAAAAAGCGCGCGTGGAGTTTATTTTGATAATTGTGATTTGTTTATATTTTAAGTGTTTGCGGTGTTTAATTGTAAAGGATATTAAAATGTAAGCACTTTGCAAAACTAAAAGTTATTTAAAAATCATAATGATATTCATTATTTGAGTGACCAAATTTGTTTTAAGTTTGTTTATTAGTTTGTAAAAGCAATTTTTAAATCCTTCTTTTAAAGGATGAAGATCTATTCACCCCATTTTACGGTAATATGTAAAAATAGAAGTGCCACTTACTTTTGTCTCAAAGGGCAGTTCTCGAGACCCCTCAAGTTGGTCCAGCGGCGAAGATCACGACAAAGCTTACGAAAAGAACGTTTGTCAAACCGATATCGGTTTCGGAAACCAGTGTCCGTGATATCCTCAATTCTTTCAAAGCCTCGCCCGTTATAATCTATCTTGTCACCGGAGCCATACTTCTTCCTAATATGTGCAGCCCATAATAATCGTAATGTATGCATATTTCACAGTAAACAGAATGTAATCACAAATAAAATAATTCAAATCTAACAAAATAACTCGCACACAACACACCTCAAACAAACAGCTGACCGACAAACCGCCATTTGCTAGCGTTATCTACAAGGTCCACCCGATAGAAAGAAAGCGTTCGAAACGAAACGCTCCCTAGCGTCAACGATTATCAAAATAAGCATGTTGTCTAGCACATTTCTATTCGTTTTCTATGGTCACGTGGTTTTTCTCCAGTCCCATTCGTTTTTTTCGTTTTCTACTTTCGTTGACGCCAATAGAATGTTACTTTGTCTAGGCCCTCAGATCTTTAATGCCTTTTATATTTGTCAATTTTTATTGTTTTGATAAAACAAAAAATAATGGAAATCTGACTGACAGACTAATTAGTTGTTTTGAGTCAAATACCTTATTCCCAGCTGTGTATAGAGTGCCTGCTTAACACTATCAGTAGCAATGACTTTCTTTTTGACAATACAACAACATCCATTGCGCCGTTAACGTTGTTAAGCAAACTTTGTCCAACATATAGAGCAATGGACTAGCAACACGATTCAAATCAGATAGTACTAGTGTTACTCAATTAGGGTGCTGGTTAAGTACTAACCTGGATAGGTGTACAGCAGGTGCAAACACTGTTCTGGTGCACCATTTGCAGGTTCAACAGGAGAGCAGCAGGTCCGTATGCCCAGCCCGTTTTCCAACCAGTCACCGAGAACGTCTTTCCTGCTGAGCCGATTGTGATAGTGCGTTCCCACATTCCTGGAAGGGTTGCTGTGGAAAAATATGCATGCTTACTTTTATATAATAGAAAGAAATGGCAAGCTTGGGTGCTGTAGATGGAATACGCTGGAGACGTTTACGTGGATACGTTTAACAGTGGAGAGGCGTGCGAAGAGACTAATGGCAACCCTGATTTAGCTCAAAACGGTCTCCAAAGCCTGGAGCACAGGCGAAGAGTAGCCAGCCTGTCGGTGTTCTATAGAATGCATATTGGAGAGTGTGCGAGAGAATTACATGATTTAATTCCCCCGTCTCCGTTCCATCATCGGACGACCCGTCGTACGGCTAGTTTCCACCCTTACGTTGTTGACACCACTATATACGATCCGAACGAAGCGTTTCGCCTCCTCCTTTATTCGGCGGTATTTCCGTCGGACTACAATTTAAGTGTCTTCAAGGCTAGTGTGAATAGGTTCTTAATACAGTAGTGCGCTTTACTATCAACGATCGCATCACTGCTTACCATCAGGCGGGATTGCGGTCAAGCGCTAGTTTGAAATTTATAAAAAAATAATTGGCTGTCTGTAGAACTCCGTCTACTGCCGATATTTGAACGTGATAACGTCCAAACAAAAAAAACATAAAAAAAATTACAAAAAAAATTAAAACATAAAAAAAATTAAATAAGATAAAAAACGTCCGATGCCGTCAGGAATCGATCCGCGGCACCTCTTAAGTGAGTCGATATTAATCCGAGCGTTTCACCACTCGGCTATCAATGCTTTAATCATGTATGCGAAAAACTGCTACTAATTGTTTACAACCGTGCTTTTAGGTAAATAATATTGCACTCTAAAGCTACAAGGCTAAGGTTAGTTTTAGTAGGCGTGGACTCCGTGTAGCGTCAGATTCGGCCGTTACGCAGTTTTCGCGAATGACTCCCAGCATACCGATTTAATAGACGTTATCACGTCAAAAAAAAAACAACAACACTCCTGTAGTGAGAAAACTTAAGTCAAGTGAGTGTGGAGTGAGTCATTACAACTAATGCTAGATACCTACAGTATTGACAGCACACCCTAAGCTCGTTTCACCGCTTTGTCACTTCGAGATTTTTACAAAATCGATTGGCCGGGTATTGCAAAGGTGTCAGGTATGCTTACAGTTCAAAATAATATAAAATTCCACATTGATATTAAAAGCCGTCGAGTGTTTCATGCACACCCGTTTGAGCCGGAGGTTAAGAGCCGGTATTCCTTTGTCCAGCTGTGGGGACAGTCACTTAATCATCATATCATCATAGAACATCATCTGCCGAAAGACGTCCACTGCTGGACGTAGGCCTCTTCCTAGTATCTCCACGACAGGGCTTGCGCCTCCCGCATTCAGCGGTTTCCCGCGATCTTCACTAGGTCGTCGGTCTACCTTTACGGGGGCCTACCCACGCTGCGTCTTTCGGTGCGTGGTCGCCACTCGACAACCCGTTCCTGACAGTCACTTCAGAGAAAAAAAAAATCAAGGCTTTAATCAACAACTGTCAAAAACTCACCAATCCTAATATGCTTCACGGGCTCATAGGCCATCCACTCATACACCTCATCAGACAAGCAGAGCACATTGTGCTTCTTGCACAAATTGGCGATCAACTCCAGTTCCTGCTGGGTGAACACCTTGCCAAGGGGGTTGTGGGGGGTATTCAGGATTATCATCTTCGTGCGAGGGTTGAAGAGGGATTCCAGCTCCTTTTCATCTAATACCCAGTCTGCTGAGGTAATTGTACCCGAGGTTTTTTTCTGGTACGGAAATTAGAACTGGGATTAGAAAAGGCGAAATGCTAGTTAAAAAAAAAGCAGTAAAATTTTTAAGGGTTCCAAACCATTCATCATCAACCTTTTTATCGTCCCACTGCTGGGCACAGGTCTCCTCTCATACAGACAAGGATTGAGCGTAATCACCACCCTTGTTCAATGCGGGTTGGTGATTTCAGACTTAAAGTCCAGGTTTCCTCAAGATGTTTTCCTCCACCTTCATTGATGTCCAAGATATATGTACTTTCTAAGTACCCGCGCACTCATACTTGAGAGGCTAAAGTAGGTACCTAATTCAAACTACTTTGTGTGCAACTTCTTGGGAACATTACGAGAGGAATTTTTAGAGGTCATGTTTTAGTTTTTTAGTACTTATTATAGTTAAAATATCAAAAGTTTTTTAGTTTAAGAAGTTTATCACACAAGGTAAATTTCTTCTACTAACAACCTAAATTTTATATACTTTTTAAGATTTTAGTGCATGAAAGCATTTAGAACGAGTTAAAATTGCATATAAATTATCTTCTGAGTTACGACTAGGGTTGTAACGGAGGCGGAGGCGTATGCGGAGACGACAAGTCTCACCTCCGCGGCTGCAGAGATGAACGGAGGCGGAGGTGAGAGTATATATAGCTATAGAAAAAATTGAAATTTATGGTTAATAAAAAAAAAAAATACGAACGTAGTACAAGCATTACCTTCTAGTAATGAAAATTAAGGAGAAACAAATTGTATTTGCCACATTCCCGTCTCGCACTAGTTGATTCTTGACCATTTCGTGCTCAAACGCGGCCGGACGGTTGTCGTGCGTCGCAGCTTGCGCGTTATTTATTTTATAAATACGTAAATAAACCTCCGTTATAACACGCCGGAGGCGGAAGCGAAGATGCGATATCTTGCGGAACTTCCGCAGTAACGAAAGCGGAGGCGAAGCTCCGTTACAACCCTAGTTACGACTTTCAGTTTTTTCTCCCATCGCGTCGCCTTCTATGGCTACAAAAAGGAAAAGCATCGATGGATGGCTTGGCCATGGCTTCTGTGGCCTTCTGCTTTAATGGAAAATGCAACAGCATGTCCGATTGAATTCGTGTAATGCGTAATTAAACGTACCTAAACTCAATTACCTACTACTCAAATAAGGAGGTAAAAGGTAATTATATCTTACTACCATAAAACCGTTTTTATCAGGTTTTTTAAACACGACATTATTAAATTGATTTTGACGTAACACTAAGACTATACTGGTGCCAAACTCGATAAAGAATAGAGGTAAACAAACCAATTTAGGGTTATTATAACTCACGTTTCACAAATCTCCTATAATTTAGACGATTATCGAATTTTTACTAACAATTCCTATTGCAGCGTATTTCAATAGAATCACTAAAATAACATGCATTGCTATTTCGTAAAACCATTAAAGAGCCGACAATAATTAATTTTACGTGATAGCCCTACAAAAAAAGAAACGTTAAAGAAATCGGTTAAGCGTTATAAATAATCTAAACACAAATAAAGCGTTTACATTAGTAAGAAGTAGAATTATAACTTGTATTCATGAAAATCATCTATCTAGAAAAGGTTGTTAACCGTTCTATGAAAATCATAAATATGTAAACACTAATAAACCGTTTGCATTAGTAAGAAGTAGGATTATTACTTGTATGAAAATCATCTATCTAGAAAAGGTTGTTAACATCTTCCTTTTAGGTGTAAATAAGTCGTAGCCTAGCAACGGTTTGTTTATCTCTATTCCTTATCGAATTCGGCTCAAGTATAGATACATGTTGAATAAGTGTTTACATTTTTGTGGTCAGACCCTTAAATGTTTAGAAACAATCAGTTTTAGCAAATTTAGGTGAAGGGTAATAAGGTCGAATGAAAAAATAACAATACTTACAGGATTGAGTGCAATAAACCTAGGGATGCCACCCGCTGACTTAATCATGAAATCGTAACAGTCGAAGAAAGGTTCAATAACAATCACTTCATCGCCCGCGTCCACGTGACCTGGAATTGTAAAATAATAAATATAGCTGGAAATTGAAGAATATCAATAGAAAAGTAAGCACGTGCGCTTGCGCAAGCGCATCGCAATGAGCTTTAGGAGGAAGGGTAGATTACGCCCTGAATTAGATGACCGAGTTCTCACGACCTTTTAACTAAATACGGGGTGTATTTAGTTAAAGGTCGCGAGAACTCGCTAAAGGTTGTTTTTTTTAGCAGAAAATAATATTATATGTAACGTCACAATGTCAGTATTAATATCTTGTTTCTAATAAGGAACAATATGAATACATCATGAAGAAGTGATGGCACCGATACCCTAATTCATTACAGTGGAGCGGCGTGCGAAGAGGCTGATTGGTGACCCTGATTTAACTCGAGACGGTCTCCAAAGCTTAGAGCACAGGCGTAGAGTAGCCAGCCTTTCGGTGTTCTATAGGATGCATTTTGGGGAGTGTGCGAGGGTTTGCATGATTTAATTCCCCCATCTCCGTTCAACCATCGGTCCTCCCGTCGTACGGCGAGTTTCCACCCTTATGTTGTTAACACCGCTACGATCTGGTCGAAGCGTTTCGCATCCTCCTTTATACCGCGTACATCGAGGGACCGGAACAATTTGCCTGCGGCGGTGTTTCCGTCGGACTACAATTTGAATGTCTTCAAGGCTAGTGTGAATAGGCTCTTAACAAACTAGTGCGCTTTACCATCAACGATTGCGTCACTGCTTACCATCAGGCGGGATTGCGGTCAAGCGCTGGTTAATATACAGTATATTAAGAAAACCCTGTCCGACCCGTGAAGGTGTTGTTAGGTATCGATAACTGATTGTACTAATGGATACAAAACCGGGCTAAACTTAAAAAAAATCCCCCTAAAAATAAATATTATTTCGCAAAAAGAAGTAACTTAATAAACGTGCGTTATTCACCCTTCCGCGGGCGGCGGGCGGCAGGGCACGCGGCACGTGGTCGCATCGCTATTCGCTCATAACAATACCGGTGTTGTCACTTTTTTAAAAATTACCAAATCTCGGGGAAGTGGAATTAATTCGCGGGAAAAAAAGATTATTTCAAAATTCATTTGTATTGGTACTATGATGATTACGTAAAATGTTATATTATATTTGGTCATGTGTTTACCTAACCTTTATTATCCTTATGGCCCTGCAGCAGGAGAATTACGTAACACACTATCAGTAGTGCCAATGGGTTTCGTTTTGACAGTTCAACAACATTCATTGCGTTATTTGCGTTGTTGGGCAGACGACCATCCGGACGAAGAGTTTCGCCTCGGTTTTTATCCCGCGTTCATCGAGAGGCAAAGGACAAAAACATCGAAGGCCAGACGACCATGTTGTGAAAAAATGCCTTTCCATGGCTACAAAGACAAGAGGGAGGGGAAGGCCCCCAACTATATGGATGACGAATGCCCGCAAGGATATGAAGCAATTGGGGCTTTCAGATGACGACGCATACCAGCAGAATAAGTGGCGCCACAGCACCAGGAAAGCCGACTTCGCGTAAGGGGCAAAGGCGAGGGCAAAGAAGATATGTAATGTTGCAAGACAACGGTCATTGTTATCAATAAATAAAATTAAGCAATGAAAGTAAATAAATAATGATACATTAGAAGTATGAAGTTCTCTGATAAGAGCGGTATATATTCAGTTTTAAGATGTTCTTGTTAATTAGAACAAGCTTCCAACTGGTTGTTATGCTTCAAATCCAACCATAAAGGTTGTTGATAGATATCTACATAAAATTTTAACTGATAAATATCTACGTCAACAAATTTGTTACGTTTATGACGATTTACTTGTCAGTAACAGAATTTTAGAATAGTCATTGTCTTGAAGAGGAAGAAATGCTAAGAGCAGCCAAAAACATGCAGGTGATACAAAGCTAGACTAGTAATCACTAGTACCTACTCAACACTCTATCAATCAAGAATAAGATTCTAATTGTAGTTGTTATAGCAGGAAAACTCACCTATAATAGCTATATACAGAGCCTCGTAAGCACCAAATGTGACTAGGATCTCATTCTGTGGGTTTATTTCCTTGCCTATTAGTGGGGAGTACACCTTTGATAGGTTTTGAACGAGCGAAGGGTGGCCCTGTAAATGAAAATATTGAATTATATCTTTATTATTATTATTTTATTTAGAGTATTTTAATTCATATAAGTTGATATAGCAGCGAAATTGCTGCTAAACCAACTAAAAAAAATATATATATATAAAAAAATAATTGTTTAACATAAATATGTTCAACAATTACTGTCTCACCGATTATGGCAATTCGTCCGAAATGAGATCTTCCATGTTGATCTCAAAATCCCCACCATCCAGCAGTACATGAAACGTTTCTTTGACATTGCCGCCAAGCACCGCAATCCCCTGATAGCAGCGGCTGCTAACTACACCCCCTCCACCGTCTTCAAGCTTCGCGGGCCTCGGCATGCCCTCACAGATCCCCAAGACCCCATAACCCTCCTCCAAGAGGCCAATAGGGCTACCAACATCCTGTACAAGAAAACCGATCTACCGAACTCGCCGACGAGGTCGTCCGCAACGCGCCCCACAGTTTAAATGCCCTCCCCATCCCTTGCCCGATGAAGGCCAGCCCGCGCCAAAGCTGAGCCAGTAAATAATATAACGTTTCAACTATGATTTCTTCTCAGAGCTAGTACTAGGAAATGCCGCGGTCATCAAACCACTAAAAACCTTTTCGATCTAGCCGTCCCTTGCTGTCTTCTCTAGCGACGCCCTAAGCCGAGGTTCATACCACACAGGGGGTGCCCTTAGTGCGTAGTCACTCCTTAGTTTTAGTTTAGTTTTTAGTGCCCCTGGCTGGAGGCTTTTACTGTAATTAAGGCATCCACAGGATAGTACGGCTAAGTAGTCACTGCCTCTAAAGGTTAACTACGAGATGCCATAACAAAAGAAAAAAAGGATTATGACACTTACAAATCCGCTGGTGTATTGGTGGAGAAGTGGGTTTTCACTTGTTGCTATCTCCCCCAGGGCCTTAGTAACATGTTTGGGTGCATGGTAGTCAGGGAAACCCTGGCCTAAGTTGACTGCGGGTTTGTATTCCAGAGCCAGTTGAGTGTATTCCACCCTAAAATGCATATAGACATGATTTGCAAGTTATTGATGAAAAAGAAAAAAAAGAGAGAAAAAGATAAGAAAAGAAGAAATAATAATAAAGAAAAGCAAAGAATAAAAGAGAAAAATAATCTGCCAAAAGATTAATTGTTTGAAAATTTAATTAATTCATACAAATTCAGTATGAAATAATTAGATTACTGTGTTCATATTAGATGATTGATGAAGGTATCCTTTATTGTAAGTACAAGAATTTATAAAATAAAAAGGTTAGAAAAATGGGTACGGTTAAACTGTACTTTATGGACCGCTGAATTTGAGGGTTCTTTTGGAGGGGGAACCCTCCCCCTGAATGAGATGGATGATGAAAACTTATGGATACAGAGAAATTGAAAATTGTAAATTTTGAGGTTAGTTCCAATGATTAAGTGATTTGGCAAAACAATTTGCGTGATTTTTAATTTACTCTCCCTCATCTCAGCGTTAATCCCAGTCGTATCCGTAGCTTTTCAGCTTTGTAGTCTAGGGTCTGCTTTACCAGTCTAACTGCTCATTTTGGCTAAACTTCGATATTTTCCACGAAGCTACTGCCGTCTGACCTCCACAACCCGAAGGCGATATCGAAGCATTGCAGTTAGACCAATTGTAGGACTTTTGAGGGCTTCAACAACCCGTAACGACTGCCATTAGATGTTCGTATGGCAACCGGGACCAACGGCTTAACGTGCTTTCCGAGGCACGATCATGATTTTTATTTTATGGTAGATTTATTTATTCAAAGTAGATTTTAATAAGAAATAAAAACAACCATTTTGTTTTTCTGGCGCTGTTTTGGTCGCAGTTTGAACCTAACCTTATAAATATTTAGCATTTTTATGAAAAGTTACGATAACTTTTTAATAATTAGAAGGAGACCATTTAAATTACTAATTCTAATTAAATTTGGTCTTTAAAAATCCTTGTTCTGGCAACCTTATCAGACCATTTTGTTAATTGGCGGAGTTTTGGCGGGAAAGCGAAGATGAGTGCCACGCTCATTTTTCATTGGACTTTTTAATGGTGGACAATTATTTATGGTGTCGTTTACTAAATAAAAACACGTGATTTATATAGTAAAAAGTGCATTCAGTGAATAGTTCATAAAGAACAGCGAAATATTGTGGCATAGTGCAAGCCTCACGTAAAAGTTTAATATATCCGATTTTAAATTAAAATTAGTATAGTTGTTCTGAGTTATGATCGTTGCTGAATTCAGTGGCTAACATGTGTTTTGGCGCTCAAGGAAAACAATGTATTTTTTAAAAATAATTGTCATTATTTCATATGATCATTATACAAAAGGACTCTAGAAGGTAAACAATGCTTGTAATATTACTTATATATTAACATATTAAAAATAACAAAAGTATTGTGGTTTCGTGTTTAATAAAACATTATTTAAAAAGTTTTACAATGGTAATACAAGATACATCGATAATTACAATATTATATTACATAGCAACTCTCGCTTGCATCGTCTAGCTTATACGGGGTCGTTCAAGTATTACGTAAGCACTATTGGGGGGCGGAGGGGTCTTTGTTTTGTTAATTTTGGTTGACATGGGGGGTAGGGGAGTCTAGATGATGATTACGTCATCGGTAGTTATTTACTTTTTTACACGAAGTGCAACCCTCACATTATCTATGCTTGAAATGTTTTGTTCATAAGATTATAATATTTTTGTCCCTTACTCTTTGTTGAATACTGTATAAGTAAAATCTAATATCTACCTTAATATTATATAACATTATAATTATAAAAATATACATTTATAATTGAAAAATGTTTACGTAAGCATAGGGGAAGGGGGTAAGAGTTTTGCTTACTTTTGCTGACATGGGGGATGGGGGGGATTAATAATTGTAATAAATCTGCTTACGTAATATTTGAACGGCCCCTACTACCTCGCGGCGACACTATCTTTCTAGCTCATATCCACGTATCTAATCACTTGCTTATTTTATTGTTATGGCCAGGCTTATCTAATACAATAATCATAATAAATAATGTGAATTAGGTACTGATAAGGTTTACTAAAAAAAACATTGTTTGCCTCAAGCGCCAGCTAAGCAACTACTATGGGCAAATAAAATATGTTATCCACTGAATTTAGGTATGATCACAACTGAGAATAACTATACTAAATCAGATCTAAAATCTGAAATATAAAACTTTTCTGCCGAGCCTGGGTTGGTTGGTTGGTTGGTTGGGCGGCAAAGTATTGTCGCCTAGCGATTCGTCGTGTTTCGGCATGATGTCTGGTGAAGCCGTACGGAGGACGGGTCTGAGCAGTTGTGCTGCGATGTGTGCCGGGTACGATGGGCCAAATGTTGGTGTGTTGGGAGTTTGGTCGTGGAGGGTCTTCAGATCAATCTCCGTCTGGCGCAGCATCGTTGGTCGTGTTGTTGGGTTTAACATTGCATCACCTCGCTCAACTGCCGCCTTCCTTCCTATTCGCCTCTTAATAAACTAGCGCGCTTTACCATCAACGATTGCATCACTGCTTACCATCAGGTGGGATTGCAGTCGAGCGCTAGTTTATAAGAATAAAAAAAATAAATACCGTAAAATGCTACAACATTGCCATCACTTTACAACATTGCCTAAAACCTTAAAATGTTAAATAATTCTCGTACAGAAACGATTTTATAATCTGTCGTACTACTAAGAGCAAGTCGGTAATTTATATGATAACATTTACGCATCATTCATTCAAATAACCCGTCAGTAAATTGTCAATTTCAATTGTTATATCAGTAGTCGTAGTCGTGTTTTACCGGTTAGTTAGAATAATTTCATTTAATGAATTTTTATCCTTTATTTACAATTGGAGTAAGTTGAATAGTAAAGAAAATATGCTGTTTTTTGTTTTTTACTTCGTTTTTCTGCTACAAATGTTATTTTGAAGGGTCAAATCATGGCCGGCAAAGTTGTAGCAGGTTTCGGAATAAAAATACTCAACTTTGCCTAGGGTTAGGGCTGCCACTAAAACTTTTTTTTAACTTAGCTCGTAACTTCACTCGCATAGTTTGTTATTTTTGAGTCTGATTTATTTATTTATTATTTATGAGTCTCGTGTAACAGTTGCTATTGCTACACAAAAAACACAATCTAGACTCCGTTCTTTTTCTGAAAATTTGTTTGTTACCTTGTCACGCCCAAACAGCTGAACAGATTTTGATGAAATTTGCACACACATAGAGGGGTAACTTGAATTAACACATAGGCTACTTTTTATCCGGGTGCGGGAAGTAGTTCCCCGGGGATGCGGGTGAAACCGCGGGAAACAGCTTTTATTAGTAGGATTGGTAGGTAGGTAGTAATATAATGTTTTGAAAGGTTTTACGTTGATTTTTGATTTAACTTTATTATTTCTGAAATATATATTAATATTATATTTTTAGTTTTTTATTCATCTACCTTAAGTAGCAACCCTACAGACCTATTCACTGTTGTATGAGAGTTTTACAATTAAGTGTTCAACTTTGCATACCACAGTTAAAAATATATATGTATTGCAATTACAGACTAAATAAAGTCTAAAATAGAAAACAAATTACATATAAGCAAAATAGGCGCCTAATCGTCCCGTTTGCATACATAATAGTCTATGATATTTCTAGCTAGGCAATGTTGCAGTTTGTAACGTAACTTTGCCTACGTTTTTAAATGCATTTTATGGTGATTAATAGGAGGTTTTTTGGCTAATATGAACTCTATACGGATAGCTTAACGTACAATTTCGAATAGTGATTGAAAACATATATGACTTTCTCTAAACTAAAAAAAATATGGAATAAAAACGTCAAAATACAGGCAATGTTGTAGCATTTTACGGTAACCAAATCGTTTTGAATTAAATTTATTGATACTCTATTTCTCTCTTCTTGCCACTTTAGATTTAATAAAAAAAAAAAAAAAACTCTTTCAGTGAAAGACGAAATCGCAGGAATAAAGAGTAGGTAAGAAATATTTTGTTCATTTCAAATTGTTTCCATTATCCGTTTTAATCGTTAAGTAGGTACCCATAATGAGTACTTATTTTGTTTTTAGGCATCACAGTAAAGGTTGAAAATAAAGTATTTTTACATACTTTATTTGTATGTAAAAGTATAATTACCAAAAATAAAGTAGGATGGATACGTTATTATAAAGTACGGGTCGGACAGGGTTTTCTTAACATACCTACTGTATACGATATGTAAAGAAAACCCTGTCCGATCCGTAAAGGTATTGTTAGGTATCAATAACTGATTCTAGTAATGGATACAATACCGGACTAAACTTAAAAAATCCCCCTAAAAAAATAAATATTATTTCGCAAAAAGAGGTAACTTAATAAATGCGCACCCTTCCGCGGGCGGCGGGCGGCAGGGCACGTGGCACGTGGTCGCATCGCTATTCGCTCATAATAATACCGGTGTTGTCACTTTTTTAAAAAATACCAAATTTTTTTTTTTTTTTTTTTTTTATTATTAAAATATAAACCAGCGCTTGACCGCAATCCCGCCTGATGGTAAGCAGTGACGCAATCGTTGATGGTAAAGCGCACTAGTTTATTAAGAGCCTATTCACTCTAGCCTTGAAGACACTCAAATTGTAGTCCGACGGAAACACCGCCGCCGGCAGATTGTTCCAGTCCCTCGATGTACGCGGTATAAAGGACGAGGCGAAACGCTTCGTCCGGATCGTTGAGGTGTTAACAACATAAGGGTGGAAACTCGCCGTACGACGGGTCGTCCGATGGTGGAACGGAGATGGGGGAATTATTTCGGGGAAGTTGTAATTAATTCGCGGGAAAAAATGATTATTTCAAAATTCATTAATATTGTTGCTATGATGATTACATACAATTTTATACTATATTTGGTCACGTGTTTACCTAACCTTCATTATCCTTATGGGTCGTACGGGGTTTTCTTTACATATTGTATAGCTAAGTATACGTATGTATAGCATACGTATAACTCGCGTCAAGAAATCTAGAAGGCGCTTCAAAATTGCTTGCATAAAAACTTCACGAGAGGGCTCTCTTTTTCCCTAGTATTATTATACTCTTTGGACCCGGTTCATAACCTAAAGTTGTGAATTTAACATGATTTTGTGAATTAATTTCTCGGAATGTATAAGTTTTCATCATTCGAAATTTTACATCTAATAGAGGTGTCTTAGGCCAAGGTCTTTCAGCCCTAGAAGTCTTGCCCCCACTTCAGCGGTCCATAAAGTGAAGTTTATCCCAGCTTTTAAATTAGAACATCCTATACTGTCACGAAAGCAGTATTGATAATTAAGTAGAATAATAACATCTCTGTTATCTATTTCATATTCTTGGACACAATTGTACGGAAATGAAACTTCATTCCTTTCAACTGCTGCTTATGTAATAAAAATGTAAGATTCCGACTATAATAATTCATCTACATACCATGCACTCTTAGTGGGAGATAAATAAAAGAAATATTCCTTATGTTTCACTCACCAAACACTTTTTTCGCCAGCTCCATAACGCGCAGGTAACTTAAATTTGTCTGTCATTTGGCTTGCTGTGCAACTCAGATTTTTGTTAATATGATAATTAGATTAATTAGAAATATGTAATTTAATTTTTTTAGCTCTACAACACCGCTCTGTCCTCGCACAGCCGCTAACCTCGATTGTCCCAACCTAAACATCATAAACTGATAATAGAACTGATAATCGAGAAACAGTAAACTTAACTTAAATTATGACATGACAGTAAAAACTTTACTTATTGTCAAGTCATTATTAATGAAGTCGTATTAACGGAAAACGACAAAATATATTGAAAACTCACTGAATTTTTATTAGTTCACCACTGAAAGATAGTAATCAACTGCTTAGCTATGTATACAACTTCAGTAGGCCTAGTATGAGTTTTCATTGCGAAACTAGTTCGTTGATATCGAGCGCGTTTGACTCAGCGGTTGGCCCGCTTCAAGGTTGTAAGAACTCTCAACCAGTGAGAGCGCCAAACGCGCTCGATATCGACGATCGACTTTCGTATTGAAAACTCATACTAGGCCTACAGATGTTTAGACTATTATGCTACCATGTTAAGAAGTTTATACAACTTCTATAAATTGTTCAGAGTTCACATCACTACAAATAGATCGACAAAAACAATGTTGTTACAGTAGGCCTAGTATGAGTTTTCATTACGAAACTCGTTCGCCGATATCGAGCGCGTTTGACTCCGCGATTGGCCCGCTTCAAGGTCGTAAGAACTCTCAACCAATGAGAGCGCCAAACGCGCTCGATACGATCGAACGAGTTTCGTATTGAAAACTCATACTAGGCCTACTGGTTAACGTTTAGAGCTACTCGATCGAAAAATAATTTATATCGATTTATTTTTAATCTTAGAATAAATTTGATTTTTCAGAATTAATGTCCCATTTGTAACTATCGATCGAAGACAAAAGTTTACCATTATGTTATCCTGTGTTGTAAATAATTATTTTTCATTATTTGAAAAATAAAAAATTAAAGTCTAGTTTAAAATTAAATTCATTTGACTTAAGATAATATGAATGTAGGTACCTACAGATGACAGGCTCATGACATCAAGCTACTACAATCTGTCAAATTTCTTTAATAGCTTTTCAATTCAAAACAATAATTGCTAAGTCATTTAGGTTGGTTGGGAAAATTTTACAGAATTGGATAACTTGATCTGCGCACTTCTGTACGGATAACAGCAGGTCAAGCTACTTACTTGAAACTGTCAAATATTTCCAAATCCAATCAACCTTGAGGTTTAATGCTTTAGAAATAAAGTTACAAATCTAAAAAAATCTGACAGATTATTCCTTCGCTTAGGCGAATAATTGACTCATCTATATCTTGATATAGGATTCACTCTAACATTTTCTTGAAAGATTTAGGTCCGTATTCCAGAAGGAAACTCAAGCTTTGATCTCTGTTTAAGCATTAGGTGCTTAAAACTAGTTTCAACCAATCAAAAGGCTTCAAACGAGACTTTCTTTCTTTCTTTATTTTTTGGCTTCGCACGGTTTGTGCATTTAGCCAATGTCAAGTAATTATGAATTATTCATGTAGAAAAAGACTGCAGCGTGACCCGTCTTACGTGTGAGGTTTGGGGCAAAGTCATGATGTGGCCACTATGTTGCGATATTTCACCGTTCTTTATAAACTATTTACTAAATGCACTTTTTACTACATAAATCACGCACTTTTATTTAGTAAACAACACTATAAATAGTTTTAAAAGTCCAATGAAAAACGAGCGTGACACTCAGCGTGACTTTCCCGCCAAAACTTCCAAACGAGACTTAAGTTAGAGCTTAAGTTTTACGTGACGTTCTGTAATATGCACCTAAAATAATAATATTGTTACGGGCTAGGGGTACTAAAAGCCGGTTAAGGGTTACGAAGTTTATTTATTGGCAATGAAGGTACAGTCGATTGTAGGCAATGACAAGTAGAATGTAGCTGACGTTGCACCGAAGTCTTCTCTTACGTCCAGGAAGTCCGTGTCGTAAACACACAATAACACTACAGATGTTACTTCACGTAGTACTCAAAGTTGTCTTTACAGTTGTCGCAGTAGGTATTCTCAAAGATCGTTTCTTAACTGTCGCTTGTTTTCGTATCGCTAGTCGAATGCAGACTGACTCTGCGCTTTTTTTTTTGAATGGCATCTCGTAGTTGACCTTGAGAGGTCGTGACTACTTAACCGGAATACACTAACTGACTCTGCGCTGGCGTCACGGCACTATACAGTATGTTAAGAAAACCCTGTCCGACCCATAAGGATAATAAAGGTTAGGTAAACACATGACCAAATATAATATAAAATTTTACATAATCATCATAGTACCAATACAAATGAATTTTGAAATTTTCTTTTTTCCCGCGAATTAATTCCAACTTCCCCGAAATTTGGTAATTTTTAAAAAAGTGACAACACCGGTATTATTATGAGCGAATAGCGATGCGACCACGTGCCGCGTGACCTGCCGCCCGCCGCCCGCGGAAGGGTGATTAACGCACATTTATTAAGTTACCTCTTTTTGCGAAATAATATTTTTTTAGGGGGATTTTTTTTTAAGTTTAGCCTGGTTTTGTATCCATTAGTAGAATCAGTTATCGATACCTAACAACACCTTCACGGGTCGGACAGGGTTTTCTTAACATACTGTATAAAGGGTGTATCTGACATCGACGCACAAACGAGCACCATGGATCCAGTACATGATTCTGAACCCCCCGGTGGTGGAATATTTCGTCGGCTTTTTTTATGATAAAAAAATGTAGCTTTTTCACTTTAGACCGTTCATAATTGGTATACTTTTATAACCCAACAAGATTTTAAAGTAAAAAATAATTAAAACTATCTTATCAGTTGATTTAATAGAGTTCATATCAGGGATCAACGTACCTAAAAACCCGCACGGCGGCGGTACGCTTGCAACCTTCAAAGGCCGAGCCGATGTTTGTTTTAAACATTGTTATTTCTGTATCTGTTCATTAACGACATAAATGACTATCATAATTTTATTAGTGGCATACGGTGTAGCCTTTTCGGGAAGTTTGCGTTGGGATGTCAGATACACCCTGTATAGGTCAGCTGATCGAACATTCCAGATTCGTGTAGACGTAATAATAATAGCGCATAACTTCGAGTACATTCAGTAGGTACCTGGTGATTCACCGGAGACGAGTTTCTGGAAATTTCGATATTGACACTTTGCTGACAAAATTCTTGAGACCTGTACCATTCGATAGGTGGCGCTAGGTCTAGTAATGCGTTTATATACGGTACCTCAACAATGTCTAGGTTTCGAGTTATAGGGCTTAAAGGTTACGCATTGCATGTCACGCGATATTGAACCTTATGCCATCGACATAAGGTGCATTGCAAGGAGCAAAATCATGCTCGTCCCGAGCATGATTTTATCCATAATAGCGAGCTAGGCGGTCTACGTGTACGATCTTCAGCTTCCCTCTAGGTCCTTTCTTAATGCGGTAGGTGACATCGTTTATTCTAGTTACTATCATGTACGGACCCTCCCATTTGGCTTGGAACTTTGGAGTCTTTCTTTTCTCCTAATGGGATTATGTAACCATACCAAAGTTCCTTCTTCAAATGCTGGTACGTTAGCTTTGCGGTCGTATCGGATCTTCATTTTCTCGCTGGTTTTGAGACCGCTCTCTCTCACTAGCTCATGTATTCCATCTAGTTTACGCCGTAGGTCGGCCACATAGTCGACGGCTAGGATAGGAGTATCGGGGGGTGTTCCGTAGTACTAGCTTACCGGACTGGACGGGCTGCATAACTTTTGGATAAAATGGTTTCCAAGGTCGCACGCTCGCTTGGCATCTCAATTCCAGACTGCTTTAGTGTCTGGTTCGTTACCCCAGTTCCTAACTACTGGAATAACTAACCTACTCCATAAATCTGGTAGCACCGCGGAACCCAAAAATTATAGGCCGATCACCTGTTTACCAACGGTCTATAAAGTTCTTACATCCATTTTGAAAACTAAAATTAACAAACATATTGACAGCAACTCCATCTTGTCTGCCTCTCAAAATGGATGTAGGAGCAGGTCCCGCGGTACTAAGGAGCTACTCCTCATTGATTTGGCTATTAGCCAATAAGTTCGTCGTTCCCGAAAGGATCTATCGACACGTTGGATAGATTACAAGAAGGCCTGTGACTCAGTGCCACATACATGGCTCATGCGGGTGCTGGAGTTGTATAAAGTGGATGCAACTCTGCGCACCTTCCTGATGACGGGTATGAGGATATGGAGGACAGTCCTTCGCTATCCAGGATGTCGAAATATTCAGAGGAATAGCGAACCGATAAGGATCGAGCGAGGTATATTTCAGGGCGATAGTTTGAGTCCACTTTGAATTTGCTTAGCATTGAATCCTCAAAGCACACTATTGGAAGATTCCGGTCTAGGCTATCGGTTGAGGAGAGGTGGTCAGGTTATATCGCACCTCCTCTACATGGATGACCTGAAACTTTTTGCACCCGTCGTTGCTCTAGTCGTTTAAACGGTAACGGTTACGGTTAACGTACCTACCCAGGTACGTCGGAATCATTGGAATTCTTGGGATGTACGCCAACTGGCCAACTCCTACAATTGGGTTGTCTTTCAAATCTTTTATTAGTAGCCTTGTGCCATTGTATAGGTTAGGTGGGCTTAAATTTCTTAAAATCATGATAGGCGTTCCGGATTTCAACAGCAGTTCGTGAGGTGGCAGACCAGATGGTTTAAGGGAATTTAAAAATTCCTGCGGATAGTGGACTGCATCCTCGATATTACACACTATCAATTGACTTGTAGATTTTACCATGGCCGGGAACTTTTTGTAAAATTAGATTATTGATTTCATTGACTGTATCGTTCCATGGTGAGACGATAGCCCTTGAACAAAGCCAATGTATGTCTCTATCTAGTAAATATTCGAAGTCAGGATATACTGCGTCTATAAGATGCTGCAGACTATGAAATATACGACCCAGAGTCTCATTAATAACGAGCTAGAGTTAGAGCCCAAGGTTTGAGAAGAAAAAGACCCTTCTCCAATTTTGAGCAGCTATTGTGGAAAATCGTTATCCATATTTCCGATAACGTGGACTCTCATGTTCGTATGTAAATTCAAAGTTTGGAGTATACTCCATTGAGGCGATGGTTTTAGACATGCCTTTATGTTATCCGCACGTGTCCCTTTTGTGACGACGGGAAGTGTCTGACGAAAGTCACCTGCAAACACAAAAGTGACACCAACCACGACAGCGACTGCGACACAACAATCGTAATATCGAATAACTCGTATCGATTATTACGATAGAACGAAGTGCGAAACTACGAACATACGAAACAAACGTAGAACGAAATTACGATATTTTCGATTATGAGGTATCTATCAACAACAACAATGCGATAACACCGCGATTCAGAAAAATTACGTAATTGCAGAATCATCTATGGGCAAATAGGTAAACCGTCTGCACAATGAAAGTTATGCTAGGGGCATTTTGCGTTTTCGTAATTTTATATTATCTCCGAATTTTATATTTTATATTATGTCGATATACTGTAAATGGCAAATTTTATCTGTATGATGTTCTTGTGATACTGAAATAATTTATTGTCATAAGAATTAATATTTTGTTGCTCAAATAATCAAGCAAACGTAAGTATATCAAAAAAAGGTTTATAATATTAGTATAGATTACATTAATGATTCTGAATGCATTGATTTAAACAAAAATCACACTGCACTGCCTGATAACTAAAGACAATAAAAGAATAATGTTGATGTCTATTTGTCTCTATGGTGTGCGTTCGCGCAGCGGAATGTTGTTGAATTTAAAGATTTTAGATATGCAGATATTTAGTGTATGACGTCGTATAATTGTGTATGGTAAAAAAAAATTTGTGCACGCAGCCATTGTGGAGAAATTCACAAAATACTGATTCCGCTGGGCGAACGTTGTCCTGGCGGAACTTTTTTTAATCCTTTGACTTTAGAAAAAAGAGATGTGTCCAAAAATTAGTGTGTATTTGTGTGTAATTGTGTATGTATGAATAAAATTTGTGCATGCATAAACTTCGGAGATATTCAAGTTTCCGCTGCGCGAACGTTTGGCCATTAGCTAGTTTTCATATAAAGCGCTTACATAGAGAGCTGTAGATTTTTACATACTTTGTTTTGAATTTGTGTATATTTGTTTAAAAAACAGATTTAGAAAAAATCGTAAGGCTTAAAAGATAAAAATATAAACGTAAAATACGCTTATTTGGTCTTAGTTCTTAAAGTATGCACTTTGGGGTCTAGATTTTCACGTTTATACAAACCTTGTAAGTCTCTGCAATATATTGCCAAGTATCAATGATGTTCCTTTAGTAATTAAAGAGTTATAGGACAATTTACCATGACATAATCACTGTTTACAAAGCAGTCAAATATCACGACATTCTAAAGGAATTGTATGGTAAAATGTATGCCAATAATTAGTGTATTCATTCAACTATTCACATGCAAAATTTCATGTCATTAAATTAAGTAATTAAAGAAATACAATTATAAAACTGACGAAGCATCGAAAACCTACATAACCCGACCAAGTTCGGATAGCTATAAAAAAGCGGCCGTGCAATATATTT
The DNA here is from genome assembly GCA_037179545.1 of Sesamia inferens. Lineage (NCBI taxonomy): Eukaryota > Metazoa > Arthropoda > Insecta > Lepidoptera > Noctuidae > Sesamia > Sesamia inferens. Next base: position 31,121,880 of record CM073922.1, on the reverse strand, counting down.
AGGTAACATCCCAAAATTTACAGTATAATACCGGTATCGAATTGGTATAGGTGATAACACAATTGTTTCGATATAATATAAAGGTCATTTATTTTTGTACACCTATTTTTTTAAATGTATTTGACTATGACAAAGTAGGTACTATTTACGTAGTTATTTTATTTAAGTATGCGCTTGAGACTTGAGATATAATCTAGATATATTAATTTAGGCAAATAAAATTGATACAGCTAATTTCTATTGAAGATTTCACGTATCAGGATTCTTACTATAGACTCCCCAGGGATATTAAATAATTATCACAAGTAAGTACTACTGTTTAGGTAAATATATATCATATTGTAGCTTATAACACTTTTTAACCAATGCACTAGACGAGCGTTCCCCTTTGCAAATTTACTGGATCAAACAATATAATAACTTAAAAAAAAAACTACTTCTTCAATCGATTTTTTAATTGATGGTCTATACTGCTGTACGGGTTGTGACTTAATTCAGTGAGCGTGTTCCCCCGCACCCTACCAAAATATGCAGAATTATTTTGATTGAAGCGGTACGCTTAAGGCTAGTCTTTTGGTTAAATAGTCTAAGGTCCGTATTACAGAACGTTACTTTTGAGTAACTCAAGCTTTATTTACTAGTTTTAAGTAATACTTGAGCATTACTTAAAACTAGTTTTAACCTATCAAAAGGCTTCAAACGAGACTTAAGTAAAGCTGGAGTTTTGAGTGACGTTCTGTAATACGGACCTTACTATTGTAGTTATGAATTGATCAAAAATATTCTAGTGTGAAACAATAGACAACGCGCTGCGCGCAGCGAGCGTTAGGCGGCTTCCCGCTTGAAACAGTACTTCCATCCTTGAAGAAACGAGAGGGCAATATGTTTTCATTAGCCGCGGCCCGCCGCGTATTAATTTGCTGTTGTATTTGAACCTGATTAATATATCTAGATTATATCTTAAGTCTCAAGCGCATACTTAAATAAAATAACTACGTAAATAGTACCTACTTTGTCATAGTCAAATACATTTAAAAAAATAGGTGTACAAAAATAAATGACCTTTATATTATATCGAAACAATTGTGTTATCACCTATACCAATTCGATACCGGTATTATACTGTAAATTTTGGGATGTTACCTAAATATATTGCACGGCCGCTTTTTTATAGCTATCCGAACTTGGTCGGGTTATGTAGGTTTTCGATGCTTCGTCAGTTTTATAATTGTATTTCTTTAATTACTCAATTTAATGACATGAAATTTTGCATGTGAATAGTTGAATGAATACACTAATTATTGGCATACATTTTACCATACAATTCCTTTAGAATGTCGTGATATTTGACTGCTTTGTAAACAGTGATTATGTCATGGTAAATTGTCCTATAACTCTTTAATTACTAAAGGAACATCATTGATACTTGGCAATATATTGCAGAGACTTACAAGGTTTGTATAAACGTGAAAATCTAGACCCCAAAGTGCATACTTTAAGAACTAAGACCAAATAAGCGTATTTTACGTTTATATTTTTATCTTTTAAGCCTTACGATTTTTTCTAAATCTGTTTTTTAAACAAATATACACAAATTCAAAACAAAGTATGTAAAAATCTACAGCTCTCTATGTAAGCGCTTTATATGAAAACTAGCTAATGGCCAAACGTTCGCGCAGCGGAAACTTGAATATCTCCGAAGTTTATGCATGCACAAATTTTATTCATACATACACAATTACACACAAATACACACTAATTTTTGGACACATCTCTTTTTTCTAAAGTCAAAGGATTAAAAAAAGTTCCGCCAGGACAACGTTCGCCCAGCGGAATCAGTATTTTGTGAATTTCTCCACAATGGCTGCGTGCACAAATTTTTTTTTACCATACACAATTATACGACGTCATACACTAAATATCTGCATATCTAAAATCTTTAAATTCAACAACATTCCGCTGCGCGAACGCACACGTCTCTATGAAAATATAAGCTGTGGTTAAAACACCAACCTTTCAAGCATGAGGGTGCGGATTCAATTCCAGGTCAGGCAAGTACCAATGTAACTTTTCTAAGTTATATGTACTTCCTAACTATACCTTGGACACCAATGACTGATTACAAGGTGAAAGAAGACATCTTGATGAAACCTGGACTTTAAGTCTGAAATCGAAAACCCATATTGAGCAAGCGTGGTGATTATGCTCAGTCCTTCTCTGTATGAGAGGAGACCTGTGCCCAGCAGTTGGCCTATAAAAAGGTTGTTGTTGATGATGAACGCAATTAATTGTACTAGTAATTTTAAGTGTCTCTAATACATATTTTTCAAGTACATTTTGAAATATTATCTAGAGTATTCACTTTTCATGACTCATTCTGTTTTCTTCCATGATATAAAAAAAATGTGCAATCCATTTTTTTTCATATATCAAAAGTAAAGTTGTAGTACCAACTATTTGCTTCAAGATTGTAGCACACATAATGCCAGACGTCCCAAATGTAGACTTTGAGAGAGATGTAGAACAGTTCATAGAGTTCTCTGAGAACTCTGCTTTCAGGGCAGATGGGCTGAAGATATACCCCACCCTGGTGATTAGAGGATCAGAGGAGGAGGTCTGTATGAGTTGTGGAAGACGGGGAGGTACGGGAGTTATCCTCCGTGTAGTGGATTTGATTGCTAAAATTTTGGCATTAATTCCGCCTTGGACTAGGGTCCATAGGTAAGAGACTATTTATGTTTTTTGCATGCAATTTGAAATGCACGAAAGGATTGTGAAGGAGGAGCATGGTTCAGATAAGATTGCAGTCATATCTGGAGTTGGCACCAGAAATTACTACGCCAAGATAGGTTACTAAACGACTACTAGTGTTTGCATGAAACCACCATGTCAGTCCGAATACAGGACCAGACCTCGAAACCAATACCTCTGCAGCGTGATGTCAGACAGGGAGATGTTATCTCCCCGAAACTGTTCACCGCTGCATTGGAGGATGTCTTCAAGGTTCTGGACTGGACAGGACTGGGCATCATCATCAATGGCGAATACATTACACACCTTCGGTTTGTTGATGATATCATAGTCATGGCTGAGACCGCGGAGGACCTGAGTACAGAGCTCGAAGACCTCAGTAGAGCATCCGAGCGAGTCGGTCTTAAAATGAACATGGACAAGACGATAGTCTTGTCTAATGCCCATGTTGTACCGATTCCTATAAAGATTAGAGGCTCTGTTCTCGAAGTTGTTGACAGTTACGTATACCTGGGACAAACTATCCAGTTAGGAAGGTCTAACTTCGAGAAAGAGGTCAATTGTCGAATCCAACTCAGCTGGGCTGCTTGCGGGAAACTACGTAGAATCTTCTCGTCCGAAATACCGCAGTGTCTTAAGGCAAAAGTCTTCGACCAGTGTGTGTGCCAGTGATGTCGTATGGAATTGTGACGTGGTCGCTAACAATGGGCCTTACAAGGCTCAAGGTCACTCAAACGGCAATGGAGAGGGCTATTCTTGGTGTCTCAGTGGACGGCTTTCGGTTGAAATGATGAATGATGATGATATAAGAAAATTACGGATACATTCCGAATTATCCATAACGGCGGATCACGCGGTTCAAAATCACAACTGTCCAAACCGCGCGCGCCATGTGACTGAGGTCCCTTTGTGCGTGCGTTAACAAAAAAACGACAACAAATGGGTCGCACGCGGCGAGGAGCACGCGCTCTCCGCCGCGCACATGGATCGCGCGCGGCAACGTCTACACTTCGCTCTCCGTGGAGCGCGGCTCCATGCCGCGCGCGATCTAAGCGCTTTGGATCGTCCGGTGTGGTTCTGCTATAAACTAAACAAAATTTAAGCATCTTTTTTGTTTCTATTTCATTAAAAAGTACAGAACATAATATGTCAGTTTAGACCAGTCAAATTCCACGCCTGACATAAATTGATGTATTTTTGGTCGCCATAATCGCGACTAATCTGTCTATGGAATATCTTAATTTGACAGGATTAAACTAAAATGTTATTTCTATCCTTTTCTTAATAAAATAGAAAGAAAAAGATGCACTTAATTTAAAATTAGTTATCGGCGCCAGTGTCAATCGACAGGCGACATTATTTATACGGAGCTATATTTCAAAAATGTATTCTACTATTTAGAATTAGGTGACAAGTGTATAAAACGTAAGAAATCATTGCGTTTAATAGTTCTATTTATATGTGAATAATGCATGTAACTTGCAAGGAGCTATATTAATAAAATAACTAAACATTACAGTTAATTACTTTTTATCCACTATTCACCTAATTCCAAAAAGTTTACACATTTTTAAATACAAATAAAACAGTAAACTACTAACTTTTTTGTTTAATGTATCGTTTCGATCATTTAGTTTTTCTCTGTGTATAATGTGACTTCCAAACATTATCCACCTTATTCATAAAAGCTGCTTAAAGTTAACTAGTGATTAGCGATTCTTTAAACATACATTTTTGACCTTTTAACGTCATTTAACTTTAATCATCGCTTATGGATAAACCCCCTTAAACACTGTGGTGTTTATTCATAAAGGATGATTTAAGTTAAGTGACGTTAAAAGGTCATAAATGTACTGTTAAAGAATCGCTAATCATTAGTTAAGTTTAAGCAGCGTTTATGAATAAGGCGGTACAGTCAGAAGCAAAAATATGTATACATTGCCAAGGCTCCAAAAATATGTAAACGAAGACTTTAAGACGAAGTGCTCAACTTGAAGAGCATAAAATTGTAGAGACCGGTTCACATCATAAATATGTATACGCTCATTGCCTCATTAAATTATGACCACCACGAAAGGAACAATACTATGTATGCACACTTCCATCAATAGCATATATTCACGCGTGGTGGGCATAATTTAATGAAGCAACGAGCGTGTACATATTTATGATGTGAACCGGTGTCTACAATTTTATGCTCTTCAAGTTGAGCACTTCGTCTTAAAGTCGAAGATGTTTACATATTTTTGGAGCCTTGGAAATGTATACATATTTTTGCTTCTGACTGTATGTATGCATTCTTACAGATTTGGGAAAACGTACGGGAATGACACAAGAGACGCGAAATGGTGGCTGCGCGGAGATTTCACCTCCTAAACATTCTAGGAACGTAGCGTGTGAAGGACAAACAATACTGAATCTTATTGTGAAGGCTATACGATCCATATAGAAAGTGCTACTATTTTGATGAAATCAAATTATATTGTTTTATTTTGGAATTCATATTTGAAATAAAATGAGCCAATTGTAAAATTTTCCTTTGTTTTTTATATTTATACAAACAATTGAAATAACTAAAAAAATAATTGCGGTTATAAAGTTCCTTTATGCTTTTACTTAAAGATATGAGCCGATAACAAAAGTATAGGTAACAATAACAAAGTATAAAAATATATAAATTTATATCACAATATCATAATTTAAATGTTTTCCTTTTAATTCTTTGCATTCCATTCTTTGATTAGTTTGCTGGCAAGGGACAAGTTTTCGTCTTTCTGTAAAAATAAAAATGTAAAAATAAGCAAAACTTCAGGGACTCCAAACAATTGCTTTGATGGGGCTGGATATTGCTGATCGTTACATGTTGGCTATTTCTGCCGCGACTTTTCGCGAAATCACTCACAATTTTGTAAGAGAAGATATTCTCGCGAGATCACTGACAATTTTGCACAAGGTAAGCAATAGTACCATAACTCGGTCATTTATAGTCTGTGGATCTTTACTTAACGGACCGACGCCATGTTTTTTGTTCACTTAAATTTTTTGGCGCCATTGCATCAGTCTTGTTAGTTTGATAAAATATATTAAAACAAACAATTCCACTTGAGTGAGTGTCGGAACAATTGAGAAGCCTCCAGTTGATGAAAGCTAAGTGCCTAGGGTTTATTTAACTATTTATTGTCAACCTAATTGTAATGTACTATGGTGGTTTGATCGGAATTGAGTTTACCGAATTGATGTGATGCAAATTATCTTAACTGTTGTATGTCCTGTAGAACTGTGTTTAAATCTTGTGGAGCTGCAGAGCTGCTGTAGCTTAAACATTATAGGGCTTAAATCTTATGGTAGTGAGCGCAAATATTTCCCCACGCCTTTGGATGTAGAAGCTGTCGACAGAGGGCATCCAAAGTGGAGGACTCGACCGACAAAGGCGGGCCCGGAGCGTGCGTCGCCTTGTCCTGGGAATACCTAAAGTGGAGGACCTGGCTGAAAGGCAGGCCTGGAGTGACTAGCACCGTACCCACCCCCCTCATTTGAGGTATACAGAAATAATTGTATCCCAACGCCATACAGGTTTGGCTTCACAGGCATAAACGATATCCAAAATATCGGAGGACTGGTACGAAGTGCTAGGTCCAGAGCGCTCGGCGCCATATCGTTGGATACCCAAAATAATGGAGGCCCCTGCCTAAAAGGCGGGGCCCGGGGTACTCTGCACCGTGTCCTGAAATCCCTCAGTTAGAGGTTAGGGTTGCAGGCATGCTGTCGACAGGTTAGGACATCCGAAGTGGAGGTCTCGACCGACAAGGCGAGTCCGAAGCGCGGGGCGCCGTGTCCTGAAATCCCTCAGTTAGAGATTAGGGTTTACAGGCATACAGGATATCTAATATTATAGCGGACTGGCCCAAAGTGCTAGGTTCGGAGCGCGCGGCGCTGTAACATATAATGCCCCATTTGGAGGTTAAGAGAAAACGATCGATCGATATGAATGTAATTATTACTATGAAATATCTGATTGACCCTGCGTACTTAGTTCCATATCAAGCAAATGATGATTGCTTAATCCCTATAGATTGAGGATTGGAGAGGTTAACAACGAGCATGGGCGAAACATAGATGGGAAGCGAAGCAGAACATTACATCCATCACACACCGGCTGAAATAACAGCAAAATAGGTAAGTCAAGACAAGTCATCATCGGACCCCCCTACAGCTAATTTCGTCGAGTCGCAGTTTTAGGGCACGGATCCTCGCTAATAAAGTCTATGCGAGACCATAAAGGCGACTTGCCGACAATAGCTGACCCATTCTATCTCTGTAACCTACGAAAATAACGCAACGAATGTTGTACTGTCAAAATGGCATTTAAGGCTAGCACGTGAACTTTCTGAAGTTCTATTATAAATGCGAAAGTTTGTGAGGATGATGTATGTATGCTTGGATGGCTGGATTGATGTTTATAACTGTTTCACGCAAAATCTACTAAACGGATTCGTATGAAATTTTGGCACGCATAGTATAAAACCAATTGTAACAGATAGGTACTTTTCATCCTGATACTCCCACGGGATAGAAACTTACGTGGTTAGAAACCGCGAGGTGCAATTAATATTGGATACATTTAACTAGAGGGATTCCAGCAAAACCAGGTCACTCGGAAAGTATTGCGCCAAAAGTTTTTATGTATGAGAAACTGGCCAGTTATAATTTATTTAAAAAATATGATTATTTAAAAAATAATGATAGGGACGTTCCAAATTCAAAACTTCCCTCCACATTTTTTGCGGGCTACCTAATTAAAATTATCGTGTCTCTTTGGAAACTGGATTTGCTTCGAGAGCATTTTCCCGCTAAGATTTTTTAAGATTTCAAATGTCGCCTGAAATCAGACGAATCGTACGATAGATTTCAAATGGCATTTATGGATTAAGGCCTCTAACAATTAAAGTATAGCGATTTTGAGCGCGGTCGACTAACTTTGGGAGATGAAGAAAGAAGTGGTCGCCCTTTGACGGCTGTTACAGAAGAAAACGTGCTAGCAGTGAAAAGTTTGATATACTACCTTGCCACTATGATTGAATAACGCAAATTAGTAGAATTACAAGCAAGAGGGATGTTAATAATTCGTATTAAATAAATAAAAGATCTATTTACCTTGATAAAGCAGAATCTAACGAAGTTCTCCCCGAGATGCTTGTGTTCTTCGGAGTAGAAGGCAGTTGGTGGAATGGTCAGCACACCGGCCTCTTTGGCGAACTTCTTCGTAAACTTGTAGTCTTTGTACTTATCGGGCTCCGATGATAAGTCGATTTTGTTGGCTTTGGGAAAGAATGAAAAAGAAAATTACACAATCAGGTCGTGTAGACTTATCAAATCGTCTTTAGCTACTTATAAAGTTGTAATTCCAAAGAAAATACCTGACAAAAACTATAATTTTACTGAAATGAAATCAACGCATAAGTATTGATTAATCCTAAAAAAAAGTTTACCCACCCAAATTAGTCCAGTCAGCGATAATAAAGTACCCTGCTTCAGGGATGGTGGGGTTAAACCCGTTCTCTTTGAGGGTATTCACTAGGAAGTCTCTCTTGGGCAGTATTTCTCGAGCTAAAGACTGGAAGTAGCAGTCGGGGGAATCTCGACGTGCTAGTTCGAATTCAAAGGAGCGGGCTATCGCCTCCTGTGGAAAAAAAAATAAGCTTGTAAGTGGTTTATGGTTGGTCGGCCGCCGGCAGAAGTTACCACCCACCAGACAAAGTCTTGCCGCCAAGCGATTCGTCGTGTTCCGGCATGATGTCTGATGAAGCCGTACGGAGGACGATGCGCCAAATATTGTAGTTTGGTCGTGGAGGGTATTCAGATCAATCTCCTTCTGGCGCAGCATCGTTGGTCGTGTTGTTGGGTTTAACATTGCATCACCTCGCTCAACTGCCGTCTTCTTCCTATTCGCTCAGTTTTTCCCTAGTGAATAGGCTCTTAATAAACTAGCGCGCTTTACCATCAACGATTGCATCACTGCTTACCATCAGGTGGGATTGCAGTCTATTCACATACACGACCATTCTCGCTAAAAAATAAGCAAATTTAGTTTGTGCCTACGTCGCTCTACACTCCGTAGCGCTAGTGACGCAGCCGCGGTACGCGCGCATTATAAATTGTAATGTGAGTTAGCTAGTTTGCGCTAGCCCCAAAAGATGGCAGTATTACTGTTTTAGTGTAGTGTTTTAACAGAATGAACTGTAGTACAAAAATTATATTATAATACGATTCGGGTGTTCCGAAAGGGTATGCAGTGCTTATATGCCTCTATGGAGCGCACGCGCCTGGGTGGAGGCAACAATAAACCCACAGCCTGCCAATTTAAAGCTGTATATAAGCTCTCGATAGTGGCAATTGAAATAGGTTCAAGCTCAGTACCGTTTGAACATATTTCAAGATGACATTTTATTACACATTTTTGCTAATATCTTGAAAACTAAAAGTCCTATCACCTCAAAACATTTTGTAAAACTGTTTTACACCTAAACCTTTCATTCAACTCTAATTTTGTTGATAGCAACATAAAAAAAAAAAAAAACAAATTTTCAAGTTACGTAAATTTATTAGTACAATTTTTTTTAAACTTCCTTTAAATTACGTTATAATCATATAACTGGAATCTAAAAATAACTAAGTAAACTTATATGTAATGATCCTAATTCTTACGAAACTACATAATGAGAACACAACCAATCCTTTACTGTAAATTTTATCGATATAAATATCGAACTTTTGGTCGCCATAGCGTGTATGAGACATTTGTGTGCGTCAAATGCACTGCTTACGTTAGTGTGATCAACAATTACAAACTTATAAACGAAGTGCGAGTATTTATTTGTGTGCGTAATGCGCTTCCGTATTGGTATCTTGCTTACAGTGGAGTTATAGAGGGTAAACAAGCGGCGACACGCGTTCTAATACTAATCCCGAAGTATTACCATTCTAATATTTTTCATCTATTCTGTGTATGTGGGTATACTTGAAGCACTACCGGTTGACACAGAAGGTAAGGTATCGAACACAGTTTGAAAGGTGGTGTCTTACAAATCCTTGTCAGGAATCAACCGTATTTTTAAGAAATTTGCTTCAGCTAAAGCAACGAATTCCCAGCTATGATAAGTAAAAAAAAACAGCAAAGACACGGTAGGGTGCCTGCGTAACACTATCAGTAGAAATGGCTTCCTTTTTGACAGTACAACAACATCCACTGCGCCGTTTATGTTGTTGAGCAAACAAATTTTTCCAACATATAGAGCAATGGACTAGCATTAAGACTCAGATAGTACTAGTGTGTTACTCAATTAGGGTGCTGATCCAGTACTAACCTGGATAGGTGTACAGCAGGTGTATACACAGTTCTGGTGCACCACTTGCAGGTTCAGCATAAGAGCAGCAGGTCCGTATGCCCAGCCCGTTTTCCAACCAGTCACCGAGAACGTCTTTCCTGCTGAGCCGACTGTGATTGTGCGTTCCCACATTCCTGGAAGGGTTGCTGTGGAAAAATATGCATGTTTACTTTTATATAATAGAAAGAAATGGCAAGCTTGGGTGCTGTAGATGGAATACGCAGGAGACGTTTACGTGGATACGTTTAACAGCGGAGAGGCGTGCGAAGAGACTAATGGCAACCCTGATTTAGCTCAAAACGGTCTCCAGAGCCTGGAGTACAAGCGAAGAGTAGCCAGCCTGTCGGTGTTCTATAGGATGCATTTTGGAGTGTGCGAGGGAATTACATGATTTAATTCTCCCATCTCCGTTCCATCATCGAACGACCCGTAGTACGGCGAACGAAGCGTTTCGCATCGTCTTTTATACCGCGTACATCGAGGGACTGGAACAATTTGCCAGTGGCGGTGTTTCCGTCGGACTGCAATTTAAGTGTCTTCAAGGCTAGAGTGCGTAGGCTCTTAATAAACTAGCGCGCTTTACCATCAACGATTGCATCACTGCTTACCGTCAGGCGGGATTGCGGTCAGCACTAGTTTATAATTTATATTAAAAAAAAAAACAATTACACTCCTGTAGTGAGATTCTGTAACAATCTCAACATGAAAACTTAAGTCAAGTGAGTGTGGAGTTGTCATTACAACTAATCTATACTAACATATAAAGCTGAAGAGTTTGTTTGAACACTCTAATCTCAGGAACCATAGATCCGATTTAAAAAAATATTTTTGAGTTTGATAGTCTATTAACCCAGGAAGGATTTAGGGTATATAACTTCACGCTGCGACCAATAGGAGCGGAGCATAATAACTAACTACACGCGAACGATGTCGCTGGCGGGCGCTAGTGCTAGATACACTATTGATAGCTCATTCTAAGGTCGCTTTAACTAAGTTTTCACTTCGAGATTTTTACAAAATCGATTGGCTGGGTATATTGCAAAGAAGTCACGTGTGGAGTCAAAAATAATATAAAATTCTACAAAGATATTAAAAGCCGGTATTCCTTTGCCCAGCTGTGGGACAGTCACTTCATCATCATCATTATCATTTCAGCCGAAAGACGTCCATTGCTGGACATAGGTCTCTTCCAAATATCTCCACAACGACCGACTCTGCGCCTCCCGCATCCAGCGGTTTCCCACGACCTTCAGCAAGTCGTCGGTCCACCTTATCGGGGGCTTACCCACGCTGCGTCTTTCGGTGTGTGGTCGCCTCTCGATAACCCGTTCCTGACAGTCACTTCAGAGAAAAAACAAATCAAGGCTTTAACCAACAACTGCAAAAACTCACCAATCCTAATATGCTTCACGGGCTCATAGGCCATCCACTCATACACCTCATCAGACAAGCAGAGCACATTGTGCTTCTTGCACAAATTGGCGATCAGCTCCAGTTCCTGCTGGGTGAACACCTTGCCAAGGGGGTTGTGGGGGGTATTCAGGATTATCATCTTCGTGCGAGGGTTGAAGAGGGATTCCAGCTCCTTTTCATCTAATACCCAGTCTGCTGAGGTAATTGTACCCGAGGTTTTTTTCTGATAAGGAAATTAGAACTGGGATTAGAAAAGGCGACATGCTAGTAAAAAATAAACCAGTAAAATTTTTAAGGGTTCCAAACCATTACTTATAAAAAAAAAAAAGTTTATGGTATTAGTTGCCACAGAGGCAACACAAGAACATCATCTGTGAAAAGTGAGAGGCGGCGCGTAGCAACGTACCCACCGCTGACGACAAGGTCGTAATATGAGTCTATATCGAACATAATGTATTATCAGTGTGGCTACCATGAGTTCCATGAGTTTTCATTATGAAGACGTGATCATCGATATCGACCGTATTTGAGTCATCGATTGGCCCTCTTCAAGGTTGTAAAAACTCAACCAATGAGAGCGCCAAACGCGCTCGATGCGTATGATCGAAACTCGTAATGAAAACTGCAGGAAAAATGCAGGCCTTAGTAATAGAGTCCATTACCCTATCCTAAAATGAAGCCTATTTGTGTCCCACTGCAAAGGCTTTTTCTCATAGAGAAGAAGGCTGGTAAAAGTTCATAAAATCCTAAAATTTTTTAAAGTAATTCAAATTACTTGTGCGCAATTTCTTGGGAACATTACGAGAGGAATTTTTAGAGGTCATGTTTTAGTTTCTTAGTACTTATTATAGTTTTAGTTAGAATATCAAAAGCTTTTAGTTTCAGAAGTTTATCACACAAGGTAAACTTCTACTAACAACCTACATTTTATAACCTTTTTAAGATTTTAGTGCATGAAAGCATTTAGAACGAGTTAAAATTGCATACAAATTGTCTTCTGAGTTACGATTTTCAGTTTCTTCTCCCATCGCGTGGCCTTCTATGGCTACAAAATGGAAAAGCATGGATGGATAAATGACCATGGCTTCTGTGGCCTTCTTCTTTAATGGAAAATGCAACAGCATGTCCGATTGAATTCGCGTAACGCGTAATTAAACGTAAACTCAATTACCTACTATTCAAATGAGGAGGTAAAAGGTAATTATATCTTACTACCATAAAACCTGTTTATCAGGTTTAATTTAAATAATGTCGTGTTTAAACACGACATTATTAAATTGATTTTGACGTAACACTGAGACTATACTTGTGCCAAGCTCGATAAAGAATAGAGGTCAACAAACCAATTTAGGGTTATTATAATTCACGTTTTACAAATCTCCTATAATTTAGACGATTATCGAATTTTTACTAACAATTCCTATTGCAGCGTATTTCAATATAATCACTAAAATAACATGCATTGCTATTTCATAAAACCATTAAAAAGTCGACATTAATTTTACGTGATATCCCTACAAAAAAAGAAACGTAAAAAGAAATCGGTTTAGCGTAATAAATAATCTAAACACAAATAAACCGTTTACATTAGTAAGAAGTAGGATTATTACTTGTATGAAAATCATCTATTTAGAAAAGGTTGTTAACATCTTCCTTTTAGGTGTAAATAAGTCGTTGCCTAGCAACGGTTTATTTACCTCAATTCCACACATGTTGAATAAGTGTTTACATTTTTGTGGTCAGGCCCTTAAATGTTTAGAAACAATCAGTTTTAGCAAATTTAGGTGAAGGGTAATAAGGTCGAATGAAAAAATAACAATACTTACAGGATTAAGAGCAATAAACCTAGGGATGCCACCCGCTGACTTGATCATGAAGTCGTAACAGTCGAAGAAAGGTTCAATAACAATCACTTCATCGCCCGCGTCCACATGACCTGGAATTGTAAAACAATAAATATAGCTGGAAATTGAAGAATATCAATAGAAAACTAAGCACCTGCGCTGAGCTTTAGGAGGAAGGGTAGATTACGCCCTGAATTAGATGACCGAGTTCTCACGACCTTTTAACTAAATACGGGGTGTATTTAGTTAAAGGTCGCGGGAACTCGCTAAAGGTTGTTTTTTTAGCAGTAAATAATATTAAAAGTAACGTCACAATGTCAGTATTAATGTCTTGTTTCTAATAAGGAACAATATGAATACATCATGAAGAAGTGATGGCACCGATACCCTAATTCATTACAGTGGAGAGGCTTGCGAAGAGCCTGAGTGGTGAGATTTAATTCGAGACGGTCTCCAAAGCCTAGAGCACAGGCGTAGAGTAGCCAGCCTTTCGGTATTCTATAGGATGCATTTTGGGGAGTGTGCGAGGGAATTGCATGAATTAATTCCCCCATCTCCGTTCCACCATCGGACGACCCGGCGTACGGTGAGTTTCCACCCTTATGATGTTAACACCGCTACCATCCGGATGAAGCTTTTCGCTTCCTCTTTTGTACCGCTTACACACGACGCAGCTCGATCTGCTGCTGCGCCGGACTGGAGCCCCGTGTCCGCTCTTCCTCGCGCCATCGGTACAATGACGCGAGTACTTTCGCCTCTAGGTCCCAGGGCGGGGATCCGGTCAGGACGCAAGCCGCCTCGTAGGAAATCTTGCAATACCCGCGGACGACCCTGACGGCCATCGTCCTCTGCGGCTTGCACAGAATGGCACACAGGGGCCCCGTACAGGGCCAGTAGTCTATAGCTGTACCAACCGTGTCGTCAATATGATTCAAATTGATAGTAATAAGGTGTTGGGCAATAGGATGCCGTTCATCAGACGTATAATGCGGTTTTGTTCAGAAAGTCCAACATTATGTTCTTATCTCAGCCAGGTCAGGGGGCGTATAAATAAAGATAATAACAGTTACTCAGATGATGGTGTGTTGTCCATGACATGAAAATCATAGCCAATATTTATCATGATACGTCATAAGAGATTTTGATGCAATCTTTCCATTTATTATCTTGTTTGCCTTATCTTAAACTTGTATAAATTTGCCACACGACCATGTCGTGAAAAAGTGCCTTTCCATGGATAAAAAGACAAGAGGGAGGGGAAGGCCCCCAACTAAATGGATCACAAATGTCCGCAAGGATATAAAGCAGTTGGGGCTTTCAGATGACGACGCATACCAGCAGAATAAGTGGCGCCACAGCACCAGGAAAGCCGACTTCGCGTAAGGGGCAAAGGCGAGGGCAAAGAAGATATGTAATGTTGCAATACAACGGTCATTGTTATCAATAAATAAAATTAAGGAATGAAAGTAAATAAATAATGATACAGTAGAAGCATCAAGTTCTCTGATAAGAGCGGTATGTATTCAGTTTTAAGATGTTCTTGTTAATTAGAACAAGCTTCCAACTGGTTGTTATGCTTCAAATCCAACCATAAAGGTTTTTGAATGATATTTACATATAATTTTAACTGATAATTATCTAGGTCTACATATTTGTTACGTTTATGACGATTTACTTGTCAGTAACAGAATTTTAGAATAGTCATTGTCTTGAAGAGGAAGAAATGCTAAGAACAGGCAAAAACATGCAGGTGATACAAAGCTAGACTAATACTCAGCACTCTATCAATCAAGAATAAGATTCTAGTTCTAGCTATTACAATAGGAAAACTCACCTAAAATAGCTGAATACAGAGCCTCGTAAGCACCATATGTGACTAGGATCTCATTCTGTGGGTTTATTTCCCTGCCTATTAGTGGGGAGTACACTTTTGATAGGTTTTGAACGAGCGAAGGGTGGCCCTGTAAATGAAAATATTGAATTATATCTTTATTACTATTATTTTATTTAGTAGTATTTTAATTCATATAAGTTGATGTAGCAGGAGAATTGCTGCTAAACCAATTAAATAAAAAATAATTGTATAACATAAATATGTTCAACAATTACTGTCCCACGTTTTATGACAATTCGTCTGAAATGAGATCCTACATGTTGATCTCAAAATCCCCACCATCCAGCAGTACATGAAAAATTTCTTTGACACTGCTGCCAAGTACTGCAATCCCCTGATAGCAGCGGCTGCTAACTACACCCCCTCCACTGTCTTCAAGCTTCGCCATCCTCGGCATGCCCTCACAGATCCCCATGACCCCATAAGCCTCCTAAGAGGCCAATAGGGCCACCAACATCCTGTACAAGAAACCGACCTACTAACCTCGCCGCCGAGATCCTCCGCGACGTGCCCCACAGTTTAATTGCCCTCCCAGTTCCTTGCCCGATGAAGGCCAGTCCGCGCCAAAGCTGAGCCAGTAAATATAACATCCCAACTATGACTTCTTCTCAAAGCTTGTATTAGGAAATGCAGCGATCATCAAACCACTAAAAACCTTATCGATCCAGCCGTCCCTTGCTTAACTTTAACCTTAATTAAGGCATCCACAGGATAGTACGGCTAAGAAGTCACGGCCTCTAATGGTCAACTACGAGATGCCATAACAAAAAAAAGGATTATGACACTTACAAATCCTCTGGTGTATTGGTTCAGAAGTGGGTTCTCACTTGTTGCGATCTCCCCCAGGGCCTTAGTAACATGTTTGGGTGCATGGTAGTCAGGGAAACCCTGGCCTAAGTTGACTGCGGGTTTGTATTCCAGAGCCAGTTGAATGTATTCCACCCTAAAATGAATATAGACATGATTTGCAAGTTATTGATGAAAAATAAAAAAAAGAGAGAAAAAGATAGGAAAGGAAGAAATAATAATAAAGGAAATCAAAGAATAAAAGAGAAAAGATAAAGAAAAAAATAATCTGGCAAAAGATTAATTGTCTGAAAATTTAATTAATTCATATAAATTCAGTATGAAATAATTGGATTACTGTGTTTATATTAGATGATTGTTGAAGGTATCCTTTAATGCAAGTACAAGAATTTATAAAATACAAAGGTTAGAAAAATGGGCACTAATAGCGTAAAAATATCAACATCTCACTGTTTCATTTACATATCATTTTAACTATTAATTATAGTGTCAGCTTTTAAATTAGAACATCCTACAGTCACGAAAGCAGTATTGATAATTAAGTAGAACAATAACATTTCTGTTATCTCTTTAATATTCTTCTACACAATTGTACGGAAATGAAACTTCATTCCTTTCAACTGCCGCTTATGTAATAAGAATGTAAGATTTCCAACTATAATAACTCATCTACATCTTCATGCACTCTTAGTGGGAAATAAATAAAACAAATATTCCTTATGTTTCACTCACCAAACACTTTTTTCGCCAGCTCCATAACGCGCAGGTAACTTAAATTTGTCAGTCATTTGGCTTGCTGTGCAACTCAGATTTTTAAATACGTAATTTAAATTGTTTAGCTCTACAACACCGCTCTGCCCTCGCACAGCCGTTAACCACGATTGTCCCAACCTAAACATCATAAAATGATAAATGATAATAGAACTGATAATCGAGAAACAGTAAACTTAACCTTTAATATGACATGACAGTAAATACATATGGATTGTCAAGTCATTAATGAAGTCGTATTAACGGATAACGACAAAATATAATGAAAACTCACTGAATTTTTATTAGTTCACCACTGAAAGATAATCAGTAATCAACTGCTTATGTAAACAACTTCAGATGTTTAGAATATTATGCTACCATGTTAAGAAGTTTATACAACTACTGTAAATTGTTCAGAGTTCAACATCACTACAAATAGATCGACAAAAACGATGTTGTTACTGGGGGCTTACCATGACCTTTTAACAAAACGTTCAGTTTCCAGTCAGTTTTGATTTAGGCCTAATTTAGCGCTGCTAGTAAACCGTACCATGAGAGTATTAAAATTGAACGATTATTGAACGAAGTTCACCAATGTTGAATCGTCATGCTTGTCTGTGGCCTGCTGTAATGCCACTGGCTCTTTAATACGCATCGTTCATAAACTTATATTTTCACTTTACCGGTTTTTTTTAAATAATAAAAACATTAGATTCTTGGGTATATACATATTTTAACTATGATTATGTGGGACTATTTTCATAGATTCATTATCTAAAAGCACTACAAAGGTCAATTTACCTTTAAAAACAACTTTATAACTTTGAAAGATTCAACGTGATTTTGAACGTGAGTTTACACATGTCATGCAACAATAAAAAAAGTATTGTAGCGCGCCAATATTTGTATTTTTTATTCAATATAAACTCTGTACAATGTCTTAAGTTTGTTTGCTAAGAATTTTAGTTGGAATGTCGCTGAGGAGAGTAATTATGATTCATGTGCTGAATTTATTTTTGATACATGTACGGACGACAGCAGGTCAAGCTACCCGGAACTGTCAGATATCCCCAATCAACCTTGAGCCTTAAAGCTTTATAGATAAAGTTGAAAATCGGATAAAGAAATCTGACTGTGCTGTCGTCTGTACAAGTCTTTGTGTTAGTATAACCCAATAATTGCAGTTTATCAATTTTATATAGGAAATTTTATATATGTAGAAAAGGGTTGCAGAGAAAATATAGTATTTTTGGGCCGCTTGTATTATAAGGTGTACTTATTGGTCGTTTCTTTTTACGTAAAGTCTAATCATGATCAAGATTCAGAATAAAAAGAAGTGTGAAGTGTGTTGATAATTATCGTCGTCGTCGTATTGCCAATGTAATAAATAATTGTATTGAAACGTTATAAACGATTTCGTATTTAAAAAAAAAACTAATTCTTTACCTAATTACAGTTAAAGGTGGTACTTAAATCTACTTTTAAAAATTAAATAATTTATCGCTGACAGTGTAGTGCGTTTAAACCCATTTTTACTTGATTTACTCTCGTGTGAAATGGGTAGGTAAAAATCAGCGTGAAACGGATTACAGTTTTTGTTTTCTCGTTAGTTTCGACATTAGTGTTGTTACTTAGACTCTACCGGCAATCGATTATCTCAATTATTAGTAAAATAACTTAAAATAAAGTTTTATAGCAAGATCCATACTCAGTGACATTCAATTTATTCGTCTTTGTAAAGATCTTATTCTCCTACTGACATTCCACTGTCCATCTGATAATCAATGACGTTAGGATAACGATTTTAATGAAAATTTTAGTTCTGTCAGTTCATCAGTTGACTACGTGTAGAATAGACAGAACTAACTCACGGAACTGTATAATTTTCATTACAGTATTATGACGGTTAATATCAACATCGCGTAGCATTTAAGTGAAATAACTGTATAAAACCAGAAAACATATACATCGAAACTTCGTGTAGTGTATCTTAATAAATATATAATATCTATTCTCTGGTTTATAATCTACCATCGCATTTAATTATAGAATTAATACGACAGTTATGTAGTGTGTATTGGTGATACTAATTTAAACCATCAGGCACTTCAATTGGATATCGAATCGAAACTTAATTAGATTAACGATAACGAGTTATAAGCATCAACACTATCTGACATTGTCAATGTCAACATGCAAGTGTGAAATGACAACAAAACTATAACCTATTTTCTTATAATATTTTCATTTGTATACATTTTTATTTTACTCTTAGTATTTGTACTTGAAGTTTTACGGAGTATATCCGTTTTACTCATTGATCTACCCTACTCTGTTTGTTCTGGGCATAGTTGATTATAATCAATCATAAGTCATCAGACGCGAATTTACTCTGGTTGTCTACTTGGTGAAGGTGGTTCTTGGAATGGAGACAAACTATTGCAGCGCATGAGTCTGTTTGTGCCGCACCACTACGTGTGGAGGAGACTTCGTCCGCCGCTGCAACTGGTGCCTATAGCCAGAACTAATCTGCTAGCAAAGCCACCCCTAACCAGAGCTGCGCACACCATCAATGAGATACATGTGGCAAGAGTTAACTGACCAAAGCACTGCTGTTTATTCTATGTTTTACACATAATAAAAGTTTTTGTTACTAATTATATATATTATAGATTTAGTAAGATTATAATATAAGTGTTTGTGTATGTTCATATTTCGTTAAATAGTATTAAGGTATACAATATGTTAAAATGTTTGAACTGTCACATTAAGGTAATGCCTGTAAAGATAGTTTCAGTAGATAAATAAATAAATTCTCATTTTTTTTTAATGCATAGGATTGACATTTTGGTTATTCTGAATATGGTATTTTCAAGATGGTACAGCATTTACACCAGAATGATGATGTGTTAATTGTTTTTGTAAGAGTCCAATGCAATGTGGAAAGACATTGTTAGCAGTTGTGCTCATGTACTGTACCTAATATTGAGCATGTGTTATTTATGTTTTTATCTGACACCAAAATTGAAGTAGTACTCATAGTAATAAAATATTTTGTTAAAATCTGATTTTTAATTTCTTGAACCGTTATAAACAGCCTTTATTTCTACTATTTGTTTCTGAACAGTGAACTATTGTACTAAATTCTAAAAGGGGGTCCAAACTACACACTGCTCAGGATTTTTTAGGTTCCTTATTATCATATTTCTCAATATTCCTGTTAGACGCAGGTTAAATATACCACAATCTAGACATGGAACAATTAAACATGCTTTTAATTTATAGATAGACTAGCTGACCGGCAAACGTTGTTTTGCCATATAAATAATAGATTAAATTACTAAAATGGCTATTAAAAAATAAGGGTTGATCGTAGAAGGGTGAAAATTGGGGATTGTATGTATTTTTGTATGTTGTATCATAAAAAAATAGAAATTACAAATTTTGTCTAAAAATAAAAAAAAAATTTTGGGGTGGCCTACCCCTAACATTTAGGGGAATGAAAAATAGATGTTGGCCGATTCTCATAGATACCGGTTAAGCACAAAAAATTTCATCAAAATCGGTCGAGCCGTTTCGGAGGAGTTTAAAGCCGAACACCGTGACACGAGAATTTTATATATTAGATGTTATACAAAGAGTATAACAATATGATAGGTATTACAATTTTTGGAGGATTGTGAGAGAGCACCATAAAAAAACCTCTTAAATTCTGCTGGCAAAGCTGTTAAGTCAGTGGGTGCACCCAAAGGAAGTATTTTTTACCTTACACTACAATGTTCTTATAGTATAGTTATTCTGCAATTATAAATTCCCAGTGCAATGCATTAGGTACATAAAAGGCTAGAAGCAACTTATGGGTTTGATTTCTAAAATATTTCCCATTGAATCCCTGTTTGAGTATATTAGATGGCTATAGAAATAAGGTACTTATTTAACATGAGTATGTGTGATTATATTAAGGTTAAAATAAGAAAAATATTCATTTCAAGAGGCTTATTTACTTTCTTATAGGTATAGGAGAATAGATGTTTTATTTCCCAGGTTCATATTCATTCTTTTCAGCATTTACTCCAGAAGGATGCTGTGTTAATTGTTTTTGTAAGAGTTCAAAACAATGTGCGAAGACATTGTTAGCTGTTGTGCTCATGTACTGTACCTAATATTGAGCATGCGTTATTTATGTTTTTATCTGACACCAAAATTGAAGTAGTACTCAGAGTAATAAAATATTTTGCTAAAATCTGATTTTTCATTTCTTGAACTGTTAGAAACAGTCTTTATTTCTACTATTTGTTTCTGAACGGTGAACTATTGTACTAAATTCTAAAAGGGGTCCAAACTACACACTGCTCAGGATTTTTTAGGTTCCTTATTGTCATATTTCTCAATATTCCTGTTAGACATAGGTTAAATATACCACAATTTTGACTTGGAATAATTAAACATGCATTTAATTAATAGATAGATGTTATACAAAGAGTATAACAATATGATAGGTATCACAATTTTTGGAGGATTGTGAGAGAGCTCCATGCAAAAAAACCTCTTAAATTCTGCTGACAAAGCTGTTAAGTCAGTGGGTGCACCCAAAGGAAGTATTTTTTCCTTAAACTACAATGTTCTTAAAGTATAGGTTTTCTGCAATTATAAATTCCCAGAGCAATGCATTACATAGGCTAGAAGCAACTTATGGGTTTGTTTACTAAAACATTTCCCATTGAATCCTTGTTTGATTGTTAGATTGCTATAGAAATAAGGTACTTATTTAACATGAGTATGTGTAAATATTAAGGTTAAAATAAGAAAAATATTCATTTCAAGAGGCTTATTTACTTTCTTATAGGTATAACAGAATATATGTTTTATTTCCCAGGTTCATTTTCATTCTTTTCAGTGGTTGTAAAATTATGGAGGTGCAGCAACAGCAAGTCTTCATTATGTCTTGCGTTATGTATCCCAATCGAGGATATCCCAGAGTACTAAGGTTTAATTCATTTATATACTTCAGGTACTGTTGTTTTCATGATGCAGTTCCGCATACACATCCAAGATTTCTGGCATGGCTTTTTCTAGGTTTTGTATAGGCATTTCTCGTATTCTGCTTCTGTTGTGATTTCCTTTGGTAAGTGCGTGATATTATCCTAGATAGGATTTGTAGGAATTGTTGTCTGATATCTTTATTGTTTGCAATAACGCGGGTATTTCTTGACATTCTTGAAAAATCCTCCCGGCACTCGTTAACTACGATTATATGTGGTTTAAAACGAACGAATAAGGTTTTTATTTCATATAATCCTTGCACATTGATGTGCAGCATGAGTAATTTATAATTTTGAGTTTTATTACACATAAACATAAAAATACGTTTTCTATGGATACTGTATATTATCAAAAAATGATCAAAACAATGTTGATTAAGCTTCTATAATAGTAACTTATTCAAGATGACATTACAACCGTTCAATATTAGTTTTGTTGCTGTCAAATAGCAGGTCATGGTACGAAATTCTATACAAAAAAAAAGGTGAACAGTTTTTGTAAACGTCAACGCAACAGGACTGTTGCAGGCCTGCTAATAAGACGTCATGGTACAGAAAACTAATTTAGGACTGTTTCTGCCCTGCTATAAGAGCTCATGGTAAGGCCCCTGGTTGACGTTTAGAGCTACTCGATCGAAAAACAATTTATATCGATTTATTTTTAATCTTTCAATTGATTTTTTTAGAATTAATGTCCCACTTGTAACGAAATGAGCAATTTCATAGATCGAACACAACAGTTTATTATTATTTTATCCTGTGCTGTAAATACTTAAATTGTAATCTGTATTTTTCATTATTTGAAAAATAAAAAATGAAAGTCTAGTTTAAGGTCCGTATTACAGAACGTTACTCAAGACTTAAGCATTACTTAAGTCTGGTTTGAAGCCTTTTGATTGGTTGAAACTAGTATTAAGTAATTCTCGAGTCTTGAGTACCTAAAGTTCTGTAATACGGACCCAAAATTAAAGTCTTTTGACTTAAGATAAGAATAAGATGAATGTACAGGTATCTCGGTGGTAGGCCATAACATCGGCTGCGGGCAGAAGTTACCTGACAAGGTCCTGCCGCCAAGCGATTCGTCGTGTCGGCATGATGTCTGGTGAAACCGTACGGAGGACGGGTCTGAGCAATTTTGTTGCGATGTGTGTCGGGACGATGCGCCAAATGTTGTTGTGTCGGGAGTTTGGTCGTGGAGAGTCTCCAGATTAATCTCCCTCTGGCGCAGAATCGTTGGTCGTGTTGGTCTTGGGGGTTTTTTTTTTATAATTGCCGTCTAACGCTTCTTGCTTGGCAAGATTTTTTTTTGCCATTCTTTTTAGCTGTCCATTCTTTTTTACCGCTATTCCTTTTAAGCGGCTTACGCCTTGTCTTTTTCTTTTGGGTTGCTCTTTTCCCAAGTCTATTAGTCTATAAGGGGGTCCCTGAAGTAATCCTCGACAAGACGTCTCAGATTAACGGGAATACCTTTCTCTATCATTCTGCACTTTATAGCAGGCCACCATGCATTATCAAACGCCCCCTCTATGTCAAGAGAGACTATCAGGGCGATCTCCTTCTTGTGAATGATGCCTCTGATGTGTTGCAACAGGTCGTACAGCGCGTCCTCCGTGCTCCGCTGCGGTACGAAGCAGTACTGCCGCGCATTCGACTTGGACAAGAAGTGCCAACGTATACGTCGGCACAGGATTTTCTCCAAAATGTTGCCCAAGATGGAAAGTAGTCCAATGGGGCGATACGACTTTGCGCGGGCATAGTCTGAACGCACCGGCTTCCGAAGCACCACGACAGATGCCTCCTTCCACGGCGCCGGGAAGCACGCCAAGTCAAAACACCGGTTCAGGATGGCCAGGAATAGGTCGAGTTCCTGGTTAATCGCCCTGTAACATATATCGCTAGTGAATCCATCCGGACCCGGTGCCTTCTTAGGGTTGAAGCTGCGCAGAGTCCGGACCAACTCCCCTCTGGTGATCGGGGGGTCGTCGGTCTCTCCCGGGAGGCGCGTGCTGACCAGATCCGCCCGATCTCTGATGACGGCGTGGACCGCAGAGTCCACAGACACGTCATCATCGGCGAAGAATGTTCTGGCCAGCAGCGCGACCGATTGATCCGGGCTCTGCACAACTCCACCCTGCACGAGTAGCTGGTCCTCATGACGACCTGACGCACTTCTTAGCACGCAATAGATGCTGTCCCACAGAGACTCCCTTTCTTGCATCGAGCTGGTCTTGGGTTTAACATGGCATCACCTCGCTCAGCTGCCGTCATCCTTCCTATTCTTAAGTTTTTTAGGTGAATAGGCTTAATAAACTAGTACCCTTTACCATCAACGATTGCATCACTGCTTACCATCAGGCGGGATTGCAGCCAAGCACTAGTTTATAATTATTAAAGGGTACTTCGCGGTTGTCTGTGCAAGTCACACGTAATCGCACCGTCTCTGTTAGAAATTCTAAAAGTGGTGGTAAGCTCCGCGTCTATTATTATGAACTACACGTCATAATGTGCGTTAAATCTCTTAGTTAAACCCATGAAAAGCAATTATCGTTAAACAGTCTTGAATGGCTTGGTTGGAAATGTGAATGAACTGAAGTCTGAATGTGCAGAGATACGAAAATCTTATCTAGAAATCGAAACCAGCATATCTTACTCGAACAAATGCTATGAAGAGATCTAGGTTGGTTGGGCTGTCCTAGAAAAACAGAAAAAGGATCATGTCGACCGCATTGAACAGCTTGAGAAGCACATCCAAGATCTGCAACTTTAATCGCGTCCATCAACAGTGGAGCTTAGAAACATTCCAGTGAAAGCAAAGGAAAATCCAGAGGATCTTATGTCTCTTGTGTCAGCTTTGGGTAAAGTTATTGGCGTGAAAATCCAGAAGGGAAGCTTACGTGACTTGTACCTACCGCCTACCAGGGACCACGGGAACACCTAGACCTATTGTCGTAGAGTTCAATTCAAGGAATAAGTTCCTGTCAAATGTCCGTATCTTCAAGAAAGACCGCCCTGTAGTTGACAAGCTAAACACGCACACTATTGGGTTGGTAGGCGAGAAAAAGCCAATCTACGTAGATTAACATCTTTTGCCATCAAAGATAAAGCTATTCTATGATCCAAGGGCATTGGCAAAAGCCAACAAGTTCTCTTGCTGGAACTCATATGGGAAAATTTTCATAAAGAAAGAGAAACCGACGCAAATAAGGTCTGAAAAATGTTTGCTCGCCCTAGCTTACAAGCAATGACTATACTGCACACTTATTTTTTTTACTTTTTAATTTATTGTACATTACTTCTTATAATTTGCATGCTGCTGTACGTTAAGGCCACTTTTGTGTTTGAAATATTTTGGAAGTTGTTTTATTGCTTTGATATCTGATACAGTATACAAACGAGAAGTACATTAATGAGATTAACTACTGCAACTCAACTTTAGGCACTATTAATCACAAAAAGACTAAAAATTATTTATTTAAAGATATTGCTAGATGTGACCATTTACGACTTTTTTTGTGTGGGTATTTAAATTAAATGGATTTTTCTATAAAATGCAACTGTTCTTATTGTTCCAGCAAATTTTCAATGGCTAACATTAATTAAATATCCAACGAACTTGACAATATCGATATAGCTTCATCGTATGACTGCCCGCCTGACAGATGCACAGAGTACCTTACACACCCTAACTTAGACCTGAAAATTGTACATATTCGGATAGGAGTATTAATAAGAATATTGATCAATTCATTACTATGCTGTCCATCACTAAAATAGTTTTCGATGTTGTTATGTTCATTGAGTGCTGGCTTAAAGCATCTGGACTTATTCCTTTTATGCAGGGATATACTTGCCACAAGACTGTAAAAAATGGATCACGAAATGATGGAATCGTAGTTTTCATTAAGTCATCCCTTCGATGTACAGTGCACAAACCTACTTTTTACGGCGCTAACTGCCTTGTTTGCACCACAGATAATACTGTCATCATCTGTTTGTATCGTTCCCCCGCATATTCTAATTTAGATATCTTTTATAATAGCTTAAGCAGTTTAACAGCTTCTATGAATAACTCTCAAAATGTGGCCCTGATTGGTGACCTAAACGTTGACATAAAACCTAGTAACCATAACTGGAACTCCGATCACTATCTTACACATACTGCCATTCTTGGTCTGCTCCCAGCGCACTTTCGTCCTACCAGAGCTGGCAGCTGTTAGGATCATGTACTGTTAAAAACTAAAAATGTAGCGTGTGTTTTGGTACTTCAAACATTCATCACCGACCACCTGCCAATCATCCTGGCTCTAAGGATCAAGGGTCGTTTATCCAAGAATATACAAAGTACATCTCTGCGTTACAATTTCCTAGCAATTCGGGAAGACCTTAAAAAAGCACTGATTTCAGCCCGGTATAAATGAAATCAATCCTAACTTGGCCGCAGAATTATTTGTGTTAATGCTTCAAGAGTTTATCGCTTCACATACTCTATCATGCAATCAGCCATGGATGACTCAGGGTTTGGTTAGATGCATACGCAACCGTGACAGAATGAATTACAGACTAAAAAAAGATCCTAATAATACGGTCCTCCAAGTCACTTATAAAAGATATCGCAATGGTTTTGTTATGTGAAGTTTGTAAGTTTACTGAAATATTATAACGATTAGGTTGGAGATTTGTGGCACTCCGAATGAAAGAGAGGAAACGAAGTTTCGTCCATCTTTATCTCTTTTAAAATCATCAATCATCTATGAGGAAAGAGATAGTGCTAGACCGAAAGCTTAGGCCATCATTCTCACTCTTTTCGAACCAAAAAAATACTGCAGATTTACTTCCTTACGGCATGTCCATTAGTATATGCCTATGGTTCCACATCATGCATTTTGATACTACACTAGTGATTTCAATTTAAATCTATGGTAAAATTGTTTTAAAATCGTGTAATCGATCGAAATCAAAATCCCTTGTCAGTCAAGTCCAAAAAACAGCATTAAATGTATGTACAGACGACAGCACATCAAGCTACTATACCGTGTCTATAAAGTCGTGAATATGAATGTTTCTGAAACTAAAAATTTTAAAACTGGTTTTAATGAAAACACAAATTTATGGTCTCTGCCGTTTAAATAAAATGAGTAAAACGTGACGTGGTTTAACGTAATTTTACCAATGAAAAGTATTCCAAAATATAATAATTGCTTTCATCATTTGATTCCAAATATTCTACGTTAAAAAGCATTTTCATTGTCAGCTGCGTCACTAACAACGTCTCCGCTAGTGCTGTCATCAGCCTGCTATCTTCACTTAAGTGAATAACTAACTCATATAATTATATCTTGATAAAGGGTTTACTCTCACATTTTTCTGAAAGATTAAAAATAATAATATGTAATTTCTATCAAAAAATGAATAGCGCTAATTTTAATTCCCAACATAATATAATTCATTTTTAAAATCAGCGGTAAATTATGTGGAGGCATGAGGAACAGGGAGTAAAGCTCACTCATCCTCCATAGAAAAGGGAGGATCCTCCAACCAGACGGGTGTTATGTCTGGCGGGCACTTGCCCGATGGTTGAAATTGGCAAGTTGTATGTATGCTAATTGCACGGTAAACTCTGATTGCGAGATGTAGAATTCGTGTGACGTCAGTATGACGCGTCGTTCATTTTGTGGCGTTTTTGTAGGTACCGCTACAATTAAATAACCTAAAATATCAAAACTCATTAGAATATGGTCTGCTTATACACTTCTGGAAACATCTATTGGCCCACCTTGCATTTTCAGTTTCGTTTGGTCCTAGCTAAAATTTTATATTAGTTCGAGCAAAAAGTTTTTATGCAGTGTTGAACCTGGCACATTCACAATTTCATTCAAGACTTTTTTTGAATTTCGAACACAAATTTAAAGAAACAAAAAACAATTCGAAGTCTAAACTAACTAACAATCGAATACTAAGAAAACATGATTTTATTGGTTTACTTGGATTTTTAATTCTTGAAAAAGTATATAATGTAGTAAAGTATGTAATATGTTTGGTTTTGCAACAAACATTACTTATTATTAACATTAAGGTGAGGTTCTATCAATAATATATGGATACAAAATCAAAATAAAAATCGAAATCAAAATCCCTTGTCAATCACAAGGGATTTTGATTTCGATCGATTACACGATTTTAAAACAATTTTACCATAGATTTAAATTGAAATCACTAGTGTAGTAGCAAAATGCATGATGTGGAACCATAGGCATATACCTACTAATGGACATGCCGTAAGGAAGTAAATCTGCAGTATTTTTTTGGTTCTAAAAGAATGAGAATGATGGCCTAAGCTTTCGGTCTAGCACTATCTCTTTCCTCATAGATGATTGATGATTTTAAGAGAGATAAATATGGACGAAACTTCGTTTCCTCTCTTTCATTCGGAGTGCCACAAATCTCCAACCTAATCGTTATAATATTTCAGCAAACTTACAAACTTCACATAACAAAAACATTGTTAGATTCATATCAATTCGGTGATAGATGGCACTGTATATAGCCTTGGAGTTGTGGAGATCAGACGGCAGTCGCTTCACGGAAAATATCGAAGCTTAGCCAAAATCAGCAGTTAGACTGGTAAAGCGGACCCCAAACTCCAAAGCTGAAAAAGCTTCGGATGCGACTGGGATTAACGTTGAGATGACGATGATGATGGCGCTGTGTGTCATTTAAAACAAGGTAATATATTGCAAACGAATATGTAGATGTAAACTTAGAAGCTAAATTATGCGATAATAAATCCCCGAAAATGAGGGATCTAAATAGCGCGATATAACCGAATTCCACGCGAGGATTGACTTGCTTACCGCTCGCGGCTTCGAGCGGTAAGCAAGTCAATCAATAATGAAACGAAAGTACTTTTACCATTAGGTAATTTGTATTTTGACAAAAAAAAATTCAACCAGGTACAAGTTTCGATTAATACCTAGTGATAAAAAACATTATAACGCAAAATATAGTACCTACATCTCTAGCTGTTAAAATTACAACATTGGACATTATAATGACAGGCCTCTCTGTGAGAGAGTGGGCCGTAACCTACCACGCTGGCCTATCAGGGGCTTTATTTTGTGTAAATTATTTCCATTAACCGAGAATAAATTCTTACTCTGAAAATTCTAAAAACTTTGATGAATAATAATTCCAATACAGTGGAGCCTCGGTAATCCGGCCCCTGGCTAATACGGCATCGTTTATTACTTATAATCCGACATCGTTTATTACATACATGTCTTCGCTAATTCACGATTTAACAAGTTATAACTTGTATGCACCATCAGCATTGTGCTCGAATTTGTCGGATTACAAGGTACTCTTTTATAAAAAAAATCGGTCTATAGGGGGTCCTCTATAATCCGACAAATTCGATAGTTCGACATTCCCCTGCAAAATGTTTGTCGGACTACCGGGGATCCACTGCCCAACATTGGGATAGAAACTTGAACCTCATCTTCAGCCGTAGCGACTCTCTTACTTATTAATGCTTCGCATCGTATGATGAAGTAAAGTCCAGCCGAGAGAATGTGTCCTGACACATGTCACTGCGACATTTCTAGTAACGAATAAAGATGTGCACATCATGTACTCATTTGTTGGTATGTCAGAATTTAGAGATGTCAAGAAAGCACTGTGTGTGTGTGTCTACACTGTGGAAATTATTTAATAGGTACGGAAAACAGCAGGTCTGTCAAATGTTCCCAATCACCTTAAGCCTTAATGCTTTAGAGATAAAGTTGAAAATCTAATAAAGAAATCGGACAGATTGTAGTAGCTTGATATGCTGTCATCTGTAACTACACAGGCACAAAATTATCGTTAGAAAGGCCAGCTATTCACAAGCAAAAGCTTGCAAAGGAAGCTGGTTCATGAAGATTTATGGTTTGCTATTAATTCAGCTCACGGAGTCTACATGAGGAGCATTGAACGAGGCTGGAAGATAACGTTCAAAATTTTCGTTGTAAATAAAATTTCCACAGATAATAGAAAAGGTAAGAGGTGATTTGCAGCGAGAATAAAGGCTGTACTGTCCAAAATTCTGTCTAACAATACCCTAATTGAGTCGCTATCAATCTTAATTTTCAATAATTTTACGGGCTAGTCCGTTGTTTCATAATCATTAAAAAGTGACAGTCAGCGACTGCTCAACAACGCAAAATAAGTGCTTTAGCTTGGGTTTTAACGGGAAAGCTAAGATGAATGTCACGCTCATTTTTCATAGGACTTTTAAATTATTTATAGTGTCGTTTACTAAATAAAAGCGCGTGATTTATGTAGAAAAAGAACATTCAGTGAATAATTCATAAAGAACATTGAAATATCGCAGCATAGTGGCCACATTATGGCTTTGCATGAAATCTCCCTAGTAGACTGCTCACGCGGCCGTTTCTTCAACTGTCATTGGCGATGTCCACCATTATTGTGTAATAAATTTTTTAAGGAATATCTATAATTTGTTACACGTGTTATTGGCAAATTTGTGGTATCTATCCATAGGGGCCAATGATCTAGAGTTGAAGTAGTGTTCACTCTAAAGAAAAGAACGAAAGAGAGTTTTGACGGGAACGTCAAGCTGAGTGTCACGCTCATTTTTCATTGCACTTTTAAAATTATTTATAGTATTGTTTACTAAATAAAAGTGCGTGATTTATGTAGTTAAAAGTGCATTCAGTAAATAATTCATAAAGAACAGTGAAATATCGCAGCATAGTGGCCACATCATGACTTTGTCTCAAACCTCCATCGTAAGACGAGTCACGCGGCCGTCTTTTTCGACATGAATAACTCATTACGTGACATTGGCTAAATGGCCAAACCGTGCGAAACCAAAAAAGAAAGAAAGAAGAAAAAAACAACGCTATGAATATTGTCGAATTGTCAAAATGAAGCCTGTTGATACTGATAGACGATTACTCCGATGATCGTTGCTTCATTCTCGCCTTAATCTACATGACATGCCGTACGATCTGCAGTATTTTTTTTGGTTTGAAAAGAGTAAGAGAGATGGCCTATGCTTTTAGTCGAGCACTATCTCTTCCCTCATAGTTGATTGATGATTTTGAGAGAGATAAAGATAGACCGAATCTTTGTTTCCTCTCTTTCTTTTGGAATACCACAATTCTCATCTCTAAGGCATGCCCATAAGTTTATGTCGATGGTGTAGGCTGTTAATGGCGCCAATTTCCTTGCTCACAGACTAAACGAAATATATGTTCGAAATAAAAAAAAATCATTAAGAAAAGGACCAAAGATGCATGTTAGTTTGGTATTAAGATTTGTGGGTGCATTTTGTATATCGAATGTTTATCCTTAGCGGAGCTAATGTAGGTAACGTGTAACTTGGTTTATCTACTTAATCTACGTATCCGAAGCCGAACTATGTATGCATTTGTCGAGGCATGAGGAACAGGGAGTAAAGCTCACTCATACTCCATAGAAAAGAGAGGATCCTCCAACCAGACGGGTGTTATGTCTGGGGGGCACTTGCCCAATGGTTGAAATTGGCAAGTTGTATGTATGCGAATTGCACGGTAAACTCTGATTGCGAGATGTAGAATTCGTGTGACGTCAGTATGACGCGTCGTTCATTTTGTGGCGTTTGTAGGTACCGCTACACATTCACTGTCTGGATTATGTTTACAGTTTAATTTGATCAAGCGTAGAGCATAGAGCGTAGGTGATTTGTAGAAGCTTAGGGCTGTCCTAAACTATTACCTATACTTGTATAATAGGGATGTATCCAAGGTATGAAAATCAAAAAAATAATTAGTCCGTCTTATAGATAACTAAAAACAAGAAGACCCGTATTTTTTATTTTGTCGTAATTACCAAAAACTACTTAGATATAGCGTATTAAAGTTACGGAGTGGGGGCTAATTACGTTACGCCGTGCTATATTTTGTACCACGGCGTGACGTCATGTGACATTTCAAATCAATATATCTTCCTAAGTATTTGAATGAAAGAAAAAATAAAAAATACGTGTTCAATATTTTTTATAAATCTATCTGATGGACATTAAATTATTTTTTAGGATACAAGCCAATTCAACTTAAAAAAATACCGAAGGTGTGGACTTAGAAATTAAAAAAAAAAAAAGGATGTCATTTGAAAATGATAAGAAGGACATTCTCGACCAGGGTTTGGGTTTTGGGCCAAACTGTATGAAAAGTGACTAGTTTTCTTTCGTAATACTAAGCTTAGGCTTGACAGCCTCTGTAGCGTAGTGGTAGCGAGCGCGGCCGCTGTGCAAGGAGGCGCGGGTTCGATTCCCGCGCAGTGCAAATATTTGTATGCATGAACTGGTATTTGCGTTAAGCCGTTGATCCCGGTTGCCATACGAACATCTAATGGCAGTCGTTACGGGTTGTTGAACCCTCAAAAGTTTAACAACCAGTTTAGCTGCAATGCTTCCATAACGCCTTCGGGTTGTGGAGGTTAGACGGCAGTCGCTTCACGGAAAATATGGAAGTTTAGCCAAAATCAGCAGTTAGACTGGTAAAGCGGACCCCAGATTCCAAAGCTGAAAAAGCTTCGGATGCGACTGGGACTAACACTGAGATGAAGAAGAGAGACTAAGCTTAGGTACCGATTACATTAAGCTCATTTATGTTACATACATAAGCTTGTGTGTGCATATGATGTTCTATGCATGCCATGCTATGCCTGATATAGCTCTCCTAGTGATATGTCGGCACATCTATCTTTTCCATATTTTGCAGGCACAAGGAACAAAGATTTTATAAATGTTTGATTTTTTTTTAGTTTTTTTACAGATTCATGATCAACGGGTTCGAAGACGTTAGGATATGTAATAATGTCAGTTTCACATTTTTTTTTTTTTGCAGAAGTAGGTATCAATATATTATTAGGTGAGCGAAACGCATGATATTTTAAATAAATCAATGATCTTAGGGACATTTTTTCATTGAATTTTTAATTCATTCTTTCATCGGGACCAAACCACATCTCATCTTTTATGGAAACAAGACGTGGTCGGTTTGCAATTTACCTATATTATATATAAAGGTAAAACGGCCACGTCTCTTTTCCCATAAAAGAACGACGACCCATAACGAAACTTCTATATTTATATTTTATACAACATGTAAAGAAAACCCTGTCCGATCCGTGAAGGTATTGTTAGGTATCGATAACTAAGAAACCGTGGCCCTGGCCGTTGCACAGGCAAGTGAAGAAACACGGGTGGGTTTTAGTCAGTAAAAGTCTGACACGCCCTTCCGCTCCGCCCAGAGTGGGTGAAGTCATACTTAACTGATGCTACTAATGCCATACAAAGCCGGGCAAAACTTAAAAAAGATTATTTCAAAATTCATTAATATTGTTACTATGATGATTATGTAAAATTTTATAATTTATTTAATCTTTGTGTTTACTTAACCTTATCCTTATGGGTCGGACGGGGTTTTCTTTACATTATTGTATATTAGGTTATATAGGTAGTTGTATAGTAGGCAGGCGGAAGGTGAGGGCGCCGTGGCGCCTCTCTAGCGGCTTTTATAATAACGACAATACGGCAATCTCATTCTATCATCATTCCATTACGAGGCGACTGTTATAATGGATCGATCATTATGAAATAAGCAGATAATTAATTAGGAACTTTTAAGCACAATGACAATGGAATCGTGTTGGAATGATAAATTTATAAAAATAGCAGACTAGAGCTATAATATTGTCGGTTCCACCTAGACGGAGTCAAACGGGTTTATTTGCCATAGATATAGAATGAAATAGCTGTATTGCCATTATTTTAAAACCCGTTCTTCTTCAGCCTATAGATGTCCACTGCTGGACAAAGGCAGACTTGGGCG
Source organism: Sesamia inferens (assembly GCA_037179545.1). Taxonomy (NCBI): domain Eukaryota; kingdom Metazoa; phylum Arthropoda; class Insecta; order Lepidoptera; family Noctuidae; genus Sesamia; species Sesamia inferens. Next base: position 31,088,115 of record CM073922.1, on the reverse strand, counting down.
GGGAGTCCAAGGCTTTCCACGACGACCGGTCTTGTGCTGCCCACATCCCTCGGATTCCCGCGACCTTCACCAGGTCATCGGTCCACCTTGTTGGGGGCCTCCCTACGCTGCGTCTTCCGGTACGTGGCCGCCACTCCAGAACCTTAGTGCCCATCGGCCATCGGTTCTACGAGCAATGTGTCCTGCTCACTGCTACTTAATTTTAGCGACTTGAAGAGCTATGTCGGTGACTTTGGTTCTTCTGCGGATCTCCTCATTTCTGATTCACCTCCTCCTTTATACCGCGTACATTGAGGGACTACAATTTGAGTGTCTTCAAGGCTAGAGTGAATAGGCTCTTAATAAACTAGTGCGCTTTACCATCAACGATTGCGTCACTGCTTACCATCAGGCGGGATTGCGGTCAAGCGCTCGTTTATAATTTATATATAAAAAAAAATAATCTTCAAGCATATTGCTAATCCACTGCAATATGCTTGACACCTAAATAACGCAATGAATGTTTGTTGAACTGTCAAAATGAAACCATTTCCTATTGATAATGTGTTGCTTCCATTAATCTTAAGGGACAGGTCTATAAGACCATCATTAGACCTGTCCTTCTGTATGGCAGTGAGGCGTGGCCTGTACTTGAGCGACACAAGCAGGAGCTGCGTGTCATGGAGATGAATATGCTGCGGTGGATGTCTGGAGTTACGCGGAAAGACCGAATCAGGAACTCCCGCATGCGTGGCAGTCTCCGTGTCCGTGACATAGCAGACAAACTGCAAGAGAGTCGCCTGCGCTGCTACGGTCACGTCTTACGTAAACCGGCACGTTACGTGGGTAACAAATGTCTTGCCATGGCGCCTCCGCCGGGCCGGAACAAGCGAGGCAGGCCAAAGAAGTGCTGGCTTGACGTTGTAAGAGATGGCATGCGTGACAACAATCTCACACCACGGGATGCCAGAGATCATGCGAAATGGAGGCGTAATAGTAGGAAAGCGGACCCCGGGCTCCAACGCGAAAGCCCCGGATGCGCTGAGATCATGATGATGATGATGCTACTTATAATGTGTTACGCAATTACCTTGCAGCGCTCTTGTTGCATAACACAAACCTAGTCACAAACTGAAACATTTTGAAGGTTATTGCTTACATAATATTTCATAACTACACACATCAAAAGTGTCTAGGGATCAAGCATTTTTATGCGGATTTCTTGAGATTGAGATGTGGCTTTGTAATAAATTTATGATTTTATAAATTTATATGGATCCTTTTTGGTGCATTTCATAATTTGAATCAGGAACTGTGAATCAAATTCGAGTAAAAGATGAAAATCAGCTGTCAATATTTTCCCTATAAAAACATACAACGCATTGAAGACATTATTAGTGCTACTGTTTCCCTACTACTGATTAAAACCAACGTTATTATGGAGCGGCGACGTCATTTAAGCAGGGAAGAAATGCTCAGAGCCGTGGGAATGATAGAAGCTGGTTCCCGGCAACGTACTGTGGCTTTAGCTCTGAATACAAGTCAGAGTGTTATCAGTCGACTTTGGACACGTTACCGAAGCACTGGTACCGTGGCTGAGAGCCATGGAGGACGGTATCGCTGCACCACACGGAGACAAGACCGATACATTCAAATCTTAACTCGAAGAGCTCCAACAATAACCGCCATGATGTTAGCCGTGAGGCTTCATCACTCTTCAGGGAACTTAATTAGCGACCAAACAGTCAGAAACCGCTTGCATGAAGTGAACCTTCATTCTCGAAGACCGCTACGGGTACCACCTATAGCAATGCACAATCGTAGGATTCGATATCAATGGGCTCTTGAACACAGAAATTGGGCAGAAGAACAATGGCGTTTCGTGTGCTTTTCTGATGAGTCTCGTTTTGGTATGAGACCGGATACAAGACGTATATGACACTGGAGATCCCCTGGACGCCAATAGCGATTAAAATCCTGCCAGGAAGTCCATCCTTATAGTGGTGGAACCATCATGGTATGGGCGGGTATTTGTATCGGCGGAAGAACTGAGTTGATTTGGATCAGAGGCAACCTCAACGCTCAAATTTATGCTGAGACGATTGTATCAGACGTCATCGTTCCTCTACAAGTGCAAATCGGTCCCATATTTCAGTTAATGCATGATAATGCACGACCGCACACCGCAAGAGTTGTAAGACAGACTCTCGCCGCAGCTAACATCAATGTCCTGCCCTGGCCTGCTCAGTCGCCAGACTTGAACCCGATTGAGCATGCATGGGATATGCTACAGAGAAGAGCTCTGCCGAATATGGAGGGTATCCAGTCGCAAGAAGACCTTTTTTGTTGTTGCAACGAACATGGGCGGCCATTCCACAGCGTGATTTGGATGAACTCATTTTGAGTATGCCAAACCGATGTTCTTGTGTTGTTAGTGTTCGCGGTAGAAACACGGATTATTAATTGTTTAAATTACCCAATAAAATTTTAGAGAAAACTGTTATTTCAGTCTTTTTTTCGAACTTTTGTGTTAGTGGTTCAAATGTCAAATATCCCTTTATTAGGAAAATGGCAAATTTCTTTATTAATGCAAAGGTGACTTGGTTTATCGTTACTGTGACAAACGAAAACACTTTATTTGATGAATCCTTAAAGAAAATTTTAATTAATATCAATCAGGAGAAAAGTTATTGCAAAAATATATGTTGATCCCTAGACACTTTTGATGTGTGTATATTCGAAAATGTCGTTTGCTCTGCAACACAAATAAAGCAATCAATTTTATTGAACTGTCAAAATGAAATCCATTGCTATTTTCGGTGTGTTACCCAATTACCTTTCATGTGTCTCTTGACACAGGTCGTTTCTAATGACGCCGAAGGCCGTGAACGGGACCTTACCTACATACCGTGCCTTCTTTTCCTCTGTAATCAGATCTCATAGAAACTTTCGTTACAACATCAAAACTTGTAACCCTCCCAGACGTTCATATAGAACTTTGGGATCTATTCAGACATTTATACTTTTATACGTGACCTGTTACATGACTTTCTGCTAGAGGGCGCTAGTTTCTACGTACCTTTTAAACGTAGAGTTACTGAATACCTTTTAAAGAGTATACTCCCTTATTACAAAATGAAACCTAACTTTAGTTCCAGACTTTAACCTCTGAAACAATATTTGTATTTTGAACTTTATTGAGATTATGGAAAGTTCTAAATACAAAAGTATCAACTTAATAGCGAACTAAGCTGTCATTTTTATTATAAAGAACTGCATTTATACAATATGTAAAGAAAACCCTGTCCGATTCGTGAACGTATTGTTAGGTAGCGATAACTGATTCTACTAATGGACACAAAGCCCGGCTAAACATAAAAAATCCCCCTAAAAAATTAAATATTATTTCGCAAAAAGAGGTAACTTAATATATGTGCGGCAGGCAACCCTTCGGCGGGCGACGGGGGCAGGGCACGCATCGCTTATAATAATACCGTGAAAATGGCGTTGTCACTTTTTTAAAAACTTTCAAATTTCGGGGGAAGTTGGAATTAATTCACGGGGAAAAAAGATTATTTCAAAATCCATTAGTATTGTTACTATAATGATTACGTAAAATTTTATATTATATTTGGTCATGTAATTACCTAACCTTTATTATCCTTATGGGTCGGACACGGTTTTCTTTACAAATTGTATAACGGTTTGGTTGCTAATCCAATAACTATTTCGATAGTTTAAACCTACAAGATAATTACCTAACACACTGTCAGTAGCAATGGGTTTCAATTTGACAGTTCAACAACATTCATTGCGGTATTTTACAAGTTGAGCAGACACATTTAGTGAAGATATGGAGTAAAGGATTAACAATATGCTTCAAAATGATTCAAACCAATAGTAATAGTTAGTTACGCTGGTCTAAAAAAATCCTTGTTTTTTAATAAGAGGGCTAGTGTGTGGCTACCCAGCAGCAATATACAAGGTGTATCTGACATCGTAACGCAAACTTCGCGAGAAGGCTACACCGCATGCCACTAATAAAATTATGATAGTCATTTATATCGTTAACTAGCTGACCCGGCGAACTTTGTTCCGCCTTAAAGGCAATAAATTTTTTTTGGTTCACTTCTTTCCGTACTTCTGAACGGAAAAGGCAAAGGCATGATACGCCATACAGCCTGGATTTGAGCGGCAATAAATATCACATGATCACATTTTTTACTTTTTCAATTAGGAACATTGTAAATAAATTAAAAAAAAAAATAACATTACATGATTTTTTTTTCATTTATTTATTGTAGCACCTTGTGAAAGAAATTATGAATTTCTACTTGTATGAGTCTCTTGTATGAGTGCACGGGTTCGATTCCATGTCAGGCAAGTATCTAGATATACTGAAATCGCCACCCCGCATTGAGCAAGCGTGGTGATTACGCTCAATCCTTCTCTGCATGAGAGGAGACCTGTGCCCAGCAGTGGGACGATAAAAAGATTGATGATGATGATGATGATTTCTGAGGTTTGTTCTTCGATTTCGCATTGTCAACGGAGCAGTTTCACGGACTGCCGCCTCCCTTTGCTCTTGTGAGTGAGAAGCACGAAGTCGAGTCATACTAAGGCGGCGCTCTGCACGTGCAATTTCTTGCTCTTCTTCAGTAGTTTCATTCAGAATGTTTCGATTTACTCTTGTATTACGGCTTTGTCGAGAAAGATTTGATGGTCTTGGTCGTGAAATGGTATTTTTATTGATGATTAATGGCACAGCAATACTATATTAGAAATTTTGAACTTGAAGTTGGCTTTGTGGTTTTTTATTAGAAACTTTAAAGCTGCAGAGAGTATTTATATTCTTTGCTTTAAACGATTGCTTCAACCGGTTAGACTTTTTTTTAAATATGATCAGCTGTCATTTGCTTTTTGTTATACCATTGGTATATGAATCGCTGACTTGCTTACATTTTGAATGAGTTTGTTTGTTATTCCATGTCAGTTGCGTTTTGTTATACCACGTATTATGTCACGTTACACGGGAACGACGGGAACGGGTTCTTAGCTACCTCCCACCAATATTCAATCAAATCGGTTCAGCCGTTTTTGAGTTATATATAAATAGTGAGTAAGCAACTGAATCGATTCCAATAATTTTTACACCATGTTATATTTTGTCCCAAATACATTTAGAAATTGTTGCAGTGTAGTTACCGCGTCACGCAGCTTACGATACATCATAGTATTGCGCGCGCGCAACAGCTGACGCTAGAGGTCAACGCACCGCGCTCGCTCGCCCGCGGATCTTTGACCATATTTTTGTTGGGACAACCAAGTAGAATAGCAAGCTTATAACTTTGTGGTTTTTCATTATATCTTTTTGAAATTTTGTACACAAATTCTTTACTTAAAAATACTGGACACGTGTTTCCTACTTTGTGGAGGTGCAAGGTACCAGGGTAGCACAAAAGTATAGGAGAAGTCGAAACAATAAAGCTCGTTCATTCATCATTATCAAATCATCATAATACATGAAAGAAGTTTTATTGTGCATAGTTTGTGGAGGTGCAAGGTACCAGGGTAGTACAAAAATGTAAGAGAAGTCGACACAATAAAGGTCATTCATCATTATCAAATCATCATAATTCATTAAAAAAATATATTTTGCATAGTTTGTGGACGTGCAAGGTACCAGGGTAGCACAAAAGTGTAGGAGAAGTCGAAACAATGAAGCTAATTCATTCCCACGACATCTACGGTAACGGGATAAAAGGTATCCTATGTCCTTTTCCTAGTTTTTAGCTACCTTCCCTACCAATTTTCAGCCAAATCGACCATATACAGGGAGATTTTGCCTGCTTTGTGGAGGTGCAAGGTACCAGGGTAGCACAAAAGTGTAGTCATTTATTCCCACAGGAACGACGGGGAGCGGCATAGAAAGTACTATGTCCTTCTCCTGGCTCTAAACTACCTCCCTGCCAATTTTCAGCTAAATCGGTTCAGCCGTTCTTGAGTTATAAGTGGAGTAACTAACACGACTTTCTTTTATATATATAGATGTGCGGTTACAGAAATAACAGTGCTTAAAAAAATGTGTCGACTCGGCCTTTGAACGTTACAATCGTGCCGCCGCGCGTGTTTGTGGGTATGCCGTTGACCCGTGATGTGAACTCTATTAAATCAGCTGATAGGAGAGTTTTTCGAGTTTTGTTCACATTGCGCTTTTTTGTGTAATTAGCGAATTAATTAGTTTTTACTTTTAAATCTTATTGGGTTATAGAAGTATAGCAATTATGAACGGTTTAAAGTGAAAAAAACTGCATATTATTTTTTTAAATCAGGATAAACCGACAATAAATTACACCTGTGGGGGATTCAAGATCATGTACTAGATCCATGGTACTCGTTTGTGCGTCGATGTCAGAGACACCCTTTATAATACAAAATAGTGTTTGATGTGGGAAAAGAAATGTCTAAGGACGATTCGTCTAAGGTCGAAGGTCAAGGCAGCATTAGCAGAAACCTAAGACATTTATAGGAACTAGGCTACAGGACTGCTTGATCAATATTATTATTATACTAGCGATCCGCCTCGGCTTCGCACGGCTGCAATGCTGATATTAAATATATATCTACTACAGAAAAACTGTGAACGTTGTATAAAAAACATAGCGGCCAACCGCTCCCGCCGTCCTGACCGATCTGTACCGCCGCAATCACGACGCCCGCAATTTTTCATCTGTAATATCTCCAAAAATATTCGTTTAAATCATATGCTGTTAAGTGTCATGTATTAAGGTAAGGTATTAAATTGGATATGGATTAATGCTGCATTGGTTAAAATCGCTTCGAAAATTAGCCAATATTTGTCGTAAAAAGTAAATGACAAAAAAATGTTATTGAGGGATATCCATAGGAGATAAATATATACATGTATATTTCTGTAGACCTTTTCAATGTGTACAATATTTTGATAAATCTCGTAAGGTCAGGCTTGCCTTTCACTGCAAACGCAGAAAAATATAATTATTTACGACATCACATTAGAAACCTCAAAAATAATAGTTTTTCTCCACTATTTAATGGCTATTATTTTTCATATAAACCTTTCTCTTTAATCACTCCATCAATTAAAATAAAAACAGCATCAAAATCCGTTGCATAGTTTTAAAGATTTAATTATACATAAGGACATAGGGAAAGAGAAAGCGACTTTGTTTTCTATTATGCAGTGATAATGAATGCTTTCAAAACATTATGAAGGTGTTATGTGGGTATAGTTCTTGCAATTCACGAACGCGCGTGGCTCTTAGTTGTGTTCAAGTCGTATCTGTATACGTGTAAAAGTGTGCGTGCGCGTAGACGCGCTACGGTTAGCATACAAATAATCAATGTTAAAATATTTTTTTCTTTGAAACCAACAATGATAATAAAAAAAATATTTTAATAGTAAGTTTTATTAAAATTAATTATTATTCATCGTCAGAAGTGTCACTATCTTCAAACTCTTCAGTGTCGCTATCAGTTGATTCCACATTAATCGTTAACTCGAAGTCCAAATCGAAATATTTTCTATATTCTTCTTCAAGTTTTTCGACATGCTTGCAAGTTTTACGCCAGGTATCATTTTCGATATCGTCCATACACTCATTTATTAAATTTTGTAAAATAGTCATATTTTGCCCGATATTATTAGTTGCAATTTTATTTTTTAAAATTCCCCAGATATTATCGATACAGTTCAACTCAGGGTGATAGGGCGGCAAACGTAATATTTCAAAATTCTTGCTTTTAACTATTTCGTCGATTTTGAATGTTATGAAACGATGTTTATTATTTTTTATTAAATCATAGAGTTCGATTTTTTTTAATCGTTCGTCACATAAAATTCCGTTATCAGTTAGCCATTTTATCATATCGCTCTTCCTTGAACTGGACGTAGGAATTTTACTGCTGCGGGCGTTATGATAGGACGCGTTATCCATCACAATAACTGCCCTTTCTGGCAAATTTGGCATAAGCTCTTCTAGCCACTTCTTATAATTTTCAAAGCTCATATTTGAGTGATAATCTCCAGTTGTGGAGGATGCTTTATATACCAATCAGGCATTTGGAATGAATTCATCTTTAGTACCTGCGTGCACTATAATAAACCGGCTCCCAGTACCTAATTTCTTCATAAAGAGTATCTTTATCCTTTATGCCCTATGTATTTTGTCGAACGTGTGACGTTAAAACATATGTTTCGTCAGTGTAAACAATAGGACGTCCTTCTGCACGGCACTGAGAAATCTTTTTCAAATATTTTAAACGCCATAGTTGTAAATCATGCCTTTCTTGTAATACTCGTCGGTTACTGCTAATCTTTCGCCATTTATAACCAATTTTTATGAACGCTATAAAAGCATATTTAAACTCGCCTCACTACGAATAATTTTTCGCTTTTTATCGGTATTTGATATGCTGACGGTACTTCGTGGCGGATAGCGACGTGAAAACAATATGCACAAGTGACCTGAGCGGGCGACCCAGGTAGGGATAAAACGATACGAGTAAATACAAGTACATACTCGATACTTTTCCCCGATACCAAGTACTTTTAGTATCGATACTTTGAAATTAAGTATCGAGTAGGTATCGGTGAAAAGTACTCATATCAGTATATGCCAAAAGACAATATTTCATTTCAGCATTGATTATGAAAATGAAAGTTTTGAATCCATTTTTTCCAGATTTTTCCCTTATTTTTTGTCTTAGTTTTGTGTAGTTGGCGCCACACCTGTTTGTCTATGCTCGAAAAAAAAAAAAAAGTCAGCCAGCGCCGCCGCCGCAATATTCTGTCGTCATTTGTTATTGTTTTTTGAGTGTTCGTTCCGTCCGTGTTGTAACCTAACTTTTCACAGCAGATGTTGATTGTTTTCTGTTTGAAGCATTTGAATTTTTTAAGTGATTGACAAGCGACAATGGGGCCCCCGAAGTCTAGTGTGTGGCAATATTTCATAAAAAACGACGAGAAAACCACAAATTGCAAAAAATGCTTTAAAACCGTGCGTTATTGTGGCAATACTTCTAATTTGCATAAGCATTTGAAAAGCCACCCTGATTATATTGTTGCTGTTAATGATAAAGACAAGATTTCAATGTAAGTAAACAAACGACATAAAACATTCATATTTATTTACAAACAATCATCAGGTACCTGTGTTGTTGACGATTATGAATAGTGTTGTGTGATACGTCACTTTATCGATATCGAACTTTTGATATCCCTAATCATTTAAAAGTAGGCACTTATTTGCTGATAAAGTATAAATCAAGCATTCATTTAATTATTTAAAGATAGTTAATATTTTATCTGCCTTGTGATAACGGTAAATAGTAGCACGGATGTTATGAATATTAAATTTATTTCAATTATTTTTAGGAGAAAGAAAAAGGAAACTGATATCTCAGAAGTTAAAACTGAAAATAAAAAAAATATTCCGGATTCCCCTCAAGCCTCGACATCGACATCTACAAAGCCTCATATTAATATACAGTCTGATGATTCTAATAGTACATTAAAATGTATGTTTGATAACATTGCTTCACAAAAAAGTAAGTAGCCCCAAAAATTCTTATTTAATCTGGATAGGTAATTTTAATTAGGTACATTTACGAAATTTTCTTTGTTTCAGAGGGTGGTATAAAATATAATAATATAAATATGTGCATTCTATATTTTATATGCAAGGATATGCGACCGTTCAATGTTGTAGAAGGAGAAGGTTTTTTGAAATTAATGAAGGAATTGGCCCCATATTACAAAGTACCTTCGTCAACACATTTTAAAAAGTTACTTTGTAACAAATACGACGTCGTGAAGATGGAATATACTTCAAGAATATCTAATGCAAGTGAGCTATGTGTGACTCTTGATATATGGACGGAAACCATGAATGAAAAAAGTTTTTTAGGAGTTACAGTACATTTTTTAGAGAAAACACTTCTTACCAGTTCGAATATTGCTACTAGGGAACTTCAATCAAATCATACATCAGAGTACATATCTAAAGTATTTGTCGATATTCTGGAAGATTGGAATATACCGCAGTCTAAAGTAACTTGCGCAGTTACAGACAATGGTGCTAATATGGTTTCCGCGATCAAAAAATCTCTTGGGGACGCGAAACATTTACCGTGTTTTGCACATACCATAAATTTGATTGTGGATTCATCATTAAAAAATACTTCAACTACAATTACTAGTATCATCGATAAAGTAAGAAATATTGTGAAATGGGTTAAAAACAGTGTTATACAATCAGACAAACTAAGAAAAATTCAGATTGATAGTGGAGTATCTGAGGGATGCACAAAAAAATTTATTCTTGACGTTAAGACCCGCTGGAATTCACTATATTATATGGTTGATAGATTTTTAGATATGTCCAAAATTGCTGCACAACTATTACTGGATGCTACAGACGGTCCTGAGTTAGTGAATGGACAGGAAATTGAAATATTAAAACAGTTGGTACCATTGTTACAACCGTTCGAATTTGTTACAAGAGAATCATCAGGCCAGAATTACGTTACCTTATCCAAAATCATTCCCATGATAAATTGTCTCACATCGCAGCTAACGAACTTTTCATCATCAATAGAATGCGTTACACAGTTGCAAATGAAACTACTAGCTGAATGTAAGAAAAGATTTGGTCTCATTGAATTTAATACACTTGCAGCGTTGGCTACAATGTTAGATCCACGGTTCAAAAACCTCCACTTTCAAGACGCAAGTGCGTGTGGTAAAGCTATACAAAAATTGAAAAACATGATTGCGGAAAATGTGACAATGTCAACCAGTGGGTCTGAAGATGAAACAGGGAACGAAGATTTTGACTTTTGGTCACATCACAAACAACTCGCAGTTGGCCAGAAGCGAAAGCGTTCCTCGAAAGCCGATGAAGTTTCTATATATTTAGCGAATCCAGTCTGCGCATTAAAATCTAACCCATTGGAGGAATGGGAAGATTTAAAGCCCGTGTTTCCAACATTATATAAACAAGCACGCATTTATTTAAATATAGTAGGTACCTCTGTACCTTGCGAAAGGCTCTTTTCCAAAGCTGGCGCAACACTAACTACCTCAAGAAATCGCCTAACAGGCAAACATTTAGAAAAATTGATATTTTTAGGGAGTACTACAAAAGCAGACTTTTTTTCGTAAATAATAAAGAAATTTAACACTTTTTTTGGTTTTTACTTAAAATTTTCCTCAAACTATTCGATACGAGTAAGTATCGATACTTTTCAATTGATACCAAGTAAGTATCGATACTTTACGACCGATTCAGTATCGAGTAAAAGTATCGATACCTCGATGGTATCGTTTCATCCCTAGACCCAGGGCGACCGCTCGCTACTGAACGCTCCGTCAGGCACACACACTAACGCATTGTGCATGTACACAATATACCACAAGCAAGAGTCACGCGCGCTCGTAAATTGCAAGAACTATATCTACTGATTGCGATGTGCAATTACAGTAGGGTAGGTAGTAAGCTAGTTTTAAGTTAACAACTGCTGCGTCAGTCCAATATATGAGCTCGTATGTATCGGCTTGTTATTTATCCGTCCACCTCCCCTCAGTTATAACAGAAGGTTAGTATTATAAGAGTAGTTTCGATGTTGGTAGGTACTATGAATGATAATGTAATTTTTTTATGAAGTTCATGTTACAAGGTTTAAGTTTGTGTGCTTCGGGTTCCGTAACAAAAAAATAAAACCCGGCCAAGAGCGTGTCGGGTCACGTTCAATGTAGGGTTCTGTAGTTTCCCGTCCGTCAGAATAAGTAACCCCACTTGAGTTATTTAAGAGATAAAAAAATAGGCTATTTGTTACATTAAGTTGACATACTAAGTACAGAATTTTATAGGATCTATAAAGAACGGTGATGACTAAAAAAAGAGTTATATGTAGCTTCCAATTGTTCTATAGCTCATATCAATTATGACCCCATCAAGTCAGGAAAATATAACTAAGGGGAAATAAAATCACGGAGGGTTCTCAGTATTTAATCATGTAATGGACTGTGATCCATCCACGGACCGACCTCAGTAAGCGTTGCTTAACATTGAAAATCGACCCGTGGGGCTGTTATTGTTAAGGTACGGCCCTAAAGAATATACAACGTAATTTTTTAATTATGCGAAATCTGAATATAGTTTGTTCAGAATAATATACTGAATCGATTCCAATAATTTCTACACCATGTTATATTGTTCTCAAATACATTTAGAAATTATTGCAGTGTGGTTACCGAGCGCGACACGCAGTTTACGGTAGACCATCGCTCGCGCAACAGCTGACGCCAGAGGTCAATGCGCCGCTCGCCTGCTCATAACTTTGTGGCTTTTCATGATGTTTTTTTGAAATTTTGTAGATACATTCTTTACTTAAAAATAGTGGGCACGTGTTTCGGGTTTCGCATAACAAAAAATAATGTTGTATAAAGAGGATTAAATGTCAGTGCTAAGGGTAATGGATTACAGGGTCATTCACTCCTATGTCGTGCCGTCCTTGTCCCATGTGGTCCCAGGTTGTGCCGCGCGAGCTTTTGCTCGCCATTATTAATGAAAATTGCAAATTGAGTATACAGTAAGGGTCAAAAGTGCATTACCACTTTTCAACTTTATTGGTCTAACAATAAGTGTGAAAAGTGGTACTCCACTTTTGGACCCTTACTGTAAATAACATAATCATCAGCCTATATATTTTTTTAATTATTTATTTATTTAATTCAAGCCACTAGGGCCCATAGAAAACACAATAAAAACTATAACATAAAAATACTTGTAAACTAATATATAAAAATATTACAACAAATACAATACTATATTATTAAAACTTAAAAATACTCTCATCATCATCATCTCAACGTTAGTCCCAGTCACATCCGAAGCTTTTTCAGCTTTGGAGCCTGGTGTCCGCTTTACAGTCCAACTGCTGATTTTGGCTAAACTTCGATATTTTCCGTGAAGCGACTGCCGTCTGACCTCCACAACCCAAAGGCGATATCTAAGCATTGCAGTTAGACCAATTGTTAGACTTTTGAGGGCTCCAACAACCCGTAACGACTGCCATTAGATGTTCGTATGGCAACCAGGACCAACGGCTTAACGTGCTTCCCGAGGCACGACCAGACCAGTGCAAATAGGGTAGGGTGTAGATGGCGATGTCTAGAGACACCGCCAAGACAACCCCACCCCGGGCCACAGCATCCTCTGTCGTAAGGGCTCGCACTCGCATGAAGGCGTCCACCGTAGAGCACCCCCTGCGGAAGCCAAACTGGCTCTCCACCAAATCCGGGCCCGCTCGCCTGAGTTGCCCGACGAGGCGGTCTGCAATGACTCTTTCGAAGAGCTTGCCCACCTTCTCGAGCAGCATAATGGGCCGGTAAGCGGACGGAGAGTCCGCAAGGCACCCTGGCTCCTTTATAAGATCTTTGGTCCTTAAAATAACATAATATAATCAGCCTATGATATGGCATATATACGTGGGACACTCAGAAAGTATTGCGATAATAAAAAAAAATGTGCTATAGGTACTTATACTTTTATTACATCTTTTAAAAATTCTCTCCACCAGCCTCTATATAAAGTTCCATGCATCTGAACCAGTTTTCGAAACACTTATTCCAGTCCGCTGCAGACACTTCGTTTATAGCCTGCTAGAACGCTGACAGCCCATCATCTGGCGACGAAATTTGTATCCCTTTGAGCTGATCTTTTATTTTTGGGAAGAAAAAGAAGTCACATGGTGCTAGGTCAGGGCTGTAAGGAGGGTGACCCATGAGTTTTACCGGTGTACTCTCCAGTCTTGATTGCGGTGTGGGCGGGCGCATTGTCGTGGTGAAGCAGTAACCCGCGGAGTCCTGTGTTTGGTCGCTTGTTGCTCACAACAGAGGAAACTTCTGTCAAGCATTTGGTAGTATACCATTCAGCGTTAATGCATCTTTGGTTTCATATAGGGATTGACACCAAGTAGCCAGTCAAACTGAAAAAGCTCACCAGCAAAATCTTACCTCGTCTTCTGGATCGCTTCACTTTGATAGGCATTCGTTTTGAAACATACAAACCGGCGACTAGCGCTTCGTTTCTGGATCGTATTGATAAAAACAAAATTCATCACTTATGACGGTGGCGTAAACACGCCGAGATAAGCCTATTTCAAATTTGTCTTCGTTTCGTCTGGTTTCAGGCGACATTTGAAATTGTAAAAAATCATAACGCGAAAATTGTCTCGACTCAAATCCGTTTTTCAAAGAGACACGATAATTTTATTTTTTCGCAAAAAATGCGGAGGGACGTTTTGATTTTGGAACGTACCTATTATTAGTTATAAATAATCATATTATTTAAATAAATTACAACTGGCCATGCAGTTTCTCATACACAAAACCTTTTTGTCGCAATACTTTTTGAGTCACCTGGTATATCATAACGGTGAAGGAAAACATCGTGAGGAAATCAGCATGTCCTAGGGGCACAACTTCGAAGACATGTGATATCTACCAATCCGCACTGGGCCCGCGTGGTAGATTACGGCCCACTCCTTCTCCCCGAGAGGAGACCTGTGTCCTAGGAGTGGGAAGCTCCTTGGATCCTTGTTTCTGTAAAATATTAAAAACGCAGATGTGCCGATCTATCTGGTGAAGCCGTACGTTGGACGGGTCTGAGCAGTTGTGTTGCGATGTGTGCCGGGTACGATGCGCCAAATGTTGTTGTGTCGGGAGTTTGGTCGTGGATGGTCTCCAGATCAATCCCCTCTGGTGCAGCATCGTTGGTCGTGTTGTTGGGTTTAACATTGCATCACCTCGCTCAACTGCCGTCTTCCTTCCTATTCACCCAGTTTTTTTTTGAGTGAATTGGCTCTTAATAAACTAGAGCGCTTTACCATCAACGATTGCTACACAACTTACCATCAGGGGGGAAATGCGGTCAATCACTAGATAATAACACTAGATATTAATTAATCCTATTTAATTAACCCATATATTAATTATGCCACAACTAGCGGCCGCCAGCGACTTCGTTCGCGTGGAGTTAGTTATGCTCCGCTCCTATTGATCGCAGCGTGATGTTATATAACCTAAAGCCTACCTGGATTAATGGGCTATCCAAGGCAAGAAGAATTTTACAAATCGGACCCGTAGTTCCTGAAATTAGCGCGTACAAACAAACAAACAAATTCTTCAGCTTTTTAAATTAGTATAGATAAACCAACATACACCAAGTAGGTACTTATATGGGGGATACAGACGTCAGAATATTACAGCTGGTTCTATAAACAGCCTCCATTTATCCTGGGGACGTCACCACTCCCTTGTATTCCCTGTAAGTTAAATATTGATACAAGCTCACACTCTATGACGCACGACTTTGGTTAGAATTTGGAAGTTTTTATGTATTTATTTATTGTAAAAGATTGTATGAATGGATGAATGTTTATTAATCTTTCACGCAAAAACTATTGAGCGGTTTTGGATGAAAATCTATACATACATGGTTTATAACCACGATTCACTTACAGGATAGTGTGTATTCAGATTTTTCCACAGAATCCGACTTCCATCATCATCTCAGCTTTAATCCCAGTGGCATCCGAAGCTTTTTTTTTTACAGCTATGGAGTCTGGGGTTCGCTTTACCAGCCCAACTGCTGATTTTGGTTAAAACCTCCAGCAACCCGTAACGACTGCCATTAGATGTTTGTATGGCAACCGGGACCAACAGCTTAACGTTCTTTCCGAGGCACGACCAGACCAATGCAAATATTCTAGACTGATGTCACGCAAAACTGTGCTGTGTGTCATCGTACAAGCAGAGTTTACCGCGCAACTATCAAACCTACACACTGGCCGACATCAACCATCGGGCAGTTGACTGCCACACAAAACACCCATCGGATCAGATGATCCTCGAATTTCTATATATTTTTTGAGTGAACTTAACATCCTATTCCTCATACCCCTAGAGCAGTGGTTCCTAGCCTTTTTAATGTCACTACCCCTGTGACGTTAATGAAATATGAATGATGAATATTTGCACTGCGCGGGGATCGAACCCGCGCCTCTTTGCACAGCGGCCGCGTTCGCTACCGCTACGCCACGGAGGCTGTCACGCCGCAGAATCCAACTTTATGCGGATTAAACCACTAGGTGCTTACTAGTACAGACGACAGCACATCACGTTACTAGAATCTGTAAAATTTCTTTAATATATTTCAACTTTATCGCTATAGAATTAAGGCTCAAAGTTGAATGGGAATATTTGACAGTTTCGGGTAGCCTGACCTGCTGTCATCCGTACTTTATAAGAAGATAAGTAGGTCAAAAGTAGGTTTCCTATCTATTCTAATATATAAAGCTAAAGAGTTTGTTTATTTGAACGCGCTAATCTCAGGAACTACTGGTCCGATTTGAAAAATTATTCTTGCGTTGGATAGCCCATTCATTCAGGAAGGCTTAACGTGCTTTCCAAGGCACGGCGTGTTCTCGGCATGTAAAGATGTTCACCCATCCCTAGATCAACCGCGGCAAGCGTAGTAGGTATAACCTGATAAATCGACTTTTTTAATTACGTTTAGTCAAAATAAAAATCAAAGTTATTTATGCAAATTAGGCTGAGAATCAGCACTTTTTAAACGTCAATACTATAATAAAAATAAAAATATACGGACAAATCACACAGATTGAGCTAGTCTCAAAGTAAGTTCGAGACTTGTGTTATGGGATACTAACTCAACGATACTATATTTATAATAGATACATATACAATATGTAAAGAAAACCCTGTCCGATCCGTGAAGGTATTGTTAGGTATCGATAACTGATTCTATTAATGTCTACAAAGCCGGGCTAAACTTAAAAAAAAGATCCCCTGAAAAAATAAATATTATTTCGCAAAAAGAGGTAACTTAATACATTTGCGGTAAACAACCCTTCCGCGGGAGGCGGGGGACAGGGCACGCGGTACGTGGTTGCATCGTTATTCGCTCATAACAATACCGGTGTTGTCACTTTTTTAAAAATTACCAAATTTTGGGGAAGTTGGATTTAATTCGCGGGAAAAAAAAATATTATATCAAAATTCATTAGTATTGATGATTACGTAAAATTTTATATTATATTTGGTCATGTGTTTACCTAACATTTATTATCCTTACGGGTCGGACAGGGTTTTCTTTACATATTGTATAGATACTCGTAAACAGCCAAGACCCAGGCCAATCAGGAAAAGATCGTTTTCGATCATGACCTGGCCGGGGATCGAACCCGGGGCCTCCACGTCGCCGGCAGGCGTGTTGACCGCTGCGCCACGGAGGATGACAATACATAAGACCACTTCATAGTGCTTTCGCTGGGAAGAAGAAGTGGCGGAACAAACTCCCCAGCAGCACAGAGCTGTTTATTAAAAAAAAAAAAACACGACACAATACTTACTATCGTATAAACTTGGTTAACTAAGTCACGTGATTTTTTTGTTTACCTCTAGTTAACTAGCTAAACCGATGGAGTGTAATAATAACAATTTAATTAAATCTACCGCTCTGGCCTACTTCTCGTACATAGCAAAACCTATTAAACGATAATAATAATTTATATTAGCTGTTAACGGAATGGTACGCTGAGCAATATTACCTCCGTGCCGTCATTTACCGTTGTCGGTATTGGCGACACGTGTATTAGCTACCTGTGTACTGTGTAGAATCTACTATTTTGAGAATCTGATAATAAAATGAAGGAATCAGGAGGGCAGATCACTCGGTCTAGTTCCCCTGGATAAATTATTTCGCCTTAGTATTGTCAAAATAACTCCGCCATTAATCTGGAGTATAATTTTAGCTTATTTTAATTAGTGTTAGTTAGAGCAGTGGTGTGACTGTACAGTTTGTATAAGTCTACTTATACTTGTAGACTTGTACAGTCAGCAATGAAAGTCGATTTACACTTTGGTTTTCAAAATATTGTTACTGTAGGCCTAGTATGAGTTTTCAATACGAAACTCTATCGTCGATATCGAGTGCGTTTGGCGCTCTCATTGGTTGAGAGTTCTTACGACCTTGAAGCGGGCCAATCGCTGAGTCAAACGCGCTCGATATCGACGATCGAGTTTCGTAATGAAAACTCATACTAGGCCTACTGAGCGTTATATCTATACTTACTAATAATAAAGCCGAAGAGTTTGTTTGTTTGTTTGAACGCGCTAATCTCAAGAAATTCGGGTCCGGTTTGAAAAATTCTTTTTGCGTTGGATAGCCTTCTAATCCAGGAAGGCTTTAGGCTATATAACATCACGCTGCGACTAATAGGAGCGGACCATAACAAAATTTTATAATGTATGCTGTATATTTTGGGGGTTAAAATTAAATGTTGAATTAAAAATTAAATGATGATGATGATGATGATGGCCATCCTGCAGAGTCCACAATCAGTCGTTTAATAAAAAAATTTGAGACAACCCGGTCGGTGACCGATGAAGCAGTTCCTGTACGTCAAAGAACGCAAGATCGTCGGAGAATATTGTTGCCGTTCGAGACAGTGTGCGAGGAAAACCCAACCAATCTTCTATCTGCGACATTAACATGGCGAATTTTGCGCCGAGATTTGGTTTTTCATCCATACAAAGTTCAATTAACTCAAGAGCTAAAACCCAATGACCACAGGCAGCGCCATGTATTCGCTGATTGGGCGTTAGAGCATCTGGCAGCTGATCCTGCTTTTTCAAAAAAAAAAACTTCTTCACTGATGAGGCACTGAGATTTCTGGTTAAGCGGCTTTGTTAATAAACAAAATTGGCCGGAAAATTGTTTGGTGTGGATTTTGGTCCGGCGGTATTATCAGCCCTTATTATTTCTTCGAAGATGCGCAAGGAGCCGCGCTCACTGTCAATGGCGACCGATATCGGACGATGATCTTACAAACATGTGGTTCCAACAGGTTGGCGCCACTTGCCATACAGCACGGGAAACATTAAATTTATTGAAAGAGAAGTTCGAGGGCTTCGTCATCTCGTGTGGTGGCGACATCAACTGGCCCCCGAGATCGTGTGACTTTACACCGCTCGATTATTTTCTGTGAGGCTACGTGAAATCTCTAGTGTATGCAGATAAACCACAGTCAATTGCTGCCCTAAAGGCCAACATAACTCGCGTTCTTCGTGAAATTGAGTCCCATTTATGCGAAGACGTCCTTCAAAATTGATCCACCAGAATACACCATCTACAGCGAAGTCGCGGTGATCATTTGGCTGATATTATTTTCCACATATAATGTCATTGAATATTCTTTAAAATGTAATAAAAATTGTGGTAATATCACTTAAACAGATTGTTTTATTTCATTTTAATGTTCGAGCGCTCTTAATGAAAAACCCTGTACTTGGTCTTGTCAACCGCGAGTCGGAACTGTTTTTCAAGAGACGTAATGCCGGTTCACTCCCTGATGTTTCGCAGCTACGATTTTCTGATTCGTCCAGCGCGCCTCTTTTACCTTGCCCATCATAATCAGTTAATAATAATAATAAAGCCCTTTATTCCCAAATATAACATATTTCACTCTTGTTACATTCCTTATATTATAAAATAGCATGCAACAGACTGATCTGTTGCATGCTATTTTATTTAGTATAGTGCTGACACTATACTAAATTTTACAAAAGAAAATTGCTTATTACAGTTGCTCATTTATTAAATCATAATTTTTGGATTTATTGTGTAAAATTGTTATTTATTTACTTATATATTATTACAATGGGGTAGTTGACTAAAAAAAAAAAAAACTAAAAATGATATAATGAGTCCGTCAGTCAGGTTTCCAAAAAATACTAGGCACGTATTTTTCTTTTTTCATATAAATAAAAATGAAGACGACACAGTGCGTTGAAAACTTGTGTGACGTCACTGCACGCTACACTCTTTAGCGAGTAGTGACGTCACCAGCCACCACTTCTGATCTTTGATGCCTTTTATATTTGTAAATTTTTAATTATTTGATAAAACAAAATATACGTATCCAATATTTTCCTACAATCTGAATGACGGACTAAATAGAATCATTTTTTTTACCCAGGAAATATCCCTATTATGATGTAACATTTGTAGTGAATCGATTAACAAAATATTAAATGTACATATCTTAGTTTGAAAAGAAATAGAAAAAAATAAAATTAATAGTTACATACGTAGAACAATTGATTTAATAAATTAGTATAAGAACAATTTTTTATTTTTTAAGTTAAATTGATATTATAAAAAAAATATCTTCTTCTTCAACATATAGATGTCCACTGCTGGACAAAGGCCTCCCCCATAGTTTACCACGCTGACCGGTTCTGTGTTGCACGCATCCATCGGCTTCTCGCGACCTTCACCAGGTCATCGGTCCACCTTGCTGGGGGCCTCCCTACGCTGCGTCTTCCAGTACGTGGCCGCCACTCCAGAAACTTACTGCCCCATTGGCCATCGGTTCTACGAGCAATGTGCCCTGTCCACTGCCACTTAAGTTTAGCGACTCGCAGAGCTATGTCGGTGACTTTGGTTCTTCTGCGGATCTCCTCATTTCTGATTCGATCATGCAGAGAATCAGTTTTATAACAATACATATTTACATCTATTTATTACCATACTATTATATAATTTTACAAAACTGTTATTTATCCACTGCAGATTGCGTTTGCTTCTTTTAAATTTATTTACATTGATCATTTACATATTATTTACAATTGAAATTAAATTATTTATAATTATAATCGAAGCTACTGAATGTGCGTTGATATTGTTAAACGTCGGAATTGATATATATTATTATAATGATGACTAAAAGAGAAAAGTTTCTTAGGGTTGGTTTTCTTAATGTTGGTTTATTGGGTACAGGTCATGATAACTTGATTGGTGCATTCGACAGGCACTGTTTTGATGTGATGGCCATTAACGAGACTTGGTTGCAACCCGGCGAGGAAGGACGCGCTCCAGTGGTGCCGCGCTATTGTTTGCGTCACACGCCGCGGCCAGTGAGTATGCGGTCGGGTCGTGGTGGGGCCGTCGGTTTTTATTTGCGGCGAGGTTTGAGTGCGTGCACATGGACTGCTGCGATCGATCCAAGGTTCGAATCGGTCGAACAAAGGTGGTTAACAATCTCAATAAACGCCAAAAAAATCGCAATAGGCACAGCCTACCGACCACCATGGCAAGACCTATCCCTTTTCCTAGATGCCTTAACGGACTCCATTAGTTCACTGGAAAATTGTGACCACTACATTTTACTTGGCGACTTCAATGTTAACCTGCTAGATACGAATGGACTAAAAACTAAGAATATTAAAGAATTTTTAAATTGCCTCAGTCTGTCACAATTGGTCAAAACACCTAAGCATTTTACATCATCAAGTGAAACACTCATCGATCTCATATGTACTGACCTACCGGCAACTACAAAGGTGGTACCTTTGGGGTCAATCAACGGCCATTCGATTGTAGTGGGTGAATTTCACATTAAACGCGAGAAGATCAAACCCTACAAAGTAAAATGTTGGCCTCTTAAAAATGTGTGCGCAGAAAGTTTTAATTTAGACCTTTCATTTTTAGACCTTGGAATAATTTCATCGCTTGGCAATGTTAATGATATGATACATGCTTTAACATCCGTATAACTTCCCTATTCGATGTTCACGCACCGATCAAAACGTTTACTGTAAGGGAAAGGTCGTATCCTTTGATTACAGATACTATTAAAGTTATGATGCGTTTACGTGATGATGCACTTAGTAGTTATAGGAAGACGAAAGTCGATTCAAAAAAAATATATTACAAAGAGTTAGTGATTAATTCATTGTATAATGAAAAAGTAGGGTATTTTAAGTATAACTTAAATAATAAAATAAGAAACCCTAAATTATTATGGAAAAGTTTGAAATCGACCTCATCTCCCTATAAGCCCACGCAGGACTTACCGTTGCACTTTACAGATCCTGACGTAATTAATAAATGCTTTTTAACCGTCCCCGGTAATCCTGTGGCAAAAACTTCACTTATATACTACTATGAAAATCACAGACATAGTGGAGAAATTTTCGTAATCACTCCAGTGGAAGAGAACAATGTATCTCGCGTTATCTCTAATCTTAAAAGTAACGCTGAAGGTTACGACAACATTACCCTGGATATGATTAATATGACACTACCACATACGTTGACTATTATAACGCACATAATAAACTGCTCCATAGTAACATCTACATTCCCTCACCTATAGAAAATTGCCTCCGTTAGACCCTTGCCAAAAAATTCAAATCCTTGCACTCTAAAGGACCTACGTCCTATAAGTATATTACCATGTCTCTCCAAGGTATTAGAGAGAATAGTTAGTGACCAGTTAACTGTATTTTTGGAACGGAATAATATCCTACCTGATTTACAATCTGGTTTCAGAAAACAGCGCAGTACATCTACTGCTTTACTGGATGTTACTGATAACTCATCACCTTCTGTTGCTGAGTCTTTGCTTAAAGAAAATGTTAATGTTTGTAATTCGGAATTTCACTTTGAATATGTTACCAGTAAAGATATAATTAAAATCTTTCACACTCTCAATATAAAAAAGACTGCTGACCTATGGGGTCATTCGGTGGAAGTTGCGAAGTCTATTATTGATATTGTGGCACCCACTCTAGCGGTTATCTTTAATACTTGTATTGACTGTGGAGAGTTTCCTGATCTCATGAAAAATAGTAAGATAATACCTTTGTTTAAATCAGGCAGTACATCAGACCCCACAAATTATAGACCTATTTCTGTACTACCTACCTTTAGTAAAATTTTTGAGAAATTAATTTTAAACCAAATGCTAAGTTTTTTTAATAAACATAAATTACTACATAGCAAACAGTTCGGTTTTACAAGGGGTCGTTCAACTACTGATGCCGGTGTTGAACTTCTATGTCATATCTACAATGCATGGGAGGATAAATGCGATGCCTTGGGCATTTTTTGTGATTTGTCCAAGGCATTCGATTGCGTTCTTCACGAGACGTTAATCAGGAAACTCCGCCACTACGGGATCAGGAACTCTGCATTGGATCTTATTACATCCTACTTGAGTGGTAGGATTCAAAGCGTTGACGTTAATGGAAAAAGATCATCCGGATCTTTAGTAACAATGGGAGTCCCACAGGGGTCAATTCTTGGTCCCTTTTTGTTTCTTGTTTACATTAATGACCTGCCGTACCTCATAAAGGATAATCACGATATAGTGTTGTTTGCAGATGACACTTCACTTTTATTTAAACTTAAACGTCAGCAGCAGGTCACTGATGATGTAAATAGCGCGATCTCCAAAGTAGTCCACTGGTTTAATGTTAATAACTTACTTTTAAACGAGAAAAAAACCAAATGCATTAAGTTTACTCTACCTCACGTCAGGCAGGTGAAAACTAAAGTGTTGATAAGGGGCGAAGAATTGGAATCTGAAGACAGCACAGTGTTCTTGGGTATAACTCTGGATGCTAAGCTTCAATGGGGTCCCCATATAGAAAAATTGTCAAAAAAACTAAGTTCTGCTGCATACGCAGTTAGAACAATTCGTAATTTGACTGATATTGAGACGGCCCGTTTAGTGTACTTTGGCTATTTCCATAGCGTAATGTCGTACGGCATTCTGTTGTGGGGAAATGCCACTGATATTCAGACAATATTTGTTTTGCAGAAACGAGCTGTTCGTGCAATTTATAAATTAAGTCCAAGACACTCTCTCAGAGAAAAATTTAAAGAAATTAATGTACTGACCGTGCCGTCTCAATATATTTATGAAAATCTTTTGTATGCTCACAAAAATATAAAATTGTATAAAAAATACAGTGATGTCCATAGTATAAATACTAGAAACAAGCACAAATTTATTGTACCTACAACAAGGCTCAAGAAAATAGGTGGCTCTTTTAGATGCCAATGTATACATTTTTACAATAGACTTCCAGAGGTGGTTCAAGATCTGAGCCTGAATAAATTCAAATGCTTCATTAAACGTAAGTTGTGTCAGAAAGCATTTTATAGTGTTAAAGATTATATTGACGACAAAAAGGCTTGGGCTTGAGCTGCGTCCGATTTCTATGCTTAGGTACACTGATTGTTCTTTGATTTTTCCTCTCGTAGTTTAAATTTGCAATTGTTTGTTTTTTCTTAACTCAAAGCCAGTACACACTATGTAGCCAGGCATATTGTACGTTACGAAATTGCATCGCTGACAGGGGTATTCGGCACTGGTGCAGCTGCACAGGAGCTAAACTTAGCATTCGGGAACACCGTTGGAGCTGCTGAACCTTGGACAAAACTGTCTTTGCATTGTGTAGATTCAATTTCTTAGTATTGTATAATTGCATGGAACACGTGTGAGCACGATCTATTTGCTGTAAAGCATCTATTTGTTGGGTTAGTCGTTTATTGACTTGATAGTGCTATGGCTGTTGAGAGTATGTCATGCTCACTCAAATGTCTCGCTGGTGGTGGCGTGTGTGTTGGGTCATTAGGTTCCCTTCAATATGGTTGAGCTGAATGATGCTGATCCATACGTCATGTTCGTGAACGGACGCCGTCAGAGGGGACTGGTCATCTCTTAGCTGCTACGGCGTATTTTAATTTCTGAATTGTTGTTTTTTTTCCATAATGGACGCTCTCAGCGTACAATATATTTCTGCATCGTTCTCACACGATTTATTTCAAAATGAATGATGTAATCAAATATTTGTATCAATAGCTTGATATTTTAAAAGAGTGTCCATGGAGTTTCTTGCCCGTTCTTCTCCATAGGTACCTACTTTTTGGAATGGGCGACTAGCTTCACCTTACTGACTGACCGAACTTCTGACAATTCAAAAGTGCCTGTAACTGGTTTATTTGAAATAAATGCTTTGATTTTGATTTTGATATATTATCTGCCCAAGATCGAGGAATGTGCTCATTACTGGTTTTACTCGATTTTTCCGTGCATTTGACGCAATAAATATTTGGCTTTTACTATCAAAGTTAAGTTACTATGGTTTCGATGTCAGCGCTGTGCAATGGTTCCGCAGCTATCTGACTAATAGGGAGCATTTGGATGACGGAACTACCCTCAGATCGACACGTTCTTCTGTAGACAGAGGAGTCCCGCAAGGCTCCATATTGGGCCCGATTCTTTTTATTTTGTATAGTACGGATATTGTGAAGTGTCTCCATAAATGCAAGTACCATATACAGTATGTTAAGAAAACCCTGTCCGACCCATAAGGATAATAAAGGTTAGGTAAATACATGACCAAATATAATATAAAATTTTACGTAATCATCATAGTACCAATACAAATGAATTTTGAAATAATCTTTTTTTCCCGCGAATTTATTCCAATTTCCCCGAAATTTGGTAATTTTTAAAAAAGTGACAACACCAGTATTATTATGAGCGAATAGCGATGCGACCACGTGCCGCGTGCCCTGCCGCCCGCCGCCCGCGGAAGGGTGCTTTAACGCACATTTATTAAGTTACCTCTTTTTGCGAAATAATACTTATTTTTTTAGGGGGTATTTTTTTTTAGGTTTAGCCAGGTTTTGTATGCATTAGTAGAATCAGTTATCGATACCTAACAACACCTTCACGGGTCGGACAGGGTTTTCTTAACATACTGTATACGCCGACGATGTCCAATTTTATATATCGTTTAGACCAGACGAGTACAATAGTGCAATTAAGGATCTTAACGATGATCTTCAAAGAATCGCCGCCTGGTCGGAGGAGAACTGCCTGTCGTTAAATCCAATAAAAACTAAATATATAGTATTTGGCACAAGGAAGCAGTTGACTCGATTACCAGTGACATTTGACTTAAGACTTATAGGCGAACCAAATGAGTGGGTGTATGAAGCGCGGAATCTAGGTGTCATTATGGACAAAGACCTGCGTTTTGAGAAACACATAGCAGACTCGGTTAGAAACTGTTTTTACCGCCTAAAAGTATTGTATAACATGAGGCCTTATTTATCAGTAAAACTAAGGGAGCAGCTAGTAGAAACCTTGGTTCTGTCCAGGTTGAATTATGGTGACACAGTTTACGGCCCGCGCCTATTAGCTCGTACTGACCGCCTCATACAAAGGGTACAAAACGCCTGTGCTCGATTTTGTTACGATATTCCTCGCAGAAGTAACACCTTTTCTTAATAAGCATTTTATGCTGAAGATGAAGTCCAGACGCAAACTGCACTTGGCTTGCCTTTTGTTTGGTGTGGTGAAATATAAAAAACCGGACTACCTTTATAACAAGCTGAGTTGGGTTGCGAGTAGACGGGAATGCGGGAGGCAAAGTTCGCAGCAGCTCTCGACTCAGTCTCAGGGTTCAGCTGCTTTTAGAGATAGCTTTCGCTATGCGGCGTCCAAAGTATGGAACAACTTACCACCACCGATTAGGATAGTAAACACAATAGGTGCTTTTAAACGACGGTTGCGGCAGTATCTCATAGAATTGCAGGGGCAGTTAGACATGGTCACACTAAATGTGTCAATTATATGATGAAGTCCGGCTCACCTGCTTACAGCGTTCTGCGATGATGCCGCAGTTCGCGTGTTGAATAAATTATGGCAGGCATTCGTTTTGAGACTTTGTGTTTTTTTACGAAGTTAATATGTATTTGTTTTTTTTTGGGCCGCATTTTTTGGGTTTTAATTTAATTTATATTTATTTACTGGTATAGTTTTGTTTCTATTTTACTATTGATAATCACATTTTTATACATATACATATGTCATTGTTTTTA
Source organism: Sesamia inferens (assembly GCA_037179545.1). Taxonomy (NCBI): domain Eukaryota; kingdom Metazoa; phylum Arthropoda; class Insecta; order Lepidoptera; family Noctuidae; genus Sesamia; species Sesamia inferens. The sequence continues at coordinate 31,061,323 of CM073922.1, read as the reverse complement.
TATAACATAAATTTATTTTATTAAGTATATTTTATTTTTGTTTTTATTTTCTTTATCCTTTTCTTTATTGCATACACAAGTCACGTTGCTGTGTACAACTGTTTTAATAATAATAATAATTTATTTCAGACGTAGTCCATATAATGTTAGTCATACAAAAATTGAAATACAAATAAAACCTTATAAATCTATTGTTAGTACACAAAACAGAAATACAACACAATCAAATGGAACCGCACAGAAGTTCCAAGTTATGCCAAGCCCAGGACGCGACCACCCGTAGTGTGTAGTCGCATCCAGTGCCGCCACATCGGCGAGTCCCAGCGGTCCACGAAAACATTCAGAAGACTGTTCGGGCTGGCCCGCATTCGCTTCATGAGAGATGCACAGCGCTTTCGCATGATGGCATGGAAACCATCCACTCTTTTCTCAGCAAACATTGCTGAAGCGCTGCAGCAGCGCCGTAGTCCGAACAGTATTCTGAACGCATTACTATATTGGACTCGCAGAGCGGTGCATGTACGCTGCGTGTACTTAGTCCACAGGCTGCAAGTGTAGAAGGACTGGCAGAAGGCCTTAAATAACGTCACCTTGACTTGTTCGGTACACCGTCCAAACCTGCGGGCCAGCATGTTACAGCGCACAGACAGCGCCCTGCGTTCCCTCTCCAAATCAGAGACCCAGTGACCCAGATATTTGAAACTAGACACTCTGTTTAAGGTGGCACCGCAAAGATACAGAGGAGGCACACTAGCGAATGATTTGTTACCAGCCTTAAACACCATCACTTCACTCTTCTTTACATTATATCTGAGTCCATGGGCTCGTGCATATCTTTCACAAACTTCTAGCAGTTTACGCATGGCACTAATCGACGGGCTCAGCAGCACCATGTCATCCGCGTAGCTTATATTATTGACGCACTGTCCATCTATATGGCACCCTATGCCCGCTCTGCTGAGCTCGCCGATAAGCTCATTCATGTACAAGTTAAAGAGACGAGGAGAGGTTAACCCCCCTTGCCTCACCCCGCACTCCAACCCATACATGTTCGAGTGTGTGCCTGCCCATCGCACAGTATTCCTTTGGCTCGAGTACCAATATCTCAAAATAGCGATAACATTACCTGACACGTCCGTTCCATTTTTCAATTTTTGCCACAACACGTCATATGACACCAAATCAAATGCCCTGGATAAGTCCAGGTAACAGGCATAGACCGGCGTACTCCTGTCTGTATAATACTGTACAGTCTGCTTGAGGCACAGAATGGCACTTTCAGTCGAGAGACCAGGTCTGAAACCAAATTGAGCATCATGAAGCTTTATGTGCCTATCCATGTGTTTGTCAAGCAGACTGTCCAGTTGAAAACCAGCGTCAGGCACTAATTGTCTGACATTTTTGCTGAACTGGGCCTTTTTGGCGCAGCCGGGAGGCACACATTCCTGCTAGTTTTCTATATTAATTTGTTGTATCACAATTTACTTTATTTTATTATTACTATTTTTTTTACTTTTTAATGTTTGCAATTGCCGCGATTGCAAATGCCAACAAAAAAATTTTGGAATCCGAAGTGGTGTGCGAGAATGACCGCCAGCTTCATGTAATCTTCCTCTTTTAGTTTGTTCACTAACCAACAATTCGTGGTCAGATTGTAGCCTTTGAACCATTTGAATAACCGTAATATTGGGTTGTCACTTAGCGATATTTTGAAGAGTACGGTCCTGTCTAGGAGTGGTGATGTGATTTCTGCCTGAACGCCGTTCAGCAACATAGCCTGTAGCACGATAACGTGACTTTAACCTGGAGATTACATTTTGGGAGGCTTACAGAGTTTCAAAGACCATACGTTGTATAGCGCCAGCTTCCAACATGCCTACAGCTCTAATCTGCTCTTCCCTTGTTAAATGTCGACGTGACGGAACAATAAAGCTCACTATACACCAAAGCCGCCGGCTGTGCCGCCCGGCAGCACAGCCCGCCGACACAATCCGGCTTATGTTGAAAGAAGCATGTCGGCAACCTTCGCCCGTGCGTGTTGCCCGCCGACACGTCGGTGGTTTGCCGGCGCCTAGCGTACGTAAGCGCTCAGTTCAGCTGTAGTGCCGTGCTAATATTTTAACTGCCAAACAAGTTTCTGATGTCGAATCGCTGACAAGCCACTGGCAAAGTTTTACGTATTGCAATGACTGAAGCCGCCAACCTAACACGCAGGCAAACTGTTGCCGACATAATATTCCGCTGGGCCGGGTTTTGTGTGTAGAGTGCTTAAATGTAACACACGTTTAAATTACAATGAAGAAAGTTTGTGATCCTTTTAATTTTTCAAAATTCCACTGTTATATTGTAACATGAACTAACTTTTCGACCGCCAAATTTAAATAAACGTTATTCTTTTGTGTCAAAATGAGTTTTTGTTTTTTATTTTTTTCAATTTCGAAAGAGGAGGTACATACAAACTTTTTTTTATACTTTAAATAGTTTTTAAGTTAAAAAGTCTTTGAAAAAAAGACATTGCCGATGTGTGTACTCTGAGAATTGATACCAATAAGATCGGTTTCTTAAATTCAGATCGTAGCAGACACCGCATTACGTAGGTCAATGACTTTTCATGTTACTTGAAAATTGAAATACAATTTGACAAGTTCGGCTTCTGGTATTAATGTATTAAAAATTCTCAAAACTTTCGAACATGTACCTAGAGATAGGATCGGGATGAGAAGCCTTTCCAATATCTTTTGGTATCATCTAAAGGAGCCGTGCCATTGATATATACAATATGTTAAGAAAACCCTGTCCGACCCATAAGGATAATAAAGGTTAGGTAAACACATGATCAAATATAATATAAAATTTTACGTATTCATCATAGTACCAATACAAATGAATTTTGAAATAATCTTTTTTTCCCGCGAATTAATTCCAATTTCCCCGAAATTTGGTAATTTTTAAAAAGTGACAACACTGGTATTATTATGAGCGAATAGCGATGCGACCACGTGCCGCGTGCCTCTTTTTGTGAAATAATATTTATTTTTTTAGGGGGATTTTTTTTTTAAGTTTAGCCCGGTTTTGTATGCATTAGTAGAATCAGTTATCGATACCTAACAACACCTTCACGGGTCGGACAGGGTTTTCTTAACATACTGTATAATATACCCTTACCGTTACATGTTGTATTGGTAAATCCCTTCTGAATTTACTAGATTACGCCCAAGAGCTTTGAAATTCGCTTTGTACCCGCGCGGCTACGTGGTGGTTTGCGGTTAGGGTTGCCATATTGAAATTTAAAAGCCCAACAATAAATACGTCATTTGCAAAACAGTTCCTTTTCTGAATATTTGTTTCACCATGTTTCTTATTTGAAAACCCCTATTAGTGACATGTCTGGTCTGGTCGGTTCGGAGTTCGGTCAAGTTCGGTCGTATCGGGAAAAGTCCGGAAGGGCCAAAAAGCTGGGCATTAGTAGTCACGGACGGATAGGTGCCCTGATCGTGAGAGCCCTTTCTTATATGTAGAGAGAAGCTTTGACTCCCAGGGCAGTAAAAATAAGGGCCAAGCGGATTATTAAAACATCTACGAAACGAATGTACAGGCAGCCCCGGTAGCCCGGTACTTACGGCATATTAGGTTCTCGAAATACACGACGTAAATCGAGACATATTTTTTACCTCATGTGAAGTTGGTGGTGTCACCCCATAGTATGTAACAAACAATAAATTTTATATGATAAAGGACGTGTATCTATACTCGTATCATATTATGGATATTATTGGATCGATATGTATATGGGTATCATTTATAATACTGAAGAAATAACAATAAAAACTATGACAGAAAAGGTACTGTTATACAATTAAAATTTCTTCTTTCTAGATTTGGCAGCTGCAAACACAGCACTAACTTCATCGAAATTTATTTTTTGTATTGCCTCGTGTTCAATGGCTAATATCCCAAGATTACTAAGCCGCGATTGGGTCATTGTAGCCGGCAAATAGTTTAATAATTAGGTAGTAATTAAGTGGAGTAGCACTGGTAGTTTCAAGACGGGAATTGTGGGCAATGAGAGATGCAGAGACCTTTCTCTCTCACCATATGAGCCAATGCTCCATCAGGATCAACCAGCGGAGGCAATGTGGGCCAAGAAAAGTTCGCCTCGACCGATTTGGCAAGGGACCAGAAAGATCTGCTACCGGATGGCTGCGCAGAGAGTTTGTTGCTAATTAATATGAGCAATGCGGTCGAAGCGAGCCTTCTTAAGCGCCTTTTTGTAGGACTTGGCAACACGATTAAAGGCTTTCTTCTTTGAGCTAACATCCGGAGCTCTATGGTCCCAAGCCTTAACCTACTTTAACCCAGATGACATGATGACATTGCGGCGGCGACTTTGCGGCGGCGACTTTGCCACGGCGACTTTGCCACGGCGACTTTGCCACGGCGGCTTTGCCGCGGCGATTTTGGCACGGCGACTATGATCCGGCGACGTTTCGGCGGCGACTTTGCGGCGTCGACTTTGGCACGGCGTCATTGACCCCCGAAGTTACGGCGGCGACAGTACGTGGCGACCGTGCGGCGTCGACTTTGAACCGGCGACTTTGCCGAGGCAACTTAAGGGCGGCGACTTTGCGGTGTCGACTTTGCCGCGGCGGATTTAGGGCGGCGACTTTACGGCTGCGACTTTGGGGGTGACTTTGACGCGGCGATTGATTTGATTTCCTGCCTGTGGTGACTTTGCGCCGGCGACATTGCCCCGGGAATTCGGTGTCTGTCATTTGCTGAATTTAGGGCGGATAAAAACATGTTTCTTTTTAAATATGCATTTTTTTTTTGCGCACTAAAGAAAATATTCCCTGTATCATCATGATAAAACATAACGTCTGCTGAGTTTATTTGTAAAACTGAATTTGTACGTCACGGACACAGAAACTCAACTAGGGCTTAACTCTGGATGGGGACTATACGGAGGCGACTTTACGGCGGCGACTTTGGCACGGCGAATTTGCAACGGCAACTTTACGGAGGCGACTTTGGCCCAGAGACTTTGAGGCGGCGTCTTTGGCCTGGTGACTTTGAGGCGGCGACTTTCGCCCGGCGACATTGGGGCGGCGACTTTGTCGTGGCTATCTAGCCGCGGTGACATTGCCAAAGCAACTTTGCCGCGGCGACTTTAAAAAAGAAAGAAAGAAGAAAGAAATATTTTTATTCTGCACAAACAAAACGCACGTTACAACTTGATATCACAAAATACATAATATTAATAAAAAGAAAAAAGTACTAGAAAAAATATCACCAAAAGTCTCGTACTCGAACATGCAAATTACCAAAATTATGCAATGCAACGTTGATTTGTTGTCAAAGCCAGGGCCATAGACAGCACAAATTATTTGACAATTAGAGCCGGCTGTCATCCTTAAGGCGCCTGCGACACTAGGTGATGACAACAAACCAAACACAAACATAAAAATACAAAAAAGATAATTGCAGAGTGAAGAAAACAATTAATTGTATTACATAACAAATACCAGTTAAACTGTGCGTCGCATCTGTGTAAGAAAAGGTCGTTGCTCAGCAAAATGCTGTGACTTCAGACGAATCTATTGTTAACAGCGCTGGTTTTCAGCAACCACCTCTTGGATGACGTCATGATGTCCCAGCGAGTGAGACAATATTTCGGGTAGGTAAGTATAATTTTTACTCAGGAATAATAAGTGATAATCTATGCGAGGATAGTATGTAAATATAGAAAAATGTGTATGAATATTGTGTATAGTGTGGTGTGTTTTCTTATTAGGTACATAAGTATCTTTCATTACTTTGTATAAATACAGAATTCTACATTTTTAGATTTCAACATGGGCGTCGATGGCGGCCATTTGCAACGGAAACTGTTCGTAACATTATACGTATGGAGCATTTTGTAACTCAATTGTGTGGTAATAATTAATTCTAATACAAATTATTTCCGTATATATTTATTTAATGGTAATAGTAATCAAACAATGTAAACATTGATGCATGTTGGCTTGGATGCGCGTGCGACAAACCACAAATTTTTGTTTGTGTTTGTTTAAACTGTACTCTCACGATTTACAATTGGATTTACTTTTTATATCTTTTTTTTATTAGGTTTTTTATTTTTACTGTATTACCGGTTTGGTCTGTACCACGACGCCGGCTGTCGCTGAAAACCAGCGCTAGGCTTTGTTTTTGCATAGAGTCGCAGCATAATGCTGAGCGACAGCCATTTTGCGTGGATGTGACACATGTTTCCCTCAACTATTTCTTATTTTTTATGTTTTTGTAAACTCTTGAGTCTTATTTATTGCAAATAAACGGTTTTCTTTCTTTCTTTCATTTGCATGGCATGGCGATTTTACGGCGGCGACTTTACGGCGGTGACTTTGAGGCGGCGACTTAACCATGGCGATTTTACTGCGGCGACTTTGGTGCGGTGACTTTGCCACGGCGATATTACGTCGGCGACTATGGGGCGGCGACTTTACGGCAGAGACTTTTGCACTGCGACTTTACTGCGGCGTCTTTGCCACGGCAACTTTGGGGCGGCGACTTTGGCAATGTGCCATTAGAGCGGCGACTTTATGGCGGCGACTTTGGCAAGCCAACGTTGTGGCGGCGACTTTTAGGTGGCTATTTGGTACGGCGACTTTAAAGTGGCGACTTTACGGCGGCGACTTTAAAGCTGCCACTTTATGGCGGAGACTTTAGCACGGCGACTTTACACCGGCGACATTGTGGTGGCGACTTTAGGGCGGCTACTTTATAGCGTCGACTTTAGAACGGCGACTTCAGGGCGGCGACTTTGTGGCGGCGACTTTGCCTAGGCTATTTAACGGCGGCGACATAGGGCCGCCTACTTTGGGGCGGCGACTTTACGGCGGCTACTTTCTTATTAGGTACGTAAGTATTTTTCATTACTTTATATAAATACCGAATTTTCATTTTTAGATTTCAAAATGGGCGTCGATGGCGGACATATGCATGGCACGGCGACTTTACGGTGGCGACTTTACGGTGGAAACTACGGCACGGCGACATTACGGCAGCGACTTTGGCATGGCGACTTTGATCCCGCAACTTTGCCGCGGCGACATCGGGGCGGCGACTTTGCGGAGCCGACTTTGCCGCGGCGACTCTAGGACGGCGACTTTACTGCGGTGACTTTGGTGCGATGACTTTGCCGCAGCGACTTTGCCTCGGCGATTTTACGGTGGCGACTTTGTCCGGTGACTTTGCCGCGGCGACTCTCGGGCGGTGACTTTACTGCGGCGTCTTTGGCACGGCACTTCGGCCCGGCGACTTTACGGCAAATTCCTAGTTTATTCGACAATTCAAATTCAGAATTCAGTTCTGACATTTCAAATGTGCCTGTAACTGGTTTATTTGAAATAAATGCTTTGATTTGATTTGATTTATTGCGGAACCCTAAAAAGAACAGAATACTACTATATATATACAGTATACATATGCATATCTCTCTGTAGCGATTACGGTGTCGGGTCGGCCACGCTTACACGAATTCGATGCTTTTTCCCCATCCAACAAGTGCTTATTGTCGCTAAAGAAATTTTTACTTCAAAAATATGACAGCCGTGATTGTTTTTTTTTTAATAATTATATTATAGTGCTTGATCGCACTCAAAAAACTGAGTGAATAGGAAATAAGACGACAGTTGGGCGAGGTGATGCAATGTTTAACCCAGAGGGAGATTGATCTGGAGACCCTCCACGACCAAACTCCCGACACAATAACATTTGGCGCATCATACCCGGCACACATCGAAACACAACTGCTCAGACCCGTCCTCCGTACTGCTTCACCAGACATCATGCCGGAACATGACGAATAGCTTGGCGGCAAGACTTTGTCTGGTGGGTGGTAACTTCTGCCGGCAGCCGATATTATGGCCTACCTACGATTGATTGACCGATTGTAATTATTCTGACCCATAAATTTGAATAAAGTCTTCTATCATTATGTACATATTATATACAAAACAAGTATTTTCGACATTAAATCGTTCAAAGTGAAGTTAGATACGTTTACTACCCGAGTTCTCTCTGAGACGCTTTTGTTTTACGCATTACACATCTTCCTTTATGCGCCTCACATTTTGAAGGTTGTTTATTCTGAAGGTGTTGTGATATTTTGATGCGCCAAAAGCGCTGAAAGCTGAGAAGCTTTCAGCGCTTTTACATTTCTCTGTGTGTCATAACTTTCTACTTTGTTAAAACTCGCGTGGATCGTGTCGGTGCCACCTCTGCTTTTGCCGTGCTTGGAGCACGGCAACCATTGTCAAATTATAAACCTCATATTTGCATATTTTATTTATATATTATATACTTTAATAGTATTTACACCGTTTAATAATATACAGTAATGCGATTCGTCGTGTTCCGGCATGATGCATGGTAAAGCCGTCCGGAGGATGAGTCTGAGCAGTTCTGTAGCGATAAGCGATGTTTGCCGGATACAATGCGCCAAATGTTGTTGTGTCGGGAGATTGGTCGTGGAGGGTCTCCAGATCAATCTCCCTCTGGCGCAGCATCGTTGGTCGTGTTGTTGGGTTTAGCATTGCATCACTTCGCACAACTGTCGCCTCCTTTCCTATTCACTCAGTTTTTTTGAGTAAATAGGCTCGTTAATAAACTAACGCGCTTAACCATTACTGATTGCATCAGTCCTTACCATCAGGCGGAATTATACAAGCACTAGTTTATAATTATGAAAAAAAGATACATTAAATAGAATATACATTCAACACTACAAAATATATACAATGGGCGGCCTTATCGCTAATGCAATGTCTTCCAGGTAACCTTAAACTTTTACCTTGTTTTCGACTGTCGTTTAACCAAATGAACATTCCAGTTTCAAATACCGCCTTTTCTAATTTATCACATAAATCACCCAAAAACATATTAACTCGGCAATCTACACATTCTGCGTAGGCTCACGTATCACACTTTCTGTCTTCGAGACTTGGGAGTACTCACAGCCAAATTAAATTCCAGAATCGAGATCCTCCATTACGGTAGGTTCGACTTGCAGGGTCTTCATTTGGGAGTTATTATCTGACATATGTTGTCTGTGTGTAACTGAAGGTTGAAGGGACCTGCGGAGTAGTTGCGTAACATACTTTCATTATCTATGGATGAGTTTTTTTTGGCGGGTAAGTCAAGCTGAGTGTCACGCTCATTTGTCATTGGACTTTTAAAATTATTTATAGTTGTTGTTTACTAAATAAAAGCGCGTGATTTATGTAGTAAAAGTGCATTCAGTGAATAATTTATAAAGAACATTGAAATATTGTAGCATAGTGGCCACATCATGACTTTGTCCCAAATCTTCCTCCGAGTCGGTTCACGCGGGAAACGAAAGGAGATAGCTTTAGGTTAGGTTAAGTTAGATTGGGATAGTTGAAAATTTCCGTGTGCAGTTTCTAGACTGCCATCGGACGCGTCCCCCGGTGGCGGATAGGGGAACGGCCCCCAGATATGGGGGTTACCGGTTTACCGGCGCGGACCAAAACCAGAAGTGGGGACCGCTTCGGCGGTCACACGTGCGGCGGGTCGGCCACCACTTCAGGTGGCTGACTTGACCCGAACTCCGGGTCATCGTCGGACAACCCGGGCTCCTCACTGAGAGGAGCTGGGGGTCCCGCTTGCCTACGTACAAGCGAGTGGGGTCAAGAGGAAGGACACCTCGCTAAAAAACCCTTCGCTGCTGCGTCTTCTCGCACAAGAAGACGTACCTAGCCAGGCCCCGCCGTATGGGGGGACCATTGTGGGCCCGCCTTTTAGGTGGGAATCGCCGGCGGGGGATTGGTAGCGCAGGCTCTGCTATTTCCCAAGACTCCGCCACTCAGGCGATCTCGTTGTGCCGCTGTGGTTTTAGTGGGTATTCCCGGCTAGGGCTGGGCGAGTCCCACACACGCCCTTCGGGGTATGGTGCGTAAAGGCATTTCCACAGCATCAAAAAAAAAGGATAGTTGAAAATTAATTACTGAAGATATGGCAGTATGGTCTTATGGACCTTAGCCGGTTCCAAATGGAACAACCAAAAAAAAAAAATATCTTTGGATTTTATTTTGACAAGTTAATAACGTTCATTAAGGGTTTTGGCGGGAAAGTCAAGCTGAGTGTCACGCTCATTTGTCATTGGACTTTTAAAATTATTTATAGTGTTGTTTACTAAATAAAAGTGCGTGATTTATGTAGTAAAAAGTGCATTCAGTAAATAATTCATAAAGAACACTAGAACATCGCAGCATAGTGGCCAAATCATGACTTTGTCTCAAACCTCCATCGTAAGACGGGTCACGCGGCCGTCTTTTTCGACATGAACAATTCATTACATGACATTGGCTAAATGCACATACCGTGCGTAGCCATAAAAGAAAGAAAGAAAGAAAACAACCATTACGTTAACGTTATTGAGCAGACGAATAATTCTAACATATCACTTCACTACATAGTATAAAACAAAGTCGGTTTCTCTTTCCCTATGTCCCTATGTATGATTAAATCTTTAAAAGTCCGCAACGATTTTGATGCGTTTTTTTTAGATAGATAGATTAAAGGGGAAGGTTTATATATACAATAATAAAAAGTAATCCATTCATTAAATAGTAGAGACATAGGTACTATTATTTTTGAGGTTTCTAATGTGATATCGTAAATAATTTCATTTTTTCCTCGTTTGCAGTGGAACGCCCTATAAGATTTATCAAAATAATGTACTAAATATTGTGCGTCCGTCGCCTTACATCAGGTTCAGCTGAAAACCAGCGTCAGGCACTAGTTGTGTGGCATTTTTACTGAACTAGACCTTTTTGGTGCAGCCGCGAGGTACACTTTGATGATAATTTTTACATCAGGGTTTTTGACTATATATTTGATTTTTATTTGTTGCTGCCTGATGTATGTTTGTTTTAAATGTATTGTGTGTCTTTATGTCTGTGGTGAATAAATGTATTTTTTTTCTTTACACATTGAAAAAGTGGGCGATGGTATATGTCTATTTCTTTTGGATATCCCACAATAACACGTTTTTGACATTTACTTTTTACGACAAATATTGACTAATTTTCGAAGCGATTTTAACCAAAATAGCATTAATCCTTATAGAATGTAATACCTTAAATACATTGTTGTTTTAATATAGATCTATAGCGCCCATTACACCATATTATTTAAGTAAATATTTTCCAAGGTATTACAGATTTAAAAATTGCGGGGCGTCGCGTTTGCGACGGTACCGACCGGCCGGGGCGGCGGGAGCGTCGGGCAGCTATGTTTTTTTATACAACGTTGACAGTTTTTCTGCACTCGTGCGAAGACGGGGCGGGTCGCTAGTGTAATATAAAGCAATATTTTTTCTTTGAAATAAATGTATTTTCTTTGTGACTTTTTTGAATTTCTTTGTAGCAGCCCAGTGTCTGGATATGTGCCCGGATGTTGGCAATAAACTCGCCTCTTATTGGGAACCAAGGCGTGATGTTACGTTACCTATATAATTACATAATTGCTTGCCTCTGTGGCTGTTCACAAAGTCATTAATGAACTTGATTGAATAAACAAAAAGGAAAATAACCTGAAAGGACCTTTCTCTTTAAAATGCCCTTTAGAAAGAAAATGTGAGACCATAGGGGTCAAGATTGTGTGTGGGTTGAAAATGTGCTATTTTTGTGTTAATGGATACGTGGTCAAGGATAAATGTCGGATAGTTTCATAATAAAGAAGACGGATTCGATTTTTTTAATGTGATCCTAGCTGACAGTAAGCAGCGATGCAAACGTTGATGGCAAAACCCGTTCCCCAGCAAAGGGAACATTAAAAGCTGATTGATAATAATGTAAACTTGCCATATTAATACAATATGTGCCGATCATGTACTTCAATACTCCCTTAACACTTAATTAATTTGGGAAGCAATCATAAAAGAGTTTGCTTCCCCCGAGACTTCATAATATCTATGTTTGGGACGATAAGTGGAAATATTTTTTGGGTTCTGTCCCAATGGATTTTATTGATTTAATGGTTTTTACTAGGATAATTTAAGACATTGGACCCTTATGTCATGTTCGGGTACTTACCCTAATTTGTGGGAAGGGTAACCTATTTTTAGGGTAACACGCGTGGGTAGTTTTTATGTAAGAAAATATGGTTTTTGCGTTTTAGGTTAGTAAGAACGCAAAATATTATAGCTTTGACATATTTTGTTGGTATTTGGTAGATTTGTGTAATATACAACATGTACATTAAATTAATTAACGCACTTCCTGAAAATAGTTTGTTCAGAATTGTTTACGGAATCGGTTTATATAATTTTTAATATAGGTTATTGTTTATCCCAAAAATAATTTAAACTACGGAAATTGTGGTCATATTATCCTTGTTGTTTGTATAGATATAGGTATAGAATAAAATTGCAATTTTACTTGTATTCATACAGATTTAATCAATCATTAAAAAATAAAGAAAACAACCGTATTCCAAGGACATTAAGGTCTTCGTTCTCCAAGAATTAACTAATTTAATAAATAACAATGCATCCTAAATGTTAAATTAAAACTTCAGTGTATGTATTATGATTACATATAACATAATGTTACGGGCTAGGGGTACTAAAATACCGGTTAAGGGTTACGAAATTTATTAGCAACGAAAGTACAGTCGATTGTAGGCAATGACAAGTAGAATGTTGCTGATGTTGCACCGAAGTCTTCCCTTACGTCCACGAAGTCCGTGTCGTAAACACACAATAACACTACAAATGTTATTTCACGTAGTACTCACAGTTCTCGTTACAGTTGTCGCAGTAGGTATTCTCAAAGATCGCTTCTTAAGTGTCGCTGGTTTCGTATCGGTAGTCAAGTGTAGACTGACTCGGCGCCGGCGTAGCGGCGCTATATATAGGCCAGCTGATCGACCATTCCAGAATCGTCTAGACGTAATAATAATAGCGCATAACTTCGAGTACATTCAGTAAGTACCTACGGTAATTCCCGGAAATAGGTTTCTAGAAATTTCGATGTCGTCACTTAGTTGACAAAATTGATAAAACCTGTACCATTCGATAGGCCACCTTAAGTCTAGGAATGCGTTTTTATATTACACCTAGACAATGTCTAGATCTCGAGTTACAGAGCTTAAAAAGGCACGCACTGCATGTCACGCGATATTGAACCTTATGCCCTCAACATAAGGTGCATTCGTAACATTGCCCCCTTCTTAGACATGCTCGTCCCGAGCATGATTTGAACCATAATAGCGAGCTAGGCGGTCTACGTGTACGATCTTCAGCTTCCCCTTAGGTCCTTTCCTTATCCGGTAGGTGACGTCGTTGATCCTGGTTACTATCGTGTACGGACCCTCCCATTTGGCTTGAAATTTTGGACTCTTTCCTTTTCTCCTAATGGGATTATGTAACCATACCAAAGTTCCCTCTTCAAATCCGGGCACGTTAGCTTTGCGGTCGTATCGGATTTTCATTTTCTCGCTGGTTTTCAGACCGCTCTCTCTCACTAGCTCATGTATTCTATCGAGTTTACACCGCAGGTCGGCCACATAGTCGACGGCTAGCATAGGGGTGTCGGGGGGTGTTCCGGTAAGTGCATCTACGGGTAATCTAATTTCTCGGCCGAAGTTGACTTTCGCCGGTGTACAATTTGTGCTATCATGTGTTGCAGAGCGGTATGACATTAAGAAGAGTGGAATGTATTGGTCCCAATCCCTCTGGTGTTCTTCCACTACTTTGGCCAAATGATTCTCTAGCGTCTGGTTGAATCTTTCGACCATTCCATCTGACTGAGGGTGATATGGTGTTGTACGAGTCTTATGTATCCCGAGTAGTTGGCAAACCTCTTGAAACAGTGAAGACTCGAAGTTTCTACCCTGGTCAGAGTGTAACTCCAAGGGAACGCCAAATCGACAGAACACCTCGTGAACTAGCTTTTTGGCGACGGTATGAGCTTCTTGGTTGGGTACTGCAAAAGCTTCTGGCCATTTGCTGAAATAGTCTTGCATGACGATGATATACCTATTCCCTTCTTCAGTAATAGGGAACGGCCCAGCTATATCGACAGCAACTCTTTCCCATGGTGCACCAACATTATACACTTTCAGCCGACCTCTGGCCCTCGTTTGCGGTCCCTTACTGAGGAGCAGGCTACACATTTTCTACACCAGTCCTCTACGTCTTCGCGGCAATGCACCCAATAGAACCTTTTTCTCACCTTCTCCAGAGTTTTCTTTACTCCTAGATGTCCTCCGGATACTCCGTCGTGCACCTGTCTTAGCACCGACGCGACCTTCTCACAGGGGACAACTATCTGTAAGGCGACCTCCTGTCCACTAGGTGATTCCCATTTCCTCTTCAGAACTCCATTATCAATTATCAGGCTGTCCCATTGAGCCCAGTAACTTTTTGCTGTTGGGCTAAGCGCTGATATTTCACTCCAAGCGGGCCTCTGGCCACGTTTCTTCCATTCGATTACTGTCTTCAAGTCACTATCTTCCTTTTGTGCGTCTTCCAATGATCGATTATCCCAGTCTTCATCCAAAGCGTTCACCTGGATAATCCTTACGTTCTCTTTCTTTTCCTGCTTGGAACAATGTCGGCAAGATTCTTCGCAAGGCCGTCTAGATAAAGCATCAGCATTATTGTGTGACTTGCCTTTACGATGTTCAGTGACAAAGTCAAATTCTTGCAGCTGCTCTATCCACCTTGCTACTTGTCCTTCTGGGTCTTTGAACTGAAGCAACCACTGTAAGGCAGCGTGATCGGTGCGAAGTGTAAACTGTCTCCCAATCAAATATTTCTTGAAGTGTTGTAAGGTCTTGACAACGGCTAGAAGTTCTCGGCGGGTAACACAGTAATTTCTTTCTGGCTTGGAAAGACATTTGCTGAAATATGCAATAACGACCTGCCGATCTCCTTGTGTTTGAGAGAGAACTCCTCCAATGCCAACATTGCTGGCATCCGTGTCCACCAGAAATCGGCCTTCCCGACTAGGGTAACCTAATACAGGAGCCCCACACAAGTGAGTTTTGAGTAGCGCAAATGCCTGTTCGCAGTCAGGATTCCATTCAAATTGACACTTTTCCTCTGTTAAACGATGCAACGGTTTCGCTAACTCGGAGAAGTTCTTCACAAACCGACGGTAATATGCACACAGACCCAAGAAAGAGCGTACCTCAGTTTTGTTACGAGGGATAGGCCACTTCGACACGGCTTTTATTTTTTCAGGATCTGTTCGAATTCCTTGCGCCGAAATAATGTGTCCTAAGTATCCAACCTCTTTCTGGAATAGTGTACACTTACTAGGACTAAGTTTTAAATTCGCTTCACGCAGTTTTTGGAACACTTTCTCCAAATTGCGTAGGTGCTCTTCGAAGCTTCGTCCCATAATGATGATGTCATCCAAATAGACCAGGCATGCATCACCAAGCAACCCCACCAAAATGCGCTCCATTAGGCGCTCGAATGTAGCTGGAGCATTGCACAGTCCAAAAGGCATGACATTGAATTGCCAGAGACCGTTCCCAGGTCCAGTGGAGAAAGCGGCCTTTTCTTTATCCTGCTGACAGATTTCCACCTGCCAGTATCCACTTTTGAGGTCAACTGTGGAGAACCATTTCATGCCACTTAGCAAGTCCAAAGTGTCATCTATACGTGGCAGAGGATAACTGTCCTTTTTCGTGGCATCATTCAACATCCTGTAGTCAACGCAAAACCTTGTACTGCCATCCTTTTTCTTGACTAAGACAACTGGAGATGACCAAGGGCTGGTAGAGGCTTCGATAATCCGGTTTTTCTCCATATCCCTTAACATTTCCGTGACTTCCTGTTCTCTTGCAAAGGGGATACGACGTGGTCTCTGTCTTATCGGCTGTGTATCACCCGTATCTATATGGTGTTTAACTAGCCCGGTCCTTCCCACGTCACCGTCGGTCTTCGAGAAGATGTCATGGAAGTTATGCAACAGTTGTTTAACTTTGTGAGTTTCGAACTTGTTTAAATTGCCCTTACAATTTTCGAGTAGTGTCGATATATGTTCCTGCCACTTCTTATCACGTTCCTTTTCGTGCAACTCTGTTTTTCTCAAAGATACTACATTATCGCACACACCCACCACGCGATTCTTTTCGAGAGTTATTTCTTTGTTACTAACGTTGATTATGCGTATTTTTGGTTTATCGGGAATCATCATCAGTGTCCTCGCCGTTATCCAGTCTGGGTGATCTCCAGAATCTTCTATTATAATGCAACGTTTGCGGTATCCTATTGGTGAAAATCTAATATCTACTAAAGTTTCTGATCTTGGCGGTAATACAGTTTTCCTTAAACAGTACACTGACCCTTGTTTTGCACCTTGAAGAAATACTTCTTGTTCTGGAAAACTCAATACTCCTTTTGCTACATTAAGGACGCATTGTTGTTTCTTCAAAAAGTCCAGTCCTATAATGCAATCATCTGTAATATTCGCTACTAAAACAGGATGCGTAAATGTCTTATCACCCATTTTCAAAGTCACATTTGTTTCACCAAGGACGAGTACTGGTTGGCCGGTGGCGGTTTGTAATCGGCATTGTGAATACCCTCTTTTCCATGCTATGGTCCGAGGAAATAGCTCCGGTCGTGCAATAGTTCTTGATGCACCAGTATCCAATGTGAAACTGCATGACTTACCATTCAGTTCTCCTTCTATAATAAGACTGTTTCCGTCACCCACTTGTGATACTGTTATAATCGGGGCTTCACGTCGACCAGCCAGTACTCGCCCCACAGCCCTGGCTGTCCCTAGTTTAAATCCTCTGCTTCCACCTGTGTCCCAGAAGTACTTCTTCCCTTAGACTTCCTGGGACAATTGATTCGAATATGCCCCTTTTCGCCGCACTCATAGCAGGTTGGTCCTTGCCGAGTTTTTATTATTGGGGTTACCTCACGAATGCGGTGGTGTTGCCGGCTATCTTGACGTACTGCTTCCACCTCTAGAGCGTGTGTCAAGGCTGCCTTCAGAGTCTGGTGGTGACCCAGACGAACTGCAGCCCTGACTTCTGCATCTCGAATCCCATCAGTAAACGCTTGCACTGTAGTAGTATCAAACAATGCTGGTGTTGATGCATACGCCCTTCGAACAATGCGTTCTATTTCCGTAGCCCATTGTTGCAACCCTTCACTGCTCTTCTGTGTACGGTCGCGGAGTTGAGCCCTGAAGACATGTTCGAGGTGTTTCTCCCCGTATCTGGACTCTAACGCTTCTAACAGACAGGCTAGGGTATTGCAATCGCCGGGAATATTTTCAAGGATTTGTACCGCATCACCACGCAGAGCAAGCGTAAGAGCGGTTACCGCTTGATCGTCGTCCCAGTTGTTGCCTTTTGCAACCTTTTCGAATTGTAGACGGAAGGCCACCCATGATGTTGTTCCGTCAAAATGAGGTACTTGGAACGTCGGCAAAGCACTGGGTACAGGCATCACACCTTTAATACCTCCTTTTTGTACTTTTTCTATTTCTTTCCCAAACTCCATGATGGTATTGTCCAGTTTCTCGAAACGCGCATCATGATTGTCTATACGTGCATCTTGCTGGTCTATGCGCGTATCTTGCTGGTCCATACGCGCATCTTGTTGTTCTGTTTTCATTTTAAGCTCGTTGACCTCTTCTTTGGTTTTATTCCACTTTTCATTCAGTTCTAATACCAGTTGTTGGGATTTATCTATTTTTGCCTGGGTTTCTGCCTGGGATTGTTTTATTTGTGCCTGGATCTCTGCCTGAGATTTTGCCTGGGATTCTGCTACACTTTTGATTTGTGCCTGGATTTCTGCCTGGGCTTTTGCCTGGGATTCTGCCATACCTTTTATTTGAACCGTCAAGTGAGCCAGCAACGCCGACAAATCGCATCCACTGCTTCCGGGAATAGTTGTGGTAGTAGGCGCACTTATAGGTGTTACGACGGCCGTTTCTGTTTCGGGTGCAGGGACACCGAGCGATTCTTCCTCTTGACGCGCCAAATCCATCGCTGCTTGTCGTCGCGTGCGAACTCTTTCTTCTTCCCTTGGCGTGACCGGCATTCCGCTTCTGACACCAATTGTTACGGGCTAGGGGTACTAAAATACCGGTTAAGGGTTACGAAATTTATTAGCAACGAAAGTACAGTCGATTGTAGGCAATGACAAGTAGAATGTTGCTGATGTTGCACCGAAGTCTTCCCTTACGTCCACGAAGTCCGTGTCGTAAACACACAATAACACTACAAATGTTATTTCACGTAGTACTCACAGTTCTCGTTACAGTTGTCGCAGTAGGTATTCTCAAAGATCGCTTCTTAAGTGTCGCTGGTTTCGTATCGGTAGTCAAGTGTAGACTGACTCGGCGCCGGCGTCGCGGCGCTATATATAGGCCAGCTGATCGACCATTCCAGAATCGTCTAGACGTAATAATAATAGCGCATAACTTCGAGTACATTCAGTAAGTACCTACGGTAATTCCCGGAAATAGGTTTCTAGAAATTTCGATGTCGTCACTTAGTTGACAAAATTGATAAAACCTGTACCATTCGATAGGCCACCTTAAGTCTAGGAATGCGTTTTTATATTACACCTAGACAATGTCTAGATCTCGAGTTACAGAGCTTAAAAAGGCACGCACTGCATGTCACGCGATATTGAACCTTATGCCCTCAACATAAGGTGCATTCGTAACATTGCCCCCTTCTTAGACATGCTCGTCCCGAGCATGATTTGAACCATAATAGCGAGCTAGGCGGTCTACGTGTACGATCTTCAGCTTCCCCTTAGGTCCTTTCCTTATCCGGTAGGTGACGTCGTTGATCCTGGTTACTATCGTGTACGGACCCTCCCATTTGGCTTGAAATTTTGGACTCTTTCCTTTTCTCCTAATGGGATTATGTAACCATACCAAAGTTCCCTCTTCAAATCCGGGCACGTTAGCTTTGCGGTCGTATCGGATTTTCATTTTCTCGCTGGTTTTCAGACCGCTCTCTCTCACTAGCTCATGTATTCTATCGAGTTTACACCGCAGGTCGGCCACATAGTCGACGGCTAGCATAGGGGTGTCGGGGGGTGTTCCGGTAAGTGCATCTACGGGTAATCTAATTTCTCGGCCGAAGTTGACTTTCGCCGGTGTACAATTTGTGCTATCATGTGTTGCAGAGCGGAGAACTCAACATAAGGTGCATTCGTAACAATAATATTCTGATTGGTGTGTTTGAGGGTGTGCGTAAATTACATTACATGCTGTATAAGGATCTAACTCTTTCAGCTTAAAGTTTGCCTCATACAATTAAGACTTTAAAATTTACCAGATAAGGGTTAGAATACGTTGTAATTAAAAACTAACTAATAAGAATATGTACATGTGTAAGTGCTTGATAGATCCATAAGACCATCATTACTGTATGGCAGTGAGGCGTGGCCTGTGCTTGAGCACCACAAGGAGGAGCTGCTTGTCACGGAGATGAATATGGTGTGGAGTTACACGGAAAGACCGTATCAGGAACTCCCGCATCCGTGGCAGTCTTCGTGTCCGTGACATAGCAGACAAACTGCTAGAGGGTCGTCTACGCTGGTACGGTCACATCTTACGAAAACCGGCGTGTTACGTGGGTAACAAATGTCTTGTCCACGGCGCCTCCACCGGGGAACAAGCGAGGTAGACCAAGAAGTGCTGGCTTGACGTTGTAAGAGAGTAGGACAGCGGCCCCTTTGCTCCAACGCGGAAGCCGCGGATGAGACCGGGATTATGCGCTGAGATGATTATAATAAGAGAGTTATTCTCATTATTCACGACGAATTAAGATGCCAGCTCACAAAGCTATTAAGTACAATCAGTAAAATTTCTTTAATACCAGGTAACCCGTGTGAATTAGGTATTCACAGGTTCTTTTCAATGGGAAATTTTCGAAAAAGCATTGAAATGTAATTTGTTTGAAAAGCTTTAACGTGATGCCTCATTTTTTTTGGGATGCGAAATCATCGGATGCCTTCTCCCGCTTTGGGCGGAACGGAAGGGCGTGTCAGACTTTTACTGACTATAACTCATCCGTGTTTCTTCACTTGCCTGTACGACGGCCAGAACCACGGTTTTTTTTTAACCAACCCGCAACCCTCACCCAAGGCTCGCGCCTACGGTGGCTGGGAGTTCAGTGTCGTCTCCCGACCAGGGCGTCTCCTGCGGCGGCTAGTGGCATGAGGGCACTGGGGTTCCCGCTGCCTCACGCGCTCCGCCTCCTTCTTTGCCACCATCACTGCTTTGCAGAAGGAGGTGACGGCCTGCCATGCACTCCTCCGGACCATGACCTGGAACAGGGTCGGACGCGAGAGATCGTCGCCCATCGCCGCTACGAGGACACGGCGGTGCTCTACCCAGGCCGGGCAGGCCTCCACTGTATGCTCCACCGTGTCCTCAGGGCGATCCGCACAATGGTGACACCCTGGCGTTTCCCTCCGCCTTATACTTAACATGATGCCTCATCTATGTATATTGATAAAGTATGAAGGAAGTTATGATGTACCGACAAAAGAAAAGCGCTTGAGAAATAATATACAGGCTATCCCAGGACTCAACGTCAGCCGAAACGGGGTGACAGGATTTATTGTAACAATCATGGGAAAAATAAAAAAAAATCTATCCTATGCAGTTTGAAAATTATAGATATTCAAGTAAAATTTAGAAATTTGGTCAAACTGTAAAATTTTTCGGTTATTTAACCGTAATCCCAAATAAAATTAATTAAGAACCACAATGAAAAAAACAATGAGACGCCCTTTTTGCCCCAAGTTTTCTAGAATTTAGAGTATTTGTTAAACTATGAATTTAAATTTATCAATATTTGTCGACTTTGAAAGGCCCTCCTTAAAAAAAATACTAAAGTGCCTTGGCAAGTAACATCAAAAGTTTGCGCATTTAATCAGAATTGTAAAATGGTGCCATACTTGTTAGTTTCAACACTTAAAAAAACGATTAAAAAAATAAAAACCTCAAGTAACCCGATTTTTGCTAATCCATTTTACTCAATTCAAATGTTTTTTTTATAACACAAGCAATTGGTAGGTTCTTATCTTAATCTTGCGGAAAAATAGTAAGAGAGATGGATGGTGGACATTTTTGCCATGAGCGAGCGAGACAGATAGTGACGCCAAAAAAATGAAATCCAAAAAGTAAGTAAAATTAATGAAATAATGAAAAATCTTGACCTAGTTAAGTATATTGGAATAAAAGTCAGATAGATTGTTTTTCTGATTTTTCTCATGATGGTTACAATCATCCTGTCACCCCGTTTCGGCTTGACATTGAGTTCTGGGACATCCTGTATATGATATTTTCAATTTCTGTCGCCAAAGCATTAGTTTGAAGGTTGAGTTAATGCGTATGTCATAAATGTAACAATCAATAATCAAAAGACCTTATACCGTTCGCAATCATAAATTTGAATCTGATTTTGTATTAAATTTGTTTATTATTTTAACAAATCCAACTGATACAATACATAAATAAAGATGTAAAGTAAAGTAGTAAAGTAAAGATGCAAAAGCTGTATAGCTTTTGACACGATTGCGGCAGCAAGTAGACATGCAATCACGCAGCAAGCATGCAGCATATCTACAGCATCCAAGCGAGCATGCAAGTTTCTGTCACGGCTATAGCGTTGGTCTTCGGTGGTCCCACGTGAGCAAATTGCGCGCACAACTGCAACTAAGCAAGCCGAAACTCGCTCGCAGGCTTAACAACCCGCCAGTCGCGACGCCCCTCTGGGGCTGCGGATTCAAAATTCCACTCTAGAGGTAGGACAGACGACTACATGGAGTTCAATTTTTGCCACTTAAAAATGTTAATAAAACATTTGCTGAAAATTGGGTTTACTAACATGAAAGAATGTTCAATTCGAAATAATGCAAAATTAGGTAATTCATTTATTCTTTGTTTTGTTATGAATGACAATCGTTTTAGGAATATAAAAAATATGTAAAGTAAAATTCCGAATTTTCGAATATTTTGGTTACTGCGTATAATGGATATTGCTTTTCGGAAAGTAAATTGAGTGGCGTGTTACGCCGTTTTCCGTTCCTGCAACCTGATTTTGCAGGAACGGAAAAATGTTCTTTGAAAATCAATTCAATTCCACGTTTCCTTTACCTTTTGCAGTTCAAACACAAACTATGTACAAAATAAATTGCGTTTCCGATCTCTCTTTAGCAGAAAACTGAATCAAACAGCTCTATTTTTCTATCAGTTTATTTGGAGAAATATGTACAAAGGCACAGAAAACAGCACGTTAAGCTACTAATATCTGTCATATTTCTTTCTTATATTTTCAACTTTATTGGTTAGGTATTAAGGCTCAAGACTGATTGGAAATATTTGACAGTTTAGGGTAGCTTGTTCTGCTATCGTCCGTATAATAAATTGGCTCCAGCGAAGTATCTCAGAGGTAGTCTTCGATGAGTTGTTTTAGTAAGTATGTTGTAAGTATGCTCTATGTTGATATCTTTAAGTAGTTCCATATTTAGACTGAATAATGGCGACTTGATTAACCAAAAACATCGTTTTCTTTTTATTTTATTACGAAATAGAACAGAAAATACTAGTTTAGACCTTTGAGGTATATAAAGGGTGTATCTGGCTTCCTCGCACAAACGAGTACCATGGATCCAGTACATGATTCTAGACCCCCAGTGGTGGAACTTTCCGTCGGCTTTTTCCTGATTAAAAAAAAGTAGTTTTTTCACTTTAGATCGTTCAAAATTGCTATACTTTTATAACCCAATAAGATTTTAGAGTAAAAAATAATTAATTCGCTAATTACACAAAAAAGCGCAATGAAAACAAAACTCGAAAAACGATCAGCTGATCTGATAGAATTCACATCATGGATCAACGTCATACCTACAAACCCGCACGGCGGTACGCTTGCAACGTTCAAAGGCCGAGCCGACACATTTTTTAAATATTGTTTATTTCTGTAACCGTTTATTAACGACATAAATGACTATCATAATTTTATTAGTGGCATGCGGTCTAGCCTTTTCGCGAAGTTTGTGTTACGATGTCAGATACACTCTGTATACAGGTATTAAGGTATTCCATAGACAATTTAATTTAGACGACTGACTAATTTGACACGATTAAATTAACTAATTTATCCTCTGTCCTTTTCTTAATGAAATAGAAAGAAAAGGATGCACTGAACTTAAATTTAGTTTAGGTTTTACCCGTCTCCCCGAAAATTTTAATTTTTTCTCTCAAAAAAAAAAATAGTTTGGTTTTACCCGTCTCTCCAAAAAAAAAAAATAGTTAAGTTTTTAACCGTCTCTTAAAAAAAAAAATAGTTTACTTTTTACGCGTCTCTCCAAAAAAAATTAGTTTCGTTTTTACCCGTCTCTCCAAAAAAATAACCTATATGGAGAGACGGCTAGGGATCAATGGAGGAGATAGATAGACTGAAGAAGAAGAAGACCACGAATAAAATTGATTTTGATTTTGATTTTTGATTGCTGTTTATGTTCTTTCTCCAAAATTCATTTACTGATTGAGGTTACTTATATGTGTTTCTTTCTCTTATTACGAATTCAGCAACGCCTAAATATGTAAGCTATCACGCCCTTTATGACTGGGGCATTCATTTTGATAATAAATTTTTACTCACTTGCATTTTTCATTTGGCATATTGGTGTGGCTAGCTGACATTTTTTTTAATAATTATAAACTAGTGCTTGACCGCTATCCCGCCTGATGGTAAGCAGTGATGCAATCGTTGATGGTAAATCGCGCTAGTTTATTTAGCCTATCCACTAAAAAAAAATTAGTGAATATTAAGGGAGACGGCAGTTGAGAGAGGTGATGCAATGTTAAACTCAACAACACGACCATCGATGCTGCGCCACAGGGAGATCATGCCGGAACACGACGAATCGCTTGGCGGTAAGTCTTTGTCTGGTGGGTGCTAAATTCTGCCGGCAGCCGCTGTTATGGCCTACCACTGTGTGTTTTGTAATATTAATTACTTTACATGCCTAGTATACCGTCAGGTGTATTTTTTAACTTTTAACTGAAAAGACAGCTGTTCTGCTGGGGTGTTTGTTGCGCTATTTTTTTCTACACACCGAAAGCGGTGGCGAAGGGCGGGCGTTTTGAGGGACTGGCTTATGAAATATACTCGTACATTAAAAAAGTGCTGATTCTCCGCCTAATTTAAATAAATGACTTTTGATTTGATTATGTATATCTCTTTAAGTACGAAATCGGTCATGTAGACCTGAATCAATGAATCAAGAACACAACAAAGACAAATCTATACTAATATATAAAGTTGAAGAGCTTGTTTGTCTGTTTGAACGCGCTAATCTCAGGAACTACTGGTCCGATTTCAAAAAATATTTTTGCGTTGGACAGCCCTTTAATCCAGGAAGGTTTTAGGCTATATAAAATCACGCTGCGACCGGAGCGGAGCATATAAAAAAATGCGAACGTAGTCGCTGGCGGCCGCTAGTCGTATATAAATGCGAATTGTTTGCACTGTCTATATAGCGACAATAAACATACTAATTGTTTCATGAGCTTTCATTTGAACAATTTATCAACCATTTTATTCTTCTTCTACTGGACAAAGAGCTCCGCCAAGGCTTTCCACGATTACCAGTCCTGTGCTGCCCGCATCCATCAGCTTTCTATGACCTTCACCAGGTCATCGGTCCACCATGTGGGGGGTCTCGCTGCGTCTTCCGGTACGTGACCGTCTGCTACTTGCTGCTACTACTTACTGCCCCATCGGCTATCGGTTCTACGAGCAATGTGCCCTGCCCACTGCCACTTAATTTAAGTGACTCGAAGAGCTATGTCGGTGACTTTGGTTCTTCTGCGGATCTCCTCATTTCTGATTCTATCGCGTGACCTTCGTCACCCTTTGTGTGACTTTGAGCTTTCGTGTGAGGCCCATTGTAAGAATGGATCAGAAATACGCAAGTACGGTACTGTATAACATGAGCAAATAAAAAAAAAGAAATTGCTTCATTTTGAACGGTTTCA
Organism: Sesamia inferens; assembly: GCA_037179545.1. NCBI lineage: Eukaryota > Metazoa > Arthropoda > Insecta > Lepidoptera > Noctuidae > Sesamia > Sesamia inferens. Next base: position 31,036,250 of record CM073922.1, on the reverse strand, counting down.
TTTTTATCCCTAGAAATGTCATTAAATTGTTTTACACGTGTCGGAGTAGGATTCAGCAATCATTATACCGATAGTCGTGACAGCCAATGGCTTAATAGCCAAGAGCCACGACCAACACCTCAGGAGGCTCTCGTTAGGCAGCTGGATCAAGGGCCACGGCTCGCATTGTCAGGAAGTTCCTCCCTCTGGAGCACTGACCGCCGATAGCTTGGACCCTGTTCTCGATTCCGGTGGGCTACTATTTTTTATATTTATAAAAGATTTTTTTATGTATTTTTCATGTAGTAAAAAAATGTAATTTATATGTATATAAAACGAAATAAAGGAAATAATAATAATATTTATTTATTTTCTCACCCCAATATCCATATAAAATAATAACAAAATATAAACATAGTTGTCCAGTTATGGGCTTGTAGAAAAATATTGTGGGAGACTGGTGCCTAAGCTAAGCCGAAGCCTGTATTTCAGGCCACCAGGTCTCTACCCCAGATATACATTTTTATAATAGCTTCCCATATACTACAACTAAACAGTGATTTCAATTTTACTTACAGGAAGGAGATTTTGTGGGGTGTGTGTGGATATGTAAGTGTTTGGGAGGGTGAATGTGTGCGGTATGTGAGTGTAAGTGTGAAGAAAAATCGGTGCTTGTTACATTGCATGTTGTATATGCGTGTGGTAACATATAGATAGATAAACGGTACGACAATATTGTGACTATTTTGAGATAGACAGTATATTTTCGGTAGTATCGTAGGAAAGAAAGAGTCCTTAGCCATCTATTGAGCTTTGGAGGTCTTTGGTGTTTGTGCTAATTTGCGTAAAAAGAGAATCACTGTTTCATGGTCGGTAATAGCAGAATGCGCTATTAGAGCATGAGCCGAAAATTTGGTCTTGAGTATTATTATGTGATCCAAGCAATTTCGCTGTCTGGTAGACAGCGTATGAGCTGGGAGTAGACCAAAAGCTGCTAGTAATGTCAGGTAAGTAGTTATTTTTGTTCGGTTCCAGTGACTCATCGCCAATATTTATGTTAATATCTCCTGTAAGTATAATATTTTTTGTATGTTGAATTTTGACAAGTACACTGTTTAAAGAGTTTAAGAATCCGCTTATTTCTCTGCGGGCTGGTGATCGATATATTGCTAGAATAATGGTTGTGTTATCTATTTTTATTTGTAGGCAGTTTGAGTCAAGTAGTTCTGATTTCTCCATCGTAACATCTAGATTGTTGTTAGAGTATACAACTACCCCTTCATTTTGTGAATTGTTACGAATTGTTGAATATGAATTGAATCCATAAAGGTGTAGGATATTTTCTGATTTTAGTAGCCAGCACTCAGATAGAACGATGACGTGCCAGTCCACTTTGGTCCTAGCGAGGACCGTTTTGAAACCGGATAATTTTTTACTACGGATATTCTGGTTGATAATTTCAAGGCATTTTTTAGGGTTGTAGCAAGGTGGAATACATTGCTCTAGGTCGCAGGTCGAGGAGTCCGCTACTGAGACAGACTCTACATAGCGGGAGTTGGTTTCAAAGTTTTCGAATTTTGGTATTTGAGATTCGAGGTACAAATATAGGTTGCAGTGTATTATTAACCACATATGGATAGTTTGTACTTGTACATAAGAACTCGGTGTTGTATAGGTAGGCTAGTAGCTCTGTATTTTATGGAGTTTAGTGTATATATGTAATATGGACCTTCAAACTACTTACTACTACTACTTCACTTACCCCTCAATATCATAATATTATTATCAATCGAATAAAAGGTGAGATTTAAATTCCTTCTCGAAATTCGAATGAAAAAGGTTTTTTTTTATCTATGGTGCAATCACCGTTTTTATAAGAACGTTCGCACATTTTAATCTCGGTCTTAATCTGTCAAAAACTCATGACATGAGATTGCGGCTTGACGTTGATAAAAAAAAAAGAATAGTAGCTAAGTCAATCAATTAGTTTTCAGATCAATCGTAAGCTCAATTTGAAAGCTTTCGCTTTTCTGAATTGACTCTTACAAAAGTGAACTTAATGCCTAAATTAGAAGTGGCATTTCGGAATTGGAAAAAAGCATTGTAATCTGTTATTCTTTGGTATTTATGTAATAGTCTCAAATTAATTACTGCATAAAGGTTATAGACTAATTTCTGCCTAACAAGCGTTAACGTTTTAGTCCCAACGTGATGTCCAATCGCTTCTCAAGGGACGTTTGTTATTAAGCTGTCTCTCAGAAACCTAGCCATTGTCCTCTTGTGTTGTATTTAGTTAAAGTTATTAGTCTACAATTAATGCAGCTGTATTTTGCTAATTCAGAATTTGGGAAGCTAACAATTTGGTTTTAATTGTTCATGCTTGTTTGTATCAAAGTTACTAGTTTGAATAATTGGTTTTGAGAAATACTTTTTAATTATATTATGTATAGATATTTATAGAGTTGGGCATGCGGATTGTAGCTAAGAAATAATAGACTACACAGGTGGGATGAGCAGATTCAGCCACGCTTGCCGCGGTTAGTCCGAAGATGGGTGGAATTTTTGCATTACCCAGAAACTAGACGGGTTTCTCAGGATTCGCTCCAAAATACTGGTATTCTACTGCATCCGGTTATGTTAAAAAGCCAACCCCATTTTGGTTGGAAAAAGACTAGGCATGCATTATAGCGTTGATTCACCTGCGAGAAAATAAATCCACAACATAGATGAGCATTAATCTAACAATAAAAATAATAACCTGAATCTAGGGACAAATTGAAACGAAAACCTTAAGTAAATAATATTTTTATTGACTATTATTAAGAACAATATGAACTTATAACTATAAATATTGACTAAGTATAAGAACTTGATAAAGTCGGGTTAAATCATCATGACCTAATTTTTTATAAGCATAAACTCTAGTTACATTGTACTACCGCATATGATAGGCAAATATCAAATGTATCAAAGAGTTTACCTGTACTTGTGTGAGAAAACTATCGCCTTGCATTAAATGTAATTGGTGCTTCACTTTGTTTTGCCAATTAACTTTTCGCTTAATCAACAAGGCTTATAAGTATTAAAGTAACAATGTCTTGTTACTAAGTCGACCATTCCATGTACTGTTTTGTAAAAAATTCAATTTATTTGGCGACATTTTCTCAGACTTCCTTCGTCGCTTGTTATTGTTACATATTCAGAAATAATACTGGCCAGAGATAAAAAGAGCGCGAAATTTTGTCTACAAAATAAAAAGTGTTCATAGTTGCAGTTTTTTTATAGTTTTGTGGCATGGCTTCTTGGCCTTTGTACCTTTGAGCCTAAAATTTTATTTTTGATACCACGATGATTTAACCCGTCAAAAATTTCGCCTGATTCATACTGAGTATTATTTTAGTTTCAGGGCAGTATTTTACACTTAACAATAATCACTTAATTAATTACATGACTAATTAAAAAACAATGAAGTATAAATTACTTCTAATGAAGAAGAGAGTACAATGGTGGGAAAGACTTTCAAGATGAAAGAAGAAGATGAATTTGGAATGAGGAAGGTGTTCTAGAAGGTTCTGGATGGTGAAGGCTTAATTTCTAGATTGTTGTCTTTGGCGGCCCTGCTGATCCTGGTATTCGCCGCTTGGCCGCTTATGCTGTTGACCCTGAAACAGAAAAAATAGGATAATATTAGATATTTCAAAAGATATTAGTAAGGTATAAATGATGTACAGACGACAGCGCATCAAGCTACTACAATCTGTCAGATTTCCTTATTAGATTTTCAACTTTATCCTAAAGGCATTAAGGCTCATGGTTGATTGGGAATATCTGACAGTTTGAGGTAGTTTGACCTGCTATCGTCCTTACATTATTGATAGAAAATCACACAGATTGAGCTAGCCCCAAAGTAAGTTCGAGACTTGTGTTATGGGATACTAACTCAACGATATTATATTTATAATAGATACACATAGATAAACATCCAAGACCCAGGCCAATCAGGAAAAGATCATTTTCCATCATGACCTGGCCGGGGATCGAACCCGGAGCCTCCACGTCGCAAGCAGGCATGTTGACCGCAAAACAATTCATATATACTAATATTAAAAATGAGTAAGTGTGTTTGTTGTCGTCGTTCACGGCAAAACGTAGCGACGAATTGACGTTATTTTTAGTAGCAGTATTATTTGAAGGGACGGCTAGGCTAGAGTGAATAGGCTCTTAATAAACTAGTGCCCTTTACCATCAACGATTGCGTCACTGCTTACCACCAGGCGGGATTGCGGTCAAGCGCTAGTTTATAATTTATAAAAAAAAAAAAGCAGAAACCAGTCCATTGATTTTAGAAATAATTATCAAAAGGTTCTAGTAAGTCGTGGCAAAGTTTCTATATAGGTATGATGGTTAATTAGACGTTCTAACTGTGATCGATATAAAGTAATCAAGGCATTTCCAAAAGCTAATGTTTGTTTAACATTATTAACCTAAATTGTAGACTTCTATTTAAGTACAAATGGCTCAATATATTGAATCAGTCGAGCAAAGAGAGCATACGACAGGTTATTACAGAAGATTAACTCTGATATGAATCAGAACGGACTGATGCCGTCTGTCGTTGAAAATCAGTCATTGTTGCCGCTTATCTTTTTCCCAAACTAAACTAATTTTAAGTCCAATGTATCTTTTTCTTTATATTTCTTTAAGAAAAGGATAGAAACAAGGGCGTACCCAGGGGCAGAATATGTCTGAACTCCCCTTTACTAATCAAAGTATAAACAAGGACATATAATACATAACTTTTAAAGAAAACACCCAGTAGAAACTGGCAAAATGTACGGTGTAATTGCCAAAAAACCGCGTGCAACTGTAGCGTATAAAGATTAGCGGGTGCGGGGATCAAACTCGTGACATGCAGCGCAAATGTCAATAGTTCTACCACTGCGCCAACTGTGCCGTCAAAACATATATACCACTGTGTTGCTAGCTAACTAGCTAAGCCGCCTAAGTAGGTTTCGATGGGTTTTTTATATGCTCTGCTGCTATTGATCGTAGCGTGATGTTATATAGCCTAAAGTATTCTTGTAATAATGGGCTATCTAACGCAAAAACAAATTTTCAAATCGGACCAGTAGTTCCTGAGATTAGTGCGTTCAAACAAACAAACAAACTCTTCAGCTTTAGATTACTAATAATAATAATTATATTATATTATCCACTTCCAAATGTTATAATAGCATTTAACTTCTGAATCTTCTGCTCTTTCTGCAGTGTATGTACAAGTGAATGTCAAATCAAAACCCACAACTTCAGGCGTGAATCAATAGGCAATTCGAATCGCTGGTCCATTTAATCGGCATTTCTGATCTTGTCATCTCGAAGGTCGCTTCCAATTTGTTTGGAATGCTCCTTTACCTAAGGTTGCGATTGGCGTGATACCGACTGGTTTGTGCTTTAGGTGTCTCTATAGTATTTCTATTTATATGTGTGTCTCTTGTGGTTTTCTGATAGTATTTGTGGTCATATATTTCCATTCGTTAAGAGTAAGTAATCGGGGATATGTCCAGTGGCAGCTTTACCAACAATCTGAGTAGGCTTGAGTCTAGGGCGGTAGATTTTTGTGGCGGCAAATTTGGGTAACTTATTTTTTTTTGTTGATTTCTATAGAAAGCGATGATTTCTGTATAATCTTTTCTGTTTTCTGATGTCTTAGAAATGCAACAAATTTTATGTAAGAACAATCTAGGACACGACAACTGTAGACATCAAGGGGCGGCAAAAACCGTACATCACATACCTTGAAAATTTGTAATTCCTTCACTGCACGCGGTGTATGATTATTGCAAATCGAGAAACTCAATTTTAAACTCTGTTCCTTAGAGATTATGGCTCTAATTATATTAGGCAAATGGCGGGTAGCGGTCTGGGTTTCTATTCGTAGAGGGATTTCTGGAATTCCCGATGTCAGACTGCCCGTCACACGTCTAAATCCAATATGTTCGAATCTCATAACCAGACATTCGAATTTTAAAACAGTTGACGGCAAAAATAATTGGAACGCTTTTCAATGGTAGAACATTCAGGATTCTATTGGATGGATTGATATAGGATCTACGTGAAGTTATATTTTTTAATTGTAGACCGAATATTTTTTTTTTAATTGATAAACTCTTGCCCCGGATCTTAATTAAAAGCTATCGATGCTGTGTGGATTATGACATTTAGACGCAAAGAAAAAGAAGATCGCGGGAATACGCCATAGTGAGATTAATTCAAAGTAGTCTTAGTAAACTCACACCACAGTTATTTGAAATTGGAACGCGTCAAAAGGTAAGAATTTTTTTTATACTGGTTGTGTTAGCAACAGAAAGAAGCCTACAGCCGATCGAATCTGTAAAAATCTTATCGTGGAAGATTGGGTAAAGTGAGATGTCAATATTGTCAGTCCCCCAGAATTAGTCAGAATGACTTCAAATAGCGCTCCACGCTCATTACCCTTCAATCCAGCCTCCGCTTGCCCTATTCTAACCAACGGTAATAGGAAACAAAACAACTAAGCATTAAGTCCGCCATTATACAATTTATGTGCGAAAGAATAAATAAATAAATAAATAAATAAACTAAGTATCCTGTTACTACTATGAAGGGCTCTGCCGAATGTGGAACACTCGGTTCAATAAATCGACTGGTAACTCAATTCTACGTGTTATCGAATATTGAGAAACTTCTCGTTCGACTAATGGGATACGGAACTTGAGTAAATCACGGTGATTGCTTACCTTGATGTATAATCTGTTACAGGAATGTAAACAAGTAAATTGGGTTGATATTATAACTACTGCTAATCTTAAGCGGTCTTATTTTAAAACAAGGTTCTATTTAGAACAAATAGAACCTTGCTTTAAACGATGGAGTCATTTTTGAAATTCGAACTTAGTTTCAACAAAATTAAAGTTATAATATTTATAATCTATAAAAAATACGACAAGGGTGAGTAGATAATTTTGTAATAAGAACTCCAAATGAAAGAAAGTTTATCTGTAACTTCAGGTTCAGATATTTCGAGATGTGACGTCACTATGTGTCAATTTAAGTTTAAAACAAACACACATTCACAAGTACATATATATGTGTGTACATATTAAAAAAGGAATGCCATGTAGTTCCATTTAGCGACGTTTGCACAATATCACTTTATAGTACGGACGACAGCAGTTCAAACTACCCAAAACTGTCAAATATTCCCAATCAACCTTGAGCCTTAATGCTTTGGAAATAACGTTGAAAATCTAATAAAGAAATCAGACAGATTTTAGTAGCTTGATGTGCTGTCGTTTGTACCTATCTATTGGTTCATTCTCTTGTGTAAATAAAAATAAAGTGTATTATTGTTTGACTACAGAGCTCTGCTACGAAGCTACCCCTTCTTGTATATAAATAAAAAAAAAGTGTACTTATTCAATAAAAAAAGTAATACCAATTTCTATACATGTCGTGGTGGCCTTGTGGTTAAAACACCAGCCTCTCAAGTATAAGTGTGCAGGTTCGATTCCAGGCCAGGCAAGTACCAATGTATCTTTTCTAAGTTATATGTACTTTCTAAGTATATCTTGGACACCAATGACCGCATTGAGCAAGCGTGGTGATTACGCTCAATCCTTCTCTGTATGAGAGGATACCTGTGCCTATCAGTGGGACGGTAAAAAGGTTGATGATGATACCTGTCTTATTTCCGGCTGGTTATCCTCCTCCGGTGGTGGTGCAGTAGTGGTGGGCACGTCACACTCCTCAGTGGGTGGGACCACACACCTCAGCGACCTCCTGTCGAATACCAGCATGGCGGGACACCTCTGCAGGCGAGGGTAGCCGCCTTGGCACTGCCAGTAGCGGTTGCAGGACTTGCCCAGAGGGACGTTGCCATTGGGATCGTCGTTACAGAGAGCTGAAACAAGAACAATTTACTAAGTTATTGGGTTTGGCGTATATGAGGGAGCACAACTGTATACTTAATGAACTGGCGCCATGGACTATGGTTTGTTTTTTTTAATATAACTTGTTTGACATTACGAGCACGGCAGTTGAGAGTTTGTCATGCTCACTCAAATGTCTTGCTGATGGTGGCGCATGTTGTTGGGTCATTTGGTTCCCTTCAAAATGGTTGATCATCTCTTAGTTGCCAGTGGGCTTAATCCATTTTCTATCTTTTAATTAATTTTTATATTTATACATTGTTGAAGCAACAGAAATATGTAACGAAGAAATGTAACCCATACTATGATTTTAAAAGAGTGTCCATGGAGTTTCTTGCACGTTCTTCTCCATAGAGATCTACGCTTTGGAACGTGCAATTTAGTTTCACTTTTCTTGGACTGACCCACATTGACTATTCAAAAGCACCAATGGATGGTAAATTTGAAATAAACAATTTTGATTTTGATTCTAATCTATACTTATAATTTCGTTAAGGGGTACGTAGACTCGATCGAAAACTAACTTGATGAAAAAAATATAAAAAGACAAAATTTTAGTCGATAACACATATCAGTAAAATTCGGTTTGCAGAGCATTTTGTTAAATTATAACGGTTTCGAAAGGCAAATAACAGTTGCCATATTCGCCATTCTAATGGAGCATCCATCATTGACACCGAAGGACGTTCTGAATAGTTAATAAACAATACGACTGGTGCTTGTGCTTAAAAAAAAAAAAGGTATGATGAGGTATCATTCCACCTGAGCGAAGTTGGGTTTTCCTCCAGTTCTAAACATAAGCCCCTCTATTCATAAACGGTGCTTAAAGTTAACTAGTGATTAACGATTGTTGTGTGAGCGAAATGTCGTGTCGTGTTTAGGGGGTTTATTCATAAACAATGATTCCTTTCAGAAAAATCTTTACGATAGTGTCAGATGAGTTTGGCAGCCAATTAGAACAGCGCTTTTTCATCAATAATAAAGCCAGAAATTTCAAAGCTCCTACATTTATAAAAAGAGATTCGTAGCCTATTGAAACTTCTTTTATCGTATTAGTAATCTTCTAACTTCTTAGAGCAATTACTAAGATAAGTTCTAGGCAAGTTTGTTGTTAAGACTTGTCCTGTCTAAGTACGGTAGAACAATATAGTGCTAATAAGCTTTATTAATGACTTTTCGGACCGTATAAAGATTCATTATTGCATTTTTTTTGCTATGAGCTTGGGTCATAGCAAAAAGTGTACAACCGTTGGGGTAAACGAGTCCTCGAGTGGAGATCGCGTCTCGGCAAACGCAACGTAGGACGCCCTTAGGCGAGATGGAGCGACGACATCAAAAGGTGGCTGGTAGTGGCTGGCAGAGAACTGCTCAGGATCGAGCTTGTTGGCGTGCCATAGAGGAGGCCTATGTCCAGCAGTAGTAGTATGAGTAGAGGCTGATTATGATGATGATGAGCTTTGGTCTTCTTATTTACAATTAGCTGTGCCCCCTGGTTTCACCCGCGTAAGATTTGATCCCGCGGGAATATCGGGATAAAAAGTACCCTATGTGTTGTACCTAGTTTTAAACCATCTTTGTGTCAAATTTAATGCAAATCCGTCCAGGAGTTTCTGCGTGAAAGACTAATAAACATGCATCCATACATTCTTAAAAAAATTCGCATTTTTAATATTAGTAGGACTACGTTTAGCTCGTAATCTCAGTGGTAGGCCATAACATCGGCCGCCGGCAGAAGTTACCACCCATCAGACAAAGCCTTGCCGCCAAGCGATTTGTCGTGTTCCGGCATGATGTCTAGTGAAGCCGTACGGAGGACGGGTCTGAGCAGTTCTGTTTTGACGTATGCCTGGTACGATGCGCCTAATGTTGTTGTGTTGGGAGTTTGGTCGTGGAGAGTCTTCAGATCAATCTCCCTTTGGCGCAGCGTCGTTGGTCGTGTTGTTGGGTTTAACAATGCATCACCTCGCTCAACTGCCGTCTTCCTTCCTATTCGCTCAGTTTTTCTGAGTGAATAGGATCTTAATAAACTAGCGCGCTTTATCATCAACGATCGCATCACTGCTTACCATCAGGCGGGATTGCGGTCAAGCGCTAGTTTATAATTATTAAAAAAAAAAAAACATCTACGTAAAAGAACGTATCCTAAGGTATTCGGGGATAATCATCATCATTATCTCAGCGTTAATCCCAGTCGCATCCGAAGCTTTTTCAGCTTTGGAGTTTGGGGTCTGCTTTACCAGTGTAACTGCTATTTTTGGCTAAACTTCGATATTTTTGGATCCGGATAATATAGCTTTCTATTAGTGAAAGCGTTTTCGTAATCTGATCAGTATTTTTCGAGATAACTTCTTAAAAATAAATAAACTTTTGCTGTATAGAACTGTTTGCTTTTTGGTCTTCATGAAGATTGTTTATTCTCTTACCAAATTACTTTATGTATGTTTAGTAATGTTTCCTGTATGTTTATTCAAAGTTGTTTTAATAAAGAAGTTACTTAAAATACTGCCTCGATTGTCTTAATCACACAATAAACCAAGTCTAACTTCAATGCACCTTTTTCTTTCTATTTCAGTAAGAAAAGGACAGAAATAAATTTAAGCTTAGTCCTCTCAAAAACGTCTGTGCTTGACGTAAGTCAACGTGTTTTAGTCGTCATGTTTTTAATCGCGTCTAAATTGCCTATGAAGTATCAGTAACAGAATTAAAGTAATATGGATAAAATAATATGGAATCGGCTCCATTGTTTGTCTGCACTCTGTGTTCATCCCCATACTTGTGAAGCTGGTGTTTTCACCACTAGGCCACCACGACTGTAACTTTAACATAAATGTAACTTTTCTAAGTTATATGTAACTTAAACTTTATCCAACTTTCTATCTTGGACACAATGACTGGTTATAAGGTGAAGGAAAACATGTCGAGGAAACCTGGACTTTAAGTCAGAAATCGCCAACTCGCATTGAGCAATCGTGGTGATTACGTTCAATCCTTCTCTGTATGAAAGGGATACTCTCATGCAGAGAAGGATTGAGGCACACAGGCCCAACAGTGGGACGATAAAAAGGTTGTTGATGATGAGTTCACATCCATACTGGGTTCGGTTTCTAGCTAGTCTAACCAGATGCAGTTAAATACTAGTTTTTTAAATGTAGCGAATATCTGTCTGACCTCCACAAAGTCTTTCTCCCGATAGTAGGGAGAAGTTTTTTTTTTTTGAAATTTCTTTATAAATAGTTGTTAGTTTAGATTGACTGCTTCTTTATATCAGTAACTAGGTCAAGAGGGATGCAGGGGAGAAAAGAGTCATATTACTCGTGGTTTATTTTCAGAAGCTTTTAAAAAACATTAATTGTCCCAGTTGGTATTAAAACCATAATAATTTATTTATAATAATTACTAGGTGTTGCTCGCGACTCCGTCTGCGTGGACTTCAGGTTATAGCGCGTGGTTGATATAAAATAAGCGCCTGTTAAAATAATGGGAGCAATATGTACGTCAGTGTTCTCGTAACATTTATTGTTACTGCTCTGCGCCTCTTGGTCATAGCGGGATGTTATATAGCCTATGTCCTTTCTAGGGCTCTAGACTATCTGTGTACCAAATTTCATTACAATCGGTTTAGGAGTTTTGGCGTGAAAGCCGGACAGACAGACAGACCGAGATACTTTCGCATTTATAATATTAAGTATGAATTTATTTACTAAAATAAAGAATTGTAGGACACGTTAAAAATACAGTATATTATACAAAATTAAGCAAACGCACTATTTAAGCAGACGTGTAGGCGAGCACTGCTCTCCTAGCAAGGTTATGAAAACCTGTGTCAAGGAGAAGCAGTCCCCTAAGGTAGTAAGGCATTTTCGAAGAATTAGACAAATAAAAGTTAGTATATGTTTTGTTACCAATAAAATAAGATAAGATAAAATAATTAATTTGAGATAATTACGAATGTGTGGTGTGCATGTCGGTGATGTGCGTGCGTGCGTGTGAGTCTGCGTATGTGTGCGTGTGTGCTAGTCTATGTTTAAGGTATAAATCCATTTTAAATTATTATCTTATCCGTATTACCGCTATCAAAGCGTGCATAAGGAAAAACGTCTACTAAACTAAACTTAAAAGCTGCTAGTTTATCCAATGTTTCCAAGAAACAAGGACAATGCTCGAGTCGTATCCGGCACTGGGAGTAGAATCGATCGACTCGATGCATCGATTACATTAGTTATTTATAAACACTAAGATAGCCGTCCATTTGATTCGTGATCGTTGGTAATTTATTTTGTAAGCCTCTTAAGCTTTTAGTCTAGGTGTTATTGGCCTCGATTTCCTTGTTTACAAACTAAACTAAATTTAAGTTCAGTATAAAGTGGTTAAAAAGGACAGAAGATAAAATGTTAGTTTAGATCTATCAAATTAGTCCGCTCTTTACGTAAATTGGCTTGTATCCTAAAAAATAATTTAATGTCCATCAGATAGATTTCTAAAAAATATTGAATACGTATTTTTTATTTTTCTTTCATTCAAATACTTAGGAAGATATATTGATTTGAAATATCGCATGACGTCACGCCGTCGTACAAAATATACCATGGCGTGACGTAATTAGCGCCCACTCCGTAACTTTAATACGCTATGTCTCAGTAATTTTTGGTAATTTCGACAAAATAAAAAATACGGGTCTTAATTTTTTTATTATCTATAAGACGGACTAATTATTTTTTTGATTTTCATACATTGGATACATCCCTATTGACGTATTTTTGGTCGCCCTTTTTTATAATCCCGTCTAAACTGTCTATGGAGTATCTTAATTTGACAGGATTAAACTAAAATGTTATCTTTTATCCTTTTCTTAATGAAATAGAAAGAAGATGCACTTAACTTCAAATTAGTTTAATTTGTGAAGAAAAGAATCGGCGCCATTGTCTGTGTTCTTATACAGGGACGCGAAGGTCCACAACTTTGAATTATGATAATATTTATTACAAACGAATATTACCAAATATTTTTCCCTAATTACTTATACCAGGTGAGTTATTTTATCGTCTGGGCAAAACAAGGCTTAAAAGGTAAATGAAAAAAAAAGTCTGTGCTAAGTGCACAGAGCACGGTTCTCTTTTTATGCCTTGTTTCTAAAAAGATTTTGGAAAAAAGAAGCTGGCTTGGCAATTTAGTATAGAAAATAACAACTGTCAAATGTCCATCTTTTTACTGGTTTGAAAAGCGAATGATTTTCATTGTAGTTTCAAATGTCAAATAATGTGGGTAGTCTTTGGCGCTGGCTCTGACATCAGGCCAATATTGTTTATAAATTTTCGTGTTTGTGTACGAGGCTTTTTACGATATAATTTTTTTTCAAACATACCTAGTTTTTTTTATATAAATTATAAACCAACGCTTGACCGCAATCCCGCCTGATGGTAAGAAGTGATGCGATCGTTGATGGCAAAGCGCGCTAGTTTATTAAGAGCCTATTCACTCTAGCCTTGAAGACACTTAAATTGTAGTGTGACGGAAACACCGTCGCTGGAAAATTGTTCTAGTCCTTTGATGTACGCGATATAAAAGAGGAATACACATATTTTCTTTCTTTCTCTGTTTTTCAGCAAAATGTCCAGTACTTTGCCAGGTGTTCCATTATTAGTCAGTTGGTCACGAATATTTTTCTTTTGCTCCAGTCTATAAAGGTCCACTGGTGGACATAGGCCTCCCCCAAGACTTTCCACAATGACCGGTCTTGTGATGCCTGCACCCATCGATTTGTCGCGTCATTTTCATCAGGTCATCGGTCTATCTTGTTGCTGGCCACGTACTGAAAGACGCAGTGTAGGGTGACACTGCGTCTTTCAGTACGTGGCCAGCACTCCAGAACTTTACTACTATACGGTCACAAATATCCAAAACTAATTACGATACGTTTCTTGGATCGCCGGAGCTTAAACTAAATCGTGCGGCTGATAATTTTTAGGCGGCTGATAAAAATTATCAGCCGCACGATTTAAGTTTACGGCCAGCTTTAACGGCCAGATTATGCTACGCTTGTCGCAATAGGTCTGTAGATAGATAACCATCTTTAAGTATCAGTCGCATCCATGCTTAAGCTTTAGCTCCGGAAGTCATTGGTAGGTTCTTAGACCTTTGACAGTTGGAAATTGAGTCTAGTAAAATTCTAGTGGTTTACAGAAAGCATGCTGTCTGATTTTCTAGGAAACAATCTTTACATGTGTCAGCTAGGAGTTTTTTTCGATCCAACGGAAAGCATATTATTATTGACTTAGTGGTTTATACCTTCTATTGGTTCGTGTTCGATCCACGCGCAGTGATAATATTTATGTCTGGTCGTGTCTCGGAAAGCACGTTAAGCCGTTAGTCTCGGTTGCCATACGAACATCTAATGGCAGTCGTTACGGGATGTTAGAGCCCTCAAAAGTCCAACAATTCGTAAAATGGTGCGATGCTTCGATATCGACTTCGGGTTGTGGAGATCAGATGGCAGTCGCTTCACGGAAAATATCGAAGTTTAGCCAAATCAGCAGTTAGACTGGTAAGGCGGACCCCAGGCTTAAAGCTGAAAAAGCTTCGGATGCGACTAGGATTAACGCTGAGATGATGATGATTGGTTCGTGTTCACAAATCTAATATTTATATGACCTTTTCCATCATAGGTTGCATTCCAAAAGGCTACCGAAAAAAGGAAGAAAAATAAATTCATCCTTTTTAATACCAAACTTTTCAATAAGTTTTCAATTGTTTTTTATTTGCCTTCTTTTTTTCAAACACTTCTTTTCAAGCAGTCACATGCCTTCATTTCCTATTCAGACCCCGATCGTGAACGCTAGACTACGGGCATATGATACTTTTAATTATCAACTAGCCTGGGAACTAAGATACGTTTATAGGCCACTTCTGTCTCACGCCTAAGTTCACGACTGTACCAATGTCAGTTGGCTATTATTTCAAGATATTCTCACAGATGGACCGAGATATAAATGAATGATATTATAGCATTTAGTTGTATTTTGTACATTGTTATATATAAATAATAATTTGGTAACAAAGAATTTCATGGCAATGTGGTAAATGGATTATCACACGTCAAGAACTTATGTAATATTGATCTTAAGTTGATTCATATCTATTTAGATCATCAACTGTTGACAAGCATGCTTTTTGTTATTTTGATAAGATCAATCGTTGGTAACTTAAGGATAACTGGATAAAAGTTTGATAATAACTCTTTTCCCAGGAGTGAGATAACACAGGTTTACGAAAAGGTAGGAATAATCAATCTGATTTGTTATTTGATAGCTTGTCAAGAAAATTCGTAATGACACAGGGTGGCACGTAAATCGTCACTCTGCCTCCATCGTAAGGGCGACAGAGGGGTATGAAAGTATAAATTCATTTTAAGATGTTGTCTTGTCCGTTTTACCGTTATCAAAGCGTCTATAAGGAAAAACGTCTACTAAACTAAACATTAAAAGCTTTTAGTTTATCCAAGTTTTGTAGCCAGTATCGACTCTTGCTGGCGAAAACGACCGCAGAATTTCACCTCTACTTATGGTCAGAAATGCGGAAAATCATTCACCGCAATCTACGCGTAATCTGTTAAAATGGATTGATTGAAAATTATTTTAAACAGTCTTACGTTGTACACACTTATTTGAAATGGTAAAGGATTCAATCTGCACCTACTCTAAATCAATATGTACTTACGACTAGAATATTCTGCAGGTACTTGCGTGGGTTAACACGACCGATATAATGCTCAAGTAAATGATTAAATTAACATTTTGATTGGCACGGAAATAGATACCAAATATTTAAGGTATTGCAAATCATGTAAATAAGTCACACAAAGGTGCAAACTTAGTTGTTTTGAGAAAGGTTGTGGTCTAAAAACCGTTGTGGTGTAATTGTTTATCTTCTTCTTCAACCTATTGAGGTGTGGCAGCAGTGGTGCTGGACAAAGGTTTTCCACAATTACTGTTCTTGTGCTGCAGTAGCAGCAGTATTCCATAGGGTTAGGTACACTAGCATTTCAACAATTATGTTTAGGTTCCAATATAATAGGGAGTCAACCAAGCACAAATCCAGATTCCAGGCTGAGTAATTCCCAGCTGCGGGTTGGTTGAAAGAGAAACCGTGACCCTGGCGCACAGGCAAGTACAGGAACACGGGTGGGTTGTAGTCAGTAAAAGTCTGACAAGTTCTTCCGCTCCGCCCAGAGCGGGAGAAGTCATTCGATGATTTCCCATCCCAACAAAAAAAAGGCATCATATTAATCCACACAAAAAAAGGCTGAATAATTCCTAATGGAAAAAACCCAAGAACATTTGCCTGCCCCGAGATTTAAACTCATGACGTCAGCAGTACCTAGCGCTTGTGAGAAGTATACTAACGGAGCAGTCACGTTCGTAGATACCAAGTATTGCAAAAAATCTTTATCTAATATGGTGATTGCTGACATTTTTTATTGACTGTTGCATTTCTTTGCAGAAATTTTACTTGGCGACAATAAATCACTTCATGTAGGTAAGATGGTGGATGCTGCTGATACATTTGAGGTGGGAATGGAGCGGGGAGCGGTGAATTGTTATGCCCCCAACCCCCAACGCTGTAGTTTTAGTTTTAGCCCGTAAGAGTGAGGGATAACTCTCTGTCATCCACACGATTTAGGAATTCTCTGGAGATAAAATGTTAAACCTAAAATGCAGTATTCCATTTTATCCTTTTAATTTATGTAAATATCTATTTCATCCATTGAATTTATGTAAATATTGTTTATTTGCTAAATAACTTTTAAGGTATTTTGATGTTTTTTTTTTAATTATACCTATACCTACTTGTGCTTGATCGCAATCCCGTCTGATGGTAAGCAGTGATGCCATCGTTGACGGTAAAGCGAGCTAGTTTATTTAGAGTCTATTCACTCTAGCCTCGAAGAGACTCATATTGTAATGAGACGGAAACACCGCCGCTGGCAAGTTTTTCCAGTCCCTCGATGTACGCGGTATAAAAGACGAAGTGGAACGCTTCGTCCGGATCGTAGTGGTGTCCTCAACATATGGGTAGATATTCGCTGTATGACGAGTCGTACCCAACTCACTAACGTAATTTGAATCGTGGTGGTCTAAGAAATATTTTTTAAATTTTTGTATGCTTTATTTTAGTTTGCGTTTTACAGTTGTCTTGTAAATTGTAATTGTTGTATCTCAGAAGAATATGATTTTGAAAATAATATATATTATTTCTCAAGGGCTATTTTGTCGGTACGACATTAACACGAAATGCTATGTACATACAAAGAAAACAATTAACTAATCATCAGTGTGGACTATTAGCTAATTATGATCTGACGTTATATTGTTTTCAGACCAAAGTTCCTATAACTGTACAATGGACAATTGTAATATGGAAAGTATTTCCCATGACGCATAATACAGCTCCTTTCATACTTAACATAACCTTTGTTCAACGTCTAGGCTCGAACTAATGACCATCATAATGATATTGTGTCATAGACTATACCTGTCATTTGTCTATGCTAAGTCATCCGTCAATGTGTACTTTCGATGTCGTCCAAGTCAACCTGATTCACGATTAATGTCGAACCAATCATTACTGAGTTACATAAGGAAGTCTACGCACCTTTTATGCTATTATACGCTTTATTAAACGAAGTAAGGTAGGGGCGGCCAATAAGGCCTAGCTAAGCGGGAATTAAAATAAATCAAAAACTGTTCGAAGAAATCAACAAATTTTAATGTAATTTAAACTTTTATATTAATAACTATCTAATATAAACGTAAAACGGCAACTTATGCCATAATTATAGTCTAAATTAAACATTTTTAAAAACACTGTACTTAGGCCTTATTAAACTATGGTAGTATAATAAGGCCTAAGACTTTAAACTTCAAAAATAAACAAAATAAACTTCTTATATTTGGTAATTGAGATCAATAAAATAATTGCAATGTTATAATCACGGTAAAGACTCAAAAATAATCATTATTTTTCAAATTAGGAACAATCTGGACACTCAAAAGCATCGACGTCCTCCTCTGACCAACCAACGCACTCCTCGTGGTACCACTTGCTGCATTTGCAACACATCCTCATGGCAGTCTCTTGGTCCTGGCCACACGCGTGACAGTACCAACTTTCTCTATTTTCTTTATTGCTCTCAGCTCCTCTGGACTTTGTAATTTTTGAGGTCTTTTTTTCTATTTTCTTATTGAACAGGTCTTTGGTAACTGGTGTTCCTCTATAATTGATGGCCTTTCTTCTCACTTTTGGTGTCTTTTCCGTGTTTTTAGCTGGTGTAGGCAGGAGTTGCTTAAATGATGTTCTTTTTACTTGAGCGAGGGGTACATTATCCTCATCATCAGAGCTGGAACTACCGTAAACCATTCTGTAAAACATTTCGGATGATCTTTTTGGGGTATGATCAATTGTTTGTCCTTGCATCGATGTCGATGGCTGAGGCGTCTCGGGAGCCATTTGCCTGGATGGAGCGCGTGGTGGTGAATGTTCTACAGCTACAACGTCTGGAACAGGAGCTGGTGCTTCCGACAATACAGATGGAGCAAAAGCTGTTTCCGGAATAGCGCGCGGATTAAATGGATACAGACCAGTCGCCCTAAAACCGCTTGTTATGTTACTATGTGTCATGCATTTAGACCAGACAGTTGTAAATATAATATTGAAGCGTGCCTTTGTTAGTTTTTTCTCTGGATTTTGTTCCATGAATAATAAAAGTTCTGAATCCCAGTGGTGTTCAAATGATCTATAGACAGCTTTGTCAAGTGGTTGCAGTTCATGCGTTGTATTTGAAGGCAAACAGTACAATGCTATGTCAAGAGAATCTGCAACTTCTACGATGGATAGATCTAAGTGGCAAGCTGCCCCATCAAATATTAAGAGACACTTTCCTGGAGTTTTGTATCGGGCTAAGTGCTTCAAAAACTCTATGAACAGTTCGTTAGTCATATAACCCTTGGCAGATTTTTCTACTAGTGATCCCGGTGGTAAATTGTCATATAACTCAGGCTTCAAACGTTTGCCTTTGAAAATTATCATTGGTGGTATGCTAGTACCAAGTGCGTTAACACAACCGGCGATGGTAACACTTTCGGCGTGTTCCGAAGCTTGTAAATGTACTCTTTTGGCTCCCTTTTGTGCCAAAACAGTCTGCTGATGGTGAATCGTTAGGCGGCAGCCTTTCTCATCCATGTTGTAAATCTTCTCAGGACGAGTTTTAATATCCAATTTATCATAAACTTCGTTCAGTCTCTGGAAATGATCATCTACGATAAATTTGTTTAACTTTTGAGCTCTAGCCACGTTCATGAACTGCGCCTTTCTACGTGATATCTCCGGATGTCTCTTCATGAAGTTTAGAAACCAATCCTTACCAGCAACTTTGGCTTGTTGATTGAAGGGATGCTTCATGTGATTTACCTCGCAAAATTTAAAGACTAACTGGCGGAGAATTTGTGGTGTAACAGGTAATCCTATCGCAGCAAATCTCATAATTCTACTCACGAGTTCAGCTTCTTGTTCGTCATTAAATAAAGGTTTTCGGCCTAAAGTTTTTTTTAAACTGGCGGTCTTGAAATGGTTTCTTATAGTTCTTCTGGGCACTTGGTACCTTACGGCAGCTTTGTATGTACTCAGCCGTCCACATTGTACTGCTTGGACTGCTGCCACTAGCTTCTCTTCAGACCACAATGCTCGCTTGGGGGGCATTGTGTGCGATAAAGCGAGATTCCTAAAACCCACAAATCATTTTGTTAGAAAACAGTTGTAATTATAGTTCCAAAGGCCTAAACTACGTTATCACTTGATAATAATTTAAGGAGGGTAATAAGGCCTAGGGTCGATATTTATAGGCCTTATTAACAGCCGACCACGTTGTCGAAAAAATTTAAAAATAAAATTATTAAGTCTAATTTATAATTTTTTGCACAGCACAGGTCTGCAAAACATTAATTAATAGAATGTTAATGTTTCAAATAATGTAGAAAAGTTAATTTTTTGTTTAAATACTTACGATTTGTTCGACCGCTTTATTATAAATCGAGATGTGCGTCCGCCGGCCACGATGAGTGACGCCACACTGTCGGCAGCATGCGGGCTTGCGAGTCGTGACAGGTTTGGGGCGCCATCTTGGGTTGTTAGCTACCTATGACTGTGACGTCAGTTGGCGGGGACTATTCAAAGTTATGTTTTTAGTACTAAGGCCTTATTACCCGACAGGCCTTATTAGCCGCACCTACCTTAATTAGTGTGAAAGTTGCGTGATTGATCGGCGAAACGATTGCTGTTCATTCATTAGTGCTTACAGTACAGTTGGGGATAGAAATCTTAATTGGAATTTTCCAATTAGCTGAAGTGTTAAGTAGATTTGTTTTCTATTTATACTGGTTGACTTTGAACTCGTTCCTTTAAGGGTGAAGACTTTCACCCCGTTCGTTGATTTGCAAAGTTTTACATAAGTATTCAATTAAACTTTTCTATAGGATCAAATTTATTCAAAAATGGTGTTTCATACATTTTACCTGAAGAAATGGAGTATCTAAGAATCGTAGCTGGTATCGTTATATAGTTGTCTGTCTGCCCCCATGGGAAGAACGCATGAGTTTATGTATGTTTTTTTTTTATAATTATAAACTAGTGCTTGCCGCAATCCCGCCTGGAGGCAAGTAGTGATGCAATAGTTGATGGAAAAGCGCGCTAGTTTATTAACAGCCTATTCACTCAAAAATACTGAGTGAATAGGAAGGCAGATGGCAGTTGAGCGAGCTGATGCAATGTTAAACCCAACAACACGACCAACGATGCTGCGCTAGAGGGAGATTCATCTGGAGATCCTCCACGACCAAACTTCCGATACAACAGCATTTGGTGCATCGTACCCGGCACACATCGTAACACAACTGCTCAGACCCGTCCTCGGTTACACCAGACATCATGCCGGAACACGGCGAATCGCTTGGCGGCAAGACTTTGTCAGGTGGGTGGTAACTTCGGCCGGCAGCCGATGGTATAGCTTACCACCGAGAAAAACCTTGAATTATATATTTTGAATAAATAATTTTTCTGTGTAAATTGCATTTTTTGTTTTGTTTACAATATTCTTTACACATAGTACAAGTTGTTAGCATTCATTGGTACCTAAACCCCCTGAAATGATACCAACCAAAACAAAGTCTGTCGATATATACCTACATCGTGTATAGCAAAGAGCCAGCAACTAATCTAACTTAGGGATTACAGCAATATCCCCTTTGAATGTCCATTGGGAGCTAAGGACTTAGCCGTGGACGATTGAAAGGAAATACATTTTAGTTATATGTCCTTCTGTTTTCCTCCTTCTAAGTCTTAAGCTCCCTAGTTTAACGATCTTTCCGTAAAAGTCACAATAAATACATACACGTTATTTTTGTTTATGTATATGTTTAGAATAAGCAACTGAATCGATTCCAATCATTTTTACACCATGTTATATTTTTTTCCCAAATACATTTAGAAAATTGTTGCAGTGTGAATACCGAGCACGCGCACGCAGCTTTACGCAAAAACTGATGCCAGAGGTCAACGCCCCGCGCTCGCTCGCCTGATTGGAGCTGTGATCATATTTTTGTTGGGACAACCAAGTATTCTACTTGATTGTCCCAACAAAAGCTCAAACTCATAACTTTGTGGTTTTTCATTATATCTTTTTGAAATTTTAATTCGTTACTTAAAAACACTGGAAACGTGTTTCGGGTTTCGCATAAACAAAAAATAATGTTGTTTACATAAATCTTTCTTTCAAATATAATTATTTTTCTTATAAATATATCTTTCTTTCTTTCATTACTAAGTATGTTTTCTTACGTAAGTTTTCTTCAATGTAAAATAACCTCATTTTGCAAACTGTCTTCCATGAACATAAAATAAAATATCCCTCGTTGCTCGTCAGCCCGGAATTATTATATTTTACGAAGTACTGAGTTCATGAGGGTATTTTAAAATGCCAGAGTAAAAAGAAATGTTTTTCAAGAATTTAAGACATGAAGTTTACACCATTTTTATGGAGAAATTCGTTGAGTTTTTTTTTGTTTTATGGTTTTAAGCTAAAACGAGTATTATTTTTTTTATCTGACTTTTATTTTGAAAATATTGTCTCTAAGATAGGACAGCTTTTAACATAAGACATACAAAAATTCTTGATTATGTGACTAATCTGTTTTAAGCAAAAAGTTCTATTTTAAAAATAAACATTTTACGGACTACTCTTGAAACTATAGAGTTTGGAAAAACTCTTAGGTCCTTGAGACCGAAGCACAAAAATAACCGAATTGATTACCTACAGATATTTAGTTGTCACTAGTTAGATAGATAGTTTTTGTTGTAGTGTTGATAGTTGTAACTATCTGTAAGTAATCAATTCGATATATATAATAATAATAGCTTTATTTATTCCTTACACAGATAGATTTTCACATATTATTATGTATAACTTCCGTTGCCGTTGTGTTAGTACTTATTTAATTATAATTATCCTAGTTTGTTTGTATTTCTTGTGTGCTAAGGACCGCTCTGGCGGTGAAAGCCTCCTCCATTGCTCTCCACTTGTCTCTATCCCTTGCAAATCTGTTCCAATTAACTCCAGCCGTGGCTACTGTGTTATCACTCCAACGTCTGACTGGCCTACCCTTTCGCCTTTTTTTGTGTATAGGGTACCAATTTGTGATAATTTTGGACCATTTGTTACCAGGTGATTTTTGGACATGTCCAGCTCATTTCCATTTCTGGCATCTTTGTTATGTTTGGTACCTTGCTGATCTTGCTGATATCTTGGTTTCTGACTTTGCCGCTTAGCTTTAGACCCAAAAGACTTCGTTCCATGCATATTTTGGCACTCTTTAACTTTGCGAGTCTGTTTAGCTGACAGCGGCCATGTTTGAGGAGCGTAGGTGAGACAAGATATTTTGACAATTTGATATATAGGTATACAATATGTAAAGAAAACCCTGTCAGAGCCATGAAGGTACTCTTAGGTAAGAATGCCTTCATGGATCTGACAGGGTTTTCTTGGTGATGATGAATTATCGATATCTATCTATAACTCATCATCACCACCATCTCAACGTTTATCCTGGTCGTATCCGCGGCTTTCGCGTTGGAGCCCGGGTTCCGCTTTCCTGCACAGTCTCCTCCATTTCGCGCGATCTTTAGCATCCTGTGGTGAGAGATTGTTCAAGCCAGCACTTCTTTGGTCTACTCCGCTTGCTCCAGCCCGGCGGAGGCGTCATGGTAAGACATTTGTTACCTACGTAACGTGCCGGTTTTCGTAAGACGTGGCCATATCAGCGTAGGCGACCCTCCTGTATTTTGTCTGCTATGTCACGGACACGAAGACTCTCCCTGATGTGGGAGATCCTGTTGCGGTCGTTCCGCGTAACTCCACTCATCTACCGCAGCATATTCATATCCGTGACACGCAGTTCCTACTTGTGCCGCTTAAGCACAAGCCACGCCTCACTGCTATACAGAAGAACAGGTCTAATAATGGTCTTATAGACCTGTCCCTTAAGATTAATGGAAGCAACATTCGGTTTGATAGCTCAACAACATACATTGCGTTACTTACGTAGTTGAACAAACACATCTTCCAAACACATGAAGAAATCACTCTCCCTCTGGCGCAACACCGTTGGTTGTTTGGTTGGGTCCATTTTGGGGTCATAAATGACACCCGTCACCTCAGGCCATTTTACCCAAGCTGCGAAAATCGATAACTGATTCTACTAATGCCTACAAAGCCGGGCTAAACTTAAAAAAAAATCACCATAAAAATATTATTTCGCAAAAGGAGATAAATAAATACATGTGCGGTAGACAACAAATGCGCGGCCGAAGGGGGACAGGACACGCGGCACGCGGTCGTATCGCCATTCGCTCATTATAATATCGTCAAAAATGGTGTTCTTACTTTTTTAAAAGTTACCATTTATGGGGGAAGTTGGAATTAATACGCGGTAAAAAAATATTTCAGTATTCATTAGTATTGTTACTATGATGATTATGTAAAATCACTGCTTACCATCAGGCGGGATTGCAGTCAAGCACAATTTTATATTTATTAAAAAAAATACAAACAAACTATATAATAAATAAATAACTATATAATAAATAATCAATATACGCAAGCCGTATTTATTGAGACAACCAGGTAAGATATAAATAAATAAATTAGATGGGGCAATGTTTTGTTAAAGTTTAATGTTTGCACGCTTCTATGAAGCAAAACATGTATGTTCCCACCTTTATACCATCTTCTTCTTGATCCCAGCGTTAATCCCAGTCGTATCCAAAGCTTTTCAGCTTTGGAGTCTAGGGTCCGCTTTACCAGTCTAACTGCTCATTTTGGCTAAGCTTCGATATTTTCCATGAAGCGACTGCCGTCTGACCTCCACAACCCGAAGGTGATATCGAAGCATTGCAGTTAGACCAAAACCCCACCTTTATACCATGTTTTATGCAAATAAATGATAATATTATTATTAAAAAAACAGATACTTATCAATCGTCATATCAGAATCTACGTAGGTAACCTTTTTCCAACTATATTGGGGTCAGTTTCCAGTCTTACTGAAAGCAAATGAATACCAGTTCTTATTTTACATGAAGCGACTGCATATCTGACCTCACAACTCAGTTACTGCGTAATACAATACCCCTCAGTTAGACGGGTATTCAGGCTACTGACGCGAAGTGATTATATTTCATGACGCAAATAAAAACATATTATACTTCTACTTAGCGTTACATAGCTTCGCACTCATTTTATCATCAGCGCCATAAGTAACACTTGTGTGGGCGGGCGCCTGTACATATCGCGTACATTCTGTATTGAATAACGAACATTATATTTATATGAGCTCTACATGTCGTCATTGTAAGTCGTATTATTAAACACATTATTGTATAAGCCGCAATGTGTGAGCACTGACAAATTACTGTTTTAAATACTTGTATATATGTCGTTTATGCAAAGTATAACCTTGATTCTTGTGTATACCTTTTTGATTTTCGGACAAATAATTTTAGGATAAGAAAAGGTCCCACCGTTTGGCTTTTAACATTCAGCCACGAGCTATTTTCAATATGTTTCGTAGAGTGAGAAGTAAGCTTGCTAAATAAGCTAACTGATCAGGATGACACCGGAGTGTGTATGACTTGCAATTGTAACTATTATTTTATTGAGCTACCAACGCCATCTATCGCGGGCAATATGAACCATTTACAGTCCGAATGCATCACTGACGGTGGCGCCACTGTTGCACCGCCTGGTGGACGGTTCCTTTGGGCAGCGAATAAAGTGTTAGTGAAATGTTTGTTTTTTTACTCAAAGCCAGTACACACTATGTAGCCAAGCATATTGTACGTTACGGAATTGCATCGCTGACAGGCACTGGTACAGCTACACAGGAGCTAAACTTAGTATCCGGGAACACTGTTGGAGCTGCTGAACCTTGGACAAAACTGTATATTGTATAATTGCATGGCACACGTGTGAGCACAATGTACTTGCTGTAAAGCATCTATTTGTTGGGTTAGTCTTTTTTTTGTGTTTTCCATAATGGACGCTCTTAGCGTACAATTTATTTCTGCATCGTTCTCACATGATTGATTTAAAAATGAATGATGTAATCAAATATTTGTATCAATAGCTCGATAATTTAGAAGAGTGTCCATGGAGTTTCTTGCCCGTTCTTTTCCATAGGTACCTACTCTTTGGAATGGGCGACTAACTTCACCTTACTGACTGATCGACCTTCTGACAATTCAAAAGTGCCTGTAACTTGTTTATTTGAAATAAATGTTTTGATTGTTTTGAATGAATTTAGGACGAATGATTTGAAAATATAAATGCTGGACGGTTTCCGCTCTAAAAATTATTGTTTCTCTTTTTATGAAATCTATGCAATTGTAAAGCCTATAAAAAGTAGTTAAGTATATTACAGCCGGGCTTAATTTCATCCACCGCTCACACTTGTCGCATAAATATGCGTTCCATGTTTCAAGTATAATATCAAAGGACGCAAAACACCAGTGTAATCACGCGTGGCTCAGCGGGGCGACCTAACACTGTTTCAAATGAGAGTTCCTACGACAAACAGGTTCCAATTACTGCCACAGTTGTCGTGTCCTTGGCTAATCAGGGTAGAAGTGCGAATGTAGCTTATACGAAGTTAATTAATTAATTCCTGAGAGTATTGTTCATGTTCACGGTTTCTTGGCTCTCATATGGTTTGTCAATGTTGTTTGTGGGTCAAAGTCTTGTGTTTGAAAGTCTTTGTGGGTTACGAATTCAGGTTTGTATTGAGTTTGTGATCTAGAAGATATATGAACCAAATGCAAGACGTAGATATTGGCTCCAATTCCCTTTTCCACCAGACAAAGCCTTGCCGCTAAGCGATTTGTCGTGTTCCGGCATGATGTCTGGTGAAGCCGTACGGAGGACGGGTCTGAGCAGTTGTGTTGCGATGTGTGCCGGGTACGATGCGCCAAATGTTGTTGTGTTGGAGGTTTGGTCGCGGAGGGTCTTCAGATCAATCTCTCTTTGGCGCAGCATTGTTGGTCGTGTTGTTGGGTTTAACATTGCATCACCTCGCTCAACTGCCGTCTTCCTTCGTATTCGCTCAATTTGAGTGAATAGGTTCTTAATAAACTAGCGCGCTTTACCATCAACTATCGCTTCACTGCTTACCATCAGGCGGGATTGCGGTCAAGCGTTAGCTTATAATAAAAAAAAATAATCTAAACTAAATTTAAGTTGTCTGCACTTTTTTCTTTTCAATTCATTAAGAAAATGACAGAACGTAATACGTTAAAGTTTAGACCGGTCAAATGAGTCCGCGGTTGACGTAAATTGATGTATTTTTGGTCGCCATGTTTATAGTTGCGTCTAAACTGTCTATGGAATATCCTAATTTGACAGGTTTAAACTAAAATGATATCTTTTATTCTTTTTTTAATGGGATATAGAGAAAAAGATGCACTTAACTTAAAATTTGTTTAGTTTGTTAACAGAAGAACCGCCGCCATTGTAATACTAATAATTACTCGAAACGGTCTCCAAAGCCTGGAGCACAGGCGTAGAGTAGCCAGCCTTTCGGTCTTCTATAGGATGCATTCTGGTGAGTGTGCAAGGGAATTGCATGATTTAATTCCCCCATCTCCGTTCCATCATCGGACGACCCGTCGTACGGCGAGTTTCCACCCTTACGTTGTTGACACCACTGCGATCCGGACGAAGCATTTTGCTTCCTCCTTTATACCGCGTACATCGAGGGACTGGAACAATTTGCCGGCGTCGGTGTTTCCGTCACATTACGATTTGAGTGTCTTCAAGGCTAGAGTGAATAGGCTCTTAATAAACTAGCGCGCTTTACCATCAACGATCGCGTCACTGCTTACCATCAGGCGGGATTGCGGTCAAGCGCTGGTTTATAATTTATAAAAAAAAAAAAAAATATATATTCACATTTCATATACTGTGTACTTCAATAAATATTCTCAGAAACCATTGTTTGCTATATACAGGGTATTAATCGGAAGGTTAGCCAAACAAGGGGCGTAGGTCGACTCATTTAGGAAATATACCTATATTAACTTTGATGACCCTAATTGGTGTGACAAAAATAACAAAAAAATTCTAAGCAATAATGTTGAAACAACTACGTTACGATCGTTGTCTTAATATTCCGGCAGTTTCAGGAAATTTAATAGGTACTTTTGTTCCACTCCGGGAGTGCCGACAATACTGAAAACGTTAACGTTGTGCATTTTTTATTATTTTGAAATGGTTACTGAATAATTTAGCAGGGATTGATTTGATATTTTTCAGAATAAAAGTACTTCCTATCACTTGTGTGATCAAACAGAATACTATACAGTATGTTAAGAAAACCCTGTCCGACCCGTGAAGGTATTGTTAGGTATCTATAACTGATGCTACTAATGGATACAAAACCGGGCTAAACTTAAAAAAAAATGCCCTTAAAAAAACAAATATTATTTCGCGAAGAGTGGTAACTTAATAAATGTGCATTAATCACCCTTCGGGGGCGGCGGGCGGCAGGGCACGCGGCACGTGGTCGCATCGCTATTCGCTCATAATAATACCGGTGTTGTCACTTTTTTAAAAAAATACCAAATATCGGGGAAGTTGGAATTAATTCGCGGGAAAAAAAGATTATTTCAAAATTCATTTGTATTGGTACTATGATGATTACGTAAAATTTTATATTTGGTCATGTGTTTACCTAACCATTATTATCCTTATGGGTCGGACAGGGTTTTCTTAACATACTGTATAATTATTTATTACACTATTGTACACAAACATGACAATAGGGTATTTGATTTAAAAAAAACTAATTAGTCCGTCATTCAAATTATAGAAAAATATTAGATACGTATATTTTGTTTTATCAAATCAATAAAGATTGACAAATATAAAAGGTATCAAAGAACAGGAGTGATGGCTGGTGACGTCACTGCACGCTAAAATTTATTTTTTTGTTTATATGAAAAAAGTGTCTAGTATTTTTTGGAAATCTAACTGACGTGACGGACTAATTAGTTTTTTTTTAGTCAAATACCCTATTTTAAAACGATGCACGTAGCGTGTTGTAGTACAAACACAAAAGCACACAAGTGTTAGCGCCCTTCGCCGCTTAAACGAACCAACAGCTACCTAATTGCGACACACACTATTACTATGAATTGGAATCATTTTGAGGCATATTGTTAATCCATTGCTCACTATGTTTGACAAATGTTACTACTTAACAACGTAAATAACGTAATGGATGTTGTTTAACTGTCAAAATTAAACCCATTACTACTGATAGTGTGTTATGCGATTACCCTGCAGGTTTTCACCGCGGTAGAAAGAGAGGGATATTATTTTACCTCCTATACTGCGCTGGTGATTGATACTCCTTTCATCTTACGTATTTTCGATCAGGTCACGTGCCCTGATACAAGTTTAAATACTTTATACCTATCCTAAATATTCACAACACTGCAAAAGAAGTTTTCCCTACAAAAATAATTTTAAAAAACTCACGATGTTTCTGGCAGCCATCTACGTTCTCGGGCCAGTCACAGGAGTGAGCGTTCTCATTGTAAAGCAGTCCTCCGATGCACAGCTGTTCAGTGGCAGTTCCGTTCCAGCAAGTCCAGTATCTCGTGCAGGAAGTCTCGTGTCCGAAGATGCCGTACAGCCAATCGCAATGCTCCGTGCCAAGGGGTGGGTCTAGAAGTGGAAAGATGGAGGTTACATGATAGTATACATGTAAAACTATAGGTGGAACTCGATATGCAATACTCTTTGTCCTAACCGAAATTGGCAGTCGTGTGAATAAGCGATCACACGACCGTTTTTATGAGTAACTAGCGGCCGCCAGCGACTTCGTTCGCGTGGAGTTAGTTATGCTCCACTTCTATTGGTCGTTGTTATATAAGCCTTCCTGGATTAATAGGCTATCCAAAGCAAAAAGAATTATTCAAATCGGACCAGTAGTTCCCGAGATTAGCGCGTTCAAACAAACAAACAAACTGTTCAGCTTTATATATTAGTATAGATTATTATTTATCAACATATTATGTATTTCGAGCAACAAGACTCATAGAGTTTATTTTATTTTTTAAAATAAAAAACGTTGCCCACACTAAGAATCACTCCTGAATTGTGGATGCGCTTACAAACATTTAAAGCCACATACACTATCAGCTCGACCCGGAACAATTACCTTTAGACCATACAAATATTTGTTCCGTGCGGGAACCGAACCCGCAACACACAGCGCACTAGTCGATCGCTCAGCCACTGCAATGTGTCTAAAAACTGTGTTAGTAATACAGTTACAAACAAAACAAAACGCGACAGATTGTGATATTAATGCTGCGAGGTGTTAGGCCCAGCCGAAACCTTGCAGCAATGGTTCACAAACTGACAGTCCATATCATGTCAGCTATCATAGCAAGGATGCTGTTGACTCTGCCCCGCATCCTTCGGATTAAGGATGTGTGATGTTTGTTTCCGCATTACTGCGTAGAAACAGCTTACACGAACTTTAGCAAACATTTATGTTGCAGTGTAACAAGCATGTTTATGGAATTCGCATTTGCTAAGAAGTTACTAACCAACGTAGTTACCCACAGCCGAGGACGCGGCCCTTTTTTTTTTTCGTTGAGATGGGAAATCATCAAATGTCTTCTCCTGTTCTGAGCGGAGCGGAAAGGCGTGTCAGACTTTAACTGACTAAAACCCACCCGTGTTTCTTCGCTTGCCTGTGCGACGGCCAGTGCCACGGTTTCTTGTTTAACCAACCCGCAACCCTGACCCAGGAGGCATCGGTCTTGGTGGACCCCGTCACGATGTGCTGACATCTCTTTGAGGCGCGCGTGAAACACGATGCGCCGTCGACTCGGGCCTGGTCCTTACCGGGCGGCGAGCTGCCCACTGCTCACCGCCCGCAGGCCCATACCTACGCCGCTATTGTGGCGTGCCCAGGATGCGGCCCTTAGAGTTTATTTTCTGCTTGTCGTAAAAATAATGTGCAGGAGAATATCTTATAATAATATATAGCTAATAATGCATAGCTAACATTGTTTGACAATGCCAAAAAAGTAATCTTTAAGTCTGTCAACTAATTATATTACAATAAATGTATGGAACACCAAATTTTGTTTTTAATTTCAAGAATCCGATAGGAAATTCTGCGCGGTGGTTCAAAATCACCTAAAGGTTACAGTTTGCGGGTAGATGTCCCTGAAATACTGTATTTTAGAACTTGTTGACGATTCCGATTTCAAATACTTACCACTGAACGGGAAATAGATACTCTATTTCACATTCAATTTGTCGAACAAGACATGTGATAAGTTCTGTAAAGCTTTTTATCTACATCTAAAGAATCGGGATCATTTCAAAGGTCACGTATTCCACGTATTGCCCGCACTAGACGGTATTTATTTAACCTGATTTGTACCACCTACACAAGTTCCTTGCAAATGTTACGATCTACATATGTTTTAAATGAGGTCACAGTGCTTTTTTCTTTTTATGTTTCTCTGGTCTCATTATTCAGGACAGTTTTATTAGCCCAA
The DNA here is from genome assembly GCA_037179545.1 of Sesamia inferens. Classification (NCBI taxonomy): domain Eukaryota; kingdom Metazoa; phylum Arthropoda; class Insecta; order Lepidoptera; family Noctuidae; genus Sesamia; species Sesamia inferens. Next base: position 31,005,126 of record CM073922.1, on the reverse strand, counting down.
TTAAAAATTCATCTAATCATTTTCCTTTTTGTTCAATATCTTGTTAGTGTATTTAACCAAACATTTTTGATGTGAAAACGTCATTTAACTGTTTCATCCTTACTTCCTTACTGTACCTTGTTGTTTGTTTGTTTGTTCCGCGTTCACGCCGTATCTACTAAACCGATTGCTTTGAAATTTTGCAGACATAAAGTTAGAAGTCCGGATTAAATAATAGGGTACCTACTTTTTATCGCGAAAAAATTTGATATTCCCGAGGGAAATCTAAAAAGCACGATATAACCGAACTCCACGCGGGCGAACCTTGCAAAAAAAGTTTTTTCTACAGTTCAAGCATAAACCACCAGACAAGTTATTGAAATAAGAACCTAACTGTTATAGAAATGCAGTTCTTTATACATAAATGACAGCTTACTTAGTGCCAGTATTAGGAACTGTGCCTATATCGAAATAAATTAGAAACAGCCAGTACCTACATATTTCCAAAGATTCAAGCTAGAACTGAAGATAGATTTTTTTTTATTTTTATTAAGACAAAGCATGTGTTCAAACTACAATAAAAATAAAAAGTAATTTATTCAAGATAGGCTAAGAATCGTAGTCGTGGTGGCCTAGTGGTTATAACACCAGCCTCTTAAGTATGAGAGCGCGGGTTCGATTCCAGGTCAGGCAAGTATCAATGTAACTTTTCTAAAGTTATATGTACTTTCTAAGTATATCCTGGACACCATTGACTGAAGGTGAAGGAAAACATCTTGAGGAAACCTGGACTTTATAAGTCTGAAATCGCCAACCCGCATTGAGCAAGCGTGGTGATTACGCTCAATCCTTCTTTGTATGAGAGGAGACCTGCGCCCAGCAGTGGGACGATAAAAAAGGTTGATGATGATGATGAGGCTAAGAATAAGCAATTTTCGATCATTTAACTCACAAAGGTCTTAACTAAATGCCAACTTATTTTTGTCCCAGATATAAGTACATAGATAGGGCAAAATCTTCTTGTCATGAGTAGAACGTTGGAGCGTTGTTTATTACCACGGTAGCTCAAGACGGGTGCCGACCACAGTCATCCAAATTTTTATCAGGACGATTGATAAAGAATATGATCTAAATGAGACGTGTTATATCTATACGCCTTGGCAACACGTCAGGTGGTAAACCCGTTAAGAACCGGTGAAGATTCAACAATACATTCAACAAGGAATCAACAATACATACAACAAGTTGGCCATGTTGGTCTTTTTTTTTTTTAATCATTATAAACTAGCGCTTAACCGCAATCCCGCCTGATGGTAAGCAGTGATGCGATCGTTGATGGTAAAGCGCGCTAGTTTATTAAGAGCCTATTCACCCAGAAAAACTGAGCAAATAGGAAGGAAGACAGCAGTTGAGCGAGGTGATGCAATGTTAAACCCAACAACACGACCAACGATGATGCGCCAGAGGGAGATTGATCTGAAGACCTTCCACGATCAAACTCCCAACACAACAACACTAGGCGCATTGTACCCGGCACACATCGCACACACACACAACTGCTCAGACCCGTCCTCCGTACGGTTACACCAGACATCATGCCTGAACACGACAAATCGCTTGGCGGCAAGGCTTTGTCTGGTGGGTGGTAACTTCTGCCGGCGGGCCGGGTTTCACATTGCATCACCTCTATCAACTGCCGTCAACCTTCCTATTCCTAAGTTTTTTAAGTGAATAGGCTTAATAAACTAGTGCGCTTTACCATCAATGATTGTATCACTGCTTACCAGCACGCGGGATTGCAGTCAAGCACTAGTTTATAATTAAAAAAAATACTTTGTTCTTGGTTTCACCCGCGTAATATCGGAATAAAAAGTATCTTATATGTTATCTACCTGTGTGCAAAATTTCATCCAAATTCATTCAGTAGTTTTTGCGTGAAAGTGTAACAAACTTTCTCTATAATAATATTAGTAGAACTATAAAAACATCTAGCTACTTACTTATCTGAACTTTAGGATATTCACAGTAGTTCGATCTCCAAGGGTAGTCGCATCCCTCCGTCACGCCCCGGTGCTTGCCCGCGAACACCAGCCCGTTTGGACAGTCGTATTGGACAGATTGTCCGTTATCGCACTCCCAGTATTTGTCGCAATACTTGTCGTCAGCTACCACCCTGACCTTGGTCTTGCATGGGTCTTCAACCTGGGCGCATGACACGAAGGTTACTGCCAGCAGAACTGAAAAGATGGAAACGGAGGTTAGATTATTTGTTTTTAGGAGAAAATTGGTTTGGGGAAGGAGATCCGGCATGACGAAGGCATATCCGCCTAGAGCATGTTCTAAGGGCTGGGACCGAGTCAAAATTTATTATAACTAGGTATAATATAACACCCATTACTGTCTCACTGGCAGGGTAAAGACTTCTATTCATACAGAGAAGTAATGATAATTGATCACTCAAAATCAAAATCAAAGCATTTATTTCAAATAAACCAGTTACAGGCACTTTTAAAGTGTCAGAAGGTCGGTCAGTCAGTAAGGTGAAGCTAGTCGCTCATTCCAAAGAGTAGGTACCTATGGAGAAGAACGGGCAAGAAACTCCATGGACACTCTTTTAAATTATCAAGCTATTGATACAAATATTTGATTACATCATTCATTTTGAAATCAATCGTGAGAGAACGATGCAGAAATATATTGTATGCTAAGAACGTCCATTATGGAAAAACACACAAAAAAAACAACAACAAAAAAGACTAACCCAACAAATAGATGCTTTACAGCAAGTACATTGTGCTCACATGTGTGCCATGCAATTATACAATACTAAGAAATTGAATCTACACAATGCAAAGACAGTTTTGTCCACGGTTCAGCAGCTCCAACAGTGTTCCCGAATGCCAAGTTTAGCTCCTGTGTAGCTGCACCAGTGCCGAATACCCCTGTCAGCGATGCAACTCCGTAACGTATAATATGCCTGGCTACATAGAGTGTACTGGATATGACTAAAAAAAAAAAACAAGCAATGTTTACTCAGGCTTCTTCTCATACAAAGAACCTAAAGATTCCTGGAACTCCATTACCGATTAACGTCCCTAAATTTCTAAAATGAAGCTTCCGTAAAACAAAACTAATCACTAACATTAAAATCGTGATATTTTTAAAATTTTATTTTTTTATGATTTTTTAATGATTAAAGCGATCAAAATGGCGTGTACCGTTACTAAATAGACTTGTATAGCGAAATATACACGATTTTGGTATTAACAATAAAGGACGACCTTGAAAACTGAAGATAATTTCACTTTTGAGCCTCACTTTCAAGTTGAACGTCAACAACCCTTGAAAAGGACCGCGTCCCACAGTTTCAGAACCATTTCACCGGCCCAGGAAGTCTTTGCGCAGAGCAACATTTCATACAGAGTCATTATATCTGATACTTTAATTACTAACCCTTGTTACCGTGGTATAAGGTTTAACATACTAGAGCAATTTGAGCATTGTAACTTCTTGTGTAAAAGAATTTTTGTGAGATTTGTACTCGTAAATAAGCGTACTTCTTTCTTTGCGTCTTTTATTATCTTGCTGGTATTCTTTGTGCCTTTATTTCTGTTCTGAACATTTATTTTACATTTTTCTATATACATTCGTTTCTACGGATGATTTGTAACTATATCTACTATTAAAAAAACATGTATATTATTTCATTATTTTCATAAGTATTCTTTCACATGGCTAGTTTACAATTTCTGATATACATATTTTTATTATAGCTACTGTTTCAGTATAACTAAGTACCTATTCAGTAATGTTACATTTTTTTTAAATCATTACAAATTAGTGCTTGACTGCAATCCCGCCTGCTGGTAAGCAGTAATGCAATCGTTGATGGTAAAGCGCGCTAGTTAATTAAGCCTATTCACTTAAAAAAATTAGTGAATAGGAAGGAAGTTGGCAGTTGAGCGAGGTGGTGCAATGTTAAACCCAACAGCTCGACCAACGATGCTGCGCTAGAGGGAGACAGATTTGGAGACCCTCCACAACCAAACTCCCGACACAATAACATTTGGTGCATCGTACCCGGCACACATTGCAACACAATTGCTCAGACCCGTCCTCCGTACGGCTTCACCAGACATCATGCCGGAACACGACTAATCGCTAGGCGGCAAGACTTTGTCTGATGGGTGGTAACTTCTGCCGGCGGCCGATATTATGGCCTACCACCGAGTAAAATTTTGCGAGCTTAAACTCATTTCAAATTCACAATAAATTCTATTGATGAAACTATCCAGGTGGGATGAAGTTTAACTTAATGATTTTTTTTTTAAGAATTTCTCAGTAGTAATCTGTACTGTAGGTTTTTCCCACGGATAATAGGATAGTAATAAAATTGGCTCCTATTACGGTTGAAATTTGATCATATCTCAGTCTAGTCCTTCTGGGATTGCAGGCGTGATGTTATATAATGTATTATTATTAGTAAATACGGAAAATATCTACGTACATTAAATACTTCTTTGAACATTCCTTAATGGACGGCGTAAGTACCTTGAATAATTTATGGATCCTACAACAAATGCCCTAGATTGCCAAGGGACGCGTCTTCTTACGATCTGATCATGTTTAGCTCAAATCTTTTATTCAACACGTTGAATTATTCTAATCAAAAGGCTTATCCTGTGATTAGTATAATCTAGGATTTGTGCTAGGAAAACAACACATTATGTCCACATTGCTGGAACAAAGGCCTTGACTCGTGTAAGATGGAATGAGTCTTAATCTACTACGCAGGTCTTTTGAGGACTAGCAGATGTTACTCTTTCATGTCTTGGATTTTGTTTGTAATCGCACCCACGATACAGGAGAAATACCTAGTGTGGGGCAAAGATTAAAAAAAACAAAGAAAAGAACTAAATTATTCAAATTATTTTGGTTCTAGAATACGGGTTCCAAGAAGTTCAAAAGTCTGATAACTAGTCTTCCTAGGCGTTATCGTGTTACTCAGTTACTGGGTATAAAGGTCAGCTAGGCAGTACAATACCGGGCTTAGAATAGTACCAACCCATATCCTCTCGTGGGTGTTGTAAGAGGCGACTAAGAGAAACGGGCGCAGCGCTTCTCCTGTGGAATAACAAATTACTGCAATCCCCAACCCACCTGCCAAGCATGGGGATGAAAGCCTTGGAGGAGGCCTTTGTCTGGACAAAGGCCTCCTCCAAGGCTATGTAATACTGGTATTGAACTGTCTGCAGATTGAGAAGAAGGCAGTATAAAATACTCGCATTCAGCTGAATGTATGATGCATAATTTATGATTCAAAAAGTGTCTGTAGAGTTTCTTGCCCATTCTTGACCATAGGTATCAACGCTTTGAAATAGGAAATTAGTTTCATTTTAGGTACTGACTGACCGACCCTTTGACAGTTGAAAAGTGCCTGTGATTGATTGGTTTATTTGAAATTTTGATTTTGATTCAGTTACATTGGAAGCTGAACACAACAAAGTTCGGAAAAGGGTACGCTGAAGATGTGATGAGTAAAACACGAATCAAAGCTTTTATTTTACAATGATAAAGTACGATTTTAATAAAGGGAAAATTTTCTTTATAGCGTTGAGCTTTCATTGTTTATCAAACAAAGATAAATTGCTGCTGGAATGTTCATTTATAATGTATTTGAATCGATTTCAGAGCATAATAGGTAATGAAAAATACAATTTAAAACGGGGATGGAAGACAATGTGCGGTGTGAATCAAACGTGTATGATCAGTGCCTATTCATTATCATCAGTGTCTTTTATACCGCATAAATCGAAGGACTGGAACTATTTGCCAATGGCGGTGTTTCCGTCTGGCTACAATTTAAGCGCGCTTTACCATTTAGGTGATCCACCAATAACAACACTTGGCCTGGGAAGCGTGGTCGCGAGCCAGCATTATGTTCCAAGACCTGATGATCAGTCGCGACCACTGGAACAACGAGGCAGTCATATTCCATAGGTAACATCTATGACACATGCTTTGTCGGCGTCGGCTTTGTGACGCGGTCGTTGCACAAGGAGGCACCGCGCCGGTTCGATCCCCTCACAGTGGAAATATTTGTATGCATGAATTTGAATAGTGGTCGTGCCTCGGAAAGCACGTTAAGCCGTTGCGGTTGCCATACGAACATCTAGTGGCAGTCGTTACGGGTTGTTGGAGCCCTCAGAAGTCTAACAATTGGGTTGTATCCTAAAAAATAATTTAATGTCCGTCAGATAGATTTATAGAAAATATTGAACACGTATTTTTTATTTTTTCTTTCATTCAAATACTTAGGAAGATATATTGATTTGAAATGTCGCAGTGGGGGCTAATTACGTTACGCCGTGGTACAAAATATACCACGGCGTGACGTAATTAGCTACCACTCCGTAACTTTAATACGCTATATCTCAGTAGTGTTTGCTAATTTCGACAAAATAAAAAATACCGGTCTTAATTTTTTTTATTATCTATAAGACGGACTAATTATTTTTTGATTTTCATACCTTGGATACATCCCTATTGGGCTGACTGCAATGCTTAGATATCGCCTTCGAGTTGTGGAAGTCAGACGGCAGTCGCTTCACGGAAAATATCGAAGTGTAGCCAAAATCAGCAGTTAGACTGGTAAAGCGGACCCGAGACTCCAAAGCTGAAAAGCTACGGATACGACTGGGATTAACGCTGAGATGATGATGATGATGCTTGTTCGGCCACACACGCTTAACGAAGCACGTGTTCATTTAAACTTGACACCAAAAATCACTTGCTCGTCCACACTATTTTTTTTCAGAATCATAAATATAGCTTTCAGGGCTCCAACTAACTCAAATTAGGGCTAACGAGTTATTGACAACATTCTAAGCGATGCTTTGCTATTTCTATTCTTACTTTATGCATTTCATCACGGACACACTATTAAAATGAATGATAATAAGAAGAAGTCATTAAACAGTCGATGCTGGACTTTCCATCTTAGTTCTAATGTAGGAAAGTACACATATTAATGGCATTGCACGAATCATTTGACCAAAACTGCCATATTCGGCGTGACTGCGCATAACTTAGTCTTTCCTCAACTTTATTGGGTAAAATCGTGAAATTGAGGATTTCCTCAGCAGTGAAGGTTTAGAAGATCCAGCCATAAAAAAATACATTAATTATGTATTTATGTTTTATATTTTTATAGCCTTTTATCATAATGACATTCCCATTTGTGGTTCGGGAGTATCTGTTCATTCTTCAGTTGCCTGGAAGTGATTGAATTAGCGATAAGGCCGCCCATTGTATGTTTTGATGTTTGTTTTTGGTGTACAATAAAGAATATATATATAAATAAATCAATATAAAGATTTATCGTTTTTTTGACGTGAATGTACGTCTTTAAAATTGCTTCCATAGGGAGAACAATCCAATCATAAGGAAGAGCAATCCAAAAACAAATCATAACAAAATCGGGGGATACAGTTTGGTGGTGCTACTTCATATCTATCATTACTACCCAATATTCAATTGCACCGCTGGATAGCTAAAGAATCAAATCGAATAATTAATTGTAACAACGTTCATACATTATTCGGGGTGGAGGGAAAAGCGCCGCCATTTGGAGGTAATTGTGCTGTGTTTTGAGATTTCTATTTATTGTAACTTTTGACTCGTATTTTTGAATAATTTTGAAGGATATAGCTAATACATTACTTCATACGTTCGAAAAATTTGTATGCTCAACAACGTAAGTAATTCAATGAATGTTGTTGAAAGCCATTGCTAATGTTATTATTTTATACAACATTCATTGCGTATATTTATATTCTTTGCAACAGGTTCACTGTTGTACCCCGAGGCGAAGACCAGCCCGACGCCTTACTGTGTCCCAGAGGATTATGGCTGTTCGGCTAGTCCGGGGATACCGCACTGTCTCCGCTGAGGCGGCGAGCGTCCTTGCCAGATTGCTGCCATGGGATCTGGAGGCCAAAGCCCTCGCTCACATGTGGGAATAGCAAGAGGAGGCAAAACGCCGGGAAATAACTCCGCTGCCGCGAGACCATGTCGCGTGAGGTCTCTACGAGAATGGGACTTCTGAATGTCTATTTTATGTGCTGGACACAACAGTATTGTTTAGTAAGCTCTTTAGTGAGTTCGTAATTGTTTCTGCGTTTGTTGTACTTACCGGACTCGTACGCTCCTACGCACATACGAGTAGGTATGTAACTTGTAACTTATCAAGAAGTTGTATTGTGCCTTTGTTGCTGTTTGAGAGCGTAATTTAGTAAAGCGCCCACGTTTGTAAGTGAGATAAATAATGGAATATGGCATTAAAGGTCGAAGTTTGATGGAGGTGCTTTTGATTAAAACTGTGTATCAGATATATTGACCTAGTTAACTTTTCTACGAGTTAATTAAGCATAGGAGGTTACTAGCCTTATTATTTTTCAGGAAGGTACGGCTGATCATCTTTCTGTCATCCCATCGGACTAAGAGTAAAGAGAGAGTTCACGTGTGTTTACATACTTTTTTTTTTAATAATTATTAAGTAGCGCTTGACCGCAATACCGCCTGATGGTAAGCAGTGATGTGATCGTTGATGATAAAGTGCGCTAGTTTATTAAGAGCCTATTCAATCAGAAAAACTGAGCGAATAAGAAGGAAGACGTCAGTTGAGCGAGGTGATGCAATATTAAACCCAAGACACGACCAACGATGCTGCGCCAAAGGCAGATTGATCTGAAGACCCTCCACGACCAAACTCCCAACACATCAACATTAGTCGCATCGTACCCGGCACACATCGCAACACAACTGCTCACACCCGTCCTCCGTACGGCTTCTCCAGACATCATGCCGGAACACGACAAATCGCTTGGCGGCTTGGCGCTTGGCGGCGACACTTGTCTTGTGTACTATAATGTCTGACACGCCGAAGGCTACTTCTCCATTGAGATTGACCACTAAGAGTCAAAACAGCAGTGCGGACTGTAAGAGTATACTTGTATACGGGGTGTTAAATCACAGAACATCAAATATGATACCGACTCCTATTATTAATCTGCTTTTTCCCAGCTGTGTTGGGATCGGCTCTAAGTGTTACCAGAGTAAGAGTCTAGGCCAGTAAACCAGAATGTGGTATTGATTTTTACCAGAGAGATATTAATGTAACTAGGGGTTTCATTTATTTACTTTCCACTTATTTTGTCTACTTCCTTCTTCAGCCTATAGACTTCCAATGCTAGGCAAAGGCCTCCCCACGGCTTTCTACAATGACCGGTCTTGTGCTGCCCACTGCTATCGGCTTCCCGCGACCTTCACCAGGTCATCGGTCTACCTTGTTGGGGGTCTCCCTAAGTTGCGTCATCCGGTACGTGGCCGCCATTCCAGAACCTAACTACCCTATCGACCATCGGTTATACAAGCAATGTACCCACTCCACTGCCGTCAGTTCCTTATGTCAGCACTGGCAACAAACACTTTAGTCTTGAGACACGAGACTATACTTTAGCTTCCCGAACGCTGCCCAGCCGCCCACTCCAGCTCTAGTTGTTTGCTTTTCACTCTAAGTTGTTGACGAGTTTATATACCTGGGACCTCTTTATCCCAACTGGTAGGTCCAACTACAAGAAAAAGTCTTATCGAATCCAACTCGGCTGGACAGTTTTCGGGAAGCTACGCTACATTTTCTTATCGTCCAAGATACCACAGTGTCTCAAGACCAAAGGAAATTCTGTCAGCACAAATAATTATTCCAAATTCACACATCGAGTGTCTTCGCGACTCTTGCGCAAGGATCGCGCTTTCTCCGCGCTTGCGCACCAGTACATCTGACGTAACTCGCGTAACATCGGGTAATTTCGTGAAACAATACAACGCGGTCACACCGGTTCAATAAATATTGTTTTATGTTAAGTCAATTGTGTTTACATACATATTTTTTATGTACGTGTTAACAAGTGATGACAGGAAACAGAAATAGGGTAAGAATTTCCATGCGTGCGTGAAATATTGCGAAAATCGTGGTTGCGATAGTGTTTTTGTTTTATGCATATTAAATACTGGTTGGCTTTGCGCGAGTTTCTAGAATTGGTGTTAATTCATGCAAATATAGTTTTGAATATTTTTGGGTATGCAGCGTTTAGTAGTAGTTCCTATCTTCACAGCGCGTATCTCTCTTCTCGTTCTTGATACATTATGTAAATAAAGTTATATTTATTCGTATTAATTTATTCCTTTTCAAATTATCTTCTTCTTAATGTTGCACGTGCCATATTCTGTTTCCGTATCACCGTTGACTGATAGGCGTCGTTTAGGCACTAAGTCCCCATATATGTATAAGGTATTTTTATGCGTGCATAAAGTTTAAATAAATTATAATATGGAATACAATGGTAGTAGAAATAGCATCTCAATTTCAACCAGTTTTTAAGACATTGCTAAAAATCGAAAATCCAAAGCTTCATAAGTTCAAAAATGTGTTTACTCAATAACATAAATAACGCAATGAATGTTTTTTCAACTGTCAACATGAAACACGTTGCTACTGGGTCCCTAGTCTGCTATTATAATAGTATCAGAATGGTCGATCAGTAGTCTCATAATGATAGATTTCCAAAAGTTCCGTAGTATACTAACAAAATGGCGTCATTATGGCTTCCCAGTGGTCAATCACTGACATTCCACATCATATTGATAAATATTCAAATTGACTAGAACATTTTAGAAAATCATTTGTATTGTACTAACGGGTTTTGTAATAATGACAATACGGTAATGTCATTCTATCGCCATTCCATTACGAGACAACTGACCAATAACTGATTGAACATTATGAATTTAGCAGATCACTAACTTTTAGCATAATGATAATGGAATCGTGTTGGAAATAAAAATAGCAAACTGCAAAGATGGAGACAGTCTCGAACATCTGATAGTTACTGTGAAGGTGAATGGAAGACGTTCTACGTAACCGACGTAACAGATGGCGAACTATCGTAAAGGGGAAGATAATTCCACAGGAATATGACGACCCTCAGTAATGAGGAGAACGACCTGAGGAGGGAGAGGACGGGGAGGGGCCTTGATAGTGTGTAAAACAGCTACACTAACTATAGAAATAAAATAAAAAATGATGCTATCTGAAACTAGTCTTAAATCTAGGCACGTCTAGTTCCGCCTATGATATTATTAATGGAAACTTATACAAACTGAAGGCCTTCACCTTTGACCATGATACATGACATTTAATCGCGTGGGTATGCGCCATTAATTAGAATATCCAAACGCTACCAATTAATATGGAATATTGGATTTGAACTGCAAATGAGCGACAGTTTGATGAAGGTAGATTGCTATATTTGACCTTTTAGTCTCGATCAGAGGTGAGGAGTTGAAGAAACTTTTGTGGATAATTGAGTTTCTGTTGAACAGAAAAGAAAAGAAGACACTTGAATTGTAGGATACACCGCTGTCAAATTGATTCAGTAGTGGTGTCATCAACGTAAGGGTTGAACTCACCGTACGACAGTTCGTCCGATGATGGGGGATTTATAATACTCTTTTTTTAGCATTAGATTTATTTTCATTGTCAGCTAATATAATTCGCATTGAACTTCTTAAGATGATCAAGGGAGCGGATGATTAACCGTGTCCCGTATGTATATGTGTATGTATAAATATATGTACTTTAGTATTGTAAGATTTGTTCATGTTTAAGTTTAATTAGTAATGTTGTACTCGTGCTCTTCTATTCGAATATGTAATATGTGGATAACGTAGTTGGTTACGCACTGATATACCTATTTATAAGCCATTTTTAACTATGTAGTGTGTAATTGTTGGTTTTCCTTAATAAATAAAATAAAAAATAAAATTTAAGTCATACGATTCTCTCGCACACTCTCCAGAATGCATCCCTATAGAACACGGACAGGCTGGCTACTCTTCGCTTATGCTCCAGGCTTTGGAGACCGTTTGCCTCCAAAGCCTGGAGTTGTGAGTTGAAGAAACTCTTGTGGATAATTGAGTTTCTGTTGAACAATACTGACAATGGTGAAGGAAAACTTATAGTTAACCCTTCATTTGTTATGTAAGCTTATTGTGTCCAGTAACAATAGAAAAGTAGGTAATTGTGACAAATTGGTGACACCTGTGCTCTGTCAATAAATTATGCGTCGGCCTTTTTATCGAGGTGTTGGCCTCGGATAGGACTTTTTCATTAATTATTTATAAGCATTTTTTTTAAATATAATTTACTTTATTTTTATTTTTACTTATGTTTAGTTTTGTTTTCTGATTTTCCTGAACGAGTCATAATAAATACATTTTCTTTCTTTGGAAGAAGATAATCTTTTATTATTATGGTGGATTATTGTGTCCAGGAAAATAATATTATAATGCATACAAACATGAACAGCGAAACTATAAAAGATAGGATACGCCCAAGTGAAGAGGCTTGGTGGTACCCCCATCCTATTTCAAGTTACACAAATTTCAATTTTATTTGAATGACCTTAAGTTGATTTCAGGGTGACAGGTATACTGTTTAAAATGAGCTTTATTGTGTAAAAATTAAGGTTATTTTAACATTTATTCATATTTGTTTAAATTTGTGGTTTTTTGTAGGTATGTGTTTATGCATTGTTTACTCTATGAGTGTAAATACCGTGCGAATTCTCGCTTGGCGAACTCGCAATTATAATTTTAAATCAACTTGTTTTTAATTTGTCCATGGAGATTTATTTTACAGCCTCAATTTCGACGATTATTAATTAAAAATAATGTTGTTTTAATAATATTGTTTTGACAAAGTCCTGATATATAAAGCTTAAATGACATTTAATCTAATAATATTTTTATTTATTTTAAAACAGAACTTTAAATGTTTTACTAAGAAATGTAGGCTAATTTTGAGTACAAAAGAGTAAAACTCCTCTAGCCGAACTAGGCAAAGTCTGTATTTCAGTTCTTAGCGTTAATCCCCTCGGATAATTTACATATAGTTTGTACCTTAACACAGACAAATAAATGGGCATTTTAGCTATTTACTACATAAGATTTTTGTACTTGTGTTTGTATTTGTACTTGAGTTTTGAGTGATTACGTAAGAATTTAACATGAATAAGCTTTGTTTCACATAATTTTAGGACACAATTTATCCGTCTAAAGATAGAAAGCAAGAAAGAAAAGCACATAATAATAATAATAAAGACATAAAACATAATTTACCCAAACGCCTCGTACTTAAACACGAAAATTTAAACAATGTGGGCTTGATGTCAGAGCTCCGGTCAAAGACAACACACATTATTAACAATTGGCATTGACAATTCATACATCCATCTGTCATCCGATAAACGCGGGTTAAAAATTTCGATTTACGACATCCTTTCGGGTTGTCAGCCGATATGCTACATGTCGGTATCTTCTATTTCAAAGACCAGAGATCAAAGGAAACGCTTTTGCTAACCACAGACCGAATAATGGAACACAGATTTTATTTATTATTGTGTTTCGGGACATAGGTTCAGACAGCAAATATTTTTTACCGACTAAAAGAGGAGGTTTCACAATTCGACCGAATTTCGTAATTCGAGACGTATATACTTTGATTAGAACCGATTTTAATGATTTTTTTTTTGTTGTAAAGAAGACATTTTTAGAATAGATAATAGATATTTATAGCGTTTTATATTTTGACACAAAATCAATCAATAATGATATATAGGTACATATTTATAGGTATGAGGGACAGGGTGTAAAGTTCACTCATCCTCAATGGAAATGGGAGGATCCTGCTTCTTCCTTTATACCGCGTACATCGAGGGACTGGAACAATTTGCCAGCTTCGGTGTTTCCGTCACACTACAATTTGAGTGTCTTCAATGCTAGAGTGAATAGGCTCTTAATAAACTAGCGCGTTTTACCATCAACGATCGCATCACTGCTTACCATCAGGCGGGATTGCGGTCAAGCACTGGTTTATAATTTATAAAAAAAGAAAAAATCCTCCTCTGGCTTTTTGTTTGGCAAGCACCTGCCCAACGGTTCGTATGTATGCTAGTTTCAAGGTCAACTTTATTTGCGAGATGCAGAATTTGCATGACGTCAATATGACGCGTTGTTCGCATACACACAACAAAAATTTTAAATGTAACGTTTTATAATGGTGTATATGTTAATAAATAAATAAATAATTTCCATAAAACACCGTTTCACAAACTAAAATAGCAACTAACGTTAACGTTAACTAAAATAGTCTGTTTGTTTCGTCAAATCTACGAAACGGCTGGAACGATTTTGACGGGAGTTTTATTCACAGATATGTGATGTTATAGGGATTACTAAGGTTTTTATTGTAGAAAAGGAAATAGAATGCCACTAATGATATGAAAACTTAAGATGTCCAATTTGTTTTACGACAAACAAAGACGCGAGTACATTTAGTTATAAATAAAATACCCTGTGATTTTCCCATTGCAAGACAAAGCTACAAGTCATTCTTTAAAGAAATTCTTCTTTGAAAAGAAAAAAGAAGTATTATTAATTGGCGTTTAACCTTTGAGTCTTCATTCTGACAACCCCACTTTATAGAGAATAAAATAAAGTCTTGGAAAGAATACTGATAAATATTTAACCTTTTTTGAGAAAAAAAAAATGTATATAGGTACATCTTCTTGTATTGTGTAGTAAGAATATTTTTTGTACTTTCACATTTTTGTCGAGTTGAATGGCGAACAATAGAAGAAGCTTTTGGTGAATGGGCTGTGCTAGGCTGATTATCATAATTGTGTATAATGTGGTCCTGCGAATGGAAAGTGCTATTTTGAGACTAATTATTTTGATTTAAAAAATGAGAGCGTGTTTTAAAGTTTGTGATGGTAGTCTTAGAGTTTGTTTTTTTAAACTATTAATTGTTTTAGCTCGAACAGGGATGTATCCAAGGTATGAAAATCAAAAAATAATTAGTCCGTCTTATACATAGATAATAAAAAAATAAAAACCCTTATTTTTTATTTTGTCAAAATTACCAAAAACTACTGAGATATACCGTATTAAAGTTACGGAGTGGGGGCTAATTACGTCTCGCCGTGGTATATTTTGTACCACGGCGTGACGTCATGAGACATTTCAAATCAATATATCTTCCTAAGTTTTTGAATGAAAGAAAAAATAAAAAATACGTGTTCAATATTTTCTGAACATCTATCTGATGGACATTAAATTGTTTTTTAGGATACAACTCAATTCCCAGTGGTGCGTAATTCCGCCGCAATTTTTTTACAACTCACTGCTTTGTGCCGTTAGTTCTAATAATGTGTTATTTTAATACGTTGGGATGAGTTTTATTGGTTTCTCAACGTTCACCTCAATACCGGGGTCTATTGTAGAGTTTGAGTTGATAGACTCTCTCAAATCGAAATATTGTGCGCGAATTTTTTCGTCTGTAGGGCTGTGGAGATACCTAATATGTTTTGAATGATCGAAGGAAGATTATTGACTTCGAGTTCGCTAAGTATTTTGAATTTATTAAAACCAATCCAGTAAACATAGCGCTAACTGGATCAACCTCATTCTTATAAATCCATATTTTAAATCCATTCAGCAGTAATTTGGATACTTTGAAGGAAAAAAAATACATATGAATATTGTCATCATCACCTGCTAAAGCTTGTTAAATCTGATTAAATTTAAATTTTAAATTAAATTTACTTTATTTCAAGTACCAAGACTCATAAAAACAGACACATTAAAGGTAACATGCCTACCAGATAACAAATACGAACACACACAAATAACAATTCACACGGCAGCATAATTGCTGTATATAAGGGCATTCCAGTCTGTTGGCGATCAACGCGAGGACGGAGTTGAAGCAGCAATATACTAGAATTTATATAGAGTGACAAAACCATAGACAATGAATGATTCAAAGTTACGCGCGTAAAACATAATCCTGAATAAGGCTGTCACTTTGCCGGCTAAAAAAATGACATCAACGTTCTTAATTTAAATAAAAATATTTTTAGTAACCACAATTTTACTTTTTGACTTTCCATTGTTTACTGACTCCAATTATTAGAATAGAATAAAACAGAAATAAAAACTCTTTAGTCTGTTCACCACATAAATTGAAGAACGTAAATATGACGATTTTGCAAAGGGTTAGACAAAGTGTAGTCTTATCGCTCGATCTTTTTTTTATTAGTATTATAAGATAATTCGAAAGATCAAATTGTACCTAATGTAGGTATAATCTGCAATTTCTAAAACAGACGACGTTTGCAGTTTAAAAATAACTGGCCACAACTTCTAGTTAACCAATTAACTAGAATTTATAGCGAAACCGGCGGGAAATTGTTCAAATTAATCACAGTAATGTTTGTAATTAATAAAGCATGTTAGCTTTGATTTACAACGTATTATCGTGAAGAAATGCGTTCTTTTTTGTCTCGTTTCTTTCAGAGATAGATCGGTCTATAGAACAATTTGTGAAGTAAAAAAAGAAATTATCATTCTTCTAACGATAAGAAGCTATATATAATTCAAGTAAGCAGTTGAGAAGTTCCTATGGCCACCATTATGAACAATAGATGATATCGTGTTGTCCAGCTCAATAGCTGGACAATACTATATGTTTCTCCACAATCAAGTGGTTGGTCAGAATGGAAGCCCATAAGTTAGTTGGGAAAATGCTAGAGAGATGACGAAAGGCAGACCACCATCTAAGCATACTAAATAAAAAAAAAAGCCACAAGGGCTACAAAAAATTCAAGTTCAGCGCATATTTTTCTTTTTTTCAGAAAATAAATATTAGTTTAATCCTGTCCTTAGGCGTACCCAGAGGGTGGGGGCAGGTGGGGACAGTTACCCCCCCTTCCCCCCTGGAAATCTCGCAGAACATGCAGCAACTCCCATAATTACTAATCAAAGTATAAACGGAGTCTTATATCTAAAATAAACCACGTAATAGACACTGGCAAAAAGTACGATGTAATCGCCAAAATCGTGTGACAATAGCGCACAAAGAGTACTGAATCTAGCCGAGCGCTCTAACGCTTGCGCTCGGATGTAATCGGAAATCTTCGGTAGGAAGTTGCGAGCATTTAGCATTTATTTTATTTGACTTGTTATTATTTTGAAGAAACTAAATCAAACGTAGGTGATTAAAAATATTAATTCGACCCTAAAAATCTGACTTGACCCCCCTCTAGGCAAGAAGCTGGATAGGCCCATAATCCTGTCAAATTAAAACGGTGACTGAAAATGTAATACGTCAATTAATACCAGGCGCTGAATGATTTGACAGGACTAAACTGATATTAATTATCTTCCAAAGATACACTGGACTTGTACTATCACATATAGAAGTCCTCTTTCATCTTGAAGTCTGGTAAATACGGAGAACGGGTCTGAGCAGTTGTGTTGCGATATGTGCCGGGTACGATGCGCCAAAATGACCGTAGAGGGTCTCCAGATCAATCTCCCTCAGGCGCAGCATCGTTGGTCGTGTTTTTGGGTTTAACATTGCATCACCTCGCTCAAATGCCATCGTTCCTTCCTATCCACTCATTTATCTCTTGACTGAATAGGCTCTTAATAAACTAGCGCGCTTTACCATCAACGATTGCATCACTGCTTAATATCAGGCGGGATTGCAGTCAAGCACTAGTACAAAATTATAAAAAAAAAAAAAAACTACTGTCGGCTGCACTAAACCGGCCGCGGCACACTAAAGCATTATTTTATATCCGTGTCTGTTTGTGTCATATTCCAACCAATCATACCGCATGTTTTGGAGCATCGCTACGAAGAATTAAAGATAGTAACTACAACTAGTATTGCTTGGACATAGTTTAGTGAGATTGTAACTCGACTTCTGCTTGTGATAGTACACATGTTTAGTGAATAAGAGGATCGGTGCCAAAGAGAATATAACACTAATCCATTTAATTCCAGATACGTGTCTGAGTGAGATAATGGACAAACTATGCAAATCGTAGCCGATTCAATAAAGGTTAAATACTCATTAGAGTAGATACATTGTCCTAATGACGGCAAATGACCGGTGTTGGTAAAATAATGGGACGCTGTTACTACATAAGTAGAAAGGTATGTAGGCTCGGCTTTTAGTTACTACATAAGAAGGTATGTCGGTTTTATTTGCTCCTACGCCAGCTCAGTCTCGCTGCGAGTGATAAGCGAATCGTAATTATGAAAACCATAGCTATTTGTTTTTTTTTAATTGTGTAAACTAGTTTGATCGCTATTCCGCCTGATATAAGCAGTTATGCAATCGTTGATGGTAAAGCGCGCTAATTTATTAAGAGTCTGTTCACTGATCTAGTCTTGAAGAAACGGAAAGACCAAATAAATATTATTTTTAATATTTATATTCCCGTATCCTCCTCATCCTATCTTTTCCCGTATTTTTTTAAATAAAATGTAATGTGTCCCTACTTTTTTCTCGCTAATAAAAAAAAAGCATTTTTTAAATGTTTTGTATGTATTTTTTATAAAGAAATATATATAAATAACAGGACTAGTTTTATCTGGATAGGTTTTAATGTGATAAATGCTAACTCCATCATTTGTAACAAATTTAAGTAATGGTGAACATTTGATTAACCATATATATCAACAACCTTTTTATCGTCCCACTGCTGGGCACAGGTCTCCTCTCATAAAGAGAGGGATAATTGAGCGGGTTGGCGATTTCAGACTTAGAGTCCAGGTTTCCTCAATATGTTTTCCTTCACCTTTGAATCAGTCATTGGTGTCCAAGTTATACTTCGAAAGTACATATACCTCAGAAAAGTTACAATGGTACTTGCCCGACCTGGAATTGAACGAGAACACTCATATTTGAGAGGCTGGTGTTTTAACCACTAGGCAACCACGACGTCATTAACCATATACTTTGACCTATGTAATAGTTTTTTTCCTTATAAAAACGTTACTAATACATAGGATAATTATTATGTCTATAACTTAGACTGTTCAACGATTGCGTATGAGTTAATTCGAGATCAGCAATGTAGTGTGACAGGATGTTGATATTTTTAATATGTATATACTAGACGCGTAGTGATCTGGCTTACTATGAGGCATCTCGAAGCCTGAATATCTCGAGATAAATGCAGATTTTTTTAATAATTATAAACTAGTGACTTTTCTAAAGTTATACGTACTTTCTAAGTATATCTTGGACACAATGATTGAAGGTGAAGGAAAACATCTTGAGGAAACCTGGACTTTTAGTCTGAAGTCGCCAACCCGCATTGAGCAAGCGTGGTGATTATGCTCAATCCTTCTCTGTATGAAAGGAGACCTGTGCCCAGCAGTGGGACGATAAAAAGGTTGATGATCAAGTGCTTGACCGCAATCCCGCCGGATGGTAAGCAGTGATGCAATCTGTCTCTTAAGATACCCTAGTTTGAGAGGCAGGGCTCACAATATCTGTATACAGACTTTTGTACCATTGTTTGCAGTTAATCTGTGTATACTAAAGTATGTGTCGTTATGTCAATAAATTATTATTATTGTTATTAATCGTTGATGGTAAAGCGCGCTAGTTTATTAAGAGCCTATTCACTCTAGCCTTGAAGTCACTTAAATTGGAATCAGATGGATACACCGCGGCGAGGCGAAACGCTTCGTCCGGATCGCAGTAGTGTCAACAACGTAAGGATGGATACTCGCCGTACGATGAGTCGTCTGATAGAACGGAGACGGGGGAATTAAGCCAAGCATTCATTCCTAGTAAAACAGCAGGGTAATTACGTAACAAATTATCAGAAGCAATGGCTTTCATTTTGACACTTCAGCAGCATTATTTGCATTATTTACGTTATTGTCCAGACATATTTTTCGAACATATGGAACAATGGAGTAGCAATAAGCACGCCACCCGTACGGAGGACGGGTCTGAGCAGTTGTGTTACGATGTGTGCCGGGTACGATGCGCCTAATGTTGTTGTGTCGGGAGTTTGGTCGTGGAGGGTCTTCAGATCAATCTCCCTTTGGCGCAGCATCGTTTGTCGTGTTGTTGGGTTTTACATTGCATCATCTCGCTCAACTGCCGTCTTCCTTCCTATTCGCTCAGTTTTTCTGAGTGGCCTATTCACTCTTAATAAACTAGCGTGCTTTACCATCAACGATCGCATCACTGCTTACCATCAGGCGGGATTGCGGTCAAGCGCTAGTTTATAATTATTAAAAAAAAAAAGCTTGCAAAGTAGTCAAATTGTGAGTAATTAAAAAAAAAGTACCTATGTTACTCAATTAGAATGATGGTCAAAAATTATAGTCAAGAATGTCATTACCTGAATTCTATGAACGGTACACGATGAACTACAGATATAAATGATGAATTGATATGAATGTCTGGTGAAGCCGTACGGAAGACGGGTCTGTGCAGTTGTGTTGCGATGTGTGCCGGGTAAGATGCGCCAAATGTTGTTGTGTCGGGAGTTTGGTCGTGGAGGGTCTTCAGATCAATCTCCGTCTGGCACAGCATCGTTCGACGTGTTGTTGGGTTCAACATTGCATTACCTCACTCAACTGCTGTCTTCTTTCCTATTTACTCAGTTTTATGATAGAATAGGCTCTTAATAAACTAGCGCGCTTTACGATCAACGCTAGTTACGAGCATTAGTTTATAAATGTATAAAATATATGTAAGATCAAGTACGTAAGTAGTAGTAGATAGACTGAGATGGCACAATCTCAAAGCCCATCGAACTTTCCATTCATAACTAAGTTTCATCATGACTCCCTGAGGCCATTACAACATGACCGAACATCGGACCACAGCCTCTTACATCATAAGGTAACGGCCTTAATTATTATTATTGCACTGAGTAATAAGTTCGCCGCTTATTAACTTTTATAGTTCATGGACAGTGATGTTCTTACGAATCCCTTTTACCTTTGTCGGTGTTAAAGGTCTTTAGAGTAATTTTGACCAGAGGTAAGAGATAAAAATGATAAATGATTGTTTGCAGTGGCAACAGTACATCGGCATGTTTAGAGTGGGACTTGTAGTCCGGTAATAATAGCCGAACATGCCGTACCTATAGCTTTTTTCTTTTTTTTTTCTTTAGAGCGAATACTACTTCAACTCTTCAATGGCCTCTGTGGTTAGATACCACAATTTTGCCAATAACACGTGTAACAAATTATAGAATAAAAAAAATATTTCACAATAATGGCGGATATCGCCAGTGACAGTTGAAAAAACGGCCGCGTGAGCCGCC
The DNA here is from genome assembly GCA_037179545.1 of Sesamia inferens. NCBI lineage: Eukaryota > Metazoa > Arthropoda > Insecta > Lepidoptera > Noctuidae > Sesamia > Sesamia inferens. The sequence continues at coordinate 30,983,878 of CM073922.1, read as the reverse complement.
TAATAGGAGATTTGATGCAAAGCCATGATGTGGCCACTATGCTGCGATATTTCAATGTTCTTTATGAATTATTCACTGAATGCGCTTTTTACTACATAAATCACGCGGTTTTATTTAGTAAACGACACTATTAATAATTTTAAAAGTCCAATGAAAAATGCGCGTGACACTCATCTTGGCTTTCATTATAGCCGTATAGCGGGGTAATTACGTAACACACTATCAGTAGCAACGGACTTCATTTTGACAGTTCAGCGACATTCATTGCGTTATTCACGTTGTTGAGCAGACACATTTCCCGAAGACAAAGAGCTATGGATTAGGAATTGGTTTCAAAATGATACCAATTGATAGTAATGGTGTATTACGCGATTAGGGTGCAGGTAATAATAGCCCTAAAGGTTGATCGAACAGGTTAAACTATGCTTGCCGAAGTTGGTGCATGGATGGCGCCTTGCCCGCTCACCATGTGGGAGCCACGGCCCCTCCCTAGCAGGGGCAAATGAGGTCCGCCTTGCTAGGCGGGTTTCGCCGGCGGAGGAGTGGTAGCTCAGGCTCCGCTAGTTTCCCACTCCCCCGCCACTATGGCAATGCCGGAGTGCCGCTGGGGTTTTTAGTGGGTATACCAGGAGGCTCTCTCCCGGGGAGTCCCACATACCCCTCCCGTCCCCCGACGGGCGGGGATGCGTAATTGACATTTGTTTTTTTTTTTTGACATCAAAAAAAAAAATGGATGGTTGACCATATATACGTAGCAAGATACCTCCGTGACCCGGATAGCAAGTTGAGCAGTTGGCTCCAGCTTTTTGACAGTCATTACGGGTCTTTCATAAACCTAGTTCGGGTGGTCCCAACATTAATTTTAGATCGTAACTTTAAAGATTTATATTATGTATTAGACTAGAGTAAGATAGCTTTTACGATTGTTATTATTAAGATTTTTATTACTATACAAACAGACTTTTTGTACGTTCATTGTTGTTCTATGTTTTTTTTAATAAATTTCATTTCAAATTTCATTTCTTTAGAAGCCGAAAATCTGACAACCTAACTTAGCAAGACATTACGTGGGTATTAGTCAAATAAAAATCAAAAGTAAAATATTGGTAATCTGTAGTATTCGGTTAGAGTTAACGCTAGGAAGATGATGACAAAAATTAATATCCAAAACAAACTATAACTCATTCCATCATCTACGCCTCTCGGTTTCACCCGCGTAAATTTCGATCCCGTATGAATATTGGGATGAAAAGTACCCTATGTGTTATTCCTGGTTATAAACCATCCGTGTGCCAAATTTCATCTAAATCCGTCTAGTAGTTTTTGCGTGAAAGCAAAACAAACAACCAAACTCACTCTCACATTCATAATCTTAATAAAGATTCTGTTACATTAGCATCCCCTTCTCATTTAACACGAAATATTAGCTTAAATATCAAGTGTACCCGAAAAAAAAATACACACAAAACACAAGATTTATTCACTATAAAATAAACTTATCTTAAGCCAAAACTCGCGTCTCGTAAATTGGTCGTGGGATCTTATTTCGCACGAAAAAGGCGAAGTTAGTTTATTCAACTTAGGTAAAGATTTAAATTTATTTTTGAGCCTGAATTTCTTTGGAAGGCCACTTTATTTGCCATTTACTGATGTCAATGATCTTTGTACATGCTTTGGAAAGATCCCAAAAATTCCGCAGTATTCATCACCCTTTGAATTTTAAGTTTGCTTAGTGGTCCTCTGTTAATAAATGCTTTAGGTAGATAGCATATTTAACACCGGCACTTGATTTCTTACAGAGTAACCTTGTCATAATTTGCCTAGGCGTTTTTCAACTATTCAAATTCAAATTCAAAAATTTAATTTCGGATAAAATACACAAATATCCATACAATGTTAGTTCATATAAAGCTTAGCCTAATGTCAGTAATAAATTAATTAGAGTGGGTTTGGATTCTTATCGACCTACGTAAGGGGCGAGTCCCACCGGCCTGAAAACAATCCGGTCTGAACATTCAGATGCCATTGGAGGAGGAGCGCAAGCGCGCTGTCATGGAAGCACGACGTTTACGCATGATCGCGGCGAACCCGTCGACCCTCGCCACAACAAACAACATCCACTGACGAACATTCCTGACGCGCTACAGTGCCACAGCAACCTCAAGAGCCCCCTGAATGCGTTATTATATTCTTCCCTAACCACAAAAATCTTTTGATTAAGATTTCTGTGTCCACAGCCCCTTTATAGGATAACATTATACCCCTGGGTAGAATTGGTTGCCAAAATTTCGAGCGTCTGACAACCCGTTACGTCTGACAACCAGGACCAACTGTTTAAAGTATTTTCCAAGGTACGGTGGGGGTCTTGGTATTTAAATCTGGTTACCCATTTACGAACTAACCGCAGCAAGCGTACTTAACCAGATCGATCGAAGCGTGCGGCTGTTTTTATTTCTTTATTTATTCTTTATTGTACACCAAACAAACATCGAACAAAATACATGGAACATAAAACATACAATGGGCGGCCTTATCGCTAATGCGATTTCTTCCAGCCAACCAAAGAATGGACAGATTCTCCTGAACCACAAATGGGACTGTCGTTGGTGCAAATGTCCTTGTTTTTTTTTTTGTTTTGCCACAACAACAGGGTCAGTACCCTGTATGTTAATGGAATGCCTGTCACCTAATGGGTTAGACTAATCAAGTCACCAATCTTGATTAGTTTTTTCATTAGGTGACAAGACTATTTGTGCTATTAATGGCCAGCAAATAAATTGCGTAAAACACTATTAATCTCAATTTTAGGATATTGCTCCATTACTTCATATGTTTGAAAAATACGTCTGCTAAACAATATATATAACGCAATGGATGTTGTTGAACTGAGAGTGTGTTACGTACGTAATTATCGCGACCATTGAGGTCTTCCGTGATCATTTGTGACGTATGTAGACACATAAACTCGTTTACTTAGGTATCATCATCTCAGCGTTAATCCCAGTCGCATCCGTAGCATTTCAGCTTTAGAGTCTGGGGTCCGCTTTACCAGTCCAACTGCTGTTTTTGGCTAAACTTCGATATTTTGCGTGAAGCGACTGCCGTCTGACCTCCACAACCCGAAGGTAATACCGAAGCGTAGCAGTTAGACCAATTGTTGGACTTTTGACGGCTCTAACAACCCGTAACGACTACCATTAGATGTTCGTATGGCAACGGGGACCTAACGTGCTTTCCGAGGCACGACCAGACCAGTGCAAATATTCATATTCATGCATACAAATGGGTTTAAAAATAATGAAAATTGGTTCATATACAAAGATCCACACGTTAAACTTATAACACCCCTCTGTCTCCGACAAGGGTTAAAAATACACTACATAGTGCCGGCGTACTTTTGCAATAATTGTTTATTCATGTGCTATGGTGAGAAACAGGCAAAGGTATTTTTGGTAAGTTGTTATGCTCATTTTGTTACACGAGATAGAAGAAAAATATAGCTCTCTCTGTCCTTCACATTAAATCAATAATTTTCTTTTAGGTTTGAAAAAAGTATCTATTTGAAAAAAGTAAATGGTTTACGTTTCATTAATAAACTGCAAATCTAACAAATTTCTCGAATTGTGAAACTTTTACGTCGTATTCGACTGTACGGTTTAATTTACATGGCTGTTTTTTAGATTGAAATCAAATAAAATGGCAATTTGAATGTGTATGTACCTATTTGTTGAAGGCGATGGAGTAAATTAATATTTGTATTTTATTAAACGCTTTTTGTAATGTTGTCTAATGTTTGCTTCAGAAATGAAACATTAAATAAACATTTTTGCTTTTTGAGAACGGGTTTCAAATAGATACGATATTATGAAGTTCTTGTATACAAAATATTATTGTAAAATCTAAGACAATTTACAAACATGCCTCTAGAAGGCACCATGAAAAAAACTGTGGTTGTTCGAGTTTTGACTGGTAAGCAGTGATGCAATCGTTGATAGTAAAGCGCGCTAGTTTATTAAGAACCTATTCACTCTAGCCTTGAAGACACTTAAATTGTAGTCCGATGGAAACACCTGCTGGCAAATTATTCTAGTCCTTCGATGTACGCGGTATAAAAGAAGAAACGAAACGCTTTGTTTGGCTCATTGTGGTGTCAACAACGTAAAGGTGGACGCTCTCGAAGTCGCCGTACGACTGGTCGTCCGATAATGCAACGGAGATGGGGAATTAATTCATGCAATTCCCTCGCATACTCCCCAAAATGCATCCTATAGAACACCGATAGGCTGGCTACTCTTCGTCTGTGCTGCAGGTTTTGGAGACCGTTTTGAGAAATCAAAACAAAATCAGTTGCACCACCCAGCTTCCTATCTCAGAACCACGAAGGTTGAAAGCAGATGCATTGACCTTGACCCCTCAGCTGTTGGTAAGTTGACACGGCTGCGCCTGCGCAGCTAACCTCAGCATTGATCCTCGCCTTGAGACTAGACACACAATACTTAAGAACTGACCGTTCAAAAACAATCTAAGTATTGTTTGTCAGCGGAAACTGTAATTATTATGTCCTTGTGAAAAGAATGGAATAGTTTATAGGTACTACTAGCTTTCCGCCCGCGGCTTCGCCCGCGTTAACTTCGGTTATATCGCGCGTTTTAGATTTCTCTCGGGAATATCAAATTTTTTCGGGATAGAAAGTACCCTATTACTTAATCCGGACTTCTAACTTTACGTTTGCAAAATTTCAAAGCAATCGGTTCAGGAGTTATGGCGTGAAATTGGTAAAAACAAACTCACTTTCCGATGTATAATATTAGTAAGGATATATTTGGTGTACACATACAAATATTCCACTAATCTCCCTTGGGAACTTGATGTTTTTTTAGGACCAAAAGTAGCCTATGTTACTCTCCATCTTTTCAACTAACTGTATGCCAAAAATCAGGTCGATTGATTGCTTAGCTACGGCGTGAAGGAAGGACAAACAAACAAACAAACACACTTTCACATTTATAATATTAGTATGGATTACGTCGGATACCTTGGACCATAGCTAAGAGGCAGAGTGTTGTATCTTTGCCATTATCGAAGCTGTGCATTCTGATAGGAGCATTGGTGGCTAATGATTCATCTTCTACTCAGCCTATAGAGGTCCACTGTTGGACATAGGCCTCCCCTATGGCATTCATTCCATTTGGGTTGCCTTAATCCCCACGCTTGCCAGGCGAGTTGAGGATCGCAGTAATTTGATATTCCACAGGAGAAGCGCTGCTGACCGCTTTCCTGGTGAGAGTTCCCTTAGTCCTCTCTTACGACACCCACGGGAGGATATGGGTTGGTACTATTCTTCACCTAGAGTAAAAAAAATCCTTGTTTGTTAAAGTCTTTGTTAAAAACAATAATGCGATAAAAATTATGTACCTATCTTATACTTCATTTTTTATAACTGATATAAACTTCTTCCTTAGAAGGTTTAGGTGGGCATGTAGATACCGTACCTAAGTAACAAGTTACTGGCACCCTGTATGTCTTTATGATATGTTATGCCTTGAAAGTATTTAACGTAAGTATGTTAAGTTTCTAGATGTTCAACGCCCATTTTTTTTATTCCTTTCAACTGCGCTATCCACTGCAACAAAGTGTTAACAAAGCTACCGTTTCCTGCTCCCTCATTCCATAACATACTATTATTACTCTTAATTTGTATAATTTTTAAGCATAGAGATAATACATTGCTCCATCTGTTCGCAAAATGGGTTTGCTCAACAACATGAACAACGCAATGAATGTTGTTGAACTGTCAAAATGAAATCCATTGCTACTCTTCTTCTTCTTCTTCAGCCTATGAATGTCCACTGCTGGACAAAGGCCTCCCCCAAGGCTTTCCACGCTGACCGGTCTTGTGCTGCTCGCATCCTTCGGCTTCCCGCGACCTTCACCAGGTCATCGGTCCACCTTGTTGGGGGCCTCTCTACGCTGCGTCTTCCAGTACGTGGCCGCCACTCCAGAACTTTACTGTCCCATTAGCCATTGGTTCTACGAGCAATGTGCCCTGCCCACTGCCACTTAAGTTTAGCGACTCGCAGAGCTATGTCGGTGACTTTGGTTCTTCTGCGGATTTCCTCATTTCTGATTAGATCACGCAGAGAAACTCCGAGCATAGCTCTTTCCATTGCCCTTTGTGCCTCTCTGGAATTGCTACTGATAGTGTCTAACTCAAATTACATTGCCGGACCATGTGTATATATCACTTTAAACTGAAACAATTGAAAAAATGTCTGTCTATTCAAATTTAGAAATGTTTTCGAAACTAGTCTTTCCAAATTCGCAAATGGAGGCCTCAGATATCGTTGATAATGATAATATCTAAAGAAATAAACCAGGATATTAGACAACAATGACAATTCACGTTTAAAGCCCACGCTTTCCACTTTCTTGCGTCGATAGCATCTTATTGTGAAGTCGTGCGATTACCATCATGCGACCGTGTGACCACATTATTGTGGCCACCAGAGGATTTAGCATTATGTGATGTGATCTTGTTTGGTTATGCGGTTGCGGATTGAAATAGTGCGTAGAGAACGGTCATTATCGTGGTGGTAAAATGTTATAGCGCTAACGGCTTAGTGGTTAAAACACCAGCTTCTCAAGTATGAGTGCGCGGGTTCGATTCCAAGTCAGGCAAGTACCAATGCAACTTTTCTAAATTTATATGTACTTTCTAAGCATATCTTGGACACCAATGACTGAAGGTGAAGGAAAACCTCTATATTGAGGAAACCTGGACTTTAAGTCTGAAATCGCCAACCCGCATTGAGCAAGCGTGGTGATTACGCTCAATCCTTCTTTGTATGAGAGGAGACCTGTGCCCAGCAGTGGGACGATAAAAAGGTTGATGATGAAAATGTTTATTGAAGAAAAGGGAATGACTGGGATGATAAAGATTTCTGTCATGCAAGTCAGATTTTTACCGTCGAATCGCCAAATAAAGTAAATGCTCATTGCTTGCAAATCCGAAGATTACCGATAAGATTACCGACAAAAAGGCTTGGGCTTGAGCTGCGTCCGATTTCTATGCTTACACTGATTGTTCTTTGATTTTTCCTCTTGTAGTTTAAATTTGCAATTGTTTGTTTTTTTTTTTTAACTCAAAGCCAGTATCACACTATATAGCCAGGCATATTGTACGTTACGGAATTGCATCGCTGACAGGGGTATTCGGCACTGGTGCAGCTACACAGGAGCTAAACTTAGCATTCGGGAACACCGTTGGAGCTGCTGAACCTTGGACAAAACTGTCTTTGCATTGTGTAGATTCAATTTCCTAGTATTTTATAATTGCATGGAACACGTGTGAGCACGATCTACTTGCTGTAAAGCATCTATTTGTTGGGTTAGTCGTTTATTGACTTGATAGTGCTATGGCTGTTGAGAGTATGTCATGCTCACTCAAATGTCTCGCTGGTGGTGGCGTGTGTGTTGGGTCATTAGGTTCCCTTCAATATGGTTGAGCTGAATGATGCTGATCCATACGTCATGTTCGTGAACGGACGCCGTCAGAGGGGACTGGTCATCTCTTAGCTGCTACGGCGTATTTTAAATTCTGAATTGTTGTTTTTTTTTTTTCCATAATGGACGCTCTCAGCGTACAATATATTTCTGCATCGTTCTCACACGATTGATTTCAAAATGAATGATGTAATCAAATATTTGTATCAATAGCTTGATAATTTAAAAGAGTGTCCATGGAGTTTCTTGCCCGTTCTTCTCCATAGGTACCTACTCTTTGGAATGGGCGACTAGCTTCACCTTACTGACTGACCGACCTTCTGACAATTCAAAAGTGCCTGTAACTGGTTTATTTGAAATAAATGCTTTGATTTTGATTTTTTTGATTTTGAAGGGTTAAAATGCTCGGCTACATTCGGTCATCTTTGTGCTCTATGGTCGCACCTGGTTTTATGGCAATTACACTGTACATTTTGGCAGTGTCTACTGTGTGATTTAAAAGTTCGAGACAATTGCCCGTTTATACTTTGGGTTGTATCCTAAAAAAATAATTTAATGTCCATCAGATAGATTTATAAAAAATATTGAACACGTATTTTTTATTTTTTCTTTCATTCAAATACTTAGGAAGATATATTGATTTGATATGTCGCATGACGTCACGCCGTGGTACAAAATATACCACAGCGTGACGTAATTAGCCCCCACTCCGTAACTTTAATACGCTATATCTCAGTAGTTTTTGGTAATTTCGATAAAATAAAAAATACAGGTCTTAATTTTTTTTAATTATCTATATAAAAAAATAACTAGTCCGTCTGACTAATTATTTTTTTGATTTTCATACCGTGGATACATCCCTATTAGAGGAGTTCATGCATGTTCTGTGAAATTCCCATTGGCACCTGCCCCCCCTGGGTACGTCCATTGGAAGACCTTTGACCAGAAGTGAGTCAGTATTTAACAAGTAGAAATATATATCTTCCGGACGAAGCGTTTCGCCTCCTTCTTTATACCGCGTACATCGAGGGACTGGAACAATTTGCCCACGGCGGTGTTTCCGTCGGACTACAATTTGAGTGTCTGCAAGGCTAGAGTGAATAGGCTCTTAATAAACTAGTGCGCTTTACCATCAACGATTGCATCACTGCTTCCCATCAGCGCTTGAGCGCTAGTTTATAATTTATAAAAAAAGTACATATTTCATTTAATTGGCTTTCTGTGAATAGGAACAACATCCAACATCATTTCTTATGAGTTCATAACATTTCATTTACTCGTATGTCCAATAAGTTTCCCTATTTATTATCGTCCACGTATAAAAATAACACAAACAACAGTACTAGCCAAATTTCTCCATGCCTTAGAGGAAATATACCTAAATAACTCCGGGATATTTCCCGGCGGGGATTATCGGAATATCTAACGGAGCTATGTGCTCAAAGCCACTTGTAATTGAGGGCTGTTTTTAATATAAATAGCACTGTGTCGACGTTCTTAGACTGGTCTAGGCTTGTCTAAGTGGTCAACTGCATTCTAGTTTGGCTTGGAAAGGCTACATGGCATTCTTGCATGTGCATTCGTAATGTATGTTGTTGAGATTTTCTTCGACGATAAGTGGTAGAAACATTTTTAATGGAATAAGTTCTTTTAATATATATTGTCTCAGTGCTGGGCAAAGTTTGCTCTTTATAGTTTTCCAAATTTCTCTTCTTAGGGAATGAGTATAAATTGTCACGAACGTTTCTTTGGCTCAAAAACGTTGTCCTACATGCATATTTAAATCACAACTGTCTGAAATAGTCGATTATTTTTTTATTGACATGGATGTCTGAAATGGTAAACTCATTGTTTGTTGATATGACATATGGTAAATTCGTTGTTTATTGACATGGATGTCTGAAATGGTAAATTCACTGTTTATTGACGTGGATGTCCGAAATGGTAAATTTATTGTTTATTGACATGACATATGGTACATTCATTGTTTGTTGACATGGATGTCTGAAAAGGTAAATTCATTGTTTATTGAAATAGACGTCTGAAATGGTCAATTCATTGTTTATCGACATGAAATATGGACACAATGAATTTCTTTATATTATGTGATACTATCAAGTAGGATTTTAGAATTAAGAGTAGTTACTTGTATAATTATGACAGTATATAAAGAGTGTATTCTGACATCGACGCACAAACAAGTACCAGTGATCCAGTACATGATTCTGAACCCCCCAGTGGTGGAATTTTTAGTCGGCTTTTTCATGATTAAAAAAATATGTATACAGTTTTTTTTTACTTTAGACCGCTCATTATTGCTATACTTTTATAACCCAATAAAATTTTAAAGTAAAAATTTATTAATTCGCTAATTACACAAAAACGCGCAATGAAAACAAAACTCGAAAAACTATCTTATCAGCTGATTTAATAGGGTTCACATCAGGGATCAACGTCATACCTACAAACCCGCACGGCGGCACGCTTGCAACGTTCAAAGGCCAAGCCGACACTTTTTTTAAACACTGTGAATTCTGTAACCGTTCATTAACGACATAAATGACTATCATAATTTTGTTAGTGGCATGCGGTCTAGCCTTTTCGCGAAGTTTGCGTTGCGATGTCAGATACACCCTGTATAGTACTTATTAAACTCGCTGACAGCATTCTGTCAGTTATTTTAATAAGTAAAGGAAATACATATTCTATGTGTATTACTTAGTTCGTTAAGACGTGTAAGCGCATAGCATACTGTACAAAATATTAAGTACCCAAATTGTCCCAGAAAATTGTCATACCTACATTCCATATTAGTTGGGCTTGGGGCCAGCATATTAATCAGCAGGTAATTGCGTAACACAAAAGCGGTAACAATAGGTCTCAAATTGACAGTTGAACAATACACATCGCGTTATTTACATTGTTGAGCAGATACGTTTTTCGAACATATGGAGCAAAACTCTTTTTAAGAATTCAGATGAATGGGCTGCACTTATCGACCATTCTTTTATGAGAGGAATAAAATGAGTATCTATTAGAATGATATACTGACGCAAATTCAAAATTTGTCCTCAGCATAAGACATAAAAGTTTGGTGGAACTCGCTCTTAGTGTATTACAATGTTACGCAAATTTCCCGTGTCGATGATTTTCTAGGGTCGATGGAAAATGTATATATACATATAATATATACACAATTACACATACACACATACTTATTTCGATCCATTCTTGCAGTTCAAAATACGCATTACAATATGTAACAATACTTATCAATGTGAGGGTATATTTATCTTAGTAATATTATAAAATGGTCGTCATTTTAAAATCTTTATACAGTCACTGGCAGGTATAAAATCGTTTCGTTTCGTTAAAAGAAGTTGTTAGGTAAGCAAACAGCCAACATCAAGTAGTCGCGGTTGAGCCACCGAAGTGACAAGTCCTGAGGTTAGTAAAATAACATAAAATGTACTACGCTGAATAATTTATAATAAATTATGTGATTGCGTTAATTTGTTTGTGATTTCAATTCTATGACTTCCTTCAGAGGTAAGTTGTACAAGTATTATTAGGCGCTGTTATGATTATTTTCCAGTACACCAAGAATCATTTTTCACCCACAATCAGCTTGCAGACATAGCATTAACTTTAACGCTAAGTTTTGACCACTTATAGTGACATCTCAGCGTTGGAAACTGTAGTTATATTTATTTTTCCTGTTAAACACAGCACTTTTTAATATAATATTGCTTACGACTACATTGTTACAACAGCATTTACTATATTATGACAGTTTTTGACAACGCTTTTGTTTACCATGATAAACTTTTCTCTCCTAAAATAAAAAATCCATAGTGATATAATTTTAAAATTTCACCTTAAAGATGTTCTGCGTAGCGTCATGTTAAATCCACCCAGAGCTGTGAGCAGTTGAGGTGTGGAAAAATAAGGAGTCCTGGTGTAGTGGAAAATTAATCAGAACAACGCCTAATAGTGCCTACTGGAATGCGTATTTTGTCCTCTAGGATTAAAACCAAATAAGTCTGAGTACAAATAATAAGTGTTAGTATATGTGGATATGTATTGTACATTACATCACAATGCCTCTGGTTAAAATATATTGTAGAGCTAATAATGAAGACTCCATAAACTCACAAACCAGCTATGAATACAAAAAAAAAATACAAAAGAAAACGAAACAAAAGCAAATCGAATAGTCATTGGCACCTCATTGAGTCAGTCTACCGTTTTTCATCATTCATTCGTGGAACACTAAAGACCCCACCATTGTGTCATGGAGGAGAGTTCATCTTTTGTCTATTTTCTTTCCTGATTTTCTATTCTCGGTTTTCTTGCAGCACGTAAATATTTAGCGTACGGGGTGATCGAAAGTTTAATTCAGAGATAGCGGGAAACAGTTTTATTTTGGTGTTGTAAAATGCTGTGAAATCGTTTTCAATGGACTTATTGTTCTAATTTTATGTTTTAAGAAATTTTTCGCGTGTGTGGACTTTATTTATTACCAAAAGAACTAACTTAATATGCGTTTGTAAATCAATCGCTATTCTAAAGTTACCCATTTTGCCACTCAAAGAGCTTAGTGTAACACCAGGAGCACTTTTAACTTCAGTTGTTGCTAAAAACCAGCGCCAGGGATCTATCTCATACAGGGTCTTAGCATTATGCTGAGCGATAACTATTTTTGTGGATGTGACGCATTTTTGCACCAATATTTGATCATTTTTTGTATTTTTATTCTGTTTATGCATCATCTTTACCGCAAATAAACGTATTGTCTTTCTATTTTTTTCAAATAAATTCTAAAGACTGTCGCGCTTTTTATTACATAATTAAGGTTCACTAACAGTTATTACAGATATTTTATATATTACATATACATCTTAACTATGCATCTAAGTATATCTTGGACACCATTGACTGATCAAAAGGTGAAGGAAAACATCTTGAAAAAACCTGGACTTTAAATCGCCAACCCGCATTGAGCAAGCTTGGTAATTAAGTTCAATCCTGCTCTGTATGAGAGGAAACCTGTGCCCATCAATGAAACGATAAAAAGGTTGATGATGTGTCGTAAACCTAACTGAACAACCAATATTAGACGCAAACATCATATGCTAATATATGTAACGCCTATAATCCGTGTAGGCTTCAGGTAGAGGTGGACCTGTAGCACATATTTTCGCACGCAAATTACTTTTACAATCCTTGCAAAGTCTTCCCTACATTCCATGCCGATTTTCTTCCACTTTCTCAAAAAAATATCTTAACGATATCCTGAACGCTATTTCAACATTTAAATACTGACCATGAACTTTTCCTTCATTAGATTCGGTCCATCAAGTTTGAAGATCGTGATCCAATTAACGCCTTGGTCTTTAGTCAAAATAAATGTCTAAAAAAGCTTGTCCTAATCCAAGTAAGCTAAAAACGTGAAGTAATTTAGGGATGAGTGGCTCGCCCTCTCACAGAGATGTCTTCGTTAACGCAAGATGTTGGGCCAAAAGAGCAAAAAGGTTTCATGAAAAATCAGACCTATTTTTGGTAGGTACATAATTTGAATGCATGAATGTGAATATTTGCACTGGTCTAGTCGTGCCTCGGAAAGCACGTTAAGCCGTTGTTCCCGGTTTCTATACGAACAACTAATGGCAGCCGTTATGGGTTGTTGGAGCCCTCAAGAGTCCAACAATTGGTCTAACTGCAATGCTTCGATATCGCCTTCGGGTTGTGGAGGCCAGACGGTAGTCACATCACGAAAAAATATTGAAGTTTAGCCAAAATCACCAGTTAGACTGGTAAAGCGGACCTAAGACTTCAAAGCTGAAAAAGCTTCGGAAGCGACTGGGATTAAAGCTGAGATGATGATGACGTAATTTACTGTAGGATGTGTTCTGGATTATCATGCTGTTTTAATAGTCGAGTCGAGTTATGCCATTATCACAATAGTATCCGTCCAAAAGACTGCGAGCCTTCTCTCCAACTCCATCAACTAAGATATATGGGTCCATCCTAAATTACTTCAAAACTTCGAAGTGAAGCCTGCACTCGACTTAATAACTTTTCAAGTAAGAACACATCGAGAGTAGCGTCAGCTGATAAATCGTGGTGAAATTTATTATAAGGTCGGACCCGAAAGTAATCTTATGGTAGTTGTTACAAAGTTGGAATCACACAAAACTATGGGAGAAACTATGAATTTTCTGTTAGGGAGTGAATTGGGCCCATATACGTTTCGTACTGTGTCATTTATAATGTAATATTGTAAAGAGGTAAAGATTGTGAGTTTTTTCGTAGGTAATAATTTCTTATTCAGCCTCTATAGGCTCAAAGGCCTCCCCTAAGGCTTTCCACGATGACCGGTCTTGTGCAGCCCGCATCCATCGGCTTCCCGCGACCTTCACCAGGTCATCGGTCCATCTTGTTGGCGGCCATTCTACGGTGCATCTTCCGGTACGTGGCGGCCACTCCAGAATCTTACTGCCCCATCGGCCATAGGTTCTGCGAGCAATGTGCCCCGCCCACTGCCACTTAATTTTAGCGACTCGAAGAGCTTTGTCGCTGACTTTGGGTAATCACTGAATCTACTGAACCGATTTTGAAAATACTTTTGCCAATAGAATGCAATGTTATTTGTCAGTGTTATAGGTTTTATTTTTTTTTGTTTACCATTTCATGGTATGGTCGAAGTTTTTATTAAGTAATAATACACACATTTATCCACATATCTTGCATTATCAGTTAAGTATTAATTAATGGAATAATATGCCTTTTGAATTAGGAAATAATTAAAATAGTTTGGTTTAAGTTTTGTAAGAAAAATACGAACTAAAGTAAGCCCTACGTAACTAGGGGCTTCTAAGTTACCAAGATTGACCAATTTGTAAAATCCTTTTAGCTGGTTCCAATGGATTCCTCAAAAATCACTACGGGCTCATTTAATTAAGTTCAATTTATACAGAATCTTCCCGTTTGCCGTCAAATATTTTTACTACCGTGGTCTGGAAATTTAATAAAAAATTAAAGGAAAATTTTTCGCAAACCAAGCTTGATATATATCTCTTGGTAGGTTTGGGTAGCTGTTTAAGTTCTTCACAAGATTGTCTCTTTTGAAAGGCCTTAGAACCACTATGATCTTAAGATTTACTTCTATGAGCATAAAAACATTTGGTTAATTAAGTGAGTTTGCGACACATAAATGACATGTTTAATTGTCATCTTTGAGTCAAAAAGAAGCGGTAGCTTTAAAGCATCATTTTCATTCTTAGCACGTGAATTTTTGTCACCATATAACAAACACATCGACCTCAATTCCACCTTGTAAAGTGGTTGACAAGCCTGATGGATACGACATGTGACCGAGTAACAAGCATAGCCTACATGTAGCACTTGCAACTCGCACACTATTCGCATACCGTGTATAAATAGATAAATTAATTAAGCATTCACCAGGGTTTACTCAAGGTCGTGAGAACGTAATATGACGGGTACTGCACAGCATACACTGGAAGATAAATCAAAGCGATGCTATGTGTGAATATTAAGGCTGCTACAATCATAGGGTGATTCATCATCATCATCTCAGCGTTAATTTCAGTCGAATCTGAAGCTTTGGAGTCTGGGGTCCGCTTTACCAGTCTAACTGCTGATTTTGGATAAGCTTCGATATTTTCCGACCACCACAACCCGAAGGTGATATCGAAGCATCAGCTACAATCACCCTATTGACGCAAGGAAAGGGAGTTTTGTTGACCATTAGCTTGTATGACCAAGAGACTGTCCACTGTAGCAGTAGGAGTCTGACAGACCTCGTCGCCCACCCCGGGGCGGCGGACATCCATTGAGGATTTTCCAACCCGGAACAAAAAAAAATGTGTATCAGGTGCAATGTACCGTTTTAAGCTGTCTATCTTTATAACTGCTTGCCAATTTTCAAAATAGTTTACACAGTCACCAACCTGAACGCAGTTGTTAGAAATCGTGCAGATCAACTCGAAACGTGAGCTCAACGATTCGAAGAAATAACAATACCAAAGAAAAGGATGTTTGGGTAGGCCACATAAGTCAACATCTTTTCAGCGTATAATCCCGGTTGCATCCACGGCTTTCGCGTAGGAGCCCCCGGTCTGCTTTCCTACATCTACGCCTCCATTTCGCACGATCTCTGGCATCCCGTGGTGTGAGATTGTTGGCACGCATTCATCTCTTACGACGTCAAGCCAGCACTTCTTTAGTCTACCTCGTTTGTTCCGGCCCGGCGGAGGCGCACATTTGTTACCCACGTAACATGCCGGTTTTCGTAAGACGTGACCGTACTAGCGTAGGCGATCCTCTTGCAGTTTCTCTGCTATGCCAGGAGATGAAGACTGCCACATAATTAAATTACTTAAACAGCCAATAAAACATATTTCCAACATCTCTTCGCGTATTCGGCAGTGATTGAAAGCCTAGCTTGACACCCACAGCACATTGTTGTACAAACAATAGCGAGCTTCTGTCGGATGCAAGATGATTACAAGACTGCCCATTCAATTGGGTAACGTTTAACATCCTACGCACGCAAAAAGGGTTAACTATATGACAAGTGGAAAATTAATTATTTAGGTTTTAAGTGTTACTATGTAAGTTGGGTACATGGGTCGTAAATAATGTTACAAGGCCTTTTCTTAGAATATTTAGATTGTGTGTGGGCGTTGAGGTGTTTGTATGATTTGTTTTGCTCTTTATATTCAGAGTGTGGTTGTATCTTAACATCATTATTATCCACAGCGCGACTTCACTGCAGTGCTATTCTTTGGCTTGTGCCAATTTCCTTGCTCTAGCCCAGCGTATCCCATCAGGTGGGTAGCGACACGGCAACGGGCCGGAAAAAAATACCGGGTGAAAAATAGGAGATGGTCAATTTTATTTTTTGACTAACGACGAATTAGAGAGTAGGTATTGTAACTAATGGCGCGCGAGTGAGTTAGGAGGGGTACACTCATGCGCATGCGTTGTAGCTGGCTTTTGTTTCAGTCGCACTTTACATCGCTTGCTATACCCGTGCGTGTATTATAGTATTGTAATTGATACATATATTTGTGTTTTATTTTACCTAATACCGATTGTAGTTGGGTCCGTTTACCGGGTTACAGCAGAACAAAGCTTGAGAAACGCTGCTCTAGCCTCGTACAGGTTTTGCCAGTGAAGCATGGAATTAGCTATCGCAACACCATTGCCGTACGTGAACAAATCTATATAGATTTTTTCACGTACGGCACCTATCCAAACCAAATGTTTAGGCTTTATTTTGACTAATTAGTAGATGGTTTATTTGAAGTTTGAACAGAATCGGTCCAGCGGTTTTTCATTTATCACATTTTTTGTAACAAATAAATTCAATGATCGGTGGATCATCATCTCATCTATGTATATAAAATCAATGCCACTTTCTTTGTTATTTTATAATCCACCAAAACTGTGTAATTGCACCAGATTGGCAGTGTAAAACTTATTGTCAAATTTAATTGAAGCTACGATCTTAACTGGTAAATCAAAAGGAGAAGTTTGTTTGATACCGCGTATCCCTATGATCCCAACTGATATGCCGTTTGAGTACAAACGATTAAAATATCCTGTGCGTTTATGATTTCCTATGTCCATCAACAAAGCCCAAGGGCAATTATTTCACGTTTGTGGTCTGAATTAGGAGGAAACATGTTTATGCAAGCGCGACTTTAAATGCTGTACCATGAAGTTAAATTTACGCTACATCATTTTTGTTACTTTTTCCAATGAGTGCTAGATACTATAAATCAACGTAATAACCATTGAAATAAAGTCGATATTTGATTAACTTGAAACAAGATTAATTTATTAAATTCACTGATTATACAACGCACTGACTAATTAATCCCTAAAGTCTTCCTGAAGCTTGGAATTTTGAAAGATATTCTTGTACAACGAAAGTGAGTACTCAGTAAGGGTTTGTTAAAATTTCTTCCCCTGATGGAGTTAAATAAGGGATGAAGGTTTGTAATTTAATCTTCGTCACTTCTGCCAATAAGAAATCCCATCGGGGCTTTGGCTCGTTTTAAAGAATTTGCCGAGATTATGTGATTTTGTATTGCAAATTGCGTCGAATCTGATATTCAATATCATCCGCACTCATGTCATGTCTGTATTTGTCGTCATCATCTTTTACCCGACCTTCATAATCAGTCTGTGCCTTTTGATGGTTGTTTTGTTCATAAATATAACTTTAAACCTTTTATTTAAAGACTTTTATATTCTTTTATGATGAGAAACCTTATAGGCAATTAATAATATTTTAATTTTATCTAGGCTCTACTGTATTTTAAAAAGATAGAATTTTGGACAAAACGGCCTGTGAAATAGGTTGTTAATGTACATAAGTTTTACATAAACTTTTTTATTCATCATCATCATCATCTTCAACCTTTTTACTGTCCCACTGCTGGGCACAGGTCTCTCACACACACTTAAACAGAGATGGATTGAGCGTAATCACCACGCTTGCTCAATGCGGGTTGGCGATTTCAGACTTAAAGTCCAGGTTTTCTCAAGATGTTTTTCCTTCACCTTCAGTCATTGGTGTCCAAGATATACTTAGAAAGTACATATAACTTTTTTTATAAAAGTTACATTGGTACTTGCCTGACCTGGAATCGAACCCGCGCACTCATACTTGAGAGGCTGGTGTTTTAACCACTAGGTCACCACGACCATTATCCAAGATAATGTTATATAGAAACTGAAGGGATATAAAGAAGCTGATTTCAGTTTGAGTTATTATTTACTTCCCTTCCGTTTTCCTTCACCTTTTAATCAGCCATTGGTGTCCAAGATATACTTAGAAAGTACATATAACTTAGAAAAGTTACATTGGTACTGGTTGCCTGACCTGGAATCGAACCCACACACTCATATTTGAGAGGCTGGTCCTTTAACCACATTACTTATATAAAAATACAGTCATGAGTAACAGGGAGTAAATTTCAGTCATCCTCCATAGAAAAGGGAGGATCTTCCGACCAGACGGGTGTTATGTGTGGCGGGCACTTGCCCAATGGTTGAAGTTGGCAAGTTGTACCTATGTATGCTAATTGCACGGTAAACTCTGATTGCGAGATGTAGAATTCGTGTGACATCTGTATGACAACACGTCATACTGACGTCACGCGTCACATGTTCTATGTGGAGTTTGTAGGTACCGCTACAATTTTTGCTACTACTGTTAATAATTAACTTAAAAGATATATTTTCCAGACTGTCTGCAGTGCGAGCCTGTAATCAAAGTAAGGGATTGTCACTATTGGGAACGCCACAATAGCGGCGGTAAGTCCCCTCTTTTAGGAGTGGTTAAAGAGGCGCCGCATCATCGAACTCCCGGCTATCGTAGGCGGGGGCTTGCGGACGGATAGCAGTGGGCATCTCACCGCCCGGAAGGACCAGGACTGGGTCGACGACGGCGCGTTGTGTTTCACGCACTGCTCAAAGAGATGACAAAACATCGTGACGAGGTCCACGAAGACCGATGGCTCCTGGGTCAGGGTTGCGGGTTGGAAAAAAGAAACCGTGGCCCTGGCGCACAGGCTAGTGAAGAAACACGGATGGGTTTTAGTCAGTAAAAGTCTGATACGGCCTTCCACTCCGCCCAGATTGGCAGAGGTCATTTGATGATTTCCCATCCAGAATAAAAAAAGGGATTGTCACTATCAACAGCTCATTCTAAGGTCACATCACTTAACTTTTTACGGTTGGATTTTTACAGAATCTTTCAGCTGGTATTGTTTTGGTTAATACCAAAATAGTAAACAAATTATAAAAGACAAAAAAGTAATCTCGCGCCTCTTGGCATACCTGGAAGGTAACAATCTCTTCAGTGACCGAAAGTACGGGTTTCACCACAATCGGTCAACTGGGGACCTACTAGTGTATTCCACTCACTTGAGGGGCGAGGCCCTCGAGAGAAATGGGGAAGCGATTGCTGTCTCCCTTGATGTCTCGAAGGCCTTCGACCGGGTATGGCACGCTGGCCTTTGGAGTAAGCTTCCAACGTACGGCGTTTCCCCTGGCCTGACTGGCTGGGTAAAACACTCCCTGACTGAACGGTCCCTTCGAGTTGTTGTCGACGAATGCTTATCTGAGCCCATTTCGACTAATGCCGGTGTTCCTCAGGGGTCTGTTCTTTCTGCAACTCTGTTCCTGCTGCATATTGTCCCCAGATGCTCGGGCTAGTAGGGAATCAATCCGGTCCGAAAGAGAGGCTATGGTAGAGCGAACGAATGCTGCACTTCAGGCAGTCTCCGAATGGGACAATGCCATTCAAAGCCCCCTAAAACACAGGCGTGTCTTTTCACTGCCAAAATGAGCCCGTTCACCTTGGCTCCTACTTTTCGAAATGTATCCTTGGAGTGTACCGACCGCCTTCAGCTTTTGGGAGTTGAGATTTCCTCGAACCTAAACTTTGGGCGGTTCATTGAATCCAAGGCCAAGGTGGCTGCCAGGAAACTTGGCGTTATCGCAAAGGTCTGGCGGTACTTCACACCAGGGCAGCTTCTAATGATGTACAAAGCACAAGTCCGTTCGTGTGTGGAGTACTGCAGCCGCATTTGTGCTGGTACTGCTAAGTGCCACCTGGCCACTTGGCTGATTGGTGCCCCTGTTTTAATTCGAGATGGTCTCCAAATCCTAGAGCACAGGCGTAGAGTAGCCAGCCTTTCGGTGTTCTATAGGATGCATTTTGGGGAGTGTGCGAGGGAATTGCATGATTTAATTCCCCCATCTCCGTTCCACCATCGGACGACCCGTCGTACGGCGACTTTCCAGCCTTACGTCGTTAACCACTACGATCCAGACTAAGCGTTTCGCCTCCTTCTTATACCGCGTACATCGAGGGTCTGGAACAATTTGCCAGCGGCGGTGTTTCCGTTGGACTACAATTTGAGTGTCTTCAAGGCTAGAGTGAATAGGCTCTTAATAAACTAGTGCGCTTTACCATTAACGATTGCGTCACTGCTTACCATCAGGCGGGATTGCGATCAAGCGCTAGTTTATAATTTATATTAAAAAAAATAAGACCCATAGAATGGGGGACGAGTCATCTTCAGACTATAGAGGCCCACTGCTGGACAAAGGCCTCCCCCAAAGCTTTCATTACATTGGGGGGGTTTTCCATAATCCCGAAGCTTGGAAGGCGGGTTAATATTCCACAGGAGAAGTGCTGCTGCTCGCTTTCCTGGTGAGAGTTCCCTAAGTAGCCTCTTACAACACCCACGAGGGGATATGGGATGGTTCTATTCTAGGCAAAAATTCAGATTCTGGACTGCTACTGACTGAAATTCTTTATCGTAAATAAATAGTCGTATATAAATGTATTTTCTTTCTTTCTTTCTTTAAATCTGCTAATAATAATTGTATAATAGATGTTAGACCGCCATCTCTCGAGGCCGTCATAAACTGTTGGTACAAGCGCCTGATTCAGAAGACAGGTTTCTCGATAAGGCTAGCATTGTGAGGGCATTGTTGTCACTGAAGCCCTGACCATGGGTAGCTAGGATCTTATTCTAGATACTATATTATATACAGATATGTGATTTTTATAAAAACTTGTTAATGTATAATGTATGTCAAAATTAAAAAAAAAAGTTTGTGGGCAAAGGGTCAACTAAGACATTTTCTTCGTTAAACTTAATTTATCTTGCGTCTATCCATGTCCCCACTTTTATTTCAAGCGGTCCAGATTAAAGCGGAGACGGCTGCAAATGTAAAACATTTTTATTATTTTCTTCCATTAACTTAATTAGATATACACTAAATGAACTCTGGGTGAATTATTAACAACCTCAGAACGTGATGGACGATGGAGATTAATCGTAAAAATCGTACAGTTAACCGTCATAACAATTGTACCACGAAAACCGCCCTTACACCAACACGATAAAAGCGTTGCGAAAATCAAATATTACTACCATGACATGCCGTTGAAAGTATCTTCAGCCCGAAAGATTTTGTTTTTTTTTACCATAATTTATTTTCAGGGGCTTTTAATAATAATAATAAGCATTTATTTTTAATATTACGGTCATTTTTTACGTTGATTTATTGTAACAAATAGAAACATTGGTTTGTAGAATTTCCCGACTCTCATTCTGCGTAACGCCAAGGAAATTGAAGGCACTAATTAAGGACGTCAATAATTTAGTATTTAATGTGCTGAAGTTTAACTCACTTTAATGGCAGTTTAATTCATTTTATCTTTACCTTAAAGAGTTAAAGTTTCTGAGTTTGTTGGGGCCTTTCATACCGCGTACATCGAAGGACTGGAACAATTTGCCAGCGGCGGTGTTTCTGTCACACTACAATTTGAGTGTCTTCAAGGCTAGAGTAAATAGGCTCTTAATAAACTAGCGCGCTTTACCATCAACGATCGCATCACTGCTTACCATCAGGCGGTCAAACGCTAGCTTATAATTTGTAAAAAAAATCTACTGTAGCGAGTTTTAAAGTTCTTTCGCCAATAGAAAGCCACTTTGTGTGAGTGTAATAGGCTGTAAGACACTCACACAACGTGGCCTCGTAAAATGAAAAGACTTTAAGTAGTGCCGTGGTAGTTGGATTACATCTCTAGTAAAACTGTATAACTACCGCTGAGGGAAGTGGGCGTGATACTTATGTTTTTTTTTTTGTTAGCCTGTATCTCGTACGGCTGGGCAAAGGCTTGCCTCACATTCTTTCACCTTTCCTTGTGCTTTGCCTTCTCCGTCGAATCAACCTCCGTATAAACCAAATATGTGCTCCGTATAATCCAAATCCAGTAAGCTTTTGCGTGACAAAAATCCCTACATTCACGCTTATAACATTAATAAGATATAATATTTCTAATAAAGCTATTTATTGACCTTTCCATCTTTATAGAAATATTGCTACATTTCTCAAAATGAACTCTTAAAATAATGACTAATAATCATAAAATTCTATGGAACTGTGATTATTATTTATTGACTATAATATTTTCTGACCCCGAATCTTTGTAAAATTTTGGATAGATAATAGTAACAATTAACATTAATCGCGAAATTCGCAACAAATTTCGAACTTTACTAAACAATTAGAAATGATGCTTAGTTAAAAGTTGCTCCAAAATATTTAGTTTAATTACTGTGAATCAAAACTTATATTTATGATTTTAAGTGATTTTGGTCAAGTTTCAAAGAGTTTTTAGTCTTTATTAAGCATTATAATACGATGATGAATTGCAAAAGCTTTAATCATTCGTCTTGAAATGAAAAGCACCATTTTGATTGATAGCAAAATTTGTTAGTATACACCATTTTTCTATCAAGCAAAATGGTGGCAGAAGTTAATTAAAACGCCAGAAGAGGACGCCCCAAACGTTGAAGATGTATTGACGGTGTAGATGGTAATTACTTTAGAGATGATGTTGTTAAGTAGTCAGGTGAGCCTATCAAGCAAAATGGTGGTTTCATTTACACCAATATAATAAATATTTATCTTTAAAGTTTATTTTCATAAATAAACTTAAGGGACGATAATAAAATTTGTCAGAAAGCGACAGACTTTTAAAGTGCTTTTCATCTTGGAAAATTTGTAACTTTCCATGTGAGCGATGCCAAAGGGTCTTCATATTAGAAAAGTAACTTGAAAACTAGTTATTTGTGTGAGCCGGTGCACAAACTAGAAACAGCCGATCGAATCTGTAAAAGTTGAAGGTGAAGTGAGAAATGAGCTGTCAATACTATCAATCCCAAAAACTAGTTGGTATTACAGCTAACTCTACACTCACTTCGTTATCACGGTGAGATGGTTTCAGAACGTACTCCAGCTCACAATCTCATGTTTTTTTCTTTTTTCTTTAATTCTAAACTAATCATAATCGTTGACGGTATAGCACGCTAGTTCATTAAGTCTATTCACTTAAAAAAACTGAGTGAATAGGAAGGAAGACTGGAGATCTGGAGATCCTCCACGACCAAACTCCCGACACAACAACATTTGACGCATCGTACCCGTCACACATCACAACACAACCGCTCAGACCCGTCCTGAGTCCTCACCGGACTGTATGGTGTTCTTCGGCTTCACCAGACATCATGCCGAAACATGACGAATCCCTTGGCGGCAAGACTTTGTCTGGTGGTAAATTCTGCCGGCAGCCGATGTTATGGCCTACCACCGAGAATTTACCATGACCATGACCATCTTTGTGGAAAAAACAAATAAAATTTTGAGCTGTTTAACTCAAGAGTTTACCCAAGAGGGTTAGTTTCAGCAAATGATGATAGTGGAATAATGTCAAAATGATTTTCCTCTGTAGTGGATAAATGTACTAGCAAGGCAGATGTTAGTGAAAACGACAGGAGAGGACGCCACGATGTAGTCACGGTGTAGACGATGATGATTTTAGTGATGATGTTGTTATGGAAAGTTGTGTGAGTAATATCAATCAATTTTTGGTTTAGGAACTTTCTGTTCTCAGCCTCAATCTGTCAAATAGTTCAAGTTCATTATATTATTGGATGTTTTTTGACATTGGCCCTGATTCTTTTATTCACAAACTTAACTAAATTTAAGTTCAGTGCATCTTTTTCTTTATATATGATTAAGAAAAGGACAGAAGACAAAATGTTAGTTTAGACCGGTCAAATTAGTCCGCGCCTGACATAATCGATGTATTTTTGGTCGCCATTTTTATCATTTTCTTAATGAAATAGAAATAAGAAGACGCACTTAACTTAAAATTAGTTTAGTTTGTGAATAGGTGAATCGGCGCCATTGATTGTCACTTAGCTGAATCTTTTGAATTAAGAAAATTGTAATTCAGATGTTTTGATATACAAAAGGCGTTAATAAGGATCACAGCGGGTAGCGTTATGTATAACAACAAAACATCATCAGAATAGAATTTACACCATCTCCCCATGGGGGTAGGCAGTAACTTGTCAAGAGTTCTGAGCTGGTGATTTGGGCACGTGGCCCACCCATTGAAACGTAATTTTAGCGACTCGTGACTTTGGTTCTTCTGCGGATCTTCTCATTTCTGATCCCAACGAAACTCCGAGCATAGCTCTTTCCATCGCCCTTAATGTGACTCTGAGCCTTCGTATGAGGCCCATTGTGAGCGACCATATTTCAGTTCTGTAAGTCATCGCTGGCAACACAGGCAGTGGGCGGGGCACATTGCTCGTAGAACCGATGGCTGATGCGGCAGGAAAGTTCTAGAGTGGCGGCCACGTACCGGAAGACGCAGCGTAAAGAGACCCCCAAGATGGTGGACTAATGACCTGATGAAGGTCGGGGGAAGCCGATAGATGCGGGCAGCAAAAGACCGGTCATCGTGGTAAGCCTTAGGGGAGGCCGTTTTCCAGCAGTTGAACTCTATAGGTTGATTAAGAACAAGAAAAAGAAGAAGATTTGGGCGTTATCGACAGTTCATATTGTCAGCTCAGAACACTAAAAATTACTTTTCCACAACAATTCTATTTTGAAGATTATTACCCTGGCAACCTAGGGATATTATTTTCAGGAGCGAACGCGTCGGTATTTACAGTCGAGTTAATGAAATTCAATTTTAGTGGCAATTTTCTGTTGTTGACCGAATATATGGGGAAAATATTTTTCCTATAAAATTGTTGACGATGGAACTTTTATTTTCTATAGTTTACAGGGTGGGGAGGCATCGACACGCATATTGAAACTATGACATCAGTACACAACAAGGTCTAGCCAAAAAAAAATTAGACTGCTACAAAAAAAGTTTGCTGTTTCACAGAAAAGTGCAATAACTCCGCATATATGGTTAAAATGTATGGAACGCATTTTTTTATTAACTTATGCTTGACAGCAATCCCGCCTGATGGTAAGCAGTGATGCAATCTTTGATGGTGGAGCGCGCTAGTTTAAATTGTAGTGTACATTTTAATAACGAATTCAGAATTGTCGGTCTCCGTGGTGCAGCGGTCAACACGCCTGACTGCGACGTGGAGGCCCCGGGTTCGATCCCCGGCCAGGTCATGATGGGAAACGATCTTTTCCTGATTGGCCTGGGTCTTGGATGTTTATCTATATATGTATCTATTATAAAATATAGTATCGTTGAGTTAGTATCCCATAACACAAGTCTCGAACTTACTTTGGGGCTAGCTCAATCTGTGTGATTTGTCCGTATATATTTATATATTTATAATTATATAAACCTTCATAATTCTAGACTTCTTCATAATTACCGAGCTCACACATTTCTTATTCTCCATAAACACGATTGATGTCAATGAATAAAAGAAAAACATGAAAATGTTGATTTTATCGCGATGTAAATTATATGTTTCTTTTTTCACTGATGAGAGAGAAATAAGTCGTAATCGGATGCCTGTCACTCAACATACTTTTCATGCAAATTGAATCTCGGATAGGGTGGTGTGTACGAGATTCGTAAATAAAATTTCGTACACACCACACACGAACATCGTGTTTCTTTTAGAAAGATCGTAATTGATGGATCAGCGACTACGTAGTTGAGTGATGATATTACATAACATAGGTACATAATCAGCCTATAGGTGATGTTCCCACTGTTGAGCCACAGGGCCCCTCTGGGTGAGAGAGTGTGCGCCGTTATGTAAATTTAGGTATGAGTGGCTCGCCCTCTCACAGAGATGTCTTCGTTAACGCGGCCGCATTCGCTGCCGCTACGCCACGGTCGCTGTCGATACACTATAATAACAAAATAAAATGACACACATATCTACAGAAACTTAGCAGCTCCCAAAATTCCTTATCGCACGGAATTAAAGAATAGGGTAGTTAACTAAAAAAAAACTAATTAGTCCGTCAGTCAGATTTCAAAAAAATACTAGACACGTATTTTTTCTTTTTTCATATAAATAAAAAAATTAAGACGACACAATGCGTTGAAAACTCGTGTGATGACACTGCACGCTACACTTTTTAGCGAGGAGTGATGTCACCAGACACCACTCCTGATCTTTGATGCCTTTTATATTTGTCAGTTTTTAATGACTTGATAAAACAAAATACACGTATCTAATATTTTTTTATAATCTGAATGACGGACTAAATAGAGTCATTTTTTTTACTCAGGATACATCCCTATAGGAGCTGACCAAAAAAAAAAAAACGCTACATAACAAT
This sequence comes from Sesamia inferens, assembly GCA_037179545.1. Taxonomy (NCBI): domain Eukaryota; kingdom Metazoa; phylum Arthropoda; class Insecta; order Lepidoptera; family Noctuidae; genus Sesamia; species Sesamia inferens. The sequence goes on along the minus strand of CM073922.1, from coordinate 30,957,184 downwards.
TAAAAAAAAAAATATGCTAGCCGATTCTATTTTCGGACCAACCCGATATATATACAAAAGTTCATGAAATTCGTTCCAGCGATTTCGTTACTATGGTAGCAAACATCGCGACAGAGATAATTGATCCTTACTAATATTATAAATCGGAAAGTGAGTTTGTCTGTTCCGCTTTCATGCCGTATCTACTGAACCGATTGCTTTGAAATTTTGCAGAAGTAAAGTTAGAAGTCCGAATTAATTAATAATAGGGTACTTTTTATCCAGGAAAAATTTGGTATTCCCGAGGGAAATCTAAAAAGCGCCATATTACCGAATTCCACGCGGGCAAAGCCGCGGGCGGAAAGCTAGTACTTAATAAACTAGCGCGCTTTACCATCAACGATTGCATCACTGATTATCATCAGGCGGAATTGCGGTCAAGCACTAGTTTCTAATTGACAAAAAAATAAAAAAACATTCTGTATACCATAATATAAATTACAGACATAAATACAGAAATTTTCCAAAAGTTTTTTTTTTTTTTGTATTATACACTCAAGGAGAATGAGAGTAATACAGAAAATATCATCAAGTAGTAGAAGAAGAAGAGTAGTAGTAGAAGTATCATTTTCCTCGTTATTACACATTTATAGTTTAAGAACTTCATTATTTATCATTAAATATTTAAACTAATTTATTTACTGAGAAACTAAAACATGTTTTAAGTACGAGGAGCCCACAATATTTATTACTATTTTTTTTATTTTTGCATCAAAATATTAATACGGTTCACAGAATACATCTACCTACCAAGTTTCAACAGTACAGCTCTTACAGTTTCGGAAAAAAATGGCTGTGACCTACTGATGGACAGACGGACAGACAGACATGACGAATCTATAAGGGTTCCGTTTTTTGCCATTTGGTTACGGAACTAAAAACTAGATGACGATTTCATCTGACTAGTCTAAGAGGAAATGCCGAAACAAACTCAGATATCACAGTTATATTTAGAGTCCAGACAAAAAACCTTTGTCAGATCATATGAAGACTACACATGTATGGATTGGAGGATAGAACCACATAAATTGAATTACCCTCTCCGATCAGTGTAGGTAATTGTCGAAAATCGTGCAGCTCAACTTAGGACCTTAGGATCTAAATGATTCGACGAATAATACCAAAAAAGGGATATTTGGATTGCCAGGTAAGAGACTCAAACTGCTAGATGATGACTAGAACTAGCTAAGAAGTAAAAAGGAAACTCCCGCTCTGAGCGGAACGGGAGAATGTGTCAGACTTTTACTGACTAAAATTCACTAGTGTTCCTTCACTGGCCTGTGCCCCAGGGTCACGGTTTTTCTTTTGACCAACCCGCAACTGACCTAGGCATGGGTCTTCGTGGACGCGCGAGAAACACAACGCGCCGTCTACTCTGGCCTGTTCCTTACCGGTCGTCGAGCTGCTGGCCGCCCGCAAGCCTGCGTCTAATCTACATAGTTCTCAGATTCACATATTATGTAATATGGCGCCCTCCGTGGTGCAGGGGTCAACACGCCTGCCTGCGACGTGGAGGCCCCAGGTTCGATCCCCGGCCAGGTCATGATGGAAAACGATCTTTTCTTGATTGACCTGGGTCTTGGATGTTTATCTATATATATAGTATAGTTGAGTTAGTATCCCATAACACAAGACTCGAACTTACTTTGAGGCTAGCTCAATCTGTGTGATTTGTCCGTAAAAATAAAAAAAATAAAAATATATATAGCGAAAAGTACATCGTTCTAACGGGATGCCTTACGACATCTTTCGTTTTTTATCTCTCATTTTATCTCCAGCGCTGGCAATGTTAAAAGGTATTTCACTTTAGATGGCTTGAAGATCCGTCCTATAACTGCCTCCAGTCGCGAGCGAATCGGCAGCTATGGATGAGATCCTATATGCATAGATCGACAGTTCACATCAATAAAAACGGAAACATAATACCAAACTTCTCAGAGTGACAAGTTTCCGAGATATTAACGTTCAAAGCGAATGATTGAATCAAGTGATGACAACCTACATGTAGAATAGAATGGAATAACCATTAATATCTACAACATATAAATTACAGAGGACAATTATGAAGATTTTAGAAAGGGTGACAAAATGAGCTGTGTTATTGCTAAAAGAGCAATCTTTTACAGACAACCTTTGGATGAAATTCCAACGGGAAGGAGACAGAAATAATATAAGTAGTATGCGGTAGTATTTACTAAAGTTTCGTCCTGTATGAAGTCCATTATACCAAGATATGGGATTTCCAGTAAATATTAAAATGAACTCACCAATGAGCGCCGTCCAATGATGCCTGGATAACATGTTTAGATTGTAACTCCAATAAACACTGTAACAAATAAAAGGACAGGTTAGTGACACAAGTACAGTTTATTACGTGTTTTGCATTGATATTAGTTATATAACGGTTATGTTATGACTAACATAAGATCCCGTTTGTGTGTAATAGGTAATGATTTGTATCTTTACAATTAGCGAATCAGCCATACAAAGTGTACGATTTTGCCCATCACAACATGCTCAATAACGGAATTTCATTTCAGCCCGGTTGCCCTGCACTTATATTAGCTGTTGTGTGTGTACCAAGTGAGGGATTATAAAATGGGATTTCTAGTAAAACATAAAAAAGTGTAAAGGTTTAACTTGTGTTTTGTGTTAGAGATGCGTTTTATTCAAATCAAATCAAATCAAAGCATTTATTTCAAATGAACCAGTTACAGGCACTTTTGAATTGTCAGAAGGTCGGTCAGTCAGTATGATAAAGCTAGTCGCCCATTCCAAAGAGTAGGTACCTATGGAGAACGGGCAAGAAACTCCATGGACACTCTTTTAAATTATCAAGTTATTGATACAAATATTTGATTACATCATTCATTTTGAAATCAATCGTGTGAGAACGATGCAGAAATATATTGTACGCTAAGAGCGTCCGTTAAGGAAAACACACAAAAAAAAAACAACAACAAAAAAAGACTAACCCAACAAATAGACGCTTTACAGCAAGTACATTGTGCTCACACGTGTGCCATGCAATTATACAATTACACCCCTAAGCGTAACAATTTTGGTTTTGACAATATTCAGCTGTGTTCTTCTTTTGTTTGGTATTCTAAAATGTATTTATGATCTTATAAGCCTGTATAAAGAATGTTGGGGTGTTACCTTGCTGACGAGGGTACAAAATGGGTTTACATAAATTTTAATGCTAGAACTTTAGGTAACTCTAAAGCTTGGGCACGCCACAACAGCGGCGGTAAGTCCTCTCTTTGAGGAGTGGCTTGAGCGGCGCCACGGTCCCCTCACCTTCCGCCTGATGCAGGTCATCATCGGACACGGTTGTTTCGGGAGGTTCCCGTTCTGGATAAGGCGGGAGAAAACGCCAGGGTGTCACCAGTGTGTGGATCGCTCTGAGGACACGGTGGAGCGTACGGTGGAGGTCTGCCCGGCTTGGGTAGAGCCCCGCCGTGTCCTCGTGGCGCGATCGGCGGCGATCTCTCGCGTCCGACCCTGGCCCAGGCCATGGTTCGGAGCGAGAGTGCATAGCAGGCCGTCACCTCCTTCTGCGAAGCTGTGATGCTAGCAGAGGAGGAGGCGGAGCACGTAAGGGAGCGGAAATCCCAGCGCCCTCACGCCACTATAGCCGCCTCAGGAGACGCTCTTGTCGGGAAGTCTTGGAATGCGCGGGCCTGCGGGCGGAGAGCAGTGGGCAGCTCGCCGCCCGGTAAGGACCAGGCCCGAGTCGATGGCGCGTTGTGTTTCACGCGAACCTCAAAGAGATGTCAGCACATGGTGACGGGGTCCACGAAGACTGATGCCTCCTGGGTCAGGTTTGCGGGTTGGTTAAAAAAGAAACTGTGGCCCTGGTGTGCACAGACAAGTGAAGAAACATGGGTGTGTTTCAGTCAGTAAAAGTCTGACACACCCTTCCGTTCCGCCCAGAGCGGGAAAGTAATATGACGGTTTCCCATCCCAAACAAAGAAAAAAAGGTAACTCTAAAGCTAAATTGACCTTCTGTAATTAAGTCTGTAGCCTAACTTGGAATCGCAATCAGACCTTGTAATTGCATTTCATTTGCTGTCCGCGCGCATGCATTGATCACAATGTGCCATGATGATACCGTATGTGTGTGTATAATAATAATATACCTTTAAGTGTTTGACATAAGGTCGAAATTCGTATACACGGTTTCTGAAGCATCGGTCTCCTGAAATGCTGTTCCGTTGAATCTTAGTTACTTTGAAATAAGGTTGAAAATGGCATGAAATTTTTGAACGAGTTACTGAAATGTATTCCTCCAGGCATGACATGTAGAACGGTTTTCATTTGGGTTATATTACCGTTGAATAAACACACACTCAAACAGTTCAGAGAAGTAGATTTTCACGGGTTTCCGCAGTGAAAAATGAAATTCATTTTATTATGGTTTAAATGGTTTTTAATGGAAAAATGGGGACAGCCTCCATGGCGTGGTGGTAAAGAATGCGGATGCTGCGCAAGTTGAGGCGCGGGTTCGATCCCTGCGCAGTGCAAATACATATTTGTATGCGTGAATATGGATATCTACACTAGAAGCACGTTAAGCCGTTGGTCCCGGTTGCCATATGAACATCTAATGGCGGTCGTTACGGGTGGTTGGAGCCCTCAATAGTCCAACAATAGGAATGTACCCAAAGTATGAATATCAAAAAAAAATGTTAGTCCGTCTTATAGATAATAAAAAAAAATTAAGACCCGTATTTTTTATTTTGTTGAAATTACCAAAAACTACTGAGATATAGCGTATTAATGTTACGGAGTGGGGGCTAATTACGTCACGCCGTGGTATATTTTGTAGCACGGCGTGACGTCATGCGACATTTCAAATCAATATATCTTCCAAGTATTTGAATGAGAGAAAAATTAAAAAATACGTGTCCAATATTTTTTATAAATCTATCTGATGGACATTAAATTATTTTTTAGGATACAACCCAATTGGTCTAACTGCAATGCTTCGATATCACCTTCGAGTTGTGGAGATCAGACGGCAGTCGCTTCACGGAAAGCTTAGCCAAATGAGCAGTTATGTAGATTGGTAAAGCGGACTGACTGAGATTAACACTGAGATGATGATGATGATGATACGTAAGTATTATAAATATTTGTGAAAACGGATGAATGTATGTTTGTAACTCTTTCATGCAAAAAACCACTACACGGATTGGGATGAAATTTAATAATTTGGCACACAGATAGTTTAAATCCGGGAATAAGACATAGGCTACTTTTAATCCCGATTTTACCAAGGGTCGATCCCTTACTTAACTTCCTTAGGTAACTTAGGCGGATGAAAACATGGGGTGTCACTAGTTCGATACATACAAGTGGGATTCTCCATTGTGGGGTCCCAGTGTGGGTGGATATCATATATCTTCGAATTAGGTTGTATCCTAAAACTACTTAGGACGATATATTGATTTGAAATGTCGCATGACGTCACGCCGTGCTACAAAATATATCACGGCGTGACGTAATTAGCCCCCACTCCGTAACTTTAATACGCTATGTCTCACTAGTTTTTGGTAATTTTGACAAAATGAAAAATACGGGTCTTAATTTTTTTTTGTTATCTATAAGACGGACTAATCATTTTTTGATTTTCATACCTTGGATACATTGCTATTGTTGGGTTTGTTCATAACATATACATACCTAAGTTTCCCTCAAGGATGCGTATACGGGTTCGATTCCAGGTCAGTCAAGTACCAATGTAACTTTTCTAAGTTATACAGTATAATAAGAAAACCCTGTCCGACCCATAAGGATAATAAAGGTTAGGTAAACACATGACCAAATATAATATAAAATTTTACGTAATCACCATAGTACCAATATAAATGAATTTTGAAATAATCTTTTTTTCCCGTGAATTAATTCCAACTTCCCCGAAATTTGGTAATTTTTAAAAAAGTGATAACACCGGTATTATTATGAGCGAATAGCGATGCGACCACTTGCCGCGTGCCCTGCCGCCCGCGCCCCGCGGAAGGGTGGTTAACGCAGATTTATTAAGTTACCACTTTTTGCAAAATAATATTTATTTTTTTAGGGGGAATTTTTTTTAAAGTTTAGCTCGGTTTTGTAACCATTAGTAGAATCAGTTATCGATACCTAACAACACCTTCACGGGTCGGACAGGGTTTTCTTAACATACTGTATGTATTTTATAAGTATATCTTGGACACCAATGACTGATTACAAGGTGAAGGAAAACATCTTGAGGGAACCTGGACTTTTAAGTCTGAAATCCCAGCACCAGCCCAGCAGTGGGACTATAAAAAGGTTGATGATGAGGATACCTAAGTTTTCGCTTTAAGTCTGCCTAAAGCTAACGGTACACAGCATCAAAGAAGCCCAGACCAATTGCAGTCACCGATTACAAAACTAAGTAGATCTTACTTAGGTGGTCTTGCTACGGTCTAATTATGCTCACTTGTGAATGCACACACACAATACAAACATAAGTCTGTGCAATGAAGTCATATAGGTATAGTCCGTTTCAAAATTAACTGATGAAACTATAGACAAACCTGCTCAGGTTCTTTTTATTTTTAATAATTATAAACTAGCGCTTGACCTCAATCCCGCCTGATGGTAAGCAGTGATGCGATCGTTGATGGTAAAGCGCGCTAGATTATTAAGAGCCTATTCACTCAGAATAACTGAGCGAATAGGAAGGAAGACGGCAGTTGAGCGAGGTGATGCAATGTTAAACCCAACAATACGACCAACGATGCTGCGCCAAAGGGAGATTGATTTGAAGACCCTCCACGACCAAACTTCCAACACAACAACATTTGGCGCATCGTACCCGGCACACATCGGAACACAACTGCTCAGACCCGTCCTCCGTACGGCTTCACCAGACATCATGCCGAAACACGACAAATCGCTTGGCGGCAAGGCTTTGTCTGGTGGGTGGTAACTTCTGCCGGCGGCCGATGTTATGGCCTACGTGGCTACGGACATAAGTCGCGTGATGTCACCAGATATGTCAGATGAAGTTTCGCGAAGTCGTGCGGACATAAGTTGCGCGTTGTCGCCATATTTGTCAGGCGAAATCGGCCAATTTCGCTTGACATGTCGCCGATACTTCTCGTGGCACATTTGTCCTCTATTGTATCTGTCGCTTTATTCAACATCGTAAAGGATTTAATAATTGAAATTTCATAAAATCAAATCAAGTATTAAAACACTCATTAAGTAGTATTACAAATTGGCTCGTTAGATACGTTTTATGATCCATTTGCTTACATTTTCAACTAATAATTTTGAAACAGACATACTAGCTAGGTGATGAGTTAGCTGCTATAGTGCTCAAATTGATTGGGATGTTTTTTTCTTTTTTTCCCCCTTTAATTGTATTGGGGGGTTTGCCATAATCCCCACGCTTGGCAGGCGGGTTAGGGATCGCAGTAGTTTGATATTCCACAGGAAAAGCGCTCCTGCCCGATCCCCCGGTGAAAGATAAAGATCCCTTAGTCGCCTCTTACGACACCCACGGGAGGATATGGAATGGTACTATTCTAAGCCCGATACCGCATGGCATGTTACACACGGCATTGGGATGCTTGCTTTCAGATTATTGGCTAATGACGATGAAACATCTACTTCATTCACCTTTTAGGCCCCGATTCTGTCCAGACGCGATAAAAGTCAGCCTGTATGTTTAGCATTGGATTCAAAAGAAAGAAAAAATAATATTGCATGTTTAACGGACGACAGCAGGTCAATCTAACCGAAACAGTCAAATATTCCCAATCAACCTTAAGCCTTAATGCTTTAGAGATAAAGTTGAAAATCTAATAAAGAAATCTGACAGATTGTAGCAACTTGATGTGCTGTCGTCTGTACAAAAAAGTTACATACACGCTCTTAAGTGAAATTACATTTATACTTAACTAAATAAACAAAAAGTTATCATGTTATTCGCAACTGGACTTAAAATAGAAAGTATTAACACTCGAGCCTAGAATGTGTCTAGAAAAGATTATCTATAGCTGTGTTCGTCTACATGCCACAAGTTTCTATTTAAATTAAGTGATAATTACGTATAATTTCTGCCAAGGCCGGTCTCATATAGATTAAACTTCATCAACATTATAATCACCTTATTATGTTCTCAGAAGAGAAAATAAGCGATATTCATAATAAAAATAAAAGGAACAAACACAATCTTGCTGTACATCACACTCGTCTCCACAGAGTAGGCAACTCGTTCATGGGTCAATGTATACACTTTTACAACAAGCTTCCCATGGACATTCGAAACTTACCTATTAAATGATTTAAAAACTATATAAAGGCCACACTTTGCAAAAAGGGATATTATAAAATCACAGATTATTTAGAACACAAAAAAAAAAAACAAACATCAGTCTGTGCAATGAAGTCATGTATATAAATGTGTATAGTCCGTTTCAAAATTAACTGATGAAACTGTAAACAAACCTGCTCAGGTTCTTAATCTTTTGTTTTCAGATTACGATTACCTACTTACATAGGAAACGCCGACCGCGCCGAACGCATCTAGTTTTTAAAATATCATTGACGCGTAAGAGTATAGTAGAGATTATTTAGAACACAAAAAAGCTTGGGACTGAGCTGCTCGCTCTTAAGCATTGTTATTAAGCAATATGCGTAATTATAAGGTAAATTATTGTAAACATTCTCATTTTTTATGTCTGGACTTGAAAATAGACGATGATCCCTTAGTTTGTTTACGCTATTCCTTATTTATTTTTACGCCGGCGTTTCCCAACTGACTACAGTTAGGAAATGCCGGCTTCATCTAGTTAAAAAAAAAAACATGACGTGTAAAAGTGATCGGTGATCCTACTTGCTTAATAAACGATTTCATTTCAGTTTTGGGACACAAGCCTCCTTTCAAAGACGGGGAGTGGCCTGTAATCTAGCACACTGGCTCAGTGCAGTTTGGTAGATGTCACATGACTTAGACATTTTTTTTTTGGCTTTGAGACATGCCGGTTTCGTCACGATGCTTTCCTTCACCGTTTTGAGAGGAGTGGTGATGAAATAGTTTACACAACGTAAATCGCCTGATAGGGTTCCAACCTACCCTATAACGTGTAAGTCCCGGCCAATACTACAATATCACCGGTGCTCTCCTGAGAAAACCGGTATGTCCTAGAGACAAAAATTTCAAAGATACTTAATTATGTAACTTCAATCAACCAGCTTTTGTCTGCGTGGTGGATCAAGGTCTACTCCCTCTCATAGAGGGTCTGTATTCCAGGAGTGGGAACATCATAAGCTGATTATGTTATATGTTAACTAAGTAAACTTCAACACTACAGATAGATTTTTTTTTTATAATTATAAACTAGCGCTTGACCGCAATCCCGCCTGACGGTAAGCAGTGATGCGATCGTTGATGGTAAAGCGCGCTAGTTTATTAAGAGTCTCATCATCATCATCATAAACCTTTTTATCGTCCCACTGCTGGGCACAGGTCTCCTCTCATACAGAGAAGGATTGAGCGTAATCACCTCGCTTGCTCAATGCGGGTTGGCGATTTCAGACTAAAAAAGTCCAGGTTTCCTCAAGATGTTTTCCTTCACCTTCAGTCATTGGTGTCCAAGATATACTTAGAAAGTACATATAACTTTAGAAAAGTTACTTTGGTACTTGCCATTAAGAGTCTATTCACTCAGAAAAACTGACCGAATAGGAAGGAAGACGGCAGTTGAGCGAAGTGATGCAATGTTAAACCCAACAACACGACCAACGATGCTGCGCTAAAGGGAGATTGATCTTAAGACCCTCCACGACCAAACTCCCAACACAACAACATTTGGCTCAGACCCGTCCTCGTACGGCTTATGTAAGTAAAAAGTTAACAACGCTTTCTTAAATCTCTCTCACAGTACCTACTTCTGACATTGTATTGACAATGACGGTTTTTTTTTTTAATAATTATAAACTAGCGCTAACTGAGCGAATAGGAAGGAAGACGGCAGTTGAGCGAGGTGATGCAATGTTAAACCCAACAACACGACCAACGATGCTGCGCCAAAGGGAGATTGATCTGAAGACCCTCCACGACCAAACCCCCAACACAACAACATTAGGCGCATCGCACCCGGCACACATCGCAACACAACTGCTCAGACCCGTCCTCCGTATGGCTTCACCAGACATCATGCCGGAACACGACAAATCGCTTGGCGGCAAGGCTTTGTCTGGTGGGTGGTAACTTCTGCCGACGGCCAATGTTATGGCACAATATCTTCGTCCCTTCGTCCGCTAAAAGGCTTTGTCTGGTGGGTGGTAACTTCTGCCGACGGCCAATGTTATGGCACAATATCTTCGTCCCTTCGTCCGCTAAAAGGCTTTGTCTGGTGGGTGGTAACTTCTGCCGACGGCCAATGTTATGGCACAATATCTTCGTCCCTTCGTCCGCTAAAAGGCTTTGTCTGGTGGGTGGTAACTTCTGCCGACGGCCAATGTTATGGCACAATATCTTCGTCCCTTCGTCCGCTAAAAGGCTTTGTCTGGTGGGTGGTAACTTCTGCCGACGGCCAATGTTATGGCACAATATCTTCGTCCCTTCGTCCGCTAAAAGGCTTTGTCTGGTGGGTGGTAACTTCTGCCGACGGCCAATGTTATGGCACAATATCTTCGTCCCTTCGTCCGCTAAAAGGCTTTGTCTGGTGGGTGGTAACTTCTGCCGACGGCCAATGTTATGGCACAATATCTTCGTCCCTTCGTCCGCTAAAAGGCTTTGTCTGGTGGGTGGTAACTTCTGCCGACGGCCAATGTTATGGCACAATATCTTCGTCCCTTCGTCCGCTAAAAGGCTTTGTCTGGTGGGTGGTAACTTCTGCCGACGGCCAATGTTATGGCACAATATCTTCGTCCCTTCGTCCGCTAAAAGGCTTTGTCTGGTGGGTGGTAACTTCTGCCGACGGCCAATGTTATGGCACAATATCTTCGTCCCTTCGTCCGCTAAAAGGCTTTGTCTGGTGGGTGGTAACTTCTGCCGACGGCCAATGTTATGGCACAATATCTTCGTCCCTTCGTCCGCTAACAGGGAGAGTATTTCTAGTAATTTCTGCGGTAATTACGTAACACACTATCAGCAGCAATGGGTTTAATTTTGACAGTTCAACAACATACATTGCGTTATTTACGCTGTTGATTAGCAATATGCTTCGAAATGATTCCAATTGACAGCAATAGTGTGTTAACCAATTTATTAGGGTGCTGATATCAATCCGTCAAAAACACCTCGTACAATCCTACGTTTTGACAAATGTCGACATTTGTTTGTCACCTAGATGAGATTGCGAATAGATTTTTAACGTTTTTTTTAAATTACGTTAATTACCCTTCTGCCCTATCATGACGTGTTATACCATCATTAAACCTATGTGAAAATGGGATAGTGCTATTCGTTCCGTATAGCTTCATAGCCACCTTTGTCTGACACTGGAATTGACAAGCTTTAAATACGTCATATTAACCTCCAAATTGTTTGTTGGAGAAGGACACAGAGTACATTCATAGTGCAGCCAGAGTACGTGGTACGTACTTTGACTAGACATAATGTGGTAAATAATAGTTGTATATTTTTACGAAGCCAGCGAGGCAAGGGAGTCCTATAGTTGCAAAAGATACATAGACCATAAGAATCCAAAATTTTTGTCGTCCTCCGTGGCGCAGCGGTCAACACGCCTGCCTGCGAAGTGGAAGCCCCGGGTTCGATCCCTGGCCAGGTCATGATGGAAAACGATATTTTCCTGATTGGCCTGGGTCTTGGATGTTTATCTATATATGTATCTATTATAAAATATAGTATCGTTGAGTTAGTATCCCGTAAGACAAGTCTCGAACTTACTTTGGGGTTAGCTCAATCTGTGTGATTTGTCCGTATATAATGTTTTATTTATTATTAAGTTTAGCATAAAATTACAAGTGCTCTAGCTGCAATCCGTGTGGTACCAGACTTAGAATAGTACTACCCATATCCTCCCGTGGGTGTCGTAAGAGGCGACTAAGGGAACTCTCACCAGGAACTCCAAAAGTAATGAAAGCCTTGGGGAGGCCATTGTCCAGCAGTGGATCTCTATAGGCTTAAGAAAAAACTGCAATCAACTTTATTTTACAGATCAAAACAAATCAACTACTGACCTGCTTATTTTCAACACAAACAAATTAATACTAGCTATAAAAATTGCGTTACAAAATATAAATGCCACTAAACCATACAGAATCACTCATTCATCACACTATAACAATAAAAAACTATATTACGACACTCAGATTTTTCACATCGCCGTAACTCTGTCGCACATGCGATCCGCAGGCGTTCGCACGCGATTTCTTGCGTCAGATGTTATTCCCTCGACCTCGGCAAAAAATGACGATACTGGCGCAAGATGGTAGGTTCGCAGGTGAAAGCACACAATTAGTGCGAATTGCGCAAGAGATCGTACCGCGTCGTCCGAATTTGGCTCGTTGATGTGAACTATGCGGTTGGACTTGTTCCGAGAAAATGCTTTAGATGCGGTTTAATTGGGCACTTAGTTTAATGTTTGCTCATACTTAGCTATTGGGTTAGAGGAATTTTCCGAGGATTAGATGCTGAGACCGTAAAAGGTTTGAATGAGTGGTCGGTCGTGGCACAAAGTTTACGGCAAATATAAGCAATATTCTCTCTAATAAGAAGTTGCCTAGGGTATCGAGTATAGAACTTTTATTTAGGCGAAATGCTCGGGGAGATTTATACTACAGCCACGGCGCGTGATAAAAAGGTCCGTAAACGTAGATCAAGGCTTCTTTTCCACGCATCGTAGCGAATCTTTATGAGATTCCTTCAATAAGATAAGATATGGATTGATAGTTCGAGCGCGTACTACGCCTGCACGCGTTGGTGTCGGGCATTCGGTCATTGACCGAAACGCTTTTGCGTCACTGAAGCGTATCCAACAATCAGTTCAGATCAGAATGTCAAGTTTGTGTATTGTCTGTATTATCATGATAATCGTCCATAGTCCCTTTCATCTCATTGATGGAGAGTCTCCTCACTCCCTTTGTGTTGATTGACTCGATAACTACCGCTTTATGAACCCCCAACACATTTATAAGCAATATATTCTTGTAGACTTGTAGTAGAGTATTATAATATACGTGAACGGCGAACGTTTCTGAGTGTGTGTGTTTGTGAGTTTTTCATGCTCAAATGGCTGAACCGATGTGATCAAAATTTGGCATACAGTTATATATTATAGGGAATAACTTTTTTTGTAATTATAAACTAGAGCTTGACCGCAATCCCGCCTGATGGTAAGCAGTGATGCAATCGTTGATTCTAAAGCCGGCTCGGTTATTAGGTTAGAGCCTATTCACTCAAAAAAACTGATTGAATAGGAAGGACGACGACAGTTGAGCGAGGTGATGCAATGTTAAACCCAACAACACAACCAACGATGCTGCGTCAGAGATTGATCTGGAGACCCTCCACGTCCATATTCCCGAAACAACTACATTTGGAGCGTCGTACCCGGCACACATTGCAACACAACTGGTCAGACCCATCCTCCGTACGGCTTCACAAGACATCATGCCGGAACACGACGAATCGCTTGGCGGCAAGACTTTCTTTGGTGGGTGGTAACTTCTGTCGGCAGTCGACGTTATGACCTACCACCAAGAAACACATAACACATAAGATTTTATATTTTTGTTTTTTTTAATAATTATAAATTAGCGCTTGACCGCAAACCCGCCTGATGGTAAGCAGTGATGCGATCGTTGATGGTAAAGCGCGCTAGTTTATTATGAGTCTATTCACTCAGAAAAACTGAGCGAATAGGAAGGAAAACGGCAGTTGAGCGAGGTGATGCAATGTTAAACCTAACAACATGACCAACGATGCTGCACCAAAGGGAGATTGATCTGAAGACCCTCCACGACCAAACTCCCAACACAACAACATTTGGCGCATCGTACCAGGCACACGTCGCAACACAACTGCTTAGACCCATCCTCCGTACGGCTTCACCAGACATTATGCCGGAACACGACGAATCGCTTGGCGGCAAGACTTTCTTTGGTGGGTGGTAACTTTTGTCGGCAGTCGACGTTATGACCTTCCACCAAGAAACACATAACAGATTGGATTTTATCTCCCAATATTCCCACGGGATCGCAACCTAAGTAATTAATTCATTTATTTTGCAAATATGGGTTCAGTACATGGAGATAGAGTGATAACCGGTAGGTTCAGCCACATTTTACCAATAGGCATGCAAAATTATAATTTGAAGCTAAAAAAATATTGGAAATTAATACTTAGAATAATTTTACGCTATAGTTTGTGAGATTGGACGGATGTTTTGCTCTGTTTCACGCAAATGGATCCTAAATGGATTTTGATGAAACTTTCAAGTCATATGCTGCACACCGAGATACAGGTTTTACCTAGTTCGGTTGCAGATGCTCCTATTATGTAGCGTATGTATTACCTACATAGTTACTATGTTTTATGTTGTTTTGTGGTTCGTATATTTATTGGTGAATAAATTTATTTATTATTATTCCTTTATTTCACTGTATATACATATAAATTACATTTTTAAATATTTCTATATAAACAATACATAAAAAACATTTAAAAATATAAAAAATAGTAGCCCACCGGCATCGGGAACAGGGTCCAAGCTACCGGCGGTCAGGGCTCCAGAGAGAGGAACTTCCTGACAATGCGAGCCGTGTCCAGAAGTACAGCTTTCTGAATCAAGCCTTTGATCCAGCTGCCTAACGAGAGCCTCTTGAGGTGTTGGTCGAGGCTCTTGGCTATTAAGCCATTGGCTGTCACGACTATCGGTACAATGATTGCTGAATCCACCTCCCACATGTCGACAACCTCGTGAGCCAAGTCAAGATACTTGATTTGTTTATCTTTCTCGGCTTTCACGAGGTTCTCATCATGCGGGATGGTTACGTCAACAATCATTGCACGCCGCTCTGATCGATCCACCATCACTATATCAGGCTTATTGGCAACAATAGTCCTGTCAGTGATGATGGATCGATCCCAGTACAATGTGATATGGCCATTTTCGAGAACTGGGTCGGGTATATACCTGTAGTACGGCACCTCCAATTCCACAAGGTTGTATTTGAGAGCAAGTTGCTATTTGTTTATTATTATTATTATTATATAGCTTATTTATTAGAATGGCACATACGATACGTACTTTTTATTCCTATATTCCTACGGCATCGACAATTATGCGATTGTAATCGCTTAGGCGCTGCTAGTTACTGAACTTTTTACACGACTGCCACAAAAAATCAGGTGTGTCGTTTTGTCATATGAAAACAAAAGAGCAACTAGGTGTGTACATTTTTAGATACCCATTATCATAAATTAATTGTCTAGGTTATAAGTACGGCCTTAGAATCAGGTCAAACTGGTTTGTGGTCACAATCGTACGTTTAAATGCCTAAAATATTTATGTGATTTCTATACATAAATATCTATACATATCCAAATTATGTAGGTAGATACGATATACACTCTTTTATGCCTAACGATGAAGTTGCTATGTTGTGGAATATATCGATTTAATGGGCGAAGTACTTGTGTGACACATTTTTCAGCAGCGGGCCGGATTAATTCGCGTTCGGCATAAAATATTATATATACTTATATGTATGTTGTATATAATCCATCTTGAATGAGAAATTCTGTACTTATAAGTAGGTTTTATAAGAAACTATCCTTCTCTGTATGAGAGGAGACCTGTGCCCAGCATTAAAAAGGTTGTTGATGATGATGATGAAGATGACATTGAAGGACTGGGATAATTTGCCAGCGGCGGCCATTCTTTCTAACTACAATTTAAGTGTCTTTTAGGCAAGAGTGAATTTGCTTTACTTTACTGCTTACCATTAGGGGACCACGGTGATGCAGTAGTTTATAATGTTAAAGAAAAAACGAATACAGTTTTTTTTTTAAATAATTATAAAATATTGCTTGATCGCAATCCCGCCTGATGGCAAGCAGTGATGCCATCGTTATTATTAGATTATGTCTAAATAAAGAAATAACGCCAAATAGAAGTAGGTATTATTTCTTTATCAACAGGATTAATCCGTGTTGGTAATTAACAGTAAACCTTTTAGATTAAACTTGAAATCCGGCTATTTATCTTACAAAACCAAAATGTTTAAGAATTTCATTAAACTTCGGCGGGATTAGTGTCAGCCAATTAATTTCACTGACCTTTTTAAATATTTAAGAAACGGGCACATTGGAGTGACCGTGCTGAACTTGTAATTTCTTTTTACTCTTTTTGGCGATAAGTTATTAAAATAGTTGGTTTTTTAACATGTTATTCTTCATTGGTAACATAGAAAAAAGAAATAGTTTAACCATAGACGGTTTGTTGGTATATGTAGTTAACGAACAACTATCAATGGTTTTCCATTTAGCGGTTCAAAAACGTTCATTGCGTTATGTGCTTTGTCGAGGGCACACATTTTTAGAACATATGAAGCAATAGACTATTGTGATGATTCAAATTGTGATTGATAATGTGTAACGCGATTTGGATGAAGACGATTAACTGGACGTCGGCGCCGACTGCAGCTGAAACCAGGACCTTTGTCTTGCATATAATAATCTTAGCATAATTTCGATCGCTAGCCATTTTCCATGTATGTGACGCCAGTTTTTCTCAATCGTTTCTTTTATTTTGCGTCTGGTTTTTTTTTTTTGGAAATATGTTTATTTGCAGTAAACATACACACACATACATACACATTCTTCCGTTGTATTAGAGTATTGATAAATTTAATACATTAACCTGCAACTAGTGGGAGTAACCAGTACTTCCCTCAAAATACGTATTTCCTAAACTACGAGTTCCTAGAAAAGCGGTGGCCGATACACAACGCCGGAAATGACGGCTGTCCATAAACATGGTCTCTGGAAAGACAAATTATCTTACGCTAGTGTACACTGTTTTGTGACAAATTTCACTTATCACACAAAAAACGTATAAAGGCGGACTTCATGCCTAAAGCATCAACTACGTCATTCGTCGACAAATTGCTGACGCTATGTTATGGCCAATACTTTTCTAGGAAAACGTAGTTCTAGAACTAAGGCGCATCACGCGCAACGCGACGGGCCGCGCGTATTGTTTATATACCAATTGAATATGAACGCGCTTCCCGCGTGAGAGATTTGGCTCCCTTTTCCCGCAACACGTCGCGTGGCGCGTTGTAGGGTGGTGATAAGTGAAATTCCCAACTAACTCTTACGACAACTATTGTTGTAGTCTTTTCTCTTAATAAATATTATTACTACTTTTCTATAAAAGGTTATAAATAAGAGATCAATTTCAAATAAATATTTAATGTTATAATTGTCTGTTTATTAAGTCTATCAAAGGATCAAAAAGCCCAATTTAATTTAGGCAATGATATTGAAATAAGGTTACAAATTAATTATTGACTAGGTACCTATAATATTTGATTAAACGCCGGGAGGGAATATTAATATTAATTATGCATACAACCGAATAAACTTATGAAGGCAAAAAGGAAATTAAAACGAGTTGAAGCTACCCAGAGTGAAGAAAGTCAATCGTGTCAATCCTTCAATCATTAGTTTTGGAAGGGCCTCTCACCTTTTTTTGTTGCCGGGGTGGACTCAAGACGTCTTTGACCAGTATGTGTTGCCAGTGATGACTAACAGAACTGAAACGTGGTTGCTCACAATGCACCTCACAAGGAGGCTCAGAGTCACACATATGGCAATGGAATGAGCTATGCTCGGAGTTTCTCTGTGTGATCGAATCAGAAATGAGGAGATCCGCAGAAGAACCAAAGTCACCGACATAGCTCTTCGAGTCGCTAAAATTAAGTGGCAGTGGGCACATTGCTCGTAGAACCGATGACCTATTTGGCAGTAAGGTGGGTAAGTAAGAGAAGACGCAGCGTAGGGAGGCCCCCAACCAGGTGGACCGATGACCTGGTGAAGGTCGCGGGAAGCCGATGGATGCGGGCAGCACAAGACCGGTCATCGTGGAAAGCCTTGCCAGCCTTTTTCCAGCAGTGGACATCTATAGACTGAAGAAGAAAAAGAAGGGGTGGAAAACCCTCATTAATGTCCGCCGCCCTGGGATGGACGGCGGGGTCAGTCAGGCTCTTCCTGACTGAAACCCGCCCTGGTGTTCAATCTGACACCCTACACCGGGGGCTGCGAAAACGAACATACGGTGAGTATGTATCCTAAGTATTCACGGTGAGATGGTTACCCAATCGTACTGCTGAATATCTTTAGGAATATATTGTTAGAATGGTGGATGACGCTTTTTACTCACATAAATTTAAGCCTTATTCCTGTGCGGGCAGGATTAAGCCACAGAATGCCACCTGCTATCCTTTCATATTCGTGTATGACTTTCATAATGGTTATATCAGCATATTGATTTAAAAAAAAAAATTGGTTGAAACGAGCTTAGAGTAAGCTGTCGATAGTTGCTCTGATTCTCGTTTTCACACACTAAACTTAAATTTAGTCCATCTTTCTCTTTATATTTCATTAGGAAAAGGATAGAAAATATAATGTTACTTTAGACCTGTCAAATAAGTCTGCGCCTGACGTAAATCGATGTATTTTTGCTCGCCATGTTTATAATCGCGTCTAAAGTGTCTATGGAGTGTCTTAATTTGACAGGATTAAACTAAAATGTTATCTTTCTGCTACTAATATCTTATTCTATCCTTAACCACCATCAGGCCCAAAGCGACGGTGCGTAGTGCTTCACGCGCGCCTCAAAGAGATGTCAGCACATCGTGACGGGGTCCACGAAGACTGATGCCTCCTGGGTCAGGGTTGCGGGTTGGTTAAAAAGTAACCGTGGCCCTGGCGCACAGGTAAGTGAAGAAACATGGTGGGTTTTAGTCAGTATAAGTCTGACCAATAATATATATATATATACGTCAGTATAAGTCTGAACCAGCATTGTTCGTGTTTTCATTTATTGTCGTATTGTCAGCCCCACTCTGTATAGTGATACCTCATCACAAATTAATCGCAGGATGACCTTATTGAATATTCAGTTATTTAAAAATCAAAACAAAACCCAAAGTCGTTTATTGAAATTAGGCTGAGAATTAGCACTTTTCCAACATCAAAATTAATGTTAGTTATTTTTTTGATAAACCTATTTGTGAGAGAATTTTAATGTTTTTCATAAACCTAAGCTATTGACACGGGGTCAATTCCCGCACGGAACATATATTTGTATGACCTACAAGTAATTGTTCCGGGTCTGTCTGTATGTGTATGTGAGTTTATAATATATTTGTGATAGCACCCACGATACAGGAAAAAATCATAGTGTGGGGCAACATCTTTTATATAAAAAAATATGGTAAATATGACGCAGAGAAAGAACATAACACAAAAAGTAACAAGTTTGGGCAACAACCACATAAAATCGCCACCGTTCACCGTAATGCAAAGACCTGATGTAAGACAAAGCCCAAGCGCTGTTTCTTGAATGCGGTCTGTTCATTATTACTTGCATACATATTTAAGTCGTGGTGGCCTAGCGGTTAAAACACCAGCCTCTCAAGTATGAGTGCGCGGGTTCGATTCCAGGTCAGGCAAGTACCAATGCAACTTTTCTAAAGTTATAAGTACTTTCTAAGTATATCTTGGACACCAATGACTGAAGGTGAAGGAAAACATCTTGAGGAAACCTGGACTTTATGTCTGAAATCGCCAACCCGCATTGAGCAAGCGTGGTGATTACGCTCAATCCTTCTCTGTATGAGAGAAGACCCGTGCCCAGCAGTGGGACGATAAAAAGGTTGGTGATGATGACATATTTATACAGTAAACTTCTGCAGTATATAAAAAAATCTGACGAATTGAGAATCTCCTCCTTATTTGAAGTCGGTTAAAAATCGATTTCTTGACGGAAAACAATGGCTGCGATACCCTTGTACTAAACTAACTTTAAACTCAGTACATCCTTTTCTTTTTATTTCATTGAAAAGGACAGGAGATAAAATATTCGTTTAGTTCTGTCAAATTAAGGTACTTCTTAGGCTAAGAACTCATGTGAGCGGCGCCCGCAAAAAATTAAAGCACATTTCACGACGCGTTTTACGCCAGCAGTGTGCGCGGTTGTTTGCGGGTCCCGCTGCACCGGCCGGTTATTGTACCAGCGGGCGGGCGCGGGTGGCGGTCCCGCAGCCACGGCGGTTTGCTCCCGCGCGTTCTGCGATCGGTTGGCGGGTGACCGCGTCGGCAGCGGGGGAGGGGGGTTTAACAGAAATCCGACGCCATTCATGATTCAGTCAGTCATGTGTTATTACTCGTAGCGTAATGACTTTAGAGAGTTTAACCGCGATTAAAAATATGGCTACGAATATAGTTCAATTTACGTCAGGCGCGGACTAATTTCATCATCATCATCATCATTAGCCCATAGCAGTCCACTGCTGGACTTAGGCCTCATCTATTTTACACCATTCAACTCGATTTTCGGCAACTACATGAGATCCAGTTACTATCCGTCATCAAGATGACTGGTAATAACTGGAACTGTCAAATTAGTCCGGTAGAGGATTAAACTAATATTTAGTAGGGATCTTCTCTCCCTTTCTTAATAATTATAAAGAAAAATATGTATTGAACTTACTGAAATGTAGGTTAGTTAGTGAATTAGGAAATCAGTGCCAATATCAGTTAATTTTTTTAAGTCAAGTTTTATCACCTAGCTTCTCAGTTTCGTTGTTTTTCTTTACGCTGTATTAAAGGGCATTTTTCGGGGCTGGCTCAAAGGTGGCTTTGTGCACTGACTTGGCAGCTGTTCAGCTTGTCCAAGCAAAAATCTGAAGGGTGTACTCTGTCAATGAAATATTGCTATAAACTTGGCCGCTGTGTTTTAAACTTGGCAGTTTGTTTTGGGTTGAGATCTGCAAAATAAGTGTTTTGGGATATAAGTAATTATCTTGTCTTCGGGGTTTCAAGATAAGAGGTGTATACATTTACTAATCTGGGGCATTTTATCTAAATTATTTGGCAGCCATCTGTATGTAAAATACGAATTTCATTCCATTTTACATATTATAATAAATTCTATATTTTCATGGATGTATTTTTTTACAGTTTTAAATAGTGCTTGACGGCGATACCGCCTTATGGTAAGCAGTCTATGGTAAAGCGCGCTAGTTACTATCTACAGGTTAATTATGTTATAGGATAGCAAATAAAATTTCTTATTCTTATGTTACAATACAAATGTGTTTTTCATTATCATCAACCTTTTATTGTCCCACTGCTGGGCACTGGTCTCCTTTCATACAGAGAAGGATTGAGCGTAATCACCACGCTTGCTCAATGCGGGTTGGCGATTTCAGACTTAAAGTCCAGGTTTCCTCAAGATGTTTTCCTTCACGTTTTAATCAGTCATGGATGTCCAAATATACTTAGAAAGTATATGTAACTTAGAAAAGTTACATTGGTACTTGCCTGATCTGGAATCAAACCCGCAAAATCGAAGAGGCTGGTGTTTTGTGGAGGCTAGTGTTGAGTGGCTTGGTGGCCTAGTGGTTAATGTGTTCTTAGTTATGTAAAACAATGCTTAGTTTTCTGTGCTCACAACTTGTGCACAGTCCAACATTTTGTCACAAAAATTTATATTTCCGATTTATAGATCGGGTTCCTCGCGTCGAGATACGAAGCTGTATGATGGTCCTCGATATCCGAGAGCTTAGATATTATTGAAGTCAAAAGGCGTTGAACAGGATATCTGGTAACGCGCCTGTCAGGTGAGTAAAGCTATGACAGAGTGGCGTCTAAGGACTGGAAGACGAGATGTCTGTCTTGGCCAAACGAAATTATTGTCATCATTGAAGTTGACACCGGAGCGTGATTATGGGTATTAGTAGATAAAAAAGATAAAAGAGGTTCATGCCCAGTGGTGAGAAAGTTGGGCTGTGGATGACTGATAATATTTTTTGTAACAAGAAATTTACAGTTTTTTAGCTTATCTAGGCTGTTGGAGCAGCCTTGAGGCACACTTTGCTGCTATGTTCTTATCTTCGTTTTTACACTTTCTATTTGATGTTTTCTTTTCACAATCTTCTGTACAGGCGACAGCACATCAAGCTACTACAATCTGTCAGATTGCTTTATTAGATTTTCAACTTTATTACTAGAGTATTAAAGCTCAGGGTTGACAGTTTCGGGTAGCTTGTCCCGCTATCGTCTATATGTGTCTGGTGTATTGTGTGTATTTTATTTTAATCGGTGCTAAATAAATGTGTTTTTTTCCCTTTCTTTAAGTTACAAGAGCAGATTAGTCATAATTCACAAATTCTTAGTAAAAATCAAAGTTTATTGTACGGAGATTTCGATGACAGATCACGCTGTTTTGCCTAAAATCACAATTATGATTTATGTATATTAGAAAACAAGAGCAGATTAGTCATAATTCACTAATTCTTAGTAAAAATCAAAGTTTATTGTACGGAGATTTCGATGACAAGCGTGATCACGCTGTTTTGCCTAAAATCACAATGATGATTTATGTATATTAGAAACGTATTCTTATTTCTTTCATACACTGACCAGTTATTTTGACCTCCGTACAAAATAATGTGATTTCGCATACAAATATGATAATGATGTAATGATTTCCATCATGGTCACGAAACTGACCATGATCAAAATTATTACATCATTATGCATATGCATGCATGGCAACAGTGTACACTCAATAAAATAAATAACTATATAGTCTGCTAACAACAACGTTCTTTCTTAAGTCCCAAAAAGTTCGATTTTCAGACCAAATAGAATAAATAAAGAAATATATACGGACAAATCACACAGATTGAGCTCATCTGTGTGATTTGTCCGTATGGGATACTAACTCCACAATACTATATTTAAAATAGATACATATATAGATAAACAGCCAAGACCCAGGCCAATAAGGAAAATATCGTTTTCCATCATGACCTGGCCGGGGATCGAACCCGGGGCTTCCACGTCGCAGGCAGGCGTGTTGACCGTTGCGCCACGGAGGTCGATATAGAATATTATAGAATTTAAATACCTATATAATATTTAAAGAATAATATACTTAGTTAAAAATAATATATAATATCATTTAAATATAATAGAAAATTAATTTATTATTACAATACTTTATCATACAAATTACTGATATAAGTGCAGATATTTTAACTTGAGGAATACACTGGGCGATCTTATTCCAGAAAGCAATATTTTAAAGACAGCTTTTAGATGAATTTCAAAGAAGGAGCTACAATAATGTAAGTAGTCTGTAATATAATATTGAGAAGTATCTTATGTTTATATGTAAAAGGTATTTTTCGTCGTCTCCACTGCTCGGACACAGGCATCCCTTTGAAAATGATGGGGCTATAATCTACTACGCGGGTCTAAGGCTAGTTAATAGATATCACATATCTTTGGTATGAAGGAAAATTGGGAAGAAACTGGATGTTCATGAGAACATCCAGTTTCTTCACAACGTTCCTTCAAAATTCTGTGAGCCTGTGTGGTACCGGGCATAGAATAGTACTAATCCATATCCTCCCGTAGGTGTCGTAAGAGGAGACTAATTGAACTCTCACCAGAGAAGCGGGCAGCGGCGTTTCTCGAAAGAAAGCCTTGGGGGAATCTTTGTCCAGCTGTGGACCTCTATCGAGGAAGAAGAAAAAGATTCTAAAAGCAGCGGTGATGAAATTATTGATACAAAGTGAAGTGTCTGGCTGGGTTTGCACAACAACTCATAAGTTGAAGCCCTTGCCACTGGGCCATCACAGCTCTCCTAATATTTTAAACACAGGCTGGTTATGTCTTTGTGTGGGTAAATTTATCAAGTTGTGAAAACAAATACACGCGTACTTAACGCAATGATGATCCCACCTGTACACCTGACTATGTTGTCGTCTGTACCTACCTGTGCATATGTGACAATAGATTGTGTGCGTGTCATCGTGCATACTTGTGTGTGTGTATTTTCACGTCACGCTATCTAATAAATAATGTATCGTGAAGCGTGCGAAACAGTTGATAGCATTATTTCACGGTTGGCATCAAACGGCGGTTTCGCAACATTTTTTACCAAGAAGTCTTAATACTTTGTATTCCAGTGTCAAAATGCGTCGTGGTTCTAGTGATGGTGGTACGACTGGATCTCACTTAAGAATTGGACTCTCAGTGCTGCAGGGTGCGCCAAGCGATTTGTCGTGTTCCGGCATGATGTCTGGTGAAGCCGTACAGAGGACGGGTCTGAGCAGTTGTGTTGCGATGTGTGCCGGGTACGATGCGCCAAATGTTGTTGTGTTGGGAGTTTGGTCGTGGAGGGTCTTCAGATCAATCTCCCTTTGGCGCAGCATCGTTGGTCGTGTTGTTGGGTTTAACATTGCATCACCTCGCTCAACTGCCGCCTTCCTTCCTATTCGCTCAGTTTTTCTGAGTGAATAGGCTCTTAATAAACTGGCGCGATTTACCATCAGCGATCGCATCATTTCTTGCCATCAGGCGGGATTGCGGTCAAGCGCTAGTTTATAATTATTAAAAAAAAAAAATAAAAAAAAATGGGTATATGATAACACACACTTGGTATGAAATGAAATGAAATGGTAACACACTATCAGTATCAATGGGTTTCATTTTGACAGTTCAATAACATTCTGCATTTTTACATTATTGAGTAGCGGTGGCCTAGTATCGGCCGCGATTTACATGTTGTAAGGTCATCGGTTCCAGGAAACCGGCATGTCCTAGAGCCAAAAACTTCGAAGACATGAGACGTCTACCAATCCACACTAGGCCCGCGTGGTAGATTATGGCCCATTCCCTCTTACCGAGTCCTTTCGGTAAGAGGGAGTAGATCTTTTTTATTCCTTTCGGGGGAACCTCCAAGAGGCACCCGACCTTTGGGGACCGAGGTCGGGGAGTGTGGAATTTTTACCTCACTAAAACCACCCCGGTGATGACCATCCACGGGTGGTCCCGGTTCCTCTTAAAAGACCAATTCCGGAACCGCGCCTGAGCAACGTCTGTAATGGCACATTCCTGGGGAGAATGTAAAGGGGCCTCCCCTAGGCCTGTGTCCCAACTGGGAGAACATTAAAGGCTGATTAGTATGGAGCAATGGAATAGCAATATTTTTCAAAATAATTTCAATTGATAGTAATGATGTTTTAAGCAAGTAGGGTGGTTGGTAAGATTCCCAGGTTGGGTAGAGTCAACGCCGTTTCGGGAGGTAGCGGGAGGAAACGCCAGTATGTCAGCATACGGCGGAGGTCTGCCCGGCTTAAGTAGAGCACCGCCGTGTCCTCGTGGTGGCGATCGGCAGTGATCGCTCGCGGTCGATCCTGGTCCAGGTCATGGTCCGGAGCGAGATTGCATGCATCACCTTCTTCTGCGAAGCAGTGATGCTAGCAAAGGAGGAGGCAGGGCGCGTAACATGACGGGAATCCCAGCGCCCTCACGCCTCTAGCCGCCGCGGGAGACGCCCTGGTCGGAAGACAACATCGAACTCCCGGCCACCGTAGGCGCGGGCTGCGGGTGGTGCGTAGTGGGCAGCTCGCCGCCCGGTAAGGATCAGGCCCGAGTCGACGGCGCGTTGTGTTTCACGTGCATAGAGATGTCAGCAGATCGCGGTGACGGGGCGCATGAAGACCGATGCCTTCTGGGTTAGGGTTGTGAGTTGGTTAAAAAAGAAACCGTGGCCCTGGCGCACAGGTACGTCAAGGAACACGGCTGGGTTTTAGTCAGTAAAAATCTGACACGCCCTTTCGCTCCGCCCAGGGCGGAACAGGTTATTTTATGATTTCTTTTGAAATTGTCCGGAATATGGTTTTGAACCCGGTCGACGGAAATAGATTCGTCTTATTTTATGAGACTTGAACATCATAAGTAACTGGTGAAATTTATGTCTACTATGATGATGATGGTGATATAAACTCGTACCAATTTATTTATTTATTTTATTATTCATGTACACACAATAAAATACATATAGATACAACAAAATGAAGATCTGAGTACAAAGGTGCTGCTTATTTCTTAAGAAATTTCTGTGTCTGTTTCGGAACAGAATGGGAATCATCTGTGAAAATCCAACTGTCCCCCGCGTACGTGTGTGATGGAAAGACCGGGAACTCTGGGGTGGTTTTTCGTCAGTAAGAGTTTGACGGAACCTGGCGCCCACCTCAGGTAGGCAGATATCCACGATGGTTCTCCACCGTAGGCAAAATAAAAGAAATCCAAATGAATTTGTAGAAACAGACTAAAGCCAGAACAAAGCAAATGAACACAATAGATTTAAGTTGTTATTCAATCATTATCATTTATTATAAGACAATGTTATATCCGCAGCTTGATCAATACAAAGTCAACGTTTCTCCATAGTCAGACACTAATCTTAGCTCATTCTAATTTCGATCACGATCAAGAAACAAGAGACGGCTCCATTCAATCAAAACGACCTCTTGCATAATGAAATATCGGGCTCACTGACCGACTTGCGACGTTATAACCACCATCAATATTCTTGCACCAACGAAGAATTTATAAGACAATGCCGAAATAACCATTTAACATAAGCTTCAATGAGCATCAATGGATAAGTGCGTGTTATGTAATTATTGCGATGAACTGATCAACCTTGATAAACTCGTTGGCCAGTTTCTGCGCGATGTTTTTAAATTTAATGTTTTAAAACTAGCTGTTGCCCGCGACATTTCTATCTTTCTTGTAAATTTTGTCTTGTCTTTTTTATAAATTATAAACTAGTACTTGACCGCAATCCCGCCTGATCGTAAGCAGTGATTCAATCGTTGATGGTAAAGCGCGCTAGTTTATTAACAGCCTATTCATTCTAGCCTTGGAGACAGTTAAATTGCAGTCCGACGGAAACACCACCGCTGGCAAATTGTTCTAGTCCATCGATGTACGCGGTATAAAAAAAGAGGCGAAACGCATCGTCCGAATCGTAGTGGTGTCAATAACGTAAGGGTGGATACTCGCCGTACGATGGGTCGTCCGATGATGGGACGGAGATGGGAGATCTAAATAATGCAATTCCCTTGCACACTCTCGGTGTTCTATAGTATAGAACACCCACAGGATAGCGACACTTCGCCTTCCAGGACGAAAATTACCTGAGGCAAGGTCTACCTGTGTGCGTTCCGATCTAAGGATAAATAAACATCTAATAAATAAATCTTAGCCTAAAATTTTTGGTTAAGACAAGGGGTCTCTCTCTTGAAACCAAAGGATTAATCTCTTGATCGTGAGAGATTTGTGAAGTGTTTAAGGCGAGGCTTTGGTAAGCAAACTAAAGTTATCTTTAAGTTAGGATGGTATAACTTATTGGTTGGCTTAAGGATCAAAGGATTTGGTTGATTGGCTTCCTAACTTGACTATACATATATAGGTTTAATTGGCCGTTTAGTTAACCATTTGGCCTTTTAATTAAACAAAGCTAGTTCAACTAAAGGCCTGATAGTTCTATTACGTGTAACCCGAATTGCTTACAGTAGCTAAGTCAGGGCACATTGACCTTCCGTGCGCAGTTTCTGGCATGCCATCGGACGCGTCCCCGGGTGACGGATAGGGGAACAGCCCCCAGATATGGGGGTTATCGGTTTACCGGCGCGGACCAAAACCAGAAGTGGGGACCGCTTCGGCGGTCACACGCGCGGCGGGTCGGCCACCACTCTAAGTGGCTGACGTGACCCGAACTCCGGGTCACCATCGGGCAACCCGGTCTCCTCATTGAGAGTAGCTGGAAGCAAACGGGGCCCCCGTTCGCTTCCGGGCAAACGAGTGGGGCTAAGAGGAAGGACACCTCGCTAAAAAACACTTGGTTGCTGCGTCTTTTCGCGCTAGAAGACGTACGCAGCCCGGCCCCTCCGAATGGGGGGACCATTGTGGGCCCGCCTTTTAGGCGGGAATAGCCGGCGGGAGATTGGTAGAAAGGCCCTGCTATTTCTCATGACCCCGCAACTCAGGCGATATCGATGTGCCGCTGTGGTTTTAGTGGGTATTCCCGGCTTCGGCTGGGCGAGTCCCACACACGTCCTTCTGGGTATGGTGCGTAAAGGCATTTCCACAGCGATAAAAAAAAGGGTACATTGACTACTGTTACTGGGAAATACACTTTCCCAGTCCCAGACGACGTTCTAGAGGTCGAAGTCCAATAAGGTGGACTTACCAAATTCGTTCATCTCTGGACACCGGCCCGCATGATGCTTTACTGGCGGCCAGGAATCGTAACAGATGTCGAACTATCGTAAAGGAGAAGATAATTCCACAAGGACATCACGACCCTCAGTAATGAGGAGAACGACTTGAGGAGGAGAACGCGTGCGAGTTGAGAGAGCGAAGCGAGGCGAGGATTACTTCCAAAGGTCAGGCGGTTGACCGAACTAAATACTATGAAGAGGCCCGACCTAGTATGGAGTCCACAAGTTAAAATATAGAATTATGTTTCCCCTGTAACATTAATATTAGGTTTAGTATTACCAACTAGGTGGTCGGATGTCCCGACCAAAATCGCAGGGAAGCGCTGGATGCGTCCAACCGTTCTTTTTGGAAGTCGTTGGGGGTGGCCTATGTCCAGCAGTGGACTTCATATAGCTGAGATGATGATGATGAATAATATTAGAAGTAGTTTGTACTTAGTTATAAGGAAATGTAAAAACAATATTTGTTTGGCAAATAAAGGATTATTTATTATTAGTATTGTTAACTTTTGTTTGTTTTAAGAAATGGAATAATTTGCCAGCGGCGGTGTTACCGTCGGACTACAATTTAAGTGTCTTCAAGGGTAGAGTGAATAGACTCTTAATAAACTAACGCGCTTTACCATCAACGATTGCACCACTGCTTACCATCAGGCTGAATTGCGCTCAAGCACTAGTTTATAATTAATAAAAAACAGTGTTTATGTCGGTATAATGTCTGGAACTATTATAATACTAACCCTAATTAGGTTTTGGAGAAATATACCTAACACGTTGACTTTGTGAGCTGAATAGACATAAAAAAAAAAAATCAGAAAGAAAGCTGTAGTGATAGTGTGGACACGCGATTCGATGTAATGCGATGCGATGCTGGATGAATCGCAGAACGCGGAATGCATGGTAACATAAAAAAGAGGCAAAAGATGCGATGGCAAACGTAATCACCACGAAATTTCCTTTTATTTGTTTGAGAAATTATCAAATGACTTCTCTCGTTCTGGGTCGAGCGGAATGTCAGACTTTTACTGACTAAAACCCACCCATGTTCCTTCATTTGCCTGTGCCAGGTTCAACGCCATCTTTTTCGAATAACCTGCCATTCATATTAAAGCCGTTTGAGGTATAAAAAAACATCAAAAATTCACTAGCGGCCAGACTTATTACCCAAAATATAACAGTCATTCTAATAAACTCCTGTTACAATTGTGTATTCAATCGCTTTTATTAAAGTAATCAAATTATTACATTCACGACATTTAACGTACATTCACGAAATTTAATGTACATTTCACGACTATTTTTTGTACTTTCGCCAAGTTTTTATTACAACCTTATGAATAGCTGTCATTTCTGGTACGAGTGTGTATGCATTAATAGCAATTAAGAATTCTAGTTACATAATTTTTTTTAAGTGCGGTTTTATACATGATACTAGTTTACGATTGAAATGTCTAATTGTCTGATGTTTAAACCTGAAAGTCTGTCCGTAGTTAGAGAATGAAAAGTTAAATTACTCGTAAAAAACAAAAAATGTACTATTATTTGGACGCGAAATGAGCGTGTTTGTGTTTCGTGTGCCTAATGAGTGTTTTTAAGCATGCTTTTAAGTAATTAAGTATGTATTTTAGATGATTTAGGTACATTTAGTGAACGTTGTGTCGTGGTGGCCTCTCAAGTATGAGTGCGCGGGTTCGATTCCAGGCCAGGGAAGTACCAATGTAACTTTTCTAAAGTTATATGTACTTTATAAGTATATCTTGGACACCAATGACTGATTAAAAAGTGAAGGAAAACATCTTGAGGAAACCTGGACTTTAAGTTTGAAATCGCCAACCCGCTTTGAGCAAGCGTGGTGATTACGCTCAATCCTTCTCTGTATGAGAGGAGACCTGTGCCCAGCAGTGGGACGATAAAAGGTTGATGACGATGATGATGAGTGTTGTGTATATAAAGGATGTATCTGATATTGACGTACAAACGAGTACCATGGATCCAGTACATGATTCTGAACCCCCAGTGGTGGAATTATTCGTCGGCATTTTCATGATTAAAAAAAATATATGTAGTTTTTTTCACTTTAGTCCGTTCATAATTGCTATACTTTTATAGCCCAATAAGATTTTAAAGTTAATATTAATTAATTCGCTAATTCCACAAAAAACCGCAATGAAAACAAAACTCGAAAAACTACGAGTATCTTATCAGCTGATTTAATAGGGTTCACATCAGGGATCAACGTCATACCTACAAATCCCACGGCGGCACGCTTGCAACGTTCAAAGGCCGAGCCGACACTTTTTTTTAGACACTGAATTCTGTAACCGTTCATTAACTACATAAATTACTATCATAATTTTATTAAATCTCCAAGTGATAGTATGCTTGGAGTTTCTCTGCGTGATCTAATCAGAAATGAGGAGATCCGCAGAAGAACTAAAGTCACCGACATAGCTCTGCGAGTCTCTAAACTTAAGTGGCAGTGGGCAGTACACATTGTTCGAGAACGGATGGCCGATGGGGCAGTAAGGTTCTGGAGTGGCGGCCACGTACTGGAAGACGCAGCATAGGGAGGTCCCCAACAAGGTGGACCGATGGCCTGGTGAATGTTGCGGGAAGCCGATGGATGCGGGCAGCACCGGACCGGTCAGCGTGGAAAGCCTTGGGGGAGGCCTTTGTCCAGCAGTGGACATCTATAGGCTGAAGAAATGATAGTATGGCATGAAATAGTGGTTGTGTGAGTGTATGTAGGGGAAGTATAGTGCTTAGACGCTTCCGCAGTTAAGTCAGATATCCTGAAACTCTGCTATGGTTTATTGACGATAAATAAGTAATTCGATGTTAATAACTGAACATAAAAGTCGTAAAATTATTGTATGGTGCTATAGTGAAATCAATTAAGTTAGCTTAGATAATCTGTTGAAACGCGTGTAGGTACTTACCTAAACGAAAAAAAAAAAAGAAGAAAGAAAATTACTTGGCAGTTGTTAATGTACTTTTTAATTTTTAATTTAATAATAAAATATGTACAATATTATATTACTTATTTTATTCTAATCTCAATTTATGTTTAGTTCAGTTGACTTTACACTTTACCTCATAAAATGTTTATATTAAAAATAAATACCATTTATGAAATTGTTTAAAAATGGAAACTAGCTGTGGCGGGAAAATCCTGGGTCAATGACCAGACCCTTCATTGACCTTTGCTTGTAGAAACAAAGTAGGTACCTATCGAAGCTGTCCGCTTATCAACAACCTAAGTGTCCTATATTATGATTATTATTAGACCGGACTACGTCATTACGTCGACACCGCGACGCCGCCCTTTGCTGAAATCCAGCGCAAGCTTTGTTTTGCATAGGGTCGCAGCGTAATGCTGAGCGATAGTCGTTTTACGTGGATGTAACGCACGTCTCCCCCAAACATTTCTATTATTTTTTTGTGCTTTTGTTTTTTTTTTGCGTTATGTCTACCGCAAATAAATATTATATAATTTTTTTCTTCTTTTCTATCTTCGAATAGAATTAAGAACATGTCTAAAATATTGCCAAACCCTTAACATAGCTGCATTTTATTAGTACACTTACATTCAAAATTTTTTAAACATTTAAATTAAATGCCTGTTGATAAATGTTTTGAACAGATGGATTTGTATTTAAGCATGTTTTCGTATTTCATGTTGTCGTGCTTTTAGAAAGAAAATGTTTCCTCAATTTATATAGAGATAATCTGAAGTGAAATTAATAACGCACATTTTTTACGAGAATTGCTTGCTTTTAATTAATGGACATTCGCGTTGAAAAAACTACACAATCAAGAGACTGCTGCTTTATAATTTGCAAAATGTTTAAAAACGTTTATTCAATACTTATCTAATTAGACCATTTGCAACTACTAATTAAGAATGGAATTATATTTTATACATAAAGTACTTACTATCCGGTAAAATATAATACCTTTTCTTGATCTTTTACACACAAAGTTCCACAGATGGAACACCAAGTTCCATCCAAATGTGGTCTGTAAAAGATCGCTCTTAGCAATAAGGCCGTCTATCGTGTCACCCTTTTTAAAATCTTTATATTTATTTTCTGTAATTTATATGGTGTGCTGACATGATTAAAATTTTCTTATTATATTCTATTGTACTTGTGGTAGCAAGGTATAGACTTTGCTACCACAAAATAGTGTTCAAGGTTGTTTAAGCTTAACACAAACACCTTTTAAACACGATATTATTACATGTCCTATGACTTAACACTAACTCTTCTTGTTCTTCTCACCCTATAGAGGTTCACTGCTCCCCCAAGGCCTCCCCCAAGGCTACAATTCCATTGAGGGGCATTGCCATAATCCCCAAGCTTGGCAGGCGGATTGGGATCGCACTAATTTTATATTCCGCAGTATTCATTCAACACTGACACTAGAACCGTTAAACAAGTGTTTTAGTTTTTCTGGTTCAACCCGTATGGTAGCCGGGACAACTTATTATATATACGAGTATACTTAAATTTTAACTGCGTAGGCATTGATCATATTTTTCTGTAAAACAACACTTAGCTCTTCATGGTAACCGAAAATAATGGTAACACTGGGATCATGTGCTGAATTATTAATAGTTACAGTTTTTGCGGCGACGTCCCTGCCGCCCAGTGTATTTCTATTATGGTGTTGGGTAAAATGTGTAAGTAAATATTTTTTCCACACACTGTAATTAGGTAGTTTTAGAATATTTAAGCGACATACGCAACCAAGTATTCGTTCGTTTCCCTTAGGCGATTGCGCTAAAGTTAACATTACTTAACGCACTGGATTTAGCTAACTTGGCAACCGGTTGACAGTTTCCTCATATGTGATGTTGGTATATGTGCTTCTGAGTAGGTATACAGTTGAAGTGATCTTGAGTACTTTTCGCTAATAATCAACATTTATTTGGAAAAGCTAAGGAAAATGACTGATGAAAGGTTGAAGTGATAAATTTTTTAATGTTATTAAATAGTGCTTCACTGCGATTCTGTCTAATGGTAAGCAGTGATGTAATCGTTGATATTTCTCTTTCGTATCTTGTGAATGAAATAAAAGAAATATAGAAAGCTTTCGTAATGAGAAAAAGTTAATACTAACTGCTCAATTTCCTGTTCAAGTTGTACATAAGCCAATGAACGGATAACTTGAGTGTTCTCGTGAAACCTGTCGCCGTCTGCAAACTTACAGTTATGTTAGACGTAAGTTATTTTAGAGAAATTGTGAAGAGACAGCTGTGATAAGTTACATAGAGCTGGTATAGGGAGAGTGGTGGGCCAAAACCGCTTAAAATAACGAGTTATTAATCGTAGGTTTGAACCCAGACAGACTCTTTGTCTATACTCTGTACTATTATGTAAAACTGAAAAGTTTGTTTATGCTGCTGCTGCGACTAATAGGAACGGAGCATGACAAAAATTTAAAATGTATGCTGTATATTATGATCTCTGTTTTGGGGCGGACCACCCACCAGACAAAGTCTTGCCGCCAAGCGATTCGTCGTGTTCCAGCATTATGTCAGGTGAAGCCGTATGGAGGAGGGGTCTGAGCAGTTTTGTTGCGATGTGTGCCGGGTACGATGCGCCAAGTCTGGACGTGGAGGGTCTCCACATCAATCTCCCTGTGGCGCAGCATCGTTGGTCGTGTTGTTAGGTTTAACATTGCACCACCTCGCTCAACTGCCGTCTTCCTTCCTATACACTAAGTTTTTTAAGTGAATGGATTTAATAAACAGGCGCGCTTTACCATCAATGTTTGCATCACTGCTTACCATCAGGCGGGATTGCAGTCCAGCGCTAGTTTAAATTAATTAAAAATAAAATTACTCCTCTGAAAAAGGTATCGTGACACGTTCGAAAACTAAAAAAATCGAAGACACGTGACACCCATCCACCAGCAGTAGGACCTTGTGGTAGATTACGGTCCACTCACTATTACAGAAGCCTGTGTCCTAGCAGTGAGGACATTATTAAACTTTTTTGTTTGGGTGGGAAATCATCAAAAGTCCTCCCTGCTCTGGGTAGAGCGGAAATGCATGTCAGACTTTTACTGACTAAACCCACCTCTGTTCTATCATTTGCCGATTGGGGTCACGATAGGTCTTGGAAGCCAACGGTCCTAGTGGACCCCGTCATAATGAGTTGACATCTCTCCGGGGCGCGCGTGGTACACAACACGATGTGTCACTATTCAACCTCAGGAGAGGATGCTTAAGATACCGTGGCCCTGGTGCATAGGCAAGTGAAGAAACACGGGTGGGTGTTAGTCAATAAAAGTCTGACACGCCCTTCCGCTCCGTCCAGAGCGGGAGAGGTCATTTGATGATTTCCCATCCCAAACAAAAAAAAGGAGAAGATGCTTTTGAAATTGGATTTTTCTCGTCTAATTTTTTATATTATTACCTATTTAAAAAAAAAAAAAATCATTAGTTACATTATTAATATCGAGCCGTCTAAACACTGTTTTAATAAAGGGTGCAACAATTTTTTTTTTAATTTTGCCCCGCACTAGGAATTTGTACTGTATCGTGGGTGCGTTTAAAACATATTCACACATACATAAATAACCAGATCAGGAACAACTACTTGTAGGTCATACAAATATTTGTTAAGTGTGCGATCATATTTATTACTTACTTAAATTTTGCACTATGAGCAAGAAGCTTGTAAATCAGACATCTTTTTCCGAGCATATTGCCTGAGCAACCAAGGCCCTAAATGAGGCCATGCGAACTCCGCTTACTATCGCAGTCATAAGATCGACAAATGCATTGGTTTTAGCGTGACACGGCGCAGGATTCAACATGTAGACGTGTCTCATGCACTTGAAGTCTAAGCCGTACGTGAACCTCCATTAAATTTGTGGAGATTGCTTTTCGCTGGCTTCGATGACTATAATATTTTGAGATTCGCAAAGTTATCCATACTACACATGCTGTTATGTAAGCTTGTAACATGAACTCACTAGTCCAGTTGGTTTAAAGTTGCAAAAATAGCGCCAATAATAGTCGAATACCAGTTTTAAGACAAACATTCCTGTTTTATAGCATTCTGTGTGTTACCGATTAACATAACAGCTATTCTGTCTTAATTATATTGTACTTTAATACCAAATATACAAAAATATGTGTGCCGTCCGTAACTTCAAATAGCCGCAAAGACAATTTCTTTTTATTAGTTAGAAAATAATGCTTGACCGCAATCCCGCTTGATGGTAAGCAGTGATGCAATCGTTGATGTTAAAGCGCGCTAGTTTATCAAGAGGCTATTCATTCTAGCTTTGAAGACACTCAAATTGTAGTCTGACGGAAACACCGCCGCTGGCAAAGTGGTCCAGTCCCTCAACGCGGTATAAAAGAGGAGGCGAAACGCTTCGTCCGGATCCTAGTGGTGTTGACAATATATCATCATCATCATCATCAGCTTATTGTACTCCACTACTAGGCCTCTCCTATTTCACGACATTCCACTGGATATAGGCCTCTCCTATTTCACGCCATTAAACTGGATTTTCGGTAACTCTCATCCAGTTACTAGGTACTAGTCATCCTGCGAAGATCGTCGCTCCACCTAGCCTGAGGGCGTCCCGCCTTACGTGTACTAATTCGCGGTCTCCCCTCAAGATCACGTATTTTATAAAAAGCTAAATAATTTAGCAAGTTTTTATGTAGGGGGTAATCTTCAGAACAGCTTATCCGATTCAGTAATGGAAAGCTACAGTATCACCGAGTGTTATAGGAGATATATTCGTATTTTGTATCATAAATGCGAAAAGTTGTGAGAATGGATTCATATTTTTTTTAACTCTTTCACGCAAAAACTACTGTACGGATTTGTATGAAATTTGGCACTCAGTTTATAAAACATAGGATATTTTTATTGCGATATTCCTACTCGGTAGGCCATAATATTGGCACCCACTAGACAGTCTTGCCGCCAAGGGATTCGCCGTGTTTACACGATGTCTGGTGAATTCGTACGGAGGACGGGTCTGAGCAGTTGTGTTCCGAATTGCGATGTGTGCCTGGTACGATGCACCAAATGTTGTTGTGTCGGGAGTTTGATCGTGGAAGGTCTAAAGATAATTCTCCCTCTGGGCAGCATCTTTGGTCGTGTTGTTAGGTTTAATATTGCATCACCTCGCTCAACTGCCATGTTCCTTCCTATTCACTAAGTTTTTTTTAAGTGAATAGGCTTAATAAACTAGCGCGCTTTACCATCAAAGATTGCATTTTTGCTTACCAACAGGCGGGATTGCAGTCAAGCACTAGTTTATGATTATTAAAAAAAAAAAAAAACATACGCGGGTGACACCACGGTGCGTATCTAGTAATATATATTATAACCAGAACGCGGGCAAATTGTTACTATATTTATAGTTTTTTATTTGTTTTCGCAATGTTTACGTATTAGATATAATGGAATAGCGTCTGCTTATTCTAGACCATCCGTTAGAAAGATAATTCAAACTTTATATTTAGTGCCGTTTGAGAATACTTCCCAGTGTTATTTATATCTTTATACCTACTTAAGAATTAATGCGTTTGCAACGTCACATACACAAACTGGGCCGAAATAACAACTTGATGATCATACAACTCGGAACTTGGAACGCGGGCTTAGCAGTCAATCGCTTAACCATTGCGCTAATCATGCCGACGACCATTAGGCGGTCTCAGTACGGGTTGGTAGATTCATAAGTCTTCAATTTTTTTCATCATAATCAATTCAACGTTTTGAGAACAATAGTAATGAAATAATTAACACAAAGTGATGCGCCTGTTTGACTTCGAAACTTTTTTAAAAAAAATATTATAAACTAGTGCTTGACCACAATCCAGCCTGATGGTAAGCAGTGATGCAATCGTTGATGGTAAAGCGCGCTAGATAATTAAGAATCTATACACTCGAAAAAAAACTGAGTGAATGGAAGGAAGACGGCAGTTGAGCGAGGTGATGCAAATCAAATCCCAGTATAGGGAAATCTAAAATATCTTTAAAAAAAGATAGTTTATATATAAAAAAAAAAACAATCTTATACCTTGTAATATCAAATCTCTCACGCATTAGACACTAACACATTAGATAATACTGGGTCTTGTAAATGAACGTAAATGTACCTACAAGACAGAAGTAATAAGGAAACTCAAGTGTTCTCAGTCAAACTTCCCCTCATCTTTTGCGCATGGGCAGCGTTTACTTTGCTTTCACTCACTAAGAGCTAAGTTACCTAGACATGACATAACGTGTGATACCAGTATTACTGCCTTCTTGTGCTCATACGAGAACTTATTGCATGGTCCGTAATTCTGGCCCGATGTGTACTTTTAATATGTGCCAGTGTAAGGAAAAATAAAAATGGTTATTTAAATGAAATATCTACTAGTTTTTAATAGACTGTTCAAAACATCAAGTTTTATTGACATTAATTAAGTAATCGATAAAACATCGCAGAAGTTATGTATATAATAACGATGCAGCGTTTTTGTTAACCTTACATATTTATTTACATAATGTGTGTTAGTTCGTTTCAAGTTACAGCAAAAAATACTAGACGTTATTGCATGTCTTATTTTGTTTTTATCGTATCATAGTGTTCATGTCTCCGTGCAATAGGTACATATTCGATATAAACTGGCCTTACTTCTAGTATATTCTATAGAAGAAAATCCATACAAAACTATTAAAAGATGTCACCATTCTTCTGTGAATATCGAACTGTCTCAAATCTGACGGTACAATATTTCCAATGGATCCGATTCACACACTAAACTAAATTTATTTTGGGGCATTTTTTTCTCCCTAGTTCATCAAGAAATGGACAAAAGGTAACATATTAGTTTTGTTCTGTCATATTATGTTTTTATAGAAAATTTAGACTCGATTACAAACATGGTCACCTACTAAATATACGTCAATTTACGTCGGACTCGGACTACTTTAACATTAATAAACTAATACTTGTCTTCTGTCCCTTTCATAATTAAATAGAAAGACAAAGATGGACGGAACTTAAATGTAGTGTACTTCGCGAATAAGGGTATCGGTGCTATTTTAAAATTCAAACAAGAAAACCAAAATAGAAAAAAAAACCTATTTACGTAATAAGAATAAAAAAAAAAAAAACGAACCGGCACAAAAGAAAATTTAAAAAGAAATAAATACTTACGCGTAAAAAGATCCGTCACCGTTGACAACACACACTTCGAAAATAAGTTCGAATTATAAAAAAAAACCGTTCCAAATATGGCGTCTGTTAGTGGCGCGTTCGCGAGATACAACTGCGGGATCGTCGCTGGCGCAGGTGAATGTGCACGTCACACCACCACTCTTGTTTCGCGTACTATCAACCGCGTATAGATGCACCTTCCCTTCTTTATTATTTTACTCATGAAGGCCCTACTTCATTTGCCAGGACTATACCACTTGTTATGTACGTTGAACTTTGCCTATTTGAATGGACGTTTGTTCTTGCGACGCGTCTTCCATATTTATTAGGCTTTTTTTATGCACTTGTTAGTTTAGTCGTTTGCTGTTGCTAACTGTTAAGTTTCTTGGAAATAAAAGCTCTAAAATCACATAGCATAAGTGTGAAACTTTAATTTCTGAAAATGGAAAATCATCACTTATTGTGAACAATGAAGGCTCTTTATGAAAGAGACTTTTAAAATGGATAGCTTAGTTTATCTGTCATATTCGTCGACACATGAATTTAGAAAAGGAAAGTAATGTTCGGAGTTATTAATGATCGCATTTCACAAAACTTCACGGTGCATAAACAAGATGATGAATGACACAGCGCGTTTACTTTCGCGACTGCACTCCATTTAATCGTATGCATAAATTATGTCGGTTACTCTCGTTCTTCTGCGGATCCCCTCATTTCTGATTTGATCACGCAGTGAAACCCCAAGCATAGTTCTCTCTATTGCCCTTTGAGTGACTTTGGGCTTTCTTATAAGGCCCATTGTTAGCGACCACATCTCAGTTCCATAAGTCATCACTGGCAACGAAGAATTGCAACACTTAAGTAGCAGTGGGCTGGCCGTAGGACCGATGCCCAATGGGGCCGACGGGTTCTCGAGTGGCGACCACTCACCGAAAGACGCAGCGTGGGTAGGCCCCGACAAGGTGGACCAACGACCTGGTGAAGGTCGCGGGAAACTGCTGGATGTGGGAGGCGCTAAACCGGCCGTCGTGGAGATCCTTGGGGGAGGCCTATGTCCAGCAGTGGACGTCTTTCGGCTGAAATGGTGATGATGATGATGATGACGATAAATTATGCTGACTACCTACCTATTTCAACATTGAAAGAAACTTGAAGAAAGCTTTCTGTTTAAATGTCTTACAGATGGCGCATGTGTAGGATCTTGGTTCCTTTTAAATCATCATCGTCAACTACCGAGCCTTTCTCCAACAATATTGGGGTCATAGCTGGCGTCCACAGTGCACCGCCTCTTACTGCGCGTTATTTCGCTCCAGGTATTTCCTATGTTCTTTGTTGCTACGTTCCGTACGCTGCCAGGTCTGCTTAGGGCAGCCACGGTAACGCTTTCCTTGAGGATTTCAATCTAGGGTATGCCTTGGTATATAACAGATGAAATTGTGTTTTTCTTTTGCTCTGCACGCTTTCGACGAGCACATCATTCTACATCGTCCTTATATGCACTTTTAATTTTAAAAAGTTCATTATTCCTTGAGATTTTTGCCCATTCTTTACCATAGATTTCTACTATGCTTCGGAATAGGTAACTTACTTAATATGTCAGACCAACCAAATCCCAGTGAAAAATGTCTGTAAAAGGTTTTAATGAAATAAATCCATTGGGTTGAGTTCGTGTGTCAAACTATGATTTACCTGACTGAACTTTTTTTCAATTTGTTAGTATCAGTAATTTTTAACAACTGAATGAATGAGTGTTTTTTTTTTTTTTTTTGAATAATCATAAACTAGCGCTTGACCGTAATCCCGCCTGATGGTAAGCAGTGATGCGATCGTTGATGGTAAAGCGCGCTAGTTTATTAAAAACCTATTCACTCAGATTGAGCGAATAGGAAGGAAGACGGCAGTTGAGCGAGGTGATGCAAATGTTAAACCCAACAACACGACCAACTATGCTTCGCCAAAGGGAGATTGATCTGAAGACCCTCCGCGACCAAACTTCCAACACAACAAAATTTGGCGCATCGTACCCGGCACACATCGCAACACAACTGCTCAGACCCGTCCTCCGTACGGCTTCACCAGACATCATGCCGAAACACGACAAATCGCTTGGCGGCAAGGCTTTGTCTGGTGGGTGGTAACTTCTGCCGGCGGCCGATGAACCAACCCATATCCCCCGTGGGTGTCGTAAGAGACGGCTAAGGAAACTCTCACAGGGAAGCGGGCAGCAGCGTTTCTCCTGTGGAATACCAAACTACTGCGATCTCCAATCCGTCTGCCAAACGTGGGGATTATGGTTACCCCTCAATGTAATAGGAAACCTTGGGAGATGCCTTTGTCCAGCAGTGGACATCTATAGACTGAAGAAGGAGAAATGAGTGAGTGCTATATTTAGCGACGCAATACTGTCTAAAAATAAATTTCTTCGAATGAACCACTCTGACTGGTTTTAATGCTTGAAGTTTATTTGTGGTCAGTTTTGATAACCAGTATTACAAGTCATCTTTCAACAGTTCACCACGGAAATAAATATATGTTAATGTACATTTTTACTGGTCTACTTATATGGTAGTTTTGACTCATCGACTACATGCCAGGAATGTGAAATACCCTTTAGTTCGAAGATAATAAAAGGCTCCGGTAAAGTCATTCACCGACTGACCGACCTTCACTCAGCAGAGGATCTTGAAGGATAACAATTCAATTAAAGTAAATGAACAATTATTATTGTGAACAGCGAAAGAATTTGCAATGTGTGTGTAATACGTGTTCAAATTATAAAGTTTATAACATTTTATTATCTATCTTTACATATTAGTACAGAACTAATATATGTAAAGCTGAAGATATAGTTTGTTTATTTGTTTGAACCCTAATCTCAGAAACTACTGGTCCGATTTCAAAAATTCTTTTTGAGTTGGATAGCTGGCTGGTTGGCTAGTTGTTGGCTTTAGGCTATATAACATTACGCTGCGAATAGGAGCGGAGCATAACTAACTCGACGTGAACGAAGTCGCTGGCGGCCGCTAGTTTTTTAAAATTGGTAACATTTTTTGAGAGTTCAAGTAATTTGTCTTGAAGCCTGTTTGGACTGGCTTGAAAATAGATCTACGTCTAGGTAAGTATTATTTATTGTCCCAAGTTTGACAGCTTTTTCCAGGTTGTGAGATCAACAATGTCCTTATAGTGTGTGCTGGTGCTGTGTTATAGTGATGCGATCGTTGATGGTACAGCGTGCTAGTTTATTAAGAGCCTATTCACTCAGAAAAACTGAGCGAATAGGAAGGAAGATGGCAGTTCAGCGAGGTGATGCAATGTTAAACCCAACAACACGACCAACGATGCTGCGCCAAAGGGAGATTGATCTGAAGACCCTTCACGACCAAACTTCCAACACAACAACATTTGGCGCATTGCAACACAACTGCTCAGACCCGTCCTCCGTACGGCGT
Source organism: Sesamia inferens (assembly GCA_037179545.1). NCBI lineage: Eukaryota > Metazoa > Arthropoda > Insecta > Lepidoptera > Noctuidae > Sesamia > Sesamia inferens. Next base: position 30,915,175 of record CM073922.1, on the reverse strand, counting down.
TCCCAGACATCATGCCGGAACACGACAAATCGCTTGGCGGCAAGACTTTGTCTGGTGGGTGGTAACTTCTGCCGGCGGCCGATGTTATGGCCTACCACTGAGAAATTTTATTACCACAATTTTATTTGTTTATTGGAATACACAAAACCGAAATTCTTGTTTTAAATTATGTACTTTAAAGAGACAATAGTGGTTAGTATTATGACCTCATTGGCGGCGCTTCAGTTGTTTACAAACTAAACTAATTTTAAGTACATCTTTTTCTTTCCATTTCGTTAAGAAAAGGATAGAAGATAACATTTTAGTTTAATCCTGTCAAATTAAGATACTCCATAGACAGCTTAGACGCGATTATAAACATGGCGACTAAAAATACGTCAGTTTACGTCAGGAGAGCGCTAATTTGACAGGTGTAAACTGACATTTTATCTTCTGTCCTTTTCATATAGAAATGGAAAGAAAACAGATGCACTTAACTTAAAATTAGTTTAGTTTATGAATAAAAGAATCGGCGCCAGTATTAGTCGACGATGTTATTTAAGGCATTTGTGGTGGCCTAGTGGTTAAAACAGCAGCCTCTCAAGTACGAGTGTGTGGGTTCGATTCCAGACAAGTAGCAATATAACTTTTCTGAAGTTATATCTACCTACTTTCAAAGTATATCTTGGACACCAATGACTGATTACAAGGTGAAGAAAAACATCATGAGGAAATCTGGCCTTTTAAGACTAAAATCGCCAACCCATATTGAGCAAGGTAATTGGGCAATAGGTGTTATTTTGACAGTTGAAAACAAAAAAAAAAACATTGCGTTATTTATAATTGTTGATTAGATATATTTTTATGGCGGATATCGCCAATGACAGTAGAAAAAGATGGCCGCGTGAACCGTCTGTGAGGGAGGTTTCAGGCAAAGTCATGATGTGGCCACTATGCTGCGATATTTCAATGTTCTTTATGAATTATTTACTGAATGCACTTTTTACTACATAAGGTTAGGTTCTGGAGTGGCGGCCACGTACTGGAAGACGCAGCCTAGTGAGGCTCCCACAAGGTGGCCTGAAGATCTAGTGAAGGTCGCGGGAAGCCGATGGATACGGGCAGCACAGGACCGGTCAGCGTGGTAAGCCTTGGAGGAGGCCTTTGTCCAGCAGTGGACATCCATAGGCTGAAGAAGAAGAAGAAGATATATTTTTTGAACATTTGAAGCAATAGTTTAGTGATATGCTTCAAAATCATTCAGTATGTTATGTGTGTTAATGCTTCGTCTGGATCGTAGTGGTGTCAACAACGTAAGGGTGAATACTCGCCGTACGACGGGTCCTCCAATGATGGAACAGAGATAGGCGAATTAAATCATGCAATTCCCTCGCACACTCTCCAAAATGGATCCTATAGAACACCGACAGGCTGGCTACTCTTCGACATCCATCCATCTATACTTACATCCTCACAAACTTTCGCATTTATAATATTAGTAGGATTCTTTATGTCTGTACCCCTTCATCATCATCATCATCATCGTTATCATGATCAGCTGCTAATCGTCCACTGCTGAACAAAGGCCTCTTCCAAGGCACGCCAACAAGCTCGATCCTGAGTAGTTCTCCGCCAACCACTACCAGACACCTTTTTGATATCGACGCTCCATCTCGCCCAAGGGCGTCCTACGTTACGTTTGCCGAGACGCGGTCTCTACTCGAGGACTCGTTTACCCCAAGGGTTGTCGGTCCTGCAGCATATGTGACCAGCCCATTGTCACTTCAGCTTGCTAATCCTCTCAGCTATGTCGCTGACTTTGCTCCTCTGTCGGATCACCTCATTTCTGATGCGGTCCTTTTAGAGAGACGCCCAACATAGCCCGCTAAGCGGCTTTGAACTTATGGACTAGTCTGACCGTTAGTGTCCACGTCTCGGCTCCGTAAGTCATGACGGGTAGGACGCACTGGTTGAAGATTTTAGTCTTCAAACATTGCGGTATGGGCGACGAAAATACCCGACGTAGTTTACCAAATGCTGCCCATCCCAGCTGGATCCTTCTATTTGCCTCCTTCTCGAAGTTGTTTTTCCCTAATTGCAACGTTTGCCCGAGGTATACATATTCTGAAACAACTTCGAGCGGCATTTCGTTTACGGCAATCAGTCCCGGAGTGACCTGTTAATTGAAAATAATTTTGGTCTTGCTAAGTACCTCTGTACCCCTTACTTAAAAAAAAAAAAAAATTGTTTTCCCCGAAGTTGTTTAGGTGCACGAGTACATGTAGTAAACCCACACATACACGTACACTTCATGTACGTCCATAATTCCAGAAATTCAACCCTAGTGGAATAATAAGTCTTAATTTTAAAGTTACTAATTATCCAATTAGAAATAATGTGTAAAGTTGAAGCTGTAACATTGTCAACTTAATTAGTTACATAAATAATGTTGTTGTTGACATGGAATAATTTGCTCGCCTTTTTGTCACACGTTTTTGCTGAACAGTTTCTTTTATGAAAGCGGGTCGTAAAGTGTGAAAAATGAGAGTATCTTACGTGCCGGTGTTTACTTGTCACTGCTGGGGAATTTGTTGCGCCACTTCTTCGCAGCAGATGCACTAAGTAATATTGAAGGGCAGGAGGTTTGAGGGACTGCTTTTTGTAATTTTGATTTGAAATGTGTTGATTCTCAGCCTAATTTGAACAAAAATGATTTTTGATTTTGTTTCCCCAAAACGATACACTTATTGATATTATTCATAGTACCATAACCCGATTGGGGAAGATCTTTATATTTGTCTTCTGTAATTATTTATTTATTGTAAAGGGTATGTATGATATGACATCCTTTTCTGTCCTGCCCCGTTCCATCCCGTAAAGTCCCGTCCCATTCAGTCCGGTCCCGTTGCGTCCCGTCCCGTCCTGTCCCGTCCCGTCCCGTGCCGTCTCGGCACATTCCGTCCCGTCCCGTGCCATCCCGTCTCGTGCTGTCCCATCCCGTCCCGTAACTTTTTGGGCTTTTGTTTTATTAACTGCACCTCAATATAGTTGCAACAAAGAGAGAAATTTATAAGCCTTCTTCAAGGTTTGTTTTTTCCCTGAATGACTAACTGATAGGTACCGAGAAATTTTCATGAAAATTGCGGAAATGTGTGCCAGGTGAGCAGGTATTTCAATAGACAAATGTTACAGCTTTAATCTGATTTTATAGCCTCTTGTCATGAAAGTAATACCTACTGTTAAATACGGTTGAAAAATCACAGGGAAAAATCGCTTTTCAACAAGAGAAATAGGCCGCTATAACTCTTGTTAAAAACAGAGATTTTTCTTTTATGCATGGTTATACCATGTACGAGCAGGTTTAAAAGAGAATTTTCGCCACATATATTTTTACGAAAAATTGGATTCGTTTTTTGTTAGATAATGGATTCCTGGAACGAATGTGTGTTTTTAATTTGAAATACATTTGAAGTACATACATGAAGTGAACGCGTATGGGGATAATGTGTTATTTATAAATAAGTTTATTTGCTGTAATGACACATCGCAGTAAATTTTAAAGAGAATTAGGGTCAAATAATGGGTATAGCGTTGCCCTTATTATCATTATAAACTAGTGCTTGACTGCAATCCCGCTAGATGGTAAGCAGTGACGCAATCGTTGATGGTAAAGCACGCTAGTTTATTATGAGCCTACTCAGTCTAGCCTTGAAAATAATATAATATAATTGTAGACGGATGGGAAAATCGTCGCAGGCAAATAATTCCCTTCCTTCGATGAACGCGGTATAAAAGACGAGAGGAGTCCGGATACTCCGGCTCTACACCACTACGACGAACATAATGGTGAGATGTATGGTGAAGCTCGTGAGAATGCTTGGCCTCTAGGGTGTGAAGCAGCATCAACAGCATCCTAGCTATGATAGCTGGCAGGATGGACTGTCAGTTTGTGAACCACTGTGCTGCAATGTTTTAGCCTGTCACCTTGCCTTAATGATTTTACATTCTGTTTAATTTTATGTTGGTTACTACTTACTAAGCTTCTTAGAGTCTTGTTGCACCAAATAATTTGATTAATAACACAAAAATCAGCCATTATCTCTCTTGCAATGACAAAGACCCCAGACGCTACCGAAAGTAGCTCCCTGCTTGCAGTAGCGTCTGGGATCTGGTAGCAAGTTTGTCATGCTCCCTTAGATGTCCTCTAAGGGAGCATGACGAACTTGCTACCAGTTACTTAGGCAAGGAAAAGAACTAAATAGTATAGTAAAAAGATATTAAGGCAAAAAAGAAAATTTGTATATTCCGTACAAACAAAATTGTTTTCAATATTCATGATTACCATAGAAATTTTCCTTTTGACTCTTCATTGTTTCTAAAGGGTTTTTCAATGGGGATGCTCGAACTTTGACAGCGCATAGCGGTCATCTCGGTAATGCGATAGCTGTCAAATTTGGCATGAATACATATTTAGTCGTGGCATTTCACCATGGAACGCTACACGCTTCGACAACGCGTAGAAATTATTAAAATGTATTATCAAAATCAGTGCTCTATTCGCCTAACGTTCCGTGCGTTGCAATGGCGACCGATATCGGATGATGACAAAAAAAATTTTGTGGCCTAGGGTAGGTGGTGTGGATCTTATAAACATGTGGTTCCAGCAGGACGGCGCCACTTGCCATACAGCATGGGAAACATTAAATTTATTGAAAGAGAAGTTCGAGGGCTTCATCATCTCGCGTGGTGGCGACATCAACTGGTCCCCGAGATCGTGTGACTTAACACCACTCGATTATTTTCTGTGGGGGCTGGGGCTACGTGAAATCTCTAGTGTATGCAGATAAACCACAATCAATTGCTAAAGGCCAACGTAACTCGCGTTGTTCGTGAACTTGAGCCCCATTTATGCGAAGACGTCCTTCAAAATTAATCCACCAGAATATACCATCTACAGCGGAGTCGCGGTGGTCATTTGGTTGATATTATTTTCCACACATAATGTAATTGAATATTCTTTAAAATGTAATAAAAATTGTGGTAATATCACTTAAACAGATTATTTTATTTCATTTCAATGTTCGAGCGCTCTTAATGAAAAACCCTGTATAATTGAGAAACAGTGAATGTTCATAGGCTGAAGTTATTAGTTTTTTTTTGTCAAATACTCTATTATCAGTTAATTGAATATTTAACTTTTAGACAAAATATAAATTGGAGATGTATTTATAGAAAATTAACAAAGGGTGGCAATAGGCGGTATTATCGATGAGAGCGATCTTTTAACGGTAACCTTTGCATGGATAAAAAAGGAAGAAAGACAAGATTGTGGTGTACCATTTAATTTACATGATAAAGTATAGTGTTATGCAAAATATAAAGAAAACACTGTCCGATGCATGAAGGTAATTGTTAGGTATCGATAACTGATTCTACTAATGCCTACAAAGCCAAACAAAACCTTAAAAAAAAATCCCCTAAAAATAAATGTTAGTTCGCAAAAGGAGGTAACTTAATACATGTGCAGTAGGCAATACATGGGCTCGCGAAGGGGGGCAGCAATACCGTCGAAAATGGTGTTGTCACTTTTTTTTAGAAATTACCAAATTTTAGGGAAATTGGAATTTAATCGCGGAAAAAAAAAGATTATCTCAAAATTCATTACTTACTATGATGATTATGTAAAATTTCATATTGTATTTGGTCATGTGTTTACCTAACCTTTATTATCCTTATGGGTCGGACGGGGTTTTCTTTACATATTGTATATATTGTAAATATCAGTACATTGAAACAAACTATCGTGAAGCACAACTGTCGACATAACACAGCTCAAATTACAAAAACTACACCTGTTACTACTTACTACCGAGACTAGACCGTTTCAACACTAAATAATACCCAGTATGGGTATTAGGAAAGATAAAGCATGGTCGAACTACGAATCGGTTTTATTTACATACGCTTTGACTTCGGCCCTGATGAAATATACAGACGTGAATGATTTAACAGGTCGTACAAAAATTTAAACGTTATATGCATGTGAATGTTGACGTTATATGTTGTATGTTATTGTGATTTCGTAAGAATTGAAAATTATTGAAGAATGTCGAACGAACATATTGATTCAAAAGTTTCAGAGTTTATTTTGACAGAAATATTCGTCTGGAAGTAATAAATCATAAAATAAATAAATAATGTTATAGATATTAAATTAAAATTTCAATTTAAATTTTTTATTATATTAATATAATTTTAGCATTGGCTAAATGGCCGCCCCATAAAAACCACGACCACACCACATCCACTCTACAACGATAGCGGGTGGACGGATCTCAAAAAAGAATGTAATAAATACTAACGAGTTAATCATAACACTAAATATTATAAAAATCACTTTTGAAGAAGACATGTATTCGTAACTAAATAGGTTGGTAAGAACACACAAGTTTTAAAAAATTTTGGGTAAAAAGAAAAAGTGAGAGTAGATACTATTATAGAACGGTTCTTGAGGGCACGTGAAGAATCACGATATAAGTTAAGATTTGTGTGGACAAATCGTTCGCTGGAATAGAAATTCCAGCGAACGATTTGTCCACACAAATCTTAACTTCGGCTTCTTTTAGTATGATTCTCTTACCCTTTTTTATACAGTTTATGACTAGTAGGTGGACATGTTGATTGCGGCATCAGCCATTATTTATTTTATTCTAGATGTAGTTAAACAAGCCTCATAGGTGAACCTAATCATTTACTGGTGAAAACTTCTATCGGCCAAATTCTCATAAGAAAATTGTTCTGTCAGTGTTCATCGAAAAATCAATGTCGGAAAACTGTGTCAGAATCGATCTATACGGCGACATTTGGCTATACCGACCATATTGAGGTGATATCTTAACCACACCGCAACCACAACGATCTTACTGTCTGCAAGTACTAGCCACAACATAACCACACCGCAGCTACTAGTGACAACGCTACCACAAGACGATGCCGTGACGCTATATGCAGCTAACTACTTCTTGCCGAAATTTTATCTTTGCTATGTGGTGGAGATATGTTAGGTGTGTCAGGACCTTAAATATCTGCAATATTATTTTTGGTAACGTGTCCAGTATTTTTTTAGTAAATCATCAAGTTATGTACAAACTTTCTAAAACATAACATGAAAAATAACAAAGTTATGAGCTTACCCATATCATACCTAGTTGTCTCAACAAAAATATGGTCAACACGCCGTGACGTTAGCCCGCCCGCGCCTACAGCGGCGCGGCATCGTCTTGCGTTTATTGATAATAATTTGTGTAAAAATAAAATGTAATATAATTTGCTTAAAACATGTTAATATTACTTAGGACGAATAGCATCCATGCTCAGAGGGGCGGAAAGCCCTTGTTTCACTGTGCGCACGCATCTATCACTATGATCTATCGTGAACTGTGTTGTGCCCTCGGTAACCACGCTGTAACAATTCCTAAATGTATTAGGGAAAAAGTATAATATTGTGTAAAAATAATTGGAATCAATTCAGTAACTTTAACTTTCTTTCTTTCAGACAAAGCCTTGCCGCCAAGCGATTTGTCGTGTTCCGGCATGATGTCTGGTGAAGCCGTACGGAGGAAGGGTCTGAGCAGTTGTGTTACGATGTGTGCCGGGTACAATGCGCCTAATGTTGTTGTGTTGAGAGTTTGGTCGTGGAGGGTCTTCAGATCAATCTCCCTTTGGCGCAGCATCGTTGGTACTGTTGTTGGGTTTAACATTGCATCACCTCGCTCAACTGCGGTCTTCCTTCCTATTCGCTCAGTTTTTCTGAGTGAATAGGCTCTTAATAAACTAGCGTGCTTTACCATTAACGATCGCATCACTGTTTACCATCAGGCGGGATTGCGGTCAAGCGTTAGTTTATAATTATTAAAAAAAAAAGTAACTATTCAAAATTTGCATGCTTAGTTTAAGGTAGATAGTATAAGGGACATTATGTAAACATCATTATTTTGTATACTTACCTACTTTCTGTGCGAATAAATATAATTGAATTCAGTTACTTATTCTGAACAAACTCTATTCGAATTTCGTATATAGAAAAAATTACATTGTATACAAAATCACCTTTAAAAAAATCTTCTTCCATTAATAACAAAAACACTACTTAGAATTTGCCATAATTAAATCAGTATCTTTAATATTCAGATGAGTATTCATAAAAAAATCTACTTAAATTGTATTGTATCAGTCTATTTCTAAGGAAAAAGAAAAGGACGAAAGTTATTTTTGTTTTGTGGTGTAGAATTGAAAATGTGGTGAGGCGTGAAATTTCTTATTTCGTCTGTCCATCAGCCGAATCAACCCTAATGGATCTTATATTAAGGAGAAGACATGACTTTATGTCATGCTCACTCTAATGATTCGCTGGTGGTGACGTGTGCGTTGTATTATTGAGATTCCTTCGAAATGGTTGACCTATATGGTGTTGATCCATACGTCAGGTTTGTAAACGGATGGCGCCAGTTCATCTCTCAATTTCAATATTGAAATTATAGTTTATGTTTTTTTTTTGAAGTGAAACTTCTTTACGCACGCTTGACTTGGAGAGTAAGCTGGCGAACGCGTGACGTAAGCGTTACGAAAAGTGATCGGGTAAGGCGAACGGAAGTTAAGTGGGGAATATAAGCACAGAGGCGCCCGTGGCGCGAGCTTGATACTACAAGGTCTACAATGAGTTTTTTTTTTTTCAATAAAAATAGAAGATTTATGCAAAAATATTAATTTACCAATGAAACCATGAAATAAATTTAAATATTTATAGAAAATTAATATATGTATATGTGTATATATGTATATGTTGTACATATATATATATATAAACATACAGATGGAGCGAAAGAAGTTTCACTTCAGTCGTGTGGTCATAAGCACACTCGTTTTTTTTTTAATAATTATAAACTAGTGCTTGACCGCAATCCCGTCTGATGATGCAATGTAAAGCTAATATCGTTAATTAAGAGCCTATTCACTAAAAAAAAAACTGAGTGAAGAGGAAGGAAGACGGCAGTTGAGTGAAGTGATGCAATGTTGTACCCAACAACACGACCCACGATGCTGCGCCAGACAGAGATTGATCTGGAGATCCTCCACGACCAAACTCCCGACACGAAAACATTTGGTGCATCGTACCCGGCACACATCGCAACTCCGTATGGCTTCACGAAGCGCTTGGCGGCAAGACTTTGTGTGGTGGCAGGTAACTTCTTCCGGCATGGTAGCCAATGTTATGACTGACGCTTTTAACGTGTACGTCTTTCTGCATCGTTGCCACATGGATAAAGTCAAGACGAATGATGTAATCGAATATTTTGTAATAATTTTATGATTTTAAAGTGTGTCTGTGGAGTTTCTTGCTCGTTCTTCTAACTTCTAACTAACTAACTTCATCATTCTGACTGGTCGACAATTTAGCCATTTAACACCATCATCATCAACAACCATTTTTGTATCGCCCCACTGCTGGGCACAGGTCTTCTCTCATACAAGGAAGCATTGAGCGTAATCACCACGCTTGCTCAATGCGGGTTGGCGATTTCAGACTTAAATTTCAGGTTTCCTAAATATGTTTTCCTTCACATTGTAATCAGTCATAGGTGTCCCAAGATATACCTAGAAAGTACGAACCCGCACAATGATACTTGAGAGGCTGGAGTTTTAACCACTAGGCTACCACGACTATCGTGGTGGCCGTTGGCGCTATGTTCCCACATAGGTAAATTCATAAAAATGAAAGGTGTAATTCAATCATTATCATCATTTAATCCGAAAGACGTCCACTGCTGGATATAGGCCTCCCCCAAGAATCTCCACGACGACCGGTACTGCGCTTGAAAGAGATTTCTTGCATGTTCTTCAAATCTCAATCCTTCTCTGTATGAGAGGAGATCTGTGCCCAGCAGTGGGACGATAAAAGGGTTGTTGTTGATAAATAAATAAATATATACACGGACAAATCACACAGATTGAGCTAGCCCCAAAGTAAAAAGATCGTTTTTCATCATGACCTGGCCGGGGATCGAACCCGGGGCCTCCACGTCGCAGGCAGGCTTGTTGACCGCTGCGCCACGGAGGACGACAAAATGATGATAATGATGATTGGCAATATAGTTCGAAATAATTCCTACCGATAGTAATAGTGAGTTACGTAATTAGGGTTCAGGTCAAGCCATAGATTCAGGATTAGATACAAACTTAGACCTTACATCTAGGAATATTTAAATAAACACAAAACATTAATTTTGTAACGCTTTATTTGCCTGAAGTATACAGCTGATGATTGGTAAAAATCGTATTGTGTAAAGTTAGGTTAAGTGAACTTAGAGTGAGTTGCCAACAGTGTCAACCCCAATAAAAAAAAAAACCCCTAGCATTATTTAGAATCAGCATTCCATTGTCACTTCTGTAGGTGTACCTCTTGTTTCTGATATCTATGGTATATCTAATAGTACGGACGATAGCAGGCCAGGCTACCCGAAACTGTCAGAGATTTTCAATCAACCTTAAACCTTAATGCTCTATTCATAAAGTTGAAGATCTAATAAAGAAAAGTGAAAGATTGTAGTACCTTGATGTGCTGTCGTCTGTACATCAACATTTAGACAGTGAAATTTAACTCTCATCTACTAGAGGTGAGCCCGGCTTGTAAGAATCAAGCCGGGACAATAGAAGTAAAACCTAGTACGAAAATCAGCATGCAGAGAGGTGGAGCCTGATTATTCTACATAGGACCTGGCCCTGGGAACCCAGAATCTCTTTCAGAAGTAGCGCTTGCTATTAGCTAGAGATGATAAACCGTTTCTATAGCTGTCCATTAATTTGACGGGCGCGTAGATAAGAGTGGCCTCATCAAAGTACCCGTTAGTTAATGTTGGGCTTATTCCACTCTTACAAAAGAGTAGGTGTCCTCGAATTTGTACCATGTCTGGTCCGTATGTGTCTCTATCAGTCTCATATAGATTAATTAACATTCTTCTAGGTATAGTTAATTCTGAGGCAATATACGACTATTGCGCATAAACGGACCATTTTTTTTAATGCGTTACCATAGAAGCTTGATTCTAATTTTATCTAAGTTTGATATTAATTTCAACTTCATACCTTCAGATGTTCCTGAGAAAAAGAGAATTGAGAGGTTTTTCCATTTTGGATACGGAACTCTGAAACGAATTAAAGGCATACAAAGCTTAGCCATGTACCAAAATATCCTTTTAAACCTGAGGCAAGGCTATGTCGGATATCTTTGACAGTTTTAAATTGCCTAAGTAGGTTAGCCTAGTAGGTAGGCTTCCCGATACGAGAAAGGCAACAGTGCAATAATCATCTATACTTAGTACTTATCCATACTAATATTATAAATGCGAAAGTAACTCTGACTGTCTGTCTGTTACGCTTTCCCGCTTAAACCTCTCAACCGATTTTAGCGCGATATAACCGAAAGCTAGTATAAAGCTGACGTGTTTGTTTGAACGCGCTAATCTCACGAACTACTGGTCCATTTTGAAAAATTCTTTTTGCGTTGGACCACTCATTAATCCAGGAAAGCTTTAGGTTAAATATCACGCTGTGACCAATAGGAACGGAGCATATAAAAAAAAAACAAATATTAATCACGAATGAACAAAATTGCCCTTCATCATCATCAACATTTCAGCCGAAAGACGTCAACTGCTGGACATATGCCTCCCCCAAGGGTTTCCACGACGACCAGTCCTGCGCCTCCCGCATCCAGCGGTTTCCCGCGACCTTCACCAGGTCGTCGGTCCACCTTGTCGGGGGCCTACCAACGCTACGTCTTCCGGTGCGCGGTCGCCACTCGAGAACCCGTCGGCCCCATCGGGCATCGGTCCTACGGGCAATGTATCCAGCACACTGCCACTTTAGTGTTGCAATTCTTCGGGCTATATCAGCTACTCTCGTTCTTCTGCGGATCTTCTCATTCCTGATTCGATCGATGACTTATGGAATTGAGATGTGGTCGCTTACAATGGGCCTTATACGAAGGCTCAAAGTCACTCAAATTGTCCTTGACATCACTTAATTTCGATTTACATCTTATAAGATCCGACGATCGTAAAATAACTCTTTTGGGGTTAAATTAAAATATTGATATAACTAACTCCACGCGAACGAAGTCGCGGGCGGCCGCTAGTCCTTAATAGAAGTAGAAGGCCGGGCAAAGTGGATACCTTAAGGTATTTAAGGTCAAAGCAGAAAAGGTATACAATATAAAAACAAAATAATGACCACAAATCAGTCTTTATTTATTGCTTTTACAAACACGAATATCAGTTACCATAAATATTTAAACAATAATCAACTACAATTAAAATTTCAAAAAGTACGAAAATATTCGCTTTGCCCGGTACCTCGGGTAAAGCGGATACAGTACTTGGGCAAAGTGTATACCCGTATTCAATCACTGAAAACAAAGAAATAACTTTGAAAAACTAAAAACACTTGATCATAAAATTAAGATTGTCATTTGTCTCAACTATATCCTTGAGTGCTATCAAAAACAGAATAATCTTTGTGACATCATTGTTGACATATGTCATGTCATTTCTTCAATATACATTTCACCTCAAGAAACGCATAAAATATCCTTAAAATTTAACATTTTTAGCAATTTTTGTGTTTGTCGGATAGTGTATCATCATCAACCTTTTATCATCCCACTGCTGGGCACAGGTCTCCTCTCATACAGAGAAGGATTGAGCGTAATCACCACGCTTGCTCAATGCGGGTTGGCGATTTCAGACTTAAAGTCTAGGTTTCCTCAAGATGTTTTCCTTCACCTTCAGTCATTGGTGTCCAAGATATACTTGGAAAATACATACAACTTTTAGAAAAGTTACATTGGTACGTGCTTGACCTGGAATCGAACTTGCGCACTCATACTTGAGAGGCTGGTGTTTTAACCACTAGGCCACCACGACTTCGCGACTTCCGCGATTTTCTGTTAATTATACTATAACAACCTACTTTGATACACTAGCGAATTAAGAGATTCCTAAAAATAAAGAACTAGTAATACTGGAGAAATAATCAATGTACTTATCGCGTAAAAGTACAATTTTATTTACGAAAATACAAATCTTCACTGCGGATGGGACGCGGCGCAGCCCTTCACTTCGATGTTTGCTAAACCAAGATGGCCCAACGCAATGGTAGTGGCATAAAAACTATAATTTAGGAGTAGTAGGCAGTATTCGCTTTACCTCGGGTATTCACTTTACGCTGCCTTCCCCTAACTAATATTTTGGGTGTGGTTTTGCCCCATTCAATAGATGAAGGCTGCTACGGGATCGAAGTGAATCTGTAGCTTGTGTACCGCGAGATAAAAGAAAGTTTATGTAAATTAATCATGGTGGCCATGACAAATCCGGAAAACCACATATTCCGAAATAATCACGAGTGGATGAGTATTACTCTCATAGATCTTGTCTCATTCATTGTTGGGACAAAAATGGAATAAATAAAAGACTTTCATATTTTTCTCCCAACACGAAGAGATTATACTGTACGAGTTTCAGAATAAAATTTTTGTGGAAAATTAAAGTATGTCGATGATGAAATTGTAGTGATTCCTAGGCTGTAATGGAATCCGGCATGTTCTAGAACAAAACATTTTAATATTTCCGGTGTTTTCGTGTGGTGAAATACAGTCCATTCCCTCTGTCGGCGAGGAGGCTTGTATCCCAGCTGTGATTTTGTATAGACTGTAAGATAGATAGATAGAATACTCTTTATTATGTACACCATATAGATTACAGAACATAAATATAAAGGTTTTACAAAGGGTGACACAATGGGCGGTCTTATCGCTAAAAGCGATCTTTTACAGACAACCTTTGGATGGAATACTAAGGGGAAGGAGAGAGAAATAGAGTAGGTAGTCTACAGTTATTTACATAGAGTATACAATTAATATGTACGTTAAATGTATCATACTAGTTTAACTAAATATATACATCTAATTAATAAACATTATACAAGAGCAGATAAAATACAAATGACATGTTTAAAGAGAGAGGAAGTGCTATCTTATCATAGTTTTAAAAGTGGACAGAGTTTGAGCACGCCTTATGGACACGGGCAAGTCATTCCATAGTCGAACTGCTTGTACAGTAAAGAATTGAAAGTGAAGATGAAAGTGTTCATAAAGTTTCAACTTTCGTTCATAGAGTAAACTGCTAAAAGAGCAACGGCACAAAGCTTTCCTGCAGACTTGAACAACCTAATGTAACACTTTCTGGTACAAAGATCTCCAAATTCTTGCAAATTCGCATACACAAAATAATTGGTACTCAATAACATGAAGTAACAATCAAGATGTAGGAGTTAGTCGACTTTCAAAATGCCTCGTTTTGGAAACGGACCAGTCAAAACAAGGTCCATCGGTTTCTTCCTTTCTAAATGCGTGTTAGTCCCATCACAAGGTCGAATCATATGTCCAGTGGTGAACTGGTAGCGCAACTAATAAGCGAAGAGAGTTTTAGAAACTATTTTTACACTGTACTTTTTGGTGTATGTGGTAATAAAATGTTCTTTCTACTTAAGTCATCAAAAAAATTAAAACCAAGACAACATTAATAACCAGTGTTAATATATTTGTCGGAGACAGCGACGGCAGAGCGGTAGGGTTGACAGCATCTTGTTGTGGTGGTACAGGTTCCATTTCGTAGGTGAGTTTTAAATTGAAGCGCGACGTGTAGATATTCCCTCCAATCTTCATAATCACAGTTTGAATAGGCAAACCGACAGTTTTGGTTCGGAGAAGTACCTTGGTCCGCGTCTCGATGCAAAGTGCCCGTTCGACGAACCCCACTTTCCAAAGCGACTCTGTCCATGTGCCGCCATCACAAAATAACGTCACAAGCGTTTGCCCCTCTACTACGTAAATCAAATCAGCAACTTCTATTAAAATTTTTCCGACGATCTCCGACATATTATAATATAGAAAATGAGAACAAAAATTAATGTACTAAACACCGTCTTGCCATAATTTTTTGTATAAATCAAAATCTGTTCCAATCATTAAAGCTCATGAGCAACTTTGGGACATTTTTTGAGCACAGCAGCACTCATCATCATAATCATCATTTCAGCCAAAAGACGTCCACTGCTGGACATAGGGCTTCCCCAAGGATCTCCATCTCTTCACCAGGTCGTCGGTCAACCTTGTCGGGGGCCTACCCACGCTGCGCCTTCCGGTACGTGATCGCCACTCGAGGACCCGTCGGCCCCATCGGGCATCGGTCCTAAGGTCAATCTGCCCGGCCCACTGCCACTTAAGTGTTGCAATTCTTCGGGCTATGTCACACTTATTATCAATAAGTTATATTTTCAGTTGGCTGGCAACTGTTTAACTGTCAACTTTTTTTCATCAGTGCACGCACTTGCATTGCAACAAACAACCGGGTGACAGTTCCGTCCAAAACCGCGGACAAAAATGACCGTCAGCGTCGTTACAAGCGCGCAATTTATATAAACCCGTAGGTAGGTTTAATGTAAAAAACAAATCACTTACAATGGTTATTAAAGCACCAGTTTGAAATTTTTTAAATTGTATTTTTTTTTTTTATAATTATAAACTACCTAGTGTTTTAAAAATATTTTAGAAATAATCGGTTAACTTAATCACTATTCATTTTTTCTTCATAGAAGTAAATATTTTAGGTGAGGTTTTTTTTTATTGGGATGGGAAATCATCAAATGACTTCTCCCGCGTGTCAGACTTTTACTGACTAAAACCCACCCGTGTTTCTTCACTTGCCTGTGCGACGGCCAGGGCCACGGTTTCTTTTTTAATAAAACCCGCAACCAGGGTTGCGGGTTTTATTAAATCGATGGATCCTGGGTCAGGATCCAGGATCCATCGGGCTTCGTGGACCCCGTCACGATGTGCTGACATCTCTTTAAGGCGCGCGTGAAACACGACGCGTCGTCGACACGGGTCTGGTTCTTACCGGGCAGTGAGCTGCCCACTGGTCACCACCCGCAGGCCCGTACCTACGGTGGCTGGGAGTTCCGTGTCGTCTCCCGACAAGGGCGTCTCGTGCCGGGCGTGGCGTGCTGGGATTCCCTCTGCTCCTCCTTCGCCAGGATCACTGCTTCGCAGATGGAGGTGACGGCCTGCCGCACTCTCGCTCTGGACCATGGCCTGGACCAGTTTCGGACGTGAGAGGTCGCTACCGACCGCCGCTACGAGGACACGACGGTGCTCTACCCAAGCAGGGCAGCCCTCTACCGTATGCTCCACCGTATCCTCAGGGCGACCCACATAATAGTGACACCCTGGCGTTTCCCCCCGCCTTATACGGAACAGGAACCTCCCGAAACAACCGTGTCCGGTAAGGACCTGCATCAGGCGAAAGGTGAGGGCGCCGTGGCACCTCTCTAGCCACTCCCCAAAGAGGGGACTTACCGCCGTTATTGTGGCGTGCTCAGCACTGGATTGCAACAATCGCACTCTCCATGTTTCCATAAGATCCCGCCGTAGCTCTGTCCGCCATACCGCGATTTCTCGCGAGGCGAGGGCTTTGGCCTCCAGATTTCATGGCGGCAATCCGGCAAGGAGGCTCGACGTCTCAGCGTAGACCATGCGGTATCCCCGGACCAGCCGAACGGTCATGACCCTATGGGACGCGGTCAGGTATTGGGCTGGTCGCTTCCTTTGCGACTGCACCCACACCATGCCATGCCAAGGCATTTCGTCCCCCTAGATTGGGGAGGAGATGCCTCAGGTCAGCCCTGGCCCTTTCTCGTCTGGGTGCTAAACGTCGGAAGTGCTCCTGGAACTTCCAGATACTTCATCGTTGACCCGACGCCGATGTGAACCACTCCTACCGTTATGTGGGAACCCGACGGTGGCGCAATCCGTGAACCATGAAAGCACATGGCCTCGGACTTCTGCAAGGTTACTCCGAGTCCCAATTGCCGGATTCTCTCCATGATTGTCGCAACCCCGAGGGTTGCTGCGTTAGCCGCTGTCTGGGTTTTGTGTAAAGTTCGAAATGAGTGAGTTCGAAATTTATATTTTGTTTTTATCTGTGACTACTTTCTTTCTTATACGTATCTATGAAACAATTAGTAGTCACACTTACAATTTTACTAGTTGTAAAAGGAGGTTAGTAAGAATATTTACCATTAGATATATTACTTGTACAGACTACGATTACAGAATAAATATTTCTTTGATAACTTATATTTATATTTCGGTTTACTAATCAAAACCTTTAAAAATCAAATGAAATAATCCACAGCAAAATGTTTGTTACATAATTATGATTTTATTAAAATTTATATACATCCGCTTCCCGCTCACACCTTGAACCCAGCACAACCTATCAAAGCGCTCGCAGAAATGCTATATAAGCGCTGCGCACCGCTTGGGAGTTTCCCACCATTGTGGACACAAACGACCCATTGTGCGCCCACCTTGGCCTAATTTCGAGCTGATGATAACTATGATCAGCAGTTATGCTATCCACGAGCCTCGGTCTCAGGAAGTCAGATTCCTTGATTATTAACAGATTCTTAAACTTCAAGGCACAATTCTGGGTGATAACAGAATGAATGAACAATATATTTTTGAAAAATCTTATTAGTGAATAGCATGAAATGAAATTCTTTTCTTGCTTCGTGTAATGCCACACCCAAGTCCTTTAATATAAAGATTTACCAAAAGCTAGCAAGCGTAAATGGATCACATGCTACATCGAGCCACGCGATAGGGCACGGAAACGCTCCCCCGTGTATTGATTGATTGATTACATACAAATTCAATAAAAACAGGGAATTTAGATGCGTTTCCTGCGCCCCGTCGCGTGACACGTTATTTGTGAATGCCGTGGGTACAGTAAAGCAACAAATATGATAGATAAACATATAAATCGCTTATCACCCTCATTTATGAACCTTAATGAAAATGAAGTAATTTTTACTTAAATCGAGTCTCTTTTTTATAATTATAAATTAGTGCTTTACAGTAATCCCGTCTGATGGTAAGCAGTGATGCAATCGTTGATGGTAAAGCACGCTAGTTTATTAATAGCATTTTTACTCAAAAAAACTGAGTGAATAGGAAGGAAGACGGCAGTTGAACGAGGCGATGCAATGTTAAACCCAACAACACGACCAACGATGTTGCGCTAAAGGGAGATTGATCTGAAGACCCTCCACGACCAAACTCCCAACACAACAACATTAGGCGCATCGTATTGTTGGGTTTAACATTGCATCACCTCGCTCAACTGCCGTCTTCCTTCCTATTCGCTCAGTTTTACTGAGTGAATAGGCTCTTAATAAACTAGCGCGCTTTACCATTAACGATCGTATCACTGCTTACCATCAGGAGGGATTGCGGTCAAGCGCTAGTTTATATATATTAAAAAAAAACGTTTTTTTTTTAAATCATCCTACAACAATTTACAACTAGATGATCCGTGCAAAGCATTCGTACTTCCGTTTCGATATACATACATATCTTGATGTTCACGGTATAGGATCGACAGGTCGTGGGTGGCATTTGAGAAATTCTTGATTTTCAATTGTACATTTAAAAAAAGCACTGAAATGTGATAAAGTATGAAGGAAGTTATGTTGTATTGCCAAAAAAGCCCTTGAGCAATAATATTTATTATGATGCTATATAATTATAATGAATGAGGAAAAGGTCTAACAATCTTCTCTTACTCTGTCCTTCACATACGTGTGACTTTGTCCATTCTTCATTTCATATTCAATCCATTCTTCTGTGCAATGCGCTTCCTCTTGATATCAATATCGAGCGGAGGTCAGTGAACCAATATTTTAAAGGTTGTTCTATTGCGTTTCCAGTTTTATGCAATTTACGAGTAGTTTGTTTGAAATTTTATTTTTTTATTTTTATTGTTAGGTTTGTTTTATGGTTTAGGATTATTCCTATGAACCAGTATTGTCCGCGTTTTCATTTATTGTCGTATTGTCAGAACCACTCTGTATATTTTGGTAATAGTATGTATGTGCATATAGCTTATTTAGCTTAAGAGTTTCTTTTTCTCCTCATATTTTTTTCCAACTAAATCTCCTGCCATCTAATATCTTCATCACCCGTAGTTGACTGGTAGGAAATGCCTTTGCCTAAGGCATTAAGTCGGCCTCTGTATGGTTCATGTGCGAAAGTATGAATAATTAAATTATTGATTTATTCACACTCAAAGATAATTTTCTAATTATTGTTAATTTAATATCTAAAAGAAGGCGATAGAATAGTTCTTCTAAAACTCTCCAGTAAATATGAAGCTGTAAAGAGATACTTACCGTTTATGATGAAGTTAACTGCTTCAATATTACCCAGGAGATGGTCATTTTAGCAACAATCTCGACAATGTCTCCGTATTAACTTTACAGTTTTAATTTTCTCTGCTCCAGTTAATGTACCTGACCTAGTTTCGCTGTTATAGCTGTTTCTTTTTAATTCTAATAAACCTTTTAATATTTCGAGCTGAAAACAAAAATTATCATGCTTTCAATTCCTCGTATCGTTTGAAAATAGCTCTGAAACAAACTGAACATTTCCTAATTAAATAACTTTGCTTTTCATAGGTTTTATTTTTAGTGTATTGAAAAATGATTTTTTCTACTTGAAAGCCTTTCATTCAGAGCGGGAGAAGTCATTCATCAAATGACTTCTCCCGCTCTTTGCGGAGCGGAAGGGCGTGTCAGAGTTATACTGACTAAAATCCACCCGTGTTTCTTCACTTGCCTAAACATAAATAATGCTACTGAACATGTATTCGTAGTCTTCACTACAATGGGTAATAAATAATGGGATTTAGATACATGCAGGACGAATGTATTAAAAGCAGAAATAAAAAGAGAGTAAGGCTTTTCTTACATTCTGCAGCATTTTCTGATATTTCTGTGAATTTTACATTTTTCAGGTAATATACTCTTTGAGTCTCTCAGGTAAGTAATGTTCGGAAATTCAGAAACTCCGAATAATTTTCTTGATAAACTGGCTTGCTCTGCTATAATAAGCTGATACTACGTATGTATGTGGGACAGCTTGGCAAAAATGAAAAGTATGAATTCAGAATGGTAAGTAAGGTATATCAGTAAAAGATTTTCCAGGAAACGCAAGGTGAACGTTTTCTTTGTGATACTGAGCGCACGAAATCAGCTGTAAGGTGAATAACCTCCGGTAGTGATTTTCTTGTTATGCGAGTTACATTGGCGAGTTAACATTTTATCGTATTTGTTAATAAAATTAGATATATAGGGCAGGTTGGAAAATTTGAAAAATTTCCTAAGGAAAATTCTAACATCTTTCGATCATAAATCATGGTCTGAGGCTACTGCTGCAGTTTTTTTCCAACTTGTCTCAAACACCAAGTACTCTGGACACATCTATTGGCCCACTTTGTATTTTCAGTTTCGTTTGGTCCTAGCTAAAATTTTATATTAGGTCGAGCAAAAAGTTTTTATGCAGTTTTGAACCTGGCACATTCACAATTTTATTCACAAGTCTTTTTTTGAATTTCAAACACAGTATTTAAAGAAACAAAAGACAATTTGGAGCCGGTTTGTTGATATCAAACAATCGAATACTAAGAAAAGTTGATTTTATTGGTTGAGTAGGATTTAATTTTTGAAAAAGGACAACACAATAAATTGGACACAGCAAGATTGAAGCCGTGTACTCTTTTCTGATGAGTCTAAAATTGTGTTACATGGCAATGATGGAAGGAAGAAGGTTTACCGACATAAGGGAGAGCGTTTCGCACAATACTGCTTTGAAGAGAGGGTTGCTTATGGCGGTGGCTCATGGACTGTCTGGGGCGGTGTATCCACGAGCGGCAAAACTCAACTTGAGGTTGTTACAGGACCACGGCTGTCAACATTAAATGCTGAAAGGTACATTCGTGAGTGCTTAGAACCTCACGAGATACCATACGCGGGCTATGTGGACCCAAATTTCCTGTTTATGCATGATAATTATAATGCAAGAGCCCATACGGCCGACATCGTCAGGGAATAACTTCGGGATGTGAACATCACAGTTATGGACTGGCTAGCCAGAAGCCCAGACATGAACCCCATTGAGCACATGTGGAACGAGCTAAAAAGACGTGTTAGGACTCGTCTGCCAGTTGCCCAGACGATGCAGGAATGGGAGATGATGCCTCAAAATTTCATAGAGCGGTTGATAAACTCTATGCCTAATCGTATGAGAGCTGTGGTAGATGCCCATGGAGGCAACACGCGTTTTTAAGTACAAACCTTTATTTGATAAAACATGTTTTTTATTCAAAAATCAATTTCCTTTAACAAAGCGCATATCCGACTTGTTAGGCGTAGCTCCATGTCGCATGGTATTCTGAATTCAAATTTAAAACAATACGATCGAAAAAAATGGTAAAATGTATCAGGTTTAAAACTGCATCAATAGTTTTTGTTGAATCTAGTAATCATATTTCGGTAGGGGCCATGGACCGATGTTCTGTGGAGCAAACATGTCCGCTGACTTGGTGCGGAAGAGGGTGTACAGAATGTTGTTGCGAGGTACTGAGAGATGTTTTTTTTTTATTCTGGATGGGATATCATCAAATGACCTCTCCTGCTCTGGGTGGAGCGGAAGGGCGTGTCAGACTTTTACTGCCTAAAAGCCACCCGCGTTCCTTCACTTGACTGTGCGCCAGGGCCAAGGTATCTTTTTAACCAATCCGCAACCCTGAGCCAGAAAATATTGGCTTTCGTGGGCTCCATCACGCTGTGCTGACATCTCTTTAAGACGCTTGTGAGAAACAACGCGTCGTCGACCCGAGCCTGGTCCTTACCGGGCGGCGAGCTACCCACTGTTCGCCGCCTGCATACCCTCGCCTACGGTGGCTGGGAGTTAGATGTTGTCTCCCGACCAGGGCATTACCTTCGGCGGCTAGAGGCATGAGTGCGCTGGTTCCCGCTCCATCACGCGCTCCGCCTCCTCCTTTGCCAGCACCACTGTTTCGCAGAAGGAGGCGACGGCCTGCTATGCACTCTCACTCCGGACCTTAGCCTGAACCAGGGGCGGACGTGTGAGAACGCCGCTGATTGCCGCTGATCCTGAGAAAATAGAATTGATATATTGGTTTATAACATGGAGATGGATAATGCCAGTAGATTCTGTAAAAATGTAACCCTAAAAACTCAGGTGAAGTGAGCTGTTATTCCAATTAGTTATGGTTAGTTATGGTTAGCTAACTGGCTCGTAACCATTACACAGTTCCTTTGGTATACAAGAACAAAAATGGCTACCCCATTGTGGCTTGTGTTCTCATTGCCCGAAAACTAGATAGCATGGGAATCAGTTGTAAAGTGACCATTGTTTTTTCAGTGTGTCTCACTAAGTCAACAAATGTTGATTTCTGCCAAGTAATCTTTTTAGTATTGTTAATTTTACATGCACAATATACATAGTATTAAGTGTGAAACACCTGAGTGTTTTTAAACAGCTATGCTGTTGGGGAATGGAAATTTGTTCCGCCACTTCTTTCCAGCAAAAGATGAAGGGCGGCTTTTTAAGGAACTGTCTTTTGTAATATTAATGTTCAAAAAGTGCTCTGATTCTCAGCCTAATTTGAATAAATGACTTTTTATTTTTAATATCATTTCTATTTATAGATTATATTAATCGTTTTACGCCTTTGTCATTTTCAAGAACCGTCCGGGGCCTCTGAAAAGCGTACGAAGAAGTTAAAGTTAGAGAGAGAAGCCTAAAAGCCCATTAGACGATTTTATGAATCTTGGGATAATATTATAACGAGAGAATATTTCGAGCAACAAGAATTTAATATTGAATACGACAATTACGGGAGTGATATTTTGGCATTCATAGAATGCTAGAGTCACTAATTGGCTACAGATAACTTCTGGTATCTGAGTGATTGATCGATCTGAGAGAAATCTTGAAGATTGGTACATATCCCAAGTGAGTTGTATATTTGAGAGTGTTTTATTTGATCGAGTAATATTCTGTTAATTTTAATAGGAACATTTAGTGAGAAACTTTTAAATAGTTAATTATTTAATACTTTTGAGTACAAAATTAAACTACAAACCGTAAGGAGGCCCTCAATAAGGTGGACCCATGACCGATCACGGGAAACCGATGGATGCAGCACAAGTTCGGTCATTGTGGAAAGGGTTGGGGGAGGCCTTTCTCCAGCAATGCACCTCTATAGGCTAAATAAGAATTACAAAATTTCTCTGTCTTTACAAGTAGAGACAAACAGAGTGTTTGAAGTGTAGATTGATAAAGAAGTAGAAAACAAATTAAAAACAACAAATACAATTGAACTTATAGAAATGGACGTGTTAGATTTATTTCAGTACATACTAGAAGTCTCAGTACTTACGTGGGATACTCAGAAAGTTATGCATATATTTTTATTACATTTTTTCAAAATACTCTCCACCAGCCTCTATACAAAGTTTCATGCCTCTGAACCAGTTTACGAAACACTTTTTCCAGTCCGCCGCAGACACCTTGTTTAAAGCCTGCTCGAAAGCTGACAGCGCATCATCCGGCGACGAAAATTGTATCCCTTTGAGCTGATCCTTTTAAGAACCATTGGATGCAATGGTTCTTATCTAATCTAATGGCCCTGATTTCCTTGTTTACAAACTTAATTGAAAATCAGTGCATATTTTTTCTTTATATTTCATTAAGAAAAGGACGGAAGATAGACAGACATAGACATGCCTAAACAGTTTAGTCGCGATTACAAACATGGCTATCAAAAATATTTATTTTATTTTTTTGAAGTGAAACTTCTTTACGCACGCTTGACTTGGGGAGTAAGCTGGCGAAAGCGTTACGAAAAATGACCGGGCAAGGCGAACGGATGTCAAGTGGGGGATATAAGCACAAAGGCGCCCGTGGCGCGAGCTTGGTACTACAAGGTCTACAACGAGTTTTTTTTTTCAATAAAAATAGAATAAAAAAAAATGCAAAAATATATTTTTGCATTTTTTTTTTAAATTTTGAGACACGGATACACTTACTTATTTATTTATTTACACTTAACACTATACATAAAATTTTATGTTGACTGACAACAATTAAGGGGGTCAGTTAAACTAAAATTTGGTACCGCCTACTTCACAGTCCCTCCTGTATCCCTTCCCTTACTCCCCCCACTCTTTAATATCCCCACGAAACTAACCCCCCCCCCCCAACCCCCTCCTTGATTACCTCACCCTCCCGTGGATTATCTCGGGAACCAGAGGTCGTGGACTACCCGAGTTTGGGGTCCCCTGAT
Source organism: Sesamia inferens (assembly GCA_037179545.1). Lineage (NCBI taxonomy): Eukaryota > Metazoa > Arthropoda > Insecta > Lepidoptera > Noctuidae > Sesamia > Sesamia inferens. Next base: position 30,890,867 of record CM073922.1, on the reverse strand, counting down.
TCAGGAGGAAGAGCCCGACCTTTTGGCTTTGAGGGAATCCACTCCCCCCTCCGCATCCCCACGAAACCTATCCCCCCTCCCGACCCCCTTTAGTTACCTCACCCCCCCGTGGATTATCTCGGGAACCAGAGGTCGTGGACTGCCCGAGTTTGGGGTCCCCTGAATCAGGAGGAAGAGCCCGACCTTTTGGCCCCGAGGGAATCCACTTCCCCCCTCCTCCCTTTTTTTCAATAAAAATAGAAGATCTATGCAAAAATATTAATTTACCAATGAAGCCATGAATTAAATTTAAATATTTATAGAAAATTAATATACACACATCAAAAGTGTCTAGGGATCAAGCATTTTTATGCGGATTTCTTGAGATTGAGATGTGGCTTTGTAATAAATTTATGATTTTATAAATTTATATGGTTCCTTTTTGGTGCATTTCATAATTTGAATCAGGAACTGTGAATCAAATTCGAGTAAAAGATGAAAATCAGCTGTCAATATTTTCCCTATAAAAACATACAACGCATTGAAGACATTATTAGTGCTACTGTTTCCCTACTACTGATTAAAACCAACGTTATTATGGAGCGGCGACGTCATTTAAGCAGGGAAGAAATGCTCAGAGCCGTGGGAATGATAGAAGCTGGTTCCCGGCAACGTACTGTGGCTTTAGCTCTGAATACAAGTCAGAGTGTTATCAGTCGACTTTGGACACGTTACCGAAGCACTGGTACCGTGGCTGAGCGCCATGGAGGACGGTATCGCTGCACCACACGGAGACAAGACCGATACATTCAAATCTTAACTCGAAGAGCTCCAACAATAACCGCCATGATGTTAGCCGTGAGGCTTCATCACTCTTCAGGGAACTTAATTAGCGACCAAACAGTCAGAAACCGCTTGCATGAAGTGAACCTTCATTCCCGAAGACCGCTACGGGTACCACCTATAGCAATGCACAATCGTAGGATTCGATATCAATGGGCTCTTGAACACAGAAATTGGGCAGAAGAACAATGGCGTTTCGTGTGCTTTTCTGATGAGTCTCGTTTTGGTATGAGACCGGATACAAGACGTATACGACACTGGAGAACCCCTGGACGCCAACAGCGATTAAAATCCTGCCAGGAAGTCCATCCTTATAGTGGTGGAACCATCATGGTATGGGCGGGTATTTGGATCGGCGGAAGAACTGAGTTGATTTGGATCAGAGGCAACCTCAACGCTCAAATTTATGCTGAGACGATTGTATCAGACGTCATCGTTCCTCTACAAGTGCAAATCGGTCCCTTATTTCAGTTAATGCATGATAATGCACGACCGCACACCGCAAGAGTTGTAAGACAGACTCTCGCCGCAGCTAACATCAATGTCCTGCCCTGGCCTGCTCAGTCGCCAGACTTGAACCCGATTAAGCATGCATGGGATATGCTACAGAGAAGAGCTCTGCCGAATATGGAGGGTATCCAGTCGCAAGAAGACCTTTTTTTGTTGTTGCAACGAACATGGGCGGCCATTCCACAGCGTGATTTGGATGAACTCATTTTGAGTATGCCAAACCGATGTTCTTGTGTTGTTAGTGTTCGCGGTAGAAACACGGATTATTAATTGTTTAAGTTACCCAATAAAATTTTAGAGAAAACTGTTATTTCAGTCTTTTTTTCGAACTTTTGTGTTAGTGGTTCAAATGTCAAATATCCCTTTATTAGGAAAATGGCAAATTTCTTTATTAATGCAAAGGTGACTTGGTTTATCGTTACTGTGACAAACGAAAACACTTTATTTGATGAATCCTTAAAGAAAATTTTAATTAATATCAATCAGGAGAAAAGTTATTGCAAAAATATATGTTGATCCCTAGACACTTTTGATGTGTGTATGTACCTACATGTGTATACATGTATATATTGTACACATATATATAAATAAATATATATATATATATATATATATATATATATATATATATATATATATATATATATAGATATCCCTTTGGGCACTTTGTGGCTCAGACGTGCCGTATAGATAGTAATTTGTTGATCCATTTTCACTTGTTGATCCGGGGGCCTTTTGTTGATCCGATGCAATTTGTCCATAAATATGTAGCTCCGTTCGGAGCCACATGTGTCACGTTGAATAATAATAACCAATAACAATAATTAAGGGCCGTTTTATACAAATCCACCTTTTTGGCGTCTGGGCAGTTGTTGATCCAATTCAAATGGGCCAATCAGGGCGCAGCATTTGCCAAGGGCGCGAAGCGATTGGTTAAGCAGCCGTTTTGTTTTTTATGTATGTTCACTTTATTAATCTTAGATATTAATCTCAGACACCTGGACCGATTTGCTAAATTCTTTTTTTGTTTGAAAAGGTAAACTTTCTAAATGGTCCCTTAGTCAAGATCTGATGATGAAAGACTAGAGAAATCAAGAGGAACTTCCAAAAATCGTAGGGGCGACTAGTGCATTTCTAAGTATCTTCATTAAGTATTTCAAAGAACTATAATTTGATAAAGGTCTGATGTAGCTGATGATGGAGCCGGGAGACAGTCGAAGGAAGTCCTCAACGATTGATAGCAGTTATCTTGAGTTTGTGCTTGATTAATTTGTATTAATTAGTACTTTACACCAAGATGAGTTGTGACTGTCATTAAGGCTCTGATGATGAAAACAAAGGCCAGTTCCAGAAACTCCTCAAGGTTAACAGTAGCTACTTTGTTTTTGGACTTAATTCCAATACCCATATAGCACATACAATCCGAGATTCCAGTGTCCTGTCCCCTCCCACTCTCCCCTCATGTTGTGACCCCAGGTGGACAGGATCCTCCCAACACTTAGACAACACCCCCCCTCACTTACCCCTCCCCCCTCCCCCTAGACTCAACCTAGCCTCCCACCCCTCTCTACACTCACTTACCCCCCCCCCCCCTCCACTTGCTCCTCAGGCCACCTCACCCCCCCGCGGCCTATCTCGGGATCCGGAGGTCCTAGACTAGCCGAGTTTGGGCTCTTCGGAATCGGGAGGAAGAGCCCAACATTCTGGCCCCGGGGGATTCCGCATCCCGTATTATATTTACCCACCTCGAAGTCCTTCCCCATATCCCTACCTAAAATCCCGGATATCTCGGAAATGGCTGGGAATTTCAAAATTCTGACAAAATTCTCCCCACCCCCCTTACTAGCCCCCCCCCCCCCCCCCCGCAGCTGGAACCTCCCCCATTTTGACCCCATAGTACCTGACCCCCCAATACCCATATAGCACATACATTCCGAGATTCCAGTGTCCTGTCCCCTCCCACTCTCCCCTCATGTTGTGACCCCAGGTGGACAGGATCCACCCAACACTTAGACAACCTCCCCCTCACCTACCTCTCCCCCCTCCCCCTAGACTCAACCTAGCCTCAACACCCCTCTCCTCTACACTCCCTTACTCCCCTCCCTACTTGCTCTCCAGGCCACCTCACCCCCCCGCGGCCTATCTCGGGATCCGGAGGTCCTAGACTAGCCGAGTTTGGGCTCGTCGGAATCGGGAGGAAGAGCCCAACATTCTGACCCCGGGGGATTCCGCATCCCGCATCCCGCATTTCGCATTCCACACTGACTCACCTGGTGCTAGCGCGTGCAATTGTTGGGACATACAGGCTGTATCTTTAGGTTAGTTTAGTTTTAAATTTGGTGTTGTATTTAGTCGTGGACCGTCCCCCTATTGGGGACGCTAAGTTTTAATCTTTATTAATGTTATTATATTGAAGTAAAACTTCTTCGCCATCTTTTTCTAAGAAATTTCACTTCTTACGTTGTACACTAGTACACGCACACGTTTTTTTTTTGTTTCTAAAAATGAATATACTAATACCAAAGACCGACTTCGGTTTCGATTCTTCGATTAGTTATTTTTTACGTTGTAGTGTTTTCTGGAAGACGGTTGTTTTTTTTTACACTTTTGTGTTATGAAAAGTACTGTGCAGCTGCATCCGGTCAGAATGAACGCTAATACTAATATAGTTGGGATAAGGCCTGTAAACAAACGACGTAATTTTGAATAATGTTATTTTTACCCGTAATTTTGGTTTAAAAACGAAACCACTGAACCGATTTCTATAAAATTCCTACGAGGTCAAAATGAATGTATGAACAATGCTAGACATGACGCGATTACGCAACTTAAATTCAGTTTCTTGATTATAATTGATTGTTGCTTAAGCATGACATGCAGGTACTGGTTCTTCAGTGATAAACTTCAATGCTGTAAGTTTTTTAGGAGTTTCCTCGACTCCTGTTGGTCTTCATCATCAGATTTACGGACACGACCGACAGACCTTCATTTTAACCCACATAGGTGCAAAGTTCTAATCAATACAAATTAATCAAGCACAAACGCAAGGTGGCCGCAGGGGATCGTTGAGGAGTTCCCTCGTCTGTCTATGTTCTTCATCATCAAATCTACTGCAGATTTTCATAGTAATCCATATGGGTGAAAATCGCTCATCAATATACATTAATTAAATTCAAACACAAGGGAACTACTGTAAACCGTTGAGGAGTTCCCTGAAGTGGCCTTTGTATTTATCATCAGAGCCCTAATGACAATTAAAACCGATCTAAGTGTAAAGTTCTTATTAATACAAATTAATCAAGCTCAAATACAAGGTAGCTGCTATGAATTCCCGAGGAGTTCCCTCAACTGTCTCCCGGCTTCATATCTACTATAACGTCAGATCTACTCCAGATCATTAGTAAATTGTAGTGCTTTAAAATACTTAATGAAAATATTTAAAAATGTACCTAGAAATGTACAAGTTGCCTCTAAAAATTTTGAAAGTTTCCTTGCTGTCTCTAGTCTTTCATCATCAGAGCATGGTGACTATGGGACCACCCTTTTAAATAAAAAAGAATTTTGCAAACGGATCCAGGCTTCTTACAGTAATCGGTGAACATACATAAAAAAAAGGTTGCGACTAATTGAGAACGTCCTACTTTTTTGAAGTCGGGTAAAAACTTAAATTGCCAAAAGAAAATAATTTTTCTGTTGACAATTTAAATTTTATAGGATTTTGACATTGATTACTAACTTTTTCCAATATTAGTTCATTCCCGGTATTAGAAAAAATGCCTGGGGTCGAATGTCTCAATGCCCGCGCTGCTGCCGATGATAATAGTATCATACTAAGCAATATACGGTCAAATCACGCAGGCTCTTACTTACTACTTTTCTCAAACAATCCGAGGAAATAAAAAACATAATTTTATTTTTTAAGTTCAATGACGAATAATGAACAATAATTATTTTTCCCATGCTATGGCGCTATTATAATGTTCCTTTGTTTTTTTTTCAACCACTATTTATCATTTCAATATTGTGTCTATTTGCAAGACAGTCCGAAATTTAAATAAAACCTTTTATTAGTTACCTCCTTGGTGTTCCATGATTCGAATTTAGTTTTTTTTTTCGAAAGAAATTCAAACTAGGACGCTGGAACGAAACGCAAACTACCTAATTCGAAATCACGGCCGCTTAAATTTACATTCCATGTGTCTAATGCGTTCCTGTACCTTTTATTTATTTATTTTATTTTTTATTAAAATTATAAACTAGCGCTTGACCGCAATCCCGCCTGATGGTAAGCAGTGACGCAGTCGTTGATGGTAAAGCGCACTAGTTTATTAAGAGCTTATTCACTCAAGCCTTGAAGACACTAAAATTGTAGTCCGACGGAAACACCGCCGCTGGCAAACTGTTCCAGTCCCTCGATGTACGCGGTATAAAGGAGGAAGCGAAACGCTTCGTCCGTATCGTAATGGTGTTCGCTAAAATATAACGCGACTAAGTGAAATAATTTTTATAATACACGTAGGAATGTAACTATGAGTAGATTGAGAAAACATCTACCAGAATGTCAAACGCACTTCGGCGGATATATGTACTCGTACTTAGATCTTTATTACCTTTATTACTAAGTAGTAAATATGATTTTATGTCCACTAACGTGCGGTTGAGTTTATCTTTCTTAATTTACAAAAATATTATTAATGAGGTACACATGTTTAATTTACACACTACGCTGCGATATCTCAATGTTCTTTATGAATTATTTACTGAATGCACTTTTTACGACATAAATCAGGCACTTTTATTTAGTAAACAACACTATGCATAATTTAAAACTCCAATGAAAAATTAACGTGACACTCGGCTTAACTTTCCCGCCAAAACTCCAGACACGGGTTATGACATCAAGATAACATGGTTTTATTTTGAGTACTAGGCTTTTTAGTAAATTATATTTCTTTGCCTTTTTCTTCATTATGTGTTTATTATTGTTTTATTGTATTATTATTATAATGTGCGTTCTGTTTGGGCGGAATAAAGAATTTTTCTTTCTAGATCAGGAATCATTCAGGATCGGTTTTTTTTAGGAATTAATCAGATGATTAATTCCTAAAAAAACAGCTACGGAAACTTCAACCCTTAAAAATTAACATTAAAATTTAATAATAATTTGTATTCGCATACAAATACCAAAGGAGTCTATACAAGCAGTGTCAATTGCATTGAATGTTACAGAGGCCGTCCACACAATATTTTCGGAAAAAACATACAGCGGCAATATCATGTTTAGACCCATTAGATTGGTTTCGATGAATAGAGTTTAAAAACTTAAAATTAATGGTAAATTAGAAATAAAGTATAAAAACCCTAGACATAACATTCAACCTCTTTAAATATTAATAACCATTCATACTAAAAATAATTACCTATTCAGATCAAAATAAGTATTACGAAGTATGAGTAGCTAAATGGATCAACAAAGTATATGATTTTTGGAATATATTTCGAGCCAAAATGTCTTCGAGCATTAAAAAAAAATTGACGTTATGGATCCACTAATGCATGAAATGTTAACAAATAATATAGATCTTACAATGTATGGAGCATTGCGAATATAAAATTTCTAGATTAGGTTTAATAAATTCATAATTGATCAACCGTTACGGTATAGGTATCGGATCAAAAGAAGTATTACTGGAAGTGCGAGTATATAAATGGATCAACACAAGTTGTTGATTTTTGAAATATATTCAGAGCTAAAAAGTCCTGGTGGGTTCAAAAAATTTAGCCGTTACGGATCCACTAATGCATGAAATTGCTGAAAAATTTTTGTCGAGTATATGTCCTAATTGACGAATATATTTGGCCACATCCCTAAATAGAATACGACGTTGCCACTCCCCCCAAGAAATATGCAACTGGAGTAAAGTTATTCCGTGCTAAAGGTGGAGTCTATAATGAACGGCATCGTGGCTGGATCAACTAAGTGCCCAAAGAGGTGTTTATATATATATATATATATATATATATATTTATATATATACATATACATAGAGATGGAGCGAAAGAAGTTTCACTTCAGTCGTGTGGTCATAAGCACACTCGTTTTCAATTGTACATCACATGATAAATTTAAGTATACAGTGCTTTAACACTAGAAGCGCCGCCGTTCCATTTTTGTCCCACCCGCAAGTTGCATTGGCTATAACTTTTTATTTCTTCCACTGAAGACCGTAAAACTTTTTGACTTTTCATAATTTATTGTCATTTTTAATAAAACATGTTTTTTATTCAATAAAAATAAAAGTTAATAAAAATAATTACCGATTTACCTAGAAGTGCCGCCGGGTCAGTTTTGTCCCGCCAAAATACTAAGTGTTAATTTGAGGTAAGGTCATTTCTCTGGCTAACTGCGCGGGTGGAGGGGCGACTAAATCAGTTGAGCGTCGTTTCTATTCAGTCAATCGCTCGTCACCTTGCGTAAAGAGAAGTTTTGTTGTTACTAGCGCGTACCTCACGTATTATAATTATGTCTAATAGTCAACGTCGCAGAATATTGAAGCCGCAAGAAATTTTGTCCAGTTTGAATGATATTTTAGAGGACGAATCAGATGGCGAGCCTTTGGAATATTCGGACGACAACTATGAATTAGGAAACAGTTCCGATTCTTCTTCTGACGAATCTTGTGACACTGTGGAGAGAGAAATAACTGAAGGTAAACATTGTTTATTTTACTCTATATGAATACAGCGTTTTGTTTTTTTTATTTAGGTATGTAGGTAGGTAGGTATTTATGTAGGTATTTGTATTGTATTTTGTGTGGTATTTGTAGGTGTATGTTGTGTTTAGCTGTTGTTTTATTCATTTTTATATTTCAGACGCAACAAGTTTGTTGAGCGTTGTGAATGAAGTCCAAGATCAAGTACCAACTGAAAGACGAGGACGAGGACGAGGTCGAGGTGTTCGAGGCCGCCGCGGTCGGCCGTCTGGAGGTAGTACATTGCCAAACACTCGTTTTGACACGATACCAGGCTCAACACTTGTTTCTCCAGATGGTACTGCCTGGACAGTAATTGAAGCTGGTAGAACACCTGGTAGGTACGGATGCCAAAATGTTTTTAGAGATCGCGTTGGGCCAACTCCACACGCAAAGCGTAACGTGGATGAAACTTGTAAAAGTGCTTGGCAACTAATGGTTTCTAAAAAAATTATGCAGCATATCTTAGAGTATACTATGGAAGAGGCGCGACGCGAATTACAAGATGAAGACTGGTACATGACGATGGATGAATTGGAGGCATTTATTGCTGTACTTTACATACGTGGTGCGATTGGTGCACATAACTTAGATCTAGATTCATTATGGTCGATAAAATGGGGTAATCCTATTATAAAGGCAATAATGTCTCGAAACCGTTTTCGTGAGATAATGAAGTACTTGCGATTCGATCATAAATCCAGTAGACGCCAAAGACTAGTTGAAGATAAGTTTGCTATGATTTCTGAAGTTTGGTATGAATTTATCGCGAATGCACAAGCTTCTTACATACCCGGGCCGTACATAACGATTGATGAACAGCTTTTTCCATCTAAATGCCGATGCCGATTTACCCAGTTCATGAGCTCAAAGCCAGATAAATATGGTCAAAAGTTTTGGGTGGCAGTTGACAAAGATGAAAATTATATAATAAATGCGTTTCCTTACCTCGGAAAAGATGATCACAGACCGAATGAGCGTTTAGGTGACTGGGTGGTAAAGAAATTGATGGAACCTTACATCAGCAAAGGCAGGAATGTTACTTGTGACAACTTTTTTACTTCCGTTTTACTAGCAGGATATTTGAAGTCTAAAAACACTAGTATCGTAGGCACTGTCAATAGAGTTCGAAGAGAAATACCTATTTCTGTAAAAATGGCTAAAGAAGAATTATACAAGACGACTGTCCTAAAAACTGGTGACACAACTTTGACTGTTTATCAAACTAAGCCAAATAAAAATGTTTTATTGCTTAGCACTATGCATCAAGATATAACCATAAGTTCTAATTCAAAGAAAAAGCCGGAAACAGTGCTATTCTACAACAGCACGAAGTATGGAGTAGATGTTGTAGATTCGATGAGCAGGAAATATACAGTAAAGGCGGCTTCTAGACGTTGGCCAGTTCATACATTTTATAATTTATTAGATTTGGCGGCTATAAACGCATGGGTATTGTATAAAATTATCAACAACAGCAAAATTAAACGTAGAGACTTTTTATTGCAATTGGGAGAAGAATTGGGATCGCAGTACATGAATAATAGAAACAAAGTCATTCCTGTAGATATTCCAGAAAACCTACCAGAAAGACAGGAAAAACGTACAAGGTGTCAGGTCAAGTCAGAATGTACAAATAATAAGTCATCAGTAAAGTGCCACAATTGTAAAAAAACTGTCTGTAATAAATGCACTGGTAAAGAATATTATTTGTGTAATATTTGCTATTCTGCTAATAAATAATTAGATTTTTAAGATTTATTACATTTAAAATTACTTTTTTAGTTGATTATCAAAAATGGAAAGAGAAATTGATACACATTTGTTGTAAAATGATTAATAATTTGATTAAAAATAAATAAATACAATTTTAAGAAACTCACATATTGTTTTATTTAAAATTTCATGATTTATGCTAATGGATGTTGTGAAAGGACAAAATTGTCCCGGCGGCGGTTTAAGGGGGGTCATGAGTTTCGGCACTTCTAGTGTTAAACAAATTCACAGCCCAATATGTTTCCACAGGTTACTTAGGTTTTAAGATTGGAGACACAGTTGTAAAGATAATATACATGCAAAGAATAGTAAACTTAATCTTGGTTTTATTTACTATGCAACTCCTTGAGACACATAACAATTCGTTTTTAATCTTACGGCAAATATATCTACGTCAATAAAATGAGTGTTATATACAGTAAGTATGTTAAGAAAATTCTGTCCGACCCGTGAAGGTGTTGTTAGATATCGATAACTGATTCTACTAATGCATACAAAACCTGGCTAAACCTAAAAAAATACCCCCTAAAAAAATAAATATTATTTCGCAAAAAAGAGGTAACTTAATAAATGTGCGTTAAGCACCCCTCCGCGGGCGGCGGGCGGCAGGGCACGCGGCACGTCGTCGCATCGCTATTCGCTCATAATAATGCCGGTGTTGTCACTTTTTTAAAAATTACCAAATTTTGGGGAAGTTGGAATTAATTCGCGGGAAAAAAAGATTATTTCAAAATTCATTTGTTTTGGTACTATGATGATTACGTAAAATTTTATATTATATTTGGTCATGTGTTTACCTAACCTTTATTATTCTTATAGGTCGGACAGGGTTTTCTTAACATACTGTATAGGCTCCGAAGCGGCAAAAAAAATGACAATTTACATCTGTGTGGCTACCATGAGTTTTCATTACGAAGACTCGATCATCGATTTTAACCACGTTTGACTCATCGATTCACTCGCTTTAAGATTGTAAGAACTCTCAACCAATCAGAGCGCCAAACGCGCTCGATGCGTATGATCGAGTCTCGTAATGAAAACTCATGGTAGCCACACAGGCAGTTACTAATTTGGCAGGACTAAATAAACATTTATCTTCTGTCCTTTTCTTAATAAGTATAAAGAAAAAAGATGCACTGAGCTGAAATTAAGTTTAGTTTGTGAATAAGGGAGTCGTTGCCAATAACTACGTAGTCAGACTAGAGACTTCTACGTCATTTCCGAGCTTCGAAAAATGTGACATTGTGGCGGCAACGTCCTTACCACGAAAGATTTTAAACAAGATTTAAGTGGACTGTATTTCGGATAGCAATATATTGGAAACTAGCGGTCGTCCGCGACTTTGTTCTTTAGTTAGCTATTATGCTCCGCTCCTATTGGTTGCAGCGTGATGTTATATAGCCTAAAGCCTTCCTGGGTTAATGGGCTGTCTATGTCCTATGGCATGGAGGTAATAAGTACTAAGTTGTACGTAGTACTTATTGCTTCCATCGTCTATGGTCTATAACCCTGGCTTTCGACATCAAATCAACTTGGGTTATAGTTTGGCAGTTTTGCATGTTAGAGTACGAGTCTTTTGTTGATATTATTATTTTTTTTTTTTCCTGTATTTTGTTACTTATAAAAATTTTATGGTATTCAGTTGTAAAGTGCATTTTGTTTGTGCGGTATAAAAACATTTTCTTTCTTTTTATAAATAATTTTTCGACAAACAAACTCTTCAGCTTTATATATTAGTATAGATTATGAGTAAATATGTGATAGAATGATGCATAAATTCCCCCGGGGTAAATTAAAAATTAAATGCTTAAAAAGAATTAAATTTTATTTCCAGTAAAAGATCATGGCCAAGACTCGCTAGCTTGCCAGTTTGAAAGGAAGTACGCTATGGTACTATGACCACGTTCCGTTTACTTTAAGTTTTTTCTTAATTTTAAGTTAACGGCGTTCACCGCCGATAACACAAAAAAGTCAGAGGAGATATTCAACAGACATATTATGCCATTATCCCAAAAATAGTATCCTAATTTTATAAATATTATATCAAAATGGAATAAAAAACGCAGGGAAACGAAATATTGCGCCGACCGTAAATAAATTGGGGATAAAGGCAAGAACATACTTAATGATTATACGGTGGACTTTAATAAATATTCCTATTTCATAGTAGCATTTATTTTGAGAGTCGTTGGTATTTTTATTGAAATGAAAACATTTATTCTGTAAATAAGATACCGAGAGTGATGTTTATACGTCATCTAACAAAATTAGCCAATAATATACAGGGTGTATCTGACATCGTAACGCAAACTTCGCGAATAGGCTACCTCGCATGCCATTAATAAAATTATGATAGTCATTTATGTCGTTAATGAACAGTTACAGAAACAACAATGTTTAAAAAAAGGGTAGGCTTGGCGTTTGAACGTTGCAAGCGTGACGCCGTACGGATTTGTAGGTATCCAAATAAAAAAATCAAAATCAAAGCATTTTTTTTTCAAATAAACCAGTTACAGGCAGTTTTGAATTGTCAGAAGGTCGGTCAGTCAGTAAGGTGAAGCTAGTCGCCCATTCCAAAGAGTAGGTACCTATGGAGAAGAACGGGCAAGAAACTCCATGGAGACTCTTTTAAATTATCACGACGTATGACGTTGATCCCTGATGTGAACTCAGTCATTAAATCAGCTGATAAGATAGTTTTTCGAGTTTTGTTTTCATTGCGCTTTTTTGTGTTAATAGCGAATTAATTAATTTTTACTTTATAATCTTATTGGGTTATAAAAGTATAGTAATTATGAACGGTCTAAAGTGAAAAAAACTACAAATATTTTTATTGAAAAAGCCGACGATAAGTTCCACCACTGTGGGGTTTAGAATCATGTACTGGATCCATGGTACTCGATTGTGCGTCGATGTCAATTCAATTCAATTCTCAATTCAATTCATTTATTAGTGTGATTTTTGGTAAGTACATTTTACAATGTGATCTTAATATCTAATACATCAGTTCCTCAAAAAATCTACCATAAAGGCATACACTATTTAAGTACACTTAAAATCATAAAAAGGATTATCAATATATTAAAATGATGAATAATGTAATGAATTTGGAATATAATGCTATGTCAAATTTTTATAAATATTAATGTCAAATAACTTACAATGTCAAAATACAGTGCAATGTCAAAATTAAATAGATGTTAAGTAACTTAAATAATACAATTTCAAAATTAAATAGGTGGCAATGTCAAGTTAATTATGTCAAAGAAATAGTATAATGTTAAAATTAAATGAGTATCAATGTCAAATAATTTACAATTTATCATTAAGGAATTCCTGAATTGTATAATAGCATTTCACCAATAATAGATGTCTTAATCTGTTTTTAAATTGGATAATATTTTTTAGGTCCTTAATCTCATTTGGTAATTTATTAAATATTTTTGGGGCCATACAAAGTATGCTTTTGTGCATCAAGGCGGTCTTTGAAGGTCTACCGCATAGTTCATGTCTGTGTTTTTCTCTAATCATTTTATAGCGATTTTCAGATGCTTTTCTAAATAGATGAATGTTCTTTTTAACAAATATAGCAGTCTCAAATATATACAAACAAGGCAAAGTCATTATTTTTAACAAAACAAAATAAGGCTTACAGCTGTCGGTTATTTTTATACCAGTAATAGCCCTGATGCATCTTTTTTGTGATTTGAACACCATATCTTTATTGCAGGAGTTACCCCAAAACATGACTCCGTAGCGCAGTAGTAAATCGACATATCCATAGTATGCAGTTACTGCCGCAGTTTGATTGACTACTTTCCTCAGTTTAAACAAAGCAAAAGCAAACTTACTAATTTTTTTAATTAATATTGAAGTGTGTTGTTTCCAATTAAGTTGATTGTCAATAGTTAGGCCTAAAAAAATTGTATTCTCAACTTCTTCAATTTTTTCATTATTTTAATTTAGAATTTGCTACTCTTTGACGGAAGTTCATAATTTTAGTTTTCTCTAAATTTATAATTAAATTGTTATGTTCTAACCAGTTAACGGCTTGCTGCAATGCATTAGTTATTTTAGTTTCAAAGTCATTATTATTTTTGTCAAGTTTAACAATGATAGTACTGTCGTCGGCAAACAATGTCATAGGATAGGGTATATTTTGAGGAAAGTCATTTATATATATTAGAAATAGCAAAGGCCCTAGCACACTGCCTTGGGGCACACCATAGTGTATTTTTCGTTCTTTGGATATGTATTTTACAACAGTTTTGTTTGATTTACAAATTCGACTTATTTCGGTGTGTTGTGTTCTATCTCACCTTTACTTATGTTCCCACCCCTAGGAAACATGCCTCTATGCCGTGGGAGTAAGTAGACCGAAATCTACCACGTGGTCCCAGTGCGGGCTGGTAATGTCACATTTCTTCGAAGTTTTCGCTCTAGGACATGCCTGTTCCCTCACCAAGTTTTAATTCAAATAATAAAGATTTAATAAGTAAAGCGCCTGATGTGTGTACTAACTCAACGATACTATATTTACATATATAGATAAACATCCAAGGCCCACGCCAATCAGAAAAAGATTGATTTCCATCATGACCTGGCCGGGGGTCGAACCCGGGGCCTCCATATCGCAGGCAGGCGTGTTGACCGATGCGCCACGGAGGTACAAATAGTAAATAGTTGCGCCTCAAAAACACTCCCAAATGCACATTCGATTTCGGTCATAGTTTCGGCAAGTTTGCCGTCGAAAACGAAATTAAGCCGAAACCGTATTTTTGCCGAAACTCAACCGAAACCGAACATTCGCTCGGAAACTACTACTAGGTCACGGCTGCTCTCCGTTTATACGCCAAATTGTAAAAATTAAGCTGAATGAGATCTGTATTTTCTCTTTTTGATTACCTGAAACTTCAAAAACATTGCAGGTGCTTTAGACGGAGATTAATGATTAATATATGTTTATTTATTTCATTTAGACATATTCTCCTCTATAAACGTTGCTCATCACGTCACATTACTTCAATAATCGCTTATGAATAAACACCATAATGTTTAAAGGGTTTATTCATAAACGATGATTAAAGTTAAGTGACGTGCAAACGTCAAAAATGTATGGTTAAAAAGTCGCTAATTTAGTTAATTCTAAGCAAAGTTTATGATTAAAGGGGTTTATGATAATAATGATAATAATAATAATAATTTATTTCAGGTAAGATACCCATAATTTCACATAAGTAAATACAAATACACAGCAGACATGAAATACAAGCAAAAGAAAAATAAAAAATATAAATAAGGAATATACTAGAAACATTCATTAAATCATTCTAATTACACAATTACACAAATTACTAATTACACAATTACAAATACAATTAAACAATTTACTAATAGACTTGGTACTATATTATTATTAATCAGAATAAATTTTAAAATATATTGCTAAGTTTATGATTACAATAAGTTAATTAGATGTCAGCTACATTAAATTTACATGCATCATACACAGCCTGGATAACGACATTGTTCGTGTTACGAATTCTGTCCATAAAGGAAGAAAGGAACTAATTAGTTGTCATAATTTCAAGCTTCTGACGAGCCGTAACGACTGTCTATGATCCACGTAGGATAGATTGGATTAACGTAACCTAACGTGTATTCTGAGGCTTAAAGTGTGGTATGTAAAAGTTGCAATCCATCCACAAACCGACCTCGGTAACTCGCCCCACTCGGCCAAGTCGATCGATCAGGGCACAAGCGGGGTGTAAGCTATCTAACATAATAATATCACCGAAAAGTTCCATACACAACAACTATAATCTTTATTGAAATGACCATCTTATCATCCCAAAAATAGAGTTCAATTTTGAGTGGTATAGGTGCTGATAATTTTTCCTCAAGGAAAATAAAGTTTTCGACATGATAGTCATTTGATTATCCCATCTCGTTACAAGGGTTTAAATAATGGAACTGAGCAGTTGAATATTTTACTTGAAGGATGTGTTACATATTTCTTTTAACTTTCCGCGTTAATGGAACAGCTAAAGTGCAATTGAAGCATTATTTATTTGTCACACTTTTACGCAACAGAAAAATAAATACTTCACAAAAGCTGATTTAGTCATCACCATTTCAGCGTTATTCCCAGCCACATCCGAAGCTTTTTCAGCTTTGGTGTCTGGCGTCCGCTTTACCAGTATAACTGCTGATTATGGCTAAACTTCGACATTTTTATCCTAACGGATGCCAGCGACTTTGTTCGCGTGGACTTAGCTATGCTCCGCTCCTATTGGTCGCAGCGTGATGTTATATAGCTAAAGCCTTCCTGGTTTAATGGGCTATCCAAAGCAAAAAGAATTTTTCAAATCGGACCAGTAGTTCCTGAGATTAGTGCGTTCAAACAAACAAACTCTTCAGCTTTATATATTAGTATAGATTATATTTAAAAATTTTATATTACAAAAACGGGCTTAATGTTTGAAGCATTTCTTGTCAATCAACCTTAGGGTGAAGCAAAGACATAAATATGTAGTGGTAACCGCCACATACAAACAACGCTGACGTCACCCGAATTCTACATCCCGCAATCAGAGTTTACCGATAGAATCAACCGTTGGGCAAGTGCCTGCCAGACATAACACTCGTCTGGTCGGAGGATCCTCCCTTTTCTATAGATGATGAGTGAACTTTACTACCTGTTCCTCGTGCCTCCACAAATACAAGAATAAATGTTTACTAGAAAGAAAGTTAAAAACGTTTATTTGCGGGAAACATGAAGCAAAAAATTACAAAAAATATTAAAAAAAAATGAGAAATGGTTGAAGTAACATGCGTCTCACACACACAGAACGGCTGTTTCTCAACATTATTCTGCGGCCCTAAGCAAGGCAGAGTTTTCAGCGACAGCCGTCGCTAACGTAATGACGTCAAAAAAAAAAAATCAAGTATGTGGTCATTTAGTTTCGCAGTTAAGCGAGAGCAAAGTTTCGCATTTATGACACTCATTCACTAGTGAGTGTCATAAATACGAAACTTTTAATTTGTACTTCTGATTAGAAATCACAAGAGCCCAACCAAACTGTTATAGATCGACATACCGCCTTTACAAAAATATTCAACTTGGTGGACCGCTTCGTTTGATGTGAAAAATTTAAGGTCTAAAGTATCTGATGAAGAGTCATCAGCTGGTCTCAGCTATATTAGAGATATGGCAATACCCCCCCCCCCTTCTACTATTGCTACATAAAAAAAAATTGTCATTGTAAAAATTCACCGCAGTGGGACACATGTTCTAATTTAATCTAGCTTATAGCGTCCCACTGCTAGGCGAATGCCTCCCCTTCTGGTTCAGCTACAGGCATTTCTATGCTTAAAGGGAGACTCCTTGACATGTAATTTAAACCAAATTTATATGAAATAAAGTTATTATCGAACCGGTACAAAAGAAAATATACAGGCTAAGAGAATATTTTACACAAACACAAATAGGTAATTTAAAAAAAATCTACTACCCAATATGTACATATAGTGATACGTACATATGAACCACTGACCTCTATAATTACCACTGGACTGGCGGCTGTCAAAGTGCTTTTGTGCCTGTTTGATAATCGCCATTTTGGCGCTGTCGAACGTAGCGAGTGTCTGTGGTACTAAAACTAGTGACGTCGACATCAGCGAACAAAATATATCGATAACTCTTGATAATAAGTTTACAATTATAAATGAAAGTATTATCATAACTATTTCCTATATTATACTAACAATTTACAAAACACTAAATATGAGTAGTTGCTTAAGTTTATGTAAATAAAATATTAATTAAAATGATTAAAACCCGACCTCAAAAATAAATATTAATTTTCTTCAGTCAGTGTTTTTATAATTTGTTTTTGATGTGAAATATCTATAGCCGCACATAAAACCGAACTCATACCGTGGCTAGTATGTTGGCGTATGATGGTATATATATTTTACAAAATAATGTCGATGTTTCACATCTGCCAGACGTCCCGTGACGCCAAATCTAAGCGTTATTCTTAGGTTTTTCAATGTATTTTTTTAACATTTTATCTTATTGTTTTTAGCTTTCTTCATTAATGTTGCAATTGGCCTGTTAGTCTAGTGGTTAGTGACCCTGACTACTATGCCGGAGGTCGTGGGTTCGATTCCCACCCAGGCCAAATGTTTGTGTGCACGATCATTTGTTCTGTCTAATTGTAATTTATCTATTATATGTATGTATTTAGAAATATATATGTATGTTTATCAGTTGTCTAGTACCCATAAAAGAAGCTCTGCTTAGCTTGGGACTAGACGGCGTTGTGTGATAGTTGTCCGATATTATATTAATTGCATTGTTCCCCAAGTTAAACTACTAACTAAAAGAATTTCAGCAATCCAACTTCATTCTTAGATGTACGCGGACAAGCGTGCATACATAAAAATTTGGAACACATGTTAAAACGCTGGTATTGCATATTTAAGTATTAAGTATTGTATTTTAGTAATTGCATAGTTTTTGCATACACGTATGTTAGTCTAACATACGTGTATGCAAAAACTATGCAATTGTAGTGATATTAGATAGGGCAGAAAGGATAACCTCCTTTTTTGAAGTCTTAAAACACACGATCTATGTCTTAATCAGACTGATTTTATACTGCGAATGTTTAGATGAATATTTGTTACAATTTCACTTTTAGGTCCGTATTCCAGAAGGAAACTCAAGCATTTATCTCTTTTTAAACTAGTTTCAACCAATCAAATGGCTTGAAACGAGTTTAAAAGTAATGCTCGAGTTTTGAGTGAGCTTCTGGAATACGGGCCTTAGCTACATAATCATACGATATTTGGCACATTAGATATCTGGATTAACAAACCGATAGATATTTTTATCGGTTGGCTACGAGAAGCCATGGAATAATGAATTAAGTAACATAGTCGTAAAGGTAAAATAAAACACGTTTTATAATTTTACTTTATATTTTTAATTAAGAAGAAAGAAATTTCTTATACTTTGACCTGTAATCCACAAAGAATAATTTTTCGTAGCTGCAAAAATTCTTACATCGATGTACTTAATTATAATTTGAATCTGATGGATGGATAGGATCTTCTCCTTTGTTGGGCAAGGTTTTTTGACGACCTTGGTGTAATTTCATAACAATGGTCATGTAAAAATCCAAATTCAATTCTTGCCTTTTTAGGAGTTGATGAGACATCATAATCATGATCAGTTAGCTGCTCTTGATCTCTCTTTGACTTATCCGATAATTCTATAATATTTGCATCAAAAAATAATTTTCGTTTGGCTGAACTAGTACCTACATTAGCCGACTTTGTATAACGGACTAGGCAATAACGTAGACGCTGACGGACTAGGCGAAGATGTAGACGTTGACGGATGAGGCAATGAAGTTGAAGTTGACGGACGAGGCGATGATGCAAAGGTAGATGTTCCTGAAAAGTAGACAAAATCTTAATATCACAGCTCAATGAATATTTATGATAATTTTAGCATGAAAACACAGGGTAGATTTGATGTCAATATACACATCCAGAAATATGCTTGCTCGGTTCGAGAGATTTAGGTGTCACATATATGTATATACTTGCATATCTATTTATACTTTTGCATACAAATGTATGCAATGTATACTTATGCCATAGGCATTTTCTACCAGTCAACCATTGAGTGATGCAGAGACGATTTGTGCTAGGTGCAATGAAGTTATCATAAAAGATACATAAGTATCACATTATGAAACAGATACCCAGATACATGTGATATTGTAGGAATCAGTACTTAACCAACCAAACACATTGGTCCGAGTAATAGACCCAGGTCTGAGCAATCGTGGCACTCAGTGTCTGTGCGATGGATCCTTTGATTAATTATAAGGATTGATCAGGTAAGGAGGGCAACTGTATCATATAAGTACTTCTAGTAAATTAATTTATATAAAAACAACAAACATTCAAATATTGTCGGAATGCTACCTGGTTTCAATGTTGTTCTACTGAATGTTTGTCGAAACATTATGTATATGTTTTAGGAGTCAAGTTTATAGTTTCCATATTCTCAAGCCAAACTTTTCTCTCCTCAAAGTCCTTTGGAAATCTGGAAAAAATATAGATTAAGTAACATAATTTACAATGAAGGTTTGAACATTTCATATCCATTAGCATCGTGACCATGATCATTGATCTTGACTACACAAGTTATATCAATATCACGGAAAAAAATGTGTTAAATTAACTATCGATAATGAAAATATCGATATGATGCAACCACTGACGGTTCTAGCTGAAACTTGTAAATAAAAAGAGTGGAAATGGCAATACGCAAGCAGCGTCATGCCAAATGAAGAAAAAAAAAAAAAAAAAAAAATAAAAAGATTCTTTAGTAATACGTATAATTGCATTAATGTTTCTTTAGAATAAAACATGATAAAAGAAGTAAGAAGACAGGATTATTACGAGTAAAGTTTCTGATATGTAAAAATATGACTAAATAAATTATTACAAACAACAAACCTGTGGAATGATATTTCACTGCTTTTTTATAGCGTCGCTTACAATATACACATGACCTCATTCTTGATAACTTTTATATAATGCTTATAACAATCACAACATAAAATTCTAACCAAATATTTAAAAATGCAAAATTACTTTACTGTAAACAAACACTTCTCTCGCAGCCATTTACAATATACGTCAAAATTAGTTCTGTGGACACACGCTAGTGGCGCTTCAAATAGGCACAAAATAATAGCTGTCAAACTTACGGAACAGCTAGTCCAGTGGTAATTATAGAGGTCAGTGATATGAACAGAATAAATATTGCCAGGAGAAATATCGATCGGTAGAGGAGAACTATAGTTCTCGGATTGTTCGGCCAACTTCGAATGGAATTCATGTGCCTTTAGCTGAAGTTTCCTGTAATGCAGTACAAATACAACATCGGTGTAAGAGAGTTATAGTTTCATAGTTTCACGCTAGTGATATTAGTGATATTACATACATATACAAGCAATAAGTTAAATGTACACTAGTTTACAAGGCAGCAGTACGTCATCGCGCAAACCGTAAAAATGAATGCAGTAAATCATTTATATAGTACAGTAAAGTTGTTAGTTAAAGAAAATCATCTCATGAAAATAGTTTCGATTATTTTCAATCATGCCTTTTCTTCTTATGATAATTACCTGAATAATTGTAAATTCATCAACTGTGCCGAAGATATTATTTTATTTAAATATCAATAGCGAACGGATTACTGATTCAGTTTGAGGTTAACCTCGCCCAACTTTGCTGGGTCCTAGTTTGGCTCCCTGGGGCACGCCAATCAGTTTTCTGGTACCCCTAGGGGAGTGTTTTGTTAAGTAACAAGATTACATGCAGAATATTGATCAGTAGGTCGATGTATGATATTTAAACATCGATTATAATATAAAGATCAACAAACAACAAACTAATTGTCTTGTTCAACAAACTAAGTTTTGCCTATTATGTTCAGTATGCTTATTTATGTATGTATAATTTTGGTTATGTATGTATCAGTGCATCTATTTTAGTGTATTAATTAAAAATAAATTTCAAATAATTGTGTCCCATTTATATTTCAGGAGAATATCTGTCCATTCATTGGTTGCCTGGAAGAGATTGCATTAGCGATAAGGCCGCTCATTGTATATTTTGATATGTTGAATGTGTTTTAAATCAATTTATGTTTTGGTGTACAATAAAGTATATATAAATGTGTATATAACACAGATATATACATGACGACGTCAGCATCGGCGGAGCGATGGGGTCGTCACCTTGGTGTAGTCGTAAGGCCTCCATTTCGTAGATGAAGTTTTGAATTAAAGCACAAACTGTAAATATACACTCCAATCTTGGCAATAACAATTTAAATAAGCAAAACGGCAGTTTCGCCCCGGAGAAGCGCTCTGGTCTGCGCCTCAAAGCGAAGAGACCGTTTGACAATCCCCACATTCCAAAACGCCTCTGTCCACGTGCTGCCATTACAAAATAACGTCATAGCGTTTTCCCCACTACTACTTAAATCAATTTAGCAACTTTTATTAATACCGCAGGGTAATTACGTAACACACTATCAGTAGCAATAGCTTTCATTTGACAGTTCAACAACATTCAGTGCGTTATTTACGTTGTTGAGCAGACACATTTTTCAAACATATGGAGCAGTGGATTAGCAATTTGCCTGAAAATGATTCTAATTTATAGTAATAGATTGTGACTCAATTGTGTGCTGGTCAATTGTCTATTGTCATAAGGTTCGTAAAGCACTGTTTGGAAAATTGTAGGTATCTGTCAAGGGCTGTAAAAATACTGCATTCATCATCTGATCAATTTTTGTTGCTTACCCTTTTCATTCCATGGCTCACACATTATAAATCTCATTGAATAATGACGAGTAGGAAGACATGGAGGAGGGGCACTTGACCGATGTCAAAATATAATTGGATTGTTGGGATTTTCCTAGAGCCAGCCAGAACTTCAAAGAGAAAAAAATGGGGTCGGTGTATTGAAATCGCTTTAGGTGGCGAGAAATCGTGAGGCAAATCAAATCAGTCATGAGGAGCTCGCCCGCTCTGACTGGAGTACTACGAAGATGATGCATGACTTAACTTAGATAATATGGCACATTAGATGACTCCAAACTCACAGCATTTTTAGAAACTATTTAGGACCTTTTGAATTGCCAAGGCGTCGATCTTTCGAGAAAAATCAAGCTTAACTTATCACGGTGCCATTTTCAAAGAATCGATCGACTGCATGCCCTCCAGGCTAATTGCGTAACACACAACCAGTAGCGACGGGTTTCATTTTGACAGATCAACAACGTTCATTGCGTTATTTATGTTGTTGAGAGACACAATTTTAGAACCTACGGAGAAATGGATTAGCAATATGTTTCAAAATCATTCCAATTCATTCTTCTT
Source organism: Sesamia inferens (assembly GCA_037179545.1). NCBI lineage: Eukaryota > Metazoa > Arthropoda > Insecta > Lepidoptera > Noctuidae > Sesamia > Sesamia inferens. The sequence continues at coordinate 30,868,027 of CM073922.1, read as the reverse complement.
CTTCTTCTTTTTTAAGATTGGTTTATTGAGATTCAACCTCAACTCTTGATCAATGGCCTCTGTGGAATAGATACCACAATTTTGCCAATAACACATGTAACACATTATAAAATGCTATCTGAACTCCACAACCCAGTTACTGGGTAATACAATACCGCTTGGTAAGACTTGCTTGGACATTTGGACTTCTAACGACCAGTTACAACTGTGAAAGATCTGCGAATGGCAGCCGGGATCAACAGATTAACGTGCTTTCCGAGGCACGGAGGGTTCTCAGTATGTAAAGATAGTCACCCATTTCCAGACCAACCGCGGCAAGCATAGCTTAACCTGCAGGGTAATTGCGTAACACACTAGAAGTAGATTGCTACTTCTAGTGTGTTAACACACACTTCATCATCATTCATTGCGTTATTTACGTTGTTTTTTTTTTTAATAATAGGGTAGTTGCCTAAAAAATACTAATTAGTCCGTCAGTCAGATTTCCAAAAAATACTAGACATGTATTTTTTCTTTCTTCATATAAACCAAAAATGAAGCCGACACAGTGCGTTGAAAACTCGTGTGACGTCACTGCACGCTAAACTTTTTAGCGACCAGTGATGTCACCAGCCACCACTCCTGATCTTTGATGCCTTTTATATTTGTCAATTTTTATTCATTTGATAAAACAAAATATACGTACATATCCAATATTTTTCTATGATCTGAACGACGGACTAAATAGATTAATTTTTTTTTTTTACCCAGGAAACATTCCTATTATAAACTAATGCAGAGCAGTGATGCAATCGTCGATAGTAAAGCGTGCTAGTTTATTAAGCCTATCCACTTAAAAAAACTTAGTGAAGAGGAAGGAAGATAGCAGTTGAGCGAGGTGATGCAATGTTAAATCCAAAAACACGACCAACGATGTTACGCCAGAGGGAGATTTTTCCGGAGACAGTCAATGACCAAACTCCCGACTCCAAATGTTGTTGATACATCGTACCCGATACACACAGCAACACAGCTGCTCAGACCAGTTTTCCGTACAGCTTCACGAGAAATGATCACGACAAATCGCTTGGTGCAAGAGTTGGTCTGGTGCGTGGTAACTTCTGCCGGCAGCCAATGTTATGACCTACCACCAGGACACGTTTGTCGAACTTATGTAGCAAAGGGTTAGCAATATGCTTCAAAATTATTAAAATTGATAGTAGTAATATGTTGGGAAATAGGGTATTTGACTAAAAAAAACTAATTAGTCCGTCAGTCAGATTTTCAAAAAATACTAGACACGTATTTTTCCTTTTTTCATATAACCAAATAATGAAGACGACACAGTGCGCTGAAAACTCGTGTGACGTCACTGCACGCTACACTTTTTAGCGACCAGTGACGTCACCAGCCACCACTCCTGATCTTTGATGGCTTTTATATTTGTAAATTTTTATTGATTTGATAAAACCAAATTTTTTTTTTGAAATCTGACTGTCGGACTAATTAGTTTTTTTTAGTCAAATATCCTATTAGGGTGCTGATCGACCAACCAATGCAGCTGTTATTTTGCCACAAGCCCCTAAAATTTTAAAAAAGAAAATCATAATTTTGTTCACACCTAAAAATACTCAAAGCTCATACTTACTAATTGTGCATCTATTACGGGTACAATAATATCCAGTACAACATTGATCACTCAAGTGTACATATGATACATTGCCTCCCACGGAAACAATACGCCGATCAAGTTTTGCTGCATTCAATTGATTGAGGATGTAATCAATTTAATTGATACCAAGCCAATTACATTGATTACGAAGAAATTGCGTGCGTGCGGAAGCTTTGAAAAATAGATCCGATTTACTGGTGATCTGGTATGGTCTGTTCAAAAATTATTTAATGAAGGTGTAAACAAACCCTGGTTGGATTAAATTGTGACGCCATCACTCACTAAAGGTAATTCGTAATACATTCGTGTTCGTATTAGAAGGTTGCTATTGTTTGAATATTTATAACGATTATTGAAAAATCATGTAAAAATAACCATTTTGCATTATCAGTTAAAGTAAGTTCTCACTGTTAGGACTCAGGACCACCTCTCTATGGTTTGGACTGTAATCAACCAAGCTGACACCCGTGCAGGTGGCTAAATATCACATGTCATTGATTATTTGATTATTTATTTTGTACGGAGGATGGGTCTGAGCAGTTCTGTTGCGATGTGTGCCGGGTACGATCCGTCAAATGTTGTTGTGTCGGGAGTTTGGTCGTGGAGGGTCTCCAGATCAGTCTCCCTCGTTTAACATTGCATCATCTTGCTCAACTGCCGTCTTCCTTCCTATTCACTAAGTTTTTTAAGTGAATAGGCTTAATAAACTAGCGCGCTTTACCATCAAAGATTGCATCACTGCTTACCATTGGGATTGCAGTCAAGCTCTAGTTTATAAATATTTAAAAAGAATGTGATGTTTTCCTTCGTTGTTTTGAAAGTAATTGTGATAAAATGAATCACACAAAGTAAAGCGCATTCTATGGTTAGAGCTCCCGACCTTACGGCTGCTGCCTCGAATCTTGCGGGCAGCGGGGCGGCGGCGGCAGCGGCCCGGGAGTCGAGCGGACATCGAAGACCCGTTCTCTCTTCTTGATTCAAATTTATTCCTAACGCTCGATCACCGCTCGCTGCCCACCCGCTGCCCGCAAGATTCGAGCGCGAGAAGTACACCGCTCGCTGGCCGCCACCGCCCCGCTGCCGCGCCGCTGTTTTCGAGAACCGGTCCGTGTGATTTTCCCCCTTATTCATAAACTCTGCTTAAAGTTAACTAGTGATTAGCGATTTTTTAAACATACATTTTAGACGCTTGCACGTCACTTAACTTTAATAATCAATTATGAATAAACCCCTTAAACACTGTGGTGTTTATCCATAAAGGACGATTTAAGTTAAGTGACGTTAAAATGTCAAAAATGTATAATTAAAGAATCGCTAATCACTAGTTAAGTTTAAGCAGTTTTTATGAATAAGGGGGTTTATGCATAAGATCTTGCCGCTCACTCGCCGCCGCCGCCGCCGCCCCGCTGCCCGCAAAATTCGAGGCAGAGACCTACAACTCGTAAGTCTGGTTCACTGTGACGAGAAACGAAAAAAATTCCTTCAGGTATTTGAAACAAAGAATTTCGGGTTTCGGTTTAAGTATTCGGAAAATCACGGTCCCTTTGATCCTTTTGTTTACAGTTTCGTTAGATATTTTGGGACAGACTATAACTATTATGGCAACGCTATTCTGCTATTGAACGAATATTGCTGTTACTACAAAAATGATTAATTAAGTTAATGCGTTGGTTGTGCGGCTGAAAAATACATGGATTATCATGTCAGTCACGAAATGGACGCGTCGTGAGTTAGTTTAATATATTTTTATGGATGTATTATGTAATATATTTTGAATATTGTCGCATATCACGTGCGCTAAGGTGTAGGTAACAGCTTTATACAGTATGTTAAGAAAACCCTGTCCGACCCATAAGGATAATAAAGGTTAGGTAAACACATGACCAAATATAATATAAAATTTTATGTAATCTTCATAGTACCAATACAAATGAGTTTTGAAATAATCTTTTTTTCCCGCGAATTAATTCCAACTTCCCCGAAATTCGGTAATTTTAAAAAAACTGACAACGTCGGTATTATTATGAGCGAATAGCGATGCGACCACGTGCCGCGTGCCTTGCCGCCCGCCGCCCGCGGAAGGGTGGTTGACGCATATTTATTAAGTTACCTTTTTTTGCGAAATATTTTTTTTTTTGGGGAGATTTTTTTTTAAGTTTAGCCCGGTTTTGTATGCATTAGTAGAATCAGTTATCGATACCTAACAACACCTTCACGGGTCGGACAGGGTTTTCTTAACATACTGTATAAAAATCGATCTTTGTATTAATTTCCTTATAAATATTTTAATAGCTAATACATGGAAAATAGAACAACACCCTTACATAACATAATCAGCCAATAATGTTCCCACTGTTGGGACACAGGCCTCCGCTCAGTGAGAAGGAGTGGGCCGTAATCTACCACGCTGGCCCAGCAATATGGGTGTTGATAACAACACCCATGTGGTATATTAATAAACTGCAAGCGATTATCAGTCTAAATTATCAACTATAGCAACTACATAAAGACTAGAATACTTTGCTGTTAGGCCTCACATACTAAAGTATCGCAAAATTCTAGTTCTACATAGTTTTACCATAAAGTTTAATAGAGTTCTATACTTCATGGACGCTACGGTTTACGAGTACAAAGAGAAATTCTAGTACCTAAGAAAGCTATTCAAAATACACCCATATTTTAACTAAAGCTTTGATAATAGCGTGCAACAAGAAATATTACACGTAATACGGCGCTGTGAGGAAATGTTATCAGGTTTTTCTTATGTATAAAAACGTTAAGTTAACCACCCAAGCGCCTGCATGTACGATGATGGCAATTTTTCACTCGCTAGCGTTATTGCGTTTTGCATGTTTTATCCAGCAGGCTCTTTACGCTCTTTTGACTTCGTAATAGGTAAATTCAATTTTAATAAATTATGTAAACATGGTTGCAGTTAGACAAAATTTGAAGTAGGTAAAACTTAAATATTCATATTTTGCTTATCACGTAGAGTGACTAATGAGCAAAAGATTTTCAGCAAAAACTCTTTTCAGATCAAACGGATGTTTGATGTTAATAACGATAGGTCTCTTTGTGAGTCTGTGTTAGTAGGTCGAAGGACATTTCCCAATAGTTATTGATTTTGGCATAACAATACATAATGACCAAGGTTTTGAGAACCAGTTTGAATACCTTCGCTTTGGGCCGCTTTTAACAGCTTTTATGCTTTTATTTTTTGAAAAGGTTTTGTTAAAAATTTAAGCTTTTGATATCCTTTCAATGGCCAGCTTTTACATAGAGAGACATGAATTTGTATATTGGTTAATAGGCGCTTTCTCTTTTCATGGGAGTTAAATTTGATGAAATGTGAGTGGGGTAGTAAGTAGGTATGTCTTTGTCTTGTCTATCTTTTGCCTCACCCTATAGGGAAACGGGCGTAATGTTATTGTGTTAATTTCTGGTGTTCATCTGCATCCAGTTTTGTTGATTGTGTCGTTGAAAGGCTGTCTAAAAGGATTGAGAAACAATTCTTTTAGTAAGTAGTCTTCTTACTCACACACATACAGGTACAGACGACAGCACGTCAAGCTACTACAAACAGTCAGATTTCTTTATTAGATTTTCAACTTTATCTCTAAAACATTAAGGCTCAAGATTGATTGGGAATATTTGACAGTTTCGGGTAGCTTGACCGGCACTCTTTGCGAAACACACTATTACTGTCAGTTGGAATCATTTGGAAGCTTATTGCTGTTCCATTACTCCTTTTGTTCTAATATGTGTCTGTTCAACAACGTAAATAACCTGTAAACTATATTCTTTTAAACTTGTTCCTTTGCCTTTGTGTCAATAATCTACATCGAACTGTGAATTTGAACAGTCCGCACATCACTTCTTGTGGGAGCGTATTCTTTGGCAGTTTTTTTTTTTTTAACAATTATAAACTAGCGCTTGACCGCAATCTCGCCTGATGGTAAGCAGTTATGTGATCGTTGATGGTAAAGCGCGCTAGTTTATTAAGAGCCTATCCACTCAGAAAAACTGAGCGAATAGGAAGGAAGACGGCAGTTGAGCGAGATGATGCAATGTTAAACCCAACAACACGACCAACGATGCTGCGCCAAAGGGAAATTGATCTGAAGACCCTCCACGACCAAACTCCCAACACAACAACATTAGGCGCATCGTACCCGGCACACATCGCAACACAACTGCTCAGACCCGTCCTATGTACGGCTTCACCAGACATCACGCCGGAACACGACAAATCGCTTGGCGGCAAAGCTTTGTCTGGTGGGTGGTAACTTCTGCCGGCGGCCGATGTTATGAATGAACGCAATATTATGTTGGATAGCGTACAGGTTACTTCCGGAGTCGTTTATTATACGGACCTTGTAGAAACTAGAACCAATTTCCGTGCTTTTGCCATACTTATTATTGGAATCAATTGTAACAGCACATACCTACTTAGGACCCATTAAGTTAATCAAATTTTATTCTGTGGTGCTTGGCAATTTGGGCTTCTCCCAGTTGCAATAATGCCCCTTTGTGCCTATTGGCCTAGTTCTGTTCTGTCTCCTGCTTGTTATGGAGGGAAGTGGAAAAAATATCTTTTTTTTACTCCTCCGCTATTCTTTTCTGATTAATGTCGTTGAGGGACCCAAGACAGTTGAATCGTTTCTCCGGGACTCGTCGAGCTTCACTGCTCGGCGTTTTTCTGGTGGTCTCTACTGTTGATTCTGGCTTTCAGGAGTTACAGTGGTCTATTTGTACCAATAAAAAAGAAATAACGTAAAAAAAGCAATGAATGTTGTTAACTGTCAAAGTTAACCCCATTACTACTGATAATATGTTACGCAATTACCCTGCAGCTGTCGTTCATACATTCAAACAACGATTGTACAGTCTACTCATTAAAATCTTTTTTTACAAATTGTAAGTTTAGTACAAAATAAATGTCATTCGAGCACAGACGTAGCGAGATTTGTTTTTTTTAATTAATTCACCAAACAATAAGATATAGACCTTATTGCCGTGAACAAAGGCACGTATTGTTTATTTTTTTTGGGCCAGTCAGTGCGGGCGTGTTAGACTTTATCTGCCTAAAATCTATCTGTGTTCTTTTATTTGCCTGTGCCAGTAGCCGCCCTATCTTTTTCGATCAACCCGCGACCCTGGCAGGCATTGGTCCTAGCCGCATCACTGTGTGCCGACATCTCTTGAGGCCTCTAGGGGGTAAGCTACCCATTGCTCGCCGTCATCAAGCTTATGAGGGACGTCGGGATGCCTCCTGCGCTCCGCCTCCTCATTATTCCTTCGCAGAAGAAGATAACGCCCTCACAAGCCCTCTCACTCCGTACCATAGCCTGGACCAGGGCCGGACATGAGAGATCCCCGTCACAAGAAGGACAGGACGATACCGGACGAACCCGGGCAAAACTTCAATGTGTATTCCACCGTATCCTCAAGGCGTTCCACTCATTGGTGACATCCTGGCGTTGCTTCCAGCCTTATCCTTAACAGGATCCTTATCCTGAAACAAGAATATGAATATGAATAACTGCTTTAGACGGAAGGTGACGGTTCCGTACCGCCTCTCCAGCCAAAGCTGCGTATTGCTATGTCATATGTCATAAAAACCATCTCGTTTTCATCTGCCAGACTGTTCCTATGTTGGGTTCGACATCTAGTCTAACCGGAATTATTTAATTACCAGTATTTTACATGGAGCAGCTGCCAATCTGATCCCCACATCCAATTACTGGGTAATAAAAGAAAAGAAAAAAAAAGGAAAGGTAAGGCTGGTTGTAAACATTTTCGCCTACTAGGGCCCTAGTCTGCTATTTTTATTTTGTCATTCCATGGGCCCCATACGGCGAAGGTTCAGAGTCACACAAAGGGCAATGAAAAGAGTTTTGCTCGGAGTTTCTCTGCGTGATTGAATCAGGAATGAGGAGATTCGCAGAATCCGCTTTTCGGGTCGATAAAATTAAGTGGCAGTGGGAAGGGCACATTGCTCGTAGAATCCGATGGGGCAGTAAGGTTCCGGAGTGGCGGCCACGTGCCGAAAGACGCAGCGTAGGAGGCCCCCAACAAGGTGGACCTATGACCTGGTGAAGGTCGCGGGAAGCCGATGGATGCGGGCAGCACAAGACCGGTCATCGTAGAAAGCCTTCGGGAGGCCTTTGTCCAGCAGTGGGCCTCTATAGACTGGAAAAGATTGTTATTGTACTAAAAGTTCGCAATCTAATAAATTCATAACCAATGATTTTCCTAATGAAGTGGCAATAGAATGATATTGCAGTATTGTCATTATTATAAAAAAACCTTAGTAGAAAAGATTTTCTAAAAACTACTCTACTTGAACATTTATTAATATGCAGTGGAATGTTAGTGGTTAACTACTGGAAAGTCAAAATGACGCCATTTTCTTAGTAGATGACGAAACTTTTCAAAATCGTTCATCATGAGATCACTGATCGCCCATTCTGACACTATCGTAATAGAAGGCTAGGGCCCTTGATTACCCGTAACGACTGTCAAAGATCTATGAATTAGGGTTGTAACGGAGGCCTTGTTAGCGGAGGTGGAGGCGGAGGCGGAGGTTAAAGTAGATATAGAATATATTGAAATTTATGGTTAATCAAAACAATTTTTTTATTTTAAATTCATACGTTAATTATAGTACCTACACTTAGTAAAAAAATAGCTTCTAGTAATAAAAACTAAAGTGAAACAAATAGTGTTTGCCGCATTTCCGTCTTATTTTATAAATACGTAATTAAACCTCCCACCACGACTTAGGTCGTGGTGGCCTAGTGGTTAAAACATCAGCCTATCAAGTATGAGTGCGCGGGTTCGATTCCAGGTCAGGCAAGTACCAACTTTCTAAAGTTATATGTACTTTCTAAGTATATCTTGGACACCAATGACTGAAGGTGAAGGAAAACATCTTGAGGAAACCTGGACTTTAAGTCTGAAATCGCTAACCCGCATTGAGCAAGCGTGGTGATTATGCTCAATCCTTCTCTGTATGAGAGGAGACCTGTGCCCAGTAGTGGGAGGATAAACAGGTTGATGACGAATGAAACCTCCGTTATAACTCCACAAAAACGTAACGGAAGCGGGGGTGAAGCTCCGTTACAACCCTACTTTGAATGTTAGCCGGGACCAACAGCTTAACGTGCATTCCGAGACACGGAAGGGTGTCGTATGTAAAGATTAACCATACACAGATCAATCGTGGCAAGCGTTGCCTACCTTGATCGATCGACCAGTTCATGAACTGCTGTGCTGTTCTTACATCATCATCATCTCAGCGTTAATCCCAGTCGCATCCAAAGTTTTTTCAGCTTTAGAGTCTGGGGTCCGCTTTACCAGTCTAACTGTTGATTTTGGCTGAACTTCGATATTTTCCGTGAAAGCGACAGCCGTCTGACCTCCACAACTCGAAGGCGATATCTAAGCATTACAGTTAGACCAATAGTTGGACTTTTGAAAGCTCCAACAACCCAAATCAAACCACATCAAATCAAATTATTTATTTGCTAGAATGCAGGTATACAAATATGGTTGTCAGAAATTAAAGTGGAGCTATACGTTCTGTCCAAGATGGGACATGCAAAATTTAAATTATTATTATTATTTTTTTCTTTATTTATTTTTAGGAACTTTTATACAATTATTGTACATGCCAGTCTCATCAGACCTTATAATTAATAATATTATAAAAAATCAACATTAAAAATCCTACTTTGTAACGCAAAACGCAACAACACAAACTTAATTAATTTATAAGCAGCTCCAGAGGTTGGTGTCGACAAAAGATGGTGGTACATACAAACATCGTTTACATTTAAATTTAGCTCTCTAACTAGATCCTCTCTAGCGGACTGAAATCTGACACACTCCGTCAGCAAATGTACGACATCTTCCACAGTGCCACACACCTCACAATTTGGTGAATTAATTTTTTTCATTAAAAAAACAAAATTATTCAGCGGCATGTGTCCAGATCTCAGTCTGTGAGCTACAACTATAAATTCCCTGGTTAGCCTAGTGTTATTAAACCACGGTATATGAGGAGGTTCCAAAACTATAGACCTGTACCATATCCCTTTATCTTTCGATCTTTGATTAAAATACTCTTTCCAAACTTCATGACATATATGTTTATACCTAGGCAATATTTCTATATAATTAGTTCCAAAATTTTTTTCCCTTCCACCAACAATACCCAACTTCGCTAAACGGTCAGCCTCCTCATTACCCTTAATACCTACATGTGAGGGAACCCATTGCAACTTCAGATCCATACCTCTTAAAGATAAAAATTTAAATTATGTCAATATGAAGCTACAGAAAAATCAATAAATCAAAGCTACAGAAAAAGAACAATAATCATTAACCAGATAAAAAAACACAATACTTAAATCCAAAAAAAAACGTCGATTCGGTCACAATAAGGTCAAAAAGCAATTAATGTCAAAGTTAAATTAATAAAAGGTCAAATATAATTAAATGTCACGTCAATAAAGATAGAATACATAATTATGTCAGTAAGATTTTTTTTAAATCCTTTTAATGGTTGTTCTTAAGGTATCTTATTGTATACGCTTGGCCCCAAACACATAACGCTTTTTTTTAACAGTGTGGGGTCCACCTGTATGCAACAAATTTTGATATTGAGATCTCATACAATTTGTCCTCTTTCGTGTCTCGTATACCGATGGGAACAAATGAGGGTTAGTTTTCAAGAAAATGGCTATTTCTAGAATGTATAGACATGGAAAGGTTAATAATTTATGCGATTAAACCCATAACGACTGCCATTAAATGTTCGCATGGCAACGGGGACCAACGGCTTAACGTGCTTTCCGAGGCACGACCAGACCAGTGCCAACATTGATATTCATGCATACAAATATTTGCACGAAAAATTTGATCGAACCCGCGCTACGCCACGAAGGCTGTCCTGTTGTGTTGATGTTACAATAGAGGGCTAATTAAAAACATCTATGTACCTTCTAAATGTATCTTTTACCTTATGACTCCACTGAAAAGACTCAAACTCAAGTAACTAAGGTCGATCTTCAACGCAACCCCTTTACATTGTTTCTCAACATATTATAATCCCTCAGGTATTTTATATCCCTTATAAATATTAACCATCACTGCTCACATTTCTAATGTAATGTGGAAACTCGGCTGCCGGGGTCGCCTCGACCAAGACACTCAGTCTGATGGGGCTTTGTACTTATATTATTTACCCCTGTCTTTCTTATTTTTATTAATATTGTCGTTCGGAGGGTTTGAGTAGGGTGGCTCTCATATTGTTTTCGTATTTATTACAATTGTTGTTTTTTTTTTGTTTTCGTAAATATGTTATAAACTTTTGATGAAATGAGATGAGATTTTTGCAATGAGATTATTCCATTCAAAGTTACGTTGAAGAGAAATAACCGGACAAGTGTGAGTAGAGGTCCCGCTCTGATGGTTCCGTCTCAAAGATGAGCGGACGCGCTACAGTCGTTTAACGTACATAAATCGATTTACAACTGAAGGAAAAACTTAAGTACTTATGTAGCTGAAAAAGTGTTCTCGCATCACAATGTTAACCGTGAAGGCTGAGTCTTCAAGTTCAAAAGTAAGTGAAATCGTAAAGACAATTATATCTTTTAATGTGATCAAACTACAAATGACGTGTGACGTGTGTGTGACTCATGTGATCAGATGTAATCATATCTGAAAAAACAGTAATTTGTATTTTTTCCGCAATCCCGCCTGATGGTAAGCAGTGATGCGATCGTTGATGGTAAAGCGCGCTGTTTATTAAGAGCCTATTCACTCTAGCCTTGAAAATACTCCAATTGTAGTTTGACAGAAACACCGTCGCAGACAAATTGTTCCACTCCCTCGATGTACGCGGTATAAAAGAGGAAGCGAAACGCTTCGTCCGGATCGCTGTGGTGTCAACAACGTAAGGGTGGAAACTCGCCGTACGACGGATCGTCCGATGGTGGAACGAGCATTAAAATGTATCGCATAAGGATTAAATTTTTTTAAATTTGCATTGAAGCTAACTTTTTTGAGGTTCACTAGAATGTAGATTGGTTATTAATTTCAACTTGACACCTCTACGCATTCGGGAAGTGATCCTGTCAGGGATTCTATTCTTTCTTTTGAAGCACGGAACTCTAAAATGGAAATGTTCCAGGAATATATTAATAAACAGAAAAAGTAACATTTCAATATTTTATTCCATTTACAGAAAGTGAGTTTGAGTCAACATTTGCAAAAATAATGTTTATTTTGAGATGTACTCAGACTACAAACAACATTTCTATCAAATAAACATACTTTTCCAGATAAATACATATATCTATGTACTAAATGGTCTACCCAATATACCTATTAGTTGAAAGTTAATATCTTTTTAGCCTAGACGTTTTCTTCTTTTTTTTAATAATTATACACTAGTGCTTGACTGCAATCCCACCTGATGGTAAGCAGTGATGCAATCGTTGATGATAAAGCGCGCTAGTTTATTAAGAGCCTATTCACTCAGAAAAACTGAGCGAATAGGAAGGAAGACGGCAGTTGAGCGAGGTGATGCAATGTTAAACCCAACAACACTACCAACGATGCTGCGCCAGAGGGAGATTGATCTGAAGACCCTCCACGACCAAACTCCCAACACAATAACATTTGGTGCATCGTACCCGGCACACATCGCAACACAACTGCTCAGACCTGTCCACCTTACGGCTTCACCAGACATCATGCCGGAACACGACGAATCGCTTGGTGGCAAGACTTTGAATGAAGTAAAGTTAATCGTAGTTCGAAATATTTACAACCTTGATCCTAGATATTCTCTTAGAGAAAAATTCAAAGAGGTGAAAATTCTGACTGTAGCTTCACAATATACACTTCTGGAGACATCTATTGGCCCACCTTAGAGTTTAGGTTTCGATGGCCCCTACCGAAATATGATTGCTAGATTGAACAAAAACTATTGATGCAGTTTTAAACCTGATACATTTTACCATCTTTTTCGATCGTATTGTTTTAAATTTGAATTCAGAATACCATATGACATGGAGCTACGCCTAAAAAGTCGAATATGCGCCTTGTTAAAGGCAATTGATTTTTTAATAAAAACATGTTTTATCAAATAAAGGTTTAATTTAATAACGCGTGTTGCCTCCATGGGCATCTACCACAGCTCTCATACGATTATACATAGAGTTTATCAACCGCTCTATAAAATTTTGAGGAATCATCTCCCATTCCTCTTCTATGGCAGTTTTCAACTGCAGTTTTTTCCTGCATCGTCTGGGCAACTGGCTGACGTAAAGCTCGTCACGTCTATTTAATTAATTATAATTGTCAGATCGGTATATTCCATCCATTTTAGTCACTTAAAATTGCATCTACCAATAATCATTGTTATATCGACTATTATCCTTTTGGTAAACAATTTTTTGACAGATAGAGTTACTGATAAAGATGTCAGCAATACACAATACATTATTAGGTACAATATTTCATCGTTGTTGTGTTTTCTTGTGTTCATTAGATACTGTACCTACATAGTATTGTATAAAGTCACGTGTTTTTTATTTTTTTTAATAAAGAGACAGCTGTGTTGCTGGGGAGTTTGTTCCGCCACTTCTTCTTCCCAGCGAAAGCACTAGAAAGTGTCGAAGGGCGGGCGGGGATGACAGTCTTATGTAATACTAGCGGCCACCAGCGACTTCGTTCGCGTGGAGTAAGTTATGCTCCGCTCCTATTGGTTACAGCTTGATGTTATATAGTTAAAGCCTTCCTGGATTAATGGGCTATACAATGCAAAAATAATTTTTCAAATCGGAGCAGTAATTCCTGAGATTAGCACGTTCAAACGCGTACAAACAAACTCTTCGCCTTTATATATTAGTATAGAAATAGATTGACGTTCAAAAAGTGCTGATTCTCAGCCTAATGAATTGAATAAATGACTTATGATTTTGATTGATTGATACATGTATGGCATTATAATGTCTTTCAGAACCCATAAATTACATAACATTTATAATTATAAATAATAAGGCAATTAATGTATTTATTTAATTACGCATTTCAAAGTTAACTTTTACGTAATCTGCTATACAGTATGTTTAGAAAACCCTGTCCGACCCATAAGGATAATAAAGGTTAGGTAAACACATGACCAAATATAATATAAAATTTTACGTAATCATCATAGTACCAATACACATGAATTTTGAAACAATCTTTTTTTCCCGTGAATGAATTCCAACTTCCCCGAAATTTGGTAATTTTTAAAAAAGTGTCAACACCGGTATGAGCGAATACCGATGCGACCACGTGCCGCGTGTCCTGCCGCCCGCTGCCCGCGGAAGGGTGCTTAACGCACATTTATTAAGTTACCTCTTTTTGCAAAATAATATTTATTTTTTCAGGGGGATTTTCTTTAAAGTTTAGCCCGGTTTTGTATCCATTAGTAGAATCAGTTATTGATACCTAACAATACATTTACGGGTCGGACAGGGTTTTCTTTACATATTGTATATACTCGTACGTTCTAAGACAGCTGTCAAAAAATGGCTAACGTAGTGGACAAAGTATAGTCCAGTTTAGGACTAAATTGAGACACTTTTAGTAAAGCAAAGTTTGAAAACATTTCAACGTAAGTAATAACCGAATCTCTAGAAAATCTGTCTTTAATCTGTTTACTGAAAGTTAACGCTAAAAGCTTTGAGACTTCAAATAACGTCTTTAGTTTGTAATTAAAGCTTCGGATTGCTTGTTAATAAAGTACTTATTTGAAACGTTAGGAATTAGCTGTTTTATACATCGCAACACAACTGCTCAGACCCTTCCTCCGTACGGCTTCACCAGACATCATGCCGGAACACGACGAATAGCTTGGTGTTTTGCACTTAGTATGTGTAGCATATTAATACATGAAACTACACTACCGCTATTTATCGGGATCATTTTGAAGCATAATGCTAATCCATTGCTCGATATGTTCGAATAATGTGTCTTTTCAACAACGTAAATAGCGAAATTAATATTGCTGAACTATCAAAATGAAACCCAACAATTACTCGGCTGCACTGGGCCCACGTTGTAAGTTACTGCCCCCTCCCACTCATAGATAGGAGACCTTTATGTCAGCAGTAGGAATATCAAGGTGAAAGGGAATATTTAGGGACTATCTTTAATAATTTTAACCTTCGAAAAGTGCTAATTCTCAGCCCAATTTGAATAAATGATTACTATATAACTAATTTAATATTTAAACGTAACTCCAATAAATAAACTCATCAATCCAAGTCTGTCTCTCCCAACTGGTAGACACTCATTTAAACTCCAATCTGTGTTTCTAAAATTCATCACAGATTATTTAAGAAGCAAAATCATTTAAAACTCCAGTAAATTATGAAATGCTATGCATTAAAACACTGAAAAGCAGAGCCAAGCTTAGCAAAGCCCACATGTCGTTATCATATATACGAAAACATAAATATATATACTTGTTGCATGTACGAAGTTTCAGTCCGTTCTGACTCCCACCAATTTACTATTCACCAGTCGTGCTCCAAGACTTGTGGCGTTCAAACGCGCCTGTCGATTCGTCCGGCGCGGTTCCTCGGTTTGACGGTACACGTTCTATTTAATCTGTATTGTTTCTCAATAATTGTGAATATAAAAAAAAATAGTTATGGTATAATAACTTTTTTTGAGTGTTGTTTGAATTTGGATTTTTTCTTATTGAACTAATGGTGTTTTTTTTATGTTCTTAAACTTTTAAATTCAGAACTTGGTAGGAGATTTGTTTAAATATTTATTATGTAAGTAGTGTGGTTTATTGAATTATTTTATAAGTTTCAGAATCATTGACAATTGACTAATCAGTGTCTAAAATTTATTATATCGTTTTTTCTTCTATTAAAAAACAAATAAATAAGCTTTTATTCAGAATAAGTGTTAGTGTGAAATGCTGTTGTTCAGAATGGCAATAGTGAACTTTTAAATATACTTATCTTAGTGAATAAGTGAAACTTTCAGAGAAAACTTGAAGAAACGTTAATTTCTGCGAACAGGTAAATTATTTTGATTTTATTAGCGTAGTTTAAGGTTTTTAAATTTTTTTTTTCAGGAAATAAGATTTAAATACATTTTTTACTTTATTTCTACCCGCAGTTATAATTAACCAATACGGACTATGTTTTTCGGTACTTAATGTTCACTGTTGTTACTCAGTGTTGATTAAACACTCTTATCTTTTTATCAAATACGAGATAATCCCATTACCGCGTTATGGATGTTCCAAGTCATGATTTCGAGATAAAGTATTATTAGTATTCTGCACCCTAGTCAATTGTACTAGTCATCACAATCTGAATAATTTTGAAAGATATTGGTCATCAATTTCGTCATAAGTTCGAAAAGGATATCAAGCACTTTCCATACATTGTTGGTCAAAAAAAAAAAAAAATTGCTCGGTCAGACCGAGAATTATTTCCAATATCTAGACCATATTAAGACCCTTACAAAATATGCCTTTACCCTGTAGCTGCATATTCTGAGTAGTAATTTAGTTAAATAAAAGATAGAACAATTCTTAAGTCCTTAAACTCTGACATATCTACTGACTTAAGTCTCTATTCTACTCGTATTCTGTTGTAATTGTGCTATCTTACCTGGAAATAATTCTAGGTCTGACCCCACAATTTTTTTTTTTTTGGACCAACAATGCATGGAAATTGCCATAACTACTCAGAATATGCAGCTACATGGTTAAGTCATATTTTTTTTAAGGAAATAATCCTAGGTTTGGGCGCACAATTTTTTTTTTTTTACCAGAATGCCTGATGTCCTTTGTCTGTAATATTTATCTATTTGCATTTACATATGTTATTGTCAACGTAAATAACGAAATAAATGTTATTGAACTGTCAAAAGCAAAGCCATTGATATTGATTTTGTGTTACGCAATGACTACGTTGTTCTGTGTTCTTTTGTACTCTGTTCTTTTCACCTTAAAAGAGCTACTGTAAAGGATTCTTTTTTTAAGTACATAAGTACATTAATCTCGTTCTGGACAGTGATCTCGCCGCCATTTTTGATGACTGCCTTATCTTTTAATGATTGAATAAACTGCTACTTCCGACTGGAGCGAAGTAAAATTGTAATGCAAACAACACCTTCTGAATGTATTTCAACTACCAGGCCTTTTAGAATTGTGACATAGGGGCTTCGTATCGAGAAGTGGGCATTCCACTTATCCCATTGGAATTACCCATCAATGGAAAAAAATCACAAATCCCCATTGTTGGAAACGAAAATTCAAACAACCCAGCATTACAAAATTATTACGAAACCTTTGTTTTATATGGTGATAAATAAATATTGATTATTTTATAACCAAACAGAAGAAATTAAAAATGTCCATGCTGATTCTTGCTTAAGGAGCAAGAATCACCATTAAAAAGTTTTTAATTCAGGACACTTTTAAATAAAACCATAACATTTTATTTTTCTTAATTTTATCTTTGCGCCGCACTAAGAATTACTCCTGTATCTTGGGTGCATGTACAAACATATAATCTCACAAGAAAAATAACCAGATCCGGAATAACTACCTGTCAACCATTCAAATATTTGTTCTATCTGGGGATCGAACTCACGACACACAGCGCAGTAGTAGATCACTCAACCATTGCACCAACCGTGTCGAATGAGCTTGGGTAGAAGCAAACTCATTATACAGTATGTTAAGAAAACCCTGTCCGACCCATAAGGATAATAAAGGTTAGGTAAACACATGACCAAATATAATATAAAATTTTACGTAATCATCATAGTACCAATACAAATGAATTTTGAAATAATCTTTTTTTCCCGCGAATTAAATTCAACTTCCCCGAAATTTGGTAATATTTAAAAAAGTGACAACTTCGGTATTATTATGAGCGAATAGCGATGCGACCACGTGCCGCGTGCCGTGCCGCCCGCCGCCCGTGGAAGGGAGCTTAACGCACATTTATTAGGTTACCTCTTTTTGCGAAATAATATTTATTTTTTTAGGAGGATTTTTTTTAACTTTCTCTCGGTTTTTTATCCATTAGTAGAATCAGTTATCGATACCTAACAACACCTTCACGGGTCGGACAGGGTTTTCTTAACATACTGTATAGTTATCAACATCATAATTTTAGCCGAAATACGGCCGCTGCTGGACTGAGACCTTTCCAAACACTTCCACCGTCCTTCCCGCGTCCAAAGGATGTATTTTCCAGTTTGCCAGTCGCCACCACGGCAGTGAAAACTTAACTGTCACTCTAACTAATAGTGATTCTCACTATTGACAATTCACTCTTAAACTCACTTCAACTAACTTTTCAATGTGAGTTTTATCACAGAATCGATTGGCTGAACTTTCGACACCAATGGCCGTCTGTTCTGCGAGCAATGTACAGACGACAGCAAGTCGAGCTGCCCGAAACTGTCAATTATTCCCAATCAAATTGAGCCTTAAAGCTTTATTTATAAAGTTGAAATTCTAATAAAGAAATTTGACAGATTGAACTTGATGTGCTGTCGTCTGCACCATGCCTACTGCCACTTAAGACATCTCATTATAATGTAATAGTCTCATTCTGAAGCACTAATGATCTTCAAGCTCATTATTTATTGTCTCACACGAAGGACACTCCTCAGCTTTTCATTTGAGGTCAAAGTTAAGCAGGAGTGCTCCAACCTTAAGAATTTCTGCTTCAGTAAACAATGACGGTCGCTGATATTGATTTCAGCTGAAATTTAATGGACCGTAAAGGTCTTATTGAAGTGATCATGTTACTGGCATAATTATAAAGGTTTTACGCTTTTCAATTTGAAATATTTTTTTTATTGAAAAGCATAAAACCTGTTTTAACAGACTTCAAAAAGGAGGAGGTTACTCAGTTCGACCGTATATATGCTTTTTTATGTTTGTTCGCGGATAACTTCGTCGTTTATAAATCGCTTTTGATAATTCTTTTTCTGTTGGAAAGAAGACATTCCCAAGGTTCCATGAAAAGGACAACAGGGTTTGATAGTGGAAGACCAGAGAAATAAAGGGGAACTTTCAAAAATCGTAGGGGCAAGCTGTGCGTTTGTAAGTTGTTTTCATTAAGTATTTTAGCGTTAGCATCCAGTCTGACCGGATGCAGCTAAGCAGTACTTTTCACAACTATAAAGTGAAAAATAACTAATTTCGGAAGGCGGTGTCAAAAACTAATATACAAAAACCAAAGCCACCGTCTTCCGAAATTAGTTATTTTTCACTTTGTAGTGTTTTTTGGAAGTCAGTTGTTTTTTTTTTTTTTTTTGTAAAAAAAGTTTTTGTTATGATTTTTAGGATTTTGTTTAGGCCAGGTTTAAACCACCTGAATAGTTAATGAATTATGAACCTGACATCTATAGAAACACAGTTTTTTTTATATAAAAACGTCAGCTTAGTTTGGCGCTAAGTTGTTACTTTTGTATTAAGAGCCTAATTCTAAATAAAGTTCGAAATACAAATTTGATTCAAAGGTTAGAACTAAAATTACATTTCGTTTTGTAATAAGACTGCAATAGTTTGTCTTCGATACATATTATAATCTTCATACGCTTATTAGATAAGTAAGAGATTACTTCATCTTCTCTTCAATAAAATAGTTAAAAAAGTTTAAGTATTATACTCTTTTTTAGTATATTTTTTAACATATGGTGTAAACTATTTCTTGACAATCCCGCCTAATGGTAAGCAGTGCCAGTTGGTTTAGTACTTAAATTATAATTTGAAAAAAAATGCACTGAAATTAAAATAAGTTTAATTTGTGAGCAAGAGGGTCGGTGCCCTGTGACTATCCCTTCACCAAGAGATACGAAAATTTTATACTTCTACTAGCTGACCGGCAAACGTTGTTTTGCCATATAAATAATAATAGATTAAATTACTAAAATGGCTATTAAAATATAAGGGTTGATCGTAGAAGGGTGAAAATTGGGGATTGTATGTATTTTTGTATGTTGTATCATAAAAAATAGAAATTAAAAATTTTGTCTAAAAAATAAAAATTTAGGGGTGGACTACCCCTAACATTTAGGGGGATGAAAAATAGATGTTGGCCGATTCTCATAGATACCGGTCGAGCTGTTTCGGAGGAGTTTAAAGTCGAACACCGTGACACGAGAATTTTATATATTAGAAGATTTTGTTATAATAATTATAAACTAGTGCTTGACTGCAATCCCGTCTGATGTTAAGCAGCGATGGTAAAGCGCGCTAGATTATTTAGAGCCTATTTATTCTAGCCTTGAAGACACTCAAATTATAGTCGGACGGAAACACCGGCAAATTGTTTAAGTTCCACGATGTACGTGGTATAAAAGACGAGGCAAAACGCTTCGTCCGAACCGTAGATCTTATATGTTAATAGACTTTCTTTACAAAGTTTTCCCTAATTTTCCTAAGGAATGGAGAAAAATTCAAACGCCTGTAATGTAAATGTTTTATTCATGGGAATGTTTCTCATAAATGCATCTTCGGTATTTATCGGTTTTTGTTTTGTTTTAGGTAAATATAATATGCTCATAAATATTGTATCTAAACAGTAAACAGTTTACGTTGTTTTCTGAGAATATAAGATTACGTTTTTATTCAGTCATTTTATAATGCCACGTCCAAACGATTCGCTTCCGTTGGGTTCGGTTTTTATGACAAAAACTAGCGGGAAATGATTTTTTTATGATTTCCCACCTCATAAAAGGTGACCAGCAAGCCTGTATTTCATATTTTCGTGTCAGGCCCAATATAACGTCATCTAGGACACGTCCTATGTGTATGTGACAAAAGATCTGAAGCGGCAACAAGTATATTCATTTATCAAAGTGCATATTATATTTGAAACGGCGCAATAGTATTCTATTGCGCCGTTTTAAATAGAATAGTTCGATTACACTTAAAATGAATTGTTATTATTTGTACTTTTATTAATTGCTATTATTATGGCCACTTTGGATTCAGTGGAGATTGGTGACCCTGTTTTAACTCGAGATCGGGAGAATCGAGCACAGGCGTAGAGTAGCCAGCCTTTCGGTGTTCTATAGGATGCATTTTGGGGAGTGTGCGAGGGAATTGCATGATTTCATTATCCCATCTCCGTTCCACCATCGGACGACCCGTCGTACGGCGAGTTTCCATCCTTACGTTGTTAACGCCTCTACGATCCGGACGAAGCGTTTCGCATCCTCCTTTATACCGCGTACATCGAGGGACTGGAACAATTTGCCAGCGGCGGTGTTTCCGTCGAACAATTTGAGTTTCTTCAAGGCTGGAATGAATAGGCTCTTAATAAACTAGTGTGCTTTATCATCAACGATTGCGTCACTGCTTACCATCAGGCAGGATTGCGGTTACGGTCAAGCGCTAATTTATAATTTATATAATAAAATACGACTATTTATGTAATTATATATTCATATCAAATTTCTTTGCGTGATGTAGGAAACCAGGAGATCAGACACGAAATTCAATTTAATTTCTAATAAATAACACGTGATTCATTTGGAGGTACATATTTCACAAATATTGATATAAATCTTATCATCCTACCTTTATTATAATACAAAAGAACCAATTATTTAATTTTATTTATTTATCTAATTCAAGCATCAAGGTCCATCAAACATATACAAATACATTAAAAACTTAAAAATTCTATAAATATAATAACAATAAAATATATTGACATAAAAAGGATTTACACTTATCTTGATGCCCTGACTTCTGCGCTAGGCGGTACTTGTGTTACAGAAGTCAGTGTCTTCATCCGTTTTTTGTAGAAAATCTTTTAATACTACTGTATTATAACATTAAATGAATTGCATAATCATGTGTGGTGTGTGGTGTGTGTGCGTGTGCGTGCGTTGGTGCGCGCGTGTGTGTGTGTGTGCGTGCGTTGGCATGCGCGCGTGTGTGTGTGTGTTTGCGTGCGTTGGTGCGCGCATGAGGGTGTGTGTGTGTGTGTACTATTTGGTTTTCCTGCGTATAACATAACTAAATAACTACAAAGTTAATCTATAAAATGTACAATTGTAATCAAAGAAATATATGTTGGCAGGAATTGTTGTTAAAGTGAATCATACGTGTGTATGTATTACAATCCGCTGGTTTCTAGAATCACACGACTGGTCTATATGGCGACGCTTGAGAGAGACCTATATGTACTTACGTACCTATGTCAAAAGCATGGCAAAGTAAGACTTTAATACGCACTTTCTGTAAAAGACGTGTGAAGTGTGTGTGTGGTCTGTTTAGATCTACATATATATATATAATTTCCGGAACGGGATCAGCCTTTTTCGGCAAAACATTTCCACAGATTTAACACAAAAGCTGCTCTCTATAATCAAATTTCGGTCAGCCGTAAACGCTCCGATCGGAATGAGATACAATCTGGATTTCGGGTTTCGTCTATTAACTGTTGGGGATGTTAAAACGTTGATATTATGGGTAGTCACGGCCAGTTTGTAATCTCTATTCCCTTAAGATATGCTGTCATGTTTCTGACTTGGATGGCAAGAACAATGATGTTATGGTTTTTAGAAACAAGTTCCTTCCGTATTCTTCCTTTACAGTAATAATGCTTTTTTTTTTAATTATTACTAACTAGTACTTGACTTAATCAAATTTTATTCCGTGGTGTTTGGTAATTTGGGCTTCTCCCAGTTGCAATAATGTCCCTTTGTGCCGATTTGCCTAGTTCTGTTCTGTCTCCTGCTTGATATGGAGGGAAGTGGAAAAAATATCTTTTTTCTTACTCCTCCGCTATTCTTTTCTGATTAATTTCGTTGCGGGACCCAAGACAGTTGAATCGTTTCTCCGGGACTCGTCGAGCTTCATTGCTCGGTGTTTTTCTGGCGGTCTCCACTGTTGATTCTGGCTTTCAGGAGTTGCAGTGGTTGGGAAAAGTGTGGCGGGTTTTATCCCAAAAAAAAAATAACTAGTACTTGACCGCAATCCCGCCTGATGGTAAGCGGTGATGCAATCTTTGATGGTAAAGCTTGCTAGTTTATTGAGACCCTATTCACTTAATAAAAAATGAGTGAATAAGAAGTAAGACGACAGTTGAGTGAGGTGATGCAATGTTAAACCCAACAACATGGACAACGATGCTGCGCCAGAGGGAGATTGATCTGGACTCCAGATTAATCTATGGGTCTCCAGATTCTAGCGATCCTCCACGACCAAACTCCCAACACAACAACATTTGGCGCATCGTACCCGGTACACATCGCAACAGAACTGTTCAGACCTGTCCTCCATACGGCTTCACTAGACATCACCGGCAGCCGATGTTGTGGCTTACCACGGAGATGCTTTTAGTATTGTTGTGTTCTAGTTTGAAAGGTTCAAGGGCAACCAATAAGTACCGCTTCGGACTTCTTCAGCATATAGAAGGCCACCGCTGGACAAATGCCGCCTCCAAAGTTTTCATATATGCCCACATTTGTCAGGCGGATTGGGGAACGCAGTAATTTGAAATTCCTCCGGAGAAGCCCTGCTGCCCACTTCGCTGGTGAGAGTTCTCTTAGTCTCCTCTTATGACACCCACGGGAGGATATAGGTTGTTACCATTCTAAGCCCGGTACCACACGGGCTTGTCCGGTAAGTACCAGACCGCGAACCTCAAAGAGTTGCCAGCACATCGTGACGGGGTTTACGAGGAACGATGCCTGCTAGGGCCGCGTGTTGTTCCAAAAAGATACTGTGAACCCTGTTTCAGTCAATACCAGTCTGACACGTCATTTCGCTCTGCCCAGAGTAAGAGAATGATTCCTTTAATGATTTCTAATCCAAAAAATTGCGACCAACAAGTCGCCGGGAGGCACACATTCCTGCTAGTTTTCTATATTAATTTGTTTTATCACAATTAACTTTATATTATTACTATTTTTTTTTTACTTTTTAATGTTGGTCTTTATCTGATGTATTGTGTGTCTTTTAATCTGTGCTAAATAAATGTATTTTCTTTCTTTCTTTTATCTCATGTTTTCGTGATAGTTCCAATACAATGTCATCTACGGCACATCCTATGTGCAAGTGACAGAAGATCTGAAGCGGCAAAAATAAAACTATTGCGCCGCTTCTGATAGAATAGAATATACTTTAGTGAATTCTTAGCACTGATAGATACTTACAAAAAGAAGGAAATATACTGACAAAAAAGAAGGTAATATACTGACAAAAAAAGAAGGTAATATACTGACAAAAAAAGAAGGTAATCATACTTACAAAAAAAGAAGGTAACATACTGACAAAAAAAAGAAGGTAATATACTGACAAAAAAAGAAGGTAATATACTGACAAAACAAGAAGGTAATATACTGACAAAAAAAACAGATCTAGGACATGCCGGTTTTCTCACGACGTTTTCCTTCGCCGCTTTGAAAGCAGCGGTGAATAAATAATTTGCACAAAGTGAAGCGTCTGTCTAGGGTTGAAACTACGAACTACAACTCATAGGTATAGGTACTAGGCTACCACTTTAAACATGTTTATGTTAAAATGTTAATGAAAAATAAAGTACAAAGGGCTCATCTCTACTAGCAATCTCATGCAGACAGCCTCGACGTATGATGTAACAATGCAAGATGTTATGCAAGTTATATAACGCTGAGCACCAGTTTTATAATAAAAGCTTTTGTTTAACTACCATTATCACACCTCTTATTGACATCAAATCAAATCAGTTCAGATCAAATCAAATCAGATCAGAAAAAATCAAGTCAAAACGAATCAAATCAATATTTATTAGAATTCAAAATTATTTTACATTAGGTGGTGACTTTCGATTCCAGGTCGGGCAAGTACCATTGTAACTTTTTACAGTTATATGTACGTTCTTTTGTATATCTTGGACACCAATGACTGAAGGTGAAGGAAAACATATTGAGGAAACCTGGATTTTTAAGTCTGAAATCGCCAACCCGCATTGAGCAAGCGTGGTGTTTACGCTCTCTTGCGAAGAAAATAATGCTCGTGTTAGGAGACTCCGCTCTTCCATATGATAGCAGTGCACATTTTGTTCATCTATCAACAGTTTTGGCATACTGGACGTAGAAAAACCCATGAGTCTCTGATTTTAACGTCACAATAATCTACATTAGTATCGAAGTGTTTGATTATGTGGAGGAATGAGGAACAGGGAGTAAAGTTCACTCATCCTCCATAGAATAGGGAGGATCCTCCGACCAGATTAGTTGTCTGGCGGGCCACTTTGCCCGCCGATTTATGTGGTGAACTTGTTTGCGTGCTAGTTGCACAGTAAACTCTGATTGCGAGATGCAGGATTCGCGTGACGTCAGTATAATGCGTTATTCGCATGTTGCGTTGTAGGCACCGCGACAATTATATTATACTGCAGGGTATACTATCAGTAGCAATGGGTTTCATTTTGACAGTTCAACAACATTCATTGCGTTTTTTACGTTATTGAGTAAACAAATTTTTCTAACATATAGAAAAATTGATTAGAAATATACTCCAAAATGATTCAAATTGATAGTACCTAGTAGTGTGTTACGTAATTAACGAGCTAATTATATTATACTGGCGACCCGCCCAGCGTCGCACGGGTACAATGCTGATACTAAATACATTACAGAAAACCTGTGAACGTTGTATAAAAAACATACAGGCCACCGCGCCGCTCCAGCCGCCACGGCCGGGTCCATCGGTACCGCTGCAAACGAGACGCCCCCCAATTTTTCGCGGACTTTTATGTGGACCCTTTCAATGTGTACAATATTTCTAAATCTCGTTGTAATCTCGTCCTGCGTTTCACTTCAAATGCGGAAAAAATATAATTGGTAAGTGTAATTGGTTGGTTGGTTGGTATGGTTGGTAATGGTTGTTATTATAGATCTAAACCTTCCTCTTTA
Organism: Sesamia inferens; assembly: GCA_037179545.1. Classification (NCBI taxonomy): domain Eukaryota; kingdom Metazoa; phylum Arthropoda; class Insecta; order Lepidoptera; family Noctuidae; genus Sesamia; species Sesamia inferens. The sequence goes on along the minus strand of CM073922.1, from coordinate 30,842,406 downwards.
ATCACTCTATCTATAAAAAAACCGCATCAAAATCCCACATCTCTGAACTTTTTTGCGGTTTGATTTCACAGAATCGATCGGATGCACTGGCTTGTTTGTAAACATACGCTCTCAATTCTTGCATCAAGTAGGTCGCATAGAACGGCTCTACTCGCTACGCTAAATAGTACTGTAAAGCTTTGTAAAAACTCAAAATATTTCAACCAAACGTAGGAAGGCAGTCTCTGCCTTTACATATTGCAGACAAAAACAGGATTATGTAATAAGTACGGTAAGGTAAGGTTACATAATCAAACAGACTTAATTCCCCATCTCCGTTCTATCATCAGACGACCCGTCGTACAGCGAGTATCCATATTTGCGTTGTTGACATTACTATGATCCGGACGAAGCGTTTCGCCATCTTTTATACCGCGTAATTCGAGGGACTGGAACTACAATTTAAGTGTCTAGAGTGAATAGGCTCTTAATAAACTAGCGTGCTTTACCATCAACGCTTGCATCACTGCTTACCATCAGGCGGGATTGGGTCAAGCCCTAGTTAACAATAAACAAATAGAGCAAAAGATGCTTACTAACGATTACCACGCAGCCTACAAAAGTAGCTACCCCCAAGAATTTGCATGTTCACACTTAAAAAAAGTCACCTGGTTACAAGTGTGATTACATACAGGCACGCCCAACCCTACTGCCGGCGAAGCTATAAGTACTGGACCAGGGGTAGTCAACCTTTTTACTAAAAACACGTTGAAGTTAGCTGTCACTTGGAGATTTTTGACATTTATGCCTGTACCGGCAACTGTCACATATCTGCAAATGATAGTCAAGCTTAACCTTAAATCGAGTTATTTGCATATGCATAGTTGAGCAGACACGTTTTCGAACATATACAGCAATTATATATTTTGCAAGTTTGTATTAATTCGTAGTAATAGTGACAAACGCAATTCGGTTGCATGTTTCCATTTCGTGCAAATTTATAACGCACAACGCTTTTTGGTCGTCATTAGATAATTTTACTTACGTTATAGTGTGGCGCTGTTTTTATGAGTATTTATTTAATCATTTATGTTCACACTTATATTTACGGACAATAGAAAAAACTAAACAGAAAAATGGTACAAAAGTGACGTGTATTTCATAAGAAATCTCTTCCAGAATACCTGCAAAAGGACCATATAAGTTTATTTTTCTTTTTATATATTTTACATAAATATCAACGGCCTCAAATTAAAGTAGTAAGTTGCAGTGAAATATAATAGATACATGAAACATATGAAGGTATATTTAGTGCAGACAAAAAACATTCCACAACACTTTAAAATGGTAGGTATTATGCTCTTCAGACTTCTCTACGATAACGTATTTCTTTACAGTCACTGGCTCCTTTTCAAATTTCTCTGTGGTTTTTGAATTATCTGCGGTCGCCGGTCACCGGTTTCTGTGCAGGCTAACAAATTATCACATATATTATTTCTCAAGATCTTTTTTTGTTGGTACGTCATAACTTCCTTCATCATCATCAACCTTTTTATCGCCCCACTGCTGGGCACAGGTCTCCTCTCATGCAAAGAAGGATTAAGCGTAATCACCACGTTTGCTCAATCCGGATTTTCGATTTCAGACTTAAAGTCCAGGTTCCCTCAAGATGTTTTACTTCACCTTGTAATTAATTATTCAATGGTGTCCAAGACATATCTATTTAGAAAGTACATATAACTTTAGAAAATTTACTTGCCTGACCACATTGGTACTGACTTGGAATCGAACCTACACACTCATACTTGAGAGGCTGGTGTTTTAACAACTAGGCCACCACGACTTTTACAGGACGATCATATTTTATAAATATACATAAATGAAGCATAATTTTAAAGCTTTTCTGGACCGCTACATTAGAAAAATATACAAATTACTCACATTTCAGTGGTGTTTGGAAAATTTGCGATTGAATATCAAGGATTTTTCAAATCCCGCTCTCTACTTATCGATCCTTTAATAATGTGCGAATACTTTGCACGGAAAATCTGGTAATAAAATACACGATTAAATTAACTAGCGAAACCTTGTAGATATATATAGATATATCGATACTCAATACCTTAACATCCCAATAGAATTCTACTAAATTCTCTTGACGTGTCTTTCGTGGAAAAATGGTGGTTGCTTTATCCGCGTTTCTCCGATTCTCATGGACTGACTGAAGAAGCAGTCTGTAGGTTAACGATGTTCGGTTTACGATATAATTACCTTTGTCGTACCCCTAGGGATTACAAGATTATGTTATGTAACATTAATGATGTCCCCCGAGATTTACTATCCGTAATAGGTCACATAGAGAGGTAATAACATATCGATTTTTCCCAGTTTGCTTCAACCGCAAGTTAGGTTAATGTTTTGGTTGATTTAAAAAAAACTCAACGGCTTTTCCCCCGTCACCCCGCGTGATATATGACCGTCGTTATATATAAATATGTTCTTTGATTCTTTAGCTATCCAGCGATGTAATTGAATTTTGGATAACAATTATAGAAATGAAGCTGCAACACCAATCTGTATCCCCCGATTTTGTTATCAGTCGTTTTTTTTCGATTGCGAAAACGTATTCAAGTCAAAAATAATTCTGTAAACTTATTTATGATATAGGTTTGTTATCCCTGCACCCATTACCGTGATAGCTGTTGATAAGAATCTTTACAGGGGAGGTAAAAAAACTCGCTTTTACGCTGTAACTGTTAATTAGTATGGCACACATGTAATTACAATACCTTGCCGAATTACCTTTGTGTAGAATGAGGCAAAGGGGTCTACGTTGAAGTGGTAATTTTATTCTATAAGTTGAATGTTCAGTCCGTGTTCTACTATTTGGTATCAAATTTAGTTCATAACTTAATCAACCTATAATGCTCCCACTTTTGGGAAACAGGCCTCCTCTCGATGAGAGGGAGTGGGCAACGATTGCATCACTACTTACCATCAGGCGGGATTGCGGTCATTTTTATACATATATAAGATAAATTATACGTCATTGTTTTTATATAACATAAATTTATTTTATTAAGTATATTTTATTTTTGTTTTCATTTTCTTTATCCTTTTTTTATTGCATACACAAGTCACGTTGCTATGTATAAACTGTTTTACATCCGTCACTTCACACATCAGATTCAGTTGAAAACCAGCGTCAGGCACTAGTTGTTTGACATTTTTGCTGAACTGGGCCTTTTTGGCGCAGCCGGGAGGCACACATTCCTGCTAGTTTTCTACATTAATTTGTTGTATCACAATTTACTTGAGAACTCACTTTTATTTAATATCATACAAATTTATCTTAATACAGATTAACCTATAAATTAAAAATAAAAATATGTACAAGTATATGTATAAAAGAGGAATGGAAATAACTAGAGGGCATCAAAAAATTCATCCGCATCGCTGTCAACAGGAAACGTGCCCAAAAGGCTGGCAGCATTGTCACGTTGTATGACAATGCTGATTCTTTGGCCAAAAAATAGCCCAGCCCTCTGGTCACGTGAACAGTCGATTAGACGTTTGGCGATATCCTGGAATAACAGATGTGCACTCGGACCCCATGGCCCTAGTGTTTCAACCCCAAACGGCTCGAACATATAGGTTCCAATGAGATTGGAGTATTTCCGCCGTTTGAGGTTTTCCGCACTTGCAGCAGCCGCTGCAGCACAACTCACCGTATTTGGAAGATGGGATGGCGCATGGGTGTCGACACACGTTGCATCCCATACCAAAGGCCTACCTAACCTATTTATTACATTACATTTACTTTATTTTATTATTACTATTTTTTTTACTTTTTATTATGAGCCTATTCACTCAGAAAAACTGAGCGAATAGGAAGGAAGACGGCAGTTGACCGAGGTGATGCAATGTTAAACCCAACAACACGACCAACGATGCTGCGCCAAAGGGAGATTGATCTGAAGACCCTCCACGACCAAACTCCCAACACAACAACATTTGGCGCATCGTACCCGGCACACATCGCAACACAACTGCTCAGACCCGCCCTCCGTACGGCATCACCAGATATCATGCCGGAACACGACAAATCGCTTGGCGGCAAGGCTTTGTCTGGTGGGTGGTAACTTCTGCCGGCGGCCGATGTTATGGCCTACCACTGAGAAAAATCAATTATCTCAGTTGTCTCGTACTAGAATGGTGACAGAATGACATCCTGATGCCATTATTATAAAACCCGTTAGTATAAATGATTTTCTAAATACTACTAATCAATTTGAACATTTATTAATATGCGGTGGAGTTTCTGTGATTGACCACTGGAAAGTCACAATAACGTCCAGTGGTCAATCACAGAAACTCCACCTCTACTGTCATTTGTAGATCTCTAACACAAACAGTCGTTACAGGTTGTCAGAAGTCCGAAAGTCTGATCAGCAGTCTTACCAAGGGGTTCGTATTACCCAGTAACTGAGTTGTGGAGTTCAGATGCCTATCTGAACTCCACAAGTATATTACATGAAGCGACAGCCTTGTCGCTTCATGTAATATACTTATACTGTGTTAGACTGGAACTCATCATATTTGGGAAAAGATTCGGCAAATGATGGCAATTCTTTTTTTTTTTATATATTCTACTTTTGTTTAGAGACATTTATAATCGCAATGCGTATGTCAGTCCCATCGTACCCTGAATACACATTTATCACATTTGAGCCATAAACCTAAACAGACTCTTCGCATCGTCGCCATTTGGTTGGGTCAGGATTTTATGGAACGTGCCTATTTCAAGTCTGTTCAGCCTCAAGACACCGAACAAGTCATTTCTACCAGACTCGTACCGGACAGAATCCATCAATAAGTGGTGTAAGTCTTCGACAACTCCGCAATCCACACAGTTAGGCGACATCGTTTTTTTCATTATGAACGCAAACTTATTACATGGAATGTGTCCAGAGATGGCAATTCTTGCAAACATTAAATAATCATCTTTGATCGAAATGGTGATCACGTTAAAGTGATACAGAGTCGAAATTTCTCATAATTATCATCATCAGTTCAGCCGAAAGACGTTCACTGCTGGACGTATCTCTAAATAAAAAACATAAAAAAATTCCTCCTTTTTCATCAAAGTATCGTATAAGCTAACTGGTTTTTTCCATGGATGGAAGAAGATCCTCCAAAAACAGAGATTATTTATACAAATGGGTCAATAAGTTCTTGAGTGGTGTAACTAACCCAAGTTTGTTTTACATATTTATTATTGTAAATATTAGGAAAACATGCTACATGAAACGGTCTCAATAGTATTTAATGCTAATCTTATTTACAAAATTCCCGTGTAAGAATGTTAGAGACCATATTCCTCCGAAACGGCTTAAACGATTTTTGTAGGTGAAAAGATCTTTGTTACATTTCAAGGAAAAGATTGACACATCCCCCGTAAAACGTGAATCTAAGGTACACGTGGTTGTATTGAAGTGACGTATATAACCTATTTCCTAACGCAAAAATTCACATTTAAATGGATTTAATTTCAAATTCACTTTAAAAAAAAAATTCAAATTTTTGTCTTAGGTGTGTCTATAGTCCTGTCTTAGGTTTGTGTAGTAGTTAGGTGTTCCTATAGTCTTGTTATAGGAAAACTGATTTATAATTTAACCCTGACATTGCTATAGTCATAAGATGTGAAAAGGCACTAGGCGATGTCTTTAATCCCATTGGACATCGTTTCGTTTGATACTGCTTCTCTGTTGTGAATGCAGTATATTTCACCTTAGCTGAGATTTAATTTTGAAAAATAGATGTTATTTGATAGCGAATCTAGGATCTCAATGAGGCCATAACATCGGCCGCCGGCAGAACCACCCACCAGACAAAGCCTTTCCGCCAAGCGATTTGTCGTGTTCCGGCATGATGTCTGGTGAAGCTGTACGGAGGACGGGTCTGAGCAGTTGTGTTGCGGTGTTTGCCGGGTACGATGCGCCTAATGTTGTTGTGTTGGGATTTTGGTCGTGGAGGGTCTTCAGATCAATCTCCCTTTGGCGCAGCATCGTTGATCGTGTTGTTGTGTTTAACATTGCATCACCTCGCTCAATTGCCGTCTTCCCTCCTATTCGCTCAGTTTTTCTGAGTGAATAGGCTCTCAATAAACTAGCGCGCTTTACCATCAACGATCGCATCACTGCTTACCATCAGGCGGGATTGGGTCAAGATCTAGTTTATAATTATTAAAATAAAAAAACTTATCATCCTGTACCCTATTATTGAGTTGGCGATAGTAAAATCTAAATTATATAAGATGTAGTTGGAATCGGTATAAATCTACATACCAAGGGCACGGCTCGTTTGGATGATACATAACAGCCTGTAATGTACCCAGAGTTCCCAACTTTGGGTACATTACAGGCTGTTACGTATCATCACAGGCTTCCTCTTGGTGAGAGCTGGCCGTAATCTACCACGCTGGCCTAGTGTGGGTTGGTATATCTCAAACAATATTGGAAGGATTTTAAATTCTATCACTACTCTCGGTGGTAGGCCATAACATTGGCCGCCGGCAGAAGTTGCTGAAAGAAGCCAAATGTTGTTGTGTTGGGAGTTTGGTCGTGGAGGGTCTTCAGATCAATCTCCCTTTGGCGTAGCATCGTTGGTCGTGTTGTTGGGTTTAACATTGCATCACCTCGCTCAACTGCCGTCTTCCTTCCTATTCGCTAAGTTTTTCTGGGTGAATAGGCTCTTAATAAACTAGCGCGCTTTACCATCAACGATCGCATCACTGCTTACCATCAGGCGGGATTGCGGTCAAGCGTTAGTTTATAATTATATAAAAACTACTTGTTCGGAAGTTTTGAAAAAGATCACCACCTGCGGTAGGCTACTATGATACTAGGCGCGCAGAATTATGGAAGAGATTTATCGGGATTATTAAGATAGTTGGATATCTATGGCGAGTAACGGGTTCCTATTGATCCGTCGTGCGATTACATGTTTGTTATGATTTGATTTTAAGAAATCAAGGAAACCGAAACTTTAGTATTACTTATAGGACTATTTAATTTTAGAAAGAAAAGACCTGTATTTGCTAAGCTGTTTACTAACATGGCGCAAAAATTACAAAAATATAAAACAAAATGGCTGTCGCTCAGCTTTACGCTGCGACCCTGTGCAAAACAGAGCACAGGGCTGGTTTTCAGCGATAGCCTGCGCCGACATAATGGCGTCACCCGGTGCAGCAAACAATTGTAAGTAGCACCGAATCGGTACAATAAAAATAACGATAAAAACAAAAAAAAAAAAACAAACGAGTGTGCTTATGACCACACGACTGAAGTGAAACTTCTTTAGCTCCATCTGTATGTATATATATATATATATATATATGTGTGTACAATATATACATGTATACACATATACATATATTAATTTTCTATAAATATTTAAATTTATTTCATGGTTTCATTGGTAAATTAATATTTTTGCATAGATCTTCTATTTTTATTGAAAAAAAAAAAAACAACTCGTTGTAGACCTTGTAGTACCAAGCTCGCGCCACGGGCGCCTCTGTGCTTATACTCCCCACTTAACTTCCGTTCGCCTTGCCCGATCACTTTTCGTAACGCTTACGTCACGCGTTCGCCAGCTTACTCCCCAAGTCAAGTGTGCGTAAAGAAGTTTCACTTTAAAAATATGTAAATCATCATGGTGAGAGAATAGATGTATAAGCTGAAACAATATCATTCTCAATAATGGCTTTAGGATTTATGTAGGGACATTTTGAAAGATATTTAAAGGAAACCCTTCTAGTATCTTCTTCTTCTTTAGCCTATAGCCTTCTAGTATGTCCACTGCTGGACAAAGGCCTCCCCCAAGGTTTTCTACAATGATAGGTATTGTGCTGCCTGCATCCATTGGCTTCCCGCGATGTGCGGCACTGAAACTGTAGAACTGATGGCCGATGGGGCAGTAAGGTTCTGGAGTGCCGGCCAAGTACCGGAAGAGGCAAAGTAGGGAGTCCCCAACAAAGTGGGCCGATGACCTGGTGAAGGTTGGGGAAAGCTGATGGATTCCAGTATCGTTTGATATATATTCAGTGTACTTGGTATGTGTATATTTTTTCCGTCACACAGTGTATAAATGTACTTATATTCTCATAAACAATACAAGACACTTATAAACATTTATACCTACTATACAAAAAAGAAACACAGTACCGAGCGCCATTATTAACGATAGCCGCACAATTTCATAAGTCGATTTTTTTGTAAAAGTTACAATCACCTAACTTGAGATCGTTCCCAATATTCCACTTAACTATCTCCTAAGCTATTAAGTTTTATCTTAAGTACTAAGTTTTACTTAGTCGTATGTATTAAGTTGAATGACGGACTTAAGTATATATGGAGTTTATCGGTCGTTCGGTTGACTTCGTCTTCAAAGTTTGAATAGCTTCTGTAGTTTTTGGACCCATTTCATTAACATTGCTCAGCAATATATTGCAAGGACCATTAAAAGTTTGGAATTACCTATTAAGTTTTCCTTTTATAACTACCAACGATGCCAAATCCCGCTGGAAAGTTAGTTAACAGGTTATTCGGGTGACAACAGCCGCAAGCAGGACTAAAGTGACAACACTTATTTATTATTTTATTTTATGTTTCTAATTTTATGATTTGCACTCATCATATATTTTCACTAATTGGGTTGTATCCTAAAAAATAATTTAATGTCCATCAGATCGATTTATAAAAAATATTGAATACGTATTTTTTATTTTTTCTTTCATTAAAATACTTAGGAAGATATATTGATTTGAAATATCGCATGACGTCACGCCGTCGTACAAAATATACCATGGCGTGACGTAATTAGCCCCCACTCCGTAACTTTAATACGCTATATCTCAGTAATTTTTGGTAATTTCGACAAAATAAAAAATACGGGTCTTAAATTTTTTTATTATCTATAAGACGGACTAATTATTTTTTTGATTTTCATACCTTGGATACATCCCTATTGAAGGCGCACACGTAAAAGAGCCTTACTGATTTATTGTAATTTTCTATTGTATTTGTGTATCCTTTGTTGGAGATCCCAATAAATAAACACAATGGGCGCCAGAAAGCAGTCACGAGACGATATCCCAGTATTACTGTCAGTTTGAAGCATACTGCTAATCCGTTGCTGCATATATCCGAAAAATGTATCTGCTCATCCACGTAAATAACTCAATGAATGTTGTGTAACTGTTACAATGAAATCCATTGCTAGTGAGTGTGTGTTACGTAATTGCCCTGCTAGACTTGACTGGTAACGTGAGAGCTGGTTTGAGGTGCGCGGGAAAAAGTTCCTAGAAGGACTTGGGAGCATACATTCTCGGTGGTAGGCCATAACATCGGCCGCCGGCAGAAGTTACCACCCACCAGACAAAGACTTGCCGCCAAGTGATTTGTCGTGTTCCGGCATGATGTCTGGTGAAGCCGTACGGAGGACGGATCTGAGCAGTTGTGTTGCGATGTGTGCCGGGTACGATGCGCCAAATGGTGTTGTGTTGGGAGTTTGGTCGTGGAGGGTCTTCAGATCAATCTTCCTTTGGCGCAGCGTCGTTGGTCGTGTTGTTGGGTTTAACATTGCATCACCTCGCTCAGCTGCTATCCTTCCTTCCTATTCGCTCAGTTTTTCTGAGTGAAATATTCACTCTTAATAAACTAGCGCGCTTTACCATCAACAATCGCATCACTGCTTACCATCAGGCCGATGTCTGGTGAAGCCGTACGGAGGACGGATCTCAGCAGTTGTGTTGCGATGTGTGCCGGGTACGATGCGCCAAATATTGTTGTGTCGGGAGTTTGGTAGTGGAGAGTCTCCAGATTATATAGTGTTGGTCTTGGGTTTAACATGGCATCACCTCGCTCAACTGTCGTCATCCTTCCTATTCCTAAATATTTTAAGTGAATGGGCTTAATAAATTAGTGCGCTTTACCATCAACGATTGCATCACTGCTTACCATCAGGCGGGATTGCAGTCAAGCACTAGTTTATAATTATTTAAAATAAATTTTAAAATAACCGAAATAAAATAAAATGAATTGTTAAAAAAATAAGAGACATTAAGATACGTGTTCGTTGGTTTTTGTTTTTGCCTTCTGTGTGGGTCCGACTCCGACAGGCTTATTATTGGGTCAAAAATCAACCAAAATAAAGGACATTATTTACTGCTTTCAATGGATGCTTCGATTTGAATTAGCTGCAGACAATGATTTATATTTTTATTTTATAATAACAGGTATTCACATACTTATCCACATCATACATTTTTTTTAATCTATAAATCTCTTATCGTTTACTAACTCTTTAGATTTATGATCTCATTATAACGTCTTACTACGTTAAAATCTATAAATACTTTTCTGTTTATAATTTTATAGACATTTCAACTAAAAACACCTGAATATTTATCAGCTTCTCATCCTTTCACGCTAGTCGTGATTAGGTAACTATTGATTAGGTACCTACATTTAAAAAACTCCACGTTTCTCCAAACATCAACATAAGATGATTCAACCAATGTGTTGTATCTCGTCATTATCACGGTCATGAAACTGATTGGTTTATTTTTAAGTTTTCAACAAAATGACTCGAACACGAGGAAGTTATCGCAGATTTTGTATCTGCCAGAACTGTGATAAATCACAGTTCTGGCACAACAATCAACAATCCCTTTTGCTGCATCAGTTTTATAATAAAAGCTTTTGTTTGACTACCATTATCTCACCTCTTATTGACATCAAATCAAATCAGTTCAGATCAAATCAAATCAGATCAGAAAAAATCAAGTCAAATCGAATCAAATCAAATTTATTACAATAGGGATGTTCCCTGGGTAAAAAAATAAAATTGATTCTATTTATTCCGTCATTCAGATTATTGAAAAATATTGGATACGTATATTTTGTTTTATCAAATCAATAAAAAATGACAAATATAAAAGATCTGGAGTGGTGGCTGGTGACGTCACTGCTCGCTAAAAAGTGTAGACTGCAGTGACGTCACACGAGTTTTCAACGCACTGTGTCGTCTTAAGTTTTTGCTTATATGAAGAAAGAAAAAATACGTGTCTAGTATTTTTTGGAAATCTGACTGACGGACTTATTAGTTTTTTTTTAGTCAAATACCCTATTGGGTTATGACCTTTTTCCTAAACGGCTTTTTTTGGGGATGGGAAATCACCAAATGAACTCTCTCGCGGAGTGGAAGGATGTGTCAGACTTCTACTGACTAAAAACCACCCTTGTTTCTTCACTGTGCGCCAGTGGCCACGGCCACCCGCGGACATCTTGAACAGCCTTAATTACTAAATATTTTATTACATGGGCGTACCCCGTGAGGAAAAGCTGGAAAGCTCGCAGAACATGCATGATTTTCTCTAATTACTAATCAAAATATAAACGGGAACTTATACAGGATGATATGTGTATATTTTTTCTTACTCCTCCGCTATTCTTTTCTGATTAATTTCGTTGTGGGACCCAAGACAGTTGAATCGTTTCTCCGGGACTCGTCGAGCTTCATTGCTCGGCGTTTTTCTGGCGGTCGCCACTGTTGATTCTGGCTTTCAGGAGTTGCAGTGGTTGGGAAAAGTGTGGCGGGTTTTGTCCCAAAAAAAAAAAATGCGTATATTTATCCTACATACTATATTACAAATATCTAATATTTTATGTAGATGTAATTGTGTATTTTGTAAAACAAAATAGCCGGGGATCATCATCATCATCATCAACCTTTTTTATCGTCCCACTGCTGGGCACAGGTCTCCTCTCATACAGAGAAGGATTGAGCGTAATCACCACGCTTACTCAATGCGGGTTGGTGATTTCAGACTTAAAGTCCATGTTTCCTCAATATGTTTTCCTTCACCTTCAGTCATTGGTGTCCAAGATATACTTAGAAAGTACATATAACTTTAGAAAAGTTACATTGGTACCTGACTGACCTAGACTCGAACCCGCCGGAAAAGCCGCTGAAATAGCCGGGGATGATGCCCTGCCTTGCCCTCCCTAGGCCAGAAGTTGGTTACGCCCTTATTTTATTATATAATAGCTGCGCGGCGCGGTTTCACTCGCTCCGCTCCTATTGGTTACAGCGTGATGTTATATAGTGTGTTATTAGATTGACCACGTGACGCGATAAACCACGTGGTCAACCGTTTTCGTCATTGGTTGGTTTAGTATTTGATTTCGGTTCTTCATGAAGCGATGTTACATTGGCTACAGGCCATGGTCCTGTCGAAAAAACACAAGGGGAAAAAACAGCGAAAAACAAACCAATTGAGGGCAAACGGATGGGTATTCAGATTCAAATACCGCGGAATCCTTTGCATATTTCATAATGTAAAGCTCTTCCACGGACGACAGCAGGTAAACCTACCCGAAACAGTCAAAAATTGCCAACCAACCTTGAGCCTTAACGCTTTAGAAATAAAGTTGAAAATGTAATAAAGAAATCTGACAGATTGAAGTAGCTTGATGTGCTGTACACAGAAACGATAGAAAAAGATATTGTCAAAGTTTCTCGGTACTACAGTATTGCAATATCTATCACATGGATTTTGTAGTTAATACACAATCCCCCTCAATCATAAACGCTGCTTAAAGTTAACTAGTGATTAGCGATTCTTTTACCACACATTTTTGACCTTTTAACGTCACTTAACTTAAATCATCCTTTATAAATAAACACCATAGTGTTTATGGGGTTTATCCATAGGCGATGATTAAAGTTAAATAACGTTAAAAGGTCAAAAATGTATGTTTAAAGAATCGCTAATCACTAGTTAACATTAAGCAGCGTTTATGAATAAGGGGGATTATGTGCCGGGTGGCCGGTGGCTTAGTGGTATCCGCCGTGACTTATAAATTGTAGATCGTGAATTCGAACCCTATACGCTTTACTTTGTGTACATTATTTCAAAGCTGCTGCTATAAAAACGGTTAAGGGTAACGTCGAGCGGCAACCGGCACGTCCTAGAGCCAAATACTTCGAAGACATGTGTCATCTTAAAACACGCACTGGGCCAGCGTGGTAGAATACGGCCAGGGAGAGAACATTATAGGATAATTATGTTATGTATGTTACAGTATATGCTCCACATTGAGTGAAGCATTGCTTAGAACACAGGCATGTTATCGTAAGGGATTTCCGTGTCATCATCATCATCTCAGCGTTAATTCCAGTCACATCAGACAATTTTTCAGCTTTGGAATCTGGGGTCCGCTTTGCCAGTCTAACTGCCAATTTTGGTTTAACTGCCGTCTGACCTCCACAACCCGAAGGCGATATCGAAGCGTTGCAGTCAGACCAATTGTTGGACTTTTGAGGGCGCCAACAACCCGTAACGAGTGCTATTAAATGTTCGTGTGGCAACCGGGACCAACAGCTTAACGTGCTTTCCAAGACACGACCAGACCAGTGCAAATATTCATATTCCTGCATACAAATATTTACTTTTATTACTATTACTGCGCGGGGATTGAACCCGTGCCTCCTTGCGCTGTGGCCGCGGAGGCTGTCAAGAGATTTCGGTGTAATCATCTCAAATCTTGACCTGTCATTATATTCACTGATAGATGTTTATTGCGCAAAAAATACCCATAACATCTTTAAGGCCATCTCTCATTATTACTGCTCTAACACAACATTATTTTCGCGATGATGACGTCAGTCCTTGATGCGTAGGTCACATATTTTTTTTTTTTTTTTTTATCTAAGTATAAACCAGCGCTTGACCGCATTCCTGCCTGATGGTAAGCAGTGACGCAATCGTTGATGGTAAAGCGCACTAGTTTATTAAAAGCCTATTCACTCTAGCCTTGAAGACACTCAAATTGTATTCCGACGGAAACACCGCCGCCGGCAGATTGTTCCAGTCCCTCGATGTACGGGGTATAAAGGAGGAGGCGAAACGCTTCGTCCGGGTCGTAGAGGTGTTAACAACATAAGGGTGGAAACTCGCCGTACGACGGGTCGTCCGATGGTGGAACGGAGATGGGGGAATTAAATCGTGCAATTCCCTCGCACACTCCCCAGAATGTATCCTATAGAACACTGAAAGGCTGGCTACTCTACGCCTGTGCTCTAGGCTTTGGAGACCAACTCGAGTTAAATCAGGGTCACCAATCAGCCTCTTCGCACGCCTCTCCACTGAATCCAAAGTGGCCAGGTGACACTTAGCAGCACCAGCCCAAATGTGGCTGCAGTACTCCACACACGAACGGACCTGTGCTTTGTACAACATTAGAAGCTGCCCTGGTGTGAAGTACTGCCGGACCTTTGCGATTACACCAAGTTTTCTGGCAGCCACCTTGGCCTTGGACTCAATGAACCGCCCAAAGTTTAGGCTCGAGGAAATCTCAATACCCAAAAGCTGAAGGCGGTCGGTACACTCCAAGGATACATTCCGAAAAGTAGGAGCCAAGGTGAACGGGCTCCTTTTGGCGGTGAAAAGACACGCCTGCGTTTTGGCGGCATTGAATGCCACAAGATTGGCATTGCCCCATTCGGAGACTGCCTGAAGTGCAACACTCGTTCGCTCTACCATGGCCTCTCTTTCGGACCGGATTGATTCCCTACTAGCCCGAGCATCCGGCAGGTATCTCTCCACAACTGTGCTGTCATCTGCATACCCATAGATACCGGGCATCAGCAGATCGTTAATATGCAGCAGAAACAGAGTTGCAGAGAGAACAGACCCCTGAGGAACACCGGCATTAGTCGACAAGGGCTCAGATGAGCATCCGTCGACAACAACTCGGAGGGACCGTTCAGTCAGGAAGTCTTTTACCCAGCCAGTCAGGCTAGGGGAAATGCCGTACGCTGGAAGCTTACTCAAAAGGCCAGCGTGCCATACCCGGTCGAAGGCCTTCGAGACATCAAGGGAGACAGCAATTGCTTCCCCATTTCTCTCGAGTGCCTCGCCCCACAAGTGAGTGGCATACACTAGTAGGTCCCCAGTTGACCGATTGCGGCGAAACCCGTACTGTCGGTCACTGAGGAGATCGTTACCTTCCAGGTATGCCAAGAGGCGCGAGTTCAATACACGCTCCATAATTTTGCAAAGTATGGAGGTGATCGAAATCGGCCGATAGTTGTTAGGATCGGCACGACTACCCTTTTTGGGTACGGGCTGCACGTTGGCAAGCTTCCAGGACTTGGGCACTATACCAGTCCCAAATGAGAGGCGATACAGGCGTGTCAATACAGGAGACAACTCGGGCGCACATGCTTTTAGAACAATCGCTGGTATACCATCCGGACCACTAGCCTTATTCACGTCCAGACGACACAGTGCTCTCAGAACCTCCTTGTTCCGAATGCGAACCTCAGGCATTGAAGTACCGCAGTGGGGTAAAATAGGTGGAGTAGCACTGCCAGTATCAAGACGCGAATTATGGGCAAAGAGAGATGCAAAGAGACCTGCTTTCTCTCTCGCCGTATGAGCCAGTGTTCCATCAGGCCTAACCAGCGGAGGCAGTGAGGGCCGACAGAAGTTCGCCTCGACCGATTTGGCAAGGGACCAAAAAGATCTGCTACCGGAAGGCTGCGCAGATAACTTGCTGCCAATATGGGTAATATGGTCAAAGCGAGCCTTCTTTAGCGCCTTTTTGTAGGATTTCGTTGTAGATACAGGACACTGTCACGATGTGTTGACATCTCTTTGAGGCGCGCGTGTAACATAACGCCCCGTCCACTAGGGCCTGGTCCTTACCGGGCGGTGAGCAGTGGGCAGCTCGCCGCCCGGTAAGGACCAGGCCCTAGTGGACGGGGCGTGTGTAATCTAGCTTTAATTTGGACAACAACCCACCTGTCTTCCTCTTTGTAACGACGCCGGGCGTGTTTATCAAGGGTCGCAAATTCATTGACGAGTGACTAAAAGCCGCGGAAAGAGCTTGTGATTGTGTCAAAACAATCGATTTTACTAACTTTTTTTTTAAATAAAGAACGTTGCCCCTTACTAGGAATTACTCCTGTATCGTGGGTGCCTTTACAAACATTTGAACTCATATACAGAAAAAGCCGGGCCCGGAACAACTAAATGTAGGTCATGCAAATATTGATAATGAGACAAAAGTAAAGCCAGATAAAGGATAATTATGAGTTTTAGTACTGTTCATATTGATACAAAATTATATAATTAGTTTTATGTCTTATTAAAAGTATTACATAGATTTATTCAGACTCTGAGCTTACATGTAATTAAAATATAAAAAAAAATGTAGTTGCACGCATACAAACACACCGTGCCGAAGACTGCCGTACCGAAACGACGTTAGACGATGCACGGCTTTCAACACCGCACCGCTGTGCTTTGTTAGGTTATTTTCGTTACGAAATTTCTGAATTCAGTCTCCAAGCTCAAGGCCCGCGATAGAAGCTATGCAATAGCTTAATAACGAGAGGGTAGATAAAAAGTAAGTAACTAAAGTTTTTTCTGTCGCTTTTTCGTTTCATCGACTTCCACAACGATCTTAAGGAAGTGTTTACTCGTAACATTTTCCTTTTGTTGAAAAGCAGGTAGATTTTATTTATATACATATGTTTAGCTTGCTAGGCCAATAGATAAACTAATAGAAATTATGTATGGACAACAGCAGGTCAAGCTACGCGAAACTGTCTAATATTCAATGTGATATAATATTCAATATACTATAGACTAAAGTTTCATCAACACGTTGAATCACTCTCGTCCAGATTACGTAAGTTCATTTTCATCTTCAAAAACCTAAGTCACATTGCGGACATATCAGTGATAAAAATGGTATTTTTTTTATTTTTTTTTTTTTATTAAATTATAAACCAGCGCTTGACCGCAATCCTGCCTGATGGTAAGCAGTGACGCAATCGTTGATGGTAAAGCGCACTAGTTTATTAAGAGCCTATTCACTCTAGCCTTGAAGACACTCAAATTGTAGTCCGACGGAAACACCGCCGCCGGCAGATTGTTCCAGTCCCTCGATGTACGCGGTATAAAGGAGGAGGCGAAACGCTTCGTCCGGATCGTAGAGGTGTTAACAACATAAGGGTGGAAACTCGCCGTATGACGGGTCGTCCGATGGTGGAACGGGGATGGGGGAATTAAATCGTGCAATTCCCTCGCACACTCCCCAGAATGTATCCTATAGAACACCGAAAGGCTGGCTACTCTACGCCTGTGCTCTAGGCTTTGGAGACCAACTCGAGTTAAATCAGGATCACCAATCAGCCTCTTCGCACGCCTCTCCACTGAATCCAAAGTGGCCAGGTGACACTTAGCAGCACCAGCCCAAATGTGGCTGCAGTACTCCACACACGAACGGACCTGTGCTTTGTACAACATTAGAAGCTGCCCTGGTGTGAAGTACCGCCGGACCTTTGCGATTACACCAAGTTTTCTGGCAGCCACCTTGGCCTTGGACTCAATGAACCGCCCAAAGTTTAGGTTCGAGGAAATCTCAATACCCAAAAGCTGAAGGCGGTCGGTACACTCCAAGGATACATTCCGAAAAGTAGGAGCCAAGGTGAACGGGCTCCTTTTGGCGGTGAAAAGACACGCCTGCGTTTTGGCGGCATTGAATGCTACAAGATTGGCATTGCCCCATTCGGAGACTGCCTGAAGTGCAACACTCGTTCGCTCTACCATGGCCTCTCTTTCGGACCGGATTGATTCCCTACTAGCCCGAGCATCCGGCAGGTATCTCTCCACAACTGTGCTGTCATCTGCATACCCATAGATACCGGGCATCAGCAGATCGTTAATATGTAGCAGAAACAGAGTTGCAGAGAGAACAGACCCCTGAGGAACACCGGCATTAGTCGACATGGGCTCAGATGAGCAACCGTCGACAACAACTCGGAGGGACCGTTCAGTCAGGAAGTCTTTTACCCAGCCAGTCAGGCTAGGGGAAATGCCGTACGCTGGAAGCTTACTCAAAAGGCCAGCGTGCCATACCCGGTCGAAGGCCTTCGAGACATCAAGGGAGACAGCAATTGCTTCCCCATTCCTCGCGAGTGCCTCGCCCCACAAGTGAGTGGCATACACTAGTAGGTCCCCAGTTGACCGATTGCGGCGAAACCCGTACTGTCGGTCACTGAGGAGATCGTTACCTTCCAGGTATGCCAAGAGGCGCGAGTTCAATACACGCTCCATAATTTTGCAAAGTATGGAGGTGATCGAAATCGGCCGATAGTTGTTAGGATCGGCACGACTACCCTTTTTGGGCACGGGCTGCACGTTGGCAAGCTTCCAGGACTTGGGCACTATACCAGTCCCAAATGAGAGGCGATACAAGCGTGTCAATACAGGAGACAACTCGGGCGCACATGCTTTTAGAACAATCGCTGGTATACCATCCGGACCACTAGCCTTATTCACGTCCAGACGACACAGTGCTCTCAGAACCTCCTTGTTCCGAATGCGAACCTCAGGCATTGAAGTACCGCAGTGGGGTAAAATAGGTGGAGTAGCACTGCCAGTATCAAGACGCGAATTATGGGCAAAGAGAGATGCAAAGAGACCTGCTTTCTCTCTCGCCGTATGAGCCAGTGTTCCATCAGGCCTAACCAGCGGAGGCAGTGAGGGCCGACAGAAGTTCGCCTCGACCGATTTGGCAAGGGACCAAAAAGATCTGCTACCGGAAGGCTGCGCAGATAACTTGTTGCCAATATGGGTAATACGGTCAAAGCGAGCCTTCTTTAGCGCCTTTTTGTAGGACTTGGCAGCACGGTTAAAGGCTCTATGTCAATCAATAGCATCGTACTGTATACTCTCTTGGGGTGGTGCTCCAAAGACATCACTTCTAATATTGGAAAGAGCACAACGCTTGATACTAAAGGTTGGATGGCGTCTCCCCTTCCTATACCCGACGACCGAACTTTATTCTACTTGTAAAATATTAACAGTCCGACAACAGTTGATTCTGAGTGTAACATTGAGATCGCATTCACTAACTCCATATGACCCACTCAAGCTGGCCGACAAGCGACGCAAACACAATGTCTGTTCCACCAGTTCCTTTACCACACTCCTCGCACGAACTAGTTTCTGCTATCTTGGAGGTCTTGTTTATAACAAAATAAACAAAATACTAAATATTTACCCTAAACCTAAAAAGGAATGTAAAATTATCGTTACCAATTGGCTCCTTCAACAAGATAATGAAAATACTGAAACTCTAATAAAACCTTAATTATAACTCCAATTAACGTACACCACACGCACACACACACACACACACACACACACACACACACACACACACACACACACACACACACACACCCTCACACACACACACACACACATGCACCAACACACAATAATTACAACATACTCACTACACAACATAGTTTAAGTTTTATAAATATTGTCTTCACTTCAATGTAGTAACTTAACAATTATACTTAAGACGTGATATGCACGTACAATACGCTAGCTCACTACGAGGCGGCGGGAGCCTGGTGATCTGTACTACAGGTTTTCCTGAAACCTACTTCAGACACCAGCTCTCACAAAGGACTTGTAAATATTTAAACTGTTATCTTAGTAGAATTGTAACTACCTTTGTGGAGAAATAAATAAATTTATTATTTATTTATTTATTATTTATTCCCAATCAACCTTCAGTCTTAATGGTTTAGAGATAAGATTGAAAATCTAATAAAGAAATCTGACACATTGTAATAGGTACAATGTTATTCATGTTATTATGTTCAGAATAAGCAATTGTATCGATTCCAATCATTTTTATAATATGTTTATTTATTTATTTTATTATTTATGTACACACAATAAAATACATATAGATACAACAGAATGAAGATCTGAGTACAAAGGTGCTGCTTATTTCTTAAGAAATTTCTTCCAGCAGACCTACGAAAGGAGAAGTAAAACAGAAATGTACACAATAGTGTGTAAGAACAAGGAGGAAATAAAATATGAATATGATAACTATTAAAGTAATAATATTAAATATACCTAAACATATAAAGCAAAAATAATTATATAAGCCAAACCAATAAGATCAAAAATAAATACATAATACCATGTTATATTTTTTCCCACGTACATTTAGAAATTATTGCAGTGTGGTTACCGAGCGCGCTACACAGCAGACGGTACATCATAGCACTAGACGCACAGTGCGAAAGGCACCCCCCTCGCCGCACCGCTGCAGGCGAGGCTGGCAAGCGGTGTGTTGACCATATTTTTTGTTGGGACAACCAAGTAAAATAACAAGCACATATTTTATGGTGTTTCATGATATTTTTTGATATTTTATACATAAATTCTTTACTTAAAAATACTGGACACGTGTTTCGGGCTTCGCGTAAACAAAAAGTAACGTAAATGCCATATCATATTTATAATATAATACCTTCATTCACAGAGACTGACAGCCTCCGTGGCGTAGCAGTAGCGAACGCGGCCGCTACGCAAGGAGCAAATATTTGTATGCATGAATATGATTATTTGCACTGGTCTGGTCATGCCTCAGAAAGCACGTTAAGCCGTTGATCCCGCTTGCCATACGAACATCTAGCGGCAGTCGTTACGGGTTGTTGGAGCCCTCAAAAGTCCAACAATTGATCTAACTGCAATGCTTCGATATCGCCTTCGAGTTGTGGAAGTCAGACGGCAGTCGCTTCACGAAAAATGCCGAAGTTTTACCAAAATCAGCAATTAGACTGGTAAAGCGGACCCCAGACTCCAAAGCTGAAAAAAAAGCTTCGGATGCGACTGGAATTAACGCTGAAATGATGATAATGACCTTCATTCACAAAGTACCTATATAAAAATCTGATAAATTCACCGTAACAATTAAACCAACTAAACCCTATTAAATTATTCCATTTCATCCTATTATAGTTTTCAAATTTCAAACTTGCCTCTATTAAGATAAATAAGGTCAGACAGGTTCATTGTAACACTAAACGTTCAAAATAATAATAATTAATACGATTAATTTCGTCGACTTTTATACATAGGTATTGTGATATTTTGGCTTAAATAAGCTGCCAAATCTAATACAATAAAGCCATCAAAGATCAGACATTTTGCTGACGCATGCATTTTGAAAACGATTCCCCATTCAAGGCTAACCCTATTAAACGCGTATAAATACGATGTGAAAACAAAGGAAAAACCAAACCATCGTTTTGAATACAAAGTTTACAAAATGGCCGCCCAATTTTCATTAACGGCTTCTCATCACGTTGCTGTCCAGTATACAGAGAGACTAGGTCAGTCATGATCGAGACCACACATGACACTGAATAATTAGAAAGTGTCACTGCAATGTGACGTAAGGGGGTCGTTCGTTTGGATGACACCGTATTTACGGAAATTCGGGCTCGATATTTATGACGTCATTAACATGGCTGTGATCTCCTGAGCATTGAGTAGAGGTGTACATATTATGGTATAATGTTATTTCGTTGATTTATGTTTTGGATTTAATGGACTAGAAAGCGGTTTATGGCCTTTGATTCAAATCCTGATGAATGTAAATTAAAGACAATTTCGCTTTTGAGCAAAGTCTTTCTGAAGTTCCATCGGCGTCACCAAACTAACTAAGTTTGTACAGACGATAGCACATCAGCTGCTACAATCTGTCGGATTTCTTTATTAGATTTTCAACTTTATCTCTTAAGAAACATTAAGGCTCCGTGTTGAATGGGAATATTTGACAGTTTCGGGTAGCTTAACCTGCTATCCTCGGTACAAAGACTTTACAAATTATTCATTAAAATTTTTGTTTTTTTTTGTGATATAAATGCACACTATTCTATCAGTCATCATTTCAGCCGAAAGACATCCACTGCTGGTCATAGGCCTCCCCCAATGATCTTCACGACGACAGGTTCTGCGCCTCCCGCATTATTTTTTAATAATTATAAACTAGCGCTTGACCGCAATCCCGCCTGATGGTAAGCAGTGATGTGATCATTAATGGGAAAGCGCGCTAGTTTATTAAGAGCCTATTCACTCAGAAAAACTGGATGGAAGACGGCCGTTGAGCGAGGTGATGCAATGTTAAACCCAGCAACACGACCAACGATGCTGCGCCAAAGGGAGATTGATCTGAAGACCCTCTACGACTAAACTCCCAACACAACTGCTCAGACCCGTCCTCCGTACGGTTATCCAGCGGTTTCCCGCGACCTTCACTGGGTCGTCGGTCTACCTTGTCGGGAGCCTACACACGCTGCGGCTTCCGGTGTGTGGTCGCCACTCGAGAACCCGTCGGTCTCATCGGGCATCAGTCCTACGGGCAATGCCACTGCCACTTTAGTGTTGCAATTCTTCGGGTTATGTCGGTTGCTCTCGTTCTTCTGCGGATTTCATCATTCCTAATTCGATCACGCAGTGAAACCCCCAGGCATAGCCCTCTCCATAGCCCTTTGAGTGACCTTGTACCTTCTAATAAGGCCCATTTTTAGCAACCACGTCTCAATTCCATAAGTCATCACTGGTAACACATACTGGTCGAAGACTTTTGTCTAGAAACACTGCGGTATTTTGGACGAGGAGCTTCCCGAAAGCAGCCCGGCCACGTTGGATTTGACGATTGACCTCGCTCTCGAAGTTAGACCTTTCTAACTGAATACTTTGTCCGAGGTATACGTAACTGTTAACAACTTCGCTAACAAAGTTTCCAATCTTTATAGGAGACGGTTCGGGTTCTATCAGTGATCACATTAATCTATGCTTTCTGCAACTCACACAATAAGCTGATTCATGAAATGACAATAATCACCTTTACATATTATGACGAATACATATGTACAAACAAAAACAAAAGCAGAATGATACGATTATAAACGGGATTGTTTATTCAATATAAAAACAACAGTACATAGGTCGGAAGATAAGTACCTACCATGAATGATCAGGGGTCTAAAAAGTAGACGTGTATTGATCTACCTACGGATGACTGAGTGGCATGTAAATTCGACGTATACCTGATGACAAATTTCAGTTTGATTTTATTTACGTTCTTTTCTGTTCCATTTATAGGATTTGTTGGCTAATGTTGACATTACGAAAAAGGGCAAAGGTATATTCATGATTTTGTTAAACGGGACTTAAAGGTCACAAAAATTTCGAGGTACATAAAGGGTGTCTCTGACATCGACGCACAAACGAGTACCATGGATCCAGTACATGATTCTGAACCCCCAGTGGTGGAATTTCTCGTCGGCTTTTTCCTGATTTAAAAAAATAATATGCAGTTTTTTTCACTTTAAACCGTTCATATACTATTATAACCCAATAAGATTTTAAAGTAAAAAATAATTAATTCGCTAATTACACAAAAAAGTGCAATGTGAACAAAACTCGAAAAACTATCCTACCAGCTGAATTAATAGAGTTCACATCAGAAGTCAACGTCTCACCCACAAACACGCGCGGCGGCATGCTTGCAACGTTCAAAGGCCGAGCCGGCCGAGCTGTTATTCTGTAACCGCTCATTAACAATATAAATGACTATCATAATTTTATTAGTGGCATGCGGTGTAGCCTTCTCGCGAAGTTTGCGTTACGATGTCAGATATACCCTTTATATATTGATCGAGATTCATGTCGCATCAAGCTCGATGTAGAGATTCTGAATATTATAAGTCTGCTTGTTTTTTATATTAAATATCCTACTCATATAATGTAAAAAAAAAATCCGAAGGTGTACATAAGTGTGAATGTTTGTTACCTACTCTTTCATGCAAACATTACTGGACGGATTTGGATGAAATTCGGCACAAAGATAGTTTATAATCAGGAATAACACAAAGGATACTTTCCTCCCGATAATCATATGGGATCGAAACTTATATAAAATAAGAGTATGGTGGCAATAGCAGCCCTTTTTTGTGGATAAGAAATCATCATATAACCTCTCCTGCTCTGGACGGAGCCAAGGGGGGCATCAGACTATTACTGACTAAAACCCAGGTCCATGGTATCACTTTTGAACAACCCACAGCCCTGACAGGCATCGGTCTTCGTACACCCCGTCACGAGCTAGTAACACATCTTAGAGGCGCACGTGGAACAAAACGCGCCACCGACCCGTGCCAGACGGCGAGCTGTCCACTAACCGCCGCCCGCAAGGCCACACCTACGTTGGCCAGGAGTTCATGACATCGAATCCCTATCAGGGCGTCTCCTGTGACAGCCCACTGCTAGTAGCCCTGACTTGATGAGCTGTATGTAGAACGGACGTTCCAAAAAATGCAGGCAATTTATTTTGTGCAAGTAACTTAATCACTACTGCGCTCAAAAC
The DNA here is from genome assembly GCA_037179545.1 of Sesamia inferens. Taxonomy (NCBI): domain Eukaryota; kingdom Metazoa; phylum Arthropoda; class Insecta; order Lepidoptera; family Noctuidae; genus Sesamia; species Sesamia inferens. The sequence goes on along the minus strand of CM073922.1, from coordinate 30,818,098 downwards.
GGTCAAGGAAAATATCATTTTAGGTTCTAGGACAAGTTGTCTCCTCACAATATTTTCCATTCCGCACTGGACCCATGTGGTAGATTACAGCCCACTACCTGTATCAGAGGAAGGAGGTCTGTGTGACAGGGTAAAGAAAGAAAAAAAAATTTAGTGCAAACTCAAAGACACACAATTGACTTCATACGAAGGCTTAAGATCACACAAAGGGCGATGGAAAAATCTATGCTTAGAGTTTCTCTGCGCGATCGAATCAGAAATGAGGAGATCCGCAGAAGAACCAAAGTCACAGACACTTCGATTCGCTAAAATAAAGTGGCAATGGGCAAGGCACATTGCTCATTCTGGTGTGGCGGTTACGTACCGGAAGATGCAGCGTAGGGAGACATAAAGGAAAAAAAATAAGTAAAGAGGAAATAAAAAATAATAATATTAAGATCAAGTAAAATGTGAAAAGACAAATGTAGAAAACTAGCAGGAATATGTGCCTCCCGGCTGCCCGAATTCAGCAAAAAATGCCAGATAACAAGTACCTGACGCTGGTTTTCAACTTTTTTTTTTTATAAATAAATATATACGGATAAATCACACAGTTTGAGCTAGCCCCAAAGTAAGTTCGAGACTTGTGTTACTTATGCTACTCTAACTCAACGATACTATATTTTATAATAGATACATGTATAGATAAACATCCAAGAAACGATTTTTCCTGATTGGCCTGGGCCAATCAGGAAAAATCGTTTTCCATCATGACCTGGCCGGGGATTGAACCCCCCCGGGGTTCGAGTCCGCCTCTGTATAGTTTGTAGCGGTAGGTACCTACAAACGCCACAAAAATGAACGACGCGTCATACTGACGTTAGTACACGAATTCTACATCTCGCAATCAGAGTTTACCGTGCAATTAGCATACATACAACTTGCCAATTTCAACCATTGGGCAAGTGCCCGCCGGACATAACACCCGTCTGGCCGGGGGATCCTCCCTTTTCTATGGAGGATGAGTGAACTTTACTCCCTGTTCCTCATACCTCCACAAGTTCATATGCGAAAGAATAAATAAATCAAATAAAATAAGAAAGTCCCAAAACCAAATCAAAACATTTTAGCTTGGTAATTCATTAATAATATAACAGCTATAACTAACTGTAGCTCGTGTGGTTGTCGATTGTGGCACTTGGACTAAGTAATCATTCTCGATATCAGTCAATAGTCGTGTCAGCCGATGGGTTAAATACCAATCAATCAGTTAATGCCAATGGAGCTCTGACTGCCGGATTTGATTTGATGGAAATTGGACACTACTCTCGATCCTATTTTTTTTTTTAATATTTTATATGTTTTCTTTTATACTGGGAAAAGGGGGGGATGTGTTGTACGTATACTGTCATTATTTTTAATAATTATAAACTAGCGCTTGACCGCAATCCCGCCTGATGGTAAGCAGTGATGCGATTGTTGATGGTGAAGCGCGCTAGTTTATTAAGAGTCTATTCACTCAGAAAAACTGAGCGAATAGGAAGGATGATGCCAGTTGAGCGAGGTGATGCAATGTTAAACCCAACAACACGACCAACGATGCTGCGCCAAAGGGAGACTGATCTGAAGACCCTCCACGACCAAACTCCCAACACAACAACATTAGGCGCATCGTATCCAGCACACATCGCAACACAACTGCTCAGACCCGTACGGCTTCGCCAGACATCATGCCGGAACACAACAAATCGCTTGGCGGCAAGGCTTCGTCTGGTGGGTGGTAACTTCTGCCGGCGGCCGATGTTATGGCCTACCACCGAGAAGAAAATTTTATTATTTGTACCCTCACTTATTTGCATTCATTCCTGCAGATCATGGGAAGTTTACATTCAATGCCTACCACTCTAGCAGGGTGCTTTATATACGACGGCTTAAATGCTTATTTAAGGATTTATCAGCCGCTCCAGACATGGAAAGAAAAATGCATATTAAATTATGTTAGTATAGATTCTATACTATATGCATTTTTCTATACTATAGAAAATTAAGCTCACATAGGTAAGAGTGAAGTAGTTTGGTTTAGGCTTATCTAAGAAGTCACTCGCTATTTATTTAAATATATAATTTATATGTTCTTATATTGAAATAAAGGATATGATTGTTTTCATTGCAATCACTTTATGAATGTATGCAGAACGGGTTACTTAAATGCGGGCAAGAGCTGCCAAGAAATTTAATTAAGTACGTGTGAAAAAGTTCACAGAACTTAAAAATGGTTTATTTTTTCGCTATCTTTTAAAGCTTATATCCCCATTAAAAAGTTTTTTAGTTTTACCATCACATTTTCATAATTCATAATAACATCGATTTTGTAAAAATCTCATCATGGAAAGTTGGGTGAAATGAACTGTCTATCAAAATATCAGCGCTGTGACATTTACTTTTTAAATGTCGAAGCAGTATTCTGAGATAAGAGCCTTTTGGTCTCCTAAGGGACTTTCAATTTTAATTGTGTTTAACTTTTGTTTTTTTTTTCATAAATTATAAACTCGTGCTTGACCGCCATCTCACCTGATAGTAAGCAGTGATACAATCGTTGATGGCGCTAGTTTATTAAAAGGCTTTTCACTCTAGCCTTGAACTTAGTTTTGTGATCTTCCTGTACGAATCAAAATAAATATTTTTTCTTTCTACAGCTCACTCCACCTTTTTTTTTTCCCGTAGTGGAAATCTTCAATGGATGTCCGCCGCCCTGGGGTGGGCGTCGGGGTCTGTCAGACTCCTACTGACTAAAACCACCCCGGTGTCTCATCTATCACGAGCGCGCGTGGGACCGCGGGAGTCTAAATTCTTCCACGACCCACACTCTCGTGCTGGCCCGGTCTCTCCGAGCCTCGTCTCCTGCACGGGGTAGTGGGGTGTTACTACCCCGTGCATCGCCTCAGAGGCGCACGCCGACACTCGCGCGTGCCTCCACCTCGGAGTCCATCGAATAGGGGGCGGGGACTTCCACATGTCCCTCGCCCCTGGACCGATTCATGGGCGTTATCCACCCTTCCTCGGCGCCCGGTGCATCTTCTGCGGCCCGGGAAGGGAGTTGAGATCTCCGTTTCCCGTTCCGCAGCTTCCTTCTGCGACAGAAGGATACCACCGCGTCCCACGACTCTGCGCTACCGACCATCCTCCGCACTACAACCAGGCTTACAACAGGTGCGTGTGTTGATGTGTATAACTCTCCATAGAATTTCTCAATCTCACCCAAAAGCTCGGGCTTGGAAGTGACGATCCTAATATCCCCAGTCTTCAGCTTCGCAAGTAGGCTCTGTCCAACAGACAAATCTCGTGCGAACACTTTGGAGCCATTGTTCCATTCGATAGCCTTTTTGATACAATTTGTATGAAATTGGCGTATATCAAGAGTTAGAGACTTTGAGATGAGAGACCTCTTACGATCGTGTCGGGAGGTAATGGTTTGGTACTATTCTAAGCCCGGCACCACACGGGGTAAAAATATACGTAATCAGTCTATAATGTTCCCACTATTGGGACACAGGCCTCCTCTCGTTGGGAAGGGGGGGTGGGTTTTCCTTCACTGGTTTCGAGAGCAAGCCCGACTGTCCTGTACTGGTCCTTCCGGACTTGTAGCATACGGAACATTGTACATTCTTGAGGTTTGTTCGTCTGCTCATTTCAGTTGCCCACAACTGGAGCGTGTAACGATACAACATGTGACTTCGCATGCGAGCAGCTAGCCTCACATTTGATTGCAGGAGTATCAGCTCTACGCTAGGCGGCCTCGCGCTCTGTACCAAGCTCTAGCTTCTTCCTCGTTTTGAGAGCAGTGGTAATAAAATGATTTAGAAAAGAAAGAAAGAAAAAATTTTTTTTTTAATTTAAAATTTACACAAAGCGCCTGATGGTGTTCTAACTTACGACCAATAACTTGTAAGTCGCGGCCGATACTCTGCCTCCACTGCTCAACTTATTATTAATTTGTCAATATTTTTCGTGAAGTTTAAATTAGATTTATAAAAAAAAAAAAACGAAACTGTGATGGACATTTCGCCCATTTATTTTTAACTTCGGCTACCTACCCATCAAGGACCTTTATTTAGTCTACCTATTTTGTTATATTTTCAGTAAGGTCTACCTCGTTTCAGACTCGGCCCTACCTTTATTATTTATGAACTTTTCGGGTGCCGAGGTCAGAGGTGAGAATATCATGCCGGGAACGAAATTGTTCGTCAGTTTTTTATTAAATTGAACGTAGAACTATGAATAATATAAAATGTTTGCTAGTTCGTAAAAGAGTAATAAATCATGACTGTGCCCTAATTGCATACCAGACTATTACTCTGGTATTATTGAATCATTTTGAAGCATATCGTTAATCCATTGCTCCTTAAGTTCGAAACATTTGTGTTGTGTTTGCTCAACCACGTAAATAACGCAATTTATGTTGTTGAACTGTCAAAATGAAACGCATTTCTACTGATATTGTGTTATGCAATTACCCCGCTTAATTAGAACTATTAGATCAGATTCTTGTGGATTGAAATGACCGAAAGATAGTGGATGGGTTTGTGTGTTAAAAATTATTTTTCCTTGTCTTAAGAAAGGCTTTTATCTTGCAGTGGCAGCTCAGTGGAGTCTGAGTATCTACATCTATACTCTATACTAATGCATAAAGCTGAAGAGTTTGTTTGTTTGTTTGAACGAGCTAATCTCAGGAAGTACTGGACCGATTTGATTTTTTTCTGCGTTGAGTAGCCCATTAATCCAGGAAGGCTTTAGGCTATATAATATCACGCTGCGACCATAGATAGGAGCGGACCATATAAAAAAAGCATATCGAAACCTATGTGGGTGAAACCGCGCGGCGCAGCTGGTATGTAATACGCTCGCCTTCTGCTATATGAGATTTAAACATAATAGGGTAGTTGACTAAAAAAATCTAATTAGTCCGTCAGATTTACAAAAAGTACCTACTGGACACGTATTTTTTCTTTTTTCATATAACCAAAAAATTAAGACGACACAGTGCGTTGAAAATTCGTGTGACGTCATTGCACGCTACACTTTTTAGCGAGCAGTGACGTCACCAGCAACCACTCCTGATCTTTGATGCCTTTTATATTTGTAAATTTTTATTGATTTGATAAAACAAAATATACGTATCCAATATTTTTCTATAATCTGAATGACGGACTAAATAGAATCATTATTTTTTTTTCCCAGGGAACATCTCTATTGACAAAATGTAGGTGTCATACAAGATTATTTTTTGTTATGCAAAACCCGAAACGCGTGTCCAGTATTTTTAAGTAAAGAATCTAAGTACCTACATAATTTCAAAAAGATATAACGAAAAACCACAAAGTTATGAACTTGCTGTTCTACCTGGTTGTCCCAACAAAAATATTGTCAAAGCTTCGCTCGGGCGGGCGAGCTCGGTGCGTTCACCTCTGGCGTCAGCCGCGCACAATTACTATGATCTATCGTAAGCTACGTGCGTGCGCTCGGTATCCACACTGCAACAATTTCTGAATGTAGGTATTTGGGAAAAAATATAATATGGTGTAAAAATGATTGGAATCGATTCAGTTGCTTATTCTGAACAAACTATAACGTAAAACATCGTATAAACAAAAAATTAAATTGTATACATAGGTATACGTGTGAGGATTACAGATGCGATGTTATATGCAGTTTTCCAAGATTTCTCTGTAGAGAAAATTTTGTTATTCTAGACTTACTATTACCGACTTTGTAAGCTTACTGCGTGAGGAACACGGCGGGCATACAAAGGTCACTTACCGCCTAGCACAGTTTCACAGTTCCTTGTAAAGTTTGGGAAGACCAGTTTGAAGTCCCAGAGTTCCCAGAGATGTATCCTAAATTGCACAGAAATACCCTTTGAGAACGGGAAATAACATTTTTTAACGGTGCTTCTTTTAAATATATGTAGATGGTTAACACCCCGCAGGGGAATTTTAGAGAGGTAAACAATCTCAGACCCATCGATCTTATTGAGGTGCTTTTTAAGGGTTCCCTCCGAAAAAAAGGAAACACATTCTTTTGGTATGGCTAGCAAAAAAATTCGATTAACACAAGTAATATACTTTTTGGTAGTTTTATAAATTGAAGCCAAAAATTAAATAAAAGAAGGAGGGAATCAAAATGTTGTCTTTTAATTAAATATCACTTCGGTTTAGATTAAAAACGTTTTATGTTTTTTTTTAAACTTAATATTTAGATTCTGAAAACACATAAGTCGTGGTGGCCTAGTAAGTCGTGATGGCGTAGTGGTTAAAACACCAGCCTCTCAAGTATGAGGCAGTTCGATTCCAGGTCAGGCAAGTACCAATGTAACTTTTCTAAAGTTATATGTACTTTCTAAGTATATCTTGGACACCAATGACTGATTACAAGGTGAAGGAAAACATCTTGAGGAAACCTGGACTTTAAGTCTGAAGTCGCCAAGCCGCATTGAGCAAGCGTGGCGATTACGCTCAATTCTTCTCTGTATGAGAGGAGACCTGTTATTTTACTCGGTGGTAGGCCATAACATCGGCTGCCGGCAGAAGTTACCACCCACCAGACAAAGTCTTGCCGCCAAGCGATTTGTCGTGTTCCGGCATGATATCTGGTGAAGCCGTACGGTGGACGGGTCGCAGCAGTTGTGTTGCGATGTGTGACGGGTACGACGCGCCAAATTTTGTTTGGGTCCCCAGATCAATCACCCTTTGGCGCAGCATCGTTGGTCGTGTTGTTGGGTTTAACATTGCATCACCTCGCTCAACTACCGTCTTCCTTCCTATTCGCTCAGTTTTTCTTAGTGAATAGGCTATTAATAAACTAGCGCGATTTACCATCAAAGATCGCATCACTGCTTACCAGCAGGCGAGATTGCGGTCAAGCGCTAGTTTATAATTATTAAAAAAAAGCCCTCTGCCCAAGTGTGTTGATGATGATGATGATTCTAAAAACGAAAGTGTTAATCGACTTTTGTTGCTCTAACCTTTGTGTCCTCCTTATGTCAGTCCAGGGATGTTATCAGTCGGGTTTAAAGCCCGGGGGGTAGCGATAATAGATACGTACGTACAACGTACTATCTATTGTTATATCAGTATTCGGTTAGCATCGGTATATTTATAAATCGTGATTTGTTGTGGTTGGATCAAGGGAACGATTATTTATGTGAGGTTGAAGTGAGAATAATAGGGCCTGTTGATCTTTTTAGGGTTTTATTCGATACTGACTTTCCATATCGTTTAGAGGCGTATTCTTATGTTATTGGGTGAATAAAGAGTCATCATCAACCTTTTTATCGTCCTACTGCTGGGCACAGGTCTCCTCTCATACAGAGAAGGATTGAGCGTAATCACCACGCGAGTTGGCGATTTCAGACTTAAAAGTCCAGGTTTCCTCAAGATGTTTTCCTTCACCTTTTAATCAGTCATTGGTGTCCATGATATACTAAGAAAGTACATACATATAACTTAGAAAAGTTACACTGGTACTACGTGCCTGACCTGGAATCGAATCTGCATACTCATAAGCATGAGTCCACCAGCCTTTCAAGTGAGAGGCTGGTCTTTTAACCACTAGGCCACCACGACTGAATAAAAAGTGTTTGTGAAGTTCTTGCAGGCACGTACGATTTCTTTGTTCACAAATTAAGCTAAATGGGTTTAATTTTGACAGTAAAACAATATCCATTGCGTTTTGGAGGTATAAGGAACAAGGTGCAAAGTTCACTCATCCTCCGTTCAGATGGGTGTTGTGTCTTGCGGGCACTTCACTATCATCATCATAATTTCAGCCGAAAGACGTCCACTGCTGGACATAGGCCTCCCCCAAGGTTCTCCACGATGACCGCTCCTGCGCCTCCCGCATCCCGCGGTTTTCCGCGACCTTCACCAGGTCGTCGGTCCACCTTGTCGGGGGATTACCCACGCTGCGTCTTGCGGTGCGTAGTCACCATTCGAGAACCGGTTGCCGTCGGCTCCATGGGGAAATTGTTATACAACGCTATATTTTAAAACACGTGTCCAGTATTTTTAAGTAAAGAATCTATGTACAAAATTTGTTCCCTTACGAGAGGATATGGGTTGGTACTATTCTAAGCCCGGTACCACACGAGACTCTAAGCCTAGTACACATAAACCTGCTTACAGAAAATAAATCATTTATTATTTGATTTATATGTGACTCTCTGTTCATTTTTTAACACAAACTCGGCAATTATTAGTGAATTTCCGGAATCGGATCGTTAGTTCCGAAGTAATCTTCGGATCTACCGATCTGATTTCAACCCTTCATACAAACTCACAAATAAATAATGTAAATTGTACAGATTAGGTATGTACATAGTTATACTACAGTAGAACTTCGATTATTCGAACATCGATTATCCGAATATCCGATTAACCGGACTCATTCGTCTCAAATTTATTTGCGAACTTGAAAATGTTTTGATGGCGCAATGGGACATGTTTATTCCCGTCTCCGATTGTGTACTCTTATTTCTTTGCGAATAACAAATTACATATTTTTTTTTATCTAAACAATGCATGTAAAACCCATTACATAAAAAAAATATTGTTAGACTAAGCCAATGGATGCGGGCAGCACAAGACCGGTCATCGTGGATGGCTTGGGGGAGGCCTTTGTCCAGCACTGGACACCTATAGGCTGGAGAAAAAAAAGGGGTCGTTGAGCATGATACTCAAGTCCTCCAGCGATTCCGACATAATGCCAACATCATCGGCAAATGGAAGGTGAGTGATATGCTCGCCGTTAATAGAGATGTCCAGCCCTTTCCATTCCAGGAACTTGAAGGCATGTTCCAATACAGTGGTGAACAGTTTCGGAGATATAACGTCTCCCTGCCTCACCCCTCTTTGCAGTAAAATAGCCTTCGTACTCTGCTGCTGTTCTCGGACAGTCATGAATGCCCAACCAGTCTTTTTGGAAATCCTTGGGGAGGCCTATGTCCAGCAATGAACTTCCTGTGGCTGACATGATGATAGTTTGATTAGATTTGAAACTGATGATCCAAAATCATCATCATCATCATCATTTCAGACGAAAGACGTACACTGCTGGACATAGGTCTCCCCCAAGGTTCTCCACGACGACCGGTCCTGCGCCTCCCGCATCCAGCGGTTTGTCGCGACCTTCACCAGGTCGTCGGTCCACCTTGTCGGGGGCCTACCCACGCTGCGTCTTCCGGTGCGTAGTCGCCACTCGAGAACCCGTCGGCCCCATCGCACATCGGTCCTACGGGCAATGCGCCCGGCCCACTGCCACTTTAGTGTTGCAATTCTACGGGCTATGTCGGTTACTCTCAACGTATTATACAAAATACCCTGGTTTTATTTGATCTTTATACTCAGGATACTACTGTATAACGATTTCGATTTTGTTAATCAAAACAAATAAAATCACTTTTATTTCTAGTACTTTTACTTTTATTTCAGCCATAAAATTTATACTGACTACAAATGATTAATCAATCATAAATTATTCAAAACAACAACAAAGGAATAGGTAAGTGTTATTTTAGCTGGAATATTGATTGCTATAAACGCAAGCCGACAATGAAGTGTTTGAAGCCCATAATATTCAATTTTATAAATATAAGGTTCCTATACTTATGCATATACGATGTCGACACTTTGTCTAGATTAGTTTTAGCTTTAGCTATAGTTTTGTTACATTTATATACAATATTTTTACGCGGCCAGCCTTTTGGGCCATAACATCGGCCGCCGGCAGAAGTTACCACCCACCAGACAAAGCCTTGCCGCCAAGCGATTTGTCGTGTTCCGGCATGATGTCTGGTGAAGCCGTACGGAGGACGGGTCTGAGCTGTTGTGTTGCGATGTGTGCCGGGTACGATGCGCCTAATGTTGTTGTGTTGGGAGTTTGGTCGTGGAGGGTCTTCAGATCAATCTCCCTTTGGCGCAGCATCGTTGGTCGTGTTGTTGGGTTTAACATTGCATCACCTTGCTCAACTGCCGTCTTCCTTCCTATTCGCTCAGTTTTGAGTGAATAGGCTCTTAATAAACTAGCGCGCTTTACCATCAATGATCGCATCACTGCTTACCATCAGGCGGGATTGCGGTCAAGAGCTACTTTATATATATTAAAAAAATAATTATTTAAATTTAATTTGTAGTTAGTTTATATTTTATTTCTTTTTAGCTTTAATTTATTCATAATTTACTTTTAATTAATACCTATTAATGTTAATTTTTTATTGAGTATAAATTCATAGTATTTTACTACTGTTATAATAATAAATAAATATTTTTAAGTGTTTATGTTAATATAGGTAGTATTACATATATTCATAGTAACGGAATCCAATGCCCACAGGCGAAGAGTAGCCAGCCTGTCGGCGTTCTATAGGATGCATTTTGGAGAGTGTTCGAGGGAATTACATGATTTAATTCCCCCATCTTCGTTCCACCATCGGACGACCCGTACCCTTACGTTATTGACACTACTACGATCCGGACGAAGCATTTCGCCTCGTCTTTTTTACCGCGTACATCGAGGGACTGGAGTCGTTTACCAGTGGCAGTGTTTCGTACTACAAATTAAGTATCACCAAGGCTAGAGTGAATAGGCCCTTAATAAACTAGCGCACTTTACCATCAACGATTACATCACTGCTTACCATCAGGCGGGCTTGCGGCCAAGCACTAGTTCAATTTATTAAAAATAAAATTCCCTGCTTTCAGAAAATATGCTTGACGCACTAGCGCTGCACCATCAAGGCAGACCTTATGCATCTGTTTGCGCTTTGTTTTTTTAATATTGCAAACTATGCTTGGCCGCAATGCCGCCTGATGGTAAGCAGTGATGCAATCGTTAATGGAAAAGCGCGGTAGTTTATCAAGAACCTATTCACTCTAGCCTTATAGGGACTTATATTGTGGTCAATTAAATTAGTTGCTATATATTGAATACGCAACGTGTTATAAGCACGCTGTGTGTGTTTTTACAATAGGGCACAGGTGTGATGATTCTGGCAGTATGGACTAAACAGGGCGTTATTCGCTTGACTTCAACATTTCCCAAACCGCCATTAATAATATCTTTTTGTTCGGCATTTTTGTCGTGGTGGAGGGTTGCTTTTGAAACAATTATAGATAAGGCGCGTGACTGGTGAATTTTGAATATTGTGAACTGTTCTGTATCAATTGTCCATAAATTACTCTACTATTTTTTTAAATCGGTCGGTATTCAGATAAATAATGTTTTTTTTTTAAGAGAGCGGGTAACGCCTGACTGGAGTTAAATTTGCCATTAGCGAGCGACCGTTAGCGCGGGCATTGGCTTTGCTCAAGTTTCGACCGAGTGTGTTGGTCATACTCAAACCTCAAATTTTTATACGTTTTAATCTGAGATTATCATTATAATCCCTTAATATTAAATTGATCTAAGTGTCTGTACAGTTTAAATAATAAGAATCGAAGAGCACACTATAGTTATTTTTTAACGTTTTCTCGAGATACCACCCGTGATGGATGCTCATGAGATCATGCACCTTAACTATCCGGAACTTCGGCCCCGCTTCCTGACGTTTCCCCGTTAGATAAATAAATGACTGTTATAGTTTTCTTTAATTTGGACACAAATAACACAGGCTCGCTGGAAAATTGGAGCTGACGCTTTAGATGATTGCTCTACATAATATTCTAAAGTGCACGACACCTACAATTTGTGTCCTGATACCCAACGTTAGGGTTATTGAGGTTGAGGTACGATTTCTTCTATCAAAAGGACGGACTCTCTACAGACGGAGTAATCTCTTAAAACAAGCGATTCATCATGTATCGCTGATGTCTGGTGAAGCCGTACGGAGCGTGGACGGGTCTGAGCAGTTTTGTTGCGTTGTGTGCCTGCACGATGTGCCAAATGTTGTTGTGTCGGGAGTTTGGTCGTGGAGGGTCTCCAGATCAATCTCCCTCGGGCAACTGCATTCTTCTTTCCTATTCATTCTGTTTTGTACCACTGCTTAACAGAACTAGTATATAATTATATATAAAAAAAAACTTGACTTGATCCATCATGGTAAGCTTCACTTAGCTTACATGACCTATCGACCAGCGTGGTAGATTTGATTTAGCCATGGGCCTCTATCGGTATTTTTATGCAAAATCATTCTTGATTTTGGCAGGACTGAATGAGCAAAGCGACAGTATCTTCCAAGCATGATATGTGAATACTTTGAATCTTTGATTCTCATTCCAATTTGTCAAGTGTGGAGATTACAGCGATAAATAACCCTTTGTGTCTGTTCATTGTATTCGCTAAGGACAATACACTGAACCAGGTACGTTTTTCCTATAATTTCCAATGTTTTAAAGATGATTTCAGAAAGTCGCGAACATTAAAATATCGTCAATACAAAATTGTTATGAGTTTTGTTACTGTATATCAAAGTTTTAGAATCTAAAAGCATTGAATTCAGAACGGGTAATTTATTACAAAGTTACATATGACATGAATACATACTTAACATTATTCCGAGTTAACGGAACCTCATGTAAAATAGGTAAATAGAATTCGAACGTCACACATCCAGCATTCTAATTTCGTAACACACTATCTTCTTCCAATTTGAATCATATTTATATTTATTTATTATTTATTTATTTATTCTTTATTGTACACCAAACAAACATCAAACAAAATACATGGAACATAAAACATACAATGGGCGGCCTTATCGCTAATGCGATTTCTTCCAGGCAACCAAAGAATGGACAGATTCTCCTGAACCACAAATGGGACTGTCGTTGGTGCAAATATCATTGTTACAATTTACTAAATTAGATACACAAATACATACATAAATACATAGATACTTTAATAGTGTAAATAGCCATAAAGTGTTTATTTAACAAGATTATAACGACAAGTAGTGTTCCCTCACCAGTCTCTTGAATTGCTGTAACGATTGTGCGCGTTTAATTTCAATTGGCAATGCATTCCACAAACGAGGGAAGGGGGGGGGGAACTTTATGTTTAAAGCTGCATCTGCTTAACAACGGGAATAACGCAATGAATGTTGTTGAACTGTCAAAGTGAAACCCATTGCTATTGATAGCACAACCTTGCAGGGTATGGTACCTTGTACACTAAGTATCGACGCCAGCACATCAAATTATCTGAAATTACAAAATTTTCCCATTTAACAACTTAATGTTTAAGCGATAAAGTTGAAAATCTACTACGAAAATTTGTCAAATTTTAGTACTTTAATGTAGAGGAGTGTCAATAGTAACAGGGAGCCAATTGTAACATATGATGTTTCACAGCATCTATTGACAAATAGTAGTAGCTCTTAATGGTATTCGAAGCATCATTTGGTGTTGTTTTACCGACCAGACTTCCAAATGAAACAATTCGCGCGTATGCTTTAAGATAAAGCAAGTTGAGTGAATTTATTTTTCGGCACAGTCAGATTTAAAATAGTTCCGTGGTAATTTTCGGATAAATTATCATCCAATCTATACATGAAGGTATGTGAGTTGTTTAAATTTACCACATTATGTTAAATAAGCCTTCATTGCAAATGAAGGCTTATTTTGATGATTGATGGAAGTGCAATTGTAACATGCAAACCTGGACTTGTAATTCTGAAATCGCCAACCCGCATTGAGCAAGCGTGGTGATTACGCTCAATCCTTCTCTGTATGAGAGGAGTCCTGTGCCCAGCAGTGGGACGATAAAGGTTGATGATGATGATGATGTACGTACAGAATTAAAATGGGGTTTGAGATTACTGTCTTAAGAGGCATCTCATTAAGGCAAAGTCCACTCCATTGCTTACGAAATTCTCACAACCAGTCTAAGTAAGGGTTATTGTATTATCCAGTTTTGAAGGTCAGACATTCTCAGCTCTATGTTAAATACGCTAATGCAGCTGTATCTGGATAGATTGGAAACCAACCGCTGGAAAGGAAAGGAATAATCAGGCTAATAAAATATTAACACTGCTGGACACAGGCCTAATCTCAATAATAGGGAGTGGGCAATAATTCACCTGGTGGACCTAGTACGAGTTGGCGTGCAGGGTTCTAGATGCACGGGAGATGTTAGGTGTTCATAAATTTTTTTTAATAGGATTGGGAAAGGTTCGAAGAACGTAATATGATTAAGGGACGCTAGGCAGATGATACTGTTCACAAAATTTCTGTAAAACCAAGAAAATCCAGTGCATTTTTAATGCGGAAAATTTCATTCTTCAGTTTACATTCACATTTTCTTAAACATCAGCAAAATCTCGTAGAGAAATGCCTTTTGGACACTACTTCCAGTTTCATTGTTCTACAGAATATTTTCTGCAACTTTTCATATAAATTGTTATTTGTCAAGATGTATGTTTCTAGTTATCGTATGTGATTTATATTTTGAGAACAATCAGACTGGATAAATATTACTGTAGAAAATACTGAGATTGGATGAGATAATATGATCTATGAATATTTTTAAATAAGTTACCAATAAATAGAAAATGAATAAGCATATTCTGGGTATGCTCGTGCCGTCATAGAGTTCATCCATCGCCTTCCATCAGGCTTGATCGAGGTCAAGACTAGGCCCATTCAGCAATAAATAAATAATTCAACGACGGCTGAAGCTGACTCAGGGAAACCAGCGTTGTTTTCATGAGTCAGCTATTCGCTAATATAAATTCACCATTAATCTACACAAAAACTTGGGTTTCAAAAAATTATAAGGGAATAAAGACCCGTAACAAACTACCAGTAACAATGAGTTTCATTTTGACAGTTCAACAAAATTCATTGCGGTATTTACGTTGCCAAGCTGACCCATTTTTAGAACATATTAAGCAATGGATTAACAATACTCGTATGCTTCGAAATGATTCCAACTAATAGTAAAAGTGTGTTCCGCAATTAGCGTGCTTTTTTATAAATTATAAACTAGCGCTTGACCGCAATCCCGCCTGATGGTAAGCAGTGATGCAGTCGTTGATGGTAAAGCGCGCTAGTTTATTAAGAGCCCATTCACTCTAGCCTTGAATACACTCAAATTGTAGTGTGTTATCCTCAGAGTAAGTTTATTTACATATATGAGAAATCTTTGTAAATAGAATAGAATAGAATACTCTTTATTATGTACACCATATAGATTACAGAACAAAAATAAAAATATTTTACAAAGGGTGACACAATGGGCGGTCTTATCGCTAAGAGCGATCTTTTACAGACAACTTTTGGATGGAATTTTAAGAGGTAGGATAAATAAATAGTGTAGGTAGTCTAAAGTGTACTATTTACATAGATTATACAATAAATATATACGTTAAGTCTACAAGTTTACAAGGGGCAAAACTAATGAAAATCTAGAATATTTAAACTCACTCACACAGACAGACAGACATAGGACAACTATTTTACTTTTATAATCATAAACTAGTGCTTGACTGCAATCCCGCCTGATGGTAAGCAGTGATGCAATCGTTAATGGTAAAGCGAGCTAGTTTATTAAGAGCCTATTCACTCAAAAAATTGAGTGAATAGGAAGGAAGACGGCAGTTAACCGAGGCGATACAATGTTAAACCCAACACCACGACCAACGATGCTGTGCCAGAGGGAGTTTAATCTGGAGACCCTCCACGACAAAACTCCCGACATAACAACATTTGGCGCATCGTAGCCGGCACACATTGTAACACAACTGCTCAGACCCGTCTTCCGTACGGCTTCACAAGACATCATGCCGGAACACGACGACTTGCTTGGCGGCAAGACATTGTCTAGTGGGTGGTAACTTCTGCCGGCAGCAGATGTTATGGCCTACCACCGAGCCAGGCCATACAAATATTTGTAACGTTCGCGAATCGAAACTGCGACACGCAGCGCTACAGTCGATTGGTCAGCCACTGCGCCAACCGCGTTTCCAAGATGAAAGACAGCTCATTCCGCGCTCACTTCACCTAAGTCATATAGAATGATGATAAATGAACTGAGACAGAACCAGACTGCGAGATATTATGTTCTGTTTATAAAGGAGGTATAAAATCTCATTGTAGATACTAACGAAGCCAAAAGTGCATGAAGAATTCCAAATTTATCATAATCGTTTGTGTTCTAACAAAATAGGAATGTTTTCTAGGTAAAAAAAAAATTGATTCTATTTAGTCCGTCATTCAGATTATAAAAAAATATTGGATACGTATATTTTGTTTTATCAAATAAAAAAAAAAATACAAAAATAAAAAGCATCAAAGATCAGGAGTGGTGGTTGGTGACGTCACTCCTCACTAAAAAGTATAGCGTGCAGTGACGTCACACGAGTTTTCACCGCACTGTGTCGTCTTCATTTTTTGGAAATCTGCCTGACGGACTAAGTAGTTTTTTTTAGTCAACTACCCTATTGATCTCGTCATATTTCATATTGATTATTCTTCTATAACAATACTACCTATTTTACGTCATAGACGTTTTTGTTATAGAGTAATGTCTTCTAAACTTAAATATCTTATGTTTATCTCATCGTTTTAACGCTAAACACTTTTTAATAAACTTTCAAGGTTACATGACAGCACCAAATAGGCTACAATCTCTACAATAACTACCTTTTTTGCTTATAATATATACAGAAAACATTCGTGCAGATTGACAGGAAAAGAAACGTTTCAATGAGTTATGCGGGCTTACTTAGGACTTATCCTGTTTCTATTAATATTGGAGGTCTTCCACGAGCGGAAATATTGTAATCAGTATAAGGCCTAGCTAAGCGCGAATTGAAAAAAAACAAAAACTATTAACATGAATCAACAAATTTTAATGTTTATGAAACATTTATAGCAATTTACATTCATTATAAATAAAGAATAGGAGGTTTTTCCAAAAAAATAGTCAAAATAAAGTATTTATAAAAACACTGTATTTAAGCCTAGTTAAACTATGGTAGGGTAATAAGGCCTAAGAGTTTAACTTACAAAACTAAACAAAATATACGTCTTATATTTGGAGATTGAGATCAATAATTAATAATTAACTAATAATCACAGTGTTCATATTTAAAAATAACACAATTTTTTATTAGTTTCATTCAGGACACTCAAAATTGCCAACATCCTCCTCTGACAAACCAACGCACTCCCCATGATAACACTTTCTGCATTTAAAACATTGCTTCATAGCAGCCTTTTCATCCTGCTGACATTCGTGACGGTACCAACTCTCATGGTTTTTTTTAGTGCTAATATTATCTCATTTTTTTTTTGTGTTTTTCCGTTTTTGTAGAACAGGTCCTTTGTCACTGGAGTTCCTCTGTAATTGATGGCCTCTCTTCTTACTGTTGGTGTATTTTCAGTGTTTCTACTGTAGCAGGCATGAGCTGCTTAAAGGCTGTTTGTTTTTTTTAAATTGGGCAAGCGATATATTATCCTCATCACCCTTGGAACTGGAACCACCGTGCTCAGCCGTCCATACTTTACTGCTCTTACCGCTTGCAGGTTTTCCTCAGACCACAATGCTCGTTTCGGGGGCATTGTTATTATATGCCCTAAAAACAATAAACAGAAAAAAAAAATAAAAAAGCTGAAAAATAGTCACTTCATGTTGAAAAGGAGTATAATAAGGCCTATACACAAATTTTGTAGGCCTTAATAACCGTTGGTCAGTTTTGCAAAGAAAAGTTAAATATAAAACAATTCAGTTTACATTATACTATTCTAACACCACAGTCTACTGAAGCATGAACTAATTGACAATTAAATAATAAAATGATGTGGAAAAATATAGTATTACAAAAAATACTTACGTTTAGTATTCCTGCGGTATTATAATTTAAACTGAGCATCCGTTGACCACGATGAAAATGGCAGCATTGGTGACAGCAAGCAAGCTAGCGAGTCGTGCCACGTTTGGTACGCCATCTAGGATTGTTAGCTACCTACGACTGTGAGCACGAGCGATAGCGGTAATTTTAAGTTGTATTTTTGGAATTTAGGCCTTATTACCCGACAGGCCTTGTTGGCCGCACCTACCTTAGTCATCATCTTAGCGTTAATCCCAGTCGCATCCGAAACTTTTTTCAGTTTTGGAGTCTGGGGTCCGCATTACCAGTCTAACTGCTGATTTTGGACAAACTTCGATATTTTCCCATGAAACGACTGCCGTCTGACCTCCAACACCCGAAGGCGATATCGAAGCATTGCAGTTAGACTAATTGTAGGATTTTTGAGGGCTCCAACAAGCCGTAACAACTGCCATTAGATGTTGGTATGGCAACCAGGACCAACGGATTAACTTGCTGTCTAAGGCACGACCAGTCCAGTGCAAATATTCATATTCATGCATACCAATATTTGCATTGCGCGGAGATCGAACCCGCACCTCCTTGCGCAGTGGCCGCTACCGCTACGCCATGGAGGCTGTCAAGGAAATCAATACAGCCGCTGTGTAATATTTACTTGTATAACCCACTTAATTTTACAGAGGACTAGAAATCGGATCAAGGAATAACAGGAAATACACAATTTTTCCCGCTTTTCTCCATTTAGAATACTTAGTTAAGTCTGTAAAGGATTCACGGAAACTCTTGTTTAAACCTTTCTGGAGTTTATTCGGAACTAACCAGACGAAAACTGTAAGAGGAAGTTATGTTCATACAATAAGAATTGAATTACTGAAATGGAAAATTCTTGGTTGAACAATTCTGAAAAGTTTCTGAATAGGTAGTTTCTGCGGGAATTCAGTGAAGTGATTTCGAAGTTCTTAATTTACTTGTCCCTCGACTTTTGACCTCTGTTATTATTTCTATTGCTTTCATATCTGCTCCCGTTTCATGGATTAACGCTACATATTTTCTTGTTTCGCTGTTCTTATTTTGTCGATTAACACTTTCTTTTATGTCATGTTTTTTTTTTTTTTTAATAAATATAAACCAGCGCTTGACCGCAATCCCGCCTGATGGTAAGCATTGATGCGATCGTTGATGGTAAAGCAGTAAAGCGCGCTAGTTTATTAAGAGCCTATTCACTCAGAAAAACTGAGCGAATAGGAAGGAAGACGGCAGTTGAGCGAGGCGATGCAATGTTAAACTCAAAAACAAGACCAACGATGTTGCGCCAAAGGGAGATTGATCTGAAGACCCTCCACGACCAAACTCTCAACACAACAACATTAGGCGCATCGTACCCGGCACACATCACAACACAACTGCTCAGACCCGTCCTCCGTACGGGTTCACCAGACATTATGCCGAAACACGACAAATCGCTTGGCGGCAAGGTTTTGTCTGGTGGGTGGTAACTTCTGCCGGCGGCCGATGTTATGGCCTACCACCGAGAAAAAAAATTATATTCATCACTGTATTTTGGTCATAAATATCCTACCAAGAGGAATATGAAAAGGGTATAGAAAATCCTGAATTGAAATCCCTTCTTCAGACAACATTTTTTAGATATTGGAATTATTGGCATAGTAACAAAACACATTGTACACAGATGCCTACAATCAAGCCAACCCAAAACTGTAAAATTTTCCCAATCGATCATGAACTTTAACACAGTAGCGATAAACTTGAAAATCTATTGAAGAAATTTCACATGTGATGTGCTGGCGTCTTTACTATTTAAGGTTTAATAAAAAATAACTATGTAGTTTTAAAAACCGAATCGAAAAAAAAAAATCGATCCTATTTATTTTGGCGCAAAACTTGGAAAACCACGGCCCATTTTATGGGAAGTTTAATTTTATGCATAGTGTTGCCCCACAATTGGATAATTTATGTGTTCTATTTAGGTTAAGTCAATTGTTGATTTTTGAGATCACTGGAACTAGGTACTATGCTATAATAATATTGATGATGAATAAGAAATGATTTTCTACGTTTTTGTGTTTTTGGAGCGGCTGTCAAAAGCATAAGCTTTTGTTTATTTCTACAGAATTTGATGCGGTTTACTTTCGATAAGTCAGAATTGTTTGAGACAGCTTCAAAATTTCCCTTGTTATTACTGCATTTATCATTGACATTCCTGACGTCGGTGAAGGAAAACATCCCGAGAAAACCAGAGGAGCAACTGTCGTATTTTAAAAACGATCTGTCAAAATCACCACAAATTGTCATACAGTTTTGACATTGATTGACGCTGAGCTGAGATTGCTAATAGGTTTTGAACAGGAATTGACCCAAAAAAAAAAAACCAACAAGTCAGAAATCGCCATACTGTCTTCAGCAAGCACGCTGATCTAGTCTTGTGTCTTCTTTGTTTAAAAGAGGTTTATTTTCTACAATGGAACATTAATAGGATGTTTTTTTTTTATCATTGATAGTTAGTAATAACAAGCTCCAGCAATCTCTAAAATTTTCTGAATAGATTTTCCAGTTTACAGATTATTTTCAGTGCGCTATTTCAGCTCCTACTTTCTTATAATTCTTCAGGAATGTTTGCGGAAGCACATATAAACGACTTTTATAAAATTATGCAGAAAAAACCGCTTCACTTCTGAAAGCTGTGCGATGGAGTAACAGAAGCATCCTGAAAATGATGACAGATAGGTTAGATGCGGTTATATTCAAGCAATTTATCATTCTGCATATGAGAGAGGTAGGTTGAAGAACCTAAATTGTGTTGTGCTTTCTTTTATTTTCTTTTCGAACAGAACGTAATATAGTATTATCAGTTTTTTGTAACTAACAATATGAGCCCTGGTTGTCTGATAATAAAACATTTTTTAAAGTTGTTTTTTTATCAGAGGTTGAAGTTTGAGTGAAAAAACTATTATGGCCATTGCATTGACCTAAGGTTTTATGAAAAATCGTTTAAACCTATATATGTTTTTTAGAACTCAGACATTGGAGATTATTCTTGATTTTTTCAATATGAAGCAGCCAGTGATATCGTAGTTAATGGTGATGATCTGTTCAGTATTCATACATTTACATAACATAATTATAGAGATATATTAAGCGGAATATTAAGCCGACCGTAAGCTCCAACGCGTAAGCCGCGGATGCAACCGGGATTATACGCTGAGATGCTGATGACTTATATAGAGATATATAATATATACAAAAAGAGTTATTAGATAGGTATATATTGACTTATTGGTTGCAAAAATGTATTACAGACAATCTATACGTAAATTTAATTTATGATTTACTAGCTGCGCCACGCGGTTTCACCTGCGTTTTTCTGCCATATGCTCCGCTCCTATTGGTCGCAGCGTGATGTTATATAGCCTAAAGCCTTCCTGGATTAATGGGCTATCAAATGAAAAAATAATTTTTCAAATCGAAGTAGTGGTTCCTGAGATTAGCACGTTCAAACAAACAAACTCTTCAGCTTTATATAATAGTATAGATTTGGACTATATTCTGGTTCATCCGAATTCTTGAATATGACTACACGAGACGACGAGACGGCTAAATATTTGCGGCAGATTTCTTCACTTTTTAAATAACATTGTAAAACCAACAAGTTCATTAGTTATTCCTAAGTAGTCTTCGAGCGATATTTATTCACCCTATATAAGTAAGTATAAGTAGTTCTCTGAATTAACTTTATTTATTGACATACGTCAACTCAAAGGACAGTGATAAATCAACATGACCCAAAACCTCACTTTTTTAAAAATAACTCCAATAACATAATCCGAGTTCCTTTGCCTTAAAAAACAAGTCATGATTGAGGGCTGTGCAATCAATCAATAAGCTTAACTGTTGTTTTTCTGAAATATTTAATTAACCTACTTTAAAAGTTAATTGCCTTGCCTTCATTCTTGTTAATGAGCGGAAAAAGGGCTCTTACACGATATGTATTTTAAAATTCGTTTTAGCACATCTAATGGAAACTTTTATTTAAATAAATCTCCAGGAATTTGCTAAAAAATTATAACAAAAAGCAAAAATAAAAGTGCTATATAAGATCAAGAGCAAAGTTTTTTTTTAATTATAATCTAGTGCTTGAACGCAATTCCGCCTGATGGTAAGCAGTAATGCAATCGTTCATGGTAAAACGCACTAGTTTATTAAGAGCCTATATCAGCCTAAAGTCAATCTATTGATTTGAAACAAGTGTTGGAACCATAACTGATTTTTGCGGCCGGAGTTTTGCGCTCGGATGCGGATTGCCTACAATGTGCAATCCATCCTAAAAAATGTATGAAACCCTTGGAGGGGAATCTCGTTACCGGGTTGCGTTGCCCATCCAAATATGTGCATTAGATTGGATTCAGTTCAAATATTTGTAATGTGAATATTTGCACTAGTCTGGTCGTGCCTCGGAAAGCACGTTAAGCTGTTGGTACCGGTTGCCATACGAACATCTAGTGGCAGTCGTTACGGGTTGTTGGAGCCCTCAAAGTCCAACAATTGGTCTAACTGCAATGCTTCGATATCACCTTCGGATTGTGGAGGTCAGACGGCAGTCTCTTCTCGTCGAAAAATATCCAAGTTTCGCCAAAATCAGCAATTACACTAGTAAAGTGAACCCCAGACTCCAAAGCTGAAGAGAAGCTTCGTATACGACTGGAATTAACCGTAACCGTCCGCGCGGTTTCACTCGTAGGTAGGTTTCAATATGTATTTTTATATGCTCCGCTCCTATTGATCGCAGCGTGATGTTATATAGCATAAAGCCTTCCTGGATTAATGGGCTATCCAACGCAAAAAGAATTTTTCAAGTCGGATTTATATATTAGTAAGTATAAGTATAGAAGAGTGGACCATAAGCCACCACGCGGGCCTAGCGCGAGTTGGTAGATATACTAGAAAGTCTATAATAGGTACTAGATAGAACATTATATACTATAAAGTTATACAATTTCAGTACATAAAGTTTATACCTAATTCAATTAGGTATATAATTAACTCTCGTTTCAGTTTTGCTAACATACGTATTATTTGCATGAAGCGGAATTAATGCAAACCATTTATTAATGCAAACCATTTATTGAATACTAACCGCAACCAAAATGAAAATAGAATTGTGGGAAATACTTCCAATGTTTAATTACTGAAATCTGTTGCAGGTAAAATAAATTACACAAACAAACGAAAATAGTATTCACAGAATCCCATTCATTCGCGTATTATAAAACACAGTTCTGTAATACGAGTTTGTCTGTTTATAAGAACGCAATAAAATCAAAAATTTAAAAAGATTTTTGTGCCCACACTAGAAATTTCTCCTGTGTCGTGAGTTCGTTAACCAACATATACACTCACATACACAGACCCGCGAAATGCAGCGCGGTAGTCCATCGCTTAACAGCTGCGCCCATCGTACCTTCAAATTTTCATACGTTTGGAATACAATGGAATAAAAGTGCAAGTGATTAATGAAGAAAGTTAGGGTTTAGTTCATTAAAGATTTTGTGTCATTTGTCTGAAATATGACGATCACTGAAAATGATGGAAAACATTCATGCTGATTGGGAGCTTTCCTGGTGTGTGTCCCATAAATACATAACAAAGTTGGCACACAGGCAGTTTACCCATACATAGAATATTGTACGCCATCAATGACTGATTAAAAGGTGAAGGAAAACATCTTGATGAAACCTGGACTTTAAGTCTGAAATCGTCAACTCGCATTGAGCAAGTGTCATGATTACGCTCAATCCTTCTCTGTATGAAAGGAGACCTGTGCCCAGCAGTAGGACAATAAAAAAAAATTGGTTGTAAACCCCAGTAGTAAGTTCTTATGGGATATTTTCCGACATCAAAAAAAAAAGCCACAGAAAACAGTTAGTATTTTATTAGAAAGTTTAAATTCAACATTGCATAAAGGAAATATCGAAATGGATCTACTTTTTTAAAAGGATTTCTCTCCAAAATTTATTCACAAAAGGTGAGTAAATAATTAATAAATTACTTCATATTTTCGTGACTTACATAAACCAAGAAGCTATGTCATATCACTTTTTGTTAGCATGGGTCGTGGGGAACATGCAAATGTTTCTCCAATCCAAGACCAGTATTTAGATTTTACAGACAAAGAATGGAAAATTAAAGTTACTTTTTGGGTCGGCCTGTGTGACCTAGTTTTGACAACGCGACAGATTCAATGAGGATTTATTCTGGAAGCTTTCTGTGTGCAAACACATCTTTCACTTCTAATATTGACTGCACGTTTAGCGCAGTGGTTTAGCTGTTGATTGCTCCGCTGCACGTCTAGGGTTCGATTCCCGCACGGAACAAATATTTGTATGACCTACAAGTAGTTGTTCTGGGCCTAGCTGTTTGTATATATGATTTTATATGTTTGTAAAAGCACCTATGATACAGTTTTTCAGAAATTCCTAGCGTGGGGCAACTTTTTTCTTTTTAAATGAATCACATTCTGAGAGAGAAGTAAGATAAGTTATCTTAAAATAAATCTTGCTGACACGAAGCGATTAAGATTTTTCCCCAAGATACCGCCGCTTTCGTAAATTATTTATATCTTAACCTCATTGCAATTTAGTTATTAATATTACAAGGAAAATTAAACTACAACAAAAGTAAAATTGTTCATAATAAATTCGCCATTAAAGTATTTGTTAGCACGTTTCAAAAAAGACTTTCTAATTTGAAGCTATTTTTACACACAGCTAGGCTACGATTTTCCCCAGCATGTTTTACTCCACAATTCACCACACGGGGCCATTGTGGATTGGTAAATTGCACGGTGTTGTTGTCTTCGATTTTTGGACTGTTTTCTTACGAGAGTGGTGATATAAAGCGCTTACCCAGATCCGCAGAAGACCGAGAGTAACCGGCATAGCCGGAATAATTGCAACACTAAAATGGCAGTGGGCTGGGCACATTCCCGTAGGACCGATGCCCGATGGGGCCGACGGGTTCTCGGGTGGCGACCACGCACCGGTCGTGGGTCTTCCTGTGGTAAGCCCCGGACAAGGTGGACTGACGACCTAGTGAAGATTGCGGGAAACCGCTGGATGCGGGAGGCGGTTGTCGTGGAGATCCTTGGGGGAGGCCTATGTCCAGCAACGGACGTCTTTAGGCCGAAATGATGAATATGATGAAAGCTGATGATGATGATACCTAGGTTCGATCCTACGAACTTCAACTCGTCGCTGTTACCATTTACCACCATGACTTGCTTGTTTCTTTAGTAATATAAACCTTTTGAATCCCACGTGAGACGCGGGACACGACTATGTACATTGGTAGCTTGAACGGTACCTAACAAAGTCACGCGAAAATTCGCCCCAGTTTGCCCACCTCCAAGAAAGTTAGCTATCGCAAACAGTGTGAGTGAATCTCGCGTAGAATCGGCTTTGGTCCTGGCAGAGCTTAATTGCAACATTGTACTAAATACCGCTCTCAGAAACTTTTCCTAAAAGCTTTGTTGAAAGTTAGCTCCCCTGAAACCGACGGTTTCCTTGTTAATGGTAATACCTACTTTGCCTTTCATAACAATAAGACCACGTAGGTATTATTACGCCTTCGGGGGAGCGGTGAATACTTATGTGAACCTCGCACGCCCGACCATAGGTAAAAATGGAACATTGAGGTGGTTTAAGCTATAAGAGTTCAACATACTCCTCTGGCATCTCCACGACAGAAGGAGTCCATGAGAATTTCCGAAAGCTAGCAAGAAATATAGATGTTATTAGGGCTCGTTTACATGAGGTGAGTTTCCACGATGTGATGATATTGTGTATAATTAATAACTCAAACTTTGTAAGTCCCTTGTGTAGTCCAAAACTTTTATTTACCTAAATAAATAATATAAATGGATGTTCATCTTAGATTAGAAGTCAAACCCATTTATTCATAAACGTTGCTAACAGTTAACTAGTGATTAGCGAATGTTTAAACATATTTTTTTAAGTTTGCATGTCACTTAAGTTTAATAATCGTTTATGAATAAACCGTCATTAGATAAGTGTTTGGACGCATGTCTTTACTCAGAGTCATACCTAACCATGCCGAAGTAGCCAGGTCTTGCTTCCAACAACTATTGAATATGGAGACAAAAGTACGACAGTAAATGAAAACAATGGCATAGCATTGGAGTGACAAAATACATTGGAGTATTCTGAAAATATCAACATCAATTCTAGCACCGAAACTATAACACAAAAAGATTTAAACCAACTAGATATTTGTGATAGGTCGATCATGTTTGCCAGACTAGCAATAGGGACTTGGCTAAAAATATCCTATGTATTATTCTTAGTTATAAACCATTTGAGTTCCAAATTTCATCTAAACCTGTTGAGTAGTTTTTTCGTGAAGAGTAACAAACATCCATCCATCCTTTCTCACACACTCTCCCATTTGAGCGGTGATGTCTTACCTGACCATCGCTTGGTTACGTAGCAACCATGTGTACATTATGTTGGCGACGCGATCTTTCTGCGCCGCTATGGTATCCCGTTTTTTTTTTTATAATTGTAAACTAGTGCTTGACCACAATCCCGCCTGATGGTAAGAAGTGATGCAATCACTGATGATAAAGCGCGCTAGCGTTTTTGAGAGCGTATTCACTCAGTGTCTTTGAGCGAATAGCAGTTGAGAGAGACTAAGAAGAAAGATGGCAGTTGAGCGACGTGGTGCAATATTAAACGCAACAACACGACCAACAATGCTGCGCCACAGGGAGATTGATCTGGACGACCAACCTCCCGACACAACAATATTGCCATCATGCCGGAACACGACGAATCGCTTGGCGGCAAGACTTTGTCTATGAATGGTAATTTTTGCCGGCAGCCGATGCTATGCCCTACCACCGAGGTGGGGTAAAGCTCTTCTTGTCATCGCTTAAACGAAGTTTCAATCCCCTAAGTAAAGCCCTTCACGTGGGAATTAACTAAACAAGACAACAAAAGGATGTATGGCAGACAGACCTCTTGTGGCTTTGGCTACCTTCACAACGATATAAATACCGGACTGCATTTACATACGGTCGAAATAATATAGCCTTACGGGAATATTCATCACTAGCGACCCGCCCCGGTTCGCACGGGTGCACGAAATTCACTACAGAACAACTATGAACGTCGTATAAAAAACATAGCAGCCCGCCGCCGCAAACGAGACGCCCCGCTATTTTTAAATCTGTAATATCTTCGAAAATATTCATGTAAATCATGAGCTATAAAGGGCAATATAGATCTGTTGTATTGGTTAAAATCGCTTCGATTAGGCTGTATTTGTCGTAAAAAGTAAATGACAAAAAAATTTATTGTGGGATATCCATAAGAGATAGACATATACCATCGCCGACTTTTCTGTAGACCTTTTCAATGCGTACAATATTTATTAGATTATTTTGATAAATCTCACTACAAACCCGAAAAAAATTTAATTATTTACGAAATCGCATTAGAAACCTCAAAAATAATAGTATTTCTTTACGATTTTATGGATTTTATTATACATATTAATTTTCCTCTTTAACCACTCTATCTATTAAAAAAAACCTACATCAAAATCAGTTGCGTAGTTTTAAAGACTTAATCATATATGACATGTGCAAAGAGAAAGCGACTTTATTTTATACTATGTAGTGATGCTGACCGGTTTACATAACATCAGGCACTTGAGAAATCAAGCGTTGTTATGAAGGATGGGAAAGCAACACAAAACTCCCTGGAGACGCCAGTTTGTTTGCCGAGCTAACAAGAATATCTACTGACTTGGCTTGTTAGAGGGATTAAATACCGTAGCTTTTTTTATTAGCAGACAAGAACTCGCCCATCCTGTGACGTAACTCTAGTCGCAACTAATGATGTCAATACATACAATATAGTTACAATAACAATAACATTCTGTTTGTAATGTTTTAAAAACAGATTTAACAGATAAGGTAATCACAACCAAATAACTAACTTAAATATAATTAATATGTTTATTCTGTTCAATCGCGGTTGTGAACAAAACATATAAAATATTTACTTAATATTTTTTTATTTTATTTTATTAATTATTTTGACTGGACTGTTACTGGATGGCTGATGATGTAAAGAGGCGTAATTAAGGCAAATTTTACTTTTATTTTAGGAAACGTTCCGCCCAAAAAAGTAGACCCCATGAAACATCATCATCATCATCAACCTTTTTACCGTCCCACTGCTGGGCACAGGTCTCCTCTCATGCAGAGAAGGATTGAGCGTAATCACCACGCTTGCTCAATGCGGGTTGGCGATTTCAGACTTAAAGTCCAGGTTTCCTCAAGATGTTTTCCTTCACCTTCAGTACGTACATACGTGTATGAAATTTTGAATACCTAGAACTGGTTAATAATAATGAAAATATAGAAATTATCTTCTCGAATGTCTGTGAACGTGCCAGCTGCGGGTAGTTCATCAATCGTTAGTTTGGCACTAACCTTGGCAGTACTTGTTATTTTGCTATTTATCATAATGAACAGCTGATTTATGTTTACCTCGTGTATATAAACAGAAATGGGCCAATATTGGCTTAGTATATATTTCAAGTGACCTGTAAAATCAATTTGGAATATGTTTTAGTAACAGGCCAACATTATTTATTTTCCATCACTCAACTCGTTGATAAAATAAAGGGCTTTCAAGACTTCCAAACCAAAAAGAATAAAAACTTTTTACAAAAAAAGTTTTTATTTCATGCTTTTCAGTTTCTTAGTCGAAATTCGAAAATTACTTTTCACCTCATAACAACAGTGACAGTCATAACCCATGTTAGAATAAGTCCTCATCAATTAGAAAAAAAATCCCTATCTCAAAAACTACGGTTTTTGGCAATTGGTGGTAGGCCATAACATCGGCCGCCGCCATAAGTTACCACCCACCAGACAAAGCCTTGCCGCCAAGCGATTTGACGTGTTCCGGCATGATGTCTGATGAAGCCGTACGGAGGACGGGTCTGAGCACTTGTGTTGCGATGTGTGCCGGGTACGATGCGCCTAATGTTGTTGGCGCAGCATCGTTGGTCGTGTTGTTGGGTTTAACATTGCATCACCTCGCTCAACTGCCGTCTTCCCATCAAGCGGGATTGCGGTCAAGCGCTAAGTTTAAGATTATAAAAAAAAAAATTAAACCGTAAATTTTGACACTGTCTACTGCGTGGTTTATTTAAAAGTTAGTGAGATAAGTCCTCGTTTATATGTAGTTTTTTTAGCAGCATTGGTACTGGGTACGCCCATGAGTATAGACCTCCCCGACAGGTCGTTTTCCAGTCTCATTAGCCTGGAGTCTGGATTTGTGTCTCATTGATGACAATAGATTCGCCCCCTATTATTGAACTTAAACAGAACGAAGCGAAGTGTGAAAGAACTACAACTGGAGAACGCTGAAGGAATTTTTTACAAACACTTTTACACATCAATCCTAATTTATAAATCTTAGTGAGGATGGTGTTTCCTTTCAAACTTGCCTGAGAAGAAAGGTCGTAAAAAATTTGGAGCTGAGTTTCTTTTAAAGTTCATAGATACAGGTTGTCGATCTTGATCCACAAGATTCGAAGATCTTGGTCGAGGTTGATCAATGTCTGAGATGATCTTTTGAGGAAAGAACAACCCAGATTGAAAAGACATGTCCAGACAGTGCACGCATTTGTCAAAAATTGAGCAGATCAACTCAAAAGGGACTAAGGAGCTCAAAAGATTCGACGAACAATACCAAAGAAAGAACATTTGGGTAATATAAAATACTTGGACTAGTACTACTAGTTACTTATCGCTGCCGGTCGTAATCAGGTCGATGGTCGGCAGCGAAGGTTTCCTTGAGGCTGCGGCAAGGGAGAGGGACATCTCATCCTCTCACTCAGCCCGCAGCAGGCGTACCGGGCGTCGCCGGAGGGCGGATAACGCCCTCTTCCAGCCCCCCTAAATGGGTCCAGGGGCGATAGACTCGGGGACATCTGTCGACCCTCAAATATCAGGACCCGAGGTGGCGGCGCGAAGTGTCTCCGCACGCCACTCTTAAACGTCACAGGGGGAGTTCTACACCTCACTCCCATGACCCGAGGAGGCCCCACGGCGGCGGGCCAACACCAATCGGGGGTTGCGGAAGCAGTATTAGTTCTCGCAGCAACCGGTGTAGGTGTGAGACGGAACACCCGGTTGGTTTTTAGTCAGTACGAGTCTGTCAGACCCCATCACCCACCCCAGGGCGGCGGACATCCATGAGGATTTTACACCCGGAAAAAAAAGTACTACTAGTTACTAGTAATTGGACGATTAGCTGCAAAAGATCACGTCTGCCTAAACTCTCAGGAAAAAATAGACCTGCTATTATATGTAACCTGTTCCTTTTTTTGTCTACAAATTAATGGCAGGCAAAGGTCATTTCATCACATCAAAAATTGAAAGGCGTCGTTAAACTTATCATCAATTAACAAGTCCAATCATTTAAAGTACCTTACCCGCCTAAGTAATTACGACGAAAGCTTTCCGTGTAAACAATGTTGCTCAGCCATCAACAGCCTTGTAGGTGTAAACAATAAATAAGGTCATAAGACATGCTTGGATCCTTATGTAGAAGGCTTTACGAGTTAATCAGTTTCGGAGGAAAACACCAGGTGTGTCGGACAGCTGTACTTTTGTGGCCAAATAAAGGGGTCTGCTTACATAGACGATGGTTATGTTTATGCCTATCGTAATATTTGTTTAGTTTCTCACCTATGGAGAGAAAAGAAATACAGCGAGAGTGTAACATTAGCCCGCTTTCATCGTATATTGATTTTCGTTACCTCTTGCTATAATGAGTTTGTCAGCACCTCAGAAGGTTAATATACTGGTAGGAAATTAAAATTTTGTCTCAAATTGGTACTCCATGGATGGTAACTTTAGATCTAAGCCTAAATGTGACCTGCAGAACTGTGATCCTTAACGGGTTTAAAAGATGTGCCAAATAGTGCCAAATATTCCCAATCAAACTAGAACTGTAATACGTTAGTGATCAAAGTTGAAAATCGAATAAAAAATCTGACAGACTGCAGTAGCTTGATGTGATGTCGTTTGTACAACCACACATCCATCTAACTCGCATCTTTTGCAAAACGTCGACACGTTTTCTGCCTTGAAAGAGCAAAGTTTTTGCGTTTGGTGTTTCCGCCTTTGTATTCGACTAAGAAAAAATAAAATAAAAAAAAAAAAAACAGGAAATTAATATTATAATTGAATTAAGAATTCATGTCGGAATTTGTTTTAAGGTATGGAACAACAAACTGAATGTCATACATAACAATGTTCAAATTACTTTGCAACCAAAAGCTTACAAGATAAAAATCAACCTGAGAATTTACATTTCACTAAGGATTTTTCAATCAACTGATAACATAATTTTAACTTCTGTAATAAAATTGACATCTGAGTTTTTGTTCAAAATTAAATTCATAATTATTCTATATACAAAATATTTTTTTTAAGCATTTATGTACATATAGGTATAACATTATTTTTTGTTTATGCGAAACCAAAAACACTTATTTAGTATTTTTAATTAAAGAATCTATATACAAAACTTCAAAAACATATTACGTAAAACAACAAAGTTATGAGCTTGTTATCCTACTTGGCTGTTCCAACAAAAACATGGTCCACGCTCGGCTCGGGAGGGCAAGCCGTACGTTGACCTCTGGGATCAGCTGCTGCGCGAGCGTGTGCAGTACTACGAGTATGATCTATCGTAAGTTGCGTGGCGCGCTCCGTAACCACGCTGCTACAATCTCTAAATGAATTTTGGAAAAAATATAACATGGTGTAAAAATGATAGGAATCGATTCAGTTGTTTATTCAGCCCCCTAATCGGCGAACACATTTTTGTCAAATGACTGCGACTAGTTGGGATCGTTTGGACCGAATGGACCAATGGGCGGGCCGAACGATCCCAACTGATACCAACTAGTCGCAATCATTTGACAAAACTGTGTTCGCTGATTAGGGGGCTGGTTTCACATAAATAAAAAAATTACGTTGTATAAACAAATAAGAAAAAACATAACAGAAAAAAGGTACAGAAGTGGTGTTTATTTCATAAGAATCTCTTCCAGAATAAGTGCAGCATATCTGATGTAGAACACTGTACCTCACCGGATTGTTATGATCGTTATGTGTCAACATTGCTATCTCAAGGCAACGATGCGCCAGCTTGGCCAATTTAGGGTAACAACGTTACCACGCTCTTATCTCACTCTAGGAAGTACCTGCCTCAGCTCTCCTGAATCAACTCAATTAAAGACATCTAAGGAATTTGATGCGACTGCAGAAAGTTCTTATTTTTGCGGCCTTTGTGGTTCAGAGAGTTATCGAGGTAGAATAATGAATGTTTAAAGGCTTGTGGCACATATAGTGTTTTTTATTCTTAGAAATTCAGTCGTGCCTAACAGATCTTTTAATTTTTTATCAAGGTATTTACGTAATCATAAATACAAGTCATTGAACCTTTATTTAGAAATTTTAATGAGCCTTTCAACACGTCAAATTGCAAGCTTATAGTTATGATAAGTGTCCTTCGAAATTCTTTTTTTCTAATAGCGTCAATAAACCAATTCAAACTTTGCACAAAGGAAAGAAAGTTGTCAGTGCAGTCTTACGGGGATCGTGTTTCATCCCATAAAAACTTCGGGAAGAAAGCTTCAAATATGTTGAAGTTGAGACAATTCGCTTATTGATTTAAATCGCAATTAGCCTAATGGCTTTTCTCATTAATCATGTGTATTAAGCTGAATTAAGACTATCATAATTACACACTACCGCAGATGTTTGTTGAATTTGTTTAGATAGGAAAAATATCTGTAACAAATTATAAGGGAAACTGTTCATTAAAAATATTAAAAAAAAACAAAAAGCTTCCAAATCTTTTGGCGTGAAAATTGATATTTATTTTAATACCCGTGACAAAAAATAGCTGTTCTTGCCGCCGTTGTTTTTTTTTTAAAGATTATAAACTAGTCCTTGACAGCAATCCCACCCGATGGTAAGCAGTGATGCAATGGTTGATGGTAAAGTGCGCTAGTTTATTAAGGGCCTATTTATTTAATAAAATTCTGGGTGAATAGAAAGTAAGACCGCTTTTGAGCGAGGTGATGCAATGTTATACCCAACAAAACTACCAACGATGCTGCGCCAGAAGGAGATTGATGTAGAGACCGTCCACTACTTAACTCCTGACACCATAAAATTTGGCGGGCCCGCTCCCTCACGTGCTCCGCCTCCTCCTTTGCCAGCATCACTGCTTCGCAGAAGAAGGTGACGGCCTGCCATGCACTCTCGCTTCGGACCGTGGCCTGGGCCAGACCCGGATGCTAGAGATCGCCATCGATTGACCACACCGAGGGCACGACGGTACTCCGCCCAAGCCGGGCAGACTTCCACCGAATGCTCCACCGTGTCCTTAGGGACATACCAAGACCTTAACTTATCATTCCTTTAAAAAATTGTTTCATCAAAAAACAAAAACCTATACCTGCAGAATCGTGCAGTGGGATTCTGTTCTGTTAAATAAAACAGGTAAGATAGTTAGAAGAAATTCATGAATGTAGGTAGTAATGACTACGGGTGCATGTTCAGTAATGCTCTTTTATTGTATAAACGGCTATTTATACCACATTGTTGATATTGTGTCATCAAATGCATATTGTACACATAGAAAGGAAATTTAGATGATAGGAATTAAGTAGGCATTACAATTAGACAATATTACCGTGGACAAACTATCGTATTAGGAAGGTCCAATTTCAAGAAAGAGGTCAATCGTCGAATCCAACTCGGCTGGGCTGCTTTCAGGAAGCTACGTAAAATCTTCTCGTCCGAAATACCGCGTTGTCTCAAGACAAAAGTTTTCGACCAGTGTGTGTTGCCAGTGATGACTTATTGAATTGAGACGTGGTCGCTAACAATGGGCCTTATAAGAAGGCTGAAAGTCACTCAAAGGGCAATGGAGAGGGCTATGCTTGGGGTTTCACTGCGCGATCGAATCAGGAATGAGGAAATTCGCAGAAGAACAAGCGTAACCGACATAGCCCGAAGAATTTCAACACTAAAGTGGCAGTGGGCTGGACATATTGCTCGTAGGACCGATGCCCGATGGGGCCGACGGGTTCTCGAGTGGCAACCACGCACCGGAATATGTAACGTGGGCGGCCCCCGACAAGGTGGACCGACGACCTGGTGAGGGTCGCGGGAAACCGCTGGATGCGGGAGGCGCAGGAGCGATTTTCGTGGAGAACCTTGAGGCAGGCCTAGGTACTGTCCAGCAGTGGACGTCTTTCGGCTGAATTGATGATGATGATGATGAAGATTCATGTAATTAATTATAACTATGTAGCCAATAAAAACAAAATGGAACGTGAAAAGAGATCGTCGCCTCTTATTTATTTAATCTGTTTCTTAACTCAAATATGTACTAACGTGTCTGTTTGAAATCGCTCCCGAAAGCATATGAATCAATACTTTACATACGTCATTTAATCTAGGCGACCTATAAAGCGAAGCTTCCCAAAAAATAATGATAAAAATATCAAATTCTCATTCATCGCCGAAGAAGTTTGTTTACTTTACCTAAAGAAATAGAAGAACATCCTGATCTTATCTTGGTTTGGTAATAAAATATGATCATAACAATTTTATGGGTTGTTTTCTTCAAAAGTTCAAATGATGCCTTAGTAAACTGAAAATTATTAAAAATAGAGACTTGAAAATAATATACCTATCAACTTGTAAAATTGATGCTTCACAGATACATTGCGAAAGTTATATTATAAAAGTTCTGTCAAGGAGAACATTCTTACTAAGACATCCAAGCTAAGTCCTTAAGCTCAAGGCCGAAATCACTAGAAGATAAAAGGAAATATGATATGAATCAGATTGTGTCAAAGGACGTAGAGTCACAAAGCGTTTGAACGGATAACTGTATTGAAACGCAATACAGTGACACTACACTGGAAAGAACGCATAGGATCGTTAAAAAAGAACACAGTTGGCGAGCTTGTATGAAAACTGAAGAAATCAATACGTATTTACTCTTTGAGTGCAAAGGCGTCACCCAGATTAGGTCAACAACCTCGAAACAGGACTGGAACTTTTTTCAACGAACCAGGATACTAAATAAATTTCTAGAGGGAGGTGGGCTGTATGGAATAACCACCGACAGCCGCTTTTGTTGCCTTTTTTGTTGTTTTCGGGGGGAAACCTTCAAAAGGCACCCGACCCCCGAGGAATGAGGTCGGGTAGTGTGGGATTTTTACCTCACTAAAACCACCCCGGTGATCACGATGTGCGCATAGGGGTGGTCCCGGTTCCTCGTAAAAGACCAATTCCGGAACCCCCTGCGCAACGCCTGCATCCCAGGGGAGGCTCCAAGAGGGCCTCTCCTAAACGCCCTAGGCCTGGCAGCACGTGACCACTGTGCTACCGTCTTTCCTGGAGTTACTTAGTGGGCAGGCAGAGTCCCCGCTCTGTGTGCCCGCGACCCCAAAGGTCCGGTTACCGTAACAATATGTTAGACTGTTCCTTTACGTGTGTCCCTATGTGATGAGGGCAAGGATGTCTTCAATGAGTGGTTTATTGATTTCTTGTAATATAAACGTATATTTTAAAGAAATTACAATAATAATTTGTTAATACGACCATTGGCGAAAAAACACGCTGAGAGAGTGACGTCGGTTGCAACGGTGCTGCCAGCTGCAGAAGATCGCACGATGTTCAAGGCGCTCGATGCTTGCTCTCTTCACCGCTAGATGGCGTTGTATATATATTGAACATGCCGGCCACCTTGGAAGTACCAGGATGATTCTTCCAACACAGTACTCGTCGCTGAAGCTTTTTGATCATGGTGTGAATAACGGGCAGATCTTTGAGAACGATCGCCGAATGATGCCGTGCGCCGTACGGATGTCAGCAACACGGG
Organism: Sesamia inferens; assembly: GCA_037179545.1. Classification (NCBI taxonomy): domain Eukaryota; kingdom Metazoa; phylum Arthropoda; class Insecta; order Lepidoptera; family Noctuidae; genus Sesamia; species Sesamia inferens. The sequence goes on along the minus strand of CM073922.1, from coordinate 30,782,263 downwards.
ATACTCCATCAGTTCCTGGGAACACTTGCTTTACCCGACCCAGCTTCCTGAGGTTTCGGCGTATTAAGCGCCAAACCGGTTGCTTCCCCGACGCCTCCTACTCCGAGCAGGATCAGCGAGCGAGCTCGATCCCGTTCGGCGGCTTCCTTCTTGGCCATCACGGTCTCACAAAAGGAAGCTACTTCTGTCCAATTCTCTGTACATGCCAGCATAGCCCATACAACTGCCGGCAGAGACAGATCTCGCCCAATCTTAGCATCAAGGACCCGCTGCTCGCAGTCCCATGCAGGGTACTTCTCGAGCGTGTTTTGTGCAGAACCCAGGCTGCCTACGCAATGGTGGCAATTCGCCGTGTTCTCTCGCCCAAATCTGTTCAGGTACTCACCGAAGTAACCGTGTCCAGTGAGTACCTTTGTGTGCCTGAAGGATATGCACTCCCCTCTTCTCAGCCGGGTTTCAAAGTACGGCAGCACGGCTTCAACAACGCGCCTGCGCGAATATTGCGGCAGCTGTAACCGCTCGCGCCACCGGTCGAGCGCGAGTTGCCGTTCCCGTCGCCTCAGTCCTACGAGTGCAATTCCTGGCACACTATACCTACTTTGACGGACATTACAGATCTGGTTGTAGACCTTGGCGTCCATATCCGCCAGGATGTCCAGCGGCGGAAAGCATGCCAAGAGAGTTGCCGCCTCAAATGATATCGTTTGGTATCCTCGTGCGATACGAATGGCCATTTTCGCTGCAGTCTGTTGTTTTAGTCCTGCAGCGTCGACACCAACGTAGAGGCGGCAAATTCCCGAGATCCTCCGAGATTGGGCAGCAGTCTGCAAAGCACCCACTGCCTTTTTGATCCAGGGAACCAAGCGCCCGAAGTGCGCTGCGAAGCCCCACCGACGATCCAGGGTAAGCCCAAGATACTTTATGTATCGCCCCACCTGGAAGCCGCTATGGCCTACTTACAATGGCCCACTTAAAGGATAAAGTTCTAAAACCAAACCCGGTAGCATAGAACATTCTGCATTCTGCGATGTATTAAAAATAAACATGTTCTCGCAAAGTAAATACTTTTACGGTAAAAATAGGGTAGTGTCAGTTACGGGAGAGAAAAACAGGCTTGTTCTTTAGATTCAAAATTATTTATATAAGCTTCACTATAGAGATTAATGAGTTTCGTGCCCTTTGGCACCAATGGAATCTATGGCTCGACTATCTACATAAATCATCAATCAAATAATAATTGAAATTAAATGGGGTAACCATTTAATATCAATTATTATTTATTCTTGCAATTTATATATGCAGTGTTGAAAAACGGTTCTTGAGATACAGCCCGCTGACAGTCCGACTAGCAGATAGCTGAGGATAAGCCATAGGATTCCTTTGGCGCCCAAGGGAATGGAACTCATTAATCTTAGAAAATTCTCGTTCAATCATGTAAAAACCACAGCTGGCAAGTGATTCAGAGGATTGGTGGCTAGCCGAAATTGAGCAGAGCTTAATGTAAATCTAGTGTAACGATTCTAGACTTCTGTCCCTGACAGTGACTGATTGCTAGCTCACTGTTCCCTTCGATTTTGTTACTCTGTGTTGTTTACACGCTAATAGGGATTATTTGTAACTTTTTCTTGATCTTGGTATATTTACGTTGATGGTATATACAGGCTCTTTGTACATGGCACGGTTTCCTTAAGGTGCGATGTATAAGCTGCGCCAGAAAAAAACGTTTTCACAAGCTTGCACAGTGATAATTTCTTCCTTTTTTTTTAATATTTATAAACTAGCGCTTGACCGCAATTCCGCCTGATAGTAAGCAGTGATGCAATCGTTGATGGTAAAGCGCGCTAGTTTATTAAGAGTGAATAGGTCACTCAGAAAAACTGAGCGAATAGGAAGGAAGACGGCAGTTGAACGAGGTGATGCAATGTTAAACTAAACAACACGACCAACGATGCTGCGCCAATGGGAGATTGATCTGAAGACCCTCCACGACCAAACTCCCAACACAACAACATTAGGCGCATCGTACCCGGCACACATCGCAACACAACTGCTCAGACCCGTCCTCCGAACGGCTTCACCAGACATCATGCCGGAACACGACGAATCTCTTGGCGGCAAGACTTTGTCTGGTGGGTGGTAACTTCTGCCGGCAGCGGCAGATGTTATGACCTACCACCGAGGAAATTGATTCTTGATCTTGGTATATTTACGTTGATGGTATATATAGGCTCTTTGTACATGGCACGGTTTCCTTAAAGTGCGATGCGAAAAAACGTTTTCACAAACTTGCAGTGATCTTTTATTACTTACATATAACATAATAACCTTATAATGTTACCACTATTAGAACACAGTCCTCCTCTGAGGAAGAGAGAGTGGGCCGTAATCTACCACGCTGGCCCAGTACGGGTTGGTACATGTCTCATGTCTTCGAAGTTTTTGGCTCTAGTACCTACATACCGGTTTCCTCACGATGTTTTCTTTCACCGTTTTGAGAGCAGTTGTGATGAAATATTTTATAGAAAGAAAGAAAGAAAGAAATCGTTTTTATTCCGCACAAACAAAACGCACTTGACAACTAAATACTATAAAAATTAAATATTACAATGATAATACAGGAAAAAAATAATAATAATAATATCACTTTAAACATGCAAAACTGCCAAACTATATACAGTACAAAGTTGATTTGTTGTCTAAGCCGGAGTCAGATATGATATCATTATACAAAGTAAGGCGCACTGATGGGGTTCCAACCTATGATCTACAACTTGTAAGTCATGGCCGATTGACTACTCCACCGCTGCTCTCGATCCTCTTTTTTATTTATATTTTTCATAATTATAAACTAGTGCTTAACCGCAATCCCGATTGATGCAATAAAGCGCTAGTTGATGGTAAAGTTTATTAAGAGCCTATTCACTCTAGTCTTGAAGCCACATAAATTTTAATCAGGCGGAAACACCGCCGCTGTGAAATAGTTCTAGTCCGCTTCGTCCAGATTGTGGTGATCCATACAACACTGACCGTGCCTGCACATGACGAATAAATTATAGTTTTTCACCACGACAAAAACGTGTGCATACATAGGGACTTTTTATCCATCTACTATAAAGGGTGTCGCTGACACCGATGCATAAACGAGTACCATGGATCCTCCAGTACATGATTCTGAACCCCCCACAGGTGGAATTTTTCGTCGGCTTTTCCTGATTAGAAAAAATAATATACAGTTTTTTCCACTTTAAACCTTTCATAAATGCTATTTTATAACCCAAAAAGATTTTAAAGTAAAAAGTAATTAATTCGCTAATTACACAAAAAGCGCAATGTGAACAACACTCGAAAAACTATCCTATCAACTGATTTAATAGTGTTCACATCAGGAGTCAACGTCATACCCACAAACACGCATGGTGGCACGCTTGCAACGTTCAAAAGCCGAACCGACACATTTTTTTAAACACTGTTATTTCTGTAACCGCTCATTAACGATATAAATGACTATCATAAATACATCCTGTATAATATTTTAATTGCTCTAGATATATTTAAGTATCTTGTAATTAATAGGGGGCAAGACTTTTGATCTCATAAACAGGGCACTAATCTAGTCACCAGACATAAAGTGAACATATTTGTCATGTCCTTCAGAAAGGTCAGGTACGAGTATTACGGACCATTTTTTTTCTAATGTGAAAAAGTCCTTATGGACTATCCTCCGCTCGGGGACGCGGAGGGGTATGCCGGATTCTTGGCAGCTAAAAAAACACCTAAGCGTTCGTGATCTGCCTTTCCGGGGTACCGGGTCCTCCCAATTCTACAGTACACCAATCATACACAATTCCTGGTCATACACGCATCATCATTTCAGCGTATATTCCAGTTGCATCCGCGGCTTTCGCGTTGGAGCCCAGGGTCCACTTTCCTACAATTGAGTTGTATCCTAAAAAATATTTTAATGTCCATCAGATAGATTAAAAAAAAAAATATTGAACACGTATTTTTATTTTTTCTTTCATTCAAATACACATGACGCCGTGTCACGTCGAGTCACGTCACGCCGTGGTACAAAAAATACCACGGCGTGACGTAATTAGCCCCCACTCCGTAACTTTAATACGCTATATATCAGTAGTTTTTGGTAATTTCGACAAAATAAAAAATACAGGTCTTAATTGTTTTTATTATCAATAAGGCGGACTAATTATTTTTTGATTTTCATACCTTGGATTCATCCCTATTACTCCTCCATTTCGCACGATCTTTGGCATCCCGTGGTGTGAGATTCTTGGCACGCATGTCATTCATCTCTTACGACGTCAAGCCAGCAGTTCTTTGGTATACCTCGCCTGTTCCGGCCCGGCGGAGACGCCATGGCAAGACACCGTGCCAGCGTAGGCAACCGTCTTGCAGTTTGTCCTCCTCCTCGTCGTGAACATGCCTGCCTGCGACGTGGAGGCCCCGGGTTCGATCCTCGGCCAGGTCATGATAGAAAACGATCTTTTCCGGATTGGCCTGGGTCTTGGATGTTTATGTATATATTTATCTATTATAAATATAGTATCAATAAAATAATTAAAAAACCCATGCACTTAGGTACCTCACACCGGTGCCATGGCTATGCAACATATATATATTTTATATACTGAAAGTATTATTTTATAATTCTGAAACAGATTGTATAGGTGAGCTGTTCTAGTGAACTCACCGAAAGTGCAGCAGAATATGCCCAACTCATCAGCAATGAGGTTGAAAGTGTAAATAAATACAATAGACTAACCAAATAAAAAACAAACGACCTTACCTAGGTCATTGTTTCATGAACCCAAGTGCAAAATTTCATTCAAATGCGTTATTATATTTTCTTCTCTTTATATTCTTAGTTTAAATATTTTCAAAATAGTTCCACAAGACAACTTTTAACTCTGAGTGAAATCAAAAATTCAATTTCACTTTGTATAAAATTCTAAACGGATTCCATCGGAGTTTTTTGTTTTAAAAAACACTTTTTCGTGCTTTTACGAGCGAAAATTCTGAAATGAAACACTTCATCGTTTTCAGGTACCTTCACGTGTAAAATGACTATTAAACATTTTGGCCCACGCTTTCCATTTGCCGTGAATCACTCAAATTCTGCAATGACACAGTTAGCTAATGTAAAATCAATAAAGGTCAAATTACTGAGCTGATCTTCGTGTTACCTACGCAGGCGTTTTAAAGCAAATTTTCATGCAAATCGCGTGTACATTGGTATGCAAAAGTGGTACAACTCAGGTAATGTACAGGGAGTGGCAGTTTGTAGCCACTACAATTTGATAGCATTGTTCGAGGTACTACCTACGGGATCCACAACCCTTTGTTTCTACATGACTGGAGCAGCAATTAAAGATAACAGGTATTATGTTTGAGACACTTGTTATCTCATTCTTGAAGTTGAATGCTGTTAGATTTTAACCATTAATTTTATCTTCAAATTGTATAAATTCTTAACAATGCCGCTTCAAATAGTGTTGATACCAGATCTGGAATGACTTGTCCCATCTGGCACATTCCATCAGTTGGGTTCAAGGTTTCAATAACGTCCCAAACGTTTTTCACTTTTATACCTTTACAAATGCTTACGAAGCATGGCCTTTGACTCTTATAAAAAGAAAGCTCTGCAATAATAAATCACTAGTCTATCTTGAACGTAAATTATACCACTTTGACCCCAAAGACTTCGCCAAATAACGAGTTTAAGTGTTCTGCCGACAGAAATGCCTCATGGAATTATTTAGAAATTATTGCAATTTCGTGATTTACGTTTTGTTGTCGTTGGAGAGCCGTTAAGTTTTGTATTGTTGTCTTTATTGTTTGTTTTCAAAGTTATGATTTATGCACGACTGGTAATTTTAAGCGAGTACGGATACCTAAATAAATAGGCATCTGGAAATGCAACATTCTGACATGTCAGCCACACCAATCGTCAGCCTAAGTCTTTGTTTAGTAGACGACGAAAAAAGTTTAAAAGCCCATCTTTATCACGGTTTATTCAAAAATTATAACAAATATGAACTTTAACAAATTAACATGTAGAATGAAAAAAAAAAATTAAGAAAATATAAAATCCGGTCCATGTTCAACTGAGAATGGACTTAGTAGGCGTAAATTCATCAAAATTTGCATTTCCATTAAATGTAAAGAAATATATATTTTCTTGGCCATAACATCGGCTACCGGCAGAAGTTACTACCCTTCAGATCAAGTCATGGCGCCAAGCAATTCGTCGTATTCCGGCATGATGTCTGGTGAAGCCGTACGGAGGACGGGTCTGGGCAGTTGTGTTGTTGTATGCCGGGTACGATGCGCCACATGCTGTTGTGTCGGGAGTTTGGTCGTGGAGGTCTCCACATCAATTTCCCTCCGGCGCAGCGTCGTTGATCATCTTGTTGGGTTTAACATTGCATCATCTCGCTCAACTGCCATTTTCCCTCCTATTCACCCAGTTTTTTTTTGAGTGAAGAGGCTTAATAAACGAGCGTGTTTTACTGCTTACCATCGGGCGGGATTGAGGTCAAGCACCAGTTTTTAGTAATGAAAAAAAATCTGAATGTTGTTTTATATTTTCTTTTTTCTATACATAGGTATATAGAAACAGTGCATTTGAGCTTCTGTTACCAAAGCTATGTAATCCAAAAATGCTAGTTACTCATGTGAAATTTGAGCTTTGAAGTAACTCAAAATTTCAACATCTATTTATTCACACCAATATGCAAAACATCTTACAGCAGCTGTTCCAAGATTTAGTTACATTCAATTGCTGATGTTAGTTTTGGACAGTATCTTTGAGTATTTTAATGATAGATGGATTACTACAGTTGTTTTAATTATACTGCAAAACTATAAATGTGCTATGATTTGGCATTAAGCCCAGAACGACGTAGAAGATGTCTTGACTGAGCAGGTTCAACTTCGCCAGTTATTTGAACTAGATCAGTGTATGTATAATAATGACAGGCGTATTTCATAATTCTTTAAATATTGCATGCTGTGATGTGAGAGAAACTGGTTGGTGTTTTACAATGGTGTGTATTTGTGTAAGAAGTGATTAAATATTGATATAGTGTGTAGCGCGGAGCGGCCGATCCCCGCATACTGCAAATATTTGTATGCATGAGTATGAATATTTGCACTAGTCTAGTCGTGCCTCGGAAAACACGTCAAGCCGTTGGTCCCGGTTGCCATACGAACATCTAATGGGAGTCGTTACGGGTTGTTGGAGCCCTCAAAAGTCCAACAATTGGTCTAACTGCAATGCTTCGATATCGCCTTCTGGTTGTGAAGATCAGACGGCAGTCGCTTCACGGAAAATATCGAAGTTTAGTTAAAATCAGCAGTTAGAGCGGTAAAGCGGACCCCAGACTCCAATAGCTGAAAAATTAACGCTGATATGACGATGATAGTCTGTAGCTAATGTTTGTATGTTCGGTAGGTATTAAAATATATTAAAATAGGCGCGTAGGTTTCGATATGCTCCGCTCTTATTGGTCACAGCGTGATGTTATATAACCTAGAGCCTTCCTGAAGCAAGGGACTATCCAACGCAAAAAGAATTTTTCAAATCGAACCGTTCCTGAGATTAACGCGTTCAAATAAACAAACTCTTCAGCTTTATAATACATACTATATTAGTATAGATTTACGGGAATTTACTTTAATAAAAATCGGTCTTTGGCGACTGTGGATAGAGAGTGAGATGAAAAAAGAGTATCTTTAGCCTGTAAAAGAACGTATGTGGTTACTATAAACAAAAAAAAAAATCAATTTTAAATAACATTTGGCTTAGTATGGGCATGACATAAGAACGGAAGAGAGCCATAATTATGTAGGTAAGGTCCCTTGCAAATTCCTCTCGCAAATTATTACTCCTTGAATTGCAGTGGACAGCAAAATGGGTATATTCAGGCCACTACATACAGGCAGTCAGTAAGTGATTTGATTATTTACAGTATTGTGGCGTACCCTACCCACATTGGGCCTCCGTTGTGAATTGTATCCAAGCCCCTCTTACAGAGAGAAGAACTATGTCTCAAGCGGTGGGAATGCCTGCGCCCCAGTTGTGGGAACGCCCGTGTCCCAGCAGTGGGGACGTTGTAGTCTGATTGTGGTACCTCCTATTAATTATGATTCACGGTTTTAAAAGTACAATAACTATTTAAACCTCAACACTATTTTGAGCTTAATATTTATCTAATATATAAAATTCTCGTGTCACGGTGTTCGACATTAAACTCCTCCGAAAAGGCTCGACCGATTTTCATGAAATTTTTTGTGCTTATCCGGTATCTATGAGAATCGGCCAACATCTATTTTTCATCCCCCTAAATGTTAGGGGTAGTCCACCCCTAAATTTTTTTTTTATTTTTTAGACAAAATTTTTAATTTCTATTTTTTTATGATACAACATACAAAAATACATACAATCCCCAATTTTAACCCTTCTGCGATCAACCCTTATTTTTTAATAGCCATTTTAGTAATTTAATCTATTATTTATATGGCAAAACAACGTTTGCCGGTCAGCTAGTGTTTCTATAAAGCAATATTTATAAAAAAGCTAAAGCTCATTTTCTGAGATGTTCTAAAACCATGTTTTCGTTTTCATACTTCTAAATCCCGACTTAGTAAAGATTAAACTCGGACTCACGACGAAGTACCGAGCTATTTCTTTGCGTTTCGTTTCAAGCTATGGATTTATAACTAGACGTCGGATATTCCGGCGCTTAAATGCCTAATCTTAATCGTGTTGAATGATTTGAGTTGATTCATATAGTTAATATGTATGCCACTATAGGTTTTGTTTATAAATATTCCTAAAATACCACCAGATGGCGTATAACAAGGAAATTCGTAATTTTTAGAAGGAAAAAGTTATGTACAGACGACGACAGTACATCAAACTACTACAATCTTTCTGATTTCTTTATTAGATTTTCAACTTTATCTATAAAGGAATAAGGCTTAAGGTTTATTGGGAATATTTGGCAGTTTAGGGTAGCTTGACCTGCTGTCGTCCATAGTAGTATTTACCAAAACTAAATTATTTTACAAAATTGTGAGGTGAAAGACGTATCCACATATTTCTTTATCGGCATTTTGTTGTAAAGTTTATCAGCGCCTTAATTTCCGATCTCTAAATATAACTCAAAAGTTCTTAGAAAAAACCATCACCACAATTCGATTGAAAGCCGAGAAGTCTTATTTCTACTATTAAATTTCAGTAATTATACCGTGTTACTCAATATCTGGGTAACCCGATATCATTCATCATTCTTTTAAATAGGGTTATCAAACTTTTGAGTACTCTGACTTCCGACAACGACTGTTAGAGATCCACGGATGACAACAGCCGACCGATTCCGTAAAAATCTCACCTTGAATACTCAGGTGAAGTTCTTAGAATAAGGTATCACTAGCCTTCTTCCAAGCCCCTTAAATGGACGTATGTCGCCCTCCAAACATCAGTACCCGACGTGGTGGTGCGAAGTGTTCCACACGCGGCACACTTAATCTCTTATACGTCGCGGGGGGAGTCAAACATCTAACCCCCCCTCTCTCAGGAGGCCCACAGTGGCAGGTCGGCACCAATCGGGGGTTGCGGAAGCAGTTTTTGTTCTCGCAACCCCTGGTGAAGGTGGAACACCAGGGTGGTTTTTAGTCAGTAACAGTCTTACAGACCTTGCCGGCCACCACAGGACGGCGGACATCTATGAGAATTTTCCACCCCAAGGACAAAAAATGAAGCTGTTAATAGTATCAATTCTTAGTGGGTTAGGTTGACCAGCATCTCAATTTGATTTCCGAGGCACGGAAAAGTCTCTATACGGGTATACTTTTGACACGAAATTTAGTTTTGTATTGACAAGTTTATAAGCTTAAATAAAAAAAAACTTTATTTCGTTTAAGCAATATCCAACATGGGTTAATAAACAAAAAATAACTTACTTATACATAGGTAAAACTTGTACGAAATATGTTTTACGAAATACATCTCTGAACATCATCACCTAACAGAGGAGAGTCATCCTGTTTAGGTAATTAAAATTATAATTATCATCGAAGGGCTGGAACAACTTGCCTGCGGCGGTACTTTCCGTTTGACTACAATTTAAGTGTCTACAGGGCTGGAGTGAATAGGCTTTTAATAAACTAAAGCATTTTACCATCAAAGATTGCATCACTGCTTAGCATCAAGCGTATAATGTTAAAAAAGAACCTTTAACTAACTTAGTTACCAAAAATAATTATTTGCCATTATCTGAGATCAATATTTACCCCAAAAACCGCAATTGATCTACATAACAAGAGCTTTTTTTTTTTTTTTTTTTTTTTTCCGGGGTGGAAATCCTCATAGGATGCCCGCCGCCCTGGGGTGGGCGACGGGGTATGTCAGACTTTTACTGACTAAAACCACCCCGGTGTGTCTTCTATCACGAGCGCGCGTGGGGCCGCGGGAGTCTAAATTCTTCCACGGCCCCACCCTCGTGCTGGCCCGGTCTGTCCGGGCCTCCTCTCCTGCACGGGGTAGTGGGGTGTTAAACTACCCCGTGCATCACCTCAAAGGCGCGCGCCGACACTCGCGCGCGCTTCCGCCTCGGGGTCCATCAATAGGGGGGGGCGGGGACTTCCCCATGTCCCTCGCCCCTGGACCCATTCATGGGGGGCGGAAGAGGGCGTTATCCGCCCTTCCTCGGCGCCCGGTGCGTCTTCTGCGGCCCGGGAAGGGAGTTGATATCTCCCTCTCCCGTTCCGCAGCTTCCTTCTGCGACATCACGTCCTCGCAGAAGGACACCACCGCGTCCCATGACTCTGAGCTGCCGACAATCCTCCGCACTACTGCCGGCAGCGTCAGGTCGCCTCCTACTTCATTTGTGAGGACACGGCGCTGCTCCTCCCAAGCTACACACTCGGAGAACGTGTGCTGCGCCGTGTCCTCCCCGCATTGGACGCAGTGGTGGCACCGAGCGTCCGGCTCTCTGCCTAAGCGACGCAGGTACTTGCCGAAGCAGCCGTGCCCCGACAGTACCTGCGTCACCCTGAACGACAGGGAGCCGTGCCTCCTCCCGAGCCAGTCGTCGAGTACTGGCCGGATCGCCTCGACGGTAGCGAGGCCGGCGGTAGGGCGCATAAGCCTCTGCCGCCAGTCCGCCACCAGGACCTGACGGAGCTCCTCTCGGCGCAGCTCGATCTGTCGCTGCACCGGACTGGAGCCCCGTGTCCGCTCTTCCTCGCGCCATTGGTACAATGACGCGAGTACTTTCGCCTCTAGGTCCCAGGGCGGGGATCCGGCCAGGACGCAAGCCGCCTCGTAGGAAATCGTGCGATACCCGCGGACGACCCTGACGGCCATCGCCCTCTGCGGCTTGCGCAAAATGGCGAGTGTTCCGGCCGTCAGGTCCATCGCCCACACAGGGGCCCCATACAGGGCCATGGACCGCACGATTCCCACGTACAACCGCCTACAGGCGGCGCTCGGGCCCCCCATGTTGGGAAGCAACGTTGATAGCGCGCCTGCTGCACCCATCAGCTTGGGCGCCAGCCGCCGGAAGTGGGGTCCGAAATCCCACCGGCTGTCGAACACCAATCCCAGGTACTTCATGGTGAACATAACAAGAGCTGTATCAACCTAATGGTAAATTGGATAACATTTTTAGTATATACACACATCAAAAGTGTCTAGGGATCAAGCATTTTTATGCGGATTTCTATCTATCTCTATTAGATTTATTTCTATCTATATCTCTTTCTATCTCTACAAAGAGACCGGATACAAGAAGTATACGACACTGGAGAACCCCTGGACGCCAACAGCGATTAAAATCCTGCCAGGAAGTCCATCCTTATAGTGGTGGAACCATCATGGTATGGGCGGGTATTTGGATCGGCGGAAGAACTGAGTTGATTTGGATCAGAGGCAACCTCAACGCTCAAATTTATGCTGAGACGATTGTATTAGACGTCATCGTTCCTCTACAAGTGCAAATCGGTCCCTTATTTCAGTTAATGCATGATAATGCACGACCGCACACCGCAAGAGTTGTAAGACAGACTCTCGCCGCAGCTAACATCAATGTCCTGCCCTGGCCTGCTCAGTCGCCAGACTTGAACCCGATTGGGCATGCATGGGATAAGCTACAGAGAAGAGCTCTGCCGAATATGGAGGGTATCCAGTCGCAAGAAGACCTTTTTTTGTTGTTGCAACGAACATGGGCGGCCATTCCACAGCGTGATTTGGATGAACTCATTTTGAGTATGCCAAACCGATGTTCTTGTGTTGTTAGTGTTCGCAGTAGAAACACGGATTATTAATTGTTTAAGTTACCCAATAAAATTTTAGAGAAAACTGTTATTTCAGTCTTTTTTTCGAACTTTTGTGTTAGTGGTTCAAATGTCAAATATCCCTTTATTAGGAAAATGGCAAATTTCTTTATTAATGCAAAGGTGACTTGGTTTATCGTTACTGTGACAAACGAAAACACTTTATTTGATGAATCCTTAAAGAAAATTTTAATTAATATCAATCAGGAGAAAAGTTATTGCAAAAATATATGTTGATCCCTAGACACTTTTGATGTGTGTATATTAACGAACATTTTTACATATTAACGCCACTGAATAATAACGTCATAATGCATTATCATGTTGAAATGAACCTTGATTTTTATCAAAGACCAAGGTCGGTTTCGTGTCGTTAGCTTTATTGGGAAATTTTAATTAATTACATTGGCGGTATGCAATATTTATACTGATCAAAGAAAGCGTTTTTTATCAATAGCATAATAGCATAGTATTCAGTTGAATTTAATTAAGTCGGATATAATATTGCGTCTACCATGTTTTTTTTTTCAACACCGATCTGATATGATAATCTGAATGGGCTCAGATTTTGGGGGGTTTGGCGTCAGCTGCCTAAATAGTTAGCTAATAGTCAAATAGAAAATATGTAGAAATATATATATTTTGTACATATGTATATTTTTTTCAATTGAGGAGAAGAGCCCCAACTACATGGGTGACAAATGTCTTCAAGGATATGGAGCAGTTGGGGCTTTCAAATGACGACTAAGTAGAAGATAATTAAGTGGCGCCTCAGCACCAGGAAAGCCGACCCCTGAGTAACGGGAAAATGCGAGGTCACAGAAGAAGTAGAAGGCGTCAATTGATTTTTACTATTTCCACCTTTTTTTTAAATCTAGGTACTTCTTTACCTAGAGGTTTTCTTTGTGTAAATTATTTCAGTAACAATGCTCTCAAAACGGTGAAAGACGACAACGTCTCAACATTTGCCTCTAGGATGTCGGTTTCTTCTTCTTTTCTTCATATCGTCGCTTAAGTTCTAACACCGCGTAACTCAAAATAATGAACTTTTCAAGAGACTAAAAAAACTGTCTAAGTTTGTAAATAATAATAATATTTTTTTTGTTTGTTTTTTTTTTCGAAATAACGTGCCATTATTGGTTTAATCGCTTGTTTGCGATTGGTCAAATGACGCGTCTTTCGATTCTTTATCCAATGACATGCATAACACATTTTGACCATTTTTTTGAGTTCCGCGGTGTTAGAACTTAAGCGACGATATGTCTTTGAAATTGTGACATCTATCAACTCGCACCAGGTCCACGGGGTAGGTTAGGGCCCACTCTCTTACTGAGACGAGTCCTGTGTTCCAGGAGTACAGGGAACATTACAGGCTGATTTTGTTATGTATACTATTGTACTTGCTGTTAATCCTACTTCCTACTAATATTTAAATGGGAAAGTTTATGAGCTGGTGAAGCCGTACGGAGGTCGGGTCTGAGAAGTAGTGTTGCGATGTATGCCGGGTACGGTGCGCTAAATGTTGTTGTGTTGGGAGTTTGGTCGTGGAGGGTCTTCAGATCAATCTCCCTTTGGCGCAGCATCGTTGGTCGTGTTGTTGGGTTTAACATTGCATCACCTCGCTCAACTGCCGTCTTCCTTCCTATTCGCTCAGTTTTTCTGAGTGAATAGGCTCTTAATAAACTAGCGCGCTTTACCACCAACGATCGCATCACTGCTTACCATCAGGCGGGATTGCGGTCAAGCGCTAGTTTATAATTATTAAAAAAAAGAATATATGTGTGCGGATCTTTAGTAATCTTTCACGCAAAAATTACTGAACGGATTTTTTTTTTTTTTTTTTTATTAAAATATAAACCAGCGCTTGACCGCAATCCCGCCTGATGGTAAGCAGTGACGCAATCGTTGATGGTAAAGCGCACTAGTTTATTAAGAGCCTATTCACTCTAGCCTTGAAGACACTCAAATTGTAGTCCGACGGAAACACCGCCGCCGGCAGATTGTTCCAGTCCCTCGATGTACGCGGTATAAAGGACGAGGCGAAACGCTTCGTCCGGATCGTTGAGGTGTTAACAACATAAGGGTGGAAACTCGCCGTACGACGGGTCGTCCGATGGTGGAACGGAGATGGGGGAATTAAATCGTGCAATTCCCTCGCACACTCCCCAGAATGTATCCTATAGAACACCGAAAGGCTGGCTACTCTACGGCTGTGCTCTAGGCTTTGGAGACCAACTCGAGTTAAATCAGGGTCACCAATCAGCCTCTTCGCACGCCTCTCCACTGAATCCAAAGTGGCCAGGTGACACTTAGCAGCACCGGCCCAAATGTGGCTGCAGTACTCCACACACGAACGGACCTGTGCTTTGTACAACATTAGAAGCTGCCCTGGTGTGAAGTACTGCCGGACCTTCGCGATTACACCAAGTTTTCTGGCAGCCACCTTGGCCTTGGACTCAATGAACCGCCCAAAGTTTAGGTTCGAGGAAATCTCAACACCCAAAAGCTGAAGGCGGTCGGTACACTCCAAGGATACATTCCGAAAAGTAGGAGCCAAGGTGAACGGGCTCCTTTTAGCGGTGAAGAGACACGCCTGCGTTTTGGCGGCATTGAATGCTACAAGATTGGCATTGCCCCATTCGGAGACTGCCTGAAGTGCAACACTCGTTCGCTCTACCATGGCCTCTCTATCGGACCGGATTGATTCCCTACTAGCCCGAGCATCCGGCAGGTATCTCTCCACAACTGTGCTGTCATCTGCATACCCATAGATACCGGGCATCAGCAGATCGTTAATGTGCAGCAAAAACAGAGTTGCAGAGAGAACAGACCCCTGAGGAACACCGGCATTAGTCGACATGGGCTCAGATGAGCATCCGTCGACAACAACTCGGAGGGACCGTTCCGTCAGGAAGTCTTTTACCCAGCCAGTCAGGCTAGGGGAAATGCCGTACGCTGGAAGCTTACTCAAAAGGCCAGCGTGCCATACCCGGTCGAAGGCCTTCGAGACATCAAGGGAGACAGCAATCGCCTCCCCATTTCTCTCGAGGGCCTCGCCCCACAAGTGAGTGGCATACACTAGTAGGTCCCCAGTTGACCGATTGCGGCGAAACCCGTACTGTCGGTCACTGAGGAGATCGTTACCTTCCAGGTATGCCAAGAGGCGCAAGTTCAATACACGCTCCATAATTTTGCAAAGTATGGAGGTGATCGAAATCGGCCGATAGTTGGTAGGATCGGCACGACTACCCTTTTTGGGCACGGGCTGCACGTTGGCAAGCTTCCAGGACTTGGGCACTATACCAGTCCCAAATGAGAGGCGGTACAAGCGTGTCAATACAGGAGACAACTCGGGCGCACATGCTTTTAGAACAATCGCTGGTATACCATCCGGACCACTAGCCTTATTCACGTCCAGACGACACAGTGCTCTCAGAACCTCCTTGTTCCGAATGCGAACCTCAGGCATTGAAGTACCGCAATGGGGTAAAATAGGTGGAGTAGCACTGCCAGTATCAAGACGTGAATTATGGGCAAAGAGAGATGCAAAGAGACCTGCTTTCTCTCTCGCCGTATGAGCCAGTGTTCCATCAGGCCTAACCAGCGGAGGCAGTGAGGGCCGACAGAAGTTCGCCTCGACCGATTTGGCAAGGGACCAAAAAGATCTGCTACCGGAAGGCTGCGCAGATAACTTGTTGCCAATATGGGTAATACGGTCGAAGCGAGCCTTCTTTAGTGCCTTTTTGTAGGACTTGGCAGCACGGTTAAAGGCTCTCTTCTTCGAGCTTAGATCCGGAGCTCCGCGGTCACGAGCGTCAACCCAGGTGAGAAATGCCGTGTGCTTACGCTGTTCGGCTTGGGCACAATCGGCATTGAACCATGGGCGAGCCGAGCCACCGACGGGCACGTCATTATAGGGAATAAAATATTCCATAGCTTGACGCACCACATCGGTTATAGCATCCGCACAGCTCGACGGATTGCTAGAAGAGAAGCAGACCTGCTGCCAAGGATAAGACGCAAAGAAATGGCGCATCTCATCCCAGTCTGCTGACCTGTATCGCCACATTCGCCGTTCACCACGAGAGTCGTGATCTGGTGGGGAGAAGGTCGACACAGACTTCACCAGACAGTGGTCTGAAGTTCCCAACGGTGAGGAAACTGTTACAACACACCTGTCCGGATCAGTGGTCAGCAGAAGGTCCAGACAATTGGCAGTATGACCAACTACATCAGGCACCCTAGTCGCTTGCTTTACCAGCTGGGAAAGGCCCATTGAAAGCGCGAAGTTTCGCGCTTCTCTCCCAGCATGGTCGGTCCTCTGGTACGGGAAAAGCCAGTCCTGATGGCAGGCATTGAAGTCCCCCAGAGCGACGAAGTGTGCGTCAGGGTGCCGCTGCAGTGCATTGTCAGCAGCCTCACTGAGGTGGTCAAATAAACGAGTTGTCTCCTGATCACCGCTGTGCGATCGGTAGACACAAGTGTAAACAATTTTGTCCACACCAGTGTCAACCAACAGCCATAGGGACGAGAAATGAGGGTCTTCGAGGTGACGGAGGCGCCGGCAACAAATGTCATTGCGGACATACACACAGACCCCGGCACGCTGCAGGAAATGGTGCTCCAATGCGTATCCCGGGTAGTTGAGGTATGCCGCATCAGACGGACATCTGATCTGGGTCTCCGTCAAGAAAAGTAGATGGGGCTTCTCAGTCTCAAGGTGGTGATGTACTGCAATGAGATTGGAGTGCAGACCTCGAATATTAGAGAGGTGCACTTTGAAGGAGAGGACGTGCGCCCGCTGTACACACCTACTTTTCTTATTTTTTTTTTTGATTTGGAAGAAAATTTGCTAACCGATGGTTTATAACCGGGAATAATACATAGTATTCT
Source organism: Sesamia inferens (assembly GCA_037179545.1). Lineage (NCBI taxonomy): Eukaryota > Metazoa > Arthropoda > Insecta > Lepidoptera > Noctuidae > Sesamia > Sesamia inferens. The sequence goes on along the minus strand of CM073922.1, from coordinate 30,765,010 downwards.
TTTTAATCTGATATTCCTACGAGGTCGTAACTAATGCGAGTGAAACTGCGGGGCACAGCTAGTATTATATAGGCAAAAGTTTCTGTGTGTGTGTGTGTGTTTGTTCGTATGTTAGTTCTTTTCCTTTTGTTTTTTGATTTTTTTTATTTATTTATAAACTAGCGCCTGACCGCAATCCCGCCTGATAGTAAGCAGTGACGCAATCGTTGATGGTAAAGCGCACTAGTTTCATCATCAACAACCTTTATCGTCCCACCGCTGGGCACAGGTCTCCTCTCATACAGAGAAGGATTGAGCGTAATCACCACGCTTGCTCAATGCGGGTTGGCGATTTCAGACTTATAAAGTCCAGGTTTCCTCAAGATGTTTTCCTTCACCTTCAGTCATTGGTGTCCAAGATATACTTAGAAAGTACATATAACTTTAGAAAAGTGACATTGGCACTTGCCTGACCTGGAATCGAACCCGCGCACTCATACTTGAGAGGCTGGTATTTTAACCACTAGGCCACCACGACTTCGCACTAGTTTATAATAAATAAACTAGTGCGTAAAAGCACTAGTTTATTAAGAGCCTATTGACTCTAGCCTTGAAGACACTCAAATTTTAGTATGACAGAAACACCGCTGGCAGATTGTTCCAGTCCCTCGATGTACGCGGTATAAAGGAGGAGGTGAAACGCTTCGTCCGGATCGTAGTAGTGTTAACAACATAAGGGTAGAAACTCGCCGTACGACGGGTCGATTACCTTTGCCCTACACTAGGAATTTCTCCTGTATCGTGGGTGCGTTGAGAAACATACAAAACTCACATACACAAACAGCCAGACCCGGATCAGCTAATAGGGATGTTTCAAAGGTACGAAAATTAAAAAAAATAGTCCATCTTAAATATAATAAAAATAATTAAGCCCCTTATTTTTTATTTTGTCGAAATTACCAAAAACTACTGAGATATAGCATATTAAAGTTACGGACTGGAGGCTTATTACGTCACGCAGTGGTGTATTTTGTAGCACGGTGTGACGTCATGCGACATTTCAAATCAATATAAATCGTCCTAAGTATTTGAATGAAAGAAAAAATTATTATATTTAGTCCGTCATTCAGATAATAGAAAAATATTGGATACGTATATTTTGTTTTATCAATCAATAAAAATTGACAAATATAAAAGGCATCAAAGATCACGAGTGGTGGCTGGTGATGTCACTGCTCACTAAAAAGTGTAGCGTACAGTGACGTCACACGAGTTTTCAACTCACTGTGTCGTCTTCATTTTTTGTTTATATGAAAAAAGAAAAAATACGTGTCTAGTATTTTTTTGGAAATCCGACTGACGGACTAATTAGCTTTTTTTAGTCAACTACCCTATTGTAGGCAATACAAATATTTATTCCGTGAGGGAATTGAATCTTTTACACGCGGCGCAGCAGTCGATCGCTCAACCACTGCACCAATCGTGTCGTCAAAGTAACTTCTTAATTCTTAGACGGCTTGAACATTTTTTATGGACATGCAGATAGTTTATTATCATGTATGATTAACGTATACATAAAGTTATGAGGGCGAAACAGCGGGGCACGTCTGGTCAAAAATAAATTCAATAAACAATTAACTGATGTGGTTATTTTAAACCTACCTACTTATTTTCAAACTTAACTTTTTATGATTTGTATTGTTTGATGACGATAATACCTTTATTTACACTTCTATCGAAATATTCCTATGTACTCAATAGTCATATTTATGGAGAATTATATGATTTGCACTTCAGAGTTTTTGCATTGTTTGCTTAAACCAATAGTTTTAACAAACAAAGTAAAAACTCAGAAGTTTTAATAGTAAAACTAGAAATAGTTTCAAAGTTTGAATCGTTGTAGTCTATAGGGTTTTGCTTAAAGAGCTTGATTTATGTAGATTATTATTGTTTATACATATTACGCAGGAAAATTAATGTTGTTGTTTTGGCTGAATCTTTATGTAGGTATTATTTTCTATAAAATGTTATGTGTCTGTTTTTCCCTAGTAAATATATAGAAAAACCAAATAAATATCATAGTTAACATAGTCCGCCATGTCGCGTAGGTCGTCGGTAGGTCTACGTAGGTAACGGGGATACAAATCCCAGGGCAGAGAAAGTTTTATTGAGTTTTTCCTATAGAAATTTCTCAGTAGTAGAAAAGTTGAGTTGTTTTTGTTTGTGATGTGATACTGTCCCTCGAAAACACATTCAGCTTTTAGTCCAGCGCTTGCCGATCGATAACGTAAAAATATCACTGTGAAACACACAAATTTAGGTGAAGTAAGATTTCAATCCACCCCGTGTGGTACCGGGCTTAGAATAGTACCAAATCGTATCCTCTTGTAAGTGACGTAAGACCCGACTAAAGGAACTCTCACCATGGAAGCAGACAGCAGTGCTTCTCCTGTGGAATATCAAATTACTGCGATCCCTACCTGCCTGCCAAGCGTGAGGATAATGGCAAACCTCCAATGAAAGCCTTGGCATCCAATGAGGCCTTTGTCCAGCAGTGGACTTTTATATGCTGGAAAAGAAGAAGAAGTTTTCAATAGTGTCAATCCATTAGTTGGAATGACAGGCCACTTCATACTCACTTCGCCCAAGTTTTAGTTTGCGCAACTCCCAGCAAAAACTGTTGTCAGAACTGAATCCTAGGTCTGTCATAGTCTAAAGGTGTTGAATGAACTTCTGATGGCCAATTCTGAATGTAACGTGTTACCTGGAGCGGTTTTGCCTCAAAGTGGCCAAAATGTGCATTGAGAGAAACAGGACAAGGGCAGCACAGCCGAGCACTGTGCCGTCGGCAGGAATAGGTTAAATGAGATTGACGAGTGGTGAGTTCTGACGACCCTGAAATAAATGTATATTGGTTTTAGCTGTAATAATTGTAAGATTTTATATAAGTGATAAGACTAGTAACTAAGTAAGAAATATTGTAATATAAGACGTTGAAAAGAATAAAAGGGAAAAGAGCAACCCTAAAAAAGCACCAGCCATATAACAACTCACTGGAAAGAAAAAAAGTAAACAAAAAATTATTAGTAAAAAACTATTCTTGCCACGCAAGAAGTACAGAGACGCCTTTTAAAAAAAAAAAAAAAAGAATGTAACGTGTTTGCTGATGAATGGAATAAGCTTATGCATTAATGCTTGGTCTTCTGTGAAAGAAAGTAAGCGAGAGAGTCCACTGTTCCATGTCAGTTTTTAGTAGTAGTTTTTAAGTCATGTGTTTGTTTCTATGCTAATTATAAGATTATAATTAGTGGTGTACCGTTTTAATTACCTACCTATAAATAAATATGTTTTCACTGTGCAATCGTTACGAAAACGCTGATCTCTTCCTGGTTGAGTCGGGCTGTCATTGCATTGGAATATGAAAGTATTTTTTTAACCTTATAATCTAGTGCTTGACCACTGTCCCGCCTGGTGGTACAGTGATGCAATCGTTGATGGTAAAGCGCACTTTTTAAAGTCTATTCACTCTAGCCTTGAAGACAAATAAATTGTAATTAGACGCGAAGACCTGCGCTGGCAAATTGTTTTTTTAGTATAGTAATATCTACCTTCTACTTACCACTCTCTCCTTCTAACTTCAAGTATAATAATAGTCCTTTGATATACGCGGTAAAAACGAAGTGAAACGCTTCGTCGCGATCATAGCGGCGTCAACAATGTAATGGTAGCTTGCTACTTGTAAACCGTGGCCCTGGTGTTCAGGCAAGTGAAAGAACACGGGTGGGTTTTAGCCAGTAAAAGTCTGACACGCCTTCCCGCTCCGCCCAGACAGGGAGAGATCATTAGATGATTTCCCATCCCAAACAAAAAAAAAATTAGGGTGGATACTCATGTCTTCCAGGCCTGCGGGTTTGAAAGAGATACCGTTGTCCTGGCGCACGGGCTAGTGAAGGAACTGGGGTGAGTTACATGAGGAAAGTCTGACACGCCCTTGTACTTTGCCTAGAGCGCGAGAATTCATTTGATGATTTCCCAACCGCAAAAAAAAAAGAAAGGGCTGGACACTCGCCGAACGACGGGTTGTCCGATGAACATAGACTAAACCTCTATTTTCACAAACACTTATGGACTATAAATTCTCGTGCATACATGGTTCATCTCGATTGGGATTGGTCGCCGTGACCAAAATTCTGTTGAGAGGATATTATTATAGTTAGTAAACAATACTTCAGTCGCGGTGGGGTTGTTTGTAGGTATTAGGAGAATGATTCACGATTTTCTTCGGAGCATGCGCAGATGCCAGAGGTAGGTACAATTCTCGTACTTAATTTTAAAGACGTTCACAGTCTATGTGCTTAGTGCGAGATTTTGTTACATTAATGCTATCAGCACATGGAGAACTGTCAAAATATTACATTGAATCAAACAACAACAACAATAGAGGATAATACTGCAACATTCGACCACCAGAGGGCAGTACTAGCACATAGAATTGTTTTTTTTTTAATACCGTATGGAGTAGTAGTAGTTGTAGATAAACCGAGAAGCATAAAAATATCGACAGTCTCTAGTTCTGGTTTAAATGTTTTTTGGATGTAGAATGAATGAAACTATTTATTTACACAAGAAGAAATGTGCGAAGACTACGGCAGCAACACGTTGTAAGAACTTTCAGGCTAAGAGAAGCACTCGAAAATATATATGTTTAGCTCATTTAAAACACGAAGACTTTATTATATTAGACTAGTAGCTTTCCGCCCGCTTTCTAGATTTCCCTCGGGAATAATTTTTTTTTTTTCAATAAAAGGTAGCCTATGTTCTTGCTCAGGGTCTAAAGATTGTCTGTGCCATATTTCATCAAAATCGGTAGAGAGGTTTAAGTGGGAAAGCCTAAGAGACAGACAGACAGAGTTACTTTCGCATTTATAATATTAGTATGGATTATATGGAAAGTTTTCAGGAGAGAGGTAATCTCATATATCAATAAAAATCAATTTTTTTTCAGTAAAGGCAACCAATGATGCCATAATATACAGTTGAAATACAAAAATAATGAAAAATTTCGATAAATCTTCACAAAATATCTAGTAATACTTAGATTCTTGAATTACATTTAAGGATAACTGTATTAATTTGTTATTTGAGGAATTTTGAATAAATTATTATTTGATATTTAAGTAACTCAGTAGTGACAGCCTTCGGGACGCAGCGGTAGCAAACGCGGCCACTGCGCAAGAAGGCGCGGGTTCGATCCCCGCGCAGTGAAAATATTTGTATGCATGAATATGAATATTTGCACTGGTCTGTTCGTACCTCGGAAAGCACGTTAAGCCGTTGGTCCCAGTTACCATCGAACATGTAGTGGTAGTCGTTACGGGTTGTTAGAACCCTCAAAAGTCCAACAATTGGTCTAACTGCAACGCTTCCATATCGCCTTCAGGCTGTGGAGGTCAGGTGGCAGTCGCTTCACGGAAAATACCAAAGTTTAGAGATTCAAAAGCTGAAAAAGCTTCGGATGCGACTGGGATTAACGCTGAGATGATGATGATGATTTAAGGAACTCAGTACTACGAGGATACGAGATTGTGCAATATGGCGGTCTGTTTACTGAATGTGCTTGTGGCGCCCTCTGCGCGGAGTTTTGCTTAATGTTCCCTATTCATTATTACGTTTTGTTCATTGCTACTAATAGTTTGTTACGCAATAATCCCGCAGGCAGCCCATGGTGAGCTTAATAGATATTAATTTATTTGTTTGTGTCTTCGTTCATCACTTTATATTGTATATGTATGTATATTATGTTTTTACTACCTATTGCTTACGAGAATATTTATCTACATAGGTACTTACGAAAGTTATTTTTTTTTTTTGTAATACAACAATTTTGTAAGGAAAAAAGAAACATTGTACCTTATTAGGAACTTCTCCTATATCGTGGGTGCGTCTAGAAATATACACTATGTTAAAAAAACCCTGTCCGATCCATGAAGGTGTTGTTAGGTATCGAGAACTGATTCTACTAATGCATACAAAACCGGGCTAAACTTAAAAAAAAAACCCCTAAAAAAATAAATATTATTTCGTAAAAAGAGCTAACTTAATAAATGTGCGTTATGCACCCTTCGGGCCCCCCGCGGGCGGCGGGCGGCAGGGCACGCGGCACGTGGTCGCATTGCTATAAGCTCATAATAATATCGGTGTTGTCATTTTTTGAAAATTACCAAATTTCGGGGAAGTTGGAATTAATTCGCGGGAAAAAAAGATTATTACAAAATTCATTTGTATTGGTACTGTGATGATCACGTAAAATTTTATATTATATTTGGTCATGTGTTTACCTAACCATTATTATCCTTATGGGTCGGTCAGGGTTTTCTTAACATACTGTATAAACTCGCATACACAAACAGCCAGACCCGGAACAACTACTTGTAAGTCATACAACTTTTTTGCTTCCAGCAGGAATTGTAACAGCCAGCGCAGCAGTCAATCACTTAACCACTGTGCCAACCATGCTGTCAGACATTACGTTGACACATTACAGGTGTACCATGTACCAAATAAATGACAAAACTTTTGTAATAAGCTAAGAGGAACAATACACACGACAATAATAATTTATAAGTCCCATTGCGCACGTACCTAGTGAGAGTTTCAAAGTCGTTCTAGAATGTGTGACGTCACTGACAAACTTTAAAGGAAGATTCCCACCAAACAGCTCGCATCGCATCGCATCGCTAAGGGTACCAATGGGTAAATTGTGATCGCGTTCTGCGGATTGTAGATTTTTTCTACGCCTAGTCAACTAGGGATGGTGTCTGGGTAAAAAAAAAAAAAATATAATAATATTTAGTCCGTCATTCAGATTATAGAAAAATATTGGATACGCATATTTTGTATTATCAAATCAATAAAAATTTACAAATATAAAAGGCATCAAAGATCTGGGCCTAGTATGAGTTTTCATTACGAAACTCGATCGTCGATATAGAGCGCGTTTGATTCAGCGATTGGCCCGCTTCAAGGTAGTAAGAACTCTCAACCAATGAGAGCGCCAAACGCGCTCGCTATCGACGATCGAGTTTCGTATTGAAAACTCATACTAGGCCTACAGGAGTGGTGACTGGTGACGTCACTGCTCGCTAAAAAGTGTAGCGTGCAGTGACGTCACACGAGTTTTCAACGCACTGTGTCGTCTACATTTTTTGTTTATATGAAAAAAGAAAAAATACGTGTCCAGTATTTTTTGGAAATCTGACTGACGGACTAATTAGTTTACTTTAGTCAACTACCCTATTGTCTTTTTAACAGACTTCAAAAAAGAGGAGGTTACTCAATTCGACCATACCTATATACAGTATGTTAAGAAAACCCTGTCCGACCCATAAGGATAATAAAGGTTAGGTAACACACATGACCAAATATAATATAAAATTTTACGTAATCATCATAGTACCAATACAAATGAATTTTGAAATAATCTTTTTTTCCCGCGAAATAATTCCAACTTCCCCGAAATTTGGTAATTTTTAAAGAAGTGACAACACCATTATTATTATGAGCGAATAGCAATGCGACTACGTGCCGCGTGCCCTGCCGCCCGCCGCCCGCGAAGGGGTGCTTACGCACATTTATTAACTTACCTCTTTTTGCGAAATAATATTTATTTTTTTAGGGAGATTTTTTTTTAAATTTAGCCCGGTTCTGTATCCATTAGTAGAATCAGTTATCGTTACCTAAGGTCGGAGAGTTTGTTCGCGGATAACTTAGTTGTTTATGGACCGATTTTAATAATTCTTTTTCCGTTGAAAAAAAAGACATTCTCAAGGTGGTTCCATGATACAGACATCAGGGTTTGGTGGTGGAAGACCAGAGAAATTAAGGCGAACTTTCAAAAATTGTAGGGACGGCTAGTGCATTTGTAAGTTTTTTCATTAGGTATTTTAAAGCACTACAATTTAATAAGGGTCTGGATTACATCTGGTAATGGCCGGGAGCCAGGCGAGGGACCTCCTCAACGATTTACAGCAGCAACCTAGTGTTTGTGCTTGAATAATTTGTATTGATAAGAACCTTACACCTAGATGGGTGGTGACTGTCATTAGGGAGCTGATGATGAAGAAAAAGGTCAGTTTAGGGAAGTCTTCATCGATTTACAATAGTTACCTTGTGTTTGGACTCAATTTATTTATATTAATGAGAACTTTGCATCCATATGGGTTATAATGAACGTCTGCAGTAGATTTGATTATGGAGCCGAGAGGCAGTCGACGGAACTCCTCAACGATTCACGGCAGCTACGTTATATTCGTACATGATTAATTTGTATTGATAAGAACCTTACGTCTAGATAGGTTGTGACTGTCATTATGGAGCTGATGATGAAGACAAAGGTCAGTTCACACAGTTAAAAATTGGTTCAGTAGTTCGGTCTTTATACCAAAACTACGGGTAAAAATTCAAATAAAAAAGGTGTCATTTACTTGCTAACCTATTCCCAACTATGTTAGCGGTAGCGTCCAGTCTGACCGGATGCAGCTGAACAGTACTTTTTGCAACTAAAAATTGCAAAATAAAAACTTTTTTACAAAAACAAAAAACAACCGACTTGGAAGTCGGTTGTTTTTTTTTTTGTAAAAAAGTGTTGCCAATCTCACTGGGTTCTGATTTTACGACGGCCGAAAGGATCCGATCGGATATGATGACAGGCGATCACGTGTTTCGGAAAACAACAGCGAACAAGCTCCTCTACGCGCCTTGGTAATGTGGACTTTAAACACTGTGTACACGATTTAATATCGTTTAAAGAATGTAAAAACCATTCCGATACGATGCCGCTTGGTGGAAATCATCGATAAGTCGGCTTTCGTACAGTGATTTATCTCATAGTAAGCACATACCCAAAGGTCAAATCTCATAATTAAAAATATCCAAAATTTAGTCGACATTTTCTTAGCGAAAATCTGTGGAAAAGCTTTCCATCATGTAGGGAAATCAGAGGTATTTTGACAGAATAGAATAGAATACTCTTTATTATCCACACCATATAAATCACAGAACATAAATATGAAGATTTTACAAAAAACGGTCTTATTGCTAAGAGCGATCTTTTACAGACAACCTTTGGATGAAATACTAAGGGAAACGAGAGAAAAATAAAGTAAGTAGTCTACAGTGTACTATTTAAATAGATTGTAGAATAAATATAGGGGCAGGGCAGCTTCTAATGTTGTACAAAGGTCCGTTCGTGTGTGGAGTACTGCAGCCACATTTGGGCTGGTGCTGCTAAGTGTCACCTGGCCACTTTGGATTCAGTGGAGAGGAGTGCGAAGAGGCTGATTGGTGACCCTGATTTAACTCGAGTTGGTCTCCAAAGCCTAGAGCACATGCGTAGAGAAGCCAGCCTTTCGGTGTTCTTTAGGATACATTTTGGGGAGTGTGCGAGGGAATTGCATGATTTAATTCCCCCATCTCCGTTCCACCATCGGACGACCCGTCGTACGGCGAGTTTCCACCCTTATGTTGTTAACACCTCTACGATCCGGACGAAGCGTTTTGCCTCCTCCTTTATACCGCGTACCTCGAGGGACTGGAACAATCGGCCAGCGGCGGTGTTTCCGTCGGACTACAATATGACTGTCTTCAAGGCTAGAGTGAATAGGCTCTTAATAAATTAGTGCGCTTTACCATCAACGATTGCGTCACTGCTTACCATCAGGTGGGATTGCGGTCAAGTACTGTTTTATAAATTAATAAAAAAAAATGTATATAAAGTGCATCGTACTAGTTTAAATAAATATATGCATCTAATTAATAAACACCATACAAGAAAGAATAAAAAATAATGATATGTTTAAAAAGAGAGGAAGTATTTTTTTTCTCATAGTTTTAAGTGTGGACAGAGTTTGAGCACACCTTACGGACACGGGCAGGTCATTACATTGCTGTACTGCTTATGCAGTGGTTGAAATTATTCAGATGTTCTTAAAAAATCCGATAAAATGCTGTCTTCTCAGTTACTAACCTAACCCCTCAAAATAAGGGTAGCTAGTGACCAATAAGGTATAGACGCGGGGTACTCGACCGAATTGTACGGTCTATTAAGCCCGTCTATTTTAAACTCTGTTGCAAATGATAGGACCCCAAAAAAGGGAAAGCATTTTCTATCACTGGTCCCTTTTACACCCTGACCATTTTGAAAGATATTACAAATATATTGCTTAGTGTGTTTCAAAAACTGGCCTGCTCAATATTATAAATAATCAAATTAATTTTGTTGAACTGTCAAAATTAAAACTATTATTTTCTACTCCTACATAGAGTGCTACGCCATTACCCCGTTGATCCTTTGACCCTAACTGAACCGAAATCTTTTAATTATCTTCAGTCATTTTAAGATCCAGAAGATAATAACCGCGAAAACAGCTGCAGTTATTAATGTGCAGTAAATGTCATACCATGTATTTTGGCTGACTTGGCCAGTCGCCAAGTCTCACCAAGGTGTGCCAAATAGCAAGACTTATTCATTTAGAGGTTCAACACTAAATAAAAGGAATTTTCCACTGTCGAATTATCAACAACTGGTTTACATAATTAGTTGAACATTTTAAGGCGTGTTGTATTTTTTGTGACTGGCTGATTAATCGGTTAAAGGTACCTATTATGGTTGCTGATACATTAATTACGTCGAATTCATAACTTTCAGATTAAAGGACACTTTGTTAACTACTTAAACAAGATTTTTCCTGTCGTTGGCGTTGCGTTTTACCCGCTTTAAAAAAGGAGGTTACTCAATTCGACCGTATATATACTATACAGCGTTTTTTTGTGTCTCTGGTGCCAGAATCAGGTGTCCAGTATTATTAAGCAAAGAATCTATGTATAAAATTTCAAAAAGATATCATAAAAATCACAAAGTTATGACCTTGCTATCTGGTTGTCCCAAGAAAAATATGGCTAATGCACCGCTCGACCGGCGTTGTTTCGCAATTATTGATCATAATTTCTGTTTGTAAAAATTTTCCATCAAATTTCATACATTCCAGCACAATAGGGATGATTCCTGGGTAAAAAAAAATTATTCTATATTGGATACGTAATATACGTATCCAATATAAAAGTTGTTTTATCAAATCAATAAACATTGACAAATAAAAAAGGCATCACGACGTCACTGCTCGCTAAAACGTGTAGCGTGTAGTGACGTCACACGAGTTTTCACCGCACTGTGTCGCCTTCATTTTTTATTTATATGTAAAAAGGAAAAATACGTGTCTAGTATTTTTTGTAAATCTGACTGACGGACTAATTACTTTTTTTTTAGTCAACTACAATATTACAGGCTAACGTAAATTTCGCCAAGTGGTAAAATAAAATGTACGGCAAGGCGCAGCGCGGGGGGGGGGGGTGTGCTGTCTCCCGAGCCTGGTACTATGATCTAACGTCAGCTGAGTTGTGCGCTCGGTAACCACACTGCAAGAATTTCATATGCAATATTCAGATTTCGTACTTATATAGAAAAAATTACGTTGTATATATGATGCTTTTTTTCTGTCCTTCGCCATGTAAACATGAAGTCAACATTTTCTCGGTGGTAGACCATAACATCGGCCGCCGGCAGAAGTTACCACCTACCAGACAAAGCCTTGCCGCCAAACGATTTGTCGTGTTCCGGCATGATGTCTGGTGAAGCGGATCGGAGGACGGGTCTGAGCAGTTGTGTTGCGATGTGTGCCGGGTACGTTGTGCCTAATGTTGTTGTGTTGGGAGTTTGGTCGTGGAGGGTCTTCAGATCCATCTCGCTTTGGCGCAGCATCGTTGGTCGTGTTGTTGAGTTTAACATTGCATCACCTCGCTCAACTGCCGTCTTCCTTCCTATTCGCTCAGTTTTTCTGAGTTACCTATTCACTCTTTATAAACTAGCGCGCTTTACCATCAATGATCGCATCACTGCTTACCATCAGGCGGGATTACTGTCAAGCGCTAGTTCATAATTATTAAAAAAAAAAACCGTCGCTTCCAGGAATGGCCAAATGGGAATATCATGAATGTTAGGTTAAGAAATATCTCTCCTGAATATCTACTTTATTTTATAACTATTTACACTACATACCTACTGATGTCATTGATAAGGAGAGGAGGCATTTGGAGTAAAAGATCGTTTTTAAAAATTAGTGTTTTTGTGAGTCCTTTGAGAGAGATTACAGATGACATGTGTGCCAACAATCTCACGCCATAGAATGCTAAAGTTCGCGCGAAATAGAGGAGAATGAGCAGGAAAGCGGAACCCGGGCTCTATCGTGAAAGCCGCGGATGCAACCAGGATAAACGCTGAGATGATGATGACGATTCCTTTGACTTTTCAGTCATATCTGATACCTAAATGTGGCATGGTAAGGGATTTCTCGATGCCACAGCATCATTTTAAAGCTAAGCAATTTATGTCATATTTCTTTATTATACACGATGTAGGTATCTGATATCGTAACGCAAACTTCGCCAAAAGGCTACACCGCATGCCACTAACAAAATTATGATATTCATTTATGCAGTTAATGAGCGGTTACAGAAATAACAGTGTTTAAAAAAAGTGTCGGCTCGGCCTTTGATCGTTGCAAGCGTGCCGCCGTGCGTGTTTGTAGGTATGACGTTGACCCCTGATGCGAGATCTATTAAATCAGCTGATAGGATAGTTTATCAAGTATTGATCACATTGCGCTTTTTTGTGTAATTAACGAATTAATTAAGTTTTACTTTAAAATCTTATTGGGTTATAAAAGTATAGCAATTATGAACGGTCTAAAGTGAAAAAAAACTACATATTATTTTTTTTTATAGCCGACGCAAAATTCCATCACTGGGGGGTTCAGAATCATGTAGGTACTGGATCCATGGTACTCGTTTGTGCGTCGATTTCAGATACACTGTTTATAAGTTTAAATATCCATTAGTAAAAAAATAAATCCCTTGTCATGTCCTCGAAATTCTTCTGTCGAGTCATCCTCATATTTTATTTATATTGCACCCAGCGTAGCCATTTCGTAGAAATTTAGAGGTGAACTACCCCAGGAATATTATTCTCTCTTTTCTATTCCCTGCAGAAATCCAATTACGCATTTCTTTTAAATCAAATCACAGTTACATACTAAGAATTAAATTGGATTATCTACACTGACGAGTTTCGCTAAAAACTTTGCTTTTAATCTTATATTCAATATTTATTTTTTGTTAAATACATTTTCTTGAAATCTAATTTTGTTAAAAAATTCTATTCTATTATGGATAGATAATAGGATAGAATCATTGAATAAAAAATAATAAAAATATTAGTAAAATACCTCCGAACTGCTCGTCGGAATTGCATAAGTAGTGTTCAAAAGGCAAAACAAGCCGAAAACAACAAGTTTCACTTATGGAAACTTTTAGAAGGTTTTGCCTGCACGGTTAGCGCAATGTTTAAGCTATTGACTGCTCGCTGCGTGTCTCGGGTTCGATTGCACGGAACAAATATTTGTATGACCTACAAGTATGTTTTTGTTCCGGATCTGGATGTTTGCTTAAGTGAACTTATATGTTTGTGAATGGACCCATCGCACAGGAGAAATTCTTAGTGGGGGCAAAGTTTTGTTTAAAAAATCGGTGCATTTTCTTGTCATTATATTACAGCCAATTACACATTTATACCAAAATACAGGAGAAATTCCGAAAAAGTCGTGGTGGCCTAGTGGTAAAAACACCAACCTCTCAAGTATGACTGCGCGGGTTAGATTCCAGATCAGGCAAGTACCAATTTAACTTTTCTAAAGTTATATGTACTTTCTAAGTATATCTTGGACACCAATGACTGAAGGTGAAGGAAGACATCTTCAGGAAACCTGGACTTTATAAGTTTGAAATCGCTAACCCGCATTGACAAGCGTGATGATTACGCTCAATCCTTCTTTGTATGAGAGGAGACCTGTTCCCAGCAGTGGGACGATAAAAAGGTTGATGAAGATGATGATGATGACAAGAGAAATTCCTAGTGTGGTCCTGTGGAGCAACATTTCATGTCATTTCATATAATTATGTATATTTTTTCTGTTGCATAGATCCCTTTTCTCTTCTTATACGCAACTAAACTTAACAAACCAGCCCCCTAATCGGCGAACACATTTTTGTCAAATGTTTGCAACTAGTTGGGATCGTTTGGACCTAACGGGCCAATGGGCAGTCCAAACGATCCCAACTGATCCCAACTAGTCGCATTTGACAAAAATGTGTTCGCCGATTAGGGGGCTGGTATCAAAATGCACAGAATATATCAGAGGCTCTCCCTCACGTGATTTACATTCATGAATATCATTAATTTTTCCAAAAAGTTAAAAGTAACATTTTCATTTACAGAGCGGGCGCAAGCCACTTGTTTATTATTGTAATTATCTGCAAGCAACTACAAACTTTGTGAAAATTTCAACTGACTACCTACGTAATACGATTCATCCCAATAACTAATGAATATTACAATTTTGTAAATGTATTTTGTTTACAAATGAATAATAATCACTTTTGCTGTTATATTTATACTAGCTTTCCGCCCGCGGCTTCACTCGTGTGGAATTCGGTTACATCGCGCTTTTTACATTCCTCATTTTCGGGGATTAATAATTGGACTGCTTTCTGTAAAAAGATCCAACCCACAAACTTCACATTTTCGATATGTGACGTATTATTATATTATTTTCTCGGTGGTAGGCCATAACATCGGCCGCCGGCAGAAGTTACCACCCACCAGACAAAGCCTTGCCGCCAAGCGTTCTGGCATGATGTCTTGCCAGAACATACGGACGTACGTTCTGTCCGTCCTCCGTCGTCCCGTACGGAGGACGGGTCTGAGCACTTGTGTTGTGTGCCGAATACGATGCGCCAAATGTTGTTGTGTTGGGAGTTTGGTCGTGGAGGGTCTTCAGATCAATCTCTCTTTGGCGCAGCATCGTTGGTCGTGTTATTAGCTTTAACATTGCATCACCTCGCTCAACTGACGTCTTCCTTCCTATTCGCTCAGTTTTTCTGAGTGAATAGGCTCTTAATAAACTAGCGCGCTTTACCATCCACAATCGCATCACTGCTTACCATCAGGCGGGATTGCGGTCAAGCGCTTGTTTATAATTACTAAAAAAAACGTATGAACTCTAAATAAGGTATATTTTGACATATCAAAGAGTTAGAACTCTGTGTTAAATATTTTAAATAAACATTATTCTTTATAATGCATGAGTGTTTCAAGCTTTTTGAAATATTTTTGCATTTTCTTGATTGTCCTGATATTTGTCTTTCTTGTTTTGCTATAATGATTCAAATTACCTGGAACATTTATGCTTGTAATACAGTATGGGAAATATTACGTAAATTGTTTTGGTTAAATATTCCAGTAACCTTGAACCCTTTTAATTCTATTTGTAATAATATCCGACCACATAAATAATGAATCAGACCACATGAATATCTACCTAAATATACAACAACAAAAAAAAAAGTAATTCTTAGAAAACGATTTAAATAAAATAAATAAATAAATATGTCGGAGACAGTGACGGCAGAGCGGTAGGGTCGACAGCATCTTGGTGTGGTGGTACAGGTTCCGTTTCGTAGGTGAGTTTTGAATTAAAGCACGACGTGTAGATATACCCTCCAATCTTCATAATAACAATTTGAATAGGCAAACCGACAGTTTCGGTTCGGAGATGTGCCTTGGTCCGCGTCTCGATGCAAAGTCACCGTTCGACGAACCCCACTTTCCAAAGCGACTCTGTCCATGTGACGCCATCACAAAATAACGTCACAAGCGTTCGCCCCTCTACTACGTAAATCAAATCAGCAACTTCTATTAAAATTATATCGCCGATCTTCGACACGGCCAGCCTGACTAGTTGCACGTCCTCGTGCATCATCTTCATCATCATCATCATCATCATCATCCCAGCGCCAATCCCAGTCGCATCCGAAGCTCCCTCAGCCCCGGAGTCCAGGATCCGGTTCACCAGGCCAACCGCCGATTCCGGCCAAACTTCGATATTTCCCGTTGCACGTCCTCGTGCATGTCTGTAACAAATTAAAAAAAAGGCACAGAAAACCGATTCGGCCAACCTGACAGTCACACGTCACGTTTAATTACTATGACTATTAGAAAACCAAACCAACTTAATCATTTTAACAACTTAAACGCAAAAGCTTCCTTCAAGCCTCATAATTTTCAAATTTCAAAAAGAAAATACAAAAGGTTCCTCCAAGCCTCATAATTATCAAATCAAAATCATAATCTTCAATAAGAAAACACATCATGGTTCGCTACCACAGTAGCTATTGACAACTCAAAGTTGACACCCATATCGTCATCACCTCTTGTGATACGACCAACTCTAGAGTCCACGACTCCCAGGTCTACACATGACCGTACAACTAATAGTCTCCTCCGAGACCCAGGCCCCCACCACACCACCATCTGCCCATCGTGCCCTGAACAACTCCTCACTGAGTTGCAGTTACGACTACAGACTAGTGCATGCAGTGCGACCATATCTACCAGAGTCCCCGCCACATCACCAGCTGCCCATCGCGCCCTGAACAACTCCTCACTGAGTTGCAGTTACGACTACAGCCTGGTGCATGCAGTGCGACCATACCTACTAGTGTCCCCGCCACACCACTAGCTGCCCATCGCGCTCTGAACAACCCCTCATTGGGTTGCAGTTACGACTACAGACTAGTGCGTGCAGCGCGACCACACCTACTAGTGTCCCCGCCACACCACTAGCTGCCCATCGCGCTCTGAACAACCTCTCACTGGGTTGCAGTTACGACTACAGACTAGTGCGTGCAGCGCGACCACTCAGCCATGATACGTGTTCCATTTGCTGGCGGAGGCACCCTCCTCACCATCTTCTACATTTTGAAAATCTAACTCAGCAGACATTACTTGGAAAAATCTTTCGTACCTATGCTATCGTGGGGTACTTATAAGTTCTGTTTTCAATCAACGATTTCAATAGGTAACGCTCACCATTATCGCAATCAAACAACTCACCAATATTAAATTTCATTACTTTAGCTCACTTCTATCAAATTTAGATTTTTCGTAAATAGCACTCATTTCTATGTTCGTTGCCGCTTGTTCTCTTGAGAAGATTTAATAGTTTAGCCAGACATACTATCAAAAGCTCAAGTGAGTTCGTTAACTGTTAACTTTAGTTTTGAAATAATCAAAGACAAACCAGACCATGGAGTTTCTTGCAAGTTCTTCTCCATAGAGATCTACGCTTTGGAACATGCAATTTAGCTTCACTTTTCTTGGACTGACCGACATTAACCATTCCAAAGCACCAACGGATGGTTAATTTGAATTAAACAATTTTGTTTTTGATTTTGGACATCATAATTTTAAAACCCTAATATAAAATTTCTCAGTCCATTATAACAAAGAATACGGGTAGTACAAAAAATAAAATTTGCAAATAACTCTTATGATCATGTCGCAAAGAAATGGTGCAGTACACAACACACTGGCACAACCTTGTACACTGTATATATACTGGCACGTGTGTACATACACCAATGAAATTACAGATTCCTTGACAAGAGAACATTCGGCCACGGAATCAAAATAAAAATAGTACGACTCACCGGATTATGGCAATTTCCCACAAACACCTGCCACTTGGCAGTTTTCAACCGTTGCACACCAGACATCTCTGAGCTCTCATAAAGCCCCATTACGTTACCACAAACGTTTTGGGTATTTTGAAACCTTCGGCGTTCCGCAAAGCGCACGCAGCTCTGGCTGCGCCGCAAGCAGCTCCAGCAGCGCCACACGCCATTGGTGCGATTCACCAAGCAGCTAGAAGCGCGCTCCTCAAGCGCACTTTGCACGCTCCGCAAGCGCACCCTGCGCGCTCCGCAAGCGCACCCTGCGCGCTCCGCAAGCGCACTTGCATCAGCCGTCGCGTGCCAAGCAACAGCCAGCACTGTCGCGCGCCAAGCAACAGCCAGCACTGTCGCGCGCCAAGCAACAGCCACCACTGTCGCGCGCCAAGCAACAGCCAACACTGTCGTGCGCCAAGGATCAGCCAGCACTGTCGCACGCCAAGCATCAGCCAGCACTGTTGCGCGCCAAGCATCAGCCAGCACTGTCGCGCGCCAAGGATCAGCCAGCACTGTCGCGACAGCACCGCGTCCAGCCGCACGTGCACGCCAGCAGCGGACTCCTGTAGCACACTCCTGCAGCGCACTACACGCTTAGCGATCTCTTCTGCGTCAGCAATTGAGCGCACCTCGTAAGGTGACGTTCACTTCCAGCCTCACTGCCAGTACATCCAGCATTTACAGAAGGTCATACAAAGGCAATGAACAACTACCACACAAGTAATCACACAAGTACTATAAAAATATTGGCAGAAAGTGACTGTTATTCTGTTCCTTGGTTTATAACGAGATTGTGAGCAGTGTAGTTCTTTATCCAACTTCTGATGTCGGAGACAGTGACGGCAGAGCGGTAGGGTCGACAGCATCTTGGTGTGGTGGTACAGGTTCCGTTTCGTAGGTGAGTTTTGAATTAAAGCACGACGTGTAGATATACCCTCCAATCTTCATAATAACAATTTGAATAGGCAAACCGACAGTTTCGGTTCGGAGATGTGCCTTGGTCCGCGTCTCGATGCAAAGTCACCGTTCGACGAACCCCACTTTCCAAAGCGACTCTGTCCATGTGACGCCATCACAAAATAACGTCACAAGCGTTCGCCCCTCTACTACGTAAATCAAATCAGCAACTTCTATTAAAATTATATCGCCGATCTCCGACAAATATATACGGACAAATCACACAGATTGAGCTAGCCCCAAAGTAAGTTCGAGACTTGTGTTATGGGATACTAACTCAACGATACTATATTTTATAATAGATACGTATACAGATTAAACATCCAAGACCCAGTCCAATCAGGAAAAGATCGTTTTCCATCATGATCTGGCCGAGGATCGAACCCGGGGCCTCCACGTATTAATATAAACATTTTCTTTAAAATAAACAGAATATAATTTTTTGGCTTAATTAAATAGGCATTTATTTATTTAAATCTTTCATATTTTATTGCAATATTTTGTATCTTCAATAAAATTTTATGTTTTGCATGAAATTTATTCTATTTTTATATCACAATCAAGGAAATTCCTGAAAAATTTACAGCATTGAAGTTTAACATCTGGTCAACCACTACTCGTCACTTTTATGCAACAATTTAAGTTGCGTAATGGCGTCATGTCTAGCATTGCTTATACTTCCATTTTGTTTTCATAGAAATTTTATAGATATCGGTTCAGTGGTTTCGTTTTTAAACCAAAATTACGGGTAAAAATTAAAGTTACGAATTATATATATAAAGTTAAGAAAATGACGTTGTTTGCTTACAGGCCTTATCTCAACTATATTAGCGTCAGCGTCCAGTCTAACCGGATACAGCTGAACTGTACTTTTCACAACTAAAAATGTAAAAAAAAAAAACAACTGACTTCCTAAAAACACTACAAAGTGAAAAATAAGTAATTTCGGAAGTCGCTGTCTTTGGTTTTTGTATTTTCGTTTTTGACACCGACTTTCTAAATTACTTATTCTAAATTAGTTATTTTTCACTTTCCACAAAAGTTTTTGTTATCGAGCTAAAGTTTTGTTAAAATGATTCTAGTAAGCTAGAAATTCTAGAGATGAACATAGTCATAGTCAGTTACTGATAAGAGCAAAGTAAACTGGATAAAGATAAAAGAAATTTTAATCACAAAAAAAAAAAAATGAGTCCACATTCGTTGTACATGAGAACTTCCTTTAATGAGCATTACAAAGATTATTGAGCATTAAAAATAAATTTAAAAACTGAAGGGGACTGCAATTATAGACGATTTAGATGATTATTCTGAAGAACCTGACTTTGATTTAGAGGAGGAGAAGGGTGACTTTTATATTTTTTTAAGTAAAACAAAAATATTAAACAGTTTGTGTTTCTATTTTTCGTCAGATGTACTGTGGAACATTTTTAAAAAAATGTTCCAAAGTAGGTACATGACTGTGACAAACTGATACATATGACTACTTACGCACATCTTATTCAGTTAATTTCATACAAAATTTATTTTGTAATCATGATTCACTCACATGTTTTTTGAATACCTATTAAACTAAATTTTGACTACTAAATACATGCATGTAAATTACTTTAGTACATCTAGAATATCATAAAATTATAAATACAGCATTAAACATTACAAAGCCCGAGAAATACCGGTATAAACTTTAAACTCAACTATCTCGAAATGAGGTTTCTGTGGGCTGGTTTATATTTGCAGAAAGCGGTCCAATTATAGTACCTACCTATCATTTAGCTTCTAAGTTTACATGTACATATTTGTTTGCATGGCGGACAACTCTTATGTCTTAAAACGACACATGAAGAAATGCAATATAGAACCCTCTTAATGGGAGCGTTTAGCAGCAAAGCGGTCAAAATGGCACGGTATGGTGTACGGACAAGTACCTACTCAAGTTTGAGGAGCAGCGCAAAGCTGACCTTGATACCAAACGCGACCAATTAAAGACCCGCCTACCTGCTGCCATCACATACAGCTACGTCGACGGCGTGCTTACGTGCCCTCAGTGTGCACGAAGTTTCGCCGCCAAGATAGGCTACATAAGCCATCTTCGGGCGCATGAGTGCCAAATCACTGGCTAGAAGTCGATGTGATCGCCGTAACCGAAATCGGTCGGAACATTACATTACATTACATATTACCTTGTTTTAAACGACACACAGCGCCATTTATTACCGAACTGGTATGAACCAAAAAATATTTTTGTTTTCCCTCGGGAATATCAATTCAATCAATCGAATTACTCCGGGATAAAGAGTATCTACCCTGTTATTTAATCCGGACTTCTAACTTTACTTCTGCATAATTTCAAAGTAGGTTCAGTAGTTACAGCGTGAAAGCGGAACAAACAAACAAACAAACTCAATTTCCGTTTTTTTTAATATTAAGGATAAGTTTTTTTAATAGAAAGGATTTACTCTTAACTTTATTTCAACAATATTTCAATTATACCACACAGGTACTTACAGTTTCACGACCTCAATTTATCGTTGGTACTTTCACATAACGCTATTAAAAGATAAAGAAATTAAGCTTGATTAAAAAGGTTTTATGCGGCAACTTCGCCACGCCCTTTGAGATTTAATTCAGAAGTTTCTACTAAGGGCGTTAGGTCGCCTTCAGAAGTTGGAAGAAAAACAAGGAAAAATTCACCGCAGATAATTCTAAATTTCTATGTCAAACACTGAAAACAAAAATTCTTCGGCTTTTCACAAATTTGGGTTAAACTAATTGAAGAGCGTAATTTAAAAACTTGGTTACATTTTCTAACACATAAAATACACATATGTATTTGAAATACAGGATTCATTTTTTTATTTTTAAATTTTACTTTTTTTCTTTAATTTATGCATTAACACTCAATACAATATATGTTACTATATTTACGGTGTTAATTTTCTTTGTTTCCTTTTTATCTTAAAATTTAAAAATTTCCTTTGAATGTCTTTTCTCAACATTATCACATATATATTACTCTTACATAATTTAATGTCTATTTCATTTTCCAGATAAATCTTGCAAACTCGGACACTGGACACTCGACTATTAAGAGCAAGATTGATTCTTCCACGAAAGGGTCGCAAACACAAGCAGGTAGCAGGTGAGTTCTTCTTTTTAACCCTGTTGAGGTACTTTTAAACCTATTGAAGTATCGGGAGAAGCCCCCGTGCCCTGTGAAAAGTTGTGTCTGTAGGTGAGTCATTATGCCTGCTTATTATGTAGGCTTCTGTGGCCATTCGATCAGGTTAAACTGTGAATGCAACGGTTGGTCAGTGGATGAATGACCACGTTTTCATACCAAGACCGATCCTTCCTTAGGCAGTATATTTAACGGTTCGATCAGTGACAACCAGTCTTAACCAGTCTTAACCAGTCTGGGTTGTGAGATAGGCAGTGGAAATACCTAGATACTGTTATTCAGCTGCATTCGGTTAGAATAGAAACTGACTAAAATATAATTAGAAAAAGGCTAGACAGATGACGTTGTCGATGGTAGGCCATAACATCGGCTGCCGGCAGAAGTTGCCAAGCGATTCGTCGTGTTCCGGCATGATGTCTGGTGAAGCCGTACGGAGGACAGGTCTGAGCAGTAGTTTTGCGATGTGTGCCGGGTACGATGCACCAAATGTTGTTGCGTCGTAGGTTCGGTCGTGGAGGGTCTCCAGATCAATATCCCTACGGCGCAGCATCGTTAGTCTTGTTGTTGGGTTTAACATTGCATTCTATTCACTCCGTTTTTTTTAAGTGAATAGGTTCTTAATAAACTAGCGCGCTTTACCATCAACGATTGCATCACTGCTTACCATCAGGCAGGATTGCGGTCAAGCACTAGCTTATAATTACCTATAAAAAAATAGCTACGAGTTTTTATCAAAGTTGTGATGTTTATCCCAATTTTCTTATCGCTCATATTTCTAAAACATTGGTTGAATTCCTTTTAAGGTTACCTGTACAAAGTTTGCGAATCCCTCACTTTAGAATTTACTTATAAAACTTATCTGGTTACAGGCGTTACCCAGATTAGGACTGAAACCTGCGGGACATCAGGATTTTATACAAAAATGTTCTTAACAAGCCAGGAGATTTAATAGGCTTCTGGAGGGTGTTTGGCTGGTTGGATTAACAAGTGTCCACTTGGAGCCCTAAGTGCGGAAACCAAACTCGTAACAGAATATAGATAGAACTGATCTGGTTATTAGATACCCGTACCCTGTAACCAGATAGAACATTTAAAGTGTTGAAGTCAATCTCCTGTATCATCAGCGGATACTGAAAAGTGCCGGAAACACATACTGATAACATTATGTAGTTTCCGGGAACTTTACAGAATTTAAATAAGCCATAATAAAAACTTTGATCGGGATATGGTAGCATGGTAACGGGTGTGACTTAAAAGTTGAAGGTCGTGGGTTCGAACCCCAGACAGGTATTTTACTTTGTGTAGATTATTTCTTCACCACTGCTCTCTAAAAGCCATTACGCCCTCTTGACTGGTCACCGGCGACTGGGTCGATGGTGACTGTGACTTACTATGGTTCTTACGCACTTGGTTGACCCGGGTGACTTTGCCCATGTTTTGTTTCCTGAGGGACCGAGTCGCTGGCGACCAGACGACAGTGTGTAATCGCTCTTAACATTGAAGGAAAATATCGTAAGGAAACCAGCATGTCCTTGAAGCAAAAAAAAAATAACGATGAGACGTGACAACTGCCCAAGCCGCGCTAGGCCAGTGTTGTGGAATAAAGCCCAATCTTACTCACAGAGAGGAGTAGTTTGTCCCAACGTTAGGAATATTATTGGCTGTTTATTTATCTACGTAGGTATGATCGAAAGTTGAACAAAAAAGAGTGGTAATGTGTCATATCGTAAAAATTTGAATTACGGACTGTTTAACAACCACCTTATTGTTAATAGACAAATAAACATGTTTTTAAGCTATAAAATGTAGTAAGATTTTTTTTTAAATTTAAATTATAAACTAGAGATGACCGCAATAAGGTCATCGTCATCATCATCATCATTTCAGCCGAAAGACGTCCACTGCTGGACATAGGCCTCCCCCAGGGTTCTCTACGATGACCAGTCCTGCGCCTCCCGCATCCAGCGGTTTCCCGCGACCTTCACCAGGTCGTCGGTCCACCTTGTCGGGGGCCTACCCACGCTACGTCTTCCGGTGCGTGGTCGCCACTCGAGAACCCGTCGGCCCCATCGGGCATCGGTCCTACGGGCAATGTGTCCAGCCCATTGCCACTTGAGTGTTGCAATTGCAATTCTTTGGGCTATGTCGGTTACTCTCGTTCTTCTGAGGATCTCCTCATGCCTGATTCGATCGCGGTGAAACCCCAAGCATAGCCCTCTCCATTGCCCTTTGAGCGACTTTGAGCCTTCTTATAAGGCCCATTGTTAGCGACCACGTCTCAATTCCATAAGTCATCACTGGCAACACACACTGGTCGAAGACTTTTGTCTTGAGACACTGCGGTATTTCGGACGAGAAGATTCTACGTAGCTTCCCGAAAGCAGCCCAGCCGAGTTGGATTCGACGATTGACCTCTTTCTCGAAGTTGGACCTTCCTAACTGGATAGTTTGTCCCAGGTACACGTAGCTGCAATAAATTATCTGACTAAAAAAAACTAATTAGTCCGTCATTCAGATTATAGAAAAATATTGGATACGTATATTTTGTTGTATCAAATCAATAAAGATTGACAAATATAAAAGGCATCAAAGATCAGGAGTAGTGGCTGATGACGTCACTGCTCCCTAAAAAGTGTAGCGTCCAGTGACGTCACACGAGTTTTCAACGCACTGCGTCGTCTTCATTTTTTGTTTATATGAAAAAAGAAAAAATACGTGTCTAGTATTTTTTGGAAATCTGACTGACGGACTAATTAGTTTTTTTAGTCAAATACCCTATTCCGCTTGATGGTAAGCAGTGATGCGATCGTTGATGGTAAAGCGCGCTAGTTTATTAAGAGCCTATTCACTTCAAGCCTTGAAGACACTTAAATTTTAGTGAGACGGAAACACAGTCAGTAAATTTATGTCATTATTCAAGTCTTATAATTTGTATGCAAGATTCTTTGAGCCGACTAGAATAACTGCCACAAGTGCCACCTGTTTAGACAACATTTTTACTAACTTAAGACCTTCTGACCATTTAATTATAAATGAGTTAGACTCTGATCACTGTGGCCAGTTAGTTACTTTTCCTCAGAAAAGTGAAGTCAGAGCTCAAAGAAAACTTGTGAGTTTTGTTCCTGTAAATGAAAATCGTTTAGGACAATTTAAAAATAATTTAATTGAAAAGTTACCGGGCTTGCCTCATCACACCAACCCGGATCATGCGTATAGTGAACTATTTAACCTCATTCATTGTGAATTTATGAAAGTTTTCACAAAAAAAAACATTGCCTATTAGCGACCGCCCTATATTTAGTGACTGGGCAACCCCAGGTATTTATAAAAGCCGGGAAAAAATGTATGAATTGTATCAGGAAAAAACATATAACCATGATGAAACTTTTCAAGAATTTGTTAAATATTATTCAAAAACGTTTAAAAGAGCCTTTTCCTCAGCAAAAGCCATACACATTAAAAATAAAATAAAATCTTCTGGAAATAAAATCAAAACAACTTGGCAAATTATAAATTCTGAAACTGGAAGAACCAAAGCACAAAATCGCGATTTCCATCTTAAAATTAACCATGTAGATATAAAGGCGGACTTGGAGGTAGCAACTGAGTTTGAGAATTTTTTTACTAATATTCCAATAATAACTACAAAAACTTTGTCTTCTTCCTCCAATTCTGCTTACGCCATACTAAAAGAATGTGTTCCAGAATGTGACAAACACTTTGAATTTACGTTTGTGACTGCTAAAGATATTATAGAATCTTTTAAGGATCTTGATGTAAAGAGAACTGCTGATCATTGGGGTTTGTCAGTATATACTGTAGCTTCGATAATAGATGTTATCGCACCTTTCTTGGCATTTGTTTTTAATTCTTGTGTCACATCTGGTATATTTCCTGATTTGATGAAACTTAGCAAAGTAATTCCACTGTTCAAATCTGGTAGTTCAACTGATCCCACGAATTTTCGGCCAATTTCGATATTACCAACTTTGAGCAAAATTTTTGAAAATATAATTTTGAAACAGTTGTTGAGGCATTTTAACTTACATAATTTATTGCACGTGAAACAATTTGGTTTTACAAAGGGTCGTTCAACTACAGATGCGGCCGTGGCGTTCCTAAAGAACATATTTGGGGCCTGGGAGGAATCGAAAGATGCTCTTGGTATTTTTTGTGATTTGTCCAAGGCCTTTGATTGCGTACATCATGACACTCTTATTAGGAAATTGTACCATTATGGTTTAAGGGACAGAGCTCTCGACCTTCTGACTTCTTATCTGAATAATCGAATTCAGAGGGTTGATGTTAATGGCAAGAGATCTGCAGGATCTGTGGTCACCGTGGGCGTTCCGCAGGGCTCAATTCTAGGTCCATTCTTGATTTTAATCTATATTAATGACTTACCTCATCACGTGAGGGATAATCACAACATTGTATTGTTCGCGGATGACACTTCTCTTATTTTTAAAGTCAAGCGTCAGCTAGCCAATTTTGACGAAGTTAACAATGCACTTTTTAAAGTTGTCCATTGGTTTAATGTAAATAACCTTCTTTTAAATGAAAAAAAAACTAAAGTCATTAAATTTTCTACGCCAAATGTCAGGCAGCTAAGTACCAATGTTCAACTGAATGGAGTAGAGTTGATCCCTGTCGAGTCGACAGTTTTTCTTGGATTAACTATTGACGTCAAGTTGCAATGGGGTCCTCACGTTGAGAAGCTGTCGGGTAGACTCAGTTCCGCCGCCTTTGCTGTTAGGAAAATTAGACAGATAACTGATGTGGATACAGCCAGCATTGTTTATTTTAGTTATTTTCATAGTCTAATGACTTATGGGATTCTTCTCTGGGGAACTTGTGCGGACATCAATACCATCTTTGTTTTACAGAAAAGGGCTGTTCGAGCCATTTACAACCTTGGTTCTAGAGATTCTCTTAGAGAAAAATTCAGAGAGGTGGACATTCTGACTGTAGCTTCACAGTATATATTTGAAAATCTTATGTACGTACATAAAAATATATCGGCTTTTAAGAAAATAAGCGATATTCATAATATAAATACCAGGAACAAACACAATCTAGCTGTACATCACACTCGTCTCCACAGAGTAGGCAACTCATTCATGGATCAATGTATACACATTTACAACAAGCTTCCCATGAACATTCGAAACTTACCCATTAAACGATTTAAAAAGTATATAAAGGCCAAACTTTGCAAAAAAGGGTATTATAAAATCACAGATTATTTAGAAGACAAAAAAGCTTGGGACTGAGCTGTTCGCTCTGATAAGCATTGTTATTAGCAATATGCGTAATTATAAGGTAAATTATTGTAAACATTCTCATTTTTAATGTCTGGACTTGAAAAAAGACGATGATCCCTGAGTTTGTTTCGGCTATTTCTTCTCAGAGGTAGTCAGTTAGGAAATGCCGGCTTCATCTAGTTAAAAAAAAATATATGACGTGTAAAAGTGATCGGTGATCCTACTTGCTTAATAAACGATTTCATTTCATTTCATTTCATTACACCACCGTTGGCAAATTGTTCCAGTCTCTCGATGTACGCGGTATAAGAGACGAGGCGAAACGCTTCGTTCGGGTCGTTGTGGTGTCAACAACGTAAGGATGGAAACCGGCTGTACGACCGGCCGTCCGTTGATGGAACGGAGATGGCGGAATTAAATCATGCAATTCCTATATACACAAAACGGTGTACCAAGCCCATTTGGATGTTTAGAAACCGTGACGTCAACAGACTTAACGTTATACGCTCGTCACTATCCCCACCGCTCAGTCATTGCAAAAATCAATACACCCAATTAATTTTACGCACGATTTTCTTCTTATCGCTTAGTAGCAATTACAAACACAATAACATAAGCCTTAAAGTCCCAATAAAATATTTTATTTCTTAAAAGGAAAAAAAAGTCCCAAAAGAGAAACAACCTTATCACAAAATTCTCATTGCCTCAGCTGCAGCGGTTCGACATTTTTTTTTTAAGATTGTTACGAAGTCAATACACTTATTTTATTTAAACAAAATGTCGATAAAATTAATCAGAGCTAGAAACTATAATTCGCTAATTCATTTTAGTATTCCAAGCATTCGATTTTAAGAACGAATTAAATCACGAATTTGAATTTATTGCTTAAAACATTTAAACATTTATTTAAAACACGGGCCAATATTTTCCATTTGATCAACCTTAGTTCAATCAACTATTTCCATTAATCAAATATTAACCAAAACACATTATTAAAGTAATAAATATAGCTTATTAATAATGAAATAAATCAATTTATCAATTGAATAAACCCTCAATTACGATTTGCTATTAATTAAACTGCAAATCATAACATGGCTTTCTACACTGAAATAGCAAACTATTTACAATAAATAAAGCTAAACTTTTATACCCATCAAGTCGTAGGAATCATCTGCTACGTTTGTTCCTAAAGTTAAAATTTCAAATGTTTAAGTTTGTTTCTGTGAGTTTTGGTGGGAGAGTCAAGCTCTCAAGCTCAGCAAGTCACGCTCATTTTTCATTGAACTTTTAAAATTATTTATAGTGTTGTTTAGTAAATAAAAGTGCGTGATTTGTGTAGTAAAAAGTGCATTCAGTGAATAATTCATAAAGAACAGTGAAATATCACAGCATAGTGGCAATATCATGACTTTGTCTCAAACCTCCCTCGTAAGACGGGTCACGCGGCAACAATTCATTACGTGACATTGGCTAAATGCACAAACCGAGCGAAGCCAAAAAAGAGACATGTTCCTTTGGTACGTAGGAAGTGGAAGAGTATCCAGCTAACGACAACGCTATGGAGAAAGCAATTTTTTGTAAAAATAAGATTTAAAACACAACCAGTAACACGCAGGCGGTGAAGAATTTTAGTCATCATCATCATCATCATCTCAGTATTAATCCCAGTCGCATCCGAGCTTTTTCAGCTTTGGAGTCTGGGGTCGGCTTTATCAGTCTAACTGCTGATTATGGCTAAACTTTGATATTTTCCGTGAAGCGACTGCCGTCAGACCTTCACAACCCGAAGGCGATATCGAAGCATTAACCACTAGACCAGTTCTTGGACTTTTTGAGGGCTCCAACAACCCGTGATGACTACCATTAGATGTTCGTATGTGCCAACGGCTTAACGTGCTTTCCGAGGCACGACCAGACCTCGAGAACAATTGTAGTATTTTAAAAAAACGAGGTTTGACACGTACCTTCATTAGGCCGTAACTATATCAAGATACACTAATTTACATCAACTTTTATTTATTTATTTATTTATTTACTCTATTGTTTCTGTGTACAAAATAAAATACTGTAATCCACCTCAAGGTTGCGAAGAGAATAAATTAAAGTCTTGTATAACTTTGGTTTTATAAGTTATTTTAATAACAATATCACTTTCACTTAGTTAACACTTTTAACAAGTACACCTCTGTAGCCTAAGACTGCTCGAGCTCGAATGCCGTGTTCCCAAAATGAAACCACCCAGGTTGACAGATACCTAAGTACTTGCTGTCAACCGACAAGAGTCATTTTAACAACTATTAAAATAGTCTCCCTGGGAACACGGTTACAATTTGAAATTAAATAAAACATTATATTGATTTACTTAATATATAGCTAATAAATTTAAAAGGCTAACAATACAAAAGGATATACATAATTAAGATCACAGTACAAAAGTTCCGCTTATTTCTTAAGAAATTTCTTCCAGCAGACCTGCGAAAGGAAACGTAAAACATAAACGTAGACAATAGTACGTAAGAACAAGGGAAGGAAAAAATAGTACTAAAGTGTTAAGTCTAAAAGTAATAACATTATCTAAATATATCTACACGTATAAACCAAAAATAATTACACTTAAATAAATACGCAATCCTAAAATATATAAATATGTGTATATAATCTTAAACAAATTCTCACAATATAGAGGAAAGACAAGTTAATATTATCTACAGTGGCTATTGAAAAATTTATAAAAATGTTTGAATTTGTAGTACCTGCGTACGTACGTAAACTGAACTTTACTGTGTAGAAATTAAAGTTATTTTTCTATTTATGAATATTTGTTTCCTTTTTTGGCGAATAAGTCGCAATTTTTCTGTAATTTATAACCTAGGCTTGGTACAAACTGCTAAAACTACATCCTAGGTCGCACTTCTGACCTCTAAACCTATGAAGCGGTCATTGTTCTAATGAAGTACCTATCTAACATTAATATGAAAGACACATGCCATGTTATCATCAATTATTTTTATGCTAGAAATAGTGACACTCCTATATTTTTGAAATAATCTTAAGTGTCACAAAAAGAATTATTATTTTTTACTTTTAGGATAGATCAAAAATATTGTATACTTAGTTTTGTCGATGGGAGCCATTTGTAGGTAGATCTTTGACTGTCGTTATAGGTAGTCAAAAGCCTGTTAATATGACAATCAGTTTTACTATGGGTTGCTTATTGTACCCAGAACCTGTCTTGTAGAGGTAGGATAGGGACTTGATCCGTGTAAAAAACTATTATGCAGCTGCACTCTGTTAGACAGAAAGCCGATCTGAACATAGTTTGGAACAGGCTAAGCTAATGACGAGAACCGCAACTCCAACACCAACAACAACAACACGCTTAGTCGGGAGACAACATCGGATTACCAGCTACCGTAGGCGCGGGCTTGCGAGCGGTGCGAACCCAGTACCTAACAACGAGGCCCGGGTCGACGACGGCGCATTGTGTTTCACGCGCGCCTCAAAGAGATATCAGCACATCCTAACGGGATCCACAAAGACCAACACCTACCAGGGCCGCGGGTTGTTCGAGTGATCCCTGGCGCACAGGCAACTGAAGCAAGACGGGTGGGTTTGAGTCAGTAAAAGTCTAACACTCCCTTCCTTTCCATCCGTTGGCGATCAGCTATCTAAGACATGGCTGGAGGTTGACCACTGCGTTGCCTAATTTCTCATAGGACATGGCAACTTTAAAAGTAAACTGTATTCTTTTAAACTTGTTCCTTCGCCTTTGTGTCAATGTTTTACATCGTACTGTGAATTTGAACAGTCCGCACATCAAATCTTGTGGGAGTATATTCTTTGGCAGAATGAACGCAATATTATGTTGGATAGTGTACAAGTTACATCCGGAGTTGTTTATTATACGGACCTTGTAGAAACTAGAACCAATTTCCGTGCGTTCAGGCGCTTTTGTCATACCTATTATTGGAATCAATTGTAACAGCACATACCTACTTAGGACCCATTAACTTAATCAAATTTTATTCCGTAGTGTTTGGCAATCT
Organism: Sesamia inferens; assembly: GCA_037179545.1. Classification (NCBI taxonomy): domain Eukaryota; kingdom Metazoa; phylum Arthropoda; class Insecta; order Lepidoptera; family Noctuidae; genus Sesamia; species Sesamia inferens. The sequence continues at coordinate 30,733,907 of CM073922.1, read as the reverse complement.
GGGCTTCTCCCAGTTGCAATAATGTTCCTTTGTGCCGATTGGCCTAGTTCTGTTCTGTCTCCTGCTTGTTATGGAGGGAAGTGGAAAAAAATATCTTGTTTTTCTTACTCCTCCGCTATTCTTTTCTGATTAATTTCGTTGCGGGACCCAAGACAGTTGAATGGTTCCTCCGGGACTCGTCGAGCTTCATTGCTCGGCGTTTTTCTGGCGGTCTCTACTGTTGATTCTAGCTTTCAGGAGTTGCAGTGGGTGCGAAAATGTGTGGCGGGATTTGTCCCATAAAAAAAAAATACTCCTTTCCTTTCCGCGCAAAGCGAGAAGGGTCATTTATCGATGATTTGGCATCCGCAAAAAAAGTGTTGCCATCACTATTGATTAAAATGAACGACTTATAGAATGTAGCATTTAACGCGCATCTATATGAGATCGTTATTAATATAGAGAATAACATATTACCTGCGTTTGACGTTTGGACGTAGAGAGTTGTGCAATTAGCTAAGACCACCGCTAATAACCAATTGCGGGCAATCGAATTAGGTACTAAACTTGGTACATATCAATATGTGGTAGACATTAAACAAGGCAGTTTTGATCACAGGTACAAATTGTACCTACACTGCGGTGTATTTGAGTATACTCATAAAGGAATAGCATATTATTGTTAGTTAACTGCTTTTAGTACTAAATTATTTAACTTTATTAATAGTATTTCACTGTACTGTTGCTTTTATGATTTTATTTACTTATTAAGTCAATCATACGAACCTTTAATTGATTAGTTTGCTGTACTACTTTATTTATAATAAGACTAAGGTCTACTTCTGCTTATGTGAATTAATCTTTGGAATGTGGAGGCATGATGAACACGGAGTAAAGTTCACTCATTCCCACAAAAAAGGAAGGATCCTTCGACCAGACGTGTGTTACGTCTGGCGGGCACTTGCCCAGCGGTTGATGTTGAGAAATTATATGTATGCTAGTTACACGGTAAACTATGTTTGTGAGATGTAGAATCCGTGTGATGTCAGTATGACGTGTTGTTTATTTACCATCTAAATGTTGTATTGAATAACTACAAAATTGTCCTCTTCAAGGATGTAAGATTCATAAATGAAATGACATTTATACAAAAAAAAAAATTAACAGTAACCACCACAGTGTGTGAGAGGAGAACTGAGCGTAATCACCACGCTTACTCAATGCGGGTTGGCGATTTCAGACTTGAAAGTTCAGGTTTCCTCAAGACGTTTTCCTTCACATTGTAATCAGTCATTGGTGTACAAATAACATAGAAGAGTTACATTGGTACTTGCCTGACCTATAATCAAACCCGCACACTCATACTTGAGAGGTTGGTGTTTTAACCACTAGGCCACCACGACTTACTAGGCCACCACGACTTGACCACTATGACATAAGTCATGATCATCATCTCAGCGTTAATCCCAGTCGCATCCAAAGTCTGGCTGAGTCTGGGCTCAGCTTTACCAGTCTAACTGCTGATTTTGAAACTTCAACATTTTCCGTGAAGCGACTGCCGTCTGACCTCCACAACCCGAAGGCGATATCGAAGCATTGCAGCTAGACCAACTGTTGGACTTTTGCTGCGACTTCCACTGGATGTTCGTATGGCAACCGGGACCAACGGCATAACGTGCTTTCCGAAGCACGACCAGACCAGTGCAAATATTCATATTCATGCATACAAAAATATTTGCACTGCGCGGGGATCGAACCCGCTACGCCACGGAGGTTGTCCACGATGACATAAGTATTTAAGACTATTCAAGGACAAGCGATCCTAAAAACTTAAAAAATCCACTACTACTTCTTATTTATTAAGTTAGTAAGTACTATACTTACTAACCTAATCATTTTATTTTAATACTTCTAGCATCCTAGGAATACTTAATAACATAATATAAAAAGCAAACATTGTGAGGAAACGTTACTTAATCAATTTGCAAGCCCACACATGGTGTCTTGCAATCTAATTACACAGAGCTTTATAGCCTAATTCCATATAAATTACGTGCTACATACATAAAGCTTACATTTTAACAAAAGATAATAAAACCTGCGCTGTATTACCAACATGAAGCATTAGTTTATGACAGAGTTAACTGACGGATCGTTCACCTTACCTGTCGAAATAAATTTAGACCAAAGAAGCTCAAATATTATGAATAGATACATAATGATGTATGTACAAACAGTATTTTTTTAACTGACTTCAAAAAGGAGGACGTTACTTAATTCAACCGAATATATGCTTTTTTTGTGTTGTTCGCGGATAACTTCGTCGTTTATGAACGGATTTTGATATTTCTTTTTTTGTTGAAAAGAAGATATTTCCAAGGTAGTCAAGGACATCAGGATCTGATGATGGAAGACCAGAGAAATCAAGGGAAACTTTCAAAAATTGTAGGGGTGACTAGTGCATTTCCTTGTATTTTCATTAAGTAGGTATTTTAAAGCACTACAATTTAATAAAGGTCTGGAGTAGATCCGATGATGGAGCCGGGAGACAGACGAACGAACTCCTCAACAGTTCACAGGAGCTACCTTTGTTTGGGCTTGATTAATTTGTATTGATAAAAACTTTATACCTAGATGGGTTGTGACTGTCATAAAAACTCTGATGATGACGACCAAGGCCAGTTCCAGGAACTCCTCAACGGTTTACAGTAGCTACTTTGTGTTTGGACTTAATTCGTTAATATTGATGAGAACTTTGCACCCATTGGGTTAAAATAATGGTCTGCAGTAAATCTGATTATGAAAACCATGGGCAGTCGAGCTAATTTTTCAAAATTACGGCTGAAAATGAAATTAAACAAAAATTACGACGTTTCCCATCTCTATTTGTTAAAATAATTAATTTCGGAAGTCGGTGTCTTTGGTTTTTGTATATTCATTTTTGACACCGACTTCCGAAATTAGTTATTTGTCACTTTGTAGTGGTTTTTGGAAGTTGTTTGTTTTTTTTCTGTAAAAAGTTTTTATTTTACTTTTAGTTGTGAAAAGTACTATGTATTCAGTTGCATCCGGTCAGACTGGAAGCTGACGTAATTTTGTTTACTTTATTTTTTTTTACCCGCTATTTTGAAGAATTACCTCGACTGCCTATGGTCTTCATCGTCAACATCACGCTGCGATCAATAGGAGCGGAACAGTCAGACAGCGGAGCTAGTCTCACATACACAATTAACCAGACCCGGAACAACTACCTGCAGGCCATACAAATAATTGTTCCGAGCGGGGATCGAACCCGCGACACGCAGCGCCAACAACAGCACCAACCGTATCATCAATTCTCGCGCATACGCTCCAAAATGCATCCCATAGAATACCGAGAGGTTGGCGATCCTACGCCTGTGCTCATACTTTGGAGGTTGTTCTTAAAATCTTGGTCCTCAATTAGCCTCCTCATACGCCTCTCCACTGAGTCTAAAGTCTATACATATGTAATAATGAACAAATAATATAATAAAGTCTCCCAATAAAGTCTCTTGTCTGTGTGTGTTTGAGCATGTTGTTCTTTTAAACTGCACAATAGATTTTCATTCAGTCTGTTAAGGCCGACCACTGACAATCCCTCGCGGTGCGGGGGGAGAGGTGGTGTCCCTACTACGATCGCGCGTCATTCGAAGACAGAACTTTTGGCGACTACCTCTTGTTAACACTACTGTATTTTGTATATTTTAATATTCCATTAAAGGCAAGAAAATCGAAGTATTTGCATAATTTGTATCCTCATCTTCACTACCTAACACACCAGAGTCCAGGCTAGGACACAGTCTTCAACATCGTTTAAGGCATTTATTCATGAGGGTTCACGTGTAATAATGAATGGATATTTAACTTCGATACAACACAGTAATCCCGAGGTTTGAAGTCGCTAGTATAGGTAGTATTAAAGTATTAATAGGTTGACTCATACGCACGAATGGAGCAAATGGATTACATTTCAAATAGATTGATTGATTTCATTGGTATGATACGATGACCGAATGAAATGACCAAAGATTACAACAATATTATGGGGTAGATGTGACGAAGCTCGCAGTGGATTTGTAATGACAATGTCAAATATAAATTTTATAATGCACGATGTACACGTCTAGAGCATTTATTTTTTAAATTTCGAAGCATCACGCTGAGATAGGAGCCTTTTTGCCGCGTATAGGAAACGAAATAGTGTCATGATAAGAGTGTGGCTGTGTGAGTGACATGTGAGGGTATGCGTAAAAGTTCAGAGAGCCTTTTTCGACGACATCATTTAATTAATCGTCTATAATTTATAGTAGTAGGTAATGTTATTTGTTTCGGTAACAGCAGTTTTCAGTCACCATTTGTCATGTAAACACGATATAGATCGAAAAGAGTGTGAGTTTATTCTGTGGGGCTATCGACTTGAGTATAAATCATAACACCTATGTGATATCTCTATCACATAGGTGTTATGATTTATACTCAAGTCGATAGCCCCACAGAATAAACTTGTAAGTCAAAAACGATAACTTTTCAGGAATAAATAAAAACGATAAAACTTGAATAACTGTTGTTTGGGAGATATAGGGTTAAGCTATTTTTTTTTTTATGGAACAAATCCCGCCACACATTTTCCCACCCACTGCAACTCCTGAAAGCCAGAATCAACAGTGGAGACCGCCAGAAAAACGCCGAGCAATGAAGCTCGACGAGTCTCGGAAAAACGATTCAACTGTCTTGGGTCCCGCAACGAAATTAATCAGAAAAGAATAGCGGAGGAGTAAGAAAAATATATTTTTTCCACTTCCCTCTATAACAAGCAGGAGACAGAACAGAACTAGGCCAATCGGCATATGCAAATTATACCAAATTAAAGATAAAAAATATATTATTACATTAGATATAAAGATATACTTTTGTTTAAACCGTTATCCGACCATAAAAGAAAAACCATTTTATTTTTTTATTCTTGTGAATTTCTATGACTAGATCACTGTATACTTTCATTATACGGTTATGCGTGTAAAATAAATAGTCCGATTAAATACCGTAGGAGGCAATGCAATACTTTAAAAATAAATTTTAAAAAAAATTATTGTTGAAGGTGCTGCATAGGCAATGAAACGAAAAATGCAAGAAAAAAAAATTGTGTAAGAGTTCTTGCACGTTTATTCTATGCGGCTATCGAAGTGAAATTGCGACGGCTGTCATAGGTGGTAGAACAGTATGCGATAGCCCAAAGTTTTTGACTATGGGTAGCTTGAGTCATACGGAACATTCTTAGAAATGGGTATCGTAATATTGTACTATATTAGCTAAATAAGTAAAAAATAGTAGTCGTAGTATAGTCTGAAATCGCCAACCCACATTGAGCAAGCGTGATGATTACGCTCAATCCTTCTCTGTATGAGAGGAGACTTGTGCCCAGCAGTGGGACGATAAAAAGGTTGATGATGGTGATGCTGAAGTATGCTGATGATATCGCGCCGGCAGACGCGGACAGGGAACGGTTGGTATGGCGGGTAAATGCGTGGAACTCGCTTGAGAACGGAGGTCTTAAACTCAATGTGGCGACGACGGTGTACATGGCCAGCAACATCACAGACCCTATGCCTGTGTGCATAGGCGGAGACATGGTCGAGTGCACAGACCAATTTAAATACTTGGGGTCTGTGCTCCCGCATCCGTGGCAGTCTCCGTGTCCGTGACATAGCAGACAAACTGCAAGAGAGTCGCCTGCGCTGGTACGGTCACGTCTTACGTAAACCAGCATGTTACGTGGGTAACAAATGTCTTGCTATGGCGCCTCCGCCGGGCCGGAACAAGCGAGGCAGACCAAAGAAATGCTGGCTTGACGTTGTAAGAGATGACATGCGTGCCAACAATCTCACACCACGGGATGCCAGAGATCGTGCGAAATGGAGGCGTATTAGTTGAAAAGCGGACCCCGGGCTCCAACGCGAAAGCCGCGGATGCGACCGGGATTATACGCTGAGATGATGATGATGGTGATGCTGAAGTAAAAAAATGAATGAATTATGAAATATTTACATCTATTACTACACAATAAACTACAGTTTACGCTACATCTTTAAATATTTCAATAACTTTTTCAACATGCAAAACCCTTATTATTTACCACACTATTACTCTCAATTGAACACAAAATCTACTCACGATGAGTAGGTTTTGTGTTCAATTGAGAAATCGTATTTTATTTTTCTTATCTCCCAAGAGCACTCTGTCGTTGAGTATGCACAGCTTGCTACTCTATCAAGAATAAACATTGCATTGAGAGCGATGCGGACGAATTTACCATTTTAATTTTTTGCTCTCATATCAAAAAATTAAAAATATAAAACTAAAAAGGAGTTTATATTGACGTACTTTACCCATAGCATATCGAAAGGAAATTAAAAAATTAAATTATAACATTATTTATCTAACAAAATAATGTTATAATAATTTTTTTTCATTACCTTACAGATTACAAACCATAGATAGCACTATTTAATTTTTTTATCTGTGGCTGCGCGCGGTTTGGCGCGTGCGCTTTGATGCAGGGTGCAGAATTTTGGCGCCAAATACGTTTCTTTGCATTGCTAGTCGTTGTTGTGTTTCGCTGGACACATGATTATTATTATTTCTTAAAATGTATGAGATTAGATAAAGTAGTGTATGAAACTGTACATAATTAGGTATTACACACTCGTGTGATACTATTAAAAAACTCGCTTCGCTCGTTTTTTAAACTCACACTCGTGCATAATATCCCTCATTATGTAACATTTTCATAAACTACTATTACGTTGCTCTTTAATTTTTTAATTTATACTTGTATAAAATGGATATAGGTGTTTTAGTGTTAGTTTGTTAATTTCATATTGTAACTATTGAGTATGAAAAAATAAAAACGGCCTAGTTAAATTTCTACACTAATTTCTACACTATAACTTTGTTTTAAAAACAAAGTTCGCTAAACCTTAAAGTTCAACGTTTGTTAGAAAATTTGTCAGTTTAAGTTTACTGTCGGTTTTCCTTATTAATTTTCCTCAATCTTTGCTCTTGTTCCTAATTTCATTGAGATAAAAGTTTCAAACATTAATAAAAATTTTGCATTTAAGGCTGAACTTGGATTAAAGCAACATAACAAACCACAAATTTACATAGTAAAGACTTTGATAATAAAATTGAAATTTATATGTAGAATGTAGGCTTTGCTTAAGCTTAATAAAGCGGTAAAGAGTTCCAGCCAGTACTTGAGGAGAGCGTTTTTCCACTTTATATATTTTTTATTAGCTTATTGTCCATATAGACTAATAAAAAAGGTAAATAGATGTTTTGTACAAAAGTTTACCTTCTTTTTCATCATCATTAAACATTCCAACCGAAAAGCGGATACTACTGGACAACGGAATCCCCCAAGCACAGCTACTTTGACCAATTCTGTTCTTCTCGCATCAAATGGACTCCTGCGATTGCCCTGTTCACACATAGTTAAAACGACTCTGAAAAAGCTTATCATATAAAAAAGCGAATTGTTATTGCAGGATTTAAAACCGACAGGGGTAAAACCGTAATCTGAGTATTGTTCTCAGTTTCACAGAGGACATGAAACACTTATCAATAAAACGGCCGGTCGTTAAACCTTTATTTTTATCAAGGTATGACGAACGAGCGTGAGTAAACATTTTTATAATTAAACGTTAATTTAATGGGGATACGTTAGAATTAAGGCAGGTTTTAGTCCAGCTAAATAAAGCATAATAAAGGAAATAAAGAAAAATAAAATAAAACCTTTAAGTACGTTGTCGGCATCGCTAACATCTGGACGAAGCGTTTCGCTTGGTCTTTTATACGTAGGTACATCGAAGGACTGAAACATTTTGCGCATTGTGCGCTTTACCATCACCGATTGCAAAAAATTATTTACTAACTATAACGTTGAAAGGATGATTTCATTGTGACTTTGGTCATGGCCTTCACCTTCGTTGGTATTCACCTTCGGGTTGTGGAGGTCAGACGGCAGTCGCTTCACGGAAAATATAGCAAATATAGCAGTTAGACTGGTAAAGCAGACCCCAGGCTCCAAAACTGAAAAAAAGCTTCTGATGCGACTGGGATTCACGTTGAGATGATGCTGATGGTGGGGTTGGTCATGGCAGGATGTGGTTGGGAATTATGTGCGTAATACTGATATGTTTGCAATTAGTAGTTAAAGTAAAACTTGTAATATCCCACTACAGAGCAAATACTCTCTGTTTTCAGCTGCTAAGAACCAGTTCTTGTAGAAGGAGGCAGCTAGTCCCGCCATCTGTGTCTGGGGCTGTCCCGATATCATTTGACATTAAGAGGGTTGGAACTTTAGCCCATTGGTCGTGTAACATGCGACAGATGTGTCCCACCTAATTCTATTATAGCTTCTAAATAATGACGATGAATGATAGTCTATAAAATCATATTTTAAATAATAACATGAACTCAACTTCCTATGCCTACTCCTTGTACAAAAAGAATTAAATCTGGTACCTAATTAATTGATTTTTACGTAGAAGTATTTGACGGTACAGCATCTGGCGCCGTTTATATTTGAATAAAGAATTTGAGACAATTTTCATTAACAAAGTTCAAAAGCCATTGTAACTGAAAAGTTACTTAAACCTTTTTGCTACAAATGGTCATTCAAAATCAAATTAGAATACACACTCACTCACTTAATTGATTACGTGATGATGTAAATTATCCGAGATTACAAACACTGCTAAAATTGTGGTACAAAATTACTGGAATCCCCGAAACGGTCTGAAGGGATTGACAGCGGCTGGCGACAGTTATTTTTGCAAAGCGTCGGATCGATGGTTGCGTAGCGGCTATCTTCTGATGACAGAGTGGGCGTTAGGACAAGCTACCCTGATGATAAAAATGAAAGCTGCTGTACCAGTAATATAAATTGTTCATGTGTGTTACAAATATAAATTGTTCCTTATTTATTTATTTTTATATTTGATCAGCAAAAAAAGGCTATCAAGCATAGCTAACTTATAAAAAACCGTGACAATAATACAATAAAGTCTTTAATAAATAATGTGAATCCAATTATTACATATCCAATATACCTACGCACGCAACTTGCTTTATGAAATACATTTTCGATTATTCTGACATTTGAGAATTAAACTTTGAAAAAATTTCGAACTTAAAATAATTATTTATAATTAATTACTTCGCTCTTCTGGCTATATGCAATGTGTTGTTTTATATCCCACGACTCTAGGGTTATATTCTTTAAGAAAAATAATACAATTAGTCCTAAAATGTCATTTATTTTGCCTAACTACGTTGGGGTCGGCGATTAATGCTATGTATTATTTAAGAAAAATAATACAATTAGTCCTAAAATATCATTTATTTTGCCTAACTACGCTGGGGTCGGCTACTAATGCTATGTATTCCAACATATATCTATGTAAAACCAGTTTTAAAAACATGTATAAATTTGTCATAATGTTTAGACACGCTGAATATTTCCAGCCAGTAGAAGCCGGTGTTTCGTCGGACTACAATTTGCGTGTCTTCAAGGCTAGAGTGAAAAGGCTCTTAATAAACTAGTGCACTTTACCATCAACGATTGCATCACTGCTTCCCGTAAGGCGGGATGGCGGACAGCATTAGCTTATAATTTAAAAAGAAAAAATCTCTATCTATTTCATAGTAAATTTACCTCTAGCGAAGATGTCGAAAAGGTTAAAATTGTTTGAATAGAAAGTCCTAACTATCACTTGTTTGATAGAAATAAAGAAAAATATTCATGGTTCATGTAATAAGTATGCAGGTAGAATCTATTTGTTAGTAAAGAATTATCCTATAACCACCATATTAAACGTCCCGATGTGAGAGCTGAGAATGCGTTGTACGTCCGAGCGCGCAATCGGTATCAAGCCGCGCCGAGCGCTCGCAATATACTCCTTATTTTCTTCTTATTTTTTAGCAGAAGTCTATTTAATTACTAAATATAAACTATTTTTCATGCAGGGATTATTTTGTCATATTTTAAGATATTATATCAAACAAAAACTTGACGAAAATCCGGCAAATAATGAGCAATGAGCAGTCATTTCATCGTCCACTTTAACACTCGTAAAGACAACTTATCAGAGATTGGATACAAAGTATTTATACATATTCGGAAAGAATAAATCTCGATAATTATTTTAATATATAACACTTATAAGAGTCCGATACTAAAAAATAATTTATTACTCTCATTTTAATCGCAGAACTCACTGCCACTGTACAAAACTGCACTCACCGTTTATAAACGAACTTTTTTTCCGATGTTAATCAAAATTCACGTATGAGGCGCATAGGACAATTCCAGGCTACATAAAATTACCTACAAATAAAAGTTTGTTCAAATACTAAGGAATCATAGAAATTCTATTCTTTTCAAAGCAGCTCAGTTGGTCTGAAAAAGAAGGCATTGCAGCAGCTCTCATATAAGATAAACAAGACTAGTGACGCTCATCTAGCTCGAGCGTCACTCAAAAGAACAGGGAATCACGGGGCAGGACTTAGACCAGCTGCCCATATGTGGGAGTGGCGAGAGGAGGCAAAACGCCGGGGCATAACTCCACTGCCGCGAGAAATCGCGGTACGGCGGACAGAGCTCCGGCGGGATCTCATGGCGACATGGAGAGTGCGATTGTTGCAACCCAGTACTGGCCACGCCACAATAGCGGCGGTAAGTCCCCTCTTTGAGGAGTAGCTAGAGAGGCGCCACGGCGCCCTCACCTTCCGCCTGACGCAGGTCCTTACCGGACACGGTTGTTTCGGGAGGTTCCTGTTCCATATTAGGCGGGAGGAAACGCCAGGGTGTCACCATTGTGTGGATCGCCCTGAAGACACGGTGGAGCATACGGTGGAGGTCTGCCCGGCTTGGGTAGAGCACCGCCGTGTCCTCGTAGCGGCGATCGGCGGCGATCTCTCGCGTCCAACCCTGGTCTAGGCCATGGTCCGGAGCGAGGGTGCATGGCAGGCCGTCACCGCCTTCTGCGAAGCAGTGATGCTGGCAAAGGAGGAAGCGGAGCGCGTGAGGCAACTGGAATCCCAGCGCCCTCACGCCACTAGCCGCCGCAGTAGACGCCCTGGTCGGGAGACGACACCTAACTCCCAGCCACCGTAGGCGCGGGCCTGCGGGCGGTGAGCAGTGGGCAACTCGCCGCCCGGTAAGGACCAGGCCCGAGTCGACGGCGCGTCGTGTTTCACGCGCGCCTCAAAGAGATGTCAGCACATCGTGACGGGGTCCACGAAGACCGATGCCTCCTGGGTCAGGGTTGCGGGTTGGTTAAACAAGAAACCACGGCCCTGGCCGTCGCACAGGCAAGTGAAGAAACACGGGTGGGTTTTCGTCAGTAAAAGTCTGACACACCCTTCCGCTCCGCCCAGAGCGGGAGAAGTCATTTGATGATTTCCCATCCCAACAAAAAAAAATAAAAATAACTGTCTGTTTTTGTTTTGTGTGATTACTCTTAGTCTTCACTAGGTTTTCTCGGGTCGGTACGGCGTGTAGAAAAACTAAAATCGATAAGTGCAATAATATGAATTTAGGCTTTAGAAGAAACGGGTGTCTATCTGAGATGCTGATTATCAATAACACGACTGTCAAGTCTGTCTGTCTAACTGAGTCAAGTTTTCGAGTTGTACTTGTAGTACACGTACTCCATCCAGTGTATGAACACCAAGGAAAATATCTTATTTTATTAAGGGTTTTCAAATTCTTCATTTGTTTTCTTTCCTAATGGTAAGCTGAGCATCTATTCCTGTGCATGTATCAACGCGATTTTATTTTTTGAGTTTCATGAGCTGCCCCTATGTAGTTAAGGTGATTCAAGGACAACAGTAATTATATACACATCTATTATACCGTATTGTAGGTACGCTGAGGTCGCCCACGAAATTCAAATATTGTTTTGCAATTTGTAACAAATAGGCCCGAGTTTCACGGATGCCACTTTGGAGTGGGTACGACCATTATGTGAATGGATATGGGACCCGCTGAGAAATAGTAGGTCAAGGCCTGTCGGGGGCGCGGTGAATGCTTATGCGAAATCCGCGCACCCGGCCATGGTTAAAGCTGACACACCGCGGTTTTAGCCGGTAAGAGTCAGCACTCCCATCTGTCATTATCACAATGAAGAAAATCCATGATTATTTTGGGTAAATTTGTGTGTAGATTAAAAAAAAAATCTCGTCTGCAATAAATACTGGTGGTAGGCTATAACATCGGCTGCCGGCAGAAGTTAGCACCCATCAGAAAAAATCTTGCCGCCAAGCGATTCGTCGTGTTCCGGTATGATGTCTGGTCAAACCGTACGAAGGACGGTCTGAGCAGTTGTGCTGCGATGTGTGCCGGATACGGTGCGCCTAATGTTGTTGTGTCGGGAGTTTGGTCGTAGAGGGTCTCTAGATCAATCTCCCCTGGCGCAGCATCGTTGGTCGTGTTGTTGGGTTTAACATTGCATCACCTCACTGCCGTCTTCCTTCCTATTCGCTCAGTTTTACTGAGTGAATACGCTCTAAATAAACTAGCGCGCTTTACCATCAACGATCGCATCACATTAACATCAGGCGGCATTGCGGTCAAGCGCTAGTTTATAATTATTAAAAAAAAAACCCTTGGGAATATCAATTTTCCGGGATAAAAAGTACCCTATTATTTAATCCGGACTTCTAACCTTACGTACTTATGCAAAATTTCAAAGCAATCCGTTCAGTAGTTACGGCGTGAACGCGGAACAAACAAATAAACAAACTCACTTTTAGATTTATAATATCAGTAAGGATTAAAAGAAATTTTTGTTTTATAAAATAATTATTATTAAAACGGCATCACAGAGCATTGCAAAAATCCTGCTTTTACATTTATTATGAACTGTATACAACAAGTGCCGCACGCCAAGTGTATTTTTGCGGCCGGAGTTTTGCGCTCTGATGCAGCTTGCCTGCAATGTGCAATACTAAAAAATGTATGGACTAACTATTGGAGGGGAATCTCGTTACCGGGTTGCGTTGCCTATCCAAATATGTGCATTAGACTGGATTCAGTTCAAGTTCGAAACTTTTACCTGTCTCGTAGAATTACTGCTTTGCGGCATGGATCAACTTTAATTTCAATATTGCGAAAGCTTATTTTTAATTTACGCTTAGTTTAAATAATTACTCTTGGAATACCTCTGGCGAACCGCCCAACCGACTCTGTCTATAGAAAAGGCAAACATGCAAGCTCGACAGTGAAATAGATTCCGTGATACGGTTATTTGCCATGCAAACTAATTCAGACTGCTAACAGCGTTCTATTAACCTCTCTAAAATCCAAACACAGTTCGACCGATTCGGATAGTGAATCAGTAAGACCTCATGATCATCAGCAGCACTGGAGACGAAAATGGCACTGCGTCTGCTTTTAGAGATATTTTTAACCGACTTAAAAAAAAAAGGAGGTTATCAAATTGACCCGTATGTATGTAATATTTCCAGAACTGCTCAGTTTTCGTATATGTTAGTCTTCGTATATCAGCGTCTGAAGAAATGTGCCAAATTTCAAAAGTGTATGTTTGTAAGTGTATGTTTTTTTTATTGTATTAGCTATAGTTCAACTTGGGGAATTTTACAAGTTTAATCAAAATCTGTTCACTAGTTTTTGAGACAGGGATTTTTTTCGTATTGATGGGAACTTATTCTAACATGGGTTATGGCTGCCACTGTTGTTATGAGGTGAATAATTTTAGAAATTCGACTAAGACACTGAAAAGCATGAAATAAAAACTTTTTACCACGACTTCAAAAAAGCACTTAAAAGGAAAAAATAATTTTATTGTCATTACTGTAGAAGTCAAGTCGGTGGAGAGCTAAACAACAGAAACCTCGAGACACACTATTTTTTTGTAAAAAGTTTTGAATTATTATCTACTTAACCGCTAATCCAATTCATACGTAGACTTTCAAAAACTTGGTAAAACATCAGTAGCAATCGGTTTCATTTTGATAGTTCTACAACATTTATTGCGTTACTTACGTTGTTGAACAAACAACTTTTTCTAACTTATGAAGCAATGGACAATATGCTTCGAAATGATTCCAATTGATAGATATTAAGAGTGTGTTACGCAATCAGGGTTCTGGTGGAACATCAGTCTAGAATGTTCCCACAGGTGTTAGCGATCAGAAGTGGTATTTATTAAAGAAACAAATCAGGACGTTCCAATGTTCGTATATTATCCATATGAATTACAATTACAACCAGAACTTATTAATTAAGATAGGAACACAATAAAAATCACTGAGCACACAACAATATGTCAAACAATAGCCAGCAGCTCTTAATTAATATAGAAAATATAGCTCTCACATAGTTTGCACGACGTTGTTAAGTCTGAGCGTCCGTTGCCCAAAGTCAGCCAGGAGCTTTTTTTTTTTTTGATATACCACCTCGTAGTTGACCTTGAGAGGTCGTGACTACTTCACCTGACTATCCTGTGACAGCCTTAAGTGTTTAAAGCCTCCAGCCAGGGCTACTAAAAGCTAAGCGACTACACGCTAAGGGCACCCCCTGTGGGATACGAACCTCGGCTTAGGGTGTCGCTAGAGAGAACAGCAAGGGACGACTGGATCGAATTTTTATTTTTATTTCGGTTTGATGACCGCGGCGTTTCCTAGTAATAGCTCTGAGAAGAAACGGCCGAAACAAACTCAGAGGTCATAGTCGAGAGTTGATATTTACTGGCTCAGCTGCGGGGAGGGCTGGCCTTCATCGGACAAGGGACAGCCAGGAGCGGGTAGGCAGCGCCTTTTATAGTGAGCTTCGGGTGGGGCGCCGGTTCTTGCTAACACAGGTAGGACAAGCCCGTTTCCTCATGATGTTTTGCTTGATTATGTAAAGTCAGACATACACAACCAACTTAGTAATTTGGATCTATCAGTCCCTACAACAAGCCTAATTTTTACTGAGTAATTTCTCTTGTTAAGTTCACAACTACGTTAACTGATATAGCTTAGTTCAGGGAAACTCAATCTTACCTTTTATTTATCTAGGTTACCGATTGGTATTGGCACAGTGAAGGTACACTAAGCCTCCAATAATTCACTCCTAGAAAAGGTACATAAATCATTTTTGTTACATCAATGTGTAGACGTTAGGAAGTAATTGATGGATGGTAGCGGAGATTGATACGCACCGACGTTGACATAATAGCCGACTAGCGATGTATATTGAAAAAGAAAAATGCCTCTAGTATTTGATATCACTATTCACTTGATAATCCCTAAACCCGTATTACTTATTTTGATGAGAGGATTCCCCAATTCCCCAGGTATTCAGACTATTGATATTTTTATCCGTGTCAAACAAATCTACTTTTCATTTTAAACGTGAGGAAAAAAATAATTGTTTATTTAAACTATTGTTTTTTTTTTATTTCGTCACAGATATAACAGATTAGTATCCCGCCAATTTATGTCGACTTTTTAAATATGGAACTCGCGGCAAAAGAAGAATAGAAGTTTGCGCTAAGTTCACACAGGCTGTTTAGAAACTCACATAACCGCGGCATTTTTTTATTAGTTTTTTTTTCTTTACAATAAACTCTTCACAGCAGATAGCAATTTTTTTTTCAGTTCATTCCGGCCCTTAGGTGGAAAACAACTACTTTCAGAGTATGAGAAATGAAAATAAACATTTCAATATGTAGGTACTAGTGTACATATTCTCTCTTTTTTATTTGTTCTGTTTTCTTTGTTTAAAACTATTATTAGTCTACCACTACTGTCAGTACATATACTGTATGTATTTAATGTATTTATAAGGGCGTGCGCCAAATAAAAAAAAAATAAAAAAACAGTTTTTAAAAAAAAGTGTCGGCTCGCCCTTTGAACGTTGCAAGCGTGCTGATGTGCGGGTTTGTAAGTATGATATTGATCCCTGATGTGAACTCTATTAAACCAGCTGATAAGATAGTTTTTCGAGTTTTGTTTTCATTACGTTTTTTTGTGTAATTAGCGAGTTAATTAATTTCTATTCTAAAATCTTATTGTGTTATAAAAGTATAGCAATTATGAGCGGTCTAAAGTGAAAAAACTACATATATATATTTTTTTAAATTAGGAAAAAGCCGACGAAAAATTTCACCACTGGGGGGTTCAGAATCATGTACTGGATCCATGGTACTCGTTTGTGCGTCGATGTCAGATACACCCTTTATAATGCTTCCTGTCTCATTTTCTGTCACGTCAAATCTTATGAATTTATATATCCATCTGTTTTTCCTGTCGCTTTGTCGTTTCATCGACTTTCAAATCACAACAATGCTAAAGATGTGTGTGTATGTGTGGTTATATGTTTGTTACATTATCATCATCATCATCAACCTTATTATCGTCTCACTGTTGGGCACAGGTCTCCTCTCATACAGACAAGGATTGAGCGTAATCACCACGCCTGCTCAATGCGGAGCGATATCAGACTTAAAGTTCAGGTTTCCTCAAGATATTTTCCTTTACCTTGTAATCAGTCAATAGTGTCCCAGATATATGTAGAACAGTTTAGTTTAGTTTGGATGGAGGATGGCTTTTAATGAAATTTGGCACACTGGTTGCTTATAACCAGGATTTCCTTTATATCCCGATCTGCCCACGGAATGGAAACTCGAAATATACGAATATTTTTTAACAAGTATAAGTGGGTGGTAGTGTTGCCAGATTGTCGGGATTCGTCTGATTTCTATCGAGTTTTTAAATAGTCCCCAAGCTCCCGACAAAACTCAATAATCTCCAGACAAGCAGCTTTTGAGAAAATGCTTATAAAAATAATTTCTATACTTAAAAGCTTTTAATTTATTAAAAGCTGAGTCAGTAATTAGACTGAAAAGAAAATTGTTTGAATTTTATTTTTTTTCTGAAAATTCCTAATGGATCAAAATGACTAAACCCAGTAAAGAGCCATGCTAAATACGCAATATAGTATACATCTATTAACATGGGACAACCAAAAAATTAAGTAAATTAAATAAAATAAAATAAATAAAAATAATTAATTAAATTAGTGGGTGGTCTAGTGCTTAAAAAAACTAGTGCTTGACTGTGATTCTGCCTGATAGTAAGCAGTGATGCAATCGGTCAGCATGCAATCGTGGTGGCTGAGTGGTTAAAACACCAGCCTGTCAAGTATGAGTGTGCGGGTTCGATTCCAGGTCAGGCAAGTACCAATGTAACTTTTCTAAGTTATTTGTACTTTCTAAGTATATCTTAGACACCAATGACTGATTACAAGGTAAAGGAAAACATTTTGAGGAAACTTGAACTTTAAGTCTGAAATTGCCAACGCAAGCGTGGTGATTACGCTCAATCTTTCTCTGTATGAGGGGAGACCTGTGCCCAGCTGTGGGACGGTAAAAAAAAAGGTTAATGATGACGATGATGAATTTAGTTGTGCTTTAACAATGTTAAGGCTTTTGTAATTTAATCTTATTTTTTTTTGTTATTATATTATCCCGACAACAATCCCAAATTCCCGATATATTCAAATTTCTCCGTATTATATTTTGTATAATATTTTGCGTTTCTGAAATGGGAACCCTAGTCGATGGTCATAGGATGTGAAACTAGTCATTCTACATTCTATTGCAATCTACAAATTTAACTATGATATCACTACATGTTATAAAACAAAGTCACTTTCTCTTTCCTTATGTCCCTTTGTATGATTAAATCTTTAAAATTCCGCAACGGATTTTGATGCGGTTTTTTTTTTAATAGATAGAGTGATTAAAAAGGAAGGATTATATGTATAATAACATCCATTGAATTGTGGAGAAATATATTATTTTTGAGGTTTCTAATGTGATGTCATAAATAATAACATTTCTTTTTTGCGTTTGCCTTGAAAGGCAGACTGAACGCTAAGAGATTTATCAAAATAATGTACTAAATATTGTACACCTTGAAACGGTCTACACAAAAGTCCGCGATGGTATATGTCTATCTCTTATGGATATCCCACAATAACATTTTTCTAAATTTACTTTTTACGACATATGCTGGCTAATCTTCGAAGCAATTTTAACCAATAAAGCATTAATCCTTATCTAATTTAATACCTTGAGTATATACCATTGTTGATTTAATATAGATCTATATCATCCTTTACAGCATATAATTTAAATAAATATTTTCGAGGATATTACTGATTTAAAAATTGCGAAGCGTCACGTTAGCGGCGGTACCGACGCGGATGTGAGCAGCAGACCGCTATATTTTTTATAAAACGTTCACAGTTTTTCTGTAGTGTATTTAGTATCAGCATTGCACCTGTGCGAAGCCGGGGCGGGTCGTTAGTGTAACATAGTGTAATATACAATATGTAAAGAAAACTCTGTCCTACCCATAAGGATAATAAAGGTTAGGTAAACACATGATCAAATATAATATAAAATTTAACGTAATCATCATAGAAACAATATTAATGAATTTTGAAATAATCTTTTTTTCCCGCCAATTAATTCCAATTTCCCCCAAATTTGGTAATTTATAAGAAGGATGCGAGCACGTGATGCGTGCCGTGCCAACCCCCCCCCCCCTTCACCTGCGGAGGGGTTGCCTAACGCATATGTACTAAGTTACCTCTTTTTGTGAAATAATATTTATTTATTTAGGGGGATTTTTTTTTAAGTTTAGCCCGGCTTTGTATCCATTAGTAGAATCAGTTACCGATACCTAACAATACCTTCACGGATCGGACAGGGTTTTCTTTACATATTGTATAATGTAGTATGAATAAAATCCTGTGTCTGTTAGGCTCTTCACATAGCCTGATTAAGCAGTCACGAATTCAACTACGAGTTGCCATTAGGTAGGTGCTAAAAAACAAAATTATGCTCTTCAGAAAGTCTCACAAAGCGTATGCCGCCGAGAAATAACAGTACCATTTGCCGACTTTAACATGGCCCGAAATATTTGACAAGTCTGTGGAAGAAATATGCACCATTTAATTAAATCCGACTCGTGTTAGAATTAATTAGAAAACGTGACGTACCGAAGGATGTAACAACGAATATATATACCTTTGTATATATAGGTAGGTATCGCAGCTAAGGTTATTACGGATTGGATCACAAATTCAAATTTAATTAGTTTTTGCCAAGTACTGTGATTGTATTTGAGATCAGTCAATGGCGTTCGTGTTCAATCCCTCTGACATTTATATTTTTGCGTGTGCATTTTTTTTAACTGACTTCAAAAAGTGGTAGTTTCTGAATTCGTTGGATTTTTTTTTATGACGTCAGCGACGACGTAGCGATAAAGTCGTCACCTTTTTGGTGTAATGGTAAGAGATTCATATCGTAGGTGGCGTTTTGAATTAAAGCACGAAGTGTAAATATACTCTGCAATCTAGGCAGTAACAGTTTAAATAGGCAAACCGACAGTTTCGCCTCGGAGAAGTGCCCTGATCCGCACCTTAAAGCAAAATGACCGTTTTATAATCCCACTTTCCAAAACGGCTCTGTCGACGTGCCGCCATTACAAAATAACTTCACATCGTTTAACCCACTACTACGAAATTGAAATGAGCAACTAATATGAAAATGATATCGTCATCCACGACATATATAATTCACGGATTTCTCAAAGACGCCTGGACCGATTCGCTAAATGATTTTTTCCTGAATCCTTAAAATATTAAAGGTAACTTTAACATTTTGTTTGTTCGCGGATAACTTCGTCGTTTATTTTACCGATTTTGATGATTTTTTTTTATAATAATTATAAAAATTATAAACTAGCGCTTGACCGCAATCCCGCCTGATGGTAAGCAGTGATGCAATCATTGATGGTAAAGCGCGCTAGTTTAATAAGCCCATCCACTCAAAAACTGAGTGAATGGAAAGGAAGACGACAGTTGTGCGAGGTGATACAATGTTTAACCCAGAGGGAGATTGATCTGAGACCCTCCATGACCAAACTCCCAACACAACTACCTTTGGCGCATCGTACCCGGCACACATCGCAACTCAACTACTCAGACCCGTCCTCCGTACGGCTTCACCAGACATCATGCCGGAACACGACAAATCGCTTGGCGGCAAGACTTTGTCTGGTGGGTGGTAACTTCTGCCGGCGGCCGATGTTATGGCCTACCACCGACAGATTCTTTGTTTTGTTGGAAAGTAGATATTATGACAGTGCTTTATATTGGCGGACCTGAGAAACCGAGGGAAATTTTCAAAAGTACTACAATAGTGAAAAGAAATTGTATTTCTTCGGCTCCATCATCAGATCTACTCTCTGATGATGGAGCCGAAAGACAGTCAAGGGAACTCCTCAACGATTCACAGCGACTACCTTGTCTTTAGGTTTGATTAATTTGTATTGATAAGATATTACGCCTATATGAGTTTTGACTGTAGGGCTCTTATGAAGATGTCAAAGGGCAGTTCGGGGAACACCTCAACGATTTATAGCTACCTTGTTTTTGGGCTTAAAGATAAAGATAATCTTATTTTGCAAACATGGGTAAAAAGATGACAAAAAATAAATGTATATATAATGACAGGTTCAGCCATGTTTTACCATTTAGGCGTGCAAAAATGTTTTTAAAACATTCTACTTAAAACTAGAAAATACAGTTTAGGAAAATAGTTCAAAACTACATTATTAATTAATTACTTATGTAGTTTATTAATAATAAATATACATGTATTAATAAATATATTAATTACTTAATTCATTTATATTATTGAGAACTGGCAAAAATTAATATAATATTATACAAAAACCATGGACACCGACTTCCTAAACTAGTTATTTTTCACTTTGTAATATTTTTTAAAGATTGTTTTTGACACCTGTCAAATGAATAACTGGTTTTAAAAAGGAACTTTGTGCATAGTACGAACGAACGAACAAGCTGTTGATCCCGCTTGTCGTTTGTATATATTTTTTTAATAATTATAAACTAGTGCTCGATCGCAATCCCGCCTTATGATAAGCAGTGATGAATGCAAGGTGAGCAAAGAAGTTTCTAGAGTGGCCATCATCCACCCCTTACCACCCCCCACTCCCCTAGCCACGCCCGTGAACAAAATGATAAAGTGGCAAAATTGGTAAATATATGGTACAGATAACACGTCCCCGCACGTTATCTTTTCGTCCAAATTACTCCGGTCCTGGGGTAGGTTGAATAATAAATTAATTAATTAGTCAGTAATCCTACTCATATTAAAAGTGCAAAAGTTTATATTATACAGGGTGTATCTGACATCATAACGCAAACTTCGCGAAAAGGCTAGACCGCATGCCACTCATAAAATTATGATAGTCATTTATGTCGTTAATGAACGGTTATATAATTCAAACTGTTTAAAAAAGTCTCGGCTCCGCCTTCGAACGTTGCAAGCGTACCGCCGTGCGAGTTTGTAGGTATGACGTGGATCCCTGATGTGAACTCTATTAAATCAGCTGATAAGATAGTTTTTCGAGTTTTGTTTTCATTGCGCTATTTTGTGTAATTAGCGAATTAATTAATTTTTACTTTTGGTAAATTCTTATTAGGTTATAAAAGTATAGCAATTATGAACGGTCTTAAGTGAAAAAAAACTACACATATTTTTTTTTCAAATCATGAAAATGCCGACGAAAAATTCCACCTGTGGGGGGTTCAGAATCATGTACTGGATCCATGGCCTGGCATGGCATGTCGGTCTCCGTGGCGCAGCGGTCAACACGCCTGACTGCGACGTGGAGGCCCCGGGTTCGATCCCCGGCCAGGTCATGATGGGAAACGATCTTTTCCTGATTGGCCTGGGTCTTGGATGTTTATCTATATATGTATCTATTATAAAATATAGTATCATTGAGTTAGTATCCCATAACACAAGTCTCGAACTTACTTTGGGGCTAGCTCAATCTGTGTGATTTGTCCGTATATATACACACATCAAAAGTGTCTAGGGATCAAGCATTTTTATGCGGATTTCTTGAGATTGAGATGGCGTTTCGTGTGCTTTTCTGATGAGTCTCGTTTAGGTATGAGACCGGATACAAGACGTATACGATACTGGAGAACCCCTGGACGCCAACAGCGATTAAAATCCTACCAAGAAGTCCATCCTTATAGTGGTGGAACCAACATGATATGGGCGGGTATTTGGATCGGCGGAAGAACTGAGTTGATTTGGATCAGAGGCAACCTCAACGCTCAAATTTATGCTGAGGCGATTGTATCAGACGTCATCGTTCCTCTACGAGTGCAAATCGGTCCCTTATTTCAGTTAATGCATGATAATGCACGACCGCACACCGCAAGAGTTGTAAGACAGACTCTCGCCGCAGCTAACATCAATGTCCTGCCCTGGCCTGCTCAGTCGCCAGACTTGAACCCGATTGAGCATGCATGGGATATGCTACAGAGAAGAGCTCTGCCGAATATGGAGGGTATCCAGTCGCAAGAAGACCTTTTTTTGTTGTTGCAACGAACATGGGCGGCCATTCCACAGCGTGATTTGGATGAACTCATTTTGAGTATGCCAAACCGATGTTCTTGTGTTGTTAGTGTTCGCGGTAGAAACACGGATTATTAATTGTTTAAGTTACCCAATAAAATTTTAGAGAAAACTGTTATTTCAGTCTTTTTTTCGAACTTTTGTGTTAGTGGTTCAAATGTCAAATATCCCTTTATTAAGAAAATGGCAAATTTCTTTATTAATGCAAAGGTGACTTGGTTTATCGTTACTGTGACAAACGAAAACACTTTATTTGATGAATCCTTAAAGAAAATTTTAATTAATATCAATCAGGAGAAAAGTTATTGCAAAAATATATGTTGATCCCTAGACACTTTTGATGTGTGTATATGGTACGCGTTTGTGCGTCGATGTCAGATACACCCTTTATGTATGTTTGTTACTCTTGTTATGTGGCGGAGTATAACACGGTTTGATGTTTCGATATGCACTCTTGTAATCGACTGAGGGTCTTAACTATTTATAACTAATTTTTACAAAGGGAACTCTTATCTCTTACTCTACAAACAAAATATTGAAATGGAAATACAAGTGACTACTAAATAATATTAAAAAGCTTATTAGTTATGGTCGTGACATGAGATTGATTAAGTGATGTTAGACATGAGAAAGTTATCGATAACTAGTTCTTATCAGAAAAGGAAACATTAACAAACCTAAGATACATGTATATGATTTTTTTTTTACGAGTGGAAATGCCTTTACCCACCGTACCCGCCGCTAGCTAGGCGACGGGCGTGTGTGGGACTCGCCCGACCGAAGCCGGGAATACCCACTAAAACCACTCGGTTACCCTCGAGCCCTGCGTTGAGAGTGTCACGGGATCAGCCCGAAGGCCTTATCTCCGTGCCACTCTCAGGGCTTACCGGCCTTGTTAAGGCCGGTTTCCGCGCCAAGGGAGGATTACCCGGGTACCGGAGTAATCCTCAGACGTGGTGACCAGTACAATGCGCGTGCGGGAGCTACCCACACACGCTGGTCACACTCGGGGCTGAAGGAGACGGGGATTCGTCCCTCGCCTTCTTCGCCCCGCCCGTCTACGCCGGAGGGGAGCGGCAAGAGCATCCTCTTCCCGCTCCCTCTCCACTGCCTCCTTCTGCAAGAGGAAGGTCTCGCAGAAGGAGGCGGCAGCCTCCCTTGTACTCTCGCTTTCAACCATGGCTCGCACCATGGTTGCCAGGGAGAGGCGTCCGCCTCCGAGCGCTGCAACGAGGTCGCGGCGTTCGTTTCGCTAGGCCGGGAACTCCACCAAGGTGTGCTCCAGTGCAATATGTATATGAACCTAAGATATATAAGTGAAGAGTACTTAAATGTAACAGTAAATTATTTTCAAAAGCTCATAAATTGATAATTATATCAATGGTAAGTGATGTGAGACATGAGAAATCGATAACTAGTTCTTATCAGAAAAGTAAATATGAACAAACCTAACATTATGAACAACGAGTTCTTAAATGTAACACTAAATTATATTCAAAAGCTTATACTAATGGTTAATTAACCTCCTACCTACATCAGTACTATTCATAGCACATAAGAAATTAAAAATTCTGCTGTCTTACTTTTGAACGGAAATACAAATCTAACTGCACAGTGACATCTATCGGTTAGTTGGGTATATGAAAAGCATCCAATGTCCCACTTCACATCTGTCATTTTATGACAAAATGACGTTGGAGGCTGAAGATAATATAACAACAATAACTAATTCTTATGAGAAAAGTAGACATTGGTAAACCTAAAATTATGTATGGGTAGCGAATATGTAACACTCTTTTACTCAAAAACTTCTGAAGGGATTTTGTTTTCCAACAGACTCCAAATTTACCCGGGTGAATCCGCGGGGCATAGCTAGTTATTTAATTAAAGTTATGAGAAGGGATGACTAATGATTATTTCTATCCAATATAACCCCACTTTTGCCATCACGCAATTGGGGTGCGAAGCCTACAGGAAGGCAGGCACCCCAATTTCATAACTCATTTTCTCTCTCAATCCGATGGAATTCGAAGGATATTGCTAATCCATAATTCTATCATAATTATGTTTGAGAATTTCCTGTGTTCAACAATGTAAATAAATTTTTGTTTACGAAATAATGTTGTCGAATTGTCTAAGTGAAAAGCATTGCAATTTTTACGGTGTTATTTTTAGGCTCCCACAATTTTTATTAGTTATTCCGTGAGTTGGTGATTAAAACACCAGCCTCTCACTCAACTATTAATGTGCTAGTTCGATTCTAAATCAGGCAAGTACCAATGTAACTTTTCTAACTTATACCTACGAGTACTTTCTAAGTATATACTGACCATCAATTGATTACAAGGTGTAGGAAAACATCTTGAGGAAACCCGGACTTGAAGTCTGATATCCGCATTGAACGCTTGTTCAATGCGGATATCAGACAACCCTTCTCTGTGTTAGAGAAGGCCTGTGCCCAGCACTGGGACAATAAAAAAGGTTGATGATGATGAAATTTTATTAGAACAATTTCCATGAAATTTTTATAGATTTACTCTCTGACCGGCAAACGTTGTTTTGCCATATAAATTAATAGATTAAATTACTAAAATGGCTATTAAAAAATAAGGGTTGATCGTAGAAGGGTGAAAATTGGAGATTGTATGTATTTTTGTATGTTGTATCATAAAAAAATAGAAATTAAAAATTTTGTCCAAAAATAAAATAAAAAATTAGGGGTGGACTACCCCTAACATTTAGGGGGATGAAAAATAGATGTTGGCCGATTCTCATAGATACCGGATAAGCACAAAAAATTTCATCAAAATCGGTCGAGCCGTTTCGGAGGAGTTTAAAGCCGAACACCGTGACACGAGAATTTTATATATTAGATTTTAACAGAGTTACGCGTCACGCGAAAGTTGTTCTACCAGAATTCAGTCTCACCGTCGCGTCACACCTACTGGAGGCTTTACCCAAATAACTCGCCCCCCGGTTTTCAAGTCTGTCGCTCAGTCAACCATGCTGTCAATATTATGATCGTTCACTGTTTGGTGTCTGTTTGTTTGATGATGCCGACAATTATGTAAATTTATACTTTACGCAGATTTCGCTTTGTTGTTTTACTTTTTCCTTGTGGAAATAATTAAATAAATAATTGTATGTTATGGGCTAGTATGCGCTGTGTATTGATACAATGTTAGTATCGATGATGTTGTGGTGATCTGTGGCTAACTATTGTATTCGCTATTAATGCTAAGTGTTCTTTTTGTTCTGCTCTCAAAACGGTGAAGGAAAATATCGTAAGGAAACCGGCATGTCCTAGAGCCAAAAGAATATATAATAAATATAATTATGTTTATTATATATTATTTTCTCGGTGGTAGGCCATAACATCGGCCGCCGGCAGAAGTTACCACCCACCAGACAAAGCCTTGCCGCCAAGCGATTTGTCGTGTTCCGGCATGATGTCTGGTGAAGCCGTACGGAGGACGGGTCTGAGAAGTTGTGTTGCGATGTGTGCCGGGTACGATGCGCCTAATGTTGTTGTGTTGGGAGTTTGGTCGTGGAGGGTCTTCAGATCAATCTCCCTTTGGCGCAGCATCGTTGGTCGTGTTGTTGGGTTTAACATTGCATCACCTCGCTCAACTACCGTCTTCCTTCCTATTCACTCAGTTTTTTTGAGTGAACAGACTCTTAATTAACTAGCGCGCGTTATCATCAAAGATTGCATTACTGCTTTCCATCAGGTGGTATTACGATCAAGTACTAGTTTAAAATGATAAAAAACCCTTACTTAAACGTATCCTAAACTTTTTGGCTAATTTGTTTGCTTACCTGGTATGTTCAGTATCTATGTATATCTATTTATTTATTTATAGTTAGCTAAAACAGTACAAAACCAATGACATTAACTAACATAGAGACAAACAATTACATTAATTAACTTAAAAACTCTTCATCTACACATAAAGGGTGTATCTGACATCGACGCACAAACGAGTACCACGGATCCAGTATATGATTCTGAACCCCCCAGTGGGGGAATTTGGCGTCGGATTTTTCCCGATTAAATAAAAATAATATGCAGTTTTTTCATTTTAGACCGTTCATAATTGCTATACTTTTATAAATCAATAAGATTTTAAAGTAAAAATTAATTAATTCGATAATTATACAAAAAAGCGCAATGTGTACAATACTATAAAAACTATCCTATCAGCTGATTTTATAGAGTTCGCATCAGGGATCAACGTCATACCTACAACCACGTACAGCGGCACGCTTGCAACGTTCAAAGGCCGAGCCGACACATTTTTTTAAACACTGTTATTTCTGTAACCGCTCATTAACTACATAAATGACTATGATAATTTTGTTAGTGGCATGCGGTGTAGCTTTTTCGCGAAGTTTGCGTTACGATGTCAGATACACCCTGTATGCAGGATGTACAGACCGCCATCTGTTACGATCCTAAAACACTCCTTTTGCATAATTAATGTTCATTCACACACTCCCATGTTGATTGCATTGTAATAAAGATATGCTCTTGGCTAATCAACCATATGAGTGAATTTAAATGCATCTACTATACGGGAGAAATTGCGAAAAAAAGAACACTATCTGAATAATTTTGAAGGATATTGTTAATCCATTGCTGCATATGTTCGAAATATTTGTTAGCTCAACTGCGTAAATATCGCAATGAATGTTGTTGATCTGTCAAAAGGAGTGCCATTTGCTACTTTTAGTGCGTGATTTCCACGCTATAGCATGTATGTAGCTCTCTAATAACTCTTTGTTTTTTTGCGCCTTTATTAAACATATACCCCTTTATTCATAAACGTTGCTTAAAGTTAACTAGTGATTAGCGACTGTTTAACCATACATTTTTGACGTTTGCGCGTCATTTAACTTTTATCATCATTTATGAATAAACCCCTCACATACTGCAGTGTTTATTCATAAACACAGATTTAAAAATGTAAGTGACTTTAAAACGTCAAAAATGTAAGCTTAAACAGTCGCTAATCACTAGTTAACTTTAAGCAACGTTTATGAATAGAGGAGATAATGTTGGCGCACACTTCTAAAGCTTCAAACACAAATTATCGTCCGGATCAAGATAGTCGACAACTAATCGATTCGGAACCCCAAACACTCGAAAACGCAATACTATCGTCTCGATAATAATTCAACGCCAATGTTTCACGAGAAAATGTTGAAATATGTTTGATTTATATCCAAGTAGCAAGCTAATGGAGCAGTCTGAAGGTCAAATGAGAGAAGCGACTTTTATGAGTGTCTCGAGTAGCCCTCTCGTACTGAAAGTGACAGAAATATGTCTTCAATAGTATACCTATATTTACCGCTGAAAGAAGAAATTCTGACTTCAAATTGTTCTGTCCCGTCAAAAGAATGCTTCAAAATTACAGGCACATCACTGATTGAATAAAAGATCTAGATTTAGTTTTTCTACAAACCTATTAAGTTCTAAAATCTATTTTTTTTAAAGTGGTGTAATTACATTTTACAATTATCCAATGCAAAATGTATTTCTCAAATAGTTTTTGTTCTTTGGGATTGAAACCTTCGGGCCGTGTGTTCCGAATGCAACCCACGATTCAAGGGCTAGCTTTTGTACCTTAGCTAGACTCTAAGCATTGCAACGAAGTGATGCCGCCAGTCTCTTGGATACATTACTTATCAGTCAAAAGCGATGGAAAATACACTGACGGACTAAACATATAAACTGAATCAAAGTAATAGACGACTTTGAAATAAATATTTTAATCAAGTATGCAAACTTTCTATACAGATTTAAATTGAAACCTCTAGATTGGTTCGTTTAAGTTTGTGTACTGGAAATGACCTTAAGACTTTTTTGAAGAAAAAACAGAAATTTAAGGAAAATTGGTTTAATAAAAAAATAGATTTTAACAATAGACACAAACTTTGTGCAAGATTATATTTATGTTTTAATAAGGTGTATTACCTCCACATGCCCTTATTATGGATTTTAATCGGTTACGCATAGATTTTATTAGGGTTATTAAAAGATTTTGCGAAATATTGTCCCATTCTTCTGAAAGTGCTGTTCTTATTGCTGCCACTATCATGTCACAGGATTTCTCGCATATACAGCTCTTTTTAAATTGTCCCAAACATGCTCAATGGGATTAAGATTCGCGCTGCTTGTTGCCCAATTTATTGTACGTATCCCAACCTCTTCACAATATTGTCGAACTTGTGCAGCAGCGAGCAGCCGGGCATTATCCTGCATTAAAGTAAAATTTTCGCCTATGAATCCCATATAAGGCACCACGTTGTCTTCTTAGATCTCTGTTATGTAGCGATGTGCAGCCAAACCCCCTCTACTACCGTTTTGTCGGACCATGTCTATGAAAACAAGTTCTGTTCGCCCGTTCATTAATATGACACCCCAGATCATACACGAACCGCCTCCAAAAGGAACACACTCCTCCATGCAACTTTGAGAATATCGCTCCCCACGTCAACAATAGACTCTTCTGCGACCATCTGCATTGTATAAACATGTCCTACACTCGTCTGTGAACTCCGATGCTTTTCTGTCCAATTTAAGTGATCACACGCAAATCTTCAGCGAGCTTGTCTGTGAGCTACAGACAATGTTGGCCCATTTGCTGGTCTAAAAGGGGTGATATGCGCTTCCGTTAACCTTTTTCTTATTGTTATTGCACTCACATTTACTCCACGCACTTCATTAAGCTCTGTTTTGATGTTAACTGACGTGAGGAAACTTAAAAGTTGAGGCTTTGTAATTTTGTTTAATTTTTAATTTTTTGTTTAGATCTTTTATTTGATTTTATTTTTAGTTTATTCAAATTATAAGAAATAAGAAAAAAAAAAAGTGAAAATTTAAGTATTTTAGAATAAAGATCTCATTTTCTTAGTATTTATTATTATTCCATTTTTTATAAAACTTTTATATTACTTTTGCTAATTCGTGACGCTTAAATAAAGCAATTAAGTATAGACATGCATTTTATTTAACTGAACTTAAATTTCTTATCATAGGTTCCAAAATAATCGCAATAATTTATTAGCGGTCTCCGTGACCGCACGTAGGTGGTTAAAGGGCAGAAATAGATGCTAGGTAGTTAAGGGTTGAGTAAGCAAATAATTTGGGTATTTTAATGATGTCAAATAAGTAAGTTTTTCGACGTTATATTTATATTTGTGTCCCAGTTCTAGTTAATACGTGCTTGACCCAAATGTGTAAATGGGACAACTGATAACTTCTCACGGTTATGATGTTGTGTTGGTACCATTGAAAAAGTGTTTCAGCATAAAAGTATATACGTACGACAGCAGGTCAAGCTACCGAAACTGTCAAATATTCCCAATCAACCACGAGCCTTAATGCTTTAGATAAAGGTGAAAATCTATAGCTTAATGTGCTGTCGTCTATACGTATTACACTCTTGACATCACGTTGTTAAAATAAATTATACATACTTTATTACAGTACTTGGGTTTGTAACAAAACTTTTACACTTTAAAAATATTTTAAATACTAGATGAGATCGCCTTTTGCTTTCAGTCTAGACTGAGAAATAAAGGCTGAAACAAATTCAGAAGTCACTGAGTCAATTCAATTTCTTTGTCAGATCATAAACGATGAAGATGTTTCTTTGAGACCAGAACCACACACATTGAGAGGACCTGTCCAGCCAGTGCACGCATTTGTCGCGAACAATATCAGTAATATCGTGCAGCTCCACTCACTACTTAAGGAGCTCAACGATTGGGTCAGGGTTGCGGATTGGATAAAAAATAAACCGTGGCCTTAGCCTCCAAGTGAAGGAACACGGGTGGGTTTTAGTCAGTAAAAGTCTGACACGCCCTTCTGCTCCGCCCAGAGCAATAGAGGTCATTTGATAATTTCTCATCTCAACCAAAAAAAGGAGCTCAACGATTCAACGAACTACTAAATATTGTTCGTCGACTTGTTAAGCTCCTTAAGTAAGCAAGTAACGCCATTTTTGATAGGTATAGGTACAATGTCGTGGTGCTCTTGCTCACAAACTGATTTAAATTAAGTTCATTGCATCTTTTTCTCTCTATTTAATAAAGAAAAGAACAGAAGATAAATATTAATGTAGTCCTGTCAAATTAGTCTGCGCCTGATGTGACTTCACATCGATTATGACATCCAAAATGGAAGAGAAAATGGCTACGGCCTTGTTTATCCCGGACTAGAAGACCAATAGAATATTGAAGAAGTGGCTTAGCCTCAAATAACTCGAACTAGAGAATAAAGAAAATTAAAGACATGGCTACGGCCTTACATTGCTTGGACATAGAAAAAGAAAAGTTACAGAAGTGGCTTCGGCCTCACAAAACTTGGCTGCAGAAAAAGAAAATCTACAGGCACTAATTCTCGGAATCAAAATAATTTTTATATAAGACAATGGCTGCATGGCTCTGCCTTTGCCTTTCCCAAGAAACGGGAAGAAATAATATAATACTGATGTAACTTGACATATACACACTTGACATTGGCTGAATGCACAAACCGTGCGAAGCTAAAGAAGAAAGAAAAAAAATCTTGATATATTTTTATTTCCGACATATTTTATCTTCTGTCCTTTTCATGACATGGAAAGAAAGCGATGCTCTAAGTAGTTTAGTTTGTGACCATGGAAATCGGCGCTACTGTATAGACAACCCACAAACAAAAATCTGGTCAGTATACCATCTACAACGGCTGGAAAAAAATACTCCATAATCTGAACCATATAACTGATGAAACATAACCTAGTTTCAATTTCCTATTATTGTATAACGAAACTGCTGCTACTGCGAAACTGCAAATACTTATACCGCATTTCGGTTAATCAAACCAGTTAATTTTCGTGTACTGTTACTCATTTTTAAGTTCCACAGCGCAAATGTTTTAAGTTAATAAAGAATTATCCTAATTTAACTATTCAAACCAGCACGAACTGCACCAATAGACATATCGGATTTCAAAGGCTTTGAAACATCCGTTTTTCTTTTAATTATAGACAAAATTACTTTCATGACCTCATGAATAAACCAAAAAGTAAACATTTCTGCTAAAACTGTTTACAAATTGGGTTATAAAAATTGGTGAATAAAAATTTTATTGGTAGTAAAAATTATGTTTTATTTTTGTAACATTCTGTATATTATAACTTTCGAAACCCTAAAACCTAAATCCTAAAGGGTTAGCCAGGGTGTGCCTTTGACATACCCACTATACCCGTTCCTTGACATTCATTATGGAATTTGTCTAAACTGAAATGACGTGCCTCACTTCCACATTTAAGTACACAAGGGGAGTTTTGGCGGGAAAGTCAAGCTGAGTGTCACGCTCATTTTTCATCGGACTTTTAAAATTACCTATAGTGTTGTTTACTAAATAAAAGTGCGTGATTTATGTAGTAAAAAGTGCATTCAGTAAATAATTCATAAAGAACAGTGAAATATCGCAGCATAGTGGCCACATCATGACTTTGTCTCAAACCTCCATCGTAAGTCGTATCACACCGTCTTTTTCGACATGAACAATTCATTACGTGACATTGCCTAAAACCACAAACCGTGCGAAGCCATAAAAGAAAGAAAAAAAGTAAGTACACAAGCAAACTACAAAAAAAAAACCATTGTAATTGGTCGTTCAGTAGCCAGTTTTTTTTTTTTTTGTATTGTGGCGCTATTAATTATGATTTTGTGCGCAGTAGCAAGTTACATTCAAACGTAGAACCACACATCGTTCGGATTTGTTGTCCAACTAATTGAAATATCATTAATGATATTGGCACTCAAACATTTAAATAAACTAAAAAGTAGTAGAGCGCATCATTTTAGTTAAAACGATCTCTATTAAGGGGCGAGCCTATTGGCATCAACCAGGAGCTCCGGGCAACTACTGAGAAATACCTGATCGAAAAATCGAATTACTAACACTTTGCCCAAACCCAAAATCTCATTATCAAAAGTAGCTCTTTGCAACCGCCAGTAAGACGGCCCCTAGACGATCAATTATATTGCGCAATATTACGAATTGTGCAATATAACTGACCGATTAGGCTAAATATTGAACACTGCGCAATGATTGAACAAAAGTTTGAGCGAGTTTAATTTTTATTATACCATAATATTTTTTCCTTACATCGTGTAGGGTCAGTATTGAGTAATGTTTTTAGTTCGTGTTTCATCTTCACGTAGAGTACACGCGCGAAAACATTGAGCAATTCCAATGTTTATGCAATATAATTGATCGTTTAGATGCAAAGCATCTTTTAATCTTATTGTACAATTAAATGTATTGCATAATGTTATTGTAGGTCTAGGGACCGCCTAAAACACTTAGCCAGAATATTATTATCAACATCGACCCAAAGGTAAGTAATAAGTTCGTAAATATTAACACCATACTTATTCTAAAAGAATTTTTAAACAACGTAGCTTCATCCCTCTGCGTATAAAAAAGCCGCCACTAAAAGCGGCCACTTACCGTAGCCACGTACCCTTAAAGAAGGTAGCCTTGAAAATGTATAATTAAGGCTGATAAGCATTCCTCTGGGTCAAGGTAACCCAGGGGTAAGCCAGTAAGCAAAAATTCTCCTTCAAATTGTTAAATGACGGTGGATCCCCTTTATGAATATTTTAAAATAGTAGCCTGCTCCTGGAATATTTAATTTTACTATCTAGCCGGGCAGTTAATCACAGAAGAGTTTATGACTCAACATCACAATTTATTTTCGTTTAAATATGATTAATATTACAGGTCTCCCAAAGTGATAATGCGCATAGAAATCTTCGTCACTGTTCGGCAACGGTCGTATTCCCCGAGCGTTCGGAAGAAGTTATGTATATAGAGTGGTTAAGTGCATAAAAAGTGGTTAAGTGCATAAAAAGTGGTTAAGTACACCACTCTATATACATATCTTCTTCCGAACGCTTGGGGAATACGACCGTTGCCGAACAGTGACGAAGATTTCTATGCGCATTATCACTTTGGGAAACCTGTACATTCATTAGAGCTTAGCTTATAGGCATTTTTTTTGCATAAAATTAATAACTTTATGTGTAACTAACCTGATTGGAATATTGATTTAGAAAGTATCCTATGTCTTTTTCTTGGTTATAAACCACCGGTGTGCCAAATTTCATGCAAATCCCTTTAAGGGGTTTTTGCGTGAAAGTGTAACAGACATCTATCTATTTATCCTCACAAACTTTCGCATTTATAATATAAGACTCAAAGCGCGATGCCGATCTGACATGGCTCGTGTGTGGTGTACTGCAGTCACATTTGGGCTGCTGCTGCGAAATGTCACCTGGCTACTTTGAATTCAGTGGAGAGGCGTGCAAAGAAGCTGATTGGCGACCCAGAAAGCCTGGAGCACAGACGTAGAGTAGCCAGCCTTTCGGTCTTCTGTAGGATGCATTCACGGCGACTTTCCACCTTTACGTTGTGGACACCACTACGATCCGGACGAAGCGTATCGCTTCTTCTTTTATACCGCGTACATCGAGGGACAGGAACAATTTGCCATCGGCGGTGTTTCCGTCACACCACAATTTGAGTGTCTTCAAGGCTAGAGTGAATAGGCTCTTAATAAATTAACGCGCTTTACCATCAACGATCGCATCACTGCTTACCATCAGGCGGGATTGCGGTCAAGCACTGGTTTATAATTTATTTAAAAAAAAAATAATGCCATATAATGGAATTAGTTTACTTTTTATCTTTCCTTTTTAATTTAATGGCATTACAAGTTATTTTACTGCAAAAAGTATGTAATATGTATGGCCAGTAACTAAAAATCTACTTCCCGTAAACCCTTTTTTAAACAATGTTCATTAAATTAACAACAGTGAATCCATATCAGATATTGTAGGTACATGTACCTCCATTATTGTTGTTAATATAATTACTACGTCACTCCGCATTAGAGCGAAACTTCATTGTGTCTGCTTCAGATACGTTATTGTGACCATCAGCATACTTCATTATTAACAATTAGTATTATTAGTTTAATAATTGAAAGCACTAAAATGGTAATACCAGTGTTACCATTTTAGTGCTTTCGGCACTAAATCTAGTACATTTTTGGTGTGGTAAGTGCGCATAAAATTGTTTAGCGCTTAGTGCCATTTCTAGTGCTTTTTCATGTCTGCTCTTTAATTATAAATAAACTGATATGGCGGCTAAATGCAGATATATTGGAGGTATTTTTAATTTGATGAATGTGATTAAAAGCAAGTTAAGTAATTTATTGTATTTAAAGAAACAATCAACGCAATCCCTGCTGACTGCTAAGCTGAACAGCACATGCTACTAGAATGAACTGCCAAGTGAGGCTGTAAAAATGATTGGGTCCTCCGAGAAATATAAAACCAAAAAAAAAAATATCCTGGCGGGTCCGTCAAATCAAGTTTTTTTTTTAGGTTTTTAAGTAAGTTGATTGATTTAATGTGAGAGTTTAGTATTAAAATATATTAATAACGAAGTTTCGAATTTTATATGTCATTCTTTTCAAATCCATACCAATTTTAGTGCTTTGAAGTCGAAAAAAACACAGATCTAGTGCAATTCGCGCCGGTTTTAGTGCTCTTCAGACTTTGCCTTCTGGCAACACTGTTATTCACAATCATTTGGAATCAAAACCAGCCGCACAGGTCTATTGAAGGTTAAGCTATACTCGCCGCGGCTGTTTCGCTGATTGGTAACCATCTACTACTTAGCAAGACCTCCCCGTGCGAAAAAGGAAATACGATAAGCCGTTGGTTCTGCTTTGTCAATCGTAAATCTTTGAGATCTTGGACAGTTATTACGGTAAAGTATAGAAAACCGCCAGAGATCTACGAAAACTGGCTGTAAGATATTTCACGTCGTTTTAGCATGGGATGTCGTGTTACCCAGAATCTCCATACACACAGCCTCCGTGGCGTAGCGGTAGAGAAGCCCGCTGCGCAAGGAGGCGCGGGCCATCGATCCCCGTGCAGTGCAAATATTTGTGTGCATAGATATGAATATTTGCACTGGTCTGGTCCTGCCTCGGAAAGCACGTTAAGCCGTTGGTCCCGGTTGCAATGCTTTGATATCGCATCCCGGTTGTAGAGGTCAGACGGTAGACGCTTCACGGAAAATATTAAAGTTTAGCCAAAATCAGCAGTTAGACTGGTAAAGCGGACCCCGGACTCCAAAGCTGAAAAAGCTTCGGATGCAACTGGGATTAACGCTATCATGTTCATCTTCCCCATTCCCAGAAACTGGAGAGTGTATTGTAGAGTATAGACAGTCATTTCATGTAAAATTCTGGTACACGGCTGCATTAAATTTGATAGGTAGCCGGCCCAATATAGTTCCGAAAAGGTTAATTTCGTTGGATGACCGTCAAAAAAAGGGAGATTGAAAGAAGGAAAGAGGACCGAGATGACTGTGAGAGTGATGGAATAGAGAGTGCATCTCTGTCTATGCACTTATCTATTTTTTTTTTATTAATTTATAAACCAGCGCTTGACCGCAATCCCGCCTGATGGTAAGCAGTGACGCAATCGTTGATGGTAAAGCGCACTAGTTTATTAAGAGCCTATTCACTATAGCCTTGAAGACACTCAAATTGTAGTCCGACGGAAACACCGCCGCCGGCAGATTGTTCCAGTCCCTCGATGTACGTGGTATAAAGGAGGAGGCGAAACGCTTCGTCCGAGTCGTAGAGGTGTTAACAACATAAGGGTGGAAACTCGCCGTACGACGGGTCGTCCGATGGTGGAACGGAGATGGGGGAATTAAAACGTGCAATTCCCTCGCACACTCCCCAAAATGTATCCTATAGAACACCGAAAGGCTGGCTACTCTACGCCTGTGCTCTAGGCTTTGGAGACCAACTCGAGTTATATCAAGGTCACCAATCTGCCTCTTCGCACGCCTCTCCACTGAATCCAAAGTGGCCAGGTGACACTTAGCAGCACCAGCCCAAATGTGCCTGCAGTACTCCACACACGAACGGACCTGTGCTTCGTACAATATTAGAAGCTGCCCTGGTGTGAAGTATAAGTATAAATTCTCCCAAGTAGATGTCTATACATAAAGGGTGTATCTGACATCAACGCACAAACGAGTACCATGGGTCCAGTACATGATTCTGAACCCCCCAGTGGTAGAATTTTTCGTCGGCTCTTTCATGATTAGCAAAAAAATTACTAGATGAAAAGCGTAAAGCAAGAAAGAGATGGCAAACCACTCGGTACCCAGGGGACAAAACAACATACAACGGACTAGCCAAACAACTCAAGCAACTATTAAACGATGATAGAAATCAAAAAATTGCAACTTACCTGCAAAATCTGGACGCTACACCATGTACAGACTATTCATTGTGGAAAGCGACAAAAGGCCTCAAACGCCCAATAACTTACCAACCACCTCTGCTCAAAGCAGATAATTCATGGGCTAGGTATGATGTCGAGAAAGCCAACGTATTCATGGAGCATCTGCAAGAAGTCTTCCAACCAAACCCCGATATTGGTTCCACAAAGAAGGAAATGGTGATAGAACTGCTGAACCAGACGCATCAACTAGAGCTACCCATCCAGAAACTTAGCAAAGGAGAGGTCAAATCTGCAATCAGAAAACTAAAAGTAGGGAAAGCGCCTGGATACGATTTAATTACATCAAC
Source organism: Sesamia inferens (assembly GCA_037179545.1). Taxonomy (NCBI): domain Eukaryota; kingdom Metazoa; phylum Arthropoda; class Insecta; order Lepidoptera; family Noctuidae; genus Sesamia; species Sesamia inferens. The sequence goes on along the minus strand of CM073922.1, from coordinate 30,696,679 downwards.
CATTCTAAAGGAGCTACCAGAGCAGGGCATTATATTCCTGACGCAGTTATATAACGCTATTCTTCGAAGGGAATTTGTACCTCCACAATGGAAAGTAGCTAAAATTATAATGATCCTGAAACCAGGCAAGAGTCCAGAAGATGCCAAATCATATCGGCCAATTAGCCTACTCCCAATTACATCCAAAGTAATGGAAACCTTGATCCTTGGAAGGTTAAATCCAATTATTAAGGAAAACAACCTCATACCCGACCACCAATTTGGATTCAGGGAAAAACATGGTACAGTCGAGCAAATTCATAGACTCGTTGATGGTATATCAAAATCATTTGAACAAAAAGAATATTGCACAACTTCCTTCCTTGATATATCACAGGCCTTTGATAGAGTCTGGCATGATGGTCTATTGTATAAAATCAAAAAGACACTGCCCACCAACTTTTAAAGCCTAATAAGGTCCTACTTGCTCGGCAGACACTTTTTCGTTAGTCACGGTGAAGCAAATACGGAACTTAAAGAAATTCAAGCGGGAGTGCCGCAGGGTAGTGTAATGGGACCTGCCCTGTATCTTCTTTATACCGCAGACTTGCCAATATCTGACGATGTTGTTATGGGCACGTTTGCTGATGACACAGCTATCATGGCATCAGATGACTCACCAATTCAAGCTTCTCGCAAACTACAGAGCAGCCTGGATAAGATCACAGCATGGCTAAAGGACTGGCGCATCAAAGCCAATGAAACAAAATCACTTCAGGTAACATTTACTACCCGGCGACAGACTTGTCCCCCAGTCACACTGAATGATGTCCAGCTTCCACAATCTGACGAAGCGAAATATCTTGGAATATATCTAGACCGACGCCTAACATGGAGAAAACATATTTTTACCAAACGTCTAGCAATGGGACAACAAGTGCGCAAGATGTATTGGTTGATGAATAGAAACAGCCAGCTCTCAATGGAAAATAAACTTTTGTTATACAAGAGTATAATAAAGCCAATATGGACATACGGAATACAGCTATGGGGCGCGGCTGCCAACTCCAATCTGGAAATCCTACAAAGGTTTCAATCAAAAATGCTAAGGATGATAGTAGACGCACCATGGTATGTCACTAACGAAAGACTTCACCGAGAGCTTGGCATCAAAAGTGTAAAGGAGGAAATAAAGGAGAGAATCACAACATATAAAGACAGACTGCAGCAGCACCCTAACATATTGGCACACCACCTTATGGACGATTTCCTTCCAAGTGCAAGGAGACTAAAGAAGAGAGTTCCTCAAGACTTAATTATTTAAGACATCATTTTGGAGGGCTTGTCACTGGACTTGTACCTCACATACCATACATCATTTCTTAAGTATTGTTGAATGTCTCCCAGACAGATTGCAATAAGAAATAAAGGAGAAAAAAAAAAAAAAAAAAAAAAAACAAAAAAATATATGTAGTTATTTTCACTTTACACCGTTCCTAAATGCTATACTTCTATAACCCAATAAGATTTTAAAGTAAACATTAATTACTTCGCTAATTATACAAAAAAGCACAATGAAAACAAAACACGAAAAACTATCTCATCAGCTGATTTTATAGAGTTCACATCAGTACAAGCCCCGACGGCGGCATGCTTGCAACGTTCAATAAACACTGTGAATTCTGTAACCGTTCATTAACGACATAAATGACTATCATAATTTTATTACTGCCATGCGGTCTTTAATTTTATTACAGCCTTTTCGCGAAGTTTGCGTTACAAAGTCAGATACACCCTGTATAACATTCTAGTGCATAATATGGCTACACTTCAAGTATACCAGTTTTAGCTGACCTCGTGTTGTAAAGGTTTTTCGTACAATCAGAAGTCAACTTGTACTGGTCATATCAGTACCTACATAGGAAGATGTCATCATGCACCATCGCTCAGAGCAATAATTTATGGTCTAAATACCAACAGAACTACATGATTAAAATTGTTTGTAACAACAGCTCGCCATCATGTCGCCGCCGCTCATAATAATTCGGTTATTTCAATGCAGAAACACTTCAGTGTATTGTGTCGTCCGTTGAAATTCAATCGCTAATTGTGCGTCACATACCGTGAATACCAAATTACTATTTACTTTTAGTATTGACATTGTAAATTACACCTTATGCCTATATAAACAGACACTAGAATTCGTTGCTTGATTTGACAATGATCGATCTGTCGGATATTTTGTTCAAACATGTCGTCAAAATCGTGAACTAAATCAATTGTGATAAAGTTGATATCTAATAATTTTTTAAGCATTTATTGTCTTTGAAACTCAGTGTCAGTGTTGTGACAATATTGTTCCAACTTAGTTCTGCTCCGAACAGAATTCTTGAGAATCAAATAATTAAATGAATTCAATAAGGTAGCCGCCTGGACTGTAGCTCAGTGTTGCGATATATTGTGATATACATATTTAGTAATAGTAGGTACCTATAACTACAAGACGTTGTTAAAGTGTGTGACAGTGACAAAAAAGAGATGTGTTTTAATTTTATAATTTCATTAATAAAAAAGCAGGCCGAATACGTTGCATGCTACAACGTAAAAAATTCAATAGCCAAAAAAAAAACACAAATCCATGAGTTCTATTTTCAAATATAAAATGGAGCGAAATAATTGCAAGGTATTTGTCTGTTGTTAGAGACTTAATTGAAATTAAATAATATCTTCTTCATTAAATAATACAATCAAGTAAGTTTGTCATAGATAGCATTTTAATTATGCCCGTTTAATAAAAATTCATAAGCTGATTTACGTCATTGTTATCAAATTCAATATTCATAAAGCTCTGATATATTACTTATAAATAAATGTTCATAATTCGAAGGCCAACAGATTTATTTGTATAGTTGTCGCCTGCGTTTGTGTTATTTTTGCATTTTGTTGTATATAAAATCAAATAAAAACTAATCAGTAATAAGTTTAGTTAGGAAAACAAGTGAATTGTGACTAGTAATATTTCAAAATAATTATACTGGTGGATTTCTTTAAAGTATTTATTAGGTGCGATGGTGATGGGTTTTTCACAAAGAGGTAACTATGGTGCAAACGTTCAATTCTAATAGAGCGGTAAAATTATTATATATGTAATGACCATAATACAAGTCGCCAACTTACTTTGGGGCTAGCTCAATCTGTGCGATTTGTCCGTATACAATATGTAAAGAAAACCCTGTCCGACCCATAAGGATAATAAAGGTTAGGTAAACACTAGACCAAATATAATATAAAATTTAACGTAATCATCATAGAAACAATACTAATGAATTTTGAAATAATCTTTTTTTCCTACGAATTAATTCCAACTTCCCCGAAATTTGGTAGTTTTAAAAAAAGTGACAACAGCGGTTTTATTATGAGCGAATAGCGATGCGACCAAGTGCCGCGTGCCCTGCCGCCCGCCGCCCGCGGAAGGGTTGCTTACCGCACATGTATTAAGTTACCTCTTTTTTTGCGAACTAATATATATTTTTAGTGGGATTTTTTTTAAGTTTAGCCCGGTTTTGTATACATTAGTACAATCAGTTATTGATACCAAACAATATCTTTACGGATCGGACAGGGTTTTCTTTACATATTGTATATTTATTTATATAATTAATAATAAATAAATAAATAAAAAATTTTATTTCGATGTATTAAAAATTACATGTGGTTACTGGTTATTACATATTAATGGCTAGATTTTTTAACGTTCACACATTTTGCAAAAACCACGTTTGTAAATTATAAGTGATTGTTTTCTGTAAGTAGGTTTATACAAACATTTTTACTAAGATAAGGATAGTTGACTAAAAAAACTAATTAGTCCGTCAGTTAGATTTCCAAAAAATACTAGACATGTACTTTTTCTTTTTTCATATAAATAAAAAATGAAGACGACACAGTGCGTTGAAAACTCGTGTGACGTCACTGCATGCTACACTTTCAGCAAGCAGTGACGTCCTCCTGATCTTTGATGCCTTTTATATTTGTCAATTTTTATTAATTTGATAAAACGAAATATACGTATCCAATATTTTTCTATAATCTGAATAACGGACTAAATTTCCTGAGTAAAAAATTTATTCTATTTGAATATTTTTTTTTTACCCAGGAAATATCTCTATTGGATATATCAGTCGAACTACAATTTAAGTAGGCATCTTCAAGGCTAGAGTGAATAGGCTCTTAATAAACTAGCTGGTTTTACCATCAACGATTGCATCACTGCTTATCAGGTGGGATTGCGGTTTAACTAGCACTATTTTTTAAGTATATTTTTTATTCTTCTATTTATAACAAGATGTTTTAGCGTTCTCATCTGACTGATCCGAGAAACAATTCAGAGTTCACAGTAGACCATGACAAATTTGACGAAACAAATTGAGGTTGGTTGAAAAGATCCTTTCAATCAGTGCACGCATTTGTCAAAAATTGTGCAGGTCAGCTCAAACCTTACAAGCTTTTTTTTTAATGTTTATAAACTAGCGCTTGACCGCAATAATCCCGCCTCAGCAGTGATGCGATCGTTGATGGTAAAGCGCGCTAGTTTATTAAGAGCCTATCCACTCAGAAAAACTGTGCGAATAGGAAGGAAGACGGCAGTAGAGCGAGGTGATGCAATGTTAAACCCAACAACACGAACAACGATGCTGCGCCAAAGGGAGATTGATCTGAAGAACCTTCACGACCAAACTACCAACACAACAACATTAGGCGCATCGTATTCGACACACATTGCAACACAACTACTCAGACCCTCCTTACGGCTTCGCCAGACATTATGCCGGAACACGACAAATCGCTTGGCGGCAAGGCTTTGTCTGGTGGGTGGTAACTTCTGCCGGCGGCCGATGTTATGGCCTACCACCGATTCGACGAGCAATACCAAAGAAAGTACATTTGGGTAGGCCTCAGAATTATTGTTCTTCTTCTTCAGCCTATTAAGGTTCACAAAGACCTCCCCCAAGGTTCATTACATTAGGGGGATTGCCGTAATCCTCACGCTTGGCAGACGGGTTGGGATCGCAGTAATTTGATTTTCCGGAGAAGCGCTGCAGGCTGTCCACTTCCTCGGTGAGTGTTCCATTGTCGCCTCTTATGACACCCACGGGAGGATATGGGTTGGTACTATTCTAAGACCAGTGCCAAACTGAGGGAATTATTGTTATTCTAACATATTTTACAAATGCGTTCTGAACAAATGCGATGTGTACATCACACTCGTCTCCACAGAGTAGGCAACTCGTTCATGGGTCAATGTATACACTTTTACAACAAGCTTCCCATGGACATTCGAAACTTACCCATTAAACGATTTAAAAACTATATAAAGGCCAAACTTTGCAAAAAGGGGTATTATAAAATCACAGATTATTTAGAAGACAAAAAAGCTTGGGACTGAGCTGTTCGCTCTGTTAAGCGTTGTTATTAAGCAATATGCGTAATTATAAGGTAAATAATTGTAAACATTTTCATTTTTAATGTCTGGACTTGAAAAAAGACGATGATCCCTGAGTTTGTTTCGGCTATTTCTTCTCAGAGGTAGTCAGTTAGGAAATGCCGGGTTCATCTAGTTAAAAAAAAAAAAAAACATGACGTGTAAAAGTGATCGGTGATCCTACTTGCTTAATAAACGATTTCATTTCATTTTATTTCAATATCTTCGCATTTTTAATCACATGCAGAATGTATATCCTAATAAAGGGGTCACACGAGTTAGAAATACCTTGTTTAAATAAACTCTTACATACTGTTTTCCTAAATATTTATAGATCCAATAAAATCCATTTGATTTATGCGAACAATAACACTGCATTCTCTCTTTCACAGGTCACATAACAAACTAAGCATGACGACTGACAACGCACTCAATTCTCAACGGTAAGTTAAAGCGATAGAGTATATTTTCGCTCGAAATATCGTGAAGAATGTAGAAAATGTAGGATTCAATAAAAAAAATGTTTGCGCTAAATCGTTCAATTGGATCTGATGAGAATCCTGAATGAGCTTTTTATTGAATTAATCTGTTGTTGTGATGTAGTGAAAATGAATCAATCAAATGGAATGTAAAAGGGGCAAAACAGTTTATAGTAGATTGAAAAATGAAGTGGGTAAATCTATCTGATGTTAGTGTTTTTATTTGATCGCAAAGGGCGGGCTTTTTGGGGGACTGTCTTATGCATAGCTATCAGAAATATATGTCTGTCTGACATTCAAAAAGTGCTGATTCTCAGCTTAATTTGAATAAATGACTTTTTATTGTGATCAACATACTAAAATACACGAGCAGCATATTGAGGAAATAAATGACTTGCTATCGACGACTGTCGAGGATACCAGTAACCCCTAACAATCCTCCACACTTATCTTATTTATTGGTGACATCCCGATGATGTTTGCGGTGAACAATTGCTTTTAAGTACTAGACCACCAACTAATATAGCTATACTTAATTTTTTGGTTGCCCCATGTTAGTACATGTATCCTATATTGCGTATTTAGCATGGCTCTTTACTGAGTTTAGTCATTTTGATCCATATGTTTCCCTTTGAAAGAGTGCCAGCTTTTACTTTCACAGAGTTCTTCCATCATCATCCCAGCACCGTAATAGGGTAGTTCACTAAAAACAAAACTAATTAGTCCGTCAGTCAGATTTTCAAACAAAACTAGACCCGTTTTTTTTTTCTTTTTACATATCAACAAAAAATGAAGACGATAACAGTGCATTGAAAACTCGTGTGACGTCACTCCTGGCTACACTTTTTAGCAACGAGTGACGTCACCAGCTCCCACTCCTGATCTTTGATGCCTTTTATATCTGTAAATTTTTATTGATTTGATAAAACAAAATATACGTATCCAATATTTTTCTATAATCTGAATGACGGACTAAATAGAATCATTCTTTTTATATCCAGGAATCATCCTTATTGTGTAAGACACTATTGCTATGAATTTATAAGCATATTGCTAACCCATTGCTCCATATGTTTGAAAAATGTGTCTGAGCAACAACGTTAATAATGCAATGAACGTTGTTCAACTGTCGTCTGTCAAAATGAAACCCATTGTTATCACTACTACATACCACACTCGTTACGCAATTACCCTGCTGATCTTCTATCTGTAATGTAATTTAGGTATGTAATTTTCTCGTCTGCCTAATAAGAAACAATACAGTGGTCGGTGGTAGGCCATAACATCGGCCGCCGGCAGAAGTTACCACCCACCAGACAAAGCCTTGCCGCCAAGCGATTTGTCGTGTTCCGGCATGATGTCTGGTGAAACTGTACGGAGGACGGGTGTGAGCAGTTGTGTTAGGATGTGTGCCGGGTACGATGCGCCTAATGTTGTTGTGTTGGGAGTTTGGTCGTGGAGAGTATTCAGATCAATCTCCCTTTGGCGCAGCATCGTTGGTCGTGTTGTTGGGTTTAACATTGCATCACCTCGCTCAACTGTCGTCTTCCTTCCTATTCGCTTAGTTTTTCTGAGTGAATAGGCTCTTAATAAACTAGCGCGCTCTTTAGCATCAACGATCGCATCACTGCTTACCATCAGGCGGGATTGCGCTCAAGCGCTAGTTTATAATTATTAAAAAAAAATATCATGACTTTAACTGTATTTGGCTCTCCACAACTGTGATTTTGACGTAATATCTCCAGATATAAATTGGTGGATGAATCATTTAATTTCAGCCGCTCTGGTTGCGGACGATAGCAGGATTGGTAGCAATTGGCCTAGCAATTGACCTTATGAACATGCTCATTTAGACTTCAACTAATAAAATCTTGATCTTAGATCATCAAGTCGATTTGCAGGGTATTTTTATCATAGTACTGTATGTGTGTTCAAGATTCTGTGAGATTTTCATCCAACCATATCGCAATAACACGCCTGTGTAATACGGAGGGTTATGCAGACATCAAAAAGTGTAACCCCAAGTACAATCCGCCCACAATTCCAGTTAAAAGGCTTGTCTCCTTTTCGGAGGTCGAATTCAAGCCCACACAAATCCTGTTCAAATAATCGATCAATTATTGGTCAATCGCCTCGTGATGGAATGGTGATAGAATAACGAATTCTTGACAATAAAACCCAATACATGGGTATTGGGTTTTCGTCTAGAGATCTGGGTATTGAACCCTCATGTGCAGCTTAAGATACAATAGGCTTGTATCCTAAAAAATAATTTAATGTCCATCAGATAGATTTATAAAAAATATTGAACACGAATCTTTTAGTTTTTCTTTCATTCAAATACTTAGGAAGATATATTGACTTGAAATGTCCCATGACGTCATGCCGTGGTAAAAAATATACCACGGCGTGACGTAATTAGTCCCCACTCTGTAACTTTAATACGCTATATCTCAGTAGTTTTTGGTAATTTCGACAAAATAAAAAATACGGGTCTTATTTTTTTTTATTATCTATAAGACGGACTAATTATTATTTTTTATTTTCGTACCTTGGATACATCCCTATTTACGCAGCTTTCATAATAATAAACGAATCTACTTCCCAATGTCGTAGGTACATCTAAATAACTTACGGGAGTAAATATAGGTATCTCCCAATTAAATAACTCAAACGTTGACTAATGAGATAACAATGAGTTGCAATTAGTTATCCTTTGTTGTAAGACCCCAAAACAGACGTTCAAGATTTGTAAGCTTGTCTCTTTAACATAATTAATCCTTAGATGATACTATAAATTTTCGCTTCAGCCAGCTTATTCTCCAAATTATTATCGTGATAACTTAAGTAAAGTGAGCTTGAAGTTTCAATAGTATCTATCCGTAGCTCAGAATAGGCTGGATATCTAACACTAAAATTGTCTACAGGGTGTTCAAAAAATCGTCGCCAAACAACAAGCTGACGCTGTACCTCGCGTCACGGGACCTGGTAGTGGAAAATGGCGCCATCGACAGGATCCAGGGTGTGCTGCACGTGGAGCCAGAGTACTTGGAGAATAAGAAGCTCTATGGCCAGGTCACACTGACTTTCAGGTGAGGAATTTTAGAAGTTGTTTTATAGTTGGCTTATTCATATTTCTCTCAGCCGACGTCGCTGGTCACCGAAGAGCTTGGGACTTGGGTCCCCGCTGCGAGTGGTTGAGTTCAGCGCATGAGATTGACTCAGTCAATGAATGAGAACGTCATGCGCGCATATTACGGGGCTACAGAGGGGGGAATTAACTGGTAAAGCGGACCCCAGACTCTAAAGCTGAAAAAGCTTCGGCTGCGATTGGGATAAATGCTGAGATGATATTGACAGAGGGGGGAACTAACCTCACTGCGTACCGTGAAAGGATGCTTATCTAATTTACCGATAGTTCCATTTTCGCTTATTAGCAATGATTTCTATGATTTAATTAGGCAAGTTGACTCAGGAAATACAATTTCGTTTTTCACTTCATTACTAGATACATGATTTACTGGTAACTATACATACATATACGCACCGGAAGACGTAGCGTTGATAGGCCCCCGACAAGACCGCCGACCTGGTGAAGGTCGCGGGAAACCGCTGGATGCGGGAGGCGCAGGACCGGTCGTCGTGGAGAACCTTGGGGGAGGCCTATGTCCAGCAGTGGACGTCTTTCGGCTGAAATGATGATGCTGATACATACATATATTATTATGTACCTAAATACACTTATAAAATGTCTTATTATTTAGTTAGGTATTATTTATCAGAAAAATAACTGAATTTATATAAGTTAAAATTACAGTCGCTACGCTAGACAGTCACAACAAACCAAAATAGACTAAGTAGGTACAATCGGCACCCTAATTGCCCACCGTAACAGCGTAAACACTGTAATGAACATTGTTGAACTGTCAGTCAAAATGAAACCCGTTGCTACTGATAATATACCCCCTTATTCATAAACGCTGCTTAAAGTTAACTAGTGATTAGCGATTCTTTAACCATTCATTTTTGACCTTTTAAAGTCACTTAACTTTAATCATCGTTTATAAATAAACACCACGGTGTTTAAGGGGCTTATTCAGAAACGATGATTAAAGTTAAGTACCGTGTAAACGTCTAAAATGTATCGTTAAAGAATCGCTAAGCACTAGTTAACTTTAAGCAGCGTTTATGAATAAGGAGGATAGGGTGTATCTGACATCGTAACGCAAACTTCGCGAGAAGGCTACACCGCATGCCACTAATAAAATTATGATAGTCATTTATACCGTTAATGAGTGGTTACAGAAATAACAGTGTTTAAAAAAATGTGTCGCCTCGGCCTTTGAACGTTGCAAGCGTGCCGCCGCGCGTGTTTGTGGGTATGACGTTGACCCCTGATGTGAACTCCATTAAATCAGCTGATAGGAGAGTTTCTCGAGTTTTGTTGCACTTTTTTGTATAATTAGCGAATTAATTATTTTTTACTTTAAAAACTTATTGGGTTATAAAAGTATAGCAATTATGAACGGTTTAAAGTGAAAAAAACTGCATATATTTTTTTTAAATCACGAAAAAACCGACGAAAAATTCCACCTGTGGGGGGTTCAGAATCATGTACTGGATCCATGGTACTCGTTTGTGCGTCGATGTCAGAGACACCCTTTATATTAAAAAATTACCCAGCAGTAAAACCAATGAATTAAAAATAAAATAATTTACATATACTAAAAATTCGACGAGAGTGTTTCCCAACAAGGTGGTCCGATGGTAATTGCGTAATACAAGTATCAAAGGGTGTCATTTTGACTGTTCAACAACATTCATTGCAGTATTAACGTGGTTGAGCAGGCACGTTTTCGAACACATGGAGCAATGCATTAGCAATATGCTCGAAATGATTCCAACTGGATTTCTGGTGATCATTAAGTCGTGGTGGCCTAGTGGTTAAAACACCAGCCTGTCAAGTATGAGTGCGCGGGTTCGATTCCAGGTCAGGCAAGTACCAATGTAACTTTTCCAAAGTTGGACACCATTGACTGAAGGTGAAGGAAAACATCTTGAGGAAACCTGGACTTAAGTCTGCCGCATTGAGCAAGCGTAGTGATTACGCTCAATCCTTCTCTGCATGAGAGGAGACCTGTGCCCAGCAGTGGGACGATAAAAAGGTTGATGATGATGATGATTATTCCAACTGATGGTAATAGTGCGTTACGTAATTAACGTGCTTCTGGAGCGCGATGAGATGCGGGCAGCACAAGACCGGTCATCATGGAAAGTCGCTATATGCTGAAGAAGAAGAAATTCAGTCTATTATAAATACACAATAAAATTCAATTTGGACTGTTTTGTGTTGGGCGCCAATTCCGAGACCTGACTTATAACATAGCTATTAGTATTCAATCAGCCCTAATACAATAACCATAATTTCCATAACAGAGTTTTCTTATTTATGTAAAATTCCTTAATAATTTGGTACCAAAATCCATTAACGTCTAACAATATTAGGCAAGTAAACGGTTAGTTTGTAGATTGTTAAATGTTGGTAGTTTAATGTGATTGTAGGTTATAATTATAATGGATCATGATTTACCTTGTAACTTATAAGGCAAAACTACTTAGTTCAATTATACTTTTTTATGTAACTTAAAATTTATAGGTAATTGGTGACTATCCTCGTCGCCACTGTGGAATTTCGATGCAAATAGAAAGACAGAGCGAGACTAATTATTTTAATACAATTTTCACGCAAACTCGGTGGTAGACCATAACATCGGCCGCCGGCAGAAGTTACCACCCACCAGACAAAGCCTTGCCGCCAAGCGTTTTGTCGTGTTCCGGCATGATGTCTGGTGAAGCCATTCGGAGGACGGGTCTGAGCAGTTGTGTTGCGATGTGTGCCGGGTACGATGCGCCTAATGTTGTTGTGTTGGGAGTTTGGTCGTGGAGGGTCTTCAGATCAATCTCCCTTTGGCGCAGCATCGTTGGTCGTGTTGTTGGGTTTAACATTGCATCACCTCGCTCAACTGCCGTCTTCCTTCCTATTCGCTCAGTTTTTCTGAGTGAATAGGCTCTTAATAAACTGGCGCGCTTTACCATCAACGATCGCAGCACTGCTTACCATCAGGCGGGAATGCGGTCAAGTGCTAGTTTATAACTATAAAAAAAAAAAAAACTAAACCATTGAATCTAGCACATGATTTAAGACCCCAGCATGTTTTAAGATTTTTTTTTATTTTTTTTTTATAAATTATAAACCAGCGCTTGACCGCAATCCCGCCTGATGGTAAGCAGTGACGCGATCGTTGATGGTAAAGCGCAAAACTTCAAAACAAACGGTTCAAACCATGCACAGCAGTACCTACTATTCTGTAACCATCGACATATGGAAATGCCTTAGAGATGAGAATTGTGGCATTCGGAAAGAAAGAGGGGAAACGAAGTTCCGGTCTATCTTCATCTCCCTCAAAATCATCAATCATCTATGAGAAAACAGATAGTCCTAGACCGAAAGCATAGGCTATCTCTCTCACTCTTTTAAAACCAAAAAATGACTGTAGATTATACGCGTACAGCATGTCCATTAGTTGATTTCTGTACCCATTTCATCGTGAAAGCTTAGGTGAAGTTAAAACCGTTAAACTAATACTAAGGGATTGACACTACTCCATTTATCCGACTTTTCACTGTGGTATTTTGACAGGATTGATCGACTAAATCTATGGTAAAAGATTTTCCTGTCAGCTTGTATAGTACTCTAGGTGCGCCGCGTAGTTTCACCCGCGTAGGTTTCGATGTGTTTTTCTGTGATGTTATCTAGCCTAAAGCCTTCCTGAATTAATGGGCTATCCAACGCAAATCTATTTTTGAAATCAGACCTGGTTTCTGAGATTAGCGCGTCCAAACAAACAAACTCTTCAGCTTTATACAATATGTAACAAAAACCCTGTTGTTCCTTCAACCTACGTTTTAAGAATCGGCATACGGACGTAATAAAGCAAGTAATTTACAAAAATTGTTCAACAAAAATAATTAAAATAAATGTTTAATTATTAATATTTATAATCTGTAACTGATTTCTTAGCTCTGCAATTCTGCATGAAGAAACTAGACATAAGTAGAATGTTCCCGCCAATTTATTTAACTTATAAAATCAGATATTCTAAAAAAAAAACGAATTTGTCGGTTTTAATAGGTATTTGATTGTGACCCCTCGACTAGACAATGATTACTGTTTTCTAATTATGACTTCATTAATGATGTGCTTGTAGGTAAAATTATATGTCCCTGAAAGGAACAACAGTGTTTTTGTTGCATAGCGTATATTACTATAGATTAGACGGATAAGTCCCATATAATGATGGGCGAGCCTATAAGCCATCAATCGGGCAAAAATCCGAACTCCGGGCCACTACTGAGTCTTGTAAATTGTGCTAGTAACTATGTAGTATAAGTATAGTATTGACGATATAAGCAAGTATCCTCGACTAATTTTTTGCTCAACATCCTATATGGAAGTCATTTCGGAGCTCCCAGACTATTAATAGCCGCTATCAATGTTGGATTAAATTTTATATTGATACTTGGCCTATATACATAGGTTAAGCAAGTGTTTGTCTGTTTAATTACCTATTGAAGCATTAGGTGGCGACACTGTGTTTTTATCTAATTACTACCGTTACAGCGGTCGGCTTACCTACTGTATACTTGTGTAATTTATTATTTATAAAGAGTTAAGCAACATTAAACTAGGGTTGTAAAGGAGCTTCGCCTCCGCTTCCGTTACTGCGGAAGTTCCGCAAGAAATCGTATCTTCGTTTCCGCTTCCGACTCCGCACAATTTTTGCGGAGTTATAACGGAGGTTTATTTACGTGTTATAAAATAAATAACGCGCAAGCTGCGACCCTCGACAACCATCTGGCTGCGTTTGATCGCGAAATGGTCAAGAATCAACTAGTGCGAAACGGGAATACGGCAAATACAATTTGTTTCTCCTTAATTTTCATTACTAAAAGGTAATATTTTTTTAAGTGTACTACTAATAATGTACGTATTTAAAATAAAAATTTTGTTTTAATTAAATATAAATTTCATTTTTTTCTATAACTACTTTCACCTTCGCCTCCGCCTCCGTTAACCTCCGTGTTCGCGGAGGTGAATCTCGTCGCCTCCGCATCCGCCTTCGCCTCCGCTAACAAGGCCTCTGTTACAACCCTACATTAAACCTACTGCGTTTTTCACTAAAGTTAACCTTGTAAGCACAGTACAGGCTAGTTATAACTTAACGCTAGGCCCAAGCTTACATCCGGTCCCGTTTTGCCCACGAGATTTTAACACGATAATAGTTAGCTTGATCTTGATAAGAAAACACATAAAGCGCCATGTTTACCGCTCGACGAGGCACGTCATCTCTTTCAGCGCTAATGTTACATGATGATATTTTCATGGAATTATCTACCCTAATTTTATAGCTGAGAGCTAAAAAACGTAGTACTATAAAAATGGATACTCATCTTGTAAAAGCGAATACGATATTCTGGCCAGTAATTTTACTGCGGTCCATGTTATTCCGTCCTTTTATGGGATGTAATTTCTTAAAAATAAAATGGAGTATAAAGATTTCTATTATCGTGTTAGCATTATTTTTCTTTAAGCTTTAGGTTACATCTGGTTTATATTATAGATTTAATGTTACCAGCTTTTAATGGACTTTGTTTAGTATCTAAACAAAGTCCTCCGTACGGGGGACGGGTCTGAGTAGTTGTGTTACGATGTGTGCCGGTTACGATGCGCCTAATGTTGTTGTGTTGAAAGTTTTATCGTGTTGTTGGGTTTAACATTGCATCACCTCGCTCAACTGCCGTCTTCCTTCCTATTCGCTCAGTTTTTCTGAGTGAATAGGCTCTTAATAAACTAGCGCGCTTTACCATCAACGATCGCATCTCTGCTTACCATCAGGCAGGATTACGGTCAAGTGCTTGTTTATAATTATAAAAAAAATGCCACCTTTTTCGTCCCACTGCTGGGCATAGGTCTTCTCCCATACAGAGAAGGATTGAGCATAATCACCACGCTTGCTCAATGTGGTTTGGCGACTACAGACTTAAAGTCCAATTTTCCTCAAGATGTTTTCCGTCACTTTGTAATCTGTCATTGGTGTCTAAGATATAGGAACTTAAAAAGTAAACCAACATAATTTTCTTAAACTCTGTGGCATTTTTTGTTTCGTTTTTAGAATAGCAAGTATTCACAATTTATCGATAGGCTTCCTATCGTATCGAACATCAATCAATGTCATCATAAGATACCTCTAAACGCTGTTTATAAGTCCATAACCCGAAATGTTTATCAGTTTAAATCAGATAGAATAGACAAGAGCTATAATTTTGGCAACTCTTTGCTTTCGCAAGGCAAGTCTGTTTACTAAAGTTTGTCATAAAAGTTTGGTTATGAACAGCTATGCAGAGCGATTATCGTGTCGAAAACAAAGTATTTTTTTTTACAAATCTCATTAATAATACGCGATTGGCAAAGAGCTTAGTTAGTCATCACCAATTTGTAAACAAAACAACAACAAGATTACACAAAACAACAATATATTAAAGTCGAAAAAATTACTCCCTGAATTCTTTTGATCTATTCACAATGTTAATATAACGCAATTTACAAGCAAAAAAAGAAAGTATTAAGAAGCAAAGCTTCAACCGAACACAAACTGAATAAATCGTAAATCGTTCTTTATGAATGTTTTCAGAAGCTCCTTCACGTGTAAAGAGAATCGATAAAAGTCTGAGGAACTTTTAAACGATGGCTTAAGACTCAGTAAAGTATACTGAGTTATATTTGCATGATAAAATCGAAAATCGATACTGATATTTTTAAAGGTCTCTCTTTAAAAGAAATAAGTTTCATATTTATTTAAATATTCTTTATTGTGTCTATCATAAAAAATATTACATAAAAATACATTCGGCGCTGCAAAATATACACGATGTAACAAAAACCCTGATAATCCTTTCAGGGACATATAATTTTACCTACAAGCACATCATTAATGAAGTCATAATTAGAAAACAGTAATCATTGTTTAGTCGAGGGGTCACAATCAAATACCTATTAAAACCGACAATTTCGAAATTTTTTTTAGAATATCTGATTTTATAAGTTAAATAAATTGGCGGGAACGTTCTACTTATGCCTAGTTTCTTCATGCAGAATTGCAGAGCTAAGAAACCAGTTACAGATTATAAATATTAATATTTAAACATTTATTTTAATTATTTTTGTTAAACAATTTTTATAAATTACCTACTTGCTTTATTACGTCCGTATGCCGATTCTTAAAACGTAGGTTGAAGGAACAACAGGGTTTTTGTTACATATTGTATATACCTACCAGTGGCGAAGGGTGAAATTTTGACAAAGGGAAGCCGGTCCAAAAAATTAAACACTTAAACACTTACCTACTGCAGGATATCTTGGAGGAGGTCTTCAGATAAGAATAATATCAAAAGCCCCACCATCACCATACAAAAAAGGACTGATGATTTGATAACAGTGTCTTTCAAGTATAATAAAAGCGGCTTTGAGAAAAGCCTTTTTCAACGTGCATCTCCATACCACACATGCATGCTTGTTAGTAAGTACTAAGTTAAGTACCTATTGTTAGAGAATAAGAGTCAAGAAAAAATAAAATAAAAAAATACAAAAATAATAAAGTGTTAAAAACCGAACCACACAAACACCGATCCAAAACCAACAAAAATATTAAGCAAAAATAAAGCAAATTATACACAATCACAACGTCTTGTTTTGAAATTTTGTCGTGTTTCCTTTCTCGTAGTGGCGTGGTTTCTTTGTCTCTTTCTAATAGAGGAGAGGAGAGAACTGCAAGCCGCTTGGCATCAGCCTATATTTATCAAGTTTTACCGACGGTTAGCGAGCATTAGAAAGAGATGGTCTGACACGCTCTGTCTCTTTTCGCCTCATAGTAAAACGTTGATCGAGGTAAGCCGTAATTCATCGAGTTGCCTTCAATGTAACGTACGAAAAATTGAAGCGCTGATTAATTTACGACTATAAAATGAAATGTGATACTTAGGGTATTGCTAAGAATTACTATTGCTATTGTAAATCGCGCAGGCATTTGATTAATAATACTTTGTTAATGAAATAGAATGTAAATACTTTTGTGTGAATATGGAACTGATTGAAAGGTAACCCGGTGGGAATCGGCTTGTATGGAATCTTCGCCACTGATACCTACATTGAGCGGCTTTATCGCTAATGCAATCTCTTCCAGGCAACTTTAGAATGGACGGAGGTTTTTCTGGACTTAAAACTCGATTCAGTTACTTATTCTGAATAAAAGTATACAGTTTCGTAGAAGGTAAAAATGTCGTTGTATAAGCAACGAAGAATAAATAAGACTATGAATTATAGGTACCTACCAATTTGGACAACAAGATTCTTGTTGATTACAAAATTACACTACGAAATGGGATACGATTGTAATGCACAATAAACATATAGATTTTTCGACATTTAAGAGCAGATGTCGAAAACTAAGCTGTTACATAGGTAATTTTAAAATCGTAGATTTTGCACTTTTCTACGAAATAGAAGATAATTTTTTGGTATCCGTCAACAACTTTTAGTACTAGGGAGACTAGATCAAAATTTACCTCTGACAGGTCTTAGATGGTAATTTATTATTATGGAGGTGTAGTTCATATCAAAAACAATGTTTTGAAATAGTTAGAAAAATCAAAACAAGTGGTTATTATTTTGACAAATCCACAATTATTTTGAAACCCAGAAGACTTTAATTTACACCTAAATACATAACTATTTAGTATCCGACCGAAAGTAGTTTTACGACCGAAACCGAAACCGAAAACGAATTTCGGCAACGGCCTCTGTTTCGGCCGAAACCGAAAGTTTCTTACAATGATTATTTTGAGAGAAAAATAAACAAAACGTTATTATAATCAGTCAGTCGTTGCTGTTTTGTCTTTAATTTACAAAGATAAGCAATGATCGACATTTAAGACAAAAATATTAGTTGCGCCTCCAAATATAATACCTATTATTATCAAAAACTCGACCACATCACAACAAAACGACAGCAAACAGACAAGCGAATCACGATATTGGGGCCGATTCTGTTGTTCACAAGCTAAACTAATTTTAAGTTATGTGTATCTTTTTCTTTCCATTTCGTTAAGAAAAGGATAGAAGATAACGTTTTAGTTTAATCCTGTCAAATTAAGATACTCCATAGACAGTTTAGACGCGATTATAAACATGGCGACTAAAAATACGTCAGTTTACGTCAGGAGCGCACTAATTTCACAGATCTAAATTGACATTTTATCTTCTTTCCTTTTCTTAATGAAAAAGAAAGAAAAAGATGCACATAACTCAAATTTAATTTAGTTTGTGAAGAAAGGAATCGGGGCCATTGGCTCCGATGGGATTCATTCATTCATTCAACGCGACGAACATGACCGATCACAGCGCGAAAAGTACCGAATGCACATTCGGTTTTGGTCATAGTTTCGGTAAGTTTGCCGCCGAAAACGAAACTCGTGTTTTTGCCGAAACTCTCCGAAATCGAAACCCAACATTCGGTCGTACACTATTATTTAAAACAACGTTGCCTATCAATTAAGCTCTAAAGAACAATAGTGAGAAAAATCAAACCAATAATTCAAAACCAGGTGCTAATTCTAATCTAAAACAGCCGCCTACAAAATAAATCTTTTGCCTTACAATAGAAGACAAATAGGTTCATTTGTATCTACATTAAACCACCTACTGAATAGCAATGTTTTCTCTGCGTTTGCACCCTGTTTGAATGTGGCCTTAAATGATGTAACCCTCTCGTAGGCCTACTCCTTTGTTACACCTAAGTATTTCTCGAGGTAGCAATTTGTCCGATACATATATGAATGTATGTATACCTATATAGGTGGGTCTTCGTATGTATTGTGGGGTAAAAAGGGTTTGTGAGCGGAGTTTATTATTGAGTTTATCTCTTGTCGTAAATCTGTTTAAGGGATCAATCGCTGTAAGTACTACATTATACTGTCAATGTTTTTTATTTTAGAATTATATTTTTGTAAATTATGAGTTTTTGTTTTTAGGGCTCCGTAGCCAAATGGCAAAAAAAGGAACCCTTATAGATTCGTCATGTCTGTCTGTCCCTCTGTCCGTCCGTATGTCACAGCCATTTTTTCCAAAAACTATAAGAGCTATACTGTTGAATGTGGTAGATAGATGTATTCTGTGAACCGCATTAAGATTTTGATGCAAAAATAAAAAAATAATAATAAATGTTGAGGGCTCCCCATACTTAGAACTGAAACTCAATTTTTTTTTTTATCAATCCCATACGAGTGGTGAATCTATGGATCGATCTTCAAATATGATATTGAAGTTTCTAAAATATATTTTTTTCTAAACCGAATAGTTTGCGTGACAGAATTAAAAATGTGTAAAAATGAAGTCGCAGTCATATTTCATAAAACTAGTGATCAAATTAGAGTAAAAATTATAGGTCTTATTAATAGATTGAGACTGTGATCGTAAGTCATAAGAAATTTATTTCATAACAATATGTTGAAAAATAAAACTAACATTAAACAATTGCGATTGAAATAAAATTTATTAAATAGGTACTTACATTTTATTATAAAATCAACAAAACAATAACGCTTGATTAGTAATTTAAATTCAAATAAATTACGAATAATAAACATCGTTCATAAATTAGAAAGTCATCGTCATCTAGGAATTGATACGACCTTTCCCCAATAATTAGGATCAGACGACTATGAATGTTCTTAAACTTACAAGATGCCCCTCAGTATCAGAATTGCGTCACATTGTTCTCGGTGGTAGACCATAACATCGGCTGCCGGCAGAAGTTACCACCCACCAGACAAAGTCTTGTCGCTAAACGATTCGTCGTGTTCCGGCATGATGTCTGCTGAAGCCGTTCGGAGGACGGGTCTGAGCAGTTGTGTTGCGATGTGTGCCAGGTACGATGCGCCAAATGTTGTTGCGTCGGAAGTTTGGTCGTGGAGAGTCTCCATCAATCCCGCTCTGGCGCAGCATTTTTGGTCGTGTTGGTCTTGGGTTTAACATAGTACGAGTATCACCTCGCTCAACTACCGTCATCCTTCCTATTTCTAAGTTTTTTAAGTGAATAGGTTTAATAAACTAGTGCGCTTTACCATCAACGATTGCATCACTGCTTACCATCCAGGCGGAATCGCAGTCAAGCACTAGTTTGTAACTATTAAAAAAAAACATTATCACATACTTCTACTATTAATTGTAATCATTTTGAAGCTTATTGCTAATCCGTTGCTCTATATCTTCGAAAAATGTGTCTCTCTTTAACTTAAAGGACGCAATGAATGTTATTGGACTGTCAAAATGAACAAATTGCCACTGAAAGTATGCAGCAATTACCCTGCTGGTCTATTATATCATATTCCTCTTAAGTAAAGGTACGTGTTAACATACGAATATAACGACTGTAATATATAGACTCCTTATACGAATACAAACAGATATAAGGTTATAAAGGGAACGAAAAGCCGGGCCGGAGATAACGTAGGTCGTAGTTAATACTTTTTCCTTAAAGGATTATTTGTGCGAAATATAATACGAAAGTATATGAAAAAGTAGATGAAAATCTAAAACAGAAAATTACAATTTGTATTTGTTTTTGTTTGTGTGTGTTTTTGAACACCACTTGTATGCAATAAGTAGAGAAAACCCCGCCCGACCCATAAGGATAATTAAGGTTAGGTAAACACATGAACAAATAAAATATGAAATTTTACATAATCATCACAGTAACAATACTAATGAATTTTGAAATAAACTTTTTTCCACGAATCAATTCCAACTTCCCCAAAATTTGGTTCTTTTTAAAAAAGTGACAACACCTTTATGAGCGAATAGCGATACGACCGCGTGCCGCGTGCCCTGCCCCCCTTCGCCCGCGCATTATTGGCTACCGCACACGTATTAATTTACTTCCTTTTGGGAAATAATATTAATTTTTTTAGTGGGATTTTTTAAGTTTAGTCCGGCTTTGTAGGCATTAGTAGAATCAGTTATCCGATACCTAACAACAAGTTCACGGATCGAACAGGGTTTTCTTTTCATATTGTATATAAGTAAGTAAATATGCGTGGGTGTATATTTGAGACATAGGTACTGTACTGAGTGTATCTGACATCGTAACGCAAACTTCGCGAAAAGGCTAGACCGCATGCCACTAATAAAATTATGATAGTAATTTATGTCGTTAATGAACGGTTACAGAAATAACAGTGTTTAAAAAAAGTGTCGGCTCGGCCTTTGAACGGTGCAAGCGTGCCGCCGTGTGTGTTTGTAGGTATGACGTTGACCCCTAATGCGAACTCTATTAAATCAGCTGATAGGATAGTTTTTCTAGCATTGTCTAAAATGAAAAAAAGGCATTAATATTTTTTTTAAATCGGGTAAAAGCCGACGCAGAATTCCACCACTAGGGGGTTCAGAATCATGTACTAGATTCATGGTACTCGTTTGTGCGTCGATGTCAGATACACCCTTTATATGCATATTATTTGCTTAGGTCAAAATATAAAATGAGTTTTATTTGCATATCAGGGCACGTATTAAGGCCACACTGGAAAAGTTTCCTCATACGTAACCTCTATGTAAATCAACCGCTCCCCATAAAACATGGAAATAATACCCCCAAAACACTAAATTGTACAAGAAGGCCCTGTAATTGAACCCTCCGCTGATAAAACTCAAGAACTCCACTCACATTTCACCTTGCTACATAATTAAATTACGCTTTTCCTTCCATTTGTAGAAACTTTTGGGTTGGCAATCGTCTTGTGTTGTCTGAAGGATGGTGTTATATTATACTCAAATCATATCATCGTACGAAGAGGCTAATTGGCGACCCAGATTTAGCTCAAAACGGTCAAAGCCAGGCACACAGGCGAAGCATAGATATATATGTAGATGCATTTTGGAGAGTGTGCGCGGGAATTGCATGGTTTAATTCCCCCATCTCCGTTCCATCATCGGACGATCCGTCGTACGGCCAGTTTCCACACTTACGTTGTTGACACCACAACGATCTTTTTTTTTTAATTTTTTTTTTTTTTAATTAAAATATAAACCAGCGCTTGACCGCAATCCCGCCTGATGGTAAGCAGTGACGCAATCGTTGATGGTAAAGCGCACTAGTTTATTAAGAGCCTATTCACTCTAGCCTTGAAGACACTCAAATTATAGTCCGACGGAAACACCGCCGCCGGCAGATTGTTCCAGTCCCTCGATGTACGCGGTATAAAGGACGAGGCGAAACGCTTCGTCCGGATCGTTGAGGTGTTAACAACATAAGGGTGGAAACTCGCCGTACGACGGGCGACTGGAACAATTTTCCAGCTAAATTTAAGTGTCTTCAAGGATACTTAAATTTAGTTATAAGCTAGTTAGCGCGCTAGTCTATTAGCTAGTTAGCGCGCTTTACCATCAACGATTGCATCACTGCTTATCATCAAGCGGAGTTACGGTCAAGCACTAGTTTATAATTTAAAAAAAATGAAAGTATTTATATTTAATGTCAAATATATACGAGTATATACAAAACCAAACCAAACAAAACCTTACCGCCAAGCGATTTATCGTGTTCCGGCATGATGTCTGGTGAAGCCGTATGGAGGACGGGTCTGAGCAATTGTGTTGCGATGTGTGCCGGGTACGATGCGCCTAATGTTGTTGTGTTGGGAGTTTGGTCGTGGAGGGTCTTCAGATCAATCTCCCTTTGGCGCAGCATCGTTGGTCGTGTTGTTGGGTTTAATATTGCATCACCTCGCTCAACTGCCGTCTTCCTTTCTATTCGCTCAGTTTTTATGAGTGAATAGGCTCTTAATAAACTAGCGCGCTTTACCATCAACGATCGCATCACTGCTTACCATCAGGCGGGATTGCGGTCAAGCGCTAATTTATAATTATTAAAAAAAAAAACCAAATACATTTAAAAATTCTTGCAGTGTGGTTACCGAGCGCACAAGATCAATTTACGGTAGATCATAGTACAGCGCACGCCCGCGCAACAGCTGACGCCATAGGTCAACGCCCCAAGCTTTGACCATATTTTTGTTCGGACAGCCAAGTAGGATAACAAGCTCATAACTTTGTGGTTTTTCATGATATATTTTTTAAATTTTTTACATAGATTCTTTACTTAAAAATACTGGACACGTTTCGGGTTGCGCAAAAACAAAAAATTAATTTGTATGTGTGGTAGCGTAATGATGCATCCTCAATTAAGCGTCCATTCACAGGGCGCCGTTCTGTCCGTTCTGTAAAGTTGGGATCACATATGAATATCATATACAAATTAACTACATACATATGTATGTACGTAGCCTAAAGTGCACTCATCAAGTTTCGTAGGGGCTACAGCTTACATCAGCTAATAAAAAATAAGTGTTCTTTAGCTACACAGACAATACTAGTACTTCAAAAAATAAATGATTTAGCCATGAAATTTTAACTTAGACAAAGATTATTTAATAACGCTCTCAAAAAATAAATAAATTTGAAAATGGTTTTGTTCAATTAAGAATTATTTTACAGATATGGGCGGGAAGATGAAGAGGTCATGGGTCTCAAGTTCTGCAACGAGGCCATCATGAGCCTGGCACAAATATGGCCGCCACACTGCAACCACGACAAGGAACCTAACACTCCTCTCCAAGTAAATATTCACCTATTTATTTTTTCACAAATAAAAGGATGTAAATTGTAACTGCGCGATCGAATCAGGAATGAGGAGATCCGCAGAAGAACGAGAGTAACCGAAGTAACTAAAGTGTAACTAAAGTGTAACTAAAGTGGCAGTGGGCTGGACACATTGCCCGTAGGACCGATGCCCGATGGAGCCGACGGGTTCTCGAGGGGCGACCACGCACCGGAAGACGTAGCGTGGGTAGGCGCCCGACAAGGTGGATCGACGACCTGGTGAAAGTCGCGGGAAACCGCTGGATGCGGGAGGCGCAGGACCGGTCGTCGTGGAGAACCTTGGGGGAGGCCTATGTCCAGCAGTGGACGTCTTTAGGCTGAAATGATGATGATGACATTGTAACTTTTCGAATGATGGCACCTGTAGGGTAATTACGTAACTCACTATCAGTAGCAATGAGCTTCATTTTGACAATTCAACAACATCCATTGCGTCATTTATGTTGTTAAGCAGACACATCTTTCGAACATATGGAACAATGGATTAGCAATTGGCTTCAAAATTATTCCAATTGACAGTAATAGTGTGTTGCGCAATTATTAAAATATTCATGGACAAAGTTCTTTTAAAGATTCTATCCATAACCTCGTAATCGCTTAAAAATGCTCCGGTCAATCAAAGAATGGATTTATTTTCAGTATATGAGTACTTATTAGTCAAATCTAGTTTTATTTGCAAAATGATACTACTTAACTACTTAAAAATATGACTATAACTACCTATCTATATAGAATAGCATAGAATACTATGAGCATAGAAATAGCATAGAATAGGTTTTATCGCTAAGAGCGATTTTTTACAGACAACCTTTGGATGGAATACTAAGGGGAAGGAGAGAGAATTAATGTAGGCAGTCTACAGTGTACTATCTACATAGATTAGACAATAAATATGTACGTTAAGTGTATCATACTAGTTTAAATACATATATACATCTAATTAATACACAACATACCAGAGCAAATAAAATATATACCTATCTCAAAGAGTTTAATGAACAGCTCTGTTTATTTCCTATTTTCCTTTTACAATACAATAGAATATTCTTTATTTTGTACACCATATAAATAACAGAACATAAATATGAAGGCTTAGAAACAGGCTTAGGCTACAAGGTTTTATTTATGATGAGAACATTTTGTAATACAAAATACGTATATACAAATACGTACATAAATGTTAATAAAAACTTGTACGCTGGCATACAGGCGTAAAGAAATAGATATTATTCTATTTAATCAAGCAAAGAGTACTTTAAAATGGACCCTTTTTATGAAACTATAAACCAGTAGGTTTATAGTTCCATAAAAAGGGGATCACAGACTGATTATAATCACAGTTACAAAGTGTTCTTAACTAGATAATCCATGCCCGCTTCGTTAGGCTTAAAACATTTGCGCTCATGATGAAAGCAGAATACCACGAAATTATTTTTATTTTTCGGGTTGATATAAAGCCTCTGGCACTCACAATTAACTTGACTTTCTATTTGAAAAACAATTCTCAAAATTGGTTCTTTAAATTACCATTTTTTGCGATAAGTCTTACCGGTGGGTGTCATGCCACCATCCGAACGAAAATAAACTCACTCCTGAGCAGAATAAGAGGCAGTAGCAATAGCATTCTCAAAAAATTGAACTCCCAGCCACCGCAGGCGCGGGCTTGCGGGCGGCGAGCGGTGGGCAGCTCGCCGTCTGGTACGGACCAGGCCCGTGTTGACGACGGTGCGTTGTGTTTCACGCACGCCTCAAAGAGTTGTCAGCACATCGTGACGGGGTCCACGAAGACCGATGCCTCCTGGGCCAGGGTTGCGGGTTGGTTAAAAAACGGGTGGGTTTTAGTCAGTAAAAGTCTGACACGTCCTTTCACTCCGCACAGAGTGGGAGAGGTCATTGGATGATTTTTTTAATTTTTTTTTTAATAATTATAAACTAGCTCTTGACCGCAATCCTGCCTGATGGTAAGCAGTGATGCGATCGTTGATGGTAAAGCGCGCTAGTTTATTAAGAGCCTATTCAGTCAGAAAAACTTAGCGAATAGGAAGGAAGACGGCAGTTGAGCGAGGTGATGCAATGTTAAACCCAACAATACGACCAACGATTTTGCGCCAAAGGGAGATTGATCCGAAGACCTTCCACGACCAAACTCCCAACACAACAACATTTGGCGCATCGTACCCGGCACACATCGCAACACAACTGCTCAGACTCGTCCTCCATACGGCTTCACCAGACATCATGCCGGAACACGACAAATCGCTTGGCGGCAAGACTTTGTCTGGTGGGTGGTAACTTCTGCCGGCGGCCGATGTTATGGCCTACCACCGAGAAAAGGCATAACTAACATTTATTTAACCTTATTTCCCAGCCAAAACAAAAAAAAGGACTGTGATGACGGATACCTCCGGCGGCATAATAATTTCTGTGAAAACTTGTTTCGTAGTTTTGGCCTACGCATTTATTTTCGTGTTTAATTTTAAGTTACTAATAAAAAAAACTGTTTACTAACAATTTATGGATCTGAAATAGTTATCCAAAGTAAAATATTATAAAATTATTATTAGATCCGGACATCCCCTACAACTTTACCACTTAATAACCCGAAACACACGTCCAATATTTTTAAGTAAAAAACTACAAAGTTGTGAGCTTATTTTCTTACCTTGTTGTCCCAACAAAAATATGGCCAACGTAGCGCTCGCCCGGCCTCGCCTGCAGTGACGCAGCGAGGTTAGGTCCTGTCTCATGCCTAATAAAAATACAGTGATGTCCATAATATAAATACTAGAAACAAGCACAAATTTATTGTACCTACAACAAGGCTCAAGAAAATAGGTGGCTCTTTTAGATGCCAATGTATACATTTTTACAATAGGCTTCCAGAGGTGGTTCAAGATCTGAGCCTGAATAAATTCAAATCCTTCATTAAACGTAAGTTGTGTCAGAAAGCATTTTATAGTGTTAAAGATTATATTGACGACAAAAAGGCTTGGGCTTGAGCTGCGTCCGATTTCTATGCTTACACTGATTGTTCTTTGATTTTTCCTCTTGTAGTTTAAATTTGCAATTGTTTGTTTTTTTTTTTTACTCAAAGCCAGTACACACTACGTGGCCAGGCATATTGTACGTTACGGAATTGCATCGCTGACAGGGGTATTCGGCACTGGTGCAGCTACACAGGAGCTAAACTTAGCATTCGGGAACACCGTTGGAGCTGCTGAACCTTGGACAGACCTGTCTTTGCATTGTGTTGATTCAATTTCCTAGTATTGTATAATTGCATGGAACACGTGTGAGCACGATCTACTTGCTGTAAAGCATCTATTTGTTGGGTTAGTCGTTTATTGACTTGATAGTGCTATGGCTGTTGAGAGTATGTCATGCTCACTCAAATGTCTCGCTGGTGGTGGCGTGTGTGTTGGGTCATTAGGTTCCCTTCAATATGGTTGAGCTGAATGATGCTGATCCATACGTCTGTTCGTGAACGGACGCCGTCAGAGGGGACTGGTCATCTCTTAGCTGCTACGGCGTATTTTAAATTCTGAATTATTGTTTTTTTTCCATAATGGACGCTCTCAGCGTACAATATATTTCTGCATCGTTCTCACACGATTGATTTCAAAATGAATGATGTAATCAAATATTTGTATCAATAGCTTGATAATTTAAAAGAGTGTCCATGGAGTTTCTTGCCCGTTCTTCTCCATAGGTACCTACTCTTTGGAATGGGCAACTAGCTTCACCTTACTGACTGACCGACCTTCTGACAATTCAAAAGTGCCTGTAACTGGTTTATTTGAAATAAATGTTTTGATTTGATTTGATTTGATTAGTACTATGATCTAACGTCAGCTGAGTTTTACGCTCGGTAACCACACTGCAACAATTTCTAAATGTATTTGGGAATAAAATATAACGTGGTGTAAAAATGATTGGAATCGATTCAGTTGCTTATTTTGAACAAATTATACTCAGGTTTCGAAAAAAAAATAGCTTTGTATATAAGCTATTTCTATGAATGTAAATTTAATGTTTTTTTTTTTTAATTTTTCCATTGTTTTTTTTTTGTGGCCACTATATTCTTCTAAATTCCGTATTGGATTATAATGAGGTTTTTACCATCATTAAGAGAATTTATTTTGGAAGGTTTATGTGTCTAATACATTCAAAATTATTAAACTTCATCACGACCAACCATAGCCCAGCTTCAACCACTGCCAAGCATTGGCTTAGGCATTTCTTTTATTCCAATGTCAAAGCGCCTGTGCCAGGCTTATCATAATAAACTTGCTCAAATTAATATGGCTCAATAAAGTAATCTTGTTACTTCGTCAACTCTTAAGAACATGACTTTTTTGGCGGTCAATCACTAGTTTTAAACTAAATATTTTTATTAGTCCTAAGCCTCGTATGTTCTATCTCGTTTAAAAAAAAAAAAACATTCTGCCGCTAAATCAATACACTTCATTCGAAAAACCGAACGCATGTTCTGAAAAAAATAAACTCTTATTTTCGATACAACTCCCTCGCTGGAGCTCGTAAATCTTCGGACGTAATGGCGCTGCAGCCGCCATAAAGGTCATCTAAACAATTTTCAATGCTTCTCGCATAAAGGCCTGGAGCGTAACAGGTGTGGGCTGGTGCCAGATTCACACCATTCGCTTGTATACAATACTACATTACTGAAGCGAGTCTTTTTATATTTATGATAATGTTCTACCTGTTGTAAAGCTCTTTGAGTTGTCTGTGGTATCAATATGAACCGACCTTATGTTTGAGTTTTGTCTACAAGTACTGTTATGCCTTATCTTCTTCAAGGCTGAAGAAGATAAGGCATACATGTCCACTGCTGGACAAAAGCCTCCCCCAAGGCTTTCCACGCTGACCGGCGTGGCCGCCACTACATAACCTTACTGCCCCATCGGCTATCGGTTCTACGATCAATGTGCCCTGCCCAATGCCACTTAAGTTTAGCGACTCGAAGAGCTATTACTTTGGTTCTTCTGCGGATCTCCTTATTTCTGATTCTCTGAGAAACTCCGAGCATAGCTCTTTCCATTACCCTTTGTGTGACTCTGAGCCTTCGTATGAGGTCCATTGTGAGCCTCATACGAAGGCTCAGAGTTATTATTGATCCCTGTGGAGTCGACAGTTTTTCTTGGATTGACTATTGACGCCAAGTTGCAATGGGGTCCTCACGTTGAGAAGCTGTCGGGTAGACTCAGTTCCGCCGCCTTTGCTGTTAAGAAAACTAGACAGATAACTGATGTGGATACAGCCAGAATTGTTTATTTTAGTTATTTTCATAGTCTTATGACTTATGGGATTCTTCTCTGGGGAACTTGTGCGGACATCAATACCATCTTTGTTTTACAGAAAAGGGCTGTTCGAGCCATTTACAACCTTGGTCCTAGAGATTCTCTTAGAGAAAAATTCAGAGAGGTGGACATTCTAACTGTAGCTTCACAGTATATATTTAAAAATCTTATGTATGTACATAAAAATATATCGGCATTGTTATTAAGCAATATGCGTAATTATAAGGTAAATTATTGTAAACATTCTCATTTTTAATGTCTGGACTTGAAAAAAGACGATGATCCCTGAGTTTGTTTCGGCTATTTCTTCTCAGAGGTAGTCAGTTAGGAAATGCCGGCTTCATCTAGTTAAAAAAATATATAAAAAATATAAATAAACGATTTCATTTCATTTTATTTCATTAGTTATGCCTTATAAATTATTAGTTATGCCTTATAAAACAGACTATTTTCACGACTTGATATGATAACGTAATCAACCTATAATGTTCCTATTCCTAGGACACAGGCCTCCACTCGATAAGAAGAAGTGTGCTTTAATCTACCACGTGGGCCAGTGCGGGTAGTAGATGTCACATGTCATCGAAGTTATTAACTCTAGGACATGCTGATTTCCTCACGATGTTTTCCTTCACCGCTTTTTTTAAGAGCAGAGGTGATGAGATAATTTTACATAAGGTATAGCGCCTGACGGGAATCAAACCTATGACCGACAACATGTAAGTCGCAGCCTTTAGCACAACTGCTGAATGACGCTAATTTATTTTAACAAACAAATAACAGTTAACAAAAGTCGAACACAGAGTTACCTATCTAGGCTTACTTATTCCGTCCTAAACTGCTATCATTATGTTAGTAGAACGTGCAAACGATGTCGTAAGAGGAGATGGCAACATCTTGATACTAAACTAGTTAAGGACAAAACTTCACCAATTGGCCCTCGATATGCTTGTTCAAAGTATGCAAATTAAACTTGTGTCCCTTGACTGTATCTGAACAGACCCCAAACTAGTATCTAGGGTAGATAGTTTTAAGTAGCATGTTGTTCACAAAGTATCTAGTGAAAGTGTAAACAAACTGTAAACTCCTATTTAGGTTAAATACTTACACAAACACTTACTAAAGGGAATTAGTAAAGTATACATCTATATTAAGGTGGTTTAAATTTCATTTCTCGATGCTTTTTCCAACAACATACGCTTGTTTAAATAACATGATTAAATTGTAATATATATTTGCCGATA
Source organism: Sesamia inferens (assembly GCA_037179545.1). Lineage (NCBI taxonomy): Eukaryota > Metazoa > Arthropoda > Insecta > Lepidoptera > Noctuidae > Sesamia > Sesamia inferens. Next base: position 30,666,347 of record CM073922.1, on the reverse strand, counting down.
CGATTTTGAACAGACCACGTCTATATTTAATTCTTAAGTAGGTACATAAAACCATTTATACGCCTACACATGCCAAAATGGTGCTGTAATATATTTTTGTAGCCATTGAAATTATTTTTGAAACGCGTTTAGATCGAATATCATTCTACAAATACATACATAATCATCCTAATATCCACTCCTGGGACACAGATCTCCTGTCAATGAGAGGGAGTGGGCTGTGAACTACCACGCAGGTTAGTTACAAATCAACGGGTCCCAAGAACAAAGTCCTATCTTCAATTTTGTCTTGTTGCACTGCGAAACATTGAAGTTACGCGAATCTATTAAAATGCAAAAAAAAAGGTAAAGGGTATTTGCTTTCACCATAATTTTCCACTAATTTTATTTATTTTTTGCATAAAATCGGAGCCATTATTACACATTTCAGATCCGTCAGATTTTCGTTTCTCTGCGTATATTCCCAATAAATAAATAAAGAAATAATGAACGATCAGTTTTCGTAATACGAAACGTAACAATTATGAGTACGTAATGTTGAAACTGTTTGATCATCTTGTTTACGTATTTCTTCCGTTCCTTCGTCATCTTCTTTTAACGTTTTTATAAATGAAAGTAGCATCCACATCTTCATTCCCTTTGTTACAAATGTAAGATCTTTTTACAGCCTTATATTTTTCGATTATTTATTTTACATACGTATAATTTACACCGGTATCGGGAACAGGGTCCAAGCTACCGGCGGTCAGGACTCCAGAAACCGGAACAGGAACTTCCTGACGATGCGAGCTGTATCCAGCACTACCGCTTTCTGAATCAAGGCCTTGATCCAGCTGCCTAACGAGAGCCTCCTGAGGTGTTGGTCGAGGCTCTTGGCTATTAAGCCATTGGCTGTCAAGACTATCGGTACAATAATTGCTGAATCCACCTCCCACATGTCGACAACCTCCTGAGCCAAGTCAAGATACTTGATATATATAATATAAATATAATCTCTTGTATTTTTCGATTATTATTATGCCTAAAATAAATATTGTATGTATTTCATCTAAATCCTTCGGACAATATTTCACCTAAGCTCGTGAACTTACTTGGCGTTTAGGATTTTACCGTAAGCGTCGTAAGCTGGTCAAGACAGTATTTTTTAACTAGAGACCTGCTCCGGTTTTATACAGGCACTGTGCACAGAATGTGGCGACATATGAAATCGAGATCGTGATTATGCTGTTTATCTATACTTTAGAATTTAGAATCGTTTACCGATACCTAACAATACCTTCACGGATCGGGCAGGGTTTTCTTTACATATTGTATAACGTCACGCGACCATGACCAATAAGAGCGGAGCATAACAAAAACTTAAAATGTATGCTGTAAATTTTGTGGTTAAAATAAACTGTGCAAATAATTAACTCCACGCGAACGAAGTCCCAGGCGGCGGCGAGCACCCACGCCTCGAGGCGGTGATGTTCTCCCTTCTATGGAGAGAGTCCGCCCAAATAGGGGCCCCATAAAGGGCCATACTCCTCAGTATAGACGCCGGCACCGCGTGCTCGGCCCTCCCATGTTCGGCATGAGCCATGAGAGGGCGTCCGCAGCCTTCAGCAGTGTACAAAGTGTAGACCGAAGCGCCACCTGCTGTCCAACATGAGGCCCAGATATTTCATCTGGGCCTCGACCCCGATCCTGACGCCCTCCAGAAAACAACCAGACCTGGAACAACTACCTGTGGGGCATACAAATATTTGTTCCGTACTGAAATCGAACCCGTGACACGCAGTGCAGCAGTCGATGGCTCTGCTACTGCACGAACCGTGACGTCTAATTATGGCTAAGTAATAACAGCCGCGGGTTGAACGATAAGGTTATGTTAGTCCTGTTGCGGTCATGCATGGATGAGCCATCCGTGCCTCGGAAAGCACGGTGAATCGTTGTGTGTTGGTCCCAGCAGTCATTGACATAGTCTTTGACAGTGTTTACAAGTCGTCAGAAGACCAACAGTCTGATAACTAGTCTAAATTACCCAATACCGTCGTACGGGGAGTTTCCACCCATACGTTGTTGACACCACAACGATCCGAACGAAGCGTTTCGCCTTGTCTTTTATACCGCGTACACCGAGGGACTGGAACAATTGCCAGTGGAGATGTTTCCGTCGGACTACAAATTCAGTTTCTTCTAGGCTAGAGTGAATAAGCTATTAATAAATTAACGCGCTTTACCATCAACGATTACATCACTGCTTACTATTAGGTGGGTTAGCGGTCAAGCACAAGTTCATAATTAATAAAAAAATATACGTGGGTTCTGGAGATCAGATTGTCCCTCCACGTAAAATACTGGAATTCAGCAGCTGCCAGTTAAATTAGGAGTCGATATAAAGGGTGTCTCTGATATTGATGCACAAACGAGTACCATGGATCCAGGACATGATTCTGAACCCCCCAGTGGTGGAATTTTTCGTCGGCGTTTTCCTGTTTTAAAAAATATATACGCAATTTTATTCACTTTAGATCGTTCATAATTGCTATATTTTTACAACCCAATAAGATTTTAAAGTAAAAATTAATTAATTCGCTAATAACACAAAAAATCGCAATATGAACAAAACTCGAAAAATTATCCTATCAGCTGATTTATTAGAGTGCTCATCAGGGGTCAGCATCATACCCATAAAAACGCGCGGCGGCATGCTTGCAACGTTCTAAGACCGAGCCGATACATTTTTTTAAACACTGTGATTTCTGTAACCCATCATTAACGACATAAATGCCTATCATAACTTTATTAGTGGCATGCGGTGTAACCTTTTCGCGAAGTTTGCGTTACGATGTCAGATACACACTGTATGTATTTGCTAAAAGGCTATTCAGATGATGCACATAAACCTTTCAAATCCATTATTGTCTACGTGATAATGAAAACGCATCAAAAACTATTGTGCAGTTAAGAATAACAGAACGGTCACACAGATAGATCAGAGACATTGTTTTATACTATTTCTGCTGTATAGACTATCTACAACATTATTTTTGTTTATGCCAAACCCAAAACACGTTTCCAGTATTTATTTTTAAGTAAAGAATCTATGTACTAAATTTCAAAAAGATAGCATGAAAAACCACAAAGTTATGAGCTTGGTATCCTACTTGGCTGTTCCAAAAAACAATGGTCCACGCTCGGACACTAACGGTTAGACTAGTCATTTAAAGCCGCTCAGCGAGCTATGTAGCGGGCTATGTTGGGCGTCTCTCTGAAGGACCGCATCAGAAATGAGGTGATCCGACAGAGGATCAAAGTCACCGACATAGCTGAGAGGGTTAGCAAGCTGAAGTGGCAATGGACTGGTCACATATGCTGCAGGGCCGACAATCGTTGGGGTAAACGAGTCCTCGAGTGGAGACCGCGTCTCGGCAAACGTAGCGTAGGACCAGCGGCGGCCTTAAGCATTGTGAGGCTACAGGCGGCAGGTCTTTGCGAGGCCAACACATACTTTATCCTTCGTTAAAAGTATGTGTTGCGAAAGTAGGTCTGGTTGTTTGATTTAGGTATAGTTCTTGCAATTCACGAACGCGCGTGGCTCTTAGTTGTGTTCAAGTCGTATCTGTATACGTGTAAATGTGTGCGTGAGCGTAGACGCGCTACGGTTAGCATACAAATAATTAATGTTAAAATTATTTTTTCTTTGAAACCAACAATGATAATAAAACAAATATTTTAATAGTAAGTTTTATTTAAATTAATTATTATTCATCGTCAGAAGTGTCACTATCTTCAAACTCTTCAGTGTCGCTATCAGTTGATTCTACATTAATCCTTAACTCGAAGTCCAAATCGAAATATTTTCTATATTCTTCTTCAAGTTTTTCGCCATGCTTGCAAGTTTCACGCCAGGTATGATTGTCGATATCTTTCATACACTCATTTATTAAATTTTGTAAAAGGGTCATTGTCAAATTTTGTGCAGGTAAACGTGTCCCTCAACTTTTTAAAATTTTTGTTATTAATTATGTCAATGTTTCTTAACAATTTATGTATTAAATATAAAATATATCACATTAGCGAACATCCATTATTGGAATAAAAACCTAGTTTCGATCATTTTACCTTTTTTTTAAGTAACATTGTGGTCATTGGTGGTAACAGAATGGTTTTCCTTACAAATTCTACATGTCCCTTGTAGCGTTTCGTTAAAAGAAGATCAAATAACTGCATTTTCTTCCATAGTAACCTTGTTTAAATAAATCACTCTCGTAAACGGAATATTATGAATATTCAATAAAATATGTTTTAAAATCAGTCAGTATTAAAATATAGTTTTTAAATAATTTTCTAAACTTCGTCCCACTCATTATCTGGAACCGTATTGATCACTATGTTACTACCAATTATACGACGCAAAATGGAGATGGGGCTGCTTTCGGCACTGTTTTATCTTCGGCAAGATATCTACATTCGTCGTGGTGGTTCGTTAAGTCATCAGGATGGGTACATCGTTTGGCAGTCGGCTACAAAGTGTTGAAGGTGCTGCGTGTTTTAATTGCACATCTACTTTGTTACCTACCTATTCACATGAGTAGTTGAATGTTTTTTCATTAGTTTACGTTCAGTATGTTATTTAAGTGGCATGTGTGTTGATTGTGAACGAAATATTTTACTTTACGCTTTATTTTATGACTTATGTAAAATGAAATGTAAAATTTACCACTCTGTTACTACACAACTCTGTTACTAGCGTATGGTAACAGAGAAGTTTATAAGGTAACAGAATTACATCATAATCATCATTATCAACCTTTTATCGTCCCACTGCTGGGCACAGGTCTCCTCTCATACTGAGAAGGATTGAGCGTACTCACCACGCTTTCTCAATGTGGGTTGGCGATTTCAGACTCTTGAGAGGCTGGTGTTTTAACCACTAGGCCACCACGACTTCCAGACAGAGTTACATAATCCATTATATTCTTTAACTTGTCTAAAATTTTATGATTCAATGATATTTTATAATATTCGGTTGTCTTGAAACAACCGTTTGCGTTTTCAAAATACCTCTAACGCCTTCTGAGAAGCAGCGACAATACCAGGAACGCCAGAAAATAATCCAGAAAAGGAAGTAGAAAACAAAAGAAAAGATAAAGAAAAGTACCATGCAATTAACAGCACGTGAACATCGGTCAATAAAAAAGAAAAGGCGATCCACGAATGCTTGACGGAGAAGCCAGAGTATCTCATCTCTCAGTATTATCCATATTCAGTTTACAAAAATTACATGGATTTTTTTTTAGGCGAGCCATTGGAAGGGTGCAGTAGACGGGATTAGCGGATTGGATTTTTTTAAAACGAACTACTGATGCCACAAATATCTATTTTGCTTTGAAAGATGTGAGTAAAGTGAGGCTACATCTAATAACAAATGAGGATATTGAACAGAGTTCAACACAGATCCCGGACAATATCGTGCCATTATTAGGTACAATGAAAATTCATGAAGTTTTCACTGAGGAGCCTGGAGTTCTAAAGTATATAAATATGAGTTTTTTGTAAGCGCGGCTTTTGCACTTGCATGCATGCATTGATTATTCGACTACTTTATTCAGTGCAAAATAGTGCTTAGATAATCTTAAGCACTACTTTGCACTGAAAAAAGCAGTGGAACAATCTTTTCCCTCTAATTGCAATGACAATACGCTGTCCGATATAAGTAACCTTTATGAAAAGCGAACAACAGAGTTTTACCAAGTCGTCTATAGCTCAGAATCCGATGATGATGACGCCCCTTTTAAATTTTTGAAAGAAAATCTTTTTGCCACTTATAGAGTAAAGGATCCCTATACATCAAAGGAAAATGAAAATGCCTTAATTGAAAGGGAATATATTCATTCTAATAAAATAAAACAAGGTGTTGGCGTCACAGTTAAATTTTCTAGCTCGAAATAGGATTACGTCTATCTGGGTAAGGCCTTGTCTGTAGAAGTAGAAAGAGATGGTGAGTTTAACAATTTTTTTTTCAGGACAATTTACCATACTGTAATTAAATTAAAATTAGTTCAGAGTGATTTATTCTATGAGCCTTTTTATAATTTACTTGCTATTTTTTCAGAACCTAAAAATGTTCAAAGGGTATACTATCAATTTGATACTCCCTTAGATATATTTGAGAAATAAGTAACTAACTTATCAGCTATTCTTAAAAAATCTAAGAAAGTAAGGTAACTTATTTTTTACTAGCTTTCCGCCCGCGGCTTCGCCCGCGTTAACTTCGGTTATATCGCGCTTTTTAGATTTCTCTCGGGAATATCAAATTTTTTCGGGATAAAAAGTACCCTATATCACACTTCTAACTATACGTCTGCAAAATTTCAAAGCAATCGGTTCAGGAGTTACGGCGTGAAGGTGGTACAAACAAACTCACTTTCCGATGTATAATATTAGTTAGGATATATTTGGTGTACACATACAAATATTCCAGTAATCTCCCTTGGGAACTTGATGCTTTTTTAGGACCAAAAGTAACCTATGTTACTCTCCATCTTTTCAACTAACTGAATGCCAAAAATCAGGTCGATTGATTGCTTAGCTACGACAAACAAACAAACAAACACACTTTCACATTTATAATATTAGTATGGATTGGTATTAAAGTTTATTGGTTAAGTTATTTATATCTAAAGCTCAATTAAGTGCAAATTATTACGTAATGGACAAAAAAAGAACAACTATGTTACTGTGTTACAACTCTGTTACTTTTCTGTCCCAAAGATTAAAGAACAAAATATCATTTTATGGAAAAGATACTTAATATAATATAGCAAATATCACGATACGTTGATTTATTAGACATTTTTACAGTATATGTTTCAATTAGATGTCAATACTATAGATATTTGAAGGACTTTGGTAGAATTTAAGGTACTGTAATATTGAGGAAGTAACAGAGTTGTTTAAGAGTTTAGATTAATGATTGTTAAACTTAATAAAAACTGTTATGGTTCTAATTATACATAAAAGATACAAGAATGTTAAAGAATAATGCCAAAATATTTGCAACTGGCTTATTTAATTTCGTAATAAATGGTAAAACGTAATGGTAACAAAGTTGTTATTTTTTACACCTTGACCCACTAAATCTGAAATAATTCTTAAATTATTGGTTAAGCATCGCGGCCAATGGTAAGAGATGATAATTCAGTTGTTTTAACAGACACGGACATAATAAAAAGTTATTTCCATGCATATATTAATTTTATTTTTTTTACAATTTTAAGTGACATTTATCTGCGCAAAATTTGACAACGACCCAAAATAGTCATATTTTGTCCGATATTTTTAGTTGCAATTTTATTTTTTAAAATTCCCCAGATATTTTCGATACAGTTCAACTCAGGATGATAGGGCGGCAAACGTAATATTTCAAAATTCTTGCTTTTAACTATTTCGTCGATTTTGAATGTTATGAAACGATGTTTATTATTTTTTATTAAATCATAGAATTCGATTTTTTTAATCGATCGTCACATAAAATTATCAGTTAAATCCAATTATCCGTTATCAGTTAGCCATTTTATCATATCGCTCTTCCTTGAACTGGACGTAGGATTTTTACTGCTGCGGGCGTTATGATAGGACGCGTTATCCATCACAATAACTGCCCTTTCTGGCAAATTCGGCATAAGTTTCTCTTCTAGCCACTTCTTATAATTTTCAAAACTCATATTTGAGTGATAATCTCCAGTTGTGGAGGATGCTTTATACACCAATGAGGCATTTGGAATGAATCCATCTTTAGTACCTGCGTGCACTATAATAAACCGGCTCCCAGTACCTAATTTCTTCATAAATGGAGTATCTTTATCCTTTATGCCCCATGTATTTTGTCGAACGTGTGACGTTAAAACATATGTTTCGTCAGTGTAAACAATAGGACGTCCTTCTGCACGGCACTGAGAAATCTTTTTCAAATATTTTAAACGCCATAGTTGTAAATCATGCCTTTCTTGTAATACTCGTCGGTTACTGCTAATCTTTCGCCATTTATAACCAATTTTTATGAGCAATGAACGTAAAGTGCTTAGACACCCGTCAAAGTCTATCTTTTCTCTGAGAACTGACCGAATTTTGTTTAAAGTTGGAATTTCCTTTTGTTTGATGTGATAATTTTGAATTGTACTTCGAATCAAATTAGTGTCAAAATTATCAAAATCAAATTTGCTACTTCTTTTACGACGTTTTTTCATTGGTGATAGAAACTTGGCAGATGTAGAGGGCATCTCTTTTTCTTCTTTCAAAATAGAAGTTACAGTACGTTCACTGACCCCTGTTGCTTCGGCGGTTCGTTTTCTTACGTTAGCCAAAGGACTCAAATCACAATTATTATTATTCGCCTTCATGAAATTATATTCTTCTTGAAGAAAATGAAAAACTCGGGCGATAATTGCACGACCCTACAAATAATAAAGATAATACAATGTTCATAATCGTTGATCCATACCATACAATATTAAATTAACGCTATAAATGCATATTTAAATAACTCACCTCACTACGAATAATTTTTCGCTTTTTATCGGTATTTGACATGCTGACGGTACTTCGTGGCGGATAGCGACGTAAAAACAATAAGCACAAGTGACCTGAGCGGCCGACCGCTCGCTACTGAACGCTCCGTCAGGCACACACACTAACGCATTGTGCATGTACACAACATACCACAAGCAAGAGTCACGCGCGCTCGTAAATTGCAAGAACTATAAGTAAATGTTATGTTTGAAGGGAAATGATAATGTTATAGAGATGAATAAAAAATGAATTTTAAAATATTTTACATTTAAAGAATCACAAAATGAACAAAATATAGAGATGATAAATTTTAAAACTGAAGTTTGCAGCTTTCCTTAAGACTAAAACCTTTAATTAAAGCAAAATAATCTAATGAATCGAACCCGCACACTGATATTTGAGAGGCTGGTGTTTTAACCACTAGGCCACCACGACTACTAGTACACTAGTACTCACTCACACACACTGACAGGAGAGATAAGATGAATTTCACGCTCATTTTTCATTAGACTTTTAAATTATTTATAGTGTCGTTTACTAAATAAAAGCGCATGATTTATGTAGTAAAACGTGCATTCAATGAATAATTCATAAAGAACATTGAAATATCGCAGCATAGTGGCACATCATGGCTTTGCACCAAATCTCCTCGTAGTCGGCTCACGCGACCGTTTTTTCAACTGTCATTGGCAATATCCGCCATTATTGTGAAATATTTTTTTTAAAGAATTTCTATAATTTGTTATACGTCTTATTGGCAAAATTGTGGTATCTAACCACAGGTGCCATTGAAGAGTTGAAGTAGTATTCACTCTAAAGAAAAGCAAAAAGAAAGAACTTGTAAGCCTCAAAAACTCTTTTCAGCAGACGCAACTGTCACAGGTGTGGTACTCTTTGCTAATTCTCAGGACTATTTCAATAGTGGGGAAATCTTCAGTTAATTTATTTTCTATTATGTATTTCAGAACCGAGATAATATCCCCGATCCCCTGGTTCACAAACTAAATTAAATTTTAGTCCAGTGCATCTCCTTCTTTCTATGTCATTAAGAAAAGGACGGAAGATAAAATGTCAGTTTAGACCTGTCAAATTAGTGCGCTTCTGACGTAAACTAGCATATTTTTAGTCGCCATGTTTATAATCGCGTCTAAACTGTCTATGTAGTATCTTAATTTGACAGGATTAAACTAAAATATTATCTTCTATCCTTTTCTTAAGGAAATGGAAAGAAAAAGATGCACATTACATAAAATTAATTTAGGGTGTGAAGAAGAGAGTCGGCGCAATGTCATCGCTTCCTTCAGTTCTTCATATAATTCATGTCCATCAATATCACATGATTCTCCAACTGTCTTAGATATTTGCATGTCGCTGCATTGCTTCAAAAGTTCACTATTATTAATTTCCTTTAATCTTTTTATATTATACATGAAACCAAATATGCTCTCATGTTGTTAAAGTGCCTCAAACCTAGGGCGGCAGCTGGCGCGCACAGTGTCGACAATAACATAATAATAGTTTCTTTTGTAAATCTCTTCCGCATTCAATTCAAGAGCTTCATCTTCCCTTTTATAATCAAAATGCCTTTTTTACGTCGTCTTCTGACTTCTTTGAACTGTCTGTCAATATCATTTTCCTCGGCTATTTCTTTCGTTGTTAGACGGGATGACTGAAAACCATTTTCTGGATTATTTAATTTTCGAGTCAATTTGTGAATGCACCTATCGTACGGAGGACGCAACTATCGTCATCAGTCATCATCGTCAGGTTGCGGGTTACCTCACTAAATCTTTTTGAATGTATAGGCTCTTAATAAACTAGCGCATTTTACCAGCAACAATTGCATCACTGCTTACCATCAGGCGGGATTGTGGCCAAACACTATAGCTTTATAAAAAAAATAATCGGGCTATTAACTTTACTAAATCTATAAAGTTGCCGCTTGTCTTACTCGGATCTAAGTCAGATGTTAACTTCTCTCTATGATCCATGAAAGCCAAATCGTGATATGTTAAAAAAATTACAATTGCGAGCTCTAGCGAGTTCTAAAAATTAAAAGATATGTGTAGTGCAGTAACGATTTTGTAATTCATACATACTGCAAACAAAATAATTACAAGGTGACAAAAGTTGACGAACGAAATGCAACACGGGGATTCTCCGAGCAGCGATAGAAGAGAGGAGCAGAACATTAGGGCCCTAGCATTACAACAACACTAGCAACACTAGCGATTCTCACGAGCGATGTCTCAGCGATACGAGAAGTGTTTCAAGGCGCGTTATTCAAGTACTGCATAATGAAATTTCCAATTATGTTTTGAATAATAATTATAATTAAATTAGACGAGTTTTAATTTAGACTAGAAACAATTTTAACATTTTTTTAAATATTAGCTTGGGTTGTTGCGCGAGGTCCCTCCAAAAGCGAGGCCCTGGGCTATTGCACAATTCGCCAGCCCCTAAGGCGGCCGCTGCGTAAGACGCCCTTGGGCGAGATGGGGCGATGACATCAAAAAGGTAGCTGGTAATGATAATGACGAGTAGTGGCTGATAATGATGAAACACACTGCAACGATATCTAAATGTATGTAGGAAAAAATATAACAAGGTGTAAAACTGATTGAAATCGATTCAGTTGCTTATTCTGAACAAACTATATTCAAGTTTTGCATAAACAAAAAATAACGTTATACCTACATAATATGTCGAACCAATTCAAACCAACCTATACAGTTTCCTGGATAGGCAATGGCGTAGAAAATTTAATTATTCCATTTTGCCGACGTAAATATATTATGGTGTATCTAGAGTAGAGCACTCTTTAATTTGATTCACTTAACCCATTCTTTGTTTGGGTTAGAAATTAGCTGAAACGTTCATTTCAACGGTGTTTTGTTAAAGTTTCATTTAGGAACACAAACTAAATTAAATTTTTCACCAACTAAATTAAATTTGAATTCATTGCATCTTTTTCTTTCTATTTCATTAAGAAAAGGACAGAATATAAAATGTCAGCTTAGACCTGTGAAATTAGTGCACTCCTGACGTAAAGTGGTTTTAATATAATTAACTATAATATAATATTTAACGTATTTTTATTTTTATTTGTTTCAGTGTACCTACTAACACTTGTCTACAAATCTCACACTAAACACAGTGTTATCAAATTATTATTGGATTAGAATTGTTTTTTATTTTATTGTTATTGTCTTTGCCTTCGCACGTTTACTCATATCACGTTAGACATTGGCAGAATTTTCGACATCGCCACCATTGCCACAACCAAAAATAGAATAGAATAGACGTAAACAGCCCCCTAATCGGCGAAAACATTTTTGGCAAATGAATGCGACTAGTTGGGATCGTTTGGACCGAACGGACCAATGGGCGATCCGAACGAACCCAACTAATGCCAACTAGTCGCAATCATTTGACAAAAATGTTTTCGCCGATTAGGGGGCTGGCGTATTTTTAGTCGCCATGTTTATAATCGCATCTGAACTGTCTATGGAGTATCTTAATTTGACAGGATTAAACTAAAATGTTATCCTCTATCTCTTTCTTAACGAAATGAAAAGAAAAAGATGCACTTAACTTAAAATTAGTTTAGTTTCTGAACAACAAAATCGGCGCCAATGTTATAAAATATTAAAACTGTAACAGGTTGTCTGTAAAAGATCGCTCTTAGCGATAAGACATCACATTGTAAAATCATCACATTTATGTTCTGTAATTTATATACGAGTAGTGTATACAATATGTAAAGAAACCCCCGTCCGACCCAAAAGGATAATAAATGTTAGGCATACACATGACCAAATAAAATATTAAATTTTAAGTAATCATCATAGTGACAATACTAATGAATTTTGAAATAATCTTTTTTTTCCGCGAATTAATTCAAACTTCCCCAAAATTTAGTAATTTAAAAAAAGTGACAACACCATTTGTGTCGGAGCGAATAGCGATGCGACCACGTGCCGCCTGCCCTGCCCCTCTTCACCCGCGCATGTTTGCCTAGCGCGTTGTCTACCGCACATGCATTAAGTTACCTCGCTTTTTCGAAGTAACATTTATTTTTTTAAGGGTTTTTTTTTTTTAAGTTTAGCCCGGCTTTCTAGGCATTAGTTGAATCAGTTATCGATACCTAACAATACCTTCACGGATCGGACAGGGTTGTCTTTACATATTGTGTAATAAAAAGTATTCTATTCTACAATCGTAATTGGTATTATAATGTCGTGAATTTACGTAAATACAAAAGCTCGTGTTAAGTTTATAGAAGCTTTGCAAAGTAATTTTAATTGCTTACCAGTTCAATTTACATTTTCAAACTCTAATCAGTTTTATTGTTACATTTTCAACCCATGAACGCATATTTGTTCAAATAACCCTGAAACTTAGAAAGTATTTTATCATTTAGAAGTTACTATGTAGGTAGTATTATTGAATAAAACAATAAATTACCTATGTTATGACCGAGTTTTAGCAATTTTACCATATTATACAATATGTAAAGAAAACCCCGTCCGACCCATAAGGATAATAAAGGTTAGGTAAATACATAACCAAATAAAATATGAAATTTTAGCTAATCATCATAGTAACAGTACTAATGAATTTTGAAATAATCTTTTTTTTTCCCGCGAATTAATCCAACTTCCCCAAAATTTTGTATTTTTTTAGAAAGTGACAACATCATTTTCGACGGTATTTTTACGAGCAATGCGACTGCGTGCCGCGTGCCCTGCCCCCCATCGCCCGCGCATGTATTGCCTACCGCACATGTATTAAGTTGCCTCCTTTTGCAAAATAATATTTTTTTTTTTTTAGTTGTATCAGCTATCGATGCCTAACAATACCTTCACGGATCGGACAGGGTTTTCTTTACATATTGTGTATATTCAACGTTATTTATGTTTATATGAATCCCGAAACACGTGTCCAGTATTTTTAAGTAAAGAATCTACGCACAAAATTTCAAAAAGATATAATAAAAATCCACAAAGTTTTGAGCTTGTTATCTTATTTGCTTGTCCCAACAAAAATATGATCAACATAGCCCTCGCTCGCACGATTCTACAGCGGCGCGGCACGAAGGGCCCTGTCTAGCTATGCACTCGCGCTTATGACTATTATTTACCGTTAGCTGTATTGTGCGGTCGGTAACCACACTGCAACAATTTCTAAATGTATTTGGAAAAAAATATAACATTGTGTAAAAATGATTGGAATTGATTAAGTTGCTAATTCTGAACAAACTATATTCAGGTTTCGTATAATGTGAAAAGAATGTTGTATATACTTCATTATATACCAAAAGCATACATTACATAAAAAAAAATATTCAACATTTAAAATATACACTAAAAATAGATTGACATGACATTTTTTTCTGTTACACAGGAAGCTCTTATAAAACGCCTAGGTTCAAACGCGTACCCTTTCCATCTGGAGTTGACACCACTAGCGCCACCTAGCGTGCAGCTGGTACCAGCCAAGCAGTACCATGGTGCACCTATTGGCACTTCATATGATGTCCGAGCTTATATTGGTAAGTTAAAGGTCATAGATACTTTTGAATGTTACGCACAGAGTATGGAACAAAGTCTTCAATCTACGCTTGCATAACTGGTTACCATCAGGCGGGATTGCAGTCAAGCACTAGTTTATAGTATTAAAATAAATAAATCTTGCTTGATGTAGCTACGCAAACTACTCATTTTGCATCATCATCATCATCATCATCAACAACCTTTTTTTTATCGTCCCACTGCTGGGCACAGGTCTCCTCTCATACAGAGAAGGATTGAGCGTAATCACCACGCTTGCTCAATGCGGGTTGGCGATTTCAGACTTATAAAGTCCAGGTTTCCTTAAGATGTTTTCCTTCACCTTCAGTCAATGGTGTCCAAGATATACTTAGAAAATACATATAATTTTAGAAAAGTTACATTGGTACTTGCCTGACCTGGAATCGAACCCGCACACTCATACTTGAGAGGCTGGTGTTTAAACCACTAGGCCGCCACGACACGACACGACTCATTTTGCATAGTTGTTTGATATATCTGATAAAATCTCCGTGTAAATAGGCACACTAAGCTAGATCGAGAACCCTTTTGCGGTTTGAAATCATTTATTTCCCGAATAAAAAACATAGTTCATTTGCACATTGAGAAATGTATAGAAAATATATAAAAAAGTACTTACAGTCTCCATGATCATAATTATACAGTTGTGGAAAATAACACACGTCGTTTACATTAGGAATTTGCCCCATGCGACTAGCCTCTTACCAAATCACTTCATATCGCAACGTACTAGTTCTTTTTGCATCAAATTATCAACCTTCGTGAGGCAAGCAAAGGACTTTCAGTGTAGTATAAATTACTCTGTAGACAGCGGCATTTTTCCGGTCGATTTTAGTCACCCGGCCGTGCCGTATTGTCGCACGGCAACAGTAGACCTAACTCTTCATTGGAACTAGGTATACTGATGTGCAGCCTAGCAGAATCGCTGTTTTTTAGACAATCGAATTTCGTTGGATCGCTAAAGTTAAATTATTAAATGTTAATTGTCTGAATCTCTGTTTTGCACTAAACCTTATTACAAACAAACTCACACGAGGGCAACACAAAGGCACAATATTATTAACTTTAATATTGTTTTCTGCCAAACGCAGACACTTGAAGCTAAAAGAAAACTCTAAGAAATCTTATAAAATTCTCTTACTGTTTCGTAGTCAATTAATACAATTACGGTTCTGAGCTATTCATAGACTTTGTACACTCTGAAAAACTATTTGATAAGGTATAGCTAGGCCCTTGGGACATTCCTGAACATTATAAGGATTGCTGATAGTGTCTTTATTTGTCTTTTATATCTATAATTGAGTTTCTTTATTCTCTTCAGTTTATTGTTAGAACAGTAAGAACTATGATTTATTTAATGCCAGCTTTTCGCCCGCGTGGAAATCGATTATATCGCGCTTTTTAGATTAACCTCGGGAATATCATTTTTTTTTTCAATAAAAGGTAGCCTATGTTCTTTCTCAGGGTCTAAAGATTGTCTGTGCCAAATTTTATCAAAATCAATCGAGAGGTTTAAGCGGGAAAACGTAACAGACAGATAGAGTTACTTTCACATTTATAATATTAGTATGGATTATTATTATGATGGAAATATCAAGGACAATAATAAATCATAAAGTTAGATCAGCTACCAGACACATACACTTGTGGTATGATTGATGTGGTTCTATTAATATTCCCGCTTTGTTGTTCTACTTCAATTTATAAAGAACTTCTATACAGCTAGAAAAACAATATTTTACATAATTTAAAAAGATACAACAAGTTTTCGAAAGGTATTTAGGGGTTTACTACAGACCATCAAACTGAACAGCTTTCTATTTGACCGTATTGGAAACGGCAAATAAACGTAAAAATTGTCTAATTGCCCTATACAAAATTTCAATTCCTACTCGACCTAAAAGTGACTTATAATTGTTTCTCGATTAAGATGTGTTCCATGGAGAATGTTGTTCGATTTGATGGTGTTTAAACCCTTAAATACAATATGTAACGAAAACCCTGTTCGACCCATAAGGATAATAAAGGTTAGGTAAACACTTGACTAAATATAATATAAAATTTTACGTAATCATCATAGAAACAATACTAATGAATTTTGAAATAATCTTTTTTTCCCATGAATTAATTCCAACTTCCCCTAAACTTGGTAATTTTAAAAAAGTGACGACACCGGTATTATTATGAGCGAATAGCGATGCGACCACGTGCCGCGTGCCCTGTCGCCCACCACCCGCGGCAGGGTTGCTTACCGCACATGTATTAAGTTACCTCTTTTTTGCGAAATAATATTTATTTTTTTAGGGGTTTTTTTTAAGTTTATCCCGGTTTTGTATCTATTAGTAGAAGTAGTACCTTCACGGATCGAACAGGGTTTTCTTTACATATTGTAGAAGCACACCTTTCTAATACATGTAGTACAAATATCTGTGCATAATTAGCGTGCTCCCGCTGCAAGGAAACATGTCTTCTGTATAAAAGGGTCGTAAACTACTACGCAGGTTTTTTTTTTACCTAAATGTCACATGTTTCTGAAATGTTGGTTCTATGACATGCCGATGAAAGAAAACATCATAAAGAAAGTTTTCACGATGTTTTCCTGCACCCTTTGAAAGAAAACATAGTAAAGAAAGTCTTCACGATGTTTTCCTGCACCGTTTTGAGAGTAGTGGTGATAATGAACATAATCTAAACAAAATAAAGCATCAGTCTGAATTTAAACCATCACTCGTAAGTCGTGGTGGCCTAGTGGTTAAAACACCAGCCTCTCAAGTATGAGTACGCGGGTTCGATTCCAGGTCAGGCAAGTACCAATGTAACTTTTCTAAAGTTGTATGTACTTTCTAAGTCTATATTGGATATCAATGACTGAAGGTGAAGGAAAATATCTTGAAGAAACCTGGACTTTAGGTCTGAAATCGCCATCCTGCATTGAGCAAGCGTGGTGATTACGTCTATCCTTCTCTGTATGAGAGGAGACCTGTGCCCAGCATTGGGGCGATAAAAAAGGTTGATGATGATGACTCGTAAATCATGCCCGTTACCACTAGGTCACCACTGCTCAAATATATCTGACATAACTAAAAATATCAATAAATTCTACATTGGGTCAGTGAATAAGAGAACAATAACGGGCTGGCAAGATATGCATAAAAATCCGGTTCACTTTTCGCGGGCAGCGTGTCCACAGCCAAATTGGGATTTTACAGGTTTCGCTTGAGGCTTGAACATTAAATCGGTTAGCCAGAATCATATAATACGAGTATTTGTTTCCACGAAATAGTTTTCAAATATTTTATGAAAATATTTCCTAACATTCTATATAAATTCTGAAACTCTATTCATGGGGTTTCGGGAACTCATTATTTACTTAACTATAACACCGAACTTTCCCATTGTATGTTGAAACCATGTATACATAAACAATTTTCCTCACAGCGGAGCGTCCAGACGAGAAGGTATCCCGGCGGAGCACGGTGCGCATGGGCATCAGAGTGCTACAGGGTCCGGGCAAGTGTGTGCCGCCACCTGTACTGCCGCCACCTTCGCCTCACCACACGCTCAGTGCGCTTGCTCAGTACAATATGCTCAGGTAAGACACCATTTTGGTCATACAGACCAAGTAGATTACTGTTATAGTTCTATTCAGCTCATTCGGCGAAAGCAATCCAGATGGTTTTCTCGGTGGCAGGCCATAACATCGGCCGCCGGCAGAAGTTACCACCCACCAGACAAGGCCTTCTGCCAAGCGATTCGTCGTGTTCCGGCATGATGTCTGGTGAAGCCGTGCGGAGGACGGGTCTGAGCAGTTGTGTTGCGATGTGTGCCGGGTACGATGCGCCAAATGTTGTTGTGTCGGGAGTTTGGTCGTGGAGAGTCTCCAGATCAATTTCCCTCTGGAGCAGCATCGTTGGTCGTGTTGGTCTTGGGTTTAACATTGCATCACCTCGTTCAACTGCCTTCCTATTCCTAAGTTTTTTAAGTCATCATCATCATCATCATTTCAGCCGAAAGACATCCACTGCTGGACATAGGCCTCCCCCAAGGTTCTCCACGACGACCGGTCCTACGCCTCCCGCATCCAGCGGTTTCCCGCGACCTTCACCAGGTCGTCGGTCCACCTTGTCGGGGGCCTACCCACGCTACGTCTTCCGGTGCGTGGTCGCCACTCGAGAACCCGTCGGCCCCATCGGGCATCGGCCCTACGGGCAATGTGTTTTTTAAGTGAATAGGCTTAATAAACTAGTGCGCTTTACCATCAACGATTGCATCATTGCTTACCATCAGGCGGGATTGCAGTCAAGCACTAGTTTATAAATATTAAAAAAAAGACAAATTTCCATACGTTTCGAGAGCTCTCTGGAGAATCGCAAAACTAAATTTGGGTCTAAACGCAATCACATAATCTAGAAATATGGTGGATTATTACCTCTTCTACTCTTGTGGTACTCCTGAACAAGCCATGCTCCTTCGTTTCGGATTCCCTCAAACGATACTAATCATGCCGGGATTAACGTGGCCATCTACTGGACTCATAATAAATTATATATACATAATATCGAAGTCGATATTGACTAATAAACATTATTCTGCCGAAACATATCCATGACTCGACAAAGCACTCCCAAACAACGCCACAATAACTGGTCCTTTACCTACCGTCTCTGCCGAATTTCCGAGACCTTCATCAGAGAGCCTAGACAGGTGGCAATTCCACAACCAATTTCAACAAGACAGGCATAAAGTTTCTGGTAGCACGTGTCAATCCAAAAGATTCGTTGTCCCTGGATATTGGTCAATCTTGTAGTGTATTCACTCTATGATAGCTTAAATAATGTTACCATTAAAATCCTGATGGAAAACTTTTGTAACCCTCTATTGAATTCAGTTATAAAACAGAAATTGGAACTGAGTGATTTGAACGATTAAATCTTAATTGTCCACGTCATATTTTGATTAAGAACACGCGATCCAATCATTGTAAACTTTTGTTTCTAGCAGTGAATACATTTGTCATTAGAGGTCCTTTAGACTTGGTGCAATTAGTTAAAAGTTCGTATCCTTATTAAATTTACTACACAACATCATTCACGGAACAAGCTGACTAACGTGGTGAATTATAGAACTTTCGAATCGTTCAATAAATTTAAAGCTCTGATTTTCTGCCGTTAATATACTATACAGTATGTTAAGAAAACCCTGTCCGACCCGTGAAGGTGTTGTTAGGTATCGATAACTGATTCTACTAATGCATACAAAACCGGACTAAACTTAAAAAAAATCCCCTAAAAATATAAATATTATTTCGCAAAAAGAGGTAACTTAATAAATGTGCGTTATGCATCCTTCCGCGGGCGGCGGGCGGCAGGGCACGCGGCACGTGGTTGCATCGCTATTCGCTCATAATAATACCGGTGTGACAACACACATTTTAAAACTTACCAAATTTCGGGGAAAGTGGAATTAATTCGCGGGAAAAAAGATTATTTCAAAATTCATTTGTATTGGTACTATGATGATTACGTAAAGTTTTATATTATATTTGGTCATGTGTTTACCTAACCTTTATTATCCTTATGAGTCGGACAGGGTTTTCTTAATATACTGTATGTAAAGAAAACCCCGTGCGATTCATAACGATAATATAGGTTAGGTAAACACATGACCAAATACAATGGACATTTTACATAATCATCATAGTATCAATACTAAAGAATTTTGATATAATCTTTCTATACGCGAATTAATTCCAACTTCCCCAAAATTTAGTATTTTTTAAAAAATTGGCAAACCATGTTCGACAGTATTATTATGAGCGATGCGCCCACGTGCAGTGTACCGTGCCCCCTTTGGCCGCGCATGTATTTCCTACAGCACATGTATTAAGTTACCTCAATTTGCGAAATAGTATTTATTTTTTTATGTTTTTCTTTTTTTAAGTTTAGCACTGCTTTGTAGGCATTAATAGAATCAGATCGATACCTTCACGGATCGGAAAGCCTTTATTTACATAATATATGTAGGTTCAAAAACAGTGGCATGACCACTAAAATGGGCCAAACTACAAATAGGCAGCCATCCCAAGTTAATCACTATCTCGTTATAACGTTTTCTAATTTAATCCTTATCGAATATTTTAACCCTTTTAACTTTGTTACCCAAGCCAATTTTGTAACAAACTAAATTTAATTTGACTCTTGTATAGGTTTTCCTATACCAGGCTGTAGGCACTTTAAATTGACGGGTTCAAAACAGTTTACCTGAGCATACATAATTCCCATCATCCTACTTCACTGACTACGGATGCCGTGTTAGTACTGCTTCAGCAAGTTGATCCATGGCTCAATGTAAATGCAATGTTTCGTTTTGTGTAATTTTGTTCTGCTCTTTTTTTAAAAACACTGTGCGGCGTGTAAGTATCGGTTCGGTGATCATAGGGTTGGTTACATGCCGAATTGTAGCTACCGTCATGAATGGTTTTTTTTTTACTGTATCTGCATAAAATCATATATTATGTTATACGTCATACCTCCGTGTCTCGGAAGGCTAATGGCTGTCATTTGTAGATCTCTGATAGTCGTTAAGGGTTGTCAGAAGTCCGAGAGTGAGTTTTGGCGGGAAAGTCAAGCTGAGTGTCACGCTCGTTTTTCATTGGACTTTTAAAATTATTTTTAGTGTTGTTTACTAAATAAAAGTGCGTGATTTATGTAGAAAAAAGTGCATTCGGTAAATAATTCATAAAGAACAGTGAAATATCTCAGCATAGTGGCCACATCATGACTCTGCCTCAAACCTCCCTCGTAAGACAGTTTACGCGGCCGTCTTTTTCGACATGAATAATTCATTAGGTGACATTGGCTAAATGAACAAACCGTTGAAGCCAAAAAAAGAATGAAAGAAAAACTTTTGAAGATTTTTATTTTACTTGAAATTGCCACAAAGTCATAACTAGTGCCCAAGGAACTATATCTAAACTGGAATTTGAACTATCGATCAAAACGCGGTCCAAAGGAGACAGCTTTATAGTAGCCCTCTGTCCTTGTTGTGTAGGGTGACTATTATAACAGAATTCATAAGGAATGTAATTAAATTTTTTTTTTTCACTTATATTACCTGAGTTTTAATGAATATTTAGCTATGGATGCGAACTTTTTAATTTTATTATTCTAAAAATAAATTGATGATGTAGGGACGACAGCAGGTAAATCTACCCGAAACTGTCATATATTCCTAATTAATCTTGAACCTTAATAATTTAGAAATAAAGTTGAAAATCTAATAAGGAAATCTGGTAATTGTAGTAGCGTGATATACTGCTTTACTATTTTACGTTTAAATAAATAAAATATCTACAAGAAAACAGAATTTAATGTCATTGTAAATACCTAATAAAAACCACTTACTTAATATGTACACAACGACTAAGTACACATTTATTATTTATTCCGAAATTTATGGTCACCCTAAATACAAACAAAATAACTTCTATATGATTACCGCAAAAAACTTACTTAAAGAATGATATTCCGCATCCAGGGTATGACTCATTATTGCAGCCAATAATAGCACCCTTTTTCACAATCTTTTTCTAATGGAAATTGTTGATTTCAAACAAAATTACGTAAAATAAATACGGGTAACACTTAGAAAGAGAGAGGGCTACTGGGACGCTTTCTCCCTCGAATTGTTTTCTCTTCAAATAAGGTTTTATATCTGAGAGAAGATAAGAGAATTATACAAGTTCACTTTCCAGTTTAGCTATAATTTCCTTTCTAGTGCCACACCCCAAAAAAAAAAAACTAAGTTAGAAAGTCGTTCCTTGAGTCTAACCACCTATGTTACCAAAAGTTATCGTATTATTCAGTAACTAGGCTGTGGAGATCAGATAGGCAGTCGGTCCATGTAAAATACTGTTGCTGAATCCGCAGCCTAATCGGCGAACACATTTTTGTCAAATGATTGCGACTAGTTGGGATCGTTTGGACCACATTTGATATAATTTTACACTAAAATTATAATTTGATCTTAAGTTGATATGAAAATAATACCAACTAAAGAGGACCAATCTTTAGTTGATATTATTTTACACTAAAATTATATCAACTGTGAGGGTGGTAACGATCTGACGAGGTTCGTTCAAAACAGAGAAGATTTTGGGAAAAAAAAGGTCATAGACCAACAGCAATGGATATCTTACAGAGGATTATTTCTAGGTCGATTATTGGTTAGACTGAGCCAAGTAGTTAGTAAACTAGACAAGATAATCTTTGCTCCCCAAAGAATTAACAGAGAAAATTAAAAACCACTTGCTACATTGTGATGTTAGAACAAAAGAAACGTTTACCAACATTATGCACAGATTTTCGTCAAAATTTCATATTTCATTCCCATTATAGCGTGTCGGTTAACCGCTGACTAAACAGCATTTTGTACTGACATGCTAAAATTAACTAATTTTAACGTTAAAATGATTCTTGACGCATACTGTCAACATGTTTAACCAAAACATGGCCAGCGGCAATGTATGTAACGCAAATAAAATTATACTACCACTGACACGCACATGTCCGGAATAATGTAGGTTTGTTTCCAATGATGTGACACTGTAACCATTTCACCCCTATTCTATAATTAACAGACACGCAACACACTCATTTATTTCTCCCTTTCGTTTTCATGTTATTTTCATTTCGTAATTCTATGTCCTTACTTTCATCGACTCTTTATTTATACTATACCCACCAAAAACAACTAAAATTTAAGCTTGTATTATCATGAGTCTATCTCAATATCGAACTATACACCCAGTGTGGCATTTTATATACATATGAACGCGTTATTGTCAATATAATTACCAAAATCTTTAAGTTTTTAAATAGATATAAAGCATGTTAAAATTCAAAATATTAATTATATATTTGGACACCTCTGGGTAAAATGTAGAGAATCTACTTATCTGCAACTCTATTGCAAGTTGACCTTATGTGGACAAATAACAGGTACATTGTGAATCTGACTCTGAACATACATACAACCATTCCTACATAATACTTGAGTAATATTATATGTTACATTACGTGAAGCATTTTATAGTGTTAAGGATTATATTGAGGACAAAAAGGCTTGGGCTTGAGCTGCATCCAATTTCTATACTTACACTGATTGGTCTTTGATTTTTCCTCTTGTAGTTTTAATTTGTAATTGTTTGTTTTTTTTTTTTACTCAAAGCCAGTACACACTATGTAGCCAGGCATATTATACGTTACGGAATTGCATCGCTGACAGGGGTATTCGGTACTGGTGCAGCTACACAGGAGCTAAACTTAGCATTCGGGAACACTGTTGGAGCTGCTGAACCTTGGACAAAACTGTCTTCGCGTTATGTAGATTCAATTTCTTAGTATTGTATAATTGCATGGCACACGTGTGTGCACAATTTACTTGCTGTAAAGCATCTATTTGTTGGGTTAGTCTTTTTTGTTGTTGTTTTTTTTTTGTGTGTTTTTCCATAATGGACGCTCTTAGCGTACAATATATTTCTGCATCGTTCTCAAACGATTGATTTCAAAATGAATGATGTAATCAAATATTTGTATCAATAGCTTGATAATTTAAAAGAGTGTCCATGGAGTTTCTTGCCCGTTCTTCTCCATAGGTACCTACTCTTTGGAATGGGCGACTAGCTTTACCTTACTGACTGACCGACCTTCTGACAATTCAAAAGTGCTTGTAACTGGTTTATTTGAAATAAATGCTTTGATTTGATTAGATTGTCCAATTTTGTTTTTTAAAGATTAATTGACAAATTACGTGTATATGAACTGGGAAGATATTACAGTGTTTAAAGAGGCTATTTCCATTGTCTTAAAATTGATTTCTAGATTTAGGATTTATTATTATTTTTAGGGAAATTACAAGTCAAGCCACAAAATTATTTATTAGACACGTGATTAAACTACTAATTTTATAACTAAGCAACGGAAAAATGACATACCCTCTAATAAACTTATTCGTCTTTTTTACAATGCCCAATAAATATTCTATAGAAAGCGTCAATTGAAGATCAATAATTTTTGCGACTTGTCCTTCTTATTCATACATTGCCACCAAATTTACTAACTCGGCCACGGATTTTACATCTCGTCACCAT
This sequence comes from Sesamia inferens, assembly GCA_037179545.1. Lineage (NCBI taxonomy): Eukaryota > Metazoa > Arthropoda > Insecta > Lepidoptera > Noctuidae > Sesamia > Sesamia inferens. The sequence goes on along the minus strand of CM073922.1, from coordinate 30,642,047 downwards.
TTTACGTTTTACAGCTACAACGCAATGTCCTCAAAAAATATAATTCAAGCTTCCACAGAAAGCATTATTTATTATAACTTAGCATGTAAAATAATACATCATATTCTTTCATCGTGAAAATAGCCACTGCATTATTTGGCGCGAGTACTCGAGATGACAGCGACCGGTCATTTGCACCAATCAGAGAGCACCATTCGATTCATATGACGACGAGTTGAGTTATTCACGTGTATAAGTATTTCATTTTAGATGGTTAGGTTCAAGTTAGTTTTTGTTATGGCCACCCAGAACAAGTATGAGGGCAGAAAGGTGGTTAGGTTCAAGTTAGTTATTTTTATGACCACCCAGAACGACTGTGAGGGTAGAAAGGTGGTTAGGTTCAAGTTAGTTATTTTTATGACCACCCAGAACGACTGTGAGGGTAGAAAGGTAGTTAGGTTAGTTATTTTTATGACCACCCAGAACGACTGTGAGGGTAGAAAGGTGGTTAGGTTAGTTATTTTTATGACCACCCAGAACGAGTGTGAGGGCGGAAAGGTGGCTAGGTTAGTTTTTATTTATCACCACCCAGAACGACTATGAGGGTAGAAAGGTGGTTAGGTTAGTTTTTTTTATGACCACTAGAACGACTATGAGAGCGGAAAGGTGGTATTTTTCAAAAATAAAGTCTTTTATTTTGTCTCTCTTCAATAGCTTCTGATAGTGTTTAGTGGCCGATATACCGACTATTTGATGACATTTTTAGCAAAATTTTGACGATCAATTACTAAGGGTTGAATTACATTTTAATCGTACTGAGTTAACAAATTAGAAGCTAAATACATACATTTTTTTATGTCATTTATTAGTATTTTAGAAGTTCACTGTTAGAATGCATGCTACAAATTTAAATGCTAAAAATAATCATTATGTCGAGTTGTAATTAGAGTGGTTTACATAGAAGACAAGTTGTGGCTTAGATAGTATTATTTGAATGCTCGTTAATTGTGGCTGACTTAGTAATTTAGAAGGCAACATACATTTTTGGGAGCGAATAATGGTATTAAAAAGAAAACCTGTTTAAATAGCATCTTTATTTTTAAGATTAGAATATATGTCAATGGTTTTCTGCTTACTATGCAGATATCATTTCATTGAACTATATAACCATCACGCTTTTTATAATAAATATAATTGGCTGGAATACTTATACAACTGACACTTAATTATCTTCATTAAAATCGTTCAAAATCAATTAAAAACTTTAAAAAATGTAGGGAAATTAGAGGCTTCTATTTGACAGATTTAGATCGAGATCAGTGAACTGTGAGCCTTTTTGATCTTTGAATACTGGCGAAATCGTGCAATCTAATGTAAAAAAAGAGCCAATATTCATAACAATTGGGTTGTATCCTAAAAAATAATTTAATGTCCATCAGATAGATTTATAAAAAATATTGAACACGTATTTTTTATTTTTTCTCTCATTCGAATACTTAGGAAGATATATTGATTTGAAATGTCGCATGACGTCACGACTTGGTACAAAATATACAACGGCGTGCCGTAATTAGCCCCCACTCCGTAATTTTACTACGCTATATCTCAGTAGTTTTTGGTAATTTCGACAAAATGAAAAATACGGGTCTTAATTTTTTTATTATCTATAAGACGGACTAATTATTTTTTTGATTTTCATACTTTGGATACATCCCTATTGTAAACTCCATTAGTTTTTATATAACACTATATCTTTTATTTTTATATGCCCCGGTCCTATTGGTCGCAGCGTGATGTTGTATAGCCTGAAGCCTTCCTGGATTAATGGGCTATCCAACGCAAATATTTTTTTTCAAATCGGACTAGTAGTTCCTGAGATTAGCGCGTTCAAACAAACAAACAAACTCTTCAGCTTTATATATATTATATGTATAATATTCCTACAAGAAGATTTGTGTTTACATAAATCGGAGCCTATGATACCTGTATTAGAGTAGTGCTTGAGACAAAGGATCCGCCTTCGTCGCAGCTGAAGATGTAAAATATTCAAGTCTTGTTTTCATTTGGTTTATACGAGACGTGCCAGGCAGTCGTCTCAAATAAAAAAAGATTGACTTGAATATTTTACGATGGGGTTTCGAGAGAAATAGGATAAAAATAAATCTTCTTACTCGCCATTTTATAAGAGGTAATATTTATTGCATCTGTCCTCTTTCTACTTCTAATTTCACACTTCTACCACCCATCATGATAAGCTGTGCGTTGTCTATCAATGGATTTAAGATTTTTAGATTTCTTTCCTATTCATTTACGCAAAACGAAAATTTAAGCCAAAACATAGACTATTTTAGTTACTACTAATCGTAACTCCTGTTTAATTGGACATTATGTTTAGCTTTGAATTTTGTTTGAATCTTACAACTTTCACCTTGAGAGTTATAGGAATCTATAAATAAATATATTTTAATCCTACGCACGCTTAGTAGATGATTCGGTCTGTTTTAAAACTTTCCTGTTCTCATTTGCATCGTTTTACATTTGTATCGATTTTCGTAAACCAGCAGTCACCGCAGTGGGAAGGTTGTGCCTTTGATGTTGAAATACTACCTATGTGTGCATATGACAGTGTGATTTGTAGAGCACAGCTGCACCGACCACACGAGTGCTTTGCTAAATCCTCTTCAGTTTAAGTTTGATCACTACTAGTATGTAAGTTATTGCTCCCTCTCGGGAGGAGTTGTGTGCCCTTCTTACTAAAAAAACATACATAGTCTGTAAAAAGCCAATCAAGAAATAATCTGTTACTACAATAATTTATATTACAAAGGATGTATCTGACATCGACGCACAAACGAGTACCATGGATCCAGTACATGATTCTGAACCCCCCAGTGGTGGAATTTATCGTCGGCTTTTCATGATTTGAAAAAAAAATGTAGTTTTTTTCACTTTAGATCGTTCATAATTGCTATACTTTTATAACTCAATAAGATTTTAAAGTAAAAAATAATTAATTCACTAATTACACAAAAAAGCGCAATGAAAACAAAACTCGAAAAACTATTTTATCAGCTGATTTAATAGAGTTCACATCAGGGATCAACGTCATACCTACACTCTTGCACGGCGCCACGCTTGCAACGCTCAAAGGCCGAGCCGATGCTTTTTTTAAACACTTCGAATTCTGTAACCGTTTATTAAAGACATAAATGACTCTCATAATTTTATTAGTGGCATGCGATGTAGCCCTTTCGCGAAGTTTACGTTACGATGTCAGATACACCCTGTATATTGCTACTGGGGAGTTTGTTGCATCACTTCTTCCCAGCGAAAGCACTAGAAATTGGTGAAAGGCGAGCGTTTTTGGAGACTGTCTATTATAATTTTGACATTCGAAATGTGTTGATTCTTAGGCTAAATTGATGAAATGACTTTTGATTTTGAATTTTCGTCTTATTTTTACTTATTTGGAGTCTGGTTTTTCTTCCATATTTCTCTATCATTATGTAAGTAGTCACCTTAATTTTAGCCTTCTTCCATATCTTCTTCTGCAATACGTTACCACAAGAAGCGACAAATCAAGAGATTAACGTCCATTTACCATGTTACTTTGTTATCAGTCATGATTTATGTGCAAAGTTTAATTTAACCGGTACCAAAATATAACTTAAATCACGCTGAACGTGTCAGAGGTTAATCTCTGAAAACAGAACGTTGTTTGCGAGAAATTTCTCATAGCAAGATGAATAATGATGCAGCTTCGACGTCGTGTCAGCATATAACACTATGTATTCTACAGGAAATGTTATTTCCTGAACCCGGTTTGCGGTTAATAGGGTTATTCGGACGAAAACAAGCAGCAATTACTGTGCATTGAAATTAGATTTACTACCTAAGTTCAGAGTCCCTGTCAGCGCTTCTATTTTGTTGTTTAGATTTTCTCTTTATACTCTTATGAAATTTATCTAAGGGATATAATGTTTGTAGCTTTTAAATACAAGATATTTTGGTATTTGGCTAATCATTATAAGTAAAAATTAAGCGAGAAGGCTGCAAATAAACAGCTCGTTCGTTGACTTGGTGTTTCGTTTAATAAATAAATAAAAAATAAAATGATTTTTATTTCGGACCAGAGAATCCATAGAGTGTTAGTAATATCAAAAAAAATATTACTTAGTGTTAGTACCCACCACCCTCCGTATAAATTGTTTTATAATTGGAGAACCGAAACTCTCCGATAAAGTGCTTAGGACGCTGTTGGGACTGTCTCTCACTCTCCGCAGGAGTGGCGCTGTTTTTTTGCGCTTAACCACATAAAACCCGTCGGTACGAACAAGAGTAAACATTTCCGACGCGCTGCAACAGCGAGGAAGCCCCAAGAACATCCTGAAGCCATTGTTATATTGGACGCGAAGGAAAACTTATAGATATTAGACTTGTGTTATAAGGTTATCAATTTGATCTGAAAGATCCTGTTCTTCTTACCAATTAAATTACTTAAACATTTTAAGCCAACATATATTTCAAATATTCAAAACTAACAACATGACCAGATTCAGGTCAGGACTTATGATACTTCTAGCTAGAGGGAAAAAACAGGTAAATGACAGCGACAGTTCTATACTTGTCACTTAACATGACGCTATTGTTTTATGCAGCCACATTATTTCTAGTAATGGGTCAAAAGAATGTTCTCTCGCTGAGATTTTCTCTGACCGAGAAAATTTTGCAATATACCTTTAGATGGAATGTTCTCTGGACACGGAGTATTTTAATAATTTAAAAGTAGTGCCTTACTATGGCTAAATAATGTTTAGTAGTTGTTTAAGCTTACCTTTTAAAGCTTAGTTTGGCTTTACCTTTTAAACACAACAATAGATGATCTTTGACATTAAACTGACACTAGACACACTTTGAACAAGTACTTAAGTTTGTGGTTAGACCCGTAATACTGATTAATGGCAACCTCTTCCTTTCCCTGAAATCAAAAACTTAGTGAATTACAAAATTAAATTCATTTACAAATACATCGTGTTTATTATTTTCTATTTAATCATAATTATACCCTTCTAACAATATTATTTTTATTAAGGCTTGAAAATGAAAGTTTATTTCAATACTGAAATCCTAATTTAACATTATTTTGTTACGAATTTTCTTGAAAATATTCTGAAGATGTTTTCGTTCAGACACTTTATCGAGAATTTATGTACACATTATTTTGATGACAGCATCGTAAACACACAAAACTATTACTTTAAAAATAGATCGACACAATAGAGACATCCAAAAGAATATTTGAGAACCAGTAAAGTTCTCACTAAGAGTATAATCTGTGGAATTTACCTTCACCAGTCACACACTATCATCGACATATATAATAATGGACATGCCTTAGAGATGAGAATTGTGGCACTCCTAAAGAAAGAGAGGAAACGAAGTGTAGTCTATCTTTTTTTGTCTCAAAATCATCAATCGTCTCTGAGGAAAGAGATGAGAGAGTGAAGAGAGTGCTAGACCGAAAGCATAGGCCATCTCTCTCACGCTTTTCAAACCAGAAAATTACTGCAGATACCCGTATGGCATGTCTGTTAGTAGCACACAATAGTAAACTAGAACACGCGGCTCTTGTGGCAGTAAGAACAGATACGAAAGCCCATAATATAAACAATCGATCTTATCAATCTAGAGTTAAATACAGTGACATCAGCGTGATAAATAGATTTTCCCTGACATTTTACAGATAGTGTGAAAATTTAAACTAAAATGGCCAGGCTGAAAACGTAATTACTTTTAGGTCTCTGGGGCTTAGTCAAGTGTCAATTGCTTTTAAAGCGTTTTGTATTTCTACAACGGGGTTGACATAAGCTTTTAAATAGCTTATCTCATAGATTTTTGAATTTTTCACCGTTGTTATCGTAGATATTGACGTCGATTATGCATAGAGTATAAAAGACAACATGTAAGATTAGTCCTGTCAAATCAAGACACTCCATAGACAGTTTAAACGCGATTTAAACATGGCGACTAAACATGTCAATTTACGTCAAACGTGGTTTAATAGAATTAAACTAATAATTATCTTCTGTCCTTTTCTTAATCTATACAAATAAATAAAATTGGAGTGTCTGTTTGTAATATTAAAATAACTGCTTCCTACTACATGCATATGAATGTATATACGGTACACATACTAAAATATATTTTTTTACAATTTTTGTCTGTCTGTCTGTCTGTCTGTCTGTCTGTTTGTTCCGGCTAATCTCTGGAACGCCTGGACCGATTTGGACGGGACTTCCACTGGCAGATAGCTTATGTAATAAGGAGTAACTTAGGCTACTTTTATTTTAGAAAAAATCTTTTATTTTAGAAAAATAAAGCTACTACCTCTATTTGTACATTTCGCAAAGAGTTCTTAAATTTTTCAATAGATGGCGCTGTGCGCTGACGTCACGTTTCTGAATCACGGTGTCAAGATTCTCCGTGAGCGAATGACCCTCCAGATTTGTAATACATACATACATACAAATAAATAAAATTAGAGTGTCTGTTTGTAATATTAAAATAACTGCTTCCTACTACATGCATATGAATGTATATACGGTACACATATACTTACTAAAATATATTTTTTTACAATTTTTGTCTGTCTGTCTGTCTGTCTGTTTGTTCCGGCTAATCTCTGGAGCGCCTGGACCGATTTGGATGGGACTTCCACTGGCAGATAGCTTATGTAATAAGGAGTAACTTAGGCTACTTTTATTTTAGAAAAAAATCTTTTATTTTAGAAAAATAAAGTTATGTTGAAATGTTCAAGTACTGTCCAGTTCCGCGCGCAGCTCACGCGCATGCCACCACTGTGTCGTCGCATCGGACGCCTCCCACCAACGAATCATTATCACAAAGGCTGCCTGTCGCGCGGGCTCAGAACGCGCGAGCGGGCTATTGCTGAAGGTTGTGTCTCGACGACTTCATTTAGAAATTAATGGTTTCCGGTGCTTTTATCATACTTTTGATTGATAAGTAACTTTGATAATTCCACTGATCCGTTCTTCTAATCTCATCTTTTTCAATAAAGCTAATACAAAAAACTGAAAATAAATGATAACTAAAATAAAAAATAAACGAATTAATTTTTTTGTTAAATTCCACGCGGACGAAGTCGCGGGCACAGCTAGTAAAATAATAAAATAGAGAGAGAAAGATGCACTGAAATTAGACTAAGTTTAGTTTGTAAATAAGAGAGTCGGGGTCATTATGTCACTTAAGTATTGCGGTAAATTGCTATAGAAATACTTTTAAGCACCATCTGAATAATTAGAATATTTACACTGGTCTGGTCGTGCCTCGGAAAGCACGTTAAGCCGTTGGTCCCGGTGGCCATACCAACATTTAATGACAGTCGTTACGGGTTGTTGGAGCCCTCAAAAGTTCGATATTGTGTTCGGGTTGTGGAGGTCAGACGGCAGTCGCTTCACAGAACATACCGAAGTTTAGCCAAAATCAGCACTTAGACTGGTAAAGCGGACCCTAGACTCCAAAGTTGAAAAGCTGCGGATGCGACTGGGATTAACGCTGAGATGATGATGATGATGAGTGTTGCGGAAAATTATTTAAAAAAATTATTTGCTTACCTGTTGTGTTCAGTATCTATGTATTCATTTATATATGTATAATTCTGGATATACAGTATGTTACGAAAACCCTGTCCGACCCATAAGGATAATAAAGGTTAGGTAAACACATGACCAAATATAATATAAAATTTTACATAATCAACATAGTACCAATAGAAATGAATTTTGAAATAATCTTTTTTTCCCGCGAATTAATTCCAACTTCCCCGAAATTTGGTAATTTTTAAAAAGTGACAACACCGGTATTATTATGAGCGAATAGCGATGCGACCACGTGCCGCGTACCCTGCCGCCCGCCGCCCCGCCGCCAAGCACGGATGGGTGGATAACGCAGATTTATTAAGTTACCTCTTTTTGCGAAATAATATTTATTTTTTTTAGGAGGATTTTTTTTTTTAATTTAGCCCGGTTTTGTATGCATTAGTAGAATCAGTTATCGATACCTAACAACACCTTCACGGGTCGGACAGGGTTTTCGTAACATACTGTATACAGACTGTATCTGACTTTGTAACGCAAACTTCGCGAAACGGCTACACCGCATGCCACTAATAAAATTATGATAGTCATTTATGTCGTAAATGACCGGTAACAGATATAGCAGTGTTTAAAAAAAGTGTCGGCTCGGCCTTTGAACGTAGCAAGCGTGCCGCCGCGCGTGTTTGCAGGTATGACGTTGATCCCTGATGTGAACTCTATTAAATCAACTGATAGGATAGTTTTTGTAGTATTGTTCACATTGCGCTTTTTTGTGTAATTAACGAACTAGTTAATTTTTACTTTAAAATGTTATTGGGTTATAAAAGTGTAGCAATTACGAACGGCCTACAGTGAAAAAAACTGCATATTATTTTTTTTAATCGAAAAAAGCCGAAGCAAAATTCTACCACTAGGGGGTTCAGAATCATGTACTGGATCCATGGTACTCGTTTGTGCGTCGATGTCAGATACACCCTTTATGTATTTGTATATCTGTTTTAGTATACTTATCATATTAATGATGTTTGCACCAAAACAGTCCCATTTTTGGTTCGGAAGAATCTGTCCATTCTTTGGTTGCCTGGAAGAGATTGCATTAGCGACACGGCCGTCCATATATGTTTTGTTGTGTTGAATGTGGTTTTGATTTTGAAATTTTGATTGATGTTTTGTTATTGGTGTACAATAAAGAATATATAAATAAATAAATGAATTTCCCGTTCATCGTATAATTCTAATGGTGTTAAGTCAAAGAAATAATAAAAAGTTGTGTTGAATGTGGTTTTGATTTTGAAATTTTGATTGATGTTTTGTTATTGGTGTACAATAAAGAATATATAAATAAATTAATGAAATTCCCGTTCATCATATAATTATAACGGTGTTAAGTCAAAGAAATAATAAAAAAAATTACAAAAAAAAAATAGAAACCGACTTCAAAAAAATACTTATAAGCAAATTTCAAACACCGACTTCTAGAGCCATGACAAAAGTAAAATTATTTTTTCTTTGTGTTATGTTTTTTGAAGTCGATTTCTATTATTTTGTAAAAATTTTCATTTCATGCTTTTCAGTGTCTTAGTTGAAATTCTAAAGTTACATTTTTCACCTCATGATAATTAATAGGGGCAGCCATAACCCATGTTAGAATAAGTTGTTATCAATACGAAAATAACCCTATCTAAAAAATTACTCAACCGTTTTTGATGAAACTTATAGGATTCCCTAAGTTGAACAAGACATAGTGCAACAAAAAAGAATTACGAAAATCGGACTTGTGGTTCCGGAAATATGCGCGGACAAACATAAAAACATACATACATACACTTGAAATTTGGCTTACATACATACGGGCCCAATTTATAACCTCCGTTTTTTTTTGAAGTCTATTAAAAACTATGTGTCTCACCTTTACCCAACTACATAATATGTTGGGTTTGCCTTTCAGTCCTGTCCATCTCAACACAGAACGACTGCTTATCTAATCATCACCATATAACTATATGATTCTGTTCACTATAAGAACTCGTTTTCTTTTTCGTTTCGCTCTTAACGGTTGTGGTCACTATAACTGAATTCGAGACGTTGCTGTCGCATGCCGCACGATCTCTTTCCATCTATCCCTGTTGGACGTCAGTCTGGAGCATTCATTAGCAGATCCCCAAAAAGAACACGAGATTAACAAACAAGTATTCACGTATTTTGACACCAAAGCAAATATGACACGCTCCATATACATACTTCCTACCTAAACACTCACTAAATAAATTCACTTCATAAATGGGATTTTACTCACCTTTTATCATTCTTATTATACAAGCTTCCAATTTACGACGGCCATGATCTCTCAAGCACCATAGAAATATCCAGTGGATCCCATAAGGAACACCTTAATACCTCTTTATGATATCAGGGTATTATGTTCCTTAAAGTGTGTATGAAGCTTATTTAAACACTTAGATTGTTATTATACACCCTTACCTACATTTTGTTAAAATGTATACTCGATTACGCAACACTTTCTTGTCTCCTTGAAGCAGTGAATATTAAAGCATTATTACCATAACTAAGACTAAAAGAAAGTCATCATCATCAACCTTTTTTATCGTCCCACTTCTGGGCACAGATCTCCTCTCATACAGAGAAGGATTGAGCGTAATCACCACGCTTGCTCAATGCGGGTTGGCGATGTCAGACTTATAAAGTCCAGGTTTCCTCAGGATGTTTTCCTTCACCTTCAGCCATTGATGTCCAACATATACTTAGAAAGTTATATGAACTTTAGAAAAGTTACATTGGTACTTGCCTGACCTGGAATCGAACCTGCGCACTCAAACTTGAGAGGCTGGTGTTTTAACCACTAGGCCACCACGACTTAAATCAAAGTATTTGGTAACAAATAACCTCTAGATATTCCCGAATATTCTATGCTAGGTAGGAAACAGTTAGTTACATAACAGAATCAGCCTATCATGTCCTACTCCTGAGATACTGGCCGCCTCTTGGTGAAAAAAAAAAATTATGGCCTACTCCATGTAGGCCATAATTTTTTTTCTTAACAATTTTAGGTTTTTTTTTCTTAATAATTTTAAACTAGCACTTGACCGCAATCCCGCCTGATGGTAAGCAGTGATGCGATCGTTGATGGTAAAGCGCGCTAGTTTATTAAGAGCCTATTCACTCAGAAAAACTGAGCGAATAGGAAGGAACACGGCAACAGGTGATGCAATGTTAAACCCAACAACACGACCAACGATGCTGCGCCAAAGGGAGATTGATTTGAAGACCCTCCACGACCAAACTCCCAACACAACAACATTAGGCGCATCGTACCTGGCACACATCGCAACACAACTGCTCAGACCCGTCCTCCGAACGGCTTCACCAGACATTAAGCCGGAACACGACAAATCGCTTGGCGGCAAGCGATTTTGGTGGGTGGTAACTTCTGCCGGCGGCCGGTGTTATGGACTACCACCGAGAAAGACAAGTTATAAGGCAAGTCTAGCAAAGCAGAGGGTATCTTGTTATAAAAAGTTATACCAAGCCCAACAAAAGAGTTACGATGACGAGGAGACGAGGTACGATGCGCCAAATGTTGTTGTGTTGGGAGTTTGGTTGTGGAGGGTCTTCAGATCAATCTCCCTTTGGCGCAGTATCGTTGGTCGTGTTATTGGGACATTGCATCACCTCGCTCAACTGGCGTCTTCCTTCCTATGCGCTCAATCTGAGTGTATAGGTTCTTAATAAACTAGCGCGCTTTACCATCAACGATCGCATCACTGCTTACCATCAGGCGGGATTGCGGTCAAGCGCTAGTTTATAATTATTAAAAAAAAATGCATTTAAAGCACAATTCAAATTCAAGCTTCGTTCGAAGACATTTATTCCGTAAATTACTATTTAAATGATAAGTATGACTAGTCGCTCTGATTAAATCAAGACAATATTTGTGTTCTTTCTCCGGAATTAGCTTACTCACACGTTAAATGAGTTCATATAATTTTCTTTTTTACAATGCTTAAATATTTGAGCTTTCACGCCCTTTTTATACCTGGGGCTTTTATTTAGTTAATATTTTTTTAGTTGTTTAAATTTCCATTTTATGATATTTATTTTCTGTTTTTGTTTTGCTGGTATTTTTGCGTGGCTAGCTGGCATATGGTAAATAATTTCATCGTTGTTGTGTTTCTTGTGTTCATTACTGTACCTACATAGTACTGTATAAAGTCATGTGTTTTTTTTTTTCAATAAATAGACAGCTATGCTGCTGGGGAGTTTGTTCCGCCACTTCTTCTTCCCAGCGTTTTTGGGGATTACCTTATGTACTATTGACGTTCAAAAAGTGCTGATTCTCAGCCTAATGAATGACTTTTGATTTTGACTACTGCCAGAGAAGCATGGAAGAAAATAGATGCAGCATCGCTTAATAATTGGGTCAGGGGTAGAAGAACGATTATTTTGTATTAAATCGAAATGATACAATAAACTCTCAAAATCCTAAATCACACTGCGTTAGTATATATACCTTTAAAGACACACGTCACGGTACGGTAACGTGTGTTTTAAAGGTAAAGGTAACGGTAAAGTTATATATTTTTACATTCCTTATGAAATCCCAATTTCATAACATACTAACTTCATTCCGTATATTGTTTTCTCAAAAGAAGCGTCCAGTCTCTCTATCCGTACAAACTAATAAAGTTTTCGCCCCCACATAAAAGTATTCATCTGGATTCCTTTTCAGAGCTACGACGAGGTTCATTGCCTTTGCGATTGCTCTTTCAGTCCGGTAAGGGATTTGTGTTCTTTACAGCGTCTATTGAAGCCGTTCCTTGTACAAATAAATCGCTTGCATATATAGGGTATTCAATCTTTGTTTCATGAGGTGTGGTAATCTAACCGAAATATTTTGAATGAAATTCTTTTTTTTTGTTGTTTGTGACGTTTATAAATCGATTTGCTTACCACCGTAAGTACAACGCTACATTATTTTGGCACGTAGCCAAAATTTGAACAATCTTTTTCTTCATAATCTGTCAATACAATTTCTGTGATACAATTTAAAAAAAACAACCTTGTAACCGTAATAAAATATCTTCGTGGCACTCTTGCGTAATAAATGTTGTTGAAATATGTAAATGTAAGATATGGAAATTGTAAGTATGTTACACAAACTGAAAATGTTCCATTTCTTTTACTTGAAAATGAGAGTTTAACAAATAATTCATCGGTATAAACACGCTCGTAGGTGTGCTGCTACGTGCGTAATAGCGGTTTGCTACACCTAAAAAGCGGCACGTAGCACTGTAACAATGTTACCGTAGACGCTACGATAATTTACGCCTACGGGTTCCTAGCAAACACGTTAATTTTATTCGTTTTAAAATTTTAGTTTCGGTTTTCTTTACTTTATTTAATTCCAGTCTTTGGCGAAACGTGTAAGATCATAATTCTATTTATAGGATCTTAATATAGCATGGTACGTTAAGGTTAAGCCTGGAGCACAAGCGTAGAGTAGCCAGCCTTTCGGTCTTCTTTAGAATGCATTCTGGCCACAAGCTGGTGTACAAGGGAATTGCATGATTTAATTCCCCCATCTCCGTTCCACCATCGGACGACCCATCGTACAGCGACTTTCCACCCTTACGTTGTTGACACCACTACGATCCGGACGAAGCGTTCCGCTTCTTCTTTTATACCGCGTACATCGAGGGACTGGAACAATTTGCCGGCCGCGGTGTTTCCGTCACACTACAATTTGAGTGTCTTCAAGGCAATAGGCTCTTAGTAAACTAGCGCGCTTTACCATCAACGATCGCATCACTGCTTACCATCTGGCGGGTTTACGGTCAAGCGCTAGTTTATAATTTATAGAAAAAAAAAGGTTTTTGCTTTAAAACGTCTTTTGAACCAAATAAATATATTTTATTCTTTTAATATCTATGGGCTTATAACCCAGTCTATAATCTGGCTCCCGTGTGGTACCGGGCTATATAGTACCAACCCATATCCGTGGGTGTCATAAGACCCGACTAAGGTACCAGCGAAGCGGGCAGTAGCGCTTCAAAAATACAAATTATTTAAAAATGATAAAATAGGAATACTAATAATTAATGGTGTCAAACAATTTAAACATTAATGCATGTTGGCTTGGATGCGCGTGCGACAAACCACAAACCACAGACTATGTTAGGAAATGCTGAATTTCAAATCGGAACCAGATGTATGTCATTTTTGAGGATGATATTCTCGTAGTTTTTATATATCCCGTATTTAATTTTTTATATTTCTGTTTGTGTTTTTTTTAAACTGTACTCTCACCATTTACACTTGGATTTGCTTTTTATATCTTTTTATTATTACGTTTTTTTATTTTTACTGTATTGTCGGCTTAGTGCTGCTTTTAATTGTTTGTTGCCTCGGGTGACGTCTTTACCTCGACGCAGGCTATCGTTGAAAACCAGTGCTAGGCTCTGTTTTTGCATAGAGTCGCTGCATAATGCTGAGCGAGAGCCGTTTTGCGTGGATGTGACGCCTGTTTTCCTCAACTATTTCTTATTTTTTATGTTTTTGTAAACTCTTGCGTCATGTTTATTGCAAATAAACGTTTTTCTTTCATTTCTTTCTTTCTTTCTTCTCCTGTGGAATAACAAATTACTGTGATCACCAACTCAGGCGAGTTGAGGGAATTATGGCAATGCCCCATAATGGAATGAAAGCCTTGGAGGAGGCCTTTGTGTAGCAGCGAACTTCTATAGGCTGAGGACAATATCTATGGGTGATATTAATTATTAAGTGCCAAAAAAAACATACCTAGTGCTTATGAGATACCTAGTATATTTACCATTCAAAAATGTATTGAGGTCTCTCTCAGTGGCCTTAGCGAGTTTTCAATAAAAACTTTAATTTTAAGGTTAACATATACTTTTTCATGTTAACTTTGGCATTCGCAAACGCTTCATCTTGACATCTACCAGGAAATAACCTCAAAACACAATACTTTATTATGAATGTGTTTAAAATAAATAATTTACTACAAAATGATGAAATTAATTAAAATCCAAGTGACTATCGTGAAAAACTTCAAGTTACCATGGTATCTAACTCTTCTATTATTTTATTGTATTGGGAAATATATCGTACATCGAAGCATTGGAACAATTTGCCTGCGGAGGCCTTCCCATCTGATTTCAATTTCTTAATAAACTAGTGCGCTTTAACATCAATGATTGCATCACTGCTTAATATCAGGCAGGATTGCGGTCGAGCACTAGTTTCCAGCATTTACGAAATAAGGAAATGTTTTTATGCACATGATAATCTCTCTCAATATAATCAAATCTCTCTCAATATAATAATAAGCGAAATATCTACGTAGATACTGCATTGATTTTCAATTCAATTATATGAATATCTAATTGCAAATTCATTGAATATCCATTAAACTAGTGGCTGTTATATTAAAAATGTATTGGCAAAGTGTGAATTACTAATATATAAAGAGCTTTTGGTGGATTTAATTGACGTAATCAGCCTAACTGGCCTCCTTTTATATCGGATGGGAAATCGTTAAATTACCTCTCCGGCTCTGGGCGGAGCGGAAGGAGACGTCAGACTTTTACTGACTAAAAGTTGTACTGCGATGTGTGCCGGGTACGATGCGCCTAATGTTGTTGTGTTGGGAGTTTGGTCGTGGAGGGTCTTCAGATCAATCTCCCTTTGGTGCAGCATCGTTGGACGTGTTGTTGGGTTTAACATTGCATCACCTCGCTCAACTGCCGTCTTCCTTCCTATTCGCTCAGTTTTTCTGAGTGAATAGGTTCTTAATAAACTATCGTGCTTTACCATCAACGATCGCATCACTGCTTACCATCAGGCGGGATTGCTGTCAAGCGCTAGTTTATAATTATTTAAAAAAAAATGTTCCTTCACTTGCTTATGCACCAGGGCTACGGCATCTCTTCCAAACAACCCGCAGACCAGTAGCTTCTTTGAGTTTTATTAGAATCAATCAATTACGAAAAGTCCTTTTTTACAATTGGTCTTTGAAAATTAGAAACATGTACCTACTTTCGGCCTCTTGGTTTTGGGCTTTTTGTGGTTCAACTTTGTATTTTAAACTTAGTCCATTAATTACCGCAAGGTTTTATGTGGACCTGAACAACTTTTTTTACTTCCATAAATCGAATTGTTCTTTAAAAAGGAAAAAGGAGGAAAAGAGTAAGTATCTGTTTAAGGATCTTGGCAGGTTCTGACATTCGGAAGTAGGCATTCTGTAGTTGCTGTCTACCTCCAGGGGAAGAAGGCGTGTATGCTATGTATGCATGATGAAGAAAACTATAATTTTCCACGATAGAATATAATGAGGTTACTATTTCTATTATTGGGAAATTTTTCCGCCACTTCTTCCCAGCGGAAGCACTAGGACTTGGGAAGGACCGGCGTTTTAGGCATCTGTTTAATGTAATGTTAACGTTCAAAAACAAAACGACAACAAATCAAAGAACGCTTAAAAATCAAAGGTCATATCTTCAATTCAGGTTGAGAATCAGCACAATTCTCAACCTAAATTGAAGAAATGATTTTTATTTTTTAAGCTGTTTTTCAGTGTCTGAAAGTAATATATAAAAGTAAAATAAAAGGCCAACCTTTAAGCCCAGTCAGACCGCAGTCTGACTGGGGTTAATAGGAACCATGACAGAATATGTATACGTATATTGTCACGAAATAAAATTGTCACGCTTTCATAATTATTCGCCAAATAACTTCAAAAGCACGTAAATATTTCAAAGGTCAGAACCCATTCCGAATTCGGTTAACATTAATGATTCAAAGCCTAACTTTGTCGACAACCCAGTTGTCCAATGAAATTTAAACTGTAAGTAGAGAGTTGATTACCTAATTAACTATCAACGATAAACTTTGTTCGCAGGTTGAGAAATAAAACTAAACTGGAATCGGATATTGAGAACTGCCGACCGAAACCTGAGGAAATCGGTAAGTCTCAGTAATTGAGTTATCCCCAAAATTAATTCCAATCTTTATAATTGTATCAAGTCGCAATCCTGTTGAAGTAAAACTTTGAGGCTTTTAGTAAATTTTCTTTTCCTTGGTAGACTCCCTTGCTCAATAAGGAATAAAATAACAGTTTATTGGAGATTTGTTCGTGACCGATCACATAATTACTAACTAGAACTACCCTTCCGTTGAATGGCTTACTACAAAAATACCAATTTGTATTATAACAATAAAATATTATCTAGTTTTATTGTATTATATCCTGGAGATGTCTCACTGTGATAGCTCGAGGTCATGATTTAGTTTGCTACCTCGATGTCAAGTCCATGTAAATCAAATGCATCATAATAAACTCACATGAACATGCCAAACATCGAGGTAAGATATAGCCCCAGGCAGCTCGCGACGTACCGCCGTCATCATCATCATCATCAACCTGTTTTATCGTCCTACTGCTGGGTACAGGTCTCCTCTCATACAGAGAAGGATTGAGCGTAATCACCACGCTTGCTCAATGCGGGTTGGCGATTTCAGACTTAAAGTCCAGGTTTCCTCAAGATGTTTTCCTTCACCTTCAGTCATTGGTATCCAAGATGTACTTAGAAAGTACATACAACTTTAGAAAAGTTACATTGGTACTTACCTAATCTGGAATCTAACCCGCCCACTCATACTTGAGAGGCTGGTCTTTTAACCACTGTTATTACCGCCGTATCTTTCAGTATATCTCCTGCATTTGAATGTATTTATTTGTTATACGTGGCGGCAGTGAGCTAAACCGCGACCTCGAGGTATCCCAGTAAGGCATTTTCAACTTGTAATTAGTCTTAGATAGATCAAACGTTTATTAATTTCACTTAATTTGTGTAACCGACACCAAAGTTCTCAGTACATTCTCAAAATTATTCCTAACCTACTTTGAAAGTTCTCTATATTCCTTATAACTGTTCTAGTCTAAATTCAGTACTAGCGTGGAAGTTAACAAGCTCAGAGCCAACAACGTAATTACATTAACAACTTGTAGCGCCAGCTCATTTCACCTGTTATGAACTTGAGATTAACTTAAATAACTCATAGGGTTGGCAAACAGAGAGATAAGTGTACGGGCACAGTCACGTTTAAGCAATGCTGTGAACCTGCTGAGTAGGCTTTTAGAGCACTTTCGTAAATTATATGCAGAGTGGTAGAGGCATCAAGCAAAAACTGTAATATAAGCACATGCCTCTAGACCCACTAAAGTAGACATTTTACGAGGAGTTTAAAAAAGCACTTTTTATAGAAAAATGCAATACATATATGTAGTCAAAGTGGAATCATTTTTATAACATTTTAAAATGCTTTACTGAATAAATCGTTACAGAATGGACGGTGATTTGAATGTAATTAACGCTCGCCCTCAAACATCTCAATTTATGTTATAGTCATCATACATACACTGGATTTTTAATTTAACATTGTATATGCATTGTTATTTTTTAAATTAGTTATTCTTAATTAATTCTTGAGAACAAAGACCTTAACATTTTTGGAATATGGTTTTTTTTCTTTATTTTTTGTTGAATGATTATAATTGTATGAGTACATTAAAACTGCAATTTTAAAAGTCTGTACTAACAACAGGGTTAATATGACAATAATTTTCGTAGTTTTATTTATTTTTGGGGTAAAAAATTACCTATATAAAAAATAATGTTAACCAATTCAGTAAACGATTCTGAACAATCTATTTTCAGGAGCCATGTTAATTAATTTAAAAATGGTGTGAATGTATATGTTACAGTTAAAACTAGTTTTTAGATAGAACGCGTTTTTCCTAGTTTGAAAAATGTCTTTGTTAAAACTAGAAGTACCCAATGCTCAAAATTTCATTTCAGTTAAAACTAGTTATTACTAGACAAAACGCGTTTATTCGAAGCTACTTAGTTAAAACTGTTTCTACTCATCGTACCATATTCTGATTCGACAAGTTTCGACAAGTGCGTGGGACTCCCTTTCCGAGCATCATCCGCGTGCTGTGAGCTTGCTCCGTTCATTCCCGCTTTTTTTTCTGAGAAGCACGTATAAATTGATTCAAGCGCAATTGTTAATACAAATTTTTATAATTGAACATCATGAAAAGAGGAGTTTATAAAGATTATTAGCGATTCGCGATCACAAAAAGAAAGAGAAAGTTTATCCAAAGCAAGTGTCTCCACTTGTTATGGATGAGCGTTTGCCAATCGCAGCTGGAGTCACTGAATATGACAGGTGAAACTGAAGTATCTATGACTAATACCACCAAATGATAAAGACGTCGAAGTTGTAACAAATGTGAATCGACAAATAATGGTATTCAGAGAAACAGCACATCAAAACCTATAAAAACAGGCCAAGAGAATAACAATGGCTTCAGATGCAATACATATTCCACAGGAATCAGTGATTGAAGTCGACAGAGCAGAAGCAGATCCACGTAATAAGATTAAATATTTTTAGAAAAAAAATATTTACCCATGTTTCTTAACAATGTTCTTTTTTGGTGGTATTCTGTAGACTTGTTTGATTATTTTGTTTTCTTTTAATTAATGTTGTCAATTCGCTAAAATGTTTCTTTAATTTAAGATTGTTTTTACTAGATCCAAACTTTGGATTACTTTTTATTAAATATTTTTAAAATTATTTGTTGTTTTCAATCCCAAATTAGTTGTAACTAAAGCTCGGAGTGACAACTAGATTTATCTGAAAATCAAATATATCAGTGGTGAATTCTAGTTTTACCCAGGTATTTTTAGTTTTAACAAAGGCATCTAGTAAAAACTAGTTTTAACTAAGATAACGAGTTTTAACGAAAAACGGGTTATAACTGTATACAGCCAGTCGATCTGCAGCTGACTACAGATTGACTGATTGTCCTTAGGCAACAGCGGTTACGTGCACGTTTAGTCTTAAGCTTAAGAACTTATTCCACAGCGACCAAAATTATTATAATTTTAATGGCACTGAAAAAGGAATGGAGGGGAGGCTACAATAGCTAAAATGGAAGGTAGTTAAAAGTTTATATTGTTTCAGAAAACTCAGAGGTTCAACCGCCGCGGGCGACGGTCGAGAAACCGTTTCTATTATCGGATGGAAGGTGAGATAACACAACCAAGGACTTCTTGTTATTTAACCCAAAACATTCGTCTTGTTCCCTGGTAGAAATAAATGGAATTAAATATTGTGCACGTACAGTTGCAGTGGGTTCTATTAATGAAGGTAGGATTAAAAACGTGACTTTGAACAAGGTTAGCTTTTCTATTATGTTTTATTTGCTATTATTGTACACTTTTATCATTTTTAAGTAAATATATGAAGACGTTTTTAATTTCCATCCACGATACTTATTCTTAACCCATTCGTTGCCACCAACGCACCATATGCGTTGAGTGCACTATGTAACGTTTTCTGCCATTACAACAAAATTAAAGAAATTTATTTAAGTATTTGGCCACATTCACGTCTAGAAACAATTTTGAAATATAGAACCACTGTCGGTTTTTGATTTGGGCTGTTATTCTTGTCTCAGTAAAGAAAAAACGGTTGGCGCTGTGAAGGTCCATTTTCATTTAGTGATAACTGAAGTTTTACTGGGTGTTTATAGTACATTTTTGAATTGAGAGATAAAAGTAAGCAATATTCTTGATTTTATCATTTTTGTACACAGTATCATCATATATTTTTTAAATAAAATCACTTGCACGCAAACCGTGCGTTCACTGGCATAGCAGTAAAAATATTTTTGGATAAGTTTATGCATAACCAAATCACGGCAAAATGTATGCACGTATTTTTTAATATTTAGAGTTAAATTTACTAGTATGTAAGTAATTTACTAATTACGTACTAAAAATGGATTATGCATTTTTAGTAGGTAATTAGTAAATTACTTACATACTTAATATTTTGCAACCTGGCCGATATTTGATAAATGTGAAACTGAATCCACAGGATTTTTAATTAACTGTTGAAGAACATGTTGCATAATACAGTCCAAACGTCAACGCAAACGGTGCGTTGAATGGCACTTACGATTTAAATTCTTTTACCACTGCCACCAACACATATGTTGCGTTTACCATTTTTGAATGGGATTATCTTATTTAGGATTTTTTTAATAGGTATTAAAATACACATTTAGTTAAGTATTTGGCTATTGTAATCATTAAAAATATTAAGTGGAACCCAGGCGAAGTTTTTAAAATTTTAATGGCAATGAATGGGTTGAAGTAAATTCCATTACTTTAAATACTGATATTTTGCTAGCTAGCTTTGAAGAATTCTTATCTACAATCAAAGCAATTTAAGAAATCACATGAAAGTCTACATTTTCGCAAACTTGCAAGTTAAAAATGCCTCCTCTTAAATTGTATAATCGTTACTTTCACTTGTGCAATTATGCTAATGGAACCATTTTGTAGACAAAGTTAGTAGTAAAGGGGCTTTCGCTAACTTATTCGCGTCAGCCTCAAAATATGGCATTTGTTAGGATCTAAAATTCACAAGAATATTTCGCCTTTCATGGATTCTGGTGTAATATAAATGCTAAACTGTGAAATCCCTGCGACTATTTTAGTTTTAGAAAAATACATTTACCCAAAGGTTTACCAGCGCGGGGTAACTCACGTAACACACTAATATGCAGTAGCAACCGCTTTAGCTTCGCTTCATTGCGTTATTTACGTTGCTGAGCAGCATCTTTCTAACACAAATGCAGCAATGCGTTAGCAAAATCTTATAAAATCTTTCCAATTGTGATTGCAAATGCAGTATAAAATGCATCATCTAATGGCGGTCGTTACGAGTTGTTGGAGCCCTCAAAAGTCCAACAATTGGTCTAACTGCAAAATGCTTCGATATTGCCTTTAGGTTGTGGAATTTAAGTACTATATTTCAAAAAGTTATCAAAAAACATCATAAAGTTAAGCGCTTGTTATTTTATCTAGTTGTCCTCCCGAAAATATAATGGGGCGTTCTCGATGTGCGCACGCGCCTAGAATTGTTTTGTAAGCCTGTCGCTGGTGACCACACTGGAACACGTTTTGAATATTTTCGGGAAAAAAATTAAAGTGTTTTAAAAATAATTAGAATCGATTCAGTTGCTTATTCTGAACAAACTATATTATATTCAGGTTTCGTATAAACAGAAAATTACGTTGAATATGAATATAGTTTTGATACCTAAGGTTTACTTACCTATCAATATTTAATAAAACTTATATACTACGAGGGTCAAACTGAAAGTTCTTAGAACTGGCCACTTATAAACAATATAATAAAAAAATAATTCTAAAATTTGAAAATAGAACTCTTTGGCAATATTACTGAGTATATATTTCATTCATTTGTCATTAGTTATACGATTTGGCGGCAAATTGAAAATTGTCTGTGTCACGTCAACATGAGTTTAACACGAGAAAATTTTCGTGCAATGATTTTTTATGATTTTCGATGCCATTTAAGTCAACAAAAAACAAAACAGTCAACAAAAGATATAATAAAACTAATAACTGGCTAATGTTATCAGTTTTTGATTTTCTAAGAACTTTCAGTTTAACCCTCGTACCTACACGTGTATCGAAACTATCTAAAAAAGTGAAATCAACCTATTTAAATTAAAGTTTGTTTACCTGAAATCGTATTTACTCTCAACTTGTACCCACTCATAAAACGTTGACTAGACGCCATTGGAAAATAAAGCAGGTACTCTATCCACTTTAAACACGCTTATTTTTACCTCGGCATGAGCTAGTATAGCTGATACTGGCATTGTTTATATTCAAGTGAAAATGCACAAAGGTTGCAAAATTATTATTTGCTTTAATCGTAAAGCAAATAATAATTTCTCATAAGTTTTTTTAGCAGAATCTGTGCCAAAACATTCAGATAGGAATCTAGAAACAAGCACACAAGGTTGTTTTTTTTTTATGTCCTTTGTTCTGAGAAAAAGCTTATTTGCTTGTTAGGTTTTATTAATGCAGTGGTTCCTAAGCTGGGGGTAATTACCCCTGCAGGGGTAGAACGAAGATTCTAGCAATAAACAAAATAATATATTAATTATGAGATACGGGTTGAATGAAACCGAACCAAATATTGTCAAACTTGCGAATGCAAAGCAATATGAACCTTCACATTAGTTAACTCCGAGATTAATATATTACTTTTCTAGTTACCTAAACGTACAATTTCTTACATAATAAACTTATATTAGTGGCGAATATGTGTGGTTTTAATTATTTTAAATTAGCTAGGGGTAAAATCAATTCCCATACTTGTTCACAAGGGTAGTGACATCAAAAAGGTTAGGAACCTATAATAGATCTGAAACTGATAAATAGGCAAACGGGAGTTTTGGCAGGAAAGTCAAGCTGAGTGTCACGCTCGGTTTTCATTGAACTTTTAAAATTATTTAAAGTGTTGTTTACTAAATAAAAGTGCGTGATTTATGTAGTAAAAAGTGCATTTAGTAAATAGTTTATAAAGAACAGTAAAATATCGCAGCATAGTGGCCACATCATGACTTTGCCCCAAACCTCACTGGTAAGACGGGTCACGCTGCAGTCTTTTCTACATGAATAATTCATAATTACTTGACCTTGGCTAAATGCACAAACCGTACGAAGCCAAAAAATAAAGAAAGAAAGAAATAGGCAAACTGGGGTTTTAAAAGCGCTTACAAAGTTGCAAGTTTTTACAGACTTAAGTATTATTGGCAGTGTGCATGTATGAACATGAACGAAGTGGAAGGAGAATTTAAGGACCTTATCGTGTGGCATTATGTATCTTCTGTCTTTCTAATACACCTAACGTTTATGTATTTTGTTTTCTATAGAGTGGAACTAGAAGCCTGGCTGGACAAACCAACGTATTCCCACGGAGAGTCCATCAGAGTTGGTGTGATCGTAGGCAATCACTCGTCGAAGACTGTGCGACGTATTAAGGTAAGAGAACATAGAAACCCAAGATTTATGAGGAAACAGATCGAATTACTTATACTTTTAATAAAGTAGTGTTACCTATTTTATACGCGTTTTCACTAAAGCTAGGTAGCGTGACTTGAAAGGCGTTTTTTATAGCCGTAAGTCCTAGGTCACTCGGGGTGTTTATAGATCTCTCCGAGGTTGTAACCCTGGTCGGGATTTTTCTGTGAAATGTAATAAAATATGAAAAGCTACAGGATCAAGGGAAAATAGGAATCTATGATATGCCATTTGATTCAATACACAATCACATTGCACTTCTGTAGTCTTTAGTTTTATGGTTTTATGACCGAGCGCCCATACTGGGCGTCCCTGTCCCTGCAGGGGTTTTGTTTACTTTCTCAAGATTTAATAAAGTTCGAACATGAGTTTTAATAAGTTTTCTGGTACGCATTAAGATGGCCGGTTTGTCTTCGCGACACATGATTTTCATTGACGGTAGCTAGATGCACTCGACGCTTGGTAGGTCGGTGTTAGGAACTAGAATTTAAGAAAAGGGGTAGGACGCAGAAAGGTGCAAGCTCAAAATACTAGTAGATGTAGTAATATAAAATATTAAAAATACTAGTACTACTCCTGCGCCTCCCGCATCCAGCGGTTTCCCGCAACCTTCACCAGGTCGTCGGTCCACCTTGTCGGGGGCCTACCCACGCTACTTCTTCGTGCGTGGTCACCACTCGAGAACCCGTCGGCCCCATCGGGCATCGGTCCTACGGGCAATGTGTCCAGCCCATTGCCACTTCAGTGTTGCAATTCTTCGGGCTATGTCGGTTACTCTCGTTCTTCTGCGGATCTCCTCGTTCCTGATTCGATCGCGCAGTGAAACCCCAAGCATAGCCCTCTCCATTACCCTTTGAATAATTTATAAATTTTTCTAATTTCGGTGTTGAGCCGTAATAAACCCAACAGAGATTTTTATTGAAGCATTTGTTTTGGTGTCGCCTAGTGTTACTGAAAATGAACATCAATATATCAAATGTCATATCAAAATTTCGTAGATAGATGTGAAACATATGACTTTGAATTAATATCCTTTACAAACCTAACGAAGCGTAACTAATCATGCTTCAACATGAAAGTAGGGTGCGGTTTCCAAATTGGGTACAGTCGACCGTACCCAAGTAATTGGTATAACTTTGGCTTTGAGGTAACCTAGCGTAGTACTGAATTTTAATCTTATATGTACTATACTACCCTGTGTCTATGCCTAGCCTGTCTATAAGTGTACAAAGGGCAACTTTTTTATGAGTTTTCTCACTTGCAATATTCATAAAATTTTCTTATGTTTTCTTTCCTCACACACCATACACACACAAAGTTAATCGTGATAAAAAAAATACGAGTGTTCTTATGACCACACGACTGAAGTGAAACTTCTTTCGCTCCATCTGTATGTATATATATATTTTGCATAGATCTTCTATTTTTATTGAAAAAAAAAAAAAACTCGTTATAGACCTTGTAGTACCAAGCTCGCGCCACGGGCGCCTCTATGCTTATACCCCCCACTTAACTTCCGTTCGCCTTGTTTCGTAACGCTTACGTCACGCGTTCGCCAGCTTACTCCCCAAGTCAAGCGTGCGTAAAGAAGTTTCACTTCAAAAACTCGCTGTAGACCTTGTAGTACCAAGCTCGCGCCACGGGCGCCTCTGTGCTTATATCCCCCACTTAACTTCCGTTCGCCTTGCCCGATCACTTTTCGTAACGCTTACGTCACGCGTCCGCCAGCTTACTCCCCAAGTCAAGCGTGCACTAAGAAGTTTCACTTCAAAAAAAAAGTTGTAACACTGAGAATGCATAATCGTTACACTTCGTAAACTTTTCGTGAACTACGCTCATCAAAAAATATCAGCGAAAGTTTTGAACGTAATTTTACGTTTAGTATACATACAGGTAGCATGTCTTGAAGGCTCAGTTTCCCGGTTAGTTATATAAGATCGTTAGGTATACGAGCCTATTAAAGGAGCTGCAGAACTCTGTTAAATTTAATTATGGAAAGCATTAACCTGATTATCCTTTGTTGCCGGTACCTAACATGTGTGTATTTCTAAGAGAATATTTATATTTTCCTTAAGGTCATCTGAAGGTAAAATATGAATGTTTTTTTCCCTTTTAAATTTATTTTTTTTTGCACAAAAAATTTTAGGAAATTACTTTTAAATGGGAATGAAATGGCCAATTTTACTGTAAAACACTTAATTTGAGGTCTTCCTATAAATTTGAAGATCGTTATTGCCGCTTGATATTCTGTTGTAGGCCTCTGATTTTCTTGCAAAAATCTCTACTGCTCTAAAAACGGTGAAAAAACTATCGTAAGGAAACCGACATGATGACAAAAATACTAGACACGGATTTTTTCTTTTTCATATAAACAAAAAATGAAGACGACATAGTGCGTTGAAAACTCATGTTACGTCACTGGACGCTACACTTTTTAGCGAACAGTGACGTCACCAGCCACCACTCGTGATCTTTGATGCCTTTTATATTTGTCAATTTTCATTGAATTGATGAAACAAAATATACGTATCCAATATTTTTCTATAACCTGAATGACGGACTAATTAGTTTTTTTTAGTCAAATACCCTATTCTCATTATTTAAAACTCATCTCGGCGACAACCAATGTCAAAAACTTGTCAAAATCCAGGGAACTTCAAGAATTTTTTGATAGATTAAGACAAGTCAAACCTTAAATCTTTCTTAACATTACAAGAATTCTCCCACAGTAGGCACAGTCCAGTAATCATCATCAGCCTTCTTATCGTCCCACTGCTGGGCAAAGGTCTCCTCTCATAGAGAGAAGGATTGAGCGTAATCACCACGCTTGCTCAATGCGGGTTGGCGATATCAGACTTAAAGTTCAGATTTCCTCAAGATGTTTTCCTTCAACTTGTAATCAGTCATTGGTGCCCACGATATATTTAGAAAGTACATATAATTTATACTTGAGAGGCTGGTGTTAATCACTAGGCCACCACGACTGTTTGCCATTGCATAAATGGTTGGTTATGGACGGTTTATCATTAGAATTTACATTTAAGATACTTTTAAGCCCGATATTCCCATTCCATCAAAACTTATGTGGATGGAGGACCCGCGGAGTACAGCTGGTACATTGGTAAATATACTCACGCCTTCTTAGGGGTAGAGATAAACCACTATCTATTGTAGTTAATAATAGTACCTTCCCAAAACATCATGCATCTAAATATCATATCAAAAACATACTACAATAGATCAATAACGAATTAATCTATTATTTGCTTACCCCAATCAAAATGTATATAAGCTTATCAAAGCTTAGTAAATCGGTCGTGATCTAATGATGCGCACATAATATTAATGACAATCGTAATCTTCTCCCGACACCTCTCAATCCTATTATAAACTTGATGAAGGTCATAATTTACTTAGCCTGCCTAATAGATGTTATGTCCTTTAAACGTTTGTTTATTAATCCTTGGTAGTTATCCAACACAGATTTAGGTAAATAAAATAACAATAATGCCTGTTCAAACATTATACTCTATAGGTACATGTTTTCCTTCTATTATGAGACGAGCTTTACCTTCCACCTGTATCCGTAACCCCAATTAACGTATCAAAACGTATTGAAAATAAAATGAAAGCGGAATAATATTAAAATGATGTAGAAAGAAAGATAAAAACTTTTATTTGCAGTAAACATGACGCAAGAGTTTACAAAAACACAAAAAATAAGAAATAGTTGAGGGAAATATGCGTCACATCCACGCAAAACGGCTGTCGCTCAGCATTATGCTGCGACTTTATGCAAACACAGAGCCCAGCGCTGCTTTTAGCCACAGCCGGCCGACGTAAAGACGCCACCTGATGGAGCAAACAATTAAAAGTAGCACCGAACCGGTTATTACAGTAACAATAAACACATATAAAAAGTAAATCTAATTGTAAATGGTGAGAGTACAGTTACAACAAAGACAAACAGGAAAATTGAAAATAAAATACAGGATATTACCATACAACGTGTAACATAAAGGGTATATACTTACCAAGGGCTTGGTATCTTTACATGATATCAATCGATATTGGAACGGTTTTTTAATCCTATCTCTTTATGTTAGGAAATTACGAGAAAAAGCACCACTTGTGATAGGCTACTACCATACTAGGCGCACAGAATTTTTGAAGACATTTATCGTGATTTTGCCAAGTAATGTGACGTGTAACGAGTAGTTATTAACGTATGTAGTGTGGTGCATATTTGTTATGATTTGAATTTAAGAAACACACGGAACCGAAAATTTCGTATAAATTTTTTGAGTATTTTATTTTGAGTTGAAAACTTTCCGATATCATTTGATATCATGTAAAGATGCCATGCCCCTTGGTATGTATATATCCTTTATGTTACACGTTGTATAAAAACTACGAGAATATCATCCTCAAAAATGACATAAGTCTGGTTCCGGTTTGACAGTATTTTATAACATGTAAACATTAAAGCTAGAAAGATTACAGGAAAATTAAGGTGCTTCACATGTCACGAGTCAAGAAACGGAGCGGCATAAAGAAATCACATTTTATCGCGTCTTAGCGCAGACGCGACCCCATGACGTGGGACAAATTACTCGTTATTCGCGCGTCACCACGTGGCAGTTAACTTTGATAAAATACATAGGTGGGAGATGACGTACGACACTATGTAACTTGTAGGAAACCCCACCTTGGCAGGATGATTTAGCAGCCTTACATATGTGTTTGAACAGTTCGCACATCACATCTTGTGGGAGTGTATTCTTTAGCAGAATGAACGCAATATTATGTTGGATAGTGTATAAGTTACATCCGGAGACGTTTATTATACGGACCTTATAGAAACTAGAACCAATTTCCGTGCGTTCAGGCGCTTTTGCCATACCTATTATTGGAATCAATTGTAACAGCGCATACCTACTTAGGACCCATTAACTTAATCAAATTTTATTCCGTGGTGCTTGGCAATCTAGGCTTCTCTCAGTTGCAATAATGTCCCTTTGTGCCGATTGCCCTAGTTCTGTTCTGTCTTCTCTTCTCTCTGTTATGGAGGGAAGTGGAAAAAATATCTGTTTTCTTACTCCTCCGCTATTCTTTTCTGATTAATTTCGTTGTGGGACCCAAGACAGTTGAATCGTTTCTCCGGGACTCGTCGAGCTTCATTGCTCGATGTTTTTCTGGCGCTCTCCACTGTTGATTCTGGCTTTCAGGAGTTGCAGTGGCTGGGAAAAAGTATATAAGGCAATAAAAAAAAAGCCTTACATATGTACCTACTCTTATCTTTTATCTCCATACGCACCTGAAAAGTGTTGATTAATTATTCAAGGTACCAAATGTACCATACTAAAGAACCTGCTTGTCTAGTTGATGTACTAATAATATTCTTTTTTAATTAACTGCGCTTGATTTTATTCATCAGATGCAATAGTCTCATCAGATCACGTCAATTAAAGACTATTTATTATAGTCTGTTAATATGTGGTTGAATGCTTATTTAAGCAATTTTTCATGAAACTCATAACAAGTTTGCTTAGTTAAATATTGTAATCAACCTTTGTATATTAAATATGACCGTATTAGTAATGTTTGTCGCGCCAAACCGAGCCACCCTTAATGTGAAGCGACGTTTAATTATGGCGTTATTTCATACTTAATGTGCAATTTCCATTCAGGCTCCGACAGGATAATTTCATCAATTTTCATAAACGCTCTTACTATGGAGAGCTTAATAACTGTGGCTTCGCAAGTAAAAATATGCCCTTTTTTCTTAGGTTTTGGTGGTTCAACACGTGGACGTATGCATGTTCTCCAATGGGAAGTTCAAGAATGTGGTTGCTCTGGTGAAGGGCAATGATGTCGTCCTGCCGAGCCAGACACATACTGCCACGTACATGCTTACGCCGCATAGAGGTAATTGTTTTTTTTTTTTTCAAATTAGTTCTAAGCGTTACTACCAGTGATGTTTCCCCAAACAACCTATATGTAAAATACTAGTCTTTGCGGAAACCAGCCTGTGTATTACCTATTTCCTATACAATATGTAAAGAAAACCTTGTCCAATCCGTGAAGGTATTGCTAGGTATCGATAACTGATTCTTCTACTCGTAATGCTTACAAAGCCGGGCTAACTAGAAAAAAATACCTCTTAAAAAATTAATATTTACCTATATTATATTATTTCACAGAAAGAGGTAACTTACATGGCAATACATGCGCGGGCAACGGGGGCAGGGCACATGGTCGCATCGCTCATAATAATACCGTCGAAAATGATGTTGTCACTTTTTAAAAATTTGCCGTATTTTGGGGAAATTGGAATTAATTCGCGGAAAAAAAAAGATTATTTCAAAATTCATTAGTATTGTTACTATGATGATTATGTAGAATTTCATATTTTATTTGGTCAAATGTGTTTACCTAACCTTTATTATCCTTATGGGTCGGACAGGGTTTCCTTTACATATCGTATAAATGAGAATATTTTATCGCTATCAATGTTTTAATCAGTGTCCATAGATATGCTGCTTCCCTTCTTCAATATATCAATTTGTTCGCAGGTATAACCAAAAATTGGATAGCACTCGAAGATTCTTACTCAAAAACTGGCGCCAGTCTCGCTTCGACTGTTCTTAGCAACAACACGCCAGAAGACAGAAATGTGTTTGCGATTTACGTATCCTATTACGTGAAGGTAAAGCTTACATTTAGCGCGATGGGAGGAGACCTGTCGCTAAAACTACCCTTCACACTCACACATTCATGCATCAACGAGGCGCCTACAGATAGCGTGACTGAAGAAGCTACCCATAAAATGATTCTAGAAGGAAAAGAAAATAGCGAAGATGAAGACAGCAAAGCTGAAATAGAAAGGGACAAGCAAAATAACAACGGAGAAGGAGAAACAGGAGATGACGCCGAAGTCAAATCTCCAGAAGACCACCGATGCGTTGCTGACGTACTAGTCAATATCGAAAACAAATTGGATAGACCAAAGAAATTCGAAGGGCAAACAGAAGTGCGAACTGTGAAACCGAGTGATGAAGAGCTGGATCTTATCGTCAAATACCCAGGGTCGGACACGTGATCCGACGAGGAACTAGACAATACAGGCCAGGGTGACAAGACTGAGAAACAAGTGAAGAAACCAGCAATTGTCAAATGCAAGGCAGAGGTCCAAATTAATAAGAGTGGTTTTACAGAAAATCTCAAAAGAGCCGTGTGTTGTATAGACAGAAGACGACAGTCATAGCTTAGGGCATACATGTTCATAAATATTCTTATAAAAGTACGAAATAAAAATATAAGGCGATGTTGACACTTATTTCCCAGTATTTGCAATTCGCGAGGGCAAATGTATTTGTCTAGTAAATAAACCGTTCGAGAAATACTTCAATTTGGTATACAAATACGCTCAAAGGACACATGTAACGGAAAATTACATATAACACTTTCTTATGTTTTTTCCAATGCATTTGCGTCCGTGAATTCCTAATATTAAATTGATTTCTACTATTTAGGGTTACTTTAGGTTATAGTTCGAAGGCGTGAGAAGACTAAACAAGAACGACGTCAATCGAAAATCGTCTGAAGGAAACGAATTGCATCTAGTCATTGTTTAAAAGGTAATTAATTTGGAAATGTATTTTACTGTAAGATTTTGATAGACGTAAGACTAGTCGGTTCGCCGACAAATGAAGCCTGAATGGATATTACGCTTACTAAATTGTAGTCAGTGTTAGTAGTGGTAGAATTAAGTGTAGCGATATCGATTTCTGAAGTTTTTCAGTGTTATCAAAAACTATTTACAGCGCAACACATCCTAATCTTCATACCTATGTCTACAAATACATTATTATATGCATCTCTTCGGATTTTACTACCAAAAAATTGTATGGTACTCGATTTCGACTCGATTTTAATAATAATCGTTTAGAAATTAATTTATTTAGGTTAAAGTACTACTAAAATAATAACAGTATCATTTCATTTTGAAAAGTCTGAAATATTTTCTTCAAATTATTTCCTAGGTTTGTGCTTATTACAAGCTGTAGGAAAGTGACAGATATTCTTTAACATCAAGCCCAAAGTTTCAGAAGTGTTTTGTAATATTACCTATTGCTTTTTTCCACGAGTTCATTCGTGTAGAAGTCAAGTATAAGACACAAGAATATACCAAAATAGTAACCACATAGCACTGTAGGTGTGTATTTCGTTCTACTTTTTTTCACTTTGTTAGGCTCTGAAGATTTGTATAAATATAACCTTTTAAATTTTAAAAAAGGAAGGGTTTTTAATTCGGCTGTTTTTTTTTAAAGAACTAGCTTATATTACTAGCAACAGACCTGTTTCTAAGGCTAGGGAAATGCCTCTAAACGCCACGATAAACGAAAACTAAGTACGGGAGAAAAAAAATTAACACGAACAAAGCCACGGACAGAGGCTAGAATAAGTATAAATTATAGAATCTTTGTTGAATTCATTGAACCAATTCTTAATTGATTCTCATTCGCTAGACTTATCTAGTGAATGAGAATCTAATTTGTATCTTGATATAAATTAGCTTTTCATCACTGCACTTGGTTGTAGGACGCAGATGTTTTGAATTCTGATTACTTATAATGTTTGATAAAGTTGATAAAGATAATTTTGAAACTGTGAGACAGTTACTTTTGCCTTTATATTTTACCATTTATCGTAATAATTGCTACTTACACAAAATGGCGTTATAGTATCTTTTTGTTTTCCTTTGTTAGGAGATTTTCTGAGTATAGTATATTGTTAATACAAACGTTTATATAATTTTTATTCAAAAATATCAAAGAACATGCTATCTAACTAGTAGACAAATAAAATACAAATATATTTTTTCTGTGTGTTTTACAGAGACATTTTTGCTGTTACAAGTACAGGCGTCGCAAAAATCTATTTTCTTTTATACAAAAAATCTATGACAAACCTTTGATCCTTTTGATTTTCTTTCAACGCTTTATTTGTAAGTGGAGCGGTTACAAAGACGGGTAACGTTATAACTTGTAGAAACATTCATAAAATACATGTAAAAGATAAAAGAAAATGTACTTTATCATGCCGTAGATAAAAAAAAACTTTTGGCATTAATATAAACTTTACATTGTAAATTATCAAAAACATACAAACTTTTAAATGAGCTACGCGTAAAGTTCACCTTCATATATAAACTACGAGCTGATATATGTAGAAGAAAGCTGCTAAAGAATTTTGTTAATCTTCGTCATATCCAGGGCAAAGTTAAGACAGGGAATTATACTATATGTGAAACCCTTGCCAATAATCTCCCTACAGTGGTTTAGTTACATACATATAATACCAAAAGCATAAAATCGCTACGAAACGAATTATTATAGCCAAAACTAATTAACAGACTAAGTTAATGAAAATCAAGATAATAAGTAATTTGAAACATCTGAGTCTAAATTTTAATAATAGCACCATTGAAATAGAATTATAAGAAGAGTTTAAATGAAAGTAGTACTAAGCAATGAATATATTACTTAGTTCATTTAATTTTTAGTAAAAATCAGAATATCCTTAGACTGAAAGCGCAGTTTGAGTGTCAACAAGTTTTTTTATTCATAGGTACCTATAGACGCTCTGGTAATAGCATGTCCATATCTCTAAGGGCTATATTTCGCCGGGACGCCGGTGGTGTCCGTAAGCTACAAAACTAGGCACCATACAGACACCAGAGTCGCCACACCACATTGAGACAGTATCAAAATGGACCTTGAAGAGACAGCAGTACTGCTGTATGTTCGTAGGAAAAGAGAGTTTAAGAGAAAAAGAAACAGTGCTGGTGGAAGGTTCATCCTTATTTAGCCGATCGTTGTAAGAAATGAATATAGGTGGGGGCGTCACTGGCGGCCGGACTGTCGGCCGAGTGAGTGAACCACCATACAGCGCTATAGTAATTAGTGGTGGAGCGACCAGCGTGGCGACGCAACCAGTAACATTCTGTGCACGCGTCCGAGTTGGTCGCGCCAACAAACTGGATGCGGAACCAAACGGACACCATGTGTGTAATTCTCTATAGAGCTGTATACATTTTGTTGGTTGCGGCAACTGGTTGCGCCGCCATGGTGTCCCGGTGAAATATAGCCCTAAGAATGACTCTTTAATCTTGCACACCATAAAACGAAAAGGTCTGTAGTTATTGATTTCTCCGTTGAAATTTAGGTACTTTGCTATCAATGGTGGTATTTAATGCATTTACGAGAGCGACTATACCTTCCAAGTATATTTAAGTTTTCCGAGATACGAATAAAATATATGACAGATAATCGAAATTCATAGTACGCTTCATTCGAATACATACGTATTCAGATTTCCGTCCGTCAGTCAGATTTCCAAAAAAATACTAGACATATTTTTGGTTTTATCAAAACAACGAAAATTGGCAAATTTAAAAGGTATCAAAGATCAGGAGTGACTGGTGACGTCACTGGTCGAAAAAAGGTCGGAAAAAAGTGTAGCGTGCAGTGACGTCACACGAGTTTTCAACGCACTGTGTCGTCTTCATTTTTTGTTTATATGAAAAAAGAAAAAATACGTGTCTAGTATTTTTTGGAAATCAGACTGACGGACTAATTAGTTTTTTTTAGTCAAATACCCTATTTAAATTAATTCATAAAATCTTGTTATTCAGAATGAAACAATATGGAAAGTCATTATAAGAAGTCATTTATTATGTAGCTGTTAATTTATTATAACATAGATCATATTTTATATGTTTTTTAGATACTTAATTCATTAGCAAAACTAGAAATTATACGTATTATTTTATGAAAATCATATTGTATGTAAATTAAAACTGTAGTTCAAATATGTATTTCGAAAGATTTTCAGTGTTTGTATATACTGTAAATATAATTCAAAATTTTCTCGTTATTTCATTTTGACTTTACCTACCCAGTTCACAAAACCGATATTTGATTGGTACAGATTACTAAACAAAACTTTTCATTGAAGATTCGATAGGAATTTTCCCTTTAGAAAAACATAGAGCCGTAATTGGCTTGTATCCTAAAAAATAATTTAATGTCCATCAGATAGATTTATTAAAAATATTGAACACGTATTTTTTATTTTTTCTTTTATTCAAATACTTAGGAAGATATATCGATTTGAAATGTCGCATGACGTCACGCCGTGGTACAAAATATAGCACGGCGTAACGTAATTAGCTCCCACTCCGTAACTTTAATACGCTATATCTCGGTAGTTTTTGGTAATTACGACAAAATAAAAAATACGGGTCTTAACTTTTTTTATTATATAAGATACGGACTAATTATTTTTTTGATTTTCATACTTTGGATATATCCCTATTATATCCAAGTTATTAACTGGATATTACCATAAAGCATGCAGCTTCAATGACAGTGGCTATAATAGATGACCTTCAAATGTCTTCGGAATAGCATATATTAATTCGGAATTGGTATGTAATCTGACAGAGGGAAATTAATGCTCCACAATTAGATTTGCTAAAATTATAATTTATACTAAACAAACAGCGCTTAGATTCTAGTACAACTAAAATACCCATCTCTTTTGATCAACAATCAAACAATATCAGAAGTAGGTAAGAATCCTTCTTGGAAAGAGTGTGGCAGGGTCCATAATAATCGCTAAGTTATGGATTACAATATTCTACTAACATAAATTGGTTGGATAGCTTTATTGAATGTCGATTTATAGCCGAGCCTCAGACGGTAACTTCGGGATAGCATAAATGAATTCAGAATAGGTAAGTATTTGGGGTTTGTTCATAAGCGGAGATTAAAGTTAAGTGACGTTTAAACGGCAAAAATGTATGATTAAGTAGTCACTAATCACTGGTTAACTTTAAGCAACGTTTATGAATAAAGAGGTTTTTCTAAGAAAAGAGATACTACTAATACGAGTATCATAACTATTTTAAAATAAACAACTCTATAGACTCGACACTTAGAATTCAAGATAGATTCTAAGTGTTGTATAAGCTCTTTTGATTATAGGATCCCTAATTGGGGATCAACATGTTACAACATGTTCAACATATTACATGTGATGTTTACAACACGTAGTAACAAGTTAACAGGTTGCAATTGAAGATCAAGGATCAATAATCAAACAACAACCGAAGTATCATTTCTCTTTAAAAAATATGTAACAAATTATATATTAAGCCGATATTATGGATCCACTTTTTCTTTCTCTGGAGACTTTTTTCTATAGGTACCTACGGAGTTTGGACTTAAACTATTCATGAAAGATCCAATAAAGATATTTTCATTAGAAAGGATCAGAGCGGTCAAATTATCTCTAACTTATGGAATGCAATATTCTACTTCAATAAATTGTAGCAAATAGTTTTGTCCAAAGCGGACTTGAAGACAACCGTCAACCCTCGAACTTCAGGTGGATGCAATATATACTGAAATGTTTGGCTAAGAACAACAAAAACACCTTTTCTTTACAAGAGCTGTCTAAATGATATATTTTCAGATAAAACTTACTTAACCAAGACGATCCACTGACCGATAACTTCTATTCGTGGAATAAAATTGATATTACAGATTTTGTACTGAAGAATTGTCACAAATTTATTTTAAATACCCGACGTGCTGTATGCTCCGACGTCGGAGCATAAGCGACATGGCTGACTTCAAGTCATTCAAACCTATTACTAGTGTGATTGGTTCACATAAATATACTTCTATAGACAAGAGTGATACTTTAGCCAACATCATAACTTAAATTTTTACTATTTTGCAAGCGACAACATAACGAGAACGAGAAAAAATTAAAATTTTTAATTTTAATTTTTTCTCGTTCTCGGAAAAAAGTGTCCGCCATTTTCGAAACCCGGAGTCTTGTGTCGTGTTTAGTGCTTTTTAAAGTAGATTCCTGTGAGAAAATTTCTTTAAAATCTGGCTTTAGGAAAATCAGCTCTAAACACTCTAAAGGTACCAGATGACAAAAGATGCCGAGGTCATGGCTATTGCTAAGCCAACAAAACACCCGGGGCGTTACGATGGAACTGAAACTGAATACCTCTATTGATCAACAAACTAACAATATCCAAACTACAGCTTTAGAATTTCAATACAATCAAGATCAGAACATAGAAACCTGATCCCAATTTAGACAAGCAACTATCGCCTTGATTAACAATGCTTTGATTTATCGAAATCCAAGGCTAAAACGGGAACGGACAATTATGCATGAAGTTTGTATTCCAAATACGTCAAAAGCAGACACTGCCAGTTGAACGATACGAAATAAGCTGGAGGGAAACTATGCAAATCGATTTATGAATAGATTCGCGATAATAACACATGTTCGTACACTAATGCGATTGTAATCATAGTGGCATAAGTATAACCATCGTTTATAAGTAAACCCTTACTTATAAACGATGGTTATACTTAAGTTTTTTTTTTATAATTACAAGCTAGTGCTTGACCGCAATCCCACCTGATGCTAAGCAGTGATGCAGTCGTTGATGGTAAAGCACACTAGTTTATTAAGAGCCTATTGACTCAAAAAAACTGAATGAATAGGAAGGAAGACGGCAGTTGAGCGAGGTGATGCAATGATAACCCCAAGAATACGACCCACGATGCTGCGCCAGGCCTCCACGACCAAACAAACTCTCGACACAACAACATTTGACGCATCGTACCCGGCACACATCGCAACGCAACTGCTCAGACCCGTCCTCGCTTCGGCTTCATCAGACACACGACGAATCGCTAGGCGGTAAGATTTTGTCTGGTGGGTGATAACTTCTACTGGCAGCCACCACCGAGCCAACACCCCTTTCTTAACAAACTTAAGTGGCGTTTTAACACCAAAAATGTATGGTAACACAGTCGTTAGTCATTATTTAATAAGATTTATAAACAAAGGGGTGATTGTGGACTAGGACTAGCTAATTTACATAGTCTAAACTGCAATAGTCGATCACTTTTGAACACGCCTTTTAAAATCATAATGTTCGTTTCCAAATTACCTTTTGTTATAGGTACTCCATTGAACCGTGAATACTAAAAGATAATAAATAAGTGCCTTGAAGGAAATGTTACAAAATTATACAATGAATATTTTGTAGCTTAATGATCAAAAACTCTATAGAATCTTTCATTTTAAACCGTTTGTTTCTATTAATTCATAAGTTAAAATTCATATTTTTTGCCTAAAAGACATAGGTATTGCGCCGAACTCAAATAAATTGTCATGGAGGCAAGAGAATAATGAATGAACATTTTCTATATCGCTGGTACCTGTCTTAGAACTAGTATCTTAAGCATTTTAACAAAGTTTTTTGATACTATTTATAAAAAAAAAACTTAAATGCTTCTTTTTTTAAGAAATCAAAATTGTTTATTGTGTGCCTAAAATTTGATTTAATATACACTGCTTATTAGAAACAAAACTATCATTTACCATTACAAAACATACAATGGGCAGCCTTATTGTTATCAGTAGTTAGGTACTGATTAAAAAAATATTGATATATAAACATTTTATTTAAAACCAGCAGCTTAATTACCAGAAGCGTAGCGTGTCTAAGGCCTCTACCTCGAATCTTGCGTGCAGCGGGGCGACGGCGGCGGCGGCGAGTGAGCGGCAGGATCTTATGCGTAAAATCAAACGGATCGGTGCTCGCTAACAGCGGCACGGCAGCGGGGCGGTGGCGGGAAGCGAGCGGTATACTTCCCGCGCTCGAATCTTGCGGGCAGCGAGCGGTGATCGAGCGTTAGGAATAAATTTGCATCAAAAAGATGTTGCCGCCATTGTTCAGACATTTCTTTCGCGAATAAAAACAAATATCTCCTCGACGCATTCGTGACCACAATACTACGCGGCTAAAGTGACGCGCGAAACCCATTGCTACTGGTAGTGGGTTACGCAATTACCATACTGGGTTTTGACAGGAAAGCCAATATGAGTGTCAGGCGCATTTTTTATTGGACTATTAAAATTATTTATAGTGTCTTTTACTAAATAAAAACGCGTGATGTATGTAGTAAAAAGTGCATACAGTGAATAATTAATAAAGAACATTGAAATATCGCAGCATAGTGGCCACATCATGGCTTTGCATCAAATCACCTAGTAGGCGGCTCACGCGGCCGTGTTTTCAACTGTCATTGGCGATATCCGCCATTATTGTGAAATAAAAATTTTAATGTATTTCTATAATTTGTTACACGTGTTATTGGCAAAATTGTGGTACCTAACCACAGAGACCAGAAAAGAAAAGAAAAATTACCATACTGTTTCAACAGAACACTAATACTAAAATCTGGTAACAATGGCGCATAATAGTCTCCGTATGAAATAAATGGTCCAGGTCACCATTACCAAATCTTGGCAAGCATTGCTTGACCAGTGAGGCTGTTATTATTATTTCCATTATGAGAGAGGAACTTATACTTGTAAATACGTCAGCTTGAATACGTGTCATCGCAGTCGTCTTTTAATAAACGACAATCGGCATAGACCTTTCATATCAAATCAAACACAATCTTGCTGTACATCACACTCGTCTCCACAGAGTAGGCAACTCATTCATGGGTCAATGTATACACTTTTACAACAAGCTTCCCATGGA
Source organism: Sesamia inferens (assembly GCA_037179545.1). NCBI lineage: Eukaryota > Metazoa > Arthropoda > Insecta > Lepidoptera > Noctuidae > Sesamia > Sesamia inferens. The sequence goes on along the minus strand of CM073922.1, from coordinate 30,602,778 downwards.
CATTCGAAACATACCCATTAAACGATTTAAAAAGTATATAAAGGCCAAACTTTGCAAAAAGGGGTATTATAAAATCACAGATTATTTAGAAGACAAAAAAGCTTGGGACTGAGCTGTTCGCTCTGATAAGCATTGTTATTAGCAATATGCGTAATTATAAGGTAAATTATTGTAAACATTCTCATTTTTAATGTCTGGACTTGAAAAAAGACGATGATCCCTGAGTTTGTTTCGGCTATTTCTTCTCAGAGGTAGTCAGTTAGGAAATGCCGGCTTCATCTAGTTAAAAAAAAATATATATGACGTGTAAAAGTGATCGGTGATCCTACTTGCTTAATAAACGATTTCATTTCATTTCATTTCATATATCGTCATAATGAAAGCTATATGATCAATCCGCACTGGGCCGACATGGTAGATTTTGTGTGACGTGTGACCCAACAAAGGGACCGTTATAGTGTCCTTGGATTATGTAATGTACAGACGAGAGCACATCAAGCTACTACAATCTGTCAGATTTCTTTATTAGATTTTCAATTTTATCTCTAAAGCATTAAGGCTCAAGATTGATTGGGAATTTTTGGCAGTTTGGGGTCGCTTGACCTGCTGTCGTCCGTACAAGGGTGATATTCACATTATGACTACGTAGATATCTACTAAGTGTCGGCCTCTTGTCTCTCAATCTTCGCAGTTATGTAGAAGAAAGGACAAAATATTATTCTACAACAAAGTCGTGCGTCCAATCAATTTTCCCATCGGCAAAAATTACTAACTGTAATTTGTATTAAATATGGTATTTTTTTTTTTCATAAAATTGGGGTGCTTTCTGTAAATGAATTTTATATTTTTAATCTGTAGCTGATGAAAAGGACAATGGTGTCTTTTATAATAGGTATTATGGGAACTTGATAATTAATTGAACATTTATAAGATGCCTACTTTAAATTGTTCTTGGTTTTGCTGTACCTAACATTTTTTCCGAGATCTAGCCCTACTCTCTATTGGCAGGTTTTTAAAATGTGCTTAAGAAATCAATATAAAGGTATAATATCTTTCGTGATATTTAACAATAAAAAAAAAAAAAAAAAAAACAAGGCAACACGTACGTCAACATATTCTGCTAATATTTTTTTTGGATTTCATTATATTTTACAGTACTTATTATATACAAATCAAAGGATATTTATAAAAACCAAAGGAAGTAACTGAATATTCATACTTTTTTAACAAATATAAACAATATAAATTTAATGAAGAAAATCAGCCGAACCGCAAGTGACATGACAGGTGTCACCGCACCACAAAAACTGCAATAATGAAAATAAAATAACAAATAATGTTGACAAGATCTGCCGCGAGACAACGTGCACGCCCACCATCTCCGGACTCGTTGCTCAGCTCCGCCTCGCCGCCGCCGGTCTCCAGCGCCACTGTAAGTGCTGTGACGACCCCGGCCGCGGCAGTTGCGTCGAGCTCGAGCGACGAGTACTTCTCTCCGCCGACGACGCCACCACCTGTTCGCCGACGGGGACGACGCCGGCCGCCGGACCGCTTAGGACCTCGAGGCCCATCGGCTTCTGACAGGGTCCCAGCTCCCGGCGGAAGTGTGCAGCGCATGAGATGGACACAATCCATCAACGAAAATGTCATGCGCTCATACTATGGGGCTACAGAGGGAGGAAACAACCTGACCGCGTACCGTGTTCGAATGCTCTCTCTGTTTCAGGTGCTTGAACCAGCTGTCAACGTTTCGGCTCAACGACTGTCGGATCAGGTACGGGTTATCCAGCGTAATCATATGTTGGATGATACTGTGCTTGATCGCTTGCGAAATGAAATGCAGAGTAGCCGTGTCATTGCTCACCAATCACAAACTGCGGAGATACCACCGCAGTCAACAAACTATGCTGACGAGGGGAGTAATGATAGGGCTACAAATGTAAGTACCCAGTGCAATGAGGAATTAAGGAATGCTTTGGAGGCTGCGATTCGGGAATACCGTTATATGTCGGCAGAAATTAGACCACGCCTGCCACGTTTGCCCATGCATAACAGAAATAGGGCACTGATGGCTGCTCTGGATGCGCAGTTACCAAATTATTTTGATACCTGCGAGGACCTCACTGATACTCATTCAATCCTGTACTGCGCAGCTGTAGCAGCTTGTCGTGTAGCTCATGTCAAATTTCACAGTGACTCCAGAGCTACACGACCGAAACCAGTAGTACCAGCTTGGCAGCACAGGATTGAACGTCGTATTGGTGGGGCCAGAGCACTCATCGGTAAACTAATCTGCTTCAGGGAGGGTAATACTCGTCCTAGAGTGATGCGCTTTGTGAGGCGGGCATTCTCAGGTACAAATACCAGCCCTGAGAATTATATGGCCCGTGTCACGGAGCGCATCGACTTCCTGAAGCAGAAAGTGTATGCATGGGCGAACCGCATTCGTCGATATAAACGACGAGTAGAACGGTACACCCAGAATCGCACCTTCCAGAGCAATCAAAGGTGGGTTTATAGGGACTGGGAACAACCAGAACAAGGCGTGGCTGACACGTGCCTACCAGATGATGATGCCATGTGTTCATTCTGGCGCAGTATCTGGTCGGTACCTGTCAGTCACACTGAAGGTGACTGGGCTCGGGATGTCGAGCGAGCCTGCGATCCAATACCTGAAATGGGGGCTATCACCATCTGCCCCAAGATGTAGCTCGTGCAGTCCGTCCGTTACCTAACTGGAAATCTCCAGGACCGGACGGGCTGCATAACTTTTGGATAAAATGGCTTCCAAGGTCGCACGCTCGCTTGGCATCTCAATTCCAGACTGCCTTAGTGTCTGGTTCGTTACCTCAGTTCCTAACTACTGGAATAACCCACCTGCTCCATAAATCAGGTAGCACCGCGGAACCCAAAAATTATAGACCGATCACATGTTTACCGACGGTCTATAAAGTTCTTACATCCATTTTGAAAACTAAAATTAACAAACATATTGACAGCAACGCTATCATGTCTGCCTCTCAAAATGGATGTAGGAGCGGGTCCCGCGGTACTAAGGAGCTACTCCTCATTGATATGACCATCAGCCAACAAGTTCGTCGTTCCCGAAAGGATCTTTCGACATGTTGGATAGACTATAAGAAGGCCTATGACTCAGTGCCACATACATGGCTCATGCGGGTGCTGGAGTTGTATAAAGTGGATACAACTCTACGCACCTTCCTGATGACGTGTATGGGGCAATGGAGGACAGTCCTTCGCTATCCAGGATGTCGAAATATTCAGAGGAATAGCGAACCGATAAGGATCGAGCGAGGTATATTTCAGGGCGACAGTTTGAGTCCGCTTTGGTTTTGCTTAGCATTGAATCCTCTAAGCACACTATTGGAGGATTCAGGTCTAGCCTCGACCAACACCTCAAGAGGCTCTCGTTAGGCAGCTGGATCAAAGGCTTGATTCAGAAAGCTGTACTTCTAGACACGGCTCGCATTGTCAGGAAGTTCCTCTCTCTGGAGCCCTGACCGCCGGTAGCTTGGACCCTGTTCCCGATGCCGGTGGGCTACTATTTTTTATATTTTTAAATGTTTTTTATGTATTGTTTATATAGAAATATTTAAAAATGTAATTTATATGTATATACAGTGAAATAAAGAAATAAATAAAACTAAAAAAGCCTATATTTCTTGCAAAACAGTTAAGTATTGTATTTTTTTTTTTTATTCAATAATTATAAACTAGCGCTTGACCGCAATCCCGCCTGATGGTAAGCAGTGATTCGACCTGGAAGTAAGTACAGGATTAATTTTATCGGAAACGACTATCGCAGGAATTATGGCTGATAAGCACTCCAGGCCGTATCTGGAGCGGTTTTGCTTCAAAGTTGCAAAAGTAGCCATTGCAAGAAATAGGACGAGGGGCAGCTCAACAGTGCGAATGCCATCGGCAAGAACAAATGTGAGCTAGATTATGTGGAAGCTGTAAGTAGTATGACACACGAAGTTCTGCTAAATATATAAAACGAAATTTATATAGGAAGATTCTAGGAATAAGTAGAAGAAGTGAAATTTAAATATAGATGTAAGACTAGTTGAAAATAATATGAGGAAAAGAGCAACCTCAAAAAATCACAAGCCAAATAACAGCTCACTGAAAAGAAAAGTATGACATTATAAAAATAGTAAAAAAGCGAATAGGAAGGAAGACGGCAGTTGAGCGAGGTGATGCATTGTTAAACCCAATAACACGACCAACGATGCTGCGCCAAAGGGAGATTGATCTGAAGACCCTCCACGAGTAAACTCCCAACACAACAACATTAGGCGCATCATACCCGGCACGCATCGCAACACAACTGTTCAGACCCGTCCTCCGTACGGCTTCACCAGACATCATGCCGGAACACGACAAATCGCTTGGCGGCAAGGCTTTGTCTGGTGGGTGGTAACTTCTGCTGGCGGCCGATGTTATGGCCTACCACCGAGACATAGGTTGTTAGTAGTTTAATATTTAAAGTTTTGTAAATTCATTTATCTAATAAATATATAAATACTATTTTATTTTATATTATTTAATAGAAACTCGTATTATTTGTCTGCAAGAACCCTTTTGCAGGTAAAGGCCTCCTCCAAATTGTGCCAAACTTCTCTGGAGTGTGCAGTTAGCATCCATTTTGGTTGGCTTTAATCTCGTCCTCCCATCTTTTACAGGGTCTTCCCTTTTTTCTTTTGCTCGCTGTGCCACATTTTGTCCATCTCTGGTCTTGAAGACGCGCTACGTGTCCGGCCCACTTCCATTTCAGTGTTAGAGCTAGAGTCAGACCGTCTGTTGCTTTGGTAGTTTTCCTAATTTTTTTATGTCGTATTTTTTTGTTTTCTTTTGATATTTAACATGCTTCTCTCTATAGCACGTTGGCATGTTATAATTTTGTCTTTAACATTTTTGTTAAATCGTGATATTTATTTTTACATCATTGATTGTTTTTATGTAAGTAAATAATTGAGATTTTTCCACGTCAACTGTATTGCCTCATTTGATGTTCTTGTTTCAAATATATAATCTGTTCTACGTTTACCTTTACTAATTAAAGTAATTATATTTTTTTATTAAATAAAATTGTCAACATTGGGCTACGGGTGATTGTTCGAAACAGATGCGGTGGCGCTGGCGCATAGGCAAGTGCCCTTCTCCTAGAGCTGGAGGGGTCACTTAATGATTCCTCTTAAAAATAAACAATAATAAAGGACCTCTAGATTATAATTTTTATTTTAAATCATAAAATTACAACATAACTGAAGTGTGAAATGTCAACCAATCTTTTTTCTAGGAAAAAAAGGTACCTATAATTTAACATATTTTATCAACATATATTTTCACTTCAAGGTTTTGAATTTCAACAAGAAAACAACGGGGTTATTTTCACGAAAAATTTAACTGCATTAAGGAAGCAAAGGAATGTTTGTGTGACCCTCTTAATAAAAGAAAAACTCCACCCAAAAGTCTGTGTGAACATTATTTCCGAGACAGTAATATAATAACAAGGAAACGGGGACAATGTTGAATTAAATTGACAGTCCTTTGGCAGATCAATATTAGCCCCTTCATGAAAAATTTTGTATGCCTTGGTATAATTGCCTATTGCTTTGACACAGATTAATGAGAACAAAGTAACTTTATCAAACTATATTTTAACGTTTTTATGCATATATTATTTATTATTCCAAAATATTACTGTTGTAAAAGTTTCGTAGAAAGAAATTGTAATAGGTATCTACGAGAAGTGATGACTTATTGCTAACGTTCCCAACTTACGAATTGAATGTCGTAGGTTCCAACCAAGACAGACGCTTTAACTTGAGTGAATTGTTTCATCACTATTACGTTCAAAACGGTAAAAGAAAACATCGTAAAGAAACCGGCATAACCCAGAACCATATATTCAGAGACATGCGATATTTACTAAGCCACACTGGGCTTGCGTGGATTATGACTCACTACTGTTACAGAGAAAGGACTGTGTCCCAGGAGAGGGAATTATATAGGCTGATTATAAAGGGGGTCTCAGTAAGAGAGCACTTTTTAATTTTAAAATAAAAATCAGTATTTTATGACAGAGTTGTGACATTTATAATGTACGCGCCCCAGTACAGCACGTACATTTACCGCGATCAGTCACGGCTTACACAAAAAAGAAATCTCCGACCACACTCCACAGCAAAACTAAGGAACTTACCTTAGGACACCGTGTGTTCCGTCGTGGGATGAAATACCGGAGAGCCGGCGCGCGCGCCGACTTACAACGCTGTCCGATGGCTCCCAACACACTAATTGTCCAATACCAGTAGACATTAACGTTCCTCCACGAGGACAACCAAAGCTCACCAGCATAAAAAACCGTTAGTTAGCAGCGTCAATCCACGCCCGACAAACAATCAGCAATGAAACCACGTTTCAGATTCAACTTCCACTCAATTTAAAGGCGGCACGGTTACGGTTTATAATCCAAGTAAATACTTCAAACACACGGGCAACAAAACGCGAGAACTGTCCAAAACCGCGGCCCGGGACTATACTTCCCGAAAATCAATCGTCAAAAAACGCACCCCACGTGCGCGATGATTTTCTCAAGACACCTCGAAATGGTCTGTTAGCGCGCGTCACCGACCACCCACAAGATTATAATATATTACGCTCGCCCGTACCGATAAACGAGCGTAAACATATAATGTGTTCTAAAGAAGACATGCCTGCTAGATTGCTCAGGATCGAGCTTGTTGGCGTGCCATGAAAGAGGCCTATGTCCAGAGTGGACGAGTAGAGGCTGATAATGATGAAAGAAGACATGTAATGATTTAATATGGAATAAAATATCTGGCAAATTACTCCCACAGCTCCGAAGATAGGCCATCATTCTTTTCATGAAATTTTCCATGACTTTTGCACAGAAATGTGGCTGTATCTCACTGATGACGCGTTGGATTTCCGATTTGAGCTCAGGAATAGTTTCGGGTTCATTCTCATAAAACTGAGATTTCACAAAACCCCAAAGAAAAAACCACACGGTGTTAAATCACACGATCTTGTTGGCCAGTTGATATCAGAATGAGACGCGAGATAATGTGTTCTGGACATCGTTGCTGCAATAAGTCGATTGTTTCACGCGCGGTGTGTAAGGTTGCACCGTCCTGCTGAAACCACAATCATGTTGTCCAGATTCATGCCGTCCAGTTAAGGCCACAAGAAGTTCGCGTATAAGCGGTTTCAGCGTAACATTCCCCAATTTTGTAATGAGTTTTCTTAATTATAACGGGTTGTTCTTTCAAAGAGCGCTCCATTTTTAACAATCGGAGATGACTGCTGTTAAATTTCCGATCTGCCACTTGCATAAAAAAAAAAAAAAAAATTTTAAAAAGTGCACTTTAATTAGACATCCCTTACTATGGGTGGGTTTTGAAATAGGCACGTGGTGCTGGCATTTCCTTTGTATTGACGTGTCTTTTATCTGTTCTGTGGTATAATCAGTTGCTAGTATATTAGAAACATTAAGATACTCTTGCCATATCCACATTGGGACAAAAGCCCCTTAATAAAATGTAGAATAAAAAAATAAATCGTCTGTAAATATTGGCTACAAAGTAAATAAACAGTTGACCGAGTGCTAGTTTTATTGTGTTTTTTTAAATAATTATAAACTAGCGCTTGACCGCAATCCCGCCTGATGGTAAGCAGTGATGCGATCGTTGATGGTAAAGCGCGCTAGTTTATTAAGAGCATATTCACTCAGAAAAATTGAGCGAATAGGAAAGAAGACGGCAGTTGAGCGAGGTGATGCAATGTTAAACCCAACAACACGACCAACGATGCTGCGCCAAAGGGAAATTGATCTGAAGACCCTCCACGACCAAACTCCCAATACAACAACATTAGGCGCATCGTACCCGGCACACATCGCAACACAACTGCTCAGACCCGTCCTCCGTACGGCCTCACCAGACATCATGCCGGAACACGACAAATCGCTTGGCGGCAAGGCTTTGTCTGGTGGGTGGTAACTTCTGTCGGCAGCCGATGTTATGGCCTACCGCCGAGGAAAAAGAAATGAATAAAAATGTACACTATGTTTTTTTTATTTTATTTCGTGTGATATTGGTTCTTAGTAGTCCTTGGTAGCGCGGGAAACCGATGGATGCGGGCAGCACAAGACCGGTCAGCATGGAAAGCCTCGGGGGAGGCATTTGTTCAGCAGTGGACATCCATAGGCTGAAGAAGAAGAAGAAGAGTCCTTGGTAGGTCGCGACAAATGAATTCTCCTATGCCGGAAATCGAAACAATTGACATATGTACGTAAAGGGCTGTTCGAGCCATTTACAACCTTTGTCCTAGAGATTCTCTTAGAGAAAAATTCAGAGAGGTGGACATTCTGATTAATGTCTGGACTTGAAAAAAGACGATGATCCCTGAGTTTGTTTCGGCTATTTCTTCTCAGAGGTAGTCAGTTAGGAAATGCCGGCTTCATCTAGTTAAAAAAAATAAAAATAAATAAATAATACATGACGTGTATAGGTGATCGGTGATCCTACTTGCTTAATAAACGATTTCATTTCTTTTCATTTCATTTTGAGGAATAATGTCAAAACATTGTTCGACGTATGTTGAAACGACGTAAATCGAAATGTCGAAGGTGAAGTCGAGGACCGCCTGTAATATTTCATCTATTCAAAAGAGATTAGGTAATACAGAATACCTATGATTCTTTGCCGCCGTTTACTGATAAAACAAACACCGTTCAATAATGTAGAACATAATAAAAATATCATAAGTCATCAGATAAAACCGTCAGTAAGGATGTGTTATAAGCCATAAGCTTTAAAAGCCGGTACACCTGGCTCCGATGTAATTATAGCTCAGGCTCTCATGGCGGGTAATCTCTGACCTCTCAACCCCGTGGTCGTTGCTGGAGACGAACTGGATGTTGGCAGTCCGCAGTGGCCTTCCACAGTAGGCGTTGGCTTGCGAGCATCGAGTAAATGGGTATTTTTTTTTTTGTTTGGGACAAAACCCGCCACACATTTTCCCACCCATTGCAACTCCTGAAAGCCAGAATCAACAGTGGAGACCGCCAGAAAAACGCCGAGCAAGGAAGCTCGACTAGTCCCGGAGAAACGATTCAACTGTCTTGGGTCCCGCAACGAAATTAATCAGAAAAGAATAGCGGAGGAGTAAGAAAAAAGATATTTTTTACACTTCCCTCCATAACAAGCAGGAGACAGAACAGAACTAGGCTAATCGGCAGAAAGGGACATTATTGCAACTGGGAGAAGCCCAGATAGCCAAGCACCACCGAATAAAATTTGATTAAGTTAATAGGTCCTAAGTAGGTATGTGCTGTTACAATTGGCTTGTATCCTAAAAAATAATTTAATGTCCGTCAGATAGTTTTATAAAAAATATTGAACACGTATTTTTTATTTTTTCATTTATTCAAATACTTAGGAAGATATTTTGATTTGAAATGTCGCATGACGTCACGCCATGGTACAAAATATAGAACGGCGTGACGTAATTAGCCCCCACTCTGTAACTTTAATACGCTATATCTCAGTAATTTTTGGTAATTACAACAAAATAAAAAATACGGGTCTTAATTTTTTTTATTATCTGTAAGACGGACTAATTATTTTTTTGATTTTCATACCTTGGATACATCCCTATTGATTTCAATAATAGGTATGGCAAAAGCGCCTGAACGCACGGAAATTGGTTCTAGTTTCTACAAGGTCTGTTTAATAAACGACTCCGGATGTAACTTGTACACTATCCTACATAATACTGCGTTCATTCTGCCAAAGAATACTTTCCCACAAGATATGATGTGCGGACTGTTCAAATTCACAGTTCGATGTAGAACATTGACACAAAAGCGAAGGAACAAGTTTAGAAGAATACAGTTTACTTTTAAAGTATCGAGAAATGGGTAGCATGATAAGCCCAGACCCTGACGGGATCCACTAAGACCAGTGCCTGCCAGAACCGGTGCACGCAGTGCCGCGATACCATGGCCCCTGGCATAAGCAAAAGGAGGACACGAGTGAGTTTCAGTCAGTTTTTTTAAACGTTGTCTTGTACTAGTCACTTCTCCTGTATCGTAGGTGCGTTTACAAACATATAAACTCACATACACAAATAGCCAGACCCAGAATAACTACCTGTAGGTCATACTATTTGTTCCGTGCGGGAATCGAACCCGCGACAGTCAATAGCTTAACCACTGCCAATCATGCCGTTAAAGTATAGGTAAATGCCGTATAAATCTGACACGCCTTTGTGCTTCGTTCAGAGCGGGAAAAATATTTGATGATTTCTACCCCCCCAAAAAAAGTGTGTCATGGCGACTGGTCTTTATTGACTGTACTAAACCAGGTAATTTACCGTGAAATATCTCAGGTTCGTGATAACATGGAATACCTTCTATTGTTATTAGCCATTTTATGTAATGTTAGCACCTGTGGCGTAGCATGGTGAGGGCGGGCGGCACATTTTGGGGCGGAAAGTTTATGCCACTTTCTTCATTTTGAAATTGGTATGGCTCTATGTTCATCTCTATCAGTAAGAGTTTAGAGGAACACCAACCGGCAGAGCAGGCTGGTTTTAGAAGTGGATACTCTACAATAGACCATATTCACGCAATCGAACAAATTTTTGAAAAATATAGTGAATATCGGAAACCACTCTATGTAGCGTTTATCGACTACCAGAAAGCCTTCGACACAATACGACATTCTTCTATATGGACCGCCTTAACCTCACAAGACGTTGAACATAAATATATAGAAATTATAAAGTGTCTGTACAACAACTGCACAAGTAGAGTCAAACTTGAGAGAACAGGACCACCGATACCAATAAGGAGAGGTGTGAGGCAAGGCGACCCACTATCTCCGAGAATTTTTATAGCCGTACTAGAGATGGTTTTCCGCAAGCTAAGCTGGGAAAGAAAAGGACTAAATATTGACGGTAAATTCATCAGCCATCTGAGGTTTGCGGACGATATTATTTTACTACCCGAATGTGCTAAGGAGTTGGAATCAATGTTACACTCGCTGAAAGCTATGAGCTACGAAGTAGGATTGGTAATAAATTTAAATAAAACAAAAATTATGTCCAACAATACAAAACACCCCATCTATCTCGATCACAAACCGTTGGAATACGTCGATAGTTACATATACCTGGGAAAACAAGTTTCTTTTAGTAAACAAAACAATGAATTAGAGGTTGAAAGAAGAATTTCAGGCGCATGGAAAAAATTCTGGAGTCTAAAAGAAATACTAAAGGGGACCTTGCCTATGAATTTAAAGAAAAAAATAATGGATACGTACCTGCTCCCGTCTATTACCTACGGTTGCCAAACGTGGAAATTCACGACACGCGTAAGAAATAAAATCAGATCCTGCCAACGTAGTATGGAGAGAAGTATCACACATGTGAGAAAAATACAAAAAATCCCACACTATATTATAAGAAAAAAGACCAAAGTTACAGATGCACTAAATTTCTCGCAGAAGTTAAAGTGGCGTTGGGCAGGACACGTGGCCAGGATGACCGAGGACCGTTGGACTTCTCGACTGACGTCATGGCGCGGTCCTGCCGGTATAAGAAAAAGAGGAAGACCGGTAACTCGTTGGGAAGCTGACATAACAAAACTTGTTGGAAAAAACTGGATGACAATAGCCAAAGATAGGGATAAATGGAAAAGTCTGGAGGAGGCCTTCACCCTTATTTAAAGAGGGGTTCTTGCATGCCTGCATGTTCAATTATATTAAAAATTAATTAATAAAATTACTAAATTTAAACTAAAATCTAATTCGCAATTCAAATTCTTATATTTAAAAATCAAATCTTTTATAAAAATGAACATGAATTGTAATCTAATATTTTTATGCAAGAAATAAAAGGCTTTTTATTTTATTTTTATTATTTATTTATTATGGCTCTATGGTCTTATGAAGAGAAAATAGACTTCTTTCTCCTACCTTTTTCATGTTCATCTGGAATGGAGCCTCGTTGTGCATTTGTTCCAGGACAGTCAGTCCTGGGTTATCTCAGATCTGTCGCAAAGCACCTGAATTCTGAAAAAAGTGTCTTGCTAGAATTCAGGTTCTTCGCATCGACAAAATTAAAGAAAGGATGTATAATTCACCGGAGTCGAGTTTCTAGAAATTTCGATGTTGACATTTTGATGACAATATTGATGAAACCTGTACTATTCGATAGGCCACCCTAGGTCTAGCAATGCGTTTTTATATTGGACTTCTACAATGCCTAGGTGTCGAGATTTAGGGCTTAAAAATTATGTATTGCATGCCACGCGATTATGATCCTTACGCCATCGACATAAGATGCATTCGTAATAGTATTATAAAATTTGGAATATTGAACCATTTGATATATCCATTAATATTTAAAAACTACAGGTAGTTAAGAAAGCTCACCTAGAACTAGAAATAAAATTGTATCTCAGGAGTTTCTACTCAATAAGTAAGTACATAACTACATATATATATATTTATAAATAGTAAATAATTTATATCTTCATGAATTAGAGTTATTCAAACTGCGAAAAATAGCATGCTACTTTTTGAATCATCGTAAGACACAACTGTAAAGACTGATTTACAAGGTGCAATTTAATTGCTTATGGCTTCAATTAAGTTGAAGCAACAGTAAAAGTTGCATTATCTAAACACCATTTAGACGATGCAAGTCAGTTGTGGCATCAATTTTGACAATTAAATTGCACCGTACAAATCAGACTTAAGTTTAGTTAGAATACTTATTCTATTATTTCAAAACTTTGTATTTATTACAGATTTGTAATCATCAAATGACCTCTCGCAGTCTGGGCTGAGCGGAAGGGCGTGTCAGACTTTTACTGACTAAAAACACCCGAGTTCCTTCCCTTCCCTATAAGCCAGGGGCACACTATCTCTGTCAAACAACACGCGGTCCTGGTATATTCATTCAAAACTTCAAGTATGAACGTGAAATACAATTATGTCAACGGAAATCGAAAAATAAACCGAAAGCCACAAGAAACGTCGAAATCTCCGTATCAACGAGAATCTATTTCTGTGACACAATAGTTCAATAGACTTGTCACCACATGTCACACATAGTCTTCGTTTGCGAGGTAAATTACACTTGAATATGTGAGAAACCAGACTGTATTTTGATAGAATTGTGTATTTAGAGCGCCAGGTTTTTAATCATATCTAAATTGTCTCTAGAACATTTTTAGTAATTCATTACACAGCACTAACTAACATTTATCTCATGTCCTTTTCTTAATGAAACAGAAATAAAAATTTGCACTTAAATTTAGCTTAGTTTGTTAATAAAGTATAGCCCCATTGCTGAATCGAATGTCGCAGTTGATAGGATAACACATAGATTTACGAAGTACAGCAATGAAATCCTAAATCTATGGGATGACACATTGCCCTGACTGACTGAAGAGCAGATGACCAACAACAATGTTGCAAATCTATATCATGTTCCTGTTAATTAGAGTTTTCCGCCCCGCCCAGGGCAGATTAATCCCCATAAATCTGCCCTGGGCGGGGTGGAAAACTCGGCGGACGAGTTTCTAGAGATTATAGGATCAATTCCGTAAGAATATCGGAATAAGAAGCAAAGGTCATTCACCCTTAATAGGCAAAGGAGGATCTTCTGACCAGCCGGGTGTTAAGTCAGGTGGGCACTTGCCCGGGGTGCGTGACAGAAAACCTCCCCGAGTGCTCAGTGGCTGCTGGTCCTCTTGTTGTTTCCTTGAGGACGAGCAAACGCTGGGCCGGTGCACCCTGGGCATTGGCAACAATCTCTTCGTGACTATTGTGCAGGAGGAGATTGTTGTCTGTAGCGCGAATTTCTGCCGGAGCGGAGGAGTCGCTCCCGAGGGTTCCCTATCAGCGCTCTGCAGCTCGGCTGCTTCCCAACATGGGGAGCCCGAGCGCCGCCTGTAGGCGGTTGTACGTAATTGATTATTTAAATGATAAGAATAGCTGGTCGCTCTGATTAACTCAGGACAATGTTTGTGTTCTTTCTCCGGAATTAGCTTACTGACACGTTATATGAGTTCATATAATTCACTTTTTTTTCAATACATAAATATGTAAGCTGTCGCGCCCTTTATGCCTGGGGCTTTTATTGAAGTAATACGTTTTTAGTTATTTACATTTTCATTTAAATATATATTTATATATTGTTTTGCTTTGCTGGTATTCTGGCGTGGTAGCTGGCACATTTTCAATAATTTCATTGTTGTTATATTTTCTTGTGTTCATCACTATAGTAATAGTACAGATGCACCGACCCTCTTTACTCTACAAAAAAAATTAATTAGAATCCTGGCAAATATTGAACAAACTGACAGCTGTAAACCGTATTTTATAAGACATAATATTTTAACCCTCCCAAGTATTTACATTCTAGAAACTTGTAAGTTTGTCCGTAAGTATCCACAATTCTATACAAAGAGCGAAGACACCCAAACACTCTACACACTCAGACACCCCTTCAGATTAAATATACCAACATCCAAACTAAAACTATATTCTACAAGCCCCTACGTAATGTCAATTAAAATATATAATAAACTACCAGACACAATAAAGGAAGAAGAAAAGTTAAATATATTTATAAATAAATTTTAAAAAATCTAATAAACAAATGTTACTACACTATAAATGAATATCTTAGCGATAAAAACAAAGAATTTAAATTAAAATTTAATATATATTTGATTATACTTATCTTAAACATACTACAAAAATACCGTCTAAACGTTATAATTATTCATAACTTAAACATAAATAAGGAAATAAATAAATAAAGTAAAATTAGTCAGATACCAAAGATCTCCGTATATATTTTATTTATTATTAAATTAAATTGCAATATAATTATATTATTTTAAGATTTTCAAACAGAGTTTCCTCTCTCCTGTTACCCTATTTTGCTGTGCCCTACAGGGTCCATAATTGATCTCACATAAATTGTTACCACCCTTACATAAACTTATGGTAAAGCAATGAAGATATTGAGTATACTATACATAGTATTGTATAAAGTCATGTGTTTTTTAAATGAACAGACAGCTGTGCTGCTGGGGAGTTTCTTCCGCCACTTCTTCTTCCCAGCGAAAGCACTAGGAAGTGTCGATGGGTGGGCGTTTTGGGGGACTGTCTTATGTAATATTGACGTTCTGTGCTGATTCTCAGCCTAATTTGAATAAAGGACTTTTGATTTGATTTGATTTACGTAGGAATCGTGCAGTCCATGGCCCTGTATGGGGTCCCTGTGTAAGCGATGGACCTGACGGCCGGTACACTCGCCATTCTGCGCAAGCCGCAGAGGGCGATGGCCGTCAGGGTCGTCCGCGGGTATCGCACGATATCCTACGAGGCGGCTTGCATCCTGGCCAGATTCCCGCCCTAGGACCTAGAGGCGAAAGTACTGGCGTCATTGTACCTATGGCGCGAGGAAGAGCGGACACGGGGCTCCAGTCCGGTGCAGCGGCAGATCGAGCTGCGCCGAGAGGAGCTCCGTCAGGTCCTGGTGGCGGACTGGCGGCAGAGGCTTATGCGCCCTACCGCCGGCCTCACTACCGTCGAGGCGATCGGCGATCGGCACGGCTCCCTGTCGTTCAGGGTGACGCAGGTACTGTCGGGGCACGGCTGCTTCGGCAAGTACCTACGTCGCTTAGGCGTCTCCACCACTGCGTCCAATGCGGGGAGGACACAGCGCAGCACACAGTAGCTTGGGAGGAGCAGTGCCGTGTCCTCACAACTGAAGTAGGAGGTGACCTGACGCTGCCGGCAGTATTGCGGAGGATGGTCGGTAGCGCAGAGTCGTGGGACGCGGTGGTGCCAGCACGAGGGTGCGGGGCCGTGGAAGAATTTAGACTACCGCGGCCCCACGCGAGCTCGTGATAAAAGAGACACCGAGGTAGTTTTAAGTCAGTAGGAGTCTTACCCCGTCGCCCACCCCAGGGCGGCGGACATCCATTGAGGATTTTCCACCCCGAAACAAAAAATAGGTGTGCCCAACGGTTGGATGTTGGGAAGTTGTATACCTGTATGCTAGTTGCACGGTTAACTCTGCTTGCAAAATGCAGGATCTTTGTGACGTCAGTATGATGCGTAGTTCGCATGTGTCATTTGTAGATACCGCTGCAGGTTCATTCGGATGCTAACTACAACTAATAACTAACGGTAATATTTCATCAAAATCCGTTCAGTAGCTTTTGTGTGAAAGTGTACCAAACAACGATCCATCCGTCCTCAGAAATGTTACCACTAAGAACCCTTTCGATCCAGCCGTCCCTTGCTGTCCTCTCTAGCGACGCCCTAAGCCGAGGTTCGTACCCCACAGGAGGTGCCCTTAGTGCGTAGTCGCTTTAATCTTAGTTTAGATTTAAGTGCCCCTGGCTGGAGGCTTTAATTTTACTTAAGGCATCCACAAAAAAGTCTGGTTAAATAGTCACGGCCTGTAATGGTGAACTACGACATACAATATCAAAAAAAAGGGTCCTTAGAAAATGTTTATGCTATACATATATAAATAAATATATACGGACAAATCACACAGATTGAGCTAGCCACAAAGTAAGATCGAGACTTGTGTTATGAGCTACTAACTCAACAATACTATATTTATAATAGATACATATATAGATAAACATCCAAGACAAACACACAATTAGGAAAAGATCGTTTTTCCATCATGACCTGGCCGGGGATAAACCCGGGGCCTCCACGTCGCAGGCAGGCGTGTTGACCGCTGCGCCGCGGAAGACGTTATAATAATTCTTAATAGGGTTTATATTCAGTAGAAGATTATTCATCTAGCCGCGGATACCGACACATTTCATAAACATATTAACATAAGCATCAACAAGAATTACCATTTTAAGTGTTATGTCACTTTTAGATAAACATTCCCCTCTGCTAAACGTATTTTGGTGTCTGATAATATAATAATGTTTGGTGACAGCCGTGAAACTGACTCTTAATGGCCACAGATAACGTAGAAAATTATATAATCTTATCTTATCTTATACCTTTAAACGAGCAATTCTTGTATATATATACTACTACTTGATACTAATTTTTATGTTACAACAAATTATATGGATGAAGAATCTGAAATAAATAAATATTATTATTATAAAGGGCGTGACAGCTCACATATTTATGCATTGTAAAAAAATCAATTAAACTCGTATGAAGTCATATAACGTGTCAGTAAGCTAATTCTGGAGAAAGAACATAAGCATTGTCTTGAGTTAATGAAAGCTACCAGCTATTCTTATTTAAATAGTCATTTACTGAATAATATGCCTTTGAACAAAGATAGGATTTGAATGGTACTTTATGACAAGTCTAGCAAAGCAGCTTCTATCCAAACCTAACCGATGCCGTGAAAGCATATTACTTACTTTATTTTCATCTCAGGTTCTGGTTTGGCGGCCACGGACCGGAAGACGCAGCGTAACGAGGCCCCAACAAGGTGGACTGATGACATGGTGAAGGTCGCAGGAAGCCAATGGATGCGGGCAGCACAAGACCGATCATTGTGGAAGCCTTGGGGAGGCATTTTTCCAGCAGTGCAGCTCTTTAGGCTGAAGAGGAAAACAAATTCTACAAATCAACCCCTACCTAGTCTTTTCCAAAATATATATGGATAGTTCTGAGTTCGGCTTACCATTCTTTTACATGGGTCAACAGCCTATCTGACCTCCAGTCCAGTTACTGGGTAATACGATACCCCTTTTTTCAGGATAGGAAATCATCAAATGACCTCTCTCGCTCTGGGCGGAGTGGAAGGGCGTGATAGATTTTACTGTCTAAAACTCTCTACTTACCTATGTGCCAGGGACTATGGCATCACTTTCGAACATGACGCGGCCCTGGCATGCATCGGTCTTCGTGGACCCCGTCACGATGTACTAACGCGGTATCGGTTCTGCTCCTGTCCCAGCTCACCATCCGATAAGCCAGGCAAGCCCAAGCCTAAGGTGGCCGGAGCTCGGTGTTGTCTCCCGACCAGGGCGTCTCTTGCGTCGCCTAGAGGTGTGAGGGCGCTGAGATTCCTCTTCTCCTCTTTTGTCAGCGTCACTGCTCCGCAGAGAGAGGTGACGACCTACCATGCACTCTCAGACCATGGCCTGGACGGCTGACGGGACGACTGACCGGATGCCGCCACTACGAAGACACAGCGGTGCTCCGTCCAAGCCGGGCAGACTACCACCGTATGCTTCACCGTCTCCTCAGGGCATTCTAATACGATATCCCCTGGATAGACTCGCAGGCTTCTGACTGCCTATAACGACTGTCGAAGATCCGCGAATGGCAGTTTACAGTCCAAAAACAAATTCTACAAATATTTGTCTTTATCGACATTGATGAGGACCTTCGCCCCATGTTTCATCCTTCGTCAACTTGCTGCTTATTTAACAAAATCCTCCTTTTACTTACTTTGTTCTACGCCTACGCCTCAGCTAAATGTCGTGTCGTCTACGTAATGTCTAGCATGTTAGAAAATAATGTTCCATTGTACATTTGACCTCGTTCTGAAAAGCTATTTCATGTTCTTTCATTTAATGTGCAGAATTACTCTAGAAATACATTAGTTCTAACTGGTTTATAGTGTGAAGTAAAAGGAACATTTAGTGGGTACTTTTGCTTATGGGGATTATTATTTTGCATCCATGTATATATGTATAATACATCGTAGCATCTAGGTTACAACTCGAGGTTGATAACGCGTATTCTCGCGTAACACGGGATCTCAAGGCAATTTACTGAACTGCAGTGCGATTCTCTAACAATTCTTATCATCGAAACTTACAAGTGAGCTTGTAATAATATAATGTCATTCCAAATATATCTTAGCGATTGATACTATTGACAGCTCACTTCAAAAATAGAACACTGTTTATTATGTACACCATATTACACCACACACAGTGGTCGGTCTTATCGCTAAGAGCGATATTTTACAGACAACTTTTGAATGAAATACTAAGGGGAAGAAGAGAGAAATAATTAAGGTAACCTACAGGTTACCTATTCGTACTATTTACATAGATTATACAATAAATATGTGCGTAAAGTGTATAATACCAGTTTAAAGAGGGAGTAAGTGCTTTTATATCATACTTTTAAAAGTGGATGGAGTTTAACTAACTTTTAACGGTGAGAATTTTACAGGATCTATCGGATGATAAATTTACGACCAATTTTATTAAACGTGCAATACAAAGAAACTCTGACATTCATTATCATCATCATCCTTCACAGCTTTTAAGTCTAGCTTGTTATGTGGCGGAATAAAACACGGTTTGATGTTTCGATATGAACTTTTGTAATCGACTGACTTGATACATTTTTTTTTTTTTGATATAGCATCTCGTAGATGACCTTGAGAGGCCGTGACTACTTAACCGGAATTTCCTATAGATGTCTTAATGAATTTAAAGCCTCCAGCTAGGGCGACTAAAAAGCTAAGCGACGACACGCTAAGGGCACCCCCTGTGGGGTACGAACCTCGGCGTCGCTGGAGAGAACAGCAAGGGGCGACTGGATCGAATATTTGTTTACATTCGGTTAGATGACCGCGGCGTTTCCTAGTACTAGCTCTGAGAAGAAACGTCCGAAATAAACTCAGAGATCATGGTTGGGAAATTATATTTACTGGCTCACCTGCGGCGCGGACTGGCCTTCAACGGACAACTAATGCTTAAATGAGAGTAAAACATGAGAAGGTAAACAATAAATACTTCTTAAGAAATAGTAGACATTAGTAAAGTAAAGATTATATTTGGGTAGCTGTCCTGATCTTTCTCGTTCACGTTTTCTGCAGGATCTTCTGCAGGTCGTCGTCCCACCAAGCTATTGATCTGCCAACGCTCTTTCTACCATTCTCGGCAACTCTTCCGTTAGGACTCTGCTCTCTGCCCGATGAATTCCGCCACAAATGTTTGTTAATACTTATAATGACGTAGTGACGGTGGCACCATAAGGTCGTCACGATCTTGCTGTGGTGGTAAGTTGGAAGGAAGTTTTGTATTAAAGCAGTTATATTACCCTTCAATCATTCCCTTCATCATCAATTTAAATAGGCAGACCCACAGTTTGTAGTGTTATACATATACTTACCCTTCAATATACTACGATGTGATCGAGCGAACGAATGAAAACAAGGAGGAGTATTTCTAGTTGTTTCACCGCGTTTATGTTTGAATCGCGTTTCTATAACCAATGTGAACAGGGCCTTATTTGAGCTTATTTGTCTATGCTACAGTGCATCGAAGAAATAATTTTCTGTTTTGTTTGCTGTGTTGTTTACATACCGCCTAAATGTGATGTTTACGAGTATATGTGGTTATTTAATATTTTAGAGAATGTTTGTGATAAGTATAGGTCGGAATAGGTAGAGTGAATTGGGGTCACGCTGTTGATTATGTCTGTAATGACAACTTTTTTCTTCTAAATTCTTGACAGCCTGCTATTTTTCTACCGGATTTGTTAACCGAACTCCTTCAATGTATTTTCATATTTCTTATAATTTTTGAATATTCAAATTGCGTCAAAAAGACGATCTGCAAGGTTTCATAAAAAAAATCCGTGTGACCGTTTTTTGTGGCAGTGACAATTTCTGCAATAACTACATTAATTTGCGTAAATTTTGCCTCCAGAGTTCCCCCAGAGCCTTTCCAGGGGTACCCTCTCCCTCGCGGAGAAGGGAACCTCCTCTAAACCTCCTGCCTGTAACGCTCAGCCTGTGCTTTGCTAATTGTAACTCGCTGTTCTGCTGCCTGGTGCCGCCTCTGATGGCGGCGCCTGTAGCCTGGTGACAGGCAGGACCTCTGAAGTCGTGATAGATGCTGCTGTGCCCTGCCCACCTTACCGCTGCCTTCTTTTTTAATGTGTTTATTGTATCCTCAGCTCATCCATATCAGGCATCCATTTTCATTTTCTTAATCTTTTTTTATATTCTATTGTATTTATGTCACCTTCTTCCATTTAGTTTGCTTGTCATAACACGACAAATTTCGCCCCGGAGAAGTGCCCTGGTCCGCGCCTAAAAGCGAAGTCACCATTCGAGAGTCCCTACTTTCCAAAATGACTCTGCCCACGTGTCGGTATTACAAAATAACATCACAGCATTTGCCCCAGTATTAGATAAGTACGTAAATCAAATGAACAACTTCTATCAAAATAACACCGCCATCCATAACACATATAAAAATCCATTGAAACGGAAGCAATACAAACGTAGTTTCACATCCACATCGTCAGAAATTCCAGACCCCTATGCGCTGTATTAAAGCCGCAAATATTCAGAAAATAGACAGTATCCAGAAAACCTTACTGTGTTAAAATTGTAACACAAAATACGTAGCTCACCGACAACAGTTCATGTTACAGGACAGGTCTGTAAACTAATCCGAGTTTATATTTGTCAAGCAGGCCTGTCGTATGGAATTATACTACAGCCTCAAAACATAAATATATAGACTCATATTTTGCTGTGTTAATTTACTAAAAGGGAAAGGATTCATTGTCGTATTACCAGACAAAATTAATACGTATTATGTGGGGTATACTAGTAGGGTAGGGCCCTCGAGAAAAATGGGGAAGCGATTGCCGTCTCCCTTGATGTCTCGAAGGCCTTCTACCAGATACCTATGCCACGCTGGCCTTTTGAGTAACCTTTCAACGTACGGCATTTGCCCTGGCCTGACTGGCTAGGTAAAAGACTTCGAAGGGAGTTGTTGTCGAAGATGCTCATCGGAGCCCATGACGACTAATACCGGTGTTCCTCAAGGGTATGTTGTTTCTACAACTCTGTTTCTACTGCAAATTAATGATCTACTGATGATGTATCTTTGGTATGCAGATAACAGCACAGTTGTGAAGAGATACCTGCCCAGTCCGAGGTCCGAAAGAGAGGCTATGGTAGAGCGTACAAACGTTGCACTACGGGCTGTCTTTGATTGGGACAAAGCCAATATTGTAGCAGTCAATGCCGCCAAAATACAAGCGTGTAAACTCACAGCCAAAAGAAGCCCGTTCACCTTGGCTTCTACTTTCCGGAATGTATCCTTGGAGTGCACCGACCGCCTTCAGCTTTTGAGAGTTGAGATTTCCTAGAACCTAAACTTTTACGATTTTGGTGCTATTTTTACAAAATCGATGGCTATTCCAGACTACTTCATTCCATACTACACTTACCTTGTTTCTGAAACAACTATAAAATACAAACCCTTTACAGACCTCAATAGAGAGACTTTATAACCTTTTTACATGCGTGTTGAATGCTGAACCTTTTGGGAAAGTCATTTTAACGGGCATTTTATTACCGCGATGATAGATAGCAGCACCAGCTTACCACCATCGACGGTTACAACAAGCTGAAATAGCGTGAAACAGAAACTATAAAGATAGGACTCGATTGAAGTTGCTTTTACGATTACGTGGTAGCACCTTTGGTAGGGATCCGGTACAAAACGTTGTAAAAAAATCTAGGTCAAAACATCACACCTGTGGTACTTAACTATTTTAGTTTTAAGCGACTAGCTGTCTACTGTAAGTTTTAAGTGAGGCTTCTTAGGTGTTCATCCGATTTCTATAATTGTATGAGATTTGAGAATTTAAATTTCAGAGACAGTTAAAAGTTATCTAAATATACCACCACTAGCTTTCCGCCCGCGGCTTCGCCCGCGTTAACTTCGGTTATATCGCGCGTTTTAGATTTCTCTCGGGAATATCAATTTTTTTCGGGATAAAAAGTACCCTATTATTCAATCTGGACTTCTAACTTTACGTCTGCAAAATTTCAAAGCAATCGGTTTAGGAGTTACGGCGTGAAAGTGGTACAAACAAACTTACAAACATACAAATATTCCAGTAATCTCCCTTGGGAACTTGGATGTTTTTTTAGGACCAAAAGTAGCCTATGTGAA
The DNA here is from genome assembly GCA_037179545.1 of Sesamia inferens. NCBI lineage: Eukaryota > Metazoa > Arthropoda > Insecta > Lepidoptera > Noctuidae > Sesamia > Sesamia inferens. The sequence continues at coordinate 30,579,752 of CM073922.1, read as the reverse complement.
ATCCTATACCCTCCATCTTTTCAACTAACTGTATTCCAAAAATCAGGTCGATTGATTGCTTAGCTACGGCGTGAAGGAAGGACAAACAAACAAACAAACACACTTTCACATTTATAATATAAGTATGGATTTAACAACTCTGTTTCAAGCGCTAAATTTCTCTTATTATAAAAAAAATACTGGCCACGACTCTCTTGTTCACAAACTAAATTTATTTAAGTTTAGTGCATCTTTTTTTATATTTCATTAAGAAAAGGACAGAAGATAAAATATTTGTTTAAACCTGTCAAATTAATCCGCTCCGGATTAAAATTGGCGCATTTTGGTCGCCATGTTTATTATCGCATCTAAACTGCTGTCTATAGAGCATCTTAATTTGACAGGATTAAACTAAAATGTTATCGGATGCTTCTTAATATTGCCACTATATGAAACGTAGGTCATTTTTGAGGATGATATTCTCGTAGTTCTTATATATTCTGTTTTTTCTGTTTTATATTCCAGTTTGTGTTTATTGAAACTGTTCTCTCACCATTTAGATTTACTTTTTATGTTTTTATTGTTACGTTTTTATTTTTATTGTACTACTGTTTCGGTGTCACTGGTAATTGTTTGATGCACCGGGTGATGTCTTTAAGTCGGCGGTGCCGGCTGTCGCTGTAAACCAGCGCTGTGCTCTATTTTGAATAGGGTCGCAGCATAATGCTGAGCAACAGCCGTTTTGCGTAGATGTGACGCATATTTCGCTCAACTATTTTTGGTGTTTTTGTGAACCTTTGCGCCATGTTTAGCGCAAATAAACGTTTTTTCTTTCTTTCTTCTCTCCTATCTTTTTCTTAATGAAATAAAAAGAAAATGATGCATTGAACATTTTTTAAAATCTGATTTTACTTTGGGGCTTTTATGAGGCTGTAGCGGTGCCTACAACGCAACATGCGAACAACGCGTCATACTGACGTCACGCGAATCCTGCATCTCGCAATCAGAGTTTTCTGTGCAACTAGCACGCATACAAGTTCACCACATAAACCGATGGGCAAAGTGGCCCGCCAGACAACTAGTCTGGTCGGAGGATCCTCCCTTTTCTATGGAGGATGAGTGAACTTTACTCCCTGTTCCTCATTCCTCTACAAGGCTATGTCAGCCCGAATGCATTGAACTTAAAATTAATTAAGTTTATGAACAAGGGAATCGGCGCCATTGTAGTTTGGCGTCAATTTAAAACAACACACATTTAGAAAGATGTAATTATAGTTTTTTTTTTTTTATGAATTGGCGCTATACTACAGTATATTTGTCTTCAGAGATTATTTATATAGGATTTTATAATGAAATGAATATTTAATATTAACCACCTGGGACAATGAGTACAATGCTCGTCGAAGACCTCAGTAGAGCCTCCGAGCCAGACAGTCTTAAAAACAACATGGACAAGACGAAAGTCATGTCTAATGCCCATGTTGTACCAACTCCTATTAAGATTGGAGACTCTGTTCACGAAGTTGTTGACAGCTATGTGTACCTGGGACAAACTATCCAGTTAGGAGGTCCAACTTCGAGAAAAAGGTCAATCGTCGAATCCAACTCGGCTGGGCTGCTTTCGAGAAGCTACGTAAAATCTTCTCGTCCGAAATACCGCAGTGTCTCAAGACAAAAGTCTTCGACCAGTGTGTGTTACCAGTGATGACTTATGGAATTGAGAGGTGGTCGTTAACAATGGGCCTTATAAGAAGGCTCAAAGTCACTCAAAGGGCAATGGAGAGGGCTATGCTTGCGGTTTCACTGCGCGATCGAATCAGGAATGAGGAGATCCGCAGAAGAACGACAGTAACCGACACAGCCCGAAGAATTGCAACACTAAAGTGGCAGTGGGCTGGACATATTGCCCGTAGGACTGATGACCGATAGGGCCGACGGGTTCTCGAGGTTCGGACCACGCACCGGAAGACGTAGCGTGGGTAGGCCCCCGACAAGGTGGATCGACGACCTGGTGAAGGTCGCGCGAAACCGCTGGATGCGGGAGGCGCAGGACCGGTCGTCCTGGAGAACCTTGGGGGAGGCCTAAGTCCAGCAGTAGACGTCTTTCGGCTGAAATGATGATGATGATGATGAACCACTATATAAATACTTATATAAAATATAGATCCCATTAAAGCATAAAACACTGTTGTTTACTGGTACTATTTTAATTATCATCATCCTCTCTACTATTAAAATTAAAAATACCTTGCTTTGCCCGATAGGGTCCATAATTGATTCAATATTTTGATATACCAACTATTATTAAACATTATGGAATGCAACACATTATTGAATGTTGAGTACTTCAACGTCTATTTTCCGATGACTATTAGAAACTTTATTACCCTTTTGACTTTGCCCGTATAAGGCCGTTGGCTTTACGAATAAAGCCACAGGTCATGTCCTTGGTATTAAACACAATTAAGGTTGCTACGCAAACTTCTAAAACGCTGAAAACCTCAATGAAATACAGTCAACAAAATAGTTTGGTGTGTCATGTTCATAATGTTCAATCAATATGATCCGGCTCGAAGGACCACTTTATAATCGCAGATGTTGATGCTACAACAATCTGTCCAATAAGTGAGTAATTATAACTTATTTTTTCATCATAAACTCATCCAATATTCGATGTGATGCCAAATCAATTTAGTTTACTCAGCAGAATGAAAAAACTAAACATGCAAAAAAAATAAATAAATAAAAATACATGGCTAGAAAGGAGGTGACTGCCGATATCATAACTTATATTTAGGCTACGATGGAAAAAAAGACACATGTAACGTGAACCCCGAAAAGTGGACGACAGAAGATAAAATTAAACAATTTAATAACCTGTATAACTATGTATCTCTTTTGCTAACTGTACCTCCGATTATTCCCCAAAGAACGACTCAACTCACCGTGAGTGGTTTGAAATTTATTATTTATTATGTGGGCAACATTTTGTTATCATTTATGAAGTAATTTATTATCAAAATCCTCGTAACATCGTGCCGCAGGTGGCTCTGTGACATGTTCAGACGATTATTCATATTCACCAAATTTGATAGAAAAAAGTTGCGATGGAGGAATTAAAAATTATGTATTGTTGTTGGATAATAAAGTTTAAGGCTAGTAACAGCGGCATCAGACAGTCAAGGGTTAATCTATGATTATCGCGGATGGTTGGTGGATGGGTGAGCATCCATTAGATATCGTATTAGACTCAAGGTCAATATCAAAATCTTTTTGAGGAAAATAAAACGAATCTTGTTCTTAGCGCATTCATCGCAATCTCAATGGAGTCAAGCCAGGATTCGGCTACATGGTTGGCTCCATCACCAGCGTCCATCAGGTCCATTATGGCAATCCAAATTTCACTTATAAACCAGTACCCTAATTACGTAACTCATTATTATAGTAATAGTGTGTTGATGATTCCAACTAATAGTAGTTGGAATCATTTTGAAGTATATTTATTGCTAATCCATTACTCCATGTGTTCAAAAACATGTTTGCTCAACATAACAGAATAATGTGTCACGTAATGACCCCTTATTGGCTTTGTGCGAAGTTTCTACTGACATCGAAGGACTAGGCCGCGGTTTGTTCCAAAGAAATACCATGGCATCTCGTGTACAGGCAAATGAAGGAAGATGGGTGAGTTTTAGTCGGTAAAAGTGTGACCCCTTCCGCTTTGCCCAGAACATTAGAGTCATATGACGATATGCCATAAAAAAAAAGGTTCTCACGAGACAAATCTGATTTTTTTCTGATGCCTACCACAAAATTCACTGCAAAATTCTTTGGTATCTTGAACTATTTAGATGAAAGCCACAGCTAGCCACTTCATCATCATCAACAACCTTTTCATCATCTTTGCTGGGCACAGGTCTCCTCTCATACAGGGAAGAATTGAGGGTAATCACCACGTTTGCTCAATGCGGGTTGGCGATTTCAGACTTAAGGTTCTTGTTTCCTCAAAATGTTTTCTTTCACCATATAATCAGTAATTGGTGTCCAAGATATACTTACTTAGAAAGTTATCCACATATAACGCAGTATTTGTTTCTCATGATATGAGCATACTAGCCACCATTAAAGTATTAATATTAAACTAACATGTTACACTTAACTTACATATTTATTGCATAATCTATGTAAATAGTACACTGTAGACTACCTACACTATTTCCCTCTCCTTCACCTTAGTATTCCATCCAAACGTTGTCTGTAAAACCCTTTGTAACTCCCTGTCACCCTTTGTGAAATCTTTATATTTATGTTCTGTTATCTATATGGTATACATAATAAAGAGGATTATTCTATTCTTTACTAAATTTGTGCTCAACAAAACAATTTTTCATCAACATTGTACAATGTTTAATATTATTATATGTTCCTTTTTTTCTATTTTTAGGTATTTCTGACAGTTCTAACTAAATTATATCGCTAGCAACTCCAGCTTTAATGAATGCTTCACTCCAATTTAGAGCATTGTGACCATGCAGCATTTCAACGTCACGAACACCGACATTCATTTAATTGATTTACATGTAGCACTTGGAAATAATAAAATTTTTGTCAATTTTTATCATGTTCTATTTCAACGGAAAAATTCCTTACAATTTGACAAAACATTATATTGACTGGAAAGGTATTCACAAAGCAGATGTCAGAAAAATGTTGCATATAATATTTGGTCCTTGTATTTTTATTTCGAATATTATAGTTACTATTTACTTGAATGCTATATAATATTACATGGAACACAAAAAAAAAAAAATGTTTAAAAAATGTGCCAATATGTAGTAGAAATAAATTTTAACGAACATCGTTTGTTCACTATTCATATTTTGCCATTGCGTTTTATTTTAAAATGTATTAAAATAGATGTTATACTATTTTGATGAATAAGTATCTTCTAAATATTTGCAGAGAGTAATTAAGCGTTTAAGAAATATATGATTAAATTATAAAATACTCAGTAGGTACTCTAAGGGATTTTACATATTTAGAATTTAATGGATTCTTTGCATTTTTTTTTTTATCTTTTCTTTTATTTTATTCTGTAAAATAAAAATAAAATATTGATCATATAGTCTTAAATTTCTGTCTTGACAGAAATCACACCTGCTGCATATTCCTTGCTCGTTTGCATTCTGCTTGCTTACTTGCATGCAGTATGCTGCATGATCGAATTCATATGATTATAATTGAAAAGTTTAGAAACTGTCTTTTACTAAAACGTTCATCATCATCAACTCAGCCTTCAGTCCCAGTTGCAACCGCAGCCTTCGGGTTGGAACCCGGGGTCCGCTTTCCTGCTCAATCTCCTCCATTTCATGCGATCTTTAGCATCCTGTGGTGTGAGATTGTTGTTCTCCTAAATTTCGTTCCGTTTCTTTTGATAAAATGTTATTCTTGGTAATAAGCTTTATATTCAATAAACAATATATGAATAAAGAATGTTTGTATTTGTTTTCTTTTTTTTTTATAATTATAAACTAGCGCTTGACCGCAATCCCGCCTGATGGTAAACAGTGATGCGATCGTTAATGGTAAAGCGCGCTAGTTTATTAAGAGCCTATTCACTCAGAAAAACTGAGCGAATAGGAAGGAAGACGGCAGTTGAGAGAGGTGATGCATGTTAAACCCAACAACACGACCAACGATGCTGCACCAAAGGGAGATTGATCTGAAGACCCTCCACGACCAAACTCCCAACACAACAATATCAGGCGCATCGTACCCGGCACACATCGCAACACAACTGCTCAAACCCGTCCTCCGTACGGCTTCACCAGACATCATGCCGGAACACGACAAATCGCTTGGCGGCAAGGCTTTGTCTGGTGGGTGGTAACTTCTGGTGGGCCATAACATCGGCGGCGGCCGATGACGCCGACCTACCACCGATTTCTTTGCCTTCGCACGTTTTCTTATAGCAAATTAGGCATTGGCAGAATTGTCGAGATCGGCACCATATTATTCTATAAAACGAAAATAAGAGAAATTTATTATGTAATGAACTTCTATGAAACTATTAGCTATAAAAATATAAACCAAATATCAATATAACGAGGATAAAATATGTACAGACGACAGCACATCAAGTTACTACAAATCAATTTACAATCAATCAAAAAAATGAAATCTAATCAAATCTACAAATCAATTTTTTTTTTTACAACCTGTCAGATTTCTTTATTAGATTTTCGACTTTAGCTGTAAAGCCTCAAGGTTGATAGGGAATATCTGAGTTTCGGGTAGCTGGACATATGTCAGTGGCAACAATCTATGAACAATGTTATTCTTATGACAGAAAAAATATCACTTTGGTGTTGACAATAACATAAATTCAGAGGTAAAAGCACTACTAAAATTGAAATTAAGTAGGTAAATTAAAGAGCATGTAAGTAAGACGTAAGACGGGCACAAATGAGTTAAGACTATTTTTTCGTGCTCGTTACGTAGTTTCAATATATTTATTTATTTTAATCCCAAATTATGCAAGAAGCCAAGTAATGCTATTAAAGTAATAATTGCATTTCCTTGGTTTGGCATCACTAAGTCGCAAACCTTATGACAAAAAGTGAAACAGGTGTCAACATTGAATGAAATAAAATGCTTTTTTTTACAGATAAAACACGATAGCGTACTTTAAAACCTGTACATTTATTTAGTACGATTAGCGAGTGAGATTGACCGATAAAAAAGTTTTATAAAGTATGAATGCAATTATTACGTAAAAATAGCATTACATGGCTACTGATAAAACTACCATGTTTATTACAATAACTCTGAACGGACTAAGACTTGGAACTTAGCGCCATAGTAAGTTTTATTCAGCTCAAATATACCTATTCAACGATATAACACACATAGCTATTTGAATATGGGACCAGCAGAGTAATTGCATAACACATTATCATTAGCAATGGGTTTCATTTTGACAATTCAACAATATTCATTGCGTTATTACCGTTGTTAAGCAGACACATTTTCAAACATAGGGAGCAATGGAATAGCAATAAGTTTCAAAATGAATCCAACTGACAGTGTTGCTGTGTTACGCAATTAGGGTGCAGGATTTGCATCCTCCTTTATCATCATCTCAGCGTTAATCCCAGTCGCATCCAAATCTTTTTCAGCTTTGGAGTCCGGGGTCCGCTTTACCAATGTAACTGCTGATTTTGGCTAAACTTCGATATTTTCCGTGAAGCAACTGCCGTCTGACCTCCATAACCCGAAGGTGATATGAAAGCTTTGCAGTTAGACCAATTATTGGACTTTTGAGGGCTCCAACGACCCGTAACGACTGCCACTAGAAGTTCGTATGGCAATCGGGACCAACGGCTTAACGTGGTTTCCAAGGCACAACCAGACTAGTACAAATATTCACACAATGATGCACGTTAAACAATTAGGGTTTTAGGCCAAGATAAAGGCAAGCACTTCAATACGTTTTAATACGTTGGCGGACACCATCAGCCGAAACACGTCCACAGGCCTCCCCCAAGGTTCTCCACGACGACCGGTCCTGCGCCTCCCGCATCTAGCGGTTTCCCGCGACCTTCACCAGTAGGCCTAGTATGAGTTTTCATTACGAAACTCTTTCGTCGATATCGAGCGCGTTTGACTCAGCGATTGGCCCGCTTCAAGGTCGTAAGAACTCTCAACCAATGAGAGCGCCAAACGCGCTCGATACCAACGATCGAGTTTCGTATTGAAAACTCATACTAGGCCTACTGGTCGACGGTCCACCTTGTCGGGGGTCTACCTACGCTACGTCTTCCGGTGCGTGAAAAAAAAATTAGAAAACAAATTAGAAAGAAAAACAAAAGAGGGCATCTCATATAGGTATTTTTAAAGGAAGCTTCTAGAATGTTCTAGGAGCTTCGATTTACCTCTTTTCTCTTTGGTCGGGCGGGAGCGGTTGCAATCAGGTTCGCTTAATAGTAGCTGTTAAATTGTTGCCACTGACTTGTCTGTCAAAATCTCTGTGATTTTTACTCTTGTTACAGCAAAATATTTGTTAGAGATTATTGCCACTGACTTTTTTACCAACATCTGTGTGATCTTTATTTCTGTTACAGTCAATTCACACGTACAACAACCACACCACAGTCACAACCACAGCACAACGACGCTACGTGATCGGGGGTATATTTTGTATTGAAAATGAATATTACAATTTACACGTACCACATTTTGCCGTTGTTATCGACCACCTGTGTAATACGACCACATCGCAACCACATCCACCACCATCCGCCTCCACCGGCGGGGAACCGTGGCCACAACGTCACGACATGAAGTCATAAACAGCGCGCGCCTATAGACGTATTTTTGGTTGGACGAAGTCAATTGTCGTTTACTGAGTTGTCAGTTTTTGATGAAACAAAAATAGTGTCGTGACAAAGTGAATGAAAGACAACACAACCACATCGACTTTTTGTCGGTACCACAACGCAACTGCAAAAAGGCGCTGCGACACTATTTACACGTAACCACAGCTTGAAGACATTGAATATTCCAATTTCAATTTCCTGAAACCTGCAAAATCTGTAGATACTCCCGACGGTACCTTGATATTGTTTTACCTATTCCCCGTTTTCAATTAATGTCGGCTTCAATATTTCAAAGGATTCTGTGAACCTCAGTGCACCATTGATTACTACATTAAGCCCGTGAATGGTTTCATTAACTTCTACATAAGTTGGTATATCATATCATGTGATGTGTGTTTGGAATATCTTTTGATGTCATTTAAAGAAGCCGTGCCCTTGGTGTAGGTATAAAACTTTATTTTTTGTTTATACGAAACCCGAAACATATATCCAATATTTTTTAGTAAACATTCTAAGTACAAAATTTCAAAAAGATATCATGAAACACCACAATGTTGTGAGCTTGTTATTCTTCTTGATTGTCCCAACAATAATATGTGTTGCATTGACCTGTGGCGTCAGCTGCAGCGCGGACGTGTGCACGTACTATGATCGCTCGGTAACCACACTGCAATAATTTCTCAATGTATTTGAATAAATATAACATTGTGTAAAAATAATTGGAATCAATTCAGTTTCTTATTCTGAACAAACTGTGTTCAGCATAAAGCAAAAAATAACTTTGTATTTATAATTATTTCTTTACCCATTTTTTAATAATGTAATGGATAGTAATCAGTAAATAACAGAACGAATCTATACTAATATATAAAGCTGAAGAGTTTGTTTGTTTAAACGCGCTATTTAAAGCCCATTAATTCATGAAGGCTTTAGGCTATATAACATTACGCTGCGACTAATAGGAGCGGAGCATAACTAAACCAGGCGAACGAAGTCGCTGGCGGCCGCTATAGATAAAATAAGTACAAAATGTACGTTACAATTTCGTAATACAAACAATTATAATTAGGTTTGTTTAAACAAATCCAAGGAAAGGAAGTAATTGAGATGATTCTATCTACATAAATTATTAATGAAGAATATAATATGCTGAAACATGTTATTTTCTTCTTCAAAAGTCTAACACATACATTATAGAAAGTATTCACAGTATTTGGATATGATATTATTACCTTCACAAGGACGTTAAGTCATGTTGACTTGACGTCCTTTGATAGTCGAGGTAACGTTTCAAATATATTAACATAACAGCCCTTGGGAAGGTAGATATGTGGTTTTCTATTCTCTTTGTGCAAATTAAGAGGTAGATTGCCAAGTAATTAACGTCAAATTATATGTATTAAACGCTATTTCGTAAATGTAAGTCTATTTAACGCTATTTCATAAGATGATGCGTTTACTTTAAGATCAAACATAATTGTTATGATACGTAATCACATATGTAAGGACAAACAAGAAAATAAACAGTAAAATCTGCGTAAGTAGCACCTTAATTATATAATTCAGTGAACAAGCATATTGCTAATTCATTGCTCCATATCTTTGAAAAATGTGTCCGCTCAATAACGTAAATAATCCAATGAATGTTGTTGGCTGTCAAAGTTTAGACTGGACAGGACTAGGCATCAACATAATAGTTTTCGACGAGTGTGTGTTGCCAGTGATGACATATGGAACTGAGACGTGGTCGCTACCAATGGGCCTTATATGAACGCACAAGCTCACTCAAAGGTCAATAGAGAGGACTATGCTTGAGGTTTCACTGCATGATCAAATCGGAAGTGAGGACATCTGCAGAAGAACGAGAGTAACCGATATAACCCGAAGAATTGCAACACATAAGTGGCAGTGGGCTGGGCCCATTGCTCGCAAGACCGATGCCCAATGGGGCCGACGTGTTCTCGAATGGTGACCAGCCATTGGCAGACGCAGCGTTGATAGGCCCCCAATAAGGTAGACCGACGACCTGGTGAATGTCGGGAGAAACCACTGGATGCGGGAGGCGCAGGACCGTTCGTCGTGGAGATCCTTGGGGGAGGCCTATGTCCAGTAATGGACGTCTTTCGGCTGAAATGATGATAATGATGATGCTGGCATCATTGCCGCACAGCCAGTCCATCGATTCCGGAAAAATTTCACCGTAATAAATTAGGTGAAGTAATCTGTCAATAGTGTCAATTCCTAACATTAGATAGAATTATACTTCACTTCATGTATTTTTTTAGGGTGAGATGTAAACAGGCTAGTACTGCTGTTACCATAGATTTATAAGTACTTATACCTCAGAATGGAAGGACTCAATTCGACGGAAACTTCAGCAATATCCAACACTCCCCTATATTTTATTAACACCACAATCATCAACTTATAAAATCACATATTATCCAATAACATTGCATAAATTACTTTTTAACAATCTAAGACAACCAAGCCGTTCGCTCGTCCCCAATCAAGTGGCCCCTTTTTCTTTTTCCTGCCTTATTCTACCCCCAGTTGACTATTACCGTTGTCAACTCAGCTATAACTCTCGCCATTCTAGGCTGAACCAATCGGACACAATCATTGGTTTTTGTTGTCAAAAACCGGCCAACGACTGACTTCAGAGCGGAAACAGCCAACTAACACATTATTTATTCTAAAAATTACATACAAAACAATCAGAACCTTACAGATTCAATAGATGATACTGAAATCCACACACAATGAGGAGTAGGTACTAAAATATTTTTGTAGCGGTATCTACAACCGCCACATGCGAACAACGCGTCATATTATCGTCACACGAATTCTACATCTCGCAAGCTTAGTTTACCGTCCAACTAGCATAGCTACATACACCTTCCCTACATCAACCGTTGGGCAAATGCCCGCCAAGCATAATATAACCGTCTGGTCGGAGGATCCTCCCTTTTCTATGGAGGATGAGTGAACTTTACTCTCTGTGCCTTATGCCTCCACATTTTACACTGTCGTGTATGTTGGCGTCAATAAAAGTTAAGTTTTCGTTTATTAACGAGCAACATTCCACGGTGCTCCTACTGTTTTATTAATTGGCAACACTCAAAGTGTCCTCATTGGTCGTTGTCTCTGATTGGTTGAAATCCACCAATCAGAGATGGGCGTCATATTTTATCGTTTTTTTTTTTTTAAATAATTTATAAACCAGCGCTTGACCGCAATCCCGCCTGATGGTAAGCAATGACGCAGTCGTTGATGGTAAAGCGCACTAGTTTATTAAGAGCCTATTCACTCTAGCCTTGAAGACACTCAAATTGTAGTCCGACGGAAACACCGCCGCTGGCAGATTATTCCAGTCCCTCGATGTACGCGGTATAAAGGAGGAGGCGAAACGCTTTGTCCGGATCGTAGAGGTGTTAACAACATAAGGGTGGAAACTCGCCGTACGACGGGTCGTCCGATGGTGGAACGGAGATGGGGGAATTAAATCGTGCAAAAATTTTATCGAAATAACGGGAATAGAAAAAATTACCAAGGAGAACAGCCCAACTCATGGGGCAAACTTTTACGCGGATTCGGAAAGCGATGAACTTCAAAAATAAGTAGTGTGGCCTGAAAACCTAAGATAATATGTTATATTTCTGTATTTTTTGTGATATATGTTCTATATAGTATTAATGCTCTAGCAAATTATTTATGCCACTTAGCATAAGCAATACCTTGAGATGGAACATGGTTGATGATGTTAACAATAATCTGTCTAATAAATTGTTTTAATCTGTAATAAATTCTTGTAAGATTGTAAAAACCTCTTTTCATTTTAAACACTTAAAGTTAACTAAGTATTAGTACAATGCTTACATGTAAAAGAACGTAAAATATCTTATGTGGAAATAGTGAAGCAGTACTTTCAAACTGTGCTTTTTTTATTCAAATTTCTGCTGCCAGAAACTGTAGATACATTTCATTTTTTTTTATTTATATTTTTCCATCGAAATGAATTGAATAGTAATTAATTTTTTTTAAATAGTCACACTACCCCATTTGCTTTTTTTACGTTTTATATGTTCAACTATCAAAAAGGGGTTTTGGCGGGAAAGTCAAGCTGAGTGTCACGCTCATTTTTCATTGGACTTTTAAAATTATTTATAGTGTTGTTTACTAAATAAAAGTGCGTGGTTTATGTAGTAAAAAGTGCATTCAGTAAATAATTCATAAAGAACAGTGAAATATCGCAGCATAGTGGCCACATGATGACTTTGTCTCAAACCTCCATCGTAAAACGGATCTCGCGGCCGTCTTTTTCGATATGAACAATTAATTACATGACATTGGCTAAATGCACAAACCGTGCGAAGCCATAAAAGAAAGAAAAAGAACTATCAAAAAATGACGATTCTGACTTGAATAACGTTATATCAAATGAACAGTTTATTTCCCTGACTTTGCATAATTAATAAGGGCAACTCTCAATCGCAACATTCAGAAACTTTTTTTGCAATTTTCGTTTTTCTACTGCTCGATATTCATACATTCCGTTTCAGAGTGACATTATTTGACATCCAACAGCGTTGCAAGCCAGAAATGTCAGCCACGTTCGATGAACTCGACCACACATATTTGCATGAAAATGTCTACAATGGAAACGTTCGTACGCTTTTGTAGCTAAAATTGCATTCGTAAATGGAACATGTTTGAATTGGTTGGGTTTTGGTTTTATTGTCTATGGAATTTTCAACTTTTGTAGGTAAGTGAATTAATTATATACTGCCTATTGATTTGATCACAAAATTTATTAGCTAGGGACCTTCTTCGGCGTGTACACAACAATTAACCTTTTAGTACTTAGGTATGTTCAGTAATTTATTGAATGTAATATAAGTAGCTAATAAAAAGCATGTCATTAATTAAATTTTAAAATTATTTTTAAGTTTTTTCTTTGATATACCTACTTTAAAAGCACGTTTTTTTTTTGTTTTTTAAATTATATTTATTATTGTGTAAATGGATGTTTGTTACTCTCTCACACAAAAATTCATTGAAGGATTTGGATGACCTGACACATAGATCATAGTTTATAACCAAGAATAACTCATAGGATACTTTTTATCCTGATTTTCCCACGGGATCGAAACTTACGCCTTTGAAACTGCGTTACGTTATTACTTTTATGTACGCACGATAGCAGGTCAAGCCGAACCGAAACTACCAAATATTCCCAATCAACCTTGAGTCTTAATAATAAAGTTGAAAATCTAATAAAGAATTCTGACTGATTGTATTAGCTTGACATTCTGTCGTCTGTACTGTGTGCACATTTGGACTGGTGCTGCAAAATGTTACCTGGCTACTTTGGATTCAGTGGACAGGCGACAGGCTGATAGCCGACCCAGATTTAACTTAAAACGGTCTCCAAAGCCTGGAGCACAGGCGTAGAGTAGCCAGCCTTTCGGTGTTCATTTTATTGAGTGTGCAAGGGAATTGCATGATTTAATTCCCCCATCTCCTTTCCACCATCGGACGACCCGTCGTATGGCGAGTTTCCACCCTTACGTTGTTAACACCACTACGATCCGGGCGAAGCGTTTCGCCTGCTCTTTTGTACTGCGTACATCGAGGGAGTGGAACAATCTGGACTACAATTTGAGTGTCTTCAAGGCTACAGTGAATAGGCTCTTAGTAAACTAGCGCGCTTTACCTTCAACGAGTGCATCACTGCTTACCATCAGGCGGGATTGCGGCACTAGTCTATCATTTATAAAAAAATCCAAACTTAGGTTTACAATTATATAAGTGACACAGCTCAGTGACAAGATCTTGATGCTCCTATGGTTTTGCTTCTAATTTAGGTAACGCCTGTACACTCGAAGAGTACATGCGCAACTATCTCGTCAGCCTCTATGCAGGCTCTGCACAGAGGGCTGTCCGTTATGCCCATCGTGTGGAGATGCTTATTCAGCAAGCAGTGGCCCGTAATGATCCCCGTCATCAATCGTAGGGTTTTCCTATCCAGACGCAACAGCCTTTTGGTTAGCTTGCTATCCAAGGATGGCATAGCCTCCTTGGACTGCCTGCAGCCCGGTGACGAGGACCACCAAATCTCTGCTTGTTCGTAGGTATACATTTGTAGCCATCTTCGTATTTGAATGAAGGGGATGGGCACAATGGGCTCCGATCCGCTGACCAACGCGCTTTTATATGTATAAATAGGATCTATTTAAAAGCACCAAAACTCGTCAGTTATTTACTGAAAGAAACTCAAACGCACCAAAGCGATTCTGTAACCTTATTACTGTGGAAACTAAGGTGAAGTAAGAGTAGAGTGTGCTATTATTTCAAGTAATGCTATGGAAAATTTAGGTGGAGTAATTACAGTTGTTGACACCCTTACGATCCGGACGAAGTGTTTCGCCTTGTCTTTTATACCATGTAAGTATAGATAGTCTCGAACAAAACTCTTATCAAAAATGGCGACAAGTATTAAGCAGTCTAAAGTAGTCAAAATAAATATACATTAATTTAAAATCAGCCTTAAGTGCAGTGTATAAAGTTCTTATTACAAAGCAGTGTACAAAAAGCCATTAATTTTTACGACCCATCAAACATCAAACCAAATTCAAGCACCCAAGTGCTGCGTTGTGCGCTTGACTACCGAAGGACTGGAACAATTCGCCTGCGGCGGTATTTCCGTCTGGCTACAACTTAAGTATCTTCAAGACTAGAGTGAAAAGGCTCTTAATAAACTAGCACGTTTTACCATCAAAGATTGCATCACTGCTTACCGATTGCTTATAAGGCGGGATTGCGGTCAAGCACTTGTTTGTGAACCATTGAGATTTTTACAGCATCGATCGGCTGTAATCTTTGCTATAATTAAGTAACACATTATTACTATCAATTTGAAGCATATCGCCAATCCATTGCACGATAAGTTCGAAATTGTCTCTGCTCAACAACTTAAACAACGCAATGAATGTTGTTAAACTATCAAAATTAAGCTTATTCCTATTGATAGTTCGTTACGCAATTACCCTACTAGATATTTTTACACCAATAATCTTCATACCAATATCTTTTTGCCTCGCCTTATTCCAACAATGTTGGGGTTGGTTTTCAATCCAATGGGGTAGTTGACTAAAAAAAACTAATTAGTCCGTCAGTCAGATTTCCAAAAAATACTAGATACGTATTTTTTCTTTTTTCATATAAACAAAAAATGAAGACGACACAGTGCGTTGAAAACTCGTGTGACGTCACTGCACGCTACAGTTTTTAGTGAGGAGTGACGTCACCAGCCACCACTCCTGACCTTTGATGCCTTTTATATTTGTCAATTTTTATTGATTTGATAAAACAAAATATACGTATCCAATATTTTTCTATAATCTGAATGACGGACTAAATAGAATCATTTTTTTTTTACCCAGGCAAAATCACTATTGGATGCAGCTAATTACGAGTGTTTAAAACAGGGTGACTGCCTATTTGAGCACTACAACCCAGTTACTGAATACTTACCTATTGGTAATTTTTGACCATAGGTGATGATTACTCCATCCATGGAAATACTACAGTCCATTGTCCTCATAACAATTTTATGTATAGGTCTCCCAAAGTGATAATACGCATAATGCGCATAGAAATCTTCGTCACTGTTCGGCAACGGTCGTATTCCCTTGCCGAACAGTCGAACGGTCTTTTGATGCGGTATTTTAATAAATAGAATGATTAAAGGGGAATGATTATATATATAATAACATCCATTAAATTATTGAAAAATACTATTCTTTTTGAGGTTTCTAATGTGATGTCATAAATAATAACATTTTTTCCGCGTTTGCAGTAAAACGCAGGCTACGAAATTTATCAAAATAATGTACTAAATATTGTAAACGTTAAAAAGGTCTACAGAAAAGTCCACCATGGTAAATGTCTATCTCTTATGTATATCCCACAATTTTTTTTTGTCATTTACTTTTTACGACAAATACCGGCTAATTTTCGAAGTGATTTTAACCAATACAGCATTAATCTTTATTTAATTTAATACCTTAAATACATTGTTGATTTAATATAGATCTATATTGCCCTTTACAGCATATTATTAAAATGAATATTTACGAAGACATTATAGATTTAAAAATTGCGAGCGGCTCGGCGAGCTGCAAAATTTTTCTTTACAACGTTCACAGTTTTTCTGTAATGTATTTAGCATCAGCATTACACTCGTGCGAAGCCGGGGCTGGTCGCTAGTTAATAATATAACCTTTATATTGTTTTATCTATACTAATATATAAAGCTGAAGAGTTTGTTTGTTTGTTTGAACGCGCTAATCTCAGGAACTACTGGTCCGATTTGAAAAATTATTTTTGCGTTGGATAGCCCATTAATCCAGGAAGTCTTTAGGCTATATAACATCACGCTGGGACTAATAGGTGCGGAGCATAACAAACTCCACGCGAAAGGAGTCTCTGGCGGCCGCTAGATTTATTTATAAAGTTTGAATACATGACCCGGCAAACATGATTTTGCCATAGGAATAAATCGATTAAAAAAAAAACTCAAACCGAATATACACAAAGAAAACATGAAAATTGGTCAAGCGGTTTCGGAGGAGTTTGATTACAAACGAGAATCGAAATCCACACCAACTTTAAATGGCTGTCCGTATATACATTTACAATACATAAAGAGAACCCTGTCCGATCCGTGAAGGTACTGTTAGGTATCGATAACTGATTCTACTAATGCCTACAAAGCCAGGCTAAACTTAAAAAAATCCCCCTACAATAATAAATATTATTTATTATTATTAAGGAGGTAACTTAATACATGTGCGGTATGCAATACATACGCGGGCGAAGGGGGACGGGGCACGCGGCACGCGATCGCATCACTCATAATAATATCGTCGAAAATGGTGTTGTCAGTTTTTTTTTTTAATTATCAAGTTTTGGGGAAGTTACAATTATTTCGCGGAAAAAAAAAAGATTATTTTAAAATTCATTAGTTTTGTTACTATGATTTTGTAAAATTTGATATTTTATTTGGTCATGTGTTTACCTAACCTTTATTATCCTTATGGGTCGGACGAGGTTTTCTTTACATATTGTATACTCGTATATATGTTCCTACGTATAGCATTGGTCTTGCTTTTTATTTGAACTGAATTAAGTCGAGATACCAATAATCCTAGTTTCTCAAACGTTTCAATATCATGTAACTTCAGTGAAGATTCTATTGTTATACTTCTCCGGCGCCCTAATTACGTAACAGACTATTAATCGGAATCTGCATAATTTTGAAGCAAATTTCTAAACCATTGCTTCATAAGTTCGAAAAATTTGTCTACACAGCACTTGAATAACAGCACAATGAATATCGTTAATCTGTTAAATTGAAACTGATTCCGATTGATGATATGTTACGTAATTGCCCCGCTGTTTAGGTAATCAACTAATGATAAACAAACACTTCAGTTGTCAGGCTAAGTCACAGTTTTGTCTACAATTGTTATTTATTAGAATAGACATTTCAAAAGAGACACGACATTAAAATAGAAATAGCATGTCTTTATTTTCAATTTAAACATCAAATGTCACCTATGCCAATCCCAAGTAGCACCAAAGCGCTTTATAATAACATTTTCATTTTTGCACAATGGAAGCATTGGCTGTATAAAAGCGTAAGCAGCGCAACCTGTGCTAATATAATTTCTATAATCTTATTTGGGCACAAACTACTCAGCACATATGTAGCTGTATAAAGCGCTCTACACACCAAAGCCGCCGCGCATATTATGTCGGCAACATTTTGCCGGCGGGCTAGGTTGGCGGCTTCTTTCATTGCAAGTCTTAAAACTTTGCCGGCGGCATGTCAGAAACTTATTTAGCAGTGAAAATACTAGCACGTCATTACAGCTGAAATGTCGCCGGGCAACTGAGTGCTTGCGTACGCCAGCCGTCGGCAAGCCACTGGGTTGTGTCCCTCATTGTGGGCCGGCTTTGGTGTGTAGAGATTGACCTGTCCGTCTCCATCGAACTGTTTTAAAATTCGAACTACTGAATCGAACGCATTAAAAATTTTACAGCTTGGTCTTTCTAAGAAACAAACCAGCCATGGATCGATGTGGAGAGTAGTAGTTGTTCATAAAATTTGTGCTACATAGTTAACCAGATAACCATTTTTTTCCCATACAAACCAAACAAACATGGCGACTAAAAATACGCCAGTTTACGTTAGGAGCGCACTAATTTGACAGGTCTAAACTGACATTTTATCTTCTGTCCTTTTTTTAATGAAATAGAAAGAAAAAGATGCAATGAACTTAAATTTAATTTAGTTTGTTAACAAGAGAATCGACGCCACTGACTAATACGGTACTCGTAATATACCTAATAATGGTATATTTGTGTAGGCTATGACCCTGTATATACATTTATCTGTATATTTTTGGATGCAATTTTAATGAAAAATGGTTGAATGTGATGGATGTCTTTCTCCAAGTCGGCTACACTATCTGATCTGTCAAACAACGATGATTTAAGTTTTAGGCGCGAAAATAAGAAATACCAATAGACATAGACTATGTTCAATTCAATTCAATTCTTGATTAATGGCCTTTGTGGGAGTGACCATCAAACGCTGGAGAGTATTTAGCGCGAATTAAAATAATAATAATATATTTCTTGTTATATTAAAAAAAAAAAATATTTCTTCGCAGATTGACAGATAAAATAGACCGTGTTACTTTCATGTGTATAATTTTATTTATATAGTTTCCTAGGTAACGGTGCAGGACATAAGATCCCATAGTTTAACTTTGAAAATTTTTGGAACAGCATTAAAATGATAATAAAGGTTTTTAGAAAGATAACTCTAAATATAAGACACCTTAAGTAACTGCGCCCGGGAACGTATTGTATGTTTTGCTTATTTATAACTTCATTGTAATTTATAGTTTTGTGCCGAGTTTGTTCTCCTCAGTAAATAAGTCACGAGCCTTGATTGACTGGTACAGAATGCCCAAGATATTAAGACCGCCTGTTCCTCTTTGACCAAGTAGATAAATTACAATATTTTCAATAAAGAATACCGAAATGAGTGTTGATGTTAGTACAAAAATATGGGTAGTAGTGGTAGGCTATAACATCGGCCGCCGGCAGAAGTTACCACCCACCAGACAAAGCCTTGCCGCCAAGCGATTTGTCGTGTTCCGGCATGATGTCTGGTGAAGCCGTACGGAGGACGGGTCTGAGCAGTTGTGTTGCGATGTGTGCCGGATCCGATGCGCCAAAAGTTGTTGTGTTGGTAGTTTGGTCGTAGAGGGTCTTCAGATCAATCTCCGTTTGGCGCAGCATCGTTGGTCGTGTTGTTGGGTTTAACATTGCATCACCTCGCTCAACTGCCGTCTTCCTTCCTATTCGCATCAGGCGGGATTGCGGCCAAGCGCTAGTTTATAAAATATTAAAAAACAAAAAAAAAAGTTGTAGGAAAACCTGACACCATAGCAAAGGGACTTGCTTGTCCCAATATAGTTAGCCAGACAAGTTAAGCAGCCTTCTAGGTTAAACTGCGAGAAGCTAATAAAAAAAAATAAAAAAAAAACATATACAGTTACCTCTTATTCAGTTCTGATACAAGTCGTAGGCTCAGATGACTTCAGTGTTTCTTATTGGGACAAAACCCGCCACACATTTTCCCACCCACTGCAACTCCTGAAAGCCAGAATCAACAGTGGAGACCGCCAGAAAAACGCCGAGCAATGAAACTCGACGAGTCCGGGAGAAACGATTCAACCATTCATTCATTCGGGTCCCGCAACGAAATTAATCAGAAAAGAATAGCGGAGGAGTAAGAAAAAAGATATTTTTCCACTTCTCTCTATAACAAGCAGGAGACAGAACAGAACTAGGCCAATCGGCACAAAGGGACATTATTGCAACGCAACGTCAAACATCACGGAATAAAATTTGATTAAGTTAATGGGTCCTAAGTAGCAGGCGCGTGCGCTCCTTACAAGCAGAAAAGCTCTGCATACCCTAATAGTCTTCTAAAATTATAATATACTGTAAAATAATTTATATACTACAAAGTTAAAACTAAAAGACTTTGTTAATCAGTTATTGATAACACTGCCATCTATTGGGCCTAGTGGCTAGTGCTAACGAGACACATTAGTTGCCTTAGGCGCGACACCCACGCCTCTTACGGCGTAAGCATAAACAAAATGTGCCTCTTCCGTATCTGTCTGTGTATAAAATTATTTGCTTGTGTGCCTAAACTGTTGTGTACGTGTGCGTGAAATTTCTTTGGGTTTAAAGCCCATGATAAGCACAGCTTCTAATAATGCGACGAATTTAAGAAGTTCAGAAATATAGCATGATTGTTGTTCGTTCAAATACCTTTTTATTTTAGCAGCTTATGTTGTTTCATTATTGGTGTTTTTGGGTTAAATATGTATTGATTGTTTTAAGCGGAATTGAATATTCATTTATTTTAGAGTTTTTGGTTTAACACAAAAGAAAGGTTGTCTTTATAAAAAGTATTATGATAATTATATGTGGTTAGCAGGTTGTGTAGTGTGTACAAATAAATTGTTTTGTTTCTCGTATAGGTATATTATTTTAAAACACGGCTTTGACAGTTCGACGTTATAAAAACTTAAAAGACCTTAAGTTTTTCAACCTACTTGCTTTTGAATTTCAATACTATACTTTATGTTGTAATAATTTTCCTGAAGTTTACAAATTAGCAAAATTTAATAGTTATGATTCCAATGAGTAGTGCATTACGCATATTTATGAAAAGCCAAAGCAGACTCATAGATTTGTCTATCTGTCCATTTTAAAAGAACTTTTAGCGATTTCAAAACGATCTTATATATATTTGATTTTTACAGAGTTATTTAAAAATAGATAGGCGCGTTGATTTAATTTATAGATAGTGAAATATTTTTTTTTAGTTTTTTGAGAAATAAATTATTACTTATTTACAGTTGAGTTAGTAATACCATTTCATTGTATTTTGACAGCCTACATGGCGTAGCGGTAGCGAACGCGGCCGTTGCGTAAGGAGGCGCGGGTTCGATCCTCGCGCAGTGTAAGTATTTGTATGCATGAATATGAATATTTGCACTGGTCTGGTCGTATCTCGGAAAGCACGTTAAGCCGTTGGTTTCGGTTGCCATGCGAACATCTAGTGGCAGTCGTTACGGGTTGTTGGAGCCCACAAAAGTCCAACAATTGGTCTAACTTCAATGCTTCGATATTGCCTTCGCGTTGTGGAGGTCAGACGGCAGTCGCTTCACGGAAATTGTCGAAATTTCGCCAAAATCAGCAATTAGACTGGAAAAGCGGACCCCAGATTCCAAAGCTTTGGATGCGACTGGTATTAACCCTGAGATGATGATGATTTCATTGTATTCATTTGGGCAAATAAAAAATACCTAATACCCCACGTATATCATTTATTTGACTTGTTCTTATCATCAATCACATACTTAGATGTTCATTGTAGCCACGCACAAACATCAATTCAATGTTGACATGCGAAAAAGTAGGTACGCGACTATGTTAAATTGAAACTACGTCTAAGTTACGTTTTTTAAGTTTTACCATATATAAGCACAGAGATTTGGATAGTAGGTATATTTATGCATACCCCCAATAAAATCTTTGTGCACGCCCCTGCTAAGTAGGTATGTGCTGTTACAATTGATTCCAATAATAGGACTTCAGTGTTTGCTATCTTTGATAGTATTTTCATTTAAATACTTCCGTGGACCAAGTCCATCTTCAGTGACCTGTCGTTTTCCATCCTTCATTCCAGCACAATGTGGTATTATTGAAATGACGATAATTTTGTCATCGCAAAAGAGACTAAAGAGCAGCAAGGTTGATTCATGTATTTACTGGGCGAGTTTAATTGGCATTAACATGTAAATTTAAATAAACTAGAGGTTTATTACTATAGTTTATGAACAGCTTAATTCAACACAAACAAGTGTATTGGTATAAAAATAATTTGCTATGAAATGTCGATGAATTTCTTATATTGCATTAATAGTAGGTATTATTTTATTTTTATTTTTTTTTAATCATTATAAACTAGTGCTTGACCGCAATCCCGCTTGATGGTAAGCAGTGATGCAATCGTTGATGGTAAAGCGCGCTAGTTTATCTATAATAGAGCGGGTCCAAGTACAAGACTGTGCCGATATAACACTATGTTTGTCATATTCACTTCCAAAAAACATGAACATGTTTATTGTGCAGTAGCCCGATTAAACTGTTGATTATTATAATTATTTTGAAAGTATCTTT
The DNA here is from genome assembly GCA_037179545.1 of Sesamia inferens. Taxonomy (NCBI): domain Eukaryota; kingdom Metazoa; phylum Arthropoda; class Insecta; order Lepidoptera; family Noctuidae; genus Sesamia; species Sesamia inferens. Next base: position 30,557,052 of record CM073922.1, on the reverse strand, counting down.
ATCAGTAACTGTAAGCGGATTCGGAACTAACTGACAATCCGAAGTAATTTCATATCCATGTCCGATGTCTATAATTGCCTGAGTGATCTACCTAGTGACATTTTACGAAAGAAAAACAAGTGATGCTAAATAATATGCATTATTATGACGTATGGCATAGTTTTGCGTGGCATACTGCCGTGGTGCCCTAGTGGTTAAATCACCAGCCTCTCAAGTATGAGTTCGCGGGTTCGATTCCAGGTCAGGCAAGTACCTAACTTTTCTAAGTTATATGTACTTTCTAAGTATTTCTTTGACACCAATGACTGATTAAAAGGTGAAGGAAAACATCTCGAGGAAACCTGGTCTTTAAGTCTGAAACTGCCAACCTGCACTAAGCAAGCGTGGTGATTACCCGCAATTCTTCTCTGTATAAGAGGAGACCTGTTCCCAGCAGTGGGACGACAAAAAAACATTGATGATATGATGGCGTAATTCGAAACACCCTATATGCGAGAGCAGTCCGAGTTTTGCGTTCCAAGGGCACGCGCATTGAAGCATCGAAATCTTTACCAGAATTCATGAATGAACTATTAACTACATCATATAGGGTTTTACTTCCCTTACGAGTGTTAAAATAATAAACATAAAAATTGTGTTTACCTAAAAGTATGATTTTTTTACTGTTTCAAGGGATTGCAACCTTGAGTATTTTATGTTGATTTCAACTTGATAACTCCACGCGTCCTTGAGCAAAAGTGTCTCGATATAAGGACCACAAACAGGTGGATAACAAAGTAAAGAAAACTTTTTTTTTTTTTTAATATGCCTACGTCTACGCAGTTTCGCTAGATAATTGAATTTAATCATGTACACTATGTAACAAAGACCCTGTTGTTCCTTTCAGGGTCATATAATGTTACCTACAAGACATCATTAATGAAGTCATAATTAGAAAACAGTAATCATTATCTAGTCGAGGGGTCACAATCAAATACCTATTAAAACCGACAAATTCGATTTTTTTTTTTAGAATATCTGATTTTATAAGTTAAATAAATTGGCAGGAACGTTCTACTTATGTCTAGTTTCTTCATGCAGAATTGCAGAGCTAAGAAATCAGTTACAGATTATAAATATTAATAATTAAACATTTAATTTAATTATTTTTTTGAATATTTTTTCTAAATTACTTGCTTTATTACGTCTGTATGCCGATTCTTAAAACGTAGGTTGAAGGAACAACAGGGTTTTTGTTACAAATATTGTATACCATAACGTACATATGTATAATACACAGTGATATTTGTATCTGTATTTGTGTGATTGTGTGTGTTTGTCCTTGGCCTAGCTACTCCAGTGCCCTATATCTTATGCGCACTTGACCTAAATACAATATGGCGGGAACATCGGACGTCAATGCGCGAACTGTATGTAACCAGGAATTCACAAAACATGATTCTATATTCAAATTTTGTTTATCCCAAATTGATGTTATTTGAAAATGTTAGGCGATACACGCCACACTGAGGTACATCAATGTAATACTTACACTGTAAAATGTATGTAACGGCAATAGGGTATTAGACTAAAAAAAACTAATTAGTCCGTCAGTCAGATTTCCAAAAAATACTAGACACGTATTTTTTGCTTTATCAAAACAATAAAAATTGACAAATATAAAAGGCATCAAATATCAGGAGTGGTGGCTGGTGACGACACCGCTCGCTAAAAAGTGTAGTGTGCAGTGACATCACACGAGTTTTCAACGCACTGTGTCGTCTTCATTTTTTGTTTTTACTTATGAAAAAAGAAAGAAAAACGTGTCTAGTATTTTTTGGAAACCTGACTGACGGACTAATTAGTTTTTATTAGTCAAATACCCTATTCATTTTCATTTTTCATAGTGTTGTTTTGATCTGATTATTAGTTGGAAAATGCTGCTTCCCTCCCTAGAGAGGGAAAAATTCATACAAATTATTTCCCACCTAACGGCCGGAATGAAATTTAAAAATAGAACTGCTGTCAGCTGTGAAGAGATTTATGAAAAGAATAATAATATAAAAAAAATGCTGCGGCCATGTGAGTTTCTAAACAGCCAGTGTGAACTTAGCGCAAATTTCTTTGTGCGGAATAAGCCACGACAATTACGCCGTGAGTTATAATAATAATAATATTTATTTATTTTCATAACTTATACAGACAGGCTTATAGTTAAGATAGTTTTTTAAATAGCTATTACATTATAGGTTCCTTTTATAATATGTTAATCCAGATTCTGTACACAGGAAATAAAACTCTGTCTCTTAAACTAGGCTGTCCTGTATCTTAAGAGACAGTGTTCGGCTAAGGAGTTTTACATAGAACAGTACAATGATGGAACTGTGTTACTCTGGCTATCTAGTGATATTTAAATTAGATCCTTATTATTACTCGCATGTGTGTGTGTATGTGTGTGTGTGTGTGGTGCGTGTGTGTGTGGTGCGTGCGTGCGTGCGTGCGTGAGTGCGTGCGTGCGTGCGTGCGTGCGTGCGTGCGTGCGTGCGTGCCGGCGTGCGTGCGTGCGAGCGTGCGTGAGTGCGTGCGTGCGTGCGTGCGTGCGTGCGTGCGTGCGTGCGTGCGTGCGTGCGTGCGTGCGTGCGTGCGAGCGTGAGTGCGTGCGTGCGTGCGTGCGTGCGTGCGTGCGTGCGTGCGTGCGTGCGTGCGTGCGTGCGTGCGTGCGTGCGTGCGTGCGTGCGTGCGTGTGTGTGTGTGTGTGTGCTAGTTGAGGGTTGTGATCCTAGACGGGTTCCAGTCCAGTCCAGTTCCATATTTTAACTTTAAATAGTCGACATAAATTGGCAGGATACTAATCTCTTATAATTATATCTGTGACGAAGTTCAAAAAAATAGTATAAATAAACAACTAGTTTTATTTTCCTCATATTAGAAATGAAAAGTAGAGTGTGTTTAATTTTTTTTTTTTTTTTATTACAGTATAAACCAGCGCTTGACCGCAATCCTGCCTGATGGTAAGCAGTGACGCAATCGTTGATGGTAAAGCGCACTAGTTTATTAAGAGCCTATTCACTCTAGCCTTGAAGACACTCAAATTGTAGTCCGACGGAAACACCGCCGCCGGCAGATTGTTCCAGTCCCTCGATGTACGCGGTATAAAGGAGGAGGCGAAACGCTTCGTCCGGATCGTAGAGGTGTTAACAACATAAGGGTGGAAACTCGCCGTACGACGGGTCGTCCGATGGTGGAACGGAGATGGGGGAATTAAATCGTGCAATTCCCTCGCACACTCCTAAATTAATTCCGAATTAATTCCTACTCGCACTATAGCCTAAATACCTAGGGAATTGATTCTATCGACCCTAGATTAACAGTGTGTGGTTTTTTTTTATTATATTATTATAAACTAGTGCTTGACTGCAATCCCACCTGATGGTAAGCAGTGATGCAATCGTTGATGGTAAAGCGCGCTAGTTTATTAAAAGCGTATTTACTCGGAAAAACTGAGCGAATAGGAAGGAACACGGCAGTTGAGCGGGGTGATGCAATGTTAAACCCAACGATGCTGCGAAAGAGAGAGATTGATCTGAAGACCCTCCACGACCAAACTCCCAACACAACAATATTTGGCGAATCTTACCGGGCACACATCGCAACATTGCTCAGACCCGTCCTCCGTACGGCTACACCAGACATCATGCCGGAACACGACAAATCGCTTGGCGGCAAGACTTTGTCTGGTGGGTGGTAACTTCTGCCGGCGGCCGATGTTATGGCCTACCACCGAGTGTTTTGTCTAAATATTCTTGATTCTCAGAATTACAAGATTTTATTTATATTACTATGTCTATTATGGATCATAGATTTTTACGTAATACATAACATAACAGCCTATAATGTTTCCATTCTTGAGACACAAGCTTCCTCTCAGTGAGAGAAAGTGGGCCGTAATCAACCACGCCGACTTGTGATATCTGCCAACCCAGTGCGGGTTGGCAGATATCACAAGTCTTCGAAGTCTAGCATCTAGAACATGTTTCGAAAGCCGTCACCGTTTTGAGAGCTGTGGTGATGAAATAATTTACACAAAGTATTTATACTATTTCCGCGGAGGACCTGAGTACAATGCTCGAAGACCTCAGCAGAGCCTCCGAGCGAGTCGGTCTTAAAATGAACATGGGCAAGACGAAAGTCATGTCTAATGCCCATGTTGTACCGACTCTTATAAAGATTGGAGACTCTGTTCTCGAAGTTGTTGACAGTTACGTGTACCTGGGACAAACTATCCAGTTAGGAAGGTTCAACTTCGAGAAAGAGGTCAATCGTCGAATCCAACTCGGCTGGGCTGCTTTCGGGAAGCTACGAAGAATCTTCTCGTCCGAAATACCGCAGTGTCTCAAGACAAAAGTCTTCGACCAGTGTGTGTTGCCAGTGATGACTTATGGAATTGAGACGTGGTCGCTAACAATGGGCCTTATGAGAAGGCTCAAAGTCACTCAAAGGGCAATGGAGAGGGCTATGCTTGGGGTTTCACTGCGCGATCGAATCAGGAATGAGGAGATCCGCAGAAGAACGAGAGTAACCGACATAGCCCGAAGAATTGCAACACTAAAGTGGCAGTGCGCTGGACACATTGCCCGTAGGACCGATGCCCGATGGGGCCGACGGGTTCTCGAGTGGCGACCACGCACCGGAAGACGTAGCGTGGGTAGGCCCCCGACAAGGTGGACACACGACCTGGTGAAGGTCGCGGGAAACCGCTGGATGCGGGAGGCGCAGAACCGGTCGTCGTGGGGAACCTTGGGGGAGGCCTATGTCCAGCAGTGGACGTCTTTCGGCTGAAATGATGATGATGATGATGATTTATACTATTAAAGTATCTATGTATTTATGTATGTATTTGTGAATCTACTTTAGTATATTATAATAATGATATTTGCACTAACGACAGTCCCATTTGTGGTTCCGGAGAATCTGTCCATTCTTTGGTTGCCTGGAAGATATCGCATTAGCGATAAGGCCGCCCATTGTATGTTTTATGTTCAATGTATTTTGTTCGATGTTTGATTGGTGTACAATAAAGAATAAATAAAGTAAAGCACCTGATGGGGTTCGAACTTACGACCTATAACTTTTATGTCGCGGCAGTTACCAATACGCCAGCGCTTTCTCTCCTTATACGCAACCAAACTTGACAAATAAGGTAACAAAATGCACAGAATTTATCCGAGATTGTACCTCGCGTAGTTTATACTCAAATCAAACCATTTATTTCAAATAAACCAGTTACAGGCACTTTTGAAATGTCAGAAGGTCGGTCAGTCAGTAAGGTGAAGTTAGTCGCCCATTCCAAAGAGTAGGTACCTATGGAGAATAACGGGCAAGAAACTCCATGGACACTCTTTTTCACTTCTTCTTTTTCTCTTTTACTCATGAATATCATGATTTTTTTAATAAATATGATTTATAAAACGTCCGCTCTGTGAACGCGCGCTGGTCGCTGGTTAATAATAATAGGGTAGTTAACTAAAAAAAAACTAATTAGTCCGTCAGTCAGATTTCCAAAAAATAATAGACACGTATTTTTTCTTTTTTCATATAAACAAAAAATAAAGACGACCCAGTGCGTTGAAAACTCGTGTGACGTCACTGCACGCTATACTTTTTAGCGAGCAGTGACGTCACCAGCTACCACTCCTATTGCAGCATATATCAATAGAATCACTAAAATAACATGCATAATAACTTGATATTTCAAAAAACCATTAAAATGTCGGGATTAATTTTACGTGATAGCCCTACAAAAAAAGAAAGATGGATGAAATCCAGGTATTAAACACATTTTGTGAAATGCAACCATTGAATAAAGTTGACGCATTTGTCAATACTATTTTGCGTATTTTATTTAAAATACACATAACGCACATGCATTGTAATACTTTCAAGTATAGACTAAGTATAATATACAATATGTAAAGAAAACCCTGTCCGATCCGTGAAGGTATTGTTAGGTATCGTTAACTGATTCTAATAATGCCTACAAAGCCGGGCTAAACTTAAAAAAAAATCCCCCTAAAAAATTAAATATTATTTCCAAAAAGCGAGGTAACTTAATGTATGTGCGGTAGGCAACACGTCAGGCATACACGCGCGGGTGAAGGGGGGTAGGGCACGCGGCACGTGGTCGCATCGCTATTCGCTCAGTCACACAATGTGTTGTCACTTTTTTAAAAATGATCGAATATTGGGCAATTTGTAATTAATTCGCGGAAAAAAAGATTATTTCAAAATTCATTAGTATTGCCACTATGACGATTATATAAAATTTAATATTTTATTTGGTCATGTGTATACCTAACATTTATTATCCTTTTGGGTCAGACGGGGTTTTCTTTACATATTGTATAAGTATCAAAAAAATTTACCCATAAGAAAATTAGCTTAAATGTCAGTAATATTTCATTCAAATTGGCTAAGCATTCTATGAAAATCATAAATATCTAAACATAAATAAACTGTTTACATAAGTAGGAAGTAGGATTATTGCTTTTATGAAAATCATCTACGTAGAAAAGGTTGTTAGCATCTGTCTTTTAGGCGTAAACTACTCGTTGCCTAGCAACGGTTTGTTTACCCTTAATCTTTATCGAATTTGACTATAGTATAGCGGTTTGTTAGATACCTTTGGGTGAAGCTGACAAATACGGATGGATGTGATTTCTCAGTAATTGAGGTATAAATATTATTTTGAATCCGGTACTTATTCTGTGCAAGAAACAAGTGTGGTGTCTTACATAAACAACGCCAGATATCTATCTGCATCATTCAAATGTGGAATGGTAGGTAATGCCATTTTCAATATCTGTATATTTATATGCATAAAGTATTAAATAAACATGTCGTCTACCTAAGTAATAGTTTAATCCAATTTTACACAAAATAAATAACTAAATTATAAGAAGAAGAACTAAATAACTTGATTTAATAATGAAAATAACTCCTAAAACGAGACTTGATAAAACTGAATGAAGACGTGAACCAAACTAAGTAGAATTAGATTAAAGTATGTTTAAAACTTAAAAGTTTAATTTTAATTTTTCTTTAAATTATTTTTTTTACTTTACTTTGATATAATTGATAGGCTTTTTAGGATTCCGTACCTAAAAGGTAAAACGGAACCCTATTCATGAATCTTCACTGTCCGTTCGTCTGTCACCAAGCTATATGTCCTGAACCGTAATAGCTAGACAGTTGAAATTTTCTGAGATTATGTATTTCTGTTGCCGCTATAACAACAAATACACACATCAAAAGTGTCTAGGGATCAACATATATTTTTGCAATAACTTTTCTCCTGATTGATATTAATTAAAATTTTTTTTAGGATTCATCAAATAAAGTGTTTTCGTTTGTCACAGTAACGATAAACCAAGTCACCTTTGCATTAATAAAGAAATTTGCAATTTTCCTAATAAAGGGATATTTGACATTTGAACCACTAACACAAAAGTTCGAAAAAAAGACTGAAATAACAGTTTTCTCTAAAACTTTATTGGGTAACTTAAACAATTAATAATCCGTGTTTCTACCGCGAACACTAACAACACAAGAACGTCGGTTTGGCATACTCAAAATGAGTTCATCCAAATCACGCTGTGGAATGGCCGCCCATGTTCGTTGCAACAACAAAAAAAGGTCTTCTTGCGACTGGATACCCTCCATATTCGGCAGAGCTCTTCTCTGTAGCATATCCCATGCATGCTCAATCGGGTTCAAGTCTGGCGACTGAGCAGGCCAGGGCAGGACATTGATGTTAGCTGCGGCGAGAGTCTGTCTTACAGCTCTTGCGCTGTGCGGTCGTGCATTATCATGCATTAACTGAAATAAGGGACCGATTTGCACTTGTAGAGGAACGATGACGTCTGATACAATCGTCTCAGCATAAATTTGAGCGTTGAGGTTGCCTCTGATCCAAATCAACTCAGTTCTTCCGCCGATCCAAATACCCGCCCATACCATGATGGTTCCACCACTATAAGGATGGACTTCTTGGCAGGATTTTAATCGCTGTTGGCGTCCAGGGGTTCTCCAGTATCGTATACGTCTTATATCCGGTCTCATACCAAAACGAGACTCATCAGAAAAGCACACGAAACGCCATTGTTCTTCTGCCCAATTTCTGTGTTCAAGAGCCCATTGATATCGAATCCTACGATTGTGCATTGCTATAGGTGGTACCCGTAGCGGTCTTCGGGAATGAAGGTTCACTTCATGCAAGCGGTTTCTGACTGTTTGGTCGCTAATTAAGTTCCCTGAAGAGTGATGAAGCCTCACGGCTAACATCATGGCGGTTATTGTTGGAGCTCTTCGAGTTAAGATTTGAATGTATCGGTCTTGTCTCCGTGTGGTGCAGCGATACCGTCCTCCATGGCGCTCAGCCATGGTACCAGTGCTTCGGTAACGTGTCCAAAGTCGACTGATAACACTCTGACTTGTATTCAGAGCTAAAGCCACAGTACGTTGCCGGGAACCAGCTTCTATTATTCCCACGGCTCTGAGCATTTCTTCCCTGCTTAAATGACGTCGCCGCTCCATAATAACGTTGGTTTTAATCAGTAGTAGGGAAACAGTAGCACTAATAATGTCTTCAATGCGTTGTATGTTTTTATAGGGAAAATATTGACAGCTGATTTTCATCTTTTACTCGAATTTGATTCACAGTTCCTGATTCAAATTATGAAATGCACCAAGAAGGATCCATATAAATTTATAAAATCATAAATTTATTACAAAGCCACATCTCAATCTCAAGAAATCCGCATAAAAATGCTTGATCCCTAGACACTTTTGATGTGTGTATTAAAAATAATATATATTTATATACAAGAAACGTGATTATTTTGCTCCATATTAATAACGGAAATATATAGACGCTTGAAATGTTCACAGAATATTTGGTTATATATTAAAATTAAAAGTATATAATTAAAATAAAATAAAAACAGGAGGGGTCTGACATACAACAAACATGTTATTTTACCGTTTTTAAAGATAGGTAATGGTACAGAACCCTGCGGGCGCGAGTCCGACTCGCACTTGACCGGTTTTTCTTCAATAGGGTAGTTGACTAAAAAAAAACTAATTGGTCCATCAGATCTCCAAAAAATACTAGACACGTATTTTTTTCTTTTTTCATATAAACACAAAATGAAGACGACACAGTGCGTTGAAAACTCGTGTGACATCACTGCACGCTACACTTTTTAGCGAGCAGTGACGTCACCAGCCAACACTCCTGATCTTGGATGCCTTTTATATTTGTCAATTTTTATTGATTGATTTGATAAAACAAAATATACGTATACAATATTTTTGTATAATCTGAATGACGGACTGAATAGAATCATTTTTTTTTTTTACCCAGGAAACAGCCCAATTGTATCTAATTTACGATGTTGTGCAGGGCGCGGTGGTAACGACCGCGGCTTACAAGCTAGGTCTTAAGAACGAACACAGATAGACGGTTTTTTTAAATAACTTACTGTGTACAGTAAGGGTCCAAAAGTGGAGTACCACTTTTGACACTTATTGTTAGAGCAATAAAGTTCAAAAGTGGTAATGCACTTTTGAATCTTACTGTAAATTATTCACCGCTGTTCTCAAAACAATAAAGGAAATCATCGTGATGAATCCGGCATTTCCTAAAACTTCGATGACACGTTACATACATCTGCCTTTAGTATCCATCTAGTTGTAAATTTATGTATCTTGCTGTAATGTCAATAAATGCATTTTCCTTTCTTTTCTTTCTTTCTTTCTTTCTACCAACATGCACTGGGCCGTGATGGATTACGACCCACTCCGTATGACGGTCAAGAAGCCTATGTCTTATTAGTCGTAACGTTATGAGCTCATTATGCTAATGAACTAGTCGGTAAAATAATAATAATCAACCTTATCTAGCTTAACATACAATCTTTGGAATGTGGATTTCAGTTCTATCGCGCTTTTTAGATTTCTCGCGGGAATGTATTTTTTTTTAATAAAAGGTAGCCTATGTTCTTTCCCAGGATTTAAAGATTGTCTGTACCAAATTTCATCAAAATCGGTCGGAAGGTTTAAATGGGAAAGCGTAAAAAACAAACAGAGTTACTTTCGCATTTATTTCAGAAACATGTTCTTGTGCTGTTCTGTGGTATTTGTCCGCGGAAACGACGGAACACGATATTGAGCTGCCAGAAGTCTTATTCCACGTTGCGACACTCGCCGCGTACCTCGTCTTCTGGCGCACGTAAGTGACGTTCTCCGGCTTAGTGGTGTAGTGTGTGGGACATGTATACCGGTGTGTGCGGCTTTGCGGCACGCAAGCTGACTTCGGGCCCCGTAGGAGGAGCTTTGCTTCAACGGTTCTTGTCCGTTCGCTTTCTTTCTCTTTCTCTTCTATCATCATCATCATTCATCTTTAGTATAACCATTTCAGACAAATTGTTCCAGTCAAAAAAGACGAGGCGAAACTTTTCGCTCGGATCGTAGTGGTGTCAACAATGTAAGGGTGGAATACTCACCGAATTGATCGTCCGATGATGGAACGGAGATGGGGGAATTAAGTCATGCCAGTCCCGCGCACCCTTTTTAAAATAAGATGCATTTTGGAGAATACCGAAAGGCTTTCTACACATCAATTCCAGGCTTTGGTGATTGCTTTTTTTATGATTCCTACATAACATAATTAATAATAATTCATGAAGAAAAATCCCACGTCTGTTTACGTTTATTATTCAAGAATACTTGTATAATATGAGCTAACATTTAAAATAATACCTACACCAAGTCATGGAATCCGTTTGCGCACGTGGTTTTCGTTTCTTTATGTGATCGGGCTGGCGTATTTCTTGGCCAAAGAATTAGCATCGTCACACAACTTGGCAATGTTGCCAGCAGTTGGACACTGTTCCTGTTGCGACGTGGAAAAAAATGTTGATGACTTTTGATTCTTATCCATATACATTTACTTATTAATATTTTATATGTTAGCATATATTATGAGGATACTGAGTGTATATTAAATATTTATCATCTTATTTCAACGAAGGATCTGTTACAAATATAATTTAAACGGAATTCGATCACTTATCTTGAGTGTACCTACCCTAATTTAAATAATAACAACACCGTCGTTCTACCCTCTTTACACAAATTTCATTGTCTCATGGACCCCTGTAGATATTTACTTATGGTTCAGAACGTTGAAAATGTAATCAGAATTATGTTATTACAGTAAAAATATTTGATTTTCATTATAGAACCGGTACCGGGCTTAGAATAGTACCAACCCATATCCTCCCGTGGGTTTTGTAAGAGGCAATTCTAAGGGAACTCTCAACAGGGAAGGGGGTAGCAGCGCTTCTCCTGTGGAATATCAGCCCAGCCCAGCCAGTACCAGCCCCTTGTCCTACCTACCTTTCTTGGCCTACCCACGCTATGTCTTCCGGTGCGCGGTCGCCACTCGAGAACCCGTCGGCCCCATCGGCCATCGGCCCTACGGGCAATGTGTCCAGCCCACTGCCACTTTAGTGTTGTAATTCTTCGGGCTATGTCAGCTACTCTCGTTCTTCTGCGAATCTCCTCATTCCTGATTCGATCGCGCAGTGAAACTCCAAGCATAGCCCTCTCCATTGCCCTTCAAGGTACTTTGAGCCTTCTTATAAGGCCCATTGTCGAAGACTTTTGTCTTGAGACACTGCGGTATTTCAGACGAGAAGATTTTACGTAGCTTCCCGAAAAATAAACAAATACAAAAAAAGCAATACTATGCTACAATAACATAAAAAAAATTAAAAATACTGTAAATATATATAAACATACATTTGTGGAACAACTGACAACCCCAATAATGTTATCTTTGTATAAGTGTATGGACGCTTGTCTGTAATAAAGACAAAATTAAATTAACATTCTAACTGTAGACTGTAGCCATTCAACGCTTTTCGAACTTTGCAATGCAGATAAGGTAGCACTCTCTTCTAATCCGAATGAGTCCCAAAAAGCTACTTTCTATGCAGCTCAGCTTTACATAGTTAGTTGGCTGCATGCAAGTGTTAAATCATTTGTTTTAATCCATAGTCTTATCGAGTGATGTGACAGTGCCAAGAATATATTAAGAAAAGGATTATGTATTGTAGGCAGCTACTTGTATTTGACATCTATTTTTTTTTTATATATAAATTATAAACCAGCGCTTGACTGCAACCCCGCCTGATGGTAAGCAGTGATGCGATCGTTGATGGTAAAGCGCGCTAGTTTATTAAGAGCCTATTCACTCTAGCCTTGAAGATACTCAAATTGTAGTGTGACGGAAACACCGTCGCTGGAAAATTGTTCCAGCCCCTCGATGTACGCGGTATAAAAGAGGAAGCGTCTGCGACTGCGATCCGGACGAAGCGTTTTCGCTTCGTCCGGATCGCAGTGGTGTCAACAACGTAAGGGTGGAAACTCGCCGTACGACGGGTCGTCCGATGATGGAACGGATCTAAATACTGAAAATGGGCCCATAAGGGACGGTGATAACTAAAGAAAGAGTTACCGATACAGACAACACATGAGAAGTTCGAAAAATATTTGTGTGTTCCCAATCCCAATGCGAGTAGTGGGAAGGTTTGTACCATGGAGATAACCAGCGTCAGTCAGTAATATGAATACTGCAGTAATGCTGTTCCTAAGATAGTCTTCGTTAAAATCTCCAAATATAATACAAGAACTTTTGTTAGTAGTAGCTGGGGTGGCCTAGGGTTTAAAACACCAACCTCTCATGAATGAGTGTGCGTGTTCGATTCCAGGTCAGGCAAGTATCAATGTAACTTTTCTAAACATATATGTACTTTCTAAGTATATCTTGGACACCAATGACTGATTACAAGGTGAAGGAAAACATCTTGAGGAAACCTGGACTTAAGGTCTGAAATCGCCAACCCGCATTGAGCAGGCGTGGTGATTACGCTCAATCCTTCTCTGTATGGGAGGAGACCTATGCCCAGCAGTGGGACGATAAAAAGGTTGATATCACACGATGACAGTAATTTTTTTATGTAAATACATGCATTACTTGAATAAAACCATTCACCCGACCTACTTCAATGAGACACTATCGGCATCCTGCGTTTGAATGTATATACTTATACAGGTTTCCATGCCAAGCCATGTTTAAAATTGTAAACATTTGTGCACTATCATGCAGAAACGTGTCATTTATGTATATCTAATGTATGAGTAAAACAGTAAGTGAAGTGTACCTAAAAAATGCCTTTGTGCTTATTTATTTATTTATATATTCTTTATTCAACACAAAAACCTACAATGGGCGGCCCTATAGCTAATGCGATCTCTTCCAAGCAACCAAAAAATGGACAGATTCTCCCGAACCACAAATGGGACTGTTGTTGGTGCAAATATTATTAATACAATATACTAAAGTAGAATTAATACAAATACATACATAAACATATATAAATACATAGATACTGAACATAACAGGTAAGCAAACAAATTAGCCACAAATAGTAGGTAATGTTTAAGTTAGGGTTTTTTTTATAATTTTAAACTAATACTTGACCCCAATACCGCCTCATGGTAAGTAGTGATGCAATCGTTGATGGGAACGCGCGTTAGTTTATTAAGAGTCTGTTCACTCAAAAAAACTGAGTGAATAGGAAGGAAGACGGCAGAAGAGCGAGGTGATGCAAATGTTAAACCCAACAACCCGACCAGCGATGCTGCGCCAGAGGAAGATTGATCTATAGACCCTCTACGACCAAACTCCCGACACAACAACATCGCAGCACAACTGCTCAGATCCGTCCTCTTTACGGATTCACCAGACATCATGCCGGAACACGACGAATCGCATGGCGGCAAGACTTTGTCTGGTGGGTCATAACTTCTGTCGGCAGTCGATGTTACATCCTAGAACCGCAGAAAAAAAACGTTGCCCCACACTTGGAATTACCCTGAGTGCGTTTACAAACGTTTAAACTCACACACACAAACATGCAGACCCGGGTGTAATACCAGCAGGCCACATTAATTCCGTTCGGTAATAAAATCCGCGACACACAGCGCTGCAGTCGATCACTCAGCCACTGCACCAACCGTGTTGTCAAAAAGGATTACTACAAATTGAAATTTTATTTAGAAGCATAATTATTGCTAATCCATTGCTTCATATATTTGAAAAATGTATCTGTGAACAACATAAAAAACGCAATGAATGTTTTTGAACTGTCAGATTAAAACCCATTGCGCAATTTACCCGCTTGTTATCTCCCACCTTCCTGGTCAAGGAGAAAACCTTGTATGAACAAAATGAAGAAACTAATCTACACGAAAACAATCTAACTTTCGCGTGTAGACGCAATCATGATGTTGAAATAAATCCTAATTAAAATCTCACTAGTACGGAGGGTAACTTCAAAGCGGGGTGAGGGTAAACAGGGTCAGAACTGTGGTATAGAAATGCTAACGAAGTTTGTTTAGCTATGGTCTGAGCGCTGCCGGTAGACCAACGTTGGTTTTTTTTTTTGTGTTCAAGTTATAAGATAATGGTGGTTACGGATCAACGACGGTGGTATTTAGGCTGGAGAGGAGTTTTAGTAACAGGGCCCTATTCTTACAATTTGGATACAAAGTGTAAAAATAGGGTCCTTTTAACACCCTTAATCATCATCATCATCCCAGCGTTCAGTCCTGGTTGCATCCGCGGCCTTTGCGTTGGAGCCCGGAGTCCGCTTTCCTACTTATTCTCCTCCATCTCCTGTGGTAAGATATTGTTGGCACGCATGTCATCTCTTACAACGTCAAGCCAGCATTTCTTTAGTCTTCCTCGCTTGTTCCGGCCCGGCGGAGGCGGCATGGCAAGAAATTTGTTACCCACGTAACATTTTTCGTAAGACGTGACCGTACCAGCGTAGGCGACCATCCTGCAGTTTGTCTGCTATATCACGGACGAAGGCTGCCCCGGATGCGGGAGTTCCTGATGCGGTCTTTCCGCTTAACTCCATACACCCACCGCACAAAACAAACTACCGGTAGTATCTTTTTTAAATTTGAACTTAATTCTTGTAATATCCTACCTACAACATTTTCTTAATGCAACATTGTTTTTGCTTAATATTTGCTTAAGTGTAAAAATAGGACCCTTTTTCTAATACCCCACTATCTGTCTGTCCGTCAACTGCTGTATCTCATAAGCTGTGATAGTCATACAGTTGAAATTTCCACATGAGAAGTGTTTTTGTTGCCGCTATAAATATAGAATAACTCTTTTCCTGCAGATTTCTTTTTAAATTTGTCCAATGGGGACGTGCTACCAGGACAAAAAAAAAAACAAAAAGTAGCATGCACTGTTTGACTTTTTTACTGATCTGGGAGTCTGGAACCTTATTGGCGTAGCCGTGTGGCATACTTTCCCGCTAGTTTCTAACATGGGACTTTACACACTTTATTTGTATTTGTTGCTCATTAGTTTTTGTTTTTGTCTGGTGTATTGTTAGTATTCTAGTCAATTAAATAAATGTATTTTCTTTCTTTCTTTTCTTTTCTAGCATATCTACATATATTCTTTCCCGGGATACCATCTATCTTCTTGTTAATTTTTAACAAGATTCGTGCAGTTACGGTTTACACAAATTAAGGTAAATAAGTGTTATATTTATAGGAAGGAAGACGGTAGTTGAGCGAGGTGATGCAATATTAAGCCCAACAACACGATCATCGATGCTGCGCCAGAGGGCAATGGATCTGGAGACGACTCTACTACCAAACTCCCGACACAACAACATTTAGCGCATTTGACGGATCATCGGTCATCCGTACTGGCTTCACCAGACGTCATCAAACGACGACGAATTGCTTGGTGGCAAGACTTTGTCTGGTTGTTGGTAACTTCTGCCGGCAGCCGATGTTATGGCCTACCACCGAAATATACGAAGTTACTTTAGGTTTAACACTATAATGGTATGGATATACATAATTATGTTGTCTTATAAAAAATACTATATTTATACTACATGCAGCAAAAAATATAGAACCACAATTTATTATCTATCAGCGTATAGCTCACACCACACTCCAAGTCAAGTACATTCATAGCTAGCAGAATAGTTTTAAAACTATTATTTAAGTTGACCGCTTCACTTTAGAGTTCATACGATATATATATGAACTTAAGTGCAAATGATGAGTTCTAAGTCTACGGGCTGAAACTGCGTTAAGCAGGCACTCGTGCGGTTTTTTTTTATAAATTATAAACCAGTGCTTGACCGCAATCCCGCCTGATGGTAAGCAGTTATGCGCGCTAGTTTATTAAGAGCCTATTCACTCTAGCCTTGAAGACACTCAAATTGTAGTGTTACGGAAACACCGACGCTGGCAAATTGTTCCAGTCCCTCGATGTACGCGGTATAAAGGAAGAAGCAAAACGCTTCGTCCGGATCGCAGTGGTGTCAACAACGTAAGGGTGGAAACTCGCCGTACGATGGGTCGTTCGATGATGGAACGGAGATGGGGGAATTAAATCGTGCAATTCCCTTGCACACTCATCAGAATGCATCCTATAAAAGACCGAAAGGCTGGCTACTCTACGCCTGTGCTCCAGGCTTTGGAGACCGTTTCGAGTTAAGTCTGGGTCGCCAATCAGCCTCTTCGCACGCCTCTCCACTGAATCCAAAGTGACAAGGTGACATTTCGCAGCACCAGCCCAAATGTGGCTGCAGTACTCCACACACGAGCGGACCTGTGCTTTGTACAAAATTAGAAGCTGCCTTGGTGTGAAGTACCGCCGGACCTTCGCGATGACGCCTAGTTTTCTGGCAGCCACCCTGGCCTTGGACTCAATGAACCGCCCAAAATTAAGGTTCGAGGAAATCTCAACTCCCAAAAGCTGAAGGCGGTCGGTGCACTCCAAGGATACATTCTGAAAAGTAGGAGCCAAGGTGAACGGGCTCCTTTTGGCGGTGAAAAGACACGCCTGTGTTTTGGCGGCATTGAATGCTACATGATTGGCATTGCCCCATTCGAAGACTGCCTGTAGTGCAGCACTCGTACGCTCTACCATGGCCTCTCTTTCGGACCGGATTGTTTCCTTACTAGCCCGAGCTTCCGGCAGGTATCTCTCTACAACTGTGCTGTCATCTGCATACCCATAGATACCGAGCATCAGCAGATCGTTAATATGTAGCAGGAACAGAGTTGCAGAGAGAACAGACCCCTGAGGAACACCGGCATTGGTCGACATGGGCTCAGATGAGCATCCGTCGACAACAACTCGGAGGGACCGTCCAGTCAGGAAGTCTTTTACCCAGCCAGTCAGGCCAGCGGAAATGCCGTACGCCGTACGATGTTTCATACAAAAATGCTCCGTCGTGAGGATCCGCGCGGGCGTCCGCCAGCGGTTAATGCGCACAGACTCGCAGACACGCAGTTTCAGTCAATAAGGGCTGAAACTGCGTTAATCGTGTAATGAGTATATTAAGTTCTATATCGATACGACTATACATGCGTACAATAAAATTGAACTAGCGACTTTGCGTAAATCAGGCTTCCGACGGGTATCCACGGCGAGGACCGTCGCATTCCCAACGGAGCCCGCCCGGGTGTCCACGTGCATAGGCACGTTTAGTGCGTGGATGGGTGACTATCTTTACTACTTAGGACCCATTAACTTAATCAAATTTTATTCCGTGGTGCTTGGCAATCTGGGCTTCTCCCAGTTGCAATAATGTTCCTTTGTGCCGATTGGCCTAGTTCTGTTCTGTCTCCTGCTTGTTATGGAAGGAAGTGGAAAAAAATATATTTTTTCTTACTCCTCCGCTATTCTTTTCTGATTAATTTCGTTGCGGGACCCAAGACAGTTGAATCGTTTCACCCGGACTCGTCGAGCTTCATTGCTCGGCGTTTTTCTGGCGGTCTCCACTGTTGATTCTGGCTTTCAGGAGTTGCAGTGGGTGGGAAAAAATGTGGCGGGTATCTTTACTTACCAAGACCCACTATGCCTCAAAAAGCACGTTAAGACATTGGGCCCGGCGGTCTTTAGCAGTCGTTTCGAGTCTTCAGAAGCCCGAAAGTTCGGCCGTCTAACCAAGCTGCAGACTGCACGGTTAGCGCAGTGGTCAATTGACTGCTGCTCTGCGTGTCGTGGGTTCGATTCCCGCACGGAACAAATATTTAGCATGACCTACAAGAAGTTGTTTCGGGTCTAGGTGTTTTTTTTTTTTTTATAAGCCGTCTCTGTACTTCTTGCGTGGCAAGAATAGTTTTTTACTAGTCATTTTTGTTTTTACTTTTTTCTTTCCAGTGAGCTGTTATATGGCTGGTGCTTTTTTAGGGTTGCTCTTTTCCCTTTATTCTTTTTAACGTCTTTTATTACAGTTTTTCTTAATTACTAAATCTTATAACTAATATAAAACCTTACAATTCGGGTCTAGGTGTTAGTGTATGTGAGTTTATGTGTTTGTAAAAACACTCACGATACAGGATAAATTCCTAGTGTGGGGAAAATTTAAAAAGGCGTTATCGTATAACACCGAAATCGTAACAAGACCTGGGTTGTAGATATCAGATAGGCTGTCCCACCATGTGAGACTGACTTCAGACCCTAACAAAGTTGGAAAAAGCCTAGGTATACTTGAGGGGATCAATTATGCCATGTGTGATATCGTTTAAATCCTGACATTCCATCCCCCCCCCCCTCTTCAAAAGCGCATGCATCGAGGGCATTCACTCCTATACCCAACTCTACAGTTTAACAACTTTCTGATAGTCTGCAGTCCTTCACTCTCTGCTTGCTACTCTAATTACAGGCGGCGTCCTCAACGACGCGTTCCTAATTAGAGCACCTGTAAGCAAAGACACGGGTCTTGTCTCAAAGGAGGTCGTTTAAATGCTAATGTTAGACTACTGTTGTACCTTAGCGCTTATTTAATGGTTTCTGACTGGAATAACTACGCATTAGACGCTGCAAACGTGATTTCAAGGTTACTTACCTTCTATAATGTATATAGTTGTAGTTACAAATTACAGAAGAAGTTTGAGAAAGGGAGCGCAGGCCACTGGCGATTAAGAATAACATGCTGGCACGCAGGTTTGCTCGTTGCAATGAGCATGTTAAAATCTTTTTGTAGTATTAACCAAATATAAAGGTTGTCCGAATTAAAGTATTTGAATTTGTCCTTTTCTATATTTTTCTAGACGTATTTTTGAGGGGTCCGCCCGAACTTAATACGTCATAATTTTATTTTGCATAGCAACGGATAGCCACTTTTCGCAGAAAATCGTTTGGCATACACCGAAACCCATAATTTTGGAACTCGGAATCATCTTTTGGCATAAATTTAATATCCATAATAATCAATAAATATAAGCATCATATCGTAGAAAGTTCACAACCAGAATCATCGTTTGGCATGCATTTCATATCCATAGTAAATTTAAAGATCATTATTTTTATTCGCCACATTACTATGTTTATTTTTATTATTTATCACTCAATAAAACAGTTTACTTTGAGCATAATTGGGTGGTTTTTATTTCCCTGTCAGTAAGATAATGCAGTAAGCATGCAGCAAGCATTCAGCATACAAGCATGCAACATGCAGCAAGCATTAAGAAAGCATGCAACATGCAGCAAGCATTATGCGCAATACAATTCAGCCATCTTAAAATTATCCCATTTTAAATTCGGACATAAAAACATTAGGCCAAAAAACAATTACATTAAATATTTTATACCTTAACAATGTTCGTTAAATTTTTTTTATGCCAAGTGAGCTATGCCAAATAGGTTTCGGAGCAACAAGTTTCTGTCAGATAGAGGAAGTCCATTTTTGGGATTGGCGTAAAAAGGGCTGAACGGATTTAGATAAAAGACTTATAACACTAATCCCGGTAATAAGTACTCATAGGATTGGTAAGTTACCCGATACTTTCAAATAATTTAACAGCAATAAAATAGAAAGACCAAAGATTGTATCAAAAAGTCTCACACATCAAGATGGAAATATTTTATTTAATATAATTTCATAATTTTTGACGACGTTGGGTATGTATCCGCGAATAGATTTTTAAAAATGGAAATGAATTTTAAATAAAAAAAGGTTAATATTATTTTATTCCCTTAACGTTACGTTCCGTTTCAAATGCTATGATTGATATAACCGTGAATATTGAAAGTGTCATAATATAAATATGTAAAAAAAAAATAGCTTTAGACTTGAAACCTCCATTTTTTCTTCGCCGGTCGCCCTTTTACTATCTATACTTTTTCGTAATGTAGAATATATTACATTAATATGGCCTCTGAATTGAAGTGTTATTTTATTTACTAACCTTTCGAGGACACTGTGCCCGTGACTGAAAAGTGTTATGACAAATGTCGGATAAATTTCACTAACACTGCCTACCTAGTGCGTCACAGTATTGTCTATATTTATTATATTTGTCTATTTGTATGATCTGCGTGATCAAATCAGGAATGAGGAGATCCGTAGAAGAACGAGAGTAACCGACATAGCCCGAAGAATTGCAACACATAAGTAGCTAAAAAATTTAAAAATTTCTCGTGGAAAGGGCCTATTATAGTGTAAATGAATTTATAAATGACATGCAATTTAATAATGATAGATGACATTATTGTATTTGGTACTTAACTAATTGAGTTGACTTATTTTAATTACTGTTTGATATATTTATGAATTCTGAATTGACCTGTCCATGACACAATTTCTTGACATTTATTATTTTAATGAAATCTTATTTTTTTTTTTTATAAAATTATAAACTAGCGCTTGACCGCAATCCCGCCTGATGGTAAGCAGTGACGCAGTCGTTGATGGTAAAGCGCACTAGTTTATTAAGAGCCTGTTCACTCTAGCCTTAAAGACACTCAAATTGTAGTCCGACGGAAACACCGCCGCTGGCAAACTGTTCCAGTCCCTCGATGTAGGCGGTATAAAGGAGGAGGCGAAACGCTTCGTCCGGATCGCAATGGTGTTAACAACGTAAGGGTGGAAACTGGCCGTACGACGGGTCGTCCGATGGTGGAACGGAGATGGGGGAATTAAATCATGAAATTCCTTCGCACACTCCCCAAAATGCGTCCTATAGAAGACCGAAAGGCTGGCTACTCTACGCCTGTGCTCTAGGCTTTGGAGACCGTCTCGAGTTAAGTCAGGGTCACCAATCAGCCTCTTCGCCCGCCTCTCCACCGAATCCAAAGTGGCCAGGTGACACTTACCAGCACCAGCCCAAATGTGGCTGCAGTACTTCACACACGAACGGACCTGTGCTTTGTACAGCATTAGAAGCTGCCCTCTCGAGGGCCTCGCCCCACAAGTGAGTGGCATACACTAGTAGGTCCCCAGTTGACCGATTGCGGCGAAACCCGTACTGTCGGTCACTGAGGAGATCGTTACCTTCCAGGTATGCCAAGAGGCGCGAGTTCTATACACGCTCCATAATTTTGCAAAGTATGGAGGTGATCGAAATCGGCCGATAGTTGGTACCCTTTTTGGGCACGGGCTGCACGTTGGCAAGCTTCCAGGACTTGGACATCTTTGTCCCTTTTTATTTTATTTAAAATGAATTTATAAAATGTATAATTAGTAATGTACAATAGGTAGAGACAAACATTAATACAAATTGCATGCCTTCAGGCGGATTATGGAGATACCAAACTATTCTATATATCAATGTTAAATCTGAATTACCCATTTTCGCAATAAATGAGTTTGAGTTTGAGTTTGAATTTGAGCAGTGGGCCGGTGACATTGCCCGTAGGACCGATGCCCGATAGGGCCGACGGGTTCTCGAGTGGCAACCATGCACCGAAAGACGCTGCGTCTGCGGTCCACCTTATCGGGGGCGGGTAGGCCCCCGATTGGAAGGACCGGCGACCTGGTAAAGGTCGCAGGAAACCGCTGGATGCGGGAGGCGCAGGAGCAGTCGTCGAGGAGATTCTTCGGGGAGGCCTATGTCCAGCAGTGGACATCTTTCGGCTGAAATCTATACTAATATATAAAGATGAAAAGTTTGTTTGTTGGTTTTTTGAACGCGCTAATCTCAGGAACTACTGGTTCGATTAGAAAAATTCTTTTTGCTTTGGGTAGCCCATTAATCCAGGAAAGCGTTAGGCTATATATGACCATATAGAAAAATATATCGGAACCTACGCGGGTGATACCGCAGGAAGCAGCTAGTTTCAATTAAAAATGTTTTTTTAATTACACCCCTAACTATAGTTTATTTTATTAAAGTGGGTTTTATTTTCCTGTCTAGTTTTAGTTTTCTCTCAATCCCCAAATTACGATTACAATTATAAAAGACATGTACCTAGCATCTTTTGACATGTTTTTATTTTCCTATAATCCGTCAGATTATGGGCCCTAATAGAAAAATTTGTTACGTTTTTTCGAAACTGCGCTATTCGCTACAAATAAAATGGCCGGCTGGCGGCTGACCGGCATTTACGTAATTCACCAAGGATCCACGAGTACCTAATAGCCGGATTGAGGTGCTTTCCGACGCATAGAGGGATATTGATATGTAAGGAACCAACTGCGGCAAGCGTATGAACACGTACGCCAATGACAAGTTCAATTGTTGTAAAATCTGTAATAATAATATCTTTTACATCTCTCATATTCGGGAAGTAGGTCCTTATTACCTCCAAATGTAGGTGACCAATTAGCGCTCTAGGATAATAATCTAGCTAGAATAGACATAGGGCGGGAAGTAATAAAAAAAAATCTTCACTCTTTCAAAAAATTCGCATACATCTAATCATTTACTGGCAATAGACATCATGCATTCAGTCAAATGACAAAAGAGGTCGCTTCGCTATTCAGCCTTGTCTGCGTATGGGTACCAGTCATCAATTTTAAATATCGAACGGCGAAGCTCAATTTCGTTCTTGAAAAAATAATTACAAAAAAAGATGTAAAAAGGCGGGAATAGAAAACTTTTACATGAAATATTGTTTGTTTTTGGGATTTTTATTTATAATTACGTGCTAATTAGGAACAAAATATGAGTTCTGCAAGTATATGAGCTGCACTCCCGATTTAATGAAAACGGAAGCTGAAGCTGCAATTAACAATATTTTGCCTGAAAATTGTAAAGAGAGATATTTGAAAACTTACGACGAGTTTACGAAATGGCGAAAAGAAAAACGAGTAAAGTCTTTATCTGAGACTGTATTCTTAACATACTTTAGTGAGCTATCAAAAATGCTGCAGCCATCCGGTTTGTGGTTCATTTATTCAATGTTAAAAACAAATATGAGTACTAAACACGACATTAATATCAAGAACTTTTCAAAATTATCAGCAGCAAAAAGTCCAAGGCTTTCACAGCGCATGACGTGAAAACATTCATAAATGAAGCCCTTGATAACATATATTTAGCTGTTAAGGTACGTAAAATAATAAATCACATAATGGAATACTTCATCATTTATTTTTTTAAATCTTACAATCCTATAAAACATAATTATGTATTTTTATATTTCGCTTGTTTTAGGTGGTTCTTATCTTCGGTATAACTGGCGCATGCCGAGGTATTGAATTGACAAATATAACAATAGAGAACATAGAATAAAAGGGTCAGTTGTTAGTAATTAAATTACCGAACACAAAAACTAAAATTGACCGAACATCTGTAGTTCCTCAAGAATAGGGTAGTTGACTAAAAAAAACTAATTACTCCATCGGTCAGATTTTCAAAAAATACTAGACACATATTTTTTTTTTTTTCACATAAACAATAAATGAAGACGACACAGTGCGTTGAAAACTCGTGTGACTTCACTGCACACAAAACACTTTTAAAAAAAGCAAGTCTATACAAGACCGCGCTGTCGTCGATCGGAGGTCAGTGAACCAATATCTCAAAGGATGTTTTATTCCGTTTAAAATTTTATGCGATTTAGTTTTTTGGATTTTTTTTTATTTTGATGCTAGATTTTTTTCTATGGTTTAGGATTATTCTTTTGGACCAGCAATGTGATGGATCGTGTTATCATTTTTTGTCGTATTATCAGCACCACTTTGTATACAACAATATTATAATATAGCAACGAGGCTTAAACAAATAACTATAGGTACTAGCCACACACCAATAACCACGTCTATGTCTAAAACATGAAAATATAAATAAATCCTACATACACCTACGGAAACTGATTTTAAACATAGAATTATATAATTTTATAGTCTACATAAAGTTCTACTTTTGAGATTTTTTCCTATTTTTTGAACATATGCTTCAAAAGTTAGAGGGATGCATTGCAGAGGTTATTTCCGAAAATATCTTATTTACAGTATCAAAAAATTAAACCCCTATTCATTTTTAAAGACCTTTCCAACAATATATCTCGTGTGACTCGTGAATGATGTAAATATTGAATAGACCAAGCTAGATTTATTCAACCTATGTTTTGTTAAGGGGTACTCTGGTGACCTATGAGTCCACATGATCCTAGGATTTGACACGATTATTAACTCTGTGCTCACTTGACCGAAGTTATCATGTTAAGATTTTAAAGAATCTTTTTTTTTTTTTTAATAATTATAAACTAGCACTTGACCGCAATCCCGCCTGATGGTAAGCAGTGATGCGATCGTTGATGGTAAAACTCGCTAGTTTATTAAGAGCCTATTCGCTCAGAAAAACTGAGCGAATAGGAAGGAAGACGGCAGTTGAGCGAGGTGATGCAATGTTAAACCCAACAACACGACCAACGATGCTGCGCCAAAGGGAGATTGATCTGAAGACCCTCCACGACCAAACTCCCAACACAACAACATTTGGCGCATCGTACCCGGCTCACATCGCAACACAACTGCTCAGACCCGTCCTCCGTACGGCTTCACCAGACATCATGCCGGAACACGAGATATCGCTTGGCGGCAAGACTTTGTTTGGTGGGTGGTAACTTCTGCCGGCGGCCGATGTTATGGCCTACCACCGAGGAAATCGAAAAAAAAAAAAATCGATTGAATTTTCCATTATTTACTACTACGATATTTCATTATTAACTTTACCATTGAAACCGTACGCCTGCAGTGAGCAATCAAATGTTATTTACGTGTCTAGACAGCTATTTTAATGGCTTACAATAAAATGGTGCTACATTAACAGCACTATTTTGCAGTAAAATATCTGCCATCGACAGCTTAATTTAGTTTAGCTTTACGAGAACTTATTTACATTGGAATTCGCTGTTATGATAACTTTTAGTGTTTAACGTTAGGTTTCGCCTATGACAGAAATATTTAAATGTAGCGAATTGCAGAAGCCATTTTGTGTTGATTCTGCAAAAAGATTTTAAATACAACTACGGACTTGGTAGTTTATTTGCAACGTCGTCAGTCTACTGCACTCCACGGCTTGACATCATCATCATCAACTTTTTATCGTTCCACTGCTGGGCACAGGTCTCCTCTCACACAGAAGGATTGCGCGTAATCACCACGCTTGCTCAATGCGGGTTGGTCCAAAGTCCAGGTTTCCTCAAGATGTTTTCCTTCACCTTGAAATCAGTCTTGATATCCAAGATATACTTAGAAAGTATATAAATAACGGCTGGATATGGTTCTCCCTAATTGTATACCATTCCGCATCATTCTCGACGACTCTCTTCCAAACAGCTACCAGCCATTCTGTAAAGATCGTTCCACTGGCCTTTCCTTTTTATTTATTGTTTCACGTTCTCCTGATTGCATCTATCTAAGTGGTCATCGGTTCTACGGCTATGATAACATATGGACCGACCATATTAGCCAATTCATTTCCACTTTAGCTCGCTAATTTAGGTTTGGTTGTCTGTCGCATAACATCTCTCCAGATTGTATCTCTCAGAGAGAACTTGAATTTGTGGACCAGCCGTATTGTTTGTGTCCTGTTCTGGATATGTTTCGGCTGATTTGATTACGATTATACAATAATTGTAATTTATTTTTATTTCATTTTGATCTTTAAAATCATATTTGCACACAATTACTGTGGAGGCATGAGGAACAGGGAGTAAAGTTCACTCATCCTCCATAGAAAAGGGAGGATCCTCCGACCAGACGGGTGTTATGTCTGACGGGCACTTGCCCAATGGTTGAAGTTGGCAAGTTGTATGTATGCTAATTGCACGGTACACAGTACACTTTGCTTGCGAGATGTAGAATTCGTGTGACGTCAGTATGACTCGTTGTTTACTTCTGGCGTTTGTAGGTACCGCTACATACGTACAAATAAATTTACCTATTTCTTACTAAAAAGTAGGTATTTAATAAATAAACACTTTAACTGAGTTCTCTTTAATTTTCGAAAACAAATTGAAAGAATCTCGATACAATATTTATAGTATTGAGCCGTAAAGCCTTTGAGTTCAAAATACGTGGGAAGTTCAAAGATATAATTTTAAAGATTTCTCATACAAAGACATAAAATTTAAAACAAATCTCTTTATTGCAGTAAAGTTGTTATAATATAAACACCTTGTGAGTTTATTTCTTGAGTCTCCAACGTTGAAAGGTTGCATAGAATTTATAGAAGACTACCTGACGTGACAGTCGTGGTGCTGCCTGAACACTTACTGTTTCCAATTGAGAATATAAGCCAGGAACCATTCAGGGACACACTCAACCATACATAAAAAAAAATTATCAATATTGATTGGTTGATTGGATCTTCATATTATTATTTATTTATGTTCTGTAAATTTTAAGGTGTACACAACATTATTTTTTTCTTTAAGCTAAACCTGAAACACGTGTCAAATATTTTTAAGTAATTAATCTATGTACAAAATTTCAAAAAGAAATAATGACAAGTCACAAAGTTATAAGCTTGTTATGTTACCTGTTTGTCCGAACAAAAATATGGTCAACACGCCGGTCGCCCGCCTGCGTCTGCAGTTGTGCGGCGCGGCGGGGCCGGGGCCGACACTATGATTCGTTGTGAACTGTTGTGCCCTCGGTAACCATACTGGAACACTTTTAAATATATTTGGGAAAAAACATAACATGCTGTAAAAATGATTGAAATCCACTCAGTTGCTTATTCTGAATAAACTATATACTGTATTCAGGTTTCGTATAAAGAAAACATGACTTCGTATAAAAGTATTCTATTCTATTTGTTCCGCTATTTATGAGGACTTACTTGAAATA
Source organism: Sesamia inferens (assembly GCA_037179545.1). Lineage (NCBI taxonomy): Eukaryota > Metazoa > Arthropoda > Insecta > Lepidoptera > Noctuidae > Sesamia > Sesamia inferens. The sequence goes on along the minus strand of CM073922.1, from coordinate 30,529,867 downwards.
CAGACGTTCAAAAGATATACATATAGATATAACCACTACTCCAAGTTATCTGTTACCCCCACGATGGAAGAAGTTCAGGAGAATTTCCACCGTGAAACCTTAAAAATCAGTATAAGTCTGACATGCCCTTCTGTTCAACAACATTCATTCCGTTATTTACATTGTTGATTAAACATTTTTTTTTAACTGGATACAATGGTTTAGCTACACACCTACAAAATGATTCAGACCGTGATTTATAATGTGTTACGCAATTATAGTTAGTACAAAAATCACATCACCAATGAGTAGCCAGTATGTCACTGCAGTAGTTGGTAATTAAATGGCGGGCCATAACATCGGTTGCCGGCAGAAGACAAAGACATCAGACAAAGTTTTGCCGCCAAGCGATTCGTTGTGTTCCCGCATGATGTCTGGTGAAGCCGTACGCAGGTGAGCAGTTGCCCAGACCCGCAACTGTGTTGCGATGTGTGCCGGGTACGATGCGCCAAATGTTGTTGTGTCGGGAATTTGGTCGTGAAGGGTCTCCAGATCAATCTGCCTCTGACGCAGCATCGTTGGTAGTGTTGTTTGGTTTAACATTGCATCATATCGCTCAATTGTCTTCCTTCCTATTCACTCAGTTTTTTTGAGTGAATAGGCTGAATAAACTAGAGCGCTTTACCATCAACGATTGCATCACTGCTTACCATCAGGCGGGATTGCAGTCAAGCACTAGTTTATAATTATAAAAGAAATATACAACGCAACTACTCATAATAACGCTGTCATTCCAGTTACTCTTACCTAGCGTCGTCGTCTCTTACTTACCGACGACCGGCCTAAGCGTTTCTAAAGCCCACTTCGTACGTGACAATGAACAAAAGGTGTCTGCAAGGGTGGACGAGAGATGATAGACAGTCGCGACGTGATAAAACGCGCAGTCTTTCAAAGAGTTTCTTTTAACTATGTATAATATTTGTTAAAGTCTGCAAACAGGGCACTTTGTTAAAAACTCTTCGAAGACACTTTTTGTCGAAAACTATTTTCAATAAATGGCAGCAATTTTGCCACAATTTTACCAATAACACGTGTAAAAAATTGAAATTTTGAAAATTTTAATTCACAATAATGGCGGATATCACCAATGACAGACGTCCATATATGCAGTCCATATATAACAATTTAACTTTACTTTTCTTTATGAAGTCGATTTTGACTTTGACATTTAAAATTCAAAATTCAGCTTTCAGGGTTCTGTAGTAAATTAATAATAAATTAGGAACCCTTCGTAGTCTGTCGAAAACTATCCTAATAATATTCTAAATGCGAAAGTTTTTGGGTGTGGATAGATGTTAGTTGCCCTTTCACGCAAAAACTACTGCACGAATTTAAATGAAATTTGGCACACAGATTTAATACGCTCCCTGAATGAAGTTTTACAACATAACCAGCCTATAATATTCCAACTCCTGGAACAGATTCGTCCAATCTGTTAAAGAGATAGGTAGATATCACAAATGTTAATTCTTTTTACATGCTTTTTATTAGTTTCACTTGTATGTTTTCTTGCTTGCTTATTTGTTTGTCCGTCTCTTACTCTTTGAACTACGAGTGAGCGCCTCATTACTGTAAAATGTCCCACCGTTTTCAATACGTTCGTTTCAGTTTTTAAAAAACAATATCGAACTAAAAAGTTGAAAATATATATAGTTTAAAAAACAAAAAAAAACATGAACAAAGAATGTCAAACTAAAAAGTTAAAAATAATTTTAAAAAAGTGTGAGGCGTTTTGTGTAAAATTATTATTAACTTTTTAGTTTGATATTCTTTAAAAACATGTTTTTTTTTTTAGTTTTTTAAAAATATATTTATTCGGTTCTATTGAATGCGTGTTTCCTTAATAATTTACACAAAGTTTTTATTGAATTGAATATATACCCTCTGAATCGAAGCTCACGCAGGTGAACCCGCGCGTGCAGCTAGTTTTCAATAATTGTCAACAAGTGAACTTTATCTTTGTTTATGAAGTCGATTTTCACTTTGGCATTTAAAATAAAAAATACTTAGTTAGCATTTTAAATTGATATCGATCTAGTGATGTAAGAATTTAAGTTAAGCATATCTGATTCAATTTATCGTATTTATGAGTTTCTTAATAATGATATAATTACTTGTTTTTACGTTGAAGAGCTTGTTAATTGTGTCCTCGTGTGTGCGTGATAATTATCTCTCGGTATGACCTACAAGTATGTGAATTATTAAAATTATTAGCTGATCCGAATAATGAGATTACCAGATCAGCAGCGCGAGTAATTATCATTTTAATTTACGACAAGCTGCCCCCGCGGGGTCACCCGCTTAAGTCTCAACTAACTCGAGTTAGCTCTGCTCGGAGTTTTTCTGTGCGATCGAATCAGAAATGAGGTGATCCACAGAAGAACCAAAGCCACCGAAATAGCTGGTCGAGTCGCTAAAATTAAGTGACAGTGGGCAGGGCACATTGCTCGAATAACCGATGGCCGATGGGGCAGTAAGGTTCTGGAATGGCAAACACTTTTCGAAACCCAACAAGGTGGACCGATGACCTGGTGAAGGGCGCGGGAAGCCGATGCATACGGGCAGCACAAGATCGGTGCAAAACCTTGGGGGAGGCATTTGTTCATAGACCGAAGAAGAAGATTAAGAAGTCTCGACTCTGTTGGAACTTCGAGATAAAAATTGTCCTTAGTCCGAATATAAATCCGCATAACCGTTTTAGCATGTGAAATGTTAACAAATAAATAAACAGAAAATTAATTCTTTTCCCTTTTAGTATTAGTTTCGATAATCATAGGCTCGTAGCTAAATGATATCAGAAGCGCAGCTGTATCGATCAGCTGAAGGTACACTTGCCGCGGTTGGTCCGTGGAAGGGTGACCGACCATATTTACATATTGAAACCTACCTGTTCCACATCTGGTCTCGACTGTAATTCGTAGATTTTTAATTTTAACATTATTTTTGATCTTTGTCGTTACGGATAGTCAGAAGATCTAAAGTCTGACTACTAGGTTTACCAAACGGTATAGTATTACCCAGTAACTGGGTTGTGGGAGTCAGATAGGCAGTCGCATCATGTATAATACTGTTAGTTACCTGCATTCGGTTGGACTGGAAGCTGACCTCGATGTAGTTAGGCAAAATGCAAGGCAGTTGATGATTCAGTCATAACTTACCCGTTAAACACCCCAGTACCTAGAACTTCTATTAAAACCCTAAACACCCGTAAGTCTTTACCAGTATAACATTAAATCAACAGCTGAACTTCGATTCACAAACATCAACAAACCTTCAATTGGTCAAAGTTAGAATAACAAATGGCGTCCGACCCAGAAAGGGCAAACTTGGACTTGTTTTTGCAACAACATTAATACAATCCTGTCAGTCAGCTTAGACCCTCACCTACTTATTACTAAACGAAATCTAACTAGTTCCAAATTAATCTTTGTGTCAGTATTTGTATTTCGAACTTTATTGAGGATTAATCAAAGTTCTTAATACAAAAGTGACAACTTAGTACACGACTAAGCTGTCATTCTGTATGAAACACTGCATTTCTATAACGGTTAAATGCATAATTCAATAAAAGAGGGGAGGAAACGCCAGGGTGTCACCTCTGTGGGGTCATCCTGAGAACACGGTGAAGCATACGGTGGCGGTCTGGCCGGCTTGGGTGGAGCACCGCCGTGTCTTCATGTCAGCATTCGGTGATGATCTCTCGTGGCCGGCCCTGGTCCAGGGGAAGTTCCGGAGCAAGAGTGAATGGTAGGCCGTCACCTCCTTCTGCAAAGCGGTGATGCTGGAAAGGAGGCGAAGCGCGTGAGGGAGCAAGAATATAGCCGCTGCAGGAGACGCCCTAGTCCGGAGACAACATCGAACTCCCAGCCACCGTAAGTGCGTGCTTGCGGGCGTAAGGACCAGGCCCGAGTCGACGGCACGTTAGGTTTCACGCACGCTTTCAAGAGATCTCAGCTCATCCTGACGGGGTCCTCGAAGACCGATGCCTGGGTCAGGGTTGCGGGTTGGTCGAGAGAGGAGCCGTGGCCCTGACGCACAGACAAGTGAAAGATCACGGGTGGGTTTTAGTCAGAAAAAGTCTGACACACCCTTCCGCTCCACCCAGAGCAGGAGAGGTTACTTGATTATTTCCCATCCACTCCAAAAAAGGTGGTCAATGTTCTAACAATGACGGTCGAGCCGACTGACAGAATGGCCTGAAACGGTAAAGTAAATCAAAACTGTAACTTTTTGAATTAGAATCTTGCAAAAGATTCTTGAGCTTAAAGTTTCGTATAATTTATATCTTATTGAAAATATTTCACTTGATTTTAATGTTTAACCTGATATTATTTTTATTTTTTTATTATTATCAACAAAGGAAAACATCGTGAGGAAATCCGGACTCATTATGAAAATAAGTTTGAAAAGAATAGTTCGCCTTCAGCAGTCGTGATGAAACAAAAGTTTACTCCGCGTTTCTGCTCATACGCTTGCTATTAAATAAATCATCGCATAATGGTATTTTTAACCGACTTCAAAAGGGAGGAGGTTACTCAATTCGATCGTATATATGTTTTTTTTTTATGTTGTTCGCCGATAACTTCATCGTTTATGAACCAATTTTGATCATTCTTTTTTTGTTGGAAAGAAGATATTTCCAAGATGTTTCTATGATAAGGACATCAGGATCTGATGATGGAAGACCAGAGGCAGTCGAGGGAATTCTTCAAAATTACGGGTAAAAATTAAAGTAAACAAAATTACGTAGTTTCCCAACTAAATTTGCGTCAGCTCCCAGTCTGACCGGATGCAACTGAATATATAGTACTTTTGACAACTAAAAAGTGAAAAATAAAAACTTTTTTACAAAAAAAAACAACCGACTTCCAAAAACCACTACAAAGTGAAAAATAACTAATTTCGGAAGTCGGTGTCTTTGGTTTTTGTATATTCGTTTTTGACACCGACTTCCGAAATTAGTTATTTTTCACAAGTTTTTTGTCGTTTTAATTGGTAAATGTTAACTAATCATGTAAGTACTTTATTCCAAGGTATTCAGTATTCTTGTACTTTTTTATAGTATTATAAACAATAGTGTTCGACCGCAATCCCGCCTGATGGTAAGCAGTGATGCAATCGTTTATGGTAAAACACGTTGGTTTATTAAGCCTACCCACTAAAAAAACTGAGTGAATAGGAAGGAAGGCGGCAGTTGAGCGAGGTGATGCAATGTGAAACCCAACAACACGACTAACGATGCTGAGGGAGATTGATCTGGAGACCCTCCACGACCAAAATCTCGACACAAAACATTTGGCGCAACGTACCTGATACACATAGCAGCACAATTACTCAGACCCGTCCTCCGTACGGCTTCACCAGACATCATGCCGGAACACGACGAATGGCTTGGGGACAAGACTTTTTCTGGTGGGTGGTAACTTCTGCCGGCAGCCAAAATTCTTGTACTTTAGCAGACATTTAGAACTGCAAACAAGTCTCCTTAGTAGAGATTGACATTATTGACAGCTCATTCATTTCCAAGTATACTTTTTTTTGTTCCGGGGTGGAAAATCCTCATGTATGTCCGCCGCCCTGAGGTGGGCGACCGGGTCTGTCAGACTCCTACTGGCTAAAAACCACCTCGGTGTCTCTTCGGTCACGTGCGCGTGGGTACGCGGGAGTCCTTGATTCTGCCGCGGCAAAATGGGCTAACCTGCACCATATTACATGGGCCACTATTCGATTGACCGTCCAGACTCGAGATACAGACTCGGCTGCACTACCTTTATCCACAATAGCTTTTTCCACCATAGCATATTGCATCAACACCAGGGATAGGTTTAGAACAGCCCTATCTCTGAACACTGTCTTACTGTGTAGAAACGGACCTCCCATTTCTAACTCTATATGACCCGACTTTTCACGATAAGATTTATTCCGGATCGATGGGCAGAAACTTCCTTCACCCGCCCTCTATTCACGACTAAATGCTCAAATTTACTTGCTAACTTCGAACGAAAACTTTCAAAACTGATTCGTAATCTTTTAGGAGAGAGATGTCCCTCCAGGGTTATCTTGTTCCCAATTTGTACCTAATGGAGCTAAATGTGTCCAAATGAGAGGCCCTAAATGTTTTCTCATTTTCGAGGAATTACTGTGTAGTGATCAGATTAAACTTATTTATGGCGCTTTACAAGACAGACTAGGTTCTTTATTAGTAATTTAGTTTAAAGATTTATACGGTAGATTTAGACTAAATAAAGAAGATGTAATGTTTGTCGCTGCGAAATATCATCTTGTCTTATTCAATACTAGCATATGTTTGCAATTTTGTCCGCGTAAAATTACTTATTCCCCTTTCTTATCCCCGTCGTATCACAATGCCTACCCACGCCATAACTTTGTTTTTCCTTATACGTAGTTCTTTCTAATTTTTTTCTCATTGCTCGTGGCTTAAGGATCTTCTTAGTGAGATAATTATATATTAGCCTATGAACTTCTTCAAGAACTAGGCAATCAAATGCAGAAAAAACAAAAATATTTTTCAGAATAAGCAACTGAATGGGTTCCAATAATTTTTACACCGTGTTATATATTTTGCCAAATACATTTAGAAATTGTTGCAGTGTAGTTACCGAGTCCACGCCACAGTTGACGGTAGATCATAATACCAGGCGCGTATGCACAGTATGACAGGGCCACCCCGCACCGCGCTGTTGCAAGCGTTGACCATAACTTTGTGGCTTTTTGTGATATCTTCAAATTTTGCACATAGATTCTTTGCTTAAAAATACTTAACACCTGTTTCGTGTTTCGCATAAACAAAAAATTACGTTGTATAATAGGGTGTTTTAAGTGTAACATATAGCATTTAAACACCGACAAACTAATTAGTCCGTCAGTCAGATTTCCAAAAAATATTAGACACGTATTTTTTCTTTTTTCATTTAAACAAAAAATGAAGACGAGACAATGCGTTGAAAACTCGTGTGACGTCTACTGCACTGATCTTTGATGCCTTTTATATTTGTCAATTTTTATTGTTTTGATAAAACAAAAAATACGTGTCTAGTATTTTTTGGAAATCTGACTGACGGACTAATTCGTTTTTTTTAAGTCAAATACCCTATTACAATCGCACAGCTAAATCGATCAAGTTAAGCTAGAACACTTGCAGCGTTTGGCTTGTGGATGGGTGACCCCCTTTACCTACCAAGACCCCGAAGTACCTTCGAAGGCACGTTGGTCCCGACTACCATTCGTAGATCTTTGACAGTCGTTACGGGCCACCGAAATTTCGACAACCACTAACTAGGTTGTGGAGGCCGCTTATAAATAAATAAAATAAATAAATATATACGGACAAATCACACAGATTGAGCTAGCCCTTAAGTAAGTTCGAGACTTGTGTTTTGGGATACTAACAGTTTATAATTATAAAAAAAATATATGACATAGTTTATAGATATTATAGAGCATACAAACATCTTGCCAAGGCATAATACCCTACACATTCCAGACAATTTCTGTGAGAACATTCAACGTAAGTGTATCCTTGGCATACTACTAAATAACTCTTGGCAGAAGCATACCACTTCTGTCTAACAAAATATGGCGGGACAAACAAAAGTTGAGTGGATATTATCTTTACTGTGTATTTGTTTTGTTACGTTAAGTGTATAGCTTACCCTAGTTTTATGATATTTCTATGTTAATGTGACCTTTTTTGAATGTTTTGTAGAACAATATAAACAATAAACTGTATGCCTAGTGGCTTTATGGTGAGGCGTGTGAAGGATATTTTCAAGGATAAAATGAAAATGTAACCAAATTAATACAATTACTTGGAAATTGATGGATTGTTGTTTTATTTGTTTGAACACTTAAAACTTTTGAATCATAGATGATCAATTATTTCAGTTATAATCACTTTTAATTTGAAGTCGGATTTCAAAAAATATTTTTGGATTTGATAGCCATTTAAAAAAAAAAAGATAGAAAAGTGATAAAGAAATGAGGAGATCCGCAGAAAAACCAAAGTCACCGACATAGATCTTCGAGTCGCTACGATGGCCGATGGGGCAGTAAAGTTCTGTAGTGGCGGCCACGTACCGGAAGACGCCACGTAGTAGGTCATGGGAAGTCGACGGATGCTGGTAGAACAAGACCGGGCATTGTAGAAAGCCTTAGGAGTGGCCCTTATTAAGCATTAGACCTCTCAATATTCTGAAGAAGAAGAAGCCAGTTTTTTTTAAGGCTATAAGTTGTAATATCGCACTAAGACACATAAAAACAAAAAAAAAACGTTAATAACACTAAGCATAGACAAAGTAGGTACTTTGTTTGAAGGTACGTTTTTACTCGGTAGGTACTCTATGGAAGTGACCAAAATGCAAAGCTAGATTATTGATTTTTAAGCTCCGCCCCACGGTTCCACCCACATAAATTTCGATCCCGTTGGAACATCGGGATAAAAAGTATCCTATGTATTATTTCTGGTTATAAACCACCTGTGTGTCGAATTTCATCCAAATCCCTTGAGTAGTTTTTTCGTGAAAGAGTAAGAACATCCATCCATACACTCTCAGAAACTTTGATATATTTGTCTATTAAAATTATTCCGACGATCTCCGACATATTTTATAATATTAGTTGATCCATTTTCACGTGACTCGAACAACATCAATAAAATATTCATGTTGTTCAAACCAGGTGACTCTCAACATAATTATGTTGGAGTACACATCACGGAGCGACTCAATTAGAAATTCTGATGAGTTTTCATCACAAATGAAATGTTACAAAAAGGTTATCGTTATTCATATTACTTAATGGTGAGTTTGTTTGTTGGTTCCTCTTTCACGCCTAAACCAATGAACTGATTTGGGTGAAATTTCGCACACAGTTGGTTTATAACTAGGAATAATACATGGTATATTTTTTATCCCGATATTCTCATGGAATCAAAACTTTTGCGGGTGAAACCGCGGGACGCAGCAGTCTCATTATATTGTGTATTATGCAACTGAATTCTCTAGCTAGGTAAACGGCACTAGTTTATTAAGAGCCTATTCACTCTAGCCTTGAAGACATTTGTTTGAAATTATTCCTGGAAGCTGACCATGTATGGCCGGCTTAATACTTGAATACTTTATGAAAAAAACTTACAAATCAATGACGTAAATGCCGAGCTTATCTCTCATCTGAGAATCCGTATCTGCGGAGCTTATCTGAGAACCGTACAAATCAAGATCGCCCGGTACCTTTCACCGACGCCTTGTATCCAATTTTTATTGCACTACCCGCATATTTACCCGACTTTTTCCAGCTTATTGAAATCAAATCATTGAATTATACAGAGTGATGATGATAACACGACAATAAATGAAAACACAGACAATACTGGTTCATAGGAATAATCCTAAACCATAGAATAAAAATCTAGCATTCAAAATAAAAAAAAAAAATGAAAATTGAAAATAAACTAAATCGCATAAAATTGTAAACGGAATAGAACATCCTTTAAAATATTGGTTCACTGACCTCCGATCGGCGGCAGCACGGTCCTGTATCGACTTGCTTTTTTCGCGCCATTATTATTAAAGTTTAGTACCTACCGCTGGATGCGGTGATCATTAACCTATAATAGCTTCTTTATCAACATGTACATCATGTTGAAAATGTGAAAAATGAAAAATAATTTCCTGTGACCAAACTAATGGATGTATTTAAATGATTTTTTATGGGAAGACTGAGAATGTGTTGAGGTACACGATGTTTAATTTATTGTCGTATTTACATAACTACTTTGTATATCGAAGGATTTCAGTCGTCTTACATAGACGCATCACTTCATCTATCCTTATTGAAAACTAACTAATTACGGAATTCGGTGTCAAAAACGAATATACAAAAGACACCGACTTCCGAAATTAGTTATTTTTCACTTTGTAGTAGTTTTTGGAAGTCGGTTGTTTTTTTTTTTGTAAAAAAGTTTTTATTTCTTTTTTTTTTTTTTTGTTAATGTTTACTAGTCATTGAATAGATAAAGTAGGCTGTCTTTGAAGAGAACTAAAATTCCACAGCGTATTTTACTAACTACGCCCCGTACAAGTACCGATCCGGTAAATATATCGGTATAAAATGTATTAAGTAGGTATATAATCCTGATTTTAAACCATCTACGCACCATATTTTATTCAAACCTGTTCCGTGATATTTGATTGAAACATAAACCCTTTAGTTTATGTTCTACAGGATATTAAAACGTTTAAGTTTTATTGGTACGTTGAGATTATCTATAATCTGATTACGTAAAACGTTGTACCTTTATCGTATAAGGGATAAGTCTGTAATGTTTAATAAAGGGTGTAACTGACATCGACGCACAAACGAGTACCATGGAGCCAGTACATGATTCTGAACCCCCAGTGATGGAATATTGCGTCGGCTTTTTCCCGATTAAAAAAAAAAAAAATAATATGCATTTTTTTCACTTTAGACCAGTCATAATTGCTATAATTTTACAGCCCAATAAGATTTAAAAGTAGAAATTAATGAATTCGTGAAATACACAAAAAAGCGCAATGTGCACAATGTGAACAATACTAGAAAAACTATCCTTTCAGCTGATTTAATAGAGTTCGCATCAAGGGTCAACGTCATACCTACAAACATACACGGCGGCACGCTTGCAAAGACCGAGCCGACACTTTTTTTAAACACTGTAATTTCTGTTACCGCTCTGTAACGACATAAATGACTATCATAATTTTGTTAGTGGCATGCGGTGCAGCCTTTTCGCGAAGTTTGCTTTACGATGTCAGATACAGCCTGTATATACATTTTAATTATGCTACCTTACTTTTAATTATTCAATCAATTCAATAAAGTGATTATTATTATTATTATTATTATTATTCATCCTATGCCAGTCCACTGCTGAACATAGACCACTCCTAGGCTTTGCCACAAATTCTGTCTTCTTCCTTACCTTTCTATAAGGTAGTATATCTTTATATATAATACTAATATATAAATCTATACTTAATATACAGGGTGTATCTGACATCGTAACGCAAACTTGGCGAAAAGGCTAGACCGCATGACACTAATAAAATTATGATAGTCATTTATGTCGTTAATGAACGGTTACAGAAATAACAATGTTTAAAAAAGTGTCGGCTCGGCCTTTGAACGTTGCAAGGGTGCCGCCATGCGGTATTGTAAGTATGACGTTAATCCCTGATGTGAACTCTATTAAATCAGCTGATAAGATAGTTTTTCGAGTTTTGTTTTCATTGCGCTTTTTTGTGTAAGTAAAAGTATAGCAATTATCTATATATATATATGTCTTAAGTGAAAAAAGTACATATATTTTTTTAAAGTGATGAAAAAGCCGACGAAAAATTTCACCACTGGGGGGTTCAGAATCATGTACTGGATCCATGGTATTCGTTTATGCGTCGATGTCAGATATACCCTTTTCAAAGCTGAGAGTTTGTTTGTTTGAACGCGCTTATCTTAGGGACCACTCATCCGATTGGAAAATTTATTTTTCATTTCTCATATTCGGAAAGTAGTATTTTCTTGATCTGATTATTGGGTAGAAAGTGCTATTTCCTTCCCTAGAGCGGGAAAAACTCATACAAATTACTTCCCACCCAAGGGTCGGAATGAACTTTAAAAATAGAACTGCTGTCAGCTGTGAAGAAATTTGTGTAAAAAAAATACTAATAAAAAAAAATGCAGCGGTATGATGGCGCAAACTTCATTGAGCGAAATAGGTTGCAACCATAGAATTAAGAAGTACGATAGTACCTACTTATTAATTATATGGTCGCAACAATAACGTGGCGAGTTCCATATTTAAAATTTAAAAATTCGTCATAAATTAGCGGGATACTAATCTGTTATGTATCTGTGACGGAATTAAAAAAATAGTTATGTTAATACCTAATATTTTATGCTAAGATTTTAATTTAAAAATGAGTTCAAGTGATTCTGAAATATTGACACCAGATTCAATTAAAGACAAATTAAAGGCAAATTGTGTTATTAACAATATATTACCAGAAATCTCAAAAGAAAGATGATTAAATGATTTTATGAAGTGGCGAGCAGAGAAGAATATAAAATCATTTTCCGAAAGTGTATTTCTTACATATTTTAAAGGATTGTCTAGCAAACTACAACCTTCTACGCTACGTGTAAAACACAATGTAAATTTGAAAAAAATCCTTAATTTAACATCCTTTTTGAAAAGACAGTCTCAGGGGTTCAAGAGTAGAAAATCTAAGAATCTAACCTCTCATGAAGTGGAAACATTTTTAAATGATGCTCCTGACGAGATATATTTGGCAGTGAAGGTAAGTTTACCTAAGTATTATTAGATTTATTCTAAATAAGAATGTATTTATTACACAAATTTAAAAATTATATGTTTTCACAGGTGGTATTGATACTCGGTATAAGCGGCGCTTGCAGAAGCAGTGAACTCACAAATTTGACAATTAAGGACATTGAAAGTCAAGGTCAATTATTACTAGTAAAACTGACTAAAACAAAAACAAATATTGAGCGCTCGTTTGTAGTACAAGAAGAGTTTACACAGATAGTAAAAAAATATCAAAAGATGAGACCCAGAGATCTAAAAACGGACCGTTTTCTTCTCAACTACCAGAATGGGAAATGCTACAAAGAAGTGATCGGGAAAAATAAAATCTCAGGTGTGCCGAAGCAGATAGCAACATATTTGAATTTATCAAATTATGAGCAGTATACCGGACATTGTTATAGAGGTACGTCAACAACTCTTTTAGCCGATTCTGGGGCAAACATGATGACGTTAAAAAGGCACGGAGGCTGGAAACCCAGCACAGTCGCCGAAGGCTACATTGAGGATTCAATCCGATAAATAATATGTCATAGCTTAATATCTAATATCACTGAAACACTGATAGAGAATACACGCGAGAAACCAATACCAAAATGTCATCGGATCATTAAGCCTTGGATAACACAAGGAGTCTTACGGTGCATTAGGAATAGAAACAATATGCAGAAAAGGTTACGTTCTAATCCCCATGATGAAATCCTTAGTATTACCTACAGACGTTACCGTAACTACTGCAATAAGCTAATGAAAAAACTCAAACAAAACTATGAAAAACAATTGCTTGAAAAATCAATTAAAAACTCAAAATGCCTGTGGAAAAACATTAAAAACATTACTCACTTAAAACAGACTAAAAATGATAACGACAAACTACACACATCAAAAGTGTCTAGGGATCAAGCATTTTTATGCGGATTTCTTGAGATTGAGATGTGGCTTTGTAATAAATTTATGATTTTATAAATTTATATGGATCCTTTTTGGTGTATTTCATAATTTGAATCAGGAACTGTGAATCAAATTCGAGTAAAAGATGAAAATCAGCTGTCAATATTTTCCCTATAAAAACATACAACGCATTGAAGACATTATTAGTGCTACTGTTTCCCTACTACTGATTAAAACCAAAGTTATTATGGAGCGGCGACGTCATTTAAGCAGGGTAGAAATGCTCAGAGCCGTGGGAATGATAGAAGCTGGTTCCCGGCAACGTACTGTGGCTTTAGCTCTGAATACAAGTCAGAGTGTTATCAGTCGACTTTGGACACGTTACCGAAGCACTGGTACCGTGGCTGAGCGCCATGGAGGACGGTATCGCTGCACCACACGGAGACAAGACCGATACATTCAAATCTTAACTCGAAGAGCTCCAACAATAACCGCCATGATGTTAGCCGTGAGGCTTCATCACTCTTCAGGGAACTTAATTAGCGACCAAACAGTAAGAAACCGCTTGCATGAAGTGAACCTTCATTCCCGAAGACCGCTACGGGTACCACCTATAGCAATGCACAATCGTAGGATTCGATATCAATGGGCTCTTGAACACAGAAATTGGGCAGAAGAACAATGGCGTTTCGTGTGCTTTTCTGATGAGTCTCGTTTTGGTATGAGACCGGATACAAGACGTATACGACACTGGAGAACCCCTGGACGCCAACAGCGATTAAAATCCTGCCAGGAAGTCCATCCTTATAGTGGTGGAACCATCATGGTATGGGCGGGTATTTGGATCGGCGGAAGAACTGAGTTGATTTGGATCAGAGGCAACCTCAACGCTCAAATTTATGCTGGGACGATTGTATCAGACGTCATCGTTCCTCTACAAGTACAAATCGGTCCCTTATTTCAGTTAATGCATGATAATGCACGACCGCACACCGCAAGAGTTGTAAGACAGACTCTCGCCGCAGCTAACATCAATGTCCTGCCCTGGCCTGCTCAGTCGCCAGACTTGAACCCAATTGAGCATGCATGGGATATGCTACAGAGAAGAGCTCTGCCGAATATGGAGGGTATCCAGTCGCAAGAAGACCTTTTTTTGTTGTTGCAACGAACATGGGCGGCCATTCCACAGCGTGATTTGGATGAACTCATTTTGAGTATGCCAAACCGATGTTCTTGTGTTGTTAGTGTTCGCGGTAGAAACACGGATTATTAATTGTTTAAGTTACCCAATAAAATTTTAGAGAAAACTGTTATTTCAGTCTTTTTTTCGAACTTTTGTGTTAGTGGTTCAAATGTCAAATATCCCTTTATTAGGAAAATGGCAAATTTCTTTATTAATGCAAAGGTGACTTGGTTTATCGTTACTGTGACAAACGAAAACACTTTATTTGATGAATCCTTAAAGAAAATTTTAATTAATATCAATCAGGAGAAAAGTTATTGCAAAAATATATGTTGATCCCTAGACACTTTTGATGTGTGTACTTAACATCAAATCCACTGAAAAGGAATCTGTCACCTTCGTTAATAATTTCTTTGCAGGCATAGGGGCGGGTCTTGCTGGTGAGATTACACCATTAAGTCCCGCTCAGGATTTAACTGACTCTCTGTTTCCAAGACAGTCTCAGCTCTCGTCCTTTGTCCTACTGGACACAAATCCACAAGAAGTGCACGAAGTCCTGATGAGTTTAAAAACAGATAGTGCTCCTGGATGGGATCGTATACCAGTTCGCTTCCTCAAGTTGGCGAAGCACATACTGGTTCCAATAATCTCCCATTTGATAAACACATGCTTTAAAAAAGGGGTATTCCCTACTCTCTTGAAACAAGCGATCATTACTCCAGTGTATAAGAGTGGGAGCAGAGAGGATGTGAATAATTATAGACCTATCTCCGTCCTGCCTTCATTGTCCAAAATACTGGAAAAACTAATCAATAATAGATTAATAACTTACCTGAAAAAATACAATATTTTATCAGACTCTCAGTATGGTTTCCAACCGGGTAAGTCAACCCAGGATGCTGTATTGGCTCTAACCTCCATAATCACCGATCAATTGGACAGTGGTGGTAGATGTTTAACGGTATTTTTGGACTTAAAAAAGGCGTTCGACACCGTCTCTCCCCACATTCTCCTGCAGAAACTAGAAAATATTGGAATAAGAGGCACCGCCTTGGATCTGTTTCAGGATTATCTAAGAGGAAGGGTCCAGAAGGTTAAGGTGGGGCAATCTGTAAGTGCCGAGACTAAACAGACCTTCGGAGTGCCTCAGGGTTCGGTCCTGGGGCCAACACTTTTCCTAATTTATATTAATGATCTCTGCAATTTAAATTCTAGCAATACTAAAGTTTTCTCATATGCTGACGATACTGCCATGGTAATAACAGGAAATTCTTGGGACTCCATAAAAAGGGATGCTGAATCTGCTCTAGCTATCACTGCCCTGTGGCTAAGGAAAAATATGCTTACCTTAAATACCTCAAAGACCAACTACATTTGTTTTGCAATTAACGGTAGAACCCAACCTAGCCCCGGTTATAGTCTTAAAATACATGATTGCGTCAGTATTAACAACAACTGTGATTGCCCTACAATAAACAAAATGGGTATCACAAAATACTTGGGAATTATGATTGACGAAAGACTGTCTTGGCATTCTCAGATTGATCTAATCGTTGGTAGAATTAGGAAGTTGATATGGATTTTCAAAATCCTTAGACACTCGGCTAGCATTGAACTAATAAAAAAAGTCTATGTTGCCTTGGCTCAGTCGATCATGATCTACTGCATTCCAGTATGGGGCGGCGCAACAAAAATTAAATTCCTAGAGGTGGAGCGTGCTCAAAGAATACTCCTAAAAGTAATGTTTTTTTAAAAAACTAAGATTTCCTACAACCACTCTTTATTCAGAAACCAACCTTTTAAGTATACGCAAACTGTATATTTTACATACCACTCTAAGGAAACATAAGTCCCTTACAGTTGATCCTACTATTTTAACAAAAAGACGAAATTACGAAGTAACTAAAACAAGTGTATGTAGAACTTACTTTGCTAAGCACCAATTTTCAAATCAATCTTCGCATTTATATAACTCTATTAACAAAATTCTTAAAATATATACAAAAACTACTTTGGAGTGGAAACGGATGGTGACTGAATGGCTAAAAACTCTAGACTATGAAGATACTGAAAATATGATTGTCCATATTATTAGCTAGTTTTGTTGTTATTAATAGGTAGTAATATTTCATATGTCAGGTGTACGCTTGTTATATAAATATAATAAAAATAATAATTAAAAAGTAAATAAATAAAAGCAAAAGTAAATTCAAATATAGGTATGTCCATGTGTATATTAATATATAAATAAATAAATTGTTACACACACACACACACACACACAGTCCAATACACAAATACAGACACACCATACACACAAATACTTACTCACGCTACTGCACACACACATGCTTACTTTTACTTTTAGTTTGTTTGTTTTATATTTCTTAATTTAAAGGTTTCAATTTAATTAAGTTGATAAGAAATATGTAATATGTTAAGGAAGAGCGGCCTCTCCTGGCACAAGTGTTTTCATACTTAAAAGGAGAGGTCAACCTCAATTTTGTTTGTACCAACTTAGTTTTTAAATAAAATATTTTTCATTTTCATTTTCATTTTCAATCCAAAATAAAATAAAAACTTCGAACAAATTAACTGAAACTATAAAAATACACCACAATTCGCCTCAGCCGTCAACCGCCAGGGAGTATCCGCCTGATGAAATACTAGAGTCTCCTACTTTTACAGATATCCAGAACACCCAAATTTGTCATAATAAATCAAATAGCATAAACATTCCAAATAAAAATGTTCAGATAAACAACTAGTTTTATTTTCCTCATATTCGAAATGAAAAGTAGAGTGTTTAACACGGGTAAAAGAATCAATTCCTACTCGGACTATAGCCGCCCTCGCTGCGCTCGGGCATCTAAATACCTCGGGAATTGATTCTTTCCACCCTCGGTTAACAATCTACTATTTCCCTTATATAGCCCATTAATACAGGAAGACTTTAGGCTATATACCATCACGCTGCGACTAATAAGAGCGGAGCAAATAAAAAACATATCGAAACCTACGCGAGTGAACCCCACATTTTTCCTAAAAGCCAGTTGTTACTATAAATATTGTAATTGTGAAGACATAAATCTACACAATCTATCTATAAAGTTTATCTTACTTGATGCAACACGATCTAAGCAAAATTCAAAATGGCGTCACTTGGCTTTTTATAAAGAAAAGTCAAAGAATATTTCACGCAGTCTTGCAACAAGGAGTAAATATTAAAGAAACTAACTTTTGTATTGTAAAGACGATGTTTTATTTCAAGCAGGCACAAACTAACGATCTTACATGGCAACATAGCCCGGAGCTTCCACGATTTCCACCACACATCAAATGAACGAGAATTAACTACCTGCCCTGACTGCAAAGGCAATTAAATGGTAAAATATATACCTCCGGGGTTCCTTCTACGTATTATTTTAACACAACATCATTTTGTACTTTAATTTTGTAGAAAATATGGTTTTAAATCCTGCCAACATGAATCTGCTATTATTCTGGGACTAAATTATGGAGTGTGACTTAAAAACCTAGTGCAGTGGATTTTTCAATCCTAATACAATGCATTGAACACCAAAATATTGTATTGTAACAACGTATTTAAAGATTTCAACTCAAAGAAGGGAAGAAAAGTGGTCTAAAAAATAGCAATAAGGAAATTTAAGTATTCTTTTTTATTCTATGCAATGTAAAGTCGCTAAAATTAAGTAGCAGTGGGCGGGGCACATTGCTCGTAGAACCGATGGCCGATGGGGCCACCAACACGGTGGACCGATGACCTGATAAAGGTCGCGGAAAGCCAATGGATGCTGGCAGCACAAGACCGGTCATCGTGGAAAGCTTTGGGAGGCCTTTGTTGAGCAGTTGACCTCTATTGGCTGAAGAAGAATGTATAAAAGAATGCATAGAAGAATAAGAAAATATACATAGTTACGAAATATTAAAAGGAAAACGATTAAAGGGAAACGATTTGTCGTGGTGGCCTAGTGGTTAAAAGGCCAGCCTCTCAGGTATGAGTGCGCGGGTTCGATTCCAGGTCTGGCAAGTACCAATGTAACTTTTCTAAGTTATATGTACTTTCTAAGTATATCTTAGACACCAATGACTGAAGGTGAAGGAAAACATCTTGAGAAAACCTGGACTTTAAGTCTGAAATCGTCAACCCGCATTGAGCAAGCGTGGTGATTACGCTAAATCCTTCTCTGTATGAGAGGAGACCTGTGCCCAGCAGTGGGACGATTAAATAAAGGTCGATGATGATGATGAAAAGGAAAACACTTGCTTTCCTTTTAATACTTTGTAACTAGTGTACCTAGTGTATTGCTGAGTAAACAACACAAATTACATTAAATTTATAATGTAAATCAAAATGTAAAAAGGTACACTTCAAGACTAGAGATGGACTTTTGATATCAAACGTTTAACGCAACTTAATCAACAAATACTGGACGAAACCTTCTTGTAATTTTAATCCTCCGAAGTTTATCTCTACTCTCGAAAGTATTATGTACCTTTTTTACGTTTCAGTGATCTAAGTGCTTTCTCAAAGTTCCCTTTACTTATCTCGTGAAAGCCTTCTGCAAGTTATAGTCAAGAATTTGGTTGTAAGTGGAATAAAGTTCCACTTCAATTGAGCACTTACTGTGTGCTCTTTAAATTTTGCACAAAATGAAAACTGGATTGACATCTCCAATTCGATTTATGAAGGCAACGGTGCAATAAAACTTGCACTTTATTAAGATTTCGGTATTTCAAGGTTCACAGACCTGCATGATTAAAATACATCTGATGTTTACACACAAATATAATAAATTTAATGAAGACAGTCAATTTCTTTTGCGGTACCCCTTGTATGGAAATAAAACGACATTAAATTCTGATGGACAAAATTTAAAACATAATTTAATTTATATTTTTTACAATCGAAGGTGAAAATAATTATAAATCGTGTTCTCCCAAATGCTGCTCTTTAAACTTCGGCCATTGACATACTCTCTACCGTCAGATATGATCTCTCACCCTTACCTACACGCACTGAGTACGCAATGTAGGTACTTAATATTCTAGTCATATCATCAAAATCAATGCACCCCCCTCCGTTCCATGTTCGCTGCAGGCGTCCCACAGGGAGCAATGTTGGGATTGGTACATATTCTCACTATAACAGGCGGTACACGGATTCGCACTCAGACTTTTGCGAATCTATGACGTATATTGTTGTGTTTGGATCGGTCATTGAACTGTCCTCTTTCACTATTTTCAGTAAGTGATAGTTGGGTTATAGTGTGTTAGGATTGGGATTATCTGCGGCATGTACATTTGTGTTTTACCGTAGAAAAACTACTATTATATTAAAATATACAAATATTGCTATTCCAAAAGAAAAACATTTGACACGTGTAGCTCTCACATCCTCATTAGTTGCTTCATAAATGTTGTATGATGCTAGCTGTATTATGAATGGGCTCGGACCCTCGGAATAATTGGCAACCCGTTTTGTAACGTAGCAATTATGCAACTTAATTAGTGACCGGAATTATAGTTATTTGTACGGGAATTTGGGTGTATAATTAAGGCGCTGCCCAAATGTAGGACACCATAGAACGTTCAGTTTTTTGTTGATCGTATTGGTACAAATTACATGCCAGAAAAAGATGTGTACATGTGGAAAGAAGAGCGTTGTGTTGGTGTGAGGCGGGGTGGTTTGTGGCCCTTCAATCTATATGTTAATTGCCTCATTGGCGAGTTTAGTGGCAATGAGGTCATTAACATACATGTCGTGTTAATTATAGGTAAAAGTAACAGTTATGCTGACGACATAGTGCTTCTGGGTGCGTCATCGGGGGCAGTCGTGGTGCTGCTCAAAGTATGTGAGAACTACGCTGCGTCACATAGACTGCTTTATAATGCCAAAAAATGGTCTTTGCGGTCACTAGTCAGCCTCGGAACGATACCCTCAAGCTTGTCATAAACAGTATGTAGAGACACGAAGTTTAAAGATCTCGAACATTTTCTTATCGACGACATCAATAACTATGATGATATTGAGAGTATGTGTTGGCACAAAGATTTGCTCGATGTTATGACCAAATAAAGATTATGTTTTTTAATGCATATTGTCAGAGTTTCTAATATAATAATGTTTTTAGAATGCTGTTGTGACCGACTCATTTTTGCATTGTCTCAGAAATATTCAAGATAACTCATGTTGGGTTTCATGCCATCATCCGCAAAAAAACAGCCATCACTCATGATGCTGTTGTATCATACATCACTACTCTGTAGTCGAGTAACTAATACCATCTCTATGTATTAGTGTCTATGAATATAGTCTATTGTCTTGTCATTGTAACTTAGGATCTGACCTAGAAGAGGTCGTTTCCAATAATATAATTCTACAAGTGAAATAAACCAGTCTAATTATCTAAAGTCTTTAATATTTACCAACCGAACAATCATACATGGTGTCAGAAGAGTGAAAAAACCCAACCCAAAGAAAGAAAATTCATAAAATGCAAAAGTCGGATGGCGTCGGTGGCGGCCATGACACCGAAGCTGCAATGAACAGTGGCTTGAAGACGCTTAAAATATCGTCAGATGCAACAAACAACAATTACGAAATCTGGAAGCGCTGGTGGCAACAGTTCGAATTATACTTGTTGGCAACAGGTTTGGACAAGTCCGGTGAGAAACGCAAGATCGCCATTTTATTACATCACATTGGTGAAAAATGCTTAAATATTTTCAACACATTCAACATAAATATTGGAGAAAGCACATTACATGACGTCAAAGCCAAATTCGACGAATTTTTTCAACCCAGAAAAAGTATTACCATGTATCGTTACATGTTTTTTACCACACGTCAACAGAAATCGGAAAGCATCGAGGATTTCTTAACCGATCTCGAAAATAAGAGCCAAGATTGCGAATTTGGAACGCTCAGAGAATCTCTTATCAGAGATATTTTTATCGCCAACTTGAGTTTGGACTTAGCACATGTACGTCAGAGACTGCTGCAGGAACCTGATCTGACATATCAGAGGATGCGAGAGCTAGCTAGGACACTCATCGTCGCACAGCAGGATGCAGACCAAATTGTCAAGAGGTCCACTAGTCAAGAGTCTGAAAAAGTCATGCATCTGCGTCGGAGGAGCCGTGGTCAAGCGGAGCGTCAGCGACGGCGAGCTTCACCAGTCAGTCAGCAGGGATCCAGCGCAGGGAGGTCAAAGTCAAGTCCCAGTCCTGAGAAGCGCTCGAAGACGTGTAGCCGCTGTGGACAACACCACCGCTACAAATGTCCAGCGCAGGGAGCTAAATGCAGGTCATGTAACTCTTATGGTCATTTTGCAAAATTTTGTTACTCCAATAATAAAAAAGTCAGTCATTTAGAGTCGTTTAGTTCAACTGGTAGTCAAGATAATTTTGTTGGAATTTTAAATTGTCATAACTTCAGTCATAGTCATAAGTATAGTCAATATAATTGTCATTTAGTGTCACAAAGTCATCACAATCAAAATCATTACAGACATAGCAGGTTGTCATACACCCAGTCAGATACTAAGTTACAATCAACGGTCAGGTCGCACATAGGCCAGTCGCAGTCAATGTCTAAGAGATCTCATGAAGACTCATCTTGTCATAAAAAATATCCTGTGTCATATTTCTGTGATGAAAGTGGTGATAATGCCATATCTGAGAGGTCTAATAAAAAATGCCTCAGTGATGAAAAAAGGCTGGTGACTGATAAGTCTGAGAGATCCAATGAAGACTCTTGTCATATGTCATATCTCAGTGATGAAAACACGGAACAGTCTGAGAGATTCACAGTCAAGTCAAAAAAGTCAAAAAGTCTTAGCCGAGATTCATATCTTAATGATGAGTACAGACACAAGTCTGAGGAATCTCACACAACAAACACTTGTAGAATTATTACAGAAAGTCAACACATAGTAAACAGGTCAATACAGTCGAGTCAAAAGAAAACAAATACTATTTTAAACAGTCATGGAACATAAACATTTTAGTTGGTCATACACAAATTAATTGCATTATTGATTCGGGAGCTGATATCAATATTATGTCA
This sequence comes from Sesamia inferens, assembly GCA_037179545.1. Taxonomy (NCBI): domain Eukaryota; kingdom Metazoa; phylum Arthropoda; class Insecta; order Lepidoptera; family Noctuidae; genus Sesamia; species Sesamia inferens. The sequence continues at coordinate 30,507,283 of CM073922.1, read as the reverse complement.
AAGAAAACTTTTCAATCTTTGAAATGTCAAAGTCAAATGTCACTTGAGAAATGTCAAATAAACGTTAGTGGGTTTGGTGGTATATCAATACCCATTATGGGCAAAGTCAATGTAAAATGTAGTTTATCTTTAAATAATAGCACTATTAGTATAAATATAGTGTTTATAGTCACAGATTTAGTTTGTCCGAATGTTTTAGGTCTACCAACTTGTGAAAAATTAGGTATAATTCAAAGAGTTTTCTCTGTGTCTCAACAAAATTTTAGTGAACAAATTCTTACACAATACAATGATGTATTTCAGGGTCTTGGATGTCTACCTCAAGTCTGTCGCCTGAAACTCAAACCTGAAGCAGTGCCATGCGTGGATGCTCCGAGAAGAGTACCCTTCGCTTTACTGAACAAACTGCGCGATGAATTGGATCGCATGGAGAAAATGCAGGTCATTGAAAAGGTTTTTAAACCTACAGAATGGGTGAACAGTATAGTGATAACAGTCAAAAGCACGGGTCAGTTACGAATTTGTTTAGATCCTAGAAATTTGAATAAGAATATTATAAGGGAAATTTATCCACTAAAGTCAATAGATGAGATCAGATCTCAACTAGCAGGAGCTGTTTGTTTTTCTCATTTAGATGCATTTTCAGGATTTTGGATGCTTAAACTAGATGAATATAGTTCTGATTTATGTACATTTCAAACACCTTTCGGTAGATATAAATATTTAAGGTTACCTTTTGGTATTAATGCATCGTCTGAAATTTTTCAAAGAGTCATGATGAATTTGTTCGGTGATTTAGAAGGAGTTCTAATATTCATCGATGATATTTTGGTATATGGACCAAACGAGTCAGTACATAATGAGAGAGTACATAAAGTCATGCAACGAGCACGTGAAGTCAATTTAAAGTTCAATAAGTCAAAATGTAAATTTTTAGTATCAGAAGTCTGTTTTTTAGGGTATGTTTTTAGTAAAGATGGTGCTAGGGTTGATGAAGAGAAAGTAAAAGCAATTGTCAATATGCCCACACCAAAAAATGTCAAAGAATTGCAAAGAATATTAGGTATGATCAATTATTTAGGTCCCTTCATTAGCAATTTGTCTCAAAAAACTCAAATTTTAAGAAATCTTTTGAAGAAAGATTCAGTCTGGACTTGGGATGAAAATCATAGTCAATGTCTTAAGAGTTTAATCGATGAAATTACAAATTCACCAGTTTTAGCTCATTATAATCCCAATGTACCATTAGTCTTGTCAGTCGATTCGTCAAAGTCAGCATTAGGAGCAGTCATTATGCAGAATAATAAACCTATTGCTTATAGTTCAAAAACATTAACTCAAACTCAGTCAAGGTATGCTCAAATTGAGAAAGAATTGTTAGCCATTCAGTTTGGTTGTGAAAAATTTCACCAGTATGTGTACGGTCATAAAGTAACTGTTCATACTGATCATAAACCTTTAGTCTATCTTTTTAAAAAGCCATTACATGATGTACCAGCAAGATTGCAACGTATGATGTTAACTTTACAAAAATATGATTTGGAAGTTATACATGTTCCAGGTAAAGAAATGTTTATATCTGACACTCTGTCTAGAGCAGCATTGAAAGAACATTATATACCTGAGAATGAGTCAGAAATATCTTGTCATGTCAATTTAATGCATTCAAGTCTAGCAGTCACAAAGGAGTACTGTACAAAATTGTTACAGAACACTAAGAAAGATGATACTTTGCAATTGTTAAAAAAGTATTATTATGAAGGTTGGCCAAAAAATAAAAATAATGTCAGTCTGTCAATAAAACCATTTTGGAACATACAAGCTGAAATTCATGTAGTCAAAGATTTGTTGTTCAAAGGGTCAAAATTAATAGTACCACAGTCAATGTATAAGGAAATGTTAGGTAAAATTCATGAAGGTCACCAAGGTATAAATAAATGCTTAAAACTGGCTAGAGAGTCTTTGTACTGGCCAAGCATGTCAGCTGATATTAAAAACTTGGTAGAACAATGTTATGTATGTGCACAATTTAAACCTAATAATCCAAAGGAACCACTAAAAAATTTTGAAATAAATAAATATCCATGGCAACAAGTAGGTGTTGATTTAATGTATTTTGATAACCTTACTTATTTAATTGTCACAGATTATTATTCTAAATTTATAGAAATAGCTTTGTTAAATAAAAACAGTACAGCAAAGAATGTAATAACACATTTAAAGTCCATTTTTGCTCGTCATGGAATACCTTTATCTTTAGTGTCTGATGGTGGTCCTCCTTTTCAGTCATTAGAATTTAAGAATTTTATGCATGAATGGGACATAGAACACATTGTAACTAGCCCATATCATCCACAGTCAAATGGTCAAGCAGAGAGTTCAGTCAAAATTATCAAAAATATGTTAAAAAAAATGCAAAAGAAACTCATCTGATCCATACATAGCTTTATTACAGTATAGAAACACACCTAAGAATAATTTACCATCTCCAGCTCAATTGTTAATGTCCAGGAATTTAAGAAATAACATTCCTATGTCTTATAAGAAATTAAAACCTAAAGTGGTTACATTCAAAAATTATGAAGAATGTGTCAAGCAAAATAATAAAAATAAGTCTAAATATTATAATAGAAATACAAAGTCATTGTCATTATTGTATCCCAATGATCATGTATACTTTAAAAGAAAGCCTGATAGCAATTGGGAACAAGCCATTGTCAAGCTAAGGTTGGCTAATAATAGGTCATATGTCGTTGAGGATGTCAATGGAGTTAGGTATAGGAGGAATAGGGTTCATTTAAGACACAAATATTCTCCTATGCTATCCAATTCGTCGCAGGGGAGAGAGGAAGGTAACAGGCAGGAGTCTAGACCTCAAGAGCTCTCATCTCAATCCTCAGTCAGTCAACATGTAACTCGTTCTGGAAGAGTTGTAAAGCCAACCAGAAGGCTAATTGATGAAATAGATTAAGTAGAACATTGTATACTAGATTAAGACCTAACTATAGTCTTAAGTCATTGTCTAAATAGTAACTAAGTCAGGTTTCTATAATATTGTTTGTCAAGGGTTAATTTAAACTTAAACAGGGGGGATGTTGTATCATACATCACTACTCTGTAGTCGAGTAACTAATACCATCTCTATGTATTAGTGTCTATGAATATAGTCTATTGTCTTGTCATTGTAACTTAGGATCTGATCTAGAAGAGGTCGTTTCCAATAATATAATTCTACAAGTGAAATAAACCAGTCTAATTATCTAAAGTCTTTAATATTTACCAACCGAACAATCATACAGATGCATCCTGAGAGCTGTGGTGACTGATACCTCCTTGGCCATCATGAGACAATTTGTGCGAATACTTGTTGCTTAGTTTCTGGTCTTCGCATTCATTTGATTCATTCGTCTTTAGTTTTATGTTACTAACAATATTATTACTGCAAAACTGTTTACCAACAAATTATGGATCTCATCGTAGTTCGAAATAAAATATTTTTACTGTGCAGCGTTCGGGAAGGCACGCAATTGCTTTTCGTCACACACACTGCTATGTTTCTCCTTTGTCTCTGACCGATGCGTATTGTCAGTGATAGTTGATGCCTTATGGGAACAGAATAAATAGTACAAGTATTATGGCACTGAAATGTGATCACTCATAATGGGTCCCATTAGAAGGCTATCGAAAAGATTTGAACCAACGTTCATGCCGGGGGCATAGCCCGAAGAACTGTCAAACTGTTCAATAGAACTCTGTAAATTTAGGAACCAAGCTTTTGAAGTAACGTAGATCTATAATAAACTTTAATGAACTTTGTCAATTAAACAAGTTGCTATTTTGTACCTTCTTATTAAGGTTATTCGTACTTTTAACCTTTAAAATCTTTATTTTATATTTCAAAGTTCATTATACCAGTCTGTCATAACCGCATAACATATCGTAGATAGTTATTTGAATTTCTTTATTCATTTTAAATAAGAATAATATGGCATAGTGTACAGAATGTATTTTCATTAAAACATAATTGTATTTTATAGGTCCTTTATTCTCATTAAAAGGCATAATGTTCTTCGTGCAAGATCCATTAGTTACGTCCATTAATTTTCCAAGATTCTAAAGGAAGCGTTCTTGGAGCCGTTGACCTAACACAACAATAGATTCAAAGTGCAAAATAAAATGTTGATACAATTCATCATGATATTGTTAGGATCTTGGGAATATTGCCATTAAGATATGTCTTTAATAAAAGAAATAATTATAAACATCAAGGGTATTTAAACTTTTTTTTTTAGTTTTTAACAACTTCACTTCTTAGCAGAGCCGTATTGAGAAGGGTACAAACCCGTTGTCTAGGCAATAGTCAAGTGCAGGGACGTAACTACTACAGAAAGACTTACAGATTGACCGGTAGACTCGACTGGCTTCAAAATTCCGAGGACAGAGTACTGTGACTTGAACAGTGAATTGTAATTTTCTGAGTTGATTGATCTCTCCCCTACCTTTTATCGATATGTAGCTCCATAACAGAAGTAGGCAGTAAGCCGGCCATATTTGTTGGAAGCAGTCTATGGCCAGTGGAGCAGACGAATCATAGAATACCTTGGTACACCAACGCCCCCAGCTAGATAGAAAGAAAGTAGCAATTATTGGTACAAAAGGATCAAGACAGGGTATTATGGCACCCCTGGAAGGAGAATCCAGCGGTCACCTGCAATAGACTGATATAGACAAGTAATAAGCAATCTTTAACTTTTGATAACAATAGTTTGCTTGCATTCGAGAACATCATAATAAACAAACAAGGGTTAGATTGGTACCAGAAACGATTTTTTTTTCGCACGAACTTCCTCACTTAAAACAATCCACAGATTGCCGGCTAACTTCCAACATTTTGCAGAACAGCAGTTGTTCTGAAAAGTTTTCACAAAAACATAAAATCTGTTGCCCCCATTTCGACAACGATCGTCGTTTTGACAGAATTTCCGCGAATCGAGTGATGTGGATAAAATCCCGATAAAAACGGGATAAAAATATGAAGCATGTGTATCGAAGTAAGTATCTTTATTCTACGCTATGAATACTATAGGGTTGCTAGTATATAAAATGGGAAATTAAACAATTGAACAAGAAATTAGCCTTTAGGTTTGATATCACACCCAAAATCCAATCTAAAATAATCAGTACATAAGAGTGTACCTTAGTTTCTAGTTGACCAACAGTATAACTTGTTTTTAAATCTATATACTAATATATAAAGCTGAAGAGTTTGTTTGTTTGTTTGAACGTGCTGATCTCAGAAACTACTGGTCCGATTTAAAAAATTCTTTTTGCGTTCGATAGCCCATTAATCCAGGAAGATTTTAGGTTATATAACATCATGCTGCAACTAATAGGAGCGGAGCATAACTAACTTCACGTGAACGAAGTCGCTGGCGGCCGCTAATGTACTATGTCACTACTCACACTTTGGTATTTGCTTTGTTATCGTTTTATCTATTGTATACCTGCATGCTTCATCTCAAATCTCATGCAAGTGAACTGTATTATGTTCTTTTTGAAAAATAAAGTTTCTTTAAACCTAAATCTCGTCGGTCTAGTTACTAGACTAGTCGCGGTTGCTACCACTAGACTCTAGTAGTTGCAAATGCTACTGCATGAGTTTGGATTCCTAAGTCAGGCAAGCAAAGGGTTTTGGGTTTCGCTACTGCACGAGATTGTAAAATCGATTCCAAAGGCGGGTTTTTTTTATTTTTCCAATAAGGATTTCCCAACCACAGCCCATAATGTGTGCGCAGTTAATTAATAGCAATAAGTTTCCTAGCACGATGTTGTTTTGGGGAAGAGGGGTCCAGCTTATCTAGTAATGTATAGCTTCTGAGAACCTAAAATAATAACACAGAAGAAGAAAGTACTAAGTAAATATCTACCAACAACTCTAAACCTACACTTTCAAAGCGAACAACAGAATGGAAGTGTACTATAGGTTCATATCTGCCTTACCTTTTCGCAAACACAGGTGTGACGATAATTATGTTATGCTAACACGCTAGTATTCCACAAAGGAGCTGGCTGAAGTGTACATACCCACATTTCACCCAATATTTTATATTTCTAAACTTACGATGGCACGTCATGCAAGCACCACACATCAGGTTCAGTTGAAAACCAGCGTCAAGCACTAGTTATCTGGCATTTTTGCTGAACTGGACCTTTTTGGTGCAGTCACGAGGCACACTTTGCTGCTATTTTTTACACAAGGGTTTAAGGGTTTTTTACTTTTTATTTGGCTTTTTTATTTTATGTTATTATTTGGTTTTTTGTTTTTTATTATTTTTTGTTGCTACTACCCGATGTGTGTTTATGCTAGATGTATTATTTGTGTGTCGAGTCTGTGCTGAATAAATGTATTTTCTTTCTTTCTTTATAGCCTTTCTGCGAAAATATGAACAATGTTTTTTCAAACAACATACATCTAAATACACACATCAAAAGTGTGTAGGGATCAAGCATTTTTATGCGGATTTCTTGAGATTGAGATGTGGCTTTGTAATAAATTTATGATTTTATAAATTTATATGGATCCTTTTTGGTGCATTTCATAATTTGAATCAGGAACTGTGAATCAAATTCGAGTAAAAGATGAAAATCAGCTGTCAATATTTTCCCTATAAAAACATACAACGCATTGAAGACATTATTAGTGCTACTGTTTCCCTACTACTGATTAAAACCAACGTTATTATGGAGCGGCGACGTCATTTAAGCAGGGAAGAAATGCTCAGAGCCGTGGGAATGATAGAAGCTGGTTCCCGGCAACGTACTGTGGCTTTAGCTCTGAATACAAGTCAGAGTGTTATCAGTCGACTTTGGACACGTTACCGAAGCACTGGTACCGTGGCTAAGCGCCATGGAGGACGGTATCGCTGCACCACACGGAGACAAGACCGATACATTCAAATCTTAACTCGAAGAGCTCCAACAATAACCGCCATGATGTTAGCCGTGAGGCTTCATCACTCTTCAGGGAACTTAATTAGCGACCAAACAGTCAGAAACCTCTTGCATGAAGTGAACCTTCATTCCCGAAGACCGCTACGGGTACCACCTATAGCAATGCACAATCGTAGGATTCGATATCAATGGGCTCTTGAACACAGAAATTGGGCAGAAGAACAATGGCGTTTCGTGTGCTTTTCTGATGAGTCTCGTTTTGGTATGAGACCGGATACAAGACGTATACGACACTGGAAAACCCCTGGACGCCAACAGCGATTAAAATCCTGCCAGGAAGTCCATCCTTATAGTGGTGGAACCATCATGGTATGGGCGGGTATTTGGATCGGCGGAAGAACTGAGTTGATTTGGATCAGAGGCAACCTCAACGCTCAAATTTATGCTGAGACGATTGTATCAGACGTCATCGTTCCTCTACAAGTGCAAATCGGTCCCTTATTTCAGTTAATGCATGATAATGCACGACCGCACACCGCTAGAGTTGTAAGACAGACTCTCGCCGCAGCTAACATCAATGTCCTGCCCTGGCCTGCTCAGTCGCCAGACTTGTACCCGATTGAGCATGCATGGGATATGCTACAGAGAAGAGCTCTGCCGAATATGGAGGGTATCCAGTCGCAAGAAGACCTTTTTTTGTTGTTGCAACGAACATGGGCGGCCATTCCACAGCGTGATTTGGATGAACTCATTTTGAGTATGCCAAACCGATGTTCTTGTGTTGTTAGTGTTCGCGGTAGAAACACGGATTATTAATTGTTTAAGTTACCCAATAAAATTTTAGAGAAAACTGTTATTTCAGTCTTTTTTTTTTGAACTTTTGTGTTTGTGGTTCAAATGTCAAATATCCCTTTATTAGGAAAATGGCAAATTTCTTTATTAATGCAAAGGTGACTTGGTTTATCGTTACTGTGACAAACGAAAACACTTTATTTGATGAATTCTTAAAGAAAATTTTAATTAATATCAATCAGGAGAAAAGTTATTGTAAAAATATATGTTGATCCCTAGACACTTTTGATGTGTGTATATCTATCTATAGGTACATATTCTAAAATAAAGTTGTTTTTGTATTAACATGTTGTTCATCCAAATTGCAGGATTTCGATCATCATTTAGAAAATGTATTCCGAAATGTGTGATGATGTAGGTACATCAGGCTATAATTTCTCACTGAAAGGATACTGGTCTCCTTGGTGACAGGGAACAAGCCGGAATCCACGACGCGGGCCCTGTACGGGTTGGTACATGTCACACGTCTTCGATTGTCACTGCTGATCTTAGTTACTCAATCACATGTCACATTACTCCAACACTCCACACAAGATCACCACACTCACTCATCGTCTCACAACATGACTCCACAAATAATTCTGCAATATTATAGCCAGGTATTTCTTATATTTATTAGAATTATTTTTAGTATAACATATTACTTTTGCTTTTATCTGTTAAGCATATTGTTTATTTATAACTTTTATTTTGTTATGCCTAATATCTGTCTGTTACTCTGGCACGGTATCTCCATTAAAGCTAATTCTAGCCATGGAAGGGGCCTGGTGACCTGTAACACAGGTTTTTCTCCAAATACCTATATCAGGCACCAGTCTCTCACAAAGGTGGAATTCAGCTGATACTTTTTTTTGTACACACTATTACAAATCAACTTTGTGAAGAGAGAATAATTGAAAAATTATTATTATTGCTACTACATAAGACATGTGAATTTCCTCACGACGTTTTCCTTCACCGCTTTTGAAAGCAGTGGTGTTGAAATAAATAATTATATAAAGCAAAACACCTGACTGGGTTCGCATCCACGATGTATAACTGAATAAATTATACCTTTTTATTGGTAACGGCCCATACATATTGTCTGAACCTAAACCACCACTGTTCTTAAGGTGCGTGTAATCTATTAGAATTAAACCTAAATAAGCTATATAAATATCATTTACTAGGCTATACAGCCCATATCCTCCCGTTGGTGTCATAAGAGGCGACTAAGGGAACTCTCATCAGGGAAGCGGGCAGCAGCACTTCTCCTGTGGAATCTATACTCTATTCTCATCATCATCATCATCATTTCAGCCGAAAGACGTCCACTGCAGGACATAGGCCTCCCCCAAGGTTCTCCACGACGACCGGTCCTGCGCCTCCCGCATCCAGCGGTTTCCCGCGACCTTCACCAGGTCGTCGGTCCACCTTGTCGGGGGCCTACCCACGCTACGTCTTCCGGTGCGTGGTCGCCACTCGAGAACCCGTCGGCCCCATCGGGCATCGGTCCTACGGGCAATGTGTCCAGCCCATTGCCACTTCAGTGTTGCAATTCTTCGGGCTATGTCGGTTACTCTCGTTCTTCTGCGGATCTCCTCATTCTTGATTCGATCGCGCAGTGAAACCCCAAGCATAGCCCTCTCCATTGCCCTTTGAGCGACTTTGAGCCTTCTTATAAGGCCCATTGTTAACGACCACCTCTCAATTCCATAAGTCATCACTGGCAACACACACTGGTCGAAGACTTTTGTCTTGAGACACTGCGGTATTTCGGACGAGAAGATTCTACGTAGCTTCCCGAAAGCAGCCCAGCCGAGTTGGATTCGACGATTGACCTCTTTCTCGAAGTTGGACTCTATTCTAATATATTATAAAGCTGAAGAGTTTGATTGTTTGTTTGAACGCGCTAATCTCAAATCAAATCGCTGGCGGCCGCTAGTATTTAATAACTGCCATCCGCATGCCAAGCGTGGATTTTATGGCAAACCCCCCAAAGCAATGGAAGCCTTGGGGAAGGCCTTTGTCCAGCAGTGAGGCTGAAGATCGTAAAAGATCGCTCTTAGCGATAAGACCGCCCATTGTGTCACCCTTTGTAAAATATTTTTATTTATGTTCTGTAATCTATATGGTGTACATAATAAAGAGTATTCTATTCTATTCTGAAAAAGAAGAAGAAATGCAAACAACACGCAATTTTGCATCTCGCAAGCAGAGTAACTAGCATACATACAACATCCCGACATCAACCGTCGGGCAAGTGTTCACCTAACACAACAACCGTCCAGTTGAAAGATCCTCCCTTTTCTTTATGAGATGAGTGAATTTGACACCCTGTTCCTCGTGCCTCTAAAATATAATAAAACATCCACATGTTTTGTCAAGTCATTATACAATATGTAACAAAAACCCTGTTGTTCCTTCAACCTACGTTTTAAGAATCGGCATACGGCCGTAATAAAGCAAGTAATTTATAAAAATTGTTCAACAAAAATAATTAAAATAAATGTTTAATTATTAATATTTATAATCTGTAACTGATTTCTTAGCTCTGCAATTCTGCATGAAGAAACTAGACATAAGTAGAACGTTCCCGCCAATTTATTTAACTTATAAAAATCAGATATTCTAAAAAAAAATCGAATTTGTCGGTTTTAATAGGTATTTGATTGTGACCCCTCGACTAGAAAATGATTACTGTTTTCTAATTATGACTTCATTAATGATGTGCTTGTAGGTAAAATTATATGTCCCTGAAAGGAACAACAGGGTTTTTGTTACATAGTGTAGATGTGGAAAGTAAGAGCAGGTATCTTTATAATCTTATTGATTTGAGAATATGTTTAAACTAATCTTCAATTATATCCACTTCATCGTCATCATCTTAGCATTCCACTACTGGACCTATACCTGTCCTATTTGACGCATATTTTTTCATTTTTTTTTTTTTCAAATTTCATAACCGCGTAATATGATGATGTCAACCCTACTGCTAGACTATGTCTTTCAAAAAGCGCTGCTAATCTCCCCTCTCGTATTAAAACATCCCCGTGCTACGCCGGAAACTTACATTGACAAGATAACGTTAACGTTATATACTCCTCAATTCATGATGTACAATCGACAGAGAAACTGAGTTTATATACATATATAGGTAATATATATGTTTGTTAGACTGTTGAACGCCTGTTTAGATGAGCATTTAATATTCTGTATTAATTAGGGACTCACTTCATTGGGTTAATAACGCGAATTTAGGTGTTAAATTTGAACCTGGAATTCTACAATACAAACCATAGTTATAGGAATTCTGCAAATATGGGGTCTCCTCCCCATAACCTTCTTCAGTGTATTATGTATAAGTGAGGGATATTATTACTCCCTGATTTTGCGTCACTGTAAAAATCACAATGATCTTTATTCTCGCCACAATAAGGTTGCTGTTGGATGTACTACTATCAGAGGTAAAATAACAGATATTGTCACCGATTCTGTTGTTGACAAACTAAACTAATATTAAGCTAAGCGTATCTTTTTCTTTCCATTTTGTTAAGAAAATGTTAGAAGATAACATTTTAATTTAATCCGGTCAAATTAAGATAGACATTTTAACATGGAAACTAAAAAGACACCAGTTTACGTCAGGAGTGCACTAATACAGCACACGCTCTCCGAGTGTGTAGCTTGGGAGGAGCAGCGCCGTGTCCTCACGGATGGTCGGTAGCGCAGAGTCGTGGGACGCGGTGATGTCCTTCTGCGAGGACGTGATGTCGCAGAAGGAAGCTGCGGAACGGGAGAGGGAGTTCTCAACTCCTTTCCCGGCCCGCAGAAGACGCACCGGGCGCCGCCCCTCATGAATGGGTCCAGGGGCGAGGGACATGAGGAAGTCTCCGCCCCCTATTCAATGGACCCCGAGGCGGAGGCGCGCGCGAGTGTCGGCGCGTGCCTCTGAGGCGATGCACGGGGTAGTTTTACACCCCGCTACCCCGTGCAGGAGACGAGGCCTGGACAGACCGAGCCAGCACGAGAGTGTGGGGCCGTGGAAGTATTTAGACTACCGCCGCCCTACGCGCGCTCGTGATAGAAGAGACACCGGGGTGGTTTTAGTCAGTAAGAGTCTGACAGACCCCGTCGCCCACCCCAGGGCGGCGGACATCCATTGAGGATTTCAACCACGCGAAAAAAAAAAGGAGTGCACTAATATCTAGGTCTAAACTGACATTTTATCTTCTGTCCTTTTCTTAATGAATAGAAAGAAAAAGGTGTGCTGAACTTAAATTTAGTATAGTTTGTGAACAAGAGAATCGGACCAATATATAAAAAACATATAAAAAACAGTTCCGTAATAACTGATTTGTTCACAACCCCTGACTGGACGGTTGAAGTTTCCGTAAGGAATAATGTACAGGTCTCCCAAAGTGATAATTCCGAACGCTCGACCGTTGCCGAACAGTGACGATGATTTCTATGCGCATTATCACTTTGGGAGACCTGTATGTATCCTATCCCGGCAAAATTCAAAGAGCAGTAACCGCTAAAACACTTACTTAAAATATAATTCTCCGTTCACCCATTGCTGATAGTGTTCAGTGAATCATAAATGATCAATGACCCGTTAAAAGATCCAACTGATCAGTGATCACCCTTTTTTTTTTGTTGTGGATGAGAAATCATCAAATGGCCACACCCGCTCTGGGCCTAGCGGCGGAGCATGTCAGACTTTTACTGACTAAAACCTACTCGTGTTCCGTGATGATCAGTAATCAGTGCTTAATCACTAAGATGTGCCGACAAGTCGGTTAAGCCGACTGGCTGGTTTCGGCCGCTTTTGTAGTCGGCGAGTAGTCGACGGCTAGAGGGCAAAAAACGCCGACTAGTCGGCTTTTTGATTTGTATGTATTTCTCATTAATATGTGCTATGTCAGGGGAAATGAAATTAGATTAAATCTTAATTATTCGTTATTATTTGGATTTTATAATCAATCTTACACATTACGACAAGTAAAGCAATCCGTATTTTCTTCAGTAATAATTTTCAAACCAAATACTGGCTTAAAAAGAAGACATACATATTTATCTACAGAGTGGTGCTGAAAATACGACAATAAATGAAATCACGAACAATACTGGTTCAATAATCCTAAACCATAGACCACGATTTTCTCGGTGGTAGGCCATAACATCGGCCGCCGGCAGAAGTTACCACCCACTAGACAAAGCCTTGCCGCCAAACGATTTGTCGTGTTCCGGCATGATGTCTGGTGAGGCCGTACGGTCGTGGAGGGTCTTCAGATCAATCTCCCTTTGGCGCAGAATCGTTGGTCGTGTTGTTGGGTTTAACATTGCATCACCTCGCTCAACTGCCGTCTTCCTTCCTATTCGCTCAATCTGAGCGAATAGCTTCTTAATAAACTAGCGCGCTTTACCATCAACGATCGCATCACAGCTTACCATCAGGCGGGATTGCGGTCAAGCGCTAGTTTATAATTATTAAAAAAAAATAATAGAAAAAAAAAACTAACATCAAAAATTAAAAAATGAAAATTAAAAACAAACTAAATCGCATAAAATTGCATACGGAATAAAACATCCTTTAAAAATTTTGGTTCCATGACCTCCGATCGGCGACAGCGGGATCCTGTATCGACTTGCTTTATTCGCGCCATTATTATTAAAGTTCCTAGCCTCCGTGGCGTAGCGGTAGCGAACGCGGCCGCTGCGCAAGGAGGCGCGGGTTCGATCCCCGCACTGTTGCCATACGTACATCTAGTGGCAGTCGTTACGAGTTATTGGAGCCCTCAAAAGTCTAACAATTGGTTTAACTGCAATGCTTAGATATCGCCGTCGGGTTGTGGAGGTCAGACGGCAGTCGCTTCACGGAAAATATCGAAGTTTGGCCAAAATCAGCAGTTAGACTGGTAAAGCGGACCCCAGACTCCAAAACTGAAAAGCTACGGATGCGACTGGGATTAACGCTGACATGATGATGATGATGATGACCGCAGGATGCGGCGGTCAAATGAATAATAATTTCCTGAGGCTAAATTAATCGACATATTTATATGATTTTTTATGGATAGCCTGAGAATGTGTTGAGGTACACAATGTATAATTTATTGTCGTATTGTCAGCACCACTCTGTGTAACATCAACAAAACAAAATTAGTACCTTCTTAAAATTGGTATAATTAACAAACAAAAAAACATATCAACTTAAATAAACATTTATTAATTGTTAATGAAATGAAAAAGTAGGTATTTTTTAATTACCAACACATTAAAAAATTAACATTCAATATTTTAAACATGAACTGTTTCAAGAAAATAAAAAGAAACCAGGGATGTTAAGGAGCTCCGTAACCGTAACCGAAACTATCGGATATTCGATATAAAAAATCATCCATAACCGTAACCGAATCCGAAATAAAAGTTTCGCATAGTATCGGATAGGGGCGGAGCCTAATTGAGACACGTTATGACAAGTTGTTTTCACACACAAGCTACGCGCATTGTTTGTTTTTTTTTTTTTTCTTCTTTTGTCGTCATAACATTCTCGTAAATAACTGACTTGTGACCAATTCTATAATAGCAAATAGTTCGACAAGTGTGTTGTGTTACGATATCGATTGAACTTGTACAAAATGCGTCCTAAGTCGAGTGCAGTTTGGTTATTTTTTGATGAAATTGCCGATTCACGACGACCTCACAGACTGATTGAAATTCCTGCCAAAAACTAAGTAAAACTACTTTCTTACCTATTTGTATTTTACTTTTGAAGTTCCATAAAAAAATAATATCCGTAACCGACACTAACGGATAATCCGAAATAATTTATTATCCGTATCCGTAACCGTATCTGGTATAATAATCATTCCTAAATCCGTATCCAATCCGTATCCGAAATTTCATATCCATAACATCCCTAAAAGAAACATAGGAACTTATATGATTAACCGGACAGTGCCCAAATGAAAATATCATATTTTTATAATAAGAAATAGCAAAATCTCTTTGCTACGAGTGCAACGACTGTAAAGAGGCCGACTAGTCGGCTAGTCGGCTAGTCGGTCAAAGTGCTAGTCGGCACCCTTCCGTGGTCAAACACCCACTTTCAAAATTCACACCTTTGTGAATTTTGATTTCTAAATTTGACTTTGACTTTTTACTTTGACTTTGACTTTTTACTATGACTTTAACTTTTTACTATGACTTTGACTTTTTACTATGATTTGACTTTTTGACAGTGACTTTTGACTTTTGAATTTGCTTAGGTAGTAGACCTTCCTAGCCGTATAATATTAGGCATTCTACTTAGTGACAAGGCGAACGGATGGTGGAGTAGAATGCCTCAATTTTATGCTACTCTTAAAGAGAAAGAAAGAAAAGTAGTTAGTTCAATATAGAAGCTGCGTCTCCGGTCGTCGTGGAGATCCTTCGTGGAGGTGTATGTCCAGCAGGGAACGGGTTTAGGCTCAAATGATGATGATGAATGTAGAAGCAGCTATCACAGGTAAAAACTAAACTTTTGAATCTACTTAGGTATATGTAAACCTAGTACCTATGGCAACAAAAGATGCTTTGTACATTAGTAACCAAAACGATTAGTTTTTGTTTATGGAAAATTATGACCTAAGAGCAGTTCTATTTGTATGAACGAAGCAGAAGCTTCTTCTACGTTCTACCAGATACTTAGATTTTGCTTCTACCAAGCAAGTTCCAAGAAAACGGTGAACACTAGGAACTGGTGTGTCGTGGACATTTCTAGAAACTTTTCTAACGTCTGACCTAATTAGAAAAACAATTTTGATTTTTAAACTCACATTCTTTGTAATACATTCGCTGCCATCGTTTAGTTCAGTCAACCATATATTATTTGCAAATAATAAACAAATAAACTTCCACGCCAATTCGAAGTATGTTCATGCACAAAGTTTAACCCCAAAACAGACAAAACATTTGAAACATTGGAACGTTCTGGAAACTGGTCAACCATCAGAAAACAAACATCGTGTTTACACCCAACCGTGAGCCTTGACCGTATTCAGCCTGAAACGAATTTCAACGTGCTATTGTTTTACACAGACCCCTGAATCTTTAATGGCGTCCAGCCAATCCAATACGTGCCTTGTTGAACAATTCACGCCTTTTGCTGGTCAAGACGAAAATGATTTTGTATTGAAAATTTAAAACGAAACAGTCGATTGGATGTGCATCACACCGTAATATAAGTCTATTAAAATAAAACGTTATTTTTTGTATATGAGAAACAGGTGTCCAGTATTTTTATGTAAAGAATTTATGTACGAAATTTTAAAAAGCTATCATGAAAAATCACAAAATTATGCGCTTGTTATGTTACCTGGTTGTCCCAACAAAATAATGGTCAACGTATTGCTTGCCCGCTCGTGCCTACAGCGGCGCGGCACGGCGGGGGCCCTAGGACACTATGATCCGTTGTGAACTGTATTGTTGCGCTCGGTAAATACACTGCATAATTTTTTAAACTTATTTGGGAAAAAATATAACATGGTGAAAAAATTATTGGAATCGATTCAGTTGCTTGCTCTGAACAAAAGGTTTTAAAAAATAAAAAGAGATTTTACCTTTTCAAAAAATAAACAGCCACAAAATAAAGAGAGGTTTTACCTTTTATAAGCCTTTTTTACATATTTAAAGTTATAAGTATTTAGAATAATATGGAGGAGACTGGTTAGCAGTGGATTAACATCGATTAACTGGAAATAAACAAGCTTATTTTATATCCTACATGTACATACCTATTACACAGATAATATTTATTTTATATGCACGTTCTACGCTTCGTATTATTAACGAGTTAGTCAACAAATTAGAATAACCTCTAGCTTATAATTCAAGAAATTATGACTAATCAATTAATATGAACCAAGTAAAATTAGCGCAAATACAGTTATTAAGCGAAGCGCGTTCGAACAATATTATTTCCAGGGCAACGCTCTTTCGCTTGAAACATTTATAATTTCATTTGCAAAGTCGTGTCTACTTTTTTGTCCATAAATGATTTTAAGTGGTAATCAATACGAAATTACCTTAGTATTATTTTACATAAATCAAGTATATATATGTATATATATATATATATATATATATATATATATATATATATATATAGATATCCCTTTGGGCACTTTGTGGCTCAGACGTGCCGTATAGGTAGTAATTTGTTGATCCATTTTCACTTGTTGATCCGGGGGCCTTTTGTTGATCCGATGCCATTTGTCCATAAATATGTAGCTCCGTTCGGAGCCACATGTGTCACGTTGAATAATAATAAGTAATAACAATAATTAAGGGCTGTTTTATACAAATCCACCTTTTTGGCGTCTGGGCAGTTGTTGATCCAATTCAAATGGGCCAATCAGGGCGCAGCATTTGCCAAGGGCGCGAAGCGATTGGTTAAGCAGCCGTTTTGTTTTTTATGTATGTTCACTTTCATAATCTTAGATATTAATCTGAGACACCTGGACTGATTTGCTAAATTCTTTTTTGTTTGAAAAGGTAAACTTTCTAATCGGTCCCATAGTCACCAAGTCAGGATCTGATGATAGAAGACTAGAGAAATCAAGAGGAACTTCCAAGAATCATTAGGGCGACTAGTGCATTTCTAAGTATCTTCATTAAGTATTTCAAAGAACTACAATTTGATAATGGTCTGGTGATGGAACCGGGAGACAGTCGAAGGAAGTCCTCAACTATTCATAGCAGTTACCTTGAGTATGTGCTTGATTAATTTGTATTAATAAGAACTTTTCACCAAGATGGGTTAAAATGAAGGTCTGCAGTTGATCTGATGAAGAAGACCCTAGACAGTCAACGGGGGGAGGGGTAGGTGAGGGGGGTTTGTCTAAGTGTTGGGAGGATCCTGTCCACCTGGGGTCACAACATGAGGGGAGAGTGGGAGGGGACAGGACACTGGAATCTCGGAATGTATGTGCTATATGGGTATTGGGGGTCAGGTACTATGAGGTCAAAATGGGGGTCTAGGGGTCCTATCTGAATATAGGTCCCAGCTGGGAGAGGGATTAGTAAGGGAGGGGGGTGGGGGGGGAATTAGTCAGAATTTTGAAATTCCCAGCCGTTTCCGAGATATCCGGGATTTTAGGTAGGGATATGGGGAAGGACTTCGAGGTGGTTAAATATAGTAAAAAAAAATTAATAAAAAGATGGCGCATAACTGAAAATGTGACGGTAAATTTTTTCCAACGCCGATACAAATTAATCAAGCACAAACGCAAGGTGGCTGCTGTGAATCGTTGGGGAGTTCTCTCGACTGTCTATGGTCTTCATCATCAAATCTACTGCAGATTTTCATAATAATCCATATGGGTGAAAATTGCTCATCAATACAGTATGTTAAGAAAACCCTGTCCGACCCATAAGGATAATAAAGGTTAGGTAAACACATGACCAAATATAATATAAAATTTTACGTATACAAATGAATTTTGAAATAATCTTTTTTTCCCACGAATTAATTGCAACTTCCCCGAAATTTGTCAATTTTTAGAAAGTGACAACACCGGTATTATTATAAGCGAATAGTGATGCGACCATATGCCGCGTCCCCTGCCGCCCGCCGCCCGCGGAAGGATGCTTAACGCACATTTATTAAGTTACCTCTTTTTGCGAAATAATATTTATTTTTTTAGGGGGATTTTTTTTTAAAGTTTAGCCCGGTTTTGTATCCATTAGTAGAATCAGTTATAGATACCTAACAACACCTTCACGGGTCGGACAGGGTTTTCTTAACATACTGTATATATTAATTATTCTAAACACAAGGGAACTACTGTAAACGGTTGAGGAGTTCCCTGAACTGGCCTTTGTATTCATCATCAGAGTCCTAATGACAGTTACAACCCATCTAGGTATAATTTTTTTATTTTATTTTTAATAATTATGGGACAACAAACAATACAAAATACTTACAAATAGTAATATAGCGTTATTACAGCAATATTGATGCGGATAATGCAGTGGCATTATCCGCATCTTAACAATATCGGAATACGTTAAAAAAAGTAAAGTTCTTATTAGTACAAATTAATCAAGCTCAAACACAAGGTTGCTGTTGTGAATTGTCGAGAAGTTCCCTCAAGTGTCTCTCGGCTTCATATTTACTACATCATCAGATCTACTCCAGATCATTACTAAATTGTAGTGCTTTAAAATACTTAATAAAAATACCATGAAATACACTAGTTGCCCCAAAAAAATTTGACAAAAACAATTGTTTTCCTTGATTTCTCTGGTGACTATGGGACCACTCTTTCAAATAAAAAATAATTTTGGTAACGGGTATAGGCGTCTTACAGTAATCGGTGAACATACATAAAAAAAAGATTGCGGCGAATTGTGAACATCCTCCTTTTTTATAAAGTCAATAATTTTTCTGTTGACAATTTAATTTTTATAGGATTTTAACATTGATTACTAACTTTTTTACTTCCAATATAAGTTCATTCCCGGTATTAGAAAAAAGGCCCAAGGTCGAAACCTTTTTTCTCAACGCCCGCGCTGCTGCCGATGACAATACTATCATACTAAGCAGTATACGGTCAAATCACGCAAGCAGATACTAACTACTTTTCTCAAACAATCCGCGGAAATCAAAAACATAATTTTATTATATAAGTTTTTTTAAGACGAATAATGAACAATAACAATTTTTCCCTCGCTATGGCGCTATTATGATGTTTCTTTGTTTTTTTTTCAATAAACAGTCTACTACTGTCTATTTGCAAGACAGTCTGAAATTTAAATAAAACCTTTTATAAGTTACCTCCTTGGTGTTTCATGTTTCGAATATCGTTTTTTTTTTTTTTTTTTTGAAAGAAATTCAAACTAGGAAGCTGGAATGAAACGCAGACTACCTAATTCGAAATTGCGACCGCTAAAGTTTACATTCCATGTGTCTAACGCGTTCCAGTACCTACCACAAATCATTATAAAACAGCGCTTTCTTTCGCTAAAATATAACACGACTAAGTGAAATTATTTTTATAATACACGTAGGTATGTTTAACTTTGAGTCGACTGGGAAAACTCCACCACAATGTCAAACGCACTTTGGCGGATAAATGTACTTAGAACTTTATTACCTTTATTACTAAGTAGCAAATCTGATTATATTTCCACTAACGTGCGGTTGAGTTTCATCTTTTTTAATTTACAAAAATATTATCAATGAGGTATACATGTTTATAGTACACACTACGCTGCGATATCTCATTGTTCTTTATGAATTATTTACTTTTTACTACATAAATCATGCACTTTTATTTAGTAAACAACACTATAAATAATTTAAACTTCCAATGAAAAATTAACGTGACACTCAGCTTAGCTTTCCCGCCAAAACTCCTGACCCGGGTTATGACATCAAGAAAACATTGTTTTATTTTGAGCTTGGCTTTTTAGTAAATTATATTTTTGTTTTTTTTTTTCTTTCATCATCATCATCTCAGCGTTAATCCCAGTCGCATCCGTAGCTTTTCAGCTTTGGAGTCTGGGGTCCGCTTTACCAGTCTAACTGCTGATTTTGGCTAAACTTCGATATTTTCCGTGAAGCGAATGCCGTCTGGCCTCCATAACCCGAAGACGATATCTAAGCATTGCAGTTAGAACAATTGTTTGGACTTTTGAGGGCTCCAACAACCCGTACCGACTGCCACTTGATGTTCGTATGGCAACTGGGACCAACGGCTTAACGTGCTTTCCGAGGCACGACCAGACCAGTGCAAATATTCATATTCATGCATACAAATATTTGCACTGTGCGGTCATCGAACCCGCGCCTCCCTGCGCAACGGCCGCTTTCGCTACCGCTACGCCACGGAGGCTATCCTGTGTGTTTTTTTTTCTTTATTATGTGTTAAGTATTGTTTTAGTGTATTATTATAATAAAGTGCGTTCTGTTTGAGTGGAATAAACAATTTTTCTTTCTACCTGATTAATACCTAAAAAAAAACGGCTACGCAAAGTTCAACCCTTAAAACTTAATAATAATATTATGTATTCGCATACAACTTCTACCAAAGGAACCTTACCGAGGCCGTCCACACAATATTTTCAGCACAAAACATACAGCGGCGATATCGTCTTCGGACTCATTAGTTTGGTTTCGATGAATTTAAAAACTTAAAATATATGGTAAATTAGAAATAAAGTATAAAAACGCCATACGTAAAATTCAACCTCTTTAAATATTAAAAATAATAACTTTGACTTCATACTAAACGTAACTGATCGACCGGTACGGTATCAGTACCTATTCAGATCAAAATACCTAAGTATTACGAAGTATGAGAGCTAAATGGATCAACATAAGTAAATGAATTTTGAAATATATTACGAGCCAAAACGCCTTCGTGCATTTAAAAAAAAATGGTAGTTATGGATCCACTAATGCATGAAATGTTAACAAATATATATAGATCTTACAATGTATGGAGCATTGCGAATATAAAATTTCTAGATTAGGTTTAATAAATTCATAATTGATCAACCGTTACGGTATAGGTATCGGATCAAAAGAAGTATTACTGGAAGTGCGAGTACATAAATGGATCAACACAAGTTATTGATTTTTGAAATATATTCAGAGCTAAAAAGTCCTGGCGGGTTCAAAAAATTTAGCCGTTACGGATCCACTAATGCATGAAATTGCTGAAAATTTTTTGTCGAGTATATGTCCTAATCGACGAATATATTTGGCCACATTGCTGCATAGAATGCGACGTTGCCACTCCGCCCAAGAAATACGTAACTAGAGTCAAGTTATTCCGTGCTAAAGGTGGAGTCTATAATGAACGGCATTGTGGCTGGATCAACTAAGTGCCCAAAGAGGTGTTTATATATATATATATATATATATATATAGATATCCCTTTGGGCACGTATAGGTAGTAATTTGTTGATCCATTTTCACTTGTTGATCCGGGGGCCTTTTGTTGATCCGATGCCATTTGTCCATAAATATGTAGCTCCATTCGGAGCCACATGTGTCACGTTGAATAATAATAAGTAATAACAATAATTAAGGGCTGTTTTATACAAATCCACCTTTTTGGCGTCTGGGCAGTTGTTGATCCAATTCAAATGGGCCAATCAGGGCGCAGCATTTGCCAAGGGCGCGAAGCGATTGGTTAAGCAGCCGTTTTGTTTTTTATGTATGTTCACTTTCTTAATCTTAGATATTAATCTGAGACACCTGGACTGATTTGCTAAATTCTTTTTTTGTTTGAAAAGGTAAACTTTCTAATCGGTCCCATAGTCACCAAGTCAGGATCTGATGATAGAAGACTAGAGAAATCAAGAGGAACTTCCAAGAATCATTAGGGCGACTAGTGCATTTCTAAGTATCTTCATTAAGTATTTCAAAGAACTACAATTTGATAATGGTCTGGTGATGGAACCGGGAGACAGTCGAAGGAAGTCCTCAACTATTCATAGCAGTTACCTTGAGTATGTGCTTGATTAATTTGTATTAATAAGAACTTTTCACCAAGATGGGTTAAAATGAAGGTCTGCAGTTGATCTGATGATGAAGACCCTAGACAGTCAACGGGGGGAGGGGTAGGTGAGGGGGGTTTGTCTAAGTGTTGGGAGGATCCTGTCCACCTGGGGTCACAACATGAGGGGAGAGTGGGAGGGGACAGGACACTGGAATCTCGGAATGTATGTGCTATATGGGTATTGGGGGTCAGGTACTATGAGGTCAAAATGGGGGTCTAGGGGTCCTATCTGAATATAGGTCCCAGCTGGGAGGGGGATTAGTAAGGGAGGGGGGGGGGGGGGAATTAGTCAGAATTTTGAAATTCCCAGCCGTTTCCGAGATATCCGGGATTTTAGGTAGGGATATGGGGAAGGACTTCGAGGTGGTTAAATATAGTAAAAAAAAATTAATAAAAAGATGGCGCGTAACTGAAAAATGTGACGGTAAATTTTTTCCAACGCCGATACAAATTAATCAAGCACAAACGCAAGGTGGCTGCTGTGAATCGTTGGGGAGTTCTCTCGACTGTCTATGGTCTTCATCATCAAATCTACTGCAGATTTTCATAATAATCCATATGGGTGAAAATTGCTCATCAATACAGTATGTTAAGAAAACCCTGTCCGACCCATAAGGATAATAAAGGTTAGGTAAACACATGACCAAATATAATATAAAATTTTACGTATACAAATGAATTTTGAAATAATCTTTTTTTCCCACGAATTAATTGCAACTTCCCCGAAATTTGTCAATTTTTAGAAAGTGACAACACCGGTATTATTATAAGCGAATAGTGATGCGACCATATGCCGCGTCCCCTGCCGCCCGCCGCCCGCGGAAGGATGCTTAACGCACATTTATTAAGTTACCTCTTTTTGCGAAATAATATTTATTTTTTTAGGGGGATTTTTTTTTAAAGTTTAGCCCGGTTTTGTATCCATTAGTAGAATCAGTTATAGATACCTAACAACACCTTCACGGGTCGGACAGGGTTTTCTTAACATACTGTATATATTAATTATTCTAAACACAAGGGAACTACTGTAAACGGTTGAGGAGTTCCCTGAACTGGCCTTTGTATTCATCATCAGAGTCCTAATGACAGTTACAACCCATCTAGGTATAATTTTTTTATTTTATTTTTAATAATTATGGGACAACAAACAATACAAAATACTTACAAATAGTAATATAGCGTTATTACAGCAATATTGATGCGGATAATGCAGTGGCATTATCCGCATCTTAACAATATCGGAATACGTTAAAAAAAGTAAAGTTCTTATTAGTACAAATTAATCAAGCTCAAACACAAGGTTGCTGTTGTGAATTGTCGAGAAGTTCCCTCAAGTGTCTCTCGGCTTCATATTTACTACATCATCAGATCTACTCCAGATCATTACTAAATTGTAGTGCTTTAAAATACTTAATAAAAATACCATGAAATGCACTAGTTGCCCCAAAAAAATTTGACAAAAACAATTGTTTTCCTTGATTTCTCTGGTGACTATGGGACCACTCTTTCAAATAAAAAATAATTTTGGTAACGAGTATAGGCGTCTTACAGTAATCGGTGAACATACATAAAAAAAAGATTGCGGCGAATTGTGAACATCGTCCTTTTTTATAAAGTCAATAATTTTTCTGTTGACAATTTAATTTTTATAGGATTTTAACATTGATTACTAACTTTTTTACTTCCAATATAAGTTCATTCCCGGTATTAGAAAAAAGGCCCAAGGTCGAAACCTTTTTTCTCAACGCCCGCGCTGCTGCCGATGACAATACTATCATACTAAGCAGTATACGGTCAAATCACGCAAGCAGTTACTAACTACTTTTCTCAAACAATCCGCGGAAATCAAAAACATAATTTTATTATATAAGTTTTTTTAAGACGAATAATGAACAATAACAATTTTTCCCTCGCTATGGCGCTATTATGATGTTTCTTTGTTTTTTTTTCAATAAACAGTCTACTACTGTCTATTTGCAAGACAGTCTGAAATTTAAATCAAACCTTTTATTAGTTACCTCCTTGGTGTTTCATGTTTCGAATATCGCTTTTTTTTTTTTTTGAAAGAAATTCAAACTAGGAAGCTGGAATGAAACGCAGACTACCTAATTCGAAATTGCGACCGCTAAAGTTTACATTCCATGTGTCTAACGCGTTCCAGTACCTACCACAGATCATTATAAAACAGCGCTTTATTTCGCTAAAATATAACACGACTAAGTGAAATTATTTTTATAATACACGTAGGTATGTTTAACTTTGAGTCGACCGGGAAAACTCCACCACAATGTCAAACGCACTTCGGCGGATAAATGTACTTAGAACTTTATTACCTTTATTACTAAGTAGCAAATCTGATTATATTTCCACTAACGTGCGGTTGAGTTTATCTTTTTTAATTTACAAAAATATTATCAATGAGGTATACATGTTTATAGTACACACTACGCTGCGGTATCTCATTGTTCTTTATGAATTATTACTTTTTACTACATAAATCATGCACTTTTATTTAGTAAACAACACTATAAATAATTTAAACTTCCAATGAAAAATTAACGTGACACTCAGCTTAGCTTTCCCGCCAAAACTCCTGACCCGGGTTATGACATCAAGAAAACATTGTTTTATTTTGAGCTTGGCTTTTTAGTAAATTATATTTTTGTTTTTTTTTTCTTTCATCATCATCATCTCAGCGTTAATCCCCGTCGCATCCGTAGCTTTTCAGCTTTGGAGTCTGGGGTCCGCTTTAACAGTCTAACTGCTGATTTTGGCTAAACTTCGATATTTTCCGTGAAGCGAATGCCGTCTGGCCTCCATAACCCGAAGACGATATCTAAGCATTGCAGTTAGAACAATTGTTTGGACTTTTGAGGGCTCCAACAACCCGTAACGACTGCCACTTGATGTTCGTATGGCAACTGGGACCAACGGCTTAACGTGCTTTCCGAGGCACGACCAGACCAGTGCAAATATTCATATTCATGCATACAAATATTTGCACTGTGCGGTCATCGAACCCGCGCCTCCCTGCGCAACGGCCGCGTTCGCTACCGCTACGCCACGGAGGCTATCCTGTGTGTTTTTTTTCTTTATTATGTGTTAAGTATTGTTTTAGTGTATTATTATAATAAGGTGCGTTCTGTTTGAGTGGAATAAACAATTTTTCTTTCTACCTGATTAATACCTAAAAAAAAAACGGCTACGCAAAGTTCAACCCTTAAAACTTAATAATAATATTATGTATTCGCATACAACTTCTACCAAAGAAACCTTACCGAGGCCGTCCACACAATATTTTCAGCACAAAACAGACAGCGGCGATATCGTCTTCGGACTCATTAGTTTGGTTTCGATGAATTTAAAAACTTAAAATAAATGGTAAATTAGAAATAAAGTATAAAAACCCCACACGTAAAATTCAACCTCTTTAAACATTAAAAATAATAACTTTGACTTCATACTAAACGTAATTGATCGACCGATACCTATTCAGAACAAAATACCTAAGTATTACGAAGTATGAGAGCTAAATGGATCAACATAAGTAAATGAATTTTGAAATATATTACGAGCCAAAACGCCTACATGCATTTAAAAAAAAATGGTAGTTATGGATCCACTAATGCATGAAATGTTAACAAATATATATAGATCTTACAATGTATGGAGCATTGCGAATATAAAATTTCTAGATTAGGTTTAATAAATTCATAATTGATCAACCGTTACGGTATAGGTATCGGATCAAAAGAAGTATTACTGGAAGTGCGAGTACATAAATGGATCAACACAAGTTATTGATTTTTGAAATATATTCAGAGCTAAAAAGTCCTGGCGGGTTCAAAAAATTTAGCCGTTACGGATCCACTAATGCATGAAATTGCTGAAAAATTTTTGTCGAGTATATGTCCTAATCGACGAATATATTTGGCCACATTGCTGCATAGAATGCGACGTTGCCACTCCGCCCAAGAAATACGCAACTAGAGTCAAGTTATTCCGTGCTAAAGGTGGAGTCTATAATGAACGGCATCGTGGCTGGATCAACTAAGTGCCCAAAGTGTTTATATATATATATATATATATATATATATATATATATATATAAACACCTCTTTCTTCTCTCTCTCTTTTTCTTCTCTCGCCCAAAGTGTTTATATATATATATATATATATATATATATATATATATATATATATATAGATATCCCTTTGGGCACTTTGTGGCTCAGACGTGCCGTATAGGTAGTAATTTGTTGATCCATTTTCACTTGTTGATCCGGGGGCCTTTTGTTGATCCGATGCCATTTGTCCATAAATATGTAGCTCCGTTCGGAGCCACATGTGTCACGTTGAATAATAATAACTAATAACAATAATTAAGGGCTGTTTTATACAAATCCACCTTTTTGGCGTCTGGGCAGTTGTTGATCCAATTCAAATGGGCCAATCAGAGCGCAGCATTTGTCAAGGGCGTGATGCGATTGGATAAGCAACAGTTTTTTTTTTATGTATGTTCACTTTATTAATCTTAGATATTAATCTGAGTCACCTGGACTGATTTGCTAAATTCTTTTTTGTTTGAAAAGGTAAACTTTCTAATCGGTCCCATAGTCACCAAGTCAGGATCTGATGATAGAAGACTAGAGAAATCAAGAGGAACTTCCAAGAATCGTAGGGGCGACTAGTGCATTTCTAAGTATCTTCATTAAGTATTTCAAAGAACTACAATTTGATAATGGTCTGGTGATGGAACCGGGAGACAGTCGAAGGAAGTCTTCAACTATTCATAGCAGTTACCTTGAGTATGTGCTTGATTAATTTGTATTATTAAGAACTTTTCACCAAGATGGGTTAAAATGAAGGTCTGCAGTTGATCTGATGATGAAGACCCTAGACAGCCAACGGAACTCCTTAATAATTCACAGCAGCTACCTTGAGTTTGTGATTGATTAATTTGCATTGATAAGAACTTTTCAAAAGATGGGTTATGACTGTCATGAAGGCTCTGGTGATAAAAAATAATGTGTGCGTGTACTAGTGTACACACGTAAGAAGTGAAACTTCTTAGAAAAAGAAGGCGCGTAACGCGCGTGGCGCGTAAAATAACATTAATAAAGATTAAAACTTAGCGTCCCCAATAGGGGGACGGTCCACGACTAAATACAACACCAAATTTAAAACTAAACTAACCTAAAGATACAGCCTGTATGTCCCAACAATTGCACGCGCCAGCACCAGGTGAGTCAGTGTGGAAAGCGAAATGCGGGGTGCGGGATGCGGAATCCCCCGGGGCCAGAATGTTGGGCTCTTCCTCCCGATTCCGTAGAGCCCAAACTCAGCTAGTCTAGGACCTCCGGATCCCGAGATAGGCCGCGGGGGGGTGAGGTGGCCTGAGGAGCAAGTGGCGGGGTGGGGGGGGGGGGGGTTAAGGGAGTGTAGAGGAGAGGGGTGGGGAGGCTAGGTTGAGTCTAGGGGGAGGGGTAGGTGAGGGGGGGGGGGGTTTGTCTAAGTGTTGGGAGGATCCTGTCCACCTGGGGTCACAACATGAGGGGAGAGTGGGAGGGGGACAGGTCACTGGAACCTCGGAATGTATGTGCTATATGGGTATTGGGCGTCAGGTACTATGGGGTCAAAATGGGGGTCTAGGGGTCCTATCTGAATATAGGTCCCGGCTGGGAGGGAGACTAGTAAGGGGGGGGGGGGGGGGGGGAATTTGTCAGAATTTTGAAATTCCGAGCCGTTTCCGAGATATCCGGGATTTTAGGTAGGGATATGGGGAAAGACTTCGAGGTGGGTAAATATAGTAAAAAAAAAAATAATAAAAATATGGCGCGTAACCGAAAAATGTGACGGTAAATTTTTTCCAACGCCGATACAAATTAATCAAGCACAAACGCAAGGTGGCTGCTGTGAATCGTTGGGGAGTTCTCTCGACTGTCTATGGTCTTCATCATCAAATCTACTGCAGATTTTCATAATAATCCATATGGGTGAAAATTGCTCATCAATACAGTATGTTAAGAAAGCCCTGTCCGACCCATAAGGATAATAAAGGTTAGGTAAACACATGACCAAATATAATATAAAATTTAACGTATACAAATGAATTTTGAAATAATCTTTTTTTCCCACGAATTAATTGCAACTTCCCCGAAATTTGTCAATTTTTAAAAAGTGACAACACCGGTATTATTATAAGCGAATAGCGATGCGACCACATGCCGCGTCCCCTGCCGCCCGCCGCCCGCGGAAGGGTGCTTAACGCACATTTATTAAGTTACCTCTTTTTGCGAAATAATATTTATTTTTTTAGGGGGATTTTTTTTTAAAGTTTAGCCCGGTTTTGTATCCATTAGTAGAATCAGTTATAGATACCTAACAACACCTTCACGGGTCGGACAGGGTTTTCTTAACATACTGTATATATTAATTAGTCTAAACACAAGGGAACTACTGTAAACGGTTGAGGAGTTCCCTGAACTGGCCTTTGTATTCATCATCAGAGTCCTAATGACAGTTACAACCCATCTAGGTATAATTTTTTTATTTTATTTTTATTAATTATGGGACAACAAACAATACAAAATACTTACAAATAGTAATATAGCGTTATTACAGCAATATTGATGCGGATAATGCAGTGGCATTATCCGCATCTTAACAATATCGGAATACGTTAAAAAAAGTAAAGTTCTTATTAGTACAAATTAATCAAGCTCAAACACAAGGTAGCTGTTGTGAATTGTCGAGAAGTTCCCTCTAGTGTCTCTCGGCTTCATATTTACTACATCATCAGATCTACTCCAGATCATTACTAAATTGTAGTGCTTTAAAATACTTAATAAAAATACCATGAAATGCACTAGTTGCCCCAAAAAAAAAAAATTGACAGAAACAATTGTTTTCCTTGATTTCTCTGGTGACTATGGGACCACTCTTTCAAATAAAAAATAATTTTGATAACGGGTATAGGCGTCTTACAGTAATCGGTGAACATACATAAAAAAAAGATTGCGGCGAATTGTGAACATCTTCCTTTTTTATAAAGTCAATAATTTTTCTGTTGACAATTTAATTTTTATAGGATTTTAACATTGATTACTAACTTTTTTACTTCCAATATAAGTTCATTCCCGGTATTAGAAAAAAGGCCCAAGGTCGAAACCTCTTTTCTCAACGCCCGCGCTGCTGCCGATGACAATACTATCATACTAAGCATTATACGGTCAAATCACGCAAGCAGTTACTAACTAAGTTTTTTTAAGACGAATAATGAACAATAACAATTTTTCCCTCGCTATGGCGCTATTATGATGTTTCTTTGTTTTTTTTTTCAATAAACAGTCTACTACTTTCTATTTGCAAGACAGTCTGAAATTTAAATAAAACCTTTTATTAGTTACCTCCTTGGTGTTTCATGTTTCGAATATCGTTTTTTTTTTTTTTTAAAGAAATTCAAACTAGGAAGCTGGAATGAAACGCAGACTACCTAATTCGAAATTGCGACCGCTAAAGTTTACATTCCATGTGTCTAACGCGTTCCAGTACCTACCACAAATCATTATAAAACAGCGCTTTCTTTTGCTAAAATATAACACGACTAAGTGAAATTATTTTTATAATACACATAGGTATGTTTAACTTTGAGTCGACTGGGAAAACGCCACCACAATGTCAAACGCACTTCGGCGGATAAATGTACTTAGAACTTTATTACCTTTATTACTAAGTAGCAAATCTGATTATATTTCCACTAACGTGCGGTTGAGTTTATCTTTTTTAATTTACAAAAATATTATCAATGAGGTATACATGTTTATAGTACACACTACGCTGCGATATCTCATTGTTCTTTATGAATTATTTACTTTTTACTACATAAATCATGCACTTTTATTTAGTAAACAACACTATAAATAATTTAAACTTCCAATGAAAAATTAACGTGACACTCAGCTTAGCTTTCCCGCCAAAACTCCTGACCCGGGTTATGATATCAAGAAAACATTGTTTTATTTTGAGTTTGGCTTTTTAGTAAATTATATTTTTGTTTTTTTTTTCTTTCATCATCATCATCTCAGCGTTAATCCCAGTCGCATCCGTAGCTTTTCAGCTTTGGAGTCTAGGGTCCGCTTTACCAGTCTAACTGCTGATTTTGGCTAAACTTCGATATTTTCCGTGAAGCGAATGCCGTCTGGCCTCCATAACCAGAAGGCGATATCTAAGCATTGCAGTTAGAACAATTGTTTGGACTTTTGAGGGCTCCAACAACCCGTAACGACTGCCACTTGATGTTCGTATGGCAACTGGGACCAACGGCTTAACGTGCTTTCCGAGGCACGACCAGACCAGTGCAAATATTCATATTCATGCATACAAATATTTGCACTGTGCGGGCATCGAACCCGCGCCTCCCTGCGCAACGGCCGCGTTCGCTACCGCTACGCCACGGAGGCTATCCTGTGTGTTTTTTTTTTCTTTATTATGTGTTAAGTATTGTTTTAGTGTATTATTATAATAAAGTGCGTTCTGTTTGAGTGGAATAAACAATTTTTCTTTCTACCTGATTAATACCTAAAAAAAACGGCTACGCAAAGTTCAACCCTTAAAACTTAATAATAATATTATGTATTCGCATACAATTTCTACCAAAGGAACCTTACCGAGGCCGTCCACACAATATTTTCAGCACAAAACATACAGCGGCGATATCGTCTTCGGACTCATTAGTTTGGTTTCGATGAATTTAAAAACTTAAAATATATGGTAAATTAGAAATATAGTATAAAAACCCCATACGTAAAATTCAACCTCTTTAAATATTAAAAATAATAACTTTGACTTCATACTAAACGTAACTGATCGACCGGTACGGTATCAGTACCTATTCAGATCAAAATACCTAAGTATTACGAAGTATGTGAGCTAAATGGATCAACATAAGTAAATGAATTTTGAAATATATTACGAGCCAAAACGCCTTCGTGCATTTAAAAAAAAAATGGTAGTTATGGATCCACTAATGCATGAAATGTTAACAAATATATATAGATCTTACAATGTATGGAGCATTGCGAATATAAAATTTCTAGATCAGGTTTAATAAATTCATAATTGATCAACCGTTACGGTATAGGTATCGGATTAAAAGAAGTATTACTGGAAGTGCGAGTACATAAATGGATCAACACAAGTTATTGATTTTTGAAATATATTCAGAGCTAAAAAGTCCTGGCGGGTTCAAAAAATTTAGCCGTTACGGATCCACTAATGCATGAAATTGCTGAAAATTTTTTGTCGAGTATATGTCCTAATCGACGAATATATTTGGCCACATTGCTGCATAGAATGCGACGTTGCCACTCCGCCCAAGAAATACGCAACTAGAGTTGATCCAGCCACGATGCCGTTCATTATAGACTCCACCTTTAGCACGGAATAACTTGACTCTAGTTGCGTATTTCTTGGGCGGAGTGGCAACGTCGTATTCTATTTAGGGATGTGGCCAAATATATTCGTCAATTAGGACATATACTCGACAAAAATTTTTCAGCAATTTCATGCATTAGTGGATCCGTAACGGCTATATTTTTTGAACCCACCAGGACTTTTTAGCTCTGAATATATTTCAAAAATCAATAACTTGTGTTGATCCATTTATATACTCGCACTTCCAGTAATACTTCTTTTGATCCAATACCTATACCGTAACGGTTGATCAATTATGAATTTATTAAACCTAACCAAGAAATTTTATATTCGCAATGCTCCATACATTGTAAGATCTATATATATTTGTTAACATTTCATGCATTAGTGGATCCATAACGTCAATTTTTTTTAAATGCTCGAAGACTTTTTGGCTCGAAATATATTCCAAAAATCATATACTTTGTTGATCCATTTAGCTACTCATACTTCGTAATAGTTATTTTGGTCTAAATAGGTAATTATTTTTAGTATGAATTGTTATTAATATTTAAAGAGGTTGTTAGGTAGGGTTGTTATAATTTATTTCTAATTTACCATTAATTTTAAGTATTTAAAATCTATTCATCGAAACCAATCTAATGGGTTTAAACATGATATCGCCGCTGTATGTTTTGTGCCGAAAATATTGTGTGGACGGCCTCTGTAACATTCAATGCAATTGACACTGCTTGTATAGACTCCTTTGGTATTTGTATGCGAATACATATTATTATTTAATTTTAATGTTAATTTTTAAGGGTTGAAGTTTCCGTTGCTGTTTTTTTTTGGAATTAATCATCTGATTAATTCCTAAAAAAACCGATCCTGAATGATTCCTGATCTAGAAAGAAAAATTCTTTATTCCGCCCAAACAGAACGCACATTATAATAATAATACACTAAAACAATAATAAACACATAATGAAGAAAAAGAAAAAAAAGGCAAAGAAATATAATTTACTAAAAAGCCTAGTACTCAAAATAAAACAATGTTATCTTGATGTCATAACCCGTGTCTGGAGTTTTGGCGGGAAAGTTAAGCCGAGTGTCACGTTAATTTTTCATTGGAGTTTTAAATTATGCATAGTGTTGTTTACTAAATAAACGTGCCTGATTTATGTCGTAAAAAGTGCATTCAGTAAATAATTCATAAAGAACATTGAGATATCGCAGCGTAGTGTGAAATTAAACATGCGTACCTCATTAATAATATTTTTGTAAATTAGATAAACTCAACCGCACGTTAGTGGACATAAAATCATATTTACTACTTAGTAATAAAGGTAATAAAGATCTAAGTACGAGTACATATATCCGCCGAAGTGCGTTTGACATTCTGGTAGATGTTTTCTCAATCTACTCATAGTTACATTCCTACGTGTATTATAAAAATAATTTCACTTAGTCGCGTTATATTTTAGCGAACACCATTACGATACGGACGAAGCGTTTCACTTCCTCCTTTATACCGCGTACATTGAGGGACTGGAACAGTTTGCTAGCGGCGGTGTTTCCGTCGGACTACAATTTTAGTGTCTTCAAGGCTTGAGTGAATAAGCTCTTAATAAACTAGTGCGCTTTACCATCAACGACTGCGTCACTGCTTACCATCAGGCGGGATTGCGGTCAAGCGCTAGTTTATAATTTTAATAAAAAATAAAATAAATAAATAAAAGGTACAGGAACGCATTAGACATATGGAATGTAAATTTAAGCGGCCATAATTTCGAATTAGGTAGTTTGCGTTTCGTTCCAGCGTCCTAGTTTGAATTTCTTTCGAAAAAAAAAATTAAATTCGAAACATGGAACACCAATGAGGTAACTAATAAAAGAATTTATTTAAATATCGGACTGTCTTGCAAATAGACACAATATTGAAATGATAAATAGTGGACGCTTTATTGAAAAAAAAAAAACAAAGGAACATCATAATAGCGCCATAGCGTGGGAAAAATAATTATTGTTTATTATTCGTCACTGAACTTAAAAAATAAAATTATGTTTTTTATTTCCTCGGATTGTTTGAGAAAAGTAGTAAGTAAGAGCCTGCGTGATTTGACCGTATATTGCTTAGTATGATAGATACTATTATCATCGGCAGCAGCGCGGGCACTGAGACGAGAGGATTCGACCCCAGGCATTTTTTCTAATACCGGGAATGAACTTATATTGGAAAAAGTTAGTAATCAATGTCAAAATCCTATAAAATTTAAATTGTCAACAGAAAAATTATTTTCTTTTGGCAATTTAAGTTTTTAACCGACTTCAAAAAAAGTAGGAGGTTCTCAATTAGTCGCAACCTTTTTTTTATGTATGTTCACCGATTACTGTAAGAAGCCTGAATCCGTTTGCAAAATTCTTTTTTATTTAAAAGGGTGGTCCCATAGTCACCAGGCTCTGATGATGAAAGACTAGAGAAAGCAAGGAAACTTTCAAAATTTTTAGAGGCAACTTGTACATTTCTAGGTACATTTTTAAATATTTTCATTAAGTATTTTAAAGCACTACAATTTACTAATGATCTGGAGTAGATCTGATGTTGGAGTAGATATGAAGCCGGGAGACAGTTGAGGGAACTCCTCGGGAATTCATAGCAGCTACCTTGTATTTGAGCTTGATTAATTTGTATTAATAAGAACTTTACACTTAGATCGGTTTTAATTGTCATTAGGGCTCTGATGATAAATACAAAGGCCACTTCAGGGAACTCCTCAACGGTTTACAACAGTAGTTCCCTTGTGTTTGAATTTAATTAATGTATATTGATGAGCGATTTTCACCCATATGGATTACTATGAAAATCTGCAGTAGATTTGATGATGAAGAACATAGACAGACGAGGGAACTCCTCAACGATCCCCTGCAGCCACCTTGCGTTTGTGCTTGATTAATTTGTATTGATTAGAACTTTGCACCTATGTGGGTTAAAATGAAGGTCTGTCGGTCGTGTCCGTAAATCTGATGATGAAGACCAACAGGAGTCGAGGAAACTCCTAAAAAACTTACAGCATTGAAGTTTATCACTGAAGAACCAGTACCTGCATGTCATGCTTAAGCAACAATCAATTATAATCAAGAAACTGAATTTAAGTTGCGTAATCGTGTCATGTCTAGCATTGTTCATACATTCATTTTGACGTCGTAGGAATTTTATAGAAATCGGTTCTGTGGTTTCGTTTTTAAACCAAAATTACGGGTAAAAATAACATTATTCAAAATTACGTCGTTTGTTTACAGGCCTTTTCTCAACTATATTAGCATCAGCGTTCATTCTGACCGGATGCAGCTGCACAGTACTTTTCATAACAAAAGTGTAAAAAAAAACAACCGTCTTCCAGAAAACACTACAAAGTAAAAAATAACTAATTTTCGAAGTCGGGTATGTCTTTGGTATTAATAAATTCGTTTTTAGAAACAAAAAAAAAATGTGTGCGTGTACTAGTGTACACACGTAAGAAGTGAAATTTCTTAGAAAAAGATGGCGAAGAAGTTTTACTTCAATATAATAACATTAATAAAGATTAAAACTTAGCGTCCCTAATAGGAGGACGGTCCACGACTAAATACAACACCAAATTTAAAACTAAACTAACCTAAAGATACAGCCTGTATGTCCCAACAATTGCACGCGCCAGCACCAGGTGAGTCAGTGTGGAATGCGAAATGCGGGATGCGGGATGCGGAATCCCCCCGGGTCAGAATGTTGGGCTCTTCCTCCCGATTCCGAAGAGCCCAAACTCGGCTAGTCTAGGACCTCCGGATCCCGAGATAGGCCGCGGGGGGGTGAGGTGGCCTGGAGAGCAAGTGGGGAGGGGGTAAGGGAGTGTAGAGGAGAGGGGTGGGGAGGCTAGGTTGAGTCTAGGGGGAGGGGGAGAGGTAGGTGAGGGGGGGGTTGTCTAAGTGTTGGGAGGATCCTGTCCACCTGCGATCACAACATGAGGGGAGAGTGGGAGGGGACAGGACACTGGAATCTCGGAATGTATGTGCTATATGGGTATTGGGGGGTCAGGTACTATGGGGTCAAAATGGGGAGGTTCCGGCTGCGGGGGGGGCTAGTAAGGGGGGGGGGGGGGGGGATTTTGACAGAATTTTGAAATTCCCAGCCGTTTCCGAGATATCCGGGATTTTAGGTAGGGATATGGGGAAGGACTTCGAGGTGGGTAAATATAGTACGGGATGCGGAATCCCCCGGGGCCAGAATGTTGGGCTCTTCATCCCAATTCCGAAGAGCCCAAACTCGGCTAGTCTAGGACCTCCGGATCCCGAGATAGGCCGCCGGGGGGTGAGGTGGCCTGAGGAGCAAGTGGGGGGGGGGGGGTAAATGAGTGTAGAGGAGAGGGGTGGTGGGCTAGGTTGAGTCTAGGGGGAGGGGGAGGGGTAGGTGAGGGGGGGTGTTGTCTAAGTGTTGGGAGGATCCTGTCCACCTGGGGTCACAACCTGAGGGGAGAGTGGGAGGGGACAGGACACTGGAATCTCGGATTGTATGTGCTATATGGGTATTGGAATTAAGTCCAAAAACAAAGTAGCTACTGTAAACCTTGAGGAGTTTCTGGAACTGGCCTTTGTTTTCATCATCAGAGCCTTAATAACAGTCACAACTTATCTTGGTGTAAAGTACTAATTAATACAAAATAATCAAGCACAAACTCAAGGTAACTGCTATCAATGTTGAGGAATTCCTTCGACTGTCTCCCGGCTCCATCACCAGACCATTATCAAATTATAGTTCTTTGAAATACTTAATGAAGATACTTACTTAGAAATGCACTAGTCGCCCCTACGATTTTTGGAAGTTCCACTTGATTTCTCTAGTCTTTCATCATCAGATCTTGACTAAGGGACCATTTAGAAAGTTTACCTTTTCAAACAAAAAAAGAATTTAGCAAATCGGTCCAGGTGTCTGAGATTAATATCTAATATTAATAAAGTGAACATACATAAAAAACAAAACGGCTGCCTAACCAATCGCTTCGCGCCCTTGTCAAATGCTGCGCCCTGATTGGCCCATTTGAATTGGATCAACAACTGCCCAGACGCCAAAAAGGTGGATTTGTATAAAACAGTCCTTAATTATTGTTATTAGTTATTATTATTCAACGTGACACATGTGGCTCCGAACGGAGCCACATATTTATGGACAAATGGCATCGGATCAACAAAAGGCCCCCGGATCAACAAGTGAAAATGGATCAACAAATTACTACCTATACGGCACGTCTGAGCCACAAAGTGCCCAAAGGGATATCTATATATATATATATATAACTCTAAAAATAACTCTAAATGATATATATATATATATATATATAAACACCTCTTTGGGCACTTAGTTGATCCAGCCACGATGCCGTTCATTATAGACTCCACCTTTAGCACGGAATAACTTTACTCCAGTTGCATATTTCTTGGGGGGAGTGGCAACGTCGTATTCTATTTAGGGATGTGGCCAAATATATTCGTCAATTAGGACATATACTCGACAAAATTTTTACAGCAATTTCATGCATTAGTGAATCCGTAACGGCTATATTTTTTGAACCCACCAGGACTTTTTAGCTCTGAATATATTTCAAAAATCAATAACTTGTGTTGATCCATTTATATACTCGCACTTCCAGTAATACTTCTTTTGATCCGATACCTATACCGTAACGGTTGATCAATTATGAATTTATTAAACCTAATCTAGAAATTTTATATTCACAATGCTCCATACATTGTAAGATCTATATATATTTGTTAACATTTCATGCATTAGTGGATCCATAACGTCAATTTTTTTTAAATGCTCGAAGACTTTTTGGCTAGAAATATATTCCAAAAATCATATACTTTGTTGATCCATTTAGCTACTCATACTTCGTAATACTTTTTTTGATCTGAATAGGTCAATATTTTTAGTATGAATTTTTATTAATATTTAAAGAGGTTGAATTTTATGTCTAGGGTTTTTATACTTTATTTCTTATTTACCATTAATTTTAAGTTTTTAAACTCTATTCATCGAAACCAATCTAATGGGTCTAAACATGATATCGCCGCTGTATGTTTTGTGCCGAAAATATTGTGTGGACGGCCTCTGTAACATTCAATGCAATTGACACTGCTTGTATAGACTCCTTTGGTATTTGTATGCGAATACATATTATTATTAAATTTTAATGTTAATTTTTAAGGGTTGAAGTTTCCGTAGCTGTTTTTTTAGGAATTAATCATCTGATTAATTCCTAAAAAAACCGATCCTGAATGATTCCTGATCTAGAAAGAAAAATTCTTTATTCCGCCCAAACAGAACGCAGCGCACATTATAATAATAATACACTAAAACAATAATAAACACATAATGAAGAAAAAGAAAAAAAAGGCAAAGAAATATAATTTACTAAAAAGCCTAGTACTCAAAATAAAACAATGTTATCTTGATGTCATAACCCGTGTCTGGAGTTTTGGCGGGAAAGTTAAGCCGAGTGTCACGTTAATTTTTCATTGGAGTTTTAAATTATGCATAGTGTTGTTTACTAAATAAAAGTGCCTGATTTATGTCGTAAAAAGTGCATTCAGTAAATCTATACTAATATAATAAAGCTGAAGAGTTTGTTTGTTTGTTTGTTTGAACGCGCTAATCTCCGAAACTACTGGTGCGATTTGAATAATTCTTTTTTTGTTGGATAGTCCATTTATCGAGGAAGGCTATAGGCTAAATAACATTACGCTATGACCAATAGGAGCAAAGACAGAGCGGTAAATGTGTAAAAAACGGGGAAAATTATTCATTTTTGAAGGCTTTCTTTGCGTGCGCTGCGAAAACGGTTCAAGATACACAAAAAATATGTATGAAAGAATTATTCCTCTATACATGATCTAAAAAAAAGTCCGCGACGGCATATGTCTATCTTTTAAGGTTTAGTCACAATGACCGTTTTTATGGTACCAAATTTGGTCGAAAACTAATATAATAAAGCTGAAGAGTTTGTTTGTTTGTTTGTTTGAACGCGCTAATCTCCGAAACTACTGGTGCGATTTGAATAATTCTTTTTTTGTTGGATAGTCCATTTATCGAGGAAGGCTATAGGCTAAATAATATTACGCTATGACCAATAGGAGCAAAGACAGAGCGGTAAATGTGTAAAAAACGGGGAAAATTATTCATTTTTGAAGGCTTTCTTTGCGTGCGCTGCGAAAACGGTTCAAGATACACAAAAAATATGTATGAAAGAATTATTCCTCTATACATGATCTAAAAAAAAGTCCGCGACGGCATATGTCTATCTTTTAAGGTTTAGTCACAATGACCGTTTTTATGGTACCAAATTTGGTCGAAATAATTTGTTTAAGTTGTATCAACATAATAATATTAATCTTTATTCAAATATAAATATAAATATGTTGTTGGTTAAGAGTACTTCATTGTGAATAAAATTGTCTTTGACATAGCTTAATTTCAACAAAAAACTTTAAAGATTACAATGATAAATAACTCCGAAACAAAACCAACTCGCTCTCTGCGCTCACTGCGCTGGCCGGCGCGGCGGGAGAGAGGCGGTGCTTGCGGGCAAGCCGGGAGGGGGGTGCAGCTCTACGAGATACCATGCCGCGCGGCTCACTCGCGCGGTCGGCTCCCTACTGAACGGTTGAATACAGCGCTAATTTGTTTATGCGATATAAAATTATCATCGTAATATTACTTTTTAAGCACAGTTTCATTTTGAGGTTGTTTTCTATATAGTAGGTACTTTATTTGTTTTAGGATAGTATTTAGTGACACAATAATAACACTTTTTTGTTTTCATGTAGATTATTAATTAATAAGTATGTGTTTTTTAAAAGTATAGTATCGTTTGTTTTAAAAATAGTATTCAGTTTCTAATATTTTTTTGTGGTACATAATACCTGTAGGTACCTAAATAGGTATCGCCTACTTAATTATTCTTATTAGATTAGGGTTTAGTTTAACGTATTTAGTTTCTATTTTTTTTTCGCTTTAGGTAAAACCTGTAAATAGGTGTGGTCTACCTATATCGGTGTGGTCGCAGTAGGTGCGACGAGTAAAGCGTATATCGTGTATTCGCAAAATAAATAGTTTTTCCCGATAAATAGTTATTAGGTGGTATTAGGTATTACAGAACCGAGTAACCGAGTAAGAATATACTTAGTACTGACGGACGCGACTCGCAGTGTTGGTGCGG
Organism: Sesamia inferens; assembly: GCA_037179545.1. Taxonomy (NCBI): domain Eukaryota; kingdom Metazoa; phylum Arthropoda; class Insecta; order Lepidoptera; family Noctuidae; genus Sesamia; species Sesamia inferens. The sequence continues at coordinate 30,467,280 of CM073922.1, read as the reverse complement.
CGAGTAAAACGTTTTCGCCAATAAATAGTTTTTCTAAATAAATAGTTATTGTAGAATCGAATACCGTATTTTAGGTATTGAACCAATACATAGTTATTGAAACTATTTATGGTTTGAAACGACCACCTTTACTCGCGCGGTCTGCTCCCTACTGAACGGTTGAATACAGCGCTAATTTGTTTATGCGATATAATTATCATCGTAATATTACTTTTTAAACACAGTTTCATTTTGAGGTTTTTTTTCTATATAGTAGGTACTTTATTTGTTTTAGGATAGTATTTAGTGACACAATAATAACACTTTTTTGTTTTCATGTAGATTATTAATTAATAAGTATGTGTTTTTTAAAAGTATAGTATCGTTTGTTTTAAAAATAGTATTCAGTTTCTAATATTTTTTTGTGGTACATAATACCTGTAGGTACCTAAATAGGTATCGCCTACTTAATTATTCTTATTAGATTAGGGTTTAGTTTAACGTATTTAGTTTCTATTTTTTTTTCGCTTTAGGTAAAACTTGTAAATAGGTGTGGTCTACCTATTTATTCTCATTAGATTAGGGTTAAGTTTAAGTATAAAGTTTGTTAACTTATTTTCATTTTACGGATTTTCTTTTGACATAATCGTTAAAAATAAAAACAATTAGGTTCCTAATTATTAATCTTACGTTTCTTTTTTTTTACGAGTTACGCTTTAGTTAAGTTTTCATTTTCTACGTTCTTTCTTCATCACTATAATGCCGAGAAAAAGAACTCAGCTTTCTCGGCAGACTGCTACTGCAAAGCGGCTGCGAGTTTTGCGCAGCAATGAAACTGAGGATGAAAATATGCACAGGTTGGCTACACAACGAGCAATTACTGAACAAAACCGTGCAAGGGAATCAAGCGTTGAACGTTCGCAGCGTTTAGCGTCACAAAATTTCCGAACTTTGGCGAACCGGCAACGGGAATCGAGTGCTGATCGTTCTCAACGTTTGGCCTCACAGAATGCCCGAACTTTGGCTAACCGCGATCGGGAATCCAGTGCTGAACGTTCTCAACGTTTGGCCTCACAGAATTCCCGAACTTTGGCTAACCGTGATCGGGAATCAAGCGCTGAACGATCCCAACGATTAACACAGCAAAATGCCCGATCAACTAGGAATAGAACTCGCAGACAACATAATTTATTAAATGCTGCTTTTGCTTATGATTGTACCGTTGACTATTCTGAGCTAAATGATATTGATATTGGCAGAATGGATAAAATATGCAACTTATGCCAAGCAAAAAAATGGGCAGCTGAAACTCCTGGATTGTGTTGTAGTGGTGGCAAAGTAAATATACCTATAATTCCGGAACCAACATCCGTTTTAAAGGAACTGATATCAGGCTCACATCCATCATCTAAGCATTTCTTAAATCACTCAAGACAATATAATACATTATTTCAGATGACTTCATTTGGTGCCAAAGAAATTCGTGAGGGAAACTTTATGCCCACTTTTAAAGTCCAAGGGCAAGTTTATCATTTAATCGGTGACTTACTTCCAGCTGTAGGGGCACAACCCGAATTCCTACAAATATATTTTGTTTCCCATGCAGATCAGGTATCCTTGCGCTCAAATTTAAACCCAAGCTTGCAAATCGATCTTATCGACGTTCTCCAAACATATCTTCATGATCATAATACGTATATTCAAAGTTTTAAGTACAATCTAGAAAATAGACCACCGAATGATTTAAAACTTATCATTCATGCTGATGTAAAACCTCCTAATGAGCATAGAGGTCGGTATAATGCGCCGGTAGTAGATGAAGTAGCTGTTCTTATGATAGATGAAGACAAAGGTCCCCGTGATATTGTATTGACTGCGAGAGATGGTCGACTTCAACGAGTTTCTGAAATTCATAGATCTTATGACCCGCTTCAATATCCCTTACTGTTTCCCTTTGGAAACGACGGATACTGTATTAATATTCCACAGCAGAATACTACGGCTACATCTAAAACTGTTTCATGTATGCAGTTTTATGCATTTAGATTCATGGTGAGAATAAATGACTTTAACAGTATACATTATTTTAAAGGATTATTCAACCAATATTGTGTTGATATGGCGGCAAAAATGATTTCTGAGAGGCTGAACTTCATCAAAAGAAATAAAAAAAAATTGAGAGCAGAAGATTACATTCATTTAAGAGATGCCGTCGTAAATGATGGACATTTAAACGCTTCTAATATTGGCCAGCACGTTATATTGCCGTCGTCATTTACAGGATCCCCCAGATTCATGAATGAAAAAAGTCAAGATGCCATGACATATGTCAGGAAATTTGGAAGACCTGACCTCTTTATTACATTTACATGTAACCCCGAATGGCCAGAAATAAAAAGTGAGTTATTGCCCAATCAACATTCTTATGATAGACACGATTTAATTTCTAGGGTATTTCATTTAAAACTCAAAAAAATGATAGACCTATTAACGAAGAAACATATTTTTGGCCCATCGAAAGCCTTTGTTTACAGTGTAGAATGGCAAAAAAGAGGTTTACCTCACGCCCATATTTTATTGTGGCTGGCTAACAAAGTTCAACCAGATTCTATAGATGCAATAATATCGGCTGAAATACCTGACATACAACAAGATCCGATTCTTCATAATATTGTCATAAAAAATATGATACATGGTCCTTGCGGATTTCATAATCCTGCATCACCATGTATGAAAGAAAACGTTTGTTCTAAAAAGTACCCGAGGCATTTTATTTCGGAAACACAAACCGGGGATGACGGTTATCCAACCTACAGACGCAGGTCTCCAGATAATGGTGGATTCACAGCTATAATTCGTGTAAAAGGTACAGAAATGAGCGTGGATAATCGTTGGGTGGTTCCCTATAATCCACTGCTGTCACGCATTTTCAATGCACACATTAACGTAGAGTTTTGTCAATCGGTCAAAGCTATTAAATACATCTGTAAGTATATTCATAAAGGTTCTGATCAAGCCACATTTTCGTTACAAAGTAATAACGACGAAGTAGAAAAATATCTAAATGGTCGCTATATAAGTTCCTCGGAGGCGTTTTGGAGAATTTTTCAATTTTCGATTCATGAACGTTTTCCGGCAGTAGTTCATTTAGCCGTTCATTTGGAAAATGGACAAAGAGTATATTTTTATAATAATGAAAATCTCCAAGATCGTGTGAACAATCCTTCATCAACGACACTTACAGCGTTCTTTGATCTCTGCAAAAGCGACGATTTTGCAAAAACCCTTTTATATCACGAAGCTCCCCAGTATTACGTTTGGCAAAGAAATTCATTTTCTAGAAGAAGACGCGGGCAAGATGTTGAGGGATATCCCGGTGTAAAAAAAGACACAACTTTAGGCCGTGTTTATAACATTCATCCAACTCAAACTGAATGTTTTTATTTAAGAATGTTACTGCAATATGTTCGCGGTCCAATGTCATTTCAACATCTACGAACCGTGAATGGTGTTATTTTCCAAACGTACCAAGGCGCTTGCAAGGAATTAGGTTTACTGGAGGGAGATGAACATTGGCAAAATACCATGTCCGATGCAATTATATCCGAGCGAGCTACAAAATTAAGAGAATTATTTACCACTATCCTTATATTTTGCCAACCATCTGACCCCTTAGAGTTATGGAATAAATTTCGTGATGCTCTATGTGAAGATATATTAAACAGAATGCGTAATGAGAATCAGGATATGACATTAGCATATAATGATGATATATACAATGATGGACTAATCATAATTGAAGATAAAATTCATGAGATTTCAGATAAATCCCTAACCGACTTTGGGCTTCCTGCAGCAAAAAGAAATAATTCGCTTCTGGACCCGTTAGAAGTAGCGTTGCGAAAACCATATAATTTAAATGATTTAAATGAATATATCACAGAAAATGAACCAAGATTAGTAAATGACCAGGTGACAACGTATAATTGTGTCATGAAAAGTGTTAGTTTTAATGAAGGAAAAATTTTCTTTTTGGATGCTCCCGGTGGGACCGGCAAGACGTTTATTACTAATCTTATATTGGCAAAAGTAAGGTCTCTAGGAAAGCTAGCCTTAGCAGTAGCGTCGTCAGGTATTGCTGCAACTTTATTAGCAGGTGGACGCACAGCTCATTCCACTTTTAAACTGCCCCTAACTGTGTCTTTAGAGAAAGATAGCGTGTGCTCTATACGCAAAAATGGACCTTTGGGAAAAGTTTTACAAGACGTCAGTCTAATAATCTGGGACGAATGTACCATGATACATAGAGCTCACGTAGAAGCTCTAGACAGAACTCTCCGAGATATTAGAAACTGTGATAAAATCATGGGTGGGATTACGGTTATGTTTGCTGGGGACTTTCGCCAAACCTTACCGGTAATAGTAAGGGGAACCAGAGCAGACATTGTGAAGGCTTGCCTTAAAAGTTCTCCATTATGGAAATTTGTAAATATTTTAAAATTATCTACAAATATGAGAGCACATTTGGGGGGAGGTAGTATAACTTTCCCGTCAAAATTACTTTCTGTAGGAGACGGGAAAATACCTCATTCTAATAATAAAATTGAAATTAATTGCGATTTAGGAGTAAAAGTGGGTAACATCGAGGAATTAATAACTAAGGTATACCCTGACATCAGCCAAATAGAAAACAAGGACCACCAATGGATGTGTCAAAGAGCAATATTGGCGGCAAGAAATAGTAACGTTGACGAAATAAATGATATAATTTTAAGTAAACTCCCAGGAGATATTGTAACCTACACATCCATTGATACCGTGATGGATCAAGAAGATGTAGTTAATTACCCACAGGAGTTCCTCAATTCCTTGAACCCAAGCGGCCTTCCCCCACATTCTCTTAATTTAAAAATAGGTGCCCCAATCATTTTACTAAGAAATCTCAAACCACCAAATTTATGCAACGGGACCCGACTTCAAGTAAAATTTCTGCGCAATAACGTCATCGTTGCAATAGTTTTGACTGGTCCAGCAGTTGGTCAAACAGTCCTCATACCCCGCATCCCAATGATACCCAACGACTTACCTTTCAATTTTAAAAGAATACAATTTCCGATTAAATTATCCTTCGCAGTCACAATAAATAAATCACAGGGGCAGACATTCAAACACGTGGGGATCGATTTACGCCAAGACTGTTTTTCGCACGGCCAGTTATACGTCGCCTTATCAAGATCAGGTTGTGGCGAAAATCAATATATTCTTCTGCCACAAGACAATAAAACAAAAAATGTAGTATATGCAGAAGTTCTATAATAATTTAATTTACTTAAAAAATTGTACAGATATAAATAGTTTGGAACTCGAAAAAAAAACATAGGTTTTATCCTAAAAATTCTGCGGAAACTCGACCATTCCGAAAATCCCGCAAGAACGGGAACTATGTGGGAAAAACCAAAAATCTGCCGGAAGTCACTATTCCACGCGGACGAAGTCGCGGGCAAAAGCTAGTGATTCATAAAGAACATTGAGATATCGCAGCGTAGTGTGTAAATTAAACATGTGTACCTCATTAATAATGTTTTTGTAAATTAAGAAAGATAAACTCAACCGCACGTTAGTGGACATAAAATCATATTTACTACTTAGTAATAAAGGCAATAAAGATCTAAGTACGAGTACATATATCCGCCGAAGTGCGTTTGACATTCTGGTAGATGTTTTCTCAATCTACTCATAGTTACATTCCTACGTGTATTATAAAAATTATTTCACTTAGTCGCGTTATATTTTAGCGGACACCATTACGATACGGACGAAGCGTTTCGCTTCCTCTTTTATACCGCGTACATCGAGGGACTGGAACAGTTTGCCAGCGGCGGTGTTTCCGTCGGACTACAATTTTAGTGTCTTCAAGGCTTGAGTGAATAAGCTCTTAATAAACTAGTGCGCTTTACCATCAACGACTGCGTCACTGCTTACTATCAGGCGGGATTGCGGTCAAGCGCTAGTTTATAATTTTAATAAAAAATAAAATAAATAAATAAAAGGTACAGGAACCCATTAGACACATGGAATGTAAATTTAAGCGGCCGTAATTTCGAATTAGGTAGTTTGCGTTTCGTTCCAGCGTCCTAGTTTGTATTTCTTTCAAAAATAAAAACTAAATTCGAAACATGGAACACCAAGGAGGTAACTAATAAAAGGTTTTATTTAAATTTCGGACTGTCTTGCAAATAGACACAATATTGAAATGATAAATAATGGACGCTTTATTGAAAAAAAAAAAACGAAGGAACATCATAATAGCGCCATAGCGTGGGAAAAATAATTATTGTTCATTATTCGTCATTGAACTTAAAAAATAAAATTATGTTTTTTATTTCCTCGGATTGTTTGAGAAAAGTAGTAAGTAAGAGCCTGCGTGATTTGACCGTATATTGCTTAGTATGATACTATTATCATCGGCAGCAGCGCGGGCATTGAGACGAGAGGATTCGACCCCAGGCATTTTTTCTAATACCGGGAATGAACTTATATTGGAAAAAGTTAGTAATCAATGTCAAAATCCTATAAAATTTAAATTGTCAACAGAAAAATTATTTTCTTTTGGCAATTTAAGTTTTTAACCGACTTCAAAAAAAGTAGGAGGTTCTCAATTAGTCGCAACCTTTTTTGTGTGTGTGTGTGTATGTTCACCGATTACTGTAAGAAGCCTGGATCCGTTTGCAAAATTCTTTTTTATTTAAAAGGGTGGTCCCATAGTCACCAGGCTCTGATGATGAAAGACTAGAGAAAGCAAGGAAACTTTCAAAATTTTTAGAGGCAACTTGTACATTTCTAGGTACATTTTTAAATATTTTCATTAAGTATTTTAAAGCACTACAATTTACTAATGATCTGGAGTAGATCTGATGTTGGAGTAGATATGAAGCTGGGAGACAGTTGAGGGAACTCCTCGGGAATTCATAGCAGCTACCTTGTATTTGAGCTTGATTAATTTGTATTAATAAGAACTTTACACTTAGATCGGTTTTAATTGTCATTAGGGCTCTGATGATAAATACAAAGGCCACTTCAGGGAACTCCTCAACGGTTTACAGTAGTTCCCTTGTGTTTGAATTTAATTAATGTATATTGATGAGCGATTTTCACCCATATGGATTACTATGAAAATCTGCAGTAGATTTGATGATGAAGAACATAGACAGACGAGGGAACTCCTCAACGATCCCCTGCAGCCACCTTGCGTTTGTGCTTGATTAATTTGTATTGATTAGAACTTTGCACCTATGTGGGTTAAAATGAAGGTCTGTCGGTCGTGTCCGTAAATTTGATGATGAAGACCAACAGGAGTCGAGGAAACTCCTAAAAAACTTACAGCATTAAAGTTTATCACTGAAGAACCAGTACCTGCATGTCATGCTTAAGCAACAATCAATTATAATCAAGAAACTGAATTTAAGTTGCGTAATCGCGTCATGTCTAGCATTGTTCATACAATCATTTTGACCTCATAGGAATTTTATAGAAATCGGTTCAGTGGTTTCGTTTTTAAACCAAAATTACGGGTAAAAATAACATTATTCAAAATTACGTCGTTTGTTTACAGGCCTTTTCCCAACTATATTAGCATCAGCGTTCATTCTGACCGGATGCAGCTGCACAGTACTTTTCATAACACAAAAGTGTAAAAAAAAACAACCGTCTTCCAGAAAACACTACAACGTAAAAAATAACTAATTTCCGAAGTCGGGTATGTCTTTGTTATTAGTATATTCGTTTTTAGACACAAAAAAAAATGTGTGCGTGTACTAGTGTACACACGTAAGAAGTGAAATTTCTTAGAAAAAAATGGCGAAGAAGTTTTACTTCAATATAATAACATTAATAAAGATTAAAACTTAGCGTCCCCAATAGGGGGACGGTCCACGACTAAATACAAGACCAAATTTAAAACTAAACTAACCTAAAGATACAGCCTGTATGTCCCAACAATTGCACGCGCCAGCACCAGGTGAGTCAGTGTGGAATGCGAAATGCGGGATGCGGGATGCGAAATCCCCCGGGGTCAGATTGTTGGGCTCTTCCTCCCGATTCCGAAGAGCCCAAACTCGGCTAGTCTAGGACCTCCGGATCCCGAGATAGGCCGCGGGGGGGTGAGGTGGCCTGGAGAGCAAGTGGGGAGAGAGTTGTTAGAGGAGAGGGGTGGGGAGGCTAGGTTGAGTCTAGGGGGAGGGGGGAGAGGTAGGTGAGGGGGGGGTTGTCTAAGTGTTGGGAGGATCCTGTCCACCTGGGGTCACAAAATGAGGGGAGAGTGGGAGGGGACAGGACACTGGAATCTCGGAATGTATGTGCTATATAGGTATTGGGGGGTCAGGTACTATGGGGTCAAAATGGGGGAGGTTCCGGCTGCGGGGGGGGGCAGTAAGGGGGGGGGGGGGGAATTTTGTCAGAATTTTGAAATTCCTAGCCGTTTCCAAGATATCCGGGATTTTAGGTAGGGATATGGGGAAGGACTTCGAGGTGGGTAAATATAGTACGGGATGCGGAATCCCCCGGGGCCAGAATTTTGGGCTCTTCCTCCCGATTCCGAAGAGCCCAAACTCGGCTAGTCTAGGAGCTCCGGATCCCGAGATAGGCCGCGGGGGGGTGAGGTGGCCTGAGGAGCAAGTGGGGGGGGGGGGGTAAGTGAGTGTAGAGGAGAAGGGTGGAAGGCTAGGTTGAGTCTAGGGGGAGGGGGGAGAGGTAGGTGAGGGGGGGTGTTGTCTAAGTGTTGGGAGGATCCTGTTCACCTGGGGTCACAACATGAGGGGAGAGTGGGAGGGGACAGGACACTGGAATCTCGGATTGTATGTGCTATATGGGTATTGGAATTAAGTCCAAAAACAAAGTAGCTACTGTAAACCTTGAGGAGTTTCTGGAACTGGCCTTTGTTTTCATCATCAGAGCCTTAATGACAGTCACAACTCATCTTGGTGTAAAGTACTAATTAATACAAATTAATCAAGCACAAACTCAAGGTAACTGCTATCAATCGTTGAGGAGTTCCTTCGACTGTCTCCCGGCTCCATCATCAGCTACATCAGACCTTTATCAAATTATAGTTCTTTGAAATACTTAATGAAGATACTTAGAAATGCACTAGTCGCCCCTACGATTTTTGGAAGTTCCTCTTGATTTCTCTAGTCTTTCATCATCAGATCTTGACTAAGGGACTATTTAGAAAGTTTACCTTTTCAAACAAAAAAAGAATTTAGCAAATCAGTCCAGGTGTCTGAGATTAATATCTAAGATTAATAAAGTGAACATACATAAAAAACAAAACGGCAGCTTAACCAATCGCTTCGCGCCCTTGGCAAATGCTGCGCCCTGATTGGCTCATTTGAATTGGATCAACAACTGCCCAGACGCCAAAAAGGTGGATTTGTATAAATCAGCCCTTAATTATTGTTATTACTTATTATTATTGAACGTGACACATGTGGCTCCGAACGGAGCCACATATTTATGGTCAGATGGCATCGGATCAACAAAAGGCCCCCGGATCAACAAGTGAAAATGGATCAACAAATTACTACCTATACGGCACGTCTGAGCCACAAAGTGCCCAAAGGGATATCTATATATATATATATATATATATCATTTCGAGTTATTTTTTGTGTTTACACTGTTACCTTCAAATAATATAATACTAGGTTCATTTAATTATAGTACACAATAAGCAAGATAACTTACAACAACATATACCTGTATATGGCCAAAAAGTCGTGGATCAAACGAAACGGGGAGATAAAGGAGATAATTTCAAAAAAAAATTCTCCAGTATCGCCATAAATTCATTGCACGAAAAGTTATGAATTATTATGTTTTTTTTTTCAATGAAACTATCGAGTTATTTTACAATTTAATCAGTAAAAAATTTAATTGATTAAAAAAATAAAACAAGAGGTGTTGTATTACGATTCGATAATGTACCAATACTACAAAAATTTTATTGTAGCTCTTGGTACCAAATTTAATGAGCAATTAATCATTTTCCATCAATTTTGGAATGTTACAAAAAATTACTTCCCGCTTTAAGAGCACAGTTTGAAGAAAAAAATGTATTACGTAACAATGACCCTGTATTAAAAATTCTTGCTGATTCAAATGAGGTAGGTACAATTTAATTTTTCTTTTTCTCTCTGACCTTTAATTTTGGTTTTATGGTCGTTTTTTCATATCAAGATGCAAATTTCATTAAATTAACCTTATTTTTACTTTACTAGTTTATCATAAACGGCTAATTTTTTGTACGTTGTAACGATAGAACTGTTCTGTTCTTGTCACACTTAATGAAGTTAATGAACAGTTTCACACTAACCACTTAACCGTTTGTCAAAAAGTATCTTAGTTCAGGTAACGATTTGTCCTTTTAGGAAACAAAAGGTTCATCACTCTGTGAAAATGGCCGATAGCAGATTGATATTAAGAGAAATAAATATTACGCCTTTTTACTTATTTAATTGTAAAATAATTCGATAGTTTCATTGAAAAAAACATAATAATTCATAACGTTTCGTGCAATGAAGTTACGGCGATGCTGAAGAAAGATTACTTGTTGGAAAGTACCTCCTTTATCTCCCTATTTCGTTTGATTCATGACTTTTGGCCACTCTGTATATAATTTTGGTCTAAGTTATTGTAGTATTTTGCTTTAGAAAGATTTTAAGGATACTTTTGTAGATTATAAATAAGTAACAGACACCTTATTATTCAGGAATAACATTACATTATTCAAGTACCACTGGCCTTCTCACAAAGATTCCCTTCATAATGGAGACGAGTCTCCTTCGGTTTTTATTAGCTTTATAGTAATTAGCGTAGATAAGATTTTATTTTTTATACATACATATAACAGGGAGCTTAAAGTCAAATTGAAAACCTTAAGCAGATACAGAATACCAAACGAATTTTTGGAGTAGTTAAAAATTCGATTTCATGTTGGAAAAGTAAGTTTAGTTAAGTTAAATTATTAATTACTAGCTGCACCGCGCGGTTTCACCCGCGTAGCTTTCGTGTTTGTTTTATATGTTCCGCTCCTATTGGTCGCAGCGTGATGTTATATAGACTAAAGCCTTCCTGGATTAATGGGCTATCCAACGCAATAAGAATTTTTCAAATTGAACCAATAATTCCTGAGATTAGCGCCTTCAAACAAACAAACTCTTCAGCTTTGTATATTAATATAGATATATCCCTCATCATCGTCCACTATAGGATATAACATACATAATCAACCTATAAGCCCACTTCTGGGACATAGACCTCCTCTCGGTGAGGGAAGTGGGCCGTAATCTACCACGCAGTTCCAGTGCGAATTGGTAGATGTCACGTGTCTTCGAAGTTTTGCCTCTAATACATGCCGGTTTTTTTTTTAATAATTTAAACTAGCGCTAGCAGTAAGCAGTAATGCGGTCGTTGATGGTAAAGCGCGCTAGTTTATTAAGAGCCTATTCACTCAGAAAAACTGAGCGAATAGGAAGGAAGACGGCAGTTGAGCGAGGTGATGCAATGTTAAACCCAACAATACCACCAACGATGCTGCGCCAAAGGGAGATTGATCTGAAGACCCTCCACGACCAAGCTCCCAACACAACAACATTAGGCGCATCGTAGCCGGCACACATCGCAACTTTACTGCTCAGACCCGTCCTCCTTACGGCTTCACCAGACATCATGGCGGAACACGACAAATCGCTTGGCGGCAAGACTTTGTCTGGTGGGTGGTAACTTCTGCCGGCGGCCGATGTTATGGCCTACCACCGGTTTCCTCACGATGTTTTCCTTCACCGTTTTGAGAGCAGTGGTGATGAAAATATTTACACAAAGTAAAGCGTCTGACGGGGTTCGAACCTACGACCTACTACTTGTAAGTTGCAGCCGATACCATTGGGCCATCACTGCTTACTTATAGCGTATAGGCCTCTCCGATTGGTACATCATTCAATCAATCAATCAAAAGTCATTTGTTCAAATTAGGCTGAGAATCAGCACTTTTTGAACGTCAATATTACATAAGACAGTCCCCCAAAAACGTCCACCCATCGACACTTCCTAGTGCTTTCGCAGGGAAGAAGAAGTGGCGGAACAAACTCCCCAGCAGCACAGCTGTCTGTCCATTTAAAAATAATACTTGACTTTATACAATACTACGTATAGTGATGAACACGATGAAATACAACAACAATGAAATTATTTACCATATGCCAGCTACGCCAAAATATCAGCAAAGCAAAACAAATATATATTTAAATGAAAATGTAATTAACTAAAAACTTATTACTTAAATAAAAGCCCCACGCATAAAGGGCGTGACAGCTTACATATGTATGTAATGTAAAAAAGTAAATTATATGAACTCATATAAGTCTCATATAAGTATATTCAAGTCGAACACCGACAACTCCCATCAAACTGCTACCTTGGTCTAATCAATACTAATATATAAAGCTGAAGAGTTTGTTTGAACGCGCTAATCTTAGGAACTACGGGTCCTATTTGAAAAATTCTTTTAGCGTTGGATAGCCCATTAACCCAGAAAGGCTTTAGGCTATATAACATCATGCTGCGACTAATAGGAGCAGAGCATAACTAACTCCACGCGATCGAAGTCGCTGGCGACCGCTAGTCACTAATGAAATGTTATTTATTTCACCATTTTTATTTTAGTCTATTTACACCAACACACTACGCAAAGGTAGTTAATTAGCTTCTTAGTAATCTGGGTGTTCATAATTTATATACAAAAAAGGATATATTTTTAGCATATATTTTTGCGACGTTTTAATTTGTTTTCGTAGTCATTAACATAGCGTGCTTGTAGATATTAATATGCTACACGATATTTTAATTAGTGACAAGTACTTAAAATATCGTGTAGGATTTATTTAGCTGTTATAAATTTACCACAAAACAGCGGAAATTACATAAACAGCAGCTGAAACGTGGACTTTACTTAAAAAGAAAAGGATAGACGTTCTAGAAATGTGGTGTTGGAGAAGAATGCTTAAGGTATCATGGCCCGAGTTTAGAACGAACGTTTCTATACTCCAAGAACTCGACATCAAACAGCGTTTTTCAGAATGAATGAGTACAGTCCCGTATACTAGATTTTTTCGGTCACGTGTCAAGCCGCAACAATAACTCCATAGAACGTTTGGTCGTCCAGGGCAGAGTAGAAAGGAACAGACCTCGTGGAAGGTCACCGATGAAGTGGACCGACCAAATCAATTCGGCAGTGGGGGGACCTGTTAATAAATGCTTCAGACTTTCTCCAAACAGGGACAGGTGGAGAGAGATCGTGAGGCGTGCGACATCAACGTCTCGAATTCAGTCATAGTGACCACGACCGTTCTATGAAGAGTGATACGAAGAAGAAGAACGTAAATAAAAGTGTCACGTTACTTAAATTTTTCATGGTACTTTAAATATTTATTAAAATTAAAAACAATAATAGTAGATTAGTAGTCAAGGGCTTTAAGGCATCAATTGCAGCCCGAGATATATACAAGCACGCGAGCGCAGCGAGGGCGTCTATAGTTTGAGGGTGCAATAATTGATGCTTACACCCGAGCTAACTACTCTGCTTTACATCTCGATTGTGAGGTAAGTAGAAAAAAACCAGCATTGCAAGAATAAAATATTGTTCATTACCGCTTCAGTTTCCATTTCCATTGAATCGGGAGTGCAACTTATATTTTCATCACTTGCAGAACTCATTATTTATCCTAATTAGCATGTTATTATCAAAAAATCCCAAAAACAAACAATAAATTATTTAAAGTAAAAGTTTTCTATTCCCGCCTTTTTTAATTTATTTTTTTAAGAACTGAATTGAGCTTCGCCGTTCGATATTTAAAACTGATGACTATTATATTCATACGAAAATAACGCTGAATTTCGATGCGACCTCTTTTGTCATTGCGCTTCGGTTATGTCGTGCTTTTTAGATTTCCCTCGGGAATATGAAATGTTTCCGGGATAAAAAGTGCCCTATTATTTAATCCGGACTTCTAAATTCACGTCTACAAAATTTCAAAGCAATCAGTTCAGGAGTTACGCTGTGAAAGCGAAACAAACAAATTCAATTTCCGATTTATAATATTAGTAAGGATTACGGCTTAGATCTATCAATTTGCATTTAGCAGAGAATACCCAAAATTCTCCAATAGGCACAACGATGATACAATGAAAAACTAATAATAATAATTATTATTATTAGTTTTTAAGTATCGAAAGGCGTGCGAAGAGGCTGATTGGCGACCCAGGCTAGGAGTAGCCAGCCCTTCAGTCTTCTATAGGATGCATTCTGGTGAGTGTGCAAGGGAATTGCATGATTTATCGAAACCTATAAGTATTTGGGTATGTCGGAAGCGCTGGGTATCAATGTTACTGACATGAAGCAATCGTTGAAGGAACGCTTCTTTGGCCGCCTGAAAAAAGTACTTAATAGTCTTCTATCAGGCGGAAACAAGGTGCGCGCTTTCAACGGTTGGGTCATGCCGGTATTGATGTACACTTTCGGCATACTCAAATGGACTCAAACCGAACTTGACGCCCTGGATCAGAGGGTCCGTACGCTGCTGACTGCAAATCGATTGCATCACCCACGGTCATCGGTTAAAATGTGGAGGTCGTGGCTTTTTAAACGCTAAGACGATATGCAATCTCAGGGAATATTTTCTAGAAACCGACGTGGGGATACATCGAGATGTCGTCGCGGTTGACAAGGGCCTCACTCCGCTCTCCTTGGCTAAAGAGAACTGGCGCAAACCAGTAGTACTTGACACCAATGACCGCATGGAGGTATGGAAGAGCGAAGAGCTTCACGGACGCTTTTTCAGAGCCCTACACGGGCCTGATGTAGATTTACAAGCGTCCGTAGCCTGGCTACGTTTCGGTGATCTTTTTGGGGAAACCGAAGGTTTTGTATGTGCAATTATGGATGAAGTTATGATGACGAACAATTACCGGAGATTTATTGTGAAAGACGGCACAGTTGACATCTGTCGGGCATGTCACCGGCCGGGGGAAACAATAAGGCATATTATCTCCGGGTGTTCTCGTCTAGCTAACGGAGAGTACTTGCATAGACACAACCTTGTAGCCAGGATAATTCATTAGCAACTTGCTCTCAAATACAACCTTGTGGAATCGGAGGTGCCGTACTACAGGTATATGCCCGACCCAGTTCTCGAAAATGGCCATATCACATTGTACTGGGATCGATCCATCATCACTGATAGGACTATTGTTGCCAATAAGCCTGATATAGTGATGGTGGATCGATCAGAGCGGCGTGCAATGATTGTTGACATAACCATCCCGCATGATCCTCGTGAAAGCTGAGAAAGATAAACAAATCAAGTATCTTGACTTGACTCACGAGGTTGTCGACATGTGGGAGGTAGATTCAGCAATAATTGTACCGATAGTCGTGACAGCCAATGGCTTAATAGCCAAGAGCCTCGACCTACACCTCAAGAGGCTCTCGTTAGGCAGCTGGATCAAAGGCTTGATTCAGAAAGCTGTACTTCTGGACACGGCTCGCATTGTCAGGAAGTTCCTCTCTCTGGAGCCCTGACCGCCGGTAGTTTGGACCCTGTTCCCGATGCCGGTGGGTTACTATTTTTTATATTTTTAAATGTTTTTTATGTATTGTTTATATAGAAATATTTAAAAATGTAATTGATATGTATATACAATGAAATAAAGGAATAATAATTAAACGTAAAAAAATAACTTCATCATCATCAACCTTTTTATTGTCCCACTGCTGGGTACAGGTTTCCTATTATAAAGAGAAGGATTGAGCGTAATCACCACGCTTGCTCAATGCTGGTTGGCGATTTCAGACTTAAAGTCCCGCTTTCCTCGAGATGTTTTCTTCACCTTTTAATCAGTCATTGTTGTCCAAGATATACTTAAATACATCCTATACTTAAAAATGTTTCATACTAAAAAAATAGCTTTAAAAAAAACTAAATTAAAATCTCCTGATACTAAAATTGTATTAAAAACAAATATTAGGATTCAAATTCAACGATTCATATAACAGCTTCACTGTGCCTTTCATTAACTCTTTTGTGGGGGGTCGTAACTTAGTTACAAATACACGAGTTGTTTGATTAGCCTTCCGCTCTGGGGGTTGAATAAGGATGAAATGGACTCGAAAATTATCGTTTTAAACCCTGTTAGAGGTCCCTTGTGGGAAGGTTTAGACAGTGAGAAACTACTCGTCATTTTCAATTATTATTTTAATAAATCCATCATTTATGATCGTGTGTCCCTTATTGGTACATGTTTAATTTGTTTTTAACTCACTAAGTTTTAGGCTTTTTATTTATAAAAAAAATTAAATCATTTTGTTTTATTTATATATATATATATTATAAACTAACGCTTGACCGCAATCCCACCTGATGGTAAGCAGTGATACGCTCGTTGATGGTAAAGCACGCTAGTTTATTAAGAAGCCTTGAAGCTCTAGCCTTAAAGACACTCAAATTGTAGTGTGACGGAAACACTGCCGCCGGCAAATTGTTCCAGTCCCTCGATGTACGCGGTATAAAAGAAGAAGCGAAATTTATTTAATTTATTTGAAATTGTTTGTAACACGTTTAGTTTTTAGCTTAATTTACTTTGTTTTGTTTTATCTTTTTCTTTTATTTACATAAAGCTGTTTTCGTAAGCTTAATTTCTTACGATAGAGAGGTTTGGCGCTGCACGCCGAGATGCAGATTTGACATAGTACGGTTGCAGATGCTCTTAATTTGTAGTGTATATATTGTGTATATAGTGCTTACTATGTTTTGTGGTATTTTGTATCATATATTTTTTGGTGATTAAATAAATATACAACGGTATTTTTCTTAATACGAGACCTGAATATAGTTTGTTCAGAATAAGCAACTGAATCGATTCCAATAATTTTTACAAGATGTTATATTTTTTATCGGTCTCCGTGGCGCAGCGGTCAACACGCCTGCCTGCGACGTGGAGGCCCCGGGTTCGATCCCCGGCCAGGTCGTGATGGAAAACGATCTTTTCCTGATTGGCCTGGGTCTTGGATGTTTATCTATATATGTATCTATTATAAAATATAGTATCGTTGAGTTAGTATCCCATAACACAAGTCTCGAGCTTACTTTGGGGCTAGCTCAATCTGTGTGATTTGTCCGTATATATTTATTTATTTTTTATTATTTTTCCCAAATACATTTAGAAGTGGTTGCAGTGTAGTTACCGAGCGCGCAACACAGTTAATGTAGGATTATAGTATGTACTAGCATAGAGAGACAGGGCCGCCCCGCGCCGCGCCTTTGCTGGCGCGGGGCGGGTGAGCGTTACGTTGACCATAATTTTGTTGAGATAAACAGGTAAGCTAACAAGCTAATAACTTTGTGGTCTTTTATGACATATTTTTGAAATTTTGTACATACATTCTTTATTCCAAAATTAATAGAAACGTGTTTCGTTTTTCGCATAAACTAGAAATTACGTTGTATGTATAATACATATGTAATAGTATACAGCGTCATATCGAAGTTCATCCAATGGTGCCAAGGAATCTTCTCTCTTTCTCTCTCAAATTAAACGAAGATTATGATAATATTAGCGGATTTATCTTAAGTCAAATGGCCAATGCCTCCATTTTACCTCAATTTGAATACATCGAATAATGTCATACAGTGTAGTCATCCTAAACTCTGATTCGATACAATTAAATCATCAACAACCTTCTTTTTTATCGTTCCACTGCTGGGCACAGGTCTCCTCTCATGCAGAAAAGTATTGAACGTAATCACCACGCTTTCTCAATGCGGGTTAGCGATTTCAAACCCGAAGTCCAGGTTTCCTCAAGATGTTTTCCTTCACCTTCAATCATTGGTATCCAAGATATACTTAGAAAGTACATATAACTTTAGAAAAGTTACATTGGTACTTGCCTGACCTGGTGTCTGGCTGGTGTTTTAACCACTAGGCCACCACAACTTACTTTTACAATTAAATTTTAATAATAATTAGTATTTCAATTTGCTTCTTAAATTAATACAATTGCATTGTATTCATGGTTACTGGTTACATACTAGATAGGATATTATCAAAAATACCCACATCTTAGCTAATAAAGCTTACAGGCGCAATTCATTTTTTCTCATACTAAACTTAATATAAGTTCGGATTCTTTCTAATAAAAAGGACAGAGGAAACAGGTCCTTTGTCTTTTTCTTACTGAAAGAGAAAGAAAAAAGATTCACTAAATTTGCATTTAGAGTTTCCATTTCCGTATTTTTTTAAAGCATTTCGTTTTAATCTGTCAATACTGCCCATTCTTTCACAATTTCTTTGACATTGTTCGTCGCTGATGTAAGATTTGTGACTATATTCTCGCCAAGCTCCATAAAGAATAGAGGTACACAAACCAATTTAGGGTTATCACAACTCACGTTTTGTAAAACTCCTGTTATTTAAATGATTATCGACTTTTACATGCTAACTTTTTATTAACAATTCCTATTGCAGCACATTTCAATAGAATCACTAAAATAACATGCATAATAACTTGGTATTTCGAAAAACCATTAAAAAGTCAACATTAATTTTATGTGATAACCCTACAAAAAAAGAAAGATTGATGAAATCCAGGTGTTATACGCTTTTTGGAATTCAACCAATGAATACATTACATACAATTTTGCGTATTTTAATTACTTCCAAATCAACATACCTATATGGTTACCAGTGGCGAAGAGTCCATACAAGCCGATTCCCACCGGGTTACCTTTCAAAAATCAGTTCCATATTCATACAAAAGTATTTACATTCTATTTCATTAACAAAGTATTATTAATCAAATGCCGGCGCGATTTACAATAGCAATCGCAATTTTTAGCAATACCCTAAGTATCACATTTCATTTTATAGTCGTAAATTAATCAGCGCTTCAATTTTTCGTAATTCTTTTCGTAGTTCTCTTGAAGGAAGCCGTCGAATTTCAGCTTACCTATGTCAACGGTTTACTATGCCGCGAAAAGAGAGAGCGTGTCAGACCATCTCTTTCTAATTCTCGCTAACCGTCGCGGTAAAACTTGATAAATATAAGCCGCCCGCGAGCGGCTTGTATTTCTCTCCTCTCCTCTATTAGAAAGAGACAGAAACCACGCTACTACGAGATAGCGTTCTATACCTATGGTGCGTGAGTTTTTCGTTTGTTTTTAATATTTGTGTTATTTAAACTGTGACGGATTCTGTAAGGTAATTTAATCGCAGATTTGGTTAAATACTGTTAATTTTGTTTGTTATTATGGCTTTAATTCATATAGAGTGCTGTTACTGTTAATTCGTCTTTGAAAGACGCATTTTCTCAAGTTTCGACTCTTTGCAGTTTAATTCTGACCCTCCCCATTTCAGTAGCTTCAGCTGAGCGGTCATTTTCTGCTTTAAAACGCATTCACACGTATGTGCGAAACTGCCAAAAAGAGCAGAGATTGTCCGATTTGGCTATCATGTCAATTGAAAAAAATTTGCTTAATAAAATTAAAAGTAATCCGAATTTTTATAACAACATTTTAGCTCATTTTGTTAAAAAAAAACAGACGCATTGCATTAGAATATAAATAACGTTGTGATTGTGTATAATTTGCTTTATTTTTGCTTAATATTTTTGTTGGTTTTGGATCGGTGTCTGTGTGGTTCGGTTTTTAACACTTTATTATTTTTATAATTTTTTATTTTATTTTTTCTTGACTCTTATTCCCTAACAATAGGTACTTAACTTAGTACTTACTAACAAGCATGCATGTGTGGTATAGAGATGCACGTCGAAAAAGGCTTTTCACAAAGCCGCTTTTATCATACTTGAAAGACATTGTTATCAAATCATCAGTCCTTTTTTGTAAGGTGAAGGTGGGGCTTTTCATATTATTCTTATCTGAAGACCTCCTCCAAGATATCCTGCAGTAGGTAAGTGTTTAAGTGTTTATTTTTTTGGACCGGCTTCCCTTTGTCAAAATTTCACCCTTCGCCACTGATGGTTACATTTTATGAGACACATGTAAATGTGTCATATTTCATTCAAATCGGTTAAGCGTTCTATGCAAATCATAAATATCTAAACAAATAACCTGTTTACATTAGTAGGAAGTAGAATTATTACTATCATGAAAATCATCTATCTAGAAAAGGTTGTTAACATCGCGTAAACCACTCGTTGCCTAGCAATGGTTTGTTTACCTCTATTCTTTATCGAATTTGGCCGACATATAGATTTCGTTGATGGTAAAGGGCGCTAGTTTATTAAGAGCCTATTCACCCAAAAAAAACTGAGTGAATAGGATGGAAGACGGCAGTTGAACGAGGTGATGAAATTGTATACTCAATAATACGACCAACGATGCTGCGCCAGAGGGAGATTGACCTGGAGACTCTCCACGACCAAACTCGCGACACAATAACATTTGGCGCATCCTACTCGGCACACATCGCAACACAACTGCTCACACCCGTCCTCCGTACGGCTTTACCAGGTATCATACCGGAACACGACGAATCGCTTGGCGGCAAGAGTTTGTATGGTGGGTAGTAACTTCTGCCGGCAGCCGATGTTATATCAATAAAGAGTTAATTTCTGCTCAATCTATTTATGTTGATAGGGTCATCGAGTCGCGAATAGCGTAGGCCTATTTCATTAATATAATCTCGAGCACCCTTATCGGTATCATGGCACTGATAAGACTGTGAATTAGAAATGCAATCAACATGCTCAATGCACTGACTGATTAGAGAAGGATCATATGTATCGTATACACCTACGGTAAATTCATGAAATATACCCACTACATAAAATGTCAAGTCTCGAAAGAGGATGATATTCTCTTAGCTCTTATACAGAGTTTTTCATTAAGAGCGCTCGGACATTGAAATGAAATAAAACAATCTGTTTAAGTGATATTACCACAATTTAAATTACATTTTAAAGAATATTCAATGACATTATGTGTGGAAAATAATATCAACCAAATGGCCACCGCGACTCCGCTGTAGATGGTGTATTCTGGTGGATCAATTTTGAAGGACGGCTTCGCATAAATGGGGCTCAATTTCACGAAGAACGCGAGTTATGTTGGCCTTTAGGGCAGCAATTGACTGTGGTTTATCTACATACACTAGAAATTTCACGTAGCCCCACAGAAAATAATCGAGCGGTGTTAAGTCACACGATCTCGGGGGCCAGTTGATTTCGGCACCACGCGAGATGACGAAGCCCTCGAACTTCTCTTTCAATAAATTTAATGTTTCCCGTGATGTATGGCAAGTGGCGCCGTTCTGTTTGTAAGATTCATACCACCTACCCTAGGCCACAAAAAAATTATTATCATCATCCGATATCGGTCGCCATCGCAACGCACGGAACGTTAGGCGAATAGAGCACTGATTTTGATAATAAATTTTAATCATTTCTACGCGTTGTTGAAGCGTGTAGCGTTCCATGGTGAAATTTCACGACTAAACCGATTTTGATAATTCTTTTTCTATTGGAAAGACATTCCCAAGGTGGTCCCATGATAAGGACATCAGGGTTTGATGGTGGAAGACCAGAGAAATCAAGGAGAACTTTAAAAATCGTAGGGGCAACCAGTGCGTTTGTAAGTTTTTTCATTAAGGATTTTAGCGTCAGCATCCAGTCTAACCGGATGCAGCTGAACAGTACTTTTCACAACTAAAAAGTGTAAAATAAAAACTTTTATTAAAAAAAAATAACCGACTTCCAAAAAAAACACTACAAAGTGAAAAATAACTAATTTTGAAAGTCGGTGTCAAAAACTAATACACAAAAACCAAAGACACCGACTTCCCTAAATAAGTTATTTCCTAAATAAGTTATTTTTCACTTTGTAGTGTTTTTTGGAAGTCGGTTTTTTTTTTTTTTTGTAAAAACGTTTTTGTTTGTTTTATTATTTAACCGGTTCGGTTCCATTTACAGATGTTTGCTGCACCGGGTAACGTCATAACGTCGGCTCCGACTGTCGTTTTAAACCAGCGCTGGGCTCTGATTTGCAAAGGTTCGCAGCACAATGCTGAGCGACAGTCTTTTTGCGTTGGTGTCACATCCACGCAAAACGGCTGTCGTTCGTATGTTCCCTTAACCATTTCTTATTATTTTCGTATTTTTTTTTTTGCGTCACCGTAAATAAATGTTTTTTTATTTCTTTCTTTCTTTCATATATTGTAACGTAATACCGCGCATACGTTGAGTCCACCCTACGGTATGGATTGCTAATGTGGGGAAATAGTACGGACTACAATAGAGCATTTGTAGCCGAAAACAAAATGTTTACGTGCTCTATACGAAATTCCATCTGACGATTCATGTCAACCTGTATTCAAGGAGCTTGGTTTGCTACCACTACCTTCATTATATATTTAATTTATGAAGTATGCATGTTTGTTCAAAAACATAAACCCCCTTATTCATAAACGCTGCTTAAAGTTAACTAGTGATTAGCGATTTTTTAAATATACATTTTAGAAGCTTGCACGTCACTTAACTTTAATAATCCATTATGAATAAACCCCTTAAACACTGTGGTGTTTATTCATAAAGGACGATTTAAGTTAAGTGACGTTAAAAGGTCAAAAATGTATGGTTAAAGAATCTCTAATCACTAGTTAACTTTAAGCAGTTTTTATGAATAAGGGGGAAAGAATACAGACTTGTGCTGGATGAGCGGCCGAGATCAGCGAAATATAATAAAAACGCACTGGCTATATGTGTGCGATTGTATAATAAATTACCAAGTATGTTTAAAACGTTAAATTGTAAATTGTTTAAAATTAAATTATATAAATGGCTCAATAATAATAACTTTTATAATATCAATGATTTAAAAAAAAAAAAAGAAGGTGAATGGGGCGGACTATATGTAGGAGATGGAGGTCAGGGTGTCGTGGCGCACCCTGGGAAAGGCCTATGAATAGCAGTAGACTGCAACACGCTGACTTGATCAGGTGGCAGGTCTCTGCATACTTCTGAAATGAGAGCACGGTGCGATTCCTCCCAATCAGCACACACCATGCCAGCATATGCCGCGCCGTGTTTTCCCGGCAGTCGACTCAGTTAATACCGGATATCCGGGTGTGTTGGACGCCCTTGGGTGAGATGGAGCGACGACATCAAAAAGGTGGCTGGTAGTGGCTGGCGGAGAACTGCTTAGGATCGAGCTTGTTGGCGTGCCATGGAGGAGGCCTATGTTCAGCAGTGGACGAGTAGAGGCTGATGATGATGAATTATCATCATCAACAGAGAGCCGGATCATCATCATTAGATGATGATCCGGCTCTCTGTTTATGTGACACAGTACCGTCCGGAAGCAACCCTGCCCCGGGAGCACTTGTGTCACCCGAAACGTCAGGGAGCCATGCCTTCTACTGAGCTAGTCCATTAGTGAAAGCTGGATCGTTCAATGGTGACGAGCCATTTCACCATCAGGACCTCCAGGATAAACCGCTTGCCCCGCACCCGTGCATTGTTCCGCCTCCTCCCAGGGCGGGCCAGTACGCAGCCAGTACACAGACTGCCTCATTGGAGATCGTGCGATACTTTCTTTTATGAGTCTGACGGCCATTGCACGCTGAGGTCTTCGCAGTATCACGATGCTGCCGGCCGTCTAGTCTGAGGAACACACTGGGGCCCCGTAAGGGCCATCGATTGCACGGTCTCCACCTACAGCCGACTACAGGCGGTTAAGCCCCCAAATTGGGAAGCGCCGTTAATACCGCCCCAGTTGCGTACAAAACTTGGGAGCCAGCAGCTCCTCTCAACCTACACGCTGTTCCCGCTTTCGTCATCAACCCCTTTTTTTGGGATGGGTAATCATCAAATGACTTCTCCCGCTCTGGGCGAAGCGGAGGGGCGTATCAGACTTTTACTGGCTAAAACCTATCCGTGTTTCTTCACTTGCCTGTGCGACGGCCAGGACCACGGTTTCTTTTTTAACCAACCGTGACCCAGTAGGCATCGGTCTTCGTGGACCCCGTCACGAGGTTCTGACATCTCTTTGAGGCGCGTGAAACACAAGGCGCCGTCGACTCTGGCGGCGAGCAACCCCTTAGACAATTATCACACTACCATACACCACGCAGCGTAGCAAGTGAATGCTTGTTTTAACGTTGCTTGTATCTCACAGAAAATGCATCCTTGATAGCATTGTATTATAAATTTAAAAAAGAAATACGACGTTGCTAGCCCGCGTGGTGTCATTTTTATTTCACTAAACCTGCAAATTCATCAAAA
Organism: Sesamia inferens; assembly: GCA_037179545.1. Classification (NCBI taxonomy): domain Eukaryota; kingdom Metazoa; phylum Arthropoda; class Insecta; order Lepidoptera; family Noctuidae; genus Sesamia; species Sesamia inferens. The sequence goes on along the minus strand of CM073922.1, from coordinate 30,442,958 downwards.
CTATTAAACTGTCAAAAAAAAAAGTTTCCTTGTTAAGACTTTGTTAGTTAACAATTTACTGACATAACTGCGTCCCAAGCGGTTATTTTACGATGGAGGGTAGTCTAGACTGTTCTCAAAATCGTATAAGCTTGTTTATTTTTATTATTTTCTCCTCTAAACTTGGCCATTCATTTTCACGAGTCTCCTGTGACCGTTGTTTAAAAGTCAATTACTTTGGATCATGTCGTTTTAAAGTTAAATTTTTAGGAGCTATGATATATATAGCCACTGGCTAATTATAATATTTCTGGTAGGCCTAATGTTGTTGTGTTGGGAGTTTGGTCGTGGAGGGTCTTCAGATCAATCTCTCTTTGGCGCAGCATCGTTGATCGTGTTGTTGGGTGTAACATTGCATCACCTCGCTCAACTGCCGTCTGCCTTCCTATTCGCTCAGTTTTTCTGAGTGAATAGGCTCTTAATAAAATAGCGCGCTTTACCATCAACGATCGGCTATACTAAAATAGGCTATACTAAATCAAGTTTTATTAATTTCTATATTGCGCACCACCTAAGATAACTTTTGTAACGATTAAGCTGTGGTCACAACGGTTCACCTCACGAATCCTTCTACAAGCGACCCTGAGCTTGTTAAATGTCTCATGTGGATTCCCTGACACACTTCGGACCCGAGACGGAGTGAGTCAGGGAATTGACTGGTTAAGTTAGGAGTTATTTCTTTTGTCATATAGTTTGTTACTTATGACTCATTGTATTTGAAAATAAACTTGTAATTGCATCCATTTATTGTTTCATTTAGTACTCCTATCTTAACACCTATTAAGTAAATTTACTGCAGCGCGGTCAGAGAGAGGTCTTAGGATCGTTGCCGGGTTACAATATACTAATACTTATATTACTACTATTTAATTATATTCTGTTACATTTTAAATTTCTTTTTCATATCTTTCTTATATCTATTACATACTTTATTTTCAGGGGTATTTCTACAATTTAAATTAATTTCCAGCACTATATTCTAAGATTAATTATACATAAAATTTTGATGCTGTTTTTAAATATAGGTAGGTAATTCATAATATCTTAGCAGCATCTTTGGCTACTTCTTGTTTCTTTTTATAACATTTCGCAGATTTATTTGCAGAAGTCTAGAGAAAGTGCCCGTTTCTTACTGCGCATTATTTACCATATGATTCCTACCTCCATCTTGAGTCTCAAGTTCAGCCTCGACACTGTATCGCTGTCGGCCATAAATAGGGCAGTCTAATATGATATGGAGAACCGACTCCGACTTTCTCGGTTCGCAGATACATGACGGATTGTCCTTGCACTTGAAACGGTGCAAGTACTCAGAGAACCCGCCATGCCCGGTCCCGGTACCTGAGTAGTCAATCCGTCGAAGTTGATTTTTCTCACGATCCTGTAAGCCGCAACTCCCTCAAGGATCTCCATGACGACTGGTCCTGCCCCTCCCGCATCCAGCGGTTTCCCACAACCAAGAACCCGTTGACCCCATCGGGCATTAGTCCTACGGGCAATGTGCCCGTCCATTGTTAAGGAGACAAATTTGTCGAAGCAATGTATTAGTATAAACTTCAAAATGATTGAAACTAAGATGTTCTGTTATGTGCTATGCAGTTTGAGTACAAAGCTGCCAAAAAAAACTTAAAAAAATATTCTAGCTCATTCCGCCATTTTCGACAGGGTCTGTCGCCATAAATAAACATGCCGTACGCTTATAATCTGCAGTATTTTTTTGGTTTGAAAAGAGTGAGAGAGATGGCTTATGCTTTCGGTCTAGCACTATCTCTTTCCTAATAGATGATTGATGATTTTGAGACAGATAAAGATAGACGAAACTTCGTTTTCTCTTTTTTTTCGGAGAGCCACAATTCTCATCTCTAAGGCATGTCCATTAGTACCTAAATGTCGATGTCTGTCGCCATGTCGCTTGCTGTTATGCCAATTATACCGTATATTAATTAATAAATAAGAATATTACTAATTATTATCTAAAGTTATTCATGTCAAGGTCGCTACTCTGGATAACGTGGTATTAAAATGAAAATTTGTTACCTTTGAATCGAAGATTTATTATTTTCTCAAGTACCTACCCAACAAGGTAGTTAATATTAATTAATTATTAGTAGATACATAAGCACATGGGTATTCATTTGTATTTCGGATTTTTATCTAAGAGAGGATTATTAGGTATGAGCATCCAGCCTCTCAAGTATGAGTGTGCGGGTTCGATTCCATGTCAGGCAGTACCACTGTAACCTTTCCAATATAACTTGTATGTTTCGCAACAGCACGACCAACGATGCTGCGCCAGAGGGGGACTGATCTGGAGACCCTACACGACCAAACGAAGGATTATATTGACGACAAAAAGGCTTGGGCTTGAGCTGCGTCCGATTTCTATACTTACACTGATTGTTCTTTGACTTTTCCTCTTGTAGTTTTAATTTGTAATTGTAATAAATGTAGCCAAGCATATTGTACGTTACGGAATTGCATCGCTGACAGGGGTATTCGTCACTGGAGCAGCTACACAGGAGCTAAACTTAGGATTCGGGAACACTGTTGGAGCTGCTGAACCTTGGACAAAACTATCTTTGCATTGTGTAGATTCAATTTCTTAGTATTGTATAATTACATGGCACACGTGTGAGCACAATGTACTTGCTGTAAAGCATCTATTTGTTGGGTTAGTCTTTTTTGTTGTTGTGTTTTTTTTGTGTGTTTTCCATAATGGACGCTCTTAGCGTACAATATATTTCTGCATCGTTCTCACACGATTGATTTTAAATAGAATGATGTAATCAAATATTTGTTTCAATAGCTTGATAATTTAAAAGAGTGTCCATGGAGTTTCTTGCCCGTTCTTCACCATAGGTACCTACTCTTTGGAAAGGGCGACTAGCTTCACCTTACTGACTGACCAACCTTCTGACAATTCAAAAGTGCCTGTAACTGGTTTATTTGAAATAAATGCTTTGATTTGAAACTCCCGACAAAATAACACTTGGTGCATCGTACCCGGTACACATCGCAACGCAATTGCTCAGACCTGTCCTCCGTACGGCTTCACCAGATATTATGCCGAAACACGGCGAATCGCTTGGCGGCAAGATTTTGTCTGATGGGTGGTAACTTCTGCCGGCGGCTGATATTATGGCCTACCACCAAGTTAATATAATTATTATTATATTTATATTTGCAAGATCACAATTTGTTTCATGGGCTCGCAGCATAATGCTCTGCGATAGCCGTTTTGCGTGGATGTGAGGCATATTCCCTCAATCATTTCTTGTTTATTTTATTTTTTTCTAACTTTTTGCGTCATGTTAACGGCAGATAAAAATTTTTCTTCCATTCTTCAATTATGTTGGGGTCGCCTTCTAGTCTAACTGGATTCATTTATTTATTTAGTCGCGTCTCCTGCGGCGGCCAGAGGCGTGAGGGCGCTGAGATTTCCGCTCCTTCACGCGCTCCGCCTCGTCCTTTGCCAGCTTCACTGCTTCGCATAAGGAGGTGCCGGCCTGCCATGCACTCTCGCTCCAGACCATAGCCTGGACCAGGGTCGGACTTGTTTACTTTACTAAGCAGCCATGTCCCTTCACTTGGACAAAACTCACTACACTTTTCCCACCCACTGCAACTCCTGAAAGCCAGAATCAACAGTGGAGACCGCCAGAAAAACGCCGAGCAATGAAGCTCGACGAGTCCCGGAGAAACGATTCAACTGTCTTGGGTCCCGCAACGAAATTAATCAGAAAAGAATAGCGGAGTAGTAAGAAAAAAGATATTTTTTTTTTTCACTTCCCTCCATAACAATCAGGAGACAGAACAGAACTAGGCCAATCGGCACAAAGGGGCATTATTGCAATTGGGAGAAGCCCAGATTGCCAAGCACCACGGAATAAAATATGATTAAGTTAATGGGTCCTAAGTAGGTATGTGCTGTTACAATTGATTCCAATAATAGGTATGGCAAAAGCGCCTGAACGCACGGAAATTGGTTCTAGTGTCTACAAGGTCCGTATAATAAACGACTCCGGATGTAACTTCTACACTATCCAACATAATATTGCGTTCATTCTGCCAAAGAACACACTCCCACAAGATGTGATGTGCGGACTGTTCAAATTCACAGTTCGATGTAGAACACTGACACAAAGGCGAAGGAACAAATTTAAAAGAATACAGTTTACTTTTAAAGTTGCCATGACCTTTGAGAAATTGGGCAACGCAGTGCTCAACCTCCAGCCAAGTCTTAGCCAGCCGATGTCCCTTCACTTGCCTGTGCGCTAGGGTCCACGATATCTCTTTGGAACAACCCGCGGCCCTGGATACGTCTCTAACTCCCAAAGAATATATCAAACCACCGAGTCCTTTAGATGATAAACGTATCGGATAAACAAAGTTCCTTACACCCATCAATTGTCTCTCAAGTACCGTCTCATTGTCAAGAGCTGAAGTGCATGTCCATCGCAATTACGTTTTATATAAGGATGGAGTATTAGGTGTAGCGCAGAAGGGCTCTGGTATTAACGTTTATTGGAAGTCCATTAAATAAAATAATAATGTACACTGTTATATTTTTTGGTTTGTTTCTTGGAACTCATGGTAAGTTTATCATTTGTTTATTTATGGCAACTAAATGCTTGAAACTAGTGCTTGACCGCAATTACGCCTGATGGTAAGCAGAAATGCAATCGTTGATGATAAAGCGTAGTAGTTTATTAAGAGCCTATTCACTCAAAAAAAAAAATTGAGTGAATAGGAAGGAAAACGACGACGACGACAACGAACGATTTAAGCGAGGTGATGTAATGTTAAATTCTGCTAATGTTAATGCTGCGCCAGAGGAGACTGATCTGGAGACCCTCCACGACCACTGCATGGCGGCAAGACTTGGTCTGGTAACTTCTGCCGGCAGCCGATGTTGTGGCCTACCACCGAGAGAGCCTTCACGCACAATGGTCCACATAAAAGACTTAATGCAGAAATTAAACCCGTAACATAGAATTGCTCTCCCCTTTCTCATCCGCCTGAAGCTATCTTTTCTGTTTAATTCATTTTAAGTCTATTGTCCCACAGCAGGGCAAAGACATTCCTTTCTCCTTTATACTTTTCTCTGTTTTGAGCTAGTATGTATGGACCAATCCTGACTGTAGCCCGTATAAGCCCGCCTCTCCACCTTCGCCTGGGCTCACTCGAAAGTCTTAGTAACTAAGCATATAATCGGTTGCGACTTACTCCCGAACTTACTCGGTTGTGACGTTATAAATAAGTAGTATTAACCATCAATCAAAATCTGAATAATTTTACCTTTCTTAATCCGGCGCCAGACATAGTTCAAATATTTGTTCACTTATTTGAACACTTGTGGAGATGCAAGTGTAGCACGGGTATTTGAGTATTTGTTCAAAGCTTTGTTAAAACATTTGTACTTTGCCATTCGTTGTAGGTTTCGAGCGCACATCAAAGCGTTCAAAGTTGTCTGTGTTCAAATGTATTCATAGCTACACACGCGCAAATATTTGTCTGTGTCTGGCGCCGGTTTCATCCATCGCGTCATATGTTCGAAAAATGTACAACCATGTAAAAACGCAGTAAATGTTGTTGAACTGTCAAAGTGAAAGCCACTACTAATGTATTACTCAATTACACTTTTGTTCTGTCAAATAGTAGTGCTAAACTCACCCTTCTTGTTCTTCTCCCAATTTTACTTCCGTACATCTTCATGAGGGGCTCATGGTTAAGTAAAACCGTATATGTTAAGCTACTCTTGTCTTGGTTATTAAGTGGATAGGTCACCATCCTTACATACCAAGACATCTCCGTGCCTCGGAAAGTACGTCAAGCCTTTCCCCTGGCTGTCAGTTATGTATCTTTTTTAATCGTTACTGGTCGGCAGAAGCCAACCGCAACACCACTAAAATTTGATACCTTTTTTTTTTTGCTATGAAAATGCCTTTACGCACCATACCCGCCGCTAAAAGCGACGGGCGTGTGTGAGACTCGCCCAGCCAAAGCCCGGAATACCCACTAAAACCACAGCGGCACATCGACATCGCCTTAGTGGCGGGGTCATGGAAAATAACAGAGCCTGCGCTACCGATCCCCCGCCGGCGATTCCCGCCTGAAAAGCGGGCCCACAGTAGATCCTCCATAGGGAGGGGCCAGCTGGGTACAGACGTACCTTGGGTTCAAGGGTTTTTTAGCGAGGTGTCCTTCCTCTTAGCTCCACTCACTTGCACGCAGGCAAGCGGAGCCCCCAGCTCCTCTCAGTGAGGAGACCGGGTTGTCCGACGGTGACCCGGAGTTCGGGTCACGTCAGCCACCTGGAGTGGTGGCCAACCCGCCGCACGTTTAACCGCAGAAGCAGTCCCCGCGTCTGGTTTTGGTCCGCGCCGGTAAACCGGTAACCCTCTGGGGGCCGTTCCCCTATCCGCCACCTGGGGACACGTCCGATGACAGGTCAGAAACTGCACACGGAAAAGTTTGAAACACAGACATTTCAGTTACTGGGTTGCGGAGGTCAGATGGGCAGGGCAGTCACTCCATATAAGATACTGGTGCTTAGTATTTTATACTGTCTTGTTTGACTGGAATCCAACCCGAAAATAGATGGGGAACAGGCTAGGCGAATGATGAGAACATTTTTTTTTTTTTAACAATTATAAACTAGCGCTTGACCGCAATCCCGCCTGATGGTAAGCAGTGATGCGATCGTTGATAGTAAAGCGCGCTAGTTTATTAAGAGCCTTTTCACCCAGAAAAACTGAGCGAATAGGAAAGAAGACGGCAGTTGAGCGAGGTGATGCAATATTAAACCCAACAACACGACCAACGATGCTGCGCCGAAGGGAGATTGATCTAAAGACCCTCCACGACCAAACTCCCAACACAACAACATTAGGCGCATCGTACACGGCACACATCGTAACACAACTGCTCAGATCCGTCCTCCGTACGGCTTCACCAGACATCATGCCGGAAACGACAAATCGCTTGGCGGCAAGGCTTTGTCTGGTGGTGGTAACTTCTGCCGGCGGCCGATGTTATGGCCTACCACCGATAAAACTATTACTATTACTCGCTGATCCCATTCATCATCATATCTGCGTTTATCCCGGTTGCATCCTCGGCTCTCGCATTGGAGCACGGGGTCCGCTTTCCTGCACATTGGGGCCGGGTCTCTTATTCACAAATTAAACTAATTTTAAGTTAAGTGCATCTTGTTCTTTCCATTTCGTTAAGAAAAGGATAGAAGGTAACATTTTAGTTTAATCCTAAAATACTCCATAGACATTTTTTTTTGGTTCACTTCTTTCCGTACTTTTGAACGGAAAAGGCAAAGACATAGTACGCCATACAGCCTAGACTTCAGTAACTTTTTTCTTGAGTAAGTTTATATCCTAACTTATCCTAATTTACCCTAAACTTAACTTAACTTAATCTAACCTAACTCCTTTCGATTCACGCGTGAGGCCGATTAGGAGGGGTTTAGCGTAAAGACATGATGTGGCCACTATGCTACAATATTTCACTGTTCTTTATGAATTTATTCACTGAATGCACTTTTTACTACATAAATAACGCGTTTTTATTTAGTAAACGACACTATAAATAATTTAAAAGTCCAATGAAAACTGAGCGTGGCACTCATCTTGGTTTTCCCGCCATACTCCACTCCATAGACAGTTTAGACGCGATTATAAACATGGCAACTAAAAATACACCAGTTTACATCAGGAGCACACTAATTTGACAGGTCTAAACTGACTACACACTAAACTACGCACTAAACTTAAATTTAATTTAGTTTGAGACAACAAGGGAATCGGAGCCATTCTTGTCCATTTCGCGAGATCTTTAGCATCCTGTGGTAAGAGATTGTTGGTACGCATGTCATCTCTTACAACGTCAAGCCAGCATTTCTTTGGCCCGCTTGTTCTAGCCCGGCAGAGGCGCCATGGCAAGATATTTGCTACCCAAGAAACTTTCTCGTATGATGTGGCCATACCAGCGTAGCTGATCACATAGAGTGACATCATATCTTCGTTCCTCTGTTTTCTGCCGAGCCCCTTTCTATTTGACTGAAACCCAATCACATAGACATAATCGAGGGTCTCCAGATCAATCTACCTCTGGCGCAGCAACGTTAGTCTTGTTGTTGGGTTGAACATTGCATCACCTCGGTAAACTGGCGTCTTCCTTCCTATCCAATTCTTTTTTTTTTTTTGAGTGAATAGGCTCTTAATAAACTAATATGCCTTAATATCAACGATTGGATCACTGCTTACTATCAAGTGGGTTTGCGGTCAAGCACTAGTTTATAATTATAAATAAGAAACGCACTATCCATTCTAAGATAGCCTGAAAAAGGTCAAAGAAAGCGATAAAGCTCTGTATTGCGTTGGGTCACAGCATAATGCTGAGCGACAACCGTTTTGTATGCATGCGACGCATTTTTGTACCTATTTTTTTACGTCATGTTTATCGCAAAAAATTAAACGTTTTTTCTTTATTTCATTGTATATTTGTAGTTTTTAATGTAAAGGGTGTCTCAGTAAGAGTGCACTTTTTCATTTTAAAATAAATATAAGTAAGTATTTTATGACAGAGTTGTGATATTTTTATTGTATTGTAAGAAGACATGTTCCGATTTATTACGGACTAAAATATAAGGCAAATGACCCCACGGCTCCGAAGATAGGCCAACAATTTTTCATGAAATTTTCCATGACTTTTGCACCGAAATGTGGCTGTATCTCATCGATGACGCGTTGGATTTCCGATTCGAGCTCAGGAATTGTTTCGCATAAACCCCGAGATTTCACAAACCCACAAAGAAAAAAAAACACACGGTGTTAAAACGCATGATCTTGGTGGCCAGTTGACATCAGAATTTCATGAGATAATGCCTTCTGGAAATCGTTGCTACAATAAGTCGATTGTTTCATGCGCGTTGTACAAGGTTGTACCGTCCTGCTGAAACCACAATCATGCTCTCCAGATTCATGCCGTCCAGTTGAGGCCACAAGAAGTTCGCGTATAAGCGGTTTCAGCGTAACTTTCCCCATTGTTGTAATGAGTTTTCTTAATTATAACGCGTTGTTCTTTCAAAAAGCACTCCATTTTTAATAATCGGAATAAACAAAGATGACAGCTGTTAAATTCCAGAGTTGCCACTTGACGAAAAAAAAAACAATTTTAAAAGTGCGCTCTTGTTGATACACCCCTTATTTTTTTACTTCACTATTTTGTATCGAAATGGACACGTCAGTATAAACAAGCACGGTACAGAGGATGGGTCTGAGCAGTTGTGTTGCGATGTGTGCCGGGTAAGATGCGCCTAATGTTGATGTGTTGGGAGTTTGGTCGTGGAGGGTCTTCAGATCAATCTCCCTTTGGCGCAGCATCGTTGGTCGTGTTGTTGGGTTCAACATTGCATCACCTCGCTCAACTGCCGTCTTCCTATTCGCTCAATTTTTCTGAGTGAATAGGCTCTTAATAAACTAGCGCGCTTCACCATCAACGAACGCATCACTGCTTACCCTCAGGCGGGATTGCGGTCAAGCGCTAGTTTATAATTATTAAAAAAAAATCGTTATCATATTAGTTTGGCATAAATGGCAGACTAGGTATTTAAAAATAAACTTCGAAAGTCGGTAAGAAAATGTCGACTTCCAAAGCTAAAATTAAGGTTCAAAGGAATAACGTTCCAGTGTAATTTAGTTAATTATCTACCTACATTGTCTCTCCGTCGCTCTTTAATCCATTCATCTAAAGGTTGTCGTTAAAAGATCACTTCATTGAGTCACCGTAAGTAAACTTATCTTTCAGTAAATTATAGGTTCTTTATTGAGATCAGCAGTGGCCTATTGGTATCGGCCGCGTTTTAGAAGTTGTAGGTCGTAGGTTTTTTTTTTTTTTTAAAGACACCCGTCATCACAGGGCGTTGTCGTCTTTCCTTCTTGCGTGGCAAAAAAATCTTATTTGCTCTTTTTATTTAATGCTAATTCGCTTTTTTCCTGTAGGTCGTAGGTTGGAACCCCGTCAGGCGCTTTAGTTTGTATAAACATAATGTTACTAGTGTCATGATGTCTGCTGAAGCCGTATGGTGGACGGGTTTGAGCAGGTGTGTTGCGATGTGTACCGGGTACGATGCGCAAAATGCTCTAGTGTCGGGAGTTTGGTCATGGAAGGTCTCCAGATCAATCTCCCTCTGGCGCAGCATCGTTGGTCGTGTTTTTAGGTTTAACATTGCATCACCTCGCTCAACTGCCGTCTTACTTTCTTATTCACTCAGTTTTTTTTGAGGGAATAGGCTCCTAATAAACTAGCGAGCTTTACCATCAACGATTGCGGCCAAGCACTACATAGTTTATAATTATTAAAAAAAACATCTCACCAGGATAAGTTAGGTAAAGTGAGCTTGAGAGTGAACTGTCAATCCCTAGAATTAGTTAGAATGGCAGCTCACTCCACGCCACGTCCTCTTCACACTCTTCACCTAAGTTTTCATCTGTGAGATTGTTACAAAATTGCACTGCAGTTATAGAACTACAGTGCGCTCTTGTACGTTTTAGGTATTTATTTTAATATAAGTATCTATGTTAGGTATCTCTCTCGTCATCATCATCGACCTTTTTTTTTAATCGTCCCACTGCTGGGCACAGGTCTCCTCTCATACAGAGAAGGATTGAGCTTAAGTCCAGGTTTCCTCAAGATGTTTTCCTTCACCTTCAGTCATTGGTGTCCAAGACATACTTAGAAAGTACATATAACTTTAGAAAAGTTACATTGGCACTTGCCTGACCTGGAATTGAACCCGGGCACTCATACTTGAGAGGCTGGTGTTTTAACCACTAGGCCACCACGACATTCTATCTAATAAATTGTAACTGAAAACGATGAAGGAAAACGTCGTGAAGAAACCGGCAAGTTCTAGAGGCAAAACATCGGAGACATATGACATCTACCAAACTGACTGGAGACGCGTGGTAGATCCCCTCTGATAAAGAGGAGACCTGTCGCAAGAGTTGGTTCATTATGAGCTGAATATGTAAATTATACGTACGTAGTGCATGATTTAGACTTCAGGCTCATTCATACCAAACAAATAAAGTTCCAGACCAATCCAGAATCTCTTTTTCAGGTGCCTTTCTGCAGCAAGCTCCAATTCTGTCACCAGCACCGGAAGACATACCATATGAACTGCCAGAGTTTCTCAACCTGCCAGGGTCTCGTATCGTGGGAGGAGAGGACGCTCCTGAAGGCCGGGTCCCTTACCAGGCATCGCTGAGGAATTTGCTAAATTCACACTTCTGTGGTGGTACTATCTTGAATAAAAGATGGGTGTTGACCGCTGCGCATTGTACTGCGGGGTAAGAAACAATTAACTATTTTGTTTACAACTTTTCAGTAGGCCCGTGTGGTACCGGGCTTAGAACAGTACCAACCCATATCCCCACGTGGGTGCCGTAAGAGGCGACTAAGGGAACTCTCACCAGGGAAGCGGGCAGCAGCGCTTCTCCTGTGGAATATCACATTACTGCGATCCCCAGGCGCCAGCCAAGCGTGGGGATTATGGCGAACCCACCGAACTTGGGGAGACCTTTGTCCAGCAGTGGTCCTCTATAGGCTTGTAGCGGTACCTACAAACGCCAAATGAACGACGCGTCATACTGACGTCACACGAATTCTACATCTCGCAATCAGAGTTTACCGTGCAATTAGCATACATACAACTTGCCAATTTCAACCATCGGGCAAGTGCCCGCCAGACATAACACCCGTCTGGTCGGAGGATCCTCCATTTTCTATGGAGGATGAGTGAGCTTTACTCCCTGTTCCTCATGCCTCCACAGGCTGAAGAAGAAAAAGAAGTTTCAGTAGTATTTTTAGGTTAGGCGATGGCTTTACATTGAAAACGTGGTTATTTTACTTAAAAAGAAGTACAAAGATTGCTGAAGACTGGGAGCTATGACGGCTCAGTGATATTAAAAATGAGAATGTTTACAATAATTTACCTTATAATTACGCATATTGCTTAATAACAATGCTTAACAGAGCGAGCAGCTCAGTCCCAAGCTTTTTTGTCTTCTAAATAATCTGTGATTTTATAGTACCCCTTTTTGCAAAGTTTAGCCTTTATACCAAAACACCGGTATTATTATGAGCGAATAGCGATGCGACCACGTGCCGCGTGCCCTGCCGCCCGCGGAAGGGTGCTTAACGCACATTTGTTAAGTTACCTCTTTTTGCGAAATAATATTTATTTTTTAAGGGTATTTTTTTTTAAGTTTAGCCCAGTTTTGTATCCATTAGTAGAATCAGTTATCGATACCTAACAACACCTTCACGGGTCGGACAGGGTTTTCTTAATATACTGTATAGTTTTTAAATCGTTTAATGGGTATGTTTCGATTGTCATTCGGGAAGCATGGCAGAAGAAAATGTTCTATGCGGCTCTTATCACCTCTCGTCTCTCTAATTGTATTATTAAACCTATTTTTATTTTGCTCTAGTCTCTTTGTAAAAGTACAGTTTATAAAAGCCCATTTCTAACAAAATTACAAACTTGTAACAGGAAGACAGACCATTTTTTACAAACAAAACGAAATGAGAGTTGATTTAATATTATACAAAGGTTTCGCGCCATAAAGAAAGAACCGGAAAAACAAGGTTGCTACATTTTTGCGAATTATGAGCTTTAAAATAAAAAGTTCATATTTAGCCAAATATAACAAACATATAAAGGGTGTATCTGACATCGACGCACAAACGAGTACCATGGATCCAGTATATGATTTTGAACCCCCCAGTGGTGAAATTTCACGTCGGCTTTTTCATGATTAAAAAAAAATGTATGTCGTTTTTTTCACTTTAGACCGTTCATAATTGCTATACTTTTATAACCCAATAAGATTTTAAAGTAAAAATTAATTAGTTCGCTAATTATACAAAAAAGCGCAATGAAAACAAAACTCGAAAAACTATCTTAGCTGATTTAATAGAGTTCACATCAAGGATCAACATCATACCTACAAACCCGCACGGCGGCACGCTTGTAACGTTCAAAGGGCGAGCCGACACTTTTTTTAAAACACTGTGAATTCTGTAATCGTTCATTAACGACATAAATGACTATCATAATTTCATTAGTGGCATGCGGTCTAGCCTTTTCGCGAAGTTGGCGTTACGATGTCAGATACACCCTGTATATGTCAGAGTCAGCGGCGGCAGAGCGGAAGGGTCGTCAGCTTCTTGGCGTGGTGGTAAGGGCTTCATTTCGTTGGTGGCGTTTTGAATTAAAGCATGAAGTGTAAATATAACCTCCAATCTTGACAATCATAATTTGAATGGGCAAACCGACAGTTTCGCCCCGGAGTACTGCCTTGGTCCCAGTGTTGCCAACGCAAATTTTGAGGAGGCCGTGTATCTATGGTAAAAAAGCCGTGTTTGTAAGGAAAAACATCGACAGTCGGCCGTGTCATTTGTCAAATTTTTGTAGAGAAAATAAAATGACCCTTAGGTATATTAAAGGAGGTAGGCTGATAAGAGCCATTTTTCGACCATCATACACTCAAAAAAAAAAGTTTCGGACTCCGGCAATTTTTAAATGTATTTGTAAACTTGAAGATATGCATTTTCTTACAATATAAGATTGACGTGATTAACAAAATAGTAAGTCAAAGAAATTATTACTCAAAAAGACAGTGTTTTGGGTTATTTATACATTTTAGTCGTTTTTTTTTTTTTTTAGTTTTCGAATTATTATTGTAATAAGAAGCGTTCCATGAGGGGAAATCCCCGTCCACAGACTTGATTCTTAAGCTTTTCGAAAGTTCTTTAAGCTTAAGTTTCAATTCATGAGTGTGTATCTCAATATATGCCAAGATTATGGCATTCGAAATATTGAGATACACACTCGAAATATTTGTAAAATCATTGTCTACTCTAAAAGTTACAATAAATTAATGAATTGAAACTTAAGCTTAAAGAACTTTCGAAAAGCTTAAGAATCATCGCAGCGTTAATCCCAGTCGCATCCGAAGCTTTTTCAGCTGGACTCTGGAGTCCGCTTTACCAGTCTAACTGCTGTTTTTGACTAAACTTCGATATTTTTCCCGTCTGACCTCCACAACCCGAAGGCGATATCGAGGCATTGCAGTTAGACCAATTGTTGGACTTTTGAGGGCTGCAACAACTCGCTACGACTGCCATTAGATGTTAGTATGGCATCCGGGACCAACGGCTGAACGTGCTTTCCGAAGCACGACCAGACCACTGCAAATATTCATATTCCTGCATACAAATATTAGCACTGCGCGGGGATCAAGCCCGTGCCTCCTTGCGCAACGGCCGCGTTCGCTACCGCTACGCCAGGGAGGCTGCCGTGTATGAATAGCCCCTCTATTCATAAATGTTGCTTAAAGTTTGCCATAGTTACAAGAAATGACCTGTCTAACCTCTCTCTCCATTATAGCCAATCAAGATACGGGGTAATGGTGGTAGTAGGCACGAACAACCGGCTGGTTGGCGGCGACTCATACTTTCTTCAGAAAATCATCAGCCATGAGAACTATGACAGCTCCTCCATCACCAATGACGTCAGCCTCCTAAAGGTGAAATCTGACATTAAGTTCGGGGACCTCGTGCAGCCGATAGCGCTTCCTACTGAGAATACTGGTGCCGGAGCAGACCTGTTCCTTAGTGGATGGGGAAGAATTTCTGTAAGTATTGTTATACAACGTTATTTGATAACCGACTTCAAAAAAAAGGAGGTTATAAATTCGACCCGTATGTATGTAAGCCAGTGTATGTATGTTTTTATGTTTGTGCGCGCATATTTCCGGAACTACAAGTCCGATTTGAGTCATTCTTTTTCTGTTGTACTATGTATTGTTCAACTTAGGGAGTACTATAAGTTACATCAAAATCGGTTCAGTAGTTTTTGAGATAGGGATTTTTTTCGCATTGATGAGAACTAATTCTAACATGGGTTATGGCTGCCACTATTATGAGGTGAAAAAAAAAATATTTCGAATTTCAACTGAGACGCTTAAAAGGAAAAAATAATATTACTTTTGTCATGGCTCTAAAAGTCGGTGTCGGTGTGTTTCTGTTGTTTAGCTCGCCGCCGACTTCTAGAGCCATGACAAAAATTAAAATTATTTTTTCCTTATAAGTGTTTTTTTTTAAGTCGGTTTCTATTTTTTTTTTTTTTTTTTTTTGTAAAAAGTTCATGACAAAATTTCAAAAAGGTACCGCGAAAAATCACAAAGTTATGAGGTTGTTATGTTACCTGGTTCTCATCAACCTTTTTATCGCCCCACTGCTGGGCACAGGTCTCCTCTCATACAGAGAAGAACTGAGTATAATCACCACGCTCACTGAATGCGGGTTGGCGATTTCAGACTTATAAAGTCCAGGTTTCCTCAAGATGTTTTCCTTCACCTTCAGTCAATGGTGTCCAAGATATACTTAGAAAATACATATAACTTTAGAAAAGTTACATTAGTACTTGCCTGGCCTGGAATCGAACCCGCGCACTCATACTTGAGAGGCTGGTGTTTTAACCACTAGGCCACCACGACTTTACGACCGGTTATCCCTCCGAATATATGGTCACCAACACGTTAGCCACAGTGACGCGTGACCGAGTCAGCTAGTCTAATATATAAAATTCTCCTGTCACAGTGTTTGTCCCAAAACGGCTGAACCGATTTTAATGTTTCGTATATAGATTTGTTAGGCCTTAAAATAGGTTTTTATATATTTTTTATATTACTACTACTTACGAAGGTGAGACCGCGGGGAGCAGCTAATATATAAAGGGTGTATCTGACATCGACGCATGGTACGCATAAACGAGTACCATGGATCCATTACATGATTCTGAACCCCCCAGTGGTGGAATTTTGCGTCGGCTTTTTCCCGATTTAAAAAAAATAATATGCAATTTTTTTCACTTTAGACCGTTCATAATTGCTATACTTTTATAACCCAATAAGATTTTAAAATAAAAATTAATTAATTCGTTAATTGCACAAAAAAGCGCAATGCGAACAATACTAGAAAAACTATGCTATCAGCTGATTTAATAGAGTTCGCATCAGGGGTTAACGCCATACCTACAAACACGCACGGCGGCACGCATACAACGTTCAAAGGCCGAGCCGACATTTTTTTATAAACACTGCTATTTCTGTAACCACTCATTAACGACATAAATGACTATCATAATTTTGTTAGTGGCATGCGGTCTAGCCTTTTCGCCAAGTTTGCGTTACGATGTCAGATACATCCTGTATATGTATTTATTAATTATAAACATATTTTGTGAAACTTGGTAGTAATGAATACTTAAAACAGATTTTTTTAATGTATCCTACTTATAAATAAGGATCATCTATGGATAATGATGGATGAATATTTTTCACCCAAATGGATTGGCAGACAGCTAGTTTACAACTTGGAACAACACGAAAAATACTTTTTATCCCTAGCACAGCAATTTTTTTTTTTTTAATATTTATAAACTAGCGCTTGACCGCAATCCCTACTGATGGTAAGCAGTGATGCGATCGTTGATGGTAAAGCGCGCTCAGAAAAACTGAGCGAATAGAAAGGAAGACGGCAGTTGAGTGAGGTGATGCAATGTTAAGCCCAACAACACTACCAACGATGCTGCGCCAAAGGGAGATTGATCTGAAGACCCTCCACGACCAAACTCCCAACACAACAAAATTAGGCGCATCGTACCCGGCACACATCGCAACACAACTGCTCAGACCCGTCCTCCGTACAGCTTCACCAGACATCATGCCGGAACACGACAAATCGCTTGGCGGCAAGACTTTGTCTGGTGGGTGGTAACTTCTGCCGGCGGCCGATGTTATGGCCTACCACCGAGTAAATTCGTTGTCATAATTACTCTATAATGTTTCCACTACTGGGAAACAGGTCTTCTCTCGGTGAGAAGTGGAAGGAGAGTAGAGAGGACTTAGCCCAGCAGTGGGACATTAATGGTTAATAGTAACAAGCAAAATTACTAATCTCTTCACCACCTATGGTTGACTGGTAGAGAATGCCTAAGGCATTAAGTCCGCCATTGTACAATTTATGTGCGAAAGAATAAATAAATAAATAAATAACTCGCTCTGTGACTCGCACAGAATGAATCTAAATTAAACAAACGCAATAAAAAAAACAAATTATATGAAAAAATGCCTAACTAAACATTTGAAAACCAATTACTATGTAGAGGGAAGTCAAAACGTATTTTTAACCGACTTCAAAAAGGAGGAGGTAACTCAATTCGACCGTATATATGCACATTATAAAAAAAAATAGATTATTTTTTTTCGTTGTTTTGTCCCCCTAACAACCTTAGGTTGACTGACAGAGAATCCCTCAGCCAAAAAGTCCCCATTTGTACAGATATTTTTATGTGTGCAAAAAGTTGTAATATAAATAAAATTACCAAAAAGGAAAAGATAACACGATAATCGAAATTAATCAATCAACTGAAGAAAAATGGCATTCGGGTTCTGAAAGGAAGAGAAAAACCTCCTTTCAAAGAGTTTATTTATTAACGCCTCCAATTCAACTGGGAAATTAATCATTTAAGATTTATATCCCCTTTTATCAAAAAGGGGATTCAATTCGATTACATTCCTTTACTTATCCATATACACATGCGTAACACATATACTCTTCACACATATTCTCTCGGTGGTAGGCCATAACACCGGCCGCCGGCAGAAGTTACCACCCACCAGACAAAGCCATCAAGCGATTTGTCGTGTTCCGGCAAGATCAGACAAAGACATCAAGCGATTTGTCGTGTTCCGGCAAGATGTCTGGTGAAGCCGTACCTACGGAGGACGGGTCTGAGCAGTTGTGTTGCGATGTGTGCCAGGTACGATGCGCCTAATGTTGTTGTGTTGGGAGTTTGGTTGTGGAGGGTCTTCAGATCAATCTCCCTTTGGCGCAGCATCGTTGGTCGTGTTGTTGGGTTTAACATTGCATCACCTCGCTCAACTGCCGTCTTCCTTCCTATTCGCTCAATCTGAGTGAATAGGTTCTTAATAAACTAGCGCGCTTTACCATCAACGATCGCATCACTGCTTACCATCAGGCGGGATTGCGGTCAAGTACTAGTTTATAATTATAACTAAAAAAAAAATATACGTAATCAGCCCACAATTTTCCCACTTTTGGGCCACAGGCCTTCCCTCGGTAAGGAGGAGTGAGCCGTAATCTACCACGCGGGCCCAGTGTGCGTTACTAGATGTCACATGTCTTCGAAGTTTTGGGTCTAGATCATTTTTTTTTTTTTTAATAATTATAAACTAGCGCTTGACCGCAATCCCGCCTGATGGTAAGCAGTGATGCGATCGTTGATGGTAAAGCGCGCTAGTTTATTAAGAGCCTATTCACTCAGAAAAACTGAGCGAATAGGAAGGAAGACGGCAGTTGAGCGAGGTGATGCAATGTTAAACCCAACAACACGACCAAAGATGCTGCGCCAAAGGGAGATTGATCTGAAGACCCTCCACGACCAAACTCCCAACACAACAACATTAGGCGCATCGTACCCGGCACACATCGCAACACAACTGCTCAGACCCGTCCTCCGTACGGCTTCACCAGATATCATGCCGGAACACGACAAATCGCTTGGCGGCAAGGTTTTGTCTGGTGGGTGGTAACTTGTGCCGGCGGCCGATGTTATGGCCTACCACCGAGAAAATATCGAAAAATCATAAAATCATACCGATTTCCTTACGATGTTTTGCTTCCCGTTTTATAAATAACATGTTTTAAGACAATGTTTACAAGGAATTTGGATTACAATTTTTTTTTTTTTTTGTGTATTGAGAGTCTTACGTCTTGATTTAATTTCATAGAAACAGCGTAGCTATACACAGGATGTCCCAGAAATCAACGTCAAGCTGAAACGGGATTGTAACCATCATGAGAAAAATCAGAAAAAAAAAATCTATTTCATGCAGTTTCAAAATTATGGGCAGTTAAGAAAAACCTAGAAATTTGGTCAAACTGTAACCATTTTTGCGTTACTGTAGTTAATTTTTATTATTTTTGTTCATTTAAACTTTGGAAACGTAACCCTAAATAACATTCCTAGAACCACAGTCAAAAATAATGACACAATTACCCTATCTTTTCTAGAATTGAGGGCCTTTCAAAATATGTTGATTTTGAAAGGCCCTCGTTTAAAGAAAATATACTAATGTGCCTTGGCAAGTCCCATTAAAAGTTCGTGCATTTAATCAGGATTGCAAAATGCGACAATACTTGTTAGTTTTTAACTAAATAAAACGAGTTAAAAAATAAAAAGCTCAAGTAGCCCGATTTATGATAACTCAGTCTACAAACACACACATACACAGACAACACACAAACACACAATACCCAAATACACAAAAATACACAGTATTTAGGCTGCATACGTTTCGGTGTTCGTATCATTTGAATTTCAATAATTTTTATTCAATATATTTTTATTAATTTTCAAAGTTCCTGTTTTTAAACATCGTAAACTAAAATAGTGATATTTATTTATTTTCTCAAATAAAATTTCAGGCATCGAATCAGTTTTGAATTACGAATTCCACCCCAACAACGTTAAACTTCTAAATATAAACTTCTAACTAACTTCTAACTTCTAAATATAAAACTGAGTTAGAGCCGAGTCTTAGTTGTCCATTTTGTATTATTAATTTTACCTCCATCAGAATAAAATAATCCAAAAATGTAGCTTAAAAGTTTAAAGTTAGACCATAGTTAGAGCTCTTTTTACGCATAATAAGACGATTAGTGTTTTAGATCTGCTATTTCAGTACTAATCAAAAAATATCTTCAAAGAGGAACCACCAGCTATAACAAATAACCCATACTTCCTTACCACAATGTTTATTGTATCATTTCATTCCATTACGGTCCCAACCAAAACGTTTCCTAGTCACAGAAGGCGCGGGTGTTGACCTTCCGTTACTGTTATTATTCCCGGCACATTCGTAGGGTTCCCTAATTGTGTCATTAGTGATCCGTGGCACCACTTAGGTACCTGGCTAGGGCTGTCGTTGTTCATATCGGATTTTTAAGAAGACAAGTGGAGAGCAGCGGTAGCCTAATATCACCAAGGCTCTCAAAACGGTGAAGGAAAACATCATAAGAGAAACCAGCACCAGGCCAAGGATTAGCCCGAGTCGACTTCGCGTTGTGTTTCACGCGCGCCGCTATGAGATGTCAGCACATATTGACGGGATTCACGAAGATCGATGCCTCCTGGGTCAGGGTCACGGATTGTTTAAATAAGAAACACGGATGGTTTTCAGTCAGTAAAAGTCTGACACGCCTTTACGCTCCGCCCAGAACGCGAATCGGTCAACTGGGGACCTACTAGTGTATGCCACTCACTTGTGGGGCGAGGCACTCGAGAGGAATGGGGAAGCAATTGCTGTCTCCCTTGATGTCTCGAAGGCCTTCGACCGGGTATGGCACGCTGGCCTTTTGAGTAAGCTTCCAGCGTACGGCATTTCCCCTAGCCTGACTGGCTGGGTAAAAGACTTCCTGACTGAAGGGTCCCTCCGAGTTGTTGTCGACGGATGCTCATCTGAGCCCATGTCGACTAATGCCGGTGTTCCTCAGGGGTCTGTTCTCTCTGCAACTCTGTTTCTGCTGCATATTAACGATCTGCTGATGCCCGGTATCTATGGGTATGCAGATGACAGCACAGTTGTGGAGAGATACCTTCCGGATGCTCGGGCTAGTAGGGAATCAATCCGGTCCGAAAGAGAGGCCGTGGTCATGGCCATGGGCAATGCCAATCTTGTAGCATTCAATGCCGCCAAAACGCAGGCGTGTCTTTTCACCGCCAAAAGGAGCCCGTTCACCTTGGCTCCTACTTTTCGGAATGTATCCTTGGAGTGTACCGACCGCCTTCAGCTTTTGGGTGTTGAGATTTCCTCGAACCTAAACTTTGGGGGGTTCATTGAGTCCAAGACCCAGGTGGCTGCCAGAAAACTTGGCGTTATCGCAAAGGTCCGGCAGTACTTCACACCAGGGCAGCTTCTAATGTTGTACAAAGCACAGGTCCGTTCGTGTGTGGAGTACTGCAGTCACATTTGGGCTGGTACTGCTAAGTGTCACCTGGCCACTTTGGATTCAGTGGAGAGGCGTGCGAAGAGGCTGATTGGTGACCCTGATTTAACTCGAGTTGGTCTCCAAAGCCTAGAGCACAGGCGTAGAGTAGCCAGCCTTTCGGTGTTCTTTAGGATACATTCTGGGGAGTGTGCGAGGGAATTGCACGATTTAATTCCCCCATCTCCGTTCCACCATCGGACGACCCGTCGTACGGCGAGTTTCCACCCTTATGTTGTTAACACCTCTACGATCCGGACGAAGCGTTTCGCCTCCTCCTTTATACCGCGTACATCGAGGGACTGGAACAATCTGCCGGCGGCGGTGTTTC
Source organism: Sesamia inferens (assembly GCA_037179545.1). NCBI lineage: Eukaryota > Metazoa > Arthropoda > Insecta > Lepidoptera > Noctuidae > Sesamia > Sesamia inferens. The sequence continues at coordinate 30,421,432 of CM073922.1, read as the reverse complement.
CGTCGGACTACAATTTGAGTGTCTTCAAGGCTAGAGTGAATAGGCTCTTAATAAACTAGTGCGCTTTACCATCAACGATTGCGTCACTGCTTACCATCAGGCAGGATTGCGGTCAAGCGCTGGTTTATACTTTAATAAAAAAAAAAAAAAAAAAAAAGATGATTTCCCATCCCAAACAAAAAAAGTAAACAGCATGTCCTAGAGGCAAAATCTACCAACCGCACTGGGCCTGCGTGGGCTTCATCCATTGTGACATCCATTTTTTTCTAAGTATTCTCACATTTTTTTCTGTCTTTAAATACGGCTAAATGTTTCCTCCTTTCTTACCTTCCTCCTCATAGACCTCGCCATGTTACTTCTTTCTTTAAATAAATAGCTGTCACATGCCCATTTAGAGGTAATATTCAGCAACAAGACCGTAGGTATACCTTTAGTAAATTAATTAATACTATATTAATACTTATACCCAGACTCCAAACCTAAAAAAAAGCTTCGGGTGGTGCTGGGATTAACGCTGAGATGATAATGATATGTTATACTTAATAAAAATATTCTATTATTTATGCCAACTAAGCTATCGTTGACTGCCGTTGACATATGTTCATAGCTGGCAATGCGTAGTAGTTCAGATTTGGGGTCAGATTCCAGAACCCAACTACCAAACCAAAAGAGCAATCCTCATAATTTTAAAATATAGGAAATTTTGAGGTATTTTTTACAGCCTGAGATCAGGCTGTGCACTATTTTAAATTAACCAGAAATGAGAATTGCGTCACTGGTTCTATTCTATTTTTATTTATGGCAAGTGGAGATAAGGGAACTATGCAATTCACTTTTAAAGAGATTTTGGATTAAAGCTTGTAAACAACTAAGAGAATTCGTAAAAATAACGGCCCTCTCAATATTGGGGGAGTGACTCTATAAAAAGACAAGCTTTCAATATGGCCCCACATTCACCGGTGAATACGGAAGATTCCTTAGGGCCTTTAAACTACATGATAATTTTGGAGCTTTGGTAATAGACTGCAGCGCCACTGTGGTTAAGATCAGTTTGTTTCGAAGCATCAGTGCCTAGTACCCTGCCTCACTGGTTCTAAATATATTTTAATGTGACAACCCTGTCCCTAGAACGAAAACCACGACACGCGACACAATGTCCGAAAAAGCCATTACAATGTCACTTTTATTTATCTATTTTGTTAGTTTATATTGCGTAGCTTCACATACGCCATCTACGTTCTCCATTTCAGACTATTATTGTTATTTTAATCCCTATCTGCTCTACAGCATTTTGTTTAATCCTAAAACCCCTCTTATCTTAAAGAACGTTTCAAGTTCATTCATGACACACATAATAGATATCTGAGGTCATCGGAAAACCTGATATTAGAGATGCCGATGCATTTCACTGATAAATCATTATGGAATGACTTGCCTGTATCCGTAAGGCGTGCTCAAACTCTGTCCACTTTTAAAACTATGAAAAAAAACACTTCCTCTCTCTTTAAACATATCATTATAATTTATGTGTTCTTGTATGATGTTTATTAATTAGATGTATATATTTATTTAAACTAGTATTATACACTTAACGTACATATTTATTGTTTAATCCATTTAAATAGTACACTGTAGACTACCTACATTATTTCTCTCTCCTTTCCCTTAGTATTCCATCCAGTTTCTTGGTAAACGATCGCTCTTAGGGATAAGACCGCCCATAGTGTCACCCTTTGTAAAGTCTTTATATTTATGTTCTGTAATCTATATGGGGTAGATAATAAAGAGTATTCTAATGTATTCTATCTGGAGTACAAACCTATTTTATGTGCCCTTCCTATTATTCGTGCAAATTACTTAGAGAGCAGAGGTGGCCTAGAGGTATCGCTCGTAACTTAAAAATTGTAGGTCGTAGGACCCCATAACACGCTTTACTTTGTGTAAATTATTTCATCACCACTGCTCTCAAAACGGTGAAGGAGAACATCGTGAGGAAACCGGCATGTCCTAGAGCCAAAAACTTCGAAGACATGAGACATGTACCAACCCGCACTGGGCCAGCGTGGTAGATTACGGCCCACTCCCTGTCACCGAGAGCAGGCCTGTGTCCCAGCAGTGGAAACATTATTTATTATTTTATTTATTTATTTATTCACCAATAAATGTACAAAGTACAAAACAACATAAATCATAGTCATTATACAATATGTAACAAAAACCCTGTTGTTCCTTCAACCTGCGTTTTAAGAATCGGCATACGGACGTAATAAAGCAAGTAATTTACAAAAATTGTTCAATAAAAATAATTAAAATAAATGTTTAATTATTAATATTTATAATCTGTAACTGATTTCTTAGCTCTGCAATTCTGCATCAAGAAACTAGACATAAGTGGAACGTTCCCGCCAATTTATTTAACTTATAAAATCAGATATTCTAAAAAAAATTCGAATTTGTCGGTTTTAATAGATATTTGATTGTGACCCCTCGACTAGACAATGATTACTGTTTTCTAATTATGACTTCATTAATGATGTGCTTGTAGGTAAAATTATATGTCCCTGAAAGGAACAACAGGGTTTTTGTTACATAGTGTATAATACATATGCTGCAAAATAAGAACATTGCAACCGAACTAGGTAAAACCGGCGTGCAGCGCCAAACCTCTCAGTAAATTAATATCGTAAGAAATGAAGCTAACGAGAACAGCGTTATGTCGATAAAAGAAAAAGCAAAATAAAACAGAATAAATCAAACTAAAAGCGAACCCCAGACTCCAAAGCTGAAAAGCTACAGATGCGACTGGGATTAACGCTGAGATGATGATGATGAAAGTAAACTAAGCTAAAAACTAAGTGTTAGGAACAATTTTAAATAAAACAAAATACAGAAAATTAAGCTCAAACTTAGTGAGTTAAAAACAAATACAAACAAAATACGTGCGAAGAGGCTGATTGGCGACCCAGACTTAACTCGAAACGGCCTCCAAAGCCTGGAGCACAGGCGTAGAGTAGCCAGCCTTTCGGTCTTCTATAGGATGCATTCTGGTGAGTGTGCAAGAGAATTGCATGATTTAATTCCCCCATCTCCGTTCCATCATCGGACGACCCGTCGTATGGCGAGTTTCCACCCTTACGTTGTTGACACCACTGCGATCCGGACGAAGCGTTTTGCTTCCTCCTTTATACCGCGTACATCGAGGGACTGGAACAATTTGCCAGCGTCGGTGTTTCTGTCACAATACAATTTGAGTGTCTTCAAGGCTAGAGTGGATAGGCTCTTAATAAACTAGCGCGCTTCACCATCAACGATCGCATCACTGCTTACCATCAGGCGGGATTGCGGTCAAGCGCTGGTTTATAATTTATAAAAAAAAAAAAAAACTAAGCTAAAAATTAAGTGTGTTAGGAACAATTTTAAATAAAACAAAACACAGAAAATTAAGCTCAAACTTAGTGAGTTAAAAATAAATACAAACAAGCTAAGTGAGTTGGTGTTTATGTATGGAGAAGGATGCGTTTGTGTAAGGGGGGTGCTGTATTAGAGTGTGTGTGCCTGTTTTGTGAGAAGTAATAAGTGAACTCAGGTATGTGTGTTTAACCAAAATGAAGATGAAGACTAAAAGAAATACATTAAAATATCTTAAAAGTTTTGTCATTTGTCGTGTTTCGGCATGATATCTGGTGAAGCCGTACGGAGGACGGGTCTGAGCAGTTGTGTTGCGATGTGTGCCGGGTACGATGCGCCTAATGTTGTTGTGTTGGGAGTTTGGTCGTGGAGGGTCTTCAGATCAATCTCCCTTTGGCGCAGCATCGTTGGTCGTGTTGTTGGGTTTAACATTTCATCACCTCGCTCAACTGCCGTCTTCCTTCCTATTCGCTCAGTTTTTCTGAGTGAATAGGCTCTTAATAAACTAGCGCGCTTTACCATCAACGATCACATCACTGCTTACCATCAGGTGGGATTGCGGTCATGCGCTTAAAAATTCGAATTTGTCGGTTTTAATAGATATTTGATTGTGACCCCTCGACTAGACAATGATTACTGTTTTCTAATTATGACTTCATTAATGATGTGCTTGTAGGTAAAATTATATGTCCCTGAAAGGAACAACAGGGTTTTTGTTACATAGTGTATAATACATATGCTGCAAAATAAGAACATTGCAACCGAACTAGGTAAAACCGGCGTGCAGCGCCAAACCTCTCAGTAAATTAATATCGTAAGAAATGAAGCTAACGAGAACAGCGTTATGTCGATAAAAGAAAAAGCAAAATAAAACAGAATAAATCAAACTAAAAGCGAACCCCAGACTCCAAAGCTGAAAAGCTACAGATGCGACTGGGATTAACGCTGAGATGATGATGATGAAAGTAAACTAAGCTAAAAACTAAGTGTTAGGAACAATTTTAAATAAAACAAAATACAGAAAATTAAGCTCAAACTTAGTGAGTTAAAAACAAATACAAACAAAATACGTGCGAAGAGGCTGATTGGCGACCCAGACTTAACTCGAAACGGCCTCCAAAGCCTGGAGCACAGGCGTAGAGTAGCCAGCCTTTCGGTCTTCTATAGGATGCATTCTGGTGAGTGTGCAAGAGAATTGCATGATTTAATTCCCCCATCTCCGTTCCATCATCGGACGACCCGTCGTATGGCGAGTTTCCACCCTTACGTTGTTGACACCACTGCGATCCGGACGAAGCGTTTTGCTTCCTCCTTTATACCGCGTACATCGAGGGACTGGAACAATTTGCCAGCGTCGGTGTTTCTGTCACAATACAATTTGAGTGTCTTCAAGGCTAGAGTGGATAGGCTCTTAATAAACTAGCGCGCTTCACCATCAACGATCGCATCACTGCTTACCATCAGGCGGGATTGCGGTCAAGCGCTGGTTTATAATTTATAAAAAAAAAAAAAAACTAAGCTAAAAATTAAGTGTGTTAGGAACAATTTTAAATAAAACAAAACACAGAAAATTAAGCTCAAACTTAGTGAGTTAAAAATAAATACAAACAAGCTAAGTGAGTTGGTGTTTATGTATGGAGAAGGATGCGTTTGTGTAAGGGGGGTGCTGTATTAGAGTGTGTGTGCCTGTTTTGTGAGAAGTAATAAGTGAACTCAGGTATGTGTGTTTAACCAAAATGAAGATGAAGACTAAAAGAAATACATTAAAATATCTTAAAAGTTTTGTCATTTGTCGTGTTTCGGCATGATATCTGGTGAAGCCGTACGGAGGACGGGTCTGAGCAGTTGTGTTGCGATGTGTGCCGGGTACGATGCGCCTAATGTTGTTGTGTTGGGAGTTTGGTCGTGGAGGGTCTTCAGATCAATCTCCCTTTGGCGCAGCATCGTTGGTCGTGTTGTTGGGTTTAACATTTCATCACCTCGCTCAACTGCCGTCTTCCTTCCTATTCGCTCAGTTTTTCTGAGTGAATAGGCTCTTAATAAACTAGCGCGCTTGGTCGGCGGGATTGCGGTCAAGCGCTAGTTTATAATTATTAAAAAAAAAAGGTCTCTGCCTGTCCTGGATTATAGACTTATTGTATACACAGAGAGAGTAACATCTCAGAGAGGGTTATACACATTTAGTGAGGTTAGAGTTCTGGAACACAGTGAGAGTTTTTAACAAGGGAATAGTGCACATAATATTTCTATGTTTCAGTACCCTGGCAGCTTACCCGTTCAGCTACAGATGATCAACCTGACCTCCTTGAGCGTGGAACATTGCCAGAGCATCTACAACAGTATCAACGCAGTCCATAGCACACAGATCTGTTCCCTCACTAAGACTGGGGAAGGTGCTTGTCATGTAAGTACACTCTATAGAAGTTCAATAAGCTTGTGGCTCATTGATCATGACCCTCGTTTTAATTTTTCACTTGTAACGCTCAACGTTTCCGGCACAAAAAGGGGTTTTAAACAGCTTGCCGCCATTTTTCATTTTTGCTCCAGCAAGTTGCATCTAAAATCCTAATCGATATCATACTTTTACTGACTAAAAACCAGCGCAGCCCAAGATTGGTACCGGCCCACCACCGTGAGCCTCCTCGGCTCAGGGGGAGAGTGAGGTGTTTGACTCCCCCTGTGACATATAAGAGCGGCGCGCGTGAAACATTTCGCGCCGCTATTTCGTGTCCTGTGTTTGGAGGGCACAGACTTCCCCGAGTCTGTCACCCCTGGACCCATTTAGTGGGGCAGGAAGAGTGCGTTATCCGCCCTCCGCTGACGTCCGGTGCGCCTGCTGCGGGCCGGGTGAGTGGACGGATCTCCCTCTCCCTTTTTGAAGTCTCTTTCTGTGAGGCGACTGTTATGCAGAAAAAAACCACCTCATCCCAAGACTATTCGCTGCTGACCATCGTCTCGATTACGGCCGACAGCGAAAGGTCACTGCCTACTTCAGAGAGGAGGGTATGGCACTGCTCCTCCCAAGTGGCAGACTCTGCCAGCGTATGCCGCGCCATGTCCTCCCGGCAGTCGACGTAGTGGTGCCACCGGGCGTCCGGCTCCCAGTTTATGCGACACAGGTACCTTCCTAAGCAACCATGCACCGAGAGCACCTGTGTCATCCGAAACGTCAGGGAGCCGTGCCTTCTCCCGAGCCAGTCCGCCATTACCGGGCGGATCACCGCACTCAGCACTTGCTCTAGCCCTAGGGTTATAACACACAAAATAAACTATCATAGATAGATATTGGTGATTATACTGTTTTCGTTCCTGTATTCCCGACTTTTTATTTAGGAGAGTTTACCTCCAAATTCTAGCAATTCTGGACAGCTCTTTAGTCGATTCGTAAATATTAACTTAAAGAAATAGGCGAAGGGTTTCGCCTCGTCTTTTATACCGCGTAAATCGAGGAATTGGAACAATTTGCCAACGGCGGTGTTTCCGTCTGACAATAATTTAAGTCTCTTCAAGTCTAGAGTGAATAGGATCTTAATAAACTAGCGCGTTTTTTCATCAACGATTGCATCACTGCTTGCCATGAAGCGGGATTACAGTAAAGCACTAGTTCATAATATGTAAAACAACAAAATTTTAAAAATAATCACTTTGTCAACGATATAATCTCTCAACGTATTAGCTACTAGCTGTTAACCGCGACTTCGTCCGAGTCAATTTCTGTTATTATGATCGCGATTAACAAGTTATATATCACATTTTTAGGTAACTTAAACTGTTTACGCAGCGCACGCAATGGAAGCCGTCAAAGATAAATAATTTCCCCCGTTTTTTCCACATTTTCCACTGATTCTCCGCTCCTGTTTGTCGCAACTTGATGTTATTTAGCCTGAAGCCTTCGTCGAGAAATCTATTCATTATCAACCTTTTTATCGTCCCCCTGCTGGGCACAGGTATGTTCTCATAAAGAGAAGGATTGAGCGTAATCACCGCGATTGCTCAATGCGGGTTGGCGATTTCAGACAAGTCCAGGTTTCCTCGAGATGTTTTCCTTCACCTTCTAATCAGTCATTGGTGTCCAAGATATACTTAGAAAGTACATTTAACTTAGAAAAGTTACATTGGTACTTGCCTGGCCTGGAATCTAGCCCGCACACTCATACTTTAGAGGCTGGTGTTTTAACCACTAGGCCACCATGACTATCTTAGAAATCGATTACCCAAAATAAACATATTTGTTTAATTCACACCAGCAATTTATGAGATTAGTGCGTTCAAACAAACAACCTCATCAGCTTTAAAAGCTGAGCTGTAAAGATTTTATTACAGCTCAGCTATAATTTTTTTTTGAAGTGAAAAATGTTCTTTTACGACGACATTGAGCTTTTTTGTTGCATGGGGAAAAAACATTAAAATCGCGTGAGCGTGACCGACCCGAGACCGTGATCGGTACAACGAGATATATATGCCTATGTGTATACATACACAGTTGACAGTATACATACATATGTATGTATATCTCGACAATGTTTTTTTTTTATTTATCTTTAAAAACTGTGTCACCGTTATTTATAACTTTTGTTGGTTTTTTAATATTCATTGAATAATTTGCTGAAAAAAATATTTTTAAAAGCTAGATAATTTGTTGAAAAATGAGCATTAGTGGAAAAAAAAAATTATTACATTTAAATTTTTAATAACATTTATCTTTAAATAATAAATGCAAAATAATGATTTCACTATTCACTTCTGTTGGTTAGTCCCACAAACTGATTTGCTTACCTTTGTTATGCATTTGTAGGGTGACTCCGGCGGTCCTCTGGTGTCGAACAACAGCGTCGTGGGAATAGTATCATGGGGAATGCCCTGCGCACGCGGCTACCCTGACGTCTACACCAGAGTTTACTCCTTCCTAGATTGGATTCAACCGAAGATTAAGATCAATGAAAACTAAATCTTCCATAGTTGCCACAGATATCCATTATAGTTACCAAAGGCTCAAACTAAAAACTGTTTTGATTAAAACAAATTTTATAATATAGCATAAAATTTTAATTTTCAAAATCAGTCGTTCGTTTCTTCTTCTTCAGTTCCCAGAAAAATATTTGATTTTTCCATGTAAAACGCTAATTTAATTACTAAGGACTTAATATATTATCTGGACGAAACAATATTTTCTTCTTTCTACTTCTAAAACAGAAACGATAGTGAGTAGATACTATTAGTAACATACATCCCTCACTCTGGGTTTATATGTATGATGGCGATTCATTGATTTTAAGAAGTTTTCGCTTCAAAAATTATACTATACTAGCGACCCGCCCCGGCTTCGCACGTGTGCAATGCTGATACCAATTACATTACAGAAAAACTGTGAACGTTGTATATAAAAACATAGCGGCCCGCCGCTCTCACTGCCGCCGCCCCGGTCGGTACTGCCGCAAACGCTACGTCCCGCATTTTTTAAATCTGTAATATCTTCGAAAATATTCATTCAAATCATGTACTGTAAATGGTCATATATATATCTATATTAAATCAACAATGTATTAGGTCCTTACATATGAAATTGGCGTTTTGTCGTACTGGGTACTTTGATCTCAAATATCTCCTCTTTGGCTTAGAATTTGAAATTCAAACTTATACAGCTATTTACTCATCAATTTGCGTCTCAAAAACCGTATTTCTTTTGTTTTTTTTTTTCTGTAGGCTGCGGTGTTAGTGATACAACTGTTTTAATCCACTTGAAACAAATTGGGAAGATAAAAAAGCTCGAAAGGTGGGTATCTCATGAATTGAGTGAAGCAAACCGACAAATGCGCTTCGACTGCTGCGTTACATTACTGAATTGGCACAATAATGAAGGGATTTTAAATCGAATCATTACCTGTGATGAAAAGTGGATACTCTACAACAATAGGAAGTGCACATCGCAATGGCTGAACCCCGGTGAACCATCCAAATTCTGCCCCAAGAGAAAATTGACCAGAAAAAAGTTATTGGTCAGCGTTTGTTGGACTAGTGCCGGTGTGGTGCACTACAGTTTCCTTAAATCTGGCCAGACGATTACTGTAGATCTCTACTGTAAGCAGCTCCACATAATGATGGATAGACTAGCCGCTAAACAACCGAGACCGGTCAATCGCACAAGGACACTGCTGCTTCAGAACATCGCGAAACCACACACTGCACAACAGACTGCTACCAAATTAGAGGAGCTTCAATTGGAATGTTTAAGACATCCACCGTACTCCCCGGATCTTGCTCCAACAGACTACCATTTTTTTAGAAATTTGGATAACTTTCTGCAGGGGGAAAAATTCAACTCCGATGATGCCTCATCGGAGTTGAATTTTTCCCCCTGTCCAAACCGCCTTCAAAGATTTTATTGATTCCCGTCTTAATGTTTTTTTAGAAAAGGCATAAACGAACTACCTATGAGATGGCAGAAGTGCATAGATAGCAATGGACCATACTTTGATTAAATAAATATATTATATTTAAAAAAATAAACAACTTTTATTCCTCCCATACAAAACGCCAATTTCATATCGATAACTATATTATATTTAAGGTATTTAATTGGATAAGGATTACTGTATTGGTTAAAATCGCTTCGAAAACTAGGCATCGAAGACCCGTTCTCGAAACTAGCGGTCAGATCGCGCGTCACTAGCCGCGTAGTGTTGTCTTCAAGATTGTATCGACGAGATATTTATTTTTATTCGCGAAAGAAATGTTTGATCTATCCGCTGCTGCACCGCTGTTTTCGAGAACCGGTCCGTTTGATTTTACGCACACACACACACTTATAAAAACATAACAAACAATAAAAAATCAGAAAAAATGTACAGAGTTATTGCTTATTTCATAATAAATCTCTACCATACCTGGGACAGTAAATACAGAGAAGTAGACAGCGTGTGAAAAAGTAAAGGACGATAAAGATAGTATAAAACGATTCATCATTTCGGAGGACAGATCTGAGCAGTTGTGTTGCGATGTGTGCCGGTCATGATGCGCCAAATGTTGTTATGCCGGTAGTTTGGTCGTGGAGGATCTCCAGATCAATCTCCCTGTGGCGTAGCATCGTTGGTCGTGTTGTTGAGTTTAACATTGCATCACCTCGCTCAACTGCCGTCTCCCTTCCTACTCATTAAGTTTTTTAGTGAATAGGCTAAATAAACTAGCGCGCTTTACCATCAACGATTGCATCACTGCTTACTATCAGGCGGAATTGCGGTCAAGACCTAGTTTATAATTATTTAAAAAAAAATCTGCCTATGATGTTCCCACTGTTGGGATACAGGCCTCTTGATGAGAGGAAGTGGGCCGAAATCTACCATGCTCGCCCAGTGCAGGTTGGTAGATGCTTTTTTTATTAATAATAAAATAGTGCTCGATCGCAATCCCGCCTGCCGGCAAGCAGTAATGCAATCGTTGATTGTTTATTAAGAAATTAGTCACTCTAGCCTTGAAGACACTTAAATTGTAGTCCAACCGAAATACCGCCGCTGCCAAATAATTCCAGTCCCTCGCCAATCCTCCTCGCAATAATTCTACCTACGCGGTGTAAATGAGGAGGCGAAATGCTTGGTCAAGAGCGTTGTGATGTCAACAACGTTAGGGTGGAAACTCACCGTACGATGGGTCGTCCGATGATGGTACGGAGATGAAGGAATTAAATCATGCTATTCCCTATAAATTCCATGTCACGCTACATATTTTTTGGCTCTAGGACATTAGGTTTCCTCACAATGTCTTCCTTCAACGTTTTGAAAGCAACGATTCACAACAAAAAAGTTATAAGAATATACAATATGTAAAGAAAACCCTGTCCGACCCATAAGGATAATAAAGGTTTGGTAAACACTTGACCAAATATAATATAAAATTTTGCGTAATCATCATAGAAACAATAGTAATGCATTTTGAAATAATCTTTTTTCCCGCGAATTAATTCCAACTTCAACGAAATTTGGTAATTTTTAAAAAAGTGACAACACCTGTATTATTATGAGCAAATAGCGATGCGACCACATGCCGCGTGTCCTGCCCCCCGCCACCAGTGGAAGGGTTGCTTACCGCACATGTATTAAGTTACCTCTTTTTGCGAAATAATATTTTCTTTACATATTGTATACAACATTTAGCCGTGTGGTGACAGCGGATCAGAATATAGTTGTCACCACCCCATCTCATCCCGCGGGTGTCGTACAAGGCGACTAAGGTAAAAACCGGATGACGGGCAGTAGCGTCATCCGAGTACTATCAACATCTAACGTTCTGCGATCGCCAACCTGCCTGCCAAGCGTGGCGATTATGGAATTATCCCCCCAAGATGTTTGATCCTTGGCGGAGGCCTATGTCCAGTAGTGGACGTCTTTCGGTTGAAATGATGATAAAACGTTATTTTTTGCATATGTTATTGTGTTCATTACTATCTTTGTTTTTAATATTGAGTTTATTAACATTTTAGATAAACATATTTACCCTTAAGTTACCCGAAATTTAACTAACAAAGTAGGCCTAAGTAAACAAGCCAAGGGTCCTAAGTAAACAAAATGTGTATTTAATTCATTTAGTTCTTTTATACAGAAAAATACTAACATGCTACAGAGATTACAGTAGTAGCGCAGTACTAACGACGGTGACTTAACAGCTGTGGGTTCCAACCCAGACTGGCTTTACTTTGTGTACCTTATTTCATCACGATTGTCCTCAAAACGGTAAACGAAAATGTTTTTTTTTTCTCGGTAGTAGGCCATAACATCGGCTGCCGAAATAAGTTTGAAGTTAATATTGTTGTATTAATGAAGTTTATATTGCATCACCTCGCTCAACTGCAGGAGGGTCGCCTACGCTGGTACGGCCACGTCTTACGTGGGTAACAAATGTCTTGCCATGGTGCCTCCGCCGGACCGGAACAAACAGGGTAGACTAAAAAAATGCTAGCTTGACGTTGTAAGAGATGACATGCGTGCCAGCAAGCTCTTACCACACGATGCTAAAGATCACGCGACATGGAGGAGAATGTGCTGGAAAGCGGACTCCGGGTTCCAACGAGATAGCAGCACATGCAACCGAAATAAACGCTAAGATGATGATGATGACGGGCTAGGGGTATTAAAATGCTCCGTGTGCAGTTTCTGGCCTGCCCACGAACGGCCCCCAGATATGGGGGTTACCGGTTTACCGGCGCGGACCAAAACCAGAAGTGGGGCCCGCTTCGGCAGTCACACTCCAGGTGGCTGACGTGACCCGAACTCCGGGTCACCGTTGGACAACCCGGTCTCCTCATTGAGAGGAGCTGGGGGCCCCGTTTGCATTCGTGCAAACGTGTGGGGCAAAGAGGAAGGACACCTCGCTAAAAATACCCTTGGCTGCTGCGTCTTCTCGCACTAGAAGACGTACCCAGCCCGGCCCCTCCGTATGGGGGGATCACTGTGGACCCGCCTTTTAGGCGGGAATCGCCGGCGGGGGATTGGTAGCGCAGGCTCTGCTATTTCCGAAGACCCCGCCACTCAGGCGATGTCGTTGTGCCGCTGTGGTTTTAGTGAGTCTTCCCGGCTACGGCTGGGCGAGTCCCACACACGCCCTTCGGGGTATGGTGCGTCCGGTGACGGAGTTATCCCTGTAGAGTGTAGACTGATGTTCTCAAAGATCGCTTCTCCTTTATCGCTTGTATCGCTCTGATCGTCATCTGATCAAACATTCCAGATCTGTCTAGTCTAGAAGTAATAATAATAGCGAATTATTTTCGAGTACGTTCAGCAGGTACCTGCAGGTACTTCACAGGAGACGAGTTTCTAGTAATTACGAAGTTGACACTTCATTGACAATATTGCTGCGACCTGTACGATTCGATAGGCCATCCTAGGTCTAACAATGCGTTTTATATCGTACCGTAGATCTCAAGGTATAGGGCTTGAAAGTTACACACGGCATGTCACGTAAATTGAGCCTTATGTTATTGACATAAGGAGCATTCGTAACAATACTAATGTTATAAATGACTGACTTATATATAAAATTGGGGGAGGCCTATGTTTGGGGGAGGCCTATATATTGGGAGAGGCCTATGTGCAGGAGTGGACGTCATTCAACTGAAATGATGATGATATATAAAATAAAATACATAATATGTTTGTAAACTCAATAATTTCATTTGAATACCAAAAACAATAAAAAACGCAACCTGGCAACTCGATATTCTCTGAGTAGTTCAGGGCCATTCGCTGGCCTAGGTATAAGGCTTTATATCAGCTTCTCAAAATCGCCACAAGATCGTGTCAGAATTCATATTGTCGTGGTAAACTTCTTGAAGGCTATTTAGCACCTGAACAGCCGTGAGATGTGGATTTCTTAACATGGTGCTTATGATAAATCGATCTTCTCATACAGCTTTGCACCTTGGCCTGACATTCTCTGGTCTTCTTATGTTTATCCGGCCGGTCTCTTAAAATCACTGGAGTACCCTTTGGACCGTGGATAAAGATACACCTTCTGTTGTAGCAGTACTCCGCTGACTCCTTCCTTCTTGTACCATGGTGATAATTCGTGTACATTCTTCAGGAGATATGGGAAAGAAATGCTGTTTATAATCACAGCTCGATTTGAAACAAAAGCTAAAATATTCTTTTCAAAATTGAGATTTTTATAAGCTATAACTTGTTCAAATGAAACCTGTTTTAAAATGAACGCCACTGATCTGCCTATAACATATTATTTATACATATATTTATGGATATATGTACCTAACTTTGGAAGATATCACGGTTTTTCTAAGTGACCCGTTATTTTTGCGACAACAGTGTATGTAAACAACAAAGTATCACTTACCTGTCCTAAAACAATATAACTTTGCGTTCTCAACTCTAACTGAGTTTAGAGGTTGTATGACAACATGTAATTATAGGCTGCATATAATGTTTACAAAATATCATACAGTTATGAGAGAGAAACAGTGGCCTAGAAAGTTAGATCCGATTAGTCGTTATGCCGAAACGTTGACAGTCGGTTCAAGCACCTGAAACAGACAGAGCATTCGAACACGGTACGCGGTCAGGTTGTTTCCTCCCTTTGTATTTATTTAGGATTTCCAACAAAAGCTATACACAAATCATGAAAAAAGTAAAAATGAATATTAAAATTGACGATACATTCATTTCTAACCCAGTTGAAATAGCATCCGCTTTCAATAATCACTACATCAATTCAACTAATAAATTAATATACAAACGTTAAAAGTATCTTTGTGAAAAATGTAACTGTTTATTCAATGTTCCTTAAGCCCATGACAGTAAATTAAGTTAGACAAGAAATAACGCTTTTGAATAACACCATATCTGAAGGCTACGATGAAATCAATACAAGAATCATTAAAGTATGTGCTAACGAAATCGTCAATGATTTCGTTAGCACATAATGATTTTTACTGACATACTTAATTAATTTGTCATTCAGATGTGGAATTTTTCCAGAAGCACTGAAGTTTTCCATTATCAAACCTCTGTACAAAAAAGGAGAAAGACATGATATGAATAATTATCGACCTATTACAGTAATATCTATTTTTTCAAAAATATTTAAAAAGTGTATGTACAAGTGTATGTACAAGACGTGTATCTACTTCTAAATTGTTGTAATAAATTTCATATAATAAAAAATTAACAGTATGGGTTCCAAAAAAATAAATCTACTACATTAGTAGTAGATTATATTATTATCATTATATTATAATATTATTATTATTATATATCATATAATTTCATAGTACTAATTTTATAGTCTATGAACTTATGAAAGTACTATTTACCTAGTATCAATGATAATAATTTAACCACGGTTCTATTCTTGATTTATCAAAAGCTTTTGATCTAGTTTCCCACGATTCATTATTACAGAAACTAGGATCACTTGGAATCAGAGGGCCACCCTTACAGTGGATAAAGTCATACCTTCATAACTCTCTTTGCATTGTGTAGATTCAATTTCTTAGTATTGTATAATTGCATGGCACACGTTTGAGCACAATGTACTTGCTGTAAAGCATCTATTTGTTGGGTTAGTCTTTTTTGTTGTTGTTTTTTTTTTTGTGTGTTTTCCATAATAGACGCTCTTAGCGTATAATATGTTTCTGCATCGTTCTCACATGATTGATTTCAAAATGAATGATGTAATCAAATATGGGCGACTGGCTTCACCATACTGACTGACCGACCTTCTGACAATTCATTTGACCTTCTGACAGTTTATTTGAAATAAATGATTTGATTTGATTTGAACAGGAAACAATGTGTTACTATACCAAATATTAATAATGATAAAGACTTAACACTATACGCATCTGAATATATTTGCAACCGATTTGGTGTTCCTCAAGGAAGTATACTGGGGCCAATCTTATTCTTATTGTACATAAATGACATTACTGAAATAACTAACCATAAATGCATTTTATTTGCCGATGACATTTCTATTATTGTGACATGTAACAAAAAAATAATACAGTTTATGACCATGAAGCTGACATTAAAAACACAATTGACATCTTAATTAACTGGTTTAATAGTCAAAATTTGAAAATAAATCTTGACAAATCAGTGTATATGCAATTTAATAAATGTAATAATAACAAATCTTATATCAGTTTAAATATACCCAAACTCAAATCTGTAACACTAACCAAGTTTTTGGGTATAACTGGTGTGATGAACATTTAAATTGGAAAATGCATGTAAATAATGTCTGTAGTAAAATAAATAAATTTGTATATGCGCTCAGACAAGAAAAACAAGTTACAAATTTAAAAACAGCCATATTAGTTTACCACGCATACGTGGAATCTATACTGCGGTACGGACTTGTAATATGAGACAACAGTACCGACCAACATATAACATTTATTGCCCAAAAAAAATGCATTAGAGCTTTATACGGACAACCAACCAACGGACAATCAACCTGACGAATCATGCAAGCCAGTATTTAAAAAACTATGTTTGTTACCGCTACCTTGTCTATATATTTACATTTTGTATTCAAATTTGCGTCATCATCATCATCATCATCATCATTTCAGCCGAAAGACGTCCACTGCTGGACATAGGCCTCCCCCAAGGTTCTCCACGACGACCGGTTCTGCGCCTCCCGCATCCAGCGGTTTCCCGCGACCTTCACCAGGTCGTCGGTCCACCTTGTCGGGGGCCTACCCACGCTACGTCTTCCGGTGCGTGGTCGCCACTCGAGAACCCGTCGGCCCCATCGGGCATCGGTCCTACGGGCAATGTGTCCAGCCCACTGCCACTTTAGTGTTGCAATTCTTCGGGCTATGTCGGTTACTCTCGTTCTTCTGCGGATCTCCTCATTCCTGATTCGATCGCGCAGTGAAACCCCAAGCATAGCCCTCTCCATTGCCCTTTGAGTGACTTTGAGCCTTCTCATAAGGCCCATTGTTAGCGACCACGTCTCAATTCCATATGTCATCACTGGCAACACACACTGGTCGAAGACTTTTGTCTTGAGACACTGCGGTATTTCGGACGAGAAGATTCTTCGTAGCTTCCCGAAAGCAGCCCAGCCGAGTTGGATTCGACGATTGACCTCTTTCTCGAAGTTGGACCTTCCTAACTGGATAGTTTGTCCCAGGTACACGTAACTGTCAACAACTTCGAGAACAGAGTCTCCAATCTTTATAGGAGTCGGTACAACATGGGCATTAGACATGACTTTCGTCTTGCCCATGTTCATTTTAAGACCGACTCGCTCGGAGGCTCTGCTGAGGTCTTCGAGCATTGTACTCAGGTCCTCCGAGGTCTCAGCCAAGACTACGATATCATCAGCAAACCGAAGGTGTGTCATGTACTCGCCATTGATGTTGATGCCCAGTCCTTTCCAGTCCAGAACCTTGAAGACATCCTCCAATGCAGCGGTGAACAATTTCGGGGAGATAACATCTCCCTGTCTGACACCACGCTGGAGAGGTATTGGTTTCGAGGTCTGGTCCTGTATTCGGACTGACATGGTGGCGTTTTCATACAAACCCTTCAGCGCTTCAATATACCGATAGTCTACTTGGAGAGACTGCAGTACAGCCCAGGTCTCGATCGAATCAAAGGCTTTTTCGTAGTCCACAAACGCCAAGCAAAGGGGTAGGTTATACTCCTCGGTCTTCTGTATAACCTGCCGTAGCGTATGTATGTGGTCTACTGTGCTGAAGCCCTTTCGGAAACCGGCTTGTTCGGGTGGCTGGAAGTCGTCAAACCTGCAGGCGAGACGATTCGTGAGGACTCTCGAAAACAACTTATAGACATGACTCAGAAGTGAGATGGGTCTGTAGTTTTTCAAAAGGGTGTTGTCACCCTTTTTGAAAAAGAGTACCACCACACTTCTGTGCCATGCCTGTGGCGTTTTTCCCTTGACTATGACGGAATTAAATAACTTCTGAAGGGCCCTAAGGATCGGTTCACCACCCGCCTTCAGTAGCTCTGCCGTTATTCCGTCATCGCCCGGCGCCTTGTTGTTTTTAAGCTGTTTCAGAGCCAATCGAATCTCCTGCAGGCTAACGTCCGGGATATCTTCGGTGTAGTGTCGGGTTAATCTTGCTCTAGGGTCTTCGATCATCGTAATGCGGGTTTTGTCGTCGAAGTGTAGAGCTGTCCATAGAAATTCTCGACTTCCCTTAAAAGCTCGGGCCCGGACGTTATGATCCTGCCGTCGTCAGTCTTCAGCTTGCTTAGCCGGCTATGCCGCTATTATGCCGTTAGTCGCCTCTTACGACACCCACGGGAGGATATGGGTTGGTACTATTCTAAGCCCGGTACACACCAAATTTGCGTGCTGAGTCTAAACTCAGCAAAACATGTTTGTACTATTGTTATCTGTAAGACCTGTTATTCCATGTTTTGAGCAAATAAATATTATTATTATTATTATTATTATTAAATAGCGCTTGACCGCAATCCCGCCTGATGGTAAGCAGTGATGCAATCATTGATAGTAAAGCGTGCTAGTTTAATAAGAGCCTACATATATTCACTCTAGCCTTAAAGACACTTAAATTGTAGTGAGACGGAAATACCACAGCTGGTAATTTGGTCCAGTCCCTCAATGTATGTGATATAAAAGACGAGGCGAAACGCTTCGTCCAGATCGTAGTGGTGTGAACAATATAAGGGTGGATACTCGTTACTCGAAGGGTGGATACTCGTTGTAAGACGGGTCATCTAAATGATGGAACGGAGACGGTGGAATTAGTTATATAGTGTAACAACACTCCGTACAAACTCAGGGCAACCTAACAAGGATGCCCTGAGTTTGTTTCGGGTATGTCTTCTCAGAGGTAGTCGGTTAGGAAATGCTGGCTTAATCTAGTTTAAAAAAAAAATATGACATGTAAAAGTGATCAATGATCCTACTTGCTTAATAAACGATTTCATTTCATGAGGTAACCTAAAACAATTAAGTATAACCTCTCCTCCGAAAGAGGGTTTTTAGTCGTCAACATTACTTATAAGCTTATCAGTCAAGGTTGAGACTAAAAGGGCCTTTGTTGTCCTCCATGAATCGTCCATTCCCTTGGGTCCAAATCAATAAGATCGTGAAAACTCAAAGAAATCGTAGATAATGTTTGTTTCCGTTTAGACAGAACGAGATGTCTGCTAATAGAAAAGAATAGTAGGAAAATAAATGTTACTCCGACCCCTAAAAAGCTGGATGAGGGTAGAAATATAATGAATAATGATCTTCTTTACAATCAAACCAAATTCTGTTTCTTTTTATTTTTTTAAGAAAAGACTTCTGAATACTTTTCTTTTTTCTTTTGTATTTTGTGTGGAAAAACGACACTGTTTCCACATAAACATACAGTTATTTATTTTGGTCCGCCAACAATTGTTTACATTAGGTATAGTACATAATGTAACATATAATTTTAAAAGGTAACAGAGTAGTGTAACAATTACTTATAAATGAACTCTGCATGCATAAAACTTTTTTTACAAAAAAAAAAACAACCGACTTCCAAAAAACACTACAAAGTGAAAAATTACTAATTTCGGAAGTCGGTGTCCTCCTTCTGATTACTTCACACACTTCATCTATCGTTTTTTCGATCTTTCTTCAGCCTGTAGACGTAGCTTGTCTATAAAGTTTATCACTGAAGACCAGCGCCATGAGAACGGGTAGCAAAAGTTTTAATACTTTTATTATTGTGTTGTCTGTGGTCGGAACGATCTGAGCTGCGTCCCACAAAAAACAATATCTTTCTCAGAAACTTATTTGTAGCCTTCCATTATTTCTTTAAAACTTTCTAGTCAACTTTCGAAAAGTTCTATATTAAGGACTAACTGGTACCTACAGCTATGACAGACAGAAAAGGCCTTGATATAAAGGTATAACAGCAAATACCTAATTTTTGTTATAAATAAATATATACGGACAAATCACACAGATTGAGCAATGTGCCCCGCCCACAGCCACTTAATTTTAGCGACTGGAAGAGCTATGTCGTTGACTTTGGTTCTTCTGCGAGAGATCCGCAGAAAAACCAAAGTCATTCTAGATTCGATCTCGCAGAGAAACTCCAAGCTTAGCTTTTTCCACCGCCCTTTGTGTAACTTTGAGCCTTTGCATGAGACCCATTGTAGTTATAGTACATAAAAAATATAATAAAAACTATGAATATCAAAGTAGTGATTGTTCAAGAAACTCTATAGTCTATACGCAAAATTTCTATTGAGGAAATGAAATGCGCGGCCGTAGTAACATTGTTCACTGTGCAATAAAATGTGAATGTTTGCGGCTCTGCAGTGCAATTCATTCAAATAGTTACAAACTCCATTCAACCTTTAGCGTAGTCGGGCGACTGTGGCTAACGTAGATTGTAGAAAATTGAGAAAATATTTTTTTTTATACAGAATGTCCGGTAGTTATTGAATAACCTTTTTTTTGGATTGGAAATCATCAAATGACCTCTCACACTCTGGGCGGAGCGCAAGAACGTGTCAGGCTTTTACTAACTAATACCCACCCGTGTTTCTTCACTTGCCTGTGCGTCAGGGCTAGGGTTCCTTTTTTAATCAACCCGCAACCCTGAGCCAGCAGACATCGATCTTCGTGGACCCCATCAGGATGAGCTGACATCTCTTTGAGGCGAGCGTGATACACAACGCATCGTCTTCCCGGGCCTGGTCGTTACCGGACGGCGAGCAATGGGCAGCCCGCGTATTATAGAATAACCTCTGGAGTCATTCAAACTTGATCTGGGACTGAATCTGAAACGGCGAAGAAAGAGTCAGCTATACCCTAAGTTTACACGCACAACTAGTCATAATGGTGACTATAATGAACGTTCAATGCGTTACCGGATGACCTATATGTAAATTAAATTTAACCTGTATTTAAAATACAAAAATATTTATTTCATCCAAACATTGTGATATACATAAATTGTGGCAGCTCCAGTAAGTTACAATAGTACTTGTGTCGGAGCTGACTCGCTCTTCACTTATGTGCTATCTTGACAATGGAAGTGATGAAGCCAATCATTACACAAAACAAAATGAAAAACAATAACGAAAAAAGAAAAAATAATAATAATAAAAATAATTAAGCAGCAGTATGTGTGTCGTGTGTTATGTGTGTGGTGAGTGTGCGTGTGTGGTTTGTGTGAGTGTGTGGTGTGAGGTGAGTTAGGATGTCCAGCATGTTATCTCACCCTGATCAGGTTTTCTGTTTCTTCATATGTTAGGGATCTTAGCCAATTCTTTAATGTTTTTTTACAGTCGAATAACAGCATAGGATATTTTTCACACATAAGGTTTTATTTATTATTAAATAAAGTATAATAATAAAGTATTTAATTCGACTGCTCGGTTAGCACAATGGTTGAGCTATCGACTGCTGCGCTCCGTGTCACGGCTTCGATTCCCGCACGGAATAAATATATTGTATGACTATTAATGTCTGTATGACCTACAAGTAGTTGGTCCGGGTCAAACTGTTTGTGTCATGTGAGTTATACATTTGTAAAGAAACCCACGATACATGAGAAATTAATAGTGTGGGGTATTACTACTTTTTAACTCATCACATACAACTTTAAACTCACGTCCTAAACTTGTAAATTGGGGTCGATATTAAAGGATCTCTTTATAACATTATGAAACTAAAATTGAAAGTTAGGTTTTTACCCTCTTAGGGTAAAATAAACAAAATAATGAACAACATCAAAGTTCTAGTCTTCAAGCTCCTGATATATTTAGAACCGAGTAACATGAGACGTGGTCGTACCATCTTCCTACTTTGAAATTATACCTAACTTTTACAAAGTTCTATAATTCCACAAAGACTTTATTCATGAAGTATTTTTCATTTTGTTCGCTTCAGCTATATCCAAGTAAAGTCAGGATAAACAAAAGTTAAGCAAATTGACTACCAACTCACCGCTGTAATTCTTCGACACTGCGATGCAAAATTGATGTAGTTGTAGGGTATCATTTGTTTCTTTGCAAAGTCAAAATAACAGAAGATAGTCCCCCAAACCACCCGCCTGTCATACCTTCTTAGCGCTTTCGCTGGGAAGAAGAAATGTCTCAACAAACTTCCCAATAGCACATCTGCTGTTTGTTCAATTAGAAAATACTTGACTGTATATATAATATGTAAAGAAAACATGACCAAATAAAATATGAAATTTTACATAATCATCATAGTAACGATACTAATGTATTTTAAAATAATCTTTTTTGTCCGCGAATTAATTCCAACTTCCCCAAAAATTGGTACTTTTTTTACAAATGACAACACCATTTTGACGGTATTATTATGAGCGATGCGACGACGTGCCGCATGCCCTGCCCCCTTCTACCCGCGCATGAATTGCCTACCGCACAAGTATTAAGTTACTTCCTTTTGTGAAATAATATTTTTTTTTTTTGTTGGTTTTTTTTTTAGTTTAGCCTGGTTTTGTAGGCATTAGTAGAATCAGCTATCGATACCTAACAATACCTTCACGGATCGGACAGGGTTTTCTTTACATGTTGTATATTCGATTTGTAAAGATATTTATTACATAAAAAGGATGAACTATTATGTCAAAATTATCGTTTTAATCTAAAACCAATCAAGGTAGTAGGTTTTTTTCTCGCAGAGAGACATAATTTGTGGAAACCTCTCTAACCAAACTTTCATTATAACAGAATCACCTCTAACTATTAGAAACAAAAAGTTACAAATTGTGAATTGAATAGTTGAACATGATCAATATTTTTATGGTTAATAAATGATTCTCCACTGATCAGTTCACAAAAGTGGTTATCTTCCTTAACATCATCATTATCAACCTTTTTATCGTCCCACTGCTGGGCACAAGTCTCCTCTCATTGAGAGAAGGAACTTTTTTTTTTTTTGGGATGGGAAATCATCAAATGACTTCTCCCACTCTGGGCGGAGCGGAAGGGTGTGTCAGACTTTTACTGACTAAAACCCACCCGTGATTCTTCACTTGCCTGTGCGACTGCCAGGGCCGCGGTTTCTTGTTTAACCAACCCGCAACCCTGACCCAGGAGGCATCGGTCTTCGTGGACCCCGTCACGATGTGCTGACATCTTTTTGAGGCGCGCGTGAAACACGACGCGCCGTCAACTCGGGCCTGGTCCTTACCGGACGGCGAGCTGCCCACTGCCCACTGCTCACCGCCCGCAGGCCCGCGCCTACGGTGGCTGGGAGTTAGGTGTCGTCTCCCGACCAGGGCGTCTACTGCGGCGGCTAGTGGCGTGAGGGCGCTGGGATTCCCGTTGCCTCACGCGCTCCGCTTCCTCCTTTGCCAGCATCACTGCTTCGCAGACGGAGGTGACGGCCTGCCATGCACTCTCGCTCCGGACCATGGCCTGGACCAGGGTCGGACGCGAGAGATCGCCGCCGATCGCCGCTACGAGGACACGGCGGTGCTCTACCCAAGCCGGGCAGACCTCCACCGTATGCTCCACCGTGTCTTCAGGGCGATCCATACAATGGTGACACCCTGGCGTTTCCTCCCGCCTAATACGGAACAGGAACCTCCCGAAACAACCGTGTCCAGTAAGGACCTGCGTCAGGCGGAAGGTGAGGGCGCCGTAGCGCCTCTCTAGCCAATCCTCAAAGAGGGGACTTACCGCCACTATTATGGCGTGCCCAGCACTGGGTTGCGACAATCGCACTCTCCATGTCGCCATGAGATCCCGCCGGAGCTCTGTCCGCCGTACCGCGATTTCTCGCGGCAGCGGAGTTAAGTATAATGTGGGCCTCAAGTGTATTTTAATATTATGTACTAAGAAATGTTCCCACAAACGTAAAGGCTCGTAGCACCGCTACGGCGTAGCCTAACCGCGTAGCAGCGTAGCAAAACCTTTTCCGCGACGTCGATGGAACATCCGCGTTACTTTTTTTTTTATGAAATTACCCGATGTTTGTCATATTTAAAACAACATTGCAGGCATAATGGCCAACTTTATGGCAAGTAATTTCGGCAGATGTGTTGCTAAAATTCCGAATTTCTCGTTTTTTTATAAAGGAGGAATTCTGTATACATTCAGTTTTACATACAAATATTAGGTCCTTACATATGAAATTGGCCTTTTGTCGTACTGGTTCAAATATCTCCTCTTTGGTTTAGAATTCCAAATTCAAATTTATACAGCTATTTACTCATCAATTGGTGTCTCGAGAACCGTATTTCTTATATATTTTTTTTTCTTTTAATATTGAGTTTACAAAAAGGAAAATTTGAAATTTCCGCCGTGGCACCAGTGCTGCAGAAATGGCTCGAAAAATGAATGATGTGTATAGCAGTGGTATGGCTAGAGAAAGCACAGTGCTTTTTTGGTTCCAACGTTTTCGTTCTGGAAATTTCAACCCAAAGAACAATCCCCGTGGATGGCCGGAGACCAAAGTCGTCAATGAAAAATTGAAGGCTATTTCGGAAGCGAATCCATCGCAACCTACGTCTGAGTTAGCTGCAGGCTGCGGTTTTAGTGATAAAACTGTTTTAATCCACTTGAAACAAATTGGGAAGATAAGAAAGCTCGAAAGGTGGGTACCTCATTAATTGAGTGAAGCAAACCGACAAACGCGCGTCGACTGCTGCGTTACATTACTGAATCGGCACAATAATGAAGGGATTTTAAATCCAATCATTACCTGTGATGAAAAGTGGATACTCTACAACAATAGGAAGCGCACATCGCAATGGCTGAACCCCAAACTTTTGACTAGAAAAAAGTTATTCGTCAGCGTTTGTTGGACTAGTGCCGGTGTGGTGCACTACAGCTTCCTTAAATCTGACCAGACGATTTTTACAGGACTCTACTGTTAGCTGCTCCATTAATGATGGATAAACTAGCCGCTAAATAACCGAGACTGGTCAATCGCACAAGGCCACTGCTGCTTCAGGACAACGCGAGTTCACACACTGCACAACAGACTGCTACCAAATTAGAGGAGCTTCAATTGGAATGTTTAAGACATCCACCTTACTCCCCAGACCTTGCTCCAACAGACTACCATTTTTGGATAACTTTTTGCAGTGGAAAAAATCCAATTTCGATGAGGCAGTCCAAACCTCCTTCGAAGATTTTATTGTTTGTTTTTTTTTTTTTTAATTAGAAAATGCATAAACGAACTACCTATGAGATAACAGAAGTGCATCAATGATTAAAGATTAAATAAATATATTATATTAATAAAATAAACGACTTTTATTCCTCCCATACAAAACGCTAATTTCATATGTAAGGACCTAATATTATATTTTCCAACGTAGTTTATCTGTGTTTATTTTTTAATTTTACTCGCAACTTGCGTGTACAGCTTTCTGTATATTTCTCACGGAAAATACCTATTTTCCGTGAGAAATATACAGAAAGCTTAAAATAACCTAATTTTATCCAACAAGATTTTTTAGTTTCGCACTCGACGCGAAATGTATTTGTTTATCATTTAGTAAAAGGTTCGAGGACGTCGCTAAAGGGACCGTCAATAGAAGTATTTCTTCTATTTTACTACTTACACTTACATTTGGGGTTGTTAGACCTTATATTAGACGCTTATATTTTCTACAAAGGCGAATACATAATGACTGCTTTTCAGATGGTTTTAATTATTATTTTGGTCTCAAAGAAAACAATAAAATGTAAAGTTCACATAAAATCTAAATATTCAATTCTAAGGAATTTCAATGAATAATAATCCATTAAATTTCCGCGGATAACTATTAAATATTTTATAATTCACTAAATGAGTATCATATTTAATTTAATTTATATTTGAATGCAAATACAAGTCGTACTTCTATAAATATTTACATTATGTGAACAAATCAGAATCCAATAAAATATTTACTGCCAGTATTCATAATATTTTCAATCTCATTGACAACACAATTCCTTTTTCTGTCGGATCAGTTCAGTGTTAAAAGCGATTGAACATAAAATGCGGCGCCATTTTACGTGCAAGGATATTAAATCGCTAGATTTTCCTTGACCTTACAAGCTAAAAAGTAGGTATTCTGAGAGGAATGAGCTCACACAAAATTAAATAGCATTTCTAGGGTAATCTATTCTATTTTTGTTTATGGCAATGGTGCCGATGTCGACAATTCTGCCAATATCTCAGGATAATCAAGTGAAGTCACTACGCTTGTCCATCGGAAATTTCAAAAACTCAAAACGAATCATAAGGGCAACTATTTTTGAATCGGTTGAACAAAATTCTAAGCCCTTCTTTGTGAGTAAAGGAGATTTTATAAATATTTTTATTTATGTTCTGTAATCTATATGGTGTACATAATAAAGAGTATTCTATTCTATTCTATTTTTTTCTATATTATAAACTAGCGCTTGACCGCAATCCCGCCTGATGGTAAGCAGTGATGCGATCGTTGATGGTAAAGCGCGCTAGTTTATTAAGAGCCTATTCGCTCAGAAAAACTGAGCGAATAGGAAGGAAGACGGCAGTTGAGCGAGGTGATGCAATGTTAAACCCAACAACACGACCAACGATGTTGCGCCAAAGGGAGATTGATCTGAAGAACCTCCACGACCAAACTCCCAACACAACAACATTAGGCGCATCGTACCCGGCACACATCGCAACACAACTGCTCAGTCCCGTCCTCCGTACGGCTTCACCAGACATCATGCCGGAACACGACAAATCGCTTGGCGGCAAGGCTTTGTCTGGTGGGTGGTAACTTCTGCCGGCGGCCGATGTTATGGCCTACCACCGAGAAAAGAGAGAATGCCAGATTACGGCCTACACAGCTTTTAAAATTAAACTCACGCTTTCACAAAGTTTTATTGTTCAATAAAAAAAATATTTTAATAAGTAATTAATTTAACTTCTTAAATTCCAGATTTAATTTTAAAAAAATGTTGCCAATCCTGCTACTTTAATAGATAACGCTAAATAAATAAAATCCTGCCACTGTAATCGATAATTTCATTTTAAAAGTACCTATTCTTTATTATTTAGATAGTTCTAAATAAAAAAAACTCTCTTTACTATTTATTTACCACCCCATTATTCATTTTTCTTATTCGTTCGTCCTGTTTTGCAGTTAATAGTTTTATGGATTATTAGAAATCAATATTCCATCTGTGATCGATAACATAATCGTCTTGTAATAGCAACCCTGCGCGCGTGTCTATAAACTGACATTGACACATCTTGTGTTGTTGTCCGAGCACTTTTCGGTTGTTTTTTTTCCCTCTGCGGTTGCCTTAAGTTACAGGTTTTTTGACACGAAAGCTGAGTGTGTCACGCGCATTTTTCATTGGACTTTTAAGATTAATTATAGTGTCGTTTACTAATAAAAGCGCGAGATTTCTGTAGTAAAAAGTGCATTCAGTAAATAATTCATAAAGAACATTGAAATATCGCAGCATAGTGACCACATCATGACTTTGCATCAAATCGCCTTGCAGTTGGGTCACGTAAAAAAGCGTAAAAAAGCGTGAGGCGCTTTGTGTCATAATTTTTGTATATTAAGCGCCTCACCCTTTTTTTAAAATTATTTTTAACTTTTTCGTTTGATATTCTTTAAAAGCATGTTTTTTTTTTACTTTTTTAAACTATATTTATTTTCAACTTTTTAGTTCGATATTCTTTTTTAAAAAATGAAACGAACTAACGAACGTATTAAAAACGGTGGGACATTTTACAATAATGAGCCGCTCACTCGTAGTCCAAAGAGTTAGAGACGGACAAACAAACAAACAAGCAAGCAAACATACAAGTGAAACTAATAAAAAGCATGTAATAAAAAAAGAAAATAAAATGTTTTGAGTGGACTAGTGTAATGTGTATAAGGGTATGCGAAGGTGTGTGAGTGTGTTTGAGGGTATGTGAATGTGTGTGTGAGTGCGTGAGTGAGGGTGTGTGTGCGGGTGTGTATGTGTGTACGCGTGTGAGTGCTTGCAAGTGTGTGTGCGCGCGTGTGTGCGTGCGTTAAGAATGAAGTTTAACGGGAGCTGTATTGAGTCAACAATAAGCTTACAGTTTTGTTGTAATTAAGCGTTTGCAGCCAAATATTAATTTTCTTTTTTAATGACATTATAGGGAGTTAGTAAAAGTTGACTATTGTATAGGTGAGGACTTTGGAAACAGGGAAATCTTCTTGTAAAAGAGTACTTGCAGCGGAAGGGTTAGTAAACCTTGTCTTTGCGTCTTGTGGTGATTATTTCATAAGAGGTTCTTTGATGCTGATATAGTAGTACGTGCAGTACAAATAATTGTCTAACTGTAAGGACTTTTCAGCTCCTATATAGGTCTTCAGTTAGGAAGAGGATGGACCGAAAGGTACTAATTTTCAGCACAGCTCTCTGAGCTCGTTCAAGATTCAAAAGTACCGTTTTGGGTGCACCACCCCAAGCCCATATACAGTACGTTAAGAGAGACTGACACAGAGCAAAATATGTAGATCTCATAATTTTAGGTACTGCGATGTAACGAAGACTACTAAAGACAAAAATCAGCTTTCTGATTCTTTTTGTCAGTAGTTCTATATGAGGCGCAAAGCACAGGCCATCAAGAGTCACACCTAAATATTTGATGGTTCGACAACGTTCTAATTCTGGGCATGTACATGTCGCATTACCAGACAGTAAACATGAGTGCGCTACCGAAGCATATGAATTTGGAGGTTGAGTGGAATTTCGTAAGTTGTACAAATTTTAGTTTTGTCGGTATTGGTTGTGAGAATGTGTCTTTTGAGCCATTGTAGAACACTTTTTAGTCCTTTTTGTACGGAATCAAAGGTATCATCCCAAGTGTCGCCCGAGAAAGTAATAACGGTTTCATCAGCAAACGCCACGATTCATCCACTCTCTAGACTCAAATTACATAGTTGGTTGACGTAAATTAGAAACAGGGTGGGGCCAAGCATACTGCCTTGGGGAACGCCGAATGTCACTGGTTCCTCTCTACTGAGGTAATTTTGTATTTTTACATGCTTTTTATTAACTTCACTTGTATGTTTGCTTGTTTGTTTGTCCGTCTCTAACTCAAAATGTTTTCAACCTTGGCTTACATTAATTTGTGCAGGCAAAGTATTTTTTAGTTTAGATTTCGATTTAGTTACTTGGGTAACGTCATTGCGAATTTTAACACTTGCTATTCTGTCTGTTGGAGATCAAGAAAAGTTTGGTAAAAACAAATGAGCACCACTTAAACGTTCGTGTTATCCGTATATTATTTAAAAAAAGAATATCGAACTAAAAAGTTGAAAATAAATATAGTTTAAAAAACTAAGAAAACATGCTTTTAAATAATATCAAACTACAAAGTTAAATATAATTTTAAAATTTAATTTATGACAATAGTATACAAACAATACACAAAAATTATGGCATAAACAT
Organism: Sesamia inferens; assembly: GCA_037179545.1. NCBI lineage: Eukaryota > Metazoa > Arthropoda > Insecta > Lepidoptera > Noctuidae > Sesamia > Sesamia inferens. The sequence goes on along the minus strand of CM073922.1, from coordinate 30,392,135 downwards.
CCCTTTTTTTTACAAGTGAAAATGCCTTTACGCACCGTCAGTTACCCTCGAGTTTGAGAGTGTCACGGGATCGGCCCGAAGGCCTAATCACCGTGCCACTCTCAGGGCTTACCGGCCGATTAAGGCCGGTTTCCGCGCCAAGGGAGGATTACCCGGGTACCGGAGTAATCCCCAGACGTGGTGACCAGTGCAATGCGCGTGCGGGAGCTACCCACACACACTCCGGTGCTAAAGGAGACGGGGGTTCGTCCCCCGCCTTCTTCGCCCCGCCCGTCTACGCCGGAGAGGAGCGGCAAGAGCATCCTCTTCCCGCTCCCTCTCCGCAGCCTCCTTCTGCAAGAGGACGTTCTCGCAGAAGGAGGCGGCAGCCTCCCATGTACTCTCGCTTTCAACCATGGCTCGCACCATGGTTGCCAGGGAGAGGCGTCCGCCTCCGAGTGCCGCAACGAGGTCGCAGCGCTCGTTTCGCCAGGCCGGGCACTCCAACAGGGTGTGCTCGATGGCATAAACATCCCTTATGTAAGGTAGACAAACGAACTGTGGGATGCTGTTCCCACATTATGACCATTATGAACCCCCTGCATAGTTTCTTGATGAATTGCTAAAAGAATTTGATAACGAAATTGATGATAATAATGAATGATTATGGTAAAAAGGATAAACTTCATCAACAGTTTATTTGTTGTTTCATTTTCTCTCCGTAAAAATAAATAACCTCTACTTCAAAATGTCTCAATAACTTCATTTTTACAAGTTCAATGTAAATATGGAAATCACAAAAATACTTTTGACATTAAGCCACACAAAAAAAACTAAGAATATTCACTGTAAATGACATTCAATTAATATTGAGCCAAATTTTCTATGGACACTTCGCATTGTTCTTTATATTTCATGCGAATTTATTAAACATTCAATTTCACTAAAGAGATACTGGCTGAAATTGCGTAGGTATTTAAAATTCCAATTACAATTTACTTAAATGTCGATTCAAGCATAGCTTTCATGTAAATTCGTTCATGTAAGTTGAATATTAAAGCGATAATAATAATATTCCATCCTTATGTAATTTGTTTATGAATTATAAACTAGCACTTGACCGCAATCCCTCCTGATGGTAAGCAGTGAAGCAATCGTTGATGGTAAAGCGCACAAGTTTATTACGAGCCTATTCACTCTAGCCTTTAAGACACTGAAATTGTAGTCCGACGGAAACACCGCCGCTTGCAAATTGTTCCAGTCCCTCGATGTACGCGGTATAAAAGAGGAGGCGAAATGCTTCGTCCGGATCGTACTAGTGTTAACAACGTAAGGGTGGAAACTCGCCGTACGACACCCAGAAAACTTCGTACAAAATACGCTTTTACAAATAAGATGACGTCATAGATAATACCAGATACTTGTGAAATGAGAGGTAACAGAACTGGTACTTCTTGTCACCCTACATTTCCTCCATTGACCTGGAGGTGACCTGGAGTGTGATTCTGTAACCAACTCAACGTTAAACCTTAGGTGATGTTAGCGTGGAGTGAGCTGTTGTTCAAACTAATGATGACATATTTCTCGGCTAGAGACCATAACATCGGCTGCCAGCAGTTGTGTCGGGAGTTTGGTCGTGGAGGGTCTCCAGATCAATCTCCCTCTGGCGCAGCATCGTTGGTCGTATTGTTGCCATTTTCCTTCCTATTCTTAATAAACTAGTGCGCTTTACCATTAACACTAGTTTATAATTATTAAAAAAAAACTTTTTCGTGTGTGAAACTGAGGATTAAAAAATTCTAACTGACAACATGGACACCCGTCATAATGGATAATTGAGGATCTTGTAAGGTTCTAATCAACTTCAAAATTAACTATAAACTGTTCTTGTTTAAGACTTCGAACTTAAAAGAACTTAGCCAAAGATACCGATCTAAAACAGAGTGGTTTCAAACTTGGTAAAAGTTAGTACCTACAAATCATCTGCAGCTCCTAGATAAAGACACAGTCGTGAGAAGAAAAGTCTCGTTATCGCTTCTCTGACCCCGAGGGATCAATGCAAATGCACTGGCTTACTCCTAGAAACTCGAGTAGGGTTACAGTGTTTAATGTAGGATTAGCTTTTGAAAGCTTATAAGGAAAAGGGACGTAGGTATGTTTAATAATCTATAAAATCTATTCTTCTTTACTTTAATATATAAGCTGGCTGAAGAGTTTGTTTGTTCGAACGCGCTAATCTCAGAAACTACTAGTCCGATTCGAAAAAATACTTTTGCGTTAGATAGCCCATTAATGCAGGAAGGCTTTAGGCTATATAACATCACGCTGCGACCAATAGCGGGTGAAATCGCGCAGCGCAGCTAGTTATTCATATTCAGTAAGTGTGTTCGTACTAACACATTCTACAAGTCAAAATTATGTTTTAACAAGATGAATTCGGCGTTATCTATCCTATTACTCTGAGAAGAAAAACTGAAACAAACTCTGAAAATACAGTCTATTTGTCCAAATATAATTGTGATCAGATTTAAAAAGAAGACTTCAAAATAATTTGATTGCTAGCGAATTTACCAGCGGCGGTGTTTCCGTCGGACTAAAATTTAAGTGTCTTCAAGGCTAGAGTGAATAGGTTCTTAATAAACTAGCGCGCTTTACCATCAACGATCGCTTCACTGCTCACCATCAGGCGGGAATAAAAAAATGAATTAAAACCTTTATTACGCAGACTTTTAAATCCATAGAGTGTTAGTACAGTAGGCCTAGTATGAGTTTTCATTACGAGACTCGATCATCGATATCCAACGCGTTTGAATCTTCGATTGGCCCGCTTCAAGGTTGTAAGAACTCTCAACCAATGAGAGCGCCAAACGCGTTCGATATCGACGATCGAGTCTCGTTATGAAAACTCATACTAGGCGTACTGTAAAACTTACGAAACTTAACACTAATATTATAAAGAGGAAAGATTTGTATTTAATAATAATTATAAACTAGCGCTTGATCGCAATCCCGCCTAATGGTAAGCAGTGATGCAATCGTTGATGGTAAAGCGCGCTAGTTTAATAAGCCCATTCACTCAAAAAACTGAGTGAATAGGAATGAAGACGGCAGTTGAGCGAGGTGATGCAATGTTTAACCCAGAGGGAGATTTAAATTTGGAGATTTTTTGTATTTTTGTATTTAACGAATAAATTCAAAATTACTGAACCAATTTTAATAATTTGTTTTTCATTAGAAAGCTACATTAGCCACGAGTAACTTAGGATAAATTATTTTGGAATAAAATAGGGTTCCGTAAGATATTTGGGTTTTTTCAACACAAGGTGTAACAAATCAACTAGAAAAGTAACTTATTTTGCGTACGCTGCCTACACTGTAAAAGTTGTAACCATAAATTGTTCTAATTAATTGTAGATCTTATAAATATGTGCAAAAAAGTCCGCGACACACTATACTTAACTATGTCGAGTGAGGCACAACAACCATTTTTTTATTTAAAAATCTTGAATTTTTATCAAAATAAATTATTTTATAATTATTTCATCTCTAAGTACAGTTTATGTAGATAATATTTGGTCTTTGAATAATTAAAATTGGACGTTTGGTTTTGAAGTAATGTCGAAAATTAAAATATTACGATTTCTGCTGCACCGCCCGTTACGTAGTGAGCGCCACCAAGGTGCTCGCTTACCTCTGTTGACAGATATTATGAAGGCATGTTTAAAACCGTCTCAACTTTGGACATCTGTTGAACATTAGAATTTTCGCACCAATATGAGAGCTCATCTACATGGAAACACGCATAGCAATTTTCCACAACAGCTGCTGAAACTTGGAGAAGGAATGGTCTATCATAGAACTCATAAATGTTGATTTTGACAAGTTTTGTTATCTACTAACAAAATGGCGTCATCAAAATGGCGCCATTTGCAATGGTCAATCACTGACACTCCATTGTAAGAAATGGTGGACAACAAAATGTATAAATTAAGTTCCTTTTTTTGTTTTTAAATCTTTAGAATAGTGATTTGTGCACTACACACCAAAGCCGCTAGACCCGCCGACCCAGGCCGCCTACACAACCCGGCGGCTTATGTTGAAAGAAGCATGTCGGCAACCTATACCCGCGCCTGTTGCCTGCCGACATCTAGGCGGCTAGCGTATGCAAGCGCTCAGTTGCCCGGCGACATTTAAGCTGTAGTGACGTGCTAGTATTTAAACTGCCAAATAAGTTTCTGATGTCGAACCGCCGACATGCAACCGGAAAAGTTTTAAAGCGCTTTAGAAATACATGAATTCGAATCAAATCGAAATCATTTCCTAGAAAAGTCTTAAAGCTTACAAACAGCTGGTAACGATGAAAACAGTTGAAGATAGTGGAGCAAGGACCTCCTAATCTAGTAACTACTTCACCAACTTAAACTACGCTCCATTTTCCTATCCCTGAAACGCTCAAATACATTCTACCGTTGAGATCAGCGGTAAAATGTATTACAGCGTTGCAGGATTCACAATTCTGCTTGGTATCTGTGAATCCCTTTTTCATATAGTACAAAAAATCGGGATAATACGGAGGGTGTGCCGGGCTCTCACCGGCTAAAACCACTGGAGCGTTCCTCTTCTTGCCTATGGCCGGGGGTGCAGGTCCTAGTTTGCCATTCACCGCATCCCCGGCAAGCCTTGACTCGCCACGCAAGATCGGCGAGTCCCTCTTCCCTCCCTCTTTCCATCAGGTAGGCGTGCCGGAACAGCCACTACACGTCTACTCCGGCCCTAGCGACGGACGTCGGACTCTCCCGGCCCTCGGCCCGTCGGCCTCTGGTTATGGAGGAAGCGGATCGACCTCAGCCTCCCTCCTCCTCCGGCCAGCGGGCCGTCGGCGGGACGGGAGAAGGCTCAGTGCCTCCCTCTCCCGTTCGCCCGTCTCCTTCGCGGAGATATTACCTCCTCGCAGAAGGAGACGACCGCGTCCCAGGACTCCTCGCTGTCGACCATGGCTCTGACCACGGCCGACAGCAAGAGGTCGTTTACGCCGATCGCTGCAGTGAACGCACGACGCTGCTCGTCCCATGCGGGACACTCCCGCGGGACTTTGTCTTATTTACAAAGATTTCTGCTCAAGTATATTAGTGTGTGCTAGCAGACACACATGGCAAATAATTTAATTAAATGTTTTATGTTTCTTAATGTTAATAATAGTAGTTGTGGTGGCCTAGTGGTTAAAACACCAGCCTCTCGAGTATGAGTGCGCGGGTTCGATTACAGCTCAGGCAAGTACCAATGTAACTTTTCTAAAGTTATATGTATTTTCTAAGTATATCTTGGACACCATTGACTGAAGGTGAAGGAAAACATCTTGAGGAAACCTGGACTTTAAGTCTGAAATCGCCAACTCGCATTGAGCAAGCGTGGTGATTACGCTCAATCCTTCTCTGTATGAGAGGAGACCTGTGCCCAGCAGTGGGACGATAAAAAGGTTGATGATGATGATGATGATGTAAATAATTACTATTTTTTTATTTTTTTTTTGTAAAACTTTGCCCCACACTATAAATTTCTCCTGTGTCGTGATGGCGTTAACAAACATATAAAGTCAAATACACAATCAGTCAGACCCGGAACCCGGAACAACTAATTGTAGGCCTTACATCGATCACTTATACAATAGATTAAGAAAATGGTTGAACTGAAGAAGCGCACAACACAGCACCTGGGTGCTTCTTTCATTTAGGACTCACTTTATAATTCTGACTTTAATGCATGCGTGTAAGGTAAACCTTATTCAAGGTTTTAATGTCAGACTCGGTCGTAAAAAATAATGGCTTTTTGTACTGCTTTGTGATAAAAACTTTATACACTGCACTTAAGGCTGATTTTAATTTAATGTATATTTATTTTGACTACTTTAGACTTGTCGCCATTTTTGATAAAAGTTTTGTTCGAGACTGTGTATCTAGTGTATTCCTAAGTGATCAATGAGGCCATATAAATATTTGTTACGTGCGGGCATTGAACCCGTAACACGCAGCGCAGCAGTCGGTCGCTCAGCCACTGCGTCAATCTATTAATAGAATTAAAACTTTGCGCCCCTTTTTCGCAGTTAATTAAGGAGTGATAAAGGGCGGGCGCTTTGAGTGACTGTTTTATAACATTCAGATTTGGAAAACGTGCTAATTCTTACCTTTATTTGAATAATTGACTGTTGATTTTGATATCGTTCACTGAACTGCTTAAAGTTTTTAGCATATTTATTCAAAAAACTAAAACAAAGTCCATTAACGTCCTGAATCCATCCATAATCGTTGTTCTTAAAAATTTTCTGCAAGCGAAAAACTATGAATAGTTTATTTCTTAGGTTTCTACGAAGAGCTTTTAGTTAAAGGACAATGACCGCTATTGCTACGCTTGTAGAAGCATATAGACTGCGTTCGACACGTTAAGAAGGAATCCTAGCATGTTTAAAGTAACCCCATCTCCCAACAAATAAACTGTCAATCTTGAAAAATAGAATAGAACACTCTTTATCATGTACACCGTATAGATTACAGAACATAAATATGTATAAAGATTTTACAAAGGGTGAACACTCTGGGCGGTCTTATCGCTAAGAGCAATCTTTTACAGTTTTACAGACAGCCTTAAGTTTAGAATTTACTTCTTCTTCTACAAACTATTTCGTGTCACCCTTTGTAAAATCTTTATATTTATGTTCTGTAATCTATACGGTGTACATAATAAAGAGTATTCTATTCTATTCCATTCGTGTCTATTTCTTGTTAATTTCTTCCAAATAATTCTAAAATTGCTGCCTGTCTGTCTGTTACTAAACTGACTAAAAGGAAGAAGCGTATCACAGCCACTTATTCCGTGTAAAAATAGTACATGATTTTGACACTTTGCAAAAGTCGATAAGCTTTGTGATGAATACATTCGCGATTGATTGAAATAGTTTTCTCAGTTGGAGCTCGAGCAGTAAGTAATACGAGTAAGTCTACATCTTTACCAACAACAATAGTTGTATTAAATTTGACAAATTGATTTGTTCTGTTGCTGTTTCAATGATTAATACATCAGCATCATTGATTGCTTGTTTTACCAATATATCTTCAGCAGTAAACTTATCATTCAAAATTGAAATAAAACTAGACTTGTTGTGAGTATTTATCTATCTGATATTCTTATAGTTATAACTTATATTTTAAGTGTAAGTTATAATAATCGATAGAAAAATATTTGAACCTATATTATAACTCTGGATGTGTATACAGTATGTTAAGAAAACCCTGTCCGACCCATAAGGATAATAAAGGTTAGGTAAACACATGACCAAATATAATATAAAATTTTACGTAATCATCATAGTACCAATACAAATCAATTTTGAAATAATCTTTTTTTCCCGCGAATTAATTTCAACTTCCCCGAAATTTGCTAATTTTTAAAAAGTGACAACACCGGTATTATTATAGGCGAATAGCGATGCGACCACGTGCCACGTGCCCTGCCGCCCGTCGCCCGCGGAATGGGGCATAGGTGTGCATAGCGCACATTTATTAAGTTACCTCTTTTTGCGAAATAATATTTATTTTTTTAGGGGATTTTTTTTTTTAAGTTTAGCCCGGTTTTGTATGCATTAGTAGAATCAGTTATCGATACCTAACAACACCTTCACGGGTCGGACAGGGTTTTCTTAACATACTGTATACGAGGCGTACTCATGCATATTATGACGATTACAACTTTTCGATATTTTTGAACCGTTATATCACCGAAACTCGTAGAAAAACGTATTAATATATTTTTATGGATAATTTTATAATCTACAATTATTGTGGTCCGAGATATTTTTATGATAAAACTTACCGTTTTGCTGAAAATCACAGAAATCCGCAAAAAAAAATCATGTTTTTGACCTTTAACCTTGAATAGATTTTTTTCCATACAGGGGAAAGGTGGAGAATGTTGAAATTTTATTTATAATTATATTTTAAACGATCTCACCAATTTCAGCTTATTGTGAATTTATGTAACTTCACTCTCATTTTTCACTATCGCATAATTTCTTGCTCCATAGACTGAAGGTTATGAAATAAGAAATTATGCGAGCTTAGTATAAAATTTGCTATTGGCTTCTCTCTCTCTCTTAGCCAGAAATGAAATGAAATGAAATCGTTTATTAAGCAAATAGGATCACTGATCACTTTTACACGTGTTTATTTTTTTTTTAAACTAGGTGAAGCCGGCATTTCCTAACTGACTACCTCTTAGAAGAAATAGCCGAAACAAACTCAGGGATCATAGTCTTTTTTCAAGTCCAGACATTAAAAATGAAAATGTTTACAATAATTTACGTTATAATTACGCATATTGCTTAATAACAATGCTTAACAGAGCGAGCAGCTCAGTCCCAAGCTTTTTTGTCTTCTAAATAATCTGAGATTTTATAATACCCCTTTTGTAAGGTTTGGCCCTTATATAGTTTTCATATGGCAATGGAAAGAGCTATGCTCGGAGTTTCTCTGCGTGATCGACTCAGAAATGAGGAGATCCGCAGAAGAACCAAAGTCACCGACATAGCTCTGCGAGTCGCTAAACTGAAGTAGCAGTGGGCAGGGCACATTGTTCGTAGAACCGATGGCCGATGGGGCAGTAAGGTTCTGGAGTGGCGGCCACGTACTGGAAGACGCAGCGTAGGGAGGCCCCCAGCAAGGTGGACCGATGACCTGGTGAATGCGATGCGTGATGCGGGCAGCACAAGACCGGTCAGCGTGGAAAGCCTTGGAGGAGGCCTTTGCCCAGCAGTGGACATCCATAGGCTGAAGAAGAAGATAGTTTTCACAAGCGTTCCGCTAATGTGCTGCTGATAGTACACGTATGACAATATGATAAGTTTCTCAACTAGGGATGCCAGATGGTCGATATTCGTCTGAATTCTCCCGATATTTTATTGTATATACCTACGTACTCTAGACTCCCTCAAAAAATGCTTTTAAAAACAATTTCTTTACTAAAAAGGGTTTAATTTAATAAAATAATTATTAACTTAGCTTTTACTAAGAAAATTGTTGTTTGTTTTGTAAGAAATTTTACTCTAAAATTAAATAAAAAAAACTCTGTAAAGAGCCACGCTTAATAATGCCTTGCTTTGCAACATGGGACGACCTAAAAATTAGTTGTGATATGATAATATTAAGCCTTGTTTGAATAAATGAACTAGTTTTTAAATTTTGAATTTTATTATTTATACAATATGTAAAGAAAACCCTGTCCGATCCGTGAAGGTATTGCTAGGTATCGTTAACTGATTGTAATAATAGCTACAAAGCCGAGCTAAACTTAAAAAAAAAACCCTTAAAAAAATAAATATTATTACGAAAAAGCGAGGTAACTTAATGCATGTGCGGTAGGCATACATCCGCGGGTGAAGGGAGACAGGGCAGGCGGCACGTCATCGCATCGCTATTCGCTCCGTCACAAATGGTGTTGTCACTTTTTTAAAATTACCAAATTTTGGGGAAGTTGGAATTAATTCCCGGAAAAAAAAGATTATTTCAAAATTCAGTAGCATTTTCACTATGATGATCATGTAAAATTTCATATTTTATTTGGTCATGTGTATACCTAACATTTAATGTCCCTTTGGGTCGGACAGGGTTTTCTTTACATATTGTATATCCCGACAACATTCCCGATATTTTCAAATTGTCTTTAGATATTTTGGTTTTCGATTTTTGTTCCTAGAAAAGCTATCCTCGCATAACCTGATTAAATCATGTAGATAATCAAAGACTATATAAAGCTTATGTAGTGTTTATTTACCGTATGTCACAACGGACAAAACCCAATCAAATTACAACTGTTTGCGCAACATGATCGTCGGATATGTACGGACGACAGCAGTTCAAGCTCCCCAACTGTCATATATTCCCAATCAACCTTGAGCCTTACTGCTTCACCAATAAATTTGAAAATCTAATAAAGAAATTTGACAGATTGTATTAGATTGATGTGCTGTCGTCTGTAAATAAAGCCAATAGCAAAAATACATTGGCTCAGTGGAGAACATGTAGCCATCTCACAAGGTTGTGTGATCCAATTTTCTTGATTTCAAAAAGGAAACTGAAAAGAAATTTCATTGCGTAAGGAATTGAGTTTCTACAGCGTTTCAGTATCTTGTAAATGTAGCAGCTGAGAGTGAAATTGGGTGACTACATTTTACGACAACATTTTATGTTATATTGAGAGTAAGATTGTCGCTCACAATGGGCTAGCATATATGTGGCATGTCAGGTATATATGGCAGCTATGCTTGGAGTTTATCTGCGTGATCGAATCAGAAATAAGTAGATCCGCAGGAGAACCAACGTCACATAGCTCTTCGAGTCGCTAAGTTAGAGTGTTAAGTGGCAGTGGGCAGGGCACATTGCTCGTAAAACCGATGGTTGATAAGGTAGTAAGGTTCTGCAATGGCAGCCTCGTACCGGAAGACGCAGCGTAGGGAGGCCCCTAACAAAGTGGACCGATGATCTGGTGAAGGTCGCGGAAAGCCGATGAATACGGGCAGCACAAGAGAAGTTATTGTGAAAAGCCTTAGGGAAGGCCTTTGTTTAGCAGTGAACCCCTAATAAAGAAGAGAGTAAGATTTTAGTAAGTAGTTAACGATATGTACATATTTTCTTTTTTGCGATATTTTAAACTTTTATGGCTTCTTTGTCTACTATAAGTATTATGTTATGCTCAATTTGATTGTTTTTTATCTTTGGATAATGGTTACATTATCATCAGCTGCCCAGCATTTTATCAACATGTTGTGTCGATTTCCATTCTAGCCGGCTGCAGCCGAACACCGGTATTTTTATTAATAAAGCAACAGCTGCTGCAAGCTGTTTGAAAACCCAGTTCCTGACTATAAATTCCCATGATAAGACTGTAAAGGTATCTGACATCGACGCACAAACGAGTACTATGGATAAGTACATGATTCTGAACACCCCAGTGCAGTGGTGGAATTTTTCGTCGGCTTTTTCATGATTAAAAAAAAATACATGTAGTTTTTTTCACTTTAGACCGTTCATAATTGCTATACTTTTATAACCCAATAAGATTTTAAAGTAAAATTAAACAAAAAAGCGCAATGAAAACAACACTCGAAAAACTATCTTATCAGCTGATTTAATAGAGTTCACATCAGGGATCAACGTCATACCTACAAACCCGCACGGCGGCACGCCTGCTACGTGCAAAGGCCGAGCCGTCACTTTTTTTTAAACATTGTTATTTCTGTAACCGTTCATTAACGACATAAATGACTATTATAATTTTATTGGTGGTATGCGGTCTAGCCTTTTCACGAAGTTTGCGTTACGATGTCAGATACACGCTGTATATTATTGTTGAGAGAGAAATAATGGAGGTGCAAGTCCCCGAGAATAACTTTAGGCTCGAATCTATTCCTACAACCACTTCACACATATAAACTATGACTTTTAAGGGGTTCAGTGGAAAAACAACACCAACGTCAACCTGAACCTGAACCTAAACATCATCATCAACCTTTTAATCTTTTATCTTTAATCTGAGCATGAATGAAAATGATTTTTTTAAATTTTAAATGTTAAATGTGAAACGTTAACTGTTAAACATTAAATGGTAAATGTTGAGTCAGCCGGTGAATAACCATCCACTACATATCAAAGCCCCTCCGTGCCTCTCTCTGACTGACTACTGGGTATCTTATTACTCAGCGGCTTAATATAAAATACTTACCCCTAAGATAGTCGCTAAAAGGCTATACAAAGACGTACAATAAATGTATAATAATATGCATATATGACTAACCCATGAGGAAACCTGGACAAGTCTGTAATCACCAACCCGCAATCAAGCAAGAGTGGTGATTACGCTCAATCCTTCTCTATATGAGAGGAGGTCTGTGCCCAGCAGTGGGACAATGGGGGTTGATGATGATAATGATGGCCCCACCACGCTGGTCCCGTCTCTAGACCCGTATATTTATCAAACAAGGTACCAAACTATTGTACAGAATTCCAATATAAAACTGCCGCCGATAAAAACGAAATTTGAAACAATAAGTTATAGTTTTATTACAGGGTTTCCGATATAAGCAGACAAAGTGTACGCCAATTAAAAGTTCAAGTAGCTAGCGCATCGCTTGGTATTCGTCACACATGGAACTTTCAGAACTATCCACCGCTCTTCGCCCACGTACTTGCACTTTTCAATAGGGTTGGCGATGACGTCAAGTATAAGTGTAGTGAACTTTGCAAGACGCTATGAACTACAAGACTTTTATTATTTGGAGGCGAGACATCTATTTTGGTAGAGGTAAACAAAATGATACGTAATTTGGCTAAAAATACTATTTATGGACTGAAGCACAATGACTCTCAAAATTATAGTAAATAATAACCCTACTAGGTTGATATAGGTTCCGTGTGCAGTTTCTGGCCTGCCATCGGACGCGTCCCCAGGTGGCGGATAGGGGAACGGCCCCCAGATATGGGGGTTACCGGTTTACCGGCGCGGACCAAAACCAGAAGTGGGGACCGCTTCGGCGGTCACACGTGCGGCGGGTCGGCCACCACTCCAGGTGGCTGACGTGACCCGAACTCCGGGTCACCGTCGGGCAACCCGGTCTCTTCACTGAGAGGAGCTGGGGGCCCGTTTGCTTCCGGGCAAACGAGTGGGGTTAAGAGGACACCTCGCACAAGAAGACGTACGCAGCCGGGCCCCTCCCTATGGAGGGCCCACTGTGGGTCCGCCTTTTGGCGGGAATCGCCGCCGGGGGGTTGGTAGTGCAGGCTCTATTTCCCATGACCCCGCCACTAAGGCGATGTCGGTGTGCCGCTGTTTGGTTTTAGTAGGTATTCCCGGCTTCGGCTGGGCGAGTCCCACACACGCCCTTCGGGGTATGGTGCGTAAAGGCATTTCCACAGCGTCAAAAAAAAAAAAAAGGTGACTTCCAAATGTTACTACATTTGGAAGTCACCTAAATCATCATCCAGCTTAGCCTTTTCCTTACTATATTGGGGTCAGCTTCCAATCTAACAGAGTTCAGCTAAATACCAGTACTTTACAAGGAGTGACTGCCTATCTGACTACCACAAACCAGTTACTGGGTATTAAGATAACACTTAGTAAGACTTTAGGACTTCTATCGCCCGGCTTTAATGATCGTTTACAAAAGTTTAATGCATCTATCTTATTCTTTCTATATCAATAAAAAAAGGACAGAAGATAAAATATTTGTTTAGTCCTGTCAAAATAAGATATTCCATAGACAGTTTAGACAGGATTAAAAACATGACGACCAAAAAGACGCGATTGATTCTGTAAAAATCTCAGGTGAAGTTTCCAGTGAGCTTAGAATATGTCTATAGTGTCAAGGCCCAGAATTAGTTGGAATGACAGTTCTCTTCATGTTCATTTCACCTAAGTCTTCACGGTAAGGTGGGGTAATGTATACAGAATTACACTGCGATCAAACTCGTATGAACTGAGACAGCGAAGCAAGAGGAGCACTACTGCCAAAGGCCAGGTGGTTGCTACGTTACTAATGACTGAGGCCGTGTGGGCGACAGCTGTAGACCCGTCGACTGCAGCAGTAGACCTGTCAACGACAGTTACTCCATTAATTATAGTGTCCACCTCCACTAATATAAAGGGTGTCTCTGACATCGACGCACAAACGAATACCATGGATCCAGTACATGATTGTGAACCCCTCAGTGGGGGGATTTTGCGTCGGCATTTCCCGATAAAAAAAAAACAAATATGCTGTTTTTCTCACTTTAGACCGTTCATAATTGTTATACTTTTATAACCCAATAAGATTTTAAAGTAAAAATTAATTAATTCGTTAATTACACAAAAAATCGCAATGTGAATAATATTAGAAAAACTATCCTATCAGCTGATTTAGTAAAGTTCGTATCAGGGGTCAACGTCATACCTACAAACACACACGGCGGCACGCTTGCAACGTTCAAAAGCCGAACCGACACTTTTTTAAACACCGTTATTTATGTAACCGCTCAGTAATGATATAAATGACTATCATAGTTTTATTAGTGGCATGCGGTTTGGCCTTTTCACAAAGTTTGCGTTACGATGTCAGATACAACCTGTATACCTAGGTCGAGAACTAATAATAACAATAATATATGTCGGTCGACGTCAGCGACGGTGAAGCGGTAGGGTCGTCAGCGTCTTGGCGTGGTGGTAAGGGCTCCATTTCGTTGGTGGCGTTTTGAATTAAAGCACGAAGTCTAAATATACCCTCCAATTTGGACAATAACAATTTAAATACTCAATCCGAAGTGACCGTTCCACGATCCCCACTTTCCAAAAAGACTCTGTCCAAGTGCCGCCATTACAAATTAACGTCCCACTACTACATTAATCAAATTAGGAACTTCCATCAAAACGACACCGCCATCCTCGACATATACAAAATTTACTAGCCTATTTCATCGCTCAATTTTTCCGATTCCTATCAGAAAATTACCTCAAACTACACTTCAAAAATATATGAAGGTACATAAACCAAACATGATGAATGATCTTCGACACATATTTCATGTTAATCATCAAATATTAAAAACAGGTAATATTTACAAAACACAATTCTTCAAAACACGCTTCGTTCTAGTTAAAACCACATTAGAACCTGTGAACAGTTCGATCTATCACCCTTCCCCGCGTGCTGTGATCAACAACCAGTGTTTACATTTGCCAAACGATGAATGATCTTGGTAAACATACTTATTGTAGATCTAACGGTCCCCTATGGACCGATCAATCAATTATTTCTTCTGAGATTTCCACCAATAGGTTTTCGATGGTAACTCACTTTATAATCTGTTACCGTTTTTGCTAGCTGTGCTCATAGACATACCAATGACATTCGAAACTTACCCATTAAACGATATAAAAACTATATAAAGGCTAAACTTTGCAAAAAGGGTATTATAAAATCTCAGACTATTTAGAAGACAAAAAAGGGTGGGACTGAGCTGCTCGCTCTGTTAAGCATTGTTATTAAGCCATATGCGTAATTATAACGTAAATTATTGTAAATATTTTCATTTTTAATGTCTGGACTTGAAAAAAGACGATGGTCCCTGAGTTTGTTTCGGCTATTTCTTCTCAGAGTAGTCAGTTAGGAAATGCCGGCTTCATCTAGTTTAAAAAAAAACATATTACGTGTAAAAGTGATCAGTGATCCTACTTGCTTAATAAACGATTTCATTTCATTTCAATGGACATGCCGTACGCGTATAATATAAGCCCCTTTTCACCGACTTCAACAGGTTCATAACTCTTTTGTTGGGCTTGGTGTAACTTTTTATACCAAGATACCCTCTGCTTTGCTAGACTTACCTTAAAATGCATTTTAAGCACAAATCAAATCCAAGCTTTGTTAAAAGGCTTATTATTTCGTAAATTAGCTTACTGACACCAGTATATGTGCTGTGTTATATGAATTCATATAATTTACTTTTTGACAATGCATAGGTATGTGAGCTGTCACGCCCTTTACGCCTGGGGCTTTTATTTAGGTAATAAGTTTTTACTTATTTACATTTCCATTTCAATTATATACATATATATATATTTTTTATTATTTTGCCTTGCTGGTATTTTGGAGTGGTAGTTGGCATATGGTAAATAATTTCATTGTTGTTGTATTTTCTTGTGTTATCACTGTACATAGTATTGTATAAAGTCATGTGTTTTTTTTAAATGAACAGACAGCTGTGCTGCTGGGGAGTTTGTTCCGCGACTTCTTCTTCCCAGCGAAAGCACTAGGAAGTGTCGATGGATGGGCGTTTTGGGTGACTGTCTTATGTAATATTGACGATCAAAACGTGCTGATTGATTTTGAATTTGATCTGCAGTATTTTTTTAATTTGAAAAGAGTGAGACAGGTGGTCTATGCTTTGTTCTAGCACTATCTCTTTCCCCTTTAGATGATTGATGATTTTGAGAGAGATAAAGGTAGACGAAACTTCTTCTCCTCTCTTTCTTTCGGAGTGCCGCAATTCTCATCTCTAAGGCATGTCCATTAGTGTATGTGGATGGCTGTGCCTGATGCATCTTGTTATCTTTGTTTGTAATCAGGAGGCGTTGCGGTGACGTGTGAACACCAGCATGGTTCCATTGTCAGACAAAGATGGAGCTATAAGGGGTGAATAGCGCTTTCCCTTTTTCACATCGGTTACACTGAAACGACATCAGATTACACTGAAACGCTGAATGTACCACCTCGTTTACTGCACGTACGCTATACGTACCTGCTACAGCGACTGCTAAAGCTCGGCGACTAGGTGCATAAACAGACGGCGGCCAACAGATGTAATCTATTTTGATCAAAGTTCCGTACACTTGGCTACAAGTTGCAAAGGCTAGGGAACTTGAACGCTCTTGCTAATCATAGAAGCGCGGAGTCCAAACGCACAGTGTTGCGTCGTTCCGTTCTATACAAGAGGCGCGGTTCTCTTGTATAGAAGCCATAGAAAATTGCTTGCGTATGGGTAATTTTGTAATGCTGTTTCTAAATCTGTGTTTACAACGTTATTTTTGTACATGCGACACTCGAAATATGTGTCCAGTATTTTAAGTAAAGAATCTATGCATATAATTTCAAAAAAGATATCATGATAAACCACAAAGTTATGAGCTTGTAATCTTTCTTGGTTGTCCCAACAAAAATATGCTCAACACACCGCTCGCGCAGCCGTGCCTACATCGGCGCAACGCGGCTCTGTCTCACGCGCCTAGTACTATGATCTAACGTCAGCTGAATTGTGCGCTCAGTAACCACACTGCAGCAAATTCTGAAAGTATGTGGAAAAAAAATAACATGGTCAACAAGTATAATTTGTATCGCACTCGAAAGATGTGGCGAAATGCTTCGTCAGGATCGTAGTGATGTGAACAACGTAATGGTGGATACTCACCGTATGACGAGTCGTCAATGTTAATTAATCAATGTCATAGAATAAAAGTTATTTATGATGTTTGTACAGTATTGCAAGGTTGATAATGTTTTATCGATACATTTTGTTTCTCTAATGTGTTATAATTGTATTTACCTATCGATGTGTTACCTACTTTTAATAAAAGAATTTTTAATCCAATGCCAATTTAGTAATCCATGTATTTTTCATTCTTATTAATAATCTAGCGGCCGTCAGCGACTTAGTTCGCGTGGAGTTAGTTATGCTCCGCTACTATTAGACACAGTATGATTTTATTAGCCTAAAGCCTTCCTGGATTAATGGGCTATCCAACGCAAAAAGAATTTTTCAAATCGGACCAGTAGTGCCTGAGATTAACGCATTCAAACAAACAAACAAACTCTTCAGTTTTATTAGATTAGTATAAATAAGACTGAAAAATTACATGTTACAATTTTGGATAACCCAATCCAAAATTGTAACAGGTAATTTTTCAGTCTTATAATAAACCCAATTAAAATTTATAACATGTAATTTATCACATTGTTGTGCTTGAATTGTATATACCATTAAGTGACATACATATTTACACAAAAAGAAGGTCCATGTATATACAGAGTGGTGCTGACAATACGACAATAAATTAAACAGCGTGTACCTCAACACATTCTCAGTCTACCCATAAAAAATCATATAAATATTTCCATTAGTTTAGTCACAGGAAATTATTTTTTAATTTCACATATTCTGCATGGTGTACATATTGATAAGGAAGCGCTTACATGATAATGACCGCCGCATCCTGCGGTACCGAACTTTAATAATAATGGCGTGAAAAAAGAAAGTCGATACATGATCGTGCTGTTGCCGATCGGAGGTCAGTGAACCGATATTTTTAAAAGATGTTCTATTCCGTTTGCAATTTTATGCGATTTAATTTATTTGAAATGTTCATTTTTTTATTTTTGTTGCTAGGTTTTTTTCTATGGTTTAGGATTATTGCAATGAACCAGCATTGTTCATATTTTCATTTATTGTCGTATTGTCAGAACCACTCTGTATATGAACTTATAAATAACTAGGTTTCGATAGGTTTTTTTTATGTGCACCACTCCTATTGGCCTCAGGGTGATGTTATACTCTTCAGCTTTATATATTAGTATAGAGTATAGATTTATTCTATAGGTATGCATACTTAAATAGAAATCTGACTGATTGTCAGTTGTTTGCGCCGAGCTGCAGCCAAATCCGTGATTCTTTTAATTTTAAGAACATTTATAGTCGTGGAGTAATTCTCGTTATTTAATGAAACTTCACAATATGATTTAATATCTATATGCAAAAAATGCCTCTAATTTACCTACAGTTTGACAAGTTTTGACAATTTTTTGTCACCGAGATGATAGTACTGTGATTTGATTTTGAACGTTCTAACCTACGAGGATTGACCTTCTGACCTACGACAAGATTGTACAGTATATGAGCTCTGGTAAATAGTCATACAGCTCACATTCCTATAAGTTCCTAATAAAACTGTTCATGATAAGTATTCTTACTAATATTATAACCACGAAAGCTTGTAAGGGTGAATGGCTGATTGTTACTCTTTCGTGCAATAACTCCGAAACAGATTTGTCTATAACCTGCATTAACAGATAAGATACCTTTGAAATGGAAATGAATGAATGAATCTTGAATGGAGGAATGAGGAGATCCGCAGAAGAACGAGAGTAACCGATATAGCCCGAAGAATTGCAACACTAAAGTGGCAGTGGGCTGGATACATTGCTTGTAGGACCGATGCCCGATGGGGCCGACGGTTTCTCGAGTGGCAACCACGCACTGGAAGACGTAGCGCGGGTAGGCCCCCGACAAGGTGGACCGACGACCTGGTAAAGGTCGCGGGAAACCGCTGGATGCGGGAGGCGCAGGAACTGTCGTCATGGAGAACCTTGGGGGAGGCCTATGTCCAGCAGTGGACGTCTTTCGGCTGAAATGATGATGATACCTTTGAACCCGGTAGTATGTTCCGTGTTATAATATCCGACCTCAAAGTGGGCGAAGCCTCTGGCAACAACTAGTAAAATGTAATATAATACTAAAGGACAAGCTTGAGAAAAATGATGGCATCGTAAATAGATTAAATTTTGATTAATAAAGAGATCAGTGGTGGTCTAGTGGTATCCGCCGCGACTTATAATTTATAGGTTGTAGGTTCGAATACCGTCATGCGCTTTACTTTGTGTAAATTATTTCATCACCACTGCTCTTAAAACGGTGAAGGAAAACATCATGAGGAAACCGGCATGTCCTAAAGTAAAAAAACGGTTTCATTCATCAGGCGACAGATCCGTATTGCGTCGATTGATGAATTGAACCGAAGATATAAACTAAGTGCCAGGGCCAGAGTTACTAAGCTCTTCTTTCCAGACATAACTATGTCGTATAAGATAGTTCGCCAAATGGTCCCCTCAAATATCGTTACCCAAGTGCTGACGGGGCACGGCGGGTTTTCTGAGTACCTGAATCGTTTTAGGTGCAGAACTCATCGTGCATCTGTCAACCTGGAATACCGGTCTGGAGCGGTTTTGCCTCAAAGTTGCAAAAATGTGTATTGACAGGAACAAAACGAGGGGCAGTACAACCCAGCAATTGTCGTTGGCAAGAATTGCCAATAGGTAGGTTGTAACAAAAACAAAAAAATATTAAAAATAGAACGAATGTATATGTATTCAGATATATAAATGTAATGTATAAGTAGATATATAAAATGACAGAAATAAATATTAATAGTGTAAAATAATATTAACAATGACATGTACATAAATAGCGAAATAATAAAGATATGACAAATATAATATATATATATAGGAAAAGAGCAACCTAAAAAGAAGGACCAATGCCGCAAAAAAGCAAAGCGGAAAAAACCAAATTGGCATAAAAATAATAAGTAAACAAGATTTCTTGCCATGCAAGAAGTAGGGACGACAACGCCCTGTGATGACGGGTGTCTTTTAAAAAAAAAAAAAAAAACCTGGAATACCGGAAACGGTCGAGCATATTTTGGCTGACTGTCCGATTCACGCTCTAAGGAGACTTGACGCTGCAAGTAAGATGGAATGCGAAATAACGGTCGAAAACTTCCCGAGGCTCATTTCCAGCAAGAAGCATAGGCAGACTTTCATGGACTTTTTCATTGATGTCGCAAAAGCTGTTATTATAAGAAATAAATAGAATAATAAATAAACGCTATATATATATTAAGATTAAAATATAGATTAGCACAGTATAAATAAAGTATAAAATAATATGTTAGACATTTAAGGCATTCTATGTAGTTATATTAGATAAAATTATAAATAATAAGATTTAATAATTGGATAAATAAGGACTCTAATAATGTTAGAGGGACTATCAGAATTAAAAAAAAAAAGTCAAAAAACTCCGAAGACATTGTGATATCTACAATATGTAAAGAAAACCCTGTCCTACCCAAAAGGATAATAAATGTTAGGTATACATATGACCAAATAAAATATTAAATTTTACGTAATCATCATAGAAACAATACTAATGCATTTTAAAATAATCTTTATTTCCCGCGAATTAATTCCAACTTCCCCGAAATTTGGTATTTTTTTAAAAAGTGTCAACACCGGTATTATTATGAGCGAATAGCGATGCGACCACGTGCCGCGTGCCCTGCCGCCCGCCGCCCGCGGAAGGGTTGCTTACCGCACATTTAGTAAGTTATCTCTTTTTACGAAATAATATTTATTATTTTAGGGGGATGTTTTTTTTTAAGTTTAGCCGGGCTTTGTGGGCATTAGTAGAATCAGTTCACGATACCTTACATTACCTTCACCGATCGGACAGGGTTTTCTTTACATATTGTATAAACCCGCACTGTGCCCGTGTGGTAGATTTCGACCCTCTGCCTCTCATCCAGAGGAATCCTGTGTCTCAGGAATAGAAACATCATAGTCTAATTGTCTATGTTATTATTTAAATACATTACCTTCAGTATGTAAATAGTTTACCTTCCCGAATAATGTAAAAAAGGCGATCGAATTGATCAACGTCAGACATATTTTTAGTCCACCGCTCTACCCTTTATTGGTTTGACGTTTAATATCCGTCGTTTTTCATTCTCAATACAAACACGTCATATACATAAGTACATCCTAAATCCCGATTAACTCTGTTTACCTGTACCTCCGCGGTATACCGTCATCCGTCACGTACGGTACAGGCCGAGAGAGAAGTGGGTCAATGCTGCGTTCAATACGCTCAAGGTTGACCATCGAGTGCCCGTAGGATTGATAATGGGTGTATATTAGGCGGATGAAGGTATGACATTTTATAAGTAACATTAAGTTTCAATACTAAATTCACTTTATTGGAAAGTTTTTTGAACTGAAAACTTACCACGACTTTACTTTCGTTCAGAACAGCTTTGAGCAGTTATTAATGTATAATTAATCTCATTAGAATACAGAAGTCCAATTCTGATAATTAAAAACTTAGAAGTCTAGTCATAAACACATATTAGAAAGCTAAAATACGACTTTAATTACCTTAGGTCTATTTTTAATGTAAAACAATTGTTTGTGTTTTTTCTTTACTTTAAAATGCAAATAAATGCTTTAGTTTTAGCGAAGATTTATTTTTATTTATTTATTTTATTATTTATGTACACACAATAAAATACATAAAGATACGACAAAATTAAGATCTGAGTACAAAGGTGCTGCTTATTTCCTAAGAAATTTCTCCTAGCAGACCTGCGAAAGGAGAAGTAAAACAGAAATGTAGACAATAATGTGTAAGAACAAGGAGGAAATAAAATATGAATATGATAGTATAAAAGTAATACTATTAAATATACCTAAAAATAAAACCAAAAATAATTACATAAATATACTTAAATAAATATATAATAATAAAATATATAAATATATACAAATAATAAACAAATTCTCACAATATAGAGGAAAGGTAATGCTCTTTTAATCGACGTTTAAATTTAGAAATAGTGATAATAGTGATTATTTTCATGATTAGTCCACTCACTAAATTAAATTAAAGGAAATTAGAGGTATTTTTCACGTATTGTGACCGGACCAGGGTCCCTAATCTGCTATTACAATTGTGTCAGAATGGTGGTTTTTGACAAGTTTCGTAATCCACCTAGGTACCTAATGGCGTCATTATGACTTTCCATAGATCAATCACTGACACTCCGCTTCGTATTAATAAACGTTCAAATTGAGTAAGTATTTTTTAGAAAATCATATCTACTAATGGGTTTTATAATAATGGGAATACGGGAATGTCATTTTATCACCATTCCATCACGAGAAGAGTGTTTAATAATTGACCGATCATTATGAATTTAGCAGATTACGAACATTTAGAACCATGACAATAGAATGCCAATGGAATCGTGTTGGAATGTAGGGCATCAGACTGTGAGCGTTCTTAAAATTACCAAAATGACCTCTCAAGTGTTAAATCTCTAAATGTAGACAATTCTTGAACCTCCTTGTTAGATTTTTTTTATGGTTGATGCTGAGAGAGCGGTGATATCAGCGCCCTCAGCTCCTCTAACCGCCGGCGGAGACTCCCTGTTCGGGAGACAACTTCGAACTCTCAGCCACAGTGTTGTCCCTGGCCTAGCCACTAAGTAGTATTGTGAAAATGTAGATAAACAAATATGGAATAGGGTATTTGACTAAAAAAAACTAATCAGTCCGTCAGTCAGATTTCCAAAAAATACTAGACACGTATTTTTCTTTTTTCATATAAACAAAAAATGAAGACGACACAGTGCGTTGAAAACTCGTGTGACGTCACTGGATGCAACACTTTTTAGCGAGCAGTGATATCACCAGCCACCACTCCTGGTCTTTAAAGCCTCTTATATTTGTCAATCTTTATTGATTTGATAAAACAAAATATACGTATCCAATATTTTTCTATAATCCGAATGACGGACTAATTAGTTTTTTTCAGTCAAATACCCTATTCTGTGAAAATAACTAAACTATGAAGTTTACTTCAAGCCAAAATTTCAAACATTTTTTTTTTTTTTACTTTTTAATCAATCTGAAAACAACTTATTTAACGCGTAAATGTGATTTGAATGACAAGTTTCTTTTTCTACAATAGCCACACCACTAAAAGACAAACAGTAATCATTTCTGTAAGTAAGTTTTATGAAACTTCTTTCAAGTTTCTTTTGTATTAATAAATAAGAAAATCTGCTAAGCGTGAGCTAAGCAATCAGCAAGTTCGGAAGTGAAGCTAACTCGGACAAAATTATTATTATCCCACGTCTATTGATGTGAGAACACAAACAGAACCCCGTGTTAGCTTTTGCTACGAGTTTGGGCTGTTCAGCTCCGGCAACACAAACAATGGTCACGCAAGGAGATACGTAACCAGTAGTCAGATATATGTAGACGAAATTTTGTAATGAACCGCTGAATGTTTTCGTATAAAATTTAATTAAAAGAAAACAACCATTCGAGAGCAATGACCGCCTAGGGAATGGTCCTCGACTTACAAAATGTATACTATGTACAGGTTGTTGTGTAGGTTCACACCTTATCGGGCATTTTACTTTATATAAAATATAACTTCGAAGACATGTGACAGGCGTAGAGTAGCCAGCCTTTGTCAGTGCAAGGGAATTGCATGATTTAATTCCCCCATCTCCGTTCCATCGTCGGACGACCCATCGTACGGCGAGTTTCCACCCTTACGTTGTTGACACCACTACGATCCGGACGAAGCGTTTTGCTTCCTCCTTTATACCGCGTACATAGAGGGACTGGAACAATTTGCCAGCGTCGGTGTTTCCGTCACACTACAATTTGAGTGTCTTCAAGGCTAGAGTGAATAGGCTCTTAATAAACTAGCATGCTTTACCATCAACTGTCGCATCACTGCTTACCATCAGGCGGGATTGCGGTCAAGCGCTGGTTTATAAATTAAAAAAAAAAATACGAGTGCGCTTATGACCACACGATTGAAGTGAAACTTCTTTCGCTCCATCTGTATGTATATATATATATATATATATATATATGTGTGTGTGTGTACAATATATACATGTATACACATATACATATATTAATTTTCTATAAATATTTAAATTTATTTCATGGTTTCATTGGTAAATTAACATACTTGCATAGATCTTCTATTTTTATTGAAAAAAAAAAAATACCTCGTTGTAGACCTTGTAGTACCAAGCTCGCGCCACGGGCGCCTCTGTGCTTATATCCCCTACTTAACTTCCGTTCGCCTTGCCCGATCACTTTTCGTAACGCTTACGTCACGCGTTCGCCAGCTTACTCTACAAGTCAAGCGTGCGTAAAGAAGTTTCACTTCAAAAAAAAAAAAATACGAGTGTGCTTATGACCACACGACTGAAGTGAAACTTCTTTCGCTCCATCTGTATGTAATTATGTATATATATATATATATATATATATATATATATATATATATATGTGTGTACAATATATACATGTATACACATATACATATATTAATTTTCTATAAATATTTAAATTTATTTCATGGTTTCATTGGTAAATTAATATTTTTGCATAGATCTTCTATTTTTATTGAAAAAAAAAAAATAACTCGTTGTAGACCTTGTAGTACTAAGCTCGCGCCACGGGCGCCTCTGTGCTTATATCCCCCACTTAACTTCCGTTCGCCTTGCCCGATCACTTTTCGTAACGCTTACGTCACGCGTTCGCCAGCTTACTCCGCAAGTCAAGCGTGCGCAAAGAAGTTTCACTTCAAAAAATTAATATTATTTCGCATAAAGAGTTAACGTAATACATGTGCGGTATGCAACCCTGACGCGGGCGGCGGGAGGCAGGGCACGCGGCATGTTGGCGCATCGCTTATAATAATACCGTCAAAATAGTGTTGTCACTTTTTACAAATTACCGAATTTCGGGAAAGTTGGAATTAATTCGCGGGAAAAAAAGATTATTTCAAAATACATTAATATTGTTACTATGATGATTACGTAAAATTTTATATTATATTTCATCAACAATCATGCTATATTTGTGAACTTCTTAAATTCGCCGCATTATTAGAAGCTGTGCTTGTTCGGCCTAAAAATTTGAATGAAATTACACGCCCACGTACGCAAAGATTATGCACACAAGCAAATAATTTTATTCACAGACGCGTATGGAAGAGGCACATTAGTAACTGCTTATGTCGCTACGCGAACTGGCGCGAGCGTCGTGACGAAGTTGAGTTGCGCGGACAGCATTGTAATGTGTGTTAGTAGTTTGCATTAGCCCCAATAGATGGCAGTGTTATCAACAGTCTTTCAGTTTTAAGTTTGTAGTATATAAATTATTTTAATGTAATTATTATATATTTTTTTAGAAAATTATTAGGGTATGCAATGCTTATCTGCTTCTAAGGAGCGCACGCGCCTGCTCGAAAGCAATTTGTACTTTGTGTCCAATTATCGTATTGTGACGATATCTTCAAACTTCTATACTTTCAATTATATCAGAAATGTTCAGCAAAAATATATAAAACAATATAAAGGCCAGAACAGAACGAAATTTATAAATTATTTGTGCTCTTAGGTAATCAATTGTTAACAAATCTTAAAAAGATCCAAAAAATATATATTGCCTTCGGCGAGATGCGAACTCACAACTTCATACTCGACTCAATTGTTAACAAATCTTAAAAAGATCCAAAAAATATACATTATCTTCGGCGAGATGCGAACCCACAACTTTATACACGGCATGTCATGCAATATTTACATGTGCCAACTGCTTCGTTGTATTACAGACGAAATAGGACTATACTTTGCTTTCCGTTCGCCTTGCCCGATCATTTTTGTAATATTTTTCGTAACGCTTTCGCGAGTTTACTCCCCAAGTCAAGCGTGCCTAAAGAAGTTTCACTTCAAAAATGTGACATCTAGCGACACGCACTGGGCCCGCGTGGTAGACTACGGCCCACTCCGAAATGAAATGAAATCGTTTATTAAGCAAGTAGGATCACTGATCACTTTCACACGTCATGTTTTTTTTTTTAACTAGATGCAGCCGGCATTTCCTAACTGACTACCTCTGAGAAGAAATAGCCGAAACAAACTCAGGGATAATCGTCTTCTTTTTTTCAAGTCCAGACATTAAAAATGAAAATGTTTACAATAATTTACGTTATAATTACGCACATTGCTTAATAACAATGCTTAACAGAGCGAGCAGCTCAGTCCCGAGCTTTATTGTCTTCTAAATAATTAGTGATTGAAGATCATTCTCAGCGTTAATCCCAGTTGCATCCGAAGCTTTTTCAGCTTTGGAGTCTGGGGTCCGCTTTACCAGTGTAACTGTTGATTTTGGCTAAGCTTCGATATTTTCTGTGAAGCGACTGCCGTCTGACCTCCACTATCCGAAGGCGATATCAGAGTATTGCAGTTAGACCAATTGATGAACTTTTCAGAGCTCTCGTAGATGTTCGTATGGCAACCGCGACCAACGGCTTAACGTACTTTCCGAGACACGAACAGAACAGTGAAAATATTCATATTCATGCATACAAAATTTTTCATTACGCAGGGATCAAACCCGCGCCTCCTTGCGCAGCAGCCGCGTTCGTCTAGTGACAGTGTTACATCAAATTCCATATATTGTCGGGTTTATAAGATGTTTAAACAACTGATAATCACGGTTTTATGGTAGTTAGGTTAGGACTTGCATCCACTCGTGACATGGCAGGCGTAAGTACGCGACCACATCGCTGTCACTTTACCTCAGTTATTATTTAAAAAATGTATCACCTTTTATTTAAGTCAACACAAAAATATTAAATCTATTATCCTTTCACCGTTCCATTCCATGTTCCAATAAATTAATGCTCAAACCACAAAGGAAGGACGTGACGTAGGCTTTCCCAAAAGGCCTTTGTTCCCGACCGTAGACACCCTATTATAGGCACTATAATGTATCAATATTATACAACCGGAGGGTTGAACAAGAAGGAGGGCCTTGTGGCTCAGTAAGGATCGATCGATCAGGTAAAGCTACGCTAGCCGCGTTCATTCCCTGGATGAGTGAAAGATAGTCTCTGATACAAAACAAAAGCAGTTGTGTTGCGATGTGTGCCGGGTACGATGCGCCAAATGCTGTTGTGTCGGGAGTTTGGTCGTGGAGGGTGTGTAGATCATTCTCAATCTGGCGCTGCATCGTTGGTTGTGTTGTTGGGTTTAGCATTGCATCACCTCGCTCAACTGCCGTCTTCCTTCCTATTCACTAAGTTTATAAACTAACTAACTTAATAAACTAGCGCGCTTTACCATCAAAGATTGCATCACTGCTTACCATCAGGCGGGATTGTAGTCAAGCACTAGTTTATAATTATTAAAATTAAAGAATCATAGCACGAGCTTTGACGTAGAAATGTTGTTGTCTCTATCCTGCCCTTATGATTTGACAGTGACAGGAGTAACGCTTAACTGCATTACGCTACTCGCAAAGTTGCTTTGATGTAGAAACTACTAGTCGAAATCAACCGAAGTCCGAAGTACGTGACTATACACTTATGGTAAGAACTACGAAATGCCTCGTGTCCTTTGACAAGTAGGTACGCAAAAGCCGACAACGATCGGAAGTCACCCAAGGTTGGACAAAGCAAACCGGAGAGCTTCTTCACTATCGTATTCACCAGCCAACTTCTAGAGTAATCTAGTTCAGGTCTTAGGTCATACTAGCCAGTTTAATATTATTAAAACAGTGTTCCCAGACGTCCCAATTTTAGCTGTCTATGGCTATGGCTGGCTTATCTATGGCTATCTGTGAGCACTTCAACGTTAATTTCAAAATCAAATAAAAGAATAAACGATATTTGACTTTTTTATTGTGGATGAGAGAAAGTTTGGAAAGATTTGAGGAAGATATTTGCTTAATGGTGTAAGCTATTTAATTTTATTTTTTTTAATGTTAGCACACGTGCTTTTTGACAACTCATTTAGCATCGTTGTGAGTTGAAAGTCGATAAAAAAAAACATGGACACAAAATACATAGGATATACTTAAATAAACCAATAAATTTTTACTTTCATTGGAAATTTACGAAGGTAAAATTGCACACAAATATTTTGTATACCGTAAAGGGGGGCTAATTGGAACTGATTGGAGCACTTTTTTTTCTTAAATGTCTGTTTACGATATACGACTCCAGTTATTCTCTCTCATATTATTCTATTTCGTTCTGAATATCGCAACAATGGGGCTAATTGGTATCTGAATACATTGCATTATTTTTTATATATATTTTTGAGCTATAATTAAAAGAAATTTCTATACGATATCTGAAAATTTCCTTAAGAGATCATCATCATTATCAACCTTTTAATCGTCCCACTGCTGGGCACAGGTCTCCTGTCGTACAGAGAAGGATTGAGCGTAATCACCACGCTTGCTCAATGCAGGCTGACGATCGCAGACTTAAAGTCCAGGTTTCCTCAAGATGTTTTCCTTCACCTTCAGTCGTTGGTGTCCAAGATATATAGAGATACAAAAGAGCAAATAGAAGATCTGAAAAGCGCAGGAAATACACTATTTCGTAGACTTCTTTACTTTATATATATCTCTCTAGGTTTTTTACTTCCCGTCAAAAGTTTTACTACCTCAAAAGACACCAAAATTTCAAGTTTTGTCAAAAAATAAAATTCACAATGTTTGCCACCGATATTCTCGATTTTTTTTTTGCTGTGAAATGGACGTTGAATGGTCGATGTCTCTCTAGGTGGTGTAATATACTTTATCTACTCTCATATCAAAAAAATAAAAATATAAAACTAAAAAGGAGTTTATATTGACGTACTTTACCAATAGTATATCGAAAGGAAAATGGAAATTAAATTATAACATTATTTCTTTAACAAAATAATGTTATAATAAAATTGTTTTTCATTATCGTACAGATTACAAACCATAGACAGCATTATTTCATTTTTTATATGTGGCTGCGCGCGCTTTGGCGCGTGCGCGGTGATGCAAGGTGCAGAATTTTGGCACCAACTACGTTTCTTTGCATTGCAAGTCGTTGTTGTGTTTCGCTGGACACATAATTGATTATTAATATTTCTTAAAATGTCAAGTGACAATGAAGAAAATTTGATGCCGCCCGATATTTTAGAGGCTGCGACAGCAGTCAGTCTTAATTTACTACCAATTAAGTCAAGGAAATTATACGATAAATGTTATCAAGATTTTTTAACATAGAAAATTAATAAAAATGCTACTTCATATATTCAATACAATGTATGAGATTAGATAAAGTAGTGTATGAAACTGTACATAATTAGGTATTACACACTCGTGCATATTATCCCTCATTATGTAACAGTTTCATAAACTACTATTTCAACACACTTGCTCATAAAGTGGCTCTATGGTTACTGCAATTAGGCACATAATAACACCTATAATCAAACTATGACAAAAAAAACTATAACTCACTAGTGAGTTATAGTTTTTAATAGATTACAGGAAATCTAGACCTCACTAGTGAGTTATAAATATTTTTTTACATTTAATCGGTTTATTCCATTTGCCAGTGCATTGCATTACACTGCGCAGGCAAAGGTATCTTAGACCATGATAGCCTCGTCTTGAATTAATATCTTCCTATTATAAAATGCAATACAAAAATAAAATACGTCTTTACAAAATGGCATCTTTTATTAATTGGTTGAGTAGCCTTGTTCAAAAGTATTTATAAAAAAAATGAAAACTTGTTCAATAGAACAAATAAAAATTTTATGTACTGAATAAAATGATGTTTTGTTGTTATTCTATTCACAAGTATGTTGAAAAACGTCGTATGATACACGTGTGTATTGATGATTACCGTCCTCGGCTCTCTTAAGACCTCTCTCAATAGTGCCTCGGAAGTAATCAGCAATATTACACACTAGTACCATAATGTACTATTCTACTACCAATAGAGAAAAAAAATATAATTGATCAAAACTTTTATTTGGCCAGTTCCAAAAAACCCCGTGATTTCCAATTAGACCCACTTTACGATACGTATATATATTTTTTTTTTTTTTGTTATGACCTTTTCAAAAGAGAAACCCTCTCATTTTACTCTCAACAATAAAGGTGTCAAAATCACGCTTTGCCCGAAAATAAATCGGGCAACTCTGATTGAAAGCCATCGATAATCTGTACAAAGCAATCACACCGTATCCATTCAACCTTAAATGGAGTTCGCCAGTTATTCGAAGTGGATCGTTTTAATGGCGATAAACATAAATATCGGGTGGGAAATTCGATATTCATGTTCATTTTAATGTTTAGCGTAATTAAACGCACCGATATTTAATTTGGCGGTCTATTTTGTTTGTTGAAAAACAACAAACATATTTCATGCATGTTTTTTTTTGTGCAAATTCTATTGAAGTAATTATAGCATTTCTGGTTTATATTTAATATTATTGTAAACCAGCCGTTGCCTGCGACTTTGTCTGCTATCCAGGATGAAAAATAGCCTACGTTTTCATCAGGGTCATGCGTGTCCAAAACCGTTCAGGCATTTAACAGGAACGCGTAACAAACTAACATACTCACTTTCGCTTTTATAATATTAGTTAGGACGTTAATATTGTCTAGTGTAGTGTAGTGATGCTATCGTTGATGGTAAAACGCGCTAGTTTATTAAGAGCCTATTCACTCAAAAAGACTGAGTGAAAAAGAAGGAAGACGGCAGTTGAATGAGGTGATGCAATGTTAAACTCAACAATACGACTAACGATGCTGTACCAGAGGGAGATTTATCTGGAGACCCTCCACGACCAAACTCCCGACACAACAACATTTGGCGCATCGTAGGTACCCGGCGCACATCGCAACCCAACTGCTCAGACCCGTCCTCAGCACGGCTTCACCAGACATCATGCCGGAACACGACGAATCGCTTGGCGGCAAGACTTTGTCTGGTGGGTGGTAACTTCTGCCGGCAGCCGATGTTGTGGCCTACCACCGACAGTTCTAGACTTTTATCATAAAGATTATTTTGCGATGATTTCGAAAATTGATGTGTTCATCATTATTAATTACACAATCCAATACAACGAAGCAATTTGAAGTATATTACTACTAAATTCATTGCAGTAAATATTCGTATAATATATAACGCAATGAATGTTATCCAACTGTCAAAATGATAGCCAATTCTACTGTTAGTGTAGTACGCAATCACCTTCACTACTGCTGCCTCCATCTTCTTCATGCAATTGCTTTTACGCTTCTTATGAGACCCAAGAGAAATGATGGCGTATGCCACTAAGTAAAGTATTCCAGAACCCCAAAGGAGTCTACATAACGCACAGCGTATATTTTATATTTCTGTATTTTTTTTTTTTTTTATAAATTATAAACCAGCACTTGACCGCAATCCCGCCTGATGGTAAGCAGTGATGCGATCGTTGATGGTAAAGCGCGCTAGTTTATTAACCCGGCGTCTGTATGGTAGAAAATTGTTACACCGACTGTCAAGTGGGTCAAAATTACCCTGAAATGTAGAAGCCTTTATTTTGTTGAACTTTAAATATATAATAAATATATGAGTATATTTTAGTTAGAACACTAATTTTAAGGTTATGCAGCAGAAATAAAAGGCAATTTAACTAATCGTAGCATCTTTGTTTGAGTTATGAAAAAACATACAAAAATAATCAACAAAAATAGACATCCTCAGTCTCGTTACTATAAAATAACATAAATGTTCACTTACAATCTTACAATTATTGTTTTGGTGTAGTTGAAAACGAGATCTTTCAAACTTAAATCAAAATAAAAATAAAACAGTCCTAAGTTAGTCTCATTCTTGCAACATATCACAGCACTCTTTGCAGTACGGAACAATATGTTCAATATGTTCGGGACAAATAAACTTGTGACAGTTTGTGCATGTATGCGTCGTTTTGCGATCTTTTTTGGCTGGGCAAACTTGACACCTTTTCCGTACACCTTGTACTTTTGCAGGTGGCTCCTCAGATGGTTCTCCATCAAGAAAATCTCTGATTCTCTTTCGCGTTTCTCTCGGCAACTGCACGACGTCTTGGCGAGTATTCAAGTGGTTATTTACGAGAGCAAGGCCTAACTTTTTGAGGAATTGGCGCCGTTTTACAATTTGATTATTATTTTTATTATGTATTATATATGCATTTATTGCAGACATATTCAGCACAGCATAAAATATTGTTTTAGGCCATTTCTTCGTGTTACGGCTAACGTTGTATGTGGAACAAAGTTCGTCAGCAACATCAACCCCGCCTTTAGTCATATTGTAAAAGGTGTTAATTTCAGGTTTACGCTTTTCTGCTGTCGACTCATCAATTGTTGCATCATGGTGAAGACTGGACATAAGTAATACCACTTTGTTTTTTTTAGGGATATGAGATACAATCGTAACATCATTTTGGAAGCTCGCTTTCTGACGAAATTCCACTTTTCTCTGAATCAGATTGCTCTAAAATTGCTAAAATACGCTGCCGCTCACATTCATCACGATCCATTTTAAATTATAACCTACAAATAACAGAATACGGAAATTATAATCTTTTTACACTAACTACTAAAATGGCGCATAATTGTTACATTGACTGTATAGTTGGGTCATATTTACCTTTTTGACGTTTGCGCACGTGTAACTCCCGGTGCAGTCGCACGACAACTAAACTGTGGCATAAAACAAGAAAGGTGATGTCTTAACTCCAGCTACTGAGAAGTACGGCAACGTCGCGTTCGATTCTTAAAAGATACAAACAATTGAAAATTGCGCGGGTCATATTGACCCAACCATACAGACGCCGGGTTAAGAGCCTATTCACTCTAGCCTTGAAGACACTCAAATTGTAATGTGACGGAAACTCCGACGCCGGCAAATTGTTCCAGTCCCTCGATGTACGCGGTATAAAGGAGGAAGCAAAACGCTTCGTCCGGATCGCAGTGGTGTCAACAACGTAAGGGTGGAAACTCGCCGTACGACGGGTCGTCCGATGATGGAACGGAGATGGGGGAATTAAATCATGCAATTCCCTTGCACACTCACCAGAATGCATCCTATAACTATAGAAGACTGAAAGGCTGGCATTCCATCACCGACAAAATATATAAGGTTGGCTGCCTTTACAACAGGACTAAACTAAAATTTTATCTTCTGTCCGTTTCTTAGAATAGAATAGAATAGAATACTCTTTATTAGGTACAGCATATAGATTACAGAACATAAATAAAAAAATAAAGCGATCTTTTACAGACAACCTTTGGATGAAATACTAAGGAGAAGGAGAGAGAAATAATGTAGGTAGTCTACAGTGTACTATTTACATAGATTATACAATAAATATACAATATGTAAAGAAATCCCCGTCCGCACACACATGACCAAATAAAATATGAAATTTTACATAATCATCATAGTAACAATAGTAATGAATTTTGAAATAATCTTTTTTTTTTCGAGAACAAATTCAAACTTCCCCAAAATTTGGTGATTTTTTAAAAAGTAACAACACCATTTTTGATGGTATCATTATGAGCGAATAGCGGATACGACCGCGTGTCGTGTGCCCTGCTCCCTTCCCCCGCGAATGTATTGCCTACTGCACATGTGTTAATTTATTTATTTTTAGGTTTAGCCCGGCTTTGTAGGCATTAGTAGAATCAGTTATCAATACCTAACAATGCCGTCACGAATCGGACAGGGTGTTTTTCACATATTGTATACGTTAAGTAGAGAACGCGTTTTTCCTAGTTAGAACTAGTTTATACTAAATGTTTTTGTTCTAACTAGAAGTACCCAATGCTCAAAATTTCATTTCAGTCAAAACTAGTTATTACTAGACAAAACGCGTTTTTTCGAAGCTAGTTAGTTCAAACTGTTTCGACTCATATCACAGTAATCAGATCAGATCAGTAATCAGAACAGGTCTACGTAATATAGTCGGAGTGGTTCTTCAAAAGGATGACCAGGGTTTTCAAAAGATTGGAATGAAATATGGTATGCTCGACAAATTATACTGCAGGTATGTATTGCTCTATGTATTAAGTCATAATAGGCTATTTTGACATATTTATAATTTTTATCTTGAACTGCTTGGTTACGGTTAAAAGTTCACCGAAAGGATCTTTTTTTATTTTAAATACGTATTTCGTAAGAAACACACAAATAAAAAATCAAAATTCAAATGAGCCGCCGAAACGCTTTATTCAGCAATATGGCGTCGCGCCTTGTAAGTGACGTCACAAGCATATAAACAATTTTCGCTTCCGCAGTGGTTTTTGTATTTATCTGTTACTTGTTGTTGTTTATCAAATAAAATGGTTTACAAGTGGTGTGCAGTACCGGATTGTACAAATACATGGATAAAATACCTGAGAACACATAGAGCAACAACAAGTGCTGATGCGCGTATGACGTCATCGTGACATTAGCCAATCCGGATCGTTTCACAATATGTGGCGCGAGATACAAAAGTCAAACATATTTTTGTGTTTTTGGATATACTAATTGTTATTGTTTTTATTAAAACGCATGTAAATGACATAAAGAACCCTCATTTTATGCATTTAAAGCAAATAATCACAAAAAATTCATACTGTCATATAGCCATTGCATTGCTATTAGGTATAAGCTAACTATTTAAATGTCTTTTTAGGTCAGAAACCTTTGAGAACTATTGCTAAGGATGCAGCCATAGAAACAGGCCAAGGGTTTATGCGCTGCCTATGCAAGAAAGGATGTATGTCGAAAAGGTGTCTCTGCAAGAAAAATGGTTACCTTTGTAACTCAAAATGCCATGATAATGTGTCCTACCATAACAAGTAGATCCTCATCTTTTATTAAAATTTTAAGGTCAAATATTCAAAGACAATTTTTTTTTTTTTAGTTAGAAAGAACATTGTTAAGGCACATTGGGTGCCTTAACAATGTTCTTTTTAAAATTTTATGGTTTTATTCGGTAGACTTGTTTGAGTATTTTATTTACTTTAAATTTAATGTTGTCAATTCCCTTAAATGTTTCTTTAGTGAAAGATTGGAATGAAATATGGTATGCTCGACAAATTATACTGCAGGTATGTATTGCTCTATGTATTAAGTCATAATAGGCTATTTTGACATATTTATAATTTTTATCTTGAACTGCTTGGTTACTGTTAAAAGTTCACCGAAAGGATCTTTTTTTTATTTTAAATACGTATTTCGTAAGAAACACACAAATAAAAAATCAAAATTCAAATGAGCCGCCGAAACGCTTTATTCAGCAATATGGCGTCGCGCCTTGTAAGTGACGTCACAAGCATATAAACAATTTTCGCTTCCGCAGTGGTTTTTGTATTTATCTGTTACTTGTTGTTGTTTATCAAATAAAATGGTTTACAAGTGGTGTGCAGTACCGGATTGTACAAATACATGGATAAAACACCTGAGAACACATAGAGCAACAACAAGTGCTGATGCGCGTATGACGTCATCGTGACATTAGCCAATCCGGATCGTTTCACAATATGTGGCGCTTGATGCTAATGTATTTTATTGTGTGTACATAAATAATAAAATAAATAAATAAAATCTAATATATGAGAGGTAAATTCTAGTTTCGTGTAGGTATTTCTAGTTTTAACAAAGGCATTTAGTAAAATGTAGTTTTAACTAGGGAAAACGAGTTCTAACGAAAAACGGGTTATGTTATAACTGTAACATAATACATCTAATTAATAAATGTCTTACAAGAGCAAATAAAATATATTTAAATAGTGAGGAAGCGCTTCTTTATCTTAGTTTTATAAGTGGACAGTGATTGAGCACGCCTTACAGACATGTAAATAGAAATAGAAAGAAAAAGATGCACTGATTTAAAATTGTTTTGTGACTTGATCTTGGACCCAAAACTTGACCTTGGAATTTGACCCTGGACTTGGACTTTGGTCTTGGTCTCTGGACGTGTACCCCAGACTTGAACCCTGGTCTTGGACTCTGGACTTGGACTTTGAACTTTGAACTTTGGACTTTGACCCTGGACTTGGACCTTGGACTTGGACCCTAGACTTGTACGATAGACTTGGACCCTGGACTCGGACCCTTCTTTTTCTTTTTGTTGGGATGGGAAACCATCAAACGAGTTCTCCCGCTCTGGGCGGAGCGGCAGGGCGGGTTAGACTTTTACTGACTAAAACCCGTGTTTCTTCACTTGCCTGTGCGCCAGGGCCACGGTTTCTTGTTTAACCAACCCGCAACCCTGATCCAGGAGGCATCGGTCTTCGTGGACCCCGTCACCATTTGCTGAATCATCTCTTTGAGGAACGCGTGAAACACAACGCGCCGTCAACTTGGGCCTGGTCCTTACCGGGCGGCGAGATGTGGACTTGAACCCTAGACCTGGAACTTGGATACTGGTCTTGGTCCCTGGACTTGTACCCTGGATTTGGACCCTGGTCTCGGATCCTGGTCTTGGACCCTGGTCTTGGACCCTAGTCTTGGACCCTGGTCTTGGATCCTGGTCTTGGACCCTGGACTTGGACCCTGAACTTGAACTCTGACAAGACAACAGACGAATTACATGCCAAGAAATTCAGCATAAACTCCAGATTGGATCAGGAAGCCTTCACGAAATTCTACAAGTGCTGCAGCAAGACCAGACTCGCAAAAAGAACAGACCCCTGAGGAACACCTGCATTAGTCGACATGGGCTCCGATGAGCATCCGTCGACAACGACTCGGAGGGACCATTCAGGCAGGAAGTCATTTACCCAGTCAGTCAGGTCAGCGGAAATACCGTACACTGGAAGCATACTCAAAAGGCCAGCATGCCATACCCGGTCAAAGACCTTCGAGACATCAAGAGAGACGGCAATCGCTTCCCCATTATTCTCAAAGGCGTCGCCCCATAAGTGACCGATTGCGGGGAAACCCGTACTGTCAGTAAGCCAATAGGCGGGAGTTCAATACACGCTCCATAATCATGCAGAGTATGGAGGATATCGAAATCGGCCGATAGTTGGCAGGATCGGCACGACTACCCTTTTTGGGCACGGGCTGCACGTTGGCAAGCTTCCATGACTTGGGCACTATACCAGTCCTAAATGAGAGGCGATACAAGCACGTCAATACAGGAGACAACTCGGGAGTACATGCCTTAAGAACAATCGCTGGTATACTATCTGGACCACTAGCCTTATTCACATCCAGCACATCCAGGCGACACATTACTCTCAGAACCTCCTTGTTCCTAATGCGAACCTCCGGCATTGAAGTTCCGCAATGGGGTAAATTAGGTGGAGTAGCACTGCTAGTATCAAGACGTGAATTACGGGCAAAGAGAGATTCAAAGACACCTACATTCTCTCTCGCCGTTTGAGCCAGGGCTCCATCAGGCCCATCATCCTATCGTCTCTTCAATTTACTTTCTTAAGTTTTTTTTTTTAATAATTATAAACTAGCGCTTGACTGCAATCCCGCCTGATGGTAAGCAGTGATGCAATTGTTGATGATAAAGCGCGCTAGTTTATTAAACCCATTCACTCAAAAAACTTAGTGTATAGGAAGGAAGACGGCAATTGAGCGAGGTGGTGCAATGTTAAACCCAACAACACGACCAACGATGCTGCGCCATAGGCAGATTGATGTGGAGACCCTCCATGATCGAACTCCCGACACAGCAACACTTGGCGCATCGTACCCGGCACACATCGCAACACAACTGTTCAGACCCGTCCTCCGCACGGCTTCACCAGGCATCATGCCGGAACACGACGAATCGCTTGGCGGCAAGACTTTATCTGGTGGGTGGTACCTTCTGCCGGCAGCCGATGTAGCCTACCACCGAGAAAAGGTTAAACAGTTATTAGAAAATAATCTAATTTTTAGTACCGATAGTAGGGTAGTTCACTAGTTATTGTACTTGAAAATGTTTGCGGAATATCGCAAACTAATTTGACCTTGCAAGATTCGGACAACAGCAGGTTAATCTACCCTAAACTCAGTGGCGTAGCTTGGGGGGGGCAGGGGGGGCCATGGCCCCGGGCGGCATATGAAAGGGGGCGGCGGATAAGGAAAAAAACATTGCATGAACAAGAAAAAAAAGTTATTCCAGATCACATCGAATCCAGACTGTAAAAAAGAGCTTATGAAGTCCGGTATTAAAATATTTTACTGACTCCGAACTTGAAGATGGCTTGCCAAACATTGTAATTATGTTGAGAATTTTTTTAACGTCTGCCGTCAGCAATGCCAGTTGTGTGAGAAGCTTTTCTAAACTAATGCTGATAAAAAATTACCTTAGGTCGACTATGTCTACGTTGAGGTCAACAAATCTAGCTAGCTATACTGGCAATTTAAAATGAGATACAATTTGATATTGACAATTGTGTAAAAGATTTTGCTTTGAAAAAAGCACGAAGAGTACATTTTTTAATCTATTTTTTTAAAAGTAATAGTAACAAAAATATTTAAGGAGCTTACTTATCCCTCTAAAACTAGTGCCACAGATAATCTTTCGTGATTTCTCTTGTTACAGACCGAAATAAAAAAAGTGGTTTGAAAATAGTTAAAGCCATATCTAAGCTACTTTTGAAACAGTGTATATATTATATTCTGCAAGTTCGAAATTCAAAATTAGCTAAAAACGGCAACTTTTAGCAGAAATTAAATCTGTAACTAACTGCAAATATCAAATGAATTCAAACAAATCATTTCAAAAAAGCTTCGATACATCTTATACATTTTTCAAACCACTTTTTTAATTTCGGTCTATAACAAGAGTAATCAAGAAAAAAATATGGTGGCGCTGGTTAGCTAGGGTACAACCCTTAATAATATTAAGCAAATATTTTATTCCTTCTAAGTTCAATGAGCACTATGTGTAATTTAAGATATTGTTTACACTCAATTGACAAATAAATACTTTAATACTTGTTATTATTATTTATTGCTATACACCTAGCGTTACATAATAAAGCTGAGCCATTTAAGAAAATCAAACTTCCTGTGGGTTTCTTGCGCAATTGCTTCTCTTAGATGTACAGTGTTTTTCATTAAGAGCACTAGAATATTGAAATGAAATAAAACAATCTGTTTAAGTGATATTACCACAATTTTTATTACATTTTAAAGAATAAGTATTCAATGACATTATGTGTGGAAAATAATATCAGCCAAATGGCCACCGCGACTCCGCTGTAGATGGTGTATTCTGGTGGACAAATTTTGAAGGACGTCTCCGCATAATGGGGCTCAATTTCACGAAGAACGCGAGTTATGTTGGCCTTTAGGGCAGCAATTTACTGTGGTTTATCTGCATATACTAGACATTTCACGTAGCCTCACAGAAAATAATCAAGCGGTGTTAAGTCACACGATCTCTGGGGCCAGCTGATGTCGCCACCACGCGAGATGACGAAGCCCTCGAACTTCTCTTTCAATAAATTTAATGTTTCCCGTGCTGTATGGCAAGTGGCGCCGTCCTGTTGGAACCACATGTTTGTGAGATCCATACCACCTACCCTAGGCTACAAAAAATTTGTTATCATCGTCCGATATCGGTCGCCATTGACAGTGAGTGCGGCTCCTTGCGCATCTTCGAAGAAATAAGGGCCGATAATACCGCCGGACCAAAATCCACACCAAACAGTTACTTTTTCGGAGTGTAAAGGCACCTGATGAATCTCACGCGGATTTTCATCGCACCAAATCCGGCAATTTTGTTTATTAACAAAGCCGCTTAACTAGAAATGAGCCTCATCAGTGAAGATGATTTTTGACGTGACAACGTCTATTAAATTGGTACGGCGTGGAGTCATTCTCGAAAACACCGTAACGGCCGAATCTGACGCCACACGGAGTCCACGCCTACCCCCACCCCTAGAGCGTGTGTCACACTCGTGCGCGAGGTCTATTACCATGTAATAGACGTTGTCACGTTCAAATATCGGCAGTAGACGGAGTTCTACAGACAACCAATTTTTTTTTCAAAAGCAGGATCAGCTGCCAGATGCTCTAACGCCCAGCCAGCGAATACACGGCGCTGCCTGTGGTCATTGGGTTTTAGCTCTTGAGTTAATTGGACTTTATATGGATGAAAACCCAAATCTCGGCGCAAAATTCGCCATGTTGATGTCGCAGAAAGACCCAGTTCTTGGGTACGACGCAGAATGGATTGTCTGGGATTTTCTCACACACTGTCTCGAATGGCAACAATATTCTCCAACGATCTTGCGTTTCTTTGACGTATAGGAACTACTTCATCGATCACCGACCCGGTTGTGTCAATTTTTTTATCAAACTACTGATTGTGGAATCTGCAGGACGGCCATAAACGCCATAAATTGGACGCAACGCACGAAACGTTAGGAGAATAGAGCACTGATTTTGATAATACATTTTAATAATTTCTACTCGTTGTTGAAGCTTGTAGCGTTCCATGGTGAAATGTCACGACTAAATATGTATTCATGCCAAATTTGACAGCTATCGCATTACCAAGATGGCCGCTATGCGCTGTCAAAGTTCGAGCGTCCCTATTGAAAAACCCTTTATTTTCCTTCTGAAGCAGTGCATGGTAGTTTATTTTCACTTGCAACAAATAAGGTGAATAATGGACATGAAGTCCATTCAATATAATATTAAAACTTTAAATTGTTTATAATTAAAATAAAGGGCGGCGGATTTTCGGACGGCCCCGGGCGGCGAAAAGCCACGCTACGCCACTGCCTAAACTGTCAAATATTCTCAGTCAACCTTGAGCTTTGATACTTAAGCGATAAAATTGAAAATCTAATAAAGTAATTTGACAGATTGTAATATCTTAATGTGCTGTCGTCTGTATATACCTACTCTAATGAATACTTAGGGCTAAGGTACAGACGACAGCAGGACAAGCTACCCGAAACTGTCAAATATTCCCAACTGTATTGCTAAAACATAAGGCTCAAGGTTTGAGCCTTATGTTTTAGCAATACAGTTGAAGATCTAATAAAGATATTTGACTGATTTTGGTAACTTAATGTGCTGTCGTCTGTATATACTGTTTTACGTTTATTACATGCTATGTTGCTAATGGACCGAATGTCAACATGGGGTCCCTTAATTTAAATGTTCCACATAGTGAGGCCGGTAGATTGTGACATGAGAACTGGGAAGGTATTTTTTTTTTTAAAGTTTGGTGAACGGTTTCAATTGGGTAATGAAGAAGTTACAATAGTAGGACTTCGACTAATCTAAATAAGCAGATAAACGCCAAAAAGGGGAATATAACGTCACCTCAAACGACGACGGGTTCTTCGGAAGAGATACCGAGCCTCTGGCTCTCAGGCAAGTGTAGGAACACAGGTGGTTTAGTCAGTAAAAGTCTGACACATCCTTTCGCTCAGCCCAAAGCGAGAAAAGCATTTAATAATACGCAAAAAAGGGATAGAATAAATTACCTAGACGACAAAAAACCAAAAGTAAGGTTTTTTAACTTTGTATTCAGCTTAGGTATGAAAAGTAACTAAAAGTATTCAGCATTTATTACTCCTATGCCTCTTGTCAGTTAAAGGGAAATAATCATAACAACAAAAAGGGTTTAACCCGTCAAGTACCTACTTGCCTCAAACCACAAAGGTAAAGTGAAGGTCACATTATTACCCGCGTAGAAATTCTCCGAGTCTGTAACTTTGTCTGTACCTTCAGTCAAGGGTCCTCGAGGTCCGCTTCCGTGACAATAATGACTCTCCAACTCACCCTTAACGAATACCCTCGAAAGCAGACCTTGAATAATTAATGCAAAGAAGAAAAAGTGACAAATGATGCTCAGTTTTAATACTGTTTCACTTGATGATAAATACTAAACTAGTTTGTTCAAAACTTTTTTATTTAGTAAACGACAGTATAAATAATTTAAGAGTCCATTGAAAAATGAGCGCGGCACTCATCTTAGCTTTAAACCAAAACCAAAACTCCGTATATATATAGATATATACGGAGACTTTACGGAGACTTGACTTTCCCCCAATCATAGGATTGGGGGAAAGTCAAGCTGAATGTCACGCTCATTTTTCATTGGACTTTTAAATTATTTATAGTGTCGTTTACTAAACAAAAACGCGTGATTTATGTAGTGAAAAGTGCATTCAGTGAATAATTTATAAAGAACATTAAAATATTGTAGCATAGTGGCCACATCATGACTTAACCCCAAACCCCTCCTAGTCGGCATCACGCGGGAAACGAAAGGAGCTATGTAGGTTATGGTAATTTAAGTTAGGATAAGTTGGGATATAAACTTACTCCCAGATATGGGGGTTACCGGTTTACCGGCACAGACCAAAACCAGAAGTGGGGACCGCTTCGGCAGTCACACGTGCGGCGGGTCGTCCACCACTCCAGGTGGCTGACGTGACCCGAACTCCGGGTCATCGTCGGGCAACCCGGTCTTCTCACTGAGAGGAGCTGGAGGCCCCGTTTGCTTCCGGGCAAACGAGTGGGGCTAAGAGGAAGGACACCTCGCTAAAAAACCTTTGGCTGCTGCGTCTTCTCGCACAAGAAGACGTACCCAGCCGGGCCCCTCCCTATGGAGGGCCCACTGTGGGCCCGCCTTTTGGCGGGAATCGCCGGCGGGGGATTGGTAGAAAGGCTCTGCTATTTCCCATGACCCCGCCACTAAGGCGATGTCGGTGTGCCGCTGTTTGGTTTTAGTGGGTATTCCCGGCTTCGACTGGGCGAGTCCCACACACACCCTTCGAGGTATGGTGCGTAGAGGCATTTCCACAGCGTCAAGAAAAAAACGAAAAAAAGAAAAGGATATAAACTTACTCAAGAAAAAAGTTACTCAAGACGAGGCTGTTTGGCGTACTATGCCTTTGCCTTTTCCGTTCAAAAGTACGGGAAGAAGTGAACCAAAAAAAATGTCTATGATTGGTTTTTTTTTTGGCGGGAAAGCCACGATAAGTGCCACGCTCATTTTTCATTGGACTTTTAAATTATTTATAGTGTCGTTTACTAAATAAAAACGCGTGATTTATGTAGTGAAAAGTGCATTCAGTGAATAATTCAAAAAGAACAGTGAAATAATGTAGCATAGTGGCCACAGCATGTCT
This sequence comes from Sesamia inferens, assembly GCA_037179545.1. Lineage (NCBI taxonomy): Eukaryota > Metazoa > Arthropoda > Insecta > Lepidoptera > Noctuidae > Sesamia > Sesamia inferens. Next base: position 30,349,018 of record CM073922.1, on the reverse strand, counting down.
TTACCTCAAACCCCTCCTAGTCGGCCTCACGCGGGAAACAAAAGGAGATAGGTTAAGTTAAGTTAAGCTAGGATAAGGTAGGATGGGGTACGCCCCACAGTGCTGACTTCCTCGCAGTGTACCCCGGGCAACGCCGTGTCTGACCACCGTAACGGAGTGGCAGACCGGTGGCTAACAGGCACTGTGACCTACGCGATCTGCGAAATTTTATTTTACTTTGAGGGCGATTGCGTATTGTGGTTTTTAATATTGTTTTTATCGTGGGTTTTATTATTGTGGGTTGGTTTTAATTGAGGTTTTTATTTGTTTTATTGCGGTTTTATCTTTTTAGTGTGGATTTGGTTTTAGGTCATTATGCCGAAACCATTGCGGAATGCCTCCGGGCGTTTCGCCAAAAAAGGCCCTTCTCAGGGCCAACCAAACGGCCCTTCTCAGGGCCACCCGGACGAGTTGTCTGCCTCAGAGGCCAGTCGCGCACCATCCGCGGCTAGCCTCTGCATGAGTGTAGCAGACGAGTTCTCGGACTCGGATGTTGAGTCCGTGGTCCTGGACTCGTCGGTGTGGGGGGTGGTTGCGGAGAGCAGCCTGAAGCGGGCTTACTTGAAGCTCGGGTCCGAGGGTTCGTCGGACTCAGGCAAGAGTAAGCCCAAGAGGAAGTCGAAGACGAAGGCTGCTTCGCCTTCGACTTCCTCTCAGGCCGGCATCCACGATGTGGGTCTGGCAGTCGCCCAGCGCCAGCTCGGCTTGGCCAGACGGGCCGAATCCGAGCTGGAGTTGGAGGAGCAAGTCGCCGCGAAAGAGAGGCAGGCGCGTGCGGCCAAGGCGAGGGCCGGATACGGTTCGGCCCTCGTCAGTTTCAACGGCCTGTCAGTGGCTGAGTTGGTCCGCTTGGCGGAGGAGGACAAGGAGGAGATCGTCGAGGTCGCCTCCAGGTCCTCCAACCTCAAGGGGACCTTCCAGAAGGCCCTGAAATGCCGTGCAACAAGTTTGCACGGCATCATTCTGGAGCTGACGCAGCGCACTGCGTCTGAAGAGACGAGGCAGCTGCAGGCGAGGGTCGATCGCCTGCAAGCTGAGGTTAGCCAGCTTCATAAGAAGCTGGCTGAGGCTACGGCCCCGTCCCCGTCGGCCTCGGTCCCGTCGGCAGCGGCCGCGTCGACAGCGGCCCCGTCGGCAGCGGCGGTTCCCGCCCCCTCCTCCTCCAACCTTGAGGAAATGTTCCGCAGGGTGGTCATGGAGGAGAGGGCGTTCACTCGTGCCTGCTTCGCAGGCATAGAGGACCGCCTGCTGCCGGAGAAGCGGCTCCGTCCGCCGCTGGCGGCTGACAAGGCGCCGACAGCGGCTCCCCAGGCCCCGAAGCCCTCAAAGGGCAAAGGCAAGGGGAAGAAGTCGCCGGGGGCTCCGTCTCCCCCCGGTACGAGTGCGGGCGCTAAACCGAGGCCGGCTACCATCGCGGCACCCGCCCCGCAGGTTCAGGAAGTAGACGCCCTCCTCCCTTCCACCACCCCAGCCAACCAGTCGTGGTCAGAGGTGGTTAGGAAGGGAAAGGGAAAGGGCAAAAAGGCGTCCCAGGCCCCGGCTGCCCCGGCGGCTGCCCCGGCAGCTGCCCCGGCAGCCGCAGCGGCGGCCCCAAAGGCGCCGAAGTTGGTTGCCCCCAAATCCGCGGCGGTCACGGTGACCATCGTGCCCGAGGCCGCGGAGAAGGGGGTAACGTACGAGTCCGTCTTAAGACGGGCTCGTACCGTCGCAGACCCCGCCCAGCTGGGAATCGGTGCCTGCCGTCGGACCCAAACCGGAGCTCGGTTATTCGAGTTTCCGGGGAAGGACGGCGGCAGAAATGCCGATTTGTTCGCCAGCAAGGTGCGGGAGGCCCTTGCCGATGTGGCGAAGGTGGCCAGGCCGGTGAAGTCCACGGCCATCGAGGTGACCGGTCTTGATGACTCGGTCACCAAGGAGGAGGTGGTGGCCGCCATCGCCTCGGCAGGAGGCTGCGACCCCGCAGCGGTGCAGGCTCGGGAGATAAGGCCCGGCCGCGGTGGACTGGGCACTATCCGGCTGGTGTGCCCAGTCGCCGCAGTGTTGGCCGCCCAGGCTAAATGCCAGGGGCGGCTACTAGTGGGCTTTAGCCGGGCCGTGATCCGGGTGCTTGAGGCAGCGCCGATGCGCTGCTTCAAGTGCCTGGGGATTGGCCACACCCGAGCCACGTGTCCGTCCTCCGTGGATAGGGCGGACACCTGCTTCCGCTGCGGGCAACAGGGGCATAAGGCGGCCTCGTGCGAGGCCGCCAAGCCGCACTGCGCTGCGTGCGCCGACAGTGGTCGCCCCGCCGACCACGTCATGGGTGGGACGTCGTGCCGTCCTCCCTCCAAGAAGGGCAAGCCGCAGGCGGCTATAAGCCGTCCTGCCGCTGCTGCCACCACTCCCGCTGATGTCCCATCAGCGGCGGTGGCCGAGGGTGATGCGATGGTCGAATAATGGGTATCGACCATCGCATCCTGCAGGCAAACACCAACCACTGCCGGGCTGCCCAGGACTTACTGGTGCAGTCGTTGGCCGAGTGGTTGGTGGATGTGGCAGTGGTGGCCGAGCCGTACTATACTCCCAGCAATTGGCTGGGGGATAGTGACGGCTCGGTGGCAATCGTGGCGCGGTCTTCCTCGGACTCCCCTCCCCTCTCGCTCTTAGAGAGGGGACCGGGATACGTGGCCGCCGCGTGGGGAGGGTTGGCCCTTGTGGGGGTCTACTTCTCCCCAAACCGCCCTCTCCAGGACTTCGAGGATTTCCTCGGGGTCCTGACGGCGGTCATCGGGAGGACGGCGCCACGACAGGTCTCCGTGCTCGGAGACCTGAATGCCAAGTCGGTGGTCTGGGGAAACCCGGCCACCGACGCCCGCGGTCAGGCGGTCGAATTGTGGGCGGCCTCGTCTGGTCTCTCCCTCTTGAATAGGGGGAGCGTCCAGACGTGCGTGCGGCGGCAGGGCGGGTCCATTGTGGACCTCACCTTTGCCACGCCCGCACTGGCCGCCCGCATTCGAAATTGGAGGGTGGAACTGGGGGAGACGATCTCGGATCACCGCTACGTGCGATTCGAGATCTCCCCCCAGAATCCACGGGGGCGCCGCAGCACCCCCTCATCGTCGGGCCGTTCCCCGTTTCCAAGGTGGGCTCTGACCCACCTGGATCGGGAGGCGGCACGGGAGGCCGCGTTCGTCCAGGACTGGCTTTGGCCAGGTCCCGGCGTGGACGTCCTGGACGTGGACGCGGCGGCGGCCCGACTGAGGGGGTCATTGACCGAGGTGTGCAACGCCAGCATGCCTCGGTCGAGACGTCCACCTCCCCGACGCGCCGTGTACTGGTGGTCGGAGGAGTTGGCGGAGCTGCGGGCCACCTGCGTGGCGGCACGGCGGGCCTACACCCGCTCGCGTCGGCGGCGCCGACGGGACGAGGCCGAAGAGGACCGCCTCTACTCCACATACGTGGAGGCGAGGGCGGCCTTCAAGTCGGCCATCGGCGCTGCCAAGGACGCGGCGAGGGCTGAGCTGCTGGAGGGTCTCGACAACGACCCATTCGGGAGGCCATATAAGGCGGCGCGGAACAAACTGCGTCGCATTGGTCCCCCGGTTGCCGAGACCCTGGAACCAGCGCTCCTGGATGGGGTGGTGCGGTCCCTGTTTCCGCGCAGGGATCCGCACTTCACCCCACCAGCGATGGGCCCGCCAAGGGAAGGACCGGAGGAGGAAGCTCCTCCTCCTCCGGTTTCAGAGGAGGAATTTGGCGCGGCGACTCTCCGTCTCCGCGCCAAAAAGACGGCTCCTGGCCCGGACGGCGTTCCCGCCAGGGTGGTGGCCATCGCAGCCACCGAGATGGAGGGAAGGTTTCGGGACCTCTTCGACACATGCTTCGCGTCGGGGAGGTTCCCGAAACCTTGGCGGGAAGGCCAGTTGTGTCTCCTCCACAAAGAGGGACGGCCGGCGGACTCCCCCTCGGCATACCGGCCCATCGTTCTGCTCGATGAGGTCGGTAAAATGTTCGAGGGGATCATCGCCGGCCGCCTGAAGTGTCATCTTCGGAGCGTGGGACCGGACCTGTCGGACGCCCAGTTCGGTTTTCGAGCTGGGCGTTCGACAGTGGACGCCCTGGCCCGTCTCAAGGGCCAGGTGACAGAGGCGGTAGGAGTGGGGGATGGAGTGTTGGCTGTGTCATTCGACATTGCCAACGCCTTCAACTCCATCCCCCACTCCACCATCCTGGAGGCGCTGCGGTTCCACGGAGTGCCCCTTTACCTGCGGGGCCTCCTGGCCAGCTACCTGGAGGACCGTGCTGTCCTCCTCGTAGACGGGGCTGGCCAGCTCCGGAGATACGCTGTGGGAACCGGCGTTCCACAGGGGTCCGTTCTAGGGCCTCTCCTGTGGAACGTCGGTTATGACTGGCTCCTGCGGGAGCAGTTATAGGGAGGCGGCCAGTTTGGCCTCGGCGGGCGGATCCTTGGTGGCGGGGAGGATCCGCCGCCTGGGCTTGCGGGTGGCGCTGCACAAAACGGAGGCCGTCTTCTTTCACGGCCCCCGGCAGCGCCCCCCACCTGACGCCCACATTTTTGTGGAGGGCGTCAGGATCCGGGTCGAGGCCCAGATCAAGTATCTGGGCCTCATTGTGGACAGCAGGCTGCGCTTCGGCCCGCATTTCAGCGGGCTGTCGACGCGCCTGCTGAAGGCTGCGGACACCCTCTCATGGCTCATGCCGAACATGGGAGGGCCGAGCATGCGGTGCCGGCGTCTGTACGCCGGCATTCTGCGGAGCATGGCCCTTTACGGGGCCCCCATTTGGGCGGACTCCCTCAATAGGAGGGAGAACCTCACCGCCCTACGGGCGCCCCAAAGGGCCATCGCCCAGCGGGCAGCGCGGGCCTACCGCACGGTAGGCTTCGCTTCGGCATGCGCTCTGGCGAGCACCCCGCCTTGGGAGCTCGAGGCCTGGGTGCTCGCCAGAGTGTACGAGTGGACGGCGGGGCGCAGGGCGCTTGGCGAGCGTCCGGCCCCGGAGTTGAGGGAGGCCGTCCGCCGGGAGGCGAGGGACGCCATCGTCCAACATTGGACGCGCGACCTCGCCTCCGCGGTGTTCGGCCGTCGCACCCTCGACGCCATCGGGCCAGTCCTAAGGGACTGGCTCGACAGGCGTCACGGGTTCCTCTCCTTCCGTCTGGTGCAGGTACTCTCCGGTCACGGCTGCTTCGGCAGGTACCTGTACCGGATAGGACGAGAGGAGACGCCGTCGTGCCACGGTTGCGGCGCGGCGGAGGACACGGCGGACCACACCCTCGCGGTGTGCCCGTCGTGGGCCGTGCCGCGCCGCGATCTTGTCGCGGCGGTAGGAGGGGACCTCTCGCTGCCCGCCATCGTCAGAGCGATGGTGGGGAGCGAGGGGGCCTGGGCGGCGATGGCCTCCTTCTGCGAGGTCGTGATGTCGCAGAAGGAGGCCGCGGAGCGCGAGCGAGAGGAGGATCCCCTCGCTCCGGCGCTCCGTAGGCGGCGTAGGGGCAGGAGAAGGCGGGATTTCGCCCGCTTTCTCCCGCCCTGAGGTGAGCGGCGGGCGTGAGGCACGGGGGTGCCCGCGTCCGCCTTACACAGCTCACCATGTGGGAGCTTCGGTCCCCCTCCTAGGAGGGGCAAATGAGGGCCCGCCTAATTAGGCGGGATTCGCCGGCGGGGGAGAGGAAGCCCAGGCTGTGCCACTCCCCCACTCCCCCGCCACTATGGCGATGCCGGAGCGCCGCTGGGGTTTTTAGTGGGTATACCGGGAGGCTCTCTCCCGGGGAGTCCCACATACCCTGCCCGTCCCCCGACGGGTGGGGATGCGTAATTGTCATTTTCCCCAGCGACAACAAAAAAAAAAAAAAAAAAAAAAAAAAAAAAAAAAAAAAAAAAAAAAAAAAAAAAAGGATAAGGTAGGATCCGTGTGCAGTTTCTGGACCTGCCATCGGACGCGTCCCCAGGTGGCGGATAGGGGAACGGCCCCCAGATATGGGGGTTACCGGTTTACCGGCGCGGACCAAAACCAGAAGTGGGGACCGCTTCGGCGGTCACGCGCGGCGGGTCGGCCACCACTCCAGGTGGCTGACGTGACCCGAAGTCCGGGTCACCGTCGGGCAACCCGGTCTCCTCACTGAGAGGAGCTGGGGGCCCGTTTGTCTTCGGGCAAACGAGTGGGGCTAAGAGGAAGGACACCTCGCTAAAAAACCCTTGGCTGCTGCGTCTTCTTGCACACGAAGACGTACCCAGCCGGGCCCCTCCCTATGGAGGGCCCACTGTGGGCCTGCCTTCGGGCAGGAATCGCCGGCGGGGGATTGGTAGGCAGGCATGCTATTTCCCATGACCCCGCTACTAAGGCGATGTCGGTGTGCCGCTGTTGGGTTTAGTGGGTATTTCCGGCTTCGGCTGGGCGAGTCCCACACACGCCCTTCGGGGTATGGTGCGTACATGCATTCCCACAGCGTCAAAAAAAAAAAAAAAAAAAAAAAAGGATAAGGTAGGATTCACGGGTTCCTCTCCTTCCGTCTGGTGCAGGTACTCTCCGGTCACGGCTGCTTCGGCAGGTACCTGCACCGGATAGGACGAGAGGAAACGCCGTCGTGCCACGGTTGCGGCGCGGCGGAGGACACGGCGGACCACACCCTCGCGGTGTGCCCGTCGTGGGCCATGCCGCGCCGCGATCTTGTCGCGGCGGTAGGAGGGGACCTCTCGCTGCCCGCCGTCGTCAGAGCGATGGTGGGGAGCGAGGGGGCCTGGGCGGCGATGGCCTCCTTCTGCGAGGTCGTGATGTCGCAGAAGGAGGCCGCGGAGCGCGAGCGGGAGGAGGATCCCCTCGCTCCAGCGCTCCGCAGGCGGCGTAGGGGCAGGAGAAGGCGGGATTTCGCCCGCTTTCTCCCGCCCTGAGGTGAGCGGCGGGCGTGAGGCACGGGGGTGCCCGCGCCCGCCTTGCACCGCTTACCACGCGGCCCCTCTTTAAGAGGGGCAAATGAGGGCCCGCCTCAATTGGCGGGGTTCGCCGGCGGGGGAGAGGTAGCTCAGGCTCTGCTAGTTCCCACTCCCCCGCCACTATGGCGATGCCGGAGTTGCGCTGGGGTTTTTAGTGGGTATACCGGGAGGCTCTCTCCCGGGGAGTCCCACATACCCCACCCGTCCCCCGACGGGTGGGGATGCGTAATTGTCATTTTCCCCAGCGAGAAAAAAAAAAAAAAAAAAAAAGGATAAGGTAGGATAAATTAGGATAAGTTAGGATATAAACTTTATATCCTAACTTATCCTAATTTATCCTACCTTATCCTTTTTTTTTTTTAGTTAGGATATAAACTTTATATCCTAACTTATCCTAATTTATCCTACCTTATCCTTTTTTTTTTTTTTTTTTTTCTCGCTGGGGAAAATGACAATTTTCCCCAGCGAGAAAAAAAAAATTTTTTTTCTTCAGTTTATATTATAAACTGAAGAAAAAAATATTACTTAAGACTAGGCTGTATGGCGTACTATGCCTTTGCCTTTTCCGTTCCTCTGGACGGAAAGAAGTAAACCAAAAAAAAAATGTCTATGATTGGGGGAAAGCCAAAATGAGTGCCACGCTCATTTTTCATTGGACTTTTAAATTATTTATAGTGTCGTTTACTAAATGAAAACGCGTAATTTATGTAGTAAAAAGTGCATTCAGTGAATAATTCATAAAGAACAGTGAAATATTGTAGCATAGTGGTCACATCATGTCTTTACCCCAAACCCCTCCTGGTCGGCTTCACGTGGGAAACGAAAGGAGATAGATTAAGATACATTAAGATAGGATAAATTAGAATTAGTTAGGACATAAACTGAAGAAAAAAAGTTACTTAAGACTAGGCTGTATGATGTACTATGCCTTTGCCTTTTCCGTTTCTATGAACGGAAAGAAGTAAACTAAAAAAAAAATGTCTATGATTGGGAGTTTGGCGGGAAAGCCAAAATGAGTGCCACGCTCATTTTTCATTGAACTTTTAAATTATTTATAGTGTCGTTTACTAAATAAAAACGCGTGATTTATGTAGTAAAAAGTTCATTCAGTGAATAATTCATAAAGAACAGTGAAATATTGTAGCATAGTGGTCACATCATGTCTTTACCCCAAACCACTCCTGGTCGGCTTCAAGTGGGAAATGAAAGGAGATAGGTTAAGTTACGCTAGGATAAGGTAGAATTGGGGCACGCCCCACAGTGCTGACTTCCTCGCAGTGTACCCCGGGCAACGCCGTGTCTGACCACCGTAACGGAGTGGCAGACCGGTGGCTAACAAGCGCTGTGACGTACGCGATCTGCGAATTTTTATTTTACTTGAGGGCGATTGCGTACATTGTGGTTTTTATTATTGTTTTTATCGTGGGTTTTATTATATTGTGGGTAGGTTTTATTGAGGTTTTATTTGTTTTTATTGAGGATTTGGTTTTTGGTAGCGATGCCGAAACCAATGCGAGATGCTTCCGGGCGTTTCGTCCCAAAAGGCCCTTCTCAGGGCCAACCAAAAGGCACTTCTCAGGGCTAACCCAAAGGCCCTTCTCAGGGCCAAGGCAGCTGCAGGCGAGGGTGGATCGCTTGCAAGCGGAAGTCAGCCAGCTTCATAAGAAGCTGGCTGACTTCCGCCCCCAAAACCGCGGCGGTCACGGTGACCATCGTGCCCGAGGCCGCGGAGAAGGGGGTAACGTACGAGTCCGTCCTGAGACGGGCTCGTACCGTCGCAGACCCCGCCCAGCTGGGAATCGGTGCCTGCCGTCGGACCCAAACCGGAGCTCGGTTATTCGAGTTTCCGGGGAAGGACGGCGGCAGAAACGCCGATTTGTTCGCCAGCAAGGTGCGGGAGGCCCTTGCCGATGTGGCGAAGGTGGCCAGGCCGGTGAAGTCCACGGCCATTGAGGTGACCGGTCTTGATGACTCGGTCACCAAGGTGGTGGCCGCCATCGCCTCGGCAGGAGGCTGCGACCCCGCAGCAGTGCAGGCTCGGGACATTAGGCCCGGCCGCGGTGGACTGGGCACTATCCGGCTGGTGTGCCCAGTCGCCGCAGTGTTGGCCGCCAAGGCTAAATGCCAGGGGCGGCTACTGGTAGGCTTCAGCCGGGCCGTGATCCGGGTACTTGAGGCAGCGCCAATGCGCTGCTTCAAGTGCTTCGGCATCGGCCACACCCGAGCCATGTGTCCGTCCACCGTGGACAGGGCGGACACATGCTTCCGCTGCGGGAAGCAGGGGCATATGGCGGCCTCGTGCGATGCCGCCAAGCCGCATAGCGCGGCATGCGCCGACAGTGGCCGCCCTGCGGACCATGTGATGGGGGGGAGCTCATGCCGACCCCCCACCAAGAAGGGCAAGCCGCAGGCGGCTACAAGCCGTCCTGCCGCTGCTGCCACCACTCCCGCTGATGTCCCATCAGCGGCGGTGGCCGAGGGTGATGCGATGGTCGAATAACACAGGTCTACAAAATATAACTTTTTGTGTGCCTTTTAATTGAATACTTTATTTTTATATTGCTTTGAGGTTACTGAATAGGAAAACAAGAATATGTTTTTTTAATTAGCTCTTATTTTGGAAATACACCTATTATACAAAATTTGGCTTTTAGTAACACGTTAATGTACAAAACATTTTATAAAAAAAACTATAATAGTTATGAAGTCCGCTAACATTGACGTATACCATCTGCCCTGGTATCTCTTTTCCATTGTCGAGATATCTTGGTGGGATTCCACCAAGATGAACGAACATGGTGAACGATTGTTCACCATGTTCGTTACATCACCGCAGTTAGAAGGAAAAAAATTAAGAAATTCTGAGGTTCGTCACAAACAATATTATCACCCACAAACTGTGACGATTGTGAAGTCTTAAGCTGATTGTAATCAACTTCCATTGAATTAGTAGCTTCTTCAGAATCTTGCTGGTATTCTTCGGGTGGTCGAGGAACAGGTAAATCGATTCCGTGTCGATACAGAGGCTAAGTTATGGTAGACTACGCTTCGTTTCTTATTTCGTGATATACCGTGCTGGATGGATGGAGTCAAGCAAAAGTAACAGTCATTCGCATGATTGGTAGGTTCCCTCTTCATCATTGTGTACCAATGGCAATGAACGTTTCTTTTTATTTAGACACAAAGTAATCAGATTTGTGGAGCAAGCACCCACGATTTGTCTTGGTTTTTAATTTTAATTCGAAAATAATGGAAGTAAGCAGTTTCTAAACGTTGTGTTATTGCGCATCTTTTGTTAGTAAGGGTCACCTTACCACAAATTTAGCGAAAATTGTCTGCACTATTAACATATTTAAGCAGCATAAAAAACTGTAGGGTTTTCACTAAAAATGTCAAAAGTACGGTACAATTTCACGTTTTAACTGTTGAACAAAACACAGTCAGCGTTAAACTCAAAAAAACAAATGTGAAATAATAAAATTTCCGAGGATAATCACTAAATATTTTGAGTTATCATCATTAATGTGATAAATCTGTCGCGCTTCCCTACATTATATTTATATGGCATAAATGCACAATAAGAGCTAACTATGAATTTTAATTTGTATATTTATGTTTAGCGAGTGAAATACAATCAATATAGTATACTTTAATGTAAAAGGCAATTTTGACGTAGGCCAGTGTAATGGGTATCGACCATCGCATCCTGCAGGCAAACACCAACCACTGCCGGGCTGCCCAGGACTTACTGGTGCAGTCAATGGCCGAGTGGTTGGTGGATGTGGCAGTGGTGGCCGAGCCGTACTATACTCCCAGCAATTGGCTGGGAGATAGTGACGGCTCGGTGGCAATCGTGGCGCGGTCTTCCTCGGACTCCCCTCCCCTCTCGCTCTTAGAGAGGGGACCAGGATACGTGGCCGCCGCGTGGGGAGGGTTGGCCCTTGTGGGGGTCTACTTCTCCCCAAACCGCCCTCTCCAGGACTTCGAGGATTTCCTCGGGGTCCTGATGGCGGTCATCGGGAGGACGGCGCCACGTCAGGTCTCCGTTTTAGGAGACCTGAATGCCAAGTCGGTGGTCTGGGGAAACCCGGCCACCGACGCTCGCGGACGGGCAGTCGAATTGTGGGCGGCTTCGTCTGGTCTCTCCCTCTTGAATAGGGGGAGCGTCCAGACGTGCGTGCGGCGGCAGGGCGGGTCCATTGTGGACCTCACCTTCGCCACGCCCGCACTGGCCGCCCGCATTCGAAATTGGAGGGTGGAACTGGGGGAGACGATCTCGGATCACCGCTACTTGCGATTCGAGATCTCCCCCCAGAATCCACGGGGGCACCGCAGCACCCCCTCATCGTCGGGCCGTTCCCCGTTTCCAAGGTGGGCTCTGACCCACCTGGACCGGGAGGCGGCACGGGAGGATGCGTTCGTCCAGGACTGGCTCTGGCCACGTCCCGGCGTGGACGTCCTGGACGTGGACGCGGCGGCGGCCCGACTGAGGGGGTCATTGACCGAGGTATGCAACGCCAGCATGCCTCGGTCGAGACGTCCACCTCCCCGACGCGCCGTGTACTGGTGGTCGGAGGAGTTGGCGGAGCTGCGGGCCACCTGCGTGGCGGCACGGCGGGCCTACACGCGCTCGCGTCGGCGGCGTCGACGGGATCTGGCCGACGAGGACCGCCTCTACTCCAGATACGTGGAGGCGAGGGCGGCTTTCAAGTCGGCCATCGGCGCCGCCAAGGACGCGGCGAGGGCTGAGCTGTTGGAGGGTCTCGACAACGACCCATTCGGGAGGCCATATAAGGCGGCGCGGAACAAACTGCGTCGCATTGGTCCCCCGGTTGCCGAGACCCTCGAACCAGCGCTCCTGGATGGGGTGGTGCGGTCCCTGTTTCCGCGCAGGGATCCGCACTTCACCCCACCAGCGATGGGCCCGCCAAGGGTAGGACCGGAGGAGGAAGCTCCTCCTCCTCCGGTTTCAGAGGAGGAATTTGGCGCGGCGACTCTCCGTCTCCGCGCCAAAAAGACGGCTCCTGGCCCAGACGGCGTTCCCGCCAGGGTGGTGGCCATCGCGGCCACGGAGATGGAGGGAAGGTTTCGGGACCTCTTCGACGCGTGCTTCGCGTCGGGGAGGTTCCCGAAACCTTGGCGGGAAGGCCAATTGTGCCTCCTCCACAAGGAGGGACGGCCGGCGGACTCCCCCTCGGCATACCGGCCCATCGTTCTGCTCGATGAGGTCGGTAAAATGTTCGAGGGGATCATCGCCGGCCGTCTGAAGTGTCATCTTCGGAGCGTGGGACCGGACCTGTCGGACGCCCAGTTCGGTTTTCGAGCTGAGCTCCCCCTCTGGCGAGCACCCCGCCTTGGGAGCTCGAGGCCTGGGTGCTCGCCAGAGTGTACGAGTGGACGGCGGGGCGCAGGGCGCTGGGCGAGCGTCCGGCCCCGGAGCTGAGGGAGTCCGCCGGGAGGCAAGGGACGCCATCGTCCAGCATTGGACGCGCGACCTCGCCTCCGCGGTGTTCGGCCGTCGCACCCTCGACGCCATCGGGCCGGTCCTGAAGGACTGGCTCGACAGGCGTCATGGATTCCTCTCCTTCCGTCTGGTGCAGGTACTCTCCGGTCACGGCTGCTTCGGCAGGTACCTGCGCCGGATAGGACGAGAGGAAACGCCGTCGTGCCACGGTTGCGGCGCGGCGGAGGACACGGCGGACCACACCCTCGCGGTGTGCCCGTCGTGGCCCGTGCCGCGCCGCGATCTTGTCGCGACGGTAGGAGGGGACCTCTCGCTGCCCGCCGTCGTCAGAGCGATGGTGGGGAGCGAGGGGGCCTGGGCGGCGATGGCTTCCTTCTGCGAGGTCGTGATGTCGCAGAAGGAGGCCGCGGAGCGCGAGCGGGAGGAGGATCCCCTCGCTCCGGCGCTCCGCAGGCGGCGTAGGGGCAGGAGAAGGCGGGATTTCGCCCGCTTTCTCCCGCCCTGAAGTGAGCGGCGGGCGTGAGGCACGGGGGTGCCCGCGCCCGCCTTGCACCGCTCACCACGCGGGAGCCACGGCCCCTCTTTAAGAGGGGCAAATGAGGGCCCGCCTTCTTAGGCGGGTCTCGCCGGCGGGGGAGAGGTAGCTGAGGCTGTGCTAGTTTCCCACTCCCCCGCCACTATGGCGATGCCGGAGTTGCGCTGGGGTTTTTAGTGGGTATACCGGGAGGCTCTCTCCCGGGGAGTCCCACATACCCTGCCCGTCCCCCGACGGGTGGGGATGCGTAATGGTCATTTTCCCCAGCGACATCAAAAAAAAAAAAAAAAAAAAGATAAGGTAGAATAAATTAGGATAAGTTAGGATATAAACTGAAGAAATAAGTTACTTAAGACTAGGCTGTATGGCGTACTATGCCTTTGCCTGTTCCGTTCCTATGAACGGAAAGAAGTAAACCAAATAAAAAATGTCTAAGATTGGAGTTTTGGCGCGAAAGCCATGATGAGTGCCACGCTCATTTTTCTTTGGACTTTTAAATTATTTATAGTGTCGTTTACTAAATAAAAACGCGTGATTTATGTAGTAAAAAGTGCATTCAGTGAATAATTCATAAAGAACAGTGAAATATTGTAGCATAGTGGTTATATCATGTCTTTACCCCAAACCCCTCCGGGTCGGCCTCACGTGGGAAACGAAAGGAGATAGGTTAAGTTAAGTTGTAAGGAGTCTGTTTCGCAGACGACACACTGGTCGCGGCCAGGGCGCGCGAGTGGGAGGAGGCGGTTCACCTTGCGTCGGTCGGCACCTCCTTGGTCGTCCGGCGCATCCGCCTCCTGGGGCTGGAAGTGGCCCTCGAGAAGACGAGGGCGATGACCTTCCACGCCCCGCGACGCAGAACCCCACCGGGGCTTCGTATCCGAGTGGAGGGGGTCCAGGTTCCCGTCGAGGTGCACATCAAGTACCTCGGCCTGATCCTGGATCCCCGATGGAATTTCGAGGAGCATTTTAGGCTCCTCGCTCCGCGGCTGCGCTCTTTCGCAGCCGCACTCGGACGGCTCCTCCCCAACTTGGGGGGGCCGAATTCGGCGTGCCGTCGGCTGTACCAGGGAGTGGTGCGGTCGATGGCACTCTACGGAGCCCCGGTGTGGGCGGAGCGCCTTTCCCGGCGCACAGTGGCCCTGCTGCGGAGGCCGCAGAGGGTCATCGCGACATGGACCGTGCGGGCATTCCGCACGGTCAGTCATGGGGCGGCCTGCGTGCTCGCGGGCACGCCCCCGTGGGAGGTCGATGCCCTGGTTCTGTCCCAGGTGCATCGACACCGTGTCGCGGCCCGGGAACGGGGGGAACGACCCGCGTTCGAGGAAGTAAGGCGGGTCCGATTAGCGGCTCAGGGGGAGGCCCTGAGCCGGTGGAGGGAGGCGCTCCGCTCCCCAGCTGCCGGCCACCGGACGATTGGAGCGATTCGTCCGGTGTTGGATGGATGGGTTGGGCGCCGGCATGGCAGCCTTACCTTCCGCTTGGTGCAGGTACTGACCGGACATGGCTGCTTCGGTCACTACCTACACCGGGTCGCCCGTCGGGAGAAGTCACCGCGGTGTCCTCCAAGCGCCGCATCCTCGTTGCGGCGCTCGGAGGCGGACGCCTCTCCCTGGCAACCATGGTGCGAGCCATGGTTGAAAGCGGGAGTGCATGGGAGGCTGCCGCCTCCTTCTGCGAGACCGTCCTCTCGCAGAAGGAGGCTGCGGAGAGGGAGCGGGAAGAGGATGCTCTTGCCGCTCCCCTCCGGCGTAGACGGGTGGGGCGAAGAAGGCGGGGGACGAACCCCCGTCTCCTTTAGCCCCAGGGTGTGACCAGCGCGTGTGGGTAGCTCCTGCACGCGCATTGCACAACGGTCACCACGTCTGGGGATTACTCCGCTACCGGGTAATCCCCCATTGGCGCGGAAACCGGTCTTGAAAAGGCCGGTAAGCCCTGAGAGTGGCACGGAATCTTGGCCTCCGGGTCGGCCCCGTGGCACTCTCAACACAGGGCCCGACGGTAACCGGGTGGTTTTAGTGGGTATTCCCGGCTTCGGCCGGGCGAGTCCCACACGCGCTCGTCGCCTAGCTAGCGACGGGTATGGTGCGTAAAGGCATTTCCACTCGTTAAAAAAAAAAAAAAAAAAAGTTTAGGATAAATTAGGATAAGTTAGGATATAAACTTACTGAAGAAAAAAATACTGAAGACTAGGCTGTATGGCGTACTATGCCTTTGCCTTTTCCGTTCCTCTGAACGGAAAGAAGAGAACAAAAAAAGTCTATGATTGGAGGCTGTATGGCGTATCATGCCTTTGCCTTTTCCGTTCGGAAGTACGGAAAGAAAAGAACCAAAAAAAAAAATGTCTATGATTGGAAAACGTCAAACTCAAAAACGTCAACAATCAAATGAAATTGACAAGTGTCTAAACCATGCCATGCGTAGATCGCTATTTACGAAACGTGTGATTTTTAAGTTTCAATAATTTAAAATATTAGAAATTAAAATGGATTTTATTGTGGATACTGTTGGAGATGATGATCTCCAAATAAGGACAGAATTAGATACTGAAAAACCTTATTTTATAGGTTAGTACCTACCTTAATTCAAATGTCTTTAAAATTCCTGCTTTTTACTGTAATATAACATTTATCTTCTTTGTCGCCTTGCTTTTTAAATAAAATATCTTGTATTTGCACGCCAATTACCCCGAATAATTTTCAATTTAAGACATGTCCTTGTGCATAAAAATATAAATTTTATAGAGGACTGTTCTCAGTTATTACAAAACAATTAAGGATGAATGAAATGGCGACAGGTCACGGGAACAATCTGCAACTCCATCATTCCCCTTGATCTTAAGGGAGATATACAAAACTTGTATTGTATGAATCAGAATTTTTTAAATTTTCACCAATATTCTCGGTGGTAGGCCATAACACCGGCCGCCGGCAGAAGTTACCACCCACCAGACAAAGCCTTGCCGCCAAGCGATTTGTCGTGTTCCGGCATGATGTCTGGTGAAGCCGTACGGAGGACGGGTCTGAGCAGTTGTGTTACGATGTGTGCCGGGTACAATGCGCCAAATGTTGTTGTGTTGGGAGTTTGGTCGTGGAGGGTCTTCAGATCAATCTCCCTTTAGCGCAGCATCGTTGGTCGTGTTGTTGGGTTTAACATTGCAACACCTCGCTCAACTGCCGTCTTCCTTCCTATTCGCTCAATCTGAGTGAATAGGTTCTTAATAAACTAGTGCGCTTTATCATCAACGATCGCATCACTGCTTACCATCAGGCGGGATTGCAGTCAAGTGCTAGTTTATAATTATTAAAAAAAAAAAAAAAAAAAAAAAAAAAAAAAAAAAAAAAAAAAAAAAATGTTAGACCGCAAATGTATGAATGATAGGCAATTGCATGAAGCTGAGATTAGAGTCCTTTAAGGGATTTGTGGTGTTAAATTAACAAGAATGGGTAGAATAAGAAATGAGTATGTAAGAGGAAGTCTTTAAGTACAAGTACTGGAAAGTTGTGTGGATTTGGATGTCATGGTATAGACATATGTTAAGGAATGAGAAAAGTTGTGAGTATAAATTAATGGCTATAAGAGAATGACACCAAAGGAAATATAAATGAGTTGTGAAGAATATGGTTAGGAAGGGAGTGACTACTGATAGGATGTCCAATAGAGAAAGATATTTAAGAAATAATCTGTTCATTTAGATTGACACACTGAGAAAAAGAAGCCAACATAATTTTATTCTAATTTCACATAAATTTGTATTCCACAGACAAAGAAGATAGACAAACAGCAATTCTAGAATTATTTGACAAAAAGCAACAAGAACTAAACACAAAGTTCTCTGCAGAAGAAGAAGTAACCGCTAAACTAAAAAAAATAAAAATTGACAGTTTAATTGATGAGTTCTTCCAAGAAATGGGATGGTCACAGTCCTTTGTACTTAAAAAAGCAGAAAAGAAGAGATTGTTTCATTTTGATCAGCTGGATCTAGAGACAGGTAAATTAAAGTCTAACCTTGGTGGTGTAGACGTTGAGAAGGAGATGAAGAACAGTGTGCTGAAGCCAGGGTTTGAGAAGGAGCATGAGATGCCTGGTTATGATGTTAGCAAAAATAAACTGAAGGCAATGAGGAGGGTAAGTTATTTTGAACAGTTTTAAACAAATAATATACAAAAGAAAGAGTAAGTCGAGATTACTGTCAGTCATACATCAAATTCTCTGAAGAGCATAATTGTTCATTTTAAATGTCTTTGATATCTTTGGGATCCTTGGGTCCAGGAACTTGACTTAGGAAGATGTACGAGGGTCCAAAACAAGCTTCCAACCTTCGAGACATTATTATTACAAGTTAGCTAACCATATCCAGTTATCTAAGTGGTACTAGCAGACTAGCATGGTAGATGGCATGGCCCTAGGATGTTTCAGGTGACATGCGTGCCCTTAGGGGGATCGTTGTTGAATAGTAGCTGCATCATACATTGATATAGACAAGGCCGCCTCGTGCCTTATCTCGGAAGTAAGCAGTGACCTGTCGCTGCTAGGTCGTAGTCCATATAAAAAATCCGGCCCGCAGTAGGCACATCGGACGCCAGCGGAGGGCGGATGACGGTCTCTTCCAGCAAATTGGTCCAGGGGCGACGGACACTGGGTCTTCTGCCCCATACATAAGGACCCGAGGTGGCGACGCGAAGTATTCCATTTGCGCCCCGATTAGATATCAACGGGAAGAGTCAAAATCATAGTTTATCTTATGAGTTACTCAGTATTTTAATTAGAAATTTATGTGAACATTACAGAAAGAGCGAGAGAAGACCAAGGGACCAGGTTGGTTCAACCTGCCAGCTCCAGAGATCACCGAGGAGCTAAAGAATGACCTACAAGTGCTGAAAATGAGGTCAGCTCTGGACCCCAAACATTTCTACAAGAAGAATGACATGGAAGTTTTGCCTAAATACTTTCAGGTAACCAATACAGTTGCAAAAAAAAATATTTTACACTAAATTTTAAAAAAAAATACAGCCGATTGTAGGGCAGGAAAATGCATAATCTATGGAGAGCTAAAATCTCTTTAAGTCCTTCTTGGATATTAAAATCCATTAATTATTTTTGTATCAGCTTTTTTGTGAAGTTCATAAAATATTTCCTTTTTACAGGTTGGTCGCATCATGGATTCTACACTTGACCATGTAAATGAGAGACTGACTAAAAAGCAAAGGAAGAGGACCATGGTTGACGAACTTCTAGCAGACGCAGAGTTCCAGAAGTACAATAAGAAGAAGTACAAAGAGATTATAGACGAGAAGAGAAGGACTGAGTACAGAACCTTCATGAGAGACAAGAGACAGAAAAATAAATCAGAGTTAAAGAAGAACAAGTTAAAACCTAAGAAGGCAAAATAAATAAATAGTTGTAAATAAAAAGCATTGATTTTGTTTTTCTTTTTGATTACAATGGTACAGTGACTACACGATTAGCGCAGCTGTCAGGCTATTGACTGCAGCGCTGCATGCCGTGGATTCGATTCCCGCATGGAACAAATATTTGTATGACCTACAGTTTCAGGTCTGCCAAAGAATGGCAGACACAAACAGAGGCCAAATGCGAGCCAGACACAGGGTTACATTTAAATTCAACTTTGATTATATCAAGGCAATAGAAATACACACTCAATTCCAGCTGTAAATTTAATATAGCCCACTGACAGACTAGTGGACAGTGGTAGCTGAGCAAAGCTCGCACACTTAACCTCTCGTATGCCGCCCGTTTATATATTATTTAAATGACATTTTAGATTCACACGTTCATAATCTGAATGATTAAATGCATTCAAACTGATTTAAGACTCGGTTCTACTCCGAAAGTTAATTTTCAATATCACATATTTTTGCGCAGATATACGCTTCGGCAGACTACGATAATTTATTTTGAACGTAGATCTATGTTCGACTAATACGACAGGTTAAACGACTCTGCTCCCACCCGGCAAAAATAATATAATTCAAACATGGGCTTTAAATATATTTTACATTGGCATCATACATTAGCAGACAGCGCGCTTACCGCCGTCAGTTTGCTCGGTAGTTGATGCCTCGCTAACCGTTCGTTGTAGCCGAGCGGTCAGAATCTACAAAGGAATCCGCTCGCTCGATCTTTCGCGTGTTGTTGCTGCAATAGAAACCGATCGCCGAAAAGATAAAGCGGTCGACGGGTGGACAGCTAGCCGTCTGCTAGCAGTTTCCGCGTGGACTGCTGGGTGCCTGCTAGCTGTCGCCACGTGGGCTGCGGGCAGTCGTCTTAGTTTAGGGTGGTGTTGGAGCAGTCGTTTAAGTGTCCTATGATCTTAACAGAACCAATGGCAACTTTGAGTACAGAAATATAGAATGGTGTTACCATTACAGTCATCGTTTATCATCATTACACCACTACGAAATTATATAATTTCATTTCAGTGTTAAATAAAACAACTACTTATACAAATCATTCACTCTTTTATTACAATTAAAGTATAGTTAAATATTAAAGTATATTATTAACATTTTCAGTAAAATGTACATTGAAAATATCACAGGTGTAGAAGACACTTTGTATTTATGTAGATATCAACATAGCACCATTACAAAAAGTTATATAAACTTTAGAAAATCGTTTTTAAAACCATTAAAATGATATTTACAATATGCTCTATGCATCAAAATTGAGCTAGCAAATACATATATGCAACATAGTATTGTAATATTGTTAAGACCTATATCTATGTGGCTACCATGACCGCGTTTTGCGCTCTCATTGGTTGAAAGTTCTTACAACCTTGAAGCGGGCCAATCGATAACTCAAACGCGCTCGATATCGATAATCTAGTCTTCGTAATGAAAACTCATGGTAGCCATACTGACCTTTTTAAAAACTTATGACGAGAATTGCACTCTACATAGCTTTGCTAAATGGCAGTGAAACGAAAGTTTCTTAAAAATAATTGCGTTTGGTAAGTGTGAGCGAACATTCATCAAGTTTAAACTTTAAATCAATTAGCTTAAGGTTCGAAATGACTCCATACACATCTCTTAAATATTTACCCATGCACCATAACCTTAATTACGTCAAACACAATCACGATCTAAAAGATTTAGAAGGAAATAGCTAATCCATTGCTTTATACAAAGTGTTGATGACAATACGACAATAAATTAATAGACTACAGGCCCATGTCCAAAAATGGATGGGTCATATGAATCACCAGGTGACGTATATAGGACGATATAAGAGCATAAAATATAAGATTCAGCTCTATACCGTCACTTGTAAGCTGTCCAACTGAGTGCTGGTGAGAATTCAAATGCGCATGTAGAGTGAGTACCTTATGGGTCATATAATTTTGTACGGCATTGAGGAATAATGGATTAGAAGCTATATTGGAACAGAATGAAACTGATGCCGTACAGAATAAAATTCAGCGGTATTAAACTTTAATAAAAATGCCGCGAAAAAAGAAAGCGTTACAGGACCGCGCGGTCGCCGATCGGAGGTCAGTGAACCAATGTTTTAAAGGATATTCTATTCCGTTTCCAATTTTATGCGATATAGTTTGTTTAAAATTTTCATTTTTTTATTATTATTTTTGATGCTAGTATGGTTTAGGATTATTCCTATGGACCAGCATTTTCCGTGTTTTTATTTATATCGTATTATCAGCACCATTCTGTATGTTCAAAAAATTCGCCTGCTTGTTAACCAATATTAAGAGTGAATGCTGTCGAACTGTCAAAAAGAATGTCATTGGAAATGTGTTACGCAATCACGCCGCTTATTCGTATTGCCGATTCACAGCTATGTCCATTTTAATGAGCCTTTTATCTGTTTAGAAACCGCCTGTGACGTCAATTGACGCCCCCGTCATGAAGGAGCTCTTATCTGAGCTTAAGAAAGCTATCACCTCGGCTAATTCTGAAAATAAAAAAATCGTCTATATTGTTACCTATTATATAAAAAAACTACTGTCACAGTTTGTCCTCGAACTCCTCCAAAACGGCTGAGCGGATTTTAATGAAATTTCGTATATACTTTCTTTAGGTATGAGAATAGTTTTTTATCTATTTTTTATATTACTATTACTTACGCGGGTGAAACCGCGGGGCGCAGCTATTTATAAGTATATTATTTTAGTTTTCGTTGCTTTAGAAGCTGGTGTTGGATAGAATAGAATAGAATACTCTTTATTATGTACACCATATAGAGATAAATAGATGGGTAATTTGGTTAGGTCGTAAGTAATATTTTCAGTCAGAAACATTTTCAGAGAGCGTCATGCACAACTGACAGTTGTTTAAGTCAGTGTTTTTCAAAGTGTTGGTCGCGACCCCGGGGGTTCTTCAAGCCTCATTGAGCCTCGTCCCCGTTTCTTTAAAATTATAGGAGGTTCTAAATAGAATCAATCACTTCAAAGTTTCAGTGGTTGATTATAGGAATTCTGTTTAGCCTAACGGTACCCAAAGTGACATACGGACATTCCAAGGTATTAGTAAGGCAGGATCGCAAAATAGTTTCAAGATACTGAGGGGCCATGAAAAAAGTTGAAAAACACTTGTCTAAGTAACTCGTTCCGTGAGCACTAAAAGCGCGTGGCAAAAACGCAACCAACCAACTAGTTTTATTATTTTCTTTCTCAAAATTATTACCGCCAACGCCTCCTTGTCAATCGGTGAAAGGGCCAAAACATCCTTACACTCTAATTATTGAATGCACACTCACCACTCGGATGTCCAAGTCGCCCCAAAGGCACAAGCTTCAACATGCCTTGGACTACCTTCTCAGGAACAGTCTTTACCATAGGAGTTTCTATGAAGCCAGGCAATATCGCATTTACTCTGAAATCATGACATTATTGGGTAATTTAAAAGATGGTTTTATTAATGAGCAAATAAAGTTCTCATGACGTGACAACCTTTTTTATCGTCCCACTGCTGGGCACAGGTCTCCTCTCATACAGAGAAGGATTGAGCATAATCACCACGCTTGCTCAGTGTGGGTTGGCGGTTTCAGACTTAAAAGTCCAGGTTTCCTCAAGATGTTTTCCTTCACCTTGTATCAGTCATTGGCGTCCAAAATATACTTAGAAAGTACATATAACTTTAGAAAAGTTACATTGGTACTTGCCTGATCTGGAATCGAACCCGCACACTTATAATTGAGAGGCTGGTGTTTTAACCACTAGGCCACCACGATGTTACTTCAAAATATATTATGTGACCATTAAAAAAACAAAATCACATTCGCATGATGACCACAGCTGTCCCTAAGTAAAACAAATGAGGATCCTGTTTACGTCGACTAATAATAAGCGCTGCAACCAGGAATACCTCTTACAGATAGACAGATATACCTAGATGTTGGTGATATTATGAGGTTGTCGGTTAAAACCTAGGTAACTGCCAAAGTAAAGTATTCATATATACTTTCTAAGTTTACATATATCTTGGACATTACCAACATCGGTAAAGTAAAACGTCTTAAGGAAACCCGAAGTTACTCTAACTTTATGTGGATGTAAACGTATTGGCTCGGCATACGTATGATTTGAAACCAGCATTAACATAAAGGATAGTTTTTATCCGGATTTTTATCCCACGAGATCGAAGCTTATGCGGGTAAAACCGCAAGGCGCAGCCAGAACCTAATTATCTTCTTCATCTCTGCGTTAATCCCAGTCGTATCCGAAGCTTTTTCAGCTTTTGGAGTCTGGGGTCCGATTTACCAGTCTAACTGCTGGTTTTGGCTAAACTTCAATATTTTCCGTGAAGCCACTGCCGTCTGACCTCCACAACCCGAAGGCGATATCGAAGCTTAGCAGTTAGACCAACTGTTGGACTTATGAGGACTCCAACAACCCGTAACGACTGCCATTAGATGTTCGTATGGACTGGTCACATATGCCGCAGGACCGACAATCGTTGAGGTAAACGAGTCCTCGAGTGGAGATCGCGTCTCGGCAAACGCAACGTAGGGCGCCCTTGGGCGAGATGGAGCGACGGCATCAAAAAGGTGGCTGGTAGTGGCTGGCAGAGAACTGCTCAGGATCGAGCTTGTTGGCGGCAGCAGTGGACGAGTAGAGGCTAATGATGATGGCAACCGGGACCAACGGCTTAACGTGCTTTCCGAGTGACCGACCGTGCACGACCAGACCAGTGCTAATATTAATAATCATGCAAACAATTTTTTGCACTGCGCGGGGATCGAACCCAGGTCTTGCGCAACGGCCGCGTCACTACCGCTACGCCACGGAGACTGTCAGTAATTTGGGACAATAACAAGCCTGAATATTCTTAAAGTTTTGATAGCTACTTACCTAACATTGAATTTGCCTAACTCCTTGGCAGCAGACTGCGTCATACCTATCACTCCTGCTTTGCTGGCTGCGTAATTTGTTTGACCTGAAATGGGAAAATTTAGGGATCAAAGACCTAACAGACAAAATGATTCAAGATATTAGAAGATAATACACGAGTTTATCTTAGAAAACTTTATTACAATAGTAAAATAAACTAATATTATAAACGTGAAAGTTTTTATACATAGGGGTACCCAGGGTGGGGCAGGTGGGGGCAGCTGCCCGTCCCTGGAAATCTCGAGAACATGTATGAACTTCCCCAATTACTAATCAAAGTATAAACGAGGACTTATCTCTAACTTTTAAATAAACCACGCAGTCGAAACTGACAAAATGTACGATGTAATTGCCAAAAAACCGCGTGCGTCTATAGCGCACAAAGATTACCGAATCTTGCCGAGCGTTTTAACGCTTGCGCTCGGCTGTAGTCGGTAAACTTCGGTAGGAAGTTGCGAACGATTAGCATTTATTTTATTTGTCGATTCGACCCTAAAAATTTGACTTGCCTCAGCCAAATAGGCCTAACTTCGTCCCTTAACACATAGGATAGGGATTTTTATCTGAATATTCCCACGGGAATAGCTAATAACTAATATTAACTAATTAAAAAAAAACTTTATTCTTACCCATATTTCCATATTTGCCCACAATACTAGAAAGATTTACAATTGAACCTGGCAGGTTTGCTTCCGTCATCGCCTTTGCAAATGTTTGCATGACTAGAAAAGTGCCCTGAAAACATAAGAAAGAACAAGTTCATAAACAAAGTAGTACCTACATCAATGCCCAAATATTCGTTTTTTTTTTTTTATTAATTTATTTTTATTGTTTCATTTTGTGCCTTGTATACAAAGTGGTGACGACAATACGACAATAAATTAAACACCGTGTACTTCAACACATTCTCAGTCTACCCATAAAAAATCATATAAATATGTCCATTAGTTTAGTCACAGGATATTATTTTTCATTATTCACATTTTCTACATGATGTACATGTTCGTAAGGAAGCGCTTACAGGTTGATGACCGCCGCATTCAGCGGTGACCAACCGTTCTTTTTATGGGGCCGCAAACACCTTTCGCCCTTGACTCTTGATGTTCCCTTGATGATCCTAGTTTTTGCTATCGCGCGTTCTTGTGATGCATGGTCGCATCGTTTAATCGCGCTCTATTTTCTGATGTTCTTGCTTTTAGTGAACAGGAAAAAGATTATGGTTACAGAAATAGATGGCGCGAGAGAAGCGAACGCGAAATATTTAATTAAAGTACGAAATTAAGGTCACGGTCACAGGTCGGTGTGTCGGTGCAATCCTATGACGCTTTACGTGTAATTGCTCTGTGCTCGAGACGCCGTGTTTGTTTGTTTACATTAGGTATTGACGGTATATAGCGATATTGGACGCTTTATTTTAATGACAACATTTTATCTTATTTAATAGTTAAGTGAATAGTGCGATATTGGACGCTTTATTGCAGTGAGAGGACACGTACAATTTTGTCTTATTTAATAATAAGTAGGTACCTAGTTAAATGAATACTTGGTAAATTGGACGCTTAATTTAATAGTTTTATTCATAGTGTTTTCTTTTATGTAAATAATAATGCCGTGTTATAATTACACAGCCTCTGAGTACACGGGCATGAGTTTAATTTATTTATTTTTTTTTATTTTTGATGCTAGGTTTTTTTCTATGGTTTAGGATTATTACTACTTATAATCTATTGTCCGTGTTTTCATTTATTGTCGTATTGTCAGCATCACTCTGTATATGTATATTATGTAGGTAGCTGTATAATAATTATGTACCTACAGAATGATGTCATATATTTGTATTCTATGAAAAGGAATCAATGTTTCTTTAAAAAAAAACAGTACAATCTCAGATCATTTTTCTGTAACTGTAGCTACAACAGCTGTCGTGCCTATCTCAAAAATCCAACCTGTGTAAACAAATTTAAAAAAAAAATGATACACAGCTAACTAAACAAAAGTATCAAGATTATAATGCCAGTTTACACCTTTGACATTCCACTTTTGGTTTTTTCGCAAATAAAGGTGAATGAAAACCACACACAGGAGACCTATATTTTTTGGCTTTATTAATGATCCAATCCTAACCTTTAAATTAGTATTAATCACACTGTCGTAGTCTTCTTCAGATAGTTTCAGTAGCCAGTTATCTCTAGTGATACCAGCAGAGTTAACAACTATTGTTGGCGGTGCCTTGTACTGTTTTAATGTGGTCTGCAAAAGGTTCCTCACTGCTGTTGAGTCGGACACATCAAGCTCAACAGCCATGTGTTCCGCATCTGAAACATTGTTTTTTTTTTTTTGGATTAAATTCTTCTTCTTCAGCCTAGAGATTTCCACTGCTGGACAAAGGCCTACCCCAAGGCTTTCCACGATAACCGGTCTTGTGCTGCCTGCATCCATCGGCTTCCCGCGACCTTCACCAGGTCATCGGTCCGCCTTGTTGGGAGCCTCCCAACGCTGCGTCTTCCAGTACGTGGCCGCCACTCCAGAATCTTACTGCCCCATCAGCCATCGATTCTGCGAGCAATGTGCCCTGCCCACTGCCACTTAAGTTTAGCGACTCGAAGAGCTATGTCAGTGACTTTGGTTCATCTGCGGATCTCTTCATTTCTGATTCGATCACACAGAGAAACTCTGAGCAAAGCCTTTCCATTTCTTTGTGTGACTCTGAGCCTTCGTATGAGACCCATTGTGAGCGACCACGTTTCAGTTCCGTAAGTCATCACTGGCAACACACACTAGTCAAAGACTTTAATCTTGAGACACTGTGGTATCTTGGAAGACGAGAAGATGTAGCGTAGCTTCCCGAACGCTGCCCAGTCGAGCTGGATTCGACGAGACCCTCTTTCTCGAAGTTGGACCTACCTAGTTGGACTGTTTGTCCCAGGCCAATAATTAATCACAACAATATGCTTTCTTTATCTTAATATCATGTCGATGGCAAATCTAAATGGACTCTATTTGGCTGCGGGTTTGGAGCCATAACTAGCGACTACAAGTTCAGGTAAAACGCGGCTGTCAGAAAATCCAGAACATGACAATAGGTATCCCATTGTTTTATTATGACGTAAAACATATGATTCGGACTCAGAAGTCAAGATTATTTATTATTTTATTTATTAAAAAAATAAATAAAGGTAAATAAAGATATTTTTCTTTTCTTTTTTTTTTCTATGTTTATCTTGGACACCACCGACATCGGTGAGGGGAAACCCGAAGTCACTTTAACTTTATGTGGATGTAAACGTATTGGATCGGCACACGTATGGTTTAAAACCAGCATTAACATAAAGGATAGTTTTTTATCCGGATATCCCACAAGATCGAAACTTATGCTGATAAATTACTGTGACGTAAAACAGATGATTCGTACTCAGAAGTCAAGATTATTTATTATTAGCAGTCGCCAGCGACGTCGTTCGCGTGGAAGTGGAGTTAGTTATGCTTCACCCCTATTGGTCGCAGCGTGATGTTATATAGCCTAAAGCCTTCAAGTTCAAACAAACGAACATACAAACAAACTCTGCAGCTTTATATATTAGTATAGATATAGATTTTATTTATTTTTTAAAAAACATTAACCCACACTAGGAATTTCTCCTGTGTCGTGGGTGCGTTTACAAACATATTATAAATTCACATACACAAACATCCAGACCCGGAACAACTATTTGTTGATCATACAAATATTTGCTCCGTGGGGAATCGAACCCGCAACGCTCAGCGGAGCAGTCAATAACCACTGCGCTAACTGTGCAGTAAGAAAAACCCTATTCCAGTAATCTTGCTAATAATAAGTACGTATGATGCAATTAAAACAACTACCTACTATAGTAGGTACCTTACCTAATATAACATTATTGGCATAGTTTTGTTGAGGCTTGTTTTACAATTTTTGGACTAGCAAGAAAATAATCTTGCTGGATTAAGTATTGCATAGCGCTATAGTAACCTTATTTCACAAGCTGCTTAAGTACTCGTAAAATACTGCATATTTTATAATGAACTTTGCTTGGTATACCTGCCAATATATCGCCTCCGTGGCGTAGTGGTAGCGAACGCGACCGTTGCGCAGGGAGGCGCGGGTTCGATCACCGCACAGTGCAAATATTTGTATGCATGAATATGAATATTTACACTGGTCTGGTCGTGTCTCGGAAAGCACGAACCCTAGAAGCCTAATCTATCTCGGACGTACACAAAGCCTTAATATACGTCTCAGAGGCGTACACATTTAAAAGCCCTATTTTAGAAATATTATTTAATTATTGCTTTTATTATTTAGCAAAAATTGTAATTTGGAATATAAACTATAAATAAAAGAACACTGTTATTAATTATAACTATATTAACAGTTGTTTATTACAACAACAAAAACAATATGCATAAATTGGAACAAAAAAATTAACTTCTTCAAAATCAACTAAAACATATATTATTTATAAAAAAAAACATTTTTTTTTAACTTTAATTAGTAACTTTTAGAGCAAAGATTTAAACTAATCAGACTTTATAAGACTAGCAAAATTTTAGGAACAGTCTACACACATATCAACTTTATGCTCACCACACACAGATTTTTTGCTCCGAGTTGGCAGGTGGTAAAACACGTTCTGCACCAGATGATGGACCAGCTTCGGCAGCAGGGGTTGGGTCGGTTTCTTCAGAGGGACCAGATTCTTGAAAAGACGAAACGTATTCAAGCACACCATTATTTTCATCCTCGCTTTGAACGTCTTCGATAATCTGGTCATCCTCAACTTCCGAATCTGAATCTTCGTGAGAAGGACCATCTTCCTCGTTTAAAAGTGATAAAATCTGATCTTCGTCTAATATTTTAGACCGTGACATATTTATACCTGAAACAACACCGAAAAAAGATACAAAATATACGAAAAACAAACAAAAGTAAAATAACACAAACTAAGTTAAAAGTTACACAAAGCCTAAACATACGCCTCGCAGGCGTACTACACCTCGATAAATCAAAAATGGCGGGACTTACCTTTTCCACACGGGCACTGTCCGCTAGCTCCCGGCGGCCACTGAGATGACAGAAGAGCACGAAGCGCTAGCTTCAACCGTTAGAAAGAGACAAACGATATTCGATTCCGTGTACGCCTCGCAGGCGTAGATTAGGCTTCTAGGGTTAAGCCGTTGGTCCCGGTTGCCATACGAACATCTAGTGGCAGTCGTTACGGTTCTAACTGCAATGCTTAGATATCGCCTTCGGGTTGTGGAGGTCAGACGGCAGTCGCTTCACGGAAAATATCGAAGTTTAGCTAAAATCAGCAGTTAGACTGTTAAGGCAGACCCCAGACTCCAAAGCTGAAAAACTACGGATGCGACTGGGATTAACGCTGACATGATGATGACCTGCCAATATATCACTTTTACTAACAATTTCACGTTTTAAAATTGTGTCCATAGAGTTGTATGCCCATTGTTCTCCATAGCTATCTACTTGTCTTCTACTGGGTTCATGTTTCTACTACCAACTCTTTGTTAATTGAAAAATTGAATTCATTGTGTTTGAGTTTTTTCATGATATACTTACCATTTGTCCCTGAAGCCAAGGCTGTGTGTGTCTTAATAGTTTCTACAGCCGCATCATAGTGCTTGTCAGCTGCTATAACAATAGCACCTTCTCTGGAAAGCACCTGACATGCTGCACGGCCTATACCTGATCCGGCTCCTGAAAACATTCAAAGATTAGCAATAATAATGAATTAATGATAAAAATTGTTTTAATTCTGTCAGCGAGGACCGGCGCCCCATCCTAAGCTCACTATAAAAGGCGCTGCCTACCCGCTCCTCGCTCACTTTAGACAACGGATGTGGAGGCTTTAAATTCACTTAAGGCAGCCACAGGATAGTCCGGTTAAGTAGTCACGACCTCTCAAGGTTAGTTAAAAAAAAAAAAAGCTCCTCGCTCACTTTGGACAACGGACGCTCAGACTGGTAACATCGTTGTGCAAACTATGTGAGACCTATACTTTCTATATTAATTAAGAGCTGCTGGCTATTGTTTGACATATTGTTGTGTGCTCAGTGATTTTTATTGTGTTCCTATCTTAATTAATAAGTTCTGATTGTAATTGTAATTCATATGGATAATATACAAACATTGGAACATTCTGATTTGTTTCTTTAATAAATTCCATGTCTGATCGCTAACAATTCAGACCTTTAAAACCCTAATGTTAGATACCTAACACTATGGTTTTAAAGATCATCATATACAGATAAGGTCTAGGTTATATAGATAATTATTATCTAAAATACATGTTAGATAATAATTATCTGTAGTAAAATATAGATGAAAGTAAAATATGATTGTATGTTAGATTTTGGAGCCTAAGTACCCATGTGAAGTCGAACAACTTCTAAAGTTGTGACATCTAAATTACAAAAATTCCTTATATTAAAATTTTTAATATACTTAGGTACCCTCTTGAGGGTTTATCATCAGGTTATCAAAAAAAAACTGAACATTACTTCCCTTTACACAATAGGTATCTGTTGTTATTACATTATTTTTTTTAATGTAGGTAATATAGGCATGGGAAACCAATAGGGAAAAATTTAACATTGCTTCTTTTTTAGTTCTCCATTTATTACATTTAAAAATAAAATAATGTCATAACAACAGATACTATAATTTGTGTAATATTGTTGAAGTTAGTGCATTGCTTTATGTAAATTGGAACTCAGTTCTAATTTTTCAGTGATATACTCAACTAAAGGGTTATTAACCATTATTTTACTAATGATTTATGTAAGTATTAAATTAATGGAGCACTGTGAGCAAAAACAATTATTAATGGCCAATTTTCAAAATAGATAAAAAACTTCTCTGCATAATTTTCTTAATTCTCAAATTCTTAATTCTCAAATCTGCATAATTTTTCAAAGGTCTTTAAAAACGCAGTTAATAATTTTTGTGACCGCTAAGCAATGAACAACCAGGGTGATAAAGGTCGACATTCTGTAAACTGATAAGGTAACTAAAAAGAATCTTACCATTCTTATTCTTTAAAAAACTTCTGTGTTAACTTCTTGAGGTAGTTTTTCTGTCATCTTTTATGATTATGCACTGCCATAAAATGCAATTAATGTCGGCAACTTGCTTACCTCTTGAACTTACTTCCTTTCGATAGATATGCTAAATAAAAAGTGTTAAAAATACTTACCAGTTACTAAAGCTAGCCTTCCTGCAACTATTCCTGACACCATTTTCACAATTTTTAAGAAAATAAATCAGTTCTGATTTTAAATAGCCGAGTATCTATCGTATGTTTAGAAAGTTTGACTTTGAACTTTCCTTGTCTTATCAGTTTTGTCAAGCAACTGTAAATTCTGTTATCACTATGACGTTTATGCCTTCGTTCGGAAAATCAACGTCAACAATAAATCAGAAACTCGGTTATGTATTGCAAAAACAAGTGACCACAAAGCAAAGACCAATATACATATACAGAGTGGTGCTGAAGATACGATAATAAATTAAACATCGTGTACCTCAACACATTCTGAGTCTACCCATAAAAATCATATAAATATGTCCATTAATTTCAAGTCACAGGACATTATTTTTCATTTTTCACATTTTCTACATGATGTACATTATGTTGATAAGGAAGCGCTTACAGGTTAATAACCGCTGCATCCTGCGGTACCAAGCTTTAATAATAATGGCGCGAAAAAAGCAAGTCGATACAGGATCGCGCTGTCGCCGATCGGAGGTCTATACGGAGGTTTATGCACGTGTCACGCGGGCGGGCTCCGTTGGGAAAGCGACCGCCCCCGTCGCGAGCCAGATTTACGCAGTGTCGCTAGTTAAATTTTAACGGAACGCATGTATTATAGTCGTGTCGATGGAGAATTTAATATACCATTACGCATTACACGATTAACGCAGTTTCAGCCCTTATTGACAGAACAAGTTCGTGCGTATTAACCGCTGGCGGAAACCGCGCGTTTCGTCGTACGGCGCACGGCGGCGGGAACCGTCACGCGTGTGCGGGGCGGCCCACGGAATAGATAAGTAAGAGGCGCCCTGCCCGTTAGGCCGCTGCCTCGAATCTTGCGGGCAGCGGGGCGGCGGCGGCAGCGGCGTGGGAGCCGGGCGGGCATCGAAGACCCGTTCTCGAGCTAGCGGACAAATCGCGCGTCGCTATAGCCGCGTAGTGTTCTGTTCACGATTGTGTCGATGAGATATTTATTTTTATTCGCGAAAGAAATGTGGCAACATCTTTTTGATTCAAATTTATTCCTAACGCTCGATTACCGCCTAGCCCAGCTGCCAGCCCGCTACCCGCAAGATTCGAGCGCGAAATATACACCGCTCGCTGCCCGCCACCGCCCCGCTGTTTTCGAGAACCGGTCAGGTTTGATTTTACGCATAAGATGCTGCCGTTCAGTCGCCGCCGCCGCTGCCGCCCCGCTGCCCGCAAGATTCGAGGCAGAGGCCTAACGGACGGCAGCGCGGGTCTCCGCGACGGAAGACTAACCGCACGAGTGCCCGGTTAACGCAGTTTTAGCCCTAAGGCTTTGGAATTCTTTAACTTTAACAGGTCAGTAAAAAAAAAACAGACAAGTTTATACAGATTTATTCTTATTAACGGTATCACAGTTACGGTCAGCAACAACAATGAATTAACATATGATTAAACAATTTACTATCTGGCATTTTATAATAGAAGCTAAGAGTAAAAGCAGAGAAATAATCAGTGCTGTTCGTCAATTAAATATTACGTCGGTTTCTTAATAAATATTTTACTAAGTAAAATTTCGAAAAAAAAAACGACATTTGTTCCTGAAGGTACCTACATGTAACAACGAAAATGGGACTACCTAATACAGAATACCTAATTTCTAAGATACAAAATATGAAAATTGCAAACTCTGTTTTAAATAAACATCTGTCAATATCACAGATTTTTTTGTTGTCACTTCCAACAAGTCTAAATCAAATCTTTACTTATAGTTATATTTTAGTTTAGTTATGTTACAGGCGGCTCTGATATGTTACAAGCTGCATAGTACCCCTGATGACATAATATGAATTGGTTACTGTGCAGCAACTCGCCTGAAGTTCCGAGCCCCTATCATTTGCTTTGGGCTATACTCGCTTCTCACTTTTAAAATGACGCTGAGTCAAACTGTGTCAGGATTTAAGATTCCAGGTCCATACAGTTCAATGAACTAAACCATCAGCTCAATTTTATTCTTAAAATTAACTTTAAGGGCTGAAACTCAGCTAAGCGCCAACGCGGGCACTCGCGGGCGTGCTCCGTTGGGAACGCGACGGTCCCCGTCTCGAGCCGGATTTACAGTGTCGCCAGTTTAATTTTAACGATACCCATATATAATAGTGTCGATGGAGAACTTAATACACCATTACACATTACGCAATTAATGCAGTTCTGTAACTGCATTAATCGCGTAATTTGTAATGCTAAAATGCACGGCATTATTCAGTAAATAAGGGCTGTCCCTTATTTACTGAATAATACCATGCATATTAACTGCTGGCGGGCACCACCGATGCGTTCTGTCGCACGGAGGCGGGCAGCGGCACGCGGGTGCAGGGCGCGCCTCCCCGTTACGGACTCCCGCGCGGTCCTGAGCACTTTTGTATGAAACCACTGCGAGTGCCCGCTTAACGCAGTTTCAGCCCTAAAACTTATTATATACACAAAAATATTATAATTTTTTGTGGCTTACCCACATAATACTAGTTTCACTTGGAGTATTGCCTATAGTTTATAGATCTAATCACACACAATAACCTATTCAGTATGGCCATTAAGAGAATGCATGTAACAATAATTCTAATAAGTAATAAAGATCAAATTCCCGAAGCACGTATTTCTTAGGTATCCACACACATTTTCTCAATAGCAGCACTGCATTTTTATAACTATAGTTTTTTGAAAGTTTTAGTGGCATGTACAACAGCAGATCAAGTTCCGTCGGCAACCAAAACTGTCCAATATTTTCAATCTTGGGCCTTAACTCTGTAACAATAAAGTAGAAAATCTAGTAAAATAATTTGAGAGATTGTAGTAGCTTAATGTGCTGTCGTCTGTACCGTAATTAAATATAAATAATACAAATCTTATTTTGCATTGGGATGGGGATTTTTCATCTAAATAGGTAAAAACTTGCAGAAATAAACTATTGTCAATTTAAACTATCAAAACTACAAAATAAATACATAAGAGCTTTACAAACTGTTCCACACTATTATTAATACTATTATGTTGTACTTACAGAAATTAATTGTACAGACACCAGCAGGTCAAGCTGCACAAAACTGTCAAATTTTCCCAATCAACTTTGACCTTTAATGCTTAAAGGATAAAGTTGTAAATTTGTTAAAGGATTTAGACATATCATAGTATTACTTTATGTGCTGCTGTCTGTACTAAATAGGTTAATAATTTTGCTAGTGTTTGCTATATATGGAACTAAGGAATACTTTATACTCCATCATTACAAAAGGTAGTCGTTTACTAAAGGTAAACTTAAAAATCCATGTGGCTTAGTTAAATGACTAGTTAATAAATAATGTTGCTAAGTTGAATACCTAATACAATTGTCACAAAGCATGAGTACTGAAGTGACTGGAATTACATTTAGCTGATTAACTAAGGGATGTGGATTTTTCATTTTTTTTAAAATTAACTACCCAACCAGATGCAAGTACAGTTAAAAAATAATAAAACGGGTACTTATAAAAAGTAATGGTAATACATTACCGTTGAAGCTTACAAAGCTAAACTATTGGTTTGAAAAGAATCCAAAGTCTCTCAAACTCCTTTTTGTATTGTTCGACTAGTTCTTTCTGTGAAGTCACCAGACAGTCTTCAAAGTTACCGCACAAAGCTTGATTAGTCCAGTTTAATGAGCCTGTCATCACAAATGATGGAAAATCAGAGTTTTCATTCAATGTATCCGCCAAACAGAACTTGTGGTGCATCAAATTCGTCGACTTCATCCAACGAACCGGTATATGCTGCTTTTCTAACCTCCTCATACTGGACCCAGTAGAAAACGCCATATCTGCGTCTAATATCACTCTTATTTTCACACCTCGGTAATTTAATTTTATAATAGCGTTGGTAATATCCACATTTGTCCATACGTACATACATATATCCAAATTATGCCGAGGCTGATTCAAGTAATACAATAATCTATCCATACTTTTTGTAATCATGCAGCGTGAATATTTACTCTTCTTAATTTCACACTCTCCATAGGAAAACATTATAACTTCCTGAATTTCTTTGGCTTTACATTCATCATTTTTATTCCTTTTATTCCTATTGGTCAAGTATTTGTACGTAACACGTGTAGCAAATGCCAATGATAACAACATAAATAAAGTTTTACTGAAAGTTTTTAACGACATGATGATGTTTTCAAGCAAAGAGATTATATAATTTTAATGTCTTTGTTTTCAAGTATAAAATTCCAATTATGGTCTTGTACGTTTGAGAAATTATTCATACATATTACAATCAAGATTATCGTAATATTAAACAATAACTACAGGCCGTTATGTGCTGAATTATCATCACTGAAACATTATTTCTGTTTTGCTGAATGAGATTAAAAAGTGCTTAATAGGTACGTGTACGTCATTTATGACATTTTGAGTTATGTCAAACATCCAAAGTTCCCGCAGTTTTGCTACTTTTTCGGTTGGTATCTGACATCAGGGCTTTTAATCAGACGCCAAAAAATTATTGTGAACAATCGGTGTTTTAATAAAGTGTGTGTGAAGTTTTCTTAAATGTTTAATTACCAAAGACGTGACAAAGTTGAAAACTGTGAGATATTTATCTATACGTCTCAGGGCAGTGCAGTCCACTGCTGAACTTAAGCCTCTCACAGGCTGCCAGAACACCTTATCCTCCACTTTTCGCATTTAGTTCATGACAGGTACCTTATTTAAGTCGTCCGTGCATCTATCTGGGGGCGTCCTACACAACGCTTACCTAAAAAAGATTTTTACTCACCTCTCATGCCTTACTGACGGCTGCTTCACCGATCATTGAGGCTTTAAAAACATGACAGCCTACTGTCACTTCAGTTTACTTAATAGCTTTCTGATATTATTTTTAGGTAGTTTAGAAAGGCTTACAATAAATAAACGTAACACTCATTATTCAAAGTTTAATTTTCAAAATAAGAAATATTATTTACAAAGACGACACGACTTGCCATTTCATAACGTTATATTGTTTATACTGAAATCGTGAGGTCTTAATCTTAAGTTTAAATTATAAGAGCTGTGATGAGCGGGCTGCAACGATCCGCTATATCCGCCGATTAGACCGCAGGATCCATATCCATTGTCAGGTGCACTTCCATAGCCCACCACACTTTGTCCCATTAAACTGTTGGAATTTGGGACGTATTGTCTATTGCCCACATTCTGCATCATTAGGGAATAATCGTTTTGGTACAGCCCTGTATTCGTTATAGGGATTCCTAGATTTAAATTCAGGTTGTTAGCTTGAAAATGATGGAGCCATGGTTCTTTGGAGTTGCGCGCAAAGTCCTGTCTAGGATCTTGATGTGGGATGCCGATAGGTACGGCGATTGGCTCTGGGGAACTTTGGTTGGTTGAGCTTCTGTGAGACGACAGTGCTGATCTCTCGTTTCTTCGGAATTTCGCTCGACGGTTTTGGAACCATACCTGGTGAAAAAATCAACATTTTATAGCATTAGGTTTAGAAGATTAAATGACAAACTGTAGAAGATATGAACAAAACCAAGTTAATGAACTTTTTTTACTTATAAACGCTATTCCGGCTTATGGTAAGTAGTGATGCAATCGTTGATGGTACAGCGCTCTAGTTTATTAAAAGCCTATTCACTCTAGCCCTGAAGAACCTTAAATTGTAGTCAGGCGGATAAACAAATAATATAAGCAAATTGTTCCAGTCCTTCGAAGTACGCCGTATAAAAGACGAGGCCAAACGCTTCATCCAGATCTTAGTGATGTCAACAACGTAAGGGTGGATATTCGCCGCACGACGGGACGTCCGATGATAGAACGGAGATGGCGGAATTAAGTCATTCCGGCGCACACTCTGGCTAGCTACTCTACGCCTGTGCTCCACACTAAAAGAACCTGGACTATCTCGGTCCACTATTGGCCCTGTTGGATATATTTTTTAATAAGATTTTTTTTATATAAATTATAATCTAGCGCTTGACCGCAATCCCGCCTGATGTAAGCAGTGACGCAATCGTTGATGGTAAATCGCACTAGTTTATTAATAGCCTATTCATTCTAGCCTAGATTATTGAGAATTACCTACTACCTCACCCTAGAAGTACCTACTAGAACAAGGTATTAAAATGGCAGAATCTAAAGAACTCTAGAAATCGTAAATTCCATTATAAAACTTTACAAGCC
This sequence comes from Sesamia inferens, assembly GCA_037179545.1. Classification (NCBI taxonomy): domain Eukaryota; kingdom Metazoa; phylum Arthropoda; class Insecta; order Lepidoptera; family Noctuidae; genus Sesamia; species Sesamia inferens. Next base: position 30,312,199 of record CM073922.1, on the reverse strand, counting down.
TGTCTCTTTTTCCGGCCAGTGGCCTCTTCTTCACAATCGATATTACATGAATAGTCAGCTGTTGTGGACCGTACACGCGACCCAAGGTACACCTTGGGTCGCGTGTACGGTCCACAACAGCTGACCTACCACCTACAGGTACCACCTACAGGTGACACCCCGGTGTGATGCAACACACCGGGATGGTTTTTATGAAAAACAGCAGTCAGCCGCACGACAAATGTAACACTTGCAATACGATAATCGCCATTAGGTACCACTACGACATGAAGGGGCTATCAAATTGACCATTAAGTACATACGACAGCAGTTCAAGCTACTCGAAACTCTCAAAAATTACCAATCAACCTTGAGCGTTAATGCCTTAGTGACGAAGTTAATAAAGAAATTTGACAGATTGTAGTAGCTTGAAGTGTTACGTATGTACAAAAAAGGGGTTAAAAAAAAGAAAATGGCTAGCTGCACTTTCAATTTATAACAAAGCGTGCAGAAGGACCCACTGGTGGAAGACGACTTCCTCTCTTTGAGAGAACTTAATTTCTTAATACACCACGCAGGCCCAGTGCAAGTTGACAGATGTTACTCGTTTTATATATTTTATTCTCTGGGATATGAGTTTCCTCACAATAATCGATATTTAATAATATAATAATACATTCAACGATATTTCGATATATTGAAACGGCGAAGGAACCGTTTTGAGAGCAGTTGTAATGAAATAATATACACTAGGTGTACCACCACTGCTCTCATTATGATAAGTATTTACTAAAAGCCGTCCAAGTGCTAGTTGGATGCGCGCACGAATGGATCTGTGCCATCGTTTATATTTAAAAAAAAAGAATTGTTATAGCGGCAATAGTATGTGATCTGTGATTTCAGCTGTCTAGCTATCATGGTAGGCAATGGAGTCTAAGTAATCGATTCCCGTTTTTACCCTTTGAGTATGGAACTCTTTTTTTCCGGATTGGAAATCATCAAATGACCTCTCCTGCTCTGGGCGGAGCGGAATGGCATGTCGGACATTTACTGACAAAAACCCACCCGTATTTCTTCACTTGATTGTGCACCAGGGGCCACAGTATCTCTTTCGAACAACAACTTTAAAAACATGATCAAGGCATTACTTTATTTCTCACCTGTACTCTGGCTTCAGTCAGGTTAACCCTCGCAGCGAGATCTTCCCTAACGAAAGCATCAGGATAATGAGTCTTCTCAAACACCTTCTCCAAAGCAGCCAGCTGCTGACTAGTGAACGTGGTCCTATTCCTCCTTGGTTTTTTCCTATCATCCGATTTTATGTCCCTTTCCTCTTCAGACTCTTTCTGGTTCTCTCTTTCTTTCACGCCCTTGTCTTCATACTTCCGTCTCATGTCTTCATATGCTAAGTACTCCGCAGGCTTAATGTACGGTCTTTGGAGGTCTTTCGGGTACCAAGCTAAGTCATTCTGGTAACTTGGCTCATAAGAGCTGTTGATCTGTCGGCCTGCTGTTAAGTGATGGAGCCTTAGTAGACTATCCTCATGGCATTTGATCATCTGGAAGAGGTTGTGGTTGTTCTCTGGGTAGGTGCCTGGGTTCACATTGTAGTTGGCAGTATTTTGGGCCTTCGGGTCGTAGTTCTTCGTAATGGTCTGTCGCGAGTTCTGGATATCTGGGGATAAAACATGTATATATTAAAAAAGTGTAGGTACTAGGTAGGTAGTACACTTGTATGTAGCTTATTGCTACTTGGCAACGCATCAACCCAGTTCAGCGCATTCTCAGTTTTAGCTGATTTAGCTGGCTGTTTGTGTGTGTCATTTTTGAGAGAAATTCCTAGCGTGGAGTATAGTCATTTTAATATAAAAAAACAGAGTATTCTATAGGTTTTTTTTTTTAAATCCGAAGTCACCTTCGTAAAGCTTGATGTGAAGAAGCATAAATATATTTTTGATCGTAACGTCAACTTGCCGATTTCTTAAGCACTATCTACCCCCCATATAAAGTCGCATCTAAATTATACCAAAACAAACCTCGTCCCACACAAAAGCCCGTTTGTGAAGCAGATCACACACGCACCGGCGGCTGACGTCTATAGACCGTTGTGCGGCGTGTGCGCAACCGCAACGCTATCGGTTACTGCACAATGCGAACACGTGAAAACTGTTGCTCAAGCTCCTTTGAACTTGCAAAGGTTACGTGTATACTTACCTAAGTATTCTGTTCCAAAAAGATCTAATGAAAAGTTAAACAAACCCTCATCATCATCAGCATCAACCTTTTTATCGTCCCACTGCTGGGCACAGGCCTCCTCTCATACAGAGAAGGATTGAGCGTAATCACCACGCTTGCTCAATGCGGGTTGGCGATTTCAGACTTAAAGTCCAGGTTAAATGTTTTCCTTCACCTTATACCTAATCAGTCATTGGTGTCCAAGATATACTTAGAAAGTATTTTAACTTAAAAAAATCTTTCTTTAGAATAAATACATTGGTATTTGCCTGACCTGGAATCGAACGCGCACACTCATACTTGAGGGGCAAGTGTTTTAACCACTAGGCCACCACAACTTTCAAATCCAGACAACAAACCCTATTTTAAAGTCATTTTTTACTCTGATTGACTAAAGAGATTGTTGTTCTTTATTGCTATATTATTAAAAACTGTTTTTAGAAAATTATAACTGTAGGTGTCATCTGTTTAGCTAATAATAATATTGTTATTCAAGCTTTTTCTTTTCAGCTTTGGGATCTTGTGTCCGCTTTACCAGTCTAACTGCTTGTTTATGGCTAAACTTCTTTGAATAACATCAATAATGTAATAATTATATATAAAATTTTGTATCTAAGAAAGTTTTAGATATAACATTAATCTGATCAAAATAAAGTTTAAAAAAAGACTAAAATGAAAACAATATATTGTAAAGGCGATTTAAAATTACTATTTTTGTATTTGAACAATATTACAACACTACACCTATATGCACTATTTCGGTTCCTTGTTTCGGAGGATCAGCATATTCTAAACTTTAGATTTATGTTGATGAAGCTTTAAAATCACGTAACAAACATGTATACCTACTCTTCTACACTATGTAACAAAAACCCTGTTGTTCCTTTCAGGGACATATAAGCACATCATTAATGAAGTCATAATTAGAAAACAGTAATCATTGTCTAGTCGAGGGGTCACAATCAAATACCTATTAAAACCGACAAATTCGATTTTTTTTTTAGAATATCTGATTTTATAAGTTCAATAAATTGGCGGGAACGTTCTACTTAGGTATGTCTAGTTTCTTTATGCAGAATTGCAGAGCTAAGAAATCTGTTACAGATTATAAATATTAATAATTAAACATTTATTTTCATTATTTTTGTTGAACATTTTTTCTAAATTACTTGCTTTATTACGTCCGTATGCCGATTCTTAAAACGTAGGTAGAAGGAACAACAGGGTTTTTGTTACATATTGTATAATAACAACCATTGACATTAGTATCTATCGCAGAGTCTATGTAACAATGTAAGTTTTAGTAGTGCAGTAGTCAGTAAGCTTGAATTGTACCGCTGTGGATGACATGATCTGTAGAGATTCAAACCTCCTTAAATAGATAAGAAAAAATAGACTATTGACAATTCTTGTTTTTTAGGGTTCCGTGCCTAAAGGCAAAACGGACACTTCGCTGTCCGTCTGTCCGTCCGTCTGTCACCAGGCTGTATCTCATGAACCGTAATAGCTAGACAGTTGAAATACGGTATTTGACTAAAAAACTAATTAGTCCGTCAGTCAGATTTCCAAAAAATACTAGACACGTATTTTTTGTTTTATCAAAACAATAAAAATTGACAAATATAAAAGGCATCAAAGATCCAGTGGTGGCTGGTCGCCACGACAACACGAGTTTTCAACACACTGTGTCGTCTTCATTTTTTGTTTATATGAAAAAAGAAAAAATACGTGTCTAGTATTTTTTGAAAATCTGACTGACGGACTAATTAGTTTTTTTTTAGTCAAATACGCTATTATCACAGATTATGTTTTTCTGTTGCCATTATAACAAATATTAAAAATAAAAAGATATAATATTTAAGGGGGCTGGCTTTTTGCTATCTATATTAATAACAGAAATAGATAAACGCTTGAAACGTACACAGAATATTTGGTAACATATTAAAATTAAATAATTAAATTAAAATAAATATGGAAGGGGGCCTCCCATACAACAAACGTGATTTTTTACCGTTTTTAAAGAAAACGGTACGGAACCCTTTGTGCGCGAGTCCGACTCGCACTTGCCGGTTTTTTTATCACTTAGACATGATTCCCCTTATTCATAAACGCTGCTTGAAGTAAACTAGTGATTGAGGATTTTTTAACCATACATTTTTTACTTTAATTATCGTTTATGAATAAATCCCTAAAACACTGTGGTGTTTATTCATAAACGACGATTTAAGTGACGTTAAAAGGTCAAAAATTTATGGTTAAAAAATCGCTAATCACTAGTTAAGTTTAAGCAGCGTTTATTGAATAAGGGGGGATATATTTATTTAGAACTAAATTACCTAAGTTTGTCATAAATAATCAGCCCATAATGTTCCCACTGTTGGGACACAGGCAGTGGGCCGTAAACTACCACGCTGGCCCAGTGCGGATTGGTGATGTGTTATTTATGAAATAAGTTTATTCATTATTGCTGCATTTTGGTTGTATGTTAAAAAGATTGTTGAAAGCAAAAAGGCTTAACGCTCCGTTTAAAATTCTAATAAGTAAGCGACAGTGTTCTAGATTGTAGGCAATGGTCATAGAGTACAGACGACAGCACATCAACCTAATACAATCTGTCAGATTTCTTTATGAGATTTTCAAATTTATCTCTAAAGCATTAAGGCTCATGGTTGATTGGTAATATTTGACAGTTTCGGCTAACTGTAATTTGTGCTTAGTAATAAAAAAAATATTATTATTCCTAGACTATAGATACATACTTTATTTAGGATCATATAAATATTACCAGATTTTAGCAACACAAATATAATGCACTGACCGATAAGAACAGATTAATATTATGAGGTCGTCTTAATTATTTACCATAACGAAAATTGACTTACCTTTATTTTGCTCCATATTATACAGTTAATTTTGGCACACTATACGATTTTAAAAATCGAATTTGATTTTAATTTACTCGAATGTTTCGTAAACACTGTCACTTTTACTTTGTATCACACCCTGTGAATCCACTCCGGCGCCGATCGAACGCGGCCAAACCGAATAATTGTTATTAATTCGCCCTCTTATTGAATTACTTTATTTAATTAAATAATTCAACTAACTCATGCTAATGTGCGAACTAATGGAGTCTGTGCTGCGATCTGGCTGCTTTGCAACTTCATCTCAAAAACGACATGTGTGTTGGTACAAAAAATACTCTGAAAACGTCCCTCGCACACCACACCCATTGTTTGAAAAAGAAAACGTGATTTTCGTCTCTATGTTCACTGGCACAGATTTCAAAGCACAAACCTGCAGACTTAAAGTTTGGCAAAGGAAATTGACACATTATATTAACGGCTTCAAGATTGGTTTTGTATTGGTTGTTAAAAGTGGGAGTTTCACCATGTTCTAATTTTGAATTTGGTTTCAAAGACGAGGCGTGGTTTGCTGTGGCCCGCCTGCGAGTAAAAAAAAAAGTAAAATATTTTGAGCGGGAAACGATTCAGGCAATAATTGACACGTCAACGTATATTATTTATAGCGTTCGGGAGAAAATTAACATAAAGTTTTTAAGTAATTGGATGTGATAAGTTTATGTGGTTGAATTCTTGCGATGCGGATGTGGAAATTGTAATTTTATTATAAGAAAGCAAGATGTCAGTAAAAGTCATAGTAGAAGAAAACGAGCAGGCTATATTTATATATGTATGTTGCGAGATTCAAATTAGGTAAGTTCCTATTAAGTATAATATTCTCAACGAGCAGTGTGTCCGATGAGATTTCTTGTGTAAAAATGATTTTTTGTCGGGCATAATTTGATTATGCCTGACAAAAAAACATATGATGAATTACCGATACAAACTAACCAATTTTCTAAAATCATTCTTAGTTCTCAGTTTGCGAACGTATTTGGGGAACTATGCAAAATTCCATGCTTCTACGACCAAAGTGTAAATTATTTTAGCATTTTTTTTATTAAGTGCCTATTTAGAATGAGTAAGTAGGTCTTGAAGACACTAATCCCCTTAATCAGAAATGCTACTTAAAGTTAACTCGTGGTTAGCGATTCTTTAGCCATTTTTTTTAACGTTTAACGTCACATAACTTTATTCATCCTTTATGAATAAACACCTCAGTGTTTAAGGGGTTTATTCATAAACGATGATTTAAGTTAAGTGACAACGCTAATGACTAGTTAACCCCCTTAGGGTTAAATTGTAATGAGACGGCAAGACCACTTCAGGTAAATTGTGCCAATCTTCCGATGTAGGACATGGTATAAAAGTCGATGTGAAACGCTTCGTCTGCTTCGTAGCGGTGTCACCAACGTTAAGGGTGGAGACTCGCCGTATGACGGGTCGACTGATTTTAGTCTGTTTTTATTTAGTGTTGTCAGTGAATTTAAGAATTTTATTTAAGAGGCAACTCTGGTGGCACTTTCTATACAAACGTATTCCGCTGTTTTCTTCGTGGATAGAATATAATAGAATAGAATTTTCTTTATTATGTACACCATATACATTTATTTATTTATTTAGTTTAACCAATAATTGTTTACACTGTACATTATTGTAATTTCATTACTAAAGTAACATTTGCAAGTGCAACAATTAATTACAGGTTAACTCTACATGGACAAAAAAAAACGGTTTACATTACATACTTAATTAAAACTTAATTGATATAAAAATTGAAAAGCATACATACAAAAAATAATTAAATAACGATAGGTGGGAAGTTGAACAATAATTAACAAATATAAATTCTGAATAAATATTTATTAATTAACAATTATATTAATTATTGAGATTACAGAATATAAATAAAAATATTTTACAAAGGTTGACATAATGGGCGGTCTTATCGCTAAGGATAATGCTTTTACAGCAATTTTTTTTTCTACATTTTTACAACGTGATTATACGTGCCCCTATCATTAGATTTTTTCCGAATTTTAATTAATAAAAGAAATACGATACTTCAAAATTGCAAAAAATAACCCGTTTTTACCGTGATGTTCAGATGACTACTTAGTATTAGACAAACGTGATAAGTTTTTGACAAAAAAGGAAATAATAGAAGCATAGGTACACTTTGCCTGTAAATTTTTGTATAAAAATAATTGAGATCTGACGAGTTTTGAAAAAGAAAACAGCGAATACGAAACTTCTTTTGGTCAAAGTTTTTGTAGGTAAAATCAGCCTGAGCTGTAACTGTTCTTTTCGCACTTTATCGGGAGCGGTTGGAAGCAGCACGACGGCAATAGTTACTTCTAATACCTATTTTCCAAATTCCTCTGCACTAGAGACCCCTCTCAGAAGCAGTGGACGTCTTTTGGCTGATATGATGATGATTAAGTAAATAGCGATTTATTTATAAACGATGATTAAAGCTATGTGAAGTTTAAACGTCAAGATATAGTTTCTTTCTTTCTTTCTTTTTTCTTTCTTTCTTTTTTTAGACATGGTCGTGGTGGCCTAGTGGTTAAAAAATCACTTCTCAAGTATGAGTGTGACTCGATTTTCCAGGTCAGGGAAGTACCAATGTAGCTTTTCTAAGTTATATGTACTTTCTAAGTAAGTACCTATATCTTGGACACCAATGACTGACTACAAGGCGAAGGAAAACATCATGAGGAAACCTGGACTTGTGCCCAGCACTGGGACAATAAAAAGGTTGATCAAACAGTCACTCTTCCCTACTTATCTAAAGAACGTTTATGAATAAAACGGTTTTAAGTGTTGGGTTTTATGTAAGTCACATTTACAGGGATCATTTTAAAGCAGTTAGTGGAACAATTTATTGCTGCTTACCATTAGGCGGGATTGCGGTCAAGCGCTGTAGGCCTAGTATGAGTTTTCAATACGAAACTCGTTCGATCGTATCGAGCGCGTTTGGCGCTCTCATTGGTTGAGAGTTCTTACGACCTTGAAGCGGGCCAATCGCCGAGCCAAACGCGCTCGATACGATCGAACGAGTTTCGTATTGAAAACTCATACTAGGCCTACTGGTTTATAAATTAATAAAAAAAAATAGTTTAGGCGTGAAAGCGGAACAAACAAACAAACTCATTTTCACATTTATGAAATGAAATGAAATCGTTTATTAAGAAAGTAGGATCACCGATCACTTTTACACGTCATATTTTTTTTTAAACTTGATTGAGCCGGCAATTCCTAACTGACTACCTCTGAGAAGAAATAGCCGAAACAAACTCAGGGATCATCGTCTTTCTTCAAGTCCAGACATTAAAAATGAAAACGTTTACAATCATTTACGTGACTTAAAAAAAAAGTGTTTAAAATGACATAATTACGCATATTGCTTAATAATAATGCTTAGCAGAGCGAGCAGCTCAGTCCCAAACTTTATTGTTTTCATAGTAGTCTAATATATATAGATAATATTAGGAAGGATTTTATTGGACAATTCGAAGGATTAAGATTTTGGATATTGATAATCCAATGCTTCATAATTATGTATGAAACATTTATCTGCTCAATAACATAAATGACGTAACCTAACGCAATGAATACTGTCAAATTAAAAGGCATTGCAATAGGGATGTATCCAAGGCATGAAAAAAAATAATTAGTCCGTCTTATAGATAATAAAAAAAATTAAGACCCGTATTTTTTATTTTGTCGAAATTACCAAAAACTACTGAGATATAGCGTATTAAAATTACGGAGTGGGGGCTAATTACGTCACGCCGTGGTATATTTTGTACCACGGCGTGACGTCATGCGACATTTCAAATCAATATATCATCCTAAGTATTTGAATGAAAAAAAAATAAAAATACGTGTTCGGTATTTTTTATTAATCTATCTGAGGGACATTAAATTATTTTTTAGGATACAACCCAATTATTGATGGGTTCTCGCTGCAAATTACAATCACCATTAAGTTTTTTTTTTTATAAATTATGACCTAGCGCTTGACCGCAATCCCGCCTGATGGTAAGCAGTGACGCAATCGATGATGGTAAAGTGCACTAGTTTATTAAGAGCCTATTCACTCTAGCCTTGAAGACACTCAAATTGTAGTCCGACGGAAACACCGCCGCTGGCAAATTGTTTCCTGTCCCTCTGTGTATGCGGTATAAAGGAGGAGGCGAAACGCTTCGTCCGAATCGTAGTGGTGGAACGAAACGACGTAAGGGTAGAAACTCCGATGGTGGAACGGAGATCGGAACTAAATCAGTATACCTAGATCATTCTCATTTTGTAAGATTATCTTACTTTTCACATGTCATCACAGTCTTGGCAAGCCGATTATCAAGATATGATGATTGGAGCGGACACTTCCTTGGCGTAGTCGCTATTGGCATCAATTTGTGGCAATCTGTTTGTCATTAAACGATTTATGGGACTTGACAACGGTAATAGACGAAGGTAATGACGCTGGTTTTGCCAAAAGTTGGATGAATATCGCTCACCTGCCAAGAATGTCAAACTTAAAGTTTATTACATCTTCTTATAATTATTAGCGACACCTATGACTGATTACAATGTGAAGGAAAACATCTTGAGAAAACCTGGACTTTAAGTCCGAAATCGCCAACCCGCATTGAGCAAGCGTGGTGATTACGCTCAATCCTTCTCTGTATGAGATGAGACCTGTGCCCAGCAGTGGGACGATAAAAAGGTTGATGACGCACACCCTCAAACACCCCAATTAGAATATTATGTTGTAATCATACTACATACACTGAATTTTTAATGTAAAATTTAGTCAAGTATATGCTATTTATTAAATTAGTTATTCTAATTCTTGGAGAACGAAGACTTTAACTTTCTTGGAATAAGGTATTTTTCTTTATTTTGTTTTAAATGATTAAATTTATATGAATACAAATAAAAAGCGATTTTAAAAGTCTGTACAAACAACAGGGTTAATATGACAATAATTTCCGTAGTTATAAATTATTAATTGGGATAAAAAAAAATACCTATATTAAAAATGATAGATATAAACCGATTTAGTAAACTATTCTGAAAAAACTATTTTCAGGAAGTGCGTTAATTAATTCACATGTTGTATACATATAAAGGGTGTCTCTGACATCTACGCACAAACGAGTACCATGGATCCAGTACATGATTCTGAACCCCCCAGTGGTGGAATTTTACGTTGGCTTTTTCCTGATAAAAAAATATATATGCATTTATTTTCACTTTAGACCGTTCATAATCGCTTTACATTTATAACCCAATAAGATTTTAAAGTTAAAATTAATTAATTCGCTAATTCCACAAAAATCTCAATGAGAACAAACCTCTAAAAACTATCCAATCAGCTGATTTAATAGAGTTCACATCAGGGGTCAACGTAACACCCACAAACACGCGCGGCGGCGAGCTTGCAACGTTCAAAGGTCGAACCGACACCTTTTTAAAACATTGTTATTTCTGTAACGGCTTATTAACGACATAAATGACTATCATAATTTTATTAGTGGCATGCGGTCTAACCTTTTCGCGAAGTTTGCGTAACGATGTCAGATACACCCTGTATGTAGTTTCATAAAAATATCCATATTCTTCAGTTGCTTAGTTCCCAAATAAGTATTTTAGGGGTAGCATCTAGTCTAACTAGTTGCAACTGAGCACCAGTATTTGACATGGAGCGACTGTCTATCTGATCTTTACAACTTAAGTAAGATTGATTATCAGACTTTCGGGGGCTTCTGACGATCCATAACGACTACCAAAGATCCACGTTTGGTGGAAAAACACCATAACGAGGCTTCCGGCGCACGGAGAGGTCTTGATATGTAAAGATAGTCACCCAACCCACGCAGCGTAAGGAGGCCCCCAACAAGGTGGACCGATGGCCTGGTGAAAGTCGCGGGAAGCCGATGGATGCGGGCAGCACAAGACCGGTCACCGTGGAAAGTCTTTGGGGAGGCCTTTGTACAGCAGTGGACCTCTATAGATTGAAGAAGAAAAATAAGAGAGTCTGTCATTCAGATTATAGAAAAGTATTAGATACGTGTATTTTGTTTAATCAAATCAATAAAAATGGTGTTGAGTAGCCAGTGGTGGCTGGTGACGTCACTCGTCGCTAAAAAGTGTAGCGTGCAGTGACGTCACACGAGTTTTCAACGCACTGTGTCGTCTTCATTTTTTGTTTATATGAAAAAAGAAAAAATACGTGTCTAGTACTTTTTGGAAATCTGACTGACGGACTAATTTTTTTTAGTCAACTACCCTATTATACGAAGGAGTCATTTGAGCGAGGTGACGCAATTTTAAACCCAACAACACGACCAACGAAGCTGCGCTAGAGGGATATTGATTTGGAGATCTGCCACGACCAGACTCCTGACACAACAACATTTGGCGCATCGTGCCCGGCACACATCGCAACGCAACTGCTCAGATCCGTTCTCCGTACGGCTTCACCAGACATCATGCCGGAACACGACAAATCCCTTGGAGGCAAGACTTTGTTTGGTGGGTGGTAACTTCTGTCGGCAGCAGATGTCATGGCCTACCACTGAGTATATACCTAATAAATATGTAATTTTGTTATAAAAAGATATGGGTACCTATCGGTAGTTTGTTCCACGCTGGCAAAACCGCGAATAAAAGCTCGTAAAACATAAAACTATCATCCAGCCATTCTTTGTCAAATAATAAATTGAATATAATCAAATTATTTATATTTGTTTGTACTAAATTCGTGCGTTAGTTCGTAGTCATCCCGCCGTACCTTCCCGTCTGCCCGGAATAGAACCGGCGACCCGTCGCTTCGAATTAGTGTGAAATGTTGAAAAACGCTTGAAGCGTACCGTAACGCACCACGGACGTTGCCAGATGCCATAGAGTAGTTACTAGTTAGAATATTTATTTAGTCGAAGAAAAAGGAAGTATGAAGACTGATTGTGTTTTTATTAGGTATCCGACACGGCCATAGATATAAGAAAGTATTTTTCATACAAAAAAATATAATTTATAAACCTCATTGGTGTCAGATTAGATTTACATTAGAAATGTTTGTTGAATAACTAGTTTCGATAAAAGTTAAAAAAAAACAATAGAGGAGAGAACTAGGAGGAAGAAAAGAATGCGATTGCCCTTTGATACGATGTCGCTGGATAAGAAAACAGGTTTCTGAATTTTTCTATCTATTGCTAAGTTAGATATTTAATCGCTGAAATGTAATAATAGTAACAAGTGGGGTCTTGTAGCGTCTACCCCCTTGTCAAGAAGGTTTGAGAATAGAGTAGAATAGAATACTCTTTATTATGCTCACCATATAAATTACAGAACATTTTGAAGATTTTACAAAGGGTGATGCAATGGGCGGTCTTATCGCTTGATCGTGTTTTCGGGCTGAATTTGTAAATGTGGTGCAATCTTTATGGCACCTTAAAACCTACGCCAGAAATCAGTTTGAAGCATCTATGTCATAAACATAATATGTGTTCTATTAGTAATTTTCAAGATAATTTGAATTTATTTGAAAATACGTACCTAGATAATAAAATTATCATTTCATGACGATAGTTTACAATCTCTTTGAACCTGATAAAATGTTTACAATATGAAGACGTATTTAATTTATTATTTACAAGGAATACACATTTTGAAATCCAAAAAGAAATATTAAAACATGAATTCCTTTGAAGCAAACGTTCTATATTCAAATGCAAGCGCGCCAAGGTGTCATGGCAGCCATAATTGGGGATGACAGTTGTCGGCGAGATCGCCCGCGACTCGGGCGCAAGACGGCTCGTTTGCGCCTGAGCATAACGAGACTGTACTAATCTCGTCTTGTTCTTCGATAATTATATAGCTGATCTTTAAAGAGAAACGTAATTTAATTTAAAACTCTAATGCCATCATCATGAATGTTACTATACTGCTACATTTTCGTAGCTTGAACCATTTTTGCAATATTTCTCTTGTGACCAATAAGACAATGATTCATTTCGTGAAGTGATTGAAGTTTAAGATAGTTCATTTTTTTTTTTTTAAATCAGGTTTATTTTTTAAGTGCTGGAATTAATCGATTGCCCTGATTTGCCTCTGAAGTACCGGATTATATAAACATAGGTAGTTAAACTTAACTACCTGTGTATCCATAACTATGGACACACCTGACTCTTAGAGGCAGAATCCCAAAACCCCTGAATCCGCTGAATAATCATCATCATCATCAACCTTTCTATCGTCCCACTGCTGGGCACAGGTCTCCTCTCATATAGAGAAGAATTGAGCGTTATCACCAAGCTTGCTCAATGCGGGTTGGCGATTTCAGACTCAAAGTCCAGGTTTCCTCAAGATGTTTTCCTTCACTCCGTAATCAGTCATTGGTGTCCAAAATATCATTAGAAAGTATATAACTTTAGAAATGTAACATTGGTACTGGCCTGATATGGATACTCTCATACTTGAGAGGCTGGTGTTTTAACCACTAGGCCACCACGACTTATAATAATAATCCGCAGAATGGCTATTGATTTACTTTCTGGTAATCCTTAACTCTTACTGTTTCTTGCTGATGTTTGGTGTGACGTGATTGTGCCCATGGACCATATCTGGACGGGGCTGTCTTGAATTTGTTTGTGTGATTTTTAGGGTTTAGTTTTAGTTTTATCTTTCGTTACTTTCTCACTGTCTCCTTCTGTATACGTCCGTTTCCTTATGTCTTGTACAAACAATATGATTCCGTGGACATTGGTGTGGGTTATATGTTTGTTTACTGTATTATACATTATCTAGATTGTTAATATTGTAACATGTACCTAACTGTTTTTTGTCCCTAATAAATAAAAATAAAATAAAATGGTTATTCCAAAAAAATATCAACTTATGCACTATATCCTAATAAATTTGATTTAAGTACCATTAATGGTTGCAGAAATGATGATGAATACATATCTGTGACCTTTCTTTCTTTTCCTTTTTTAAAAACACGTTTCCCTACACTAGGATTTTTTTTTTGTATTATGGGTGCGTTTACAAACATAAATACTCACATACACAATCATCCAGACCCGGAAAAACTACCTGTAGGTCATACAAATATTCGTTCCGTGTGGGAATCGAACCTGCGACACACAGCGCAGCAGTTAACAGCTTAACCACAGCGCTAACCGTGCTAAATAACTGTACATATTTTTTTTTCTGTCAAAGAAATTATAGTTATTTAGCACAGACCAAAATATACAATACACCAGATAGATAGATGCATCAAATAGCAACAAATAAAAATCAAATGCAACATTTTTTTTTTTTTATTATTATCTGCGATCAGTCTTCAGGACTATAATCAGATGTGTTGCAGTGGTTTGAAATTTTGGTGAGTTAAGGCCACTGCCTTAACTCTCCTTGGTCATACAGCACATTTGCTCTTTTCAGGCGATTGATTGTGTTTCGCATTAAAAGTATGCTTGCCAATGGGTTGGGATGGAGCTTTAATCGTTCAGCATAGTTATCTGAGTATTGTTTGGCTTCTTCAATGACAGTCTTCATATTTAAGTACTCGTGTATCTCAGTGTTACGTGTGAACCAAGCTGCACCACTTATGGTCCTGAGAATGTTGTTTTGGGCTCTTTGGAGGCAGAGTATGGTCGATTTACTGCAAAATGCAACATTTGAAGATGAATGTAAGCAAATATAAATATATACCGACTTTGATAAAAAGTTTTAACCCTTTCCCTCCTTACGGTACTTAGAAGTACCACCACATTTTTCGTCTAATATCTTTAGTACGAAAACACTTTACGTGAACGGCAACTGACGATCCTTTAGAGTACCGTTTCCGTCAGCCAATCACAGCGCGTTATTTGAATTACCGCGCGACATTGGCGTAAAAATTGAAATTCTTGTCACAACTTGTCGAACGTTTTTTCATTTCGTTGTGCAGTGAAATAGAAAAAGTTTTATAAATAGAATATCACAGGTAAGTGCTATTTTTTTTACTATTTACGTTGTTTATATCATTGGCTATATTTCTAAAAGCTGTTATTTATTTATTTATTTATTTATTTATTTATTAACCATGGACAACTTACAGCTAAAACAAACAGAATAAAAAATATGTATGTAAGATTGACAGCCAATTATAAGTCATCACTTATAAAAAACAGACTGTACAGAGATAGTGTGGACAACACAACACAGCTACCTAGCTTATAAAAATTAAAAAAAAAAACAGACACTACAAGAATAAAACAAAAATTAAAAAAAAAACAAGCAATATAACATTCCAGCTTAAGATAACAAAGGTTTAAAAAAAAAGAAAAAAATCGTAACATACACGTACATAAAATCTCAACCAAAAAAGTCACGGCTCATGCATTTTCTGGCCGAGGAGACACTTGTTAAAAAGGGATCGAAATCGTGCCGCTTACATATGTCATTAAAGGTTCTACTCGCTCGCACTGTAAATGAATTTTGTCTGTAATTTGTAGAGGTTAATGGAACACGCAAAGGTGCATTCCATCGCTTTGACCTTCCGGGAACGTTAAAATAGAATTTTGATAGAATATCGGAACTATTGATAGAGTTGTTGAAAATTTTAAATAATGTAATACAGTCAGATATTGCTCGCCGATTAATTAGGGGTAATATATGATACCTTTTACAGAGCTTGAGGTAATCTTCAGACCGGTAAGGCACTTTCTGGTGATAACACAAATACTTAATAAATCTTTTCTGGATGCTTTCGATGCGATCGATATACTTGTGATAACAAGGGTTCCAGATTTCACAAGCATATTCCAAGTGACTTCTAACAAAACTACAGTAAAGAATTTTCAAGGTTTTAGCCTGAGTAAAGCACTTGGACAGCCGCATTATGAAACCTAGGGCTTTAGATGCTTTAGCGACTATGGCATCAACATGAACTTCAAATGTAAGCTTAGAATCGTGATATACACCCAGATCACGGATGCAATTCGTCCTAGGTAGCGCTTGATCACCTAAGAAATACGATGATGGTATGATTGTGCGCTTTCGGGAATATGTCAGAACCGAACATTTAGAGGGGTTAAGATCAAGCTTGTTTACACGACAATAAGCCTCCAGACGACGTAAATCATCCTGAAGTGCAATTACGTCCGCATGTGATGATATTGTGGCATAGATCTTCATATCATCAGCAAAACACAGCAGTTTGGATGAAGTCAAGCAAGAGTCGATGTCGTTAATATAAATAATGAAAAGTAATGGACCTAGCAATGAACCCTGGGGGACTCCACTGGAGACAGGCACCCAACTGGACATATAATTGCTTAATACTACTGCCTGAGATCTGTTTTCCAGATACGAAGAAAACCATCTGAGTAAATCACCTCGTATTCCTATACCATATAACTTGGATAGTAAGATCTCATGATCGATTCGATCAAAAGCTTTACTGTAATCAGTATAAACGACATCAACCTGCCCACCACCATCCATGGCATCAGTAATAAAATCATTGAGTAGAATTAAATTGGTGACTGTAGACCTTCCTTTCAAAAAACCATGTTGAAGGGTACTAAGCGAATTTATAAGAGCACTATATACCTGGTTAAAGATAATCCTTTCGAATATCTTAGCCACAATACAAAGCTTGGATATCGGCCTATAGTTAACAATTTCGGTTTTGACTCCTTTCTTGTAAATTGGCGTTATGAAAGCTGATTTCCAAAGCTCAGGAACAACAGAAGTATCTAAGGATTTCTTGAAGAGAATCGATATAGGATGGGCAATTGCATTCGAACACCGTACAAGAAATTTGGATGAAATATTATCTGGGCCAGCAGCTTTAGAAGTATCCAACTTGCGAAGCAAGTTAGAAACCTCCTCAACGTTAATTACAATGCTACATAAATCAGATAGGCCGGACGCTTCAGTAAGAACAAGGGGCGAAGGAGTTCCACAATTAGGGCTAGTATCTAGAAATGTAGAGTGAAAGTACGTAGAAAACGCTTCACATATTGTGTCTCCGGTACGCAACGTCTCGTTATTGTAGTTTAAGGTGCTCGGAACTGCATTCGAATTGTGTCGTTTTTTAACGAAGGTCCAGAAATATTTAGGGTTTTCTTTAATAGATTTTTCGGTCAAGTTCAAATAATTTTCATAACATTGCGATTCTAATATCTTTACCCTTTCACGAAGGAGCTTAAATGTTGACTCATCAGCTAAATTACCATATGTCTTAAATTTTTTTAAATATTTATATTTTTCTTTAATTGTTTTAATTAGTGCCGAATTGTACCAAGTTGGATATGTTTTGTTATGACTTAATTTATGTGGAATGTATTTTGTGTGTAATTTGAGAATAAATTGATTGAAAAAGTGTAATGATTCATCAATTGATCGTGCCGCAAACTCGGATTCCCAGTCAATCGCAGATATGTCATTGTTTATAGACTCATAATCGCCTTTGTCGAATAGATATTGCGTCCGTGTCGCGCACTCTAATGAAGGAGCTTCAACGAAATCCATATTAATTAATAGTGCTGGATGGTAGGCATCAATGGGAACCAGGGGACTTGAACATTCAACTACCTTAACTAATTGGTTTGAAAGTACCAAATCTAAAATTTTGCCATACTTATTACGAACACCATTGTACTGACCAAAATCTAGGGTGCATAGCTCATCACATAGTAAAACTTCGTCAGGACCATTCGGGTTCATTGGGACGAGCGATAGATTGTCAGACGAGACCCAGGCAATACCGCTCCTATTAAAGTCACCAATGATGAGAAAGGTATCAGAAGAGTCACTCATAACTATTTCATTTAATTTTGTGAGGTAGTTGCGAAGTTGCAAAGAAAATGAAAGGCCTAAGTTTTGTTGACACAAATAGACAACGCAAATATGTAAGGTAATATATTTACGCGTATTACAATTTTTTAGTCGTATACTAAGCCATAGATCCTCAGCTGTAGAATGAAAGGCAGGTTGGTATATAACTGAAAGCTCCCTGCGTGTAGCAATAAGCACACCCCCTCCACGCGATTGCCCGGTCAAAACATAATCCCGATCACGACGCCACACAATGTACCGATCATCAAAGAACTCGGAATTTAAAACTCCATCCAATAACCACGTCTCCGTAAGAACAATAATATCATACGAGTTTAATAACATTTGACGATAAAAAATATCACTTTTAGTTCTAAGCCCGCGAACATTCTGATAAAAGATATTTAACTTAGGAGCCATTAAAATTAAGGCCAATAATAGTATATAAATTTGAATAATCCATTAAAATAAAACATTTCGTTAAATAATTTTGTAGAATAGTGTAAAATATTAATAAATAAGTATATTGAGGGTAACAGTTAATAAGACTTACGCGAGCGAAAGAATCATTTGATGTTACGTAGTAAACCGTTGAGCGAAAAAGCAAGTAATTTTGTAGAATAAGGTAAAATTTATTTAAATAAGTATAATGAAGGTAAAAGTCAATATTATTTGCGCGAGCGCAAGAATCATATAATGTGAAGTAGTAAACAGCTGTGCGAAAAGGCAAGCAATAGTACCTGGTGCGAGCAAGTGCGAGAGAGTAAAACATATTGAAATAAGGTAAGACATCAAAGTAAACAGCGCGATAACGAACACAATGCTTACGAGCAGCTAAACAAAAGAAAGGTGCCGAACTTTCTAGTACGGCAGGTGTGTTAAACATTTTGCAAACGGTATAAAACATTTGGAACCATTGAAGTAAAATACAATAGCACAGTAAGAAGGTACATATTAACATTAAGAAACACGTTAGACAATCCTGTTTAAATCAGACTCCTTCCTTATAATTAAAACTTTAGAATTATTATTTTTAAGAATATGTATTTTTCCATGTTTAACCCATACAAACTCGTAATGCTTATCTTTTGCAATGACTTTAACTTTAGTCAAAAGCTTTTTGTACTCCACGCTTAGGTGATCGTTCACGTACACACGCTGAGATGAGCCTTGAAACCCGATGTCACAAGTAGATAGGTCCTTCCTGGCCCGTGCCGCCGCAATGAAATCTTCCTTCACATATCGGTTTAGGAAACTTACCACTATAGTTTTTTCATTGGAACCAAAAATAGGGACCCTCGAAATGTAGTTCACCTGGGCTTTAGGACAGCTGTAATTAACTTTACGGCCGATAGCGTCAATAATTGTATATAAATTTTCATCCTTTTTAATAGGAACTCCCTTTATTTCGACGTTGTTTAGCCTGGATCTTTGTTCATACGTCGAGAGAAGGTACTTCGTGCTAGCCAAGTCCGTCTGTAAACAAATCACTGTTGCCTGGAGCTTTTCAAATTCAGACACTCTTGCTTCGACTTCCACTAGTCTTGCATTAAAATCATCTAATTTCCCAAGAGTGCCCTCACATGTCAACTTAAGCTCACACAACTCACTTTTGACCACGCGGATGTCGTCTACCAAGGTCGGCAAGTTAAGCAGCTGCTGCTTCATGTCGCGTATCTCACTTAGTATGGTGTCCAGGGACGCAGGTTCCGGGGCAGACACAAGTGGTGATGACGTTCTGCAAGTGGGACATTTCCATTGCGCCATCCTATTAGCACCTAGTTTTCTCCAACCGGCTTCCGAGATGTTTGCACATGAAAAGTCCAGGTGTTTCTTGCAGCTGCCACACTGGACTCCATCGTTAAAAAGCTCACTACACACTGCGCACGATTTCATTTTTGTAGTTTTAGAGCTGACGTACAACTTTGCAACTTAAAAAGGTTGGCGATCTATTTTCTTTTGAGTGACGCGTACTGTGAGTATGAGTGTCCACACACAAGTGAAATATCGTGATAATGTATTATCACGATATTTCATACGAATATTTGATAAAAACTACTGCGGACTTAAAAGTACCGTCAGGTGATTCTAGTCTCAAATATTATGATTTTTTATAATACATGTATACGATGAAGTGGTTATTATATTTTATTATTATTTTTATAAACCCATGTTATTTTTTTTTTTATTATTGTTCTAATCAAGGTTTTTATTGTTTTAGGCATTGAGATGGATATTAAAAACAATACGGCTCTAATTGAAGCCCTGTTATTAGAAGAGCTTCCGGACTGCGACGAAGCGTCTGATGCAGGTGTGTCCGATGATGAAGTGGAAAATGTTCAACTACCCTCGCCAAGAGGTTTCGATGAAATTTTTGAAAGAGCTATAGAAGATGTTTTGGCCGAAGTTCCGCCGTCGTCGCCGTCAAATGAAGATGTATTGGAGTAAACAATAAATCAGGTACCCACATCTTCATTACCTGCACCTAGTGTTCAGCCTGATCTACCATCTGCAAATAACTCTTCACACCGAACTAACCAGCGATTACCCGAACCAAACCGTAAATGGAAAAAGAGGGACCTAAGTACATCTTTACCGGAATACATTGCGGATACTAGAGTAGTAGATGACTGGTTTGCTCACTGTACCACACCGACTGATATATTTTTAGTATTGATTGATGACAATGTTGACAATATTGTATACCAAAGTAACCTTTATGCTACTCAGAAAAGCAAAGTATTGAATCTAAAAAAAGAGGAACTCCTAACATTTATAGGTATGAATTTTTTTATGGGTTACAATACTCGTCCGGCGTGGAGAGACCACTACTCTTCGGCACCTGATCTCAACAACGCGCTTATTTGCAAGACTATGCCTAGAGACAGGTTCGCTATTATTTTATCTCATCTGCATTGCAATGATAGCTCCAAAATGCCTTCAGGCTGCAAAGATAACTTATATAAAATTAGACCAATGATTGATGCACTCAATAAAAAATTTGAAATGGTTTATCATGGTACTCGCGAACTGAGTGTAGATGAGTCCATGATTAAATTCAAAGGTAGGTCTGTCCTAAAACAGTATCTACCTATGAAGCCCATAAAAAGGGGGTACAAACTGTGGTGTCTTGCTGACCAGAGGGGGTATATAAAGAAGTTTCAAATTTACCAAGGGAAAGACGAAGAACTGAACACAAAATTTACCGGCTATGGATTAGGAGAGAAAGTAGTTTTGGAGTTAACGGAACAAGATTGGAGTAAGGGGAAGGTAGTTTACTTTGATAATTTTTTCACGTCTGTGGCTTTACTTGAGAAACTGAAAACTGAAAACACCTACGCATGTGGAACTATCCGAAGTAACAGAAAAGGACTGCCCGGAAATATGCTCGCTGATTCTCAATTGAAAAGGGGCGATAGTGATCATCGATTTTCAAATTTAGACATTGGATATTGGAAATGGAAGGATAATAAAATGGTTCATTTAGTGTCTAATTTTCACGGGAACGAAGAGGCAACTGTGTCACGTAAAGAAAAAAATGGAACCAAGTCAGCCATTACATGCCCTATAGCTGTCAAAGATTACAATATGTATATGGGCGGCGTAGATACAGCTGATCGTTTGAGAGCCCTTTACTGTATAGATCGCAAATCTCCGAAATGGTGGCACAGATTGTTTTGGGGTCTTCTGGACATCGTATTTGTCAATGCATATGTCATTCATGGACTTATAATGGAACAGACTACCGTAAAAGATTTTAGACGTTCTGTTACTCAAGGCTTGATGACAATGAAAGATGCTAGTCAGAAAAGGAAGACTTCTACTGACAATACTGCAAAAGGCGGCCCTTCCAAAAGACGCAAATCTGACTACTCTACTATAAAAGACGTACGCTTAGGTAACAGAGGCATCCATTGGCCTACGTTTGTAGAGAACAGGGGAAGGTGTGAGGTTTGTAGTTTGAAGAAGATTCAGTCGAAACCTCATAGTAAATGTTCGCATTGCAACGTGTTTTTGTGTGTAAACGAAAAGAAAAATTGTTTTATTGAATACCACGAGGTTAACCTGTAATTTTTTTTTTATTACTACTACTTAAGTCATTAATTTAATTACTGCTAAGTCAATAGTGGATCTCATTATTTTTGTAGTTTCTATCAAAGTTCCTACCACTCTGTTAACACGAAGTTCCTGACGGTACTTATAAGTCTAGGTCTTGGAAATAGTACTTCTAATTATAATAAAAATCTAAAAAAAATCTGTGTTTTTAATTTTACCTACCTTATTATGAAAATAAAGTTCAAAAGCGGAAATTCGTTAAAAATCACTACCCCGGGGGGAAAGGGTTAAGTCTTTGATGACATGCAGTAAGTATACAGTATGTTAAGAAAACCCTGTCCGACCCATAAAGGTTAGGTAAACACATGACCAAATATAATATAAAATTTTACGTAATCATCATAGTACCAATACATATGAATTTTGAAATAATCTTTTTTTCCCGCGAATTAATTCCAACTTCCCCGAAATTTGGTAATTTTAAAAAAAGTGACAACACCGGTATTATTATGAGCAAATAGCGATGCGACCATGTGCCGCGTGCGCTGCCGCCCGCCGCCCGCCGAATGTGCTTACGCACATTTATTGAGTTACCTCTTTTTGCGAAATAATACCTATTTATTTTTTAGGGGGATTTTTTTTTAAGTTTAACCCGGTTTTGTATCCATTAGTAGAATCAGTTATCGATACCTAACAACACCTTCACGGGTCGGACAGGGTTTTCTTAACATACTGTATTTTTGTTTTTTTTAAATCGTGCCCCACACTAGAATTTTCTCCTGTATCGTGGGTGCGTTTCCAAACACACACAAACAGCCAGAACCAGAACAAGTACTTATAGGTCATTCAAATACCCACAACACGCCGCCAAATACAGCAATATAATAAACCATTAGGTAATTAGGTCATTAACATACTGATCAAGTTCAAGAGTTTGTTTCTTTGAACGTGCTAATCTCTGGAACTGCTGGTCGGATTTGAATAAATTTATTTATGTAATCATTTTAAGTATATAAAACCTAATTTATGCATTTGTATTGTTTTAGAAATGTTTTGACTATTCATTGCTGAGCAAAATCAGTAAGAACCAGTAAATAAGTAATAAAGAATATAAGAAAATTTTTGTATGAACTCTAATCAAAAAGGAAGTCTGGTGTCCAAGAAATTTCCCGCTGGTGAAGTGGCGTGTAAATGAATAACAATTTATTCGAGCTTTAACTAATTCTTCTGTATATATTTCGTTTTGCACCAATTAAACAAAGTTCAAAATAGTTATTTCACAATACTAATAAATCATACCTGACGTTAATTTGTGGAAGCTCAGTAAAAACGCAATAATAATTAATTTGGCCACGGTGTGGTCTAACCTGACGTCTACGTGTTCATTCCGAAGGGATGGCGACTCAATAACCCGTGAACATAACCATTTGTCACCACATCATCCGGTACGGTGGCCATGTTTGGTGATGTACGGAGGATAAACAAAAAGTGGGACCTCCTCAAAGAAATAGACGGGTAGTTGTGTTTTTTTTTTTATAGGCGGTATCGTAATTTTGGGGATTATCTAATTGTTTTAATAAACTCTACTTAGTAATTAATAACAAGCAGGGACTTAAATAGGTGTCAGTTCAAAGCATACTTCATTTAAAAACTCTGAAATACCAAATTATTTTTTGGACTTATAAGACTTAAATAAAATTGGACCACTAAAACTGCATTTATATTTCATGGACTTAGTCATAGCTAAGTGTTGGACATTTTCTCGTCATCCCAAATCTCCAGCAAAATATGGCGAGTGCGTTGCGCGCACACATGACAATTACATCGAATCAGTAAAGCCATTACTCACGTCGCATCCACGCAACAGTTGTTCCCAACGATTAATTAACTATACAATTTTAGCACTTACACGAAAAATACTAAAACAATTAAATGTTGAACGTAAATAGAAATGGTAATTGATGATGGATTACCGCTCAGATTAGAATAAGCAAGACTTGACGCCAGGCGCGTGCGCTCCATACAAGCAGAAAAGCTCTGCATACCCTAATGGTTTTCTAAAAAAATATATAATAATTTATATACTACAAACTTAAAACTGAAAGACTTTGTTAATCAGTTAGTGAGAACACTGCCATCTATTGGGCCTAGTGCTAACTACGAAATATCACTGGCCTTCGTCGCGACGGTCGCGCCACTTCTCGTAGCGGCCGTAAGCACAAACAAAATGTGCCTCTTCCATATCTGTCTGTGTATAAAATTATTTGCTTGTGTGCCTAAATTGTTGTGTACGTGTGCGTGAAATTTCATTGACTTTTAAGGGCACGATAAGCACAGCTTCTAATAATGCGACGAATTTAAGAAGTTCAGAAATATAGCATGATTGTTGTTCGTTCAAATACCTTTTTATTTTAGCAGCTTATGTTGTTTCAATATTGGTTGTTTTAAGCGGAATTAAATATTCATTTATTTTAGAGTTTTTGGTTTAACACAAAAGAAAGGTTGTCTTTATAAAAAGTATTATGATAATTATATGTGGTTAGCAGGCTGTGTAGTGTGTACACACAAATAAATTGTTTTGTTTCTCGTGTAGGTATATTATTTTAAAACACAGCATTGACAGTTCGTCATTATAAAAACTTAAAAGACCTTAAGTTTTTCAACCTACTTGCTTTTGAATTTCAATACTATACTTTATATTGTAATAATTTTCCTGAAGTTTACAAATTAGCAAAATTTAATAGTTATGATTCCAATGAGTAGTGCATTACGCATATTTATGAAAGATTTGTCTATATTTCCATTTTAAAAGAACTTTTAGCGATTTCACAACGATCTTATATATATTTAATTTTTACAGAGTTATTTAAAAATAGATAGGCGCGTTGATTTAATTTATAGATAGTAAAATATATTTTTTTAGTTTTTTGAGAAATAAATTATTACTTATTTACAGTTCAGTTAGTAATACCATTTCATTGTATTTTGACAGCCTCCATGGCGTAGCGGTAGCGAACGCGGCCGCTGCGTAAGGAGGCGCGGGTTCGATCCTCGCGCAGTGTAAATATTTGTATGCATGAATATGAATATTTGCACTGGTCTGGTCGTGCCTCGGAAAGCCCGTTAAGCCGTTGGTTTCGGTTGCCATACGAACATCTAGTGGCAGTCGTTACGGGTTGTTGGAGCCCACAAGTCAGACGGCAGTCGCTTCACGGAAAATGTCGAAATTTTGCCAAAATCAGCAATTAGACTGGAAAAACGGACCCCAGATTCCAAAGCTTTGGATGCGACTGGTATTAACCCTGAGATGATGATTTCATTGTATTCATTTGGGCAAAAAAAAATACCTAACACCCCACGTATATCATTTATTTGACTTGTTCTTATCATCAATCACATACTTAGATGTTCATTGTAGCCACGCACAAACATCAATTCAATGTTGACATGCGAAAAAGTACGCGACTATGTTAAATTGAAACTACGTCTACGTTACGTTTTTTAAGTTTTACCATATATAAGCACAGAGATTTGGGTAGTAGGTATATCTATGCATACCTTCAAGAAAATCTCTGTGCACGCCCCTGCTTGACGCGCAGCTTTGCTAAAATACAAAAATGTGGGCTAAGTATTTAAGAATGTGTCGAATTATTTTTTGAGATACCTACATGATTTAATTGAGGTGTAGAGTAAGCAAGTCTACTAACGCAACAGCCAATCCCACGTCTGTTATTAGAAACCTTACACATAAATGTACTTTCTAATTGAAACTTGACAAAACCCCACATTTTTCCCAGTTATTAAACCATTATGACGTGTTGACTACTTAAAAAAATCTGATTCGCATACCTTACACAGCATCTGAAAACTTAAAAAAATATTTGACTTAATGAAAATTTATTACCGAAACATAATTATCGGTTACAGCCCATCGCCGACCACTCTTGTGTTGACGTGTTCGCTAAATTAATGGGCTTCCATGCTAACGAGTCGTGCGATTCGCGTCGCAAGCGCATCCTGAAGGATGCCTCCACGGAGGTAGGCGCCTTCGCAAAAAATATGTTCTAATTTCACATATTGGCAGCGTATTTCTAAATCAATTCAAATATTTTGTGGATATTGTAGACAATGAGATAAAAAAATCAGCTATTATACATATAATCCATTGTTTGGAATGATTTAACTATTTGTTTAGACGAGTGACGAAGCTTCTTTATCAGTAACCAAGTAATGAACTTCCCTGCTTCCAAAATTTTAAATTATAAAGATCGCCACTAAAAAAAAAAACAAATGGACCAAGAATTGATCCTATAGGAACTCCCATTGTGTTCTCATTCAGTCCTAGAAAGTAATTTTAAGTGTAACGGATTTTGCAAACAAATTGAACCCATCTGATGAATTAAAAATAGGTAGTGTTAGCAAGCTAACGAAAACCGCAGTTTTTATAAGCTTTTTTATTTTCATTTCAGACTCATGGCTATTTGGGTAAAATCTGTCATAATATATTAAAACATCGATGCAGAAGGGCTCGTAAACCTACAAATAATATTCAAGATAAAAATAATAGTTAATCAGATATTTCCTCAGGAAATTAGTAATTTGTGCCCGTTACTATAATCTTAATTGAAAACACTCTTATGAAAATAGTTCTTTCTTTGACGGCTTTTAACTTTTTTACGCCGATAATGTCGTTAAACTTTGACACTTTTTTACAGACACATTTTTATAGTTTTTTTTACTGAATTCTCTAAGTGCCTGTCAGTGTCAACACTTCTTACTTCTGGTGTAATCGTTTGTTCAATGCCGGTGTCACTCTCCAGGGATTTTAAGTCACCTTCGTTATTGACATGTCCTTTTTTGGCAACTCCTGTTCGGTTTTTTAGGGTCCCCTTTCTAACGGGACCTTTATACTAAAGCTTCGCGGCGCCCGTCAGTCCGCCTATCATAGGGCGATATTTTGGAACTAGGTATACACATTCCCCCTTATTTATAAACGTAGTTTAAAGTAAACAAGTGATTTACAATTCTTTAAGCATACATATTAGACGTTTGCACGTCGTTAAAAGGTCAAAACTGTATGGTTAAAGAATCGCCAATCACTAGATAACTTCTAGTTAACTATGAATAAGAAGGTTAAAGTTTTAATAGAATGTGCACTACTGTAATTGTAATTTTATTTAACCTGACATGATACTTTTTTATATTTTTAATGACATTTTCTTAATTTTAATGACATTATTTTTGTATCTTATCGACATTCATTTAAAATCTGTTTTTGCATGCCTAATTTAAGGTAGTTAGTAAGGGATCTATCTACTAATAATGCAAATAAAATATATTATTATTATTATATTATGTAGCCACTAATACAACAAATTAAAAAATAATAAAAAAAGTTCAAAATTAATGGCGTCAAATGGGTTTGAGGGACAAGAAAAGTATTTTTTCGGCGTTTCAATATTCATTCGCTCTTAATGGGAAATACATATTGTGCGATGATACGGAACCATTCGAGAACCTTTTCGATTCACACTTGGCCGCGTTTTTGTTGTTACTAAAGATAAAACACATGCTACAGAAATAGAGTGCAATTTTGCCAGTTTATGTCTCCTTCTTATTTTTTTATATCTACATTGGAATTGCAATCTCAATGCTTAAATTTTCTAAATATATGAATGAACTACATCCATACTTATTTATGTTGACCCCGTAAAAATATCGAGATTTTTTTTATTTATAGATTAGAGATAAAAACATGTACAAATAAATAAATTTGAATTTGAAAAAAAAGTATTCTGTATTGAGATAAAAAAGTATGTAATAAAGAGTGTGTTATTCCTGTTATAAACCATCTGCCTTTGCGTGGTGTTTGCATGATGTCTGGTGAAGCCGTACGGAGGACGTGTCTGAGGAGTTGTTTTGCGATGTGTGTTTTAACATTGCATCACCTCGCTCAACTGACGTTTTCCTTCCTAAACACTCTGTTTTTTTAGGCTAGAGTGAGTAGACTCTTAACAAACTAGCGCGCTTTACCATCAAAGATTGCATCACTGCTTACCATCAGGCGGGATTGCGGTCAAGCACTAGTTGTAACAATCATCTATCCATACTCACAAACTTTCGCATTAATTAT
Organism: Sesamia inferens; assembly: GCA_037179545.1. Taxonomy (NCBI): domain Eukaryota; kingdom Metazoa; phylum Arthropoda; class Insecta; order Lepidoptera; family Noctuidae; genus Sesamia; species Sesamia inferens. Next base: position 30,284,050 of record CM073922.1, on the reverse strand, counting down.
CACTGTTACACATTAAATGTAAGTAAGGTAATAATAATAAACTATAATATTAGTATGAAGAAAATTTGACCTTAACTTAAAAAAGGTAGCATGAAGATAAGGCTCCATTATTTCAGTTCGAAAAAGAGCAGTAACTGCGTCCTAGTAACTTAATACTTTCGGCATGTTCCGTCGAATTTCCGCGAAACTTCGTAAATAGCCGACCACCGCGCCTGCGCCGCCGGCGGTATCGCGGGGTATCGGTTTCAACTCCTGCGCATCAGTGTCGGCGTTACAGCTGTCAACATTCGTGTCACTAGACCGAGACCTGTCAAGGTTTTGTGATCGTATACATCTCTGAATAGGTCAAATAAAGATACTTTACTACTAAATGTATTTAAATTGCTCTAAGTAATTTTGGCACATTGGGTGATAACTTTACAAAAGTCACATAACAAATGCAATAGACTAAATAAAAATGCCGACCATCTTAATTTAAGAGAAGATAAAGAATTTTTTTTTTAACTTCGCCCCCACTATCTATTTCCATATCATGGGTGTGTAAAGACATGCTTCCGAAGCGGGGAAAATAATAACGCCGTAGTATGCTCCAGTACAAGTCTGTTTAATTAATAATCAACAGTACAGGCATCAGTAGTTTATATATACCATTGAGCCAAAACACTAACGAAGAGTCACAAAACTAATAGACAACGGAAACTGAAGTTAACAGGTATTGAATAAAATTAAGAAAAAGTTAATAGGTAATAACGCTAGTAATTGTCAATAATTGTGTACAGATATTTGGATTGACCTAAATTATCGAAAGTAATTTATATTTGTTTATTTGAATAATAGATTTAATAAATAAATATCCGATGGGCGGGAAGACTATAGTCATGGTGGCCTAAAGTGGTTAAAACACCTCTCAAGTATGAGTGCGCGGGTTCGATTCCAGGTCAGGCAAGTACCAATGTAACTTTTCTAAAGTTATATGTACTTTCTAAGTATATCTTGGACACCAATGATTGAAGGTGCAGGAAAACATCTTGAGGAAACTTGGACTTTAAGTCTGAAATCGCCAACCTGCATTGAGCAAGCGTGATGATTACGCTCAATCCTTCTCTGTATGAGAGGAGACCTGTGCCCAGCAGTGGAACGATAAAAAGGTTAATGATGATGATGATGATGGGAAGACTAATTCTCAGTATGATTTTATAATAAGAGTTGGCGGTAATCGGAATTTGCATCAATAATTCTAAAATTAATAAATTAATGGCCGAAAGACCGCAAGTGTACTTCCAAGTGTGATTTTAGAATAAAGCAAGCTTATAAAATCCTCCCAAGTAATTTAAAGTAATCATAATAAATTTAAATTAACATTAGTTTTAAGTAAATTAACGTTGTAAGTTAATTTAACAGTTAGGGCTGAATTTAGTACGAGTAAAGTACATAATAATATCTACCTACACTTGGCCGTTATGTTATATTATGTACCTAATTCTACTGTACTACTCTAGTATATAAGTCATATATTATGTCAATGTATTCTTAACTATTATTTACCAAATCATTGTTAGATATTCTTAACTATTATTTACCAAATCATTGTTAGATATTCCTAATTGTTATTTACCAAATCATTGTTAGATATTCTTAACTATTATTTACCAAATCATTGTTAGATATTCCTAATTGTCATTTACCAAATCATTAGATATTCTTAATCACTGTGTGTATGTTGAGATTCTCTTAATAGTTTGTTTACTTTCCCATTACACATCCTTATCTCGTTATCAGTATTTACTAACTAATTATTACTAAATCATCGATCCTTTTGTCATCTTCTCATTATGTTAATAATTATTTACAAACCTAATTATGTACAATCTTTCCATAATTGTGATACTATATAAGCTAGCTCATAGATATTTTTGTTACTTCCATATCTCCATTCATCGTGCACACATCTATTGTGAATTCTATTTCTTAGTTAATTACCTAAATCTTGTAAATCGTGTATATTATTGTGATAAATAATTAAATATATTTTTTTAAATTCAGTTTGCTTCTCACTGCGTAACAAATTTGGCGCAGCCGGTAGGATAGCCTAGGGCAGTCAGACAGGGATAACGTACCTGTTAGGTTGTGAACTACAGTGCGGTACCTGAAGGGTTTTGAAACTCCCTGCCGAACCAACGTGACGAACCATGTCTATCCGCATTTATATTTTGTTACTCTGGTAAGTGGCTCAAACTGATATGCTCTAATTCTTTTACAAACTCCTTATAATTAATTCTCCTAAATCTTCTCCTTAACTCTTATTCATTGGTATTAATTTTCTTATATCAGAACATCCAGATAATCATACGTATATCCTTATAAGTATCTTGAAATCGATATTCTATTCATCGATATATTTTACCCACACCTAGGAAAAATACGCTTATTAAAATGTCTATACCGGACAGTAAAATTTCAAACGAAGTAGACATTAACACATTATTGAGACTAATTCCCGAATTCAATACTTTAGAACCCACTCAAGTCTATGGATTTATTCGATCATGCGACTCTGTATTTCAACTCGCCTCTCCTTGCCAAGAAATAATATTGCTAACCTACACATTAAACAGCATCAAGGGACCCGGATCCTCCGACGTCCGTTCTAAGCAATTTTTTAAATGGTTCGATCTAAAATCATTTCTTATACAAAAGTATTCGCAAACAAAGACTCTGACACACCTTAACCTAGAGCTGCAATCTCTCTATCAAAAGCCTCAAGAAAATATAACGGATTACTTCCATAGAGTCGATCTCTGTAGAAGTAAAATCATTGAAAAAATAACCGCCGAAATATTAGATTCAACGTTAGAGGGTCGCATAGCTACTACAGAAGAAACGGCCCTTAACGTATTCGTCAATGGGTTAAACTCAGATATAGGCATAATGCTCCGCATTCACTCATTTAAAACGTTATCCGACGCCTGTAACTTCGCAATCCAAGAGGAAAAAGTAAGAAACATGATCAGTACTAGACAGATGCTGTTTAGGAATTCCACTCTAACAAATTTCCCTAAAAGACCGGTCCAACCAACTCCACCTCGTGCGCCTCCACCTCGTGCGCCTCCACAACGTCTAGAAAACGCCCAGCCTCGATACTCAAACGATATAAAACATTGCAACTATTGCAAGAAACCCGGACATCTTATCGCGGATTGCCGTAAGCGAGCGTACAACAACAGTCGACAATCACAATCTTGGTCCGCGAATGTAAATAATTTAAACTTGGAAGCGGCCGGAGCAACGGGCACACCTTCGGAAACCGCTCCAACCCAATTTTAAAAAGCCCAGACTCAAAAACCCGATTTGACTCCAAAGATGTGATCGCTGAGGAGACAAATCACACGAATCAATCAAATCTCACTCCTACTAACTCTATGAAACATAACTCAGATTCAATGCATCGAGGACAAATGCAAAGCTCACCAGTCCATCGGGGACAATATCGAGACGCTTGCACTCAAACTGATGCACTGAATGTGGAATCCATTCCACCATATGCCAAATCTATCTCTAAATCCGAACATCATTCTAAATCTAGTTCTAAGCCTAAATCCAAATCAATTTCAAAGCCTAAATCTCCGAACTCTTGCTCTAAATCAAATCAACCTAAACTTAAATCTAAATCAAAATCAAAACCTACATCTCCGAAATCTTCTAAATCTATCACTATTTCTGCATTAAATGTACCTCCAGAAAATCTACTTCACTCTAAATTCCATGTCGAAGGTAAACCTATAACCTTGCTAATCGATACGGGAGCCGCCATATCTGTAATTAACAAAGAAAAGATTGGTAGCGCACCTATAGATCAATCGAGTATCGTATCGATAGTAGGCATATCAGGCAATCAGTCTTCTATTCAATCTTTCGGTACAACCCAAATATCCCTAGATCATTTTTCAAAATTCAAATTCCAAGTAGCAAATCTCAATATCAAAGCCGATGGTATTCTAGGTAACGACTTCATGACAAAATTCAACGTCAGTATCTATGTCCAATCAAAGACCATGCGAATCCGCGACCGAACTTACAAATTATTCTATCTCAACGAAGACATCACAGAGTCTGACGACGACAAACAATATGTTGGCCAACGGTCGGAAACTGTTATTTGCTGTTTCTCAAAAACAATTTCAAACGGAACCGCTATTATAGAAAAACAAATTGTCCATGAAGGCATCACAATCCCAAACGCTCTCGTCAATATAAAAAACAACAAATTCCTAATAACCTGTGTAAATTCAAGTCACCAAGATAGATCCATTCCCATCCCTACGGTACAAGTTGCACCATTCGAAGAACATTTACAGTCAACTAGTTACACAATAAATTCAGTAAATCAGTTCAAATGTCAATCAGCAGACGAAATAAACAAACTTATAAGACGTGACCATTTAAACAAAGAAGAATGCGAGTCTCTAGATAAAATTATTTACGAATTTTCCGACATTTTCTACGCAGACGGCGAACCGTTAACATTCACAGATCACACTAAACATTCGATTCCTACAACATCCGATACACCAATCAACACAAAAACTTATCGGTTTCCTTACGTCCATCAAAAAGAAGTAAAATCTCAAATTGACAAAATGTTAGATCAAAACATCATCCGTCCAAGCGCTTCACCGTGGAGTAGCCCCATTTGGGTAGTACCCAAAAAGTTAGACGCCTCTGGAAAACAGAAATGGAGAGTTGTTATAGACTACCGTAAGCTGAATGACATCACTATTGGAGATTGTTACCCTTTGCCAAATATTAACGACATCCTCGATAAATTAGGACACTCAATTTATTTCACCACTTTAGACCTCGCATCAGGATTCCATCAAATCGAACTCGATCCTAAAGACATTCCTAAAACCGCCTTCAGTACTCCTTACGGCCACTACGAATTTCTGAGGATGCCTTTTGGCCTCAAAAACGCACCAGCTACTTTTCAGCGAGCAATGGACAGCGTCCTTTACGGTCTACAAGGCGAACGATGTTTCGTTTACCTTGACGACATTGTAGTATTCGCGTCTAGTTTACAAGAACATGAGCAAAAACTAATAGAAGTATTTCAACGTCTTAAACAGCACGGTCTTAAAGTCCAACCAGATAAATGCGAATTTTTAAGGAAAGAAGTAGCATACTTAGGTCACGTTATTTCTAACAAAGGTGTTAAACCTAACCCCGATAAAGTCAAAGCTGTCAAAGAATTTCCCATTCCTAAATCATGCAAAGACATTAAATCATTTTTGGGCTTAGCGGGGTACTATCGAAGGTTCATTGCCAACTTCAGCAAAATCACGAAACCTCTAACAAGTCTTTTAAAAAAGGATACACCTTTCATATGGAGCACCAAACAACAAGAAGCCTTCGAAACATGCAAAAACATTTTGACCACAACTCCACTTCTAAAATATCCAGATTTCAATAAAGAATTCATTTTAACCACAGACGCTTCGATTTACGCGATTGGAGCGATATTATCTCAAGGCGAGATAGGAAAAGATTTACCTATTGCATATGCATCACGTACCCTTAACAAAGCAGAGTCTAACTATTCGACCATAGAACGTGAATTACTCGCTATCGTATGGGCAGTAAAGCACTTTCGCCCGTATCTATTTGGAAGAAAATTTAAAATCGTCACAGACCATAAACCCCTTACCTGGTTATTCTCAATTAAAGACCCTGGTAGTCGTCTAGTTCGATGGAGATTAAAACTGGAAGAGTACGATTACGAAATTATGTATAAAGCTGGAAAAATTAATACAAACGCAGACGCTTTATCTAGGCCTCCTATAATGAATTCTAACATTATTGACTTAACTCCCGAAAACCCAACAACGGAAAATCAAGACTATTTACAATTAAATTACGAACACTACCTTTCCGAAGAACGCACCTTTGACTCTCCAAAACTCAAAATATCACCAGATCGTCTTTTAGACCCCCGTCATAAAAACATTTTTATCCCTACCTCATGTCAAGCCTCTGATCAAAACCATTTTCATAGCGAAGCTATAGAGTCATGTTCCCAGACCACGCCTTATTTAGAAAAATGTAAATCCATTTACGACATAGATCTCCTAATTTCCATTGAAAATCAAAACATTTTCTTCTCCTGTACAAGACCAACACACTTCGATCCATGGGACTCAGAAAGTTATTTCAAATCCCTTATCTCGTGTCTTCAACACAATAAGATAGAGGAATTATACGTACCTGACCTAAAAAATGATAAGACTTGCCAGTTAAAAGGTAATGAACAATTGAAAATTACCTCATATTTAGCGGAGTTGTACGATTGTAATATAACTATCTGTGAAAGCAAAGTCATATATCCTAACGCCGAAGAAATCCCTAAAATTCTAAAAACATACCACGACGAAGCTCTCTCAGGGCACCGAGGGACAGTAGAGACGACTAGAAAAATTCGCGGAGAATACTTTTGGAAGGGCATGACAAACGACATTAAAAAATATATAGAATCATGTGTCATTTGCCAAAGAAACAAAATCCAAAGGAGATCATTTCAAGCCCCTATGGTGATCACATCTCAATCCACCGAACCCTTCGAACGAGTGTCTATTGACCTCGTCTCATACTCCGAAATCAGTGATGATAATAATAAATACGTTCTGACCCTACAAGACGAACTGACTAGATATGTTCAGGCATACCCAATTCCCGACAAAGAAGCCGTAACAGTTGCCTCACGTCTAATCCATTTCTGCCAGCACTTTGGTGTTCCCAAAAGAATCCATTCAGATCAAGGAAAAGAATTTATGAACATTCTCATGAAACAATTAATAAAATTTCTAGGCTCTAGCCAATCATTCAATACTGCATACCATCCGCAAACAAATGGCGCTCTCGAACGATTCCACGCCACACTTCGAGATCATATTCGGATGTACCATAGTCGACGTCTCAAAAACTGGGACCAAATCATTCCTTTCGCCATCATGTGTCATAATACTTCTGTGAATAGTTCTACAGGATATACACCGTACGAACTACTTTTCGGTTATAAACCACGTCCATTCTTTTCCCTAAAGACTATCCCTGATTACACAGCAACCGATTACGTAAAGGATCTGAACGAACGCCTTAGGATAGCTAGAGACTCCGCTTTACGCAACACTGAAATCATGAAAGAAAAGGCCAAAGAGAGATATGACGCTAAAATAAAGAACCTTGCTGATTTCTCCATTGGTGACCAGGTCATGTTACGAGTTCCCACTCCGAACAATTTAGATGCAAAGTGGGACGGTCCTTACGAAGTCATTCGTGTCGGATTCAATGAAAATTACCTGATTCGGAAATCTGGAAAAACCCAATTAGTACATGCGAATCGACTTAGGTTGTTTAAATAGTAAGATCATAATTTAGACACATATCTACATAATTCTTTCTTTGTTTTTCCCACAGGGCCTGTCATTATGCAACAGCCCAAAATACCACTATATCCTTTCTCCAAATCTTAGGCGATCCCAATTATATTTACAATTACATTATTTGTTCCATTTTAAAAGTTATACTTTGCTTTATCATCTACAAAATTTACATTATTATTAGAAATTCAATCATGACTAAAAGGCCTATTCCCTCTGTTCCAGGGCAGCCACAGGAGCTCTTGCCCGTATAAATATATCCCAATCACTAACTTCACACTCAGGCCTATTCTATAAAGAAGAAGGTCATATCCTCATCTCGGATGAATCATGGAAACTAGTAATCTATAGAGACCTAAAAACCCTTTTCGTTTCCCATGAATCTCTTCTTCGGCTATCAAACAAATTTCAATTGATGTCTGCTGAATTCATTAACCTTCCTGTTACGCAATCGACCAGATCCTTTCTTAACATTAATCTTCGTAAAATAGAGGACCGACTTTCGGAACTCAAATTATATCTAGGTAGAAACTCACGTTCCAAAAGAGAATTGCTGGACGGTCTCGGTTCCGTCCTAAAATGGCTTATTGGCACACCTGATGCAAAGGACGCGCAGAGGTATGACGAATGCATCGACAGACTAGAGAGGCAAGAACTCGATTTAACAAGCCTCATGAGCAAGCAAATCCAAATAACCTCATCGACAGTCAAAAACTTCAATGACACCATTTTTAAAATTTCTTTCGATGAACAAATTATAAACGAAAATATTGATCGTCTCAATAACTTCATTAATAAAACTGAAAAAATTGTGTTCAACATCAAACTCAGCGAAGATATCTCTTCTATATCCTTGCAAATTCTAGAACTAGTCACAAGCCTAGAAAATGAAATCAATGATTGCTTAACTAGTATCCTTTTCGCGAAATCGAATGTAGTCCACCCATCAGTTATAACCCTTAACAAACTGTACGAGCAACTATTAAAATCCAATAAAATTCGAACTTATAAACAGTTCGCTGTTCCCGTTTCGATAGAAAATATTCATACATTACTAGATACGTCATCCCTTTCGGCATACGTCTACTCCAATAGATTAGTCTATATCTTAGAATTTCCCTTAGTCAGAAATGCCCCATTAATTCTTTATCATATATATTCTATCCCAATCCATCACCCGAATTCCACTCTTCATTCCGCCATCCTCCCGGAGCATACCTATTTGGCCACCGATCCTAGTGGACAATATTATGCGACGACAAGTTCCTTAGAAAAATGCACCAACTACGAGTCAAGAAAACGCATCTGCAGAGATCTCGTGGTCTATGATTCTTCAGCACGACCAATCTGCGAAGTAGAAATACTGTTCAGCAAGTCACCCAAAATTCCCGACAGCTGCACAACAACAACGTTTCCTGCCGAAATTAATACATTCCAACCTCTAGGGCATAACAGCTGGCTCTACATTCTAAGCAAGGAAACTAACAGTGTTCTACAATGTAACAACGAAATCTCGAGCCATCAACTGAAGGATGCAGGTATACTAACTTTACCTGAAGACTGCAAGCTCCACACAGGATATAGCACCCTGTCAGCTTTCTACACTACGGAAGAAAACGTCACGTACCCAATCACCGTTCCTGATATCAGGACTGAAGACTGTTGTACGGACTTCACGAAAGACCCAGAAGTAAAGAAGCTAATTCCTATATCCATCAATGAGATGCCGCTTGATGCCCTTAAAAGCATCAAAAATCACTTGGACAAGTACTCTGAGAAACTAAAAGAAATCCGGAATTCAAGAAGCGACTCATTCATCAAGAAAAATCAAACCAGTTTTGCATGGATCTATTTTTCCATCGCAATAGTTATGATTTTATATTTGCTCATCAAAATCTGCAACCGATTTCCAAATGGCTTCATACGTCGTAGGCGTTCAAGCGAAAGCAATTGCTGCATAAAGATTTTTAATAACTGTTTCGACACATCTTCGAGACGCCACACCACGCAAGTGGCCATTCCCATGAGAGACCTAGAAAATACAACATCGTGTATCAGCGAAGACGAAGACGATCCTGCATCACTTCCTCGTACTCAAAGATCAGGCGCTAGCGCCCAATCTTTATTCTAAGAGGGGAGGTGTTATATTATGTACCTAATTCTACTGTACTACTCTAGTATATAAGTCATATATTATGTCAATGTATTCTTAACTATTATTTACCAAATCATTGTTAGATATTCTTAACTATTATTTACCAAATCATTGTTAGATATTCCTAATTGTTATTTACCAAATCATTGTTAGATATTCTTAACTATTATTTACCAAATCATTGTTAGATATTCCTAATTGTCATTTACCAAATCATTAGATATTCTTAATCACTGTGTGTATGTTGAGATTCTCTTAATAGTTTGTTTACTTTCCCATTACACATCCTTATCTCGTTATCAGTATTTACTAACTAATTATTACTAAATCATCGATCCTTTTGTCATCTTCTCATTATGTTAATAATTATTTACAAACCTAATTATGTACAATCTTTCCATAATTGTGATACTATATAAGCTAGCTCATAGATATTTTTGTTACTTCCATATCTCCATTCATCGTGCACACATCTATTGTGAATTCTATTTCTTAGTTAATTACCTAAATCTTGTAAATCGTGTATATTATTGTGATAAATAATTAAATATATTTTTTTAAATTCAGTTTGCTTCTCACTGCGTAACAGTTACGACAGTCCAAAGAATGTAAGTGTGATGAAAAAAATTATTATGTATGTAACTACGATCAATATATAAATAATTATGTATAGCTCGAACTAAGTATAGCTTCAAGGACTAGCGGGAAGCGGAAGCTGTAACAGGTGCGTTTACAAACATATAAACTCACATACACAAACGTCCAGACCCAGAACAACTACTTGTAGGTCATATAAATTTGTTCCGTGCGGGAATCGAACATTCCCCGCAGCGCACCTGTCAACCGCTTAACCACTGCGCCAGCCGTGCCGTTGAATATTCTAAGCAACATATTAGAGATATTTACACTGAATAGAAATTAGAATACAAAATGTTTATTTTCCAGGTAACACAGTAAGTAGATTCATAGTTAAGACGCCATAAGTAAGTACCTAGCTTACTGTACCTACTACCTACAGATAGGTCGCAATATATTATTTTGAAAGTGCCCCCAAACTAGACCGTTAGGCTGCATCTCGTAACTCAGTACTAATAATATTATAATATGGGTAAATATTATTACATTCTTACAAACAAGATTCACCAAAACAAGAGTTTGTTGTCTTAATACCTACAGACCGCTAAATCAGCAATAACTGCCATCTAAAGCAATTTACTTACCCATCAAAACACCAACGTTATAGCCGACTTCAACACTCATTCATTCTTGTAGTTAAATCCTAATAAATCTGATTAAATCAGCGCCCGTAGCGTTTAAATCTCAACAATTTCAAAGAGTCGAAATTTGTCCTGACAAAATTTACTGCGACAGTGTACGAGCGGCGCGGGCGCATGATTCGTCGAGATCAAAGCCACAGACGCATCGTCATGTGTTCCCGACAACATGTAGGTCGCCGAAACCCCTCGGGAGCACTTACAAAAAGTCATCTTGTATGTTTTGTAAATAATATCTTATTTATCTTCGGATTTCTTTTGCTTGTGCCCAACATGGCACCGACATTTTTGTAAACTTTTTATTCGGTAGCTAGTAACTTAATAAGCTCAATGATTAAGTCGATTAAGCACTTATCTTAATATTTAATTAATAACTTACATTATATGCCTGGGGCTTTTATTTAGGTGATTAGCTTTTACTTATTTACATTTCCATTTTAATGATATACAGAGTGTATCTGACATCGTAACGCAAACTTCGCGTAATGGCTACACCCCATGCCACTAATAAAATTATGATAGCCATTTATGTCGTTAATGAACGGTTACAGAATTCACATTACTTAATAAAAGTGCGTCGATGTCAGATACACCCTTTATATTATATATGTATATAATATATATATCTTTTTTGTTTTGCTTTGCTGGTATTTTGGCGTGACTAGCTGGCATATGGTAAATAATTTCATTGTTGTTGTATTTTCTTGTGTTCATCACTATACATAGTATTGTAGTCATGTGTTTTTTAAATGAACAGACTGCTGTGCTGCTGGGGAGTTTGTTCCGCGACTTCTTCTTCTCAGCGAAAGCACTAGGAAGTGTCGATAGGTGGGCGTTTTGGGGGACTGTCTTATGTAATATTGAAGTTTAAAAAGTGCTGATTCTCAGCCTAATTTGAATAAATGACTTTTGATTTTGTTCATATATTAAACTAGCAGCCGTCCCCGACTTCGTTCGCATTTTTCTTATATGCTCCGCTCCTATTGGTCGCAGCGTGACATTTAGCCGTTTAGCCTAAAGCCTTCCTGGGTTAATGGGCTATCAAACGCAAAAAGAATTTTTCAAATCGGACCAGTGGTTCCTGAGATTAGCGCGTTCAAGCTTTATATATTAGTATAGATATAGATTATGGCAGTACAGGTCGATCGATCTGGTTAAGCAGTGCTTGCTGCGCTTGGTCTGTAGATGGGTGACCATCATTACATATCGAGACCCTTCCGTGCCACAAAAAGCACATTAAGCCGCTGGTCCTAACTGTCATATCTGGGGCCTTAGCTCCGTATTACCGAACGTCACTCAAAACTCAAGCTCTACTTAAGTCTCGTTTCAAGCCATTTGATTGGTTGAAACTTGTTTTAAGTAATGTTTAAACAGAGATCAATGCTTGAGTTTCCTTCTGGAATACGGAACTTAGTCTGCTATCTTTATAAATCTGTCATCCCAACACGATTCCATTGCCATTGTGCTAAAAGTTTGTAATCTGCTAAATTCATAATGATCGATCAATCCGGTCTGGTAATGGAATGGTGATAGAAATAGAAAAAGAATAGTAGAAATGACTTTCTAAAAACTAATTAATACTCAATTTGCACATTTATTAATATGGAGTGTAGTGTCAGTGATTGGCCACCGGTGAGACATAATGATGCCATTTTGTTCGTAGATTACGAAATTTCTCAAAATCGATCATTATGGGATCACTTAATGGCCGTTCTGACACTATTGTAATAGCAGACTAGGGCTCCTGGATCGGTGACAATCGTGTGTGAATCGCCGAAAAGGCTGACAAACAGTTCTATCAAGGGTAGGTGAAGGGCAGATAGGCACTCATAGGCGGCATGTAAGTCTGATACTTAACTTAATCCGGTTAGACTGGCTATTATAGGGTCGACTTCAGACCCTAAAATAGTTATGATGATGAGATAATATTATTCATATTGATGATGTGACTCCATATACTTCAATGAAAACGCATAGGGTATTTTTTAAAAAACGTGTATTAAAATTTATAATCAAATAATATTTACACAATTCAGTGTACATACTGTATATACAATTGTACGATGTAAAAATGTGATAAGTTAAAAGTAATTTAAGCAGTAGTGGTGTATGTTTAATCCCATGCGCCTGGGCAGTTGTAATGTCTGTTGATGCGAAGCCAGTCACTATCGGTAATGTATTCACGCTGGCCCATTTCACTTACGTTCTTGGTGATCTGAAGAATAAAGAAAAAAAAATCAAAATCTATTCATAATATGATTCCGTGCCTTTCTGACACGAGACAAGGAATTGATTGAAGCAGAGTAGGTAGTGCATAACCAAGTAATTAATTTAAAAGAAACGGTAATAACAATACAAATAATCAGAAAGAGCTAAGTAGTAGTCACAGCATTTTACAATCGAAAAGTAACACATTTAAACATAGGTCAAAAAATCAATATCTGAAAAAGCTTCACACAAATTTCTAATTTTTTTTACACACCAAAGCCTCCCTGGCGGCATATGTCGGCAACATATTGCCGGCGGGTTAGGTTGGCAGCTTCAGTCATTGCAATTCGTAAAAATTTGCCTGCGGCTTGTCGGCGGCTCGACATCACGTACAGCTCAAATGTAGTCGGGCAACTGAACGCTTGCGTACGTTAGCGGCCGGCAAGCCGCTGACGTGTCGGCGGGCAACACGCGCGGGCTAAGGTTGCCGACCGTTCTTTCAACATAAGCCTAGGTTATGTTGTGTGTACAGTGTAGTGCGCTTAATATCCACATATACAAACCTTCCGAGCCTCGATTGTTGGTGCCCCGTTAGCGGTGAATGAATAAGGTCCGTAGTGCATACAGCTGACGTAGTCATATTCTATTCCCAAATTGTCAACTCTGGAAGCTCCATACAAGTCGAAATTATGTTCACTGCCTGGAAGTTTAAAGATGAACGTTACAATAGGAACAAAAACATTTGTATCAGCAGTGGAGTCTTTAGTGACTGGGATCTTGCACATTGCGAGAAAAGCAAATACAGCAATGGACGTGTTTTTATTATTTTTATTAGACTGTAACAATATAAATCTATTGAGTTCGATTTTAATAAATAATCTCTCTGGAGCCCTGATCGCCGCTGATCGAATTTTTGAGGTGAGGTAATATTAAAACTGTACAGTAAAAAATTTTCTGAATTCTCGAGACAAAATAAAGAAATAACAAGCACAAATAATTAATCATTTCAGTGGAATTCAGACAGATTAACGCATACCTCAAGACCTTTCATACATTTATGTAAACAAAAAAAAAAAACCGGCCAAGTGCGAGTCGGACTCGCACACGAAGGGTTGTGTAGCATTATCTTTGAAAACGGCAAAAAATCACGTTTCTTGTATGAGACCCCACTTCAATTTATTTTATTTTAATTTAATTATTTCCTTTTAATTTTAATATATAACCAAATATTATGTCAAGATTGCAAGCGTCAATCTAGCTATTTCCGTTATTAATATGGACCAAAAAACGGCAAAGAAAATCACGTTTTTTGTATGTGAGTCCCCCTTATTTTTTTTATTTTTAGTATCATATTGTTATAGCGGTAGAAATACATAATCTCTGAAAATTTCAACTGTCTAGCTAATACGGTTCATTAGACGCGTGAGTGAGAGCCTAAGCCTTGGTGAGAGACGGATAGACAGACGCACAGCAAAGTCTCATGAATAGGGTTCCGTTTTACGTGTACGGAACCCTAATAAAGATGTATTCATTGACATACCAGGTGCAATGTTCTCCTCATTAATCTTAACGTACTCGTCCCTGTTGAAGGTCGTGTGCATGTGCAGGAAGCCGAGGATGTGCATGAACTCGTGGACGATGGTGGCATGTCTGAAGCAGCCGGAGCCGACGGTGCCGAGGGCCAGGTTCATTTGGTGGACGCCGCGGGAGACCCTGTAGCCCACGTTGGCATAGCAGCCGCTTGCTTCACCCTATAGAATCGTCAGTAGTTATTTAATTAAACATTTTTAGGTAGTGGCTGCAATTCCCTTGTTCATAAACTAAACTATATTTGAATTAAGGGCATCTTTTTCTTTTTATTTCATTAAAAAAAGGATAGAAATAAAATTTTGCTTAAACCTGTCAAATTAGTCCACGCCTGACGTAAACGACGTAATTTGGTCGCCCTGTTTATACTCGCTCCTAAACTATCTTAATTTGACAGTACTAAAATAAAATGTTATCTTTCAGGACTAAAATAAAATGTTATCTTCTATCCTTTTCTTAATGATATAGAAAGAAAAAGGCACTGAACTTAAAATTAGTTTAGTTTATAAACAAGAGAATCGCCGCTAGTGAAGGAAAGGAGGTTCAAACTTTCTAGGAGTCCCGTCCAATAATCGGCAGACACATTTTTGTCAAATGATTAAATGATTGCGAGTAGTTGAGATCGTTTGGATCACCCATTGGTCCGGCAGATCAAGACATCCTTTTGGACAGTCAAATTGTTAATTTAAAAATAAATCGCACTGACTCACTTATGTTTAATATACCTAAAACTATTAGAAACCGGTAAATATTTTTATCTACATAAATACGTGATTTTTATAGACGGGAATGTGCTATTTATGACTTTAATCCTCCGGATACACAATCAACCCGTATCATACGAACTTGAACGTTTATATCTCCCATAAACTCTTTTTATTTAGTGGATTATGTTCTTTTATGTTAATTTCCAAATATGTACCTACATTCTCGATATTTATGTTTATTTAATAATAGTCTTGTGTACTTACAGTAATTCTTGTATAAATTTTGTCCGATGGTCTCCTATAACGGAACTGTACGCAAGTATGTGCTTCAATGTCTCTTGCTGCGGCCCAAATAGCTGCTTTCTGTTCATCATCTACGAGCACCAACATTTAATTAAAAGAAAATATATAAAAATTAATACTGTTTGGAGTTCAGCCTATCACATTTATTGAAACCACACATTCTACATCTATATATCATGTGCAGTATATTCACACTGCACTTTATCAAAGTCCTAATCATTGATTGCATTTATAAATATGACGTTTTTATCTATATCGCTTGATATGTTTATTTGGCTAACATTGTTGAGATATCATCAATGTCCCTGATTCCCGTTAATCCCGTTGATACACTTCTCATTGAGAAAGCGAAACAGATCCGTAAGACATTTGTACTTACAGACACGTACCTTTTGTTGTATTTTTTTTTAAATCTTAAATTGGGGTTATTTTTGAAGATACTTCTTTTTAGTCTCTAAATTACGAGTCTAAACAATTAAATAAAAAATATAATAAAAAAATAACACCTAAAAACGTTTCTTTTATCCGAAAAAAAAACATCACTGAAATGACAAAATTTAATCATAATGTTCTAACATTTTTTTTTCATCGCATTGTTTTTATGTTCTAATAAAATATACAATATAGGATAATCCTATCTATATATATATAAATCAATGCCACTTTCTTTGTAATTATATGACTCAAGAACGGACACACCTATCCAAACCAAATATTCAGGCTTTGTTTTGACTAATTAGTAGATGGTTTGGGTGAAGTTTGAACAGAATCGGTCGAGCGGTTTTTCATTTATCACATTTTTTGTAACAAATGAATTCAATGAACGGTGGACATTCATCTCATCTATATCTCTCATATACATCTCATATACATCTCATCTATACATCTATATATATATATATAAAAATCAATGCCACTTTCTTTGTAATTTTATAATCCACCAAAACTGTGTAATTGCATCAGATTGGCCGTGTAAAACTTATTGCCAAATTTAATTGAAGCCGGTAAATCAAAAGGAGAAATTTATTTAATACCGCGTATCCCTATGATCCCAACTGATATGCCGTTGGAGTTCAAACGATTACAATATCCTGTCGTTTATCATTTGCTATGTCCATCAACAAAGTCCAAGGGCAATTATTTCACGTTTGTGGTCTGAATTTGGAGGAAATATGTTTTTCAATTGGCCAACTTTACATTGCCTGTTCGAGAGTCGGTACCCCCAGTCGTTTGTTTAATAATCTAAATGTTTTGGATTAAGTAATAAAATTGCTAGCAATTAAAAAAAATATTTTATGTTTGAATAAATAATTTTAATGTTCCAATAAATTTGTTTTTATTATTTCACTTTATACGTAGCGAAGCACGTATCGGGCCGCTAGTACTGTATATTTTATTAGAACATAATAAATAACTAGTATACTATGAGTTATAGAGTCGTGGTGGCCTAGTGGTTAAAACACCAGCCTCTCAAGTATGAGTGTGCGGGTTCGATTCCAGGTCAGGCAAGTACCAATGTAACTTTTCTAAGTTATATGCACTTTCTAAGTATATCTCGGACATCAATGACTGAATAAAGGAAGGAAAACATCTTGAGGAACTGTTGTATGTAACTGTATCTTGAATCCTGGACTTGTAAGTCTGAAATCGCAAATCAACATTGAGCAAGCGTGGTGATTACACTCAATCCTTCTCTGTATGAGAGGAGACCTGTGCCTAACAGTTAGTAAAGGGAAAGAGTTATTTTTATTAAATTAATTATCACTTAGACCTAATGGCAATCAAATTATTAAATCAATAAGTATGATAACGTGTTGGGAGTTTTTGGTTTACATAATCAGCCGATGATGTTCCCACTTTTGGGACAGGCTTCCTCCCGGTAAGAGGGAGTGAGCCGAAATCTACCACGCTGGCCCAGTGCGGGTTGGAAGATCTTTTTTGTTTACACAGTTATTAGTATAGCGTCCAGGCAGTAAAGGCCATTGTGTCACCCTTTGTAAAATCATTATGTTTTGTAATCTGTATGGTATACGGATGACAGCAGGTCAACCTACCCGAGACTGTCATAAATCCCAATCAACCTTGATTAATGCTTTATTGATAAAGTTGAAAATCTAATAAAGAAATCTGACGTGGTAGCTTGAAACCGGCGCCAGTCACAGAAAAATATTTGCGCGTGTGTAGCGGGTTACGGAAACATTTGAACACAGACAACTTGAACGCTTTGATGTGCGCTCGAAACCGACAACGAATGGCAAAGTACAAATGTTTTAACAAAGCTTTGAACAAATACTAAATACCCGTGCTACACATGTGTCCACACAAGTG
Source organism: Sesamia inferens (assembly GCA_037179545.1). NCBI lineage: Eukaryota > Metazoa > Arthropoda > Insecta > Lepidoptera > Noctuidae > Sesamia > Sesamia inferens. The sequence continues at coordinate 30,266,058 of CM073922.1, read as the reverse complement.
TAGAAATAAGTAATCAAATATTTGAACTACGTCTGGCGCCGGCTTCATGTGCTGTCGGCTGTACTTAATAAAGAGTATTCTATTCAATTAAACAGAAAACTTATGGTTTGAGAAAAAAAAATATCTTCAGATGACAAGTTTAGTGGTCTGCCCTATTATTATTATACTCTTTGGGTCTGTCTCTCAATCTGACGAAACAAGTTTACAAATTCTTAAAACTGATAAAACGCTTCTTCTTTTAACATTATTTCAAGCAAACATAACTAAAACTCTCATTTATTATTAAAATTAAAGATATTATTTACAAACTTCTAATATTAAATAAACTAAACTTTAATAAAAACTTAAATAATAATAACTCTATTTGAGAACTAAATGAAATATGCTAAGAAAAATAGTAACATACCAAACACTCCGTCAGCGAACGTAAAAATCACGGTGTTATCAGGCCAGGGGCCGATTGATGACGAGGTATAAGCACTACGACCGACTGCGTACTCCTGCAGCATCACCTCATAGTCTTCATCGTCCAATACTATATCTCCCTGGTACTTGCCGCTAAGTTCTTCGTCATTGACAAACGGAAGAACCTTCTTTCTGGATTGGAATCGCGCTGCGTTGCCGTTGCCTAAGTGAGAAAATGTGGATTAGCTATTTAGCCTAGGTTCTTATAATAACTTAGGATTTAGACTTGACTAGCTGTAGCAGCTTTATCCTTTTCCGTTAGATTTAATGTGTACCGATCTTTTAAAAATATCAGTTTTTATAGAAATATAAAATTAATATATTTTTACATATTTTTTTTTAATAATCAACTAACGTCAGCCCGCGACTTTGTTCACTTGTAGTTAGTAACTTGATTTTATTTTACCTCAAAAGAGTTATTTTAAAATTGTAGTATCTTGGGGGCCATTCATTTATTACGTAAGACTATTTTCGCTAGTTTTTGACCCCTTCCCCCCCTATTATAAGAAAAAATAAGAGTAGGCCGACCCCCTCCCCCTGTTAAATATTTATTACGTAAGAATGTAAAGGAAAAAAAAAACAATTTTTTTGAGTAACAATTTTTTTTTAGTAAGTTTTGGAAACTTTTAATATCTTTACCGTGATTCGCCTTTGCCGCTTTCCAAAACATATTACAATCTTCTTGGATTTTTTGACCGGAACGTCCCGAATACGTATAACATTTTTTGTATGCATCAAATAACCTTTTATATAAATCGGCGTTTGACAAGGAATCCATGATTAAAACACAATAAAGACACAACACTATACTACTGACACTGGGCAATTGACATACATCAATAAAAGAAACTATTCGCACACTTCAATAATTCAATTACTATTTAATTACAATATTAAAATCATTAACGCAATAAACGAGTATTGTTTACGCAAGCAAGTGACGACTAATCCACACAGACCCGCACCTCCCGCACTGCGCCTCGGGGGAACTCCCCGCTTGTGTGGATCCGTTGCCATGGAAATGGATATTGTACCTATACGCATACGCAAATCTCGGCACGTGCGCAGTGTCCCGCGCTTTTTAAAAGTATAATTGCAACATTGCTCATTTGTGATCTTACGTAAGAACTATCAAGACTCCCTCCCGCCTCTTTGTAAGAAAAAATAAGACATGGCCGATACCCCTCCCCCCCTAAATCGTCTTACGTAATAAATGAATGGCCCCTTGTAAGATGTTAATCGTAATTAAGTGATGTTAAGGACAATTTTATTCAAAATTAAATACTGTTAATTTATTTGGATAAGGATTATATTTGGTTTTTTTTTTATTTGCTCCGCTACTATTAGTGACAGCGTCATGTTATACAGGCTGTATCTGACATCGTAACGCAAACTTCGCGAAAGGGCTAGACCGCATGCCACTAATAAAATTATGATAGTCATTTATGTTGTTAATGAACGGTTACAGAATTCGAAGTGTTTAAAATAAGTGTCGGCTTGGCCTTTGAGAGTTGCAAGCGTGCCGCCGTGCGAGTTTGTAGGTATGACGTTGATCCCTGATGTGAACTCTATTAAATCAGGTGATAAAATTAATTTTTCGAGTTTTGTTTTCATTGCGCTTTTTTGTGTAATTAGTGAATTAATTAATTTTTACTTTAAAATCTTATTAGGTTATAAAAGTATAGCAATTATGACCGCTCTAAAATGAAAAAAACTACATATATATATTTTTTTCAAATCATGAAAAAGCCGACGATAAATTCCACCACTGGGGGTTCAGAATCATGTACTGGATCCATGGTACTCGTTTGTGCGTCGTTGTCAGATACACCCGCCTAAAGCCTTTCTGGATTAATGGGCTATCCAAGGCAAAAATAATTTTTCATATTGGACCTGAGATTAGCGCGTTCAAACAAACAAACTCTTCCGCTTTATATATAAGTAAGCATAGATTATTATTTACCCCCAAAATGGAATTTTATCACATTTATCGTTCCATCACCTTTGATCACACGATTGATAATTCGCTTTCGTTTTTTTATTCTTGTCTGCTGACTAGTTTGATGCAAAGGTGCCTTTTTGTATCAAAATAGTCATCCATCTCTCTGTCACTCACAACACACAAAGAAATATTTGGCTAATACATATTTCTAAAACGAAAACATGCAAGGACTGAAGTGACAAATAGAACCACTGGCCAATCGCCAGGTAGTTAAACCATTATACTAAGTGTAAGTAAACGATTTGGAACAAAAGAAGGTAGAACAGAAGGGATTTCCAGAAGTCAATAGAAAGGTAAACAAAAATATGAATAAGTGTATGTCCATAAGTTTCGAACTAATTTTTAAGAAAATATTGCACGGTACAGACGACAGCACTTCAAGCTACTACAATCTGTAAGATTTCTTTATCCGATTTTCTACTTCATATGTAAAGCATTAAGGTAGTTTGACCTGCTGTCGTCCATACGTAAAAGACTTATTTATATCGGGCTTTTTAGATCTCCCTCGGGAATATCAAATTTTTTCGGGATAAAAACTACCTTATTATTTAATCTGGACTTCAAAGCAATCGGTTGAGTAGCTACAGCGTGAAAGTGGAACAAACAAACAAACAAACTCAATTTCCGATTTATAATATTAGTAAGGATACCCCCCATGTTTTAGTCACCATGAAAATTATGATATTGAGACCCTGGGAACACTGCGGCCATCTTTAACATTTAAGTATTTTAGTACAGTAAAATTTTTTTTAAATAGGCAGTAGGTTGTGACTGTGGAACTTTCTCAGAAACCATGCTCCAACTCCTATAGTGCTCTCTGAGTCCTTAGAATTCTACCTACAACGCCGTGCAATTGGCAAAAGTTTTGGTTTTGGTGTGCCAGAGACAAGAAAAAGAAAGAAAGAAAAAGGATGCCGAAGTTTGATATTAAATATTTTCAAATTAACGTACCATTCCGGATTCCCTCCAAGTACTGTTTGAAATCTTCAATCTCCTTCCTACTCCTCACAACTGAGGGGCCGGCTGTGATCAAACTGATCAGACCAAGAGCCACGAAAATTACGAAAATTCGCAACATTCTGATTCCCGAGAACCTGTCAGAATAACATACTCACTACCCAGAGACCATCTTTTTATTCAAACATTTATCTGCATCTATATAGATAACCTATAGATTAAACAGTTTATAGCTCAAATTTTTGGTGACTCGGATTTTTAAACTGCAATAAAATCTATTGTTTACTTATGCGTGTTTATTGTGCTAAGTGCTTATTCTTTATCTATATATTGGACTTGGGTATATCCTCCTTCTTTTTTGTTAGGATAGGAAATCATCAAATGACTTCTCCCGCTCTGACTAAAACCCACCCGTGTTTCTTCACTTGCCTGTGCGACGGCCAGGGTCACGATTTCTTTTTAACTCAACTCGCAACCCTGACCCAGTAGGCATCGGTCTTCGTAAGCCCCGTCCCGATGTGCTGACATCTCTTTGAGGCGCGCGTGAAACACAACGCGCCGTCGACTCGGGCCCAGGCCAGCCAGGCCAGCCAGGTCCTTACCGGGGGCTCCCCTTTGCTCACCGCCCGCAGGCCCGCGCCTACGGTGGCTGGGTATTCGATGTCGTTTCCCGATCAGGGCGTCTCCTGTGGCGCCAAGTGTCGTTAGGGCGCTGGGATTCCAGCTCCGTCACGCGCTCCGCCTCCTCCTTTGCCAGCATCACTGCTTCGCAGAAGGAGGTGACGGCCTGCCATGTACTCTCGCTCCGGACCATGGCCTGGACCGAGAGATAGCCGTCGATCGCCGCCACGAGTACACGGCGGTGCTATACCCAAGCCGGGTAGACCTCCACCGTAATCTCCACCGTGTGCTCAGAATAATCCAGACAATGGTGACACCCTGGCCTTTCCTCCCGCTTTATCCGGAACAAGAACCTACTAAAACAACTGCCGTCAAGCGGAAGGGGAGGACGCCGTGGCGCCTCTTTATACACTCCTCAAAGAGGGAACTTACCGTTGCTATTGTGGCGTGCCCAGCACTGTGTTGCCACAATCGCTCTCTCCATGTCGCCATGAGATTCCGCCGGAGTTCTGTCCGCCGTACCGCGATTTCTCGCGCCAGCGGAGTTATGCCCCGGTATTTTGCCTCCTCTCGCCACTCCCACATGTGGGCGAAGGCTTTGGTCTCCAGATCCCATGGCGGCAATCCGGCAAGGAGGCGTAACTTAACTCTAAGGCTTGGAGTCACAAGAAATATAAAATTGAACGACTGGGGTACAATTTCCTATTATTCCTGATGAGAGAATGAACATAAATATATTCACCATAGATTCAAAGACACAATACGCCTAAAATTGCACTTTTATGTTGCACTTGTATGTTAATGTGCATGCCATTTTAAAATGATACAATACTTCGCCCACCGGTTTCACCTGTATAAGTTTTGATCTCGTGGGAATATCGGTTATAAACCGCCTGTGTGCAAAATTTCTTCAAAATCTGTACGGTAGTGTTTGCGTTAAAGAGTAACAGATACAGATACTTTCACTTTTATGAATAATAGGATGGGTATAACACACGGAAAATAAGGTCAGCCTCCGTGGCGTAACGGTAGCGAACGCGGCCGCTGCGGGATTGCGGCAAGGAGGCGCGGATTCGATCCCCGCGCAGTACAAATAATTGTATGCCTGAATATGAATATCTGCACTGGTCGTGCCTCGGAAAGCACGTTAAGCCGTTGGTCCCGGTTGCCATAGGAACATCTAATGGCAGTCGTTACGGGTTGTTGGAGCCCTCAATAAGTCCAACAGTTAGTCTAGCTGCAATGCTTCTATATCGCCTTCGGTTTGTGGAGGCCAGACGGAAAATATCGAAGTTTAGCCAAAATCAGTTAGACTGGTAAAACGGACCCCAGACTCCATAGCTGAAGAGCTTCGAATGCGGATGGCATTAACGCTGAGATGATGATGATAATGATGATGGGTATAACCTCACCCTATAGGAGGATACGCGATAAGGAGGATATATCATCACGCCTTATTTTCCAGAAGGTATGGTCAGCGATGTACCTACCTATGTATACATAAGTACATCCACATACAATTATTTCGTTCCCATGGAACAGTGCCGACTTACGAGTAATTGCTGGTCGTGAGTTCGAAACTTCGTAGAACATCACTCAACATTGTGGAATTAATATAATCATTACTTCACTTATAACGACGAAGGAAAACATTGAACATCTGGATAAAAAAGACTTTTACACAAAAAAAAAAAAAAAAAAAAAACTACTAAGTGAAAAGTCATTAATTTCAGAAGTCAGTTGTTTTTTTTTTTTTGTAAAAGGGTTTTCATTTTAAAATTTTTAGTTGTGAACAGTATTATGTATTCAGTTGCATCCGGTCAGACTGGAAACTGACGCAAATATAGTTGGAAATCCACCTAATTTTGTTTACTTTAATTTATACCCGTAATTTTGAAGAATTCCCTCGACTGCCTATGGTCTTCATCATCAGATTTACTGCAGACCATTATTTTAACGCAATGGGTGCAAAATCCTCATCAATATAAATAAATTAAGTCCAAACAAAACGTAGCTCCTGTAAACCGTTGAGGAGTTTCCAGAACTGGACTTTGTCTTCATCATCAGAGCTCTTATGACAGTCACAACTCATCTAGGTGTAGAGTTCTTATCAATACAAATTAATCAAGCCCAAACACAAGGTAGCTGCTATGAATTGTTGAGGAGTTCCTTCGACTGTCTCCCCGCTCCATCATCAGATCTACTCCAGACCTTTATTAAATTGTAGTGCTTTAAAATACTTAATGAAAATACTAAGAAACGCACTAGTCGCCCCTACGATTTTTGAAAGTTCCCCTTGATTTCTCTGGCCTTCCATAATCAGAACCTGATATCCTTATCATGGAACTACCTTGGAAATATTTTCTTTCCAACAAAAAAAAAGAATTATCAAAATCGGTTCATAAAACGACGAAGTTATCCGCGAACAACATAAAAAATGCATATACATCGAATTGAGTAACCTCCTCCTTTTTGAAGTCGGTGAAAAACGAGCCATTCCTTTACTTAATAGTAGTGTCATGCTGTCCCATAGTTTAGATACACGAAAGGTATACAATCTTATTTTTTGTTTATACGAAACCTGAATATAGTTTGTTCAGAATAAACTACTGAATCCATTCCAATAATTTTTACGCCATGTTATATTTTTTTTTGTACGGTACGGTACGTTACGGTTACGGTAACGCGCGCCCGCGCATCAGCTGGCGCCAGAGCTCAACGCACCGAGCAGGACACACACACATATCACACACACACACACACACACACACATTATTTTGAAACTATTTTTTGTAAAATTGCTATAATTTGCCATAACATGGGCTGCCGGCAGAAGTTACCACCCACCAGACAAATATTTGCCTCCAAGCGATTCGTCTGGTGAAGCCGTACGGAGGACGGGTCTGAGCAATTGTGTTGCGATGCGCCGAATGTTGTTGTGTAGGGAGTTTGGTCGTAGAGGGTCCCCAGATCAATCTCCCTCTGGCGCAGCATCGTTGGTAGTGTTGTTTGGTTTAACGTTACATCACCTCGCTCAACTGCCTTCTTCCTTCCTATTCACTCAGTTTTTAGGGTTCCGTAGCCAAATGGCAAAAAACGGAACCCTTATAGATTCGTCATGTCTGTCTGTCCGTATGTCACAGCCATTTTTTTTCCGAAACTATAAGAGCTATACTGTTGAAACTTGGTAGGCAGATGTATTCTATGAACCGCGTTAAGATTTTGATGCATGATAAAAAAATAATAATCAATATTGGGGGCCCCCATATTTAGAACTGAAACTCAATTTTTTTTTCATCAAACATATATGTGTGGGGTATCTATGGATAGTTTTTTTTAATACCTCGTTAATCGTAAATCGCTTATTACCGCGTAATCTTTCATACAAATAACTTAAATCCTAATAATTTCATAAATCAATGGTACGGAACCCTTTGTGTGTGAGTCCGACACGCACTTGGCCGGTTTTTTGAGTGAATAGGGCTCTTAATAAACTAGTGCGCTTTACCATCAACGATTGCATCACTGCTTACCATCATCGTGGGATCGCTGTCAAGTACTAGCTTACACAATGTATTCATCTGCATCCGGTTTGGCGGGAAGCCTACATCAACATATGCAAATTGTTCAAGTGCTTCGATGTACGCTGTATAAAAGGTGAGTAGTGGTGTCAACAAAATAAGGGTGAATACTTGCCGCACAACGGGTATTCTGATGGCTAAAGTCATGAAATTACCCACTTAGTACATACACTCTCCAAAATGTATCCTATAAATACCGACTACTTGGAGATGGACCTAACATGCTGCTGCGTCCAGCTGTACCGACGACGATGCAATACGTGTCCAGACTGCATCACTCCACGATGGCTGAAGAGATAGTGGAGTATCTGCGCGTCAAGTCTAAATGGACTGTGAGGGTCGAGTTGTTGGAGCCACGCCACAGCACGTACTTCAAGTCGTTCGTAGTACGTGTTGCTCCACTTCTGCTCCAATCACATTATTAATGTACTGCCCCTAAGTTGATTTCCATCAAAATTTCCTTGTTTTTTTTTACATTTTTGGCGAATAAATGGCTAATGCAGAATATACAGTGAGGTCAGGATAATTATGTCCCTATTTTGTTTTTATTTTCATTTCACAACAATAAATTAATCTGTAAATCTTAATATAAATTAAGATTATCGAAATGTTAATTTACTGTGTCATCAGATTAATATTTACAGGTATTATATTCAAACACATGACGACGACTGGGTTGGCGGTCGACTAGCACTGCGTGACGCAGGTTGGATCCCCGCACAGAACAAATATTTGTATGAACTACAGATAATTGTTCCGTGTCTTCTGTACACTCGTAGTCGTAGATTACATTAACATGCTTAGTATTGACAGTCAGGCTCTTGGCTTGATATGCCAGAACATCACCCTAATTGTTCCGTGTCTTCTGTATACTCGTAGATTACATATTGACAGTCATGCTCTTGGCTTGATATGCCAGAACAGCACCCTAATTGTTCCGTGTCTTCTGTATACCCGTAGATTACATATTGACAGTCATGCTCTTGGCTCGATATGCCAGAACAGCACCCTAATTGTCCCGTGTCTTCTGTATACCCGTAGATTACATATTGACAGTCAGGCTCTTGGCTTGATATGCCAGAACAGCACCCTAATTGTGTAACACACAACTACTATCGATTGGAATCATTTGGAAGCATATTGCTAGTCCATTGCGGCATAAGTTAAAAAAAAATTGTGGCTCAACAACGTATACAATGCAATGAATGTTGTAGAACCGTCAAAATTAAACTCATTGCTACTGATAGTTTGTTACGCAATTACCGTGCTGGTCTTGAATGCAAAAAGAAAGGAGGAGGCTTGGTGGGCATTTTTCTGGATTGGAAATCATCAAATGACCTGTCCCGCTCTACGCTGAGCGGAAGGGCGTGTCAGATTTTACGGAAAAAAAACCCACCCGTTTTTCTTCATTTGCCAATGCCTGGTATCTCTTTCGGATAATTCGCAGACCTGGCAAGCAACGGTCCAGATGGCGTCATCAGAATGAGGCCACCTGGAACGACTCCGTGAAACTCAACTCACTGTCAACCCGGGCCTAGTACTTATCGAGCGGCGAGCTACCCGTTACTAGCTGCCTGCACGTCCGCGCTGACGGCAGCGGGGAGTTTATTGCTGCCTCCCGATGTCGTAGATCTCTCCTGGTCCTGTATTTAGGTTTATAACATTTCCACCCGGAACACCCGGAAGTATGTACTAACTACAATAAATTTGTCGCAATTTTTTTTTATCATATTTTGTATATGACTAGTATTTTTCACGGAAAACCTATTACTATTACCATTTTATGAACTCGTGTATTTTATGATAAAGATAACTTTTGTTTTCCCCGTAACTAGTTATCTGATTGCCTTTCCTTTCTTCTGTCAACTCATCAGATGAGTGAGTATTTTATCAATGTGTTATATTATAATAGTACTGTAGCGGTACCTACAAACGCCACATGGAACAACGCGTCATACTGACGTCACACGAATTCTACATCTCGCAATCAGAGTTTACCGTGCAACTAGCATATATACAACTTCCCAATTTCAACCGTTGGGCAAGTGCCCGCCAGACATAACACCCGTCGGGTCGCAGGATCCTCCCATTTCTACGGAGGATGAGTGAACTTTACTCCCTGTTCCTTTGTGCCTCCACAATATGTAGTTTTATGTTTATTTTCCTAATTTATTTGGGTCTGGATTAGTCGTTATCTTGGTTGTCAATTTATTGCCAGGGTCGTGGGTTGTTCGAAAAAGTTACGAGTACTTTGGCTGCACAGGCAACTGAAGGAACACGGGTATGTTTTAGTCGGTAAAATTCTGACATCCCGCGAAGTCCAACGCGGGAGAAGTCATTTAATGATTTCCCACCAAAATAAAAAGGTTATCAATGGAATATTCTCAATTGACAACCTTTTTTTAGTAGGTATTAAGTGAATAAAAATGAAACATCGTGGTTTAAATTATCTGATTCCTGTATTTAAATATGAAATCTTATGTCGTGGAAGGTTTATTTTAGTAATATAAAAAAAACAGATTTTCTGTTTGGGGAAATTGCGCCATAAAATAATTTTATATTGTTTTTACTTATTTTATTTGCAAATCAGTCTATCAGTGGGTTCTTAGTTTAAAGAGTTAGGTCATCTTGGAGAGCATCTTCAAGTACAGACACTGCATCAGTACTTCACTTGGATATCTTCAGCATCCTCTTCAGGTACGTACTCATGTTCATAAGGAACAGCCTTGGAAAGCTCTTCAGCATTGATTACAGTGCTCCAGGCTCCGGGGCAATTGTAATGTCTGTTGGCCCTGAGCCAGTCCCAGCCGGTAATAAATTGCTGCTGGCCCATGAGACCGAAGTCATTCTGGAAAAATAACTTTTATTAAGATCACGACAACTGGAATCATCTAAGTGAATCGTAGACAACCAGAAAAAAGAAAATGAATATTTATAAGAGAGAACTTATAATAGCTTGAACGGAGACGTTTATTTGGAATTCTCACTCAGGATATTTTTGTGAATATTAACCGCTTAACTTTTTAACTAAACCGCGGCTGTTGAACTACCGGGCTGAATTATATTCAATATAATTTATAGTATAGGTTGGAATTGCAACCTAACACGTGCGATCCGAATTTGTCGCAGTAAGTAAGCCAGGGCACCCCGAAACTGTTATCAACCGCATGCGAGCCAAGAGAGCAAAGTGAGACAAACATTACCTCCAAAGGTCACGCCGTTAACTAAACGGCAAATTCGACTAGTTGTCTGTGACATATTTATGTCATGGATATCATATCATTTTAATAAAAGTTGCTAATTTTATTTATGTAGTAGCGGGGCAAACGCTGTGACGTTATTTTGTAATGCCGGCACGTCGACAGAGTCACTTTGTGAAGCGGGGATTGTCGAACGGTGACTTCGATTTCGCGGACGAGGGCATTTCTCCGGGGCGAAACTGTCGGTTTGCCTATTTAAATTGTTATTGTCAAGATTGGAGGATATATTTACACTTCGTGGTTTAAGGGGGTTGCTTCTCGAGTGGCGACCACGGAAGACGCAGAGTGGGTAGGCCCGACAAGGTGGACCGACGACCTGGTGAAGGTCGCGAGAAACGGTTGAATGCGGGAGGCGCAGGAGATCCTTGGGGGGAAGTCTATGTCCAGCAGTGGAAGTCTTTCGGCTGAAATGATGAAGATGATAGAACTTACATAGATAGGCAACATGGTCGGTTGTCCGTTGGTACTAAAGCCGAATCTGCCGTAGTGCATATTGCTGGCGTATTCATAGGGGATACCCAGGTTGTTGACGATGTTGGTTGCGTATTTGTCGAAGTTGTGTTCCATACCTGTGGAGGAGGATCAACATAAAATTAAAATACATGTGCGCTATGGTAGGTGAAACTTGACATAAATACTCATTAACTACATTATAATCATAAGCGTGGAGGGTGAAGTTGTTGAAGACTTACACCACTTATTGAAGGACTGTGTTCGGTACGAGTCTGGTAGAAATGATTTGTTTATCATATTAGGATGAGCAAACTTGAAAGTATGCACATTCCCTAGAATTCTTTTTTTTTACCAGGGTGAAAAATTCTCATGGATGTCCGCCGCCCTGGGGTGGACGGCAGAGTCTGTTAGACTTTTACTGCCTATAAACCACCCCGGTTTTCCATCTCACGTCTACACTGGGATTGCAATTTTATTATTTATGTTGGAAATAAAATTGCCAAAAACACGTAAAAGTAAGGCAAAGGTTATCACTGAGTTACAATTTCAACTTATCAGTTCAAAAAGACCTGCTAGATTATCTAAATCCTATAATCTACAATAATATCAATAACATAATTCTATAAACTTTTGTTGTCTGCGGCTTTGCTTCGAAACCTTTGATGTGTTTAAATCGTTCTCAATACAGGAAAACCCTTCTTAATCTTTATAGATCATATAAATTTTTGCTTTACCTATAATGTGACGCTACTTAGCCAATTAGTCATTGTCAAATATAACAATATACAGGTTGATTCATCAATCAGGGCCACTATGATCACTTGACGATTCCTTACTCAAAACCGCGTCAATTCCTTAGCAAATTCCGCCAATCACGCGTTCATTTCGACCGTTTTTTTCATTGTGACATGAAGATATTGAATATTTCGCAAGTTGTGTTATGTTATGCGAAATTCTTTTCTCCCGTTTTTTGCAACTTGCAAGTCAGAATCAGAATTTCTAAAATATTTTTCTAAAAATATGACTTTACAAAATTGGAATCATATCACTCATCATCATGACCTTTGTTTGCCTGTGCTGAGGCCACAATAGCTCTTTTGAACATCCCTTGCCCCTAGAAGGCATCAGCTCTAGTGGACTCCGTCGCTATGTGCGACATCTCCTACAGTCATAAATGACTATTTCATGAAATATCAATCAAAAGCACAAAATGTAAGAAAACTTATTTTTTTCGGTTGTCTAAAGCATCCAAGTAGATCAGTCATAATATACTCGTAAATACTACATGATTATGGATCCTACAAAAAAAATAAAAAGAAAAATATTCACCTGGCCAGATGTTCTGCCACATAATGCGGACGTAGTCGTCCCTGTTGTGTGTGGACTGCATGTGGAAGAAGCCGACAACGTGGAGCCATTCGTGGATGATGACGGTGTGGTGGAAGCAGCCACGGCCGGGAGTGTCGAGAGCCAAGTTAAAGGTGTGGATACCCCAGGTGTGCCAGTAACCAACGCTGGCGTAGCAACCATCGGCTCTACCCTGGTTATTGATAGAGATAGAGAGATTAGACAAGGCACTGGTGAGTTAAATAGATAAGGGAAGGAAGAAATACTAAAGAAAGAATTAATGAAATGTATGTGACAAACAATTGCGTGGAGGATATGAAAGATGTCTTTAATGGAATACAATTCTAGAATAAATTTATAGTGGGTTTATACCAAACCAATAAGTGTTAAAATTTTAAAAAGATATCATCGGTATTTTTATGTTTATGTCGATAGATTATGAACGCCCTACGACGACATACACAATAAAGGTTATTGTATTTAAAATTGGTTACATTTATCACCTGAATACGTAAATTACGCACCTAGATCCTTATCTGATAGATTTCTAGAAAAACAATGTATCTCATAATCTAAGTTTAAAATAGGTAAGCAATTGTGAAATCATCAGCTTTATTCAAATGTTTGACGTCCGCAAATTGCGTTATCAAAAGGAACAGTGATTTGGAAGAAAAACTCTTTCTTGTTAAAAAATAAAACACTTTGCTCTTGAAGGGGAACAAAGAGAGTTATAACTTTAATGTCTTTGAAGGGAAAGTTGATAGGCATCACTAACAGCATTTTCGTACCCTTATTTCCTTTCATTCTTGTTTAAAGGGAGGTCTCTACAAGAATCTGCCAAACACAAAAGGAATCCCACAGCAATAAGTGGAACCAATTATAATAATGTAATCAAAAAATAAAATGTAAATGATAAATATGTAGTTAAATAAAATAAAGATATCTGTCTCCGGGACTTATTTCGTGTGATCTCTAATAATTATAATGGAAGAAAGAGATTAAAACACAGATAATGTGGATATTTAGATAATTATTAATGTATAGTAGCATTATCGGCCTGTGACGTTCTCATTTATGGGACACAGCCCTAATCTCTATGACAGAAAGCGGGCCGTAATCGACCACGCGGGGAAGCGAGGGTTGGTGAGTACACAAAAAGCCGTGTTTCCTCACGATACTTTTCTTCACCATTTTAAAAGCAGTGGTGTTGAAATAATGTGCACAAATTATTGTGTCTGAAATGAAATGAAATCGTTTATTAAGCAAGTAGGATCACTGATCATTTTTACACGTCATGTTTTTTATACTAGATGCAGCCGGCATTTCCTAACTGACTACCTCTGAGAAGAAATAGCCGAAACAAACTCAGGGATCATCGACTTTTTTCAAGTCCAGACATTAAAAATGAAAATGTTTCCAATAATTTACGTTATAATTACGGATATTGCTTAGTAACAATGCTTAGCAGAGCGAGCAGCTCAGTCCCAAGCTTTTTTGTCTTCTAAATAATCTGTGATTTTATAATACCCCTTTTTGCAAAGTTTGGCCTTTATATAGTTTCTGCATAGACTCCTATCGACTGCTGTTGCAGCTACGACCTGCAACTCATAACACCACTGCTCATGCATCATTTCATAGAAGACGTCCACTGCTGGACATAGGCCTCCCCCGATGATCTCCACGACGATCGGTCCTGCGCTTCCCGCGCCCAGCGATTTCCCGCGACCTTCACCAGGTCTTCGCTCCACCCTGTTGAGGGTCGCCACTCGAGAACCCATCGGTCCTACAGACAATATGCCCGGCCCACAGTCACTTAAGTGTGCAAATTCTGCTCAAGCATGAACTTACGGTAATCCTGACGTAGTTGAACTCCCCAGCCGCACGGCGACGGAACCTGATGCAGGTCCTTTCCGAAATTTCCCTCATCGCAGCGTAGATGGCGTTAATTTGGGCCGTGGCTGAAATAATGCGGAGGGAAATTAGTAGTGGATACATACCATATAGGTTTTATTATGCTTCAGGCCGGCTTCTTCGCGATATTTCCCTTCACCGTTTTTGAGGGAAGGGGTAATAAAATAAATCTAAACTAAATAGACTACTTACTAAATTCATTGCTGAATTCGTAGACGATGGTGTTGGAAGGCCACTTGGTGTTGGGCCAGATGTATGCGTTCCTGCCTTCAGCATACTGCTGGAGGATCATCTCAGCCTGCTCATCATTGAGGAGTATGTCACCCTGAAACTTTCCGCTGTTCTCCCAAACCGAAGCCTTGGGGTTGGCGAGCATGCGGGATTCAAGCAGGATGCCATCGTCTGTTGGGAAGAATAAATAGGTTAAGTACATTAATGAGAACCTTGATATCTAATATCTATATAAAATTCTCGTGTCACGGTGTTCGACATTAAACTCCTCCGAAACGGCTCGACCGATTTTCATGAAATTTTTTGTGCTTATCCGGTATCTATGAGAATCGGCCAACATCTATTTTTCATCCCCCTAAATGTTAGTTGTCTAAATTTTATTTTTTTTATTTTTTAGATAAAATTTTTAATTTCTATTTTTTTATGATACAACATACAAAAATACATACAATCCCCAATTTTCACCCTTCTACGATTAACCCTTATTTTTTAATAGCCATTTTAGTAATTTAATCTATTATTTATATGGCAAAACAACGTTTGCCGGTCAGCTAGTTAATATATAAGTTATCAAACTAGGAACCAAAATAATGTTTGGGAACAAAAATGCCGCAAAACCTTTTTTTTATTTTGCTTGAAATTTCTCTATCAGTACAGTACTCTACTCAGTCTATAGAGGTGCACTGCCGGACAAAGGCCTCCTCAAGGCTTTCTTGCATTGGGGGTGTTTGCCATAATCCCTACGCTTGGCAGGCGGGTTCGGGATCGCAGTGATTTGATATTACACAAAAGCGCTGCTGCCCGCTTGCCTGGTGAGAGTTGCCTTAGTAGCCTCTTACGACACCCACGGGAGGATGTGGGACGGTACTATTCTTAGCCCGGTACCATATGGGACTCAATACTCAATAATTTATTGCATAAGTCTCAAAGACCGGACAAATGACAAGGCCAGACAAAGGCCTTCCGCACATGTGCACTTAAAATCATAATCAGCGTCTTTGTTTAGGAATAATCAGTTGAATTAATCCGCCCTTATCTTAACATGATTGCGTCATACTAATTAGTAAATAAAGCTAATTAGAATTGTTTACAAAATACCCATCTGATTTGAAAAAAGTGGGTGATAGGTACGTGAGACGGATTTTAAATAAGTTCTACTCCAAAATTGCCAAGAACGTACAAAAAGAAGCTGGCTGACTTAAGAAAACTCGATGTGAGAGGTTTCTTGGGCTCCTGCACCACCGTAGTGGATTTACAGTGGCTTTAGACTTTTAGAAGCATGAGGAACAGGGAGTAAAGTTAACCAAAATTAAAGCCACATGCGGTGCTGGTATTAGATAACGCACCGTACCATTCCAGAAAAGTCGAGCGTATCCCCACTTCAAACTGGCGGAAGGCTGATATTATTCAGTGGTTGGATAACAAACAAATTAATTATCAAACTGCAACGATAAAGGCTTAATTAATGGAACTAGCAAAATTACAAAAAACTAATTACTAACGCTATAATGTGGAAGAATTGGTCGCTGAATACGAACCTGCTTCTGCCCCTTTATCACTGTGAGCTCAACCCAATAGAGTTAGTTTGGGCTAAGCAAATGGGTACGTCGCCAGGAACAACAAAACATTTAAAATAAAAGACGTAAAAAAATTACTTGAAGAAGGCCTGAAGGAAAAGAGACCGGAAAATTGGAGCAAGTGCATCAATCATGCCCAAAAAGTTGAAGAGGAAATGTGTCAACTCGACCACATCGTGGATGAATGTGTGGGTTCATTAAATATAAATTCAACTGATTCCGATTCGAGTCGTAATCATTAAAAAGTAAAAAATAAAAACGTACTAAATGATTTCTATTGTTTTACTTAATTCCTCTGAATCTCTTTAAACATTTTTCCCCAGCTCTTGTAATAATGTTGTAGTGAGTTTAATATCTATGAAGAAGTTTAATATCTAAGAAATATGGACTAAATATGAGTTTATTTAGTCCATATTTCTAAAATCATAATATTGTTAAATACGGCATGTATTATACGGTACATATTTACAATAAAAAACCGCTTTGATACCTAATAAAAGAATGCATGAGTAAATGTCTAAGTCTATTGATTGCCAAACATCACTATTGTAGCGGGTCGCCCTTTTTCGTATCAGTAACAGTTGCCTTTGTCATTTTTCTGACTCGAATTAATAATCCCACTATAGTGGGTACTATAGTACCCAATGCCGAATGCAGCTGAATAACACCACTTTATATGGATCGACTGACTATCTAACTTCCACAACTTAGCAACTGTGCAATGCAATAATTACACAATATAATAATGTGCACACAATGTAGGTACTGTTATTACTCTATTCCCCTGAACACCCGGCCGCGGCTTCACCCACGTGGAATTCGGTATTTTTGTTTTGCCTCGGGAATATCAATATTTTCCGGGATAAAAAGTACCTTATTATTTAATACTTCTGACTGACGTCTGCAAAATTTCAAAGGAATCGGTTCAGTAGTTACGGCGTGAAAGCGGAACAAACAAACAAACAAACTCACTTTCCGATTTATAATATTAGTAAGGATTACTACTCTCACTTGACCCGACAACAATTTCTAAGAAAATTAGATCCAAACCGGAGTTTTTGGTGGGAAAGTTAAGCTGGGTGTCACGCTCATTTTTCATTGGACTTTTAAAATTATTTATAGTGTTGTTTACTAAATAAAAGTGCGTGATTTAAGTAGTAAAAAGTGCATTCACTAAATAATTCATAAAGACACAGTGAGATATCGCAGCTTAGTGGCCACATCATGACTTTGTCTCAAACCTCCCTCGTAACGGGTCACGCAGCCGTCTTTTTCGACATAAACAATTCATTACGTGACATTGGCTAAATGCACAAACCGTGCGAAGCCATAAAAGAAAGAAAGAAAGAAAGATCCAAACAAGAATTAGCACAAACCTCGTCTGCTTCTCTCCAAGAAAGTCTTGAAAGATTCAATATCAGTCCTGGATCTGCTCACCGGTGGACCAGCCACGGCACACCCAATTACTGACAGCAGTACCAACCCCGACCACATTGTGTTCTTTCGTCATATTTGTAATAACTTCAACCTTTATATATTAATCGTATTATCTTAATAATTAGTTAATTACAGATACTGGAAGCACTCCCAAGATAATTAAATCAATCTTATTAAATTTTTAGGAGATGATAAGATAGTTATCAGAGATTTTGGTTTTTTTTCTTTGTTGAATGATTTATTATTTAGATACTACATATAGAGGAATCAGGATGTATTGAACAGTTAAGATGTTTTCGTAGGTAATTTCTCTGTATTAGGTAAATGCAATACAAAAGTTTTTGTCCCCATAAATTATGGTTCCCTGATTTTGGGAATCGGATACGTCGAATCTTGTGTTCTATATACGGACACAGTAGCGGCGTTAGGGTCAGGCGCGGTTGGGCAATCGACCAGGGCGCCGCAGGCGCCTCCACAGACTTTTTTTTTTTGTTCTGGATGGGAAATCATTAAATGACCTCACGCGCTCTGGGCGGGGCGGAAGGGCGTGTCAGACTTTTACTGACTAAAACCCACCTGTGTTTCTTCACTTGCCTGTGCGCCAGGGCCATGGTTTCTTTTTTAACCAACCCGCAACCCTGACCCAGGAGGCATCAGTTTTCGTGGACCTGTCACAATGTGCTGACATCTCTTTAAGGCACGCGTGAAACAACGCGCCTTCGACCCGGGCATGGTCCTTACCGGGCCTGGTCCGCCCGCACGCCCGGGAGTTCGATATTGTCTCTCTGGGATTCCCGCTCCCTACCGAGCTCCGCCTCCTCCTTTCATGCGGCCTGTCATGCACCCTTGTTCGGGACCATGGCCTGGACCAGGGCCGGATGCGAGATATCGCTGCCAATCGCGACGAGGACACGGCGGAGCTCTACCCAGGCCGGGCAGATCTCCACCGTATCCTTAAGGCGATCACGACAGTGGTGACACCCTGGCGTTTCCTCCCCCCTTATCCGGAACAGGAACCTTCCGAAACAGCCGTGTCCGGTGAGGAACTGCGTCAGGCGGAAGGTAAGGGTGCCATCGCGCCTCTTTAGCCACTCCTCAAAGAGGGGACTTACCGCGGCTATTGTAGCGTGCCCAGCCTTCTTTATAGTTCGAAGTCTACTTAGTTATAAATTCCCAAAAAATCTTTATATTGTCAACATTTGAATAGAACGCAGTTTTCAATCTGTTCAATCGGAGTTCATAAAAAAAAAGAGAATGTATTTGTTTTTTGACGAATTATTCATAGAAAATTTTCAATACAAATGTATGTATCGGCAGCGGAGCCTCTATCTGACAAGACAAATCGGATAAATAAAAGATTTTGGACAAAGTTTCCCAAAGCAAGCTGAGTTACAATTACAAATGCTGCTCAGGTGACTGCGGTCCCGAATATATCGGAGAATTATTGTTTTTGTTGTCGACTATTTGGTAGTAGCTCAACGTCGAACCTAGAATCTGAAGGGTATAACAATTGGAAATACCTACTTTTCTGATGTTAAAAATTCAAGAAAATAGCACTTTTCATAAGAAGTTTTAACTTTCATGGTTTAATGCTGAACTACGATTAAAAATACATAGCAAAAACAATAGACTGCCAAGAGCAACACATGATTAGAAAGGAAACTACAAGATGAAATGATGTTTTGTCTAGATCATAATCCACTTTATTTAGCTGAAAACAATATGACTTTCAGAGGTACTTCCGACAAACTAAATACCTACCCCAAATAACGGAAAGTTCTTAGGCTTAGTACAACTACTAGCCAAATTTGATACAGTCATGCAGGAGTACTAGCGATTGACAGCCTCCGTGGCGTAGCGGTAGCGAACGCGACCGTTGCGCAAGGAGGCACGGGTTCGATCCCCGCACAGTGTAAATATTTGTATGCATGAATATGAATATTTGCACTGGTCTGGTCGTGCCTCGGAAAGCACGTTAAGCCGTTGGTCCCGGTTGCCATACGAACATCTAGTGGCAGTCGTTAAGGGTTGTTGGAGCCCTCAAAAATCTAACAATTGGTCTAACTGCAATGCTTAGATATCGCCTTCGGGTTGTGGAAGTCAGACGGCAGTCGCTTCACGGAAAATATCGAAGTTTAGCCAAAATCAGCAGTTAGAGTGGTAAAGCGGACCCCAGACTCCAAAGCTGAAAAGCTACGGATGCGACTGGGATTAACGCTGAGATGATGATGATGCAGGAGTACTTGCGATTAGCTAAAAAGGGTGATGTTTCAGACCACTATTGTGGAAAAAATATTCAAAATGAATTAATAGAGCAGATGGGTGAAAAAGTAAAGTCAGAAATCATATCGCATGCAAAGAAATCAGAATATTATTCTATTATAGCTGACTGTATTCCAGGCAGTTTTCATGTAGAATAACTTTCGCTGACATTGCAGTTTGTTAATTTATCAGATGTAGCAAAGTGAATCAGTGTTAATCCGTTTTCAAATTAGTGCTATCCATGATGCTTTAATTACTGTGGCTATTGAAAAACAGAAAACTGATGTTCAAGTGTCTCATGAGGCTACTACTCTAGCCATACAGCTAAAAGATTTCAGATTGGTTGTTTGGTATGACAAACTTTTCCAAATAAATATCGTAAGTAAATCTCTACAGCCCACAAACATGGATTTTGGTAAATGCACAGAAATGTTGAAAAAATGCTGCAATTTCTTGGAAGACTACAGAATTACAGGCTTTAGAAGCGCTATTTTAATTGTGAAAGAGTTGGCCAAAAAACTAAAAATTGAACCTGTGTTCTAGCTACAACAAGAATTCGACGTGTTAAGCGTCAAGCTGGTGAAATTGCACGCCCCTATAACTTCTCCTGAAAAAAATTGAGGTTGAATTATTCAACTGTTTTTGAACACCAAATTAATTTCAGTCAATGAAAGGTTCGAACAGTTAAATGAGTAGGTACTCTGAATCTTGGTCTTTTTTGTACTATATTAAACATATTCTATAAAAAAACATGACCTTGTTAAGCTCAGTAGTAATTTCCATAAAAAACATGACCTTGATAAGCTCAGTAGTAATTTCCAATTAAAATAACTGTAAACTCTGAAATGAAATGAAATGTGGTGGTTTACTCCCATTTTTGTTTTAAATTTCATCAAGGATCACAACTACAAGAACTTTATCCAACTGTATGGATAGCATTGCGAATATTATTAACAGTAACAGTTGCTAGTGGCGGGCGGAGTTTTTCAGAGCTAAAACTGATAAAAATCTATCTTCGATCAACATCTATATCACAATCTAGATTGACAAACTTAGCAACTTTGTCAATTGAAAACGAAATTACTGAAAACATCGACTTTGATAACCTTATAAAACAGTTTGCTGATAGAAAAGCCAGAAAAGTAAATGTTTATTAGTTTTATTGTAATAAACGGTCATTTATTCAATCAACGGTCAAAGAAATAATTACTTATACAAATAAGTAATTATTTCTTTTGATAAATGGTTATTTAATTATATGCTTTCCCTTTTTTCGTATGGGTTTGAATTGCACCTGGAGGACGCCGTAGAAATCTCGCCCAGGGCGCTGGTAGAGTTAAAACCGGCACTGCAGACATGCGTAGTTTTTATGGGTTTCAAGTCTGTCGGTCATCTCCATTCAATTCTACTGACTGTGCAAGAATACCACCTGGATTTGGGGTGGCATTTGTCGAATGGCGGAATCAAGGATTTCGTGAAAATCGCGTAGAGGTCATCAATCTATCAACAAACATTATAAACCAACTGTTATTTAAATTTTTCGCTTGACTTTAGTTTATTTCTGGTACCTAAAACTCCTAGCATGCTTCGTTTCATAGATCTGTAATAATAATAATAATAATAACAGCTTCTTTTATTCCATGCAAAAAATATGGTACAATAGTATTATTAATAATATAGTTAATTTTTAGATTACAAGTATAGATTTAAAAAATAGATAATTATAGTTTCGATAAAATTATAGTTCACATTACATTTTTAGAATTAGAATTGCATTTTCAATTATAGAATTAGAATAAATATAAAATTTTTGACTCTAAAAAATTAATATAATTTGCTATTTAAAATTTTTCTTTTTGTATGGACCCCCTTTGGGTAAAAGCCTCCTCCAAGCTATGCCACTTATTTCTATTCTTGGCTTTGTTTAGCCAATCTCGGCCTGCTACCGTCACCAATTTATCTGCCCATCTTGTGTGCGGGCGGCCTCTTGCTCTTGTCCCTTTTGGACCTGACCATGCTACTGATCTCTGAGTCCATCTGTTGTCTTTGTACCATATAAAAAAATAAATAAATAAATATATACGGACAAATCCCACAGATTGAGCTAGCCCCAAAGTAAGTTCGAGACTTGTGTTATGGGATACTAACTCAACGATACTATATTTTATAATAGATACATATATAGATAAACATCCAAGACCCAGGCCAATCAGGATCTGTAAGTCCGAAAAATGATCAATCCTAAGATATTTATTCGAAGATAAGGGTTTAGTCCTGCTCCTCCCACATCCAACGGTTTCCCGCGACCTTCATCAGGTCGTCAGTCCACCTTGCTGTGGGAGGCCCCACAGCAAGGTGGACTGACGCCGCGTCTTTCGGTCGTCGTGGAGATCCTTGAAGGAGGTCTATATTTAGCAGTGGATGTCTTTCGGCTGAAATTATGATGATGATGAAGGGTTTAGTAATCTTGGTTAGGATCCGTAGTCCGCTCCACCGGCTATTGGTTCTTTGACAAACATTGATAATGGCTATTGTCCGCGGAGTGGTGAGTGAGATGAATTGACATTTTTGGTTCAGAAGAAAGCAGAGTTTATCTAAATATTGGACATTAAAATGAGATGACTAGATTTCTTACTTCCATTGTTCTTGATAATTCAGCGAATGAACCCATAGGAACACATAAACTGAATTTGAAACTGATAAGTAGATCTGATAAAAAATAAACCGTCACAAAGTGGAAGAAAGCTTAGGAACTGCAATACCACCAGAGAACCACCTGCTTTTGTGACTCCTAGACTAATTAAATTATATAAGTAAAACATAACTCTTTCTTTATTGTCGTATGTCAGCAAAAAAAAAAAAAAAAAAACTCGTTGTAGACCTTGTAGTACCAAGCTTGCGCCACGGGCGCCTCTGTGCTTATATCCCCCACTTAACTTCCGTTCGCCTTGCCCGATCACTTTTCGTAACGCTTACGTCACGCGTTCGCCAGCTTACTCCCCAAGTCAAGCGTGCGTAAAGAAGTTTCACTTCAATAATTACTAATAATTAAAATCTGATTGATTCTGTCTATACCGGCTTTGCTAGCGCTTTTGACAGTGTCGACCACAAACTCTTAATAAGTAAGCTGCATAGTCAGTTTGGTGTTTGCGGATCGATGCTGAGCTGGTTTGAATCATACCTCAGAGATCGGCAGCAGATAGTGGTATTGGCTGGATATGAGTCTAAAAAAATTCTTTGCCACATCCGGAGTACCTCAGGGGTCCCATCTGGGCCCAATACTGTTCTTACTCTTTGTTAACGATATTGTAGCCGAAATCCACCACTGCCGGTGCTCCCTGTTTGCCGACGATATGAAAATCTCGCGACAAATCAGTTCAGTAGATGACGTGGACTTAATGCAGGCTGACTTGGACCGAGTTTCTTCATGGTGTCGCGTCAATAAAATGAAGCTCAATGCCTCAAAATGCCAGCATATACGTTTCACACGGAAAAGAAAAATTATCAAAACGGCAGTCCACATAAACAATGAGGAAATCACTGTTGTAACGGAAGTTAGGGATTTAGGCGTAATTCTTGACTCCGGGCTGAATTTTATCTCCCACTATAGCAGCATTGTAAAGAAGGGAGCAAAAATGTTGGGTTTTATCAAACGCACTACTAAAGACTTCAGGCGTCCTACCTCGCGCATAACGTTATTCAATGCCTTGGTTCGGAGTGTGCTTGAATTCGGCAGTGTCGTCTGGAATCCACATTATGCAGTTCACTCCGATCGTATCGAGGCTATTCAACGGTCGTTCACTAGGCATCTGGCTTTTGTCACACCTGGTGTCAGCATGGGGTGTTCGTACGATGAGAGGCTGTCTCGTTTCGGACTTCATACCCTGCTGCATCGCAGACGTATGCTGGACTTGCTCTTTTTCCTTTCTTTTTTCTTTTTTTTTGAAAGTTGTTTAAATGAGAACTTTTTATGCACACGTAGGCCTAGTATGAGTTTTCAATACGAAACTCGTTCGATCGTATCGAGCACGTTTGGCGCTCTCATTGGTTGAGAGCTCTTACGACCTTGAAGCGGGCCAATCGCTGAGTCAAACGCGCTCGATATCGGCGAACGAGTTTCGTATTGAAAACTCATACTAGGCCTACAGGTAACAATTTATTTAAGAAATATGATTATTTATAACTAATAATAAGTACGATCCAAATTCAAAACTTCCCTCCACAATTTTTCCAAGACAATAGACGAATTGGGCACGCCGCAACAGCGTCGATAAGTCCCCTCTTTGAGGAGTGGCTAGGGAGGCACCACGGCGCGCTCAGCTTCCGCCTGACGCAGGTCCTGACACGGTTGTTTCGGAAGGTTCCTGTTCCGTATAAGGTGGGAGGAAACGCCAGGGTGTAACCATTGTGTGGATCGCCCTGAGGACACGATGGAGTATACGGTGGAGGTCTGCCCGGCTTGGGTGGCTCGTAAAGGCGACCCTCTCGCGTCCGACCCTGGTCCAGGCCATGGTCCAGAGTTAGAGTGCATAGCAGGCCGTCACCTCCTTCTGCGAAGCAGTGATGCTGGCAAAGGAGGAGGCGCAGCGTGTGTGAGGCAGCGGGAATTCCAGCGCCCTCACGCCACAGGAGACGCCCTGATCGGAAAACGACATCGAACTCCCAGCCACCGTAGGCGCGGGCCTGCCGGCGGTGAGCAGTGGGCAGCTCGCCGCCCGGTAAGGACCAGGCCCGCGTCGACGGCTCGTTGTGCTTCACGCGCGCCTCAAAGAAATGTCAGCACATCATGACGGGGTCCACGAAAACCGATGCCTCCTGGGTCATGGTTGCGGATTGGTTAAAAAAGAAACCGTGATCCTGTCCGTCGCACAGGCAAGTGAGGAAACAAGTGTGGGTTTTAGTCTGTAAAAGTCTGAGGGCCAGCACCCACTGCCGGCATAGCGCGGTGTGTCATAGATTTTAATCCTAATTAAGTTATTTTGTATCTTATTTCAATGAGTTTAGAATTTATGTTACTTTATTTTGATACCACAATGTCGCGACGTGCCGCAGGATGCTGCGGCATGACGCGACACGCCACAGAATGCGGCGGCATGGCGTGTCTTGCTTTTTGATGCAATGGCGCGCCGCGAGACGTATGGGTCACTTTGGCGTCGAGGAATTTGCTATTGCTAGCTAGTTGAAAAAAGGTTGAAACTTGTGCAGCATTTCGGTGGGGCGCATCCGGTCTGTGCGCGGGGGCAACGGAGGGAGAAAACAAATTGGCGCGCGCGATTTTTTGTCTCTCACACTGACTGAACGTGGCAAGTGATTAGCACGTGCGTACGCGATATAGTAATATTACTTTCACGTAAAATACAGAAAAATGGATGAAGAAAAACTGATTAATCGGGTTCGTTCGCATGAGTGTATATACAATGTCTCCTCCCGTTTCTACATGGATCACCATAATATATGAAAACGAACGCATGGCTGAAACGCCACGGCATGCCACGGAACGCCGCGGGATGCCGCAAGACGCCGCGGGTTGCCACAACACGCCGCGGGATGTCACTGCACAGCCTGCCGCGCCATGCCGTGCTACGCCGTCAGTGAGCGCCGGCCCTGACACGCCCTTCCGCTTCGCCTAGAGCGGGAGAAGTCATTTCATGATTTCCCATCCCAAAAAAAAAAAAAAAAGACAATAGACGAATTACATACTAAGAAATTCAGCATAAACTGCAGATTGGATCAGGAAGCCTTCACGAGATTCTACAGGTGTATCTTCGGTTGCGGTGGATAATTTCGCTCTGGATGCCGCATAATCTCACCAATGCTCAAAAATAGGCACGGATGGAATGGTGCCATGATATGATAGACAAATTTGAGGCACGTCTGTTTCGGAGTGTTTACGGCATCGATACAGGTGATGAATCCTGGATTTATCAATACTATCGAGAAACGAAGCGCCAGTCGCCGATTTGGGAGTTTCAACACAAATCAACGCCAAAATCAGCAGTTAGGCTGGTAAACGGACCCCAGACTTCAAAGCTGAAAAAGCTTCGGATGCGATTGGGATTAACGCTGGGATGACGAGTCAAGATTAAGCGAGCGCGTGTCTTGAGAAGTGATTTCATAAAGAAGTAGATGATAGATTTATAGAGCAAAAAACTGCCCAGACCAGGGCAGTTTTTTGCTTTAAATATGGGGAGTGTAATACAGCACCCTAATTATGTATCTCCCGTTGGCGTAGCATCGTTGGTCGTGTTGTTGGGTTTAACATTGCATCACCTCGCTCAACTGCCGTCTTCCTTCCTATTCGCTCAGTTTTTCTGTGTGAATAGGCTCTTAATAAACTAGCGCACTTTACCTTCAACGATCGCATCACTGCTTACCATCAGGCGGGATTGCGGTCAAGCGCTAGTTTATAATAATTAAAAAAAAAAAAAAACAATTTCGAAGCATATTGCTAATCCATTATTCAGTGTGTACGAAAATATTTAGGTTGTTGTTTCTTTCTTTCTTTTCTTTAGAGTGAATACGACTTCAACTCTTCAATGGCCTCCGTGATTAGATACCACAATTTTGCCAATAACACGTGTAACAAATTATAGAAATTCTTTAGAAATTTTCTTTCACAATAATGGCGGATATCGCCAATGACAGTTGAAAAAACGGCCGCGTGAGCCGACTACGAGGAGATTTGATGCAAAGCCATGATGTGGCCACTAGGCTGCGATATTTCAATGTTCTTTATAAATTATTCACTGAATGCACTTTTTACTACATAAATCACGCGCTTTTGTTTAGTAAACGACACTATAAATAATTAAAAAGTCCAATGAAATAAGAGCGTGACATTCATCTTAGCTCTCCTGTCAAAAACTCAGGTTGTTGGTTGTTGTAACCCAAATAACGCAGTGAATGTTGTTGAACTGTCAAAATAAAACACATTGGCACTACTGATATGTTACGGAATCGCAATTCTTTTCTGATTAATTTCGTTGCGGGACCCAAGACAGTTGAATCGTTTCTCCGGGACTCGTCGAGCTTCATTGCTCGGCGTTTTTCCGGCGGCTTCCATTGTTGATTCTGGCTTTCAGGAGTTGCAGTGGCTGGGAAAAAGTGTGGCGGGTTTTGTAATCGGCCTGGTGTTTTATTTATAAAAATATATATCTAACACATTGGTGTTGGATATATTTTTTAACCTACCCTTGCATTTTCATTGTCCTATTTGAACTCTGCATTTCTCGACATGCAAGATCTCGATTGCATTCCTTAGATACCTCTTCAAAGTGATATTAAGTCATACAGTTTGAGGATAGAGAAAAGAGGTAGGAAGATAATAAATTAAAAAGAAGATCAGTTTTAAATCAAATTCATATTTATTCATTTTGCGCTATATATAAAAAAAAATCTTTATAATTCTACAAAATAAAGAAGAATACAATATCACTATAATACTTATGTATAAAATAATAACAGTAAACATGGACGCCATACCACTCTTACGCTCCTTCTAATTTTTAATATAAAAATTATTCGGACCTCACAATCATATCGACTTGCCGCACTCACATCTGCTACTTTACTGAATATAAAAATATAATCTAACATACTATCTTCTTAAATTTATCAGTTCAGTAAAGAGTCTACACAACTATAAATAGATGCCACTATTAACACCGTAATTATTGGCAAAAACACGAAGAAAATATAATCACATACAAATCTCAATGAAAAAAAATTTTAATTACATTTTCGTGTGGCACATTTGTTAAAATAATTCAATTCTAAAGTATGAGCTCTGATACTATAACTAAACTATAACTGAAGTACTTGTGCCCATCTGATATTATAAAACCTAGTAACTATGCAAAATTATCTACGTATTATTTTCGTCTTTTATTTTCATGAGTTTGATAGATGTGGAGAAGACCCGTAGCATGAATGTATAATTCGGGGTAACCAGGCCCTTATGCCTTTTTTTTGTATATTTTTTTAGTTCCAAAATCATCCGAATGGCGCTATTGCATATATTTTTAATCTATGACTTCAAAGTGACAGATCCAATCACTGTGGTCAATACAGCTGTACAAAAGTTTGGCCCTTAGAATTAACAGAACAAAAAGGTGCTGCGAGTAATATTTAGCACCGCTAAAATCAAATAAAACAGATGAAAACTAAATAGTGATGAAACTTTTGCATGGAATGTAGTAACACTTTCTAGGCTATTGTTCATCATAACTTTGGGAACTTATAGTACCTATTGCCAGCTTGAAAATTTATTACTGATAGACTTTATGAAACAGTGTATTTTTAATTAATTATATTATTCCGAAAATTTTAGACGAGCCTTACGATTTCTCGATTATGAAACATTATTTATGTAATCAATTTAAGGCATTTCTAAGCTTTAATATAAACACTATGCACTAAACTTTAATATTAAAATCTATAATATACTTAATTGAGAATATTTTCTTTATAAAAATAATAAGTATTGCAATAAAGAGAGTTTTGCTCATAGCAATGTCTTATTTTACAAATCGGCAGTGAATGACTGGTTTTACAAAGCTGTTTTTGCCAGCTTTGTCGAAAAATAGGCGAAGACATAGCATAAAGGTAGCGAGAATATAAGTTTTAAAAATATTTTTTTTTTTTTTTAATTTAAAATAGCAAAATACACTTTATGCTAAGTATTGCACCAGCACCTTATTTAAAAAGCGAAAAAAAAAATCGAAAGTATTACACGAAAATTTCAAATGATACGAATTTATAACTTAAAAATGAGTTTTTCATAAAAACTTTATAATTAATTTGATTTTCTGAAAGTTTCACCCTCAGAATAATCTAAAGTATGTCTATTTTTTAATATTCTAAGCTGCATGTATCAACATTTTTATAAACTAATATTAAGTAACTTAATCAAAATGGCAATGATTATAAAGACATCCTTACTAAACGGATTTTCTCATATTCATAATAAATAATAATTATGAAACAAATGGGTTTTAAAAAACATCGTCGTATCAAAAAATGTTCGCGCACGAACTATTAAGATACCGAGATGGGTAATCGTTGTAATTACATCATATTTTTTCCTAACTATAATATTCCCTTGGCATGGCCACATTCGAAAAATATACATTTTAAAACTTCATCTAAAAATGCAGAGGCAAGAGTCAGTTATCGACTATAGTTGAACACGTTGATAATCGTACCCTCTCTGGACTCTATACAAAATTGTTAACTAAAGCCTGGCGTTTAATATCTTCAAACATACATTTATATTCCAAATTTCGGGTTTATAGAACGTTATTTAGATCCATTTCGGTGCGTATATTTACCCATTTAAAATATGACCAGCATTATACAGATCATATAAAATGGTCAAGGCATTTACAACAAAACATGGTGTCAATTAAATTGTATTTAGATTATTCAATACTTACCTACTCATTGTTCCCTTGGCCTTATATTTACTGTAAATGTTACATAAATACTCATATAAAAGCAATTGTGGCAGTGTATGTTCGTTACCTTAATATGTCATGTCATGTCGTTTGAAAGCATTCGTTTTTATGTGACGGGCAACACTGCGTTATGGAAAGTCTATAAGGTAGAAAGATAATATTTAAATATAGTTACTAAGAAGAAGTTATTTAGAACTCTTAACTTTTAGAAGTAATTATGAAGTAATAGTTTGACAAAACCATAGATTAACATAAAACGATTTTTTAATGAATATTTTGAAAAAAATAAATGACAGTGTTGCCACACACATTGAAAGTTACTGTAAAAGTAGAAAGCTGTTCAGTTAATATTTTCAGTTTGGAGAGCTAAACAGACATAAAAATAAATGCATTATTATAAGCTACGTTGGCACTTATTTGATACAAAATGTCATTTATTATGGAACGAAAGATAACATTTTTATTTTTATCAAATTAAGAAATTGATTAATTACAAAATAAGCCTATTAATGATCTTAAGTCCAATGGTGTGTTATCTTTTTAAAAAAGTTAATTTGATAAAAATTACAAACATTAATAAGAATGACGATGGCTTTATCACAAACAGTCTTTTCATGTTTTAAGGCCAAACATGTTTTTATGATTAAAATGTCAGATTAGGTACAAAGATAATAATTGGATGACCGTCAGAAAATACGCATTTTCGAATATATATTACAAGGCTTCTTCAAGGCGAGACGGCGAAAGGAGCGCATAATAGTTATGATTAAATGATAAAAGGAAATACAAAAATATAGGATTGGAATCAACTCAGCCCTTATGTCGTAGTAGAGAGAATTCACTTAATATATTCTTGAGCAATGTATGGAGTTTGTAACCTTTGGGGGTCGTTGTGAGGTGACCTTGTGTGTCGAGGTGAGGTCAAGGTCAATGATCGCCGCGCAACAGTTCCATAAGTAAGTTGAAGCTTGGTCCGTCGCCATCTTTGCTTTTGTTGGCTGGGTTCAGCATTTCTTTCCCGACTTGCATGAAGAACTGTGAACAAATAATAATTATATCGATAAATAGGCAGTTTTAGGAACTTCGGATGCTTGCATGGTGCAAAGTAATTATAAAATTCCAAACGCTTCATCGTTTTCCTAATGACTTTTGACGAGTTTCGCTGCCATAATCCTTACATCCCACGAAATAAGGTTCCATTCTTTTTATCACAAAAATTCTAGATAGATGTGACGTGAACGTTGTGTGTGTGAACGTTAGTACAGTAAATAAGTGCAAATGATATATCAGAAAGCGACTGTAATAAAGACCGAAAACGCTATTTGACTTTCAACCTTATAAGGTGGATTTTAAAATCCATTGTCGCTTCTTCCCATTTTTCACTCAAGCTTTTGTGTGAGTTTCCATACTAAACCTTAATTGTGTATAGTATAAAGGGTGTATCTGACATCGACGCACAAACGAGTACCATGGATCCAGTACATGATTCTGAACCCCCCAGTGGTGGAATTTCTCGTCGGCTATTTCATGATATGAAAAAATATATATGTAGTTTTTTTCACTTTAGACCGTTCATAATTGCTATACTTTTATAACCCAATAAGATTTTAAAGTAAAAATTAATTAATTCGCTAATTACACAAAAAAGCGCTATGAAAGCAAAACTCGAAACACTATCTTATCAGCTGATTTAATAGAGTTCACTTCAGGGATCAACATCATAACTACAAACCCGCACGGCGGCACGCTTGCAACGTTCAAAGGGCGAGCCGACACTTTTTTTAAACACTGCGAATTCTGTAGCTGTTCATTAACAAAATGAACAAAAATAAATGACTATCATAATTTTATTAGTGGCATGCGGTCTAGCCTTTTCGCGAAGTTAGCGTTACGATGTCAGATACACCCTGTATATAAAGTCGTTTCTCACCTGACAAGTCCTCTGCAATTCAGGTATACGCAGCAGAAGTTCTCCAAACTTGGCTGGAGTGCCGGGGGAATGTGTGGCGATGTATGCTTGCAGTGCTGCCAACGCCTTCTCTTGGGATGCTCGTACTTTCTCCACTTCACGTAAATCTGGGGCGTCTGTACAAAGGAAATAAACAATTAATATTTAATTATGCATGATATTTGTCTATGCTTTACCGTACACCAAAAATATACATTACTTAAAAATATACAATGGGTGGCAACCTTAGAATCGAGAGAGATACTTCTGAAACATAAAAGAGGACGGTCGTTGGTGTAAATATTATAAATACAAGACACTAATATAGATACACAGATAAATACATATCCAAAATTATACTTAAATAAATAAATACATACTGTAGGCCTAGTATGAGTTTTCAATACGAAACTCGTTCGATCGTATCGAGCGCGTTTGGCGCTCTCATTGGTTGAGAGTTCTTACGACCTTGAAGCGGGCCAATCGCTGAGTCAAACGCGCTCGATACGATCGAACGAGTTTCGTATTGAAAACTCATACTAGGCCTACTGAATATATAAGTACACATTGCACTTATGTGTAAGCAGAGATATAAATTGAAATTTAAATAATAATATTTATAACCACGAATAAGGGGTCGTCCAAGTATTACGTAAGCACTATTGGGGGGCGGAGGGGTCTTTGTTTTGTTTATTTTGGATGACATGGGGGGTAGGGGAGTCTAGATGATGAATATTATATAACATTATAATTATAAATATAAAAAGATACATTTATAATTGAAAAATGTTTACGTAAGCCTATGCTTACGTAAACATTTTTCAATTATAAATGTATCTTACCCCCTTCCCCTATGGGAAGGGGGTAAGAGTTTTGCCTACTTTTGCTGACATGGGGGATGGGGGGTAAATAATTGTAATAAATCTGCTTACGTAATATTTGAACGACCCCTAACACAAAGAATATTTTTTAACCCCATATCACCACGAGATCAAAACTTATAAGCCTGTAACAGGGGGCGAAGCTAGTAATGACAAACATATAAACAAGGACTTATCTATATCTTTTAAATAAACCACGCAAGAGACACTAACAACAAGTACGGTGTAAAGTTTAAGTGTAAAGTTCACCCACTCTAAACATTCCCCCCCCCCCCCACACCCCTCCTGTCATGCCTGATTTGCCCCCCTAGGCCGGACTTCCCCATTGCCCATGTACACATTCAAGGCAATACAAGATAGGGATTCAGACAGGACAAGAGATACAACACTTACCTGAAGTGAGTAGTACAATTACTTTCAGCGCCACGTATTCATATCGGTCCACGCGCAGCCTCCGCAGATGGTCCGTGAAGCTGAGCATGCGCTCGATACACGGTGTCAGACCCAATCTAAAAACAATTAGGGATTAAGTAAGTAAGTTTCTTTCCATCACAAACTGCTGAATTTGCAGAGGAAACTAATTTCTTGGTCCATTTAAGATATTTTAAGAGAGTCTGTGGTAGAGTGTACGAGTGCTGCACTACAGGCAGTCTCCGAATGGGACAAAGCCAATCTTGTAGCATTCAACGCCGCCAAAACACAGGCGTGTCATTTCACCGCCAAAAGGAGCCCTTTCACCTTGGCTCCTACTTTTCAGAATGTATCCTTGGAGTACACCGATCGCCTTCAGCTTTTGGGAGTTGAGATTTCCTCGAACCTAAACTTTAGGTGGTTCATTGAGTACAAGGCCAAGGTGGCTGCCAGAAAACTTGGCGTCATCACAAAGGTCCGGCGGTACTTCACACCAAGGCAGTTTCTAATGTTCTACAAAGCACAGATCCGCTCGTGTGGGTAGGGCTGGTGCTGCGAAATGTCAACTGGCTACTTTGGATTCCGTAGAGAGGCGTGCGAAGAGGCTGATTGGTGACCCAGATTTAACTCGAAACGGTCTCCAAAGCCTGGAGGACAGGCGTAGAGTAGCCAGCTTTTCGGTCTTCTATAGGACGCATTCTGGTGAGTGTGCAAGGAAATTGCATGATTTAATTCCCCCATCTCCGTTCCATCATCGGACGATCCGTCGTATAGCGAAATTCCACCCTTACGTTGTTGACACCACTACGATCCGGACGAAGCGTTTCGCTTCTTCTTTTATACCGCGTACATCGAGGGACTAGAACAATTTGCCGGCTGCGGTGTTTCCGTCACGGTACAATATGAGTGTCTTCAAGGCTAGAGTGAATAGCCTCTTAATAAACTAGTGCGCTTTTTCATCAACAATCGCATCACTGCTTACCATCAGGCGGGATTGCGGTCAAGCGCTAGTTTATAATTTATAAAAAAAAAAAATTGAAAGCACATAGGTTGAACTTACTTAGCACTCTGATGCAGCGTGATACCGCGTCCTCCACCCACTCGTACTTCTCCCGGAGTACTCACGCCGCGATAGCAACATGACAGTACTAGGAGTTCACACCAGCTATTGATCAGCAGGCAGATTTGGTCGTCGATCTACGAAAAAAAAAACTGAATTACTACTAGTTCAAGAATCTTTAAGATCTGTTTAAATTTGAAGCTACAGACGACAGCACGTCAAGCTACTACAATCTGGCATATTTCTTTATTAAATTTTCGCCTTTAGTGCTAAAGCATTAAGGCTCAAGATTGATTTGGAATATTTGAAAGTTTAAGGTAGCTTGACCTGCTGTCGTCCGTACATTTTTTTTTTTTTTTTTTTTTGTAGATTGAATGAGATGTTTTCCAGGAGCTTTTCTGTGACTTGCAAGATGGCGCAGTACTTTTGGTAATAGAAGAGTATTTTTTGCACATTTTTTATTTATTCAAATCAATCAAAATATGACTAAACTGACAGTTTGGTACATTTCTTTTTAATTCTTGTTTTCTTTCGAAACTTATCCTAACTTAACCTATCTCCTTTCGTTTCCCGCGTGAGCCGACTAGGAGGGGTGTGGGGTAACTATGCTACAATATTTTAATGTTCTTTATAAATTATTCACTGAATGCACTTTTTACCACATAAATCACGCGCTTTATTTAGTAAACAACACTATAAATAATTTTAAAAGTCCAAAGTAAAATGGGTGTGACGTGTGTCAGTTCTTTCTTGCCACAGACTAAATTAAACACAACAAAACAAATTTAAAAAAATACTAAAAGTTACGGTAGCGCCATCTCTTGATGACTTTTGAATCTCACCTATCGGATATTATGGTGAAACAATGCCAAAAGTATCACTCACTATAATTGATAAGTTGATAACTTCTACTTCTTTTATAAGTTTTTGAAAAAGAACAATGTTCATGATACGCAGGAAATATTTGCACATCTACATACAAATACATATAATAAAGCTGAAGAGTGTGGTTTGATTGAACATGCTAATCTCAGGAACTACTTACTGGCTCGAATTGAAAAAAAAAAAAATTATGTTGAATAGTCCATTTATCGAGGAAGACTTTAGGCTATATAACATCACGCTGCTAACAATAGGAGCGAAGAATCAGAGATAAATGTAGAAAATAAGGGAAAACATTTTCATCTTTGAGGACTTCCGATGCGAGCGTATGGTAAACGGTTCAAGTTACCCTAAAACAATGATTTTAAATTTCTTTTCTTAATCTGGTTATTAAAAGTCATAATAACGGAAATTAACACAGACGAGTCGTGGACAACAGCCAATACAAAATACTCACCGAAATATTCTTAAAAAGCGGCAAACTTTTGCACCACTTCACAATCTTGTACAGTCGATGATCAGCTATATTGCACAGGTCAGCAAGGAAGTCCGGGCTGGAGTTGTGTGCTGTAATCCCGCTCGCAGCCAGCAGGGGGTTGGCGGAAGGGCTGCCCCCAGTAGACTTGCCTAGCCTGCTCAGTTCCGACTCATTGTATTGCCACAGATGTTCCACGTCCATTATTTCCTGAGGAATAGTTTAGTTTGGCTTTAAATCAATTATTTAAATCTTTGAAAGGGGTTCTACATATCTTGGTGCTGCCGAGTAATAAGGGTTTTTAAGTCTCCGTAAAAAAAAAAAAGTAACGAGCCGGCACGCGTCAAGTACCGTCAATACACAACACGCACACATGCACACGCACAAACGGACTCGGACGGTACGGAGAGCTGGCATCATATTCATAGCGCGTTTGACTTATTTCCACCCACAATCAAAATCAAATGAAAATCAAAAGTCAGTTATTCAAATTAGGCTGAAAACAATGAAATCCTAAATCTATGGAAAACCAGCAGTTATTGAACGTTAATATCACATAAGACCTCCAAAACGCCCGCCCTTAGAAAATACAACGGTAATACGACAAGAACTTTTTTCGACATTGGCGGAGATTCTCTGGTTCGCAAACAAAACTAAATTTAAGTGCATTTTGACGTGACAACGTCTTAAATTAGGTTGCGGCTGGGAGTCACTTATGAAAAAGTGTAACGCTCGGTAACGTTACGATGAGTCACCGATGTTTTAGTAAACAAAATATATTTCTATAGTTAAAATTTGTGCAATTCTTATTTTCATTCAATTCCTTGTTCCTATTGTGCAATTTAATTATATTCATATCAATAAATATTCTACCGAGAAAAAGACGTTGTCACGTAAAATCTTCGCCCGTAAAACCGACTTTACAGGCAACCATTTTTTTTTTTATATTTATATTTAACTAGCTTTCCGCCCGCAGCTTCGCTCGCGTGGAGATCGGTTATATCGCGCTTTTAGATTTCCCTCGTGAATATAATTTTTTTCCGGGATAAAAAAAGTACCCTATTATTTAATCCGGACTTCTAACTTTACGTTTGCAAAATTTCAAAACAATCGGCTTAGTAGTTACGGCGTGAAAGCGGAACAAACAAGCAAACAAACTCATTTTCTGATTTCTAATATTAGGATATTTGGTGTACACATACAAATATTCCAGTAATCTCCCTTGGGAACTTGATGTTGTTTTAGTACCAAAAGTAGCCTATGTTACTCTCCATCTTTTCAACTAACTGTATGCCAAAAGTCAGGTCGATTGATTGCTTAGCTACGGCGTGAAGGAAGGACAAACAAATAAACACACTTTCACATTTATAATATTAGTATGGATTAAGAAAAGGACAGAACATAATAAGTATGTTAGTTTAGACCTGTCAAATTAGACAGCGCCTGACGTAAATTTATGTATTTTTGGCTTCGAGCAACACAGGTGCACACACTTCGAGCACACATTCCCTGTGTTGCTCGAAGATTTTGGGTCGCCATATTTATAATCGCATCTAAACTGTCTATGGAATATCTTAATTTGACAGGATAAAACTAAACTGTTTTCTTCTTTCCTTTTCTTAATGAAATAGAAAGAAAAAAATGCACTTATAACTCGCGCTAGTTAACTGTGCACCTCGTTGGGATGCGACCCCTCCCCCGCTTCGCCGCGCGGCGCCCCGTATTCGCCGTAAGCGTTGAGTAGCGTTAGCATCTTTGTTACAATAGGCTATTTGACAGATTTATAATTTCTATCTTGAATTACTTGGTTGTGGTTAAGAAG
Source organism: Sesamia inferens (assembly GCA_037179545.1). NCBI lineage: Eukaryota > Metazoa > Arthropoda > Insecta > Lepidoptera > Noctuidae > Sesamia > Sesamia inferens. The sequence goes on along the minus strand of CM073922.1, from coordinate 30,229,020 downwards.
TTCACCAAACGTTTTTATTTTTATATACGTATTTCGTAAGAAACATGCAAATAAAAATTCAAAATTCAAATAAGCCGCCGAAACGCTTTATTCAGCAATATGGGGTCGCGCTTTGTAACTTACGTCACAAACTTATAAACGATTTTCGGTTCCGCAGTGGTTTTGGTGTTTCTGTTATTTGTCAGTCAGAAAACAAAAAAATCCATAAATCGCCCAAATATTGTGTAAAATCTTTTAAAAACGCTAAAACACCTGAGAACACATAGAACGACAACAAGCGTTTATGAGCGTATGACGTCATCATGACATTAGCCAATCCGGATCGTTTCACAATACGTGGCGCGAAAAACAAAATGCCAAACATATTTTTGTGTTTTTGGATATACTAATTGTTATTATTTTCATTAAAACTCATGTAAATGACATAAATAACCCTCATTTTATGCATTTAAAGCAAATAATCACAAAAATATTCATACTGTCAAATAGCCTATTGTCTAAATACAGTTTAAATCCCCTGGTTATACTGTTATTACTGTTTCTGGGGAGTTTTTGCTTTGTTAAGTTTTTTTTTAATTAAGTTTGTTTTTGCTTTTTACATTTTGGACGCGTTAGTGAAGCCTGTTGATTCCAATAACATATATTACAGTCCATATGTGTATTTTTTTTTTTCATAAATACTATTAATTTATTTAGATAAGCATAATATTAACATCAATCTTAATTAAAACTAAATTATGAATAAATTAAAACTAATTTTGTTGCAAAACGTGATTAATAAAATGATCTAGTAGTATGACGCCTTATCATTCAAACGATCATTAACAAAAAAAATGTATTTTTTTTAACACAGTTCTCATTTTTTTACAAACTGTACCGTCCGGATGACATCACAGAGCGAGGTGCACAGTTAACTCGGGCGAGTTGTAACTTACAATTAGTTAAGTTGGCAAACAAGAGAATCAGACACGTCCATCTATTTTTAATTCTGGCACTACTCCGCTATGTCAAACACGTTGTGAATGGGTTTGTCGAAATTCAGTTGGTAAGATTAGATAGAATACTCTTTATGATGTACATCATATAAATTACAGAACATAAATAGATGATTTTACAAAAGGTAACACAATATCTTATCGCTAAGAGCGATCCTTTAGAGCCAACCTTTTTAAGTTAAACTAGTCAACTAAAGTTTATTAGTTTAGTGGTGGGTACGATTCCATATACGTATGGACAACAGGTAGCTGCTTCGAGTCTGGTTCTTTGTGTATGTAAGTTTAAATATTAGTAAACGTGTTGTGAGTGAGTTTGTCGAAATTCAGTTGGTAAATCATTTGGTACCCACAAGTACCTAAAGCGCGAGTCGCCTTCAGACAAAAATAAAATATTATAGCACTTACTATGACTTTCACATACGATGTCTATATCCAACCAATAATAGCCATAATTACCTGCAATAACGGCGGTATATCTGGTGTAACTTGGCTGTTACTGGACTCCCCTCTACTGCTGTATGATCCGGGACCGTTTACCTGCGACAAAGAAAATTTTATTATTTGCGCCTTCGTAACATTGCGTGTCGTTAAAAGAGTTTGATGTTAGCGGCTTTTTTTTTCCGCGGCGCGGAAAATCCTCATGGGTGTCCGCCGCCCTGGGGTGGACGACGGGGTCTGTCAGACCCTTACTGACTAAAAACCATCCCGGTGTTCGATCTCACACGGGAGATTGGGAGAACGAAAAATGCTTCTGCAAACCCCGATTAATTCTGGCCCGCTATTGTGGGCCTCCTCAGGTCAGGGGTGAAGTGTTCGACTCCCCCCGCGACGTCTAAGAGTGGCGCGCGTAGAACACTTCGCGCCGCCGCCTCGGGTCCTGATGTTTGGGGGACAATTCGTGTCCCATTTAGGGTGGCTGGAAGAGGGCGTTATCCGCCCTCCGCCGATGTCCAGTGCACCTACTGAGGGCCGGGTGAGTGGTCGAAATCTCCCTCCCCCTTTCCGTAGCCGCAGAAGGAAATCAACGCAACTCACGACTCTTCACTGCCGACCAGCGGCTCGATTACAGCCGGCAGCGAGAGGTCACTGCCTACTTCAGAAATGAGGGCACGGCATGGCTCATCCCAAACAACACACTCCGCCCGTATGCTGCGCCGTGTCTTCCCGGCAGTTGACGCTTCAGTCGATACAGTTACTTTCCCAAGCAACCATGCCCCAAAAGCACATGTGACACCCGAAACGTCAGGGAGCCGTACCTTGACAACCATTCTGTGAGGACGCAGCACCGCCTGCCCATAAAGCCAAGTGTCCCAAAATATACTCTAAACTTATTGAAATAAAGTAAATATTCTAACTCACACAAGTAAGGCTGGAGGCGTGCCGTAGAGTCGTGGGCGCGTGTGCGGACAGCAGAGAGCCCGTAGACGCAGCGCCCGACAACGTGTATGAACACTGGTATGTGGAGCGCCCGCCGCGAGTTCTGTCCTCTCGGATAGCTGTAATAAAGAGCAAAGAATACATTTTGTATTATTTCAATAACTACCTACAAAACAAACAACACAATAATGGGCTATAACAACTACTTTGTCGATATCTGCATCAAATTTGTCGGATTCAATATCTACGTAATAACAATAACGCAAATTATGAACGATTTACACAACGCATACTTATATGTATGTATAATGGACAAATGGAGCTGCCAAGGCCGCGGGTTGTCCGAAAGAGATACCCTGGCTCCTGGCACAGGTAAGTAAATGAACACGGATGCGTTTTACTCAGTAAAAGTCTGACACGCCTTTCCACTCCACATCCAGAAAATTTGAGTTAGCGAGGGAGTTATTGTCATACTTTGAATTTATCTAATATATAAAATTCTCGTGTCACGGTGTTCGGCTTTAAACTCCTCCGAAACGGCTCGACCGATTTTGATGAAATTTTTTGTGCTTAACCGGTATCTATGAGAATCGGCCAACATCTATTTTTCATCCCCCTAAATGTTAGGGGTAGTCCACCCCTAAATTTTTTTTTTAATTTTTTAGACAAAATTTTTAATTTCTATTTTTTTAAGATACAACATACAAAATTACATACAATCCCCAATTTTCACCCTTCTACGATCAACCCTTATTTTTTAATAGCCATTTTAGTAATTTAATTTATTATTTATATGGCAAAACAACGTTTGCCGGTCAGCTAGTATTCATATATTTATTCATCACATAAAAATCGTGGTTCAAAAGATTCCTTACTGCGATTTTTTTTACTATTATAGTTAATGTTGTATGACTTGATTTGCATTTTCAAAAACATACCTTCCAGTTTCATTCCACATCCCAGACACTTGTCAAATCGGCACGCTGGACACTTCTTCCTCGTAGTCACAGTGACGGGACAGTTTCCCCCCCTCAAACACATGTAATTCTTGCGGTTCTGGACCGTTCTCTTGAAGAAACCCTTGCACGACTCGCACGAAAAGATGCCGTAGTGGAAGCCGCTGATCTTATCGCCGCATATTGGACACGGACTGTTGGTTATTAAAATAACTTTATGTTATAAATTGTTGCAGCTTAGTGAAATTATAAAAAGAACTATTTTTTGTTATATTTCAGGGAAATGGTTAAAACAGTCCAATGAAATAGCGTCAGAATGTCACACATCACCATCACTATTGACATTTTTTAATGTTCAGTGTATTTCTAATGCTTGTGCCCTAGAATTAGGATAAGAAAGCGACTAGACTTAATATATGATGAATATTGATAATAAGACATTCGTGTGCTGCGTAGTGTAATATGAGACAAGCTTTTGATTCCGTTGACCATACTATCTTAAGAAACAAACTTGACTCCTATGGTACAAGAGGTAACATTCTGGACTTATTAAGCACTTAGCTTTGGAAAACAATTTACCACTATAACAAACTTAAACTTAACGGCTGAAGAAGAAGTAAAATACATATATATTTTGATGTACCACAGAGGAGTGTATTGAGTCCTCTACTGTTCCTAATTTATGTTTACTGCTTGTCCGTAGCAATAGACTGCCCAATAACATCTTTACTGACGTTAGTACAAAAATAACAGCACGTTATAAACCTGACTCACATGAAGCTGATGTTAATAACGGGGTAACTTCATTATTCTCCTGGCTTGGTAATAATAATCTAAGTAATCTTAGCAAAATAATGCACTTTGGCCATAAAAACACTAATTCGAAAATGGAAGTCAAAATGGTTCGAAGGGAGGAGTACAATTGAAAAAAAATTGCTGTATCGTGGGTGCCTTAACATTTAAAGTCACATTTACAAACGGCGACACCAGAAACAAATAATTATGGGCCATAAACATATTGTAATAATAATAAAAAAAAACAAATACTTCTAGCTATTATACATGTTTGGGTGGGAATCTGCATAATTACGGTTTTTTTGTGTACCTGATAATTAACGAAACTCCGCGTGGCTGAATACGATGAGACTATATGATCATGTATGTAGGTACCATATTCGGACAAATGAAAGAATTTCCATTAAGCTACAATAATTTGTCAAAATCTTTGATAGATTTTCGACTTTATTAATATTATGGATGAAGGTTGATTGGGAAAATTTTACAGTTTCGGTACAAATCTATTCAAAGTTATTTCTCTTGATTCTCAATTTCCAGGTTTTCAACAGTTACCTGTTGATAAGCTGTTGTCTGCTGATACCCTGATGATGATGAAGCCTGTCTTCTGGTACGTCGGGCTCATCGTCATGAGTGCCGTCGTATACTGCAGCAGCTTCGCGGTACATCACATGTGGATGACGACCCTGGTAAAAGAAACACTTGCCTTTAGAGATCTGGGATTTATCATAATTATTTTTTAAGTAATAAATTAAAATACAGGCGACAACACGTCAAGCTACTACAATCTATCAGATTTCTTTTTTAGATTTTCAACTTTATCTTTAAAGCATTAAGGCTCAAGGTTGAATGGGAATATTTGGCAGTTTGTGGTAACTTGACCTGCTGTCTTCCATACATTTTTCGCGTATTTTAAGTAATATTTTTTTCTGATGGGATGACTAAAAACTTGATGTGTGTGCGTGCCAAACGGACAATAGTAATTTGCAAAAAAAAAATTATGACAAAATAAATAAATTTTTGTTTCAAGAGGCATACAATAGCAAATATGTCGCTAAAAAGAAAGATATGTGTGAAAGATATGTATTGGTAAATACGGCTACACATCATGAATTCCAGTTTTAGCTCACCTCTCATTGTATAGGTTTTCCGTACAATAAGAAGGCAGCTTATAATGGTTAGTTTATACAGGTCCAATGTTCAGCGTAATCCAAAGACAAGAAGTTCGTGCTAGTGTATTTGTTTAAAGTATCTTTTTAAACTTTAGCCAGACTTTTAATTTTTGAACAACTGTTGTTTGTCAGTAGTTACTCATCAGCCTTACAATCTGCGAGTCATCGATAGTGAATGTTGTGTCAGAGAAATTAATGATACCGAGATGTAGCATACAGGGTGTATCTGACATCGTAACGCAAACTTCGCAAAAAGGCTAGACCGCATGCCACTAATAAAATTATGATAGTCATTTATGTCGTTAATGAACGGTTGCAGAATATACAGTGTTTAAAAAAGGTGTCGGCTCGGCCTTTGAGCGTTGCAAGCGTGCCGCCGTGCGGGTTTGTAGGTATGACGTTGATCCCTGATGTGAACTCTAATAAATCAGCTGATAAGATAGTTTTTCGAGTTTTGTTTTCATTGCGCTTTTTTGTGTAATTAGCGAATTAATTAATTTTTACTTTAAAATCTTATTGGGTTATAAAAGTATAGCAATTATGAACGGTCTAAAGTGAAAAAAGTACATTTTTATTTGTTTAATAATGAAAGAGCCGACGAAAAATTCCACCACTGGGGGGTTCAGAATCATGTACTGGATCCATGGAACTCGTTTGTGCGTCGATGTTAGATACACCCTTTATATCAAATTCATTTTAATGAAAATGAAGTTGATTCAGAAAATATCACTATTGAAAACTGATAAAAAATATTTGAAACTTTAGCACAAACTGAACTCTATTGTGTAGGTATTAGAGTTATTTTTCTATTACTTCATAGCTCTTTACATTTTTGGCAAATAAATTGCGAACACGGTATTTTGTTTTTAAGCTATTGTTTTATAGCTTCTATCGCGGGCATTGCGCGCGGAGACCGAATCCAGAAATTCCGTAACGAAAATAACCTAACAAAGCACAGCGGTGCGGTGTTGAAAGCCGTGCATCGTCTAACGTCGTTTCAGTTCGGCAGTCTTCGGCACGGTGTGTTTGTGTGCGTGCGACTACATCTTTTGATAACAATTTATAGATTTTCAAGAGGATGCGTATTGCAGGGGGCGAACTCAGTTCTACACATTTGACAAGTTAATGATTGTCGCGATGTGCTAAACATGTTTCTTTTTTTAAGTTTCATCCCTTAGATAATTTCTATGGTCTAATACCTGTACTGGTGAATGCGTGGGCGAGAATTCGGAGCTATAAGAATAGCAGGAGGAATGTGATGCGTCGCTGTTGTTGCGAGACAAAGACGGCGTGTAGTGTCGGGAAGCGCGAGGACTCGCCGAAGGACTGCTGTATACGCTGAGAACAAAATAAATAATTATTATAGTAAAACTGACAAGTCGTAGTGGCCTAGTGGTTAAAACACCAATGTAACTTTTCTAAAGTACTTTCTAAGTATATCGTCGACATCAATGACTGATTACAAGGTGAAGGAAAACATCTTGAGGAAACCTGGACTTTAAGTCTGAAATCGCCAACCCGCATTGAGCAAGCGTGGTGATTACGCTCAATCCTTCTCTGTATGAGAGGAGACCTGTGCCCAACAGTGGGACGATGAAAAGGTTGATGATGACAGTAAAACTAATAGGGAAGAAGAAGCGAGACAAAATATAATTACACAAGAGCTCTTTAGACTGCGGAACTAAGACATGAAGAGATGGGAATTGAACCACCCTAGGGCTTCTTGATCCAATTATTTGATTGCGGAATTTGAAATGTCTTTTGAAATTTAACCGTCTTGAACTCTATGTTTTAATTATCTTTTAGAAAGCCTGTAACTACTGGTAATTTCCACATAATCAATCAAAATGAAAGATAGGATAGTTTTTCGAGTTTTGTTCACATTGCGCGTTTTTGTGTAATTAGCGAATTAATTATTTTTTACTCTAAAATCTTATTGGGTTATAAAAGTATAGCAATTTTTAACGGTTTAAAGTGAAAAAAACTGTATATTATTTTTTTTTATCAGGAAAATCCGACGTAAAATTCCACCTGTGGGGGGTTCAGAATCATGTACTGGATCCATGGTACTTGTTTGTGCGTCGATGCCAGAGACAGCCTTTATAATAGGTACACAACACTAAAATAAATGCACAGGTACATGTAAATTTGTACAAAAATAGTTACGTGTTTGAAATAGTCACCTATGTGTATACATGGAGTGTACTGCCGAGTCTGTGCTGGCGCTGGACTGCACGCGCGGCAGTCGACCCAACAGTGGGGAGCCGTGTAGCGCGCCAATCAGCTTGTCCATACCCACTGACTGCTCGCATTTTAATTCTGTAAAAGAATGAGTTAAGTCTTCAGGAAAAGCAAGGCCTAGGAGGCAGTTATTGGCGCCGATTCATTTTCTTTTTCTCTCTATATCATTAAGAAAAGGATAGCAGATAACATTTTAGTTTAAACCTGTCAAATTAAGATATTCCATAGACAGTATAGATGCGATTATAAACATGGCGACCAAATTACATCAATTTACGTCAAGCGCGGACTAATTTGACAGTTCTAAACTAACATATTCCCCCTTATTCATAAACGCTGCTTAAAGTTAACTAGTAATAGCGACTGTTTAACCATACATTTTCGACGTTTGCACGTCACTTAACTTGAATCATCGTTTATGAATAGACGCCTTAAACACTATGGTGTTTATTCATAAGCGATGTTTAAAGTTAAGTGACACTAAAACGTCAAAAATGTGTTGTTATAAGTCACAAATCACTAGATAAATTTAAGCAAGAACTTTATGAATAAGGGGGATTATGTTCTGTCATTTTCTTAATGAATTAAAAAGAAAAAGTTGTACTGAACTTTAATTTAGTTTAGCTTGTCAACAAGGGAAACGATGCCAATGTAAAATTAGAGATAAACTTCGCAAATCATTATTATAAAGGTACCTGGCACCATATCGGAAAGGGTTCGCCACTTTTATCAAATCATTGGCGGCAGACATGATATACTGTGCTTGAACTTATAGTCAAATCCCCACCGAAGGACATAAAGTTCCCAGTGCCTTTTCACCTAACACACACAATAATAATTAATCAGTGTATAAACACTGACAGGCTCCGTGGCGTAGCGGTAGCGAACGCGGCCGCTTGCAAGGAGGTGCGGGTTCGTATGCATGCATATGAACAATTGCATTGGTCTGGTCGTGCCTCGGAAAGCACGTTAAGCCATCGGTCCCGGTTATCATACGAACAGGCAGTCGTTACGGGTTGTTGGAGCCTTCAAAAGTTCAACAATTGGTCTAACTCCAATGCGATATCGCCTTCGGGTTATGGAGGTCAAACGCAGTCGCTTCACAAGTATCGAAGTTTAGCCAAATCAGCAGTTAAGACTGGTAAAGCGGACCCCAGACTCCAAAGCTGAAAGAGCTTTGGATGCGACTGGGATTAACGCTGAGCTGATGATGATGATGATGATGATGATGATGACACACAGTAATAATAATAATTTATTGACATAAAATCTGTTTACAGATATTGTGAGCCCTGCCTCATAAACTAGGAAAACCTGTATCTTAAGAGACAGTATTCAGTAGTAAGGTTATTTACAATTGGCATTTATAGATGCATCTGCGGATTGCGCCACTTATTGCTCGTGTTAACATTCAGAACCATGGAACATCAGAAGCAAAAAATGGTAGGTCATTCTCATGTTTGCTATCTTCATCACGTAATAAAGATTCTGGAGACAAACCTCGCGAGGTATGGTTTCGTCCGTATCATTAAAAACTAACTTATTTTAATAATTATAGACTCACCAGATAACTGCGTCTCCTTCTTGATGGTCAAGTTCTGCACTTGATCGAGTCCAGTATGTGGCATGTGGGTCGAGCCTTGGTCGCTTAGTGCAAGGGATTTGGCACTACTGGTCGGAGAGGATGGTCTTCTTGCAAGAGAAAGGGATGTGCCGTCTGTTAGCACTGATATCTGAAAGTGGAAAAGAAAGATGTAAGGATTTGTGTCTTCGGGTTAAAATATATACGTTAATAAGTTACCCAAGCTAACTCAATGTTTTTTTGGGTGATGGTTTTCATACTACTCTGTTCTAGTTTAATATCTGTCGATACATTCTGAAAAAATTCACCGTGAAGAGTCAGGTTAAGTGACCTTAGAGTGAGCCGTCAATAGTGTCAAATCCCTATCATCAGTTGTAATACCAGCTCACTCCACGCTGTCTAAGTTGTCACAGTGATATAGCCACAAAGCCGCACTGCTGCTTTGCTGTGTGCAAACTTTGAAAACGGCAGTGATTTATTACCCTGTTCATACTGAGACTTCTCTGGTGCGACTGTAGTGGCGCGCTATACTTCAGGTCCAACACCCTCTGCTCATCCACGCCTTGGAAACCCTCGGTCTTGACGGGCTCCGTCTTGATGCTCACATTGCGGAGCGTGTCGATTGAATCCCTTGATGATTGCAGGTCTAACGAGCTGTTCGTTTCATCTGGGAAAGCATAATTAAATAATGAAGATAGAGATGAGGATGTGCGTGTTTCGAACATGTTTTAAAGATAAGAAAATGTGTAGGATTTGAGCTGATTTTGCCGGCGATTGCTTGGTGATTTCTTCGTGAAATAACAAATGCAATGTTAATTGTTAATGTGTTGAAATACAATGAAATATATAAACCTATGGGTTCGAAAATGGTATGTTCGTAACAGAGTAATATTTAATTTAAAAAATTAGGAGTAAATCGCTTTTGAATAAAGCCTAAAAAGCCACTCCAACTCCTGAAAGCCAGAATCAACAGTGGAGACCGCCAGAAAAACGCCGAGCAATGAAGGTCGACGAGTCCCGGAGAAACGATTCAACTGTCTTGGTCCCGCAATGAAATTAATCAGAAAAGAATAGCGGAGGAGTAAGAAAAAAGATATTTTTTCCACTTCCCTCCATAACAAGCAGGAGACAGAACAGAACTAGGCCAATCGGCGCAAAGGGACATTATTGCAACTGGGAGAAGCCCAGATTGCCAAGCACCACGGAATAAAATTTGATTAAGTTAATGGGTCCTAAGTAGGTATTTGCTGTTACAATTGATTCCAATAATAGGTATGGCAAAAGCGCCTGAACGCACGGAAATTGGTTCTAGTTTCTACAAGGTCCGTATAATAAACGACTCCAGATGTAACTTGTACACTATCCAACATAATATTGCGTTCATTCTGCCAAAGAACACACTCCCACAAGATGTGATGTGCGGACTGTTCAAATTCACAGTTCGATGTAGAACATTGACACAAAGGCGAAGGAACAAGTTTAAAAGAATACAGTTTACTTTTAAAGTTGCCATGACCTGTGAGAAATTGGGCAACGCAGTGGTCAACCTCCAGCCATGTCTTAGCCAGTCGAAAGCCAACGAATGGAAAGAATAGATGGAGGCCCTTGATGGAATTATCCCACCTACTTTGCCATTCGGATAAGAGGTCCTCCCAGACTTCAGTCTGAGGTTTAAATAATTTAGAAATTTTATTAAAGTCTCGTTGTGTAACAAAATTAGTGTCCATGGCCTCCCCTCTCGCGGAGTAGTACATTGAAGCACGTTGCTGTACCTCAAGATCGACTGGAAGTACACCTGCCAGTACCGGTAAGGCTTCAGTACTGACTGTTCTATACGCCTTGCATAAAAATATCAATGCCAAACATTGGCTTTGAAGCAGTTTGCGTCATGCCACCCCTATGCTGGCCCTATCGGCCCAAACAGGTGCACCGTATCACATACATCCTAAGTAGGTAGCTCCATATATAGTTTTTAAAGTTAGGAATGATAGACCCCCAAGTTGCTTTGGATATTCTAGTTAGGGCATAAAAGTTCCTTTTAGCTTTTTCGCCAACTATTTTTATATGTTCGATAAATGAAAAATTCCTTTCTAAGACCATACGAAGGTAGCATACGGATTGCTGTTTTTTTAATGGGAACGTTGTTAAATTTAATAGTAGGCAATGATTTAAGATTACCTTTTAGTAGAAGTTGATAGGTTTTATGCGGCGCAAACGCTAGGCGGTTACGATCACCCCACTGAGATATTAAATTTAGGCAAGTATGGGCCAAGTTCTCAAGTCCAGCTCGGGTACTTGACTGAATGAGCAGTAGGCCATCGTCCGCGTAACCGGTAAGTGAACAGCCGCAAGGAAGCGGGATCGCGAGGAAGTCATCAAAACCCAAATTCCATAAATAAGGACCGACAACGGAACCCTGAGGACATCCCATGGTTAGTGTTTTAGTACTAAAAAAATGACCGAGCTTAAGTAACGCGGAACCGTTTAAAAAGTACGAGTAAACGAGATTATATATGTTTAAAGAGTTTAAAGAGTATTCTATTCTATAGCAACTGCGGGTTTTTAATTTTAACAACAGCATAGGCGTTATCAAAAGCCCCAGAAATATCCAGGAAGATCCCAATTACGTACTTGTTTTCGGATTGGTTAACGCGTCGACTGTAGATTTACCTATGGTGAAGCCATATTGATTACTATGAAATTTTGGACCGTTCGGTAGTAAACGTGGAACGATGAGGCGCTCAAGAAGTTTCCCCAAAGATGGTAGAAGTGTGATAGGACCTTATGACTTCGGATCATCCGGTGGTTTGTCAACACACTTTGGTATTATTCGCATGAAACCGCGTCGCCATTTACGAGGAAAAACGCATTCAGCAATGCATCGGTTGTATAAGATGGCATCACCCGCTGTTTTGCACGCTTCTTTAATCATCCTATTAGATATTTTATCTTCACCTGATGATTTGTTGACCGGTAGTTTTCTAACAATATTTATAAATTCGTCATTAGATGGTACGTCTGACATTGGTGATTCAGGTGGCACAGGAGCCCACGCTCGAATCTGTTGGTGGTAGTCGCTATCGTTAGCCGGTGAATCATCAGGGATAAGTGTATTAATTAGTATTTCTGTTGTTTCCTCTATGCCTGTGGTATGCTTATCATTGACTTTAATGTTTTGAACGTATGCAAGGTCGACCGATCTGTTAGCTTTAAATTCCTGATATAAGGGAGACCACGGACCCTCCCTGTCAAGTTTATCAACGATTTTCCGCAACAAGTTACCCTTAGATTTTTCCACCGATGCTTTGTAGCGTGACTTGGCAACTCTAAAAGCATTTAAAGCGAACGTAAGAAGATCTCGAGTAATCTTTCGGCTCTTAAGTTTATTTAACTGTTTACGCGCTCTGCGATATCTTTTACGCTGTTCAACTAAATAATCACTCCACCAGTCATATCTACGAATATTGGTCATAGATCCGCGACCAGTGGCGATGTCAACACAGTAGGTAAAGGTTTCTGACATAATGTCAGCACTTTCTTCGGCTGACAGCCCGTCCCGAGTGAATTCTTTGGCGTGACACGCAAAAAGCGAGCCAAAAAATTGCCAGTTCGCGCCTTTACATCTGTATCTGAAATTCCTATTAACTCAGAAAAACTGAGCGAATAGAAAGGAAGACGGCAGTTGAGCGAGGTGCAATGTTAAACCCAACAACACGACCAACGAGACCAACGCCAAAGGGAGATTGATCTGAAGACCCTCCACGACCAAACTCCCAACACAACAACATTAGGCGTATCGTACCCGGCACACATCGCAACACAACTGCTCAGACCCGTCCTCCGTACGGCTTCACCAGACATCATGCCGGAACACGACGAATCGCTTGGCAGCCGATGTTATCGCCTACCACCGAGTAAACGAACTTGTTAGCCGTCAAAAACATTCATCACAGATGATTTGATGATGACACCTCAAATTCGCATAAAGGTCCTCGCCACAGACAATGGCACACCTACCATTCTACGCCGGGTGCCCTGTCACCTGTACCTTTGATGATCTTATGACTGCGGAATCCGCGCAGCTGTATTATAGGATCAAAAATATTTCAAATTTTTGCCATCCACACGCTAAGTAGTTATTACATACACTACATAACACTAGGAACTAAGCATAAACTAGTAATCATTATTAGATATTGGAAACCCTTGAGTATGACAGGAATAATGCTTGTCCAAAGTACCTATATAGCATCTTTTATACGTCTCGGCCTTAAACTCGGTAGACTATATAAAGTACCTACATCTACTTAATTGCCATAATTTTTATCACAGCCTCCGTAGCGCAGCGATAGCGAACATTGCGCAAGGAGGCGCGGGTTTGATCCCTGCACAGTGCAAATATTTGTATGCATGAATATGAATATTTGCAGCGGTCTGGTCGTGCCTCGGAAAGCACGTTAAGTCGTTGGTCCCGGTTGTTGAAGCCCTCAAAGTCTAACAATTGGTTTAACTGCAATGCTCAGATATCACCTTCGGGTTGTGGAGGTCAGACAGCAGTTGCTTCACGGAAAATATCGAAGTTTAGCCAAAAATCAGCAGTTAAAGCAGACCCCAGACTCCAAAGCTGAAAAGTTACTGATGAGACTGGGATTAACGCTGAGATGATGATCAGTTTTTATCACCGTCGTGAACAGACCTCCTATTTATGATTGTTTTTGGTTTTAATGACGTACATGTTTCGGGGATTCCCAAATTACGCAATCAACCTATGGTTAAGATCTTTATCGAGTGCGAGTTCTGATAGCAAAGATAAAAGTGAAAGTTAAGCAGTTGGTCGTGATGTGATTTGGTTATGAAGTCACAAAAGCCGCGTGTGCGATAGGATGTTCCATCAACAGAAATTACGAGTTTCCATACAATCTTTAATTCATATGAATCCTTCATTTTGCTGCCTTTGCCTTTTGCTGAGAAAAATTTTATACTTTTACACAGACAAAAAAACATAAGTCTAAACCGCTGAACATTTAGGCTGTGCGTTATCAATCCTGTCAGCGAATGAATTTAAGATTTTTCTTAATGAATTTTTTGGTACTTCTTGTTTCTATGTTTTATTTTGTAGATGATTCTTTTTCCGAGTAAAAATCACTTTACAGCAATGCTATATACTACTTGGCAATGATACTTGACAGCGATGCGGACAATTTTTTTGATAGCCTTCGATTATTTCCCAGTGGCTTCTTTTGTCGGTACTTCATAACTTCCTTCATTCTTCATCAATATACATAAATGTGGCATATTTTTAAAGCTTTTCTGGACCGCTACACCGGAAAAATATACAAATTACTCACAATTCAGTGGTTTTACGACTGAAAATCAAGGGTGCGCAATATTTCGCACGGGCACGCTCTGGTCACCTAGTTTTGGTACAAATTATTATTTTAAGACATGTCAAGCTTTGAAAATTATGTAAATAATTAAGTACTTACCTATCTTGAAATTTAAACCTAGTAACATAGTTCCTTTTGAATATAATAAAATAAAGTAAGTGCATAATATGAAGCAATACTGACCGTTATTAATACTGGTATCGATAACCATCTCGGAGTCAGACAGCTCGCCCTCCCACGACATGGGACGTTCACGCTCGTTACTGGCTAGCTCGTGCGCGCCGCCCAATGAACGCTTTTTCTTATTTCGCATGTTCACCTGTAAAATGATGTTTACTCATTGACTAGTTTGTTCATATTGTGGTTGCAAGCGATACTGTTGTACAACAGGTCCTGTGCTGCTAGGGAGTTTGTTTCGCTACTTCTTCTTCCCAGCGAAGGCACTAGGAAGTGGCGAAGGGCGGGCATTTTATGGGGGGTCGTGGGGGGGGGGGGGGTTAATTTGAATAAATGACTTTTAATTTTGATATTGCTCTCTCTGGCCTAAAAGACACCCAGAGTGCCTTTGGTAGGAGGTGGAATTGTTATCAGACTAAAACCATTCCGGTGATTAACATCAGCACATTGGGGTGATTCTTCTAACCGATTCGAAAACCATTGTACAACGCTTGCAAGAGTACATCCCAGGGGTGTTTGTAGTGACTTTTCTGAGACATACTCTTGCGTAGCTTTCTTTATCCTTTCGTATTTTTTTAGCTTAAATATCTTTTGACCGTCATCTTCATAATCAACCTATAACGCTCTCGCTGCCGGGACATAGACCTTTTCTGTGAGAGGGAATGGGCCATAATCCACTACGCGACACCAAAGCGGGTTGTTGCATGTCATACTTCTTCGAATTTTTAATATACTAGTACTAGGACATGCCGTTATCCCTAGATTGTTTTTATTCAACGTTTTATAGAATAACATTGGGTCATCGGTACGGATTCCTGTGTTCACAAACTTAATTTAAGTTCAGTCATCTTTTTCTTTCAATTTCATTAAGAAAAGGATTCAGTGGAGAGGCGTGCGAAGAGGCTGATTGGCGACCCAGATTTAAATAAAAACGGTCTCCAAAGCCTGGAGCACAGGCGTAGAGTAGCCAGCCTTTCGGTCTTCTATAGGATGCATTCTGGCGAGTGTGCAAGGGAATTGCATGATTAAATTCCCCCATCTCCTTTACACCATCAGACGACCCGTCGGTGTTTCCGTCACACTACAATTTGAGTGTCTTCAAGGCTAGGGTGAATAGGCTCTTAATAAACTAGCGCGCTTTGCCATCAACGATCGCAGTACTGCTTACTATCAGGCGGGATTGCGGTCAAGCGCTAGTTTATAATATATAAAAAAAGACGATATATGTATATTTGTTTAGTCTTGTCAAATTAGTCCACGCCTGACGTATGTTTAGTCGCCATGTTTTAATTGGGTCTTAATTGACTATAGAGTATCTTAATTTGGCAGGACTGAACTAATATGTTTACTTCTATCCTTTTTTTAATGAAATAGAAAAGGATGCGCCGAACAACGGAAATCGCCTGAAAAAAAAAATTTGTTGAGAATGTAAATGCTATAGTTACCTCGTATTGATGTTGTGAGAAATCGATCTTGGAGATCTCGGCGTCAGTGGAGTCTTCATCATGAGGCACTGAAGACACACTGATGCGCACGCCGCTCGAGCTATACGAGAACTGACCTGGAAACAAAGATAAAGGCCATCATTAGAGGGGATTTTTAGGATTATTTATTAATTAGTTTGGAGTTTATTGTCAGCTCTTTTCCATAAAAAACTACCAATTAGAACTGTGCCTATACCATCGCCTAGCTTCATAAAGAATAGAGGTAAACAAACCAATTTAGGGTTATCACAACTCATGTTTTACAAATCTCTTGTTATTTACATGATTATCGACTTTTACAAGCTAGCTATTTATTAACAATTCCTATTGCAGCATATTACAATAGAATCAGTAAAATAACATGCATAATAACTTGATATTTCGAAAAACCATTAAAAAGTTGACATTAATTTAACGTGATAGCCCTACAAATAAGAAAGATGGATGAAATCCAGGTATTAAACACATTATGTGGAATTCAACCAATGAATAAAGTTGAGGCATTTGTCAATACAATTTTGCGTATTTTAATTACTTTCAAATCAACTGCATAACACATGCATTGTAATACTTTCAAGTATGGACTAATTATAATATATATGTATCAAAAAATTTAACCTATTAGGAAATTAGCTTAAATATCTAAACATTAATAAACTGTTTAGATTAGTAAGAAGTAGAATTATTACTTTTATGAAAACCATCTATGTGCAAAAAACTGTTAACATCTGTCTTTTAGGCGTAAACTACTCGTTGCGTGGCACAGGTTTGTTTACCTCTATTCTTTATCGAATTTGGCTCAACTATAGGTGCTGATGCACCTAGACACAGTTCTAATTGGTAGTTTACTTCTAATGTAGATTTATTTGAATAATTAAAAAAAAAAGAATTTATTGCTTCGAAGTTTGATGCTATATGTAATTCGCTCTAAAAGTGCGCAGATGCAGTAAAAAAAGGATATTCTATTTATCATAATCATCATCATCAACCGTTTTATATAACTCCCACGTCCCACTGCTGGGCACAAGTCTCCTCTCATACAGAGGTTTGAGCGGAATCACCACGCTTGCTCAATGCGGGTTGGCTATTTCAGACTTAGAGTCCAGGTTTCCTCAAGATGTTTTCCTTCACCTTTTAATCAGTCATTCTATTTATATTAAAAAAATATTATAAATAGAATTTTCTTTTATTTAAATAAAAAGGTGTGTACGGGAACAGTTACATTAAATATAACTAATATTTAAAATATGATTACGCTGACATACACATGACTTAGTAACTGTTAATTGTTTTGTGAATTAAATTAGTCATCAGTCATCAACGCAATCAGTAATTCATTAGGCGTTTTATTAAGTCGTGAGGAGTTATGTAATTGCATTTGCTGAACTTAATTTGGTGCATACAGTACCTGAAATAATGCGCACGATGCCAAATTACCGAGAAATATATTCAACCTTATGCTTTTAAAACGTGCAGCGTTTTTTAAGTATGTACTTTGCAAGGCACACTGGAATTCTCAGAATGCATTTTTAGAATGCGGTTAGCTGTCAGATTTCCGGCTCGGTAAATGAGAAGACAGCAATGTATAATTTAGACTTCAGAGCTACTATTTTTATAAGTAGATGTTGGGTCTTTTTACTTGGTGGAAGGCTTTATGTATGCTTTATGTTACATACATAAGTCTTTATTTGTAAATGTAATCGTTATAGGTTCATTTTAAAGCCTACCCTGTAACATACCTTTATCCAAAAGCTATATACTATGTTATTTTGACTTTATACGAAACCTGAATATAGTTCGTTCAGAATAAGCAATTGAACCGATTCCAATCATATTTACACCATGTTATATTTTTTCCCAAATGTATTTATAAAATGATGCAGTGTGGTTACCAAGCGCACGAAATAGTGCACAGGGGATCATAATGTCCTACGCCACCGCCGTGCCGTGCCGCTGCAGGCGCAAGCGGGCGAGCGGCATGTTGACCATATTTTTGTAGGGACAACGAGATAACATAACAAGCTCATAACTTTGTGATTTTTCATGATAGCTTTTTGAAATTTTGTACATAAATTCTTTACATAAAAATATTGGACACGTGTTTCGGATTTCGCATATACAAAAAACCGGCCAAGTGCATGTCGGACTCACGCACAAAGGGTTCCGTACCATTGATTTATGAAATTAAAGGATTTAAGTTATTTGTATGAAAGATTACGCGGTAATAAGCGGTTTACGATTTACGAGGTATTAAAAAAAACTACGCACTAGATCTCGTTCAAAACAATTTTCGTTGGTAGTTTTTATAGTAATGTACATGATATGTTTTTTTTTTAGATTTTTCATTTTCTTATTTTAGAAATTAGAGGGGGGGGGGCAACTTTTTTCCACTTTGGAAGCGTGTGTCACGCAAACTATTCGGTTTAGAAAAAAAATATTTTAAAAACCTCAATATCATTTTTGAAGACCTATCCATAGATACCCCACACGTATGTGTTTGAGGAAAAAAAATAATTTGAGTTTCATTTCTAAGTACGGGGAGCTCCCAATATTTATTATTATTTTTGCATCAAAATCTTAATGCGGTTTATAGAATACTTCTACCTACCAAGTTTCAACAGTATAGCTCTTATAATTTCGGAAAAAAATGGCTGTGACATACGGACGGACAGACGGACATACGGACAGACAGACATGACGAATCTATAAGGGTTCCGTTTTTTGCCATTTGGCTAAGGAACGCTAAAAATAACGTTGCATATTATATTTTTATAGCATATTATTTTATGTTTATCCGTTATGTCGCAGAGTAACAGATAAATGCGTAACCCACTATCAGCAGTGTAGTTGATATCTACAACAACACAAGCAAACAACGCGTCATACTGACGTCACTCAAATCCTACATCTCGCAAGTAGAGTTTTTGCAGCACACATACAACTCCCCTACATCAACAGTAGAAAGAGAATGCTGACACACGAAAAAGAGCAAGTAATGCTGATGTCGTGCACCAAACGTGTGAGTGAGACAAAACACAACTTATCTACAGCATTCTCTGGCTACGCTTTATACGTATTAGTGTATATGTAGGTACAACGCAGACGAAGCTTCGTAAATCCGTTTATAAAACCGATTACTTGAAAAATACGCAATACGCCTCCAGACAGGATGTCCGGTTTATGCTGACTTGAGCTTTCGAGTGGAAAAATTGCGGCGAGCCTTGATTAATCGAATCAGATAGAAAATCGAATTATATGTACTATACTCGATTTTCTAGTAAAAAAGTTGAGTTTTTATAAAAAAAAAAACTAGCTGACCCGGCAAACGTTGTTTTGCCATATAAATAATATAGATTAAATTACTAAAATGGCTATTAAAAAATAAGGGTTGATCGTAGAAGGGTGAAAATTGGGGATTGTATGTATTTTTGTATGTTGTATCATAAAAAAAAATAGAAATTAAATATTTTGTCTAAAAAATAAAAAAAAATTTAGGGGACTACCCCTAACATTTAGGGGGATGAAAAATAGATGTTGGCCGATTCTCATAGATACCGGATAAGCACAAAAAATTTCATCAAAATCGGTCGAGTCGTTTCGGAGGAGTTTAAGTTCGAACACCGTGACACGAGAATTTTATACAGGGTGGCGCAATAGAACGTGCATTTTTAAAATAATTATTAAAAAATAAATACAAAAGGTATAGTTAAAATAAAACTAAGCAATTATTAAGTGATAACTGAAGTTTATTTTTTTAAAATAACATCATCTAAATGATGACCCTCTCTACGTTGACACTCCTCTAACCGCAAACGGAAATTACCGAAAACTTTCTTAAGTAGGGCTGGTGTGATTGCTGCCATTTCACCACGAATATTCTCCTTGAGCTGACTGATGTTTCTCGGATTATTGGTGTAGACTTTGTGTTTGAGGTATCCCCACAAAAAAAAGTCAGGAGGCGTCAAGTCTGGACTGCGCGGAGGCCATGGGATATCACCTCTTTTCGAAATCAGTTTGCCAGGGAACATCTGCTTCACAACCGCCATGGAGTCATTTGATGTGTGACTGGTAGCTCCGTCTTGTTGGAATCAAGTCCTAGAGTTCTTTATTCTTGAATTTTCAAGTTCTGGGGCCAAAAAACCTTCCAACATCGCAACATAGCGTTCGGTTTTAACAGTGATGTTTTGCCCCCGTGCGTTTTCAAAAAAATAAGGACCAATTATTCCTTTGGCAGAGATTGCGGCCCAAACTGTCACTTTAGGGCTATGTAACGGTTTTTGATGTTTGAGTCTGGGATTCTCACTATTCCAATAACGACAATTTTGGCGGTTTACGAACCCATTCATATGAAAATGTGCCTCATCAGAGAAAAGGATGTTTTCAAAATTTGAAAACCGATTGAGCATTTCATTAGCAAATGTGAGCCGTACTATGAAGTCAGAGTCTTTCAATTCTTGAGTTAATTGCAGCTTGTATGTATGCAATTTAAGATCCAAGTTTAAAATTCGTTGCAAACTTCGTCACGATATGTTTAGGACAGACGATCTCTTGCGAGTAGACATTTGTGGATCTTCTCGTACCGACTGCTTAACACTCTCAATATTGTCTTCGGTCCTAGATGTGCGTGGACGACCTTTTGCGTGTGGTTTAAACGTCGATCCAGTCTCTTCAAACCGCTTTATCCAGATTTTAATTAAATTAGCACTCGGAGCCTCCCTAATTTGCCGTACACCATACTCAGAACAAAATAGTCGCCTGACAACTACGTACGAACGAGAGTTTTCGTAAAATGCGCGCACGCAAAATGCGCGACGCTTCTCGTCGAAGTGACTCATAGTGACTAAAACTTCATGAACCGCCCTACCCAACGATATCGGTCTCCCCTCGCCCACGCCCTTTCTACCCCGCAAAAAATGATGATGGAATATGCACGTTCTATTGCGCCACCCTGTATATTAGAAGATATGGCTTTTCGTACCTACTAGCTTTTACTGTCCGTAATCGCATCAAAGAAATACATAACAGCATAATCAGCTATGATAGGACAGAGGCGACCTATCTGTGAGAGAGAGTGAGCCGTAATCTACCTTGCGGACCAGTTCGGGTTGGTAGTTTTTACATGTCTCTGAAGTTTTTTTGGCTCTAGGACATGCCGGATTCCTCAAGTTGTTTTCCATCACCGTTTCTATGAGAAGTCTTCTTCATCTCAGCTTTAATCCCAGTCGTATCTGAAGCTTTTCAGCTTTGGAATCTAGGGTCCGCTTTACCAGTCTAACTGCTCATTTTGGCTAAACTTCGATATTTTCCATGAAGCGACTGCCGTCTGACCTCCACAACCCGAAGGCGATATCGAAGCATTGCAGTTAGACCAATTGTAGGACTTTTGAGGGCTCCAACAACCCGTAACGACTGCCATTAGATGTTCGTATGGCAACCGGGACCAACGGCTTAACGTGCTTTCCGAGGCACTAACAGACCAGTGCAAATATTCATATTCATGCATACAAATAGTTGCACTGCGCGGAGATTGAACCCGCTCCTCCTTGCACAGCGGCCACGTTCGCTACCGCTACGCCACGGAGGCTGTCCGTTTTTATGAGAAGTGATGACATAATTTACATAAAGTAAAGCGCCCAACGAGTTTTGAACCTATGACCTGCAACTTGTAAGTTGCGACCGATACCACTAGGCCACCGCTGTTCCTCCAAAGAAATAAAATAAATAAAAATGATTACGTAGTTATGTAGCTACTTATCAATAAGTCACACAATGTGTATAATTTGTGGAATTTTATAAGTACCTAGAGTCAGGGACATTTGATAAACTGTTAATTACTCTGACTCAACATTTATATATTTTAATAACTGTAACAGTTTGTTTCATTACAGCAATTTTATTAATGGCTACTTGGTAAGTATTCTTACAAAATATACAAAAAAAAAAAACGATCGAAAATAAATTATTGCAAATAAAACTGAAGAAATTGAGTATGAGACGTTAGGACTGGAGCCCTAGCATGCTAATTTCATTAATTTGTCATTCCAACACGATTCCATTGACATTTCATTGTCATCATCATCATCATCATCATCAACAACAACCTGCAGGGTAATTACGTAAAACACTATCAGTAGCGATGGGTTTCATTTTGGCAGTTCAACAACATTCATTGCAGTTTTTACGCTGTTGGACAGATAAATTTTTCGAACACACTAAGCAATGGATTAACAATAAGCTTCAGATTGATAATAATAGTGTGTTACATAATTAGGGTGCTGTTTATCGTTCCATTGCTAGGCACAGGTCCCCTCTCATACAGAGAAGGATTGAACGCACGATTCCATTGTCATTGTGCTTAAAAGTTCTGACAAATTCATAATGATCCATCTATTATCTTAGTCGTCTCGACATTCGACATTACCGTATTGCCATTAATATAAAACCTGTCAGTAGAAATGATTCTCTAAAAAACTACTACTTAATTAGAACATTTAATAATATACAGTGGAGTGTCAGTGATTTACGACTGGAAAGTCATAATGACGCAATTTTGTTAGTAGATTACGAAACTTGTCAAAATCGTTCATTATAGAGATCACTGATCCACCATTCTGACACTATTGTAACAGCAGACTTGCGTTCTGACTTTCATTTAGAGCTTGACAGTTCAACAACCTTCGTTGCGGTATTGCGTTATTGAGCAAACAAATTTTTCAAATATACAATGTTATTTTTGGTTTATGCGAAACCTGAAGCACGTGTCCAGTATTTTTTTAGGAAAGAATCTATGTACCTACTACTTATACAAAATATCAGAAAGATATCATGAAAAACCACAAAGTTATGAGCTTGTCATCTTACTTGGTTGTCCCAACAAAAATATGGTCAACGCACAGCTCGACCGCCCGCGCCTGTAGCGGCGCGGTGCGGGGGAGGGGGGCTGTCTCTCTGTGCTCCTAATACCTGAACTATGATCTATCGTCTATATTACGCGCTCGGTAACCACACTGCAACAATTTCTAAATGTGTTTGGGAAAAGTTGTAACATGGTGTAAAAATAATTAGAATCGATTCAGTTGCTTATTCTAAACAAGCTATATTCAGGTTTCGTATAAATATCCTTTGAAATGATTCAGAATGTGGTTGAAAGTGTAATTTCAATTAGAGTGTAGACGGATATGACGAAAGGGGATTAGAATTCCGTTTTGTTATTTCGCTACGGAACCCTTAAAAAAATGCGGCTAATAGGTAGAAGTGAAACTTCTTAAAAAATAAAATGTACGAGAGACAGAGATAGTTATACTCGATTTTTCATCCATAGCGTGTAACGAAATGCGCAAATAAACTTGACGTTTGTTGTGACGCGTCCTCGAAATTTTACTCCAAGTCTTTTTATTATTTTTATATAATTAACTAAAGTAAGTTTCACTCAAAAACTTGGCTTGTTAGTCGATTTGCACGAATTTTCTCGCCATAACAGGCAAATTGCCAGTTTTATATAGGCGACTATAACTGCCGATTCAAACTTTTTTTTTTTTTACTGTTTAAACTAAAGCGCTTTACCGTCAACGATTGCATCACTGCTTACCATCATGGATTGCGGTCAAGCACTAGTTTATACTAATTATAAAATGGGGTTACTTTTTATCCCAATGTTCTTACGGAATGGATCTTACGGTGAAGCCGCGGGGAGCATCATTTCAAACGAAAGATGTCCACTGCTGGACATAGGCCTCCCCCAAGGCTCACAACGACGACCGGTCTTGCGCCTCCCAAGTCCAGCGGTTTTACGCGAACTTCACCAGGTCGTCGGTCCACCTTGTCGGAGGCCTATCCACGCTGCGTCTTCCGGTGCGTGGTCGCCGAGAACCCATTGGCCCCATCGGGCATTGGTCCTACGGGCAATGTGCCCGGCCCATTGCCACTTAAGTATGCAATTCTTCGGGCTATGTCGGTTACTCTCCTTCTGTGGATCTCCTCATTTCTGATTTGATTAATTTTCACGTTCAGCATTAGATAAATAATAAATATAATACAAATATAGCCGGTCATAACATAACGCGCTATAGAATTTTGACAAAAACATAGTTCAGGTTCCCGTGACGAGTGCAATAACCCCGCTATCACCGCTTTTTATTATAATTTGTCTGCGTGATGTGAATATTATTATTTTGCCTGGCATTATTCATGTTTACCGGCAAACATAATGTCAACGTTGAATATAGAAAAAAAAAGTTTATAGATCTATTAATTTTTGCCGTTAGAAAACATAATCAGGTAGGTAGGTACGAGTAGCTTTCATGAAGGATTTTTTTTTTATAATGAGGTAAATAATGTGTAGCGGTATCAGTCTACAGGCTAACAACGCGTTACACTGACGTCATACAAATTCTACATCTCGCAAGCAAAGTTTCAGCTTACCGCGCAACTAGCATATCTACATACAACTTCAGTACAATTGCCAGTCAAACACAACACCCGTCTGATGGACCCTCCCTTTTCTACGGAGGATGAGTGAAGTTTATAACCCCGTTCCTTTATATAGGTACCTCTATAATTATACCTTTTATAGTATACTAGCTTTCCACCCGCGGCTAAGCCCGCGTTGAATTCGATATTTTTGTTTTCCCTCGGGAATATCAAATTATAGCTCGGAGCCGGAGAAGTTATTTAATGAAGGAAATCATTAAATAACTTCTCCGAGTAACCCAAACATCAAAAAATAGCAGTCGTGGGATTGACCAACTCATATCTCCTGTGAGTGTCGCCAGGGAAGAGGACAGAGGACAGCAGCGTTTCTCTTGTGGAATATCAAATAACTGCGATCCTCAATCCGCCTGCCAAGTGTGGTGATTATGGCGAACCCCCCAAAGCAATGAAAGCCTTCGGAGAGGCCTTTGTTCAGCAGTGGACCTCTATAGGCTGAAGAAGAAGAAGAAGACATATACAGTATACATATATACAGTATGTTAAGAAAACCCTGTCCGACCCGTGAAGGTGTTGTTAGGTATCGATAACTGATTCTACTAATAATAATAATAATAATATGATTTTTATTTCGGACCAGGTAATCCATAGAGTGTTAGTAACATCAAAAAGAAAAAACTACTTATTATCTAGTGTTAGTACCCACCACCCTCTGTATACAATGCTTTACAATTGGAGAGCCGAAACTCTCCGATACCGTTCTTAGTATACTGTTGGGACTGTCTCTCACTCTCCGCAGAAGTGACGCTGTTTTTTTGCGCATAATCGCGTGAAAACCGTCGGTACGAGCAAGCGCAAACATTTCCGACGCGCTGCAGTAGCGAGGAAGTCCCAACAACATCCTGAAGCCATTGTTGTACTGGACGCGCAGGACATCCAGCGACTTGTTAGTGTAATTGACCCATAGACTACCCGTGTACAGACTCTGGCAGTACGCCTTGAAAAGAGTTATTTTAACTAGATCCGTACACCGAGCAAATCTACGGGCCAACATATTACACCGGACAGCAAGTGCCCTGCGCTCCCTTTCTATATCTACATGGTCCTTAAGGTCTACAGAAAGAAAGTGGCCTAGGTATTTAACGGTGGATACCCTTTCAATTACCGACCCGTTTAGAAGTAGTTCGGGTCCCACTTCACGGCATTTGCCACCGACCTCAAAGACCATGTACTCACACTTCTTTACATTATATATTAATCCATGTGTAGCAGCATAGGCTTCACAAGTCTTGAGCAACTCTCTGATTGACCCCGCTGACGGACCCAGCAGCACCATGTCGTCAGCATAGCTGATGTTGTTAATGCTAACGCCATCAACACTACATCCGACACGCATACTGCTGAGTCCCTCTATAAGGTCATTGACATAGAGGTTGAAAAGCCTGGGAGACGTAAGTCCCCCCTGTCTCACACCGCACTCCAACCTATACGGTTCAGAGAGTACACCATCCCATTTCACATGATTGGTTTGATTACTATACCAATGCCAAAGTAGTCCACATATTTCCGCCGGTATACCCCTACCTACCATTTTCTCCCAGAGCACATCGTACGAGACAAGATCGAAGGCTCTGGAAAGATCAAGGAAACAGGCGTACACCGGCGTCCCACGATCTTTATAGTATTGAACGGTATGCTTGAGTCCCAGAATAGCGCTTTCAGTTGAAAGTCCAGGACGAAACCCGAACTGCGCATCATGAACATTAATATACTTATTTAAAGAAGCATCAAGCAAACCGTCCAACACCTTTGCTATTATTGTCGCAAGGGAAATGGGACGGTAGTTACCCTTCTCTGAGATATCACCCGTCTTGTTCTTCACAATGGGAGTCACAATGGTCTTCATCAGATCCGCAGGTAAGTGCGTATGACTGACACACATTGTGAAAAACATAGACAGGACTCGCGGCAGATGTACACCCGCATGTTTCAAATGCTCAATACTGAGGCCATCATGTCCCGGAGATTTGCCTCGACTCATACCGTCTATGATTGCCCTCACTTGCTTATATGAGAAACTCATCAGAGGTTTATCTCCGTGACTGCCGGGCCCAGAACTTTCCCTCACGATTGAGGGACCGAGAGGCGAACGCACTTGAAAGTGCTCTTTGAACATTTCCGCAATTCCTCGGGGATCACTCATCCCTCCCACACTGGCAG
This sequence comes from Sesamia inferens, assembly GCA_037179545.1. NCBI lineage: Eukaryota > Metazoa > Arthropoda > Insecta > Lepidoptera > Noctuidae > Sesamia > Sesamia inferens. The sequence continues at coordinate 30,202,207 of CM073922.1, read as the reverse complement.
GTAGACCCAGCCTACTGTCTAGCTTGCCGGTGGATTTCCAGAAATCCCCGAACTTTTTAGTAGCCCGCTGTTCGGCTAGCCTATCCATGATAATTTGCTCAGCATTGTTTTGACAGAACTTCAGCCGGCTCTTAAAAACTTTTCGCTTCTCCCGCATATCATCATAGACAGGACCCGAAGAGGGACGCTTGTTAAGCACCCAGGCCTGAAAACTAGACCTGGCCTCTCGATGAGCATCCCTTACATGCTCATTCCACCCACAAACGCGCCTACCCCGTCTCGGTCCCCCCTCGCGCCTATCTCTAGACTGGCTAGCAGCCACACATAGAATTTCTACAATTTGTCCGTACAAATTATCCAGAACAACCCTATGCTCAACTAACCTGCAAGGTCCACTCCCGCAACTCTCAAACTCATGAGGGAAATCAACGTCGCGCAGCTTACTGTTACAGATATTATGATAGTTGATTGCTTCTGTCTTAGTTCTTTCACCCCATATAGCAGAATTGCGGCAGCGATTCCGATTCAACAGTTTAGGACGCACAACTTCTAAATTACACTCTACCCACATAGGTAAAAAAAAAAAAAAAAAAAAAATATTATTTCGCAAAAAGAGGTAACTTCATAAATGGGCGTTAACCACCCTTCGCCTGACGCCCGCGGGGGCCGGGCGGCAGGGCACGCGGCACGTGGTCGCATCGCTATTCGCTCATAATAATACCGGTGTTGTCACTTTTTAAAAATTACCAAATTTCGGGGAAATTGGAATTAATTCGCGGGGAAAAAAGATTATTTCAAAATTTATTTGTATTGGTACTATGATGATTACGTAAAAATTTATATTATATTTGGTCATGTGTTTACCTAACCTTTACTATCCTAATGGGTCGGACAGGGTTTTCTTAACATACTGTATATCGCTATAGTGATAATGGTGTTGGGTTGGTCGCGATCACGCGAATTCAATACTTTTTCTCCATCTAACAAAAGTGCTCAATGTCGTTAAAGTTTTCATTGCAAAAGAATTTGCTATTAAGGAATTCTTTATGGAAAAAAATTGAGATCTGAGAAGGCCCAGGACCGGGTCGAAAGCGCGTTGTGTTTCACGCGCGCCTCAAAGAGATTTCAGCACACCGTGACGGGGTCCACGAAGAACGATGCCCCCTGGGTCAGAGTTGCGGTTGGTTGAAAAGACACGCCAAAAAAAGCCCAGAACGGGAGAGGCCATTTGATGATTTCCCATTCAAAAAAGAAAAACTTCCCAGCAGTAACGCATGCGACCTCCAAACTAAAGAGGTAGTATTTTTAATTATTGTAATAAACGAGTTTTTCATTCATAAAACACTTGACGGCCATTCATCAGTTATATTTTTGTGCTCTATGGTCAACGAGAAGGAGACAAGTTTTTTTTTTATTAGAGATTTATGTAAATGAATTAGGCATATTTTTATTCATAGTTTATTTAAATTAATGAAGCTAGTAAATAATATGTAATAAATAAAAAATATTAGAGAGTAAAAAAATGGTTTTATTTGTAGGTATATGTAGTTTTAGCTAGGTAGTTACCTACATACTCTGTCGATTATTTTAATCTTTTTTGACAACAGTCTTAGAAGGTATATATTCCAGATCACGTAATGAAAGAGTTATTTAAATTTGACAGGATTAAATTAAAATGTTATCTTCTATCTTTTTCTTAACGAAATGAAAAGAAAAAGATGCACATTACTTAAAATTTGTTTAGTTTGTAAACAAGAGAATCGGCGCCATTGTTCGTCTATAAAATAGTAGTTATATGTCGGCGTAACGCTTAACTTAAACGTTTCAAATATTAACCTTAAGTTTAGACCTAACAGTCAATATGACCGGATAGGTATAAATTAGTTTACGATTTATTTGTAGTTGTCAGTTTGCTTCGTTTCAATGTAGAAAGCTAGGTTAGGATTTCCAGTTGCTTTGATAACAACCCATAATTGAGCGTTTATCCAAATTGAGGTTTAAGAAAATAGTTGACATGCGTTAGTTTAATAATAATAATAATAATCATCATCAACCTTTTTATCGTTCCACTGCTGGGCACAGGTCTCCTCTCATAGAGAGAAGGATTGAGCGTTATCACCAAGCTTGCTCAATGCGGGTTGGCGATTTCAAACTTAAAGTCCAAGTTTCCTCAAGATGTTTGTTTTGCTTCACTTGTAATCATTGCTGTCCAAGATACATTTAGAAAGTACATTGGTACTTGCCTGACCTGGAATCGAATCCATACTTGCGAGGCTGGTGTTTTAATCACTAGGCCACCACGACTTAGTTAATAATGAAGTGGGATTAATAATTTAATTGAAATGAATTTGGGAATTTGGATTAATATCTGTTTAATAGAAATACTTGTTTGACCTACTGTTTATCAAACGAAAAACCGCAATCCCGCCTGATGGTAAGCAGTGATGCGATCGTTGATGGTAAAGCGCGCTAGTTTATTAACAGCCTATTCACTCAGAAAAACTGAGCGAATAGGAAGGAAGACGGCAGTTGAGCGAGGTGATGCAATGTTAAACCCAACAATACGACTAACGATGCTGCGCCAAAGGGAGATTGATCCGAAGACCTTCCACGACCAAACTCCCAACACAACAACATTAGGCGCATCGTACCCGGCACACATCGCAACACAACTGCTCAGACCCGTCCTCCGAACGGCTTCACCAGACATCATGCCGGAACACGAAAAATCGCTTGGCGGCAAGGCTTTGTCTGGTGGGTGGTAACTTCTGCCGGCGGCCGATGTTATGGCCTACCACTAATTAGCAAATTATATTTTGTAACTCTAATTATAGTTACCTGCAAATTGTTATAAAAGATGAGTAATTACTTGTAAGAACGAGGTCACTGTAATTGAGATTTTAGTGCTTATTGTATAGTGTTTGTGATCGTTGTTAGGCGAGAAGAATTAAAACGTGCGTAAAAACAATTAGGTATATTTATTTTTGCTACATCTGAACCTAGCAGTGGAGACTGTTCCTAAAAATTCCAATAAGCATGATACTCCGTTATAATATACATATGCTATTATAGCAGATATTTCACAACTGGAATGTGAGCTTAGCAAATATCTTAAATCAGATATTTACTTAAACATAGATTTTGTCGGCCTCCGTGGCGCAGCGGTCAATACGCCTGCCTGCGACGTGGACGCTCCGGGTTCGATCCCCGGCCAGGTCATGATGGAACACGGATCTTTTTCTGACTGGCCTGGATCTTGGATGTTTACTTAACTATATATGTATCTATTATAAATATAGTATCGTTGAGTTAGTATCCCATAACACAAGTCTCGAACTTACTTTGGGGCTTGCTCAATCTGTGTGATTTGTACGTATATATTTATTTATTTATTATAATTTCCAAAAGAAGGTTTAAAGGAAAAGATTTATTTTAGCAGAAAGTTCAACGACTTCGGAAAGTTTTACAAGAGCGAAGTAAATAAACGTGAAAATAAACAGAAATGATGTGTTTTCTTGCTAAAACAATACAAGTTATATTTTTTAATATTAATAACTATACCGCGGTTTCACCCGCCTAAGTTTCGATTCCGTGGGAATATCAGTATAATAATAATAATAATAAGTATCCGGGTGCCAAATTTCATCTAAATCTGTGCAGTAGTTTTTGCGTGAAAGAATAACAAACTAAAGAGAAGAGTAACACAATTATAAACTAGTGCTTGATCGCAATCCCGCCTGATGGTACGCAGTGATGCAATCGTTGATGGTAAAGCGCGCTAGATTATTAAGAGCCTATTCACTTAAAAAAAAAACTGAGTGAATAGGAAGGAAAACGGCAGTTGAGCGAGGTGATGCAATATTAAACCCAACAGCACGACCAACGATGTTGCGCTAGAAGGAGATTGATCTGGAGACCCTCCACGACCAAACTCCCGACACAACAACATTTGGCGCATCATACCCGGCACACACCGCAACAAAACTGCTCAGACCGGCTACGGCTTCACCAGACATCATGCCGAAAATCTGAGAGACTTGTGCCCAGCAGTGGGACGATAAAAAGGTTGTTGATGATGAATGAATGAGCAAGAAACATCCACCCATAGGTACAAACAAGTACGAAACATTCGCATTTATAACATTAGTCAGATATGTATGGACGACAACAAGTCAAGCTACCCGAAACTAGCAAATATTCCGAATCAAACTTTAAAGGCTTTTTTCAAAATCTATATTTAATGAGACTTTTGAACACAATTCACGTAAGTCCCATCATAAACTAATTTTAAGTGACTCCTTCTTTTTCTTCAGCCTATGGATGTCCACTGCTGGACAAAGGCCTCCCCCAAGGCTTTCCACGCTGACCGGTCTTGTTCTGCCCGCATCCATCCGCTTCCCGCGGCCTTCACCAGGTCATCGGTCCACCTTGTTGGGGGCCTCCCTACGCTGCGTCTTCCAGTACGTGGCCGCCACTCCAGAACCTTACTGCCCCATCGGCTATCGGTTCTACGAGCAATGTGCCCTGCCCACTGCCACTTTAGTTTAGCGACTCGCAGAGCTATGTCGGTGACTTTGGTTCTTCTGCGTATCTCCTCATTTCTGATTCGATCACGCAGAGAAACTCCGAGCATAGCTCTTTCCATTGCCTATTGTGTGACTCTGAGCCTTCGTATGAGGCCCATTGTGAGCGACCACGTTTCAGTTCGGTAAGTCATCAATGGCAACAAAGACTGGTCAAAGACTTTAGTCTTGAGACATTGTGGTATCTTGGACGAAACTTATTACTAAACAAAAAAATAGCTTAAATATTACGCTTTAGAATATAGTTGAAAATCTAATAAAGAAATCTGACAGCTTGTAGTAGGTTGATGTGGTGTCGTGTGTACCTAGTGCTGCGCTGTATGAGTTTGTTCTGTTAATAATAATTTTCCTTTAGTTTTATTTTTATGTTACTGAATAAAGTCTAAAATAATGATACAACTTTCTTAGCTTTCAGTGACATTCAAGCAGCATATAACTTAAGCATATAACAGCATATAACAGTAAGGCTCAAAAGTGGAGTACCACTTTTGACACTTATTGTCTGTGCAATAAAGTTCAAAAGTGGTAATGCACTTTTGACCCTATCAGTAACAATGGCTGTAATTTTGACAGTTCAACAAACATTCATTGCGTTATTTACGTTGTTGAGCTGACACATTTTTCGAATATATGAAGCAATGGTGTAGCAATATACACATCAAAATGATAGTAATTAAATTAAAGCTACATAATTTACCGTTACTAGTCTCCGGACCCGACATGCTGATAGTAGTGACAGAAACGTGTCCCCCCTCCACCTTCACCGCGTCGCCCTCACTGCTCATCGCGGTGCTCATCACCATCCAACCCTCACACCATCCCCACAGTTCACCTCACCAACTATCGATATTCTCAAGTCCTTATATTTCACTTCACTGCACTATTAGCACCACACTAAAGTTCGTCTATGGTAAATTCATAGAAAAATACGGTTCGAAAAATTTTCAAAAACTATTGTCTCTTTTCCGCATAATGTTTCAGTAAAAAAATTTTTCTGAACGCTTCATCATCTTGCATCGCCATTCATTTTTAAGGCAACTTTTGAATTCAGTCTTGCAGTGTTCGTGATACTTTTACATACTCTTTTTTCTGAATGTTCTTCGAAAAACCAAGACATTCGCTTCAAAGTCAAATATGGAATTGGAGGATTACAGCCAGATGATAAAACCAGCATCTTGGGTAACCTGAAACAAAAATAAATAATAGTTAGGTATTACCGTTGTTATTGTTACCACTATCAATTCAATTACACCGCTAGTAAATATTAACACTGACCCAAGTTAAGCAATATTATCGAAAGAGTTTAAAATAAAACTCCATATTAATAATAGTGATACTGGCTGATAAAAAAAAATATATAATTATAAATAAACAAAATAGAGGCCGAAAAAAAACGAAGCTCGATCCACGCGTGTCTCAGTTTGAATTAGGAATAAAGTGTCGGACGTTTCGAAACAGTATGTTTGTGTACACGCACGAGACGTGGACGCGTCGCGCGGCCTTGCGAGCGCACCCAGTGCTGCGCGATAGCGTGCGGTATTATTATCGATACGCCTCTCGACCCCTCGTGTCATTGGCATTCTGTTTACGAGGGCGAAGCTCGGTCGCGATAGCGACGGAACGCGTCATACCCACTTACTGAATGAATTGCCGTTTTGACAATGCAACGTATTTTTTTTTTTGTTACTTCAACCTTTACCTTGTTCTGAATAATAACCATACAGATTAACTAATATAAAGGAAAATACTCATAATTTACTATAGCTTATCAGTTCTCTATGATATCATTAGCAAATAAAAGGAAATACACGCACTTTATCAGTATCAAATACCTGCCACTATTGTTCGGATTACACGGTTAGTTATCGATAAAACCAGTCACTAGCACAATTTAAAGAAGGGAGTGGGGGAGGGGCGTTGTGCGGCCTTCACGGAGCCGGTTGTAGCGACCGGCCGGCCGCGAGCATTTCGCCTTTCGCGCGCAGGACTGGTCCGCCGCTCCCAATACCGAGCCACGGCAACACACTCGATAATCTGTGAGATGAGTGTATTATGTACCAAGTTGAGTAATTAAATACGAAACCTATTGCGAATGCTGCAGACAAACATGACTCACAATGTACCGTTGAAGTTGAAATTAAACTTTAAAGTCAACTCAATATCACAATGCATATTATCCATTCAAGTTCATAAATCAGGCGTACCTTATTGGATACATAATATGTATAACGCAGGATAGATATCAGTCACTACCGTCTGGCCGGCCAATTAACGTCCAATAAAGTCCCTTGCCCCCAGACATTTCTCAGTTATCGCTATCAGACACTCAGACCGCCTGCAGTACAGTCGCCTTGGCAACGCAATTAACCGCTAATTACACAACGTATAGCTTGTCTAGGTTGCACCATTACCGTAGTGTTTAGAAACAGTTATTGTCATGTCTCTTTATTATTATTCAAACCTGCTTATTATTCCCCAGGCAGCAAACACCAGTATTTGTTACTTTACTATCGAAATAGAGACAAAGAACAAAACATGAACGTAAAAAAAAATCTTCATGTCTTTATTCTAATCTATAGCATTTGACGTCTATCTTGTTCTATTATTAAATTCGGTTGGGATTGAAATCTTTCATCTCTTTCGTTTTTATAGTCAAATAGTATTTCAGAGCGAGACGAGTATAATTTGGTGTCCTAATAAAAGGAGTTCATCCGCACGCAAGATGGCGTCACCGTGGCCTAGACAAGGCCGAGCGGTCATTTGTACGATACGCCAGACGAGTTGCTTTGTCTGCCTCCTATTTATGGATTATCTCTTCAACGCAACGTGGCGGATGCAAATGTTATCAATACTCAGTTAATTTTTAAACTCAGACATTGGCCCCGATCTCGTTGTTCACAAACTAAATTAAATTTAAGTTCAGTGCTACTTTTTCTTCCTATTTCATTAAAAAAAGGACAGAAGATAAAATGTCAGTTTAGACCTGTCAAATTAGTGCGCTCCTGACGTAAACGGGCGTATTTTTAGTCGCCAGATTTATAATCGCGTCTAAACTGTCTATCATCATCATCATCATCATCATCAACCTTTTTATCGTCCCACTGCTGGGCACAGGTCTCCTGTCATACAGAGAAGGATTGAGCGTAATCACCACGCTTGCTCAATGCTGGTTGGCGATTTCAGACTAAAGTCCAGGTTTCCTCAAGATGTTTTCCTTTACCTTCAGGCAATGGTGTCCAAGATATACTTAGAAAATACGCCGAGTAAATAAGTCGTGGTGTTCTAGTGGTTAAAACAACAGCCTCACAAGTATGAGCGCGCGGGTCCGGTTCCAGGTCAGACAAGTACCAATGTAACTTTTCTAAAGTTATATGTATTTTCTAAGTAAACTGTCTATGGAGTATCTTAATTTGACAGGATTAAACTAAAATGATATCTTCTATCCTTTTCATAACGAAATGGAAAGAAAAAGATGCACTTAACTTAAAATTAGTTTAGTTTGTGAAGAAAACAACTGGCGTATGTAGTCATATTATAACCACACCGCACCGTTATAAATTGATTATACATATATACAAGAAGAAAAAGTGTGATTTTCCTTTTTCCTAATGTCTAAATCAAGATTTTCCGCGTCCAGACTAGTACAAAATGTTCAGGAAACACATTAGTACAGAACCAGTTTCGTAACGTTGCATAAGTTACTAAAGACATGCACCAAGCTGAGATAATGATAATACTTTGACAGAAATATGTCGGCATTTATCACCGCAGCATAAGCTGGCATCAATTGCCCAACTTGAAGCATTTAGTGGTTGCTGAAATACTTAAGTAACGAGGAAAAACCGTTGCGCATCAGATTACTTGGAATGGTATTTATTTATAGGCTCGGCAAGTGATGTCCTTGCTTTGTTGTAGTCAGTTATCGATAAGGCTACGTGAGAAGAGGCGTCGACCGATAATTATCTTAAGGTCACAGCACTATCTATATATGTGACGTAAACAAAGTTCCATGCATCGTGATAGTGATGGGTGGGCCAAAAGCTGATAACAGGTGAACATATTATAATATTTATTACATTAAATAAATGTTTATAATTTTTGATATTTGGCCTGTGGGTTACCCTTTCAAAGTTTCAATAAAGACAAGACCTGTCCACTTCGCCCCACTCGAAGAGTCCAAAGTCTAATTCCAAACAGTACAACACAATCACCCAACCAAAAAGACGAGCAGATCGTGACAAAGCATTACAAGCGACTGTACATATACCGTTGAGGAAAATTGTGAGCGTTAATTTCCTACATCCTTGACCCCGTTGGAGTGAGGTCGACTTTGAGGGCGACGCACCCTATCGCCCACGAAGTCTGAAATAGAAGAGGTTAATACCCCCTAGCACGCTTCTATGGCGAACAAAGAACTACAGGGTGGAGGTGTGGCGGTTAACTATGATTATGGGTCTTTTAATTAAACAAGTTCTTGGTATTACAAAGCATATCTCACCTCAATGACAAATTTCTCATTTAAAATGTATGAGGAAAGGTAAATTAAGTCATAAATGTAAACTTTTATGGATATTAGGAACGTACCTAATAATTAATTTAATTTATTTTGCCTTTTTAATAAAAAGTGGTTTGTACGGACGACAGCAGGTCAAGCTACCCGAAACTGTCAAAATTTCCCAATCATCCTTGAGCCTTAAAGCTTTAACGATATAGTTGAAAATGTAATAAAGAAATCTGACACATAGTAGTAGTTTAATGTGCTGTTATCTGTACTTACAAAACACTTTTTCTTAAAAAGGCAAAATATGTATATAAATTAATATATCTACCTACAGGAAAGCTCAATAATATGCTGACCATCATTGTATGCCTGCTTTAATCATGATTGTATGTATCATGATTTTTTGACTCAAATATATGCAATCAAATATTGAATGTATATATACATTTATACAAGTGGGATTAAAAAAGATTTCACAAATTTGCACATTAAGAAAATACCCGAATTGCTGCAAAAACCGATCATTCACTTGCTTGAACATAGCCTTTTCATTCCATTATTCATAAACTAGACAAATACAAAAGTCTAGACTGTAAAAAGTGCGACTGCGTTAGTCATAGAAGAAAGTAACAGAGGTGAATGTCTGATCTGACGGTCATGTGCCAACGGCCGTCCCTGATGCTATGCCAACAGGTTTCTTCCGCATTATCACTCAGAAACAATATGACGTAAATTATCAGTGAAAGACTGACGGCGAGGGTTTCCTCGTTTTGTGGATCATAAGTCATAACTATCAATGACGACTGATTCGTCCCGTGAAAATTTAGGAACAATTTTTCGATATCGATAATTAGAACATGTAGCAACCCTAATGAATTTTGGTAAATTAAAACCTTGTGGTTATATTTTTGGACAAAAATCCGTCGTTTACATATTTTTGTGATGAAACCAAAAAAGGTGTTAGGTAAATAGATTGGAGTGCGAAGACCTGTGTTGTGCCATCGACCGTGGTCCTGGTGGCAGGCATGCCAACAGGCAACAGGTGTATAATATTGTCAACAACTCTTCGCTACGCCTTAGTTATCACTTATTAATTAATAAATGAAACATACCTATACGTATTTTTGGCAATACGACGGCTTTAGTATAAAAACTACAGATACCTACCATCAGGAAATTTTTCTTACAAAAAGAATGGTTGAGTTTTTTAATTTATTTTAAAACTTGATAGAGACCGAAATCGTTATCAGTTAAGGTCTATAGCAGTCGCTCTATACAACGTTAATTTTTTTTTATGCGAAACCTGAATATAGTTTGTTCAGAATAAGCAACTGAATCGATTAAAATCATTTTTACACCATGTTATATTTATTCCGAAATACATTTAGAATTTGTTGCAGTGTGGTTACCGAGCGCGCCACGCAGCTTACGGTAGTACTGCGTACGCCCGCGCAACAGCTAACGCCACCGCCCTTTCGCCCACCTAAGCGGTACGTTGACCATATTTTTGTTGGGATAGCCAAGTAGGATAACAAGCTCATAAATTTGTGGTTTTTCATTATATCTTTTTGAAATTTTGTAGATAGTTTCTTTACTTAAAAATACTGGACACGTGTTTCGGGTTTCGCATAAACAAAAAATAATGTTGCACATATGTCACTATACGTTAAGGTTGTCTGTAAAAGATCGCACTTAGCGATAAGACCGCCCATTGTGTCACCCTTTGTAAAATTTACATATTTATGTCCTGTAATTTGTATGGTGTACATAGGTAATAAAGAGTATTCTATTCTATCCGGTCAGGGATATAAATTGTTTATCAACGTATACCCCACGTCAATTTATTTACCGTATGTATTCTCGTACAGCCATTTGAAACTAATTCAAATAACAGCTACCAAAAGAATGACAGTTTTAATTCGACTTACAATTTAAGTTAGTAAGTAACCTACTTGAATGACACATAATTTTCGAGGCCTATACCTACGGGCTTGATTAATTAAGTTAGGAATATGGTTAAAATAATTCTATATTGCTCATTGTTGACTTCTATTTGCTACGATTTATTTCTGTTTCTATTACATAACCCATGACAAAGAAGAATGCGAAAATTACCTTAACTCACACTATCATTACTAGCTTTAGCTTATTTTTGTTGACTGTTTGTCAGAACTTGTTGGCATGGCAAAGGAGCAGCCAGACATACTTACAACATTTTTTTTTTTGGGGTTTTAGGTTAGGTTTTATTTTTTTTGGGAGTTTTTGTCAGGAAAGCTGAGTGTCACGCGCATTTTTCATTGGACTTTTAAAATTATAGTGTCGTTTACTAAATAAAAGCGCTTGATTTATGTAGTAAAAAGTGCATTCAGTGAATAATTCATAAAGAACATTGAAATATCGCAGCATTGTGGCTACATCATGGCTTTGCATCAAATCTCTTCGTCGTAGACGGCTCACGCGACCGTTTTTTCAACTGTCATTGACGATATCCGCCATTATAGTGAAATATTTTTTTTTTAAGAATTGCTATAATTTGTTACACGTGTTATTGGCAAAATTGTGGTATCTAACCACAGAGGCCATTGAAGAGTTGAAGTAATATTCACTCTAAAGAAAAGAAAGCAACATTTTTTTTTTGTTTATACGTAACCCGAACTGGACACGTATCCAGAATTTTTAAGTAAAGAATCTATGTACAAAATTTCAAAAAGATATCATGAAAAACCACAAATTTATGAGCTTGTTATCCTAACAAAAATATGGTCAATACTCCGCTTGGGCGGGCGAGCAGTGTGTAGGCCTGTGGCGTCAGCTGTTGCGCGGGCGTGCGCATGCTAATGCTGCATGGCGCGCCCTGTAACCACACTACAACAATTTCTAAATATATTTGGGAAAAAATATAACATGGTGTAAAAATGGTTGGAATCGATTCAGTTGCTTATTCTGCACTAATTATATTCAGGTTTGGTATAAAGAAAAAATAACATTGTAGTAATGCCAGCGACACAATACACTAAGATGAAATAGAAGTATAGAAACATTGATCCCTAGTTTACAACTTCATAGTAATGCTTGAGTGAGGTTCTGTAACACAGACAATAGTGCCGATCTACAAACTAAATGAAATTTAATTTCAGTACATATTTTTCTTTCTATTTCATTAAAAAAAGGAGAGACGATAAAAAAAATAGTTTAGTCCTCTCAAAGTATCTCCCCTCCATAGAAAATTAGTCAGCGCTTGATTGACTAATTTTCTATGGAGGAGAGATACGTTGAACAAAATCAGTAAAAAATTATATAAAATTAGTCAATCAAGCGCTGACTAACTTTCTATGGAGCAAGTAAATTATTATATCTACGCGGGAAACCGCTGAATGCGGGAGGTGCAGGACCAGTAGTAGTCGAGATCCTTGGGGGAGGCCTATGTCCGGTAGTGGACGTCTTTCGGCTGAAATGATGATGATAATGATGATTATAACTACACTGGACTAAACTAATAGTTAACTTATTTAAATTAAAAAAAAAATGCACCAAAATGTCGCCTTTGGCCCCGATTCTCTTCTTCAGAAACTAAATAAAATTTTTAAGCGCACCTTTTTCTTTCTATTTCATTAAGAAAAGGACAAAAGATAAAATGTTAAAACCTGTCAAATTAGTCCGCGTCTAATGTAAGTCGACGTGTGTAGGTTTTCTTGGTCGCCATGTTTTTATTTTATAATCTCGTCTTTTAAACTTTGTGTGGAGTGTCATAATTTGACAGGATTAAACTAAAATGTAATATTCCATCCTTTTCTTAATGAAATGGAAGAAAAAGACGCGCTTAACTTAAAATTAGTAACGTTTATGAACAAGATAATCAGTACCATTGTTTCCACTCTCAACGACGGTAAAACGGGTCTCTCCAAAAATGGCTGAAATTTATTAATACGGCCCAATGTACACAACTCCAGACATCTGTAAGTACCAACGTAATAAATATTAATATGACTGGCTGGGTTTATTGATTGCTGGCAGAGGTCATGCCCTCAGTCTGCCGCCAACCGTCAACAGGTGGCATTTAGCGTACTACCGTATACCGCCAAATTGATATTTATAGACATTTCCGTCTGTTTGTAGAGTCTGGTGGACGTAACCAAGTACACAATATCAGTGCATTTTATAAAAGAAAGTCCCCCAGCTGTGGCTCTCTGGCGGTTTCCACGCGATGAACTCAAAAACTCCCGAACGGTTTTTCATGCGGATTTCACAAACGGACGGAGAGATTTTACGAAGAAGACACAAGCATATTAAGGTGTTAAGTAAGTTAACTGATATACAGGGTGTATTTGACATCGTAACGCGAACTTCGCAAAAAGGCTAGACCGCATGCTACTAATAAAATTATGATAGTCATTTATGTCGTTAATGAACGGTTACAGAATTCACACTGTTTAAAAGAAAATGTCGGCTCGGCCTTTAAACGATGCAAGCGTGCCGCCGTGCGTGTTTGTAGGTATGACGTTGAACCCTGATGTGAACTCTATTAAATCAGCTGATAAGATAGGTAGTTTTTCGTGTTTTGTTTTCATTGCGCTTTTTTGTTTAATTAGCAAATTAATTCATTTTTAGTTTAATATCTTATTAGGTTATAAAAATATAGCAATTATGAACGGTCTAAAGTGAAAAAACTACATTTTTTTTTTACATCTTTAAAAAGCCGACGAAAAATTCCACCACTGGGGGGTTCAGAATCATGTACTGGATCCATGGTGCTCGTTTGTGCGTCGATGTCAGATACACCCTTTATGACGATGATTATATATTGGAGAAGTCGGTTTTTTTTTTTTGCCAAATGAGATTTTTCGTGGCGTCCCGCGTAATCCAATAGATAGATTACTGAACAATGTATTATGCAGTAAATACACTGGTTACCTGGATTAATCCATAGTCTATGAATGAATCCAGCATCGTAATTGTGCAACACAATAATACTATCAGTTGGAATCATTCTGAAGCATATACTTATGTAATCCATTGCTTATTATGTTCGAAAATGTGTCTACTCAACAAAGTAAATAACGGAATGAATGTTGTTAAATTGTCAAAATGAAAATCATTGCTAGTGATAGCCTGCTGGTGAACAAAGTACATGAATCAAGAAAGGACGTTTATGTAGCTTAGCGATAAGACCGTCCATTGTGTCATCCTTTGGAAAATCTTCATATCTACTTAATTATGTTCTGTAATTTATATGGTATACATATGAAGAATAATCTATTTTAATCTATTCTATTTTATTCTACTGTCATAGGCAGAAGCTATTTTTTTTTTCTTTGGCTTCGCACGTTTTGTGCATTTAGCCAATGTTACGTGTTGGGCAGTTAGGCACTATATTTATTTATTTCTTTCTACTTTGGCTTCGTATAGTTTGTGCATTTGGCCAATGTCACGTAATGAATTTTCATTCATGTCGAAAAAGACGGCTGCGTGAACCGTCTGCGAGGGAGGTTTGAGGCAAAGTCATGATGAGGCCACTATACTGCGATATCTTAATGTTCTTTATTCATTTTTTTCTGAATGCTCTTTTTACTACTTAAATCACGCAGTTTTATTTAGTAAAAACACTATAAATAATTTAAAAGTCCAATGAAAAATGAGCGTGACAATCAGCTTAACTTTCCCGCCTATAACTCCCAGAAGCTAATTACAATATAATCAAATTTGAAATTTAAAAAAAAATAACTGTTGTCTATGCCTTCGCCTTCGTGACGGCTGTAAATAGTCCCACAGCAACTTACTACCGGGATAAGAAGTAACATTCCTTTTTTAAATTCTATCCAAATTCGTTCAGCTGTATATGCGTTTAAAGGTAACAAACAAACAAGCACAGCGTCTCATATATTTTTATCCATTGTGGGCATTGTTTTTCATCCTTCTGCAAGTGACTTTGAATTTGAATGTATAATGTAGACAACTTGTCAAATCAGACCTTCAATAGGGAGGTCGTGTTTGTAACATACATTATTTTATTTGTTCTATTTAAATGTTTGATAGAATAAAATATGAGTACATAAGATAGATAATAGTGGCGCCCGTAACTGAAAACCTGTGTGTAAAACGGTTATCATTGTTGGGCACCTCAATGAGAGACGGATGAACGGAGACAATGGCGCCTTTCCATTTCGTTAAGAAAAGGATAGAAGATAACATTTTAATTTAATCCTGTCAAATTAAGATACTCTTTAAGACAGTTTAGACGCGATTATAAACATGGCGACTAAAAATACGCTAGTTTAAAAAAAATGTGGATGGACTGTGTAAACAATGAAAATATGATCAAATCAAAATCAAAAGTCCTTTATTCAAATTACCCTGACAATCAGCACTTTTTGAATGTCAATTATACATGAGACCACGGAATAGAGAAGTAACACGAGACAGTCCCCCAAATCGCCCGCCCTTCGCCACTTCTAAGTGCTTTCGCTGGTAAGAAGTGGTAGAACAAACTCCTCAAGAGCACAGCTGTTGAGGACACATTTAAAAAAACTCATGTCTTTATACAATACTAATACAGAACATTAAATGAAACTATCCACCATATAGTCACGCCAAAATACCAGCAAAAAAAAAATATAATAAAAAATCATTAAAAATGAAAATGTAAATAAGTAAAAACTTCATTACCTTTAAAAAAGCCCCAGGCATAAAAGGGCGTGACAGCTCACATATTTATGGATTGTAAAAAAAGACAATTATACCTTATCATGAACTTATACCTAATTTTTTCTGCATACGAAACCCGAATAGTTTGTTCAGAATAAGCAACTGAATCGATTCCAAACATTTTTACACCATGTTATATTTTTTCCCAAATACATTTAGAAAAGAAAGTTGCACTGTGATTACCGAGCGCGTAACACAGCTGACGGTAGATCTTAGTACTAGACGCACAGTGAGACAGGCCCACTCGCGCCGCACCGTAGCTGGCGCGGGTGGGAGAGCGGTGCGTTAACCATATTTTCTTAATGATATTCTTCTTAAATTAAATAAGTATGTATTTTACACACAGTCCGGGAAATATATTTCCAGGGGGAAGCTCCAGGATAGTCCATGAAAGTCATTCGTCAGTGTGACGCCCGCTCCATCAGAGCCCCTCATGCCATCGCAATCCATCAGGCTTGATCGAGATGAGCAGGACCATTTAACAATACAAAAAGTACAAAAAACTGACGATCCCCGAATGACAACCGGGAAGTTGTCATTCGGGGATCGTCAGTATTTACGAGTGGTACTCCTCAGTAGCCCGAAACGAGAACGAGCCTTAGCAAGGAAGGGGTAGACATCAACAGTGTTATGCAGATAAGCTGTAGCTTTATGTAAAACCAGCGCTGCGACATCGACTTTTTTAAATATAGAAAGAAGCATGAGATAGGAGCCTTTTGGCCTCTTTCTGATTTTTTGTTACTTTTTTTCATTTGTAATTTTTTTTTTGCTTTTAGGTTAGTTTAGTTTTCTAATGTTCCTGTACGAGTCGCAATAAAAACTTTTCATTCTTTCTTTAAAATTCTGGTAACTTTAGTTGCATAAGGTGAAAAAGGAAACCGAACCCAACATGGTTGAGAAAATTTTAGGCAGTAGGTATTATTCACCTAAATAGGTTATTCATTTTGTTCAGTGGTATTTCAGAAGCAGCATATTCTTTCACATTCTCGTATAGTAATCACTAACGATAAGAAAAACTCCGTTGAAAAAAAAAATCATTCAACGATAAGCAGTAACAAGTTCGAGTATTACACTAGTATAAGTACTTATACTACTATACCCCATCATAGCTAACTAAAAGTAAACAAAAAAAAACTACTGTCGCAGTGGCCCAGTGCTTAAAACACAATTCCAGGTCAGGCAAGTACCAATGTAACTTTTCTAAGTTATATGTACTTTCTGAATATATCTTGGACACCAATGACTGATTACAAGGTGAAGGAAACCTAGACTTTCAGTCTGAAATTGCCAAGATTGCCAAACCCGAATTGAGCAAGCGTGGTGATTACGCTCAATCCATCTTTGTATGAGAGGAGACCTGTGCCCAGCAGTGGGACGATAAAAAGGTTGATGATGAATGATGATGATGACTATCAAAATAGAAGTAAATATACCGTACTGGGACAAAAAGCAGTTGTACTCTTCAATTCAGCAACGTTATAATAGGGATGTATCCAAGGTATGAAAATCAAAAAAATAATTAGTCCGTCTTACAGATAATAAAAAAAATTAAGACCCGTGTTTTTTATTTTGTCGTAATTACCAAAAATTACTGAGATATAGCGTATTAAAGTTACAGAGTGGGGGCTAATTACGTCACGCCGTTCTATATTTTGCACCATGGCGTGACGTCATGCGACATTTCAAATCAATATATCTTCCTAAGTATTTGAATAAAAGAAAAAATAAAAAATACGTGTTCAATATTTTTTATAAAGCTATCTGACGGACATTAAATTATTTTTTAGGATACAAGCCAATTGGAATTGTAATTTTGCTAAATTGAAAAGTACAACTATAACGTGGCATGACAGCTGAAGTGACTGGTATTAGATTTAGACGGTTAACTAAGTCACGTGGTTTTTGTTTACCTTTAATTAACTACCTAAACCGACAGAGTATAGTATTTTATTGTACTTCCTTATGTACTTACGTATGAGTACGTAATATTATAACAGGTTTTACGTCATACAGCAGCTGTTCAAAGTACTTTAGTGAAATATATGGAATTCACATATAAACATGTCATTTAAGTCCAGGCTCTATTTTTTCTTAGTGCAGCTCTTTTACAAAAAAAAATCTCATTAAGAAGTCTCGAACATAAAAACAGACAGTAAGGCAAACGGATAATTCAGCTGATGCTCTTCTTGTGTGTGACGACTGGCAGAAGAGAAGAGAAGGAAATATTAGTTCATGCATTTTACTGCATTGGTACCTACACGTCAAAACACATAAACAATTTCACGCATATATCCGAAGAAAATAATGCACTTCGGGAATCATCGTACATCTTCGGAAATAATAATAACTCTATCTAATTCGAAAATAACTCTTGAGCGACATTATAATGTATGACGATCTGCGACTGGAATAGATAATCGACAAAGAGAAAATATTTAAAATAAAAAACACATTGATAAGTTCACAATGCACTAGTATGTACAAAGCGCTGTATACAAAAACTTTGCGTCTGTGGGGTGTTAACTCTGTAGCGCAAAGTTCTTAAACACAAAAATTAGCGAAGTTGGTTGAACTGTACCCACGTATACAACAAAACAGTAACTAATATTTTGAGCATCAGTGTGCACAAGAAATATACTCGGCTCTTCATTTCCCCGAAGGGAAAGGTCAAGCAAGGGTCAGTGCAAAATACACGTAGCTTCTAATTACAAACATGCCGCGAACAAGTAAGCTGCGGAGTTACCTGTGATCTGTGTATGAAAGATCTCTTTGAACACGGGCCTTATTGCTATACACGAAGCCTTATGTATATTCTTTTTTTTTTAGGCAAGGCTAGGAAAACAACTTGGTCAGGCTACTTCTCTGAAACTAATCTGCTATACGTAAAGCTTATTGTTGATCTAATTAGATAAATAAACTAAAAAAGGAAGGTAATGTATTAAGCTAATAGTCTAAATATTCCAGTTGTAAAATAAAATATTTCTATGTTCGAGATACAGAGTTAAATTTAATTTTTCGAGTTCTAGAGAAAATTTTATGAACCAAAATGGCGGACTCACTGATTATTTCGACTAATAGAGAATTGAGATTTCAAGTTATGGAGGTTTTGGTGTTTGAAGGGAAGGCAACAAAACATTTTTTCGAGATATGCGAGGCTTTCGACTTACCGAGGTTCGACTTAACGAAGTTCTGCTGTAGTTAAAAAAAATGAAAAAACGCTGTGAAAGAATAACAGGTCCGTTTGATTTTGGAGATACAATCAGCACCGAGACAACATCTATGTGATAATTTTGAAGGACATAGCTAATCCATTGCTACATATGCTTGAAAAATTTGTCAGCAAACAACGCAAATAACGCAATGAATGTTGCTGACCTGTCGGAATTATAGCTTTATCTCAAGTAATGTGTTACGCTATAATTACCCCGAAGGCCAAGAAGCGAAAAGTAGTAGCATTTAGGTATACGAAAACTGACGATGAATTGAAGAACGTATATCAGGAACTGCACCGAGAGAGGACCCAACTTATTTCAAAGCTTTAAAGAAATAAAAAAAAAACAGCTATAATGAATTAAAGACACAAGCTAGCACTACCCGAAACAAAAGACTGAATACTTAAAATATTCAAGAAGAAAAAAATTGTTTTTCAACAACCTCTTTCTTACATTAAATCATTCATGAAAAGTGGTGTTGCAGAAAATTAAACGGTAAATCTAGAATTAATGCGGGCCAGACAAGTTGCTGCATAATAATAAGGCTGGGCCATAAATAATTTGGATACCGACGGGTCGACAACCACTCAATTGTCTCTCGGTAGCTAACGAATCAATGCGATTGTAATTTACTTAATTGGATAAATCAGAAATCTTGTTGCTGCATAGTGCATAATGCTCTAAATATCTAATATGAAATGTGTGGTCTGGAGTGGACTTAGCCATTCCAACTCTAACCGAAGCCGCTTACATCGAACCCACACGATACCCTATATACGCCCGTTTGCTACCGCTCCTCTATTGCAATCTCCCGTCGACAGTACTTGCTCAAATCTAGATACAATCTAGCACAATCTTAACTGTAAATACCTCAGAAATATTTAGATCCTAGACAATTTTCCGTGGAGCAACGCTAGTTAAGTAATGCAATAATAATGTCGGCAGCGAGCGGCGCGCGCGCAAGTAAACGTTGTACACCTTGATACTAACTACGAGTTATGTTATTGCCGTAACGCAGATTTGTTGCTCTGGCTGTAATGTTGATTGTATTTGTAAAATGCATTTGTAATATTGGTTAGTAGTTAAGAGCTAACGAAATAACTAAAATGGGTTGGTCTGATAGATAACAGTCTGTTTGGTTTGTATTGTATATGCAGAGCACTCACTGAATATTTGGTACAGAAAATATAAAGTAAATTGCAGTATTTCAAATTCTCGATTTTTAAAAAATGCCGCATAAAAGTTGCTAGTTAAAAAAATCATTTTCACAGAGAACGCAGACTAAGGTCGCATTCACCATTGATCCAATTTCAAAATGTCATCATTTCTAGCGGCAATCCCAATAAGGCCAAGGTTCCGTCGTCTGGCTGTAGATACGCAAATATCTGGAGTTAGCGACCTCGGCGTTCCATCTGACTACTATTATCATAATTTTGCAACATTATTAGTAGGTAGCATAGGTTTCCTAACCTACACCAGGTTTATGGAAAAAAACAACAAGAAAGCAATGTATTGTGATTTAAAAAAAGAACATAATGGCGACTTATTTTTTCAGTTCAATAATAACGAGTGTCAAAATTAAACTCATTGTTACTGATAGTGGGTTACGCTATTACTATACCATTCAGGAAAATAGTTGGTTTCTTTTATCTAAACAACATATTTTCGCGTTCAATAATAATTTTCTAGATCTGTAACCAAAGTTTAATTCAATAATTGAGATAGATGTTGCACTAACTACTTCATCACCATCATCTCTGCGGTAATCCCAGTGGCATCCGAAGCTTTGAGGCTGGGGTTCGCTTTACCAGTCTAATTGCTGATTTGGCTAAACTTCGATATTTTCCGTGAAGCGACTGCCGTCTGACCTCCACAACCCGAAGGTGATATCGAAGCATTGCAGTTAGACCTTTGTAAATAAAGTAAATTGTGGGACTTTTGAAGGCTCCAACAACCCGTAACAACTGCCATTAGATGTTGGTATGGCAACCGGAACCAACGGCTTAACGTGCCTTCCGAGGCAGGACCAGACCAGTGCAAATATTCATATTCATGCATACAAATATTTGCACTGCACTAACTACTAAGCATCGGCCTCTATTTCTTTTTTATATACATCTATGGCCTCTCTTTTGTGCCATGCTTCCCTGGTATGTCCGAGTCACATCCAGGTGTTCCCAGCAACTTGTGTAGGTCGTCCACTCGGCTATTGATTGATCTATCACTCTCCAGATCATATATTTTGTAACCCCTTTTAATACTATTAAAGCCAAACATCAACACGACTAGTGTAGTGTAGGTCTGACCATGAGTCAACATTTAGATTGTTCAAATCATAGATACGTACGTGCCGTTGCAAAACTTCTTTTTTTATATATTTTTAGCTTCTCGTCGATTCCGTGAGCAAAACGCGTAGGTAAAACACAATACAGTAGAATCCCGATTATCCGAACATCGATTATCCGGACATCCGATTATCCGGACTCAGTCATCTCGGCTCTACTTGTCAATTAAAAATATTTTGACGGTGTAACGCGACACGCGGTGTAAGTCGTGGTGGCCTAGTGGTTAAAACACTCGCCTCTCAAGTATGAGTGCGCGGGTTCTATTCCAGGTCAGGCAAGTACCAATGTAACTTTTCTAAAGTTATATGTACTTTCTAAGTATAGGCATATTGGACACCAATGACTAAAGGTGAAGGAAAACATCTTGAGGAAACCTGGACTTTAAGTCTGAAATCGTCAACCCGCATTGAGCAAGCGTGGTGATTACGCTCAATCCTTCTCTGATGAGAGGAGACCTGTGCCCAGCAGTGGGACGATAAAAAAAAAGGTTGATAATGATGATGATGATGATGAACGCGACATGTTACGACAAGTTTCTTCATTTGTTTGCGGGATAGTGTTGGTCAGTGTTGCCAACTTGGTGGATTTTCCACTAAAACTGGTGATTTAGGCCCCCCTTTTAGTGGCGAAAATTAGTTTTTAGTGGCTGGTTTCGCACCCTAATCGCCCGAATTTCTATTTTGTGTCTTTTTAATACTAAGATGACAAACAATTATTAAGACGACAACACTAAAATTGACCTGGTAACCCTATAATTCAATAAAGCAATGCAATGGGGGAATTCCCTTATTGTCTCACCGCCATTTCAGAATGTCAGAATGTGAGAAGAATGTCAAGTACCATCTCACGCAGAAGCTTTTGAAGCTCTAGATGTGGCTTTTAAGTGGCTTGAAAGACAGGACGAATCGGATCCTATACAGTTGCTACAACTGAAGCGCATCAGGGACTTGGCCGCAATGAAAAGATGTGATTCATTACGTCAAAGATTAATAACAAGTTATTTCCAATCAAAATTCTAAATTACATAAAGATATTATGTAATTCATTATCTATCGTTAAGCTCGTTTTTTATATATCGTATTTTCTAAATGACATGTAAAATCTGTTACATAATAAAAAATATATTAGTGTTTTAATATTGTTTGATTTGCTTTGAAATCGATTATCCGGATTTTCGATTATACGGAATACCCCTGGTTTCAATTGATCCGGATAATCGGGATTCTACTGTATCATGAAAAACTTCAGTGAAGTGATATATCACTTACTGATGCTAGTGATGGACACTTTTGACAGCACGCTTCGAATCAAACTCACTCCAACTTAGTTTTCCTTGTGTTTCTACTTCTGTAGAACACAACCGATCAACACCGAAAAACAGCTTCCTTCTCCAACAGTCGTTGATAAGATTTATCAATCTGGCAGATATAATATACAGTATGTTACGAAAACCCTGTCCGACCCGTGAAGGTGTTGTTAGGTATCGATAACTGATTCTACTAATGCATACAAAACCGGGCTTTACTTAAAAAAAAAATCCCCCTAAAAAAATAAATATTATTTCGCAAAAGGAGGTAACTTATTAAATGTGCGTTGACCACCCTTCGCCTGCCGACCGCGGGGGGCGGGCGGCAGGACACGCGGCACGTGGCCGCATCGCTATTCGCTCATAATAATACCGGTGTTGTCACTTTTTAAAAATTACCAAATTTCGGGGAAATTGGAATTAATTCGTTGGAAAAAAAGATTATTTCAAAATTCATTTGTATTGGTAGTATGATGAATACGTAAAATTTTATATTATATTTGGTCATGTGTTTACCTAACCTCTATTATCCTTATGGGTCGGACAGGGTTTTCGTAACATACTGTATATATTTATTTCGTATGTTTTTAAAGTGAAACTTCTTTACGCACGCTTGACTTGGGGAGTAAGCTCGCGAAAGCGTTACGAAAAGTAGGCGAACGGAAGTTAAGTGGGGGATATAAGCACAGAGGCGCCCGTGGCGCGAGCTTGGTACTACAAGGTCTACAACGAGTTTTTGTTTTTTTTTTCAATAGAAGTAGAAGATCTATGCAAAAATATATTTTATTTTTTAAATTTTGAGACACGGATACACTTATTTATTTATTTATTTACACTTAACACTATACATTAAATTTTATGTTGACTGACAACCATTAAGGGGGTCAGTTAACATAAAATTTGGTACCGCCTACTTCACAGTCCCTCCTGTATCCCCCTCTCCCTTACCCCCCTCACCCCTTAATATCCCCACGAAACTACCCCCCCCCCCCGACCCCCCTCATTGATTACCTCACCCCCCCGTGGATTATCTCGGGAACCAGAAGTCGTGGACTACCCGAGTTTGGGGTCCCCTGATTCAGGAGGAAGAGCCCGACCTTTTGGGCCCGAGGGAATCCACTACCCCCTCCCCCCCGCAACCCCACGAAACCTCCCTCCTCCCCCGACCCCCTTTAGTTACCTCACTCCCCCGTGGATTATCTCGGGAACCAGAGGTCGTGGACTATCCGAGTTTGGGGTCCCCTGATTCAGGAGGAAGAGCCCGACCTTTTGGCCCCGAGGGAATCCACTCCCCCCTCGTCTTGCCCTATCCCACTGACTCACCTGATGCTGCGCACTCAATCGTTGGCATGCAGGCCGTGTCTTATAGATTAGTTAGGTTAGGAATTGTGTGTGTTGTGCTGTTATCGTCCCCCTATTGGGACGCATAATTTTAATTCTAGTTTAAGTAAGTCTTTTGACCGCCACCCCTATTGGTGGCGTAGATTTTAATAATTATTAGTAATTATTGAAGTGAAACTTCTTTACGCACGCTTGACTTGGGGAGTAAGCTGGCGAACGCGTGACGTAAGCGTTACGAAAAGTGATCGGGCAATTCGAATGGAAGTTAAGTGGGGGATATAAGCACAGAGGCGCCCGTGGCGCGAGCTTGGTACTACAAGGTCTACGAGTTTTTTTTTTTTTCAATAAAAATAGAAGATCTATGCAAAAAAAATTTTTTTTTTTCAATAAAAATAAAAGATCTATGCAAAAATTAATTTACCAATGAAACCATGAAATAAATTTAAATATTTCTAGAAAATTAATATATGTATATGTGTATACATGTATATATTGTACACACATATATATATATATATACATACAGATGGAGCGAAAGAAGTTTCACTTCAGTCGTGTGGTCATAAGCACACTAGTTTTTTTTTTTGTTGTATCAACGAGTTTTTTTTTTTTTTTGGTTTAACTTCTTTCCGTTCAGAGGAACGGAAAAGGCAAAGGCATAGTACGCCATACAGCCTAGTCTTAAGTAACTTTTTTAAATGAGTGTTCCCGTGTGGTTCCGGGCTTAGAATAGTACCAACTATAACCATATCCTCCCGTGGGTGTCGTAAGAGGCGACTAAGGGAACTCTCACCAGGGAAGTGGGCAGTAGCTCTTCTCCTGTGGAATATGAAATTACTGCGATCTCTAACCCCCCTGCCAAGCGTCGGGATTATGTCAAACCCCCCCAATGGAATGAAAGCCTTGGGGGAGGCCTTTGTCCAGCAGTGGACCTCTATAGGTAAAGAACAACATCAACAAAAGAGTGTCCGTGGACTTTCTTTTGCGTTTTTCTCCATAGTGACCTACGCTTTGGAATAAGCAATCAGCTGCATCTTCTGTTCTATTTTTTTTAATTTATGGCAAGTGAAGCCGATGTCGACTATTCTGCCAATGTCTCGGCTTCATCTTACTGATTGACCGACTCTTTCACATACGGTACTCACGGACGGCAAGGACTCTTTTGTACACATTGAAAAGGTCCACAGAAAAGTCCGCGATTTTGTCGTTTACATATTACGACAAACATGGGCTATTTTTTTTTAACCAATCCAGCATTAATCCTTATCTAATTTAATACCATAAATGCATTAATGATTTAATATAGATCTATATCGCCCTTTACAGCATATGATTTAAATGAATATTTTTGAAGATATTACAGATTTAAAAATTGCGCCGCGTTTGCGGCGGTACCGACTGACCAAGGCGTCGAGAGCGGCGGGCCGCTATGTTTTTTATACAATGTTCACAGTTTTTCTTTAGTGTATTTAGTATCAGCATTCCACCCGTGCGGGTGGATGGGAGATGGGACGGGTCGCTAGTTAAGATATTAAAGGTCATCCATCAACATACCAAACCTGACAAGCTCAGCTTAATCTGATATCTCTAACCTCTCCCCAGTTAATTGATATTTCATGAACCAAGCATAGCTGTAAACAAACAAGTTTTGCAATACAGCCTTCGCTGTCAAATACGCAATTTCATGACTGACTCATGATATAAGTTAGATACGTACATAAATGGATTATAAGGATTTTAACCGCAAATATTATGCATAATCGGAATCTTGATTATAATTAAAGTATATTTCTGCCAAAATAGAATTTGAAGCTAATTAAAATTAAATATGTATACCTACAATATGCAAAGAAAACCCTGTCTGATCCGTGAAGGTATTGTTAGGTATCGATAATTGATTCTACTAATGTCCACAAAGCCGGGCTAAACTAGAAAAAAAAAATGGCAAATTGTTCCAGTCGCTCGATGTACGCGGTATATAGGAGGAGGCGAAAAGCTTCGTCCGGATCGCAGTGGTGTTAACAACATAAGGGTGGAAATTAATTACAATTAAATTTATTTAAAATTATAATTAAATTAATCATTTGAGTTCTATAGGACCTATAGAACACCGAAAGGCTGGCTACTCTACGCCTGTGCTCTAGGCTTCGGAGACCATCTCGAATTAAATCAGGGTCACCAATCAGCATCATCGCACGCCTCTCCACTGAATCCAAAGTGGCCAGGTGACACTTAGCAGCACCAGCCCAAATGTGGCTGCAGTACTCCACACACGAACGGACCTTTGCTTTGTACAACATTAGAAGCTGCCCTGGTGTGAAGTACTGCCGGACCTTTGCGATAACGCCAAGTTTCCTGGCAGCCACCTTGGCCTTGGACTCAATGAACCGCCCAAAGTTTAGGTTCGAGGAAATCTCAACACCCAAAAGCTGAAGGCGGTCGGTACACTCCAAGGAAAAAGATTATTTCAAAATTCATTACTATTGTTACTATGATGATTACGTAAAATTTTATTATATATTTGGTCATGTGTTTACCTAACCTTTATTATCCTTATGGGTCGGACAGGCTTTTCTTTACATATTATTGTATAATTCTCGACCATAGATTCATTAGGTCGTATGTATAGCTCGAGTTTATTTTCTCGGCGGTAGGCCATAACATCGGCCGCCGGCAGAAGTTACCACCCACCAGACAAAGCCTTGCCGCCAAGGGATTTGTCGTGTTCCTGCATGATGTCTGGTGAAGCCGTACGGAGGACGAATCTGAGCAGTTGTGTTGCGATGTGTGCCGGGTACGATGCGCCTAATGTTGTTGTGTTGGGAGTTTGGTCGTGGAGGGTCTTCAGGTCAATCTCCCTTTGGCGCAGCATCGTTGGTCGTGTTGTTGGGTTTAACATTGCATCACCTCGATCAACTTCCGTCTTCCTTCCTATTCGCTCAGTTTTTCTGAGTGAATAGGCTCTTAATAAACTAGCGCGCTTTACCATCAACGATCGCATCACTGCTTACCATCAGGCGGGATTGCGGTCAAGCGCTAGTTTATAATTATTAAAAAAAAGGCGTGTGGCACTCGGAGACTGCCGCGGTAAAGCTATTACATAGCCTTTTTTTATCAACTATAAGTTGCAATTATAATTATTTATTTATTTTATTTATACAGTAATTTTTCCTTTGTTTTTTTTTCTTTGATATCAATTCAAGTTTTCTTTCTGTTTTGTAATTTATTTATTTTTTACCAGCAACGTCATCAAAAGAGTGCGAAAAATGGTGACGATTAAGCGACTAAACTATATTCAATGTTTTCTGTTCGACTTTGATAAAGAGATAGAAAGAAGCTAAGCAATAGCTTTAAAATGACGTCATGTTCGTTATCACACCCATGTCAGAATGTCATGAAATATGATGTCGGCCATCTTGGATTTCAAAAATGAAATCATTTTCGTGATCAGCACCCTGACTTTTGGCGGGAAAGTCAAGCTGAGTGCCACGCTCGTCTTTCATTGGACTTTTAAAATTATTTATAGTGTTGTTTACTAAATAAAAGTGCGTGATTTATGTAGTAAAAAGTGCATTTAGTAAATAGTTCATAAAGAACAGTGAAATATCGCTGCATAGTGGCCACATCATGACTTTGTCCCAAACCTCACTCGTAAGACGGGTCACGCGGCCGTCTTTTTCGACATGAATAATTCATAATTACGTGGCATTGGCTAAATGCACAAACCGTGCGAAGCCAAAAAATAAAGAAAAACCCATGAAATCTATTATATTATCACTCGAGTCAGTAAGCATGTAAAATGAGAAAACTAACATAGAACGATCCGTGTGAGAACTAAACGATCACTATTACACAACAACACTGATACCTTTGAGAAAGCGGACTTCCTCTGCAATAGGGCAATTCCTCCGTAAGGTCTGTCTATGCTATTACTTATAATCTCTGTCATTGTGTGCTGTTTCGGTGCAATCGCAAGACCGGCCGGGCACTGAGGGGCAGGCAAGACAGCTATAGTATCCTTATGACTCCACCAACTGGTATTTCGTTGACTCGGAAACGGCGCACAGGGAGCACCACGAAATATACTCAAAGACTCCGAGGTTCTTTTTCAATATACCCCACTGTTTTGTCGTGGTGGCCTAGTGGTTAAAACACCAGCCTCTCAAGTATGAGTGCGCGGGTTCGATTCCAGGTCAGGCAAGTACCAATGTAACTTTTCTAAAGTTATATGTACTTTCTAAGTATATCTTGGACACCAATGACTGAAGGCGAAGGAAAACATCTTGAGGAAACCTGGGCTTTATAAGTCTGAAATCGCCAACCCGCATTGAGCAAGCGTGGTGATTACGCTCAATCCTTCTCTGTATGAGAGGAGATCTGTGCCCAGCAGTGGGACGATAAAAAGGTTGTTGATGATGAACGGCGTCGGTGTCGAATTATTTGTTATCAATTTAATATTTTCGAGCTGAACTTTAGTAACATAATCACTTCTGATTGCGTTAACATCTGACCGTAGAATTAATAAATCCTTCATCAACTTCTTTACGTACGTTCTACGTAGTCAAAGCAAACTGGTGGCAATTTGTGAAGATCATATGCCACAAAAACTGGGATTGTTCGGGATCCGTGATTTTAAACACCGTAATCGTATATTTTAGGTCTTTCTGCTTTTTGTTCTTACGCCTCGATACATGTTTTTGTCTTGTCTTCGTAGAAACAAACAATAACTTTTTTGCCTCATCAATGTCTTCCTCAGAAAAAGCCGACGAGCATATTTTTATTAAACTTTCGTTGTTTCGTTTCAGAGATAACAATATTACAACTCGTACACTTAAATGTACTCGTATTAACATTGTTCACCGACATCTTTCTGTAATATTTTATTTAATAAAAACTTCAACTTCAACTCTTGATCTGGTCCCTGTGGATAGATACCACAATTTTGCCAATAACACTTGTAACAATTTATAGAAATTCTTTAAAAAAATATTTCACAATAATGGCGGATATCGCCAATAACAGTTGAAAAAACGGCCGCGTGAGCACTTTTTACTCTATAAAATCACGCGCTTTTATTTAGTAAACAACACTATAAATAATTTAAAAGTCCAATGAAAAATTAGCGTGACATTCATCTTAGCTTTTCCGTTAAAAAAAAAGCTATTTTATAAAAACACTACTAAATTAATTTGAATAAAAGTACTTAATAATTAATTATATGAAAAGTTTTTAAGGTAGCCATGACAACGTCGATGACGTCTATGACATATCTCTATAGAAGACCTATTTCAGAGAGAAAATTAATCGCAAGTTTAGCACATCGCGACTATCAGTAACATGGCAAGTGTGTAGAACTGAGTTCGCGCCCTGCAATATGCATGCTCTTTTTGAAAATCTATAAATTGTTTTCAAAAGATGTAGTCGCACGCACAACATACCGTGCCGAAGACTGCCGAACTGAAACGACGTTAGACGATGTACGGCCTTCAAGCCACACCTCCGTGCCCGTCGGAGTGGGGAGCGTGAGGTTTTTTCGTTACGGAATTTCTGGATTCGGTCCCCGCGCTCAAGGCCCGCGATAGAAGCTATGCAATAGCTTAAAAAAAGTTTAGAAGCAGTAGTTCGTAGGTAGGTATGTATATGTATATGTCCGACGACCATTTCATTATACTTAATATTAATTCCATTGTAAGGTAGCCAGCACCCTAATTGTGTGACACACTATTAAAATAAATTTGAATTGTTTTGAAGCATATTGCTAATCCATTGCTTAGTATGTTCGGAAAATGTGCCAACTCATCAACGTAAATACCGCAATGTTGTTGAACTGTCAAAATGAACTATTGAAAAAATGAGCAATTAGCCTACTGGAAGTGATTGCATTAGGTATAAGCCCCCATAGTAAATTTGTATTGAATGTATTTTTATGTAATGTATGTTCTTGATGGATAAATAGAATACTCTTTATTGTGTACACCATATAGATCACAGAACATAAATAAAAAGATTTTACAAAGAGCGACACAATGGATCTTTTACAGACAACCTTTGGATGGAATACCATGGGGAAGGAGAGAGAAATAATATAGGTAGTCTACAGTATACTATTTACGTAGATTATACAATAAATATATACGTAATATAAATTATTAAAACAAGCAGGGGTGGTGTAGATTAAAAAAGTAATGTAATGTAGGTAGAAAAGGCCACTTCTCCAAATCATTTAGTTTCAAGTTAGGCTCTATCTAGCCCGAAATTATTTTGTTCGCCATGTATGTTGAAATAAAAACATAACTCAGTCTGCATACAAAACAAAACACTAGCGAAAAATCAATTAAAACCACTCATTAAGCCATGGTCAAAATACTAATCACGACCAACAGATAAACCAGTTGATCACGAATGTCTTGATTGGCTGTAGTCCTGAAGGATGCGTGACCAAACAGGCGCAAGCATGGCTAATCCGAAATTTCTTAGTAAAAAATTATGATTCGTTCATTAAGTTGCCTTCAATACACATTACACCGTGACATGAATACTGCGCCGGAATCAGCATCGCTCTACGTATACTCTAAGCAGGCTACGCGCTGACGACCTTGCTGAATCTGTCTGCTACCACCATGCGATGCGTTCACACTTTTACAGTACGTACGGCTAACAGCTGACTTCTGCCGTACCTGTCCATCTCATAACCACCATAACCATGACCACGTTATGTGGAAAATTCACTTCCCGCAGGTTGACGGTGGTAAGCCATAACCTGCCACGAAGAGGCACAATCATCGTCCTCCGCTACAAGTATGGCATCCTTCAAACTAGCCAATAGCAACCGTACCAAGCTGTATGTCATGATGGCCTAGTGGTTAAAACACCAGCCTCTCAAGTATGAGTGTGCGGGTTCGATTCCAGGTCAGGCAAGTACCAATGAAAGTTTTCTAAAGTTATATGTACTTTCTAAGTATATCTTGGACACCAATGACTGAAGGTGAAGGAAAACATCTTGAGGAAACCTGAGCTTTAAGTCTGAAATCGTCAACTCGCATTGAAGCTGTACGTACTACGTTATACAGTACAGACGACAGACGACAGCACATAAAGCTACTACAATCTGTCAGATTTCTTTATTAGATTTTCAATTTTATCTCTAAAGCATTAAGGCTCAAGGTTGATTGGGAATATTTGACAGTTAGGGGTAGCTTGTCGAACGTGACATGACATCACAAAGGAATCTAGTTGCTAACTACAGACTGTACAGCAGACTTTTTAGAAAAGGTATGATTCATAGCGTACCTGGAGTATCGTTGCGATAATGACGCCTGTATCATGAAACCCGCTTGATTAAATTAAGCCTACGTTAACGGATTCACGTATACAACAACTAGTAGAACTGTTTAAATGTGTGTGAATAAATAATTTTATTTTATTTCAAATGCATATAAGGAGGTATAATCGCTAAAAATAATTCTTTCAGACGACCGTTGAATGAAACAATCTCAAAGAAAGTACAAAGGGCAGTCAGTCAATAAATTCACGCCAGCGTCAGCAAATTTACAGCGACAAAGCAAACTTACTTCACACGAGAGTTTCACAACGCGGAATCAACGCATCGAGGGCACGCAGGACCGGTACCCACCCACCACTGGTCGGGGAGGTGAGGGTTGCAGAGGGGGGGTAAATGGGTCGCCGCAGCCGCATTCCGTGGCGGTTGACATTTCACAGGAAAGCAGAGCTCAGCCATGGTGTGTTTGTGGGAAACGGCGGGTTAAGTTAACTTTGAATTTCGAATAACGGTTTTGAAAATTCGCGGGGAATGGAATGGAACATGCCAGTATTTTGTTTTGTTTCAGGCTATGTTGAAATTCAAACTAAACGCCCATCTAAAAACGAGGGCGTTGGTAAAAAAAGCTTTATCAATAATGAATAAATAGTTTGTTCCTGTGCCACTTACAAAATTGCATATCAATGACAGTTGAAGGTTGTTTGCAGTAGGTAGGTATTGCTTAATGTTTCTTCGACAAAATTCTACTATGAAATATTCTACAGAAGACCCGAATACCGAGAAATAAGGCTATAAAAGTCACAATACTGGATTCACGGTTGGATTAGTCACGTAACAGCCTCACGTAACAAAAGTTCACCTGTTTTACAACTGACTTTCAGTACAGAACAGTCGCCAAAGAAGGCCAAATATATCTTGTGAACATAAAAAATATCCTTCGCACCAAATGCGTCTAGTCGAACCGGTCCAACCGTCACTGGCAGTTTTCCTGTGCCAAAATTAAAGCGCCTTAATTGACGCTCGAATATATAAAAAAACCACTCCGGAAATTACTATGCGATGCCTCATGCTATAGAACTTGTCTTAACATTCATCCATTGACGCCTCGGTGTGATGAACTCAAATATGAACGCCCGTTCCGCAGGTGTTTTAATGGACTCACAGAGTGTTACCGTTTGATAACTAAGTAATTTTCAGTTCTCTCTCTCTCTCTCTCTCTGTAAAATAAAATTAGTGAACAAGTTATCAACAAAAACAGTTGGCCTGTGAGTCAAAACTACCTAAGCGGGCTATGTCGGTTTAAGACCCGTTCCAGACAGAACCCTGCGCTGACTCACACAGTAATGGTTTCTCAGAATCACTCTGTATCGAAGCGAGTTGCGAAACCTGCAAGGATGTCTCATGGTTTCGGCGCGCAATCATTTACGTGGGAACTACGGTGCACTGGAGAAAGTTCGAGGCTGAAACCGCTATCTATTGAAAAGAATTGAACGAAATGACCGAGTCATTGTTTAACAAATTATTTGGAACGTAACGCCAATTCACAGGTATTCGGCATTTATAAAGGGTTATATATAATATGCACTTCGTTTGTCCTCAAATCAGAACGTAGGGTACGCAGTACACCTCTGCATTCTGTTATGATATTTAAAACCATGCGTTTAACAAACCTTTCCGAATATCTTTTTTGAGTCTTGTCTTGCCAACATAAATAAAGCCTCGTGGCAAACTTACCAACGTGTAGCAAAGAAAAAGGCACGATGTAGACTATAAATTGAACTTAATTAGTGACAAGAAACAAACAGGTCAGTTACGGTAAAACAGAAATTCGGAACTGGAAATTTCTAAACGTGTCTATGGACAGACGTCACACAATATGGCGATGAAATTCATGGAAACCAATCATAAGCAATGTTGCAGTCATTTACAGCTCATACGTTCCATCGCCACTAATAATAAAGCTGCATGGTTTAGTTTCTTTTTTAGTTTTTTTTTTACGCACTAATCTCTAGAATGATCGGTATTTGCATTTGATAGCCTAATTCCTACGGCTATATATGTATATAATATACAGAAGTTTGTAAGCCACAAAGGCTGTATGCCATTAAACGTCAAGCTATGGCTCTTAGGAGCCGATAAAAAAGAAATAAAGTCAAAAAGAATGCTATGCGAAAACGCGCGAAGTTATACGACGGGGTGGGTCGAGAAAACGAGTAATTTCACGATGACGAGGTCTCAAACTAGTCATCATCATCATCTCAGCGTTAATCCTAGTCGCATCCTAAGCTTTATCAGCTTTGGAGCCTGGGGTCCCCTGTACCAGCCTAACTGTGATTTTGGGAGGTCTCAAACTAGTCTTATAAGAAAAATAACTATGAATACTTGGGGTAACTCAATATTATTCGAGTTATTACGTTACAGCTTTCGATTCAGATCGCTTACGATTTATGGAGGTTTTCAGAAGCCATCAAATAGAAATGCTGCTAGCAAGCGCAAAGTAACTATCATTGGTGAGTCACAAACGATGACGAATACAAGCTTAGGCGTCTTTATTTCTATATATATATGGACTTTTTGTAATCGTTGACAATGAAATATGTGGTTCATTTGCTTGGCAGCAAGATATCTCCGAATTACGAGCTCGACAGCATGCGTTTGGTCAAGTTTCTTGAGGAAAGCCAATGATGCAAGTTCCACTCGTTATTAAACGATCAACCTGTCGTGTCATAAGATATTGGAAATTTTAACACAGGCTTTACAGGCACAGAACAGATATTATCTATTCCGTGGGGTTTAGCTAGAGACTGCCATTCCTGTAGTTAGGGAAGCAGTAGTGTATTATAATTATATATGTTTAGTGTATTGTGTGTATTTTCATTATTATCATCATCATCAACCTTTTTATCGTCCCACTGCTGGGCACAGGTCTCCTCTCATACAGAGAAAGATTGAGCGTAATCACCACGCTTACTCAATGCGGGTTGGCGATTTCAGACTTAAAGTCCAGGTTTCCTCAAGATGTTTTCCTTCACCTTTTAATCAGTCATTGGTGTCCAAGATATACTTAAAAGTACATAATATGACTCAAAAAAACGTGTGTCTTTTAGTCTATGGTAAATAAATGCATTTTCTCTTTTGTTTCTTTACTGGCCCTTTAGCAATGGCCGCAGCTTACATTCGAACATTTTTACTCTGTGTACATTATATCAATACCACTCGCTGCTCTTAAAATAGTGAAGAAAAGATGTAAGGAAATTGTCATGTCCTAAAACAAAAATCCGAAAACACGAGACATCTACTAACCCGTACTCGACCCACGTGGTTGATTACGGCCCACTTCCTCTCAATCACCGAAAGGAGGCCTGTATCCCAACAGTGGAATCTCATCTCATCAGCTTAGTTCACTATCCCCCTTATTCATCTTCTTCTTCTTCTTCTTCAGCCTATGGATGTCCACTGCTGGACAAAGGCCTCCCCCAAGGCTTTCCACGCTGACCGGTCTTGTGCTGCCCGCATCCATCGGCTTCCCGCGACCCTCACCAGGTCATCGGTCCACCTTGTTGGGGGCCTCCCTAACTTCCCTTATTCATAAACGCAGCTTAAAGTCAACTAGTGATTTGTGATTTTTTAAACATACATTTAGGACGTTTGGATGTCACTTAACTTTAATCATTATTTATAAAAAAAAAAAAAACCCTTAAACTCTGTGGTGTTTATCCATAAAGGATGATTAAAGTTAAGTGACATGCAATCGTCCTAAATGTATGTTTAAACTCAACTCAACTCATATACCCCCTTATTAAGGGGGTATATGAGTTGTCATTGGTTGGTTGTGATAATTTTTCACGTGTTACGTGCACGGCTGGCATATGATGCTATTATAGATGAAAAAGCACGTAAAATGTCCGTGCGTATATCTATACGCACGGACATTTTACGTGCTTAAATCTTTAAGCGGATATATTCGTTTCAAAAGTGTGAGCTCTGTTCACCGTTCTCCGGTCGGCCATGCATCCCAGCCTTTTACTTTTATTGCGACATACGCGTCCCGGGGTCAAGTCGCTGCAAGCGGTTCAAATTCAAATGTTACCAATCACCTGCTAGTTGGCTTTTGAAAGTTTATTAAAATTTGACGATAGATTTTTTTATATTTTGTTTACTAACCTCTTTTCTCGTCCTTTAGACGAAACTATCATTCTTTTTCTGCTGACTGATTGATTATAATATCATTTTTGATCTCCACTGTGTACGATCCAAATCAATTCTAAATCTATTTTTATTGATAAAAATCTCTTTTCATCATCTCAAATCATCAAATATAAATTACAGTAAGTGAATTCCCGTAATAATAAAAAAACGTTCAAAATCCAGTCGCAAACGCATCTCATCGACAAATGTCAAAATGTAGAGAAATTAGATATACTTAAACTTTTTGACAGATCGAGACAGACCACATGTAAACGTTCTTATTATTCGAGAATTGCCCCTTTGACCACACTCATTGTTCACATTTTGTAGCAATTCGTCAATTCATCAAGAATCAAGATAAGAGAGGCTAGAGGTATTGGAAGGGTAACCTTGACGCGTGGGGCATAGCTCTGAATCGCGATCTTGTGATGTCACGAATTCGATCCTGAGTGTTACCACAGGTAGAACCACGGTTAACAACTTTGCACCTGTCATAATGAAACAAGACCTTTTAAAACGTCATAACTGCATTCATAGAGCGTAAAACGTACGGCTTTTAAGCGCAGATTCCGTTAGTTTGACTCCTAGCTCTAGATAAAGACATGTCATAAAGACATGACAACTAACACAAACTAGTTAGTTTTAAGTTAGTTTTGGTTCGATCTGTCAGTCTGTGCTTAGTTTCTTCTTTGTTTTTTGCACTAAACTTTCTTGATGCTGTTCTTGCGGATTTCAACAATGAAATTGGATGCGATCGGATCATTATTATTTTCAAATATTGACAGTGAAAATTCTTAAATGCAGTTTGAACACAGTTAGACGTGTTTGACATAAAATAAGACGAACCTTGCGACAACGATACTAAGAAAAATATTTGAATAAAGTCTAGTTGAACTGTTTTAAGAAGCCTTGTACTTAGCGTGTCGATAGCAATCTAAATCATAAATGGACTCAGTCCAGAATTCGGCTACTTGTTTGGCGCCATTGCCAATATCCATCAGTAGGCCTAGTATGAGTTATCAATACGAAACTCCTTCGTCGATATCGAGCGCGTTTGGTGTTCTCATTGGTTGAGAGTTCTTACGACCTTGAAGCGGGCCAATCGATGAGTCAAACGCGGCCGATATCGACGATCGAGTTTCGTAATAAAAACTCATACTAGGCCTAGTTCCTAGAGCGAGCAGCTAACAGGACAAGCAAGGACGCGATATTAAGTCACCAGTCTCCCATCGTTTTTGGGACAGCACCCTTTAGACTTCAAGAAGACGTCGTCTATCAATCTCCACCTGGACAACGTATTCTTTGCTTGGGTAAGCCTGGGTCCGGAGTACATTTAAATACTTCCAGGTTACCCAAGGTATCATGTCCAGTTGAATGTTGAACAGGTGGAACGAATGACAAGTTATGGACATTTACTGTAGCTGACTGGAGTTAGAATGTGACTAGTTATGAAACATTTCAACTACGAAAATTAGCCTTCTAATCAAACACAAGAATTAATCTTGGTGCCTCCCAGATGGAAACAACGAACTTTGCAAAACTTTGAAAACAAATATTTAACAGTTTACGAAACTATAAATTTAATATTATCGATAAGGTATCAAGAGTATCGCGTAACGGTTAGGGAAGGGATATATCGTATGATCTTGGCTGTATCTACGAGTATGTCTTGTGCGAGAACTGTGTCACAGCACTACCGCTAGGGTCATAATGATGTGCTCTATTACGCGCGTGAGATTGTCTCTGGTCGTCTCAGGCTGTATTCTGAACTTGACATGAATAATAATATTTTTGAAAGCTTTTGATGAACTAAGATTGTGAGTAACGTTTTTTAACAGATTGCAAAGTTAAGTCGCCTATGTTTAATACATAGCTTGATGTTACAATTAGTTAACTAATTGGCAGTGTACTTAGTTAATTTTCGGAGAAAAATTAATGGTAATTTGGTAAGACTTACTTTAATTTGACTATTAGAACCGAGTGAGAATCTCATAAGGCTAAGGATGCCATTTACCAATACATACTTGTAGAGTGCTCTAGACCTAATCAGATTTTGAAGTTCATTATTCTCCTGCCGTAATTCCAATATGTTTACGTTCGGCGCAACATGTTTTCTCTCCCATACTGCTATATCATCTTTCACAGAGTCCGTCCATACTTTCTTTGTTCGTCTCCTACTCTATTGCTCTCCACATTCATATCTACACCTCAAAACATTTCCCTCATCCGTCCGCATTAGATTCCCATAATATGACAACCAATTACCTCAAAACTTTTCAATGAAAATTCAAATTAACTTCAGATTCAGACACAAGTTTCAAATTTAGCCGGCAAAACAGCCTTTAGCGACTTAATTTCAAGATAAACTTAGGTATTACAAAACCTTTGTTTCGCTATCTGTAGAACACCTTATAAAACACTATTGATGACAAATTATGAGTAGCTGAGTTGTTAGTTTACTTTATACAATGTTATGTATCACGCAAAGATGTACCTACTTAGTTACCGACAATATTTTGAACGCACGTCCATGCGAGGTTATTTAAATAAGTTAATTTCCATATAAACGTCATGGTTACTACTTATCAAGGCTACAGGCATTTGCACAATAGGCACTTATACTGCACTGGAAGAAAGAACTGGGCTTTTGATCGCGCAGACGACCTACAGGTTGCCTGGGTGACGTCATAAAACAAGATGGCTGACGAAGAGGTTTGATTTTTGAATTACGAACGGAGGGATACGAATACTTCTGTGCAGTATTGCCATTGTTGGCAGCCATAAGTTGTATGTGTTACATTGGATAATTGTGTGTGTTAGAAAATGTATTTATTAACCCTGTCTATTAAATTCCTTAATCGAGACAATACAAAATCCAAAACAATTGTAAAAGAAAGAGGATCAACATGATGGAAACATCCAAAAAGAAACAGTCTGTTAAAACTACACACGTAGGTACCCACCGAAAAAAAAAAAAAACAAATGAACAAAGAGCCTCTTTTTGGTACACATTCACACAATGGAACACGCGACGGGCTGATATGTGATGCTCATATTCCTATACCCCATTTGGTTTCACAAATTTTCATAATGTGTAAACCTGATTTAAACAAAGTTACGTTTTATTACTATGGCAAACATGTCTATTCGTAAGCGAATACTATAGGTATGAGTCGTATGACGCGACTAACGCCACAAAGAATAATAGCTTCCAACTTTGAAAATCGAACAAAGGCAGAAGGGGGCCGAAAAAACTGGCCGGCTTAGTACTCAATGGAACATGGTAGTATAGACGATACGCGAAGGTCTCTGCTCCCTCGGCAGACGCGCGCTGACTCACGCGGCCGCGCGCTTCCGCCTGATAGCAAGGTCACCGGCCGAGACGCACACCACCAACAGCACTCACACATCGACACGAGAAAGTAGTGAGAGTACACTCGCAGCCAAACGTGCTTCTTTAATTTTTTCGTTAGCTTCATGCCAAATGTATGACGCTAACAGACTTGACCTTTAAACTTATTGATAACTAATCATAACAAGGTAGTGTATAACTAAAACATCGGTGTACTTGTCTGTATTGTTAATAATTTTATTCATGTACTGTAAAAATACAAAAGAACAGATGCGTCATACACATGCATGATACATAATATATCTCAAGGGTTTCGGATAAAACACATGGTTTTATAACATTAATTATTTTAGCCGACCAGATGATGGAAATGTACCGACCACTGAGCACCTAAACAGCTCTAACATTGGCAAATCAACTAATAATTTTAGTTGTTTTACTTCAGTTTGTTGCATTAAAATTTTCTTTTAGTGTTAATGCAATAATAAATTATGCAGTCATGTTATTTCAGTCAACGATTTTGAAGGAATAAGTAGCGTTAGGCAACAAAACAAGCCGATTCTATGTAAACCAAACTCGAGGTCGTCAACATTATTAGCAATTAAAAATAGTTACGAATGCTGTTTGCTGGTAGAAAGAGCGTTATAAGGTGTAAATATTACTTATAAATGCGTATCGCATGTTACAAGCATCCGAACGTGATAGCATGAAAATGTGTTATGCAGTTCTTTATTAATTCAAATACATATATTCATAAAGTTTCCGGATTACAAATGTATTTAAAACACGCCGCGCTCATTTTTCTATATTTAAAAGTTGTTTCTCTGGTCGCTACAGCTGTGGGATTGGTTAAAAGTCAATAACATTATGAATAACACGGCCTGACCGCTAACTGTAAAGTTAATGGTTAATTACTGCAGTAGTTCAGCGATTAATCAATTCCATCCGGCTTAGTATAAACAATGAGCCAGCTAAGATCCTATTTCGACATTCATTTTGCAATTAAACAGGCAGTGTTGTCGGAGAACGGTCCGTAGATGTAGACATGATAACAATAACTGTTGCCAAACAAGTAGGACCACAATTTATGAACATTACCATAATAATAACATCGTCTGTAATGAATTATAATGTTTTACATTATTCATACCAACTATGACTTGGCTGTGTTTTAGCCATTTTGAAAATGCAAATTCCGTACACGCTTATTTACTAATCTAATAGATACTCTGGTAGTGGCTTGTTTTTCAAAATAGTTGATTCAATTATGTTCGTTAAACAGTTCAATTGGACAGCTAATATTATCAAAAGTTTCCTTTCCAGGCGCACTATCACTAAAAAATGTACTCAAGGTTGCTCTTTGGTTTAAAGTACACTTTCAGGCTTAGAATAGAAT
The DNA here is from genome assembly GCA_037179545.1 of Sesamia inferens. Taxonomy (NCBI): domain Eukaryota; kingdom Metazoa; phylum Arthropoda; class Insecta; order Lepidoptera; family Noctuidae; genus Sesamia; species Sesamia inferens. The sequence goes on along the minus strand of CM073922.1, from coordinate 30,162,002 downwards.
GTTACATTAATAACTTCGACGAAGCCGATTGCAATACCAATAAGTAATAAGTAATTTATATGCAGACACTCCAGACAGTTGCTTAACGTTCGACCATGTACCGTAATACCGTTGTATTAATTAAAGTAAATCTAACAGTATATAATATTTACTTTATCCGATACCGATCGCCAATACAATTACCACCCACAGACAATTGTGACGAAATCATTAGGTATTGAACGAAGGTACAGTACATGTAATAATAATAAAGTTATACTTATATACTGTGAGGAAGGTGTGTCAACTTGAAGTACGTATACATAATAACTTCAAGGTAATACAAATGGATATATGACAAATCAGAATTGGGTATGTTAATTAGGTACTTTTCATTTCCGAATAAATTCATTGTTTATAAAATATATTTAAATTATCAAGGCTTTTGTTTTATGTGCGGTAACAAGGCATTCACTATTTTAACAGAGGTCAGTTTTTTTAATGATCCCTTACATTTACATTACTTACGTAATAAAATTACAACTTCATTAATCCAATTAACAATTTTTATGATTTTCTTGGTATAATTGTTTCACCACATATTTCACGAATTTGTAGTATCAGGTACAGCTGGTAGAGGCATATTACCCGATTATTCAATTTGAATCGAACGTCTGGAGTCCAATTAATAATACGTATAAAGCTGTAGATATATTAATATGCAATTTTTTGTCGAGCGTCCAAGTCGTGCTCGCAGTCGAGTCGCGGGGCCCTGCTTTAGTGGCATTCGTAGATCACGATTTGCGAGGCCAGATTGTTACAGATGCTTTACAAAATGATGCAGTTATTTCTTACGTTCACATACCTATATTATAGCAACTCGCAAGGTCATCCTGAACTTTAAAATTACATCGGTAGACGAAACAACGATATAACGGGCCTGAATGATAAGAACAAAAAAAAATGCATTCTAAATCTTTTGGAATGCGCTATAAAATTAGTCGTTTCAGATTTTTCATGAGAGCCAGACAGAGGAAATAATTTTTGCGTGCTAATAAATATTTCGGGAAATTTGACTTTAGTGAGCCCTGTTGAAGCTAAAATCTTATTTGATGTTCCTGATTATTATTTTAGGAACATTAAATAAGATATACAGCTAAAATCTTGACTTTCCCGAATTGATTATTCAAATTCAAATACATAGTGATTCGTGATAGCTAGATGTCAAACGCGTCACAATTTACTAACACCTCGTGCGCTGTACATGACACACAAACAACAATTTAACATAATCAACATTTTAACGCGTTATCAATCAAGTGTAGACATCACAATAGATAAAAATCTGTGATAAAAGTCAGCTGCATACCTCCCCAAACACCGACTTAATGCCGTTATCTATCGTCACATTACAGCATGCACAATTATTTTTGCATGCTCGAAATTTGAAACTGCAGATCTATGTGCCTGGTGGTCGACCAGAGGGTTTGTTTATGAAACTGGTCCCAGATACATTTCACCATTATTACACATCTATTATTTATGGCATACCAAATAGCAGGTTCATCACATTATAATAGATGCCTAGCTGCGTTTTATAAACCGTTAGGTCAGCATGCATTACTGAGGCATGAGACAATGCGATTTAAAAATAGAGCCTAGCGCCTATCTATTGGTCACTTTGTTAGCAAGCCCGTTATCTATGCCTACTGTTTTTTTTTACATGTAAATATAATCTAATAGGAAATCAGAAAACTAGATGAAAATCTTGAAACTATAAATAACCAGACCATAGATTATATTTAGTTTTTATTTTATTTTAATTAATAATGATCTGTTGATATCAATAAATAATCTGTTGGTTTGAACGAAAAAGTATTTTTTAAAGTTAGTTAAAGGATTTTGAATAAAATAACTACCTTAGCATTAGCACCCAGCTAGCATCATATATTCATATACATGTTATAATACGTGCAATTTTTTGTGTAAAATTTTAATCAAAGCACGAATCTGTGTGCTAACACTAGAGTACACGACTGTCATTACAAACATGGTAGGGGCGGCATGCGCGAGGGGCGGGGGTGTGTGCACCCTCCGCGTCACGTGACGAGCGACCTTCAGGCGGCGCACCGACCTTGAGCGGCGCTCGCCCCGCGCTCGGGTCAGAGGTGAATGCACGCAGCCGCGCGCTCCGCGTCCCTTGCCCGCTGCTCTAACGAAAACCATCAAACTTTGCTACTCACCTCGATCCTATCTACGACTCCATGGCACAGACGAGCCGACCGCCGCCAACTTAGCAGCCACTATCCCGGCCTCGAGCACCCACCCGTCGAGAACAGGTACCAGTGCGACGCGGCACACCTTTCCCATAAAATACAACCGACAAGTTTATTGACATCAAGTCTCACCAGCGATTGCGCAAATGTAGCGATCTTTCACCTACTCGAACACATACACAGTCTTCGTTCGAATTTAAAAACACTTTTCGTAAAAAATTCTTATGTCTATTCACTCAATAAATACGTTTTAATAAGAAAAACATTGAACACAACGCACAAACTCGAGCGGTAGCTACACCATGTCCTCTCACCTCCGCAAAACAAAGCGGAATAAAGTTGTATCGCGGGGCCGAGTGAGCGTGACATCTCGCGACTACTCGCGACTCGCGAGTCGAGGTCGTCAAAACAAAAGGTAAATATTATCGACACCTGGCGGTTACTGAACACAATGGTTGATTCGCGGCTTATCAGAATCAAATAATTCTTAAATATTTATCAGAGATGTCGCTATACACAGGAAGTAAAACAAATATTTTTAACAACCAAACAGTTTGACACGATGCAAAGAGTATAATAATACTAGGACACGATGTCTACTTTAGGAAAGAAACTGTTATTTTATGGGTCGAATTAAAAAAATTAAAAATACTTTAGAATATAATAAAATATCATTGTAGTCAAGAATGAGATTCAATATTTTAACGAAATTGTTTATATTAGCTAGACTCTTTTTAACATCACCATGAGTCTAGCTAATGTAAACAATTTAATAGCAACCACAGTAGCATAACAAAAACTTTTAAACTGCTAATAGATGGCTCTGATACAAATTAAATACTTAGCACAATCACAGGCTTAGTTTCTAATTCACAAATATTTACTAGGTATATTTTTTTATAAAGATTTTTTTTAGTATGGTAGGCATTGACAGTAGGTACCTATAACTTTCTAAATGCACTCCGTAAGATGGCGTTGCGGTACTTATAAAGTGAAATTGTACATACAATAATTAATGTTTGATAGGAAAAATATTTAATATTATAACAATCCGTAAACTTAAAGAAAGTTAACAAAAATAATAATGTACAGCATCAGTGTTTATATTAGTGTTGCCATATGAAACGATTATAATCAAAAACTGGATTTAAATCTCGATTCTTGAAATCAACTAACTCGACACATAAACGATTTTACTTTAATTTATTTACGTTATTCTTCAGATTCTGGCTCTGAATCTATACAAAACTTACCAGTTATTCAGTCGTTTTCCATTTTCAAAGTTTTCTTCTGGTAAATGTAATATATTTTTATTTTAAGATGCAGCAAGCACCATTCAAACTCGACTATCAATTGACATTACTAAAAGTGAATAAAACTAATAGTATACATTTGCGATTCACTAATGCGGGTTGACTGTTAAATTGTCACTATTTCTGACATTTGCTATAAAAATTCGTTGAAACAGCTGTGAACAATCGTCGTGCGAGAATATTTACAAATATAAATAATTCCTTGACTTCAAGAAGTGTTCAACTTACATTCCTATTAATTACTAGCATCGTTAGTTGATTGGTAGTGACATCGGTAGTTTGACTACACGAAATCGCTTCGAAAATGAGTCATTAATTAAACATTGTTATTTTGCGCTCGTATTTAACTCAAGGCTGCAGTTATAAAGAAACTTTTAAGTGAATATAATGTGTGGTTCGACATAATGGTGGAAGATAATGAACGCGGTTACGGGAGGACCGCCAACAAGAGCACATTGTTGAAAATTGTGATTTTAGGAGAAGGTGGCGTTGGGAAGTCATGTTTGATGAGCAGGTTTATATCGAACCACTTCGATGATCACAGTTTTCACACCATTGGCGTCGAGTTTATGAACAAAACTATTGATGTCAATGGAAAACCGTATACATTACAGGTAAATTTTTATAATACAACTCTTAAACTATTTAAAGGGACGTAAACTCGTAGCGCGTGCGTTTTTTTTTTTTCTAGCACAATAGCTTGTCAAGGTTGGAAAGTAACTTATTCTTTGTTAAAGTTTAAAAAATGTATTAGCTTTTTATCAAAGCGGTAATTACATAGAAGTATTGTTTTTAGTCGATTCAGTACCTAGTTGCTTTCTTGTAAAATAATTATTTGACTTGAATAAATGTGAATAAAAATTTATATGTGTGAGGTTTGTTTGTTTCTGAAGCAAGTGATTTTGTTTATTGGAAACTATATACATTTCGTTATGCTTTTTCTTTTTATTTTGTTGAAGTAATGGAATGACTAAGTCTGAAATCGTAAACCCGCATAGAGCTAGTGTGGTGATTACGCTCAATCCTTCTCTATATGAGAGGAGACCTGTGCCTAGCAGTGGGATGATAAAAAAGGTTGATGATGAAGTAATGGAATTGCTCTTACATCCTCTAAATAAATGTATTTATGTAAGAGTGTGGGTTGTATTCAATAGTGTAATGAGGTTAGATTTGAATCTGGCCAGAACAATAGTTAGATCAATTTGACCTTCAGATTTTGTATTATGTATTAAACTGTATCTTTGTTTAACAAAGGACCCAGCGCTTCTTCATACCTCATAGTAGTTTCTTTGAAAATATTTGTAGCAGACACTTTTTTGATAAATATTTTTATAGTTTCAGAACTTAGAATTCTTTATTTGTTTATCCTTATTATTATAGTTGGTGTTTAGACTAAATATTTATAGAAATTAGTCCTGTTGACAAGGGCTATCTTAAACAAAAGGTAATAGGTTATACAGGCCCACAACCATGTGTACATTATGTGCATGATCTTAAACACAAAGTGCCATGCTGCAGCTATTGTAATGAATTGTCTAAACTCATCATAATTATACTTGACTTAAGAATGATACATGACGCAAAACTACAGGAACAACTAAGTAAATAAGTGCCAAATTATTTATTTTAAAAAGTTACAGATCTTTGTTTAAGTCCTCTGCTATTTACAACAACAGTCACCTTCAAAATCAAGGTTATGTTATCTGCTCAGAGGTAAAATGTTTGTATAAGGCTAAGTTATTTAGCACCGTTATGAGCAGTAGAGCAAATTACAAATGATTGTGAATCCAATATTAAATTAAAAAAAAAATGCTCAATACAAATAGTATTGTGTTTAAGGACTCTCCGTTTTATCTAAGGGCCAGTTTTTGATCCTATGTTATTTCAACCAATTGTTATGAATAATAACTAATGGTTAATTTATTAAATAATTATTAATTATTTCACTACTAGCAAAGATTTTATAGTTATCTAATTGTTACTAATAATAACTAATGGTTAAATTATAGCTAAATGTGTTTTTGAACAATTGTTACTTTATCTAATGGTCACTAATGGTTGTTGTTTTTTTAAATATTAGTTATTAATTATTTGACCATTAACAATTATTTTCATTAGATGAACTAAAAATGTTTTTTTTATCAATATTTACTTGATCATTTCTAATGGTCAAATAATTAACTATTATTTAAAAACTAACCATTACTTACTATATAACTGTTAGGGGAATTTAACTACAAACAAAATTGGTAAAACTGTTTGTACAAATCTCTTTACAGATATAGAATTATTTAATGTAATTATGTAACATAACATAACCCATTGTCTCACACTTTGTAAAATCTTTTTATTTATGTTCCATAATCTACATATAAAGAGTATTCTATTCTATTCTATTCTAATAATAAACAGACTCAATTAAATTAAGATTATAAAAGAGAGATTTTGAGAGAGAGAGAAAAGAATATTTCAAGCTTAATCACCACTATCTCCTCGTCACCGCACAGTAACCGCACTTATTCATTATTCAAAAAATCAGCAGTGGTATCAGGGGAGTCAAAACTCTGTATTTTGATGTCCATACTGTTTAACCAATCTGTAAATAGCCGAAAAGTACAGAAACAGTATGAAAAATGTACTTTGATTGAAGGTAGGCATATCCACACAAACAGAATCAGAGCTATTATGATCACTATAACGATAGCAATATTATGACATAATGAAAAGCAAACAAAAGATTCCCGACATTTTACGCAAACAATGTCACCCATTTATTTGATGTATTTTCTTTTAATTACGGTGCAGTGCAGCCATTGATTAGTTTATGAAAATAACGCTCAAGAACGTCTCGGGTCACGCTCAGTGTAGGGTTCCGTAGTTTCCCGTCCGTCACAATAAATGCCCCCACTTAAGAGTAAAAAAAAAAATGAGTTATTTGATACATTGAGTTGTTCTGCTAAGTACGGAATCCTGAAATCGGACACTTGCAAAGTTCGAAAGATATGTTGTGATTTGAGTCCTATCGCAAGTAGTGGGAAGGGGTCGTAACATGGAGACATAACTAGGCGAGGCAATTTAAAGTTCCTATGGCTAAATAAATGTCGCATGCCATTGTCTGCGGCTCGGTTACAATATCCTGCAAGTTTTTACGCAGATATTATACGTTATACTTAAGGACAATGAATAAATTTAAATTACAACGAGAGACCAACCGAACAATTCGACAATATAATAGCTCATACCTGTCCCATGGGGTCGGGACGGGTATAGAACTTAGATTAGAAAAAATCTTAACAGCACAAAGTAACCCAGTAGTACTGCGCCATCTCTCGGGAAATTGGGTTACTAATTTATACAAAGCAGAGGGGTTAAATGTATTGGATTTTCGGTGGTAATTTTGGATTGCGTGAACTGATTTTAATAATTCTTTTTTATTTAAAAGAAGATAGGTTCAAATTATTAAAATATGTGAACTAACTTTGTTACCAAAAAAATGCTTGCATACACATTAAAGTACAAACTTGTTGAGGTTTCATATACAAAGTCTGGCTGTAAAAAGTATATTTTTATATATTTGAAATATGAAGCAGAGCATGTCAAGTGGTTGACAAGAAAATCTAATATGTCCAATATTATTCTGCGGCTCTCTTGTAATGTTGTTTCTCTCCAAAGAGATTTAAGATAAATAGAGTGGGCAATGTGTCAAAATCGCATAGAAAAACTGTGATCCCATGGCCCAGTTCCGCCATCTAGTACAATATAGCAAAATTAGATCGACCATTGGAGACATCAAATAGTAAAACTGAAATAAGTTTACATAAAATATATTCAGCTATTGCGCGGTAGGTGGCCAGTGTGGTCTATGTTGCCAGATCCGATTTAATACCCTAGTATAGTTCAAATCGGGTAAATAAATATGGAAAAGTAAACAAATTAAGTGAAACTTGTCTTGTACAGAGATCAAAAACTGTTTTAGAATTTTATTAGCTACTATTCATTTTCCGTGACACCGTCTATTGGCATTTTATATGTGTTATGCTTACGAATTATTTTAATACTCAGTTTATTGCGATTTTTTACTATAATAGACTTTTTAGGCCATAAAGCGCATTTTGTTTTGAAATTTTTGTTTGCATTTCGTTTTTACCAAAATGATTCTTTTCTACACGTTTGTTTGCAAATATTTTTAAATGGCAATGCAAAAAACTGTGGTAGGGCTTGTATCATTTCGATATAAAATTATCGATAATATTCAAAGAAGTTACTACGACGATGTTTATTCGTATTATGATAGCTTGAAACAAAAAATTACGTAGCCGAAAAATTATAGATATGTTCAATGTTTACAAGTTTCTATTTATATAAATCTTTTAATATAACGGGCGTTAAAGTTTAAATTTACCGATTAATACTGAAAATCTAAATAATTGTTTATTTTTTCATTTTTAATTAACACATTTAATCAATATAGTTACCAGTATTATGTATACATTGCTGCCTTCTAATAGGAAAGTCGTTTATACCTTTGCGATAGAATTCTGAGGATCTAGATTGCACAAACTGTGTGAAAGCAGAACTGTCTAATGTGTGAATTAATTGTCCAAATCACGACGAAAATGGTAGTCTGCTGGAGCAAGATCTGGCGAACTAGTTCCGTACCATTCATAATTATCTTTTAAAATGGGAGCCTTCAATATTTATTTTATTTTTAATTTGAATATATAACCAAATATTCTGTGAACCTTTTAAGCGTCTATCTGTTTCTGTTATTAATATGGAGCAAAAAATCATGTTTGTTGTATGGGAAAATATTTTATTTAAAATAAATAATATTTTATTTTTTTTATTTTTAGCGCTTGTCATAGCGGCAACAGAAAAACTAACATAATTTCTAGAAATTTCAACTGTCTAGCTATTACGGTTCATGAGATACAGCCTGGTGACAGAGGGACAGACGAATAGTGAAGTCCCATGAATAGGGTTCGTTTTACCTTTTAGGTACGGAATCTTAAAAATCACAAAGTAGCTTGCAATCATTGTAAGAATATATCAGTGTAAAATCAGTGTAAAATATGTACGTACCTACATATTTTATAAATATATTTCATTATAAATAAGTTATCTAATTTATGTACTTATCCACTTAACCATAAATATTATCCCAATTTTTACGACTAAGTGGAAAAGTTCTGAAATTAAAAACTTACTAATTCATTACTAGTACAAGGTACCGATCCTTTTTTTTTTTAATTTGATCGACAAATCTTCTTTCTTTAAAAAGTAGATATCTTCACTTTTAAAATGCTTTGAGCATAATTTCGACGAAGTAGACGGAAGCCAATTTTCTTCTCTACGGTCTATCTGGACAAATCGTATACACTTTTCCCGTACAACATAATTTTTATTCGAAAACCTAAAATAACATAAAACCTATTCAATTTTGTTCATTAATATTAAGATCATGTTCAAATAGAGTTACTAATAAATAAACTTGAAATATAGTAATATTTTAAGTTTATTTAGCTATATTTTAAATGTCAATAAAATATAGCTATATGTTTTCAACTTAATAAGTATTATCGATAACTAAATCGATAAACAACATTACTACATCTCTACATGAAAATAGTAAAACTATTCAACAATAGAGGGCGCTTATTACAATAATAAAAAAGTTTCTAGAACTATTTAAGAATTTTTTAAAATTTTAATTACAGTCTAAATATAAATAATTCATACAAAAACATTCCGTAGTTAGGTCCAGTCATTTTACCATAACGAGATGTACAGTAACGCAAAGCGCAACAGGGCATATTTCCTTAGAAAATGTTTATTCTTGGTGGACACATGTTACGTCTTGACGCGGACACTAGACTGAGTGACTTTTAACCAAGTCGACAAAAGTATTGGCTTACAATTTTGTTCGTGATGTCCTGTCTATTGTAAATATAATTTTAATGTCTTTGTTTCTCTCCATGATTATATCTGTTAATATCTGAACTATTTGTGTTTCCTTCTAACGCGAATAACACTGTGCACTCTATCTCGGCTCTTAACCCCCGAGAATGGTTATGGGCCCAGAGAAGAAGGGAATTTGAGTTCACGTAAAACATTACTAAAACTAAGTAAGTACCTACGAATAAATAATGTTTTCACAAACCCGTATTGAACCACTAAGCAAAGAGAATTATGACAGCTGGAAGATTCAAGCCCAAGCTATTTTAATAAAGAATGACGGGTGGAAATATGTTTGTGGTAAGGAAACTAAGCCAACTGGCGATATTGAGATTTTGAAATGGGAAGCCGAGGATGCTAGGGCCAAGGCTGATATAATACTAGCGATAAACGCATCCGAATTGCGACATATAAGAGGTTGCACCACGTCTAGAGAGGTATGGCTGAAACTGGAATCAATTTACGCCTCGCGTGGACCTGCCAAGAAGGCGACACTGTTAAAAAGGCTACTATTGCACAAGATGAGCGAATCGGGAGACATTCGTGATGAGATGGGCACATTTTTCGATGCGGTTGACAAACTGGAGGATGTGGACGTAAAAATAAATGAGGATATATTGTCAATTATCTTGTTATATAGTTTGCCAGCAAGTTTTTCAAGTTTTCGTTGTGCTATTGAAACAAGAGACGATTTACCGAAGCCCGATATTCTAAAAGTTAAGATAATGGAGGAATACGAATCAAGAAATGCTAACCGAATACAAGACAGCGCTATGTACACCCAAAAGAATAAAAAACTTGTTAAACCGAGTACAAGTAACGGATCAAATGTAGGGAAGTATGGTTCTAATATGCCAGCTACCAAACATGCATTGAAACAATCAAAGCAGGAATCTGGAACTGAAAAGAGAGTTTCACTAAACTGTTATCGATGTCATCGTCCTGGACATAAAGCTTCTGAATGTCGAACAAAAGCAAAACATTTCAGTTATAATGTTGATGTTGATGAGGAACTAACTTCTTTAAATGTTTCAGATCTTGGCAATAACATTGCTGATAGTCTAAACCAGCAATGGGTACTGGATTCTGGGTGCACGTCCCACTTATGCAAGGATGTACAAAAGTTTTATGGTAACCTAGAAGAAACGAGAGGTAAACTAAAATTGGCTACTAACATGGGCGCTGAGGTCCGAGGTAAAGGTGTAGTTAGACTGTCGGCATTAGGTGATAATTCCGTAGGGACAGTAGAGTTTAAAGATACTCTTTATGTTCCGGATTTAAGAACAAATCTGATTTCAGTGGCCAAAATTACTGATAATGGTTACGATGTCAAATTTACGCGTGATTTTGCGTGGGTTCTTGATAAAAGTAATAAAGTCAGGTTAACAGCATACCGTCGCGGTAATTTATATTGCGTTGAAGAATATGAAGCTGCAAATGCTGTAACTGATCGTAATTTAAATGTGCTAACTTGGCATAAACGTTTAGGGCATCTGAACGGAAAAGATGTTGTCAAACTTTTGGAAAAGGTGGGCGAGCCTGTGAACCCGAACGACTTTAGTTTGGTGCGTGACTGTCAAGTATGTGCTAGAGGTAAAATGACTGCTTTACCGTTTAGTGAGTCAAATGGACCCTGCAATGAGAAATTGCGGATTGTTTATTCGGATATCGTAGGCCCAATGAGATGTGAATCATGGACCGGTGGTAAGTATTTCATAACTTTTATAGATGATAGTACTCGTTGGTGCGAAATTTATATGCTGAAATCTAAAAATAAAGCTCTCGAAGCTTTTAAACTATACAAGAGTTATGCTGAAAACATTACAGGATCGAAAATCAAGTACTTTCAATCCAATAATGGCGGTGAGTACTGTAATGCTGATTTTGAAGATTTTCTTCGAAAAGAAGGTATCACGAGGAGATTAACTGTAGCTCGGACTCCACAGCAAAATGGAATTGCTGAAAGGATGAACCGAACTCTAGTTGAGATGGCTAGATGTATGCTATTGGAGTGTGATCTACCTATGAGTTTTTGGGCTGAAGCTGTTGACACAGCATGCTATATAAGGAATCGTTGTCCTACTAGAAGTTTAGGTGGAGAGATACCTTATGAAAAATGGTTCAACAAATCAGTAAAGATACATTATCTACGCAAGTTTGGTGCCAAAGTATCTATACTAAATAAGGATTCAAACAAGGATAAGTTCGCTGCTCGTGGAATACCAGGAATATTTGTAGGGTACCCCAGAACATCCAAAGGTTTTAGGGTGTGGATACCAGAACAGAGGAAGTTCGTGATTTCTAGAGATATAAAATTCTACGAAACTGAAGAAATTGGAAATAAAATGCTTCATAATGATAAGGGCATTATCAATGATACTGAAAATGTGGATGACAATGAGAAGAAGTTCATCGATATCAGTTTTCACCGGGAACCTGAGCGGACTATGGAACCGGAGCGGACTATGGAACCGGAGCGGACTATGGAACCGGAACGGTTTATGGAACCGGAACGCATGATGGAACCGACACTGGTACTGGAACCGGAACCGGAAGGAGAAAATTTCTTGAGAACGCGTTGTGCTCAGTCAAGAGGAGTAGTAATGTCTAGAGGTCCTGGAAGACCCAGAGTGCTACATACAGGCCGAGTAGGTCGTCCCAGAAAAATTTATCAATCGGTGGAAATGGAGCATCCGGATAATACCGTGGAAGAGCCAATACAAGAAGAACCAGAACAGTCAATAGAAACTGAAGCTGGAGAAGAAACTTTTAGCGACTGTATTGATTTTGCCGGTTCTACTGAAATATCGCTGGAAGAGGCCCTTAAAGGCGAAGAACGAACAGCTTGGAAAGAAGTTATTTTATCAGAAATAAGGAGTCTGATACAGAAAGGAACTTGGGAGATCGTCAAAAGGCCACCAGACAAAAATATTGTAGGGTGTCGATACGTTTTGACAACTAAGACAAACGTGGATAAGTCAACAAAGAAAAAGGCAAGACTTGTAGCTCAAGGATTTAGTCAAAGATTCGGTGTTGACTATGATAAAACGTTTGCGCCCGTGGCAAGACTCGATAGCGTTAGACTACTGATGGCTCTAGCTGTAGAAATGAATCTGGAGATTCATCAGCTGGACATCAATACAGCCTACTTAAATGGATACTTAGACGAAAAAATTTATATGCGGATACCCAAATTGTTGAAAGAATCTTTAATGAAGTTGAAATACACAGAAGGTGAGAATCCTTGTGTAGTTAAACGAGCTGAAGAAATGCTTAAAAGCTTGAACACTGGCGGCGACGCATGTTTGCTAAAAAAATCGTTATACGGATTGAAGCAAGCGGGTCGGCAATGGAATATTAGACTTGAGAAGAAGCTAAAGGAAATGGGATTAACGCAAAGTTTAAACGAACCCTGTTTATATTTCAGAAACCAGGGAAAAGATCATTTACTTGTTTTAGTCTTCACGGACGATATCCTAGTGGCGTCTGAAAAAGGAGATCGCATAGCTCGTTTTAAAAATGAACTGAGAAAAGAGTTCGAATTAAAAGATTATGGTCAAGCAAAATACTTTTTAGGGATTGACATCCGACGGACTGTCAACGAAATAAGGTTGTCACAAGAGAATTATGTAAAAGAATTACTTGAAAAATATAATATGTTGGATGCGAATACAATAAAAACGCCAATGGAGACCAGTAGCAAAAATAATAAGGCGGGATGTATACAATCAGATAAAGAGGAGAAAAAGTGGCCATATCGTGAGTTGATTGGTTCTTTAATGTACTTGAGTGTAGCAACAAGACCAGACATAGTACATCCTGTAAATAAATTAGCGCAATTTTCTAAGAATCCAGAGAAAGAACACTGGATAGCGGCCAAACGTATCTTACGTTACTTAAAAGAAACTGTGAATTATGGACTGGTGTATACAAAAGCTGGTAATTGCGTGAAGGGATACTGTGATGCAGATTGGGGAGGTTGTCAAATAGATAGACGGTCATTTTCGGGATACGTTTTTATTCTAGGTGGAGCTGGTATTTCATGGATGTCACGCAAACAGCGTACTGTTGCAACATCCAGTTGTGAGGCAGAGTATGTAAGTCTTGCAGAAGCTATAAAGGAAGGATTGTATCTTCAAAGTCTGCTGCTGGGATTGGGACTTGAAAGGTATGCTTCTGTATCCCTTAATGCCGATAGTAGATCTGCGATTTTCCTTGCACAGGATCCAGTGTTCCATGCTAGGAGCAAACATATCGACATCAAGTATCATTTTATTCGGGGTGTCCTAAGAGATAATGCAGGCATAAGTTTGGGACATGTACCCACTACAGATATGATAGCGGATGTAATGACAAAACCGCTACCTTGTCTTAAGCATTATAAATGTATTGATGCCATAGGTCTTAAACCTTGTTAAGATTTCTTATATGTTGTGTGGATATATGTTTGTTTGATTAATTAAGTTCTGTGCGTTTTTAATTTTGATTTTATTTAATGTTTATAAAAGACTTTGTATTTGAGGAGGCGTGTTGAGGTTTCATATACAAAGTCTGGCTGTAAAAAGTATATTTTTATATATTTGAAATATGAAGCAGAGCATGTCAAGTGGTTGACAAGAAAATCTAATATGTCCAATATTATTCTGCGGCTCTCTTGTAATGTTGTTTCTCTCCATGATTATATCTGTTAATATCTGAACTATTTGTGTTTCCTTCTAACGCGAATAACACTGTGCACTCTATCTCGGCTCTTAGCCCCCGAGAAAACTAAGTTTAAAAATTATTTTGTAAAATATTTCAACTAGTTGCAAAATATTTTTTCTAGAAAGTAATAAGTTCTGATTTTGAGATTTTTTCATATTTGTTAAGCTTATGGCTCAAAGTTAGTTTGGAGGGACGTATTTTTTTTTTTACTTTTGGAGCGATTATTTCCTAAAGTATTGACGTATCAAAATTTATTGATAAGTTAACCCCTTTACTCTAAGTTTACGCTAGATGTTCGTGAAGATCGTGTGTTTTTAAGTCTGTGCCGAATTAATGTATTTTCTTTCTATTCGTGTTTAAATACTTATATGTATATGACACGTTAGGATAAAAAAATCTTTTCCACTTTAAGTTATGGGACCCTCCTAATAAAAGATTTTTTACACTTTTTTTTTTACCACTTTCACGGCATGATTGACATACATGGTACCAAATTTCAGCTTTCTAGTGCTAACAGTCACTGAGATCATCCGCGAACGGACAGACAGACTTGGCGAAAGTATAAGCGTTCCTGGTTTACTACGGAACCCTAAAAAAACCAGTTAAACATAGATGTCGCTTACTAGCTGCGCCCTGCGGTTTCACCCGCATAGGTTTCGATGTTTTTTTTTAATGCTCCGCGCCTATTGGTCGCAGCGTGTGTAGCCAAAAGCTTTCCGGGATTATTGGGCTATCCAACGCAAAAAGTTTTTTTTTAAATTGGACCTGATGTTCCTGAGAATAACGCGTTCAAACAAACAAACTCTTCAGCTTTATATATTAGTATAGATAAATTACTTCGCCCGCAGCCTTGCCGGACTTCTCATATGACATTCGTCTTCTAGTCCTTGGACACCACTCGATCACTGCTGTACTAGTAGTTAGGCAGGACACCTGTCCATCACTGCGTTTAATTCGTTATACGAAACTGTCAAATATTCCCAATCAACCTTGAGCCTTAAAGCTTTAGAGATAAAGTTGTAATTCTAATAAAGAAGTCTGACAGATTGTAGTAACATGTACATACTTCGGATTGCGACATTTGGAAATCGGTCTGTAAGCCTCTGGCCAAGCTTGGAGTCCTTCATACAACTTTTAAATTCTACACAGCCTCCTGTATGAGAGTCCACGTATCAGTGCGTACGTCATTGCAACCATTAGGCTTTTAAAGTATTTTAGCGAAGCAACATATTATTAGAAAGGTACAATTTCTAATGCTCATGCCTCATACAGACAACCGGCACGCCCCAATGGCAGAAGCAACCGCAAGTCGCCAATATGCAGCACGTGTGTTTGTGTACGATGCTTTAATATAAGTGTCTTCTGCAGAAATCTAGGAAGCACCATAGAAATCTAGAATGTCACAACCAGTAATGTTAAAAGAAGCAGGTGCCACAGTAATAATAAATTGATAAAACTATCAGATAACAGTCGTGTTGGTAAGGTCGCTTGAAGGAAAGATTAGGTGGTAGGTATTACTACATTTCCAAATTAATATTATTTTAATTTATTCCTAAACATTGATGCGCAGTTTGCAGTACGTGGGAACAGTTGCCTTAGAAGGTCCTTCATCCATGAATGCCATTTCAAGTCTATCGTATGATTTGTCTGGTTTCAGGCGACCGCGACATTTGAAATCGATAAAATATCATAGCGCGTAAATGGTCTCGACTCAAATCCATTTTTCAAAAAGTCACGATAATTTTAATTAGCTCGCAAAAAATGTGGAGGGTAGTTTTGAATTTGGAACGTACCTATTATTAGTTATAAATAATCATATTTTTTAAATAAATTATAACTGGCCAGTTTCTCATACATAAAAACTTTTTGTCGCAATACTTTCAGAGTGACATGGTATTATTCCTATTAGGTGGCCGAAGACCAGTCTCCAGTTCAAAATGGGGGGAATTGCATTGATGGTTTTAGACAATTTTGTAAAGCCTTTCGGTGTTCTATAGGATACATTTTGGGGAGTGTGCGAGGGATTTGCACGATTTAATTCCCCCATCTCCGTTCCACCATCGGACGACCCGTCGTACGGCGAGTTTCCACCCTTATGTTGTTAACACCTCTACGATCCGGACGAAGCGTTTCGCCTCCTCCTTTATACCGCGTACGTCGAGGGACTGGAACAATCTGCCGGCGGCGGTGTTTCCGTCGGACTACAATTTGAGTGTCTTCAAGGCTAGAGTCAAGAGTGAATAGGCTCTTAATAAACTAGTGCGCTTTACCATCAACGATTGCGTCACTGCTTACCATCAGGCGGGATTGCGGTCAAGCGCTGGTTTATAAATTAATAATAAAAAAAAAAAAAACAAATGTGTATTGTGGTTAGACTGCCCTAAATATTTGAAGTACAAAATTGTTGCTTATTTCTTAACAAATTTCTTCCAGTAGACCTGTGAAAGGAGAAGTAAAACAAACTGTTTTACTTAGAACTGTGTAAGAATAAGAAGAGCAAAATATGAATGTGTTAAGTCTAACACTAAAATCATCATAATTTAAAATTTGTCTAAAAGGGTGTATCGGACATCGACGCACAAACGAGTACCATGGATTCAGTACATGATTCTGAACCACCCAGTGGTGGAACTTTGCGTCGGATTATACCCGATTAAAAAAAAAAAAAAGCAGTTTTTTTCACTTTAGACCGTTCATAATTGGTATACTTTTACTTAACAATACTAGAAAAACTATCCTATCAGCTGATTTAATAGAGTTCATATGAGGGGCAACGTCATACCTACAAACACGCGCGGCGGCACGCTTGCAACGTTTAAAGGCCGAGCCGACACTTTTTTTTAAACACTGTGATTTCTGTTACCGCTCATTAACGACATAAATGGCTATCATCATTTTATTAGTAGCATTTCGCGAAGTTTGCGTTACGATGTTAGATACACCCTGTATATAATACTAAAATATGTAAATATACATTTCTTTTCTTTGTCATGTAACAAAATGTGCATAAACATGACGTCCTTGAAATTTTGCTATGAATTCTCGCCGTTCAGCCTAAGAGATTTTACTTCAATAATGTTCGTGTACAGCAGCAGATTTATGATTAATAATAAAATCTGCAACAAAATGCCATAAATCAATAAAATTAATATACTTACAACGATAATTTTTTTTTATATACGAAACTTGAAACAAATTCTAATCAATTTTACACCATGTTATATTTTTTCCTAAACACATTTAGAAATTGTTGCTGTGTAGTTACTGAGCGCGCCACGCAGCTTAGGGTAGATCATAGTACTTGCACACGCCCGCGCAATAGCTGACACCACAGGTTAACGCACCGCTCGCCCGCCCGAGCGGAGCGTTGACCATATTTTTGTTCGAAAACGTGTCTGTTCAACAACGTAAATAACGCAATAAATATTGTTGAACTGTCAAAATGAAACCCATTGCTACTGATAGTGTGTTACGTAATAGGGTAGTTGACTAAAAAAAAACTAATTAGTCCGTCAGTCAGATTTCCAAAAAATACTAGACACGTATTTTTTCTTTTTTCATATAAACAAAAAATGAAGATGACACAGTGCGTTGAAAACTCGTGTGACGTCAGTGCACGCTACACTTTTTTAGCGGGCAGTGACGTCACCAGCTACCACTGCTGATCTTTGATGCCTTTTATATTTGTCAATTTCTATTGATTTGATAAAACAAAATATACGTATCCAATATCTAATATATAAAATTCTCGTGTCACGGTGTTCGGCTTTAAACTCCTCCGAAACGGCTCGACCGATTTGATGAAATTTTTTGTGCTTAACCGGTATCTATGATAATCGGCCAACATCTATTTTTCATCCCCCTAAATGTTAGGGGTAGTCCACCCCTAAATTTTTTTTTTATTTTTTAGACAAAATTTTTAATTTCTATTTTTTTATGATACAACATACAAAAATACATACAATCCCCAATTTTCACCCTTCTACGATCAACCCTTATTTTTTAATAGCCATTTTAGTAATTTAATCTATTATTTATATGGCAAAACAACGTTTGCCGGTCAGCTAGTTTTTCTATAATCTGAATGACTGACTAAATAGAATCAATTTTTTTTTTACCCAGGAAACATTCCTATTGCCCTGCGTATCCCAAATGGCCAAGAGAATGATGAAGATTACTATAATGTACGGACGACAGCAGGTCAAGCTACCCGAAACTGTCAAACATTCACAATCTACCTTTAGCCTTAATGCTTTAGATATAAAGTTGAAAATGTAATAAAGAAATCTAATAGGTTGTAGTAGCTTAATGTACTGTGGTCTGTTTTTTTTTTTTTAAGTTTTGTGGCATGCCTCCTTGGCTGTCGTTTTTACATCATGTACAAAGTTGCTAGTACCTAAAACTGTAATAAACGTGATGATCCGAACGTAAATGATCCTCTTCGCAAAATAAGCCACGTGACCATCTGTGGGTTAGTAATTATGTACTTCCTATGGTTATATAATTACTACCTAATACTGTAGCACAAAAAATACAAAATGAGTTTGTTGTAACAGTTTATAATGTTCATAACATCACTCTTTTATACCACGAAGGAGTAGGCAGGGATTTACACAATAGCTGCAAAGGTAAAATAGCATTCACAATTTCACAAGTATCCCTAGTAACCCGGAAAAACCTGCTGCTACAACGTATGAGCGGATGTTGTGTACATTACAAGTCGTGGTGGCCTAGTGATTAAAACACCAGCCTCTCAAGTATGAGTGTGCAGGTTCGATACCAGGTCAGGCAAGTACCAATGTATCTTGGACACCAACGACTGAAGGTGAAGGAAAACATCTTGAGGAAACCTAGTCTTTATAAGTCTGAAATCGCCAACCCGCATTGAGCAAGCGTGGTGATTACGCTCAATCCTTCTCTGTTTGAGAGGAGACCTGTGCCCAGTACTGGGACGATAAAAGGTTGATGATGATGATGATATGTACATTACATAACCGAGCCTGTTGCAGTCAATCCACATACGTTACCAAACACGTGTTTTTTTCCACAGGTATGGGACACAGCGGGCCAGGAGCGTTTCAAGTCGCTCCGCACTCCGTTCTACAGAGGGTCTGACATATGTATTCTAGCGTACGCCATTGACGATCGCAGCTCTTTCAACAATATCAAGATGTGGCTCAACGAGTTCCTGCATTACGCCGGAGTCAAGAATGGCATCGATAGATACCCGTTTATGGTTGTCGGGAATAAGGTACGTCTTTATACAATATCTAAAGAAAACCCTGTCCGATCCACGAAGGTACAACAGTACCTTCGTGGATCGGACAGGGTTTTAAACAGGGTTTTAACCTAACAAGGTTAGGTAATAAATATTATTTCGCAAAAGGAGGTAACTTAATACATTGTGAGATAGGCAATACATGCGCGGGCGAAGGGGGGCACGCGGCATGCGGTCGCACCCCTCATAATAATACAGTCTAAAATGGTGTTGTCACTTTAAAAAAAAAATCCAAATTTTGAAAAAGTTGGAATTAATTCGCGGAAACAAAAATATTTCAAAATTCATTTCTATTGTTCCTATGTTAATTATGTAAAATTTCAATATTTTTTTGGTCATGTGTTTACCTAACCTTTATTATCCTTATGGGTCGTCGGCCTTATCCTGCTTAAAATATTTATGTGACGCAGGATTTACTAGACTTCGGTGAGTAGGTATATTGCATTGAGAATCTCCCGGGATTAGAGATCCGACATGTGTCTCGGTTTTCTTCAGGCCGAGGGTATCTATGAAAAATTACCCAAGGGAAAAAATGGAATAGCTTTTATCAGAAGCAGTCATTGTATTTGTGGTTCAATATATTTTTATTTTGCAATAGTCTATGGATAGACCATAGATAATGTATAGTGCGTTTCATCTAAGAGTTCCCTTGCCGTCATGTTGGCATTAATTTTTTGTCACTTTCGTAAACAAGGTAATCGCACTCTGCGTCTCTTTCTCTCTCACACTAATTTGCATTAGTGCCAACATGACGTCAAAGGAACTCTCAGATGAAACGCACTTTAGTCATTTCTGGCCTGAAACAATTAGACACGCTTCGAGGAAAATACGTTAAAAGCAGATTAATTGACAAGATTATAAAATTTACAAGATATTGCTCGCAATTGAATAAGACGGTAATTGCGTAACATATTATCAGTAGCAATGGCTTTCATTTTGACAGTTCAACAACATTCATTGCGTTACATACGTTGCTGCGCTGACATATTTTTCCTGCATATAGGGCAATGGATTGTGAAACTATACCTCCAAATGATACAAATAATTGTTAGTAACAGTCATCATCATCCCAGTTGCATCCGTAGCTTTTCAGCTTTGGAGTCTGGGGTCCGCTTTACCAGTCTGACTGCTGATTTTTTTTTAATAATGTCGCCTGATGGTAAGCAGTGATGCGATCGTTGATGGTAAAGCGCGCTAGTTTATTAAGAGCCTATTCACTCAGAAAAACTGAGCGAATAGGAAGGAAGACTATATTTTCCGTGAAGCGACTGCCGTCTGACCTCCACAACCCGAAGGCGATATCTAAGCATTGCAGTTAAACCAATTGTTAGACTTTTGAGGGCTCCAACAACCCGTAACGAGTACCATTAGATGTTCGTATGGCAACCGGGACCAACGGTTTAACGTGCTTTCCGAGACACAACCAGACCAGTGCAAATATTCATATTCATGCATACAAATATTTGCACTGTGCGGGGATCGAACCCGCGCCTCCTTGCGCAGCGGCCGCGTTCGCTACCGCTACGCCACGGAGGCTGTCAAATTGTTAGTAATAGTGTGGTACGCAATTAGGATGCTGGATTTACAAGTAGCCAATGTCCTCCAGGTCCCAGACACTAGGTTACCTGTCTTTTAAATTTTATTACGACTGTTTTAGTGTTTTAGGCTTGAAAAGTAACAGTTTCCCTTTTAGAATATTGTACTAATTCTATACTAGAGATTGTAGAGGTGATTATAAAGTAGGTCCTTTGAAAGGATAATATTCCATTTAATATTCAAAGCAATGTTAGATGGATACCGAGAAGGTGCATTTAAAATATTTAATTAGCAATATAGTGACTTTGTCCCTACACTCCAATAATACTGTGGTTTGCACAATGATCGAAATGTCACGGGCGCAAAATACGATACTGAATAACCTTTTGCGGTAACCTCGGTCTACCGTGTCAGTCGTCTTGAAGTTCGAAAACCGCTCTTTCTGTTTGAAATTAAGGGCACTGTCCCCGAATCTCTTGTACACAAACTAAATTTAATTTAAGTTTAATGCATCTCTTTCTTTCTATTTCATTAGGAAAGGGACAGAAGCTTAATATTAGTTTGGTCCTGTCAAATCGACGAATTTTAGTCGCCATGTTTTTAAACATATCTATGGAGTGTCTATGCGTTTATATTATAATTAAAGTGGAAAATTACTAAAATACCTACACATTTCAGGAAACCTTTATTCATTTTAGATGTTATTGGTTCTGCACCAGTATAGCCCTTTGGCTTGCTTTCTCCTTCTTTGAGATCGTAAAAGCAGCGTGAGTAACCTTTCCTGTAGGCCTAGTATGAGTTTTCGAGCGCGTTTGGCGCTCTCATTGGTTGAGAGTCCTTACGACCTTGAAGCGGGCCAATCGCTGAGTCAAACGCGCTCGATATCGACGATCGAGTTTCGTAATGAAAACTCATACTAGGCTTACTGCAAGGTAGACTTTTAGTTTTCCGTGTTTTGTTAACGCAGACCAACTCCATGACCTTGTCGACCACCGCCATGTTTTTAATCACGTCTAAACTGTTTTTGCGATATCTTTATTTGACAGAACTAAAGTAATATGTCAATTTCTATCCTTATCTTTAAGAAAAGGAAAGAAAAAGAGGCACTATAGGTACAATTGTCGAAATCGAAACTGTTACTATGGATGTGCGGGTTAGCTTACATCAACCTATAGTAATATTATGTACTTAAAAAAACCGGCCAAGTGCGTGTCGGACTCACGCACAAAGGGTTCCGTACCATTGATTTATGAAATGAAAGGATTTAAGTTATTTCTATGAAAGATTACGCAGTAATAAGCTGTTTACGATTTACGAGGTATTAAAAAAAAACTACTTACTAGACCTCGTTCAAAACAATTTTTGTTGGTAGTTTTTATAGTAATGTACATCATATGTTTCTTTTAGATTTTTCATTTTCTTATTTTTGAAGTTAGAGGGGGGGGGGGGGGGGGGCAGCTTTTTTCCACTTTGGAAACGTCTGTCACGCAAACTATTCGGTTTAGAAAAAAAATATTTTAGAAACCTCTGTATCATTTTTGAGGATCTATCCATAGATACACGCATGTATTTGATGAAAAAAAAATTTTTTTTTTGTTTCAGTTCTAAGTATGGGGGGCCCCCAATATTTATTATTATTTTTTTTTTTTTTGTATCAAAATCTTAATGCGGTTCACAGAATACATCTACGAGTACCTACCAAGTTTTAACAGTATTAAGCTCTTATAGTTTAGGAAAAAAAAATGGCTGTGACATACGGACGGACAGACAGACATGACGAATCTATCCATTTGGCTACGGAACCCTTAAAAGCATGAGGGGTCATTCCTAGAGTTCATTAAAACTAATATAGTACAATGGTTGCGTGATTTGGTGCGTATGACGAACATCAAAACACCCCTGAAATGAGGGTACACGTTTAGTTTTAACACGGAATAAAATAAGTAGGTACCTATAGCAGGAAAAAATACAGGGTGTATCTGACATCGTAACGCAAACTTCGAGAGAAGGTTACACCGCATGCAACTAATAAAATTATGATTGTCATTTATATCGTTAATGAGCAGTTACAGAAATAACAGTGTTTAAAAAAAGTGTCGACTCGGCCTTTGAACGTAGCAAGCGTGCCGCCGCGCGTGTTTGTGCGTATGACGTTGACCCCTGATGTGAACTCTATTAAATTAGCTGATAGGATAGTTTTTCGAGTTTTGTTAACATTGCGCTTTTTAGTGTAATTAGCAAATTATTTATTTTTTACTTTAAAATCTTATTGGGTTATAAAAGTATAGTAATTATGAACGGTTTAAAGTGAAAAAAACTTTTTTTTTTTAAATCAGGAAAAAAACCGATGAAAAATTCCACCTGTGTGGGGTTCAGAATCATGTACTGGATCCATGGTACTCGTTTGTGCGTCGATGTCAGAGACACCCTTTATTGTGCGTGTGTAGGATACTGCACCTTAATTGCGTAATACACTTTATCTACTCTCATATCAAAAAATTAAAAATATAAAACTAAAAAGGAGTTTATATTGACGTAGGTACTTTACCCATAGTATATCGAAAGGAAATTAAAAAATTAAATTATAACATTATTTCTCTAACAAAATAATGTTATAATATTATTTTTTTTCATTACCGTACAGATTACAAACCCATTTATAGCACTATTTCATTTTTTTATCTGTGGCTGCGCGCGCTTTGATGCAGGGTGCAAAATTTTGGCGCCAAATACGTTTTTTTGCATTGCGAGTCGTTGTTGTGTTTCGCTGGACACATGATTATTATTGTTTCTTAAAATGTATGAGATTAGATAAAGTAGTGTATGAAACTGTACATAATTAGGTATGACACACTCGTGTGATACTATTAAAAAACTCGCTTCGCTCGTTTTTTAAACTCACACTCATGCATAATATCCCTCGTTATGTAACAGTTTCATAAACTACTATTTCCTATCAATTGAAATAATTTTGTGGCTATTGCTAATCCATTGATCTTATGTTCCGAAGGTGTGTCTGCTCCACACCGTCATCATCATCATCGTTGTTGAACTGTCAAACTGAAACTAATTGGGTTGTATCCTAAAAAATAATTTAATGTCCATCAGATAGATTTATAAAAAATATTGAACACGTATTTTTAATTTTTTCTTTCATTCAAATACTTAGGAAGATATATTGATTTGAAATGTCTCATGACGTAATTAGCTCCCACTTCGTAACTTTAATACGCTATATCTCAGTAGTTTTTGGTAATTTCGACAAAATAAAAAATGTTGTGCTTAATTTTCTTTATTATCTATAAGACGAACTAATTATTGTTTTTTTGGATTTTCATACCTTGGATACATCACTATTGCTAGAGATAGTCTGTTACGCAATTATCCTGCAGTTTATAGAAATTTTATGTCGCCACAGTGTCCGCAATTGAAGTCACTGAGACATTAATGATAGCAGGTTTGTGTGGTTTCCAGCCATTGTAAAGCAAGTACGTGATTGCCGCCGTTTTTTCTTCGAAACCGAACCGATATTGTTTGAGAAATTAGCTTCGGCAGCCTTTTTAAAAATACAAACAGGTATATTTTAAGAACAGTCGTGGTAGCGGTGGTAGCCTAGTCAGTCGTGGTAGCCTAGTGGTTAAAACACCTGCCTCTCAAATATGAGTGTGCGGGTTCGATTCCAGGTCAGGCGAGTACCAATGTAACTTTTCTAAGTTATATGTACTTTCTAAGTATATCTTGGACACCAATGACTAATTACAAGGTGAAGGAAAACATCTCGAGGAAACCTAGACTTTAAGTCTGAAATCGCCAACCGCATTGAGCAAGCGCGGTGATTCTGATTACGCTCAATCCTTCTCTGTATGAGAGGAGACCTGTGCCCAGCAGTGGAACGATAAAAAGGTTGATGATGATGATAATAATGAAAATACACACAATACACCAAAGATATATAATTATAATACACTACTGCTTCCCTAACTACAGGAATGGCAGTCTCTAGCTAAACCCCACGGAATAGATAATATCGATCAAAAGTTGTTGATGGTGATATTAAGAACAAACTAAGCAATACCGAAATAGACTAACAGTTTATTTTATCTTAAGTTTGAGGCTTGAAGTTCTTATTTTTTTAAACACTTTATCCGGGTTATTGCCATTAAAACTTATAGAAACATATTTTCCTTATGTAGTTGAACACTAATATTGCTCAATCTCGTTACATTTCCTTATAAATGCAATGTATTGCAAATTCATTATATTCATTTTTGTAATTTTGTATATTTCTTTGTCGATTTAGTTCGCTATGTTATTAGTATACTACAACTACTGAATGATGTAATCAAATATTTATATCAATAGCTTGATAATTTAAAAAAGGAGTTTCTTGCCCGTTCTTCTCCATAGGTACCTACTCTTTGGAATGGGCGACTAGCTTCACCTTACTGACTGACCGACCTTCTGACAATTCAAAAGTGCCTGTAACTGGTTTATTTGAAATAAATGCTTTGATTTGATTTGATTACATGGATATGTGCCAACTACATTTATTAAATATTTGCATGCCATCATTATATAGCGAAATATGTTTTGCACAGCAACTTTTAGTTCTTCTGTCTTTTTGTGCAGACGACAGCACATCAGATTTCTTTATTACATTTTCAACTGTATCTCTAAAGCATTAAGGCTCAAGGTTAATTGGAAAAAATTTACAGTTTCGGGTAACTTGACCTGCTGTCATCCGTATCTACCATATTTTATACATTGAAACGATTTTGATTTCAATTGATGTTATAAACATTTATTGTAACAAAGACAATTATTGTGTCAAATGTTTACTCACACAGTCTCGAATCTGTCTTTTTTTTTTGTTTTTGCCAACTAAGCCGGCTACGACTATTCTGGCAGTGTCACGTGGTGAGAGACAGGCCGTCGAACTTTTCACATCGTGGTAGGTGTTAGTGTAGCGAAAAATCGACGTAAGTAACGTAAATTTACGTAAAATAAAGTGACCCAAAAATACTCCTAATTTCCCTACATTTTAATAACAAGTTTTTGACATTTGTCTGTTACCGAGATGACACTGCGACTAGTTTTTGAAATTATGGGAACTAGAGTTCAGTTTTGCAATTGTTTTTCTCTTTCAATTAACTGCGATTCAATACAGTTCAGCCTTCAGGAAACCGCATAGATTATTCAGTTATTGCATTGCTATTATTACAATAAGCAAATATTAATTTAATTAATAAGTGAATCATACAATAATAATTACCTACTTAGGAATCTCAATAAACCCGGGTAATGGTTTTAAAATTAATTTGTTTCTTTTTTATAATTGTTTATTTCACGACTACAGAATAAATGTACGGACGACAGCTGGGTCAAGCTACACCTAACTGTCAGATATTCCCAATCAACCTTGAGCCTTAATGCTTTAGAGATAAAGTTGAAAATCTAATAAAGAAATCTGACAGATTGTAGTAGCTTGAAGTATTGTCGTTTGTACACAGTACAATTTCTAGAAATGGCCATAAATTGCGCCAATTTAACAGAATAAATAACTGACATGCGTGATATCATTCTAAACACAAAGAGATAACGTTCAAGATTTTTTTAAATGAAAATATGGCATTGGCGCCGATTCTTTTATTACAAACTAATTTTAAGTTGCATCTTTTTCTTTATATTTCATTAACAAAAGATAACAGTCCTTTTAGTTTAATCCTATCTAGTTAAGATACTCCATAGACAGTTTAGGCGCGATTATAAACATGGCGACCAAAATTACGTCAATTTACGTCAGGAGCGGACTAATTTGAGTCTAAACTAACATTTTATCTTCTGCCCTTTTTTTAACTAAATGAAACAATAAGATGAACTGAACTTAAATTTAATTTAGTTTGTGAACAAGGGAATCGGCATCCTAATCGCGTAACTCACTGTTACTATCAGTTGGAATAATTTTAAAGTATATTGCTAATCCATTGTTCCATATGTCCAAAAAATGTCTGCTCAATAGCGTAAATGACGCAATGAACGTTGCTGAACTGTCAAAATGAAACCCATTGCTACAGAAACTGTTTTATGCGATAGGGTAGTGGACTAAAAACAACTAATTAGTCCGTCAGTCAGATTTCTAAAAAATACTCGATACGATTTTTTTCTTTTTTCATTTAAACAAAAAATGAAGACGACACAGTGCGTTGAAAACTCGTGTGACGTCACTGCACGCTACACTATTTAGCGAGCAGTGACGTCACCGGCCACCACTCCTGATCTTTGATGCTTTTTATATTTGTCAATTTTTATTAATTTGATAAAACAAAATATACGTATCCAATATTTTTCTATAATCTGAATGACGGACTAAATAGAATCATTTTTGTTTTACCCAGGAAACATCCCTGTTACCCTGCCGAGTAATTGTTCTTTAAAATTTTTGCCCTGATCACTATTATGATACTTTCTACATGTTTGTTTTTTTTTTTTTTGCTTCTTGTCCTCCGAAAGACGTTGTTGCGGAGAAAAACGCAACGTAACTGCTGAACTGGTTATTAAATAACGCAGCTGGTTATACATTATCAAATGACGTGCACGTTGCTTAATTCCCCTCTACGGCTGAGTCATTGTTTATGCATGTCTATGTTGAATAACGACGCTGGGATAAATTTAACTTAAAAATAATTGGTTTTTGAAGTGTGTAGGGTAATTGCGTAACAGTAGCACTAGCAATGAGTTACATTTTGACAGTTTTACAACATTCATTGCGTAATTTATGTTGTTGAGCAGTAGGCCTAGTATGAGTTTTCATTACGAAATTCGATCGTCAATATCGAGCGCGAGTAGCTTGATGTGCTGTCGTCTGTACAATTATACAAAATTATTTTTTGTTTATACGAAACCCGTATCATCGCACCTTATGTACAAAATTTCAAAAAGATGTAATGAAAAACCACTAAGTTATGAGCTTGCTATTCTACTTTCCCATCAAAAGCTCCGCACGGGTGGGCGAGCGCGGTGCGTTGATAAGTATGATCTATCCTAACCGCTCGGTAACCATTCTGCAACTTGCAGTTAGTGCAACAAACTTTGGGAAAAAATATAACATGGTGTAAAAATTATTGGAATCTATTCAGTTGCTTATTCTGAACAAACTGTATTCAGGTTTCGTAATGCATAAAAAATAACTCTGTAGATTCAAATGCCGACGTTGTCATGTTGCGCAAGTGAACCGCGTAGATTATGCGATGTCATAAAATGTGATTAGACTACAAAACTTATTACATCAATTAAGGACAGTTGTCGCATTTCACGATGACATGTCAGTCATTTGAATTTGAAACTTATTACCATTAGTACATGTACTAGTATCGTAGTACTAGTACCGATACACCTCTTCTTGAAAATAGGTCCCGTTATGTTATGAAATGATTATTTGTTTAAAAAATTTAACACTAGATTTTTCTTTAAATGTTGCTGCTCAAAATAGGTTTCATGTTGTCTTTGGGAACAGATCATGTTTTTTTGAACATACATAATACACAAAACATCACAATATTTAGCATACGATCTCAAAGAACAAGAAAGCAAAATGGCAGTACTGATGCACAACATCTAAAGTGATAGGAGGTTTCCTGAAATGTAGGTATTATAGTAATTTTCAACTTTATTTACAATATAAACATTGCACCCCGGGCTCCAGCGCGAAGGCCGCGAATACGACCGGGACTGAACGCTGAGATAATGATGATGATGGTGATGATAATAATATATAATCAGCTTATAATCTTCCACTCCTGGGACACAAGCCTCTTCTCAGTCGAGAGGGTTTTTTTTTTTTAATTTATGAACCAGCGCTTGACCGCAGTCCCGCCTGATGGTAAGCAGTGACGCAATCGTTGATGGTAAAGCGCACTAGTTTATTAAGAGCCTATTCACTCTAGCCTTGAAGACACTCAAATTGTCTCGCCGTACGACGGGTCCTCCGATGGTGGAACGGAGATGGGGGAATTAAATCATGCAATTCCCTCGCACACTCCCCAAAATGCATCCTATAGAACACCGAAAGGCTGGCTACTCTACGCCTGTGCTCTAGGCTTTGGAGACCAACTCGAGTTAAATCAGGGTCACCAATCAGCCTCTTCACACGCTTCTCCACTGAATCCAATGTGGCCAGGTGACACTTAGCAGCACCAGCCCAAATGTGGCTGCAGTACTCCACACAGGAGCCCACTGCGGGTTTGTAGACGTCACATGCCTTCAATATTTTTGGTACGATGTTTTCCTTCACCGTTTTCAGAGCAGTGATGAAATAATTAACACAAAGTAAAGCGCCTGATGTGATTCTAACCTACGACCTACAACTTCTAACTTGCGACCGGTATTACTAGGCCATCGCTGCTCTCATACTATCTTTTTTGAACAACTCTCTGGAACTAGAATCTGCCCCCTAATCGGTGAACACATTTTTGTCAAATGTTTGCGACAAGTTGGGCTCGTTTGGACCGCCCATTGGCCCGTTCGGTCCAAACGATCCCAACTAGTCGCAATCATTTGACAAAAATGTGTTCGCCGATTAGGAGGCTGATTAGAAAAACTTTACTTTTAATAGCCTAATCTTTGAGGATGGCTTGAAAGAGTTAACATCACTCATAAGTGCGGATCTAAAAGAAAAACCGGCCAAGTGCTAGTGGGACTCGCACACGAAGGGTCCCGTACCATTATTTATTTATTTATTAAAACTTTATGCACAAACATTGCACAATGCCTTAGGCATTTTCTACCAGTCAACCTTAAGGTGATGCAGAGACAAAACATGGTAGGTGCAAATAAATTAAAGTTCATTCATTATCTTTAAAAACGGCTAAAAAAATCACGTTGGTTGTATGGGAGACCCCTTAGATATTTTATTTTTAGTATTTTATGTTATAGCGGCAACAGAAGTACATCTAGTATATAAAATTCTCGTGTCACGGTGTTCGACTTTAAACTCCTCCGAAACGGCTCGACCGATTTTGAAGAAATTTTTTGTGCTTAACCGGTATCTATGAGAATCGGCCAACATCTATTTTTCATCCCCCTAAATGTTAGAGGTAGTCCACTCCTAAATATTTTTTATTTTTTAGACAAAATTTTTAATTTCTATTTTTTTATGATACAACATACAAAAATACATACAATCCCCAATTTTCACTCTTCTACGATCAACCCTTATTTTTTAATATCCATTTTAGTAATTTAATCTATTATTTATATGGCAAAACAACGTTTGCCGGTCAGCTAGTAATCTCTGTAAATTTCAACTGTCCAGCTATTACGGTTCTTGAGATACAGCCTGGTGGCAGATTGATGGACGGACAGACAGACGGACAGCGAAGTCTCATGAATAGGGTTCCGTTTTACCTTTTAGATACGGAATCCTAAAAAGTAGGAAAGAATGCTAAGCGAAGACGAAGTAATAGTGCGGGCAGGTGATGCGATACGATGAGCCAGGAGAGCATGAAAATGTACAAGGATAGAAACTAGTACAGAATTAAGTTTTGAAAAAATATTTATTTATTTAGGACAACCAACAAATCTTACACTAGTTACATTTATACAGTATGTTAAGAAAACCCTGTCCGACCCACAAGGATAATAATTAAATTAATTAAAGGTTAGGTAAACACATGACCAAATATAATTTAAAATTTTACGTAATCATCAGAGTACCAATACAAATGAATTTTGAAATAATCTTTTTTTCCCGCGAATTAATTCCAACTTCCCCGAAATTGGGTAATTTTTAAAAAGTGACAACACCGGTGTTATTATGAGCGAATAGCGATGCGACCACGTGCCGCGTGCCCTGCCGCCAGCTCCCCGCGGAAGGGTGCATAACGCAAATTTATTAAGTTACCTCTTTTTGCGAAATATTATTTATTTTTTTAGGGGGATTTTTTTTAATTTAGCCCAGTTTTGTATGCATTAGTAGAATCAGTTATCGATACCTAACAACACCTTCACGGGTCGGACAGGGTTTTCTTAACATACTGTATATTACAATGATATAAAATCTTATGTTGAGTGCAGACTTAATTATAGGTTGCCACAGCATGTATATCAGATACATAAGATTATCTATTATGTTTCTTATAAACTATAATAAATAAATCGTTATCAGTTGATGGCTTCATGGGATTAATTTTAATTCCAGTGCTGCAAGGTCTTCCTAGATTCCTTGACATTCTACTAGATGATTGCCACGACTCTCATGTTCACATGCTAAACTAAATTTAATTTACAGAAGATAAATATTAAATTTCGATTATATTTAGTCCTGTCAATTTGACAGGACTAAATATAATCTAAATTTAAGTCAGAAGTTAGTTAATAGTAAATCGACGTATTTTAGTCGTCATGTCTATGGAAATATCTTAATTTAACAAAATCGGAGCCAATATCATAATTAATTTCCGTATTTCTATTTCAGTCGGACGTATCTTCAAAAGATAGGGAGGTGTCCTACGACCAGCTGAAGCAATGGTGCGAAGAAAACAAGATCGCCACCTACATCGAGACATCGGCGAAAAACGATAATAATGTCGTCGAAGCATTCTCTATGGCTGTACAGAGGTTAGTCCCATCATTGTCCGACTCGGTGGTTACTTGGTGGTAGGCCATAACATCGGCTGCCGGCAGAAGTCACCACCCACCAGACAAAGTCTTGCCGCCACCCAATTCGTCGCGTTCCGCCATGATATCTGATTGAGTCGTACGGAGGACGGGTCTGAGCAGTTGTTTTGCGATGTGTGCCGATTACGATGCGCCTAATGTTGTTGTCGTAGAGGTTCTCCAGAACAATCTCCTTCTGGCGCAGCATCGTTGGTCGTATTGTTGGGTTTAACATTGCATGCGCTTTCCCATTAACGATTGCATAACACCAGACGGAATTGCGGTTAAGCACTACTTCAGAATTTATAAAAAAAATCATTCATAACAAACGAAATGCTGTTGTGTCGGGAGTTTGGTCGTGAATCTCTGGCGCAGCATCGTTGGTCGTGTTGTTGGGTTTAACATAGCATCACCTCGCTCAACTGACGTCTTCCTTCCTATTCACTCAGTTTTTTGAGTGAATATCCTCTGAATAAACTAGCGCGCTTTATCATCCACGATTGCATCACTGCTTACCATCAGGCGGGATTGCTGTCAAGCAATAGTTTATAAATATAAAAAAAAACCGTCGTACGGCGAGTATTTCCCCTTACTTGCACCGCTACGATGCGAACGAAGGCGTTTCGGGGCCCATTGGGTCGTAAATATGGCCCAAGGGTAGTAGTCTGATATGCGGCAGATGTCATCTCGTCATCATCATCATCATCTCCGCGTTCAGTCCCGGCTGCATCCGCGACTTTCGCGTTGGAGCCCTGGGTCCGCTTTTTTGCTCGTTCTTCTCCATTTCGCGCGATCTTTAGCATCCTATGTTTGTGAGATTGTTGGCACGCATGTCATCTCTTACAACGTCAAGCCAGCACTTCTTTGGTCTACCTCGCTTGTTCCGGCCCGGCGGAGGCGCCATGGTAAGACAGTTGTTACCCACGTAACAATTCCGGTTTTCGTAAGACGTGACCGTACCATGCGACAGATGTATCCAGCCAAATTTTTGCGTGGCTGCTTTCGGAGCGACGTCTGTTAATCTTATAGTTGAATGAGAAAGCCTTGCCGCCAAGCGATTCCTCGGTGGTAGGCCATAACATCGGCCGCCGGCAGAAGTTACCACCCTCCAGACAAAGCCTTGCCGCCAAGCGATTTTTCGTGTTCCGGCATGATGTCTGGTGAAGCCGTACGGAGGACGGGTCTGAGCAGTTGTGTTGCGATGTGTGCCGGGTACGATGCGCCAAATGTTGTTGTGTTGGGACTTTGGTCGTGGAGGGTCTTCAGATCAATCTCCTTTTGGCGCAGCATCGTTGGTCGTGTTGTTGGATATAACATTGCATCACCTCACTCAACTGCCGTCTTCCTTCCTATTCGCTCAGTTTTTCCGACTGAATAGGCTCTTAATAAACTAGCGCGCTTTACCATCAATGATCGCATCACTGCTTACCATCAGGCGGGATAGCGATCAAACGCTAGTTTATAATTATTAAAAAAAAATGTATATTTTTTTTTTGTCATATTATACATGTCTTATTATTGGAGATCATCTTTTAGGCATAAAATTCTCTTAAATCTAAGTTCGATAGATAAGTTCTTGTTAACTTCATGATCATCATCTCAGATTGTTGACTCATACCCTCAAATATACGCATATCACGTCTTATGGTTCATGTATTCTATGAGTCATAGGGTACCTCCGTGAACCACAACTTCTCAATATCAAGAAGTTTTTCATTGGGACCCAGCTCTTCTCAGTAAAGACTCATTGGGTGATTCATATTTATGTAATCACCAATTTAGTTGGTTGTGGCATTGAGATTTTTTTAACGTAGAAAAACCTGTGTTGAAATTTTTTATGGGAAGATACGCCGGTGACGTTGATGGAGAAATGAAATCTAGCTTCTTATCTTCTGTTTGTGTTTGTGCAAACAATTTAGGTTTATCCCCAGCTTTACTCTATGTTTATTATAGTTGGTCGGATCTCACTTTGCTTCTAGTACTACTATAAATATAATAATATATCGTCAACTGTATTGTGCGCTCGGTAACCACACTGCAACAATTTCTAAATGTATTTGGGAAAATATATAACATGGTGTAAAAGTTATTGGATTCGATTCATTTGCTTATTCTGAACAAACTACACACAATATGTAAAGAAAACCCTGTCCGATCCATGATGGTATTGTTAGGTACCGATAACTGATTCTACTAATGCCAACAAAGCAGGGCTAAACTTAAAAAAAATACCCTGAAAAATAAATATTATTTCGCAAAAAGAGGCTAATATACACGTGCGCATGTGGGCAGGGCACGCGGTCGCATCGTTCATAATAAAACCGTCGAAATGGTGTTGTCACTTTTTAAGAAATGAACAAATTTTGGGGAAATTGGAATTAATTCGCGGAGCAAAAAGATTATTTCAAAATTCTTTAGTATTGTTACTATGATGATTATGTAAAATTTCATATTTTATTTGGTCATGTGTTTACCTAACCTTTATCCTTATGGGTCGGACAGGATTTTCTTTACAAATTGTATATTCAGATTCGTATAAAGAAAAGCACAGTTGTATATACGAAATCCTACTTTTCCAGATGGGTGGAACTCGAACAGAGAGCAGAGAAGGAGCTTGGCTTACTCCACCATCCAGACACGGTGACACTTCACGGCTCCACCACAGCGTCCAGCATTAGGTCCACCTGCTGCTCACGGTTCAGCGAAGTATGAGGCACTGGTGCTACCTTCGGGTTCATAAATCTAGTGTGAAAGAGGTATGTTAATAACCGACAAAGGTATATGGTCCTTATTCATGTGTTCTTTAGTTCCTATTTACACTGAGCTTATCTATCTTTCAAAAGTATAAGTGTTTCATTTTTTCGTAATGTTTGTAGATGTAATTTTCTATTCCGTAGTAAAATTTGCCTATCAGCTGGAATCTCAAGTTTCTCCATACTTTGTCTGTTATTAATGTACCTTAGAATCAACTTTGTACTAGTTATTTAGAGTACTACGTAGTTTTCAATTTCGTCATGGCATGTGATACGTTTTTCCATGTAAATATTTTTTTTTTTTCAATACAAGGTAAAATTAGCTAGCAAATTCCGCATATGTGACGAGCATTGACATCTGAACATATTGTTTTTTTATATTTTTATTTTAAAAATAACATTTATTTATGTTGTATTATGTTATATTTGTTGGAGTATACATTCTTTTTTAATAACATCTTAGTACTAAATACCCATTATTCATAAACGTTGCTTAAACACCACAGTGTTTAAGGGGTTTATTCATAAACGATGATTAAACTTAAGTGACGTGCAAACGTGTAAAATGTATGGTTAAACAATCGCTAATCACTGGGTAAATTTAAGCAATGTTTATGAATAAAGGGGGATATGTTTAAAATGATTTCACTATGTAAGTAGGTTTGTACACACAGCTACTTATCAAGCTATGCATTTCCAGCTTTAGTTGACCTCGCATTGTACAAGTTTTAGTACAATCAGAGGTCAGCTTATATTGATTATAGATACATAGCTTCATGTGTAGCCGTGCGTACAGACACTTACATGTCAATCATATTATTTTAAAAACTACATGAGTTCAGAGTTTTCTATCTAACTAAAAAAAACCTAAACAAACTCATGTTCACTGTCTCTTAAAGTCCAGACACAGTCTTAGTCGGATCAAAAATAAAAACCATTTAAATCGATGCCTGAGATGATTTGACTTGGTAGTGTCACTATTTTTTATTTTTATTTTATAGTATTAACACATATTTCGATGCTCATTACGTCCATGAATTTTACATAAAACACCAGCCCCCTAATCGGCGAACACATTTTTGTCAAATGATTGCGACTAGTTGGGATCGATAAAACCGAACGGACCTATGGGCGGTCCGAACGATACCAACTGATCCCAACTAGTCGCAATCATTTGACAAAAATGTGTTCGCTGATTAAGGGGCCGGTTTTAAAATGAAATTATTTTTATTTGTTCTTATTTAACATACCGATCCATCACAAATGTGGAATAGCTTTAGCTAATATTTGACCCTGTTTAACTTTGACTGAATATGAAACAGTCAGCACCCATGTTTCACAATAATTTAGTTTGCACATACAATTTATTTGTATTCACATATACGCATAGTTAAAACGTTTGATGCAATAAGTATAATGGAGAATTTTACACTTGTTCAAAATGAATTTTATGTCTAGATTTGAAGGACGACTTCACTTAAAATACAAATCGCTCATCTATAAAGGCTATACAGGGTGTATCTGACATCGTAACCTAAACTTCGCGAAAAGGCTAGACCGCATGACACTAATAAAATTATAATAGTCATTTATGTCGTTAATGAACAGTTCCAGAATTCACAGTGTTTAAAAAAAAAGTGTCGGCTCGGCCTTTGAACGTTGCAAGCGTGCCGCCGTGCGGGTTATTAGGTATGACATTGATCCCTGATGTAAACTCTATTAAATCAGCTGATAGATCTGTTTTTCGAGTTTTGTTTTCATTGCGCTTTTTTCTGTAATTAGCGAATTAATTAATTTTTAATTAGCAATTATAAACGGTCTAATGTGAAAAAAAAACGACTTATATTTTTTTTATCATGAAAAAGCCGACGAAAAATTCCACCACTGGGGAGTTCAGAATCATGTACTAGATCCATCGTACTCGTTTGTGCGTCGATGTCAGAGACATCCTTTATACTTAATATTTATTAGCGTCTATAATAGTACCTCGAACCAGTCGAAAACGTTTCAAAACGTTTCAACGTGTCGAAAACTTTGGTCCTTGTTTCTGTAAAAATATGAAAAATGTAGATGTGTCGATATATACTAGGTGAGCGATACTATATGAACAGTATACGTAATATAACAGATTCAATGTAAATGTTTCAATAACTACCAATTATACAATATCTAAAGAAAACCCTGTCCAATCCGTAAAGGTATTGTTAAGTATCCATAACTGATTCTACTTTTGCCTACAAAACCTGGATAAACTAAAAAAAAAATACTCCCTAAAAATAAATATGATTTCTCTAAAGGACATAACTTACATGGCAATATATGCGCGGGCGATGGGGGCACGCGTACCTAATAATAATACCGTCGAAATGATGTCAATTTTTTAAAATTTAAAAATTATTGGGGAAAAAGTTCGCGAAAAAAAAAGATTATTTCAAAATTCATTAGTATTGTTACTATGATAATTATGTAAAGTTTAAAATTTTATTTGGTCATGTGATTACCTAACCTTTATTATCCTTATCGGTTGGACAGGGTTTTCTTTACATATTGTAAGTATATTGGACTTATTCAGAAACATGTAATAACATTCCTATATGTTTAACAATATTAATACTTCATTTGGAGAGAGAGTGTCAATTTTTTTTGACATTCTTTTTATATAAACTGATTGATTGGGTATTAAATTACATTTTAATTTTATTTATATTTATTTAAAACTTTAACCGATCTCTTGACCCGTAGGTAGTTAATTCTATCAATCGTTAACTTCAATTATGATAGGTATAATATTTGCATAATAAATCAGCCAGATTGTGCGTACCAAAGATCTTTAAAATGAATTTTATGTGACCTTAGAAATTGAAATACTGTAATTTCATAACTTAACTCTGAAGCTTGCTAAAATTAGATTTATCGAAAAGTCG
Source organism: Sesamia inferens (assembly GCA_037179545.1). Lineage (NCBI taxonomy): Eukaryota > Metazoa > Arthropoda > Insecta > Lepidoptera > Noctuidae > Sesamia > Sesamia inferens. Next base: position 30,124,631 of record CM073922.1, on the reverse strand, counting down.
GCCTAAACCCTTTTACATAGGGTTTACTCTCGAATGTATCAAGTACCTAATTGTTGTGTGAACTATATACTTCCGTTAGGTTTTCCTAATTTAAAACTAACAGAAGTATTTGCCGTCCTTTTTCGTGTTGTGTTATATAAATATGTATTGTTTGATGAATTATAATATCTGTATTCACGTTTTATTTACTTGGTCAGCTTATAAGAGTGTTAAAGTGAGTGTGAGTGCCTTTCTATGTATTCAAAACCTACAGAAGTAGTAAAAAGTAGTAATTGTACAGTTCCCGGCACGTAACTTGGCAAGAGTCGTTTGATGCGCAGAAATCGTTTTTTAGACCTGTTTGGTGGTGCGCGCGGGTTGCGGGGTAAGAGGTAGCGCCGATCCAAGTGCGCGATTGGTGCGTCAGTCGACCTTTGACTCCTGCATCGCATCTACGACCCATTCACACCTGTAGGCCTAGTATGAGTTTTCATTACGAAACTCGTTCGATCGTATCGAGCGCGTTTGACTCAGCGATTGGCCCGCTTCAAGGTCGTAAGAACTCTCAACCAATAAGAGCGCCAAACGCGCTCGATACGATCGAACGAGTTTCGTATTGAAAACTCATACTAGGCCTACAGATTACACTTGCGTTCATTCGTTCTCAAGTGCACCATGCGCGAATTTACCTCCACTACGGCTAAATCTTGCCAACATACGTGCCGGCTACTGTACTAGGAAAAGTCGCTAAAGGCCAGTTTTGTATCTGTAGTTACACACAAGTAATTATTTTCGTTGCTAATGGTCGAATAATTAACTCTTAGTTTAAAACATTACCCTTAGTGACTATTAGATAAAAAACGACTTAGTAAATTTTCGCTCCAAAGCATTAGTTATTTAGTGCATATTGTTAAAACTTCAAAAGAAATGATCAGATAAAAAACTTACTCAAAGCATCAAAATATTTAAAAAAATATTCCTATAGTATATCTACTTTCTCATTAATAATGTAGATTGCCTCAATGAGAAAAAAAAAGTAATAATTATACAATACTCCATTGAGAATAAGTTTAGAAGTTTAAAAAAAAAACCTTTTCTATAGTCCGTTTAACCGATTTTGACTTCTATTGCGTTGGTGGCATGACAAAAGGCAGATGCAATAAATAGTTGGTATTAAAACCACTTTTTTGCTTTTAATGCCATCCTTGTGCCGGCGGAATAGGACTAAAAATCGGTTAAAGGGGCTGTATAATGGTTTGTTGTATGTAAACAAAATAATTTCATTCCATGCATATCCAGTCATTTAAAAGACCCCCAAACAGCAGTTTATTTTTGCAACATTTTATCCGTTGTTGGATAATAAATTCATGCACAGAAACTATTGTTATGAAAAGTAATATAAAAGTGTTTTTATATATTTTTATGGACGTTTTAAAGGTTGTATCATGAATTAGTGTTAATTTCAATCTCATAAATTTATTTGTAAGATATTGGCCCCGAGTCCATTGATCACAAACTAAACTAAACTAAATTTAAGTCGAGTCCATCTTATTTTTTTTTTAATTAATTTATAAACCAGCGCTTGACCGCAATCCCGCCTGATGGTAAGCAGTGACGCAATCGTTGATGGTAAAGCGCACTAGTTTATTAAGAGCCTATTCACTCTAGCCTTGAAGACACTCAAATTGTAGTCCAAGAAACACCGCCGCCGGCAGATTGTTCCAGTCCCTCGATGTACGCGGTATAAAGGAGGAGGCGAATTGATTCGTCCGGATCGTAGAGGTGCTAACAACATAATGATGGAAACTCGCCGTACGACGGGTCGTCCGATGGGGGAATTAAATCGTGCAATTCCCTCGCACACTCCCCAAAATGTATCCTATAGAACACCGAAAGGCTGGCTACTCTTTTTCTTTCTTTTTTTTATCAAGAATATAATATGTCAGTTTAGACCTGTCATATTAGTCCACGCCTGACGTAAATAGATGTATTTTTGGTCGCCATATTTGTAATCGCGTTTAAACTGTCTTTGGAACAGAATTAAACTAAAATTTAATTATTTATTTAACACTCTTACAACTGTCCTTACAGGCCTTAACCTAATGCCGCAGTGCAGTTATCCACTAATACTTTAATATAACTAACAATCTAATCTAATATATAAAATTCTCGTGTCACGGTGTTCGGCTTTAAACTCCTCCGAAACGGCTCTACCGATTTTGATGAAATTTTTTGTGCTTAACCGGTATCTATGAGAATCGGCCAACATCTATTTTTCATCCCCCTAAATGTTAGGGGTAGTCCACCCCTAAATTTTTTTTTTATTTTTTAGACAAATTTTTAATTTCTATTTTTTTATGATACAACATACAAAAATACATACAATCCCCAATTTTCACCCTTCTACGATCAACCCTTATTTTTTAATAGCCATTTTAGTAATTTAATCTATTATTTATATGGCAAAACAACGTTTGCCGGTCAGCTAGTATTTAACAAAACTCTTGAGAGTTCACTCAAAGAACACGAAAATATATCCAGTCTTTCATGGAATGCGTTCACCACACGGATTGCACGGGTGACGGCTGCCTTCGCCATTAGGTTGGTTCTGGCCACGCACGTTTAGCAGTTGTGGGCAAAATGTTATCTTCTATCCTTTTCTTAAAGAAATAGAAAGAAAAAGATGCATTTAACTTAAGATTAGTTTGTGCACAAGAGAATCGGCGCCATTATCGACCTTAAGACCTAATTTGGTCTGTGTATTTATTTTTCATCACCACTGTTCTTAAAACGGTGTCGGAAAATATAGGGAGGAAACCGACATCTCATAGAACCGAAAATTAGAAGACGTAATTGGGTTGTATCCTAGAAAATCATTTAATGTCCATCAGATAGGTTTATAAAAAATATTGAACACGTGTTTTTTATTTTTTCTTTCATTGAAAAACTTAGGAAGATATATTGATTTGAAATGTCGCATGACGTCACGCCGTGGTCTGAAATATACGACGGCGTGACGTAATTAGCCCCCACTTTTAATACGCTATATCTCAGTAGTTTTTGGTAATTTCGACAAAATAAAAAATACGGGTCTTATTTTTTTTTTTATTCTCTATAAGACGGACTAATTATTTTTTTGATTTTCATACCTTGGATACATCACTATACATATCATCTACCAACCCGTACTGGGTTGACATGGTGGTTCGTCTCTTAAAATAGAAGACAGTGGAAAGATTATAGGTTGATTCTGCTGTGTTGTAAAATATACAAAAAATATCAAATATAAACTGTGTCATCTCCATTCTAGTACGTATTGTATTTAACTATTTATAATAGAAATTAAATAGTTTCACAGTGGCCCGATTCCTTTGTTCAAAAACTAAACTAAATTTAAATTTAGTATATCTTCTGCTTTCTACTTCTTTAAGAAAAGGACAGAAGACAAATATAAGTTTAGTCCTGTCAAATTGTCAAACAACCGCATGACATAAATTGACGTATTTTTGGACGCCATGTTTTTTTTTTTAAATCACGGCTAAACTGTCTATGGAATGGAATGGAATGATTTAAAATTCACAGGAATAATAAACTAATATTTTATCTTCTGTTCTTTTCACAATGAAATAGAAAGATTCACTGAACTTAATTTATATTTAGTTTGTGATTACCGAATTTGGTGCCAGTATAACTAAATATTTATAGTTGTAATGCTGATTCTCACTAAGTGCCTAGCTTCGGGTTACCATATTGTTAAGCAATGAAATTTATATGTAAATTATTGTTTTTACAAACTATGTCTTGAATAGAAGAATATCATGATTCATATTAAGGTAGATTTGTAGTGCTTTTCTTTACAATTTATTACATAGAGTATTGCAAAAATATATTCTAAGCAAAATCCTTTCTGTTGGTTATTTTATCTTTGGCATATTCCCAATTGTCAGCTTCTAAATTGGCTCCATCGGTGTCATCATCGCAAGAGTGACTGCTTGCCCAGTTGGGGTCCTGTGGTGATCAGTCAGTGTTCGAATTTCCATTGCGAATTTCTCATTACCAGTTTTGAAATTGGGAGTATGATACCCCTATGCCAGATCTCTCTCCGGTTATGTCGGATCTCTATTCTACCTGACTATGAGAGTGTCTGAAAATTGAGTGCACTTCTGTGCACACATACATATATGCTGTAAGTATAACATATCCCGCGTAAATATTCTAGGCCAGTCTCTGTTGAGATTGGCTGGCATGACTTGAATACTGGTCTGGAGGACTTATAAGGTCAGCTGCAAGTCTAACCGGATGCAGCTAAAACTTTCACTGACATTTTTAATGTAACTGGCATATTATTTACCAATTTATCTAACAATGGGCTTTATAATAAAGCTCAAGGTCACTTAAATAAATCGGGGTTTCACTGCATGATCAAATCAGAGATGAGGAGATCCGTAGAAGAACGAGAGTAACCAACATAGCCCGAAGAATTGCAACACTTAGTGGCAGTGGGCTGGACACATTGCCCGTAGGACTGATGCCCGATGGGACCGACGGGTTGACAAATGGCGATCACGCACCAGAAGACGCAGTGTGTCGCAGGCCCCCAAAAAGGTGGACCGAGGACCTGGTGAAGGCGCGGGAAACCGCTGGATGCGAGAGGCGGAAAACCGGTCGTCGTGGAGATCCTTGGGGGAGGCCTATGTCCAGCAGTGGACGTCTTTCGGCTGAAATGATGATAATGATTATTTACCGATTCATTTTGTAGAACTGACAAAATCTTGATAATGATTGATCGAAGCGTGTTAATAAATTGTAAAGAAATAGCAGCTGGACTCGTTAAAACACTGCACTTCTTGTATTGATAAATAGGGCTATTTTTATGCAAACTACGTTAAATATTCGTGAATTATTGGCGCAATAGGTAACTCCAGCATTCTAATTGCTTAACACACTTCCTATCAATTGGTATCATTTTGACGCATATTGCTATTTCATTGCTCCGTATGTTTAACAAATGTGTCTGCTCAACAACGTAGGTAAATAACGCAATGAATGTTGTTGTTCTGTCAAAATGAAACCCATTGCTGCTGATAGGGCGATACGCAATTACCCTGCTGGTCATTTGACCGTCTCAAAAGTGAGACGAGTCCTCTACCTCAATGAGTGTTATTGATGTAATAATTTATGTGTCGCTAGCTCACTTTATGACTCCTTAACCAATGGGAAATGTTTGGCATATTGTCAATTGTGAGGAAACTGGTACATGTATACCGGTTTCCTCTAGACACTTCTAGGACATCCTTGAACCAGAAATCCGAAGACATGTTACATCTATCAGCCCGCACTGGGCCCACGTGGTCGATTATAGCCCATTCCCTCCCAAAGACAGGAAGTCTTGTCTAAGCTGTACTTATGCAATTGTCAGTCTCAACCAGTGGCTAAGCGTGAGAATGGCGAGCGATAAGCAACCAACAAACGGCCATAGTCGAAAAAAAAAAAAAACGTGTGTGCTTATGACCACACGACTGAAGTGAAACTTCTTTCGCTCCATCTGTATTTATATATGTACATGTGTGTACAATATATGTATACATGTATACACATATACATATATTTATTTCATGGTTTCATTGGTAAATTAATATTTTTGCATAGATCTATTTTTATTGAAAAAAAAAAAAAAACTCTTAGACCTTGTAGTACCAAGCTCGCGCCACGGTCGCCTCTGTGCTTATATCCCCCACTTAACTTCCGTTCGCCTTGCCCGATCACTTTTCGTAACGGTTACGTCACGCGTTCGCCAGCTTACTCCCCAAGTCAAGCGTGCGTAAAGAAGTTTCACTTCAATAACAAAATACGTGTTATTTTTCTAACTTACATAGGTGAAGGGTGCTGTCAATATGTCAATCAGAACAGTGACAGCTCCCTTCTCCTTAGTTTTCACGGTGAGATACTGTCAATCACATGCCTGCAGTGCAATGAAATGAAATGAGCTGTCATTCAGTCTAATACTACGGATTGACACTATTAACAGCTCATTACCTAAAATTTCACGAGAAGTTTGGTACAGAATAGATTAGTTATTTACACCAGATACGTGAAAACAAGCAAACAATTTGGATAAGGAGCCATATTTGTGTAATTTTAAAATAATGCACGTAGAATTGAGGTGGCCTACGCATCTGTTATTGAGATTTACTCACAAAATGTAAAAACTGATTTGAAGCTTGATATTTTACAGTTGTGGTACCTAATAAAGGGTTTCAAACACTTCCGGAGTTTTTTTTTCTTATTCTACCCTCAATACATTTAAATAGAATTACAATAATACAAAATTATATTAAATTAAAATGAATTGTTTGACAATGAATTACATTAAATAATTATAGTTCATACAAATATTACGACGATTCTTGCGCAAATCCACATAGTATGTCATTCAAGTTTTCAAAAATTAAAGATTTGTATGTACTCGAGAGTATTTGAGAAGATGTCGATGTCTGCCGAAGATTTAGCCATACAATTATATCGATGGCTCATTCTATAAATTGGCGACTGTTTACCCAGATTATTGCGATGTTGTGGAGCCCTAAGTAAGCTCTGGGGGTGGCGTGGGATTCTGGTAGGAAATTAAATTTGAATACTGCTCAGTATTAAATTTCAACGGTTCAACGCCATTATTAAGTATCTTATACAGAAAGTATAAGTAACAAATGGAACGACGGGAATGGATTCTTCTATCTTTATATGATTTACAGTTCCGATGTTTGAACTTAAGCGCTAAATGACGGGTTAATTTTTGTACTCTTCGATCCGGTTTATGTGCACTTGATGCGATGGGCTCCAGACTGTACTACAGTACTCCAGAGTACTTCGGACATAGCTATTAAATAGCAAGAGGGTGTTGGAAGTTTTTTTGAAGTCTTTAGAGGATCGCAGGCGAATCCAAGAGTTCGGTAGGCTGAATTAAGTATTTTGTCAATGTGGTCTGCAAAACTAAGTCTACTGTCAATGTAGATGCCTAAATCCCGAATGACTGGTACCTCTTTTAAAACATTTCCCTGAACATGATATGAGGAGTGAATTATGTTACGTTTTTTGGGTAAATTTGATATGGTAACATTTACTACTATTCAGGTAGGTACATCATATTGTCTGCACACCATTGGACAGGGTTGTTAATGTCTCTCTGTAATAGGTTGATGTCAGAATCATTTTGGATTACGCGTGTTAAGTTCAAGTCGTCAGCAATAAGAAATGGTGTCGAGGGTTTAAATTCTTGAGAAATGTCGTTAATGAAGACGTTGAATAATAATGGCCCTAATTGGAACCTTGTGGTACGCCCGATGTAGCAAAAAAGGTGTCCGACTCTTCACCATCCACCACAACTGACGATGGCCTATTTGTTAGGTATGTCCGACACCAACCCAGGGTGGCATCAGTGATACCCAAGGATTCTAGTTTATGCAGCAATAGCTCGTGATTTACCTTGTTGAAGGCCTTCGAAAAATCGGTGTAAATTGCGTCAATTTGCATACCCTGACAGCACAAGTTAATTTAGTAGTGGAGGTGACGACCTTTTCATTATAAAGCCATGTTGGTTCGGCGAAAGATAGTTTTTTATTTGATCATACAGTACAGGATATACGATTGAATCAAAGACCTTCGACAAGGTGCAAAGAATTAAAATAGGTCGGTAATTGGATATAACCTCACGACTTCCGGATTTGTGAATAGGCACTATCCTCGCCCGTTTCCAAGTATTTGGAAATATCCCTGTTTTTAGAGGTGTTAAATATATGTGCTAAAGGACAGGACACAAATCGATGACACCGAGACCAAAATATTGAAGGAATGACAAATGACCAATCTAATCCTGAAAGTTTCTTAGAAATAGTTTCTGGAAGTATTAAGAAATCATTCATGGATAAGACAGAAACTGATGAAGAAAGTACACTGTTGATGAGAGATGTTTGGTGGTTCGTATACCGAAGAGAATTGTTTTGAAAATAGATTTGAAATGGCTTTGGTACCGAAGACTTTTGTATCGCCAAGTACCTACCATTTCCGAGGGGTAAGAATTAGTGGATTTCAGGAGATTTTTAACATGCGTCCAAAATATTTTCGGGTAACTTTTTATTTTATTTTCAACTAGCTGACCCGGCGAACTTTGTTCCGCCTTAAAGGCAATAAATATCACATGATCACATTTTTTACTTTTTAAATTAGGAACACTGTAAATAAAAAAAAAAAAGTATTCCATGATTTTTTTATTTGTCATTTATTTAGTGTAGCACCTTGTGAAAGAAATGAATTTCTACTTGTGCTTCGTAAATTATCTAGCTATTGATCTCTGAGATGTCGTGGTGGCCTAGTGGTTAAAACACCAGCCTCTCTTGTATGATTGCGCGGGTTCGATTCCAGGTCAGGCAAGTATCGATGTAACTTTTCTAAAGTGATATGTACTCTCTAAGTATAATATCTAGGACACCAATGACTGAACGTGAAGGAAAAAATCTTGAGGAAACCTGGACTTTATAAGTCTGAAATCGCCACCCCGCATTGAGCAAGCGTGGTGATTACACTCAATGCTTCTCTGCATGAGAGGAGACCTGTCTCCAGCAGTGGGACGATAAAAAGATTGATGATGATGATGATGATCTCAGAGGTTTGTTCGCCGATTTCGCATTGTCAACGGAACAGTTTCACGGACTGCCGCCTCCCTTTGCTCTTGTGAGTGAGAGGCACGAAGTCGAGTCATAGTAAGGCGGCGCTCTGCACGTGCAATTTCTTGCTCTTCTTCAGTGCTTTCATTCAGAATGTTTCGATTTACTCTTGCATTACCGCTTTGTCGAGAAAGATTTGATGGTCTTGGTCACGGCATGATATTTTTATTGATAAATAAATGGCACAGCAATACAATATTAGAAATTTTGAAGTTGAAGTTGGCTTTGTGGTTTTTTATTAGAAACTTTAAACCAGCAGAGAGTATTTATATTCTTTGCTTTATACGATTGCTTCAACCGGTTAGACTTTTTTTTTAAATATGCTCAGCTGTCATTTGCTTTTTGTTATACCATTTTTGGTATATGAATTGCTGACTTACATTTTGAATGAGTTGGACCATGTCTTATGTCACGTCACACGGGAACGACGGGGACGGGTTCTTAACTACCTCCCACCAATATTCAGCTAAATCGGTTCAGCCGTTCTTGAGTTATATATAAATAGTGAATAAGCAACTGAATCGATTCCAATAATTTTTACACCATGTTATATTTTGTCCCAAATACATTTAGAAATTGTTACAGTGTAGTTACCGAGTGCGTCACGCAGCTTACGATACATCATCATAGTATTTATTGTGCGCGCGCAACAGCTGACGCTAGAGGTTGTAGCGCGTAGGTCGTGTCGCGTAATTAAACTCAGATAAATTGAACTTTATGTATTGCACGAATGTAAAGGAGTACAATGTATAAGACGTGTGAAATGACGCGATACAAGAGTGTGATTCAGGAATGGATATAATAATGACGTTGTACAATGATGTTGTACACTGATGTAGAATATGATAATAATAATGTTGTAATAATAATGTATCTTACAAGCTATGCACTCACTTAAATATTAACTATCTCTATACTAACTATCTCTAAATGATAGTGGGGTAACCACTAACGAATCAGCTTCGTTCTTGATGCTGATTCGTTGATCGAGGCAGGCCGCGGCGTATGATTGGTTGATGTAGAAAAGCGCGCCAGTTCCGTCTTCACGTGCTAGACGACTCGTATGGTTCCCACGGACGCTGACCGCCGGCCACGCACATGTGTTTCGGGGTGAATATTCATGGAAACAGGGTCGGCACCCTCGCTGCGGGAGTCAGGGTCGCAGGGACGCGCGCCGTGACGTCCGCATTCTTCTGTGTGATTAATAGTCGATTTGATTTACCGTCGACGCGTAAGAGGAAATGTGTTGTCTTTGTACAACGCCACAATAGCGAACACGTGTGGCATTGTACAATGCTACAGTACTCCCCGCTTTTAGACAAAGCGTACGTAGCGTGCAGGCGTCTTGACGATCCTGCCTGATCTGGTACGTTGTTCCCTCGTATGCGGGTCTGGATGTAGGCTGGTTTGCTCATCTGTGGTAGCTGCAGGTGCTTGATTGGTCTCGCTGTTCGTATGCCTGGGATCATCTTCTGTGTTGATTGTGTACGCAGGTTTGAGGCGATCAATCGATATGTTGCTAATTCGTCCTGGTAGCTGGATTGTAAAATACTTTTCCTTACGTTCGATGATCTTGTATGGACCTTGGTATGGATGCTGCAGAGGTTTGCGGACGGTGTCATCGCGTACAAACACGTGGCTACATGTTTGTAGGTCGTCGTGGACGAACATACATCGCTTGTTTGCATGCGACTTGTATGTAGGTGTGAGCTTCGTGATAACTTCTTGCAGGTGATTGCCGTAGTCGTGGTCCATTTTCGGTGTAGCTGGTGTCGGTGCTATGAAATCGCCTGGTAGTCGTATTGCTTGACCGTAGGTGAGTTGCGCTGCGCTTGTGTTAGAGTCGGAGCGGATAGCGGCTCTGAGACCCATTAGAACAGCAGGCAATTCGTCGATCCATTTGTTGCTGTTTTCTAGTCTAGCCATGAGTGCGGCTTTTAATGTCCTGTGCCAGCGTTCGACGATTCCGTTACTCTGCGGGTGGTATGCAGTAGTACGGGTTTTTTCTACACCGAGTAATTGAGCGAGGTCTCGGAATAGTCGGCTTTCGAATTGTCGTCCTTGATCGGTAGTGATTCTTATTGGACAACCGAAACGAGATATCCACACTTCGTAAAGTTTTCTTGCGACGATTTCAGCGGTTGTCTCTTGAAGTGGTACAGCTTCAGGCCATCGTGTGCACCGGTCGATCATCGTGAGCAAGTATTTGTGTCCACATGCTGACGTCGGTAGCGGTCCCACGATATCAACGTGAATGTGTTGAAATCGTTCGCTCGGTGGGAATGTTGCGATGTCACTATGATTGTGTCGCTGTACTTTGGAGAGCTGACACGAATTGCATGTCTTAGTCCACTGGCCGATGTCGGTATTCATTGAAGGCCAAAAGAATCGCTCTTGCATCAGCTTCCGTGTGGATCGTACTCCTGGGTGGCTTGGGCTGTGCACGGCATTGAAAGCTATGCGACGAAAATCAGCTGTTAAGTAGGGACGAACATGTGATGTCGATGTTTCGCAGAATATTGGCTTGTTAGTACCCGGTAAAATGATTTTCTTGAGTTGTATGTTGGTCTGTTGAGACAATGTAGGGATACAACTGTCGTTTTCTTGAGCTTGAGATAACTCGTCGTAGTTGATGGGTGAGGGCACGTCGATAGTTTCGACGCGTGACAATGCATCTGCTACAACGTTTTGAGCTCCGCTCACGTGTCGAATGTCAGTAGTGAACTCGCTGATAAACAGTAGCTGCCGAATTCGCCGTGGTGTGTCGTTATCGGAAGGAGGCTTGCGAATTGCGTAGGTCAGCGGTTTATGGTCGGTATAAATGACGAGTTCTTTGCCTTCAAACATCTTTCTGAAATGTTTTATTGCCATGAATATTGACTGGAGCTCCCGATCGTAACACGCGTACTTTTTTTGTCTTTCTGAAAATTTCTTTGAAAAATATCCGAGTGGCAGCCATTGTCCGTTGCTTCGCCTTTGTTGTAGAGATGCCCCGGCGCAGGTAGCTGAGGCGTCCGAAAAAATAGCGATTTGGTCCTCTGGCGCACTGGATGGGTAAGACAATAAAGCAGCGTTTATTATGCTTTGTTTGCACAACTCAAAAGCTTTTGTCGATTGATTGTCCCACTTTACTTCCGTCTTGTCTCGTTTTTTTGAATTATGAAGGAATGCATTCAGCGGTGCCTGAATGCTTGCCGCGTTTGGGACACTGTCTCGGTAAAAATTTATCATGCCAATAAATCTCCGTAAGTCTTGAATGGTTTTGGGTTTTGGGTACTCTGCGATTGCTTTGACTTTGTCTTGAAGTGGTTTGATTCCTTTGCTTGATACTTCATAACCTAGGAACTTGACGGTTTCGCTGCCGAAAACACACTTAGAGGGATTTATGGTGACACCATACGTGTCTAATCGGCGTAAAACTTCCTGCAGATCTCCGATGTGGCTTGCTTCACTTTCAGATGCAACGATAACATCGTCGATGAATGGGAACGCGTAGTCTATTCCGTTGAGCACTTCGTTTATGAATCGTTGGAATGTCTGTCCGGCGTTCTTGAGACCTGGGCACATTCGTGGAAATTCGAATAAACCAAATGGTGTAGTGATCGCTGTCTTCTCGATATCAGGTTCGAAGATTTTTAATTGAGAATAAGCTCGGTTTAAATCGAGAGTACTGAAGATTTTCTTGCCGTGAAGTAGGTAGGTAAAATCTTTGAGGCGTGGGACTGGATAGCGGTCGGGTTTGGTGACGTCATTGAGTCTTCTGTAGTCACCACAGATGCGTAAGTCGCCGTTTTTCTTAGGAACGACGTGTAGCGGACTGGACCAAGGGCTTTTGCTTGGTCGGCAAATTCCTTGCTGCATCATGAGCTCGAATTCTTTCTTCACGGGCAGGTAGCGATGTGGAGGAAGAGGTCTGCACTTGTTGAACACTGGTGGGCCAGTAGTTTCGATGTGGTGTTCTACCCTGTGTTTGGGAGTATCCTTCATGCTTGATGGTCGCAGGATATCAGGAAACTTACTGAGGAGCTGGTGATACGGCTGTTCCATGTCGATACTTCGAACTGTGGGTTCGGCGGAACGAATGACTGATGCTCTGACGGTCATGTTGGTAACTTTGTCGACGAGGCGTCGGCCGGCTATGTCGACAAGCAGTTGATGACGCTTCAGAAAGTCTGCACCGATGATGGGTTTGCTGACTGCAGCGACGATAAATTTCCAGGTGTACGGCCGTCGTAGGTTGAGATCCAGTTGTAGGGTTTTCTCTCCGTACGTTGGGATGATCGTGTTATTTGCTGCGTACAAACAGAAATCGGTTTGTTTTGCTTTCCCGCCTTTTGTCCTCGGTATCACGGAAACGTTTGCGCCCGTATCAATTAGAAATGACAGACGCGAATTTCTATCAGTTATGAATAGGCGGTGGGAAGTGTTGTTCGCGTCAGTTGCCGCCTCAACCGACGCAGGCATTAGTTTTCCGACTGGGCACTGTTGTTGTTGTTGTTGAAATTGCACGGGCGTGTACACTTACGCGCGTTTGCGCCGTACTTGCGATGATAATAACAGATAAGTGATTGTTCTGAATACTTGCGGTTGCTATTATCGTTGCTTGTTGAACGCGATCTTGAACGCCGTCTGTCGAATGATCTGTGTGATCGTGGTCTGGATTCCTGCCTGTCCTTGAGTTCTGCCAGCTCCAGAGATAACTGCCTTATTTGGTCGTGTAGGGCAGCCACATCGCTCGTGCGTGAAATCTGCGCGACCTGGTTAGGTTGCGCGATACTGTCCATTACACTGTCTGCTACTTGCGATAACTTTTCCAAGTCCGTAGTGTTGCTCACGGTGAGGACAGCGCGTAATGAGGGTGGAAGTAGCCGGGTCCACATGATGCGCAGTGTACCGTCTGGGATTTTCTGTCCGGCTAGTTCCCGCATTTTTCGCAACAGCTGTGAGGGTTTCTGATCTCCGAGTTCCATCTCATCCATCAGCTTCTGCAGCTTCCGGCTCTCGGATTCCTCGTAGACACTGATGAGTCGGGACTTCAGGGCTTCGTACTTGTTTTCAATGGGCGGGTTGATTATAATATCACTTACTTGCTGAAGTGCGTCCAGGCCTAGTCGGGCGATAGCTGCTTGATAGCGCGCGTCATCACCTTGCCTCTGTGGCGCCATTACTGCTTCGAAGTGTGTAAACCATAGTCTGCGATACGCCGGCCAAAAGTCAGACAGCCGTGCTTGTAGTGTGAGCGTGTCGACTTGCCCTCCTACCTGCGTTGCGTTGCTTACCTGTGTTGCGTTGTTGGTCGCCATCCTGATTACTCTTCTGGTGTATCACGCAGCAATACCGTGAATATAGCCTCTTGAAATCCTAGTGGTGAGACCCGCTTGTGGGAAGCCACTAGAATGTGCTGATCACGAGTATCGTCACGTTTGTCTTGATTCACGTCGCTTAGGTCACCACTGTAGCGCGTAGGTCGTGTCGCGTAATTAAACTCAGATAAATTGAACTTTATGTATTGCACGAATGTAAAGGAGTACAATGTATAAGACGTGTGAAATGACGCGATACAAGAGTGTGATTCAGGAATGGATATAATAATGACGTTGTACAATGATGTTGTACACTGATGTAGAATATGATAATAATAATGTTGTAATAATAATGTGTCTTACAAGCTATGCACTCACTTAAATATTAACTATCTCTATACTAACTATCTCTAAATGATAGTGGGGTAACCACTAACGAATCAGCTTCGTTCTTGATGCTGATTCGTTGATCGAGGCAGGCCGCGGCGTATGATTGGTTGATGTAGAAAAGCGCGCCAGTTCCGTCTTCACGTGCTAGACGACTCGTATGGTTCCCACGGACGCTGACCGCCGGCCACGCACATGTGTTTCGGGGTGAATATTCATGGAAACAGGGTCGGCACCCTCGCTGCGGGAGTCAGGGTCGCAGGGACGCGCGCCGTGACGTCCGCATTCTTCTGTGTGATTAATAGTCGATTTGATTTACCGTCGACGCGTAAGAGGAAATGTGTTGTCTTTGTACAACGCCACAATAGCGAACACGTGTGGCATTGTACAATGCTACAAGGTCAATGCACCGCGCTTGCTCGCCCGCGGATCTTTGACCATATTTATGTTGGGACAACGAAGTAGAATACACGTAGCAAGCTTATTATAACTTTGTGGTTTTTCATTATATCTTTTTGAAAATTTGTACATAATATTATTAACTTAAAACTACTGGACACGTGTTTCCTACTTTGTGCAAGTGCAAGGTACCAGGGTAGCATAAAAGTGTAGGAGAGGACGAAACAATGAAGCTAATTCATTCTCATGGGATCGACGGGAACGGAATAAAAGGTATCCTATGTCCTTTTCCTAGTTTTTAGCTACCCCCCACCAATTTTCAGCCAAATCGATGGAGCCGTTCTTGAGTTATAAGTGGAGTTACTAACACGACTTTCTTTTATATATATAGATAGTGAATAAGCAACTGAATCGATTCCAATAATTTTGACACCATGTTATATTTTGTCCCAAATACACTTAGAAATTGTTACAGCGTAGTTACCGAGTGTGTCACGCAGCTTACGATACATCATCATAGTATTGTGCGCCCGCAACAGCTGACGCTAGAGGTCAACGCACCGCGCTCGCTCGCGCGCGGATCTTTGACCATATTTATGTTGGTACAACCAAGTAGAATACTCGTAGCAAGCTTATTATTCTTTGTGGTTTTTCATTATACCTTTTTGAAATTTTGTACATAATATTATTAACTTAAAAATACAGGACACGTGTTTCCTACTTTGTGGAGGTGCAGGGTACCAGGGTAGCACAAAAGTTTAGGAGAAGAAGTCGAAACAATAAACCTCATTCATTCATCATTATCAAATAATCGTAATACATGAAAGAAGGTTTACTGTGCATAGTTTTTGACGTGCAAGGTACCAGGGTAGCATAAAAGTGTAGGAGAAATCGAAACAATAAAAAAGCTCATTCATCATTATCAAATCACCATAATACATGAAAGAGGTTTTATTGTGCATAGTTTATGGACGTGCAAAGTACCAGGGTATCACAAAACTGTAGGAGAAGTCGAAACAATAAACCTCATTCGTTCATCATTATCAAATAATCATAATACGTGAAAGAAGGTTTATTGTGCATATTTTTTTGACGTGGAAGGTACCAGGGTATCACAAAACTGTAGGAGAAGTCGAAACAATAAACCTCATTCATTCATCATTATCAAATAATCATAATACATGAAAGAAGGTTTATTGTGCATATTTTTTGACGTTCAAGGTACCAGGGTAGCATAAAAGTGTGGGAGAAGTCGAAACAAAGAAGCTCATTTATTCCCACAGGAACGACGGGGAGCGGCATAGAAAGTATCCTATGTCCTTCTCCCAGTTCTTAGCTACCTCCTTACCAATTTTCAACCAAATTGGTATAGCCGTTCTTCAGTTATAAATGATGTAACTAACACGACTTTCTTTTATATATATAGATTATAATGATGTAATTAATATAACATTTATGTATGAGCACATAGCTTCGTAATCAGCTTTGTAGTAATTAGGTTTAACAATCACCTTAGAATAATTTTTAGACTCCACAGGTATTTTTAGCGCAATTTCAAAAGCTGGATGAAACTTATCTAATTCTCGAATTGGATCAGGGCAGTTACTAATTTGTATTTGTTCGCTATCGGAGAGTACTAAATCTAAGGTTTTATTTTGAAAGTTTTTGATCCAGCTATAGGTACTGTTTCAGATTGCTAAACGATATAATGATATACAACTAGTATTTGTCCGTAATCCTGATGGTAAGCAGTGATGCTATCGTTGATGGTAAAGCGTGCTATTTTATTAGCCTATTCACTCTAGCATTGAAGACGCTTAAATTGTGGTCAGACGAGAAGACCGCCTCAAGCAAATTGTTTCAGTCCCTCGATATACGTGGTATAAATGACTAGACGAAAAGCATCGTCCGCATTGTAGCGGTGTCAACAACGTAAGGGTGGATACTCGCCGTACGACGGGTCGTCCGATGATGGAACGGAGATGGGATTAAGGTCCGTATTCCAGAAGGAAACTCAAGCATTGATCTGTGTTTAAGCATTACTTAAAACTAGTTTTAACCAATGAAAAGGCTTCAAACGAGACTTAAGTAGAGCTTGAGTTTTGAGTGACGTTCTGTAATATGGACCTAAGTCATGACAATGAAACAAACAAATACCCAGTTTAAAAAATTGTAATAAATATTTAACAGATATATCCACATATCTAAACAACTAGCCTACAGAGAAAAGTAAAACTAATACGACGATAACCATAGTACACGAGTATCTTGGGATTGTTCGGACGACAGCAGGTCAATCTACCCGAAACTGTCAAATATTCACCATCAACCTTGAGCCTTAATACTTTGGAGATAAAGTTGAAAATCTAATAAAGAAATCTGACAGAATGTAGTAGCTTGATGTGATGTCGTCTGTGCATACAGTATGTTAAGAAAACCCTGTCCGACCCGTGAAGGTGTTGTTAGGTATCAATAACTAATTCTACTAAAGGACACAAAGCCGGGATAAACTTAAAAAAAAATCCCCTAAAAAAATAAATATTATTTCGCAAAAAGGGGTAACTTAATACATGTGCGGTAAGCAACCCTTCCGCGGGCGGCGGGCGGCAGGACACGCGGCACGTGGTCGCATCGCTATTCGCTCATAATAATACCGGTGTTGTCACTTTTTAAAAATTACCAAATTTCGGGGAAATTGGAATTAATTCGCTTGAAAAAAAGATTATTTCAAAATTCATTTGTATTGGTACTACGATGATTACGTAAAATTTTATATTATATTTGGTCATGTGTTTACCTAACCTTTATTATCCTTACGGGTCGGACAGGGTTTTCTTAACATACTGTATACTAGAAATTATGCTTTACAGTACCAACAACCTAAAGAAAAATTCAACACGTCCGCAGTCGTCGGCGCCAAATCTCTTGCTCATAAACTGAACAAATTTTATGTTCAGTGCACTTTTTCTTTCTATTTAATTTAGAACGGGACAGAAGATATCCTTCGTTTTTAATGATAATGGTACAGAACCTGGCGCGAGTCCGACTCGCACTTGGCCGGTTTTTTTTATGCTAAAGCGCGTTAGTTTATTAAGAGACTCAAAACACAAAAAAAAAACAGAGTGAATACGAAGGATGACTGCAGTTGACCGAGGTGGTGCAATGTTAAACCCAACATGACAAATGATGTTGCGCCAGAGGGAAATTGATCTGGAGACCCTCCACGATCAAACTTCCGACACAACATTTGTTTTCTGTCCTTTTCTTGATGAAATATACAATATGTAAAGAAAACCCTGTCCGATCCGTGAAGGTATTGTTAGGTATCGTTAACTGATTCTAATAATGTCAACAAAGCCGGGCTAAACTTAAAAAAACAATCCCCTAAAAAAATCAATATTATTTCGATAAATCGAGGTAACTTAATGCATGTGCGGTTGGCAACACGTTAGGGGTATATGCGCAGGTGTAGGGTGGCAGGGCACGCGGCACGTGGTCGCATTGCTATTCGCTCCGTCACAAATGGTGTTGTTGGAATTAATTCGCGGGAAAAAAAGATTATTTCAAAATTCATTACTATTGTCACTATGATGATTACGTAAAATTTCATATTTTATTTGGTCATGCGTATACCTAACATTTATTATCATTTTGGGTCGGACGGGGTTTTCTTTACATATTGTATATGGGTGCCTTAACTTAAATTTAGTCAGTTTGTGAACAAGAGAATCAGGGCCATTTTCAAACTAAATGAAATATGGCAAATTATGTATACAAAGTGGTGATGACAATACGACAATAAATTAAACATCGTGTACCTCAACACAGTCTCAGTCTACCCATAAAAATCTTATAAATATATCCATTAGTTTAGTCACAGGAAACTATTTATCATTTTTCACATTTTCTACATGATGTACATGTTGATAAGGAAGCGCTTACAGGTTGATGACCGCCGCATCCAGCGGTACTAAACTTTAATAATAATGGCACGAAAAAAGCAAGACAGTCGGAACAAGTTGCAATGAAGGTTCCGCACGTGTACTGAACAAATATTTTTTCCTATAGAACACCAGAATGTCCATATTACGTTTAGGTCGTAAATATAATATGACCATTCTGCAGTAGTCTTCTTTGATGTGTCCCTAATCGCGTAACACACACATCATCATCTCAGCGTTAATCCTAGTCGCATCCGAAGGTTTTTTGCAGCTTTGGGGTCTGGGGTCCGCTTTACCATTCTTAACTGCTGATTTTGGCTAAACTTCGATATTTTCCGTGAAGCGACTGCCTTCTGATCTCTACAACCAGGCGATATCGAAGCATTGTAGTTAGACCAATTGTTGGACTTTTGTGGGCTCCAACAACCCGTAACCACTGCCACTAGATGTTTGTATGGCAACGTTTTGCATATGTTCATATACGCTTTTATAATGAACTTCCTAGCCACATTCAAGAACTAAGTCTTAATAAATTCAAATCTATTAGATCTATTTACAGAACGTCATGAACATTAGCTGCTAATTTATTGCTTGAACGTACATATATATGCATAATCAGCCTATATTGTGCCCACTGTTGGGACACATTCCTTCTCTTGATGAGAGGGAGTGGGCCTTAATGTACCACGCAGGCCCAGTGCGGGTTGAACGACATTGATGAATTTTATTTGATTGACATGTAAGCCTTTGTACAAACCTATTAACATTTTACGCTGGTTTTACATATTAATTCCACTATTATTCGTCCGTATTATTATGATAAAGTGTAGGTAATGTGGACGTTCTGGTGAGCTACGAGAAACATAATTTACCATAGTCCACCTGGGTGAACTAGGCGGGTGGACTATGGGCAACAAACGATTTTTTTATGTTACTTAAAAATTACCATGTATTCATGCATAGTTGGTGGAAGTTTACTCTTATATCTTTATAGTTTGTTCGGAATAAGCAACTGAATCGATACCAACCATTTTTACACCATGTTATATGTTTTCCTAAATACATTTAGAAATTGTTGAAGTGTGGTTACTGAGCGCACAACACAGCTGCCGGTAGATCATAGAACTAGGGGCACAGTCAGACAGGCCCCGCCGCGCCAAGTTGCTGCAGGCGCGGGTGAACAAACGGTGCGTTGACCATATTTTTATTGAGACAACCAGGTAAGATAACAAGCTCATAACTTTGTGACTTTTCGTGATATCTTTTTGAAACTTTGTACATAAATTCTTTACTTAAAAATACTGGACAGGTGTTTCTGGTTTCGAATATACAAAAAATAACTTTGTTTATAACGCACACAGACAAAACGCCAATATGGATCAAAAATATAACACCTAAAGGCTAATAACAATATTATTTTTACTCGAAAAATAACATTGACGTAACGTTTCAAAGAATTACCCAACAATTCAAACCATTCTTCGATTACTAATATCTGATGTTGGAAAAATTAGCCCTAACTAAATTCTTTTCTGTGTACAGTTGCATACTAAAGATGTTTATCAGATTACCTATAAGTTTCAAAGTTTTTATTAAACCTTTTGCAACGTTTTATGACAATGAAATTGACTTGCTTGTTTCGCTATTTGTTTTGGGAGCCAATTTTTGAAGCAAGCAATTTTAGATCTTAGAAAGGATATAGTTACCGAAAAGCGTTTCGTCTATCTATTTCCTGTATCTCAATACCCCATTTAAGGTAGGGTTACTAATCCTACACGATAGTAAACAAGTGTTGACAAAAAACTGCTATTTTTTAAAGTCTATTCGATATTTTTACCAACATTAAAGAAAAATTGTTTAAAAAAATAGTGGAAATTATAGACGCAGGCAAGTGACAAGTTGTTAATCCTTTTCTTCTTTTACTGCCATCTTCTTTTGCTATCAATGTCCAACCTTATTTAAGTTTATTTTATTCTATAACGTTATGTATTGTTTTATTATTTTTAATTGGAATTGTTTTATAATATATACCTTGGACAAAACTATCTTTGCATTGTGTAGATTCAATTTCTTAGTATTGTATAATTGCATGGTACACGTGTGAGCACAATGTACTTGCTGTAAAGCATCTATTTGTTGGGTTAGTCTCTTTTTGTTGTTGTTTTTTCTTTGTGTGTTTTCCATAATGGACGCTCTTAGCGTACAATATATTTCTGCATCGTTCTCACACGGTTGATTTCAAAACAAATGTTGTAATCAAATATTTGTATCAATAGCTTGGTAATTTAAAAGAGTGTCCATGGAGTTTCTTGCCCGTTCTTCTCCATAGGTACCTACTCTTTGGAATGGGCGACTAGCTTCATCTTACTGACTGACCGACCTTCTGACAACTCAAAAGTGCCTGTAACTGGTTTATTTGAAATAAATGCTTTTATTTTGATTTTTTGATTTTATATCCCGCTTAAATATGCTCATATTTTGTAAAATATATAATGTATCGCCTGTTGGTTACCCAAATAAATAAATTTAAAAAAATCCGATTTTTCACCAACATTTCTTTACTGTCGTGTGTTCTCCCTTAGGGTGGTAAACATTATCAGTTGACGACTGCGCGGTGATGACACTACCTTAATAACTACGTCTACTCCACACTCCTCATTCATAGCGGTTTCCTAGCCTTGACCAGTTCTTCACTGACGTTCCAGAGCTTGGTTTCCACGTCCTTGTCGAACTCATATTTTGAGGTGTACTCCTCACAGTCCCGGTAGAACTTGCCGGTTTTGCCTTCGATGCTGTGGTCTGTTGCGCAGAAGACTACTGTTTCCGAGCCCTGGAAGAGATATTTAAAGATTATATGCTGTCTTCAAATTTTTTTTAGTCTCGGATTTCTTCTTTAGCCTATAGAGTTCCACTGATGGACAAATGCCTCCCATAAGGCTTTCCAAATTGGGGGAGTTTGCCATAATCCACACGCCTCGCAGGCGGGTTGGAGATCGCAGTGATTTGATATTCCACAGGGGAAGCACTGCTGCCCGCTTCCCTGGACTCAAATTTGGTTTATCCGAATTTCAATATAGCATAAAACAGTTTATGGAATGTAATTAAAAAAAAAAATGATAATATTTTTCTCTTCACAAACAGTAAATACACGAATGAATGCCTGAGTAAAAGTACGCCATTGGATTTCCAACACTCTTCTTAGCGCCGAAAGTTGAAAATCCAACAGCAAAGTTGAAATAAATTGTTTAATTTACATAGAAAAAAAGGGGTTACAATGCCAACTATTTAGTGCAGCTAAAATTATTGTCATGCCACAAACGCAATAGAAATGAAAATCGCTTGAACGGATTGTAAAAAAGGTTTATTTAAAATATTGAATCTTATTCAGAATATAGATGGCTTTTTTGCGTCAGCATCTTCATAATGACATAAACTCTTAATCGTGACGATAAAACTCGTCTCCAGATAAAAAATAATCCTAAAGGTTTCTCCAAACAAAGCGCCGCATACGAGCGCGACTGCACGCGCGCGGCTAGCCTATGATTGGACGGTGGCCGCGAACGGTTTTAGTGTTGGTTATGTGTGAACGGACGTGTTTTATCAAGTAAAATGGATAACGATAACGAAACCGAAACCTGAATATAGTTTGTTCAGAATAAGCAACTGAATCGATTCCAACCATTTTTAGATAATGTTATTTTTTTTAAATGTACTTAAAATCGGTTCCAGTTTGGGTACCAAGCAGGCACACAACACAATTTACGGCAGATTATAGAGGTCAGTAGGCGCGTGCGGACAGCGAGGCGGGCGCCCAACAGCCCCTTTAGTCGCCCGGAAGCAACAGGTTGATTCATAAATCACGCACCCGTTGTATTACATAACGCGATTATAGAAAGGTTATGTTTCAGCTCTCGTAAAATACCTTGTGTATCAAACAGAACTTTAGAATGAAACAGTTAAAAACAACAATTATGCTTTTAATTTCAATTTTAAATATAATCTATTCCTTCTTCTAAGTAATTTACTAATAATAAGCGGAGCTATAACACACGCGGCCGCTTTCATTGTCATTTGAATACGAAATAAAGAGCTCTGCCGCACAAAAGGCCTAAACAAGTCGCGCGGTAAATTTGTGTCCCGCGGATGCCGCGCGTAGCTGCTGCGCTCCTTTGCTTGTCGTGTCTGGACACACCTTTACATACTGTTCCCATATCAGAAAAGATAAGATTTTTTGTTAAATCACGTTTCTGTTCAGAAAATGTATATTTTCAACTTAAGATAAGATTTATTTTTTACTAATGTTAAAATTAATATTCTAAATCATTGTGGGAACATCTTTAAATACAACGGAACGGATTTGAGTGAAATTTATCACACTTAATATTTATAACCAGGACAGTTTGTATCCAGATATTCCTACGGGATCGAATCTTACTCGAGTGAAACCGCGGGACGACCGAGTGAAACAACAGTACTTACTTGTTTGGCACTCCTCATGAAGGTAAAAAATATAGGGGCCATTATTATGTAGTGGTACCATCTTATTGAATACCTGGAATATAAAAGTATGTATTAAAAAAATATGAAAAATAAAAACAAAAACTGTGAGTTTTAAAACATCCGACAGAAGTGATAACTTAAACTAATCACATACTATGAACACAGCAGAGAAAGGGGAAGTGTCTGTGCGAAATACGGATAGCACTATGGGTTAGAGTGAGAGAGAAGGAGTGGGCCTACCGCTACTGTATGCGTGAGAGAAAGAGAAGCCAAACTGAATGTTGCTGTAACGCGTAATGTAACGCAGCGGTGTACCCTCCCATAACAAACTATCAGAACAAACATGAGGGTGACACGAGAGATGGCTGCCACAAGGACACGGCGGTGCTCTACCCAAGCCGGGCTGATCTCCAACGTATGCTCCACCGTGTCATTGGGTGATCCCCGCAGTGATGACACCCTAGCGTTTACTCCCGCCTTCTTCAGAATACGAACCTCCCCAAACAGTCGTGTCCGGTGAGGACCTGTGTCAGGCGGAAGGGGAGAGTGCCGTAGCGCCTCTCTAGGCACTCCTCAAAGAGGGATCTAAGATGAAGACTAAAAGACTAGTCATGATCATCTGCCTAGCCTTTTCCCAATAGGGTATTTGACTAAAAAAAAAAATTAATTAAAAATTAGTCCGTCATTCAGATTTCCAAAAAAAAAAAACTAGACACGTATTATTTCTTTTTTGATATAAACAAAAAATGAAGACACAGTACGTTGAAAACTCGTGTGACGTCACTAGGCGCTACGCTTTGTAGCGAGCAGTGACGTCACCAGCCACCACTCCTGATCTTTGATGTCTTTTATATTTGTCAATCTTTATTGATTTGATAAAACAAAATACCTATACGTATCCAATATTTTTCTATAATCTGAAAAACGGACTAATTAGTTTTTTTAGTCAAATACCCTATTATGTTAGTTTGATTCAGTCTCTGATATCTCTCACCCAGTTACTGGGTAATACAATACATAACATACATACATAATTAGCCCATACTGTTCCCACTGTTGGGACACAGGCCTCCTGTCGTGTGCGGGAGATGTCACATGTCTTCGAAGTTTTGCTTCTAGGACATTCCGGTTTTCTCACGATGTTTTCTTTCACCGTTTTTATAGCAGTGGTAAAGAAATATTTACACAAAATAAAGCGTCTGACCGGATTCCAACCTATGACCTACAACTTGGTAAGTCGCGGCCGATACCACCACTGCTCGCTTGTCCACCACTACTAGATAATCAACCTTAAGCTTTAATGCTTTGGCGATAAAGTTGTATGTTGTAAGTAGATGTGCTGTATGTAGTCTGAACATAAAGGGTGTATGTAACATCGTCGCACAAACGAGTACCATGGATCCAGTACATGATTCTGAACCCCCCAGTGGTGGAATTTCTCGTCGGCTTTTTCATTATTTAAAAATACATATATGTAGTTTTTTTCACTTTAGACGGTTCATAATTGCTATACTTTTATAACCCAATAAGATTTTAAAGTAAAAATTAATTAATTCGCTAATTACACAAAAAAGCGCAATGAAAACAAAACTCGAAAAACTATCTTATCAGCTGATTTAATGGAGTTCACATCAGGGATCAGCGTCATACCTACAAACCCGCACGGCGGCACGCTTGCAACGTTCAAACGCCGAGCCGACATATTTTTTTAAACATTGTTATTTCTGTAACCGTTCATTAACGACATAAATGACTATCATAATTTTATTAGTGGCACGTGGTCTAGCCTTTTCGCGAAGTTTGCGTTACGATGTCAGATACAGCCTGTATGTAAAATATTACGTACTTTAAAAACTTACCTAAACAAATTAGTGGCACAGAATCCAGGACAGACCATGTTGACATCTATACCAGTGTTTCTCAAATTAGCAGCCAGCGCCTTCGCGAAATACACATTCATCAGCTTTGAGTTGCAGTATCCAGGGTTATGACGGGGGGAGCCCTTTTTCTTTGCCAGCTCAATTTGTTTCCTTAAGTTCAGGTCATCAAAGTCGATAATTCCACGCTCGTGCAACATTGACGACACAACTACTATTCTGTAATAAATATAGAACAAGTATGTTTTTATTCTGTTTGACGTCAGAAATACCAACGTCGTTTATATTCTTAATTGCATTGCCTTTGGGAGGTAGATTATCACACAGAACTTGTAAATACATAATAATATGATAACAGTAATAACTGTGTAAGTCGAAAAATAATTGAGTTGTAGTTTTTGTGTGGTACAAAGTTTAACATTTATAATACATAAGTATTAACACAAATGCTTCAAGCACGTAAAACTACGGACTATTAACACTTGTACCTACTAAATAATAGTAACGCCTCAGAGGCCCTCGTTAGGCAGCTGAATCAAGGGCTGGATTCAGAAAGCGGTACTTCTGGATACGGCTCGCATTGTCAGGAGTTTCCTCTCTCTGGAGCCCTGACCGCCGCAGCTTGGGCTTGGACACTTCCCGATAGCGGTGGGCTACTTTTTTAATATTTTAAAATATTTTTATATTTTAATATTTACAATGTAATTTATACAATATGTAAAGAAAACCCTGTCCGATCCGTAAAGGTATTGTTAGGTATCAATAACTAATTCTACTAAAGGACACAAAGCTGGGATAAACTTAAAAAAGAAATCCCCTAAAAAAATAAATATTATTTCGCAAAAAAGGGGTAACTTAATACATGTGCGGTAAGCAACCCTTCCGCGGGCGGCGGGGGCAGGACACGCGGCACGTGGTCGCATCGCTATTCGCTCATAATAATATCGGTATTGTCATTTTTTATTAAATTACCAAATTTCGGGGAAGTTGGAATTAATTCGTGGGAAAAAAAGATTATTTCAAAATTCATTAGTATTGTTTCTATGATGATTACGTAAAATTTTATATTATATTTGGTCAAGTGTTTACCTAACCTTTATTATCCTTATGGGTCGGACAGGGGTTTCTTTACATATTGTATGTAAATAACAATATGTAGTACTATTTATAATAGTAGGTAAAAGTGTCTCCTAAAAATCGACACATTTATCTTGTCAATCTCGCGGTTATGAAAATGTAACTGTAAATATCAGATCTTCTTGGTTAAAAAGAAATCGTGGCCCTGGCGGACAGGCAAGTGAATGAAAACGAGTTTCTCCCGCCAAGAGCGGAAGAGGTAATTTGATGATTTCCAATCCAGAACAAAAAAAAAGATATAAGATTCTCTCGGTGGTAGGCCATAACATCGGCTGCCGGCAGAATTTACCACCCACCAGACAAAGCCTTGCCGCCAAGCGATTTGTCGTGTTCCACCATGATGTCTGGTGAAGCCGTACGGAGGACGGGTCTGATCAGTTGTGTTGCGATGTGTGCCGGGTACGATGCCCCTAATGTTGTTGTGTTGGGAGTTTGGTCGTGGAGGGTCTTCAGATCAATCTCCCTTTGGCGCTGCATCGTTGGTCGTGTTGTTGGGTTTAACATTGCATCACCTCGCTCAACTGCCGTCTTCCTTCCTAATCGCTCAGTTTTTCTGAGTGAATAGGCTTTTAATAAACTAGCGCGCTTTACCATCAAAGATCCCATCATTGCTTACCATCAGGCGGGATTGCAGTCAAGCCCAAAATTTATAATTATTAAACATATCTGATCCCATGGTCTGATATCTACAGTAACATTTTTATTTATATACGTTGTTAACTTGAGTAGTTGATTAGCGAGTTTGACAATACATTTAGCAGGCCTTACTTATAAAAGCGTAAAGTGGAAAACATCTTAAAAAAATAATTCGTTGTCCTTTCGTGCGTGAACTCAACTCGCACTTGACCGGTTTTTTATAACCTTCGATATTTCCGTTCAATCACTTGACCAAAGGTTACGTAATACTGAAATGCGTGCTATTTGTGTTCTCTGCGTATACATAAACGGTGTTTCGGATGATATACGTAGACTTCAAACACTCCATTTATTCAAAAAATGTGTCTTCTTTTATTTTTTTATTAAAATTATAAACTAGCGCTTGACCGCAATCCCGCCTGATGGTAAGCAGTGACGCAGTCGTTGATGGTAAAGCGCACTAGTTTACTAAGAGCCTTGAAGACACTCAAATTGTAGTCCGACGGAAACACCGCCGCTGGCAAACTGTTCCAGTCCCTCGATGTACGCGGTATAAAGGAGGAGGCGAAACGCTTCGTCCGGATCGTAATGGTGTTAACAACGTAAGGGTGGAAACTCGCCGAACGACGGGGCGTCCGATGGTGGAACGGAGACGGGGGAATTAAATCATGCAATTCCTTCGCACACTCCTCAAAATGCATCCTATAGAAGACCGACAACTCAACTCAACTTAGATAATGCAATGAATGTTGTGAAACTGTCAAAATGAAGTCTAGTGTTACGGAATTACCCTGCTGATGTTCAAACGACAGAAATAAACATATTTCTATACAGGGACATTAAAATTAACATTAAAAAAAAAGAAGACCCAGAATGGAACGTAGTGCAAAGGAAGCGTCTACGAAACCGCTTTGCTGCAAACAGAGGGAAGGCTATTTCGAGTCCGAATTCAGTCTTCAAAGCTGCGGATATAAAAATCCCCATTTATATTTATAATGTTGCGAAGGACGTGCCCGTGTGTGACATTCTAAGTTATATTGCGAGTAAATCTAAGGTGGCGGTACACGTAGAAAAAATGACTATGAAATTACCAAAACAATATGATGCGTACAAAATACTGGTACCAAAGGAATATGTGGAAATGTTTCTCAATGAGGACTTTTGGCCAGAAGGCGTCGCGTATCGACGTTTTGTGAATTTCAAGACAAAACCAAATGGAACAAGTGGGTAGTGCGCCAATGAAACTTGTTAGTTTTAATTGTAAAAATGTTAATAGATCGGTGGATTGCATACGGAGGTTGTGCGGGACAAGTGACATAATTGCTCTTCAAGAAACGTGGTTGTTGCCGCATGACGTACCTTTCCTTGGTACTATTGACGACGGGTTTGCTTTCACGGGCACCTCCGCAGTTGATACGACAGCTGGAGTATTAAGGGGCAGGCCATACGGTGGCGTGGCTCTGCTCTGGAGGAAGTCTACATTCCCGTGCGTTACAGTGATACCGTGTGACAATGTGCGTATTGCGGCCATTAAAATAGTGCTCAGTGATAGATCGATTATGGTAGTATCAGTGTACATGCCAACCGCGGGTGCCGATAATTTAATTGAATTCACTGATTGCCTTAGTGAAGTTAATGCGTTGATTGAAAATAATGCCGTGGAGTTTGTTTTTATACTGGGAGACTTTAATGCACACCCAGGTGAGTTGTTTTCAAGTGAACTAATTAACTTTTGTACCGAGCGATCATGGTCGTGCGTAGATATGGACTTGCTGCCTATAGACACATATACATATGTGAGTGAGGCACACGGCTGTCTGCGATGGCTCGATCACTGTGTGACGACCAGTGCAGCGAGACGCTCAATACGTAAAGTGTCCGTATTATATGATGCTTACTGGTCTGATCATTGTCCCTTGTTAGTTGAGTGTGATTTAAAGTTAATAAGGCCGAAAATTGTTGCGACTGATAACGTTTTTAATAAAGTGATCTGGGGGGAAAGAAACAGTGAACAGACCGGAAAGTATTATGAAAGTTGTCACTCGCAACTGAGAAAGATTCATTTTCCTGTCGAGTTTATGTACTGCGCCGATCACTGTTGTTATAGTAAGGATCACAAGCGTATTTTGAAGGAAATGTATAATGATATTGTACAAATAATTAGTAAGGCGGCGGTAGACAGCTATGCTGGTCCTGTGTCCAAGAAACACAAGTATATACCGGGGTGGAACAGGCACGTTAGCTCTGCTCACAGAGAGGCTCGATTATGTTATCAACATTGGTTATTGAATGGGAAACAAAGAAGTGGAGATATCTATGATAGAATGTGCCAAACGAGGAGAATTTTTAAATCTCGGGTAAAATTTTGTCAAGATAATGAGAAACAAATCAAGTTAGATATAATTGCACAGCATCATTCAGATAAACAATTTGGTAAATTCTGGAAAAAGACAAATAAATTGAACCCAGAATCGAGTCTTCCTGTGAGCGTTGCGGGCGTGCATGAGCCTCGTGATATAGCTAACCTGTTTCGGAGTCATTTCAAAGTGGAACCTTCTACTGTGGGCTCTCTTGACCTGATGTGAGGTGCTGAAACCGTGGCAGGGGACGTTAATATTCGATTTAGTGCCAAGGAAGTTGCCTCCGTAA
Organism: Sesamia inferens; assembly: GCA_037179545.1. Taxonomy (NCBI): domain Eukaryota; kingdom Metazoa; phylum Arthropoda; class Insecta; order Lepidoptera; family Noctuidae; genus Sesamia; species Sesamia inferens. Next base: position 30,095,103 of record CM073922.1, on the reverse strand, counting down.
TTTGTAAAATGGTGCGAGGTAGGTCCCCTGGTCACGATGGTCTTAGCATTGAGCATCTGAAGCATGCTGGTTTCCATTTGTCTCGAGTGCTTGCTACATTTTTCAGCTTATGTGTGAGTCATTGTTACCTACCGGATGAACTTATACGGACCGTGGTTGTTCCGGTTATAAAAAACAAAACGGGGGATGTCTCAGACCTGGCTAACTATAGACCAATCTCGCTGGCTACTGTAATAGCAAAAGTGCTGGACAGTCTGCTTGACAAACATATGGATAGGCACATAAAGCTTCATGATGCTCAGTTTGGTTTTAGACCTGGTCTCTCGACTGAAAGTGCCATTCTGTGCCTCAAGCAGACTGTACAGTATTATACAGACAGGAGTACGCCGGTCTATGCCTGTTACCTGGACTTGTCCAGGGCATTTGATTTGGTGTCATATGACATGTTGTGGCAAAAATTGAAAGATGAAACGGATGTGTCAGGTAATGTTATCGCTATTTTGAGGTATTGGTACTCGAGCCAAAGGAATACTGTGCGATGGGCAGGCACACACTCGGACATGTATGGGTTGGAGTGCGGGGTGAGACAAGGGGGGTTAACCTCTCCTCGTCTCTTTAACTTGTACATGAATGAGCTGATCGGCGAGCTCAGCAGAGCGGGCATAGGGTGCCATATAGATGGACAGTGCGTCAATAATATAAGCTACGCGGATGACATGGTGCTGCTGAGCCCGTCGATTAGTGCCATGCGTAAACTGCTGGAAGTTTGTGAAAGATATGCACGAGCCCATGGACTCAGATATAATGTAAAGAAGAGTGAAGTGATGGTGTTTAAGGCTGGTAACAAATCATTCGCTAGTGTGCCTCCTCTGTATCTTTGCGGTGCCACCTTAAACAGAGTATCTAGCTTCAAATATCTGGGTCACTGGGTCTCTGAGGATCTGAGTGATGATTGTGATTTGGAGAGGGAACGCAGGGCGCTGTCTGTGCGCTGTAACATGCTGGCCCGCAGGTTTGCACGGTGTACCGAGCAAGTCAAGGTGACTTTATTTAAGGCCTTCTGCCAGTCCTTCTACACTTGCAGCCTGTGGACTAAGTACACGCAGCGTACACGCACCGCTCTGCGAGTCCAATATAATAATGCGTTCAGAATACTGTTCGGACTACGGCGCTGCTGCAGCGCTTCAGCAATGTTTGCTGAGAAAAGAGTGGATGGTTTCCATGCCATCATGCGAAAGCGCTGTGCAGCTCTCATGAAGCGAATGCGAGCCAGCCCGAACAGCCTTCTGAGTGTTTTCGTGGCCGCGGACTCGCCGATGTGGCGGCACTGGATGCGACTACACACTGCGGGTGGTCGCGTCCTGGGCTTGGCATAACTTGGCACTTCTGTGCGGCTCCATTTTATTGTGTTGTATTTCTGTTTTTGTGTACTAACAATAGATTTATAAGGTTTTATTTGTATTTAAATTTTTGTATGACTAACATTATATGGACTACGTCTGAAATAAATTATTATTATTATTATTAAAATAGAATTTTTATTACATACAGTGAAACTTGGTTAAGTGGGTGAAAGCTCCATAACTGGAACTCATGCTGAGGTCCCAACACTTTGGCATTGAATTACCTCTATTAGTGGGACGAGGTAAGCCTCTATATCTGGGATTTGTTCTTTCGATTTATCATCATAGTTACCTCTATAACTGAGACAGCGAGTAAATTTTATATGTATATAAATAGTGCATGTGTAAAGCGAAACAAATTTTATAAGCGGGCGCGCCAGTGTTGATTCATAAATTTGTTTGATTTGTTAATGTTTTTTTTTGTTTTTACTTAAATTGTAGAAATTCCTGGCGGCTTAGGATTCTTCCGGCATTCTGGACAAAGCACTAAATTACCGGACATGTACGGAAAATTCCGGGCGTAAGACAACCAAATTTACGAGACTCTTTTTTCTGTAAGGGGAAGTTTGAATGTGACACCGATAGTTAAAAAGTTGTGTGGAAATCGGTTGTCATGGTATGTGTTACGGAGAAATGAGGAAAATATTGTGAGGAGAGTCTTGAGTATGGATGTCGTTGGGTACAAGAGTAGGGGAAGACCTAATAAACGATGGATGGGATGTGTGAATAGTGGTCTAGTTAAGAAGGGGGTGACTAAGGAGGTGACGTCTAATAGAGAAGTATGGAAGAAAAAGGCATATTTGGAACCCACCACAAGAAAATTGGGAAAATGACAAGAGAATGATGACGTCATACTAAAAAACCTTGAAATAAATCATTCGATATGTTTTTTATCTGTAGCTATTGCATATTATGTAACGTTTTAATTGCACTAAGCGGCAACATAGATTAAATTAAAACTCATTGAATGAAATTAAAAATATCTTCGTTGTAACTTTTTCTGTTAGATTTTATGTGTTAAGGCTTTGGAAGTGTTCGCCAAATTTACAGATAAAGATACCTCATTAGGTAGCATTCGCCTGTAATGTAATATTTCAAGACACTATGTACAGGCAAACTGTCAATTCCTACATTTGTAGAGAGATAATTGAAGAGGTTTGGATGGACGACTTCGTGCGATGAAATAGATAGAAGGAACAATGTTACGTCACAGATAAGGCCCGGCACCGATTTTAGGTGATAAAAGCATTATACATTAACTTCATCGCAATAAAGTAGAAATTTCCATGAGATATGATCGTAGTAACAAAAATACCGCTTCGGTATACTTAAAGCTACTGCATCGGCTGCTTTGAGGTTGCTTCGGGACACTTCGGGATCCATCGGTACGCCGTCGCCCGCCGCGCCACTAGCGCCGAGGTAACACTCAGGTGTAGCTCGATGCCTCATCATCGCTGGTCGGGAGAAAACATCGAACTCCCGGCCACTGTAGGCGCGGGCTTGCGGGCGGTGAGCAGTGGGCAGCTTGCCGCCCGGTAAAGACTAGGCCCGAGTCGACGTTTCACGCGCGCCTCAAAGATACGTCAGCACATCGTGACGGAGTCCACAAAGACCGATGAATTCTGGGTCAGGGTGAGTGTTGTTTCCAAACCAAACCGTGGCCCTGGCGCATAGGCAAGTGAAGAAAAACGGATGGGTTTTAGTCAGTAAAAGTCTGACAAGTTCCGGTCCGCCCAGAGCGGGTTAAGGTCATTTTACGATTTCCCATCCCAAACAAAAAAAAGGACGCCTTGTCATCCCTGAGAACGTTGCAGCATACCACGGCATAGTTTCTGACAGTGTGAGCTCATTATCCTTGCCCATAAGGATAATAAATAAATAAATACGGACAAATCACACAGATTGAGCTAGCCCCAAAGTAAGTTCGAGACTTGTATTATGGGATACTAACTCAACGATACTATATTTTATAATAGATACATATATAGATAAACATCCAAGACCCAGGCCAATCAGGAAAAGATCGTTTTTCCATCATGACCTCGCCGGGGATCGAACCCGGGGCCTCCACGTCGCAGGCAGGCGCCACGGAGACCGACAAGTACGACAATAAGCTCCGGGCCTAAAGATTACTACGTAACAGGTGAATGCTCCCGGTAAGGGAGCGCCTTAACGTATAGACCACGGCGTGTAGACGCGTTAACAGACGTTCACCATCTGTGCCTGTTGTTTATTTAAGAAATCCCATCTGGCCTAGTTACCTTCAGCAGTTGAGAGTATATTTATTGTCTATTAACAAGAAGGTTTTCGGTATAATTTGTGGGCTTCCATTGAGTAAACTCGGTAAATTTCATGAAGACTATGATGAAATATGTCATATATTTATTAAATGTTTATTTTTAGCTGTAGCGAAATATACATCTGATTTTTGTTGTACAAATTAAGCGCTGTAGAGGATGTGGTCACAGTTTTCGGGACAAGTCCAGTTGTTAAGACAAGGTTTTCACAAACGTACACAAATATAAGGCTGATTAATTTAACCTTTTCCCAGAAGAAATTACTGATTAGCATCTCAATTGAAATTCATAATCTATTGATATTGTTGCATATTATGCTTAAAAAACCGGCGAAGAGGGTGTCGAGCCCCGCTCAATATTTTTTAGACTTTGGGTTCAAAGATAGGGGAGAGGGGACATATTTCTTTTCACTTTGTGAGTGATTATTTCCGAAAACATTAACAATATACAGAGAGGTGCTGACAATACGACAATAAATTAAACATCGTGTACCTCAACACATTCTCAGTCTACTCATAAAAAATCATATAAATGTGTCGATTAGTTTAGTCACAGGAAATTATTTTTCATTTTTAACATTTTCTACATGATGTACATGTTGATAAGGAAGCGCTTACAGGTTAATGACCGCCGCATCCTGCGGCACCAAACTTTAATAATAATAGCCCGAAAAAAGCAAGTCGATGCAGAACCGCGCTGTCGCCGATCGAAGGTCAGTGAACCAATATTTTTAAAGGATGTTCTATTCAGTTTGCAATTTTTTTTTTTTTTTTGAAGCTAGGTTTTTTTCTATGGTTTAGGATTGTTCCTATGAACCAGGATTGTTCGTTTTTTCATTTATTGTCGTATTGTCGGACCCACTCTGTATAAAAAAAATATAAAATAAAAAATGGGTTTAGTACACCCCTATTCATTTTTAAATAACCTATCCAATAATATATTATACGTTAGGGTGGAAAAGAAAAAAAAAACAGTCGCTAATTTACAGTATATGTATTTACCATTTAAATTGAGGAGTGATTCTTTAGAAAATACGACATAAGACATTTTTTTCCACTTTGTCGTCGTGATTGATATAGATCCAAATACCAAATTTCAGCATACTAGTGCTAACGGTCACTGAGATTATCCGCGGAGGGACAGATAGACTCGCGCGGAACTACGAGGATCAAACTGAAAGTTCTTAGAACTGGCCACTTATAAACAATATAATAAAAAGATAATTCTAAAATTTGAAAATAGAACTCTTTGGCAATATTACTGAGTATATATTTCATTCATTTGTCATTAGTTATACGATTTGGCGGCAAATTGAAAATTTTATGTGTCACGTCAACATGAATTTAACACGAGAAAATTTTCGTGCAATGATTTTTTATGACTTTCGATGTCATTTAAGTCAACAAGAAAGTTATGATAGACTACGATTGGCCTTTCACGATGAAGCCCCATCTCGTGCGACTGTTTACAACTGGTTTAATGAGTTTAAACGTGGTCGCACTAATCTCACTGATGATTTACGTGAGGGACGGCCTTCTACGGCGACGACTGAAGATAACATCTGTGTTGTGCGGCGTATGATAGAGACTGACAAAAGAGTGACCTATCAGCAGATTCGGACAAGCTTAGGCATCGGCATGAGTCAAGTGCACAAAATCCTCCACGAACATTTAGCGGTCAGGAAGCTTTGCGCCCGGTGGATACCTCATAATTTGACTGAGACTCAAAAACTCCATCGTGTGGATTGGTGCCGTAAAATGATTGAAAGATTTAAGGGAGGTGACTCAAATGCTGTGTTCAACATACTAACAGGTGACGAAAGCTGGATTTACTGTTATGATCCTGAAACCAAAAGACAATCTGCTCAGTGGGTGTTTCCTTTCGAGGAGTTGCCAACTAAAGTGAAGAGATCGAAGTGCGGGAAAAAAAATGGTGGCCCCGTTCTTTGGAAGGATAGGTCATTTCGCAACAATTGTGTTAGAGGATCAAAAAACAGTTTCTGCAGAATGGTACACTACCAATTGTTTGCCACTTGTCTTGGAAAAAGTTCGAGAGAAACGACCTCGCAGTAGGATCCTCCTTCACCACGACAACGCCTCGTCGCACACCGCCAAGCGAACGATCGACTATTTGGTGACATCAAACGTTGAATTACTGGGTCACCCGCCGTATAGTCCCGACCTCGCGCCTTGTGATTTTTATTTATTTCCAAAAATTAAAGAAAAACTTAAAGGAAAGCGGTTTATGAATGCTGAGGAAGCAGTGGCTGCGTATCGCGATGCCATTGAAGAGACCCCTACGGACGAGTGGGCAAAGTGCTTTTCCCAGTGGTTCCATCGCATGCAACGGTGTATTGACGTGAATGGACAATATTTTGAAAAGATATAATAAAACTAAACTGGCTAATGTTATCAGTTTTTGATTTTCTAAGAACTTTCAGTTTAACCCTCGTATAAGGGTTTCTAGTTGACTACGGAACACTAAAAATTGTCTGCTCAAGGTGAATAACCTAATAAATATTATAAAATTTAATGACCGGGTTGACCTTGCTGATTATAATTTAAATTGTCAATCTTTGTACGCTAAGGAAAATTTGTAAATGGTTGTTTTATTAGTATTTATCTTATAATAAGAAGGTACAGCTGGGCAATTGCGTAACCTACTATCAGTAGCGATAGATATATTTTGCCAGTTCAACAACATTAATTGCGGTATTTACGTTGTCGAGCAGACACTTTGCGAACATATTAAGCAATGACTGCGGTTAGCGCAGTGGTTAAGCTATTGACTGTTGCGCTGCGTATTACGGGTCTGGTTGTTTGTGTATGTTAGTTTATATGTTTGTAAACGCACCCACGATACAGGAGAAATTCCTAATAGGGAGTTTAAAAAAAAAAAAAAAAAACAAAGATTATTTATTGCTTCATATGTTCGAATAAATTGGCAATGTAAAAATGAAAATAATCAGATTTAGATTTATGGTGTGTTAGGCAATAGAGTGTCAAGTCTAACGATAAAGATTTGTGATAACCAATATAATTCTTCAACTACATTTTTTTTAGAACAACAACTTATCTATGTAAAAAGTGATATAATTACCAATATAATAACACTGATGGATTATCTTATTAATCCTTCACTCATATTAAGTATCAAATTGTCAAGTCACAAGTATTAGAAACAATCAAAAGATTATTTAGGAATTTGTAGGCTGATTAGATAAGGTATTCTATTCCAAATGAACGTTATTTCAAGTTATAGAAATGTCAATATTATTTCAATGGTATTTAAATTCATTTTAGGATGGTTAGTATACTTTAAAAAAAATATGAATTTAGTAGTAGCGTAAAATTAACTTTATTGTGTGGCAATTCAACATATTTTTTCATAAACTCTATATTTGTTTACATTTTTGGCAGACAATAGCTACTATTCTAAGGCAAAATTACTTTGATTGGGTTCTTAATTGTAAGATAATCTTAAGTCTTATTCTATTATTTACCTAAAAAAATATGACGGAATATTCTCACGATTGTAAAGGAAAGAAAAACTAAGTATCTTGATTTATAGCACGTGGGAGTTTTTAGAACAAGGTCTCATATTTTTTGTTTATTTTTACGTAGTCGGTCCCATAATGAACTAGCCTGAAATAGTTCTACGCGACATGTCGCTAAATGTTGTGTTACATTAAATAGTACGTTTATAGTGTATTTAATATAAGCAACACGGAACGACATGAAATGCTTAGTCTTTTTTCAAAATGTCCAAGATTGAAGAAGTGTCATAAAGATTCTGTTGAAACAAAGTCTGGCCCTTTCTATAGCATAGTGCAAACTTGGGTGAAAGAGTTCCGCCTCGGGAGAAAAACCATTAAAGACATTGGCCACGAGCCCACGACGGGCCTGTGGAAGCGATCACTCGTAGCGCGAGTCAATGAAATTGCAATGGCGTCATAAGCGCGAAAATCACCTAAAAAGGCAAAGGTGCAACCGACTAAAAAACTGTTGTGGACAATCATTTGGGATATTCAAGGCAATTTGATGGTGGATTTTAATGAACGTAATACATCCGTGAACGGCGAATATTATGCTTCTTTAGTATATAAATTCCGAGACGAAGATAAACGAAAATCGAAAAGGCATGCTGCCTAAAGGTGTCCGGCTGTTCCATGACAACGCCGCTGTTCATACCGCTGGTGTTTCGAAGTATGCAGTTCGTCAATGCGGGTTCACAGAAGTGGAATATCCACCTTGCAGTCCAGACATGGACCCGTCCGACTATTATTTATTTCCAAATTTAAAGCGGGACTTAATAGGAGGAAAATATTCAATCGATGAAAAATTGTAGGCGGCCGTCTTCGGTCATTTTGTGGATAAAATTTGTGATAATTTTCATAAAGGTTTAGAGATGTTGATGTAAGAAGGGTGTTTAGTATACATGGTGATTATATTGAAAAATTAAATTGGTTTCGTTTCATTTCCTTCATTTAAGCCAATTCATTATAATGAATTCGACGACACGGTTAGCGCAGTGGCTGAGCGATGGACTACTGCACTGCGTGTCGCGGTTTCGATTCCCGCACGGAACAAATATTTGTATGACCTACAAGTACTTGTTCCGGGTCAGACTGTTTGTGTTATGTGAGTTTATATGTTTGTAAACACACCCACGATACAGGAAAAAGTAATAGTGTGGGACATCGTTTAAAAAAAAAGGCCTAAATGTAGTCGTAGTTAATATGAATGGTACAACGCCAATTACATTAATTAACATAGAGACAATAATTATCATGTTCACAAGACAATAATTATGTTAAATATAGTTTCATTTAAAACTAACATGGTACAGTGGACTCCATGGCATAATTTTTCTCACAGTACACATATATCTACTGTTACATATACGAAAATTATTTCATTCATCCTCCATTGTATGTTTATACAATCATACTTGAAAGTCTAATGGCATTAATGCCTTTAGGATATCGAACTTCACTCAAAACTTAAGCTTTATTTAAAACTCGTTTGAAGGCTTTTGATTGATTGAAACTAGTTTCAAGTACCTAATGATTGAGTCTTGTGTAAGGTTCCGTAATAAGGTCCTTAGAGTACAATAGGCTGAGTGTTCAGCTCTTTGATGATGTCTGAAAAGGCAAAGACATGGCATTCTGTCATTATTTCACTAATTAGTTCTCATAATGCTGTTGCAAGAGCCATAATAACAGCTTTGATACAGTCTTTTATCTTCTGCTGTATGTTCAATTTTCTCCATATTTCTGCTAAATAGACATACAGTCAGCAATAACAGTCGATAAACTCGTTAATTTTTGAGCGAAATATTTTAATAGTCGACCCCAAAGAGACATTTATCAATGAACAGTACTTTGATTCTCTTTCTCTTCTTTAAATCTTAGCTTCTATTATAAAATGTCAAAAAGTGAATTTTGTTACTGACCATACTATCATTGCAACCATAATTATTTTACTAAACATAGTTTCTAAGGTAAAATGCAATGCAAAGGCGTTAATGAGTTGCCAAACCAGTGTTAATGAGATATGAACATACCTGCTTGGTGTAGCCCTCTTCAGGAGATCCATGAGTAAGTTTGTGAGGTAAAAATGACCTAAATGGTTAACACCGAAGTGTATTTCAAATCCTTCCTTTGTTTTAAGGTCTTCGTTCAACGGTACAACAACACCTGCATTGTTGATAAGTACGTCGATCTTGTTGAACCCTGCCTTTACTACTTCTACAAAGTTTTCTATGGATTCGAATGATGCTAGGTCTAGCTGCATGGGGATCTGAAATGACACACTAGTTGATATTATATTTTTTTAAATAACTAACATTGGTCATGCCAGTTCCCGGGTTGGGCAGTGTTAGTGGATACACTATCTGGAATTATTCAGGAGCATCCCGGAGTCTGGACTCTTGTCAGATTCATGACAATTGGCTCAACCCCTGATACATGGGACATAAACATGTTTGGTAAATAGTCAACAGGTAAATGGCGAAATAGGTGTACTAAAAGTACTATTCTAACCCTTAGGAAAATACAGGTGTATTGTTATTTAGAAAACAAAACATAGAAAGTTAAATAAATGTTTTACCTAAATCTTTGTCACCTAATCAGTAGTTACGCTCTTAAATTTTTTTAACCACTATATTGTTTTTGAAGTAAAACCTTTAGCGGAGTTGTGCTAAAGTCGCATTAGGGAACGTGACCATATCGAAAATTTTTAAGACAAAGGGAGAGCAGAAAAAGTAATATCGTCCTCTCTTTCTACTGTGTGATGAAAATATATGATTGCTCCTGCTATTTCGTTTAAGCGCCGCAGGGGCTTGCGTAAGTTATATCATACTACACCCTATTACGGTAAACTGAGAGATAAACTTTTCAATGTAAAATTGTAAGTAATACTTAGTTCCACATAGTAGTTTTTTTTTTTTTTTTTTTTTTTTTATTAATGTATAAACCAGCGCTTGACCGCAATCCTGCCTGATGGTAAGCAGTGACGCAATCGTTGATGGTAAAGCGCACTAGTTTATTAAGAGCCTATTCACTCTAGCCTTGAAGACACTCAAATTGTAGTCCGACGGAAACACCGCCGCCGGCAGATTGTTCCAGTCCCTCGATGTACGCGGTATAAAGGAGGAGGCGAAACGCTTCGTCCGGATCGTAGAGGTGTTAACAACATAAGGGTGGAAACTCGCCGTACGACGGGTCGTCCGATGGTGGAACGGGGATGGGGGAATTAAATCGTGCAATTCCCTCGCACACTCCCCAGAATGTATCCTATAGAACACCGAAAGGCTGGCTACTCTACGCCTGTGCTCTAGGCTTTGGAGACCAACTCGAGTTAAATCAGGGTCACCAATCAGCCTCTTCGCGCGCCTCTCCACTGAATCCAAAGTGGCCAGGTGACACTTAGCAGCACCAGCCCAAATGTGGCTGCAGTACTCCACACACGAACGGACCTGTGCTTTGTACAACATTAGAAGCTGCCCTGGTGTGAAGTACCGCCGGACCTTTGCGATTACACCAAGTTTTCTGGCAGCCACCTTGGCCTTGGACTCAATGAACCGCCCAAAGTTTAGGTTCGAGGAAATCTCAATACCCAAAAGCTGAAGGCGGTCGGTACACTCCAAGGATACATTCCGAAAAGTAGGAGCCAAGGTGAACGGGCTCCTTTTGGCGGTGAAAAGACACGCCTGCGTTTTGGCGGCATTGAATGCTACAAGATTGGCATTGCCCCATTCGGAGACTGCCTGAAGTGCAACACTCGTTCGCTCTACCATGGCCTCTCTTTCGGACCGGATTGATTCCCTACTAGCCCGAGCATCCGGCAGGTATCTCTCCACAACTGTGCTGTCATCTGCATACCCATAGATACCGGGCATCAGCAGATCGTTAATATGTAGCAGAAACAGAGTTGCAGAGAGAACAGACCCCTGAGGAACACCGGCATTAGTCGACATGGGCTCAGATGAGCAACCGTCGACAACAACTCGGAGGGACCATTCAGTCAGGAAGTCTTTTACCCAGCCAGTCAGGCTAGGGGAAATGCCGTACGCTGGAAGCTTACTCAAAAGGCCAGCGTGCCATACCCGGTCGAAGGCCTTCGAGACATCAAGGGAGACAGCAATTGCTTCCCCATTCCTCTCGAGTTTACCACATAAATGATATACATATACTAAAAAATATTGTTGCATACTAAAAAATAAAGCTCGTCGTGCAAAATTACTCCCTAACCATTACAAAATATTCAAAAATGCACACTGGAAGTGCTGGCAGAAATGAAAACTTGAATTTATTTTTAGCTACATATTAGTTACTTTTTTAGATTCTGGGTAAGTTGTCTTCCATTGAGGGTTTTCTTTTGTTATAGGGTATTTTATTTAAGTATAAGGAATTATTCTTATTCTCTGTATGAGAGGAGACCTGTGCCCAGCAGTGGGACGATAAAAAGGTTGATAATGATGATGATGATAAGGTATTATTTATGGTTTCAAAACTAAGCCCTGAATTAAGGTTACATTCTTCAGTGTACGATAAAATCTAAGCTAGATTCAAATTGGCAGTAGTTACATTATATCAATTACGAATAGTTTTGTTAAAGAGGTTGGTCAGTCAGAATAATGAAGCCTGCATGACCCATTCCATAGCCCCTTCCTATGGAGAAGAATGGGTAAGCTACAGATCCCTAGTGTAATAATATGATTCAAATAAGCTACATCTTATTAAAATTGTGACTTCATCTTATTCATTGTTGATAACATATTGTGCGTACTTATTTCAAAACAAAATGTTGATAACCCGTTGAGTTGGCCTACCGTAAATATATTTTCTCTCACTGTTATAGTGTTATTGATAAGAATTTGTGTCACTTTATTTTATTAAAATTATATTAATATAAAAAGTTTTTTTCATATTATATTTTATTTATAACTTAACTAAAACCTAATATATGTATAGAGGACAGCAAGCTATGCTACCCAAAACGGTCATTATTCCCATTCAACCTTGATCCTTAATGCTTTAAAGATACAGTTGAAAATTTAATAAAGAAATCTGACAGATTCTAGTAGCTTGATGTGCTTTTGTCTGTACTTAAAAAAATATTGAAAAAATATTGATTGAAGACAAATTATTACCAGCTGCTTGTTTAGAATTATAAAACAAGAACAAAGTTACTGATAAAAATAAGTATGACATTGTATTTGTTTAAATTATCTCAAATGCCTGGTCTATTCCCTCCCATATATGTTGGACTCAGCATCCAGTCTAACCGGAATCAGCTGAGTAGCTGTGTTATACTTGGAATAAATTAGACTATTTTACCTAGATTCACAGTCATAATAATTCTTCAAGACATAACAATTTGTTCTTGGAATATGCAACAACACCATTACCAACACCAGCTAGAAAATCAGGTCATGCATTCAATTTGACAAATTTCCTGAACTCAGTAATATTAAAATTGTTATTTTTGTACGGGAGAAAGTGTTTTACATGCTCTTTAAAGAGCCAAAGCAGAAAATATATTAATCTTTATTTTAGGCCGATGTCAAAAAGTATTAATAGAATTATTTTACGATGGGAAGTAGGACAATGAAAATAATAACTAACACATATTAAATATAACTCACCATCTCGCCCCCATTGGGCTGTTCCTTGCGAATGGCAGCAATGGCCTCCTTGGCCTTACCAAGGTCCCTACAGGCGAATATCACCCGTCCCTTCCTCCTTGCAATAGTCTTGGCGGCTTCATACCCAATGCCACTATTTGCTCCAGTGATGAGGAAGGTTTTACCTCTCAAACACGTATTGCTCACACAGATACCCCATTTCCTAGACCTCCACTTACGAAGCAAGCCCAGGGCAACGATTACTGAGATTGGCACCGCCGCAACGTACATCGGCACCATGCTTGACATTAATTTGAACAGAAGTGACCACTATAATTCACTAGAATGCGTTTTAATATTACAGCACAACTTTTGGCCCGTCCCTAAACTAAACCTATATCGCACGGATTCAAATGACTAAAAGTAAAATTAATGTCATAATAATGTCACTCGGTCAAAGGTCAGAAACTTGCTTTCGTTCAGAAACTTATTAGATTACAATTATTTTACCAGTACATGGACTTATATTCTCGATAACATGTTAACATATAAAATGTTGTTATTATTTTTGGTTTGCAGTCTTATTTTAAAGGTGTCTTAACATTTGCATTCTAAACTTTTCCTGTTATTTTTACCCACGCTAGTCTGCTTAACAACAAATAATAAGATTTTGTTAATCGTATTTTTTTTTAACTATCTAGAATGACTGCATTACTGTAGAAAGATACTAGCCCAGTGCTCAGGCTAGAAGGAACCATATTATATTGTAATACTTGCTTTAACCTGTGCTTTAACTCCAAAAGTTTAACATATTTTACATTCACTGTTACTTCATTATGGACCTTGTTATCAATACCCCACAGGGGGTGTCCTTAGCAGTTAGCGTGTTGTCACTTAGGTTTTAAATGCCCCTGGCTGGAGGCTTTAAATTCATTTGAGGCAGCCACAGGATAGTCTGTAGTCACATAAAAAATACCGTAAAGCTCTCATTGTAGTGTTTGCTTTTATAGACAGTGAAAAGGACCTTCGAAACTTACCTACCCATTAAAAGCTCTATTAAAACCAAACTTTGCAAAAAAGGGTCTCCAGTCCCTCGATGTACGCGACGAAATGTAAAAGACGGGGCTAAACACTTCGTCCGGATCGTAGTGGTGTCAACAACGTAAGGGTGGAAACTCGTGGTGGGACTTTCGATTAAGAAGTTGTTTCGACTGGGAGGTTTATTGCATACTAGTCATATTTCGGTGGTAAGATACTTGCCCATCCGTCGTACCCCAATCGTACAATTCTTATTCTACCTACTTGCGCGACCATTCGTCGTTTATTTCATTTACTTACAACAAATACAACCAATAGAAGCTATATACGTGGTTTTCTACGAGTTTTTTTTTTTTAAGTAAAATGGATGGTAATTGACTGTTTTACGCAGATGTTACAGATCTTTTTTTAATGGTGTCGCAAAATACTCGCAATGATTTTTCTTGTTTGTAGAAACTAATAGAAAACGGAAGTACATTCCTGAAACGGAAGTTAACGACTTAACGATATGTCAAGACGAACTATTTCAATATTCTGATTCATACTCCACACCTTGTAAAACTCGCATATAATTCGTCATATTCACCGTCATTCATTTTTTTGTTAGAACTCGTGCACCAACTTAAGATGTAAACATTGCACTACACTAAAATGCACAAAGTCCTTAAAACCCGTCCGCTTATGACGTCACAGATTTACTTCTATACAAGTTCGTGGCGTTGTGCTCACTGGCAACTCACTAACTTTGTAGGGATGGGTTTTTCAAACGGTGTTTCACTATCCAAACAATGATTAGAAAACCTAAAAATTTAATAAAACGTAAGTAGTTTATAGTTTACAATATTTGTAAAATATTATTTATTCGCGTCATTTTCTTGCAATAATAGTATTTATGATCATTTCGACTAGTGCAAATATAGCGAGGTCTTCATCGTGTCCCATCACTGGCTTACTTTATATCAAGTAGATATTTGGCGCTGGGGGTATAAAAATATTTTCTGGCGTTTTTGTTTCTATTGAAAATAAATCATACAAGAACTTACTATGTGTGAAAAAGTTAAAAATATCTATATCCATAAAAAAAAACATAATAGAAGGTCTTGTAAAAGTCGTAAATTTATTTTATACTGTGATTACTTCTAATCAAGTAGTGGCACTGAAGGTACGAAAATCTCGAACTTGTATACAAGTGATTGGCGTTCAAAAGGCTAACTAAACTTATATTATCGTTACGAATTAATAAGTTTGTGTCTAACAGGCGATTTTTTATCAAATGACTAGCAAAATTCCCACCGTTTTTAAGATATTGATCTGAGTGTCCCTTTTCTGTACTGACCAACTGCCACATAAGGTCTCGTCTAATTTAGCTTCAACCCCTTTTTTTTCCCGTTGTGGAAAACTCTCACTGATGACAGCCGACTGCCAACTATCGACTCTATTACAGCCGGCAGCGACAGGTCACTGTCTAGATGAGATGAGGACACGGCGCGGCTCCTCCCAAGCGGCAAACTCTGCCACCTTATGCTACGCCGTGTCCTTCCTCCTCCAATCTACGCACTGGTGACATCGGGCGTCTCGCTCCCTGTTTATGCAACACAGGTAGGTACTTTCCGAAGCAACCATACCCCGAGAGCACCTGTGTCACCCGAGACGTCAGGGAGCCGTGCCTTTTCCCGCGCCATTTCGCTAGTAGCGCGGGTCGCCTCGATGGTGATGGCCGTCACGGCCATTATTATTATTATTATAAGATACCGCCAAAAAAATAGATTAATCTTACGACGACGATTGTTATTTTGATTTTGGTTTGTTTGTGTCTTCAAGAAACTTCTTAATGATGCCGAAGGAAAATAAATCCAAAAAAACCTACGTTCAGAAGTACACGAAGATTTGGGAAACAGATCCAGATTTAAAAGGTAAATAGAATTCATAGCATTTTTGTAATTTAAAAATGATCAAGACAAATAATTCAATTCAATATTTATGATTTTTTACAACAGTAGTATCATCAACGTCATCTAACTACGGCAGTACTTGGTCTTCAATAAAATTTAAAGGTATCTTCATTTAGGTGTATAGGTAATTAATGGAGTGGATAGGTCGGTCAGTGGTGTTGGTGATGTTTGTTATGCTATGGCTTTTTCATAGTTCATTTCGGGTTTGGACATAATGCATACATAAACAATATTTATAAAAATTGATTGTTTTTTTTTAACTGGCTGCTTTGGCCTTTTGCGAATCTGATTGAGTGGTGTTGGTGTTGCCATGAACATTATGTTTTCCTATTTTTTCACCAAAATCAAAGCATGTTATGGTTATACTTTCTAACTATACATACATTATCATGTGTCATTCAATTCATAATTCAACCAAGTTATTTACAATTTATGTTTTTATTGCAGGTTGGCTTGCACCAGATCTTACGAATGAACATTGGCGACCTGTAAATATTGCCGTGTTGTGTTAAAAGCCCACAAAAAAGACTTGCTTAGTCACGCCAAAACTGAAAAACATAAAAATGCCACAGCCTGGGATAAATCAGCAAAAGCATGTAAATCTATTTCTGAAGTATTTAAACCAGCCATGTCAGAAAGCACGAAAATTGCCGAATTGAAAATCGCTGCCTTTATTGCCGAGCACTGTTCTTTGTTAACTGTAGATCATTTGATTAGTATACTCCCTCAATTAGATCCTTCATCAGATGCTCTAAAAAACCTAAAAATTCATCGAACTAAGTGTTCAATGCTAATAAAAAATGTACTTGGTCCATCGATGCTCGAAGCTTTGGCTGAGGAAATAGCAGATTTTCCGTACTCAATTATAATAGATGAAAGTACTGATCTTTCGACACAAAAAGTTTTATGCATTATGATTCGCTTTTTTTCACACAAGGCAAAGCAAGTTGTTACAACTTTTTATCGAATAATAAAGATAATAGACTGTGATGCAAAAAGTGTGCATGAAGCAATTGTCAATCAACTTAAAGAAGATGGCATAAAAATTGAAAATATGATCGGAATCGGCGTTGATGGAGCAAACGTTATGGTTGGCAAATATAATTCGGTCACTGCTATTTTAAAAAGACAACTGCCTGATTTAATTGTTGTCAAATGTGTTAGCCATTCGTTGCACTTATGCGCGGAAAAGGCGGCTGAATCATTACCATGCCAATTAGAATTTCTGGTAAGAGAAACCCATAACTGGTTTTCATACAGCCCTAAACGTTTGGATTATTACAGAACATTATATGAAACCATGAATAATAACAGTGATCCGAAAAAAATCCAAGGACTTAGCGGAACTCGATGGCTCGCTCGTTATCAAGCTGTTAACACAATATTGGAGCAATGGGAGGAATTGAAGCTGCTTTTTTCTATTGCAAAATCTGATGACAAATGTTACATGGCGGAACAGCTTTATGATATCATGCGGAGGCTTCCGTTTAAAGCTTTATTGATTTTTCTAAAAAACGAATTAAAACATGTGACGCAATTAAACTTACTTTTTCAAAGTAACAATGTTGAACCTATCACATTGTTTGAGGATTTGTTTTTGTTATACAAAAATTTACTAAAACGACTTGTTGTACCTTCACAGTTGGAAAAATTGGTGGACTCTGAACTGATAGAATTTAATTTCCGGGAACATCTGATGCATACCGCATCAATGTATTTTGGTTTCGACTTTCATACCATATCACAAGAACTTGAAGAAAAGGATCTGTTAGATGTCAGGGAACGATGCAAGAACTTTTTGTGTTCTCTGGCCGAGCAAATTCAAAAGAGGCTTCCGGATAATTTATCACTGTTGAAAACGGTTGCCGATTTGCACCCAAGGATTGCTACATCTCAAGTCAAACCCGACATAAAACCAATATTAAATATCATTCAGCGAAGTCATATATATGGCGAGAAAAATGACATTGAATCTGAGTGGCACCAATTGAGTAATAAAAAATGGAGCAATACCTCTTCTTCAGCTGATTTTTACTTTGAGGTTTATAATGATTGTGACGCAGCTGGCTGTAAACGTTTTGAAAATATTTCAAAATTCGGATTAGCATTTGTCACTGTTCCAATTTCAAACGCCAGTGTCGAACGTGCATTCTCTATCTATAATATCGTTAAAAATAAGTTACGGAATAGACTATCTATTAAAATGTTGCAAAGCATTCTGATGGTCCGATTTACATTAAATCGAAATGATGGATCTTGTGTAACTTTTAATCCATCCAATAAAATGTTAAATTTATTCAATGTTAACATGTATGATTTTAAAAAATCTGAATCTTCAGATGAAGATGAAATATTTAATGTGTTAAATAACTTTCAATAAAAACATTTTACAACATATTGCAATATATTATTTCTAAATCGTTATGAATTTATATTTATGTATTTTTTAGGGGGAAAACATAAGAATTAGGGCGATTTTAGGGGTTTTTGTCACCAACTTTAGGGATAAATATTTTTGAGAGTTGGTAACACTGTGGCCGTGAAAGCCTGTCCCGCCATTTCGCCGTTCGTCCCTGGCCCATGCCTCCTCACGCCACCGATACAGTGACCCGAGGTCCTTCTCCTCCATGTCCAATGGCGGGGATCCAGCCAGTAGGCAGGGCGTCTCATAGGAGATCGTCAGATACCCCCTAATGACTTTGACTGCCATCGTTTTTTGCGGTTTCCGCAGTACAGCGATGCTGCGGGCCGTCAGCTTAGAGGCTCAAACCGAGGCTCTATACAGGGCCATCGATCGTACGATTCCCATTGGAAAGCAATGTTGAAAGCGCCTAGCTTTAACCCCTAAAATAAGCGCACCGTCAGCTTTATCGTTAAAGCATTAAGGCTCATGATGGATTGGAAATTTTTGATAGTTTTGGGTAGCTTGACGTGCTATCGTCCGTAGATTGCGTTTCGCGTTCATATTTGAAAATCGAATTGTTTCATCTGCCATCGGGCTCTTGATTCTGATACAGTGGCTACTTTTAGTTAGTTCACTTTAATAAGTTTAGTTATGAAGGTAAGAAAATTAAACAAAATTAGTAGCTGGGCCGTTTATTTGAAATACATAGGGACAACTAGATAAAAATCTGGATTCCAGACTATGAAAAACAATTGATATGGCAACATTATGAATATAATAATGTATGAAAATCTTTATAGGCGTTTACAAGTATATAGATTAGTTTTAAAAATGTCTAAATTATAATTTATTATAGAATTATATAGAAAAAGTTTAATGAGCGTTAGTTTAAATACACAGGTCAAGACAATAAATTTTATTCGCATCATCATGGGTAAGTTTTTTTTTGTAGGTATAGTAAAATAAGTTTTTTTTTAACACGTTGGCCTAGGACTTAGTTGGCTTAGGCTTTCTTATATAAAAATATTTATAATGCCCGATTTTTGAAGGAATGAATGTACCTATGTTAAACAATTATTACATACTTAAATCTTTTTTTTTCCACTGCGAGAAACACGTAGAACTAAATATAAAAGGGTGAGGCATTTAGATTTAGTTTTGGTTTAGATGCAAACAACACAACATTAAAGGTTTCTATTACTAAGGGCTCTACCTCTATTTTGCGCTCAAAAAACTTTACAACTCCTTGTCTACAAGATAATAAGAGTTAGGTTTGCTACCTATAATATGGTAGGCCACTTTCAGTGATTTACAAACATTATTCGATCAAACAAGTCGTTACAGTGAGCACAAAATGAAGCAGAACCCAGAACATTAAACATTATCTTGTCTTTTAGCATATAGGTAACAACGATATAAATAATTACACATTACAGTTTAATCACCACATAAAATGTCATTTTATGGAAGTAGGTAATGTTGCCAACGCCGCAGCTGAAGGAAAGTGGTGTTTGTACGAAAGTTTAATTTATCGAGCGTCGAGCGCTTCAAGACTCCCGGGAGTCTTATCCCGCGTTTTAACTAATGAAACCACCAATTTATCCAATGATCACTTAGTGTATACAATACAACACCAAGATAAATTGTCAGGTAATGTAGATACTTAGGAACCTTCTTTTCTATCGTTCCACACATTACTAATTTTGAACTTACTGGAAGCCATAACAGGCGACCTAACGCTGCTTTTCCATTTTTTTAAATTAATACTTTCGCACATAACATACCTATTTATTTTGTTTGGGTACATTAAACTTGGTACATTTTTCTGGAAGTCTGTACAGCTAAGCAAGCATAACCTCTCATTTTTATGTTGGCACCTCACGTTAATGATAACACTATATAATATTTTGTGCCTTTTTAAATGGTTGAATGGAATGTAAAGGTTTAGGAATATTTGACACTTGAATATCCATACTGTCCGAACCCGCTTCAGCCCATAAAGTAAAATTCTAAAATGTAGGTACCTATGTGGTGGGACTTTCGATTAAGAAGTTGTTTCGACTGGGAGGTTTATTGCATACTAGTCATATTTCGGTGGTAAGATACTTGCCCATCCGTCGTACCCCAATCGTACAATTCTTATTCTACCTACTTGCGCGACCATTCGTCGTTTATTTCATTTACTTACAACAAATACAACCAATAGAAGCTAGATACGTGGTTTTCTACGTGTTATTTTTTTTTAATTAAAATGGATGGTAATTGACTGTTTTACGCAGATGTTACAGATCTTTTTTTAATGGTGTCGCAAAATACTCGCAATGATTTTTCTTGTTTGTAGAAACTAATAGAAAACGGAAGTACATTCCTGAAACGGAAGTTAACGACTTAACGAAATGTCAAGACGACAAACTATTTCAAAATTCTGATTCATACTCCACACCTTGTAAAACTCGCATATAATTCGTCATATTCACCGTCACTCATTTTTTTGTTAGAACTCGTGCACCAACTGAAGATGTAAACATTGCACTACACTAAAATGCACAAAGTCCTTAAAACCCGTCCGCTTATGACGTCACAGATTTACTTCTATACAAGTTCGTGGCGTTGTGCTCACTGGCAACTAACTAACTTTGTAGGGATGGGTTTTTCAAACGGTGTTTCACTATCCAAACAATGATTAGAAAACCTAAAAATTGAATAAAACGTAAGTAGTTTATAGTTTACAATATTTGTAAAATATTATTTATTCACGTCATTTTCTTGCAATAATAGTATTTATGATCATTTCGACTAGTGCAAATATAGCGAGGTCTTCATCGTGTCTCATCACTGGCTTACTTTATATCAAGTAGATATTTGGCGCCTCCTCTCCTTTGGTCCTTCTCCTCCATGTCCAATGGCGGGGATCCAGCCAGTAGGCAGGGCGTCTCATAGGAGATTGTCAGATACCCCCTAATGACTTTGACTGCCATCGTTTTTTGCGGTTTCCGCAGTACAGCGATGCTGCGGGCCGTCAGCTTAGAGGCTCAAACCGAGGCTCTATACAGGGCCATCGATCGTACGATTCCCATTGGAAAGCAATGTTGAAAGCGCCTAGCTTTAACCCCTAAAATAAGCGCACCGTCAGCTTTATCGTGAAAGCATTAAGGCTCATGATGGATTGGAAATTTTTGACAGTTTTGGGTAGCCTGACGTGCTGTCGTCCGTACATTGCGTTTTGCGTTCATATTTGAAAATCGAATTGTGTCATCTGCCATCGGGCTCTAGATTCTGTTACAGTGGCCACTTTTAGTTAGTTCACTTTAATAAGTTTAGATATGAAGGTAAGAAAATTAAACAAAATTAGTAGCTGGGCCGTTTATTTGAAATACATAAGGGACAACTAGATAAAAATCTGGATTCCAGACTATGAAAAACAATTGATATGGCAACATTATGAATATAATAATGTATGAAAATCTTTATAGGCATTTACAAGTATTTAGATTAGTTTTAAAAATGTCTAAATTATAATTTATTATAGAATTATATAGAAAAAGTTTAATGAGCGTTAGTTTAAATACACAGGTCAAGACAATAAATTTTATTCGCATCATCATGGGTAAGTTTTTTTTGTAGGTATAGTAAAATAAGTTTTTTTTAACACGTTGGCCTAGGACTTAGTTGGTTTAGGCTTACTTATATAAAAATATTTATAATGCCCGATTTTTGAAGGAATGAATGTACCTATGTTAAACATTTATTACATAAATCTTTTTTTTTTTCAACTGCGAGAAACACGTAGAACTAAATATAAAAGGGTGAGGCATTTAAATTTAGTTTGGGTTTAGATGCAAACAACACAACATTAAAGGTTTCTATTACTAAGGGCTCTACTTCTATTTTGCGCTCAAAGAACTTTACAACTCGTTGTCTACAAGATAATAAGAGTTAGGTTTGCTACCTATAATATGGTAGGCCACTTTCATTGATTCACAAACATTATTCGATCAAACAAGTCGTTACAGTGAGCACAAAATGAAGCAGAACCCAGAACATTAAACATTATCTTGTCTTTTAGCATATAGGTAACAACGATATAAATAATTACACATTACAGCTTAGTCACCACATAAAATGTCATTTTATGGAAGAAATGTTGCCAACGCCGCAGCTGAAGGAAAGTGGTGTTTGTACGAAAGTTTAATTTATCGAGCGTCGAGTGCTTCAAGACTCCCGGGAGTCTTATCCCGCGTTTTAACTAATGAAACCACCAATTTATCCAATGACCACTTAGTGTATACAATACAACACCAAGATAAATTGTCAGGTAATGTGGATACTTAGGAACCTTTTTTTCTGTCGTTCCACACATTACTAATTTTGAACTTACTGGAAGCCATAACTGGCGACCTAACGCTGCTTTTCCATTTTTTAAATTAATACTTTCGCACATAACATGTTTATTTTGTTTGGGTACATTAAACTTGGTACATTTTTCTGGAAGTCTGTACAGCTAAGCAAGCATAACCTCTCATTTTTATGTTGGCACCTCACGTTAATGATAACACTATATAATATTTTGTGCCTTTTTAATTGGTTGAATGGAATGTAAAGATTTAGGAATATTTGACACTTGAATATCCATACTGTCCGAACCCGCTTCAGCCCATAAAGTAAAATTCTAAAATGTAGGTACCTATGTGGCGCAGCTCGGGTCTTTCAATGTTGTGTGGGTTGAGCATTAATAATGAAATCGGTAAAAATGGAACTGATTTGGTACCTCTTGAAGATACGCAATGGGACTGATGACTAGAATACTTATTATTTTCCCGTCATGTCATGTTTTTAAATTACGACTGTATTTTTTATTCCCCAATGCCTCCTTTCTCACTGCGCCACATCAGTTCTTCATGAGCCATTTTGTCAGTAACACAACCGCTCATCCACAAAAACATTTACTAGAAATACCTAAATGTGTAAATTTCCATTAAAAAAATCTTAATTGAATCATCTATCTAAAGACAAAACACTAGAATTGTTTTTAATTCTCACTAATCGCTCGCATGCATACAAAGCTTACGTTTTGTATAAAAATCACTTCTTTTCTGAATAATAAAGCATTCCTACTCCATCTTTAAAAAAAAAAATCTTAAATACGTTCTCTGTGCCAATATAGGCTTTGCAATAAATATAATTTTTAATTTAAACTATTGTCAAATTGCAGAAACAAGTTCTAAATCCTTATAATAAAAATGTACTTTAATAACACACGTCACAACGTTATATAATTCTCTTAAATAAATATAATTTATCTAACATAAGTGCACATTTATAGTAACGGAGAAAGTAACAAGAGATAAATATAATATTAGGTACAAGCACTACTCAGGGCACGCTATATTATTTCGTGACTAGTTTTTGGTAACTTTGTTCAAAAAATCTATTAAAACACTAAGGGCCTCTTAAATATTTTAATAGAAATATATCTATAGATTGATGACAACCTCTCATTTAATTTGCAGTTTATTCTGGTAATATAAATATTAATTCTTATCTATCTTTTGTACAAAGTTAGAAAAAACTTGTATTATTTTATATGTTAAGATGTTAATTTTGCTCGCGTCCCAAATATTGTGAGAGCATGTTAGAATTTCTTTACACAGATCTTACATATTTCACAATTTAAGTACACTGAAAGATTTGCGCGGTTTTAAGACGCGTTTAGCATAATATATTTGATTGGTAGCATTAGTAATAGGTATCTAAAATAATCATCATACATTTTTAAGGGCACGTTAATATTATGTTTCATTTCACACGCGAGATTCATATTCGGAGATTAAAATTTAAGAAGAATTGCTATTGGGAAGTATACTATCACCAATAACCACAATGTCTTTTCACTTTACCATTATTAGTAGGTGTTAACTGCCATCTTCAGCGGCATTTTCTAACGACCTACATTTTATATAATACTCTCACATAGGAGTAGACAGCTGGTGTCGAGAGCGATCTACGCCTACGTCTACGGTGGTTACTTTGCCGTCCACTGGCGTACTACTCTCCACTTCACTATCCGGCATGATGATGCACATAAAAGACCTCCCACTCGTCACATCTTTGGGGTAAATGGTCATCGGAATGAACCTATCACTAGTACCATCAACGTACGCTCCTAATCTTGAGTAAACTTCAGGAAAATGCTTTTTTAAATTCACTCCTCTATTTTCCAGCTCTTTCGATATGTTTTGAAAACATATTTGTCTAAACCTGTGCGCCGTAGCTGCATTCTTTTCGCCCGCGTTACTTAGTTTCGAAGTCAGAATAAGAGTTTCTCTCTCCTCTGGTGTAGACTTGCTATCTCTCCTATATCGTCTCCTGTTCTGTTCTTGAATTGCAGCGGTTACCGTTTTACTGAGACGTAGTTTTGCGCATCTCGACACCATCTGTCTTTCCCATTTGACGGCACCTTTTGTCGGCACTTCACTGATAATACACACAGCCACGTATAAAATTACTCTCGTCTCAGGATTGTAAGCTTTACAAAGTTTAACCACCTCAGTGTATAATTCTACACCCATTTCATTCGGCTGAAGTGAGGTCCACTTCATAAACTCCGGCTCACTTAAATATTGAAAACCGTGCGTGGTAAACTTTTCGGCCGACTCGGGGCTTGTAAAGAATACTTTAACAACGCCTCTACCGAGGGCCAGGTAGCCTCTGTGAGCTATGGTGCTGATTTGATGCAAAGCATCGGCGTCTTCCTTGGCCGCTGATATGATCTGTCTACACAGAGTGCTCGCTCGGGTGTGCAAGCAAACTTTTCTGTGTTTCTCCCAGTGTGCCCTGCGGCATTCCTTTGAGCAATACATTGTGGTGCAATTGTGACAAGTCTTATAGTGTCGTTTGGCATCGGGTAATGGGGCTCGGGAGGGACATTTTGGATATTTGCACCTGACGAAAGCCTCGTCTGTGCTGTTTTCAGTCTGAAGAGAAGCTAGGGAAGTTCGGGAATCATGGTGAGATAAGTGAGCATCGGAAGGGCGAAGGGCTGCGGCATCGAGGCTGGTACGACGGTCGAGGGACACGTTTGCCTGGGCAAAGGGCTCGCTTCTTCGGCGGGAATGCTCGCCCAGCGCCGAACGCGGTCGCCTCGAGTCTTGCATGGCGCCAAGATTATCAACTGTATCCTTGCCTGAAATAGTACAGAACATCGATCAACTTACTTTGACATTGATTCAACTAGATGAACCTTAAGCTAATGAATAACATCAAACATTTTAGTAAGACTCAGAACCAACGTTGTTAAGAAAACCAGAAAATCAAAACAAAATCATGCCGCGGAGGACACTTCATGCTGTCTACTCGATAAACGACAAGGTAATATCAAAATAGGACCATTTACACAATACGCCTAGATACCAGACAGGATACCTTATAAGTCCGTTAGACAGCGTAGCAGATGTATAATAAGCAAAAAACTGATTACTGGTGCTTTGTGTAAGATAGATGTGGACCTAGTCTTTTGTGGAGGTGTGGCAATGTAATAGAAAAATTGGAACGGCTCAGACTTACATATCGTTCCTACCTGGTCGGTCGTGTTCGGGACTGTCCGTGACAGAGCTGTGGGTCTCGCTGGGCGTGCCGAGCAAGCGCGACGCCGGGGAGGCGCTGCTGTGCCCGCTACTGGCCAGTTGTTCGTACCGGGGACTCTGAGGACGGTTATTGAGGACTGGTAGGACCAATTAGGGATGTTATACCAGCATGGCCTTATTGACCAAATGCTGAAGTGTTTCTTTTTTGTGCAGGCAAGAACGTATTATCATATTATTGTTTGTCCAAATCCATAGCCTCGTCCACGTTTATCAACATCAGAATTGAACTCAATTAGTTTTTGAGCCAAGATAAATTATCAAATAATTCGAACTGAATTTCTGGTACAATAACTATTTTAACTTTAATCTAATGGTAATTACTAACAGACCAGCACGGAGATACAAATTGTGTAAATAAAATATTTAATGAAAAAGTCATAAGTAAAAAAACTTATGTACCTTGCCGCCCATCAAATAATAGGGACTTGAACCCTTCCTAGGACTGGGCTGAGGCGTGGGTATCCTCGCTGGCTGCGATGGCAACCCCAAGAGTGAGTCCAGCACGTCTTCAAGAGTAGTGGAGCCTGGAGACGGCCGCGTGATACCTAAGTTCAGGGAACGTTGGGAATCTTGCCAGTCTGGAAGTCGGTATCAATGATTCATTAGAATGGACAGAGGAGAGGTGCTTCGTGAAAGCGTATAGCGTGGTTGTACGTTTCTTATATTCATTAATAAAAGTCCATAGACAATAGGTACCATTGAATTGTATGTTGAACTTACCTTATCCTATACCATGATCTTATTGACTGGATATCTATGTTGGAAGTCCTATGCATAGTGGATAACCAGAAAAACAAGGTAATCTTATGACTTGACGTGTCATTTTGAGAGGCAAGAGTATCTTTAATTTTGCTTGTCTGTATTGCATAAAAGCAAATTAAAAGTGCTGTAATAGTTAGATACGAAAAGCTGCGAAAAGGACAATTTGTCGCTTGACTTTCTCTTAAAGCAATAACAATTAATAACATAAACTTAACTCACATACACATAAATAAAAATAAAACAAAACATATAAAATAAAAATGAATATATTCAATAATCATTATGATTAAAACGTAACTAAAAGTACAATATTGAAAAGATAATGAAGACAATATCCTGTAGTCTTCGTTATAAACATGAACAAGGTACCGAGATTCTAACATACCTACAAATATTATACCCTATAAACTAGGTAATGATATTACATTTTCTTTTAGGTACTTTTTATTTGGAATTTATTAGATTTAGAGAGCTGCAGTAAAAGTAAAGTGTACTGAATTTGGCGCCAAAATATCGGCGGCCATTACAAACTGTCACAGACAATTATTTCTTTTTTTTTTAATTTGTCATTTTAACATACTTATGTCGTCTATAGTTCGTGACGCTTTCGTAGTTCGGCGGTGCGAAATTTTGAACACAAAAATAATTTTGTATTTGTTCTAACCTAATCAGAACCTGTATAATTTACTTAGGAGCGTTGCTCCAACATAAATTACGAGGTGATTTAAGTAGAAGGAACTTGAAATTTTCTAGATTTCAGACTTATACCGTCACTTGTCACCACCACATCACATTACGGTTCTGATAACTGTTGGTAAAATTTAAAAACATGTTTATAAAATATTATGTGAATAACATAATTGTTTTACGCTATTCAAATATTTTGTGACATTTATTAAAGCCTGTATTTACGAATTTTAAAACTGAAAAATATGGTTTGAAAGCAGGTAAAATTGATTTAGCACCTAAAATAAAACATAGCAACATAATATTTTATTTACAAAACTATTTATATTAACTAGCCATTAAACTAATTACTAGAGATTTGCATTAAAATAAACACACCAACAAAAATAATTTAATCTGTACATCGGACGAATTTATTACTAATAGATATTACTGGTTCATGTCAAATTACTATTGAAATTATAATTATGGCAATATCTAAAACAAAAATAAAATCTTAACTATGACTATTTCATTATAATCATATATTATAATAATATTTGATTTAGGTACCAGAATATTAATGGAAACTGTATTTCCGTAACAATGATAATAAAATTAATATTATTGAAACTTGTTAACAGAAATGCATCAAAAGTAAACATTGCATTATAGGTAATAATGCACCTTTTATAATTTTATGTTTACGATATAATAATTATTTAGGCGGCTATTGTCGTACTTATACCATACACATTGGTAAGCTGCAAGGGTTCTTTTAAAATCATAGGTAGACTCACCGCCTTCTTGAAAAAAATAAAATAAAGCAGCGTGTGACAAACACATAAATTAAAAGTAAGCGTTTACAAGCCAGTGCTTCTTTCTCAATGCGACGAAAATATTTAAACACTTGACACAATAGTAACAGGAGTCCAAAATAGTGCATATATTGACACAAATAATAATTGATAATATAATAATGGTCCTGAGTCTTACACACAGTCTATAAAGCTCTATTACACATAGCTTTTCACAAAATGAAATCATTCAGTTCCCAAGAACTGACCGAGTTCATTTCACAAATAACTAAATACACAGAACAGCACAAAAATTAACGCACAGAGTATTAACGTAACATAAAAATTAACAAAGTGGACACTGCAGGTTCAGACTCTTAAAACATAAATGCAATTTTCATGATTTTTCGCAACTGTCAAATTCTGTATCGAGAGAACTTTGAAGTTCAAAAAAGGTCAATGACCAAACCAAGCGTTGCGTTCGTCGTGTCGAATTGTTTCGTTGCGAGCATGTGCAATGCTGCTTGTACACGGGAATGTGTCGTTAGTTGGGTGTGGAACCTGCAGTGTATTTGGTGGAGTGGAGTGGTCACGCGGGCTCACCGGGCGCGGCGCGGTGGTCGAGGCGCAGCGATGAAGGCGGGCGGGGATGCGGGGGCAACGGGGGCAGCGCTTCCGACACCACCAGCGGCGTCTGTGGGGACTCCAGTGGCTTCGTGCCTGGAACGTTACATAGGGGAATTGTAGATGGATTGACGGTTTTACCCATAGTCGGTTAGTTCGAAATAGAGTAAAAAGTACGAGGGAATCCTAAAACTAGACTAGATTTGTTACTACATCGTGGTCGTGACTGAAAAGCTTAATGTCAAGAATGCTTTATCGAACTACACAGCCATTAAGCATTAATAAAAATCTGAAGGTTGTCCTAGTAAAAACGATAATTACATTTTCTATAATAAAATAAAACTGCTCACGAAAGGTAAGCTTCTTAATGAAATTATATTTATGTTTAATGAAACTTACCAACAAAAGAGCTTTCAAGCCAGTATAACTTTTGACTGGACCTCGGCGACGGTTGCCTGTCGATGTCGCCGTTAGCTGGCTCTAATCCTGACACGTAGTGCACTATCGCCGACGTTACTTCCTTGATTGAGGTCTGAATCTCTTCTGACGCTTTTGACGCCTCAGACGCCTCTGATTTGGGTGTCGACTGGAGTAGGGATGATGCTAGCCTGGAAAATTGAGCAAAAATCGATATAAATTTTAGATAAGTTGACCAATGCACAAGCTTTTTGGAATTGCCGGCCATTTTCTATTGCCAAAAGTCTCGTAAAATTTATTCGTCTGAATCATTCGTGAAGTTTAATTAATTGAATATTTAAAGGTTCTTTCCGAAATAATGATACTGTTCTATTAATTTGTTGATGGAGATACGATGGTGACGTTTTTATAAGTAGGTGTTTACGCGGAGTAGACTTCACTTGTTTTTGTTCTAGAGAAGTTACAAGTTCTTAATTATCGTTGGGAACTTTTGTTTGTTCTTACCTCTCATGTGGCGTTCGCGGGGTACTGTTGAGTCTTTCCTGACTCCTCCAGCCAAGGTAAGGTTGTCGTGCACTGAACGAGGATCTTGCTGAAGGCGAGCATAGAGGACTGGTGCCCCTGATGCTGCTGCGTGTTGACGAGCAGGGTGATGTCTATGGGAGGAAAGATGGGGTAAAATTATTGATCAATTCATAAAAGAAGATTTTCTTATCTTGATGAACCATTGCAGGCCGACTTAGTGGGGTCTAAGTCATGTCGTCTAAGTTAAGACGGCAATTGTGACTTTGCGACTATCCATACATAAGTTATCGGAATGGTAAAATCGTTAAGGTAAGCTGATGGGCTAAACACTATCAACATCATTTCTATGAGCACTTATTTACTTTATGTTATGTAGAATGTTTTGATGCCTCAATTATGTCCCCTATCCTAATTGCACACCCTATTACTATCAATTGCTATTATTTTGAAGCGTATTGCTAACCCATTACTCCATATGTTCGAAAAATGTGTTTGCTCAACAAGATAAATAACGCAATGAATGCTATTGAACTGTCAAAATCCATTGCTACTGAGTGTGTTACGCAATTACCATGGTGCTTTGTCAATCACGGGATAATGATAACATTGACAGACAGCTGCGATTAAAACTAGATAATATTGTTTAGTGGATAGTAGTGCAATAGTAATAGAGGATAGTACAAGTACCATTAAGCGATACGGTAATCGAATGAAGTACCTATACCTACCCAATAAAATGTAGCGTAAGTGCTTAAAGTCTTATCACTATGTCCATCGAGTTATCTTAGTCCAAATATCATTGTTAAAGGTAAAGCTATTAATTTGTATGAACAACGAGTAAACAAAATGAACGAAATAGTATTCATTATCTACACAACCATAATAAACGAAGAAAAAAATCACATTGTCTCAGCAAGGAAGTATCGCCACGGTTCATTACTTTCAAAATTTTTTCTTCTGGTAATTTTACGGTCGATTGGCTGGTCACATTTTTGAAGTCTGGCAACATAATCATTAGTACCATAGACTCGTTCACATAAAAAGAATAAATCGGTGAGTTAGCCGTTACCCACTGCAGGGAGGGAAGTCGTATAAAGGTATCTAGCGAAGAAACGCCGTCTGAGAAGTCTCTAGACTACATTTGAGGTGGATGAACTTGCTGATAATGCTTTGACTGACATTAATAGTGATTTTATTAAGAGAGAAAATTTTAAGCACTGTAAACTACAATCTATAGACTAATTATAAAAAAGAGCAATACCTTCATCTTTTTCTTTCAATTTAGTTAAGAAAAGGACAGATGATAGAAGATATAGAAAGAAAAAGATGTACTAAACTTAAATTTAGTTTAATTTATGAGCAAGGGAATCGGGTCAATATCAGACGAAAATTGAGATATTGTTAGTATTTCGTACGGAGGTCGGGTGTGAGCAGTTGTGTTGCGATGTGTGCCGGGTACGATGCGCCTAATGTTGTTGTGTTGGGAGTTTGGTTGTGGAGGGTCTTCAGGTCAAACTCCCTTTGGCGCAGCATCGTTGGTCGTGTTGTTGGGTTTAACATTGCATCACCTCGCTCAACTGCCGTCTTCCTGCCTATTCGCTCAGTTTTTCTGAGTGAATAGGCTCTTAATAAACTAGCGCGCTTTACCATCAACGATCGCATCAATGCTTACAGGCGGGATTGCGATCAAGCGCTAGTTTATAATTATTAAAAAAAAACATGTTTTTAATCAAGGCTAAATTGTCTATATAAAAGCAGGTCTATCCTAATATTTTTCTTCTGTCCCTTCTTAAAGAAAAAGACAGAAAAACGTGCACTGCACTTGAAATAGTTTGTTACCAAGGGAATGAACGCCACTGAATGCGCTTATTAATGTTGAAAGTCTTACTCCTATTTTTGTTTCAGGATTGTTCCGAACGGAGCCTTTTTTCTTCATGAACTGATCAAAAACCGACATCGCGAGTCGTACTGTGTCTATAGTTTGTGCCTTCGATTGAAGCCTTCGTTTCAGTTAAACACGAACACAATAGTAAACCGTTACAACCATAAATATAAATAAGCATGAATTTGGCTCATGAAATTCCCTCATTGGTTTAATGATCACGAGCTTTACAGCTGAGCGTGATATTCTACTGGCAATTCTGCTATTCTTGGGTCGGTGAGTGTTTAGTTCGTTTAGAATTTGTTAGTAGCAACATGGAAGAGGTTTTTGGCGGGAAAGTCAAGCTGAGTGTCACACTCATTTTTCATCGGACTTTTAAAATTATTTATAGTGTTGTTTACTAAATAAAAGTGCATGATATATGTGGTAAAAAGTGCATTCATTAAATAATTCATAAAGAATAGTGAAATATCGCAGTATAGTGGCCACACCATGGCTTTGTCTCAAACCTCCGGCGGATCACGCCGTCTTTTACGACATGAAAAATTCATTACGTGACATTGGCTAAATGCACAAACCGTGCGAAGCCATAAAAAAAGAAAGAAAGCAACATGGAACCCGGTATGGATTTGTACCCAGTTATTGCCAATTACATACATAAGAAGTGAGTTTGTCACATTTCACCAAGTCTGGCCTAGTGGTTAAAACACCAGCCTCTCATTCGATTCCAGGTCAGGCAAGTACCAATGTAACTTTTCAAAAGTATATCTTGGACACCAATGACTGAAGGTGAAGGAATACGTCTTGAGGAAACCTGGACTTTACAAGTCTGAAATCGCCAACCCGCATTGAGCAAGCGTGGTGATTACGCTCAATCCTTCTCCGTATGAGAGGAGACCTGTGCCCAGCAGTGGGACGATAAAAAGGTTGTTGATGATGATGATGACATACATAAGTGGTGAAATGTGTGGGTGTACTACTTAGTACTGACGATAGCACATAAACCCCTTATTCATAAATGCTGCTTAAAGTTAACTAGTGATTAGTGATTCTTTAACCATACATTGTTGACCTTTTAACGTCACGTAACTTTAATCAACCTTTATGAATAAACATCTCAGTGTTTAAGGGGTTAATTCATAAACGATGATTAAAGTTATGTGACGTGACGTGCAAATGTTTAAAATGTATGTTTAAACAATCGCTAATCACTAGTTAACTTTAAGCAGCGTTTATGAAGCTACTACAATATGTCAGATTTTTTTATTAGATTTTCAACTTTATCACAAAATCATTAAGGAAGAATTGTTGGGAATATTTGACAGTTTCGGGTAGGTGGTCCTGCTGTCGTCCGTACATTATCCCCCTTATTCATGAACGCTGCTTAAAGTTAACTAGTGATTAGCGACTTTTTAAACATACATTTTAGATGTTTGCACGTCACTCAACTTTAATCATCGTTTATGAATAAACCCCTTAAACTCTGAGATGTTTATTCATAAAGGATGATTAAAGTCAAGTGACATTAAAAGGTCAAAAATATATTGTTAAAGAATCGCTAATCATTAGTTAACTTTAAGCAGCGTTTATGAATAACAGGGTATATGAATTAACCGTATAGTTAACCGCCCATCCTTTTCACTAAACGGCGGTCTTTCAACTGACGGCCTGAATGTTATTCAATAAATTAATGGTGTAGGTTGGAACTAACCAAACACATGCCCACCCCAACCAGATGGGTTATGAAAGAACTGTGATCAGCGTGCGAGCAAAGAGCAAAGCGGGGCGAGGACTACTTCCATAGGCCATTAACCAGCACTCTTAATGCGCAACAGGCTACCAGTATCAATGTGTTTAATTTTGAAGGATGTTGCTAATCCATTGCCCCTTATGTTGGAAACATGTGTCCGCTCAACAACTAACATAACGCAATGAATATTGTTGAACTGTCAAAATAAAACCCATTGATACTAATAGTATGTTTCGGAATTACCCCTCAGTTGGCTGTAATCTTATATGTACACAACGTTATTTTTGTTTATACGAAACCTGAATATAGTTAGTTTGTTCAGAATAAGCAACTGTATCGATTCCAATCATGTTTACACCATGTTATATTTTTTCCCAAATATATTTAGAAATTGTTGCAGTGTGGTTACCGAGCGTATACAGTTGAAGGTAAGGCTCGACCGAGATAGATTTTTCATTCTCGGCCGAGACAGAGACCGAGAATAGACAAAGCGTAAAAAAATATATTTTAATGTTGTAAACTTTTTAATACAGTACTAACTGTTTAAAGAAATTATTTTTTTAAATAAAAATCAAAGTTAAATAACATTATATTGTAACATAAAAAAAGGAATTTTTCTGCATTGTCACTCTTCAAAGAGTGACGCCTCTCGTCATACAATTGTCCAGCTTTGCTACGCTAGTAGGCGACGCAGAAATTAATTGCTGCAGGCCTAAGCACCTTATAAGGAGACGCAAACCAATATTCAAAAATATTGGCATTTCTTTGCAATCTTGGCTCTCTAAGAAAGCTTTCTAGCGCTATTTCGATCACAGAGCTTGAACTGTATTCTTCGTTATTGGTCATTGCCCAGTGGCTCGTCTTCCAACTCTTTGGAATCATGAGCTGCCCATAAGTTGGATTGATTTATTGCAGCCATGTTTGACGAGTTAGTTGAAGATGGCCCATGTCGTCTGACGAGAATCTGATCTTATATTTTCATTGATATCACGCACTTACACCAATCGACTTCGCGCTGCGGTGCATGGCCGCGCCCGGTAAAATTTGTTTGCCGATCCGAACAAAGTTACAACCTCGATCATGACCGAGAATCTCGGTGATAATTAGCCGAGAACCGAGACCAATTTCTAGGTTGAATTTGTAGCCGAGAACGCCGAGACCGAGATCTCGGTCGAGCCTTAGTTGAAGGTAGATCATGGTACTAGGAGCACAGTGAGACAGGCATCCCACGCGCCGCGCCGCTTAAGTCGCGTGCGGGCGATCGTTGCGTTGACAATACATATTTTTGTTGGAACAACCAAGTAAGATAACAATGCTCATAACTTTTTGGTTTATATGATATCTTTTTGAAATTTTGTACATAGATTTTTTACTTAAAAATACTGGACACGTGTTTCGCGTTTCGCATAAACAAAAAATAATGTTGTACAGGGTGTATCTGACATCGTAACGCAAACTTCGCGAAAAGGTTAGACCGCATGCCACTAATAAAATTATGATAGTCATTTATGTCGTTAATGAACGGTTGCAGAATATACAGTGTTTAAAAAAAAGTGTCGGCTCGGCCTTTGAACGTTGCAAGCGTGCCGCCGTGCGGGTTTGTAGGTATGACGTCGATCCCTGATGTGAACTCTATTAAATCAGCTGATGAGATAATTTTTTCAGAGTTTTGTTTCAATGAAAACAAAACTCTTGTGTAATTTGCGAATTAATTAATTTTTACTTTAAAATCGTATTGGGTTATAAAAGTATAGCAATTATGAATGGTCTAAAGTGAAAAAAACTACATATTTTTTTTTTTAAATCATGAAATAGTCGACGAAAAATTCCACCACTGGAGGGGTTCAGAATCATGTACTGGATCCATGGTACTCGTTTGTGCGTTGATGTCAGATACACTCTTTATATACCTCTACCTCACTATTCGGATATTATTGGCGTGATGCTATATTGTCTCACGAAAGTAATAATTATAAAATAACTGGTTGGATGAGAGCAGCGGTGGCCTAGTGGTATCATCCGCGACATACTAGTTGTAGGTTCGAACACCGTCAGGCGCTTTAATTTGTGTAAGTTATTTTAATCATCACTGCTCTCAAAACGGTGTAGGAAAATATCGTAAGGAAACTGGCATGTCCTAGAGGCAAAGCTTCGAAGACATGTGACATTTACCAACTCACTGAGAGGAGGCCTGTCCCAGAAGTACCCGGGCCTGATTATATTGACTGGTTGGATACTCACTTGGTTCGAATTGAGCCGGCTAGTAGACCACCTGCCGAAGCTGGTAGTGTGCGGCGATAATTGCGGTGGCGGCGGCTGCTGGTTGCCACCCAGGCTGCCAAGTGAGGTGGTCTTCGAGTTGAGCCCGCTCCAGCGAGCTGCCGAGGCGGATGCGTCAGATAGACGCTTGCGGAGAAGGAAGCCCTCTCGGGGCGCGGGTGCGTTCTTGTACCTGGAAAGAAGATAGCGTCAATACATTTTGCTTTATTTTTTTTTTCCGCATTTTTTTAAATTGTAATTGTGTAAGCTAGCGGTAACTCTGCAGATGTGATGGTTAAATAAATAATATAAATTAATGTCTTTCTGATGGATACAGTAAAGCAAGTTAAGTAGTTTCAAATTAACATCAATTTGAAACAATAGTTTGAATAGACTTTCTATTCAAACTATTGTTTCAAATTGATGTTAATTCAAGTTAAACAAACAACAACTTTATTTTAATGGCAATTAAATTGATTTCAGACTGACAGACTGAATAAGCCTTAAAAAGTGTTCAGGTAACGCTATAACTTCATAGCGTTACCTGAACTTTAATATGCAGTAATTAAAGTATTTTTTCATAAACTCATATGTGTTTACAGTTTTGTCAAATAAATCGCAAATGCATGAAACGACAAAACTACAAAAAATATAATTTTATGTAACAATAGTTTTTGGGGTCAATAAGCGCTGTTAGCGTTGAAGTATAAAATAATTTGACAAAATTAGTTTTTTGGAAGTTTAGATAACGGATATCCGTTACATCTGCGGAGTTTAGCCAACTAATATATTGATTAAAAAAAAAAAGAAGTTGCCCCATACTAGAAATTTCTCCTGTATCCTGGGTACGTTTACAAACACATAAGCTCACAAATAGTCAGACAAATAGTCAGATCCGGAACAACAACTTGTAGGTCATACAAATATTTGTTCTGTGCGGGGATTTTCATAATAGGTTAGTTGACTAAAAAAAAAAACTAATTAGTCTGTCAGTCAGACTCAAAAAAAAACTAGGCACGTATTTTTTCTTTTTTCATATAAACAAAAATTAAGCCGACACAGTGCGTTGAAAACTCTAAAAAGTGTAGCGTGCAGTGACGTCACCAGCCACCACTCCTGATCTTTGATGC
The DNA here is from genome assembly GCA_037179545.1 of Sesamia inferens. Taxonomy (NCBI): domain Eukaryota; kingdom Metazoa; phylum Arthropoda; class Insecta; order Lepidoptera; family Noctuidae; genus Sesamia; species Sesamia inferens. Next base: position 30,058,425 of record CM073922.1, on the reverse strand, counting down.
CTTTTATATTTGTCATTTTTTATTGATTTGATAAAATAAAATATACGTAACCAATATTTTTCTATAATCTGAATGACGGACTAAATAGAATCATTTTTTTTACCCATGAAACATCCCTATTATCATCATCACCCGTCTAGCGTTATTTGCCTTTGACTTTGATATTGAAGACTAAAAACGATGGCCTCGAATCTAGATTAAATCGAGATTCATGACAAAGCATCGTTGCTAGTAAATATTATAAAATAATGACTTGGCATTAAAGTTGATATAAAGTTAGTGTCGAGTCGTGATTTTCAAAGCGGTTAGTTTTTAATTTATTGATATTCAAGACTAGGAATAGTTCTAAAACAGGGGACTAAACCGTAGACGAGAATAAAACTATGACTGATCAAAGTACTGCTTCATAAGGCTATCGTAACATTGCGAAGTACTCACCGAAAATCTAAACAAGTAGAAGTCTATGGAAAAAAAATCTTTAATTCCTACACAATATAGTTTTGTTTACGCTGCAACTTCAAACTTTTTATGTATCTTCAATAGTAAGTACTGGTCATTCAGAAATGAACTTAGGTTGATATTTGCTTATAAAATTATGTGGTAAATCCTTCTTAATGTAACACATTTCATGGCCAGTCCTTTTGACTGCATACTTTTACTACAGCTGTGCTCTTCAAGGGAGTGGGCTACTGTCTACCATGCTGGCCCAAAGGGTTTGCAGATGACATATATCTTATAAAGAGATGGCTAAACGACTGACCCAGCTCGGTTAAACGAATCGGAATTTCACACTAACACCTAATATTGATATACATACATACATTTCATATAACTTTCGTGAACAAATAAACATATAAAAGTTTCTCAATTGTTTGTATGCATTATTTTGGCTTGACATGATAAGATTAGATAGTATCGTAAATCCGTTATATCAAGTTTTTTCTTGCAATTACCTTTTCGTACATATTTACTTTAATTACCTTAGCACAAAATCGCTCGTGAAAATCACAATTAAGTATCAATAAAAAGCGTCGCAGACACCTTAAAACGCCTAGATAAAAGTTCATAGCAATGTTATTGTCTGAAGTTTTTGTTCCTTTGTCATAGGAGTTCGCGATATTTTTTTCAGGACTGTGTAGATATGAAACCTAAACCTTTTTAATTACAAAATACTAATTTTCAGCTATTATGTATAACCATACATACGTTTTCAATGCGGGATCTCTTCTATACTTCAGTTTAGCCATGTCCTTTTTGGTTGTAGGACATCACGCTTCGTCACGATGTTTTCCGTCACCGTTTGGAGAACCATGGTGTTTATATTATTTACACAAACTAAAATGACTGCCTGGTTCTTATATATGACATAAACCTTGTTAGCCAGGGCTGTTACCACTACTTCTAAGAAATAGGTATTTACATATAGCAATATTCTTGTATGATAGGAACCTAATCAAGTCAAGGAAAGGAAGTGCCATTTCCCATTGAAATGGCACATGGCAGGTACTGTAACACAGAACACTGGGTAATATGGACACGGAAAGATATTTATTTCTGGATTTAAAAAATGCGAAATATTTCATCATCATCATCATCATCATCTCAGCGTATAATCCCGGTCGCATCCGCGGCCTTCGCGTTGGAGCCCGGGGTCCGCTTTCCTACTATTACGCCTCCATTTCGCACGATCTCTGGCATCCTGTGGTGTGAGATTGTTGGCACGCATGTCATCTCTTACAACGTCAAGCCAGCACTTCTTTGGCCTGCCTCGCTTGTTCCGGCCCGGCGGAGGCGCCATGGCAAGACATTTGTTACCCACGTAACATGCCGGTTTACGTAAGACGTGGCCGTACCATCGTAGGCGACTCTCTTGCAGTTTGTCTGCTATGTCACGGACATGGAGACTGCCACGAATGCGGGAGTTCCTGATGCGGTCTTTCCGCGTAACTCCACACATCCACCGCAGCATACTCATCTCCGTGACACGCAGCTCCTGCTTGTGTCGCTCAAGCACAGGCCACGCCTCACTGCCATACAGAAGGACAGGTCTAATGATGGTCTTATAGACCTGTCCCTTAAGCTTAACCGGCATTTTGGGGTCACAAATGACACCTGTCATCTCACGCCATTTTGCCCAAGCTGCGGAAATGCGTGCTTTAACGTCGCAATCAATGTCGCCGGACGCGCGGAGCACAGACCCCAAGTATTTAAATTGGTCTGTGCACTCGACCTTGTCTCCGCCTATGCACACAGGCATAGGGTCTGTGGTGTTGCTGGCCATGTACACAGTCTTCGCCACATTGAGTTTAAGACCACCGCTCTCAAGCGAGTTCTTCCACGCATTTACCCGCCGCACCAATCGTTCCCTGTCCGCGTCTGCCAGCGCGATATCATCAGCATACATGAGCAACCAGGGTGGTTGCTCATGTGAATTCTTGATGCTGTCTGACAAGACGTCTAATATCACGCTGAACAGGAACGGACTAAGGACGGATCCCTGGTGTACACCGACGGTGATCGGGAAGGGTTTAGTGTCGCCAACAGCGGTCCTAACAACGGAATCGGAATTGAGGTACATGTCTCGAATTATGTCAACATAGGCTTCTGGTACCCCTTTGGACCTCAGTGCCCACCAGATCACCCCCCGAGGGACACAGTCGAAGGCCTTCTGCATGTCTAAAAAGAGCATATGCAGAGGCGTGTTCTTCGATCTATATCTCTCCATGGTGATCCTTAGGGCGAAGATAGGGTCCATGGTTCCGTACCCTGGACGGAACCCATATTGACACGTCGAGACAGCACACTCCTGCCGGATCCGGGAGTCTAAAATCCTCTCAAAGATCTTCATGGTGTGGGCCATGACCTTTATACCGCGGTAGTTACCACACTCCTGTACGGAGCCCTTGCCTTTAAAGACTGGAGTGATAATACTCAGCCTCCATTGGCTCGGGATTTTCCCGGACAGGAGCACGCGGTTCAGAAAGTTAGTTAACATGCCCACACCGCAAGGACCCATCGCCTTCCAGGCCTCAATGGGGACTCCGTCAGCGCCGACAGCTTTCCGATTCGCCATGCGACGAAGAGCCGTGTGGACTTCCTCAGGCGTTATCGGGGGCACTAATCCAAGGTTCGGAGGGAGTTCCGGTGTCTGCACCTCTTGGTGCTGCTTATTCAGCAGCTCGTGGAAGTACGTACGCCATCTCTCCTTCACCGCGCGATCAAAAAATGCGAAATATTTCTAGTACTATTATTAACTATTACTAAAACTATTGTCAAAATGATTGAGAAAAACGAGTTATTTTTCGTTGACCTAATTATATTTATATATAGTACAAGAGTCTTGAACGAGTCAACATAATTTGTAAAGATAAGTAGCCAACAAATAAAAACACGTTCTTAAATGACTAATTAAAACCATTAAATTAAGGAACGAAGTCAATAGGTTAACTACCGCTTACCTAATTAACTGATCGAAAGCGGATGGTTGATGATAATGTTCAGTTATACGGTGCAAACGGCGGATTACTTATAGAATTTAACGTGGATTAAATGTATTAGAAAATTTTATGGAGCCATTAATAACGAAAAACAGATAGAGATATGGCACGAGTTAATCTAGCCAGCAAATGGTTGAATGGTATTTATTTTTACTGAGATCATTTTAATTTATTTCTATATGTTTGGATAATATTTACATGATTTCAAGTCATACTATGACTATAGTTATACTATGTATAGAAAAGGAAAAAGTATCATTGGGAATCAAAACATTTTTCCGCATCGGCAGTTTTGCATGTTTAGAGTGATATTATTATTATTATATTTTTTTTTCCTGTATTATCATTGTAATATTTAATTTTTATGGTAAATACCATAAAAATTAAATATTACAATGATAATACAGGAAAAAAAAATATAATAATAGAAAGAAATCGTTTTTATTCCGCACAAACAAAACGCACTTGACAACTAAATAGTTGTCAAGTGCGTTTTGTTTGTGCGGAATAAAAACGATTTCTTTCTTTCTTTCTTTCTTTCATCGGTGTCAACAGGAAAAGTGGCAATGCTGATTTGTTGATCAAAAATAGAACAGCTAGATAGCTGCAGGGTAATTGCGTAATTCACTATCAGTAGGAATAAGGTTCATTTTGACATTTCAACAACATTCATTATTAATCTTATTTTTTAATCGACATCAAAAAGGAGGAGGTTACTCAGTTCGACCGTATATATGCTTTTCTTTATGTTTGTTCGCGGATAACTTCGTCGTTTATGAACCGATTTTGATAATTCTTTTTCTGTTGGAAAGAAGACATTCCCAAGATGAGGACATCAGGGATTGATGGTGGAAGACCAGAGAAATCAAGGGGAACTTCAAAAATCGTAGAGGCAACCAGTGCGTGTGTAAGTTTTTTCATTAAGTATTTTAGCATCAGCATCCAGTCTAACCGGATGCCGCTGAACAGTACTTTTCACAAAAACACTACAAAGTGAAAAATAACTAATTTCGGAAGTCAGTGTCAAAAACTAATATACAAAAACCAAAGACACCGACTTCCAAAATTAGTTATTTTTCACTTTGTAGTGTTTTCTGGAAGTCGGTTGTTTTTTTTTTTGAAAAAAAAAAAATATTCGAGCATATGGAGCAAAGGTATAGCAATATGCTTCAAAATTATTCCAATTGATAAGAATAGTGTGATACTCAATTTGGGTGTTGACTTTGGTCTCTAACCAGAGGGCTAAAAAAACAAAATAAGTATAAATAATACAAGACTATTTAATTACAGTCGGGTACAAAGAGCTATTTAATAACTCTACGATGACAATTTTGTTTTAAACCTACCAATTGTTTAAAGCTATTCGTAGTTATTAAGGTAAGTGTACGCTTCTTTCGAAGGCATTGTGAGAGGCAGGCAATCATCCAAGATGACGCGTCGCCTCGCGGGTTCCAGAGACGAGACGCTCGTTTCTTTGGAGTCCTAGGTACCTAATTTTCTTTAGGAAGAAAAGCAAAGGAAGTATTCGCCTGAAGCTCTAAAACCCTCTGCTATAAAGTTTTTTCTTCAGAGGTTACTTGCAGAAAAGCCAGTTTGAAAAATTCAAGACACAGCAGCAGTAAGTAGCAGTAAGAGTAGTGTTTATAGTTTATATCTCCATTTTCCATGAAATACTACAGCTTGGTAAATATAAATAAGCAGTACAAGTAACTTTTATCACAAACAAGTTACCACGCAAAAGGTCAGCTTAGGTCACGTTTGTCCAGCTAGACGAGATGCAATTAGGACACCGTTAATTACAATAAAGACCGACCAGAGACTCATTATCGTGAGGCTGAGAGACACTTATGAGGATTAAGTATGAGACCTGGCCATTATTGTTGCCGTATATGAACACCTTTATACGTATAATACAGGTTTATGACTTGGAACATTAAATGTGGTGGGTGAGCGTATCCGAATCGTAGTAAAAACTTATCAGCACCCTATTTCTCTGTTTAAATACTTTTGAAGCATATTGCTAATCCATGAATGAATCCCAATCCAATGAATTTTGTTTAATTTGGATTGAACTGTCAAAATTAAACTCATTGTATACCTGTTGTGTTATGCAATTACCTGCTGTTCTATAAGTTACAAGATTATTCAAAGTAAAGAAGGATAACAGCAAAAACTCAAAAAATTACTAAAAACAATCGAAAACAACGTAGAAGTAAAATATAAACAAAAAGTTTTTGTGAGGGAAACTTCACAGTTTTTATCTTGTATAAAAACTTTGAACCTAAATAGGAACCCTGCAGCATAACTAATAGCATTACGTGCACACTCATTTTGAAATCCTTTGATGCTTGTAACCCGGATGTAAAATCTTAAAAAACTTCTAAGGATAAATAAAACACGACCGAATATTAAGTTTTAAAAGTACGTAGTTCGGTTTAAGTCGTGCTTTAATTCATCGAACGCCTTTCCTAAAGCCTTGACATGATCGGTAGTGAAGCGAGACGTGGCTATAGACTTAATGCTCATGATATTAGATATCTATCTAGAAAAATGTTAGGCATAAGTATTTTTCTTCGTATCATACAGTTTATTATTAATATTAATTTGTAAGCGGCTTGTTTGGACGTCATTATAAAATGTAGGCTAAAGATTTTATGCAATATAAGAAACACGCGGAACTCATTTTATTCTTAATCTAATGCTTCAAGTTAATATAGAACCTCGTTAGAAAGCCGTAACTAATCTAGTGTAACATCAAAGTGCAGGTTATATTTGTCATTACCCTACATAGCTCCGCTAGATGTTGATAGACCTTTCGATAACCTATAGTCGGCTGGCCTATATGTCAGTAGATATGACGTATAAATGAATTTAACACTCACCATTCCGGCACATTGAGTTTCTGCAACGAACGTTGGACTCGTAATTCGTGCTCAGAAAGCACGCGATCTGAATTTTTCTGCAGTTCGTTCTCTGGAGGCTGTAACAAATTAAATTGCATCACAATTCCGCTAACGTTTGTTTCAATCGGAATACAAAGAAAATTATACGTTTCAAAAAGCGCAGTCGACAAAAGGCACTATTTCCTAAATTAGCATATTTTAAACTTATAATTTTGCACTACACTATATATACATATATCTAAGTTATTTGAAAAAGGAAATTAGATAAGAGAGAGCAAATAATGCAGCACGTACATATATTTGAACATACGTTTATTGATAAATAATTTAAATACAAATGTGTAAACAGAACACTTATGTTCACGTACTTGATGGTATATTATTTACCAAGTCTTGATTATCATCAAGCGAATTAGGAGCTAATCGGTAAACTGTTCCGAAAAAGGAATGGTTTTGGTATGATTTGTCCACTAATTTACAATCACTTTCGTTTAGGTCCTTCATTGGGGACGAATCTGTCATCATGTTTCCCTGAATTATCAAAGATTTGTGAATTTTATAAATAGCAAATTTTGCATATCCAGTCTCTTCGTCATTGACTTCGCTTAATTCCAATTCATGAATTGTAGCATCATAACAATGTGAGCGACTTATGACTTTTTCAGCGGGGTTTGTAGTTTCATTGCTTCTTACTATACTATTATTCACATCACACTCCATCAGTATTTCAGACCAAGATGGAAAATGATTTTTTTCATCCGGCTCAGGGATCATATTATCTAAATCCGCTATCATGTTTACTCCAGAAGTTGGCTGCATCAATTCAGATACACCGTAGATAGAATCATACCAAGATTCGTTGCTTTCAAATTCAGCTTTTGATGTGTTTAGATTAAAATTGACTTTCCGCTGAGATTTTTTCAAGGTAGACGTAACTGGCAATAAACGGTGTTCGTTTTCAGTTTGCATTAATTTTTCATTTTCAAAATCTTCATAGTCAGGTATTTCGATGTCGTTAATTTCATTGTTATCTTTTGGTGGCTTTAAAATGGTACACGAAGGAGTATCTGCTTCAGGATCTTGCAAATCCTCTAGGGGCGGTGGAGGCACACTTTCTAATAAACGTTTCATAAAATCTTGTACTCGTTCATCGTTACTTTTAATTGGTTTCTCTTCTTTTTCGCTTTTATTACAGTTGTTCACAGTTGGAAGGATTTCTGTTAGAGAAGTAGCTCTTCTAGGTTCATTATTAAGCGAACCATTGCCGGTTGTTTTAATTCCGTTCCAACTCAAACGCGATTGTTTTGTATTATCTCGTTGCGCAACAAATCTTCTCACGCAAATCTTGGACTTCCACTCTTGATGTTTATTGATAAACCCTTTATAACTTAAAGAGTTCTCGTCTTCAGATTCACTTCGTGGTATATCTGGATTTTTCGCGTAATATAAGTCTCTTGACATAGGTTTTATAAACATATGCTCTCGTTTGACTTCTTCAAACGGTTCTATTTCCTCGGTAAACCATAGTGAATCCAGGGAGTACCAAAATTCATTTCTTTGAAGCACCTCTTCGGTTGTAAGAAGCACTGTCGACACCATTATCACTAACCACTTAACCGGACGCTAGTTTGAATATAACTGGAACTTCTCACTGTTAAAAGAGCTCATTAAGAAAACTAAATTATTAGTATACATATTAGTAATATTTGAGCAGTAAACAACTGGTTTTAAAACATTTCCCTAAGTAGTTAATAATGTGGCAATTAGTTAATGGTCAAAATATTGTTCACTGCATAAATGATTAAAGATCATAATGATGTGTCAATAAATCACTAACATTAACATACGCATCTAACACAAAGGGAAGGGTTCACTGATTTAGAAAATTACACCTAGAACAATTTCAAGGGTCAGTTGAGCTTTTGAAACGGAACTTTTATTAAAGGATGTTGGTCCTACATTGAACAGATAGGGTGTTATTAATCCACGGAAGTAAAACATTTGGTGACTATGATTTCCTTGGGAATCGAACTCACCCTGACGTCTGACGAAGCGAGGAGCGCACATGGCCCCAGCAATCCTACACTCTCCCAACAAGTCATGTTCACTAACTGTTCCACTCACGTCCAGTGCCCGCTCAACTCTGCACTCGTGTGCCGATCTTATGATCGCATAGTGATGCACCAGTGATTTCGTAAGTAATACTAAGTTACGTAAGTTGTCATATCACACTCGATGTGAAACAAATTATTTCGATACATGTAAAGCGGCTACACTTAAAGCTACGAGAGCCTCCAGAGGAAGTGAAAGAAGCAAGCTGCTATATCGAAGCGGAAAGCGTTCGCCAATCAAATCAGAATAACGTTGCTTATCGAACGACAAAATCCAATTACAAGACTGAATCGGAGCGACCGCGGGGTTTCTGAGCTTAAGGTAGCTCTGCGGGCCGGTGCCGGGTCTCGCGCTGGGTCTGGCATGCGGTGTTCGGGTCGGACTTACGCGTCGGCCACTGCAGCACTCCGCATCATGAGACATGGAGGTGGTGTCCGAGAGGGCAGGCGGCCGCGGCGCTGCCTCCCGCCAGACTGAGGCGCGGCGCGTGTCCTTGGCAAGCGCGCATGCTCCGTTCACACACCCTTACTATCAGATTCTAGTGGCTTCAACAATTATTTTGTTACGATGACACATTTCTTCCTGCTCTATCCGAGTTTCGCTTACTCAGACGAAATGTCTATTGTAAGCATGATTTTCGAGAAAATCGTTTGAATGTCGAACAGGTTGTAGTACATTGCTGGTTTGGGGGTGTTTGTTTGAATTATTGGATTTGTTAGGAGCGATGGATGCGTGTCGAGTCGATCGGCACAGGGAAGCTGATCAGCTGTTGTGCACTTGTTCGAGGTTCGCTCAAGTGGAGCGTTTGTTTGAATGTGGGTGTGGCATCGCGTGACAGGTTGGTCCTAGTTACCGGTTAATCTAGTATTGCTAATTAAGTTTTATTGTCATTATTGTAGAAACAATATTTTAATATGTTCATTTATTTTATGAATAAACAAGTTAACATACAATAATTCCCCTTATTCATAAGCGTTCTTTAAAGTTGACTAGTGAATAGCGATTGTTTAACCATACATTTTTGACGTGTGCGCATCACTTAACTTTAATTATATTATGATTTATGAATAAACACCATTGTGTTTTAGGGGTTTATTTACAAACGATGACTAAATAAAGTAAAGTGGCGTTAATATGTCAAAAATATATGGTTAAACAGTCACTAATCATTAGTTTTATGAATAAGCGGGTTAATCTCTAATTTTGGGTGAATTTATCGATGTTCTGCTTCGATTAGGTACTTGAATATTTACCCAAGAGTGTAGTAGAAATACATCAGTATAATGACATTATTTCGTAAAGTATCTGTACATTGAAAAAATCTATCCCCTTAATTGATTCTTCAAGCTTTCATGTTAGTTACGATAACGCAAAAACATACCATTCTAAAACTTTCTGCACGCAGTCATTTGCTCATAAAACAGATATCGCAATTTCTAAAGTTTAATATTGCCCATAAAAATGTGGGAGACGAAACTGTGACCTGAATTTCGGTTACGAAATGTGGTCTCATAAATACAGGAGGCAAATGGGACAATATTCCGTGAATAGGAATGTAGTATGTAGGTAAGTATATGACTGTAGCAATCGGGGGTTTGAAGGATATTTCAACCCAAGTGGATGGATGTGACCCATTAAACGCTTTATAGTGTCGGGAATGTCTTGTCTACGAAGGAAGGTAGTGAACGGTTTCCTTCAGTTGTGTGTGCAGGATGACTGCATTAAATCAATCAATATTTTTAAACTTCAAGGTTATGAATTTGATTGTAAGCGTCTTGATTTGATGGATACTGTTACATACCTCATTTTTTGATGGGAAATCATCAAATGTCCTCTGGTTCTGGGCAGAGTAGAAGTGCGTATCAGACTTTTACTGACTAAAACTTATCCGAGTTTCTTCACCTGCCTGTGCGCCAGGGGCCACGACATCTTCATTTTTTATTGAATTATATCATCCTAAGGGTTAATTTCTTCTTCTTCTTTTGTCCACTGCTGGACAAAGGTCTCTCCCAATTTGCGGCTTTCCCCAATGAGCGGTCTTGTGCTGCCTTCATCCATCGGCTTCCCGCGACTCAAGTACATTACATTACATATTAAGAACGTTCTCAGTCTGACCAATCTGTTCTTAATCTGTCAAACATACCTCTAGTTTCCCTACAATTTTGAAAAGTTTAAGGTCCGACCACTCTTTATCTAGTCGTTAAAGACCGCCATTTGATTTGAAACGTTTAAATTTAATGCCATACCCAAATGGTAAAAACCGTGTTTGTACCAACATTCCACTGTCCATCTGACTGTCTATCACCATCTCATGGGCCGTGAGTTGAAATGTTCATAGATGATGCTGCTGTTACCGCTATATAACGTTATTTTTGTTTATGGGAAACCTGATTATAGTTTGTTCAGAATAAGCAACTGAATCGACTCGAATAATTTTTACACCATGTTATATTTTTGCACAAATACATTCAGAAATTTTTGCAGAATGATTACCGAGCGGTTACGATAGATCATACTATATAGCACGAGGTCATTGGACCGCGCTCGCCTGCCCGTGCGAAGCTTTGACCATATTTTAGTTGGGACAACCAATAGCATAGAATAGCAAGCTCATAACTATGTGGTTTTTCCTGATATCTTTTTGAAATTTTGCACAGATTCTTAACTTAAAAATACTGGACACGTGTTTCGGGTTTCGCATAAACAAAAAATAATATTTTATAATATGTAACAGCAAATACTGAAAACAGAATAATAGATATATTTTTTTAATAGATACTCTTACGGAAACCTTCCCGAGAGGTTTTTTTAATTTTAAACGCAAATCTCATGGCTATTTAAATTTCAAATTACGATCTGTCACACGCACCATTTTAGAACAAAGGTAGGTACTGTTTTCGGATGACCTTCTTGATACCGCGTTTTAAACAGTAATCGAACGATTGAGGTCAAATTGAACAAATAAAAAATATAAATAACCATGTCCGGCATGGCATGCCATTTACACATTAATGCTCTAAAATACGAGGGTGAAAGCTGTTATCGTTTTTATTAATTCCGGTAATAGGGCATTATTTTGTCCGTAAAAATTATATTACAAGGGTAAGGTGATGGAAGTTACGTTTTCACGATTATTATTAGCGTTATCTTTGTCAAGCATTTATGTAGGTGTTGCTAACTGAAAATAAAGTGTCTACGGAATAATTAATAGTGAAAGAAAAACCTAACGAGGAAATTGTAAAGATTTTAACATCTACTCGGCCTTTCCTCTCAGAGTAGTCAAATAGGAAATTAGAAAACGCAGACTTCATCTAGATGAAGCGGATGATCTTGCGGGTGCTTCCCGGGAGGTCCCATTTCAAAACTAGTGGTTCCAGTTCTTAGGTGAATCAATGTAGATATAATCCATAAGGAACCCAATAATTCTTAAATTTTCATTAAGTATGTATGCGACAAATGGACGCATAAATCAATATTACGACAAACGATTTCGAAGATTCTTTTTTAAGGTGAAAGGATATAAGTAAGTACAATACTTTCGGTAGGAACCCATCGGTTCAGCAGTTTAGTTTTAAAAACCAAAATTACGATTACAAATTCTAGTAAACAAAATTGCGTCGTTTGCTTACGTAACTAGCCTTTTCCCAACCGGGTGCAGATTCTAGTAATTTTCACAACTAAAGATATAAATAAAACTTAAAAATAATACTGACTTCAAAAAAAAAAAAACTACAAAATGAAAAATAACTAATTACGGAAGTCGGTGGCAAAACACGAAAATACAAAAACCAAAGGCATGGATTTAAGGAATTAGTTATTTTTTTTACTTTATTGGATTTTTGGAAGTCGGTTATTTAAAAAAGAAAACATACGACCGTAGTGTGAAAAGTTCTCTCTTCCAAAATAAAATCTTAACATAGCAACTCCCACTAATATCATTTTTTGAATAAATAATTCATAGTTTCATCAATTTCATTTTTTGAAAAGAAAAGACTCTGCATACGAAGGTCAAGTTCGAACATTCAAACTTCCTTACCGGCCATGATGGACAGTCAACAGATTATGTAATTCGCAATTTAAATGCATAACCTTAAGATACACTGTCGCAAGCATAAACACGGCTGTATACACACATACGTAGTCTAGCTATTTATCGCACAGTGAACACGTGTTAATGACAGTACATTTACGTCTTCCTCTAGCTAATAGGTACACTGTGGCTTCTAATTGGCACTTGGTGTCACCTCGTCAGCCTTGTTACATTATCATCATCGTGTGAAAAGAAGAATTAGGGCAGGTTTACATATGTGTATGATTTTTGTGAAATTGGAAATTGTTTCGGGAATCGGGAGCGTAGATGCTAGTCATGACACGATGGAGAGCCCGTGTCGGCTAGCTGCGCCTCGTGATGGTTTCACCCGCATAACTTTCGATCACATGGCAATCATCATCATCATCATCATCTCAGCGTTTATCCGGCCCCCTAATCGGCGTAGACATTTTTGTCAAATGATTGCGACTAGTTGGGATCAGTTGGTATCGTTTGGACCGCCCATTGGTCCGTTCGGTCCAAACAATCCCAACTAGTCGCAATCATTTGACAAAAATGTGTTCGCCGATTAGGGGGCAGGTTGCATCCGCGGCTTTCGCGTTGAGCCCGGGGTCCGCTATATCGGAATAAAAAGTATCCTATGTGTTATTCTTAGTTATAAAGCATCTGTGGGCTAAATTTAATCAAAATCAGTTGAGTAGTTTTTTTTTGAAAACGTATCAAACATACAGCCAAATGTTTTCGTTTATAATACTAAAATACGCCCCGCGGTTTCACCCCCTTTAATATTAATCAGGTAAATGTAAATGACATGACATAATTATTACTGCAGCTATTTGCCGCCGCTTAAAGCCAGAATATAAACTTTTTATTTCGACTGTGGTCAATACTGTTCAATTCTTGACCTGAGCTGAGCTGGCTTTAGAATTTTTATCATTTAATAACTGCTAGTCCGTGTAACCTAGCACCAATTTACATTAGCATCGATTTTTACTATTAATTGAAAGACTTTTTATAAATTAATTCTTGACTGCGAACCCAACCGATGGTGAGGAGTGATGCAATAGTTGATGGTAAAACGCACTAGTTTATTATGAACCCATTTAATCTAGCCTTAAAGAGACTCTATAATCTGACGGGAAGACCGCTGCAGACAAATTACGAATTCAAACACGATTTTAGAAAAACAGTTTGAAAGAACGGTAAGCAAAAATGTAGTTATAACACTGGCAGGAATTACTAGAGGGAAGGAGGACAAAATTTCACGCGACGACGACGAAGTCACTGGCAAAAGCTGGTGTATTACACATAAACCATTCAAGATACATCGAAGTTACGTTACACACACAAACCCAAAAGCTGTAACGCAATCTTGAAGAACGACAAAAAGCGTCTTCATAACTTTACTAGCTAACACGTGCCCACTTTGAGGGGCGGTAACCATTTTTGTGAAATTGTCAATTGTCGTATTCGACCACCGCGAGGTAGTCTTTTAATTTCTCGGGTTAATATATAGCATATTAGACTGACAAATAATGTGGTTTTGTATAGTTAAAAGTATATATACAATTTTCGAAATTAGTTCGGAGATTACCCCCACATTCTCACAAACTCTTTACAAATATTAGCATAAATATATGTATATGTATGTATGGATATGGATAAAGCTTTCAATTGATTTTCCGATATAGCGATATCCCGGAACCATTAGCTCATAAATACTCATTTGGGTAGGTACAGTACCGTATTATGCTGTGATCTCGCGGAATATACATCAAAGGACGTTGGGCGCACAGCGATTCTGACTAAATGCATTTAATTGCAGCCATCTTGTGTTCCATATATACCCTGTATGTACGATTTCTAAAGATGCACCGACTGCCTTTGTGGGGTACCAATTAGCATGATAATATGGTTCGTATCGTAATGAAAATAAGGTTGGTTGTGGTAGTTAAATTGCGATGAGGGCTATATAAGATCATAACTGCATTTCTAGATGTTTTAGATAGTGACGTATGTAGATTCAAGATTCGTCAGTATTTTTTCAAATATTCTGTGGTTTCTTTCAGTCCTAGTTGGTAGACCCCTCTTCGAACTTCAAAGAGCTTTAATGGGGATATCGAATTACTCATTGCTCATTCTATAAATTGTGCCCAGAACTCCAAAACTAGGCTATCGTCATCACCAACATCATCATCAACCTTTTATCGTCCCACAGCTGAGACCCTCAAACAGAGAAGGATTCAGCTTAATCACCACGCTTGCTCAATACGGGTTGGCAATTTCAGACTTAAAGTCCAGGTTTCCTCAAGATGTTTTCCTTCACCTTTTAATCAGCCAGGCAACTTAGGCTATAGTGATAAAAAATAACGATGAACAATTTTTTCGGGGGTTATCTATTTAAAAGAACCTTTTCCTACGGGTCCCATATTTACTATTTTTTTTTGTTGGGATGGGAAATCATCAAACTACTTCTCCCGCTCTGGGCGGAGCGGAAGGGCGTGTCAGACTTTTACTGACTAAAACTCACCTGTGTTTCTTCACTTGCCTGTGCGACGGCCAGGGCCGCAGTTTCTTTTTAACCAACCCGCAACCCTCACCCAGGAGGCATCGGTCGTCGTGGACCCCGACACGATCTGCTGACATCTCTTTGAGGAGCGCGTGAAACACAATGCGCCGTCGGCTCGGGCCTGGTCCTTACCGGGCGGTGACACGCCACTACTCACCACCCGCAGGCCCGTGCCTATGGTGGCTGGGAGTTCGATGTCGTCTCCCGACCATGGCGTCTCCTGCGGCGGCTAGTGGCATGAGGCGGCTGGGATTCCCGCTGACTCACGCGCTCCGCCTCCTCCTATGCCAGCAATACTGCTTCGCAGAGGAGGTGACGGCCTGACATGCACCCTCGTTCCGGACCATGGCCTGGACCAGGGTCGGACGCGAGAGATCGCCAATTACCGCTACGAGGACACGGCGGTGCTCTACCCAAGCCGGGAAAACCTACACCGTGTGTTCCATCGTGTCCTCAGGGCGATCTACACAATGGTGATACCCTGGCATTTCCTCCCGCCTTATCCTACCGAAACAATGAGGGCGCCGTGGCGCCTTTCTAGCCACTCCTCAAAGAGGGGACTTACCGCCTCTATTGTGGCGTGCCTATACCATTTTACCCTTTCGACTAATTTATCAGTGACGGATTAGTTAATTAAGTTAACATGTAGATGACCTAAATTATGATGATGTAATGTTCCATGTGGACATACTTTTTGGGACAGGTAATATTCGACCTCCCTTCTCCCTTGTATTACTTCTAATAATGTCTGTGCTATTTACAGAATACACAATTCAATTTAATTTTATTAGTACCAAATATCACCTTTGTATGAACTTGATTGTCAACCGAACCAGAAAAAATTGGTAAAGGTTTCCTACGACGATGACGTCAACCTTCCCAAAAATAAGTACCTACTCTGACCTTATATTGGAGAAAACCGTTCTAAGCGCAATAAGGGGGTACTGAGGACAAAGTTAAGGTCAAGTGTTTTCCAAGAGGATAAGGATATGAAATGGGAATATTGTACTTGACATTTAGAGATTTTGCGACAAACTCTCTCACTCGAACACCGTACAAACGATTGTAGGTTCTTTGTTAAAGAGATATAGTTCATTGTTGGCTATACACACCGTCATTGACGGCGAGTACTCGGTTGTCAGAACGACAAGAGCTTTGAAAGAGAATATGTATTCGCTCCGCGACGTTCGCTTGGCGGGCAGTAGGCCTAGTATGAGTTTTCATTACGAAACTCGTTCGCCGATATCGAGCGCGTTTGACTCAGCGATTGGCCCGCTTCAAGGTCGTAAGAACTCTCAACCAATGAGAGCGCCAAACGCGCTCGATACGATCGAACGAGTTTCGTATTGAAAACTCATACTAGGCCTACTGAACAGTGAAAGACACACGCTTGAAGCGCAGGCCACACCGCTAGCTGACGGGCGCGGGACGGAGCGCGCGAAGCGGACGACATCGTTTGACCTCTTTTGATACTTGAGTTCACACCGCCAACTAACGAGCTCGCCAATATTTCGTGTAGTTTCCTTCGTTCGCTTTGCGTGCTCTGTCTGTTTGCGGGTGGTGTGGCCTGCGCTTGATACGCTTCCCAGCGATAAATCACTCATCGACGTCACACATTGTTACTCATTGCTCGTCAACTCTTTCTTAGTTGCTAGCGTCATTCATAAACTCAGTCAATTGCAGTCTACTAGATATCAGCCCTGCCAAAGCCGCGCCAAAACTCTCTTCTGCTCTCTGCACCCAATCCGTCCCAACAAGCTTTTTAGGTCGTACGTCCCTTCAAACTGATGGGGGTACACTATGCTTACCGGCCCGTCTACTCCACCGGCCATTGTTTCTTCGACAAACATGGTCAATCCACTGCCACTTCAACCTTTCATTACTCGACAGCGATGAGACAAATGCTCATCACTGGTCTGTACGCAATAGTACTATGCATAACAACTGCTTTCTAGAAGTGTTAGATAGTGACGGATGTAGTAATATTCACGATTCGTCAGTATTTTTCAACTATTCTGTGGAATTGGGAAGTTGGAAGAGGGGGCAAGAACTTTAATTACGATATCGAATTACTCATTGCTCGTTCTGCAAATCGTGCCCTGAAATCCAAACCAGCATCTAGGCTATAGTGGCAAAATGATAATAATGACAATTTTTTTCGAGGGTTATCTATTTAAAATAACTTTTTCCTACCGGTCCCGTTGCTGCGATGCTCATCACTGGTCTGTACGCAATAGTACTATGACTTATTGTATAAACGTTGACAAATGGATTGTCAACCCATTAAGGAACAATTGGGAAAGGCTTTCAGGTTCATCCATTACAGATGCCTCTTAAACGTGCTTTGTCTTACCAAAAATACGCTGACCTTATAACGGGGAACAGCGTGCAAAAAGGGGTTATTGAAGGCACCGTTAAGGTCAAGTGTTTTCCAAGAGTTTAAATTTAATTTTATCGGTACCTATCTCTTTTCTTGAGGACCGTTACGTCGTATTAAATATCTGATTTTGATGAAGATTAAGCTACTATAAATCTGTCAGATTTCCTTATTAGATTTTCAACTTTATCTCTAAAGTATTAAAGTTCAAGGTTGATTGGGCATATCTGACAGCTTGGGGTAGCTTGACCTGCTGTCATACATGCAATTTGTAAAGAAAACCCTGTCCGACCCATAAGGGTAATAAAGTTAGGTAAACACATGACCAAATATAATATGATATTTTACGTAATCATCATAGAAACAATACTAATGAATTTTGAAATAATCTTTTTTTCCCGCGAATTAATTCCAACTTCCCGGAAATTTGGTATTTTTTAAAAAGTGACAACACCATTTTGACGGTACTATTATAAGTGATGCGACCACGTGACTTGTACCCTGCCTCCTGTCGCCCGCGTATGGATTGCCTACCGCATATGTATTAAGTTATCTCTTTTTGCGAAATAATATAAATTCTTTTGAGCGGATTTTTTTTAAGTTTAGCCCGGCTTTGTGGGCATTAGTAGAATCAGTTATCGATACCTAACAATATCTTCACGGATCGGACAGGTTTTTCTTTACATATTGTATAATGATATGGAGGGTTAAAAGTCAAATTAAATTTCGACTTTAGAAGTTTAGGATAGAGGATAGCACGCTAGGCATCGGCAACAATCACAATCTGAATCAATTTGAAAGATTTTAACTATCCATTGCTCCATATATTAGAAGAAATTGTCTAGTCATCAATGTAAATAACCCAATTAATGTTCTTGAACTGTCAAAATGATAGCCTACTGTTAGTGTTTTATGCAATTACCCCACTGGGGTTTGTGTATTGTTAGTTTTGTGCGTCTGGCGATGCTAGTATCTAATCGAGTCATTTTATTCTACAGATACAGACTATACGGTTAGGTTAGGAAAATTTATTATGGCGCAATTTGCTTACTCAACACCATCCCAGAAGCTTTTTCAGCATTTGAGTCTGGGGTCCGCTTTAACAGTTTAATTGTTGATTTTGGCTTAATTTCGATATTTTCCATTAAGCGACTGCCGTCTGATCTCCACAATCCGAAGGCAGTATCGAAGCATTGCAGTTAGACCAATTGTTAGACTTTTGGGGCTCCAACAACCCGTCACGACTGCCACTAGATGTTCGTATGGCAACCGGGACCAACGTGCTAGCCGAGGCACGACCAGACCAGTGCGAATATTCATATCCATGCGCGTTACTTGCCCACTATCCTAGCTTAAAATATAGCGCTTGACCGCAATCCCGCCTGATGGTAAGCAGTGATGCAATCTTTGATAGTAAAGCGCGCTAGTTTATTAAGAGCCTATTCACTCAGAAAAACTGAGCGTATAAGAAGGAAAACGGCAGTTGAGCGAGGTGATGCAATGTTAAACCCAACAACACGGCCAACGATGCTGCGCCAAAGGGAGATTGATCTGAAGACCCTCCACGACCGAACCCCCAACACAACAACCTTAAGCGCATTGTACCCGGCACACATCGCAACACAACTGCTCAGACCCGTCCTCCATACGGCTTCACCAGACATCATGCCGGGACACGACCAATCGTTTGGTGGCAAGGCTTTGTCTGGTGGGTGGTAACTTCTGCCTGCTTCTAATAATACTATTTTGATAAAGATTCATACTTCCACATTAATATGATAAATGTCAATGCGACTTTTATCCCGGTAGTGTTTTACTACGGGGTTATTTCCGACATAAACGCGACTGAAACTGCGGGCAAAGGCTAATTAAAATATGACAATGATCTAGAGAGCGTTAAAGAGGTCAAGTTGGAGATTAAATGTTCTTGTTTAATGGTTCTAGGGTTCCGTTTTTTTTCCATTTGGCTTATAGATTCGTCATGTGTTTCTGTCCGTCTGTCCGTCCGTATGTCACAGCCATTTTTTTCCGAAACTATAAGAGCTATACTTTTGAAACTTGGTAGGTAGATGTATTCTGTGAACTGCATTAAGATTTTGATGCAAAAATAAAAAAATAATAGTAAATATTGGGGGCTCCCCATACTTACTCTGAAACTCGAAAATATTTTATAAATTTTTTCATCAAACATATACGTGTGGGATATCTATGGATAGGTCTTCAAAAATAATATTGAGGTTTCTAAAATATTTTTTTCTAAACCGAATAGTTTGCGTGACAGACACTTCCAATGTGGATAAAAGTTGGTCTCTAATTTCTAAAATAAGAAAATGAAAAATCTAAAAAAACATAAGATGTACATTACTATAAAACTACTAAAGAAAATTGTTTAGAAAGAGATCTAGTAGGTACGTAGTTTTTTTAATACCTCGTAAATCGTAAACCGCTTATTACCGCGTAATCTTTCATACAAATAAATCCTTTAATTTCATAAATCAATGGTACGGAACCCTTTGTGCGTGAGTCCGACACGCACTTGGCCGGTTTTTTTTTTTATAATAAATAATTGTGAGTCAGAACGTTGTCCATCAAAGTGGCTGTATATTTATTTCAATTAGGAAGTAATCAATTGGGTATTATTTTCACCACGGCTAGTAATCCTCAAATATTTACATAATATCTAAATTTATAGCTAAATCCTACCTAGATTTAGCTATGTGTTTCTTTTTATTATAAAATCATCTTCTCTATTACTTTAAAGATTTTATACAATTAAATACTAATCTAAATAAATAAGTTGATTAAACAAAATTTTAGCTTACATTGCATGTCGATGAATCTCCATTTAGGCATAGAAAATTTTCTGTAGTTGAAGACTCTAGTAAAATAAGCGAGTCATTTATTTGACCAAAACATGAGTAGAAGCACATTGTTTGCACAAACGACAGCACATAATAAATAAATAAAATAAAAATAAAAAAATAAAAATAAAAAAGCCTTTTATTTCTAAACAGAAGGTTTGCTAATAGTAATGAATTCGAAAAAAAGTTAAAGTAACATAAATATACCAACAAAATATTAAATGAAAAGTAATTAATTTATAATCTATACTTTTTTTTTATTATTATTATTCTTCTTCTGCTAGAACCCCTATGCAGGTGAAGGCCTCCTCCAAGGATGACCTATGTTATTTTTGTGAGGTATGTATATCATAAAACCCACCCTGTACATGCCAGGTGTAACACCTGTATGACACAGTACAAAGTCTTCGTGTTCCTCTATTTTGTTACCTATTCGTCTGGTTACAGACAGCACATAAAGCTACTATAATCTGACGAACTCGGTGGTAGGTCACATCGGCTGCCGGCAGAAGTTATCACCCACCAGACAAAGCCTTGCCGCCAAGCGATTTGTCGTGTTCCGACATGATGTCTGGTGAAGCCGTACGGAGGACGGGTCTGAGCAATTGTGTTGCGATGTGTGCCGGGTACGATGCGCCTAATGTTGTTGTGTTGGGAGTTTGGTCGTGGAGGGTCTTCAGATCAATCTCCCTTTGGCGCAGCATCGTTGGTCGTGTTGTTGGGTTTAACATTGCATCGCCTCGCTCAACTGCCGTCTTCCTCCCTATTCGCTCAGTTTTTCTGAGTGACCTATTCACTCTTAATAAACTAGCGCGCTTTACCATCAACGATCGCATCACTGCTTACCATCAGGCGGAATTGCGGTCAAGCGCTACCTAGTTTATAATTATTAAAAAAAAACATTTTCAACGTTATCGCTAAAGCATTAATGGTCAAGGTTAATTGGAAATATTTGAATAGTTTCGTGTAGCTTTAGGTGCTGTCCGTATATAAATGGCATGCAAGATATCATACGTAGTCATGAATTGCCTAAACAGCGCGTAAATATAAATAGGTGGGATGTTATATAAACATTAAATAACAATATTACTAATAAAATAATATTTAAGTATTCTAATCCAAAAACAAACTGCGTGGTTTTACTAAAAGTTTGGACATGTTAGGTATGAGTGTCAGGTTGTAACTTGTGGGCAACCGCAATGGTTTAGTGTGGCACCACTGCTATATGAGCCCGGTTAACTTTTAGAGATTTGTGTCAAAATGAAAATCTTGAAATAGGTTGAAATCTGCTGTGTGTGATTCCTGTGACCTGTCTTTATTGAGTCTCTTTGTTGCTAAAACAAATCAAGGAGGATAATAATTATAAAAACATTGTGTTTATTTATAAACGAATAGGTAATCAAACGTAAAAAAATATGTTTAAATAATCGCTACTCTACTTGCTACTCAATAATCACTACTTAAATGTAAGTAACGTTTATGGATGAAGGCGTATATGTATAGAAGGACGAGACATAAAATGTTTCAAAATAGGTACCTATGTAATATTTGAAAAAAAAAAATGTGTTCATTTTGTTTTTTTATTAAAACGTTACCCCACACTAGGAAATGTACATAATTGTATTAGTACAATATAAGTCAACAGAAGAAAAAGTAAACGCTTCACAAAACTTATAAACGACCACTTCTGAAGTGTTTCAGTGACAAGCACTTACGAGTTAGTTCGGCCTCATGCTAACAGATGGCGCTGGTGCGGGTTATTGTAGTCACCTCTGCCATCTTTGTTGCGAATACGAAAATTCATAATCATGTCGTTCCGTTACCATCGTTCATAAATAATTATGAAATAAAATTTACTTTAATAATATGGTGTATTTTTTGTATAATACGCCAATAGAAAGTACATAAAAATAAGAAAGAAAATAAATAAAACTCAACCTGTCGCATAAAGTTATAAACTGTGATTTAAGTTCCGGAATAAAAAATTGAGGTTCTACCAGGACTGTGACATGCTTATTTGTTTACCAATGAAACTGTCAACTAGCAAAGCTTGGCGACATGTATGTAAACAACAAATATTTATTTTTATCTAGCCCTACTTCCTAACGGTAATTTTCATTATCCTTCATTCGAATGCGCTGGCTGTATGCCAACATTACTCGTGCACTTTTCTTTATATATATTTATTCATACCGACGGTTTGTCTATGCGTGGAAGATATATGGCTGGTGTTAAATTTTCAGCTCTATATTCTATTTTTGAATATATTTACTATAATTTTAAACTTATTTTTGCCGATGTTCTGGTTTCTAGTTTTGCAAAAGAAGAAAGAATGCAAATTGTGTTTGATGTCTATTTGTTTTCATAACAACAGTATTTTCTTATTGTTTGTCTTTTATCCAGTTATATATACTCAAAAATAAAAATCAAAAGTCATTTATTCAAATTAGGCTGAGAATCACTTTTTGAACGTCAATATTACATAAGACAGTTCCCCTAAACGCCCACCCATCGACACTTCCTAGTGCTTTCGCTGGGAAGAAGAACTAGCGGTTGAAACTCCCCGGCAGCACAGCTGTCTGTTCATTTAAAAAAACACATGACCTTATACAATACTATGTATAGTGATGAACACAAGAAAATACCACAACAATGAAATTATTGAAAATATGCCAGCTACCACGCCAAAATACCAGTAAAGCAAA
Organism: Sesamia inferens; assembly: GCA_037179545.1. Taxonomy (NCBI): domain Eukaryota; kingdom Metazoa; phylum Arthropoda; class Insecta; order Lepidoptera; family Noctuidae; genus Sesamia; species Sesamia inferens. The sequence goes on along the minus strand of CM073922.1, from coordinate 30,035,350 downwards.
ACAATATAAATATATATTTAAATGAAAATGTAAATAAGTAAAAACTTATTACTTCAATAAAAGCCCCAGGCATAAAGGGCGTGACAGCTTAAATATTTATGTATTGTAAAAAAAGTGAATTATATGAACTTATATAACGTGTCCGTAAGCTAATTCCGGAGAAAGAACACAAACATTGTCCTGAGTTAATCAGAGCGACCAGCTATTCTTATCATTTAAATAATCATTTACGGAATAATATGCCTTTGAACAAAGCTTGGACTTGATTTGTGCTTTAAATGCATTGTAAGGCAAGTCTAGCAAAGCAGAGGGTATCTTGTTATAAAAAGTTATACCAAGCCCAACAAAAGAGTTATGAACCTTTTGAAGTCGGTGAAAAGGGGCTCGCAGTTTGTCCTTGTTTCTGGTGTTAATATCGCACCCTCGGCGCGACACTGTCACTTTTGCAAAAAAGACAAAAATGTGATAAATACTTTAAAATGGTCCTAAAGCACCCCTTTACTTGGTGTGATGACGTCACTTGTATAGTATGCATACTTTCCGTCTGAGGGCATGAGTGTCATTTTCTGTGATCATTCAAAAACTGTGATATTTATCATATTATGATAAATATCACAGTTTTTGGTATACACGTTAATATTTTGCCTAACATATATAAGATGTTGGCTAAGATGAATTGCGAAGCAACCGTGATACTATAACTAAACCTTGCAAAATTTGCCATTAAAAATGTGAACATTATTATGAAATGGATGTAAAATAATTTTACAAAACTATATCAATTGATAGTAATAATCAAATAATGAATGTACATATTAAGTATATGTAATTCCTAATGGAGTTACTTACATAAGCGAAATAAAAGAACTAAAAAGGATTTATCAAACAATCGACGTTAAAAACTAAACATATAATTATGTAACAGTGAATGAGCCATATATTGTTCCTTTATCAACATCATTCAATCGTTCATTCGTGCCGCAGTGAACGTAATGTTTCAGTTTTATCACATGCTATCTATTGAAGCACAAAACTAAACTAATTAAATTAAATGTAAACCGGCTATTGTTCAATTAAGAGTTCAACGACCTTTTGTTTATAAGGATTGTTTTGAATGAAATTCGTTCATTTGTATAGAGATAAAACTAAATGCTTTTGTCTTAAATTTAATAAATCTTTATCTAAACTTACTGAAAACAAGTAGTTTAGATTATCTATTGTAAATTTGTAATCAACTGTTGGACAAACTGCTACACCGGGTCTTATAAAAAGCTTATTTAACATTGTCTTATATCAAATGTTTTATTATATCGCAATGCTATAATAGCGAAAAACATCTGTAGCACAAGATTGCTACGCCTTTCGTAGCATATCGCTACATTTTCGTAGACCCTAAAAATGTTTGAGTAATAGACTCGTACTTCAAACTACAGTAGGCCTAGTATGAGTTTTCAATACGAAACTCGTTCGATCGTATCGAGCGCGTTTGGCGCTCTCGTTGGTTGAGAGTTCTTACGACCTTGAAGCGGGCCAATCGCTGAGTCAAACGCGCTCGATACGATCGAACGAGTTTCGTAATTAAAACTCATACTAGGCCTACTGGTCTCCCAAAGTGATAATGCGCATAGAAATCTTCGTCACTGGAATACGACCGTTGCCGAACAGTAACGAAGATTTCTATGCGCATTATCACTTTGGGAGACCTGTACTTCTTTAGTGTCAAATAAGGTTTTTATTTTTAAAATTATGCTGATGCTCAAGATTTTTTGCCTATTTTTTGATCAGTGATAGAAGGTCACACATAGTCATTTTAGTACTGAGATTGACATTATGATACTTTTCTATAATGTTGTTTTTTAAGTTTCTCTGTTCTATAGTTTGTATACATAGTGGGTGTAAATCTCACGGACATTTGCACTATTTACACGAGTGTTGCGCCACTTCTTCACAGCTAAAGCACTCGAAAGCGATTAAAGAGTTTTGAGAGACTATATTATACTGTAATGTCGTTTCAAAAATGTTTGTTTTTCTAATTTGAATTGAGAACTTTTGATTTAAACCCAATTTCAGAACAGTTACATACATTTCCCTCGGTGGTAGGCCACATCGACTGCCGGCAGAAGTTACCACCTACCAGACAAAACCTTGCCGCCAAGTGGTTCGTCGTGTTCCGGCATGATGTCTGGTGAAGCGGTACGGAGGACGGGTCTGAGCAGTAGTGTTGCGATGTGTGCCGGGTACGATGCGCTAAGTGTTGTTGTGTCGGGAGTTTGGTCGTGGAGGGTCTCCACATCAATCTCCCTCTGGCGCAGCTTCATTGGTCGTGTTGTTGGGTTTAACATTGCACCACCTCGCTCAACTGCTGTCTTCCTTCCTATTCGCCAATTTTTTAAGTGAATGGGTTTAATAAACTAGCGCGCTTTACCATCAACGATTGCATCACTGCTTACCATCAGGCGGGATTGCAGTCAAGCGCTAGTTTATAATTATTTAAAAAAAAATGGGTTTAGTACAAATATAATGGTCGAAAACCATAATGTGACTCGTAGCGTATAACGTATTTTCTTAACCATCCTATAGAAGTCCACTGCTGGACAAAGGCACCCCCAAGGCTTTATTGGAGGGGTTAACGTATATCCAATGATTATCCTACTAATATGTTTTATAAACGTAAATATTTCTTTGGATGTACGTTACTCTTTTGCGCATAAACTACTGAACCGATTTGAATGAAATTTGGCACAGATATAGCTTATAACCAGGATTAACACATAAGATAGTTTTTCTCCAGATGTTCCTACGGGATCAAAAATTATGCGTGTGAAACCGCGACGCATAGCTAGTTACTAATGATATTAAAGTATCTAATTACGTACTGCGCAAATTGAGTCGTCGTCCTTGCCACTTATAATGATTATGCAGAGGATTGCTTGTTAGTTTACATTGTGTATTATCCACTAGTCAGCATCTAATGACTTAGCTATAGTATACAGTATGTTAAGTAAACCCTGTCCGACCCATAAGGATAATAAAGGTTAGGTAAACACATGACCAAATATAATATAAAATTTTACGTAATCATCATAGTACCAATACAAATGAATTTTGAAATAATCTTTTTTTCCCGCGAATTAATTTCAACTTCCCCGAAGTTTGGTAATTTTTAAAAAAGTGACAACACCGGTATTATTATGGGCGAATAGCGATGCGACCACGTGCCGCATGCCCTGCCTCCCGCCGCCCGCGGAAGGGAGAACGCACATTTATTAAGTTACCACTTTTTGTGAAATAATATTTATTTTTTTTAGGGGGAATTTTTTTTTAAGTTTAGCCCGGCTTAGTATCCATTAGTAGAATCAGTTATCGATACCTAACAACACCTTCACGGGTTGGACAGGGTTTTCTTAACATACTGTATGTGTAAATAGAGTCAAGAGTGACGTTTCAGATTTCAGAGTTCGATCGGGAGTAAAGTGCCTAGGATGAGTTTTATTTCTTCAGATCGAGAAGTTTTTGACGTCTGGCGCTCCAAGGTAGCCGCTTGAAGCTGTCCAATTAGAGCACCGTACCTCATAAACGTTAAATTCGCACTAGGCCTTCTGGCAACATAACATCGGCTGCCGGCAGAAGTTACCACCCACCAGACAAAGTCTTGTCGCCATGCGGTTCGTCGTGTTCCGGCAAGATGTCCGGTGAAGCCGTACGGAGGACGGGTCTGCGCAGTTGTATTGCGATGTGTGCCGGGTACGATGCGCCAAATGTTGTTGTGTGGGTAGTTTGGTCGTGGAGGGTCTTCAGATCGATCTCCCTCTGGCGCAGCATCGTTAGTCGTGTTGTTGAGTTTAACATTGCATTACCTCGCTCAACTTCCGTTTACCTTCCTATTCACTCAGTTTTTTTGAGTGAATAAGCTCTTAATAAACTAGCGCGCTTTACTACCAACGATTGCATCCATAAGACCAAGAGGGACCCAGCCTGAGGTCTAGGCATATAAAGATACACCTATCCACGGAGCGACCGTGGCAAGCGTAGCATAATCTGCTCGATCGACGTCATTAATTAGCCACAGGTTCCTCTGGCACATACTAATTATGCTCATTAATTCATCTTAACAAAAAAAAACATTGTTGTCATTGAATTTTTTCCACGTGCCTTAGCCATAAATTCTTCACCATAGACGCTACACAACAGAGCATAGACACCTAATGCACTAATCCACACACATCCTGCCATCTGTCCGCGCCAATAGAGTGTAATGGCCGCGCTCGCATAAATTGGATAAAATTGACCGCTACACTAGCCTCACAATGAACAATTTGTTAACTAAATCCTCCGACTAACGATGACTGATGGCTACTGATGGAGAATGCGTACCAGCTATCTCAACTAGATTCGCTCTTGAAGTTTATCGGTATGCTGGTTCGGTGATGTTCAGCCCGTATGGGTTCAAGGTGGCCCCCTTTTTATTAATCTATTAATAAAAAAATATGACAATTGGAATGTTGAAAGACGTGACTGGGTTTTAGGATTGTGGACGCATTTATAATGTTGGATATTCGGTTGTTTTGATAGTATAGAACAGTTTTTTTTTTAATAGAGATGTACTTATAGTACGAATGCCGGTAAGTCAATCTATCCGAAGCTGTATAATTTCACTAATCAATCTTAACCTTAATGTTTTAGTGATAAAATTGAAACTCTTTTACAGAAATTTGACATATTGTAGTAGCCTTGATGTGCTGTTTTGTTTTTGTTTTTAATAATTATATACTAGCGCTTGACCGCAATCCCGCCTGATGGTAAGCGGTGATGCAATCGTTGATGGTAAAGCGCGCTAGTTTATTAAGATTTTATTCACTCAGATTAAGCGAATAGAAAGGAAGACGGCAGTTGAGCGAGGTAATGCAATGTTAAACCCAACAACACGACCAACGATGCTGCGCCAGAGGGAGATTGATCTGAAGACCCTCCACGACCAAACTCCCAACACAACAACATTTGGCGCATCGTACCCGGCACACATCGCAACACAACAGCTCAGACCCGTCCTACGTACGGCTTCACCAGACATCATGCTGGCATTTGTACATCAGAAATCTCTGGCAAAATCAGCAGTTAGACTGGTAAAGCGGACCCCAGACTCCAAAGCTGAAAAAGCTTCGGATGCGACTGAGATGATGATGATGATTATGTGTCACATGTAATAGACGGCGAATCTTTCACCATCAATCGGACATTAATCCTGTCTCCGGGCTGCTGCTATACATTGAGTTTTTCATAACTTCCTTATGAAAAACTCAATAACACAACCAAACTTGGAAATCGTGCATACGGTCTTATGGTCCGCAATAGCGCTAGCTATTATTAAACCAACAAGGTAGACAGAGTCGAATACTTAAGCAATTACTTAATATCATTAACGCAAAACCATCATCCTATAGCAGTCCACTGCTGGACATAGGCCCTAATATGCAATCGATTTTCGGCAACTCACATCCAGTTACTACCAGTCATCCTGCGAAAATCGTCGCTCCACCTAGCCTGAGGGTATCCCACCTTACGTTTAACGATTCGCGGTCTCCACTCAACAAACGTCATCGGTTCTACGGCTAATATTTCTGGCCCATTCCCACATCAGCATGCTTATTCTATGATCTATCTCAACAAATATTGTTCTCTGCCGGATCACCCTCTCGTTGCGGATTCGATCCCTCAGAAATACAGCATAACCCGTAAAAACGCACAACAAATAACGGTAAAACAGGATGATTTTACACATATTCAAAGTTAAATCATTAACGACAGCCTTTACGCAAGGAGGCGCGGGTTAGATCCCAGCGCGGTGCTAATATTTGTATGCATGAATATGAATATTTGCACTGGTCTGGTCGTGCCTCGGAAAGCACGTTAAGCCGTTGGTCCCAGTTGCCATACGGACATCTAATGGCAGTCGTTACGGGTTATTGAAGCCCTCAAAAATACAACAATTGGTCTAATTGGGCTTTGATATCGCCTTCGGGTTGTGGGGGTCAAACGCTAGTCGCTTCACAGAAAATATCAAAGTTTAGCCAAAAATCAGCAGTTAGACTATTAAAGCGGACCCCAGACTCCAAAGCTGAAAAAGCTTCGGATGCGACTGGGATTAACCCTGAGATGATGATGTTGATGACAAAGTTAAATCATTAACAAACTCGGAAATAAATAAATTAACAATATTACACGACAAAAAGCTTTTGAAGGTAAATAATAAACATATAGGTTGTTAATAAACATATTCTCTTTTATCAGTCCATTAACATAATAATCTGTCATCGGACAACACTTGTGAAGTTGTTAAGTTTTTATAAACATGACGGCGCCCTTCTTCAGTAATAGAGCGGGAGAGACATGGCGCCATTAAAAATAAGATGTGGAATATGTAAGATGACAAGAAAAGGGTTTGAAGAGTTTTATATGGGTTGGCCAATATCGCGCCATTTTGTTTTTTTTTTCCAAATGGCTTCGATGCATGTCACCTATATAAGTCGATAAATGGAGTAATTGCAATCAGAAAAAAATATATGTTGGAAATTTAATATCTGGTGTCAAATTTCTGAGATTTTAAGGTTTGTTTACAATATGTTGAAGAGTTGAGAGAGATTATTTTCAGAGCCGCAAGCGAATTTTTATAATAAACTTATTTCATGAAATCTGCATTGACTTATTAAATAAATACTTGTATACACCACATAATACAAAAAGGACAAAACTATGTATCTAAAACTGGTATAGGTATAGACGACAGCATATAAAGCTACTTCAATCTGTCAGATTCCTTTATTCGATTTTCAATTTTATCTTTAAAGCATTGAGGCTCAAGGTTGATTGGGAATTTGGACAGTTTGTGGTAGTCTGCTGTCGTCCGTACAATGGGCGGTCTTAAAGCACAAGGCGACATCAATACGTTCCATTCCATAATTCTCTAAAAAATTATTGGAAACTTTTTTCTAAATGTTTTTAAGGCACTAAACCTCATTTCATTAACTGTAAACATTAAACGTCAATCAAAGCATTAATCTTTCAACTGTCTGGTTTATAATTAATGATTTGACTTTGTCATTAAGTAAAATGAACTCTTCACATTAACTAAATTTTCCGAAACAATAAAACAGAAAGACTAACGAGTTATTTGTGGACGAAATGCATTTCTGGCACGATATCCACGTGCAATTGCAATGTCCTATATACTTTCAAAAGTATACAGTGTTAACGGTAAAGCTCTATTTTGAAAATCGTCATATTTCTCCTGCACTTATTCCAATTTATTTGGGGTGGTTGCATCTTTTTCTTTTTGTCTTGGTGCATATCTTGCCATTTAATCTTTGACCAAGTTCATCTATCCTTTCTGTGGGGATCCCTTATTCGTATAGCCCATCCATCTTCATTCTCAAAAAAATCCTGATGACATATACTTAGATATGTATAACACTTTGAAAATAATGAGTAAAATAAACACAAGACAGTTGACGCTTACTTTTTTTGAATTACGTACTATCTTCACAGCACAAACGTTTTCTCTTCAAAATGACAGTTAAAAGGAAGAAAAGCAGATTAACTGGCAACAATAACTATGATACAGTTGTAGCTGGAAAGCTAGCATCCCCGCAGCTTCGTACGAAGTCCTTTCTTTGTCATATATGGAGGACTGAACTGAAAAGCGTATCCTTTCAATGTAGCCTGCCTTTGCCCAAGGAATGAAAGAGCGATGAAATGAACGCTCCTGAATGGCTAATGCTTCACTCAGATGAATGGAACGTGCAGGGTTACCAGGCTGTTTTTAAAAAGCGAACGAACCATATTTTCTTTTTTCTAAAATGAATCTGTTTTTTTTTTGTACTGCGGTTGCATATTATTTCCTGACGGGAAGTTTTTACACGTGAACGGTGGAGATTCTGCGTTGTGGTTTTCTTTACGGGAATAGATATACCTATATCAGGAAACTGATAGCTAATACTAATGATATTGGAAGCTTGATACATAATTGTTATAATTTATTTTCCGAATCACACCTACTTACGTGTAATATTTTGAAAGCAAATGGGGAGTGGGAGTCAAGCTGAGTGTCACGCTTATTTTTAATTGGACTTTTAAAATTAGTTATAGTGTTTTTTAACTAAATAAAAGTGATTGCTTTATGTAGTAAAAGGTGCATTCAGTAAACAATTCATAGATAACAGTGAAATATCGCAGCATAGTGGCCACATCATGACTTTGTCTCAAACTTCCGTCGTAAGACGTTTCACGCGGCCGTCTTTTTCGACATGAATAATTCATTACGTGAAATGTCACATAGCCAATGGGCTTTACATATGTACAAACCGTGTAAAGCCATAAAAAGAAAGAAAGAAAAAAAAAAGAAAAGGCACATGTGAACCCTACATGCTTCGCTTCAAGAGACAGGGATATCATCAGCCTGAAGTATGGGTGACCTCATTTTGCTTCAAATATAACTCAACGTGATAATTTTATGGATTTGTGCGTTCAAGAAAATTGCAGCAACGATTGCACAATTCGTTGCACGTGGGTGAAAACTTCAAGAGTTCCGACCTCATTTTGAGGATCAAAATATAACTATGAAAAACTAAATTTACAGTTTTCAAAGGAAACACTGGGTAATTTATTTTCACAAACAAAATAAAATATCTTGGAAGAACGCTGTGATTTTCTCAGAGCGTTCCACTTTCCGCACATAAATTAAAAGATATGAATTTTTCAGCGCAATATTATAGACGCGAAAATTAAATACATATATAATAAACAAGGTTATCTATAATAGGCACGTGACCCGTTAATAACTTTTAAACCATAATACATTTACCTGAAACAAAATCCAATAGTGCATTGAATCTCGTTAAAAGGGGCAAGTTTGATATTACACTGTTAATATTACTTGTAACTTGTTTCCTATGCATACTTAATTGCATTAAACAGCACTCAATAATGAGCTAATTCAATTAGTTCGTTGCCTGCTCGCCATGGTGAATTAGTAAAAAATAAAACCTGTGTTGTCGACAGCGCTAATTGAAGATTGTTTTGTGTTTACCTGAAACAATAAGAAAGGTCATTAGTTATTAGTATTTTTGTAGGGTGTCGAAAAATAAAAGAAATAAAAGTGACCGTGACAATGTTCCTTTTTCAAAAAATTTCGCAACTAATGTTGGCTGTACCTAAACTGTGACGCCATATTGCTTTTCTAGAGTCAATAAACAAAAGTTATCAAATGAGCAACTTTTATTTGAGAAACGTTTAATTTACGGCAACATAAAAGAGATAAAAATGAGGAAATACAAGATCCAATTCGAGCTTCGAATCGATTTAAGTCGAGCGTCGTTGGTATGAAAGTAATCGAATACTTCCTTTCTAGACGGATCATTTTCCACACTGCTAATGACTTACGATGCTCACAACTCGGTACTTTGTTTGTCGAATAGGGTGCTTATAAAGCCGTTAATTATTTGAATATCCGTTTCGATTTTAATCGGAGTTTGAGGTTTATTACTTCTTCACGCTCCAACATCTGGACGAATTTTGATGAAATTTGGCACATAGATAACTTACAACTAGCACTAAGTAATTGGGCATCAGTAGCAGGGTTTCCTTTTGACAGTTCAACAAAATTCATTGCGTTATTTAAGTTGTTGAGTAGACACACATTTTCGAACATAGGGAGCAATGGAATAGCAATAAGCTTCAAAATGATTCCAACTGGTTGTACTAGTGTTTTACGCAATTAGTGTACCGGATTAACATCTAGGATATATATTCCGATCTGTCTACAAGCTCGAAACTTATGCGAGCGGAAACGTGGCGCGTAGCTAGTCTATCATAAAATACTGAAGATCAGTAAACAGTATATTGTAATTCAAAACAAGCGAGACCCTTCTAACAAGGTCCGTAGCAACTTTGATAGAGCATCGTACAAAAGTCAATCTACTAGGTACACATAAAGCTACTACAATCTGCCAGGTTTCCTTATTCGATTTTTAACTTTATCCCTATACCATAAAGGCATATAAAAGTAAATATTTGACATCGGGTAGCTTGACCTGCTGGCGATTTGATATTCAGTTTCCAGTCCATACAACGGTCTAATTGCAAGTAATAGATAAGCTACCATCAGGGCACTGGAGATATGAATACTATGGAATATAAATGGAATAATGATATCGTTATCCATATCCAGAATGGTCCATCTATTTAGAAGTTCGTGTCGTTTACATATTATGATGTGGTCTAGCGTTTCCGGAGAAGACTGTTATCAGAATTCTTTCGAACTACAATAATAAATGCCTGATAAGGCATAACATCTGTTTAACCGGCTTATTAATCGATTTGCACGAATTTATTCGATTTGGAAGTATTCATTAATTCATTAAGTACTCGTTAGCGACCCGTGTCTGTTTTCAGCGTCAATATTTCTGCACTCAAAATTCTTAAAGATTCTTAATCTTATTCATTTATACTTACTTGGGGAAAAATATGCTAAGTAATGAAGTTAATCTTCGGAGTATATTTAGAGATTTTCCTAATATATTTAAATTGTAGCGGACAAACATTAGACTCTTATTTATTTTATTTAACCATTTATGTATACACATTTATAAACAGACAAGAAAAATAGAACAGAAAAATGGTACAGAGGTACTACTTATTTCTTAAGAAATCTCTTCCAGTAAACCTACAAAACAACAGAAATTACAGAGATGTACCTACAAATAAAACGATTCACAAAAGCAAAAATTATAAGAATATATGTATATTAGTAGGAACATATATTAAATTTATACATTACTAGCATTTTAGCTCATAATAAATACGACTTTCAAACGGCAGCACATCACTAGGGCTGACCTGTTCTTCTTCATGGTACTGACAGGAGAGTTATGCTAAGTTTGAACTATAGACATAAGAAATCAGAAAAAACCCGAATCATGGATTAGTGAAACCCGGAAACAACTATAACAGTAATGGCGACTATGCTATGAGAATTTTAACGATTACAGTGTATTTTTATTTAGGACGCATCTGCATGTTTTGAAGATGCACAAAGTAACGCTAACTGGAAAATAACATCTGCCTGAATGAAGAAGCAATAAATAGATAGAGAATTTATGTTAACGATATTTCAAAGCAATCCATATGGTATTAATTTATAATGTGCATAGTTATGATCAACGCTGCCGGTGCACGCCATATGGTCCTATGCTTGCGAAATAGTAGGTAGGCAATGCAAGCCAGTAATGGACGTGGGAAGTGACGTCTGTCTATGAATGGAATTGGCTTTAGTATCGCCAAATGTAGGAATACATTTTAATTTCGGTACTTCTGTTAGATATTACGCGATGTTTGTAAAATCTCCTTTTAAAAAAAAACTTTATTATAGTCTATGGTCGAATTTGGCAGGCTTATGATCAGGCATAGTTATCATTACAGCACTGGTCTCTGTTTTCGATTATGGCCCGATTCTCTTATGGAGAAGAGCCCTGTGTCCCTGTGGACATTATAGGCTAAATATGATCTTGATGACATACTTTTGTAGTATGACTTGTAGTGGGCAAGTGGTCATAAACAACGCAAATCTATAGAGGGCTTCAGCACAACGTTTTAGTCCACTGAAGTCTTTACTAGTTTGTTGCCTTATACAATAGGTAATTTTAGAGATCAGATACAAGATTCTAACATAACAATTACGTCCTACACTTGTAACTCGGCCGTTTAGCTGCCACGTTATGCAGTAGCAGCGCCTACTACCAAGATTTACGACCGTCCATCCACAACGATGTTTATGTAAATCCATCGATATTATCGGCTTTAGATAAATTGTTTCTATATCAAATTACAGCGTCGCTAACTAGTGAAACAGAACACTGCATTAATCAATCAGTTCGTTTAATGTTTGGCGATAGATTGGGATTTCGATTTAAATTTGAAGTTCACTATTGATGTGTTTTCTTAACTGAACAGACAGCTGTGCTGCTGGGGAGTTGGTTCCGCTATTTCTTCTTCCTAGCGAAAACATTAGGCAGTGGCGAAAGGCAGGCGTTTTGGGGGACTGTCTTATGTTATATTATGTTGATGTTCAAAAAGTACCGATTCTCACCTTAATTTAAATAGGCCTGGCGCCAAACTTTTTCATTTTCGTCTGAATTCCTAGTCCTAATACTAAAGTCCGTTTACTATACTGAAGACTGTTTAGTTTATTGGGTTTTATATTTACTAAATATACCATGTACTTGAACCAATTTCTTCATCGGGCCAAAATATGGGCAAAAAAAAAATACACCTTTGCCCAGGCAAGGCTTTCCCTTTTTCCTTCCAAAACTTGAATTTTTATCGTTATTATTACATACATACATCGTTATAATAAATAAACAACTTTGGACCCATTGGACACGATACGGTTTCATTACGGTACGGTGCGCTAGTCACACTGCAGAATAATCGTGTGAGCTCATTATACCACGGCAAACCACCGATTGTGCAAAGTTTCATAGTGAGCATACAATATAGAGAGGGCCTATATATATAAAGGTGTCTCTGACATCGACGCACAAACGAGTACCATGGATGCAGTACATGATTCTGAACCCCCAGTAAGGGAATTTGGCGTCGGCTTTTTCCCGACAAAATAATATGCAGTTTTTCTCACTTTAGACCGGTCATGATTGCTATACTTTTATAACCCAACAAGATTTTAAAATAAAAATTAATTAATTCGTTAATTACCTACACAAAAAATCGCAATGTGAACAATACTAGAAAAACTATCCTATTAGCTGATTTAATAGAGTCGCATCAGGGGTCAACGTCATACCTACAAACACGCACGGTGGCACGCTTGCAACGTTCAAAAGCCGAGCCGACACTTTTTTTAAACACTGTTATTTATGTAACCGCTCAGTAACGACATAAATGACTATCATAGTTTTATTAGTGGCATGCGGTCTAGCCGTTTCGCAAAGTTTGCGTTACGATGTCAATATGTAAAGAAAACCCTGTTTGATCCGTGAAGGTATTGTTAGGTATCGATAACTGATTCTACTAATGCCTACAGAACCGGGCTAAACTTAAAAAAAATACCCTAAAAAATAAATATATATAATATATTATTTCGCAAAAGGTAACTTAATACATGTGCGGTAGGCAATACCTGCGCGGGTGAAGGTGGGCAAGGCACGCGGCACGCGGGGTTGTCACATTTTAAAAAAATATAAAATTTTGGGGATGTTGGAATTAATTCGCCGAAAAAAAGCTAAAATATTTCAAAATGCATTAGTATTGTTACTATGATGATTATGTAAGATTTCATACTTAATTTGGTCATGTGTTTACCTAACCTTTTATTATCCTTATGGGTCGGATGGGGATTTCTTTACATATTGTATGTATAACTACACGGTGAATTAACCGAGGTTTTCCAACTTTTTTTTTTTTTTTTTTTTTTTTTTTTTTTTTTTTTTATTATTATTCAAGTATAAACCAGCGCTTGACCGCAATCCTGCCTGATGGTAAGCAGTGACGCAATCGTTGATGGTAAAGCGCACTAGTTTATTAAGAGCCTATTCACTCTAGCCTTGAAGACACTCAAATTGTAGTCCGACGGAAACACCGCCGCCGGCAGATTGTTCCAGTCCCTCGATGTACGCGGTATAAAGGAGGAGGCGAAACGCTTCGTCCGGATCGTAGAGGTGTTAACAACATAAGGGTGGAAACTCGCCGTACGACGGGTCGTCCGATGGTGGAACGGAGATGGGGGAATTAAATCGTGCAATTCCTTCGCACACTCCCCAGAATGTATCCTATAGAACACCGAAAGGCTGGCTACTCTACGCCTGTGCTCTAGGCTTTGGAGACCAACTCGAGTTAAATCAGGGTCACCAATCAGCCTCTTCGCACGCCTCTCCACTGAATCCAAAGTGGCCAGGTGACACTTAGCAGCACCAGCCCAAATGTGGCTGCAGTACTCCACACACGAACGGACCTGTGCTTTGTACAACATTAGAAGCTGCCCTGGTGTGAAGTACTGCCGGACCTTTGCGATTACACCAAGTTTTCTGGCAGCCACCTTGGCCTTGGACTCAATGAACCGCCCAAAGTTTAGGTTCGAGGAAATCTCAATACCCAAAAGCTGAAGGCGGTCGGTACACTCCAAGGATACAACGAACATGACGTTTTTTCTTCCATTTTTGCCATCAGTTTTCAGTGCCCAGATCGAATGTTAAGATTATCACTATCTAGACTCTACCATGTTCCTGGCTTCTTGCCAAAATTCACTTAACAATTCGCAGTATCTGAATCTTTGTTCGACTTCATTGATGTCGTGAACTCGCGAACGTCGCTAATTCGATTGAATCAATACATTTTTAGTGTTTTATAAAAAACTGTAAAAAGTATTAATCAATACTTTTTTTGAAATATTATTCGTTTGTTCTATTTAACACTGATTTTCCCAACGCGAGAAAGATACTTTTATGCGAGGAATAATTTTAAATTTTTGATTCTTCCATACAAAATCTGTCAAACTTCTATTTTATTTCATGAATAAGAAATATTTATCAATTGAAAAATCAGATCTTTATAACATCCTACCTATTTATATTTGTACGCTGTTTAGGTAATTAATGACTATGAATATGTGACTGTCAAAAATTCCCAAACAACTTTGAACATTCATGCTTTATAGATAAAGTTGAAAATCTAACAAAGAAATCTGACAGACTGTAGTAGCTTGATATGCTATAGTTTGTACCTAAGCAGTGTCTACTCAGCATACAGTTAAATACAAAAACGTCAGTAGGTAACATACGCTTTCATTGAAAACTGCATAATAATACAAACATGATCTAAGAGACCTTGAAAACTATTTACAGATAATTGTTGTCACGTTATCTTTTATTTGTGGTAAACAATATAATCTTATTACGATACTAGCTACACCTCGCAGTTTTACACGCATAAGTTTAAATCCCGTAGGTACATGAAGATAAATATGTATCCTATGTGTTATTCCTAATTATAATCTATCTGTGTGTCAAATTTCAAGCAAATCCGTGCAGTAGTTTTTTCATGAAAGAGTACTAACCATCCATCCAAATATGACAAACTTTTCCAAATTCATATTGACAAACTTTCGCATTTATAATATGCATTAATAACAAAGATTAGTCTAGCGATAGAATGTCAAGCGATAATTATGACAGTGATATTTAGAAAATAGATCACAGCATTCACCTTTATAAAAACCCAGCAAGGTCCCACAAACTATTAGAACCTCCTTGGATCAGTCAAAACCTTTGAAGAATATTCGTCTACGAATTGCACAACTATACATCTTTTTTTTTATACGAAGCCTGATTATAGTTTGTTTAAAATAAGCAACTGAATCGATTCCAATCATTTTCATCTTATAATGTCGACTTATAAAGCTTATTTTTTATGCTTTAAACTAATGCTTTATCGCGATCCCGCCTGATGCTAAGCCGTGATGCAACCATTGTTGATAAAACGCATTACTTTATTATTAGCCTATTAACTGTAGCCTTAAGTTGTAATCAGTTGGAAAGACCGTCGCAGGCATATATAATACATATGTAGGTACATTATAATAATCAAATTCAATACATTTACATATGTAATAGGGATGTATCCAAGGTATCAAAATCAAAAAAATAATTAGTCCGTCTTACAGATAATAAAAAAAATTAAGACCCATATTTTTTATTTTGTCGTAATTACCAAATATTACTGAGATATAGCGTATTAAAGTTACAGAGTGGGGGCTAATTACGTCACGCCGTTCTATATTTTGCACTATGGCGTGACGTCATGCGACATTTCAAATCAATATATCTTCTTAAGTATTTGAATAAAAGAAAAAATAAAAAATACGTGTTCAATATTTTTTATAAAGCTATCTGACGGACATTAAATTATTTTTTAGGATACAAGCCAATTATATTCAACGAATAGAGAGCGAATTAGTCTACATTCATCCTCTGTCAATCGTTACTACTATACTGATTTATATCACTATTAATATCACTTTGAATAATTTTGAAGCATATTGCTAATCCATTGCTCTATATTATGTTCGAAAAATGTGCCTGGTCATTAACGTAACCAATGCAATGAATGCTGTTGAACTATCAAAATGAAACTCATTGCTAATGATAGTGTGTTACGCAATTACCCTACTGATTAAAAAATATTCTTATGATATTTGAAAGTTTAATTATTGAGGAAGCGAAAACGGAGTTTTATCAAGAAGGAGCGACCGAATATTCACGCGGTCGAAGCCACGGGCAGGAGTTAGTATAACATAATTCCTATATGCATGTAACTGTATTGCCAGCGGAGATTACGTCACAGACATGTTCAAAGAATCTAATCCAGCGGAATGCATTGATAACAGCATGGGAGGTCTCTTGTGTCAAGATAAATCTTTAAGGGAAATCAAGTGCCTTGTGGAAGTACCTTACGTTAGATCAAGTTGTTTATTAGGATTTAGCTTAGTTTACTAATGTTTGATGGCAATGAACATTAGGTTAATTAACATTAACATATAGGACATTTCTAATATTTGGCCGAATTTGTATAGTATTGTAGCGGTACCTACAAACGCTACATGGAACAACGCGTCATACTGACGTCACAAGAATTCTACATCTCGCAATCACAGTTTACTGCACGGTAAGCTCTGATTGCGAGATGTAGAATTAAAATAAAATTGGGAAGTTGTATATATGCTAGTTGCACAACTAGCATATATACAACTTTCCAATTTCAACCGTTGGGCAAGTGCCCGCCAGACTTAACACCCGTCTTGTCGGAGGATCCTCCCTTTTCAAAGGAGGACGAATGAACTTTACTCCCTGTTCCTCATGGCTCCACAGTATCTATAATAGGTATTTTTCTTAGAGCCTATCTACTATTTAGTAGCTATACTTTTACAATGTTTGTAAATATTTAGTGGGGTCCTTGGCTAAATACTAACAGCCGCACAGGTCAATTCTCATGTGTATGATCGAGTCTCGTAATGAAAACTCATGGTAGCCACATTGTAGGGTAATTGTGTAACACACGATCAGTATCAATGGGTTTCATTTCGACAGTAGAACAACATTCATTTTCCTTCAGCATATGGATGTCCACTGCTGGACAAAAGCCTCCCCCAAGGCTTTCCACGCTGACCGGTTTGTGCTGCCCGCATCCATCGGCTTCCTGCGACCTTCACCAGGGCATCGGTCCACCTTGTTGGGGGCCTCCCTACGCTGCGTCTTCCAGTACGTGGCCGCCACTCCAGAACCTTTCTGCCCCATCGGCCATCGGTTCTACGAGCAAAGTGCCCTGCTCACTGCCACTTAAGTTTAGTGAGTTGCAGAGCTATGTCGGTGACTTTGGTTCTTCTGCGGATCTCCTCATTTCTGATTCGATCACGCAGAGACCTCAGAAATTCATTGCGTTGCAACAATTGGAGCAATGGATTAGCAATATTTTTCGAAATGATTCCAACTGAAAATACTAGTGTGTTACTCAATTAGGGTACACGTGTCCTCAAAATGTTTTCCTTCGCCTTATAATCAGTCATTGAAATAAATGATTTTATTTTATTTCGCATTGAAATATTAGTAAGCGCATTATTATTAATATTCTCAGTGAGAAATAATAAAATTCTTAAAGCACAATATTTACTACGCGAACATATCTGCTGTGTGAATAGATCACTCCACCCTGATCTGAAGGTGTAAATTCTACAATCAATCCATCCACTTCCAGCTTCAGCTGACCTTGCATTGTATAGATTTTTCATACAGTCAGAAGCTAGCTTATACTGGAACGCTATAACTTGCTTTGTAATCGGGTGTACCTAACTCGGGCCTGAAATATAGCGTCAACTTGACTTTCCCGAAAGGTCAATCTATACCAATTCACTTAGACAGCATACCAACAATCAAATAAGAAAGAAGAAAGAGATAAAGTTCACGATTTTATTTCACGTTATTACATTTTCTTCGTAAAATGTGTTAAAGGAAAGCGCGGGTAAAATGTCAGATGAGTTTTAACTTTTGATTTTTAGTATTAAAAGCATATTTTGCAAATATTCCAACATTATTTAAACTTATAGAGTGCATTATTGAACTTATCAAGCGTTTGGTCGCCACAATGTGGATATTAATGAATATTAATTACTAATCCATTGCTTCTTAATGAGCTCGGAAAATTCGGAAAATTAGTCTTCTCAACAACTTAAATAACGCAATGAATATTGTTGAACTGCCAAAATCTAAGCTTCTGGTATGTTACGGTTCGCGTTCTTATTTATGGTTGAATTTTTTTCAAACTTTATGATAATAAAATGTGGCATAGAGACAGAAATCCTCATTTTTTTTTTATTAATCTATGGCAGTTTCTTGACGACCTTTTTTATACCCTTCTCGCAAGTTAGAGACTGTTTCCGGTCCCTTGGGAAGCTCCTTTATATCCTGTCCTTTTAGTAGAAAGGAAATTGCTAGCAAATCTATTATAAGTTTTAGTTGAATTTTGGCTTCGACTAATATGCAAAAAAAAAATTATGAATTTTGTTGCGATGTTAAAAGCTATTGCTACTGTTATTATGGTTAAGCTGTGTGCAATTCCCCGCGGGAGTAGGTTATGAGAAGAACCAAACTGACAGTTTCTTTGTGACCGAACGTTAATTTATGTTTAATGACGCGTTTTCTCTTTAGCGAAAACTATAATTACTTTTTAAGTTTGTATACCTGTAGTACAATGGGTTCCTAATAAGTATTACTAGTTCGTAAATCTGTACGAAACTCAATAAAGGCACAGAAAATCAGCAGCCCAACTTCAAACACTAATATGAAACGAAAATGAGTTAGTAAATGTTCCCGAAAACGCGTAAATCTCGCAGTTTAGTTAGGACGGAAACCGCAGATCATCGCGGGCTCCGGCTAAAAATACTTGCGCACACGTGTGATCTATTCATTGTAGGGTTACCATAAAAAAAACTCCGAATTTGAAAAACAATCCGGATATTTTACACTTTATTTCCTCAGTATATCTGTAAAGCTTAGAATTAATTCCGAAGCAAGTTTGGCCAAGGTAAGGAGATCCTGCTTATGTGAAACTTCATAGATAAATCCGCTCTCAAGTCAAAATGCTCTTTTTTACGTCAGAAAGTGTCCCGTCACTTAATGGTGTGTCCTGTCGTCTGCACGTTAAGAGGAAATGATGGATGCTATTATTGGCGCCAAACACGTCGCCGAATTAGGACAGACTCCATTGAGATAGCTGTCGACGTGCTAAGAAGAAGATTTTATTTCTCAATTAAATTCAAATTCAAAATATGTATTCATTTGCCAGAAAATACATTGTTCAAGAAGGGAAGATCTTAAATGCAAATTACAACTGTCGAAAAAAAAAACAGAGATATCTAAGTTGACAGACAAAATAAAATAAATTTAAATATTTTCTTGTTATAATCTAAATTTAAAAAAAATTCCTTAACTTAAATGTCCGGACGACTGACAAGGCTATGGAGTAGTTACGTAAAACAGTAGCAATTGGTTTTCATATCAAGACAGTTGAACAATATTCATTGCGTTATTAAAGGTATTGAGCAGTTTTTTTTCGTACAATATGCAGCAATAAATTAGCAACATTCTTCAAAATGATTCCAATTGGCACTCTCTGAACATGTGCTTCTTTTAATTATGCAGGTTGTTTTTTTTTTTTTTTTAAGTCTAAACTAGTGCTTCAGGCGGGATTCCGCCTGATGCCAAGCAGTGATGAAATCGGTGATGATATAGCGCGCTAGTTTATTAAGAGCCTATTCACTCCAACCTTGAAGGCACTTAAATTGTAGTCCGACGGAAACACCGCCGCTGGCAAATTGTTCCAGTGCCTCGAGGTACGCTATAAAAGAATAGGCGAAACTCGTTCAGATCGCTGTGGTGTCAACAACGTAAGGGTGAATAGAATGTTCAGATTTTTAACCTACATAAAACATTACATAGTATTACGAGAGTTAGTTAATTTGAATCATGACTAATCCAGACAGCTAGCAACCCTATTAATATAGGTCAAGTCATAACATTTTGATATAATACTTGGCATACGGAATATTGTTGATTCTCATCGTTCGATGATTTTGCCCATGTATTTCGAAAGTGCAGAATGCTTTTGATGTGTCAAGAAAGTTTGGGAGCGTTGAACCTAATGGATTCTTGTTGACGCTATTACCCACATGTGTATTGTTTGTACAGCTAGCAAGTGTACATATGTATGTATGTACAATATTCTGAAGGCGAGATGGGTGGACGCTTTTGTTTCCATCTCGGGTTGAATGAGGCTCGCACAGGCGCGTGGGGATTGGCGCTACCTACTCACGAAGATTCAAACAATAATAATTATTCTAGTCAAGTATCCAATTATATCTAATTACATCCAATTAACCTGTAAATTAAAATGATTTTTTAAATAATTGTTTACCTACTATAATGAGGTAGGTACTTATGTGATAATGACGTAAACCAGTGGCTCTCAACCTTTTTGGGATCACGGAACACTTTTAAGTGGTCTCGATTTTGGCGGAACATCATTATCATAAAATTTGTAAATCTAATGTAAATCACACAAAATAATTGGAAGATTAATATTTAATTGAAATAAAGATATATATTACATGGTAACTTATTTTAATGAGAAATTTGTGCTTGACGACCTTTACAAATTTCCTCAAGGTTGGGTCTTATGTAAGAGAGCGCTACTCTCATTTCTTCTTCTAAATTGGTAAGTCTTTCTCTTTTTTTGCTTTTAATATTTGTTAGAGTTGAAAATCCAAGTTCGCACAGATAGGACGTCGAAAAGAGCAACAAGATATTCAACGCTCGTTTTGCAATAAATGGATGTTCATTCTCGATGGAAATCCAAAACCTTTCCACTCCTTCTTCTTTGAATTTTAGTTGTAACGTTCGATCCGTTGATATATTAATAAACTCATCTGCTTCCTGAATAGAAAAATCTTGGTTCATTATATCAAATTCACCAAATGGATTTCGCGCCCAATCAAAGTCTTCAATATTAAGAGATGGAAAGCAATGAGTTATTTTGTCTTGCAATATTGACAAATGCTCTGCCACATTTGAAATCATTTCGTTAATGTTAACAATATTTTCCGTTGCTAATAACGGAAACATATCAAATTTGCGATTTTGAGCAATACGATTTTTCCAAAGCAAAAGCTTTTTCTGGAAAGCTAGCAATTTGTCTGTGGATGTCAGAATATTTTCATTTTTTCCTTGAAGAGATGTATTGACTGAATTTAAGTAGCTGAAGATATCGGCTAAATATGCTAGCTTAGTACACCATGCATCATTTTCCAAATATTTTACGTATACATCATTACCCTCTTGTCTAAAAAAAAACTAGCAATTCCTGTTTCAACTCATGAACTCGGGTTAGCACTTTTCCTCTTGAGAGCCACCTCACTTCAGAGTGCAAAAGCAAACATTCATATTTGGATTCCATGGTGTTACAAAGTTGTTTGAACATACGGGTTTTTAATGGTCTCGATTTAATATAATTCACCATATGTACGACTTGTTCCAAAACAGACTTTAAGTTTGCTGGTAGACTCTTCGAAATCAAAGATTCCCTGTGCAGAAAGCAGTGAGTAGAGACTATATTTGAATTTATTGCTTTAACTCGACTACAAAATCCCTTAATACTGCCACGCATGGCTGGAGCTCCATCAGTAGATTCCTGCGCAATTTTCCCAGGATAATTTCCATTCTTCCAAATAAGATGATACTGAATTAAACATGTCTTCTCCAGTTGCGTGACCAATAAGTTCCTTGCAGAATAAAAACTGATTTATTATTTCAGTGTCGTCAACAAAGCGAATAAATCCGATTAATTGGGCTTTGCCACTTATGTCAGTGGATTCGTCAATTTGCAGCGCAAAATTTTATGTACTTAATTTCGCCGTCACTGCGTTCTCTATAAAACCTGACATATCTATAATTCTTCTTTTTATCGTATCGTCCGAAACGGGAATTTTTAGGACGTCTAGCTGCGCTTCATTGCCAAACATAATCTTAACAATTTCTAAACATGCGGGCAAAATTAGCGATTCTGCGATATCATGCGGCTTTTGCTTCAATGCAATTAGTTCTGCCACTTTATAAGAAGCGATTTGCGCTTTATCCGAAATTGTAACGCTCTTTCGAAAGCATGTTGCTTGCACTTCTTGATTTTTCAGCAATCTTTCGAAATAATCTTTACCTTTCGAAGTTAGACAAGAATGTTTTGTTGAAAGGTGTCACTGTAACTTAGCTGGGACCATTGCACTGTTAGCCAAGTTTTCACCACATACAATACATCTCGGAATAGGAACATCTTGACTACCGCTCCATGTAAAACCAAACTTCAGATATTCTTCCGAAAAATGCCGAACTGATTTGGATATCTTTTTACGTTTATTTTCGGCATTTTTGTTGCCTTGCATATCTCCTTCAATTGAAGAAGACCTGCTTGTACTCGCCCCAACATTAACCTCACTTTCAGTCTTTCTTTTCAAAAATTTGTTCATATTTCAGATTTAAAAGTCTTGTATAAATGCTAAAATAAGCAACTAGAAAAGATAAGAATACTGTTAAAACTACACAACTTGCATTTCATCTTACCAATTTCCAACAATATAAAATATATATATACAATAAAAAAACACACTCACGAAAACTAGATATTTATATTAAATTATGGCTGAACCGCAGATCGAAATTGCGCTTTTGTTATTTACGTACGAAGAAAGAGAAACAGCACGAAATCAACACTACGTAGCGCTCCCTGCGTTATCGAGCACACTAGAAAGGAGGCGGGCGAAATTGGGCCTGACCTGTACACAAATGAATTATTTGTCAATAATTTTCATTTATTTTTTTGTTTTCAATCATTTATTACTAATTCTGTTTCTTATCAAACATTTAATATGCAGTTTAGCGCCGCCGGCCCTTTGGACAACACTCACGATCTGTTAATGTCATAAAAATACACTCTGATAAAATCTAGTCTACAAAAAATGTCTGAATAATTACTTAAATATACCATAAGAGCGCTGACAGCTTCTAAGAAAACTTATAAAAAAGCGAATGAGGTTAGTTTTGTGCAAGCTAACAATACCCTATTTCTTTTTTCTCCGATACTGACATTATAAATAAAGTTTTATTTTTTAAATAGTAATAATATTGAAATGATTTAATGCAATAATCGTTGCTGTACATTCAGGCCCAACTTTCTATGAAGTTTCGCCCGTCTCCTTTAGTGGTATTCCCCGGAGTAACTCCAAACGACGTAACTGCATCGTTCGATAATTACACTGTTAATATTATTGACTGTTCCGCGAAAATTTAGAATAATATTGAATATTTTTGCTAAATTTCAAATAATTAACAAAACTATGTAGTATTTATTTTATAGTAATAAAAAAATTTACTGTTTCTTATTATATTATATTCAAAATTTTCGCGGAACACCTGGGACAGCTTCGCGGAACACCAGTGTTCCGCGGAACGGCGATTGAGAACCACTGACGTAAACAATAGTTTTTAAAAAGCATGAGTTTCTTTTTTAGTCATAACTCCTGAATTCAAATTAACTGAATACTTCATATTTACTGTATTGAATTATTGACTTTTTCTGAATTATCTGAAGTTGGCGTGTAAATCATATGTTAACTGAATCTATTTAAAGTTAAACAAATGAAATGCTGTCCGTTGGCGAGCGCCTTGAAAATGACTGGACTTGATACATTATTTTTTATTTTGAAATTTTCGTAAAACTTTGAATCAAGTTTCTAAACGAAAAAATGGAAAATTTTGTCGTTATTTAATAGAGATTTTTTTTGGATATTGTATGAATTAGTACTTATCTAGGTAGGTAATAGGTATTTTATTTGTACCTATCCTTTTCATTAATTTGCTTATAAGTTGTTCTTATTAAGTTTTAAACCTTAAAAAAGGGGAACCATTCTTTTTTAATTGATATAAGTAAACTGTGATACTTCTTCGATTTGATTCAATCCTATTAATCTTATCAAAAAACGTATAAGTTTATTCAAGGTCATCGATCGTGAACTTGACAAATAAATTACATGAATCACTATTAGATGAAAAAATATTTTGTATGCAAATATTTAATAATTTATTTATGCATAATATAATTTAATCTTTTATGAAAATCGTGAACGCCGCGCCCGCATTTTTAATCGATGTTGTGTCTCTTAGATCGATTTGTAATAATTATTATTCGACTGCCTCATCTTACTTAATGATTATTACACAGCTATTATACGTGACCCAAAAACAAATTAATATTATTATTATTCTTTTATTTCAGTTTATATACCTACATATAAATTACATTTTAAAATATTTCTACATAAAAAAAAACATTTAAAAGAATAAGTAGCCCACCGGTATTGGGAACAGGGTCCAACCTACCAAGGTCAGGGCTCCAGAGAGAGGAACTTCCTGAAAATGCGAGCCGTGTCCAAAAGTACAGCTTTTTGAATCAAGCCTTTGATCCAGCTGCCTAACGAGAGCCTCTTGAGGTGTTGGTCGAGGCTCTTGGCTATTAAGTCATTGGCTATCACAACTATCGGCACAATGATTGCTGAATCCACCTCCCACATGTCGACAACCTCGTGAGCCAAGTCAAGATACTTGATTTGTTTCTCTTTCTCGGCTTTCACGAGGTTCTCATCATGCGGGATGGTTATGTCAACAATCATTGCACACCGCTCTGATCGATCCACCATCACTATATCAGGCTTATTGGCAACAATAGTGCTGTTAGTGATGATGGATCGCTCCCAGTACAATCTTCATGATATGGACATTGTAGTACGGCACCTCCGATTCCACAAGGTTGTAGGTATTTGAGAGCAAGTTGCTGATTAATTATCCTGGTTACAAGGTTGTGTCTATGCAAGTACTCTCCGTTAGCTAGACGTTCCTTATTATTATTATTAGTATAACCCTCCTTTGCTTGCCACGACTTGACCAAAAATCGAGTAGGTATGCATTTAAAAATGTAAACCTTATGGAAGAATTTGTATAAATTATTGTCGATAATCGCATCATTTAATAAGAACAAAAATAATTTATTATAAATAAATATCAATATTCATAATAAAAAAATATATTATAAGTAGTCCTATAGCCTCGTACTAAAGAATGATAAAAAAAAACAAATTTGGTCCGTTGTTGTAAGAACAACGGGGTCCCACATAAAGGAAGGTTGATATAAAATAACATTTAGAAAAAAATTGTTTATGTATGAATTCCATGAAACAAAAATAAATGAACATTATTATTTTAATTGTTCAAACATAACCTTAACCTTAGTGACTGCCAGCAGTCATGACGTCAACAACGGAAAATGAAGGACAGAACATAAACAATAATTGTAAAATAAACTTGAAATTCTTTATGCCATTCATATAACTTCCGTTTAAGAGATTGAAATTCAATTAATTCATAAGAATTTAATTTACCGAGAAGCTTCCTTGACGACGGGAAAACGGTAGGTTTAATTAAAAAAAGGTTTTAAATAAAGAACTGAAAACGTACCGAAAAATGAGCCAGCTTTAACAGAAATAATTTCTATTTACAAGTTTTTGGTAAGAAGTACGTAGGTATTTATATTTTATTAAAATGTCCAATTATTCCCATACTTCCCACAAACCTATCATAACATATCTAAACTTTTTTGCATTTGATTTGTTGTTTGTTTTAATGCTTGCACGTCAAAACTGCATAGTGGATTTATATAAAATTTTGACACGTGGGTAGACCCGGAGAATGTTACTTTTTACCCAGGATCGCAGATGAAGTCATTGGCTAGCTATCTAAAAAGTTACACGCTGTTCGTTGGTAAGCGCATCTCTAGAGAAAGGATACATCGATTTGGTTGTTAATATTTGGTTCTTAATATGTAGCCTGTACCCTAATTGTATAACACACTATTACCATAAGTTGGAATCATTTTGAAGCTTATTGCTATTCCATTGCTCCATATGTTAAAAAATGTGCTACTCAACAACGAAAATAACGCAATGAATGTTCTTGAACTGTCAAAATGAAACTAATTGCTACTAATAATGCTTTACGCAATTACCCTGCTGGACAAACTGCAAATTTCGAAAAAAAAAACAACAATGATTTTTTATGGGATAATTGTGTGGTTATTGATAGACAGAACAGTCTGCAAGACTTCAATGGAACCCAAATAGTTACATGTCAAACCACACCTGACCATAAATAAGCGATTCGAATTCCCATTGCTCGAATTGATTCGATTGAATGCTATTCGATCATTAATCGAGAGAGAGCGTGCCGGCCGCAAATAGATGAACTCCCGATCAAGGTGGCTATCCAATCGAATGAAGGCCGAAACTTTGGCAAAGACTATATCAACATGTAGGCTGAACGGATTTGATTCTGGTGCATTTAAATTTAGAATTATTTGATGGAAAGTGAAAGAGCTCTTTGAAGATGTAGATGAGGGATCGCGTGACCCTCTTTGATTAAAAACTCTTTGCTGTTTTATTTTTCTTATTTTTTAAGTTTAGTTTGTAAGAAGTTAATAGCTAAGTTAGTTAATACATATTAGCAAAGTTAGTTAATATTCCATCCTCTTGTCATTTCAATGACATCGGGAAAATTCCGTAAATCAACCATTTATAGTTTTTCAGTATTATTTGCGTAAGTACCTATCTGTAATATAACTTATTGTGTATAAGTTATTTACTACGTCATAATCAATGTTTTTTCTTTTTTTTTTTCTTTCTATAGTATGGAATTATACATTGCACTTATGTTCGCCGGAACAATATAATTATTAATAAAAAATGTATTTAAGTAAGTAGCACGTGTTATATAAGCAATTGTAAAATTAGACGGAGTTTCCTGACTATGAAGGCCGAAACCATTGGCAACTGTTCTTAAAACATATCAGGATTCAGGATATTACCCAATGGTTCAAAATTTATTGATAGTAATCCGTAAAATCGACTTTGTTAACAATTTATTAGTACAGTCAATCTGCAATTTGAGCTCCGAAAAATGACAAACCGGAATTTGACTTGATGAATCGTTAGAGGGGCGAGTAATAAACTTAATGTTAGATTTCCGAAGTCCCTCCTCCTGCTGTTTTTGAGAAAATCCAAAAATATTTTGAAATTGATTTATCTCAGCAACTATAAGGGCTAGCGACCTTTTTTTTTTTTAAACTGTTAAGGACACTTAGGACTACATTTTCTTTCATTGAAGTGACATCGTCCGACTTAAACTGCAAAAGCTAGATGGCGCTAAAGTTTGAAAAAATTGGTTTTTTGCCATTTTCATTATGAAATAACAATTTTTTTACAATAATGTAAATGAGAAAGTTGTTTGTCACAAAATTAGCTACAACTTTTGTTTAAAACATTTTTTCGTAAAACTTACCGTTTCCGAGCTATACAGTATGTTACGAAAACCCTGTCCGACCCATAAGGATAATAGAGGTTAGGTAAACACATGACCAAATATAATATAAAATTTTACGTATTCATCATAGTACCAATACAAATGAATTTTGAAATAATCTTTTTTTCCAACGAATTAATTCCAATTTCCTCGAAATTTGGTAATTTTTAAAAAGTGTTAACACCGGTATTATTATGAGCGAATAGCGATGCGACCACGTGCCGCGTGTCCTGCCGCCCGCCCCCCGCGGTCGGCAGGTGAAGGGTGGTCAACGCACATTTAATAAGTTACCTCCTTTTGCGAAATAATATTTATTTTTTTTAGGGGGATTTTTTTTTTAAGTAAAGCCCGGTTTTGTATGCATTAGTAGAATCAGTTATCGATACCTAACAACACCTTCACGGGTCGGACAGGGTTTTCGTAACATACTGTATAGGTGAAGAAGTGCAGTGAGCAGAACAACGGTTCTTTTGTCACTTTCACCGAATACGTGGGCATAGTTTGGACAATGGACCGGTTTCTAACATCTGCCAGATGCTCTAAGAAGCGTACAAAAAAAAAAAAAAAAAAAATTGAAAAAAAAAAAAAAAAAAATTAAAAATTATTAAAAATTGAAAATTATGTAAACATTTCAATTCATTGATCTATCCATGAATTGTGTGACAAACACCCTACAGCAAGGCACATAATGTACGATTTGTACACTTCAACAAGCTTCAGCTCGGAAACGGTGAGTTTTACGAAAAAATGTTTTAAACAAAAGTTGTAGCTAATTTTGTGACAAACAACTTTCTCATTTACATTATTGTAAAAAAATTGTTATTTCATAATGAAAATGGCAAAAAACCAATTTTTTCAAACTTTAGCGCCATCTAGCTTTTGCAGTTTAAGTCGGACGATGTCACTTCAATGAAAGAAAATGTAGTCCTAAGTGTCCTTAACAGTTTAAAAAAAAAAAAGGTCGCTAGCCCTTATAGTTGCTGAGATAAATCAATTTCAAAATATTTTTGGATTTTCTCAAAAACAGCAGGAGGAGGGACTTCGGAAATCTAACATTAAGTTTATTACTCGCCCCTCTAACGATTCATCAAGTCAAATTCCGGTTTGTCATTTTTCGGAGCTCACGGCTTTTTTTTCGACATATTGACTGTACTATATTGCTGGCCGTAAATCTTCAGTAGCTAACCTTTTTTAGAAGCCAGATAATATGGTGGAAGTAGTTTCAATTACTTTTAATTTAGTGACGTCTTAACGAGGCTATAAGATCTACGTGCATATTTCTTCTATCTTGACGTTTTTATGAAAATAATCTCCCTGCTATGGATAAATAATATTATCATCATCCGACAAACATAAATTAAGTATATCATAAAATTAGTTTAAAACAGGCTTAGCAACAAAAACCATAAACAGAATAAGAGCCAGATAAAACAAAAACCACCTCCAAGTCAAAACCACAGACAAACTAATTTCGTCAGCAGAGAATTGAAAGCGCTGCAAATACCAGTGGTCTCAATGTGAAGCGCGTGTTTGTCTATGGCTAAGCACCGTAAAAGCTGCGTTCAAAAGAAATGGCCAGCAATAAACGTTGCGGCTTTCTCCGCAAATACTGACTCTAAACAATAAGCCAGATGTGGTGGCTGTAGAGCTGAATTATCGGTGCTTTAGTTTGATTGCTTAGCTTGTGAAATTGAAAGGAGCTTGAATGGGAAATAGGTAAGTGATTTCCTTATGCCTAGCTGCAAAGAAAATTAGTAGAAGTTGGTATTCGGCATGAGAAGCAGGCGAGAGAGTATGTATGAACATGTGTAATACTTAGCTATGTTATAATATAAAAAACATATTTTGTCATGGAAAAATCTAGATCTTGTTGGTTATAAATATAATAAACGTAGGCCTTTATTACCTCAGATGCAAAACTTTCGACTAAGTATTTTATTTATTCATTGGGATCTCCACAAAGATCTCTCTAAAGGATACACATGACATAGGTAAATATACATTAAAAAATTACAATAATAGAGGAAGGCTCTTTTAGGTGTGCTTCAATTAGGTAGAGAAGAATACAGGTACACATAACTAGGTGTAAAAACGATACCAATAGTGAAAACTAAAAATAAATTATGAGTCCAAATCATAATATTAGAAACATAAAACAAAATTAATATAATCAAAATAAGCAATTATGTACCTATAATCATTAATTATGTTTATTACAAATAATATAGGCAGGATAAAATTAAGAATTGGGAATAAACATTTAAGAAATTTGAGGTATGATTGAACATTTATAATTGTGTAAATTGAATGGAATATGGCAATGAGTCTCTTGCATGTTTATATCCGCCAACTTTAGAGGTGTTCTTGTAAAGGCGGATTCAATAGTATTGACAATTATTCATAAACTGTAGTTTACATAAATTTAAAACCTGCACCTATATACCTGTCAGTCAGCGAGATTCAAAGACATTACAATTGACGTGAATAATTAATTCGTTGTTCAACATTTCAATACCAGACAATGATATTATATAACTCAAATTATTTGATTTTGGAATGTCAGAATGCCATTTATCGGTGGTTTTTGCTAGAATATTCTCATATATTTTATTTCAGCTTTACCGATACTAGAACACTAATTGAACATTAAAATTTGAATAATTAATTTCAGCGTTTGAAATCCTCAACATTTGTTTATGATTTCGACGATAGCAATTGACATTAGGATTCGTTTCTCGTAGGAGACAAACATGTATTTGTGAGCAATATATTTCGTATTCGTGCTTCTTTCTTTCCGAATAATAGCTACTTATTTGTGTATTTTGGCAACCATACAAACAGCGAATTATATCTAGGTATGAGAGCATAAAGCGTCTTTTTATTATATTGTTTTTGTAACACCAATGGATATTGCAGATGTATTCTTTTGCTGCAGTTAGATACTGGTCGAAAATATATTTCTTTTTTTTTTTGTGTCGAAAATTATATTCGGCTTGATTTTCATTTGCAGCCGACAACCGAAATGTTTTCTCGTTAATCGATAGTTTTTTTCTATGATGTTTCAAAGACATGCCTACTTAATTTCTAATAAACATTATTTCATCAAATAGCTAGCAATTGCAAAAAAAGAAAATGATATTTTGGCAGATAATTAGCCGAAAACCGAAAACATAATTCGGTCGAACTCTAGCTGCAGGAATATTGTAACTTTAGAATATAATCCTGCTACCCTCAAAATGCGCTTTAGTTGCACTACACTGCACTGTTGACCCTTTCTTCGCTGCTCAACGGTCCTACATCAAAAGGTTTTACGCATGTGCGGACAATTCCATCGGATGGCTGCGAAGCCAACGAAGTGGACGCTCCACGAAAGCTATTAGCTTTTCTTCTTATATCCCGTAAATAGCAACTGTTTCTGATCCAGTGACTTTTTGGACGAGTTCGTTAGGGTTATTTTTGGACGACTATTAAGAGTGTTGTGAAGAATGGTTTTCAGTTGACACTTTTTTAAATAATATTCTGTAGGTACTTCATTAACAGAGCTTCATAGACTGATAAACTACGAGTAATGTAATAAGAACAAAGGCTTAGAATGATTGTTTCTCCAATTTAACCTTTAAGTACTTAGGTAACATTAGAAAGCAGACAAATTGCAACACAAAAAATAACACACATGCGCAGTGCATCTAACACCTACCTCACGTTCGGAAATGCCTATGTTAATATGGCGGGCAAACAGTCGGCCTGTGTCGGAATGCGACCGATCCAACTTTTAAACTATTTTCGGACGAACACGGAACTGCACTGTTCGATGTTTGAAATCTATGTAAGCGCTGCATAGTTATGTCGGATTTATCACGGTTTTATTGCGTTTGTGGGAATCTAGGCCGGATTGTTTAGCGAAATAATAATCTGTTAACGTCAGTTTTGTTTAACTATTAAAAGGAAGACTTGCACGTGCTGTCAAAGGAGCTTTATCATAGGATGTTCTATTTAAAAACAGACATAACAACGCTCGTTGAAAGTCTGTGGACGTGAAATATTATGTGTTTATATGAAAACATTTTCGTACATGGAACGTCTTCCATTTAGAAGTATAAAACAAAATAACGTTAACGATGATTCAGCAATAAACTAAATGGTTCGTGGCCTACTTCTGAACGTAGTAATTGTAAAAAGTAGTAAGTAGGTAACAAAGAAGACTAGTGTTTATGAACCATTTTATTATCTCCAGGAAACATTTATGCCTTTTGCGTCAAAGAGTGACAGATGCCCATTGTATGGTAGTTTAAAATTGAAATGGACAAGTTATTACAATGTGTGCTGTTATAAACTTGAAATAGGTAGGTAGCTAATAAAAAAAAAATCGAGTTTACATTCGATGGAACCAGTGACCAGAGTTTTGGCGGGAAAGTCAAGCTGAGTGTCACGCTCATTTTTCATTGGACTTTTAAAATTATTAATAGTGTTGTTTACTAATTAAAAGCGCGTGATTTATATAGTACAAAGTGAATTCCGTAAATAATTAATAAAGAACAGTGAAATATCGCAGCATAGTGGCCACATCGACTTTGTCTGAAACCTCCCTCGTAAGACGGTTCACGCGGCCGTCTTTTTCAACATGAATAATTCATTACGTGACATTGGCTAAATGCACAAACCGTGCCAAGCCAAAAAAGAAATAAAGAAAGAACCAGTGACCAAACAATTATATGTAATTAACATCTTTCTATATGTATATTTATTCCTGTTTTAAAATTTGGTTTATTTTGCGAATTGATTTTATTTCAACTTAAACATATCAACATAATTGGTTTTGTAATTTAATTATTAACTTGATTTCTGATAGTGACTATCACCATTGAAAAGATTTTAAACGTTTGAAGTTGTGGCATAAATTGAACTTTATGGTGTAAGAATTAAGGTTATTTTTAAATAAATATATTATTCAGGACAAATATTATTTTCCACAAAAGAAAAAAAAAACGATGTACAGGTTACAATCCTGGCAACAACAATAAAGAGTTCGTGAACCGCCTAAAAATCAGTAGCGAACATAATAAAAAGGTCGAGATCCACAATGGATCTCATTAAAACGTAGAACCAAGGTTAATGAAAGCTTCATGTTCTACAATGGCTGCCTGTTCGTTAGCAGATATGTTATTAATTTAAACTGTAAGCCCGCCAGGTAAGTGCATGTTCATAATTAAGTGATTGATAGGTATCATTGAGGCCGTATATTGACTACTTTCATTTTGCCGTAGGTACATTTATGATAGAAACGCAAATGTTCGGCGGACACGGCAATTCTAAATTCAATTCTGGCGCCCAGCAGGCCATAGACTTAAAAGATGAACGGGATCTTTTTTTAAGTAAATTAGTTTGTAAATGTTGTAATTCTGTGATAATGTTTTTGGAGTACAAAAATAGGTACCTACTCTAAAAACTTCCATTATGTTCGTAGATTTTTTCTTTTTTTGCGAAAATTTTGCGAAAACAAATAGATCCTTTCTAACTCGTTGTTCCAGGTCACATAACTCCCCCCTTGTTTATTGTGTCATGCATAAGTTCTACTCAATGAGAAGGGGCTCGAATTCTAGGGGTTGAAGTGAGGAAAGGGTAGGTTCAAGGACTAATAACCACTTCAAAAGAAGTTTATGTTTTAGACTGATGTTTAAATACTGAATTAGATCATAGATAAGGGGAAAATAAAAAAAAAACGACTTTTCGACTCATTACATTTTTTTTATATCATTGTGGATGGGTCCGGAAAACAAGACTAATATTTAATTTTTACGGTCATTTCACTGAATAATTCGAAATTCAAAATTCCGTTCACATCACTGCGGAAGGGCGCCATGATTGTTTTTCCAAATGACGTATAGGTATTATAACTGACATCCTTATTCTGGAATGCTCGTAGCATTTTAATTAGTATCGTTCGTGTTACGCAACGTGAAACGTATGACATACATTGTAGAATTTATGTTAGGTTTAAATATTTGATATGCTCTTTATAAGTCAAACAAGTAAAAAGATAAGTGTATCGTTTGTATACATAACTGCCACATGTAAGCAAATCATAAAATAATTATCTTGCATTTGTCTATAGTACACAAGTAATTTTAAACATGCCACAAACTTGAAGGCAGATTATTTGCAGAATTTTATTAAAACATTCCGCGCACATTATATTAACCTAAGAAAACAAAAGTCAACTTTACTCTTCAGTCAAGTAAGGTAAATACATAAAGTTTTTATATTTAACAAACTGGCACGGGCGACTACCGCACACAGCCAGCCTGTCATAGAATATTAGAAATTCTGCTTATTACTCGCGGTAAAGCTGACGCAAATGCTTACCGCACCGGCGAGGTGCTTGGGACTGGAAAATTGGGACCGAAAATGCATTGGAGAGCACTCACAGCCGAATTCAAAATTTCCTATTTGGAAAATTGCCAAACTTTGATGGAGGAACGCTCACAAACACTTAACAGCCTTCCTTAGATTCGTGACTAACCTTTTCGTGTCAGGAGTATTTACTGTCCTAAGAATGCAATTTGTGTTTTGTACATAACCGAATATTAGGTTTTGCAAATATACATTTATATCCTAACGAGGTTTAAAAAGTGGCAAATCATTTTTTTTTAAATTATTTATAAACTAGCGCTTGACCCCAATCCCGCCTGATGGTAAGCAGTGATGCGATCGTTAATGGTAAAGCGCGCTAGTTTATTAAGAACCTATTCACTCAGATTGAGCGAATAGGAAGGAAGACGGCAGTTGAGCGAGGTGATGCAATGTTAAACCCAACAACACGACCAACGATGCTGCGCCAAAGGGAGATTGATCTGAAGACCCTCCACGAACAAACTCCCAACACAACAACATTTGGCGCATCGTACCCGGCACACATCGCGACACAACTGCTCAGACCCGTCCTCCGTACGGCTTCACCAGACATCATGCCGGAACACGACAAATCGCTTGGCGGCAAGGCTTTGTTTGGTGGGTGGTAACTTCTGCCGGCGGCAGAATACATAATATGACGTCACGTCTATAACCCTAGACAACGGTATACCTACATTTTGCTAATTATGTTTAAGTCCTATCTAATAGGTAGTGAACCTAATGCCATCAACCAGTCACAACTCCAGATTCCAATCATTTACTGAGAAATAGCAGTATAAAAAACGCAGTAAGACTGCCCAACTACGAAATCAAGACTAGGGCTTCATGGTGAGCAGAAGCGCTAACATCCACTAGATCAACAAGGCTTTTAAATTTATGCAAAAGCTATAGAACTCCATATCTCTATTTACATTATAACATTCCAACAAAAACTCTTAGCATAACGCAACCAACTCCATCGATAAACAAATACAAAAGTCAAAACCTGACACAGATTAAAAATACCAGTCTGCCTATTCTATTCTCTATTTGCGTTCCATTTCACGATGCACGTTAAACTTTTATCTACACTTTATAGAGTACGCTTTAGCTCTGCAAGTGAACATTCAGGGATAGGAAATAAGGTGACCTCAAAACAAACTGATATGAAAAGGGTTGTTTGACGTACGGATGTGACAGCATATTGGAATAATTTCTATTGACGGCAAGAGAATAATAACCTTTTTTTTATGAAATTCCGTGGTAGGAAAACGTGTTTTGGGAAATTTAATCTAATACGTGAGTGTTACCCAGATTTACAAGAGGATAAAAAGAAACAAATGGAAAAATACTTCAGTAAAACCGACCATCAGAGAATTGGACAAGGAATTGTAGTTGCGTAGTTTGACTATATCCCACTTTCTGTCTTTCTAAGAACTTTTGTAAAAACAGCCTATCTCATTATCATCATCATTATCATTATCATTATCAGACATCTCATTATTTTATAACTCTTACAGGACTATAAACCTCAAACGCTTAAACAAAGCGAACATTTTCAAAGAACACCGCTGTCTATCAAATTACACGTTAAAAGTCTCGTCTCTAGTGACACAAATAATACTCCAGAATGTTTACCTGCTCCTGTTAGTAGGGTAAAAGCTTTAATGCCAGTTTTATGATGTCAGATAAATAATCTCCGCGTTTTAATACTGGGAGAGCGCTGAGTGGTCGTAACTTTTTTATCGCTCTGTGAAACAGCTGACTCTAGATTTGCACAGATTGTAAATAACGATATGAATCAGCGTCGTTGGCCGACTGCAATTTTTCTATGCTGTGGTTTTAGATTTGCCGATGATAAATAACGTGCCTTTTAAAAGTCTGAGTAAATGGCAGTAAGGTCGGAGTTTAATAAAAAAGTGTCTACTTTTTTAGTCGTCTGTCTAGACGACTTGCTTTAAGCTTTGCAGTACTTATTGTTTGTAATTAAAGTAAGTATGAAAGTTATATTTTTAATGTTGAAAATGGAATCTACATTAGTCCTTAACAAAACCTCCTTGTCTACAAAACTTTTTGTTGTTAACAGAAACATTTCATTTCCTTGTTAGCTTCTGACATGTCTTTCGCGAAGGAAGAGTTTATAATGAAATTACAGTCAGCTCCTACTGGATTAAAGTCTACGCCGCTAAGTAACTGTAACTGGATCCCGCTCCATCCCACAGCCCATGATACGACTATTGTTAATGCAATTTGAAATGGACGGCGACGAATAAATTGAAAAATGGCTGCCGGACGCTTGTGTAAGCCGTTCGGAGGCAGGGAATATGAATAAAAGTGTCGTCAAAGCTTTGTGGTCAGTTTTATACTTTAATGTATTTTGGATGATATTTTAAGTAGAGGTTGTAAGTGTTTTAACGGTAGGTTTTTTGATTATTTGAAGGTTTACCGTCTACGCCAGTGTAAACGATACACTTGCGTAAACCATAAACTTCTTTAGGTATATTAAGACTTGAAACAGGCGATACGCGTAGTGCATATAAATCTTTGTACAAAATTAAGCTAGGCTTAAAATGCAAAACAGATTTCAATCGCACTTAAGTACTTAGTACGTACTTATCGTAGCACAGTGCCTAAGTATTAATTAGAGTAGGGACTAATTTGGGGCACTGAATTTAACCAAGGGGAAAGGACAATAAGCATGTCCGGCGCAGAGGCAGATCGAGCTGCGCCGAGAGGAGCTCCGTCAGGTCCTGGTGGCGGACTGGCGGCAGAGGCTTATGCGCCCTACCGCCGGCCTCGCTACCGTCGAGGCGATCCGGCCAGTAGGGCACGGCTGCTTCGGCAAGAACCAGCGTCGCTTAGGCAAGGAGCCGGACGCTCGGTGCCACCACTGCGTCCAATGCGGGGAGGACAGGGCGCAGCACTCTCCGAGTCTGTAGCTTGGGAGGAGCAGCGCCGTATCCTCACAAATAAAGTAGGAGGCGACCTGACGCTGCCGGCAGTAGTGCGGAGGATGGTCGGTAGCGCAGAGTCGTGAGACGCGGTGGTGTCCTTCTGCGAGGACGTGATGTCGCAGAAGGAAGCTGCAGAACGAGAGAGGGAGATCTCAACTCCCTTCCCGGGCCGCAGAAGACGCACCGGGCGCCGAGGAAAGGCGGATAATGCCCTCTCCCGCCCTCCATGGATGGGTCCAGGGGCGAGGGACATGGGGAAGTCCCCGCCCCCCTATTCGATAGACCCCGAGGCGGAGCGCGAGCGAGTGTCGGCGCGTGTCTCTGAGGAGGTGCAGGGGGTAGTTTAACACCCCACTACCCCGTGCAGGAGACTAGGCCCGGACAGACCGGGCCAGCACGAGGGTGTGGGACCGTGGAAGAATTTACTCCCGGGGACCCACGCGCGCTCGTGATAGAAGAGACACCGGGGTGGTTTTAGTCAGCAAGAGTCTGACTGACCCGTCGCTCACCCCAGGGCGGTGGACATCCATTGAGGATTTCCACCCCGGGAAAAAAAGGTGGCATAGATTATAGATAGATTACTAACAGTAGCAGTGGCTTTCATTTTGACAGTTCAACAACATTTATTGAATTACTTACCTATGTAGTTTTCCAAACATATAAAGCAAGATCTTTAAATGATTCAGATTGTTATTGATAGTGCATTATGGAATTAGGGGTGGATTGATCTTCAATAATTAACGCTACAGAGACATTTAAAATATTTACCTAATTTTTGAGGAAATAAAGCGGATTCTTCGAATTAATGCTATAAAGCTCCTTTATATACCTTACGTAAGACATCACTCATCGGGAACATTCCAAATTCAAATAGGATAGTTGTGGAATTAGCATTCGACGATCGTCTGCGTGGTTACGCTGTTATTCCAAATTTAAACCAAGCTTCCGCCAACGATACTGAATATGGCCGCCACATTCCGCTAGTGAGGTAACCCATGAAAGGCTGGAAACATGAAACAGAATCGCACAAGATATTTATATATTATGATTATGATTGTGATGGTATCTATATTATACATTGTATTACTTAATTATTATGTTATTCTACCCTCATATGAAACATTGTATGGTTTATTTTATTACTTACTGTATTAAATTATAATAACCTCTTACGTAAATCAGGATAAATCTGCGTTAGGCATTAATTCATTGTTTTCCCTATGTCATAAAAATAAGTAAATACGCAAGTTGTAATATTTATATAAAATTATACTGTCATTTTCTTATATAATTGAAGTTACAGTACTTATTTTAATACTTGGATGGTAATCTCTCATGGGATGATCATTCATAACTTTCTCTAAACACACACGTGAAACTGTCGAGAGTAATTTGGCGCGGCCTTCGAAGTTTAAATTGAAGATGGCAGTATGATTACTTAAATATCACGAAGCACGATGGCTATATCACGCATGCGTTCTTGAGAGGTTTTCACATAATTACTTAGTAAAATAAATTCTCATTTAAACTGTAGGTAATTTTAGACGACTTGGTTGATGCAATGGCTGAGTGATTGACTGCTGTCCTGGGTGTCGCAGGTCCAATTCCCGCGCGGAGCAAATATTTGTACAGGTAATTATTCCTGGTCTGACTGTTTATGCATGCGTGTTTCAATGTTTGTAAACGCACCCACAATACAGGAGAAATTCCTAGTGTGGGGCCACGTTTAAAATAAAATATGAGGTATCTTGACAAATGTATATTCATTTTAACATTGCGGCCCATATGCATTGGTGGTTTATTCATTTATACATTTGAAAAAGTTTTGCCACATCACAAACATTAGACAAAACTTTAACTTATGTGTAAAACACAGGGCAAATAAGAGGAAAAAAGAAAATGTTATTCAAAAAAACAACGTTCATCACAAATAAGCAAAATACCTACATTGGTCTTATTACAGATCGTAAAGTAAAACAGGAAATTAACTCAATTGGCGGCAAATTGACAGGTGACGATCTGCTTCCCGCCATTCTTATTAGCTGTCAAACGACATGTCACGAAATAGCGCGTAATCGTCAGCGAGCGGAAAACGTTTACAGCTCTGATAGCAGAAACTACATCATTTAAAACTAGGCTCTTTGATTCTTGTTTTAGAGTCCGATTTCTAGCATACAGGTTCGCAAATAGTGTATTCCACGTTCAAATTCTGTAGCAAAGACATGAATTGAAGTACGTCAATAGAGGTGGAAGTAACGCGTAAAGCAAGTTCTTATCGATATTTATGGCGTAATATTTATTTCTCTGGTTTTGAATTACAATGAAGCACAGGCAATTGAGCTTTCAAAAGACTTCCCACGCTCCTTTGAGTTGATATTTATGGGCCAAACATGAATATTATTAGGAAATGCCTACGATATCCTTAGAGTTAGTACTTGAAGGGGATAACGTGGGTGTCCCTATTTATTGAAATTTTAGAGCTGGCAGATTATAGAAACTCCTTGGAATTATATCAAAAGTGAAGATCGATACTGAGAATATTTGGTAACAAATTCGTTTAAAAAGTTTATGTTACTTATCACGTGCTGGCCACATTCTACGGAATTCAAGGATATAAAACAAAAAGACTTACTGGAAATGTTAACAAGAATGCGTTCGAAAATAGAAATAGTAAGTACATAGCTTTGATATGCTGGAATTGTGCACTATATTACGGAGCTTAGTGCACACTCTGCTCGGCCATGTAACTCAATGACACCGAT
The DNA here is from genome assembly GCA_037179545.1 of Sesamia inferens. NCBI lineage: Eukaryota > Metazoa > Arthropoda > Insecta > Lepidoptera > Noctuidae > Sesamia > Sesamia inferens. The sequence goes on along the minus strand of CM073922.1, from coordinate 29,995,678 downwards.
GGAATTCGAAGGCATGATTCTTTGAGGATTAGAATCATCCAGTGATTAAGCTTTTCATAACAAAATGATGTATTGAATATATTCTTAGTTTGATTTATTAGATGTAATTCCTGGGCGTTCCATTTCTTTCAGTGAATTTAAAAGGTCGATTAAGAAATTATGATTGGTGAAATGGAATGCAGAAGATGGAATTATTTTAGTACTAGCGGCCGCCAGCGACTTCGTTCGAGTGGAGTTGCTCCACTCCTATTGGTCGTAGCGTAATGTTCTATAGTCTAACCCCTCCCTGGAATAATGGGCTATCCAACGCAAAAAGTTGTTCAAACAAACAAACTCTTCAGCTTTATATATTAGTATAGATTACGACAGAAATTGACCGACGACCTGCTGAAGGTCGCGGAAAACCGCTGAATGAGGACGTCGCTGGACTGGTCGTCGTGGAGATCCTTGGGGGAGGCCTATGTCCAGCAGTGGACGTCTTTCTGCTGAAATGATGATGATGACAGAAAGGCACTCGGACTTAAACCTCCAGGACTCATGTAAAAATGACTTTAATTTTCACAGTTCAACAACAAAAACAAATTTTGTTATGAAAACTATTTATGATTGAATACAAAATACCTACACGCAGACGAAGTCGCAAGAAAAAGCTAACTAACTAACTCCCTAAAAAAAGGCCGCATCGTTTACAAATTTTACAATACTTATCCTACTAACGATGAGCCAGATATTACAAGATAAGTAGGTCCGGATATCCGGCTCAATGGCCGGATAAGCCGGCGCCTATATCTGAAAGTAGGCCGGACTCGACACCTTTTGTTTCCATTTTAAATTAATACTATCTAATAGAAACCTTAAATAGATTGCCTTTTAATTAACGTACAAAATGGATATTTTCTTTCAACGTTGGAACATTAGATAAAGCTGATAAAGGTTGAGGGTTATTTTCGGAGTATACGCAGTTTGTTGGGTTAAAAAGGGGTCAAATTTTCTAGTGGCAAGAACTGTTCAATATCTTGCGAAACTCATCTTTGATCAAAAGCCGACATAATTTTGATTAAATACTCGACGAACTTTGTACCGCCCCAGAATCCTTCTTTATTGTTCATCATCATCTCAGCGTTAATCCCAGTCGCATCCAAAGCTTTTCAGCTTTTGAAGCCTGGGGTCCGTATATTCATATTCACGCTTCAACCTTCTATATTATTATTTCCCCATATTATAACCTTTTTCGTTAATAGACTACACTGTCTCATTCCTGGGCAAAGGCTTCCCGCCACTCGTTCCATCATCCGCCTTCTAGTTTTGACAGAACCTATGCAGTTCGTCCCGTCATCTCCTCAAACATGTGCACTTGTCACGCATCTACAGCTGCCTAATTTTTTTTTTTTAATAATTAGCTTCATCATTTTCATTGTTAAGATGGACACAAGGGAAGAGCGAGACAGCTCGGTAAAAATCGGTGCAGTAGTTCTTTAAGTATCGAGGTTTGTCTGCTAGGGCCGGACGCCAGACCGGAAGGCAAGTCTGCAGGCCGGTCGAAAGAGATACCGGGTCAGTTTTAGTCAGTAAAAGTACGACACGCTCTTCCGTTCCGCTCAGAGCGGTAGATCATTAGATGATTTCCCACTTCAAAAAAAAAAAAATATATATATATATATATAAATAGTTTTGGTAACTAAGTCGAATGTGTTTTAGTTACATCTGTTTTAGGAATTTTCAACAAATAAGCCCACAGGTTAGGTAATTAATAACACGCTTATTTACGGACTCTGAGTAACAGATGCTGTGTCAGCTTTCATTCCAGCTAATGCCAAGGGATGACAATATTCACAACTCACTCTTTCTTTACAGAATCCACCGGCAGGGCTAATGTTGCCAAAACACCAAAAAGGAATGCCTTCGTAGAAAACCATAGACAATATCAGTAGACTCTTTTTAAAAATGGAATGACTAATGGTTTGTTTAGTGTTTGTCGGTCTGGATGGTGCGGTCAGTGAGTCATACGCAATAATTCCCGATTGTAACATCATCCCAACATGTGGCTGTTCAAAGATCTTTTAAATACTTACATATAATATCACTAGATTCTGCACTCGATTTTGTTCGCGTAAAATATTTATTAGCCCGATTACCTCATTCCATAACGTCACCTACATACCTGCGGTACTTTTTTCTCTATTACCTATTTCGTTTTCGCTCAGCGTTTTTGCTGATTATTTATCATAGCGTGACATTAAATCGTCTATAGCTTTCTTCAATAAATAGGCTATCTAGTGCAAAATATTTACTCAAAAAAGAATGCTACTACTAGAGCTCTGCAGAGTAATTGAGTACCACACTATCAGTAGCAAAGTAAGTTGACCTGCTGTCGTCCGTACATCATCAATGTATTCATCTATTTTTAAAATTCAATAATAAAAATAAAATTAAAAAGTTCGCATCCATACCTAAATATTCATTAAAACTCAGGTAATATAAGAGAAAAATTTTTTTTTACGTAAATTCCTTAAAAATTCCATTATAATAAACCTACAGAACAAGGACAGAGAGCTACTGTAAAGCCATCTCTCTCGGACCGCCTTTTGATCGATAGTTCACATTCCAGTTTAGATGTAAGTTCCTTGGTTATTATGTAGTTAGAATTATGTCAAAGATAATATTTATTGGTTCCTCACCGTCTGAACGTGAAAAACAATAATATAATCCCAACTAATATTATAAATGCGAAAGTGTGTTTGTTTGTTTGTTTGTTTGTTACCTCTTCACGCTTAAACTACTGCACCGATCATCACGAAAATTTGCATACACATAGTCTAGGGTACGGGGAAGGATATAGGATACATTTTATCCCGGAAGAAAGTAGCTACTGTTCCCGTGGGATCGAAATTAACGCGGACGGAGCAACGACGGGCGGAGCCACGGGCAAGAAATAACAATATAATTATTTAATAAAATATTTAATATTTGCATACACATAGTCTGCGGAACGAGAAAGGACATAGGACACCTTTTATCTGTTCCCGTGGGATCTAAATTAACACGGGCGGGCTACTAACAGTGTAATTATTTATATGTTTGTTACCTCTTTAACTTAGTCTGTGGTACGGAGAAGGATATAGGATACATTTTATCCCGGAAGAAAGTATCTACTGTTCCCGCGGGATCCTCTTTAACTGTTACCTCTTTAACTGTTTTCTTCACGCTTTATCTACTCAATAAATCTTTTTTTCACATGTGTTTGAAATTTTGCAGGCGTAAAGTTAGAAGTCCGGATTAAATAATAGGGTACTTTTTATCCCGAAAAAATTGATTTTCCCGAGAGAAATCTAAAACGCGCGATATAACCGAAGTTAACGCGGGCGAAGCCGCGGGCGGAAAGCTAGTTATAATAATAAATGTTTATATTTTCCACCACATAATGTAAAATAAGTTCAACACATAACTAAGTAGGTATACAAAATATATGGATGTAGTGGAAACTGGAGCCTGTACTAGGACTACTTGTGTTACAGATCTCCAGCTCTCCTGACTAGACGGTCTTGTCAGGACTAATACAGCAATGAAACATTTTTAATTTAACCTTTTTAGGAAGGTACTTACACTTTATGGTTTACCTATTTCCTTAAAATTCGATGTCGATATGACATATGTAATACAAAATAGTTGGTTAACAAATTAGCATTCCCCGAGAGATATTACGTAAATAGAAAAAAAAAACGCTCCATTGATATTAAAAAAAAAAACATGACATGAATAAGCTTTAATATATAATTTGTCTATACAAATGATATAAATGATTTGTTTCCCTCCAAACGACCGAAAGTCCTGACTTCAAAGTTCCGATCAAAATCTGTCCAATAAATTCATAGACATATAGAAAGAGGAAATAGTAATTTCCCCTCGATATTTTGAATATAAATCTTCCATGTGTGCGCGTTAGAGCAGAGCGCAGGATACAGTGGATTTAATATAACCGCTACCGTCCGGGCAGGTAGTCGGATATCCGCAGAATACTTGGACATATCCGCGCTAGTAGTCCATCTCTATTTAGAACAAATATGTTCCGTTCGTTCGTTCTATGAACGAAATGAAAAAAAAAGATGATAAAGAAATGTGGCCAGTACTCTTTGAGATTACGTAAGATTTATTTTGTCACAGATGTTTGAAGACATTGCTTCTTTTCCTTTTAGGAGATGTGATGTATGTACATTGTACAATTTCCATGTAGCACACCAGTCAATGGTAGCAACCCAACACAGTCTTGCCCTTTGAGCTGTGTGTAGTTACTGATAATTCGGTGGTTTTACTATAGGCCCCAAAGCCCTTAGGTATAGTTAGTTATTAAGCTCCGCTCCTATTGGTCGCAGTGTAATGTTATATAGCCTAAAGCCTTCCTGGGGTAATGGGCTATCAAACGCAAAAAGAATTTTTCAAATCGGACTAGGGGTTTCTGAGATTAGCTCGTTCAAACAAACAAACTCTTCAGCTGTATATACAGTATGTTAAGAAAACCCTGTCCGAGCCGTGATGGTGTTGTTAGGTATCGATAACTGATTCTACTAATGGATACAAAACCGGGCTAAACTTAAAAAAAACAAATCGCCCTAAAAAATAAATATTATTTCGCAAAAAGTGGTAACTTAATAAATGTGCGTTCACCCTTCCGCGGGCGGCGGGCGGCAGGGCACGCGGCACGTGGTCGCATCGCTATTCGCCCATAATAATACCGGTGTTGTCACTTTTTTAAAAATTACCAAATTTCAGGGAAGTTGGAATAAAATTCGCGGGGAAAAAGATTATTTCAAAATTCATTTGTATTGGTACTATGATGATTACGTAAAATTTTATATTATATTTGGTCATGTGTTTACCTAACCTTTATTATCCTTATGGGTCGGACAGGGTTTTCTTAACATACTGTATTAGTAGTATAGATTATAGTGAATACCACATTGCGATTATATACATACAAATCATTTGTTTTTATGTACCCCTCCAACGGGAATATTCATCTGTAATGTAACTTTCATTCGCGACCTACGCGTTACTTCTACCTTTTATTATTATCTGTCTGATTTTTTTCCAACTGTTGTGGTCGGCTTGCAGTACTGACTGGATGCAGCTAAATAGGTCCGTTTCTATACAGTAAGACAGTGTCCAGAGATAGGGCTGTTCTAAACCTATCCCTGGTGTTGAGCAATATGCTATGGTATAAAAGCTATTGTGGATAACCGTAGTGCAGCCGAGTCTGTATCTCGTGGCCCATTTAATATGGTGCAGGTTAGCTCATTTGCAGTAGTACTTTACAAGGAGCAACCACCTTCTTATTAATTAGGTATATGTATAAAAATATCCTGCTAGTTTGAATTGTCTCTGTACATTATCCTGTACTAGAAGACCTGCGCTAAGCCGTACTCGTTACTAATCCATCTCTCATCGCTCCCTAAGCTCTAAGTATCTATTCGCTCAACAACATAAATAACGCAATGAATGTAGTTGAACTGTCAAAATGAAAACCCATTTCTACTTGATAATGTTTTACGTAATGGGCCTGCACATTTTGAACGATTTTGACTACGGGATTTGGCCTTCATATAGAGAAACCACCCACTTCACTCAATACATTCCCAGTGAGATGTTTACATAATAGAACGGCAGGTTTCAATCAATCTTTGATCCCGTCTAGAATGTTCCAGAAAAAAAAAATAGGTCGAATCAATACGCTTGGAAAGCTAGAATACCTCGTTTCAAAAAAGCGAGATATTTCTTTGGGAAAACATCAGTGTTTCATAGAACCTGTTCTAGATTTTATTTATGGTAACAAAGCTTAGTCATAAGCGTTGTTGTTGAATAATCCTACTTATATCATAAATGCGAATGTTTTTGAGTATGGATGGATGTTTATTACTCGGTGGTAGGCCATAGCATCGGCTGCTGGTAGAAGTTACCACCCACCAGACAAAGTCTTGCGGCTAAGCGATTCGTCGTGTTCCGGCATGATGTCTGGTGAAGTCGTACGGAGGACGGGTCTGAGCGGCCGGCTACAATGCACCAAATATTGTTGTGTCGGGAGTTTGGTCGTGGAGGTGGATCTTTAGATCAATCTCTCTCTGGTGCAGCATCGTTGGTTGTGTTGCTGGGTTTAATATTGTGTCACCTCGCTTCTTACAAACATGAAGCGGGCCAATCGATGAGTCAAACGCAGTCGATATCGATGCTCGAGACTTCATAATGAAAACTCATGGTTGCCCTGCAGGATACTTGTATCCAGATATTCGCGCGAGATCGTAAATTACGCGGTTGCCTTAAATGTAATTGTAACAGGTGCTTGCCGACTCATAAAACTATTGAGGTTTATAGCTTTATTATTATCGAACTTAATCGATAACAATTTACTGAAGTGTATGTGCAAGAGTCGTGGTGGCCTAGTGGTAAAACATCAGCCACTCAAATATGAGTGTGCGGGTTCGATTCCAGGTCTGGCAAGTACCAATGTAACTTTTCTAACTTATATAAGTATATCTTGTACACCAATGACTGATTACAAGGTGAAGGAAAACATCTTGAGGAAACCAGGACTTTAAGTCTGAAATCGCCAACCCGCATTAAGCAAGCGTGGTGATTACGCTTAATCCTTCTCTGTATGAGAGGAGACCTGTGCCCAGCAGTGGGACGATAAAAAAAAAGGTTGATGATGATGATGATGATGTATTTGTGTAATACATTATTACTATACATTTGATTAATTTTGAAGCATATTCCTAATCCATTGCTCGATATGTTCAAGAAAGGTGTCTTCTCTAATACGCAAAGAACGCAATGAATATTGTTGAACTGTCACCATCATCAAACATATGTAATATTTTATGAGTCCAGTAGAACAGAGTAAAGAAAAAAATAACGAATATAATTTTGGCCCCCCACGGTGTTCAACTATTTCACAAACAAAGTTGCCCCTCAAATTGTGGTCTCTTTAATTAGCCCCCCAGCTGGTTGTACTCATAACATCACGCGCGATACAGCGGTATGCAGTTAATCCGTCTGAGTATGAGTAACATTCATACATACATAATCGCAGCAGTGTTCGGAGCTATTCGGAATGACGACACTACTGACCTCTGCCGGGTGTTTTTGTTTGTCGTTTCTTTTGCAAAATGGCGTCTGTTTTTTTGGGCACACACAGTGTGTGCATTGCTGTCAAACATGTGGTATTTTATCAGTGCTACTATTTAAGCTCGTGGATAACTGTTTTATGCGTTTGCATTTGGAATCAAAATCAAGTAAAATCAAAAGTTATTTTTTAAATTAGGCTAAGAATAAGCAAGCTTGAAAATTACAAAACGCCCGCCCTTCAACCCAGACCTAAAAGATGCAGACGTTATCCTCGAAAACAGGACTCAGTGTGAGATTACATAAATTAAATAATGTAATTTAAGTATACAAGTAGAGTTAGCTACATCATTTATAATTCAGAATGGCTGGCAGAATCTTTGATTTGTTCTATTCGTCTTAGTAGCTGAATCCTATTAAAAGATGAAAAAGATTCAGGTGACGAAAAAACAAGATAATTAATTTTGTCATAAATTTTGTATTGATATAGTACGGCTACTTGTGTTAACCCAAAATTGACATCTAGTTGTATTATAACTCCGTTATAAAGACAAAATGAAAAAGATTATAATTCTATTCGATCACGTAAGAGAAATTGCTATATATTGCAAGTATACGTTTCTAACAACAAAACCCACAGAAGTCCTACACCATATGATTTTAATAACACCGAATCGTCAATCCTATCACTAATCTCAAACGTTACTCAACAACAGCGCCACGTAATCTATTGTTTGTGCAGCATCAGCACCCATAATTATTGCAACACAGCGTCAATCTGTTAAAAATCTCACGGTTCTCGTGCATACAAACAAGGACGCTAAATAAAACGCTTGTGACCCGACCGGTTATAATAGACTAGCGGCTGCCAGCGACTTCGTTCGCGTGAAGGTAGTCATGCTCCGCTCCTATTAGAGGCAGCGTGATGTTATATAGCCTAAAGCCTTCCTGGATTAGTGGGCTATCTAACGCAAAAAGAATTTTTCAAATCGGACCAGTAGTTCCTGAGATTAGCGCGTTCAAACAAACAAACAAACCCTTTAGCTTTATATAATAGCTATAGATAAGTATATCTTGTTCTGTTTGACCTAGCTGATACAACAAACTTGGTTATAAATCAGACTCATGCATCCAAAGTTGACAACCTATTCAGAATTAATAATAAAAAGACCATTGATATTTTTGTGGTACAAAAATTCTCAACACTTTCACTGTTCGTGACGCAGATACAATAGCTGTTCACTCACAGTTTCCTTTGTTAGACTACCTATTAATTCGTTCAGCGTCTCCCACTGCCGGGCAAAGCTTTGCATTTTTCCTTCCATCATAACAGAATATCGGATGTTCAAACCGCCTTTGCCATGGCGCTGCTGTGGGCCTTATAGCACGCCATCAGGATCAGTGGAAGCTTTATGAGAAGGTTTTACGGAGATACATAAACCATTTTTGTTCTTTCCTTGCTTATCCACTTCGATCTATATGTGGCTCAAACGAAAAGGTTTAAGAATTTTTTGGATGACCCCTGTCGGAATAATGAGGGCGAGACTAGGGAAGAATTTCATTTAGATAGTCTTATAGTAATTTATGTTATAACAGATTCCAATCTGTTATAATATAAACATAGAGAGATATAACATAAATAGAGATGAGTTGAAGAATTTGAATTTCAGAAGTGTTGATAAATGTTCAGACCAGAGACTTGTTTTATATCTATGCATATATAGGTTTGAACAAACACTTATACCCGTCAGACATATTTTAAAAACTAGATTAGGAGAAGAAAGGCCGCTGCGCAAGGAGGCGCGTGTTCGAATCCCGTGCAGTGCAAATATTTGTATGCATGAATATGAATATTTGCACTGGTCTGGTCTTGAAAGCACGTTAAACCGTTGGTCCCGGTTGCAATACGAACATCTAATGGCAGTCGTTTCGGGTTGTTGGAGCCCTCAATTGGTCCAACAATTGGTCTAACTGCAATGCTTCGATATCGCATTCGGGTTGTGGAGGTCAAACGGCAGTCGCTTCACGGAAAATATCAAAGTTTAGCCAAAATCAGCAGTTAGACTGGTAAAGCGGACCTCAGAATCCAAAGCTGAAAAGTTTCGAATGCGACGGGGATTAACGCTGAGATGATGATGATGACTCTAAGTAGAAAGGCCGTCACTGATACAAAAGTCACAGTCTCCTTTTAAGTCCAGAAATAATCTTAGTCAGATCATATGAAGACCGTGTACTTAGATATGTCTGAAAAAGACTATTGAGGGAAGAATCACAGTGATTGTGTAGACTCACCAGTCAGCGCAGACATTTACGGTGATCATGCAGCTCAAAACAAAACAAAAAGCTTCATTCATAAAACAAGCGTTACGAGCCACGTGTGGCCCAAAGTATTGGGAAAGGGTTAAGAATTTTTGTATTGTTGTCCCTTCCTTTATTCCGAAAGGGAGTGGGCCCGTCTTGGAATAAAGAAAGGGACACTGAAGAATTTAATTTAGGAAGTCTTTTATTAGAATAGAGAGAGAATATTCCCATTGAAGAGATGAATTTCACAAATGTTAAGAGTAATGTTCAGACAGATATTCCTATAGATTCTGAAGACGTCGTTGATTTCTACATTACTAGGAACGTGTATCAAAGGGCGGTGACAGCTTAGCTTTGAAAATGCAGCGTTGAATACAATTTCAGATTACAAAGAGATTTCTTGAATATTTTATACAGACTTTCACAGTACTGTAACATTATTTTGAGATGCAGAATTCTCAACTTCTCTAAGCATATTTTCTGATACATAATATCATAAAGCTTTTTTTTATAATTATAAACTAGTGCTTAACCGCCATCCAGTTTGATGATAAGCCTATTTTTTACCTGCTTACCATCAGGCGGGATTGAGGTCAAGAACTAGTATATAATTATAAAAAAGGTACCTATTATATAAAATTTACTAAGTATAAAACTGTAACTTATAATATGCCTGAAATGCATACAGTATCTTCTTCTTTTTTCAAGGTGAGATTCAATCTCAAGTCTTGATCAATGGCTTCTGTGAAAAACAAATTATATAAATTCTTTGAAAATTTTATCTCACAATAACGGCGGATATTGACAGTTGAAAAAGACAGCCGCGTGAGCCGTCTTCGAGGGAGGTTTGAAGCAAAGTCATGATGTGGCCACTATGCTGCGACATTTCGATGTTTTTTTATGAATTATTTACAGAATGCACTTTTTACTACATAAAAACACTATAAATAATTTTAAAAATCCAATGAAAAATGCGCGTGACATTCAGCTTTCCCCTAAATCGCATGCAGTGTCGTTTATAGAGAAAAATCTTGACAGCACTATAGTGCACTATATTGCGAATATAAACCATAATTTTGTCCGGCTCAGGTAATAGCAATCAAGCAAGCTTTGTTAAAACAATCAAGTCATCTTTTATGTATTTCAAAGTAATAAATATTGGTATCTGTGCTTTCTAAAAAGACTTATGTTGGACTGAAAGTAATGCATTTAGACCGTTGTATAAAAGTGGCGACTGTTATACATATATTGAAAAATAATATTGATATTTTTTGCCTTGTATCACGCACCAATTTATAAGACTACAATAGAATGCAATAAAAGTACCGCAATGTGGTCTTGACTACGCTCAATCCTAATGAATAATCCTGTATGAGAGGAGACCTGTGCCCAGCAGTTGTTTTAAAGGATGATGATGATGATGATGAATGTGGTCTTGATAGCGACTTAAGTGAAGAAATCGCAAAATTCGGTGCTGTAACCAAAAGTTTTGTACTTAAAGAGGAATGGTAGGACCATTAGAATCATGGTAGGGAAACCAACGTTCATACATTAGCACCAATTTGATGATGTGTGACACCTGCCAACAAACTGAGCAGCGATGTTTGGTTAAGACCCTCTTGCGGAGAGAAAACCCGTGTCCGTGCAACTGTGGTTACATTTTGGGCCGATTATGTGGATCCTTTACGCAGGTATGTGTTTCAATTAGAAAGATCCATCAATTAGAAAGTCTAATGAGTTCTTTAGTCTTGCTGATTGATTGATGGAACGAATACCTAATCCTATTTGTCTTTTGCTCCGTTTGTGGAAAATAATTCAGAAGGGAATCCGTTGTTACATGTGTGTTAATTTATTAACCGACTTCAAAAAGGAGGAGGTTAGTCAATTCGACCGGTATATATGCTTTTTTTATGTTTGTTCGCGGATAACTTCGTCGTTTATGAACTGATTTTGATAATTCTTTTTCTGTTGGAAAGAAGATATTCCCAAGGTGGTCCCATGATAAGGACGTCAGGGTTTGATGGTGGAAGTCCAGAGAAATCAAGGGGAACTTTCAAAAATCGTAGGGGCAACCGGTGCGTTTGTAAGTTTTTTCATTAAGTATTTTAGCGTCAGCATCCAGTCTAACCGGATGCAGCTGAACAGTACTTTTCACAACTAAAAAGTGTAAAATAAAAACTTAAAACATAAAAAACAACAGACGTCCAAAAAACACTACAAAGTGAAAAATAACTAATTTCGGAAGTCGGTGTCAAAAACTAATATACAAAAACCAAAGACACCGACTTCCGAATAGCAGTTAAGACTAGTAATAGCGGACCCCAGACTGCAAAGGTGAAAAAGGGACTTTGATTAACGCTGAGATGATAATGATGTTATGCAGCTTGAAGTCTTGTAGCTACATTCGCAAAACAACAAACTTTTAAATTCGAGGTCCATTACCAGCAAATTCTTCATAAATAAATATTGACAGTACCATTTATCTAGCAGAGTACGAGGTCAAATTTGGTCAAGTCGGACGAGGCCAATAGAAATTCGTTTGTAGTTCTCATGAATGGCCAGGAATGTCAATTGCCCTTGGACATTATGGTGTTCGGTGAGAAACAATAGCCCAGTTTAGTTTTTGGGCGTGTGACTTACTTTGAACTAATTGGGTTACACGATTTAGGTTATTGTGCAACGTGTTTTGTTTTGATGTTGTGGTTACTTATTGAATCATGCGCAGCTGCTTCGATTTGTGTGCGGTGTTTTAGGAATGTAGAAACAGTATGTATAGTAGAAATATTACTTGCTTTGCCTTTATTTTGTTCATATTTATCATCATTATTTCATTTATCATCAGCAACGTTACCGAACATGGACCAAAGGACCCCTTTGGTCAGTAATCGTACCTTCTGATCTATCTGTTTTTTTTTACTATAAATGTAACTGCTGCATTCAACATCAATTCTGTCATCGGCGATAAATTTGCGTTCTTAGACACACCTAACTGCGTCTAATATCGAGAACGCCTCTTGAATTAATAACATAAACAAGAACCGACATTATACACAACTCTGGTCCCTCGAGGTGTTTGTATAACCTTAAAGAAATATAGTGTTATAATGCAGACGAATTATTCACGACGGTATATAGTGACATCACGTACAATACGATTAGTGTGTCATGGGCAGAAATTACCAAGTGTTCCGACTAGGAACTGTTACTGAATAGATAACAGTGTCCAATGCAACGGTGCATTCGTACGCCCTCATTTTCCAACTATACCACGCGGTGTCACTTCTTTTACGGAATATGTTACACTCCCGACGCGATTATGTCATGCGTGTTGTTATTATGTGGCACCAAATTACCGTTGATTGTCGTGAGAAGCATGTAGAATAGTTTTGTTAAGTGTAATGCTGCTTCTACTATTGTGTTCGATGCGGTAGCGACGACACAATTCACAGAATAGGAAGATGCAAAGAAAATATCTGGCCATGTCTAAGATAACAATAAGACTTATGTTTCTTATAGTACTTTAAGAGTGGCACAACTCAAGTCACTTGTGTAGGTGTAATTCAATGCTTAGCGATATACGAGACCTTTTCTATGCAAGTCTTATGAGCTGCACTGTACCTATCAGCTGTGTCAAGCTATTTTTAGTTGAAATAAATGGTTTTTGGTGGTTATAATTATAACAAGACGAGAGGAGTTTGTCTTGTTACGATCTTATTTCAGAAGTCACAGTCATCCGCTCTCATTGTTAAAGTTCCTTATGTTATCTTATCTGAAGCTGTTGAGCTCGGTAGATTTTAAAGTCTACTTTGCGTCATTATCTCGACGAAAGGGATGATGGATTGCGGAAGGAAACACGTAGACGAGAAGTTATTGATGGACGAAAATCGATTAGTGAGCGTGTTGTAGCGGATATTCTTCGTCAGCGCATGTCACAGTTTGATACATTTACATAGAAGTACGCCCACAGTTTTTATTGCGACAGATATGGAGTGCGAATAAAATGCCTATTGACACTACAGATGTACACTTTCACCTCCGCCCTGCTCGAATGTATCGCGTGTGATCCGACCCGCATAGTGGCGTAATATCCCTCTGGGGATAGCGGCCGCCGGTAATTTATTACGCAGTTAACGGACTTAATGCATTGTGCTTATTAAATCGCATAGACGAGTACCGGGTAGGACGCTCTTTTTGTGAGGGCCGTTGAAAGCTCAGACGAGGACTGTTTCTAAGTTCGCCTCCGCTTACATCGCTGTGGTGACAGCATCACGAACCGACATGAAGCGTGATACTATCTAAGCTTTCATTATCATAACGTTCCGTATCTAACATTCAGAAAATGCGTGAAGTGCAATACATAAAGATGTCATATGGTACATCGCCGGGCGGGGACGGCGTCGCCGGCCGGTCGTCGCCCGGCATCGATCGCGCTGTTTGTAAACATTGCAGCTCGAGCCGTCGCGTTCCGAATATCAGAGGGTGTCAGGTGTAGGGTTAATGGGACTCACCTGTACGATCTGCACGTTGTCCTTGTCGAGCAGGAACTCCATGGACTTGTGCGGGCGAGGTGCGCGCTGGTCAGGCGGCGCTAACGCTAGCAGCGAACGCGCGTGCAGCACGGTGCGCTGTGTGTCCACGTCGGTCTCCAGCACGCCGGCCGGCGGAGCGGGCGGCGCGCGCGGCCGGGGCGGCTTGTGCGCCACGCCGCCCGCCACCGGAGGGCCCGCCGCCCGCGACACACCCTCCTCCTTCAGCGGGATTCGCACATACTGCGGCCCACCGGCCGTCCCGCGCGGTCCCAGCCCCGCATCTGCCGCCGTCGCCGTACCGTTCGTAGAGGGTCGTACGTTCGCGCCTGCGCCCCTTGTTTTTTTCTCCTTGCGCCCCGAGAATCGGAAGTTCGCGAATCGCGAGAGGAAGCCGGCGATACGGCTGCGCGGCGCACGCGCGCCCGCTTCCGTCATGGCGGCAGCGCGCTCTGCGGCCGGCGCGCGCGCCTCCTCGCTTCCCCCCTCCACTACCACCACTTCGGCGTCGTGCGCGTCGTCGCTCGCTGTCGTTTCGCTCTCCGTGGTGCTCGCACTCGTCTCTCGCCAGCTCACTTCTGCAACTACCGGCGAGAATGTTACTCCTTTGGAGCCTGCGGACACGGAGCGCACGGGCGGCGCCGCCCCAGGCGGAGGGGGCGCCACCAGCTGTAGGGATGCGCGAAGTTCCTCTGGCGTCTCTCTGTGCGGGGTAGCTCGAGCGCGCAATTCTGGTGTTGATCTTACTCTAGCGTCACACGACGATCTCAGCGGTGTGGATGTGAACACTGGTTCTCTGAGAGGGTCCGGGGATGGAGTCCGCGGCGGGGTGGGTGAGGGGGAGGGGCCGTCTATACGTCGACGCAACTCGTCTAGCACGTCGTCCCATGCACCCCACGAGTCGTGTAGACGTCTAGCTGTCATCACTGACAGTTCGCGATCGTAATTTTCACTTTCAGCGAGTGCACGCCGCGCTGTCTCGTCCAGCCGACGCGCCGTCGCTTCCATCTCTCTTGCGAAGGCTCGCTCTGACTCAGTGGTGGAATCACTACCTGCACTAGGTTCCCGTACCGGGGACTCGGTGGGTTGCCGGACGACCACCTCGACCGGTGGCTGTGGTGGTGGCACATGTCGAGGCGTCCTGGGAGGCGGCGGCGGGGGCGGCAGGCGCGGGCGCCGCGGGGCCCCCCGGTAGTCAAGCGCGGTGAGGTCGGCCACGCTGACGGTGAGGTTGTCAGACACTTCGAAGGTCTGCCGGAAACGCGCGCGGTGCGCTGCGTGACGGCGTGGCTCGGCGCAAACGTCGAGCTCGGCGGGGAGCGAGAGGGCGCGCGCGGCGCGGGGCGGGCGGCGCGCCGCACTGGGTGAGCTGAGCGCGCGCAGGCAGGGGGCGCTGCCGGCCGCCTCACGGCGCGCTATTTCGGGCGGGCGGCACGCGGCGGGCGGGGGCCGGCGTGAACGCTCGCTGTAGCCACTGTCTTCGCTGAGGTTCTCGGCAGATAGGTGAGTGCGTGGCGCCGGCACACGTGTGGGCGGTGGGGAAGGCGGGGGGGACTCCAGGGAGTCGGGAGAGAGGCTGGGCGATGCGGGCGCAGCGCAGGACCGCTCGAGCGACTCGAACTGAGCGAGGCTGGAAGAGCGCGAGAGCGAACCCGAGCTGGCCGGCGAGGTGGCTCGCTCCCGGCGCCTGCGCTTGGCCGGGCAAGCCCACTCGCGCTCCGATTCGCTGTCGCACTCCGACCCTGAAGGAAACCAACTCCGTAAAGCACTGAACACGTTACACTGAAACTCCCGAAACGCGGCACGTCGCCACGTCCAGACGCCGACAATGACAATGACACGGAATAGAAATGAGTATTCTTTCTACTATTTGGAACTAGTCCAAGAGATATGTAGGATAACATTCAATGTACTTGCCAAAGCCGGTCTAGACACATTGAAGGACTAGTTCTAATATTTATGTTGTGTGATATAATTACTCTGGCTCTATTGCTGTATGTGAAGTTACCCTTATGTTCTTGTTCTTTATAACGCCATCTCTACGATAATAATTGACTCTGCTTCAACTTCACTGTTTGTTCTTAAAAGTATTACTATTGCCCAACAGATGGCGCTAAATTAAATGTTATATAACTGACATTAGGTATATTGGTTTTTAGATAACTTTAAAATATAAATGAATTCACAATTACCTTGAGTTCCACGCACATGGATGACGGAATCGGCATCTGAATCTGAGAGCCATGTTGCGGCAGAAGAACGTTCGGAGCGCAAATCATCGCTCGTTTCCTCGACTATCGTTTCGAGGTATAAAGCGTGAGTGCTGCCATTTTCACCTGTGGGAAGAAATTTATAGATTTAGTATAGGGAAAAGAGAATACATAACATATACACGTTATACAATAACATTAAAATTGTAACTTAGTTACGTTATTAACTTTTAACTTTTTCTATCTGATACTAGATGGCGCTGTTACAATAGCGCTGTTCCGCAATATTTTTTAAGTCTTGTATTTTGTTCTACTCAATTCCCATGTTGTTAAATATTGTTTTTGTGTGCACATTACATAATTACACAGTAAAATAACAATAAAACCGACATTATAACGTCAGGAAGTTATTTTTGATTCACAGGTAGGTGTGTAAAGCATTCTATTCTATTTTTATTTATGGCGAGTGAAGGCGCTGTCCACTATTCTGCCAATGATGTCAAAAGTAGATTGGAGAAGCAAGAGTGCACATAAGAAAAAATAAAAACAACAAATTACGATGCTACATTATACCTATAGGTATGTAAAGCATATTCACGCTCCAATTCGATTCTCTTCTAGTAAAATAGTGATACCGTTGTGCAAACATACCTTATCAGTATTGACAATAGGTATTTGATGTACTTAGTTTTAAATACAGTCTTTTTGAATAAGCATTAAGTTTTTCTGTACATAATATGCTCGTATAAGATAATAATAATACAATTGTTTTTATTCTATTTTATACTAACTGTGCCTATCGGTTTCGCCCGCATATGTACCAGAAAATCCGGATAAAAATATATCCTACATGTAAATCTTGTTATAAATCGCCCGTGTCCCAAATTTCACCCAAATCAGTTTTGTAGTTTTTGCTTGACAGAGTAAATAAACATACGTATACAAACTTTCACATTTACAATATTAGATGGATTTGATCATCGACTTATATATTTATGGACATGCCTCAGAGATGAGAATTGTGGCACTCCGAAAGAAAGAGAGGAAACGAAGTTTCGTCTATCTTTATCTCTCTCAAAATTATCAATCATCTATGAGGAAAGAGATAGTGCTAGACCGAAAACATAGGCCATCTCTCTCACTCTTTTCAAACCAAAAACTTACTGCAGATTATACGAGTACGGCATGTCCATTACTATCTGTCTATGGATTTGATACCTACGCATAATCGTAATTTATAATTGTTGGTAAGTAGTTAAACACAGTAATTTAGTTAAATACCAAATTGCTTTACTCTCATAATTATTGTCGTAACAAGGCACTAACAATAATCACGGTCTACGAAAATCTGCACGCTAATAATAGAACAGCTGAACAACGATGGTGTTCTAATTATTCATACTTTTTATAACGGTTATCTTTAAAATCTCACTATCTGACCGCAATTTTTCTTAATGAAAAAAGCTTTGTCGCCTAATTGTGAGACATGTAATAAAATTGAGGATGTGCAACATTTGCTGATGGATTGTGTTAAGAACAAAGACGAGAGAGAATCTTTGGCTAGGGAGTTTGATTTAAACACGTGAGACGTCGGACTATCCAAAATATTTTGACTCACCGAAAATCAGTAGGCCTAGTATGAGTTTCCATTACGAAACTCGATCGTCGATATCGTGCGCATTTGACTCGGGGATTGGCCCGCTTCAAGGTCGTAAGAACTCTCAACAGTCTCAACCAATGAGAGCTTCAAAAGCGCTCGATATCAACGATCGAGTCTCTTAATGAAAATTCATAGGTACTAGGTCTTCTGAAAGGACTAAACGCATAGTTTGTAGCTTGATTCAGAACTCTAGGCAGTAATTCCATCTCATATAATGTTATGTATAAGCATAGTTTTGTGTGATATAAACATTGTTTATTTTTTAATTACGTATTGTTTGTAAACTTAGTATAAGGTACAACGTATCCGTGCGGCTAAAACCCCTTATAAATAAAGAGAATAAAGAAAAAACTGCATTCATTAGTTACGCGTCGGCGCAATATGTCTTTTTGTTCCACGTCATCTCTTTAGTCATGGCCCTTTCTTATACCAACTACGAATATATTATAACTAATAACAATATATGATTTTTCAGGTGGTTTCTTGACATTAGAGGCTTTATTACAGTTATTACTTATAAAAGGTGCAGTGTGTGTTTTTGTTATCGAGCAATTAACCTAAAAAAAATACTGTTCTAGGTTTGACTTTTCCTGAAGAGCCGAAATAGGAGATCCTAACCTTAATAATCCATACTTTTCATTAAAAGCAAATTAATAAAAAGTGCTTGATGTGAAATTTCTATATGTCTTGTAATTGGAAGCAGTTAAACAAAAAGGACTCAAACCATATGTAACTTAATGTGGTTTGAGTTTGTGTAACTTACATAAATTGGGTAAATAGGTGCCTACACCCAAGCAATATGCCCTTTGTCTTAACTAGATTAGAATCAGCTTTCAGTCTATATACAGGTATTTTATGAAACGATACTAGGCAATAACGATACCCCTTGGCAGTAGGTAGTCAGAAATGACGGTCGGGAAGAATGGTTTGACGTGCTTCCCGAGGCATATAGGGGTCTTAGTATGTAAAGAATCATCTATCCATGAATCAACTGCAGCCAGCATATTTTATCACGGAATGCCGTCGTCTATCAATGACCTCAGTTAGACTGTAATCATTACCATAAACGATCGAGGCGCGGCTGCCATTTCATAGCCTAGCCCCTTTTTGTTTGGGATGGGAAATCATTAAACTCAGGAGGCATCGGTCTTCTTGGACCCGTCACGATGTGCTGACATCTATTTGAGGCGCGCGTGAAATGCAACGCGCCGCGCCTATGGAGGCCGGGAGTTTGATGTTATCTCCCTCAGGTCAGGCATCGGGCTGGTCGCTTCCTTAGGGACGCGCCCACAGGGGCGCTCCGAAAAGGGCCATGGACCGCACGGCCCCTGCGTAGAAACCGCGAGCCACTCAAGTCAACATTAGGTACACCTACACGGTGATATTAATTTCCCGCATAAAATTATAATTGTAAGAAGTACTTGAACTACAATAGAACTTTCTCTCGTTGCCTCATTTGATTATGTAACCATTATGACACAAAATATTAGTCATATCATAAAGTCACAGAATGGTAATGCATATTAATTATCTACTTGTTGCAATGGCAACTTTATTATAATGAAGATTAGGTTGATAAATAATAATTAGATTGGGAAGGTAAGGATAAGAGTGGGAATGTTTTGAAGGATTACAGAAACGAAAAATGAAGAGAAAAAAATATAATTGATCAATAAGGATGTATCCTGGGTAAAAAAAAAAAATGATTCTATTTAGTCCGTCGTTCAGATTATAGAAAAATATTGGATGTACGTATATTTTGTTTTATCAAATCAATAAAAATTTACAAATATAAAAGGCGTCAAAGATCAGGAGTGGTGGCTGGTGACGTCACTGCTCGCTAAAAAGTGTAGCGTGCAGTGACGTCACACGAGTTTTCAACGCACTGTGTCGTCTTCATTTTTTGTTTAAGTATATGAAAAAAGAAAAATATGTGTCTAGTATTTTTTGGATATCTGACTGACGGACTAATTTGTTTTTTTTAGTGAACCACCCTATTGATGAAGAGATTCGAAAATCCCAAATTCATTTGACCTAATGCTACTACTACACTACAATTTTAGTATTAAAAAAAAAAATATTTTGACACACATTTATACCAGTTGGCTGCGATGCGGTAGTTTTTTTGAACCCCTACGATTCCTTTGAATTATTTTTCATAATATGTTTGTACCATTGTTCCTACACATTATTATTTTCAATCTGTTAGCATATTATATATTACACTTACATTTATTAATTAACTATTTTTATGCTGTTACTTTGTTGAGCACTATTACAATGTTACAAGCTCTTAAAAGAGAGAAACAGGCCTTGGACCATTAGATAGAACTTTTTTAGTCAATGAAATTACTATGTCTTTAGAACAGAATCAATATTATTAACCACTATCATAATCAGAATTTTCCCACAGCTGGGACACTGGTATCCTCCCTGTTAGAGATATTAAGCTATAATCCACAACGCGAGCCGAGTGTGGGTTGACTGATGTCACAATACATTATATCTTCGATTTTTTTATTCTAGGCTATACCGATTTCCTTAATGTTTTTCATTTACTGTTTCGTGAACAGTGGTAATGAAATTATCCCCCTTATTCATAAACGCTGCTTAAAATTAACTAGTGATTAGCGGTTCTTTATTCATACATTTTTGACCTTTTAACGTCACTTAACTTTAATCATCCTTTATCAATAAACACCACAGTGTTTAAGGGGTTTATTCATAAACTATTATTAAAGTTAAGTGACGCGCCAACCTCTAAAATGTATGTTTAAACAATCGCTAGACGCTAATCACTAGTTAAGTTCAAGCGGCGTTTATGAATAAGGGTGAATGAATGCAAAGTAAAATGCCTTCTCGATTGGGTTAGAACTTAGAACTTTAATTGATTTGTTTTGAAAATAATAATAATAAAATTAAGGATAATAATTGAATTAAGGATAAATAAAATTACTGAAATATTAACATAAAAAGTGAAGCCTTTGTCTTTATATCATTCTTTAACAAGACAAAGGATTTGCTTTAACATATCCAGTTTATTTTTTGTTTGAGATTAGACCGCTTTTTTATGCAACATGTGCTTGTTGCTAATATGACTCGTAAGTCGCAGGATTGGTTGTCGTTTGATTATGTTAATATTATTTTTTGTTTCTAATTTTATAATATGTACCTATTATCATTTATTATGGATTTGGATCATGTTTACACCTAGTTATCTGTGCATGCTGTGGTCTTCTGTAACTGAAGGAGCACACGTCAACCTTTTTGATCAACCTTTTTATCGTGCCACGGCTGGGCACAGGTCTCCTCTCCTATAGAGAAGGATTGAGGGTAACCAATGCGGGTTGGCGATTTCAGACTTAAACTCCAGGTTTTCTCGAGATGTTTTCCTTCACTTTATAATCAGTCATTGGTGTCCCAGATATACTTAGAAAGTACATATAACGATATAACTTAGAAAAGTTACCTACATTGATACTTGCCGGACCTGGAATCGAACCTGCACACTCATACTTGAGAGGCTGGTGTTTAACCAATAGTCCACCACGACGATCCTTCCTATTTTATTGTAATTTTGTTTTGTAAAAGTATGTGTATCCTTTATTCAGAGATCCCAATAAATTACGCTACCACTACTCGGAGTACTAAATAATGTTAACTTTTTTCATTAAAAATCAGCACAGTTTAGCGATGAGCAAAACGAATAAAAGCTACCTGCAAAGTGATTTTAGCTTTTTTAAAAAAAGAATTCTTAAAACCAGATAACGTAAAAAGCAATCGACGAAACAGAGACAATAGTCTAGATTCTAGATCGAGTCTAGCGAATCAGTTATGGTGTAAAAATTAACTGTAGTGGTTCACAATGTTCTTTAATTGAACTGTTAGTTATTTACCGGTAAACTTAGACGTTTTGTTTCAAGCCGTCATCGTCATGGCTTCTACTTTTACCGCTGTTTTCTTTTTTTTATATGAATTATAAACGGGTGCTTGACCGCAATCCCGCCTGATGGTAAACAGTGATGCAATCGTTGATGGTAAAGCGCGCTAGTTTACTAAGAGCCTATTCACTCTAGCCTTGAAGACACTTGTACTGTAGTCCGACGGAAACACCGCCGCTGGCAAATTGTTCTAGTCCCTCGATGTACGCGGTATAAAAGACGAGGGGAAACTTACGATGGGCCGTCCGATGATGGAACGGAGAAGGGGAATTATATTACGCACACTCTCCAAAATGCATCCTATAGGTATAGAACACCGACAGGCTGGCTACTCTTCGCCTGTGTGTGTGTGTGTGTGTGTGTGTGTGGCTTAGTTACAAGTCAAGACATTATTAGAGTGAGTTACTTAATTGTTTGTAATAATAATTCGTCAAAGGTAATACTGGCTGGGTATAATCAAAAATCATTCCCGTTCGTAAACACTGTGAATGATTAATACTTTTTTTGGCCGATCATACACTGTGGAAGACAAGCAATGACTGATCGGAAGATTTATTCTGAAAACATGTTATTTTTGTTCATAACATTGCTATTCTGGTTTGATTTAAATCATAAAGATCTACTGATCTGTATTTGTCATTGAATTTAGGATAAATAAAATTACTCTGATATTAACACAAAAAGGAGAGCCTTTGTCTGGTTTAACAATAATAATTTTTTGATTGATATTCGATCGCGTTTTTCATGGGTTTGCTACAAATATGATATACTACTTGTGCCCCGCAGTTTCACCCGTGTAACTTTCTAGACTTCATAAGGCCCTTTAATTGATTTGATTTGTTTGAATTAAGCATAAATAAAATTACTCAAATATTAACATAAAAAGTAAATCCTTTGTCTTTATGTCATAATTGACCTTCATTCAATTTCTTATCGATAAACATATTAGCAGATTTTAACTAAAATAAATGTTTATCATTTATAAAGGTCAAGATTTTGAATTGAGTTTGTTTTAACTTACATTACCTACATAAAAGTTATGTAATACATAATTAGTTGCTCAGGCCATAAACAAGTCAGCTGATAAATTATATCAGAATGTAAATATTTACGCCTAGGTTCATTTTCTAAGACGTTCTTTACATATACTTATGTACAACGCATTTTGAAAAATATACATTATATGTACAGTCAACTCCACTTGAACTACGAAAACGGGAGGTTTTTCGTAGCAGCGTAGTAGTGTAGCCAAGTAGTGGCGTAGTTGCGTAGTGGCGTATCCGCGTAGTCGCGTAGTGTCGTAGCAGCGTACTGACGTAGCCGCTTAGTGAAATTTTGACTTGCTACTTTTGACCATTATTTTCAATATCAAAATTCTTTCTACCTTTAAGTTTTTTTTTACTATGCACAGTGATATTATTTTTATGCGCAGGAAAAAATCAGCACATGTCAGGTTGGGGTCATTGGCCCAGGTACACTCAGCTGACGGTGGGCACTCGGTCACGGAACTGCGCATGAGTGAGTACTAGTTGTCTGTCGTTATTAGCTCAAATAAGCACCGCTTAGCGTTAAGTTCTGTATAAACGGTGTGTTTTATGTAATCAAGTTTAGGTTAGCTTAATCATAAACTGGCTTCACCACGCCTTTTTGCTCGCATAATAATAATAATATTCCTAAGGAATCCAGACTTATCGATTCCTTAAGAATATCAGTATAAAAAAGTAACACGGTGCTCCTCTACCCAAGCCGGGCAGACCCCCAAGGCGATCCCCAGAGTGGTGACACCCTGGCGTTTCCTACCGCCTTATCCTGAACAGGAACCTCGGGAGGTTCCGCTGAGGACCTCTGTTACGATCCTTACGTAGGTACTCCGTTTGCTCCATTCCCATTCATACTACATAAAAAAACACAATATTTTCTTATATTTAAATTCCAACACGTTTTTCCTCTGAACTTAGTGAAAATTGCGCTTTACTTTTTATTATTTACATAAATAAATAAACTCGTTTGTCAAAAACAAAAGATCTTGAATTCTTGAATAAAAATGGCGCATTTGTTTAAGGTCGTTTACTTGTGACGTTGTGACGCAGTAAGCGTCGTTTGACTTTATAAATACTGGTTATAAATTAAACAAAAGAGGCAAAGACATTTTAGCTAAAAAAAAAAGAATCTCTCAGTCTAAATAACTCGCCCATCGAGTTTTTGGCGGGAAAGTTAAGCTGATTGTCACGCTCATTTTTCATTGGACTTTTTAAATTATTTATAGTGTTGTTTACTAAATAAAAGTGCGTGATTTTTATACGTTCAGTAAATAATTCATAAAGAACATTGAGATATCGCAGCATAGTGGCCTCATCATGACTTTGCCTCAAACCTCCGTCGTAGATGGTTCACGTTGACGTCCTTTTCGACATGAATAATTCATTACGTGACATTGGCTAACTGCACAAACCGTGCGAAGCCAAAAAAGTAAAAAAGAAACTCTTAATTAATTCAGAAAAAAATCTTTACCTTTTACTTGAAATTGGCACAAAGTCATAGCTAGTGCCACACACACCAAAAAAAAAAAAAAACACGCCCATCGAAACATCGGATAAGAAAGAAATCTAGTGTCTTAGCTACTTCAATTTCCCAATAAATTCGCATTTAGATTAAATAGGTATCCTAGGGACCTTAAAATCGACTTATTTGCAGTGTATCAAACTTAGCTTTAGGCTTATTTTCCGTAATGAACTTCTTCTACTTCTTCTTCTCAGTCTATAGCTTTCATTCCATTTTAAATCTACTCTAAACTGATTACATTACTTTTTTGTACTTTCTTTTACCCATTTTTTCCTGGGGTTTGTAAAAGCTATTTAAAAAAAAAAATTTGCTTTATGACATAGAATTATTAGACTGTATGCCTCCTTTAAAATAAGATATTATAAATTTTTATGTTTACTTATAGCATAAGCTCTAAAGCTGTAGAATTTGTTTGTTATACCGTATTAATCTCTAGAACCACCGATCTGGTCTTAATTTTTTGTAACGTTTTAATCTCTGTAATTTGCATCTGATAGTTCAATCCTTGTGGAAAGCTTTAAGTTATTATCACGCTTGGACTCTCAGCAAGGAAGAATGAACGCTAAGCAAAATCTACATGTGGCGAGATTGTTCCAGACTCGACTGGAATATTCTAGACTCGTATGGAACTTTGGAATCGAATGGAACGTGAACATTAAACAGGCTGTTTCATTATTATGTATTACTATATTCCGGGAAACATCAAATTAACTGTAGTGTTCCAATAACCCAAAGCTGTAATAGTACGGATAGGCAATAGGGATATATCCAAGGTATGAAAATCAAAAAAATAATTACTCCGTCTTATAGATAAAAAGAATAATTAAGACCCATATTTTTTATTTTGTCGAAATTACCAAAAACTACTGAGATATAGCGTATTAAAGTTACGGAGTGGGGGCTAATTATGTCATACCGTGGTATATTTTGTACCAAGGCGTGACATCATGCGACATTTCAAATCAATATATCTTTCTAAGTATTTAAATGAGATAAATTATTTTTGAGGATACAACATAAATCGATGGGGTGGGTAGGTTAACAAGAATCTTTGTAACTAATAATGACAAAAGGGTTGAGATTTCCAACTATTATTCACGACGCGCTTTACCATCAACGATTGCATCACTGCTTACCATCAGTCGGCATTGCAGTCAAGCACTAGTTTATAATTAATAATAAAGAAAACCCTACTACTATTATTGATGAAATGAAATGAAATGAAATGAAATGAAATGAAATCGTTTATTAAGCAAGCAGGATCACCGATCACTTTTACACGTCATATGTTTTTTTTTTATTCTTTTTTTTTTTTTTTTAACTAGATGAAGCCGGCATTTCCTAACTGACTACCTCTGAGAAGAAATAGCCGAAACAAACTCAGGGATCATCGTCTTTTTTAAAGTCCAGACATTAAAAATGAAAATGTTTACAATAATTTACGTTATAATTACGCATATTGCTTAATAACAACGCTCAACAGAGCGAGCAGCTCAGTCCCAAGCCTCTCTATCCTCTAAATAATCTGAGATTTTATAATACCCCTTTTTGCAAAGTTTGGCCTTTATATAGGTTTTATATCGTTTAATGGGTAAGTTTCGAATGTCCATGGGAAGCTTGTTGTAAAAGTGTATACATTGACCCATGAACGAGTTGCCTACTCTGTGGAGACGAGTGTGATGTACAGCAAGATTGTGTTTGTTCCTGGTATTTATATTATGAATATCGCTTATTTTCTTAAAATTAGATATATTTTTATGTACATACATAAGATTTTCAAATATATATTGCGAAGCTACAGTCAGAATGTTCACCTCTCTGAATTTTTCTCTAAGAGAATCTCTAGGACCAAGGTTGTAAATGGCTCGAACAGCCCTTTTCTGTAAAACAAAGATGGTATTGATGTCCGCACAAGTTCCCCAGAGAAGAATCCCATAAGTCATAAGACTATGAAAATAACTAAAATAAACAATTCTGGCTGTATTCACATCAGTTATCTGTCTAATTATATATGATCTATATGATAAACAAGTAAACATAACTTAAAAGGAGCTAAGTAAGCTTCCAATATATTTATTGCGCAGATAGAGCAACACTGGCTGGAGTACTACAAAAAATATGTTTCAACACAAGTCAAAATTCCCAAGAGGTTTAAAAGAATGCACGTGTAAAAAAATGTAATTGTAACTTTAACTCATACATAATTCACAACACTACCTGGGAAGTCAGTACTCAACAAAACCTGAGGTCACAACACTAGTGTGGGTCAAACGTGTACTGGCCCACGGGCCCACCTGTCGGACACATCAACACATGTTCTAACGGTCGGCCCTCGGGTAGGGTCACCATCCGTCTGTATGAACGTGTCCGGCTTTTTTACCCCCATTCGTACTTTGTTTGACTCTTTGAATACTTTTTAAAAATCTTTTTTATTGAATACCGAATCTCTTGGCTTAGTTTGCGTTTGTTTTGTGACGTTTATTGTACAGACTTCAACACAGCAAGCTACTATAATCTGTCAGATTTCTTTATTACATTTTCAACCTTAGCTTTAAAGCATTAAAGCTTTATAAGCTTGATTGGGAATATTTGACAGTTTCAAAGTGAACACTTTGTTAGTATCTTTGTGATCTGAAGTCGAAGAACCGTAAAAGCGGTAGTAAAATTTTTAATTTTTCCCATTATCTTGAAATCAAAATTTTTGAAGGTTCACTTCAAATATACCTATATCCTTTTTTATTTGTGCTGAATAAAAAATTTCACTTTTCTTTCGTTTGTTTGAACGTTTCGACAAAAGTTGGCTTATGTATTTAAAAAAAAAAAAGTAAATGATTTCTGATAATAGGAATTTTAAAAGCCTGCCCCGTACCAAGGGGACTCTTTTGCATTTTTTTTTTGCTTCTTTTTTGAAGTCTAATGTGGTCAGGACTTTCCACTTTACAAAATGGTAACCCTAATCCGGGTCCAATGCTGGCCACGTTGCGTGTGGAATCCGTAATACCGTACCGAATGAGTCAATCGCTTGATAGACATAATCGGTCAGTAAGTGGGCATTGGGTAAATCTGTGTTCTGTTTTACATTCAGCCAATCACACGTATTCAGTACACGCGGTTTAAGTAGTGGAGTGTGGTGATATGACTGGTTTGGAGCAAGAGTGGGCTGTTTGTCGGAAAACGGTATTTTAGTACAAATAGTAGCTTACCCGACGGTGCGGTCATTTTACGCAAAAGGCCGTGGTTAAGTCCAATATACATTTATCTTATTTGTTAAATTTTGTCCATTTTATTTCACCAAAAACCCAATTCAGACTTACTACGCATATTTTAAAAGAAAAACGCAATTGCGTAACAAACTATCAGTAGCAATGGGTTTAATTTTGACAGATCAACGACATTCATTGAATTGTATTCGTTTTTGTGCAAATAAATTTGTCGAACTTATGAAGCAATGGACTGGCAATATACTTTGAAATGATTGTAATCGATAGTAATTGTGTGTTACGCAATATGGATGTTTCCTGGGTAAAAAAAAAATGATTCTATTTAGTCCGTTATTCAGATTATAGAAAACTATTGGATACGTTTATTTTGTTTTATCAAATCAATAAAAATTTAGAAATATAAAAGGCATCAAAGATCAGTAGTGGTGGCTGGTGACGTCACTGCTCGCTAAAAATGTAGCGTGCAGTGACTTCACACGAGTTTTCAACGCACTGTGTCGTCTTCATTTTTTGTTTATATGAAAAAATACGTGTCTAGTATTTTTTGGAAATCTGACTGACGAACTAATTAGTTTTTTTTTAGTCAACTACCCTATTAGGGTGATGCTCAATGGAAACGTATACGTTGATAAGTGCATCACTTGAGCATGGTTATCAGATCATGTCATTTTTATTTATGTAAGTACTGCAAGCTGTGCCCCGTGCTTTCACTCGAATAAGTTTCGATCCTGTTGGAATATCGAGATAACAATATCTTATTCTTAGCTATAAACTATCTGTTTGCCAAATTTCATTGAAATACGTTTTGTAGTTTTTGTCTGAAAGTGTAAGAAACATCCGTCCATAGATACAGTCATACATAGACGTCCTTTCAACTTTCGCATTTAAAATTTTTGTAGGATAGCATAGCAGACTTTGCTGCATTTTGAAAACACCGTCATCCAATATAACTACATAGGTCCATCGAATCAACTCCTTAACAATTTAATGGATAATATATTCGACTTCACCACAGCTTCTGCAAACTGAAGTGTCTGTGGGCTGGTCATGCTTGTCGAAGACTGCATAGTCGGTGAGACGAATCCTGGATGAGAGACCGTGTGTCAGTAAGCGTATTGTGGGACGATCTAAATAAGGCGGCTGGAGGAGTGGATGAGGAATTTGGAGAACAATATACTAAGGAAGAAGGCGGCCTCGTTGCTAGATAGAATTAGGACCAGCGCTACCAGAATCTTACAAACCGTGGTCGACAAGTACAATACGCCGGTGCTTAGGCACTGGTTAGCATTGCTTGTGCGGCAGTCATGATTAATTTTTAAAGTGTTACTAACCCTTAGTAAATAAGTTACTAATCGTTATACCATTGCTGCCATTAAATAAATTATAATTTAAAATTAAGGATAGCAGCCTGGGAGAGGCGCCGTGGAGAACTATGATAGTCTGAGTTGGTTGATTGACGTCGTGATGTTCTGTCCCGGATTTCGGAAACTGTTTCAGTCAGTTAAAAGATTATAAGGAATATTTATCCACGGATTAAATAGTAAATTACCATTAATAGCCTTAGTTTATTGCGCGTTGTACTAACTAAACGATAGTGGAACGGATAAGGTCCAATAAATACAAACTAGACCGCCAATATCATAAGAACCGGTTTTCGATTATGTACGGTTTTTTGTTGATTATTTCGATTCGTTTAGAGTTGGTTTGGTTGCAGTTCATCGACATCGATGACAGTCATGTATGATGCCGTACTGTCGTCCACAGGCATAGGGCAGGAAAATAACAGTACCGCAGTTCCGCGTTTGAGTTCATTTGCACTGAGTTCAACCGCCCAAAAGAAAACAAAAGGTATTATCACACATCAAGCTACTACAATATGTAAAATTTCTTCATTAGATTTTCAACTTTATCGCTTAAGCATTAAGGCTCAAGATTGATTGGGAATATTTGACAGTTTCGGCTAGCTTGACCTGATGTTGTCAGTACAAAAAGATGCATTAGGCTTAAATCTTATCACTAAAAAAATATTTTACTTAGATGACTTCGTATATTTTTTGTTTACCTTTAGATCACTATCTCAACCAATGAAGCTTTATCATTTTGATGTGATAAGTTGTAATAAGCAGTAGTCTTGTCAACAAATCACATCTAATATCTATGGCAATCATAGACACTCGATATTCACAGCATGTTCATTAGTTCAAATCAAATAAGATTATAAAGATTAGTAGTTTACGTAAATAAATACTTAGATTATTTTTATTATCTTTGGATTGTATTGCTTTGGAAAAATAGCTATTGGCGCCGACAATCTTGTATAATAGGTGCATCTTTTTCTTTCTAATTTATTAAGAAAAGGATAGAAGATAACATTTTAGTTTAATCCTTGTCCGCGCTCGTCGCGGGCGCATGAAGTTCCAGCCCGGGCCAGGGAGGGGCCAGTAAGACGCAAGGGGGCCGCGGCCCATGTGCGGCCCGCGGATTGGTCGAATACCCTTATATAAATTCGTAGCCGGGCATAAAGGCGCTTTTTTTTTATCGTCGAAGAAAGTAATGTATCTCCTAGTTGTCATAATAATATATTTTTTATACAGTCCAAACTTTTATTTAAATACCTCGAAGGCGTACTTAACAATCCTGTCACACATAACTTTCCCACTGCTGGGATACGGAGAGGAAGTGGGTCTTTATCCCCACATGCACCTAGTGCAGGTTGGTCTTAAAATGTTTCGTTCTTCAAAAATCTTTGGGTCACGACATAGTTTCCTCGTAATATTTTCCATCACAGTTTGAATGGAATGCATAGGAAAGTTCTAATATTTTAGCTTAATTTCAAAGATGCACCTTCTCCTCTTTGCCTCCACAATGTGCACTGAAACAGGTTCCGTTCTGCTTCGGTGATTAGTTCACGACTCAAACAGGATGCATGTAGATCATTGATCACCCTGTATGAGTTACATTACATATATTCACACATGCACAGGCGTCATGGCTGATGATTTCGGAAGGCATGTGGTCAAAAGAGTACAACTACATTATTATTTGAAGTTAAAATGCTCTTTAAAGGCATTAATATATTAGGTTTACATTTATTTCCCTATATGCAGAACCCTTTTCTTTGTTTTTTTTTTTTGTTTCCGGGGGGAAACCTAAATAAGGCACCCGACCCCCGAGGAATGAGGTCGGGTAGTGTGGGATTTTTACCTCACTAAAAGCACCCCGGTGATCACCATCTGCGCCTAGGGGTGGTCCCGGTTCCTCTTAAAAGACCAACTCCGGAACCCTCCCTGCGCAACGCCTGTAAGGCGCATCCCAGGAGAGACTCCAAGAGGGCCTCTCCTAAACGTCCTATGCACGGCAGCACGTGACCACTATGCCACCGTCTTCCCTGGGGTTACTTAGTGGACAGGCAGAGTCCCCGCTTTGTGTGCCCGCGACCCCAAAGGTTCATCTATCTCAATAAGTGGGCGGGTTTCGGCGTATTAAGCGCCAAGGCGGATGCCTCCCCGAAGCCTCCTTCTCCGAGCACGATCAGCCCTCTCTCGATCCCGTTCGGCGGCTTCCTTCTTGGCCATCACGGTCTCACAGAAGGAAGCTACTTCTGTCCAATTCTCTGTCTTTGCCAGCATAGCCCTTACTGCTGCCGGCATTCTGGGGACGTATAAACTGCCTAGAGCTCTGTGTTTTTTTCTGCCGACTATTTGTGCCTGACAAATACATTGGTCACCGTCAGACCCGCGGACAAATCTGTTTGTCCAACTCCCAGTGAAAACTGTAGTAAAAGCCGAATTCCCGGTCTGTCATTCTCCAAAGGTGCTGAATGTCCTTCTGACCTCCACGTTCTTGAATTTACGACATTCATTCGTTATTTACGTAGTTGAGCTGGTTTTATTTTTTTAACACATGAAGTAACTAGCTTTCCGCCCGCGGCTTCGCCCGCGTGGAGTTCGGTTATATCACAATATTCAAAGCTAACTTATTCTGTGCAACTGTGCCATTTGTCAAACTTACGTCTAAACGATCGGAGTTACTTATAATTTATATAGTCTTAATAGTTAAAACTTTAGCGCTATACGAAATGGGATTGAAACTAAACCACAACCTTAACTGGATTAGATATGAACAGGAGTTTAACTTCTACTGTTTGATTTAACGCTATTTCCCCAATGATACAGTAGCAAAGCCAACGAATGAACTTATCAGAACGAAATGAAAGGATTGCATTTATAAATTATTTGTATAAAGCACATTTTACAATCTCGATTAAAAAGGTATTTCATACTCGTTAACACTGACGAAAAATGGATTACGATATGAAATAATTTCACAGTCAAACGAATGTACTAAGTAGTCGTGATGTGAAAATAGGTAATTTAACGCCACCTTACTGAAATAGAAACACTTTGCTTTATTATACAACGCTACTTTCTGTATATACGAAACCTGAATATAGTTTGTTCAGATAACCAATTGAAACGATTCCAATTATTTTTATTTACACCATGTTATAT
Organism: Sesamia inferens; assembly: GCA_037179545.1. Classification (NCBI taxonomy): domain Eukaryota; kingdom Metazoa; phylum Arthropoda; class Insecta; order Lepidoptera; family Noctuidae; genus Sesamia; species Sesamia inferens. The sequence continues at coordinate 29,963,633 of CM073922.1, read as the reverse complement.
TTTCCCAAATAAATTTTAAAAATGTGGCAGTGTGGTTACCGATCGCACAAGACAGTTCACAGCGGATCCTATTGTCCTAGGGAACCGACCGCGGACGAGCAGCGCGTGACCATATCTTTGTAGGGACAACGAGGTAACTTAACAAGTACGACTTTGTTATTTTTCGTGATAGCTTTTTGAAATTTTGTTCATTATTTACATAAAAATACTGGACACGTGTTTCGGGTTTCGCATATATAAAAAACTAGCTTTCGGCCCGCGGCTTTGCTCGCGTCTAATTCGGTTATATCGGATTTTTTAGATTTCCCTCGAGTATATCAAATTTTTCCGGGATAAAAAGTGCTCTATTATTTAATTAAAGCAATCTGTTCAGTAGCTACAGCGTGAAAGCGGAACAAACTAACAAACAAACAAACTCACTTTCTGATTTCTTAATATTAGTAAGGCTAACATTGTATAAAGGGTGTATCTGACATCGACGCACAAACGAGTACCATGGATCCAGTACATGATTCTGAACCCCCCAGTGGTGGAATTTTTCGTCGGCTTTTTCATGATTTAAAAAAAATTATGTAGTTTTTTTTTCACTTTAGACCGTTCATAATTGCTATACTTTTATAACCCAATAAGATTTTAAAGTAAAAATTAATTAATTCTCAAAATATATACAAACTTATAAAACTAAATAAATACAAATTACTGAATAAAGCTATTACCCTAATTAAAACGATTAATAAATTACAATACAGCATCAAAAAATTCTTCGTCATTGCTGTCGACTGGTAATGTACCCAAGAGACTGGCAGCATTGCCGCGTTGAATGGCAATACTTAGTCTCTGGCCAAGGTAAAAGCCAGCCCTTGGGTCACGGGAAGTGTCAACAAGCCGTTTGGACAGTTCATTAAAAAGGCAAAGAGCACTCGGACCCCACGGCCCAAGAGTTTCAACCCCAAACGGCTCGAAAATATAATTTCCGATAAGGTTGTTATTTTTTTTTTTTTTTGTTAATTCGCTAATTACACGAAAAAGCGCAAAGAAAACAAAACTCGAAAAACTATCTTATCAGCTGATTTAATAGAGTTCAGAGATCAACATCATACCTACAAACCCGCACGGCGGCACGCTTGCAACGATCAAAGGTCGAGCCGACACTTTTTTTAAACACTGAATTTCGTAGCCTTTCACTAACGACATAAATGACTATCATGATTTTATTAGTGGCATTTAGCGAAGTTTGCGTTACGATGTCAGATACGAGTACACCTTGTATGCACATGTTTATTCAGTCAGTTCGAAGTCTTTTTGCCACCTCCTTTTCATCATGATGGATTATCATAGATGATGATGATATCTAGAGTCTATCATGATGGATATCTAGAGTCTGCTGTAACTAACCTGTGAGCACAGGTCACTTTCTCTCTTTTCACGCTGCTTGTAGTAAAACTATTCAAATACGGCTCAATACAGAACATAGGCCTGTTCTAGCCTGTGACAGAACACCCCATCTGCCGCATTCAGTCTATCGCAGCCACCTTTTAGTATGGGTGTTTACTGTAGTTTGATAGGTACTTTCGTATTTTGACAGAATATGAGTACCCAAATTTTTAAACACTGGAAAGTCATAATGATGCAATTTTGTTTGTAGATTACGAAACTTGTCAAAATCGATCATTATGAAATCACTGATCGACCATTCTGACACGATTATAATAGCAGGCTAATGCTCCTGGTTATTTGCAAGGGAAACCAGGACGGGGCATCCACTAGTAAACAATATAAAGCGTTTTATATTTACAGTTTATCAACGACCTCTAGATATACGACTTCTTTTGTTCAAAGCCCCACATAATTGTATAACAGACATTACTGTGTTGTTGTTGATGAACAATGTACAATCCAGTACATAATTACCAACGCATACGATTACAACTTCATTGAATATTGTTTATACCAGTCGACCTACAAGAGAAAATAAAAGATTATAAGAGCTAAGTTATAAGTCTGCTTATTGGTATAGACTATAGTATATTAAGCTACTCTCGGTGGTAGGCCATAACATCAGCCGCCGGCAGAAGTTACCACCCATCAGACAAAGCCTTGCCGCCAAGCGATTTGTCGTGTTCCGGCATGATGTCTGGTGAAGCCGTACGGAGGACGGATCTGATCTGAGCAGTTGTGTTGCGATGTGTGCCGGGTACGATGCGCCTAATGTTGTTGTGTTGGGAGTTTGGTCGTGGAGGGTCTTCAGATCAATCTCCCTTTGGCGCAGCATCGTTGGTCGTGTTGTTGGGTTTAACATTGCATCACCTTTTTTTTTTTTTTGCCGGGGTGGAAATCCTCATAGGATGCCCGCCGCCCTGGGGTGGGCGACGGGGTATGTCAGACTTTTACTGACTAAAACCACCCCGGTGTGTCTTCTATCACGAGCGCGCGTGGGGCCGCGGGAGTCTAAATTCTTCCACGGCCCCACACCCTCGTGTTGGCCCGGTCTGTCCGGGCCTCGTCTCCTGCACGGGGTAGCGGGGTGTTAAACTACCCCGTGCATCGCCTCAAAGGCGCGCGCCGACACTCGCGCGCGCCTCCGCCTCGGGGTCCATCAATGGGGGGCGGAAGAGGGCGTTATCCGCCCTTCCTCGGCGCCCGGTGCGTCTTCTGTGGCCCGGGAAGGGAGTTGATATCTCCCTCTCCCGTTCCGCAGCTTCCTTCTGCGACATCACGTCCTCGCAGAAGGACACCACCGCGTCCCACGACTCTGAGCTGCCGACCATCCTCCGCACTACTTCCGGCAGCGTCAGGTCGCTAACATTGCATCACCTCGCTCAACTGCCGTCTTTCTTCCTATTCGCTCAGTTTTTCTGAGTGAATAGGCTCTTAATAAACTAGCGCGCTTTACCATCAACGATCGCATCACTGCTTACCATCAGGCGGGATTGCGGTCAAGCGCTAGTTTCATAATTATTAAAACAATTTTTTTTAAAAAATATTACAAACTGTCAGATTTCTTTAATAGATTTTCAACTTTATCTCTAAAGCTTTAAGGATCAATGTTGATTGGAAATATTTGACAGTTTCTTGAGCTTGACCTGCTGTTGTCTGTACTATTAATAAATTCATAATTTACGTTAGTAATATTCTGTGCCAATCATAATCAACTTTTAATTTTCAAAGCAATTGTGTTAAATGAAAACGTGATTTATGTAGGTATGTATCTGTGTATGTATATTAGTGTATGTATGTATGTATAATATTCGCATCAACGGCAGTCCCATTTAATATCCAAGAAAACCTCTGCCCATTCTAAGGGTGCTTGGAAGAGATTTAGAAGCGATAAAGCCGCCCTTTTTATATTTTGTATTGATGAATGTCTTTTTATGTCATATATGTTTTTGGTGTATAATAAAATATATACAGCGTATATTTTTCTTTATACGAAACCTAAATATAGTTTGTTCAGAATAAGCAACTGAATCGATTCCAATCATTTTTACACCATGTTATATTTTTTTTCTCAAATACATTTAGAAATTATTGCAGTGTGGTTACCGAGCGTGCAACACAGCTGACGGTAAATCATAGTACTCGGCACATGAGACAGCACCCCCGCGACGCGCCGCTGCAGTGCGGGCGGGCGACCGTTATGTTGACCATATTTTTGTTGGGACAACCAGATAAGATAACAAGCCCATAATTTTGTCACATTTCATGATATCTTTTTTAAATATTGTATAGATTCTTTACTTAAAAATATTGGACACGTGTTTCGGATTTCGCATATACAAAAAATAATATTGTTTAATTAAATAACATTGTGAGCCTTTTTTACTGACGACAGAATTGTAGATATTTTTTTACTTTAGTTTAGTTTTATTTTTAGTCCTGACAATCTCTGGACATTGACGACTGGCTAGCCACCCTAACGTCCGCACTGTGAGTTACTAAAACATAGTGAGTAGCTGAGTAACAGTAATGTACTCTAGCTGGTGCATTGTATTTTGTTCAACACTGTGACTACAAAACAAAGGGGTCGGTGAAGCCAACTAGGTACTGAATTAATTAAACCTGTGCCAACACACGTTTAGCTAAAAAACTTCAACCAAAAGAGAATTGGATCGCAACCAAACCATAACTTTTGTTATGGTATCGTCCTAACCTTTTGACAGATGGTTAAACCATAACTGGATCGCAATTGGAACGTAACCGCTGTCAAATGTAGAAGTTGAAACAAACTAACTTTTACAGTGCCATTTGTCAAACTTACGTCTAAATGATTAGATTTACTTATAATTTATTTAGTTTTAATTATTATATCTGACGAAATGTATCACTTATACATTGATTTTATTTCAATCAAAGTTAAAACTTTAGCGCGATACGAAATGTGATCGAAACTAAACCATAACTTTAACTGGATTAGTTAACTGGTTTTTAGTCACACATAATACGTGGCTGTTATTTAGTCAATAAGATATGTATGTATTTGTATAAGAATATTTTTGTAGCTTTTATTTTACAAAGTTGTGTAAGTTTTTGAATAAAGATTATTATTATTATTATTTAGCGCGATATCTGGATAAAATTAGTGACCATGAAAAAATTAATTATGAGTTCGGGGTTTTTTATCGGACAGTTCTCTGTGAAGAAAAGGCGAAATAAACTCAGAGCTTACAGTCTCTAGAATCATCATCATCTAGAGGAAGTTCATCAAAGAAGAGTTCTGGCCGAAAGGTGTTGTGTACCGTCGGTTTAGTGGCCAGCTACGTGACATCAGTCAGACACACGATGCTGACACTTCGTGTACATTAGGTGTGGTTTTTTTTATTATTGAAATAGCCATCAGTTCGCTCCTTGCATGGCAAGAATTCTTGTCTTCCTTCATTTTATCTTTTTCTACCAATACTCTTTTTTCCGCTTGTTTCTTTGCGGCATTGGCTGTCGTGGGTTATTCTTTTCCCGTGTCAATATTCTTTTTGTCTTTTTTTTTTTATATCATTTTTATACATTTCTTATGCATTAGGTGTGGTTAATTATGTTATATGTATTTCAAGTGTTTTATATTAATATAGTATTGTATATTATATGGGCCTTGATGCCTGAAACATATGCGTAAATAAATAAATAAAATACAGACTTGAGATCATATAAAGACCATGTAGAATCAAACTCTGTGATTGTCTTTTGAGCAAAAACCAGAGATTAGATTAAGAGAACCTATCACGAGGACCCAGCTGTATATGTGTATGTATAGCTAAACAGTAAGCAATGTTTAGAAATAAAGAAGTATATTGTTCAACAATGAATCTACGCGGAAGGCGGAATGTTATTTATTACAATACACTAATAAATGCCCGGTAGAACGTTAATCGTTAACCGCCGATATAGATCAAGCGGTCGGATATCCGCGTATTACGTGCTGATTGCCGCAATGCTTATGTTAGCTTGTGAAAATTGTGAAAATATTATAAAATGGAACTAAAATAACATGATGTAGATCAATATTCAACTCGCCTGAGCACATTATACCCACGAGCATATAATTATAACCAGGCTTGCTCCGGCGGGTTAGAAGGGAAGGGAGACAACAATATATTTGTATAATATTAATATTTGACAAAATTATATTCGTAACAGCAGGGTAATTGAGTAACACACTATCAGTAGCCATGGGTTTCAGTTTGACAGCTGAACAACATTCATTGCGTTATTCACGTTGTTAAGCAGACACATTTTCCCTACATGTGGAGCAATGTATTAGCAATATGCATGAAAATGATTGCAATTGATTTGCCAAATTGAATTTTGACAAAAATTATTACCCAATGGGTGGATGGGTGTAGTACCTAAAATTAAATATACATATGTATAACAAATGTTTGTGATACATCAAGCAGAGTAATTGTGTAGCGCGCTAACAGTAGATTTGGCTTCCATTTGACAGTTCAACGACATTCATTACGTAGTTGAGAGGACAATTTTTTATAACTGACGAAGTAATGGTAAAGTTCATAATGTTTCTGATTGTAATTGATATTTTGTTACAGATTAAGAACCTTGGAATAAAGATTTCAAAATCTCTTATCAGAGGTGTTGACGTCAAGGTCCGCCTCGGTGTCTACCTACAAAGAGTGTTGAACTCTTCAATAAATGGCAGCAAATCACCCGCGGTTGGTGAAATTGTGTTTGTCTTTAGAATAAAATAATCGCAATTGGTTTGTCGTCGGTATAACATGAAGAAAGAAAATAGTTTAATTCTTCACAAACAAAACACACATTAAAAATAGAAAATACATGAGATGCAATACTCAAAAGCCTTGTACCTACTCAAAATGGTATTTTTTTTAAAAAGATCAATTTTGTTCATTTCCGTTTTTACATTAGGCGTTATATTGTTATACTCTTTGATTAGTCGTCATTTCGGTACTCAGCGCCTTTCTAACCATTACATCTTTCACACAGGCTGACAGTTCATTCATCATTTCTTGGGTCATCTGTGTCCGTCCTTTCACTAATGCACATTGATGGTAATAGGGTATTTGACTAAAAAAAACTAATTAGTCCGTCAGTCAGATTTCCGTATTTTTTGTTTCATCAAAACAACATAAATTGACAAATATAAAAGGCATCAAAGAAAAGTAGTGGTGGCTGGTGACGTCACTGGTCGCTAAAAAGTGTAGCGTGCAGTGACGTCACACGAGTTTTCAACGCACTGTGTCGTCTTCATTTTTTGTTTATATGAAATAAGAAAACATACGTGTCTAGTATTTTTTGGAAATCTGACTGACGGACTAATTAGTTTTTTTTTAGTCAAATACCCTATTGTGTGGAGAGTGTTTGTGAATGAAGAAGAATGCTTCCTGCCGTGATACAGTATTCACTAGTACGGGGGTCAGTATGAATTTAAGGTCAAACTACCGTAAGGTGTACGCAGGTATTGCGCGCTTCGAAACGGACAGAAAATAAATATTAGTTCGGTTCTGTCAAATTTATGTCAGGCGCGGACTGCCTGACGTAAATTGACATATTTTTAGCCGCCAAGTTTTTCATCTATGGAGTATCTTAATTTGATGGGATTAAACATAAATTTTATATTCTGACCTTATTTAAATGAAATAGAAAGAAAAAAAATGCACTTAACTTAAAATTAATTTTGTTTGTGCTTAGACGACAACACATCAAGCTACTAATACCTGTCCAATTTCTTATTTACATTTTCAACACTATCGTTAAAACGGCGATCGGCGCCAAAGACAGGGTTTCAAGTCATGACGTTATGAGAGTGGGTTATTCAATTGTTTGTAATTCGGCAAAAGTTTTACTGACCGGGAATAATCATAACGGATTCCCGTTCATCAACACTGTGATTGAATGATACCTACTTTTTGATCACGAAAAGCCATACCTAATATGCTCACGTGGTTAAATATGGCCCATTTCCACAGTCAGGAGACCTGTCCCAGCAGTGGCTACATAATAGGCTGGTTATTCTATCATTCAGATGTAAGCAGCTCACTGCTGGCCATAAATCTTCCCCGAGCATCCATCCATTGTTTCACGCCACGCGAAATCTTATTAGCAAAACTAAACTCATCATTACTAGAGCAGATTTCTCCCTAAAAGACAAATAAATAGGTGCCTATTTGACTCACAATAACAATATGGTAACAGGAAGTGTAAATATGCTAGTGTACTTTATAATAATATAACTAAACCTACGAGGAAGTTGATGAAGAAGTTGGCACAAGACCAAGAATTAATATAGCTATCTAGTTCCTAAACAGGAATAGAAATGGACAGGAGAACGGTATAGAAGGACGGTAGACTAGCTTTATGATATTGGTTATAAGTTTGTGATTGAGTGTGAATGCGTGAAGAAACTGATAGAATAAATTCGACGAATACCATATGAAATATAAGATATAAATAAGGCATATACACTGTAGAGAACACGGGTTCGATCCCCGCGCAGTGCAAATATTTGTATGCATGAATATGAATATTTGCACTGGTCGGATCGTGCCTCGGAAAGCACGTTAAGCCGCTGGTCCCGGTTGCCATACGAACATCTAGTGGCAGTCGTTACGGGTTGTTGGAGCCGCCAAAAGTCCAACAACTGGTCTAACTGCAATGCTTCGATATCGCCTTCGGGTTGTGGAGGTCAGAGGGCAGTCGTTTCACGGAAAATATCGATGTTGGCAAAATCAGCAGTTAGACTGATAAAGCATACCCCAGACTTCGAAGCGAAAAAAAAGCTGCAGATGAGACTGGGATTTGGAATTAATGCTGAGGTGATGAAACTGTAGCGAAAACAATAGTAAACTTCAAATTTAATGACGTATAAATATTTTATTAAAGAACCTTGCTCAAGGTACAAGCGTGACGCTGAGCACCCGGTAGACACAGGAAATGAGAGTGTGACAAAATATTTGCCATTGCTCATCGGCACTAAGGCTGTGGAAGGGGTCCACAAATTCATGTACCTCGGTAGTATTGTGTCCGAAACTAGAGAATCCGAAGAGGGTAAGAGCAACCTTCCCACAGCTTCGTACCGTGTGGCAATCGCGGAAACTGACCAGAAGAGTTAAGCTCAAAATATTTCGGTCCAACGTAAAAACCGTATTACCGTATACCGTGGGTGTGAGACGTGGAAGGTCCCAAAAGACATCTCACATAAACTCCAGGTCGTTGTCAACCGCTGTCTTCGTCGAAGGGATCCTGGACATATATCATAATATCAAGGCAAGCCTTAGACTGGAATCCCCAAGAAAAGCGTAAACGTTGTCGCCCTAAGCAGACCTTTAGGCGAACGGTCATCGCTGAAGCGAAGAATATAGGGAATACCTAAAGCGAAATAAAATGCGAAGCTCAATACCGAACGGGATGGCGGGACTCTGTCGACGCTCTCTGCCCCATCTAGGGGACATAGGAACTGTGCAAGTCTAAAGGCTAAAATGAACAAGTTACATGATTGCTTAGCATCAGGCGGGATCGCGGACAAGCACTAGTTTGAAACGTTTAAAGACAAATTTAAGCAAATATTATATCCAATCATTCAAACGAAAGTCAAAGATTGGTAAAAAATATGGTCGCCCCATCATTACTATTTAGTTTTTCATATAAAATACTATTTTAACCTTGATATTAGGATTTTTTTGACAGTTATGCGTTAGTTTAACAAAAAAAAAAAAAAATAGAAATCGGATTATTCTGTAAAAATGCGTGGTCATACAAACTGACTCTGACTCTCGCCTTCGTCTTCATACACACGTGATCATACATTAATTTCACAAAACCGTAGTAAGTAATTTCGAACATGACACGCCAAAAAATGAGCAATTTGCCTTTGATAAGATCTGTTAAATGTTAGTATTTAACAAATAATTACGAAATTAATTTCATGTTTTCTACCAAGCTTGAGTATCTACATATTAATTAAAAAGTTTAAAATAGATTGTTTAATAAAAAAGTCGGCGTAGATGACTATCTCGACAAAATGGCTGCTTACAACATCAACACGATCTTAATTTAAAACCATACGGTATATCCGTAACATGGGAAATTATGGCTGTAGTCTTTTTACCAACCAGTGATGTTGGGTTCTGTAAATTTAATTTTAGAATGGAGGAAGATGAACTCTATGATATATTTTTTTTTTTACATTCTAGGGTATCACCTACTTTTCGCCAGTCATGTGTAAATATATTTTATTATATTTTGTACCGGGAATGGTAAAAATATTACGCTTGTTTCATGAGACTTAGACTTGAACATTTTATCCTGTGGCGCTAGTGCCGCTAGTATGGTTATTCAAAATGTTGATCGACCAATAACAAGCTTACATAGATTTGTTTGAAGATCAGCAAATTGATCATTCTTTATAAGGGGAAACTACACTCGCCATCTACTGCATTTATATGTATATTCTCACAAGCTTGGCTAGTTATACTTATTTGATACAAAAACTTTGGCGTCCCTAGTAGCATGTTTAGGAATATTATCTACTAAAACAAAAACGGAACTCCAAAATCAAACGTCTTATTAACATCTACCAAGAAAACTGTTACGAAATATCCCTCACTCAACCTACATTTACGCCTGATGGGAGAGTTTTTTATGGGTTCAAAACACGATCGAAATCACATTTTGTTGTGAACGTTCCAAGCATTCGGGTGAATTCCTCGAATACTCGGTTTTATTTTTAAATCTTAGTCATCGTTCAAATTGAGGAATTTATAAACGAGAAAGGAATTGAGTTGAGAGAGTTCACCTTTTCAAAATAAAGGATTTTTGGGAATGTGAATTTTAAGGAATTTAACTATTATTTTTTGTATATTTTCTCTATGAGATATATAAAAAGGAGTTTCTTATATTAATGAGGTTAATTTTTTCTACTATTTTTTTTTTTTAATTCATTTTTGTTTCATTTCAATGATTAGGTATTATCATCTATCTCATGTTAAGTAAAACTAGGAATATCATTCTATATCGGAATCCTACCAATATTAATATTAAACTATGTAGTTAGTACCTGTAATGTATGTTGTAAGTAGGTAGTGTTACAAAATGTTTCAACATTGTACCCTCAACATTATGTGTGTATCGATCGCTGTCCTCTTAATAAACGGTTGGCCAGTCGACCATATACTGCATTCAAGGAAGTCGTATTATTTCTCCAAAACCCCTATATACAATATTTGGCGACGAGTTGGACCATAGCGTGTTATACTGCGGTTAATACAAGATGTCTTTGGGAAAATTGGAAGTTTTTGACGTCGGAACTGATAATTGGACTTTGTACATTGAGCGGTTGGAGCAGTACTTTTTAGTGAATGATGTGAAAGTGAATTTAAAAGTACCAACATTGATAACGGTCATGGGAAGTGCGTGTTACGAATTATTAGTCACATTATGTACGCCGAAGAAGCCTTCTACATTAAAATTTGATGAGATAGTTACAATACTGCAAAGTCATCTTCAACCGAAACCAAATGTACTGGCCGAGAGATTTAAATTCAGACAAAGGAAACAGTTGAAAGGGGAGAATATCGCAACTTATGTAGCTGAACTGAAAAAGTTGACGAAGTTCTGTGATTTTGGGGAAGCTCTGGATAATAATCTCAGGGATCAATTTGTTTGCGGTATTGAAAATGACGTCATTCGGCAACGCTTGTTCGAGGGAGAGGTACCGACGTTCAGTAAGGCGCTCCAGTTGGCAGTGGCGATGGAGGCGGCGGAGTCTGACGCGGCGATGGTAGAACCTCGGGCTCGGGACCGCGGTCAGTGCAGTGACGTCAGAGACGCGGCGCAAGGGGCAGCGACGCACTATGTTGGCGCGGCCGGGCGAGGCAGCGGGCGGTCGGGGGCTCGCGGCCGTCGGTCAGCGGAACATAACCCGCAGCAAGACACAAAGTGCGCGCCAGCGGTGAGTCAGCGTGGGGGCCGCGGTGCACGAGCGGCGCCGGCCGAGTCGAGGCAAACGCAACTAGCGGCAAGTCCGTGTGCCGCTTGCGGAGGTGTGCGTTCGCGCAGCGGAATGTTGTTGAATTTAAAGATTTTAGATATGCAGATATTTAGTGTATGACGTCGTATAATTGTGTATGGTAAAAAAAAATTTGTGCGCGCAGCCATTGTGGAGAAATTCACAAAATACTGATTCCGCTGGGCGAACGTTGTCCTGGCGGAACTTTTTTTAATCCTTTGACTTTAGGAAAAAGAGATGTGTCCAAAAATTAGTGTGTATTTGTGTGTAATTGTGTATGTATGAATAAAATTTGTGCATGCATAAACTTCGGAGATATTCAAGTTTCCGCTGCGCGAACGTTTGGCCATTAGCTAGTTTTCATATAAAGCGCTTACATAGAGAGCTGTAGATTTTTACATACTTTGTTTTGAATTTGTGTATATTTGTGTAAAGAACAGATTTAGAAAAAATCGTAAGGCTTAAAAGATAAAAATATAAACGTAAAATACGCTTATTTGGTCTTAGTTCTTAAAGTATGCACTTTGGGGCCTAGATTTTCACGTTTATACAAACCTTGTAAGTGTCTGCAACATATTGCCAAGTATCAATGATGTTCCTTTAGTAATTAAAGAGTTATAGGACAATTTACCATGACAAAATCACTGTTTACAAAGCAGTCAAATATCACGACATTCTAAAGGAATTGCATGGTAAAATGAATGCCAATAATTAGTGTATTCATTCAACTATTCACATGCAAAATTTCATGTCATTAAATTCAGTAATTCAAGAAAAACAATTATAATACTGACGAAGCATCGAAAACCTACATAACCCGACCAAGTTCGGATAGCTATAAAAAAGCGGCCGTGCCATATATCTAAAGAACGTTCTTAACTTTCCAATATAGTATTTATTAATATGGTACAGTTGCGTACACAAGCGTTAGGAAAAAATAAAACAATTGCATTTCTTGAATGAATTTTTTTTTTATAATAACGCCACTATCTACGATAAAAATAAATCTTCAATTAACAAATACTTCTCTATTTAAATATCCGTGTACAAAAATATTTTTAATTACATATAATGCTTAATTATGTAATAACGTTAACAAACGCTTGCCACGACAGCAATAGACTTAAATGTGTTTTAACTAAAATAGGTTTAATAAACGATTATGAATATAAGGGTAAGTATAATATTTCGAGTTTCAATAAAAATTAAAATCACATCACATAACTGGACTATTCAGTTGTTTAGATTTGATCAACATTAAAAAAAGTGCTTATAAACTAAAACATTGGTAGAAAAAAAGGTATTTTCAAGAAATATTTTTAAATGAGTAGCAAATACAGTAAATAACTTCAACATTTCTAAGTACACCTAATATTTTCTAGTTCCAATAATAAAATCACATCACAGATTAACAATCACAGATCAATAAAGTAGACTATTCAGTTGTTTAGGTTTGAGAGTCTGCTTAATATAAAAATAAATCAATATTTAAAAAGTACTTATAAAATAAAACATTGGTATAAAATGCTATTTTCAATTCGATACCAATTATGCAATTATGAGTAGGTAGCGAATACATAAAATAACCTCAAAATTTCTATGTATAATGTAACCTAGTACATTTTGTATCACAAATCACATCACAGACTATTCAGTTGTATAAATTATTGCATGAGGCATTATGTTTTTGGAACAATTTTGAATTTTGCTACATAAATCATCGTAACACTGAAATGATTTATTAGTGTACGGGGGTCTCGAACAATGCGCCTTGTAATGACCAATACCTGGCATTTGTAAAGGTGGTACATATTCAATAATAGCCAATATTAAAAATAGCTTATTATTTATTTCAATATTATGAGGTATGTCTTCTAGATTTATGTACAAATTATGTAGTTCAAAGATAATCAAATCATTTAAATCATATTTAAAATCGACAGTGCCTATTCCACAAAAATCACAAACAGGAGGATTGTCACTCCTCATACCAGATTCTACAGACTCTTGCAATTTGGCAATGCCTTTACACTTAATGATATCAATGTTTAAAGGTAGGTATTTACATTTAAAATTGCTGTTATTTATGGAAACAAGGCATTCTTTGTGTGAACAACATTTCTTTCTGTTTCCAGAAAAGTATAGCAAACAGACGTCTTCAAATATTTTTGTGACATTGCACGCACAATCTATAATTTGGCACTGTCTTGCATCGAGTGTATTGTCATTAAAATTAAACAATGGATTTAGTAAAATGTCTCGTTTTGCATATAACGTTTTGCAATTCTTTTTCGTATTAGATAATTGGATAAAAAAACGAGTGAATGGATCTTTGCTAATCAAGGGATCTATAAAATGACGGAAAGAGATACGGTCAGTATATGCGACTGCGAAAGCTTGAGCCACTGCGTCAAATGCACAGGTATTAGTCACTACAGTTTTAATGTCTTTCGATATTGATACGTTACCATTTTGTAAGATGTATAGAGGCTTCGACGAGATTGTTTTTGTGTTGGGAATAACTAGACCTCTCCAGTTTTCTATTTCAACAGGATAGTCTTGAAAAATGGATTGCTCCTCGAAATCACCTATAATTTTCGTCTGTTTAACTTGATTTAAAATCATATGTTCATTCTTATTCTTAATTATCTTAGTAGCAGTTTCAGAATATTTAGCTTTATTTAATTTGATCATCCCATTAATGTAAGTGTAATGTTGTATTAAAAATTCGTCTAAACGTATTCGCTCCTGCTTTGTGTTGAAATATATGGTCTTTAAATCTTTAAAATGATTTTCAACATTTGAGCTACTCCCAACATTTCTAACATTACGAAAATATTTATCCATAACGCCACTCCACATTGGCAACTTTCTCAATAGTCTTTTTAATGTATCATTTATTTCTGGTAAATAATATTCGTTTTTATGTTCGTTCGGGTCAATTAACATTAAATACAATTTTTCGGTTTCTAGAATATTATCGTAATATTGAATGAGTGGGTTTGTACCTGCATTGTTAGAGTCATTCTTTTCATCGGGTAATACAGGACATAATGACTCATCATCGTTACAGTTATCTAAATGTTGGATATCAACCTTATACTCGCTTATATTCGCTAAACACGCTACAGCTTGATCATATTTCTTGCATGATTGCCCATCCAAATCTAGGGTTACATATTCATGTAAAGATACAGTAACGATGTCTTTGATTACTGATTTGACTTCGTCATAGGACTTAAGCAAGTGAATTTTTTTTATACAATTTATATAGAAATTTTTACATTTTTCTGTCGCTTTTTCAAAACAGCTTTGTTTGTATAATTTTTTGAAAAAATGAGATTTATCCAATCTAATGTAACATGCTGGTATAGAATTATGTTCACCTTCTAATATCGAAAAACACTGCGCCAAATATTTGTTTGTGTCGGTGTTTAAAAAACTGCGGCATATTGCTCCTAATAGGGCAGACGAATCATCACTAATAATTTCATTCGGCGTATTACGGTTACGCGCCCATGTGCTTAACCACGTGGCTATGGTTTCAGTAGTATGGGACTGGGACGCCATATAACATAAAGGTATACTTGTGTTTGCAGTATATGCTACAACAGCATACAAAAAGGTATGTTTGGGTTCCTTAGTTCTTAAATTATCGTTAACATTTGGCGGTGCAATTACTTGAAAAATCGAACCGGTTGCATCGATAGATAAAACGATGTGTGTATTTTTTAATACTTCATCATAATATTTACCTTGTTCTTTGGTCCAAAAATATAAAAAAAACGGGATTAAACTAAATTTTTGAATAAAAGAATCAAACGGTGGACTTTGCGACATAGCATAAATGGAGAGAATTGTATTCTTATCGAATTGGAGTGCCCTTTTAACTTCGTGTCGTATACGCCTCAAAGTACTTAATTTCGGAAATGTTGGAGGTTCACTTGGTTCATTTATGCCTATAATTTTGTCTGCAATCATAGCTCTAACTGCTAATGCCCTATTGTGTTTTAACATTACTGCTAATTTTTGTTTTCTTACAGAATTAAGTTTATTCTTTATAGCCGAATCATGAACAAAATCTTTTCTATATCGGCTTATCAAACAAGTAACATCTATGAAATTACTAGTTGTTGGATCAATAGTCACTAAAATATTTGCTCCACATTGGGTACATTTGCCATCACATTTGATTTTATTTAGCTTTAAATTTGAAGGAACGTAATTGCTTTTAAATGAAAAAGTGCATTGAATGTCCGTTTTAGCCCATATTTGGTCTTGTAGCTCATTCGTCCATTTATTTTTGAACAACTTGTGATTTGTCGGTTCTATATTTTTGTACTCATGACAATCCATTAGAAATTTTACTTGAACTTCATCAGATTCGTCTATAATATCAACATTTTTTTCATCAGAATCATCAAAATAATGTTTACTGGTGGGTATGTTTTCACTGTCGTCAAAAAAAAAAATTGTAATGGCGTTTTATTGACATTTGTATGGCAGTTTTCTTCATGTGGTAATTAAATAATTCAGCTAACTGCTTTTGTATACAGTCATACACTTCATGGGTAACAGGAGGAACAGATTTAACAAATGTGTCTTTATGTATTCGTACTACTTCTTTCATATCACTTAACGGTATAGTACTTTTTCTGCCGGCAATTTCAATGTTTTCCTTCCATCGGTAGCGCCGCGCGATGTGTTGAATGAATTGTTTTGGTTTGTAGAATTAGGTCGTTGAGGTGTTCGCTTCTAGTGAGATTAAGACGCCATTATAATCTGAAACATCTATAAAAAGTATGAATTTACGTATATGGATTTATACATAAAGACAATGGCGCTGATTCTGTTGTTCACAAACTAAACTAATTTTTAGTTATGTGCACCTTTTTCTATAAGAAAAGGACAGAAGAAAAAATGTCAGTTTAGACCTGTCAAATTAGTGAGCTCCTGATGTAAAGTGACGTATTTTAGTCACCATGTTTATAATCGCGTCTAAACTGTCTATGGAATATCTTAATTTGATAAGATTAAATTAAAATGTTATCTTATATCCTTTTCTTGACGAAATGGAAAGGAAAAGATGCACATAACTTAAAAATAATTTAGTTTGTGAACAACAGAATCGGCGCCATTGTAAAATTATGATACTTTATTAGTAGCTTTCCTTTTAAGAGGAGTATGTCTTAGTGATATAGAATCATATGCATAATTAATTATCACATCTCTACACATAACCCCACAAAAAGAAAGTGGCTAATAAAAATCTGCCTTATACGTTGGTATATCATTACATATACCTAGGTAATTAATATAAGGTGATTATTTAATAACAATATTTCTTTTCAACATTTCGTTACAATCTGGTCGGTCGTTTAGTTAATTCAGTAGTTATTCTGTAATTTTGTATTCAGTAGTTTCTCTTTAACCAAGAAAAAACATCTACTTTGTTACGATTTTATTATAATATATGTCTAGTATAATTTATTATTATGAATTTAAGTAATAGAATTAGATGAATCCGTAGCTATTAACTTGGATTGTGGTGTCTGTCCAATGTTAACATAACACAATAATTATAATTTATCTGCCTAATAAACTACGTAAATGAATAAGTATATAGCTATTAATTTATTATAAAATCTTACCTTATATCTGTTATCAGCTTCTCACTATCACCACTCAATATACCTACTACATAATGTTATACATTATGTTAAGCTTCACTGTTACACTATAACATTAATAACACACTTTGTCGATATTATTATTACAGAGAATTGGCGATGCATAAAAAACAGCGCATACGCACATTGTCCTTGACTGCACATATTTTGTTTTGACTGGGAATAATACAAAATCAGGTTCAAGTACAACAGTAAACGAATACGCGCGGGCCGCGGCTAATGAAAATATATTGCCCTCTCTTTTCTTCAAGGATGGAAGTACTGTTTCAAGCGGGAACCTCGTTGCGCGCAGCGCGTTGTCTATTTTTTCACACTAGAATATTTTTGATCAATTCATAACTACAATGCTAAGGTCCGTATTACAGAACGTCACTCAAAACTTAAGTCTCGTTGGAAGCCTTTTGATTGGTTAAAACTAGTTTTAAATAAATAATGCTTGAGTCTTGAGTAACTTTCTGTAATACGGACCTTAGACTATTTAACCAAAGAGCGTACCGCTTCAAACAAAAAATAATTCTGTATATTTTGGTGGGGTGCGGGGGAACACGCTCACATACATAAGTCACAACCAGTACAACGGTATAGATACATCAATTAAAAAATCGATTCAAGAAGTAGTTTTTTTTTAAGTTATTAGATTGTTTGATCCACTAAAGTTGCAAAGGGGAACGCTCATGCATGTCTAGTGCATTGGTTAAAAAGTGTAATAAGCTACAATTTGATAAATAATTGCCTAAACAGTAGTACTTACTTGTGGTAATTATTTAATTTCCCTGAGGGGTCTATAGTAAGAATCCTGATGCGTGAAATCTTCAATAGAAATTAGCTGTATGAATTTTATTTGCATAAATTAATATATCTAGATTATATCTCCAGTCTCAAACACATACTTAAATAAAGTAACTACGTAAATAGTACCTACTTTGTCATAGTCAAATACATTTAAAAAAGTAGGTGTACAAAAATAAATGACCTTTATATTATATCGAAACAATTGTGTTATCACCTATACCAATTCAATACCGGCATTATACTGTAAATTTTGGGATGTTACCTAAATATATTGCACGGCCGCTTTTTTATAGCTATCCGAACTTGGTCGGGTTATGTAGGTTTTCGATGCTTCATCAGTATTATAATTGTTTTTCTTGAATTACTGAATTTAATGACATGAAATTTTGCATGTGAATAGTTGAATGAATACACTAATTATTGGCATACATTTTACCATGCAATTCCTTTAGAATGTCGTGATATTTGACTGCTTTGTAAACAGTGATTTTGTCATGGTAAATTGTCCTATAACTCTTTAATTACTAAAGGAACATCATTGATACTTGGCAATATGTTGCAGACACTTACAAGGTTTGTATAAACGTGAAAATCTAGGCCCCAAAGTGCATACTTTAAGAACTAAGACCAAATAAGCGTATTTTACGTTTATATTTTTATCTTTTAAGCCTTACGATTTTTTCTAAATCTGTTTTTTACACAAATATACACAAATTCAAAACAAAGTATGTAAAAATCTACAGCTCTCTATGTAAGCGCTTTATATGAAAACTAGCTAATGGCCAAACGTTCGCGCAGCGGAAACTTGAATATCTCCGAAGTTTATGCATGCACAAATTTTATTCATACATACACAATTACACACAAATACACACTAATTTTTGGACACATCTCTTTTTCCTAAAGTCAAAGGATTAAAAAAAGTTCCGCCAGGACAACGTTCGCCCAGCGGAATCAGTATTTTGTGAATTTCTCCACAATGGCTGCGCGCACAAATTTTTTTTTACCATACACAATTATACGACGTCATACACTAAATATCTGCATATCTAAAATCTTTAAATTCAACAACATTCCGCTGCGCGAACGCACACCTTGCGGAGCATACCACGAGAAGAGTATGTGCCGTTTTAGAAGATATACGTGCCGTGTATGTAATCTGGAAGGTCATTTAAAGAAGATGTGTCCTAGACTGAAAAAGGACAGAGATCTTATGTGGACACAAGTGAGGGACGAAGGGGAGGAGTCAGCCAGTAATAATGATTATTTCGATAACCTAGAACAGGTAAATTTAAATGTACTTCAATTAGATAACTCGGTGAAATATAAACCTTATTATATTGGCGTCTCAATAGATGAAAAAAATGTTTGTATGGAGGTAGATACAGGTAGTAGAATTTCGTGTGTAAGTTACGAGTTTTATAAAAAAAAATTAAGTACCCTGCCTTTAATAACATGCAATTTAGTACTTAACTATTATACTGGCGAAAAGGTGTATCCACGGGGCAGAATTAAACCCTATGTACGGTTTGGTAATACTTGCAAAGAGTTAGATTTATTTGTAATAGACCACGGTAAAGAGCCGTTATTGGGTCGAGAATGGTTATACGAATTGAAAATTAAGTTAGAAGTTATTGATAAACTCAATCAACAATGTATAAATAATATGACTAGTACTAAAGTTTTTAATATTAATGAATTGCGTTACAGATACTCTGAGGTGTTTTCTGACGGTCTCGGCTGTTTTACTGGTGGTGAAGTGAGTTTGCGTGTACGACCCGATGCGAGACCGATATATTTGCGAGCGCGACCACTAGCATACGCGCTGCGGGAGCGTGTGGAGCAAGCGCTGGATCAGCTGGAGAGGGACGGTATCATCACACCTGTCGAGACGTCAGACTGGGCGACCCCGGTCGTACCAGTCATTAAGAAAGACGGCTCGCTACGATTGTGCGGTGACTATAAACTTACCTTAAATAAGTGTTTAGAGGTTGACCGTTTTCCCCTACCTAGAATAGATGATTTATTAAGTAAATTACATTCGGGGCATAAATTTACAAAGATTGATTTATCTCAAGCATACGCACAATTTTGTCTGGATGAACCATCGAAATTATATACTGTAATCAATACACACCGGGGGTTATATAAATACAATCGTTTGATATATGGTTTGTCATCAAGCCCAGGGATATTTCAAAGAAAAATTGAACAAATTTTTGAAGGTATGCCTAGGGTAGGAGTTTTTCTTGATGATGTCATTTTGACAGGCCGGGACGAGGCAGAACATATGGATACTTTATTTAAAGTTTTCGATAGATTACAGCGGTACGGGTTAAAGGTCAAGAAAGAGAAATGTACGTTTTTTGCGGATGAGGTATCTTATTTAGGGTTCATAATTAGTAAAGATGGAGTAAAGACATGCCCAAGTAAAGTAGAAGCTATAAAAAAGGTACCTATACCGTCCAATGTATCCGAACTTAGATCGTTCTTGGGTATGGTTATGTACTATGCCAAGTTTGTTAGGAATATTAGTATGAGGCTAACCCCCCTTTACGAGTTACTAAGGAAGGATAATAAGTTTGTTTGGACAAAAGATTGTACGGAAGTTTTCAACAGCATTAAAAATCTGTTGTCTTCTAGTGAGGTACTCGCGCATTATGATCCGCGTATGCCGGTAACACTGACGACGGATGCGAGTGCGCAGGGGGTGGGAGCGGTCATAGCTCATGTGTGGCCCGATGGAACCGAGCGTCCGATCGCTTACGCGTCGCGGGTTTTAAACGCATCGGAAGCAAATTACTCGCAGATTCAAAGGGAGGCGCTTGCTATTATTTTTGGAGTAAGGAAGTTCCATCAGTACTTATACGGGCGAGAGTTTGTTCTCAAAACGGACCACAAACCACTAGTTTCTATTTTTGGGGATAAAACGGGCATTCCAACGATGGCAGCAAGTAGGCTACAAAGGTGGGCGGTAGTCCTCTCTGGTTATCAGTATCGAATTCAATACGTACCTACCGATAAGAATGGTGCAGATGCGTTGTCTAGGTTGCCAGTGGGTACAAGGAACAAAGAACAGAACGAAATCACATATATAAATTTCGTACAGGATTTTTTACCGATAACCAGTCAAGATGTCAGTAAACTGGGGAATATGGATAGTGTTTTGAGAAAAGTCATGATATATATAAGGTCAGGTTGGCCTCCTTCATGTCCCGATGCGGAGCTACAAGCTTATTTTGTTAGAAGGAATGAGTTGTATGTCGAGTCGGGATGTGTAATGTGGGGCTATAGAGTTGTGATACCAACGGAATTGCGAAGTATTATTTTAAAAGAGTTGCATATCAGTCACATGGGCATTGTTAAAATGAAATCAATGGCTCGTAGTTACGTTTGGTGGCCTGGTATCGATGCAGACATTGAACGCGTTTGCCAGGAATGCAATACATGTCGGTTGGAAGCTCCAGCTCCACCGAAAGCACCCCCTCAACCCTGGCCCTATATCTCAGAGCCGTGGAGTAGGTTACACGTTGATTTCCTAGGCCCTTTTCAGGGTAAGACGTTTTTTGTCATAGTGGATTCGTCGTCTAAATGGATCGAAGCTTTTGAAATGAAAAGAACGACCGGAAAGGAAGTTCTTAAGGTATTAAGGGATGTTTTAGCTCGGTTTGGGTTACCAAAAGAGATAGTATCGGACAACGGACCTCCTTTTACAGGTGTTGAAATAGCAGAATTTATGCGTGTTAACGGTATTAAACATATTTTTACGCCAGTTTATCACCCTGCATCGAATGGAGCTGCAGAGAATGCCGTTAAAATTTGTAAAAATGCGTTAAAAAAGGCTTTTAGGGACGGTATAGAGGTTGATACGGCATTGAAGTCGTACCTATTTATGTATAGGAATACCGTGCATAGCACGACGGGAGAGTCACCGGCGAGGTTACTGCAGCATAGAACGTTAAGGTCTCGCCTAGATCTGTTGAATATGGGCAATAAGGTTCAAGGCGTTAAACAAAGAGTGGAAGAGGCTCAACAGAAACAGGTCAAAAGTGCGGGTGGTATAACGCGTACCTTAGAGATAGGGGATGACGTGTGGGCTCGAGGTTTTGGAAGGGAGGATAAGTGGATTAGAGGTAAAATTGACGGGAACTTAGGATCTCGTTATTACTTAGTTAGTAGGGAAAATGGTCCACCTTTAAAAAGACATATAGATCAAATTTGGAGAAAGTCTCCACGGTCTATGTTAACTTGTCCACTCCCAACTGACGTTGGCGAACCTGATAGTGGAGTAAGTTCACTGACACCACCACCACCACCAGCAACAGCATCCGAGACCCGAAGTAAACGTGTAAGGAAACCGGTCATAAGGTACCAACCATGAATAATGTACTTAATTGTAAATTAGTTGTATAAGAGCAGTTTAGAATAAGTGGTAGGGTGTAATGTATGTTGTAAGTAGGTAGTGTTACAAAATGTTTCAACATTGTACCCTCAACATTATGTGTGTATCGATCGCTGTCCTCTTAATAAACGGTTGGCCAGTCGACCATATACTGCATTCAAGGAAGTCGTATTATTTCTCCAAAACCCCTATATACAATATTAGAGTATTAATTTTCTTTACCTATTAGTTTTAACAACAACGACCTACGAGATTGGCAAAGGCGTAAGATAACTAACAAACAAGGTAACTATTATACCTTTTTTTTTTTTGTTGGGATGGGAAATCATCAAATGACTTCTCCTGCTCTGGGCGGAGCGGAAGGGTGTGTCAGACTGTTACTGACTAAAACCCACCCGTGTTTCTTCACTGGCCTGTGCGACGGCCAGGGCCGCGGTTTCTTGTTTAACCAACCCGCAACCCTGACCCAGGAGGCATCGGTCTTCGTGGACCCCGTCACGATGTGCTGACATCTCTTTGAGGCGCGCGTGAAACACGACGCGCCGTCGACTTGGGCCTGGTCCTTACCGGGCGGCGAGCTGCCCACTGCCCACCGCCCGCAGGCCCGCGCCTACGGTGGCTGGGAGTAAGGTGTCGTCTCCCGACCAGGGCGTTTACTGCGGCGGCTAGTGGCGTGAGGGCGCTGGGATTCCCGTTGCCTCATGCGCTCCGCCTCCTCCTTTGCCAGCATCACTGCTTCGCAGAAGGAGGTGACGGCCTGCCATGCACTCTCGCTCCGGAACATGGCCTGGACCAGGGTCGGACGCGAGAGATTGCCGCCGATCGCTGCTACGAGGAAACGGCGGTGCTCTACCCAAGCCGGGCAGACCTCCACCGTATGCTCCACCGTGTCCTCAGGGCGATCCACACCCTGGCGTTTCCTCCCGCCTAATACGGAACAGGAACCTCCCGAAACAACCGTGTCCGGTGAGGACTCGCCGCCTCAGCGGAGACCGTGCGGTATCCCCGAACTATTATACCTAATGCACATTTTATAGCAGAACCCTCTTAACTGCCAGTGTTAGAACAATGGATATTTACATAACTGTAAGAACAGATCAGTGTCATCAGTAGCTGTTGGTCAATTTGAAAATCGAAACCGAACAATGACCAGAGATAATTGTGTTGTAGCAAGGAGGCGGTTACTGAACGCAGCTGAACGGGGTCCTTGGATAATGGCTGTACGCCTTTTTGTGCCAGTCATTATCATCAACCTTTTTTATCATCCCACTGCTGGGGACAGGTCTCCTCTCATACAGAGAAGGATTGAGCGTAATCACCACGCCTGCTCAATGCGGGTTGGCGATTTCCGACTTGTGCCAGTACCTACGGTATTTTTGACTTTATTTTGATAGTTCCATGTTTGAATTCCACTCTAATACAATTTAAGTGAAAAACATAAATTGTAGCAGTATTAATCTCAGATAATTTACGTTCCATCGACAATTAATCAGTTATCTACTTTATTGGCATAAATTCTAAGTTGATTTTTGGGTAGCTTGTTGGTAGTAGGTTGATGATAAAAAGATCCTAATATAATTTTTGCCTATACCTAATGGTACAGACGGCAGCACATCAAGCTACTACAATCTGTCAGATTTTCTTATTAGATTTTCAACTTTATCTCTAAAGCATCAAGGCCCAAGGTTGATTGGGAATATCTGACAGTTTGGGGTATCTCCATTTAATATTTTAGCACAACGCATCATGACCAAACCAAAATTCGCAATACATGTGCCAGCTAAGGCTCGGGCACTAGAGGCACGGCACGACGAAGGATTTTTAGGCCACAAATAGAAATATAACTTAAAAGCATGGCAATAAAATTGAAACTTCAATCGCCGGATCGCTCTGACAGTGGGCGCCGTGCCGGCCCTAACATGGAACATAAAAAAGTCCTTTTAAATCAAGCCAAAAAAATCAGTGCCTGTTTGAAGTTTATCATTGAATTGACACACGTGTTAACACTGAGCATCTGAGTGATTAAAATAATGCCTAGAACAGACTACACAAGTGATATAACATAGGTCTAAAGACATGCGTTCTGAAAGTGATCCGTTCCAGAGAGGCATTCGCGATAAAATAATTTAACCAAAACAGAACTGCAACGCCACCTAACCAAAATATTAGTTAAATTTAGTATCGTGCTAACTTTTTGACACTTGGTTTGATCACTATTTTTTTTTTAATAAATTATAAACTAGCGCTTGACCGCAATTCCGCTTGATGGTAATTCGAACATAACCACTGTCAAATGAAAAGTTGAAATGCGAATCTATGATCGATTGTGTATCGGTAATAGGTAGGTAGGAAAGTTTTACGTTAGGTGTCTATTGTCCAAATGTGTAATGGTTTTACCACTTCCGAACCGTAACTGAATAAGAATCCTTCAAATCAACCACACCTTCAACTGGATTAAATACTAAAATAAGAAAATTAAGTTCTACTGTTTTATTTAGCGCGATTGCCCCCCAGACCTGTCCTTTGCTCCAGTGACACACTCGCGTGGGCGCTTAGTTTTTAAGTTGTATCTTCTTTATGCTGCGGATAGCCCGGTTAACCGGTAGACAACTTCTTATGTTGACCTGCGAAATGCCATAAAAAAGCGCGTTCTTAGATTTTTTACCGGTCTAAGCGACCGCCCGGTACAGTATCACGGTTGAAAGAGGTGTTAGACCCCGGTCACAAAGCCAGCGGGCAGATCGCGCTTTGCTAGAGCGGCATAGTGTTATGCTATGAGAAATTAGTGTCTTTATTTGCGAACGAAATGTATATCTAAAATCATTAAATTAATTAATTCCACCAAGTAGGCGGGCATTTTTAAAAGACAATCGTTAAAAGGCAAAAAATAAAACGCACGCGCCGCAGTGCCTTCATGATCACGAAATCTATCCATTGAAATGCCACGCTCGCTGCACCGGCGCGGCCGCCCGCTTCCATTGACTTCGTGCCCGCAGCCTTACAGTTTGCGGAGTCCCCGACTGGGCAGAGCGAGCGCAAAAGCAAAAGGTTACGGTTCTTACCTGCAGTAGCCGGCTGCATTTGTAGGGTTAAGCCTAGTTCTAGAAAGTTTTTTGCACTAGTGTGTTATGAAGTTTATGATCATTAACTAAGTAAGCGAGGAGGAAAGTAGGATATATTTTTTCTTTGATGGAAATAACTAGTGTGTTTAATTGTGTGCTGTGTAAATCTAAGTTGTGTAGTCTCGTCCATGAGGCCACCCACTTACTGTTTTTTTTTTAACTTATAATTAAAAACTAGTGCTTGACCGCAATCCGGCCTGATGGTAAGCAGTGATGCAATCGTTGCTGGTAAAGCGCGCTAGTTTATTAAGGGCCTATTCACTAAAAAAAATAGTGAATAAGAAGGAAGACGGCAGTTCAGCGAGGTGATGCAATGTTTAACCCAACAACACGACCAACGATGCTGCGCCAGAGGGAGATTGATCTGGAGACCCTCCACGACCAAACTCTCGACACAGCGACATTTGACGCATCGTA
This sequence comes from Sesamia inferens, assembly GCA_037179545.1. Lineage (NCBI taxonomy): Eukaryota > Metazoa > Arthropoda > Insecta > Lepidoptera > Noctuidae > Sesamia > Sesamia inferens. The sequence goes on along the minus strand of CM073922.1, from coordinate 29,937,737 downwards.
CCCGTCACACAACACAACACAATTGCTCAGACCCGTCCTCAGTACGGGCGATTAGGTGATTAGGCGTACCAAAGTGTGCATTGGAGACCCTCCACGACCAAACTCTCGACACAGCGACATTTGACGCATCGTACCCGTCACACAACACAACACAATTGCTCAGACCCGTCCTCAGTACGGGCGATTAGGTGATTAGGCGTACCAAAGTGTGCATTGATTTATTTACGACGTGTATATCACTTCTAAAACCGTCACATGAATCCAGTCGAATTGTATTCACCTTGAATCGATCACTAAGTTAATGAAGTGTTCGGCCGCAAGAAATACGCCAAACATTTTAATTGTCAGCAGTTTCACGAGGCGAATTGTTTTGATTAATGGCGGTTGTGCCAATAAAATGTCGAGCTACTATTTCTATAAGCCAACGTATTTGTACTGTTGGAAACATTGTGAACGTTGAAGATTTTGTAACAATAATTTATTTTATTTTATGACAACAATGGTCCAATGGTTATGTTATGTTACTGGTTTGGTTTCCACACTCAGTCCCTCCAGTGGACCATTGTGCGTGTGGTCCAATGGTTAGTAACTTATCTACTAGGCCTTAGTAACACTTAAAAACTAATCATGACGGCCGCACAAGCAATACTAACCAGTGCCTAAGCACCGGCGCGTCGTACTTGTCGGCCATGGTTTATAGGATGCTGTTGGCACTGGTCCTAGTTCTACCTAGCAACGAGGCCACCTTCTTCCTCATGATGGCATGAAAGTCATCAACCCGCGCCAAAGGGAACATGCCAGACGCACTCTAAGTCACTGTAAGTCTCTGCGTGTTACTTCGAACAAGATTTCAGCATCTTTTTCTATTTCATTAAGTAAAGGACAGAAGATAAAATGTTAGTTTAGACCTGTTTATAGTACGGTCCTGACGTAAATTGGCGTATTTTTAGTCGCCATGTATAATTGCGTCTAAAATGTCTATGGAATATCTTAATTTGACAGGTATAACTAAAATGTTATCTTCTGTCCCCTTCTTAATAAAATAGAAAGAAAAAGAAAATAGTATAGTTTGGGATCAAGAGAACCGGCACCATTAGTTAATAAAATACTTTTCTTATCTTATTGTAGCTGAGAAAACAGAAGATATGAGTTCTGACATTGAAAATGCGGATAAAGATATGTATAAGTTTATTACAATGCAACTAACGTCTTGCAAAATAACAGGCTCATCTACTTTATTGACGTCACGAATACTGCAAGAATATTGCAACAATTTGCAGTAGCTAAACAATTTGTTATAAAACATTAATAACATAAAGAGGGATTGTGCAAAATTGAAAATGTCACGTATACAAGTAGACTGATGTAATTTAAATTCGTAATACGTACAATAAGTGATTGCGATAGATTTTAGTCAATTTTAGGTACATACCTACGAAATGTTCGCTGTATCAATTTCTGTTAAATACTGGTATATTGTTAGATACTGGTTCTTGAAATAATTAGGACATGATTTGACAACCGACCGAAAATTAACATTTCATTGGCTTTATACCATTCAGTACCGCCGCGCAGTTAGGGTTGAACTGTCAACTGACATTTGATTTGAAATAGAACGAATAATGGATTCGAATTCAAAATTTAAATACACACATCAAAAGTGTCTAGGGATTAACATATATTTTTGCAATAACTTTTCTCCTGATTGATATTAATTAAAATTTTCTTTAAGGATTCATCAAATAAAGTGTTTTCGTTTGTCACAGTAACGATAAACCAAGTCACCTTTGCATTAATAAAGAAATTTGCCATTTTCCTAATAAAGGGATATTTGACATTTGAACCACTAACACAAAAGTTAGAAAAAAAAGACTGAAATAACAGTTTTCTCTAAAATTTTATTGGGTAACTTAAACAATTAATAATCCGTGTTTCTACCGCGAACACTAACAACACAAGAACATCGGTTTGGCATACTCAAAATGAGTTCATCCAAATCACGCTGTGGAATGGCCGCCCATGTTCGTTGCAACAACAAAAAAAGGTCTTCTTGCGACTGGATACCCTCCATATTCGGCAGAGCTCTTCTCTGTAGCATATCCCATGCATGCTCAATCGGGTTCAAGTCTGGCGACTGAGCAGGCCAGGGCAGGACATTGATGTTAGCTGCGGCGAGAGTCTGTCTTACAACTCTTGCGGTGTGCGGTCGTGCATTATCATGCATTAACTGAAATAAGGGACCGATGTGCACTTGTAGAGGAACGATGACGTCTGATACAATCGTCTCAGCATAAATTTGAGCGTTGAGGTTGCCTCTGATCCAAATCAACTCAGTTCTTCCGCCGATCCAAATACCCGCCCATACCATGATGGTTCCACCACTATAAGGATGGACTTCCTGGCAGGATTTTAATCGCTGTTGGCGTCCAGGGGTTCTCCAGTGTCGTATACGTCTTGTATCCGGTCTCATACCAAAACGAGACTCATCAGAAAAGCACACGAAACGCCATTGTTCTTCTGCCCAATTTCTGTGTTCAAGAGCCCATTGATATCGAATCCTACGATTGTGCATTGCTATAGGTGGTACCCGTAGCGGTCTTCGGGAATGAAGGTTCACTTCATGCAAGCGGTTTCTGACTGTTTGGTCGCTAATTAAGTTCCCTGAAGAGTGATGAAGCCTCACGGCTAACATCATGGCGGTTATTGTTGGAGCTCTTCGAGTTAAGATTTGAATGTATCGGTCTTGTCTCCGTGTGGTGCAGCGATACCGTCCTCCATGGCGCTCAGCCACGGTACCAGTGCTTCGGTAACGTGTCCAAAGTCGACTGATAACACTCTGACTTGTATTCAGAGCTAAAGCCACAGTACGTTGCCGGGAACCAGCTTCTATCATTCCCACGGCTCTGAGCATTTCTTCCCTGCTTAAATGACGTCGCCGCTCCATAATAACGTTGGTTTTAATCAGTAGTAGGGAAACAGTAGCACTAATAATGTCTTCAATGCGTTGTATGTTTTTATAGGGAAAATATTGACAGCCGATTTTCATCTTTTACTCGAATTTGATTCACAGTTCCTGATTCAAATTATGAAATGCACCAAAAAGGATCCATATAAATTTATAAAATCATAAATTTATTACAAAGCCACATCTCAATCTCAAGAAATCCGCATAAAAATGCTTGATCCCTAGACACTTTTGATGTGTGTAGATAAAAAACGGCATTAATTTGCTAAATGAGATGCAATACAACTATAATCGAGAACCGATTATACGTTATGTTTTTTTTTCTCTCTCGCGCGCCCATGGCAACAGTAATTAACCCTGCTCGCGTGCAATCTTCCAATTTGTACCCAAGCATAGTGATGTTCCACCTCATCACCTATAACCCTAATCTACTACGTTGCACCACTAGGAAATGCGAAGTTGCGTGCTCAATTCGACCCCAAGATAACCTCAGTCTCGCAATATTTCCATAATAGTTCTAATCATAAATGTTGTATGAAGCTCGCGTTACATCAAATAAGGAACTTTTGCGTTCTCAGAACCTTACGTAAGTGTTTCGACGAATAGTTAATTCATTGTGTGAAACATTCAGCGAATGCTTTGGTACCATACTTTAATATTAAGTAGTAAGTTGCTAATAGGCAGTGAGAAGAAAGAGTAGAGCTAAAACTCAAGTTAAGTGTGCACCTCGCTGGAATGCGAACCCTCTCCCGCTTCCCCGCGCGCATTCGGTGCCCCGCATTCGCCGAGCGATGAGTAGCGATAGCATCTTTGTTAGAAATGTCTAAATACAGTTCAAATCCCCTGTTGTTGTTACTGTTTCTGTGGAGTTTTTGCTTTGTTAAGTTTTTTTTTTTATTAATCTCAAAGTAGATTGGTAATATTTCACAGTTTATCAAATTAAAACCGTTGGACTCACATTTGTTGGTTGTCTTTTTTATCTGGTTCTCTCTTTTTTTTTTTGTTCTGTTTTCTTTGTTTAAAACTATTAGGTATTAGTCTACCACTACTGTCACTACTTATACTGTATGTATTTATAAGGGTGTGCGCCAAACAAATGATTTCTGTTCTTTTTTTTTACATTATACACCTACTTTAGAACGTCCATCTATCGAGCTGAGGGGGAAGGCACTACGCTTGCCGGTATGTGCCAAGTTTAATATTTACCTACACATAAATCTTCCAGGACAAACTTTCTAAATTTTGTTGAAAACTACACGGAAAACTCTTGTGCAGTTTAGGGGAACGTAGTCACACAGACATACTCGTGACATAATATGTATAGATATCTTACTCGTTGTAATGTAATAACATCCGGAATGGTGAATCAATCAGATAGAAATTACACACACTCAATACATATTAATACACTCTTACTATTATTTTGAATCATTTTGAACCATATTGCTATTCCATTGCTCCATATATTCCAAAAATGTGTTTGCTCAATGACGTAAATAAGGCAATGAATGTTGTTGAACTGTCAAAATCGTACTTATTGATACTGATAGTCTGATACAAAATTACCGTGCTGGTTAAGCTTCGCGTTTAGCTTCTTTGATACAGATATCAAATTAAAGCCGAAAGTATGACAACCAGCCTTATCGGGTGGTATTAGCCAAACTTGGTTGCGGAGGTCAGATGCCTTGTACGTCGATTAAATTGGACGCCAACCCAGATTAAATAGCCAAACCCAAAAATAGTTGGGAAAAGTAAATGATGATGTAGCTATAGAATTTTAAATAGATTCTAATACTAGAAGGAACAAGATCGAACAAAACATCTACAAAACTAGATGTTTTGTTTGAACTTGTTACTTCTAGTATCTATTACAAATCATCATCATCATCATCATCAAACTTTTTTTTATCGTCCCACTGGTTTACTATATTTGGTAGCATAATGAGCTACAATGTGCTCCCAAATATCATAATTCTTTCAAACTCTGTTTATCTTAGCGCTTGTGAAAATTAAGCTTTTGATGATCATTACCTTGTCAATATTCCTGACCGCTCTCTGTCACTACACCGGCCTTTTTGAAGTATATATTGATTAACCGTCATTTTCGAGTGAAATTGAACGATCATAAGGCATCTGTCCGTCCTTGTGTCTATCTATAGCTTTAGCTATCCCATAGACATAGCGTTTCCCCCCATTTTCAACATTTGTCCAACAAAGTGTTTCAACGCAATCATTAATCAATTTCGTTTCCCAATGAACAAAAACTCTTTACTCCTTTTAACAAAATTACAAAGGAAAATTTCATAATTAGCCAACTGTGTTGATTGTATGATCATATTTCGCTAACAAATTGTCAGTGAACAAAGCCGGTGTTGTATTCACATCCGCGTTTGTGTTCATATCAGGAAGTTTGTTCTTACTACCAATAATATCAATAATGGCATCTGACAATGTGTGCATGTCTTTATTGATATTGGTTGAAAGATTGTCTCAATTACCACCATTTGTTTTTATAGATTCATTCATCAGTTGTCACGATGTCCCACCATGGTCATGCATGATAATTTCTATAATCCTAGTAAAAAGTTTAATTGTACTTTTTTTCGCAGCAAGTAATGGATACCATTCATCACTGCTCCGCTGTAATTAAAGTACATGGAACTCTCTAACAGCCATGACAAAAAAGGCGGTACGATTTGAAAATCGAACGCTAGCCGCAACCAATCAAGGATGACGGTTGCAGCTGCGTTCAGGAATTCGTTGAGAAATCGCCGCGGTTTGAATAATTTATCATTAGAACGTCAACGTATCTTGTGCCCGTCAACAGGTTCAATGAGCATTTATTATTACTATTGCTGATGAATATTAAGTTATGACTAGCCAACAACCAGCCACCAGCAACTCTTCAAGCATCCTCATAAATTAGATGTTTTCCACATGTTTTGTGAACTTTTAATGACGTGCTGCACCGTTGGTTTCGACTCTCGTGGCATAAATGCGGAGCGTGTAATCTAACAAGCCTAGATCTTGCAGAGTTAGGTATTAGATTTTCCCATTAAGAATTTCCTATTAAAAGTTCAAATGTTTAAGAAAGTTCGGACGACAGCAGGTCAAATATTCCCAATGAGTCTTGAGCCTTAATGTTTTAGAGATAAAGTTGAAAATCTAATAGTAGCTTGATGTGCTGTCGTCTGTACGATAAGTCGTTGATCTTGCGTCTGATCTCTCTCCGGACGTATCAGAATGTTGAGTGCACTTACATCAACGCTCATATTTGTGCACTATACTATAATATCTGCTGCGCCAAGGGCGTCAGAGACCACTATGACTGAACTACGATCTGGAGGACCATTATTATGTACTGATGATCAGTAATAACTAACAACGTATGTACCATAGGCATTTAAACCTGTAAGTACATGCAAACAAACCTTTTTACCTTAAACATCAGATAAATACTGGAACGAATTGTAAAAGAAAATGTATCTGAGTACTTCGTTTCGTTCAAAAATCTTTTGAAGAAACTGCGTTCATGCAACAAAGGCGAACCTATTTTGTACTCGTTTAAAAAATATTCGTCTGCATTCTATTTTGGTGGCAAATCGTGCACTTGGAAAAGAGAACACACACCTGTTAGTGGTGTGTGTGTCATTAAAATTGGTTAAGCGACCTCAATGGAGTAATTTTGCAGACGGCTTTTCGCTTATAAGGCGAAACAATTTTAATAAGCACCTATTGCAAGATGCACTACCATTGTCCAAAATTTTCAACTGGGCTGATTTTAAATTTTGGTCTGGAAGCACTTGCTGTCCAAAATTGTTGTCCAGTCTATATGGAATTTGCTTAAATATTACGAAAACCAGTAAGATGTTGTGCTTAACACCTTTTTGATGGTAAATTGAACCTCACTTTATAATGACTTCTCAAGAAAATTAAAGAATAATTTGGTTTTAGAAATCTCGTGTCTTTTGGCCCAATTCCTCATCTTCTTAGAGCGTCGGTGGCGACGATGATAATTTAACACACTATTACCGTCAGTTATAATCATTTGGAAGCTTATTGCTGAAACCCGTGTAAAAGATCGCTCTTAGCGATAAGACCGCCCATTGTGTCACCCTTTGTAAAATATTTTAATTTATGTTCTGTAATCTATATGGTGTACATAATAAAGAGTATTCTATTCTATTCTATTCTATTCTATTCTAATGATAGTGTCATCATCATTTCAGCCGAAAGACGTCCACTGCTGGACATAGGCCTCCTCCAAGGTTCTCCACGACGACCGGTCCTGCGTCTCCCGCATCCAGCGGTTTGTCGCGACCTTCACTAGGTCGTCGGTCCACCTTGTCGGGGGCCTACCCACGCTACGTCTTCCGGTGCGTGGTCGCCACTCGAGAACCCGTCGGCCCCATCGGGCATCGGTCCTATGGGCAATATGTCCAGCCCACTGCCACTTTAGTGTTGCAATTCTTCGTGCTATGTCGGTTACTCTCGTTCTTCTGCAGATCTCCTCATTCCTGATTCGATCGCGCAGTGAAAGTCCAAGCATAGCCCTCTCCATTTCCCTTTGAGTGACTTTGAGCCTTCTTATAAGGCCCATTGTTAGCGACCACGTCCACCAATGATAGTGTGTTACTCAATAACCCTGCCGGCCCAGAATTGGCTTGTATCCTAAAAAATAATTTAATGTCCGTCAGATAGATTTATAAAAATATTGGACACGTATTTTTTATTTTTTCTTTCATTCAAATACTTAGGAAGATATATTGATTTGAAATGTCGCATGACGTTACGCCGTGGTACAAAATATAGCACGGCGTGACGTAATTAGCCCCCACTCCGTAACTTTAATATTTTATATCTCAGTAGTTTTTGGTAATTCCGACAAAATAAGAAATACGGGTCTCAATTTTTTTTATTATCTATAAGACGGACTAATTATTTTTTTCATTTTCATACCTTGGATACATCCCTATTCAGTTGTGTGTTTGACACCATCACTGGCGTCCATCAGTTCAACAGCTAGAACTTCTTTTATTCTCATTGTATTTGCTAAATAATATATTGTTGTATATGTAGTCATCAGTACTACTTCTCATAAATATTGTTCTGATGACATACACATGCACACACACACACACCAATACAAACACACAAACACGCACACACCTTAACTCTTTGTGGATGTTAATTTATGCAGTTCCTCTCTTTCAACTTTCTTGTAAGTTAATGCTGTTCAGATTGTCATATAAAACTGTCAAATAACAAACCAAAACTATTAATATTTAAAAATATTAATAAAGTATCCATCCACTGAGTAATCGATGAACGTATCCAATGAAAATCTTTGCTGCGCTAGCAGAACTTGCCTAGTAATAATGTGTAGTGTTGGGGTCACCAAGACTACACACTGCGCCTAGTTTGGGGTCCACTGTTAATCCGAACTAAATGAAAAGCTATTCTGCTGTTTTAACTGCATGCTATTTCTTGTAATTTTAACCAAGTGTAAGCCTAATAAATAGTCGTTTTTTTTTTTGTTCTCATCGTGTGCCCTCAGCACAAATCTTAACACCCAAGGCTGTACCGTCCGTGATCAATATAAAGCTGATTCCGGTTACACTACCTGAACTCGAGGTCATGGGATTTATTCCTGCTTGAGAACAAATATTTGTATGTTCCATAGTTATTTGTTCAGATTCTGTCTGTTTGAGAATGTCATTCGTGCATTTAATGACTCACAATACTGTCTTCTCTTTATTGACTACCGCAAAGCTAAAAGGAACGGGTTATATTTTTCTTCAAAATCAGGGGTCATGTGTATATAAAAATATATTAATAAAGCTTGTTATGACCAACGTGAGCAACGATAGCAGTTCAAGCTATCCCAAACTGTCAAATATTCCCACTCAACTTTGAGCCTTAGTGCTTTAGCGACAAAGTTGAAAATCTAATAAAGCAGATTTCAGTAGGTTAATGTGCTGTCGTCTGAACTTATTAGAAATATTGCACTCTTATTGCATTACATACTATTATTACTAATTTGGAAAATTTTGAAGCATAAACTGCTAATACATTTCTCAATATGTTCGAAAAATATGTCTTCTCAACAACATAAATTACGCAATGAATATTGTTACTGATATAAAAGCAAATGCTAATGAGTTCCATTTTGACAGTCTAACAAGCTTCATTGCATTATTTACGTTATTGTGTAGACATCCTCTACGAACTTAAACAGCAATGGATCAGATATGCTTTTAAATTATTCCAATTTATAATAATAGTGTATTACGCTGGGGTGATGGTGCAATACAATAGCCCGTCAAGATAGTCAAGATATTTTTTGTACTGTCCCAGTCAACACAGCTATTTCTAAAACTTTTAGAATTTATTCAAAGAAAGTTTCGCCAAAACTTTTTCGGTCTAGGTCAAATTGCTAACTCGTTCGGTCAGATCTTCGTGCCAAAAGTCTTGATCTTGAATAACGTATTAGCGGAAGTAGGAAATGTATTCGATATTTATTTGAAATTGTTTGCTCAGGTTCCGTTTTGCATGAAATACAAATATTATGGCAGACTGTTTTTCATGAGGCGAAATCAATTGGTTCAATTTTCCCGCGAGATTGATCGTCAAATTGTGGCTCGATGTTGGAAATTATTTTTAATGGATAGGGTGATAATAGCCCATAGGTGTTTCCATATAAATTTTGTTTCGGCAGTTTCTGAGTTAGTTTCAATAATACCGTATATTTCTACTTAGTTATTTTTTTTTATATTGGCAAAAATGAAAACGCAGAATCAGCCATATCGAATTCCGAAATTCAAGTTACTTTTCACTTTGTCGTGTTGTATTTGGAAGCTGATCTTCTTTTTTCTTTTCTTCTTTGGTATCGCACGGTTTGTGCATTTACCCAATGTCACGTGTTGTGGAAGCTGTTTGTTCGTTTTTTTCCCTTGCGCTTCAGGCAAAGGTAAGATACTAAAAAAAAAAAAAAACAATGAGCTTTCACAAACCAGCAAAAGTATTCCATATACAAAACATACAAACAAAGACACGGCCTCAAAGGATGTAGAACCGGTTCCTTATATGTAATGGCAACTGATTCGTGATACCGCTCGGTATCCCAAGAATGCCGACGGGCAATGCTGACCGCTTTTATGATTAGAACGGATAATAACAACACGACTGCATTTTAGGATAACGATTTTAGTTTTTGTATAATCGATGCGAATTTGCCATTCGATTTTTGAGCAGGTCGATGTTTTTAGGATATTACGTGAACGCTGTGGAATTCTTTAGGTATTTAAATGTTTGTAAACTTTAACAGCGACTATAAAGATGTATTCAACGGTTCATTTAAATTCTTAAATCATACCTACTTAGAATTTGCAAGACTAACTTCTTTGGGTATAGTGTTGCCATCCGGATATGTCCAGCTTTTTGGCTCACACTTTGTCCAGACCGATAAAAGATCATGTTTAGGAAGTAATAAAAATATGAGAAGTATGATAAAAAAAAGATGAAGTCCCCGAATTTTTTTACATAATGCATGGCTATTTATCATGACTGCCTTATTTGGGCAGTTTTCGGTAACATAGAAAAATTACAAAATGGGCATCAACTAAGAGAAAGCTCGATTATCAACGCTAAGTAGAAACTAAAAATCGACTAAAGCTACAACACGCTATATCCGACTGCGACGGGTAAGTAGAGGACGTACATCTCGATAGGAATGATAGCATTTGATAATATAGGTATATTATAGTGAGGCCAATTCGTTGCTGGGCAAAAACATTGAACATATTCGATACGAACATTAACAATCAACTAGCATAGCACCATATTGTCACATATAGCACAGACGACGCTTCCTTTATCTAAATAATAATAATTGTCTAGAATATTTAAATTAAATTTAACCATCAATGAATATGCAACTTGCCTAATCTCCGCCGGCCCGACATTTATCACAGATCACAGCACTTCACATCACTAGAACCCGCGAAAAGCTACATCGTCTCCGATTTTTGAATTTATATTTCGAATTATGGTTTGGAGACAAAAGGCGTTCGTTCGTAGTCATACCTCGCGTTCGACTCGTAAAGTAAATGGTTGAACTAAAGTGATGTGAATTGTGAATCACTTAGTCTATTAATATGCATAGCGAGTGACCGAGTGTCAAGAGCAAGGCTCGACTGTTTGTGTACTAGTGATTCGACGCCCGTCACTAATGGTTTGTTATGTAAATCTTTTTATATATACGTCTTGTCATATAAGCTTTGTAATTAGTGATTAAATATTTATGTAATACGTGCTCGGAAGCAAACGTGGATATAGAGCTTTTGATTTTATTGGTGAATAGAGCCGTGGAGAGTGAATTATAATACCTATGATTCCTTCCAAGCTATCTGAGCTTAGGTCATGTTTACATAACACCGTTAATTGTTAGCATTCTAGTGGGTTAGCATACTGCCTTATGATTAATTCTTCTACCTGTAATGTTATTTACCATAACAACTCCGCTAGAACATGCGTAAATTATCATATTAATTAAAATCACTAGGTGAAGATATGCTCTCTGTTCTTAGACGTGACACAAGCGTTTGAGAAAGTGTGGCACCACGGAGGTGTTATATATAATTGTACAAAAAAGTAACTTTATCAAAGCAGTTTGCGGATATCATAGAATCCTCCTTCCTATGTTCATAATAGCGTTATTTAGAATCGCAAAAAAAAAACGCTTATTAAATCTTTAACATATAAAAGCTGGTGTACCGCAAGAAACAGGTTTAGGTCCAGGCTGGTCATTTTTACACTTATTATCATCAAATTAGGCTTCAGGAACACGTAGACGCTTACTAAATACATAATCTTTAAGCAAAGTTGCCAAGTAGAGCAATTCAGCGAACCGTCTCCATAATTTGCTTAGAACGTCAAATCAGTACACCAATTTCGTAGTAAAACAACACTATCATCAAACAAACACTTCAACACGCCCAGCAAACCATCTTCACCTCTATTCAACTTTCTTTACGCAACAATAACAAAAAAGTAAATAAACAGTTATGCGGTTGTCTCTGGCGCGTAACTGTAAGATGGCGAATGCTTGCAAAATAACCGCAGCGTCAGATCACGTACTAGTAGTTATTACTATACCTGTTATTTTATATAAGGTGGGTGGACCATGGAAGGCCATGCTCCTTTGAAGGCCAACTATTAAAAAATCGTAGTTGTTGACATTTAAATACATATTCCTGCTACTACACACTAAGATCCTACAAACTACAGACCACAAACGTGGCGGCGTGTCGATCGTGTCAATATTGTGGCAGTTTTATCCAACGTTTCGTAGGCTTCGGTCGTCGACGTTACAATTGTTATTCGCGCGCACAACAAAGCGTACATTTTTAGTCAATAGCCTATTATTATTTCATGTTTTTTTTATGTGAATTGTCGTATTAGTATATGTTTATGGTACTAAAGAAAAAAGAACATAGCTTTGCCTCAATTTACATTAAAATATTGGTAGTGTTCCTAGGAAAGCCGGTGGTTCCTTATAAGGCCAATCAAAAATTTGACGGTTGGCCTTGCTATGGTGCATGGAACCGCAAGGAACATTCACAAATCCTGAACAAATGAACACTTACTTTTTGGTTATAAGTAATGAGAAATTGTTATAATTATAATAGTTTGTAGTATCTATTATTTATTATAATTATTAGGACAAAGTTATAGTCATAATTATCAATTTTGGCCTTACAAAGAACGGACCCATAAGAAGGCCATTCACGATAAAAAAAAAAATGCAATTTCATAATAAAACCTGATGACAAGTTATTTAAGGCCAATATAATACTCATTACTAATATTTTTAAATAATTTATATTAATATATTCTTAGTTATAGAATGGTGTTCAAGTAATGTTCATAGAGTTTTTTATAGATGATAAAAATAAATTGAGCATTTAATGGTTCGCTTAAATAATAGAGCTTATTATGTAGTTTTAGTAAAAGCGGATATATTTAATGTTACAACTCTATTTTTAAGTTTAACAACAGATGTATAATGTTGGCCTTGTTTGGAGCCGTGTTCCATGCAAAGCCATTTGGAAGAGCTTTACAAAACTTAAATTTAATCAATGTTGTTTAAAGTTAGGTAAAAAAAAAAATATTTTATACGGTGGACAATAAAACAAAGTATTACTTAATAATTTGTTTCCTTCATTTATCCAATAAATAAACGAAATAAAAGTATTTACTCGTTAGAGTGGCCATCCATGGTCCACCCACCTTATCTGTTATTTGGTTGTACCTGTTATTTTTGCCGGCAATCACGACGTGGAATCAACGTAGGTGCTGTAATATTGGTCAGTGAATATAATGCTTCGGATAATTTTTTTTATATTTATTCCGTGTACTTACTATTATAAAATAAACAAATTTTAAAAGTGTTTATAATGTTTAATAATCATGTACAATAAAGTAGCTACTATTAATTCGATAGTAAAATGTTTGTGGGGAAATCACTTTTGCTTTATATACTAAATCAGCGCAAGTCTCATTACAGACAGAAATCAAACCGGTTTCTCTGAGAAAAACTAACTGCTTTAAACGCTATGACTATCAAAAACTAATAAATAATGAAAGATGAATCAATATTTTTAAAGAATGCACTTGATATATTGTTTCACACGTCTTCTAACGCGCGTAACATCTTCAACTTGCTTATAACCTCAATCATTTTGTGTAATGTCAATCAGTTCAATGAACTCACTTTCTCCCGAGGCCATACAAACTTTCTGAATTACATTAGTAGCATTAAACGTAATATTTAACCGTTAATACTTATGCTTTCATACAAATAAACATTAAATTCATTAACTTGAGGACATTTTCGGAATTCTGGAAAGATATGAAAGCGTTTTATGATAAAATCGCTTTCTTTTTGTAACAAAACAATACGGTAAGGTAAAAAAGGGAGAAGGAGTGTAAAGACGGAAACATGACGTCATCATAAAAAAATCTGTAGTTTTGTTACCTACTGTACCCTATTCTTCAATAGTCAAAGTTTCAACCCGTTTTTCTTTGAAAACTGCAGCCGTTCATTAGATCCCGAACAAAATTATCATGTGTCTAAGCCTTTTGCCAAGTTTTCCCGGGGTAGTCTAACTGAATCATCATCATCATCATCATCAGCTTCTACTTGTCTAGTACTGGACATAGGCCTCCTCCATGGCACGCCAACAAGCTGAATCCTGAGCAGTTCTCCGCCAGCCACTACCAGCCAGCTTTTTGATGTCCTCGCTCCATCTCGCCCAAGGGCGTCCTAAGCTACGTTTGCCGAGACGCGGTCTCCACTCGAGGACTCATACCCCAACGGTTGTCGGTCCTGCGGCATATGTGACCAGCCCACTGCCACTTCAGCTTGCTAATCCTCTCAGCTATGTCAGTGACTCTGGTCCTCTGTCGGATCACCTCATTTCTGATGCGGTCCTTCAGAGAGACGCCCAACATAGCCCGCTCCATAGCTCGCTGAGCGGCTTTAAACTTATGGACTAGTCTGACCGTTAGTGTTCACGTCTCGGCCCCATAAGTCATGATGGGTAGGACGCACTGGTTGATGATTTTAATCTTCAAACATTTGGGTATGGGCGACGAAAATATCCGACGAAGTTTACCAAATGCTGCCCATCCCAGCTGGATCCTTCTATTTGCCTCCTTCTCGAAGTTGTTTTTCCCTAATTGCAACGTTTGCCCGAGGTATACGTATTCTAAAACAACTTCGAGCGGTATTCCGTTTACGCCAACCGGTCCCGGAGTGACCCGTTTATTGAACATAATTTTGGTCTTGTATAAGTTCATCCAGAGACCGATGCGTTCAGCTAAGTTGGTCAGCATTTGTTCCAGCTCATGCTGCGCTTCCGCCGTGATGACGATATCGTCCGGAAATCGCAAGTGTGAGATGTACTCGCTATTGATGTTAATGCCCCGACCCTGCCAATCCAGCGTCTTAAACATATCCTCGAGGGCATTGGAGAATAATTTGGGGGAAATAACGTCCCCTTGTCTCACTTCTCGCTTAAGAGGGATGTGTTTAGTCTGCTGGTTCTGGATTTGGACGGACATAGTGGCGGCATCGTAAAGACATCTCATCACTTGGATATATCGCCAATCGACTTGGCATCGTTGCAAAGATTCCAGAACAGACCAGGTCTCGATGGAGTCAAAGGTCTTCTCATAGTCCACAAATGCTAGATCGAATAATCTGCCTGTGTGTATGTGGTCTATGGAGCTAAATCCTCTTCGAAACCCGGCCTGCTCAGGCGGCTGGAATTCGTCGAGTCTGCGCGCTAGTCGGTTCGTGATCACCTAAATGAATACCAGTATTTTATATGGAGCGACTGCCTACCTGACCTCCACAACCCAGTTACTGGGTAAAACTATACTCCTTTGTAAGACTGGTTGTCAAAATTTTGGGCTTCTGACCCGTCGCAACAGGGATATTTCCTGGGTTCATCATCATCAACCTTTTTTTTTTTATCGTCCCACTGCTGGGCACAGGTCTCCTCTCATAAAGAGAAGGATTGAGCGTAATCACCACGCTTGCTCAATGCGGGTTGGCGATTTCAGACTTATAAAGTCCAGGTTTCCTCAAGATGTTTTCCTTCATCTTCAGTCAATGGTGTCCAAGATATACTTAGAAAGTACATATAACTTTAGAAAAGTTACATTGGTACTTGCCTGACCTGGAATCGAACGCGCGCACTCATACTTGAGAGGCTGGTGTTTTAACCACTAGGCCACCACGACTTAAGTACTAGGCCACCACGACTTCCTGGGTTAAAAAAAACGTTATTCTATTTAGTTCGTCATTCAGATTATAAAAAAATATTCGATAAGTACGTATATTTTGTTTTATCAAATCAATAAAAATTTACAAATATAAAACGCATCAAAGATCAGGAGTGGGAGCTGGTGACGTCATTTGTTGCTAAAATGTGTAGCATGGAGTGACGTCACACGAGTTTTCAACGCACTGTATAGTCTTCATTTTTTGTTTAGGTATATGAAAAAAGAAAAAATACGTGTCTAGTTTTTTTTTTGGAAATCTGACTCTGACGGATTAATTAGTTTTTTTAGTCAACTACCCTACTGTGTGCGAAAGTGTAAATAAATAAATAAAAATCTCAGAATATATTTTTACGAAAGTTTACCTTCTAATGTAAACAACATTAGTAATTTGTAACGCATTCCTGAGTCAGTGAACGCATCGCTAGCTGTGTTTCCCCACAATCGATACGTCGATTACAATCGATGCATTGTATGCTTTAAGTTAAGCAATTGAGAACAATAATTAATTCTCTATCGTTAATAATATTTTTTTTATTTATTACACATCCTTGATCGATGAAGAGAAAGTAATTAATAAAGTTATTTTTTACGAGAATATTCATTCGTTTTGGCATTTCGATTAGTTCAATAGGGTTTTTGCTTAAAAAAAAAACTAATTAGTCCGTCAGTCAGATTTCCAAAAATACTAGACACGTAAATATAAAACAAAAAATGAAGACGACACAGTGCGTTGAAAACTCGTGTGACGTCACTACACGCTACATTTTTTGCGAGCAGTGACGTGATGCCTTTTATATTTGTAAATTTTTATTGATTTGATAAAACAAAATATACGTGTCCAACTTTTTCTATAATCATTAATTATAATTATTAATCATTTTTTTAACCCAGAAAACATCCCTATTCGCAAATTAGGTGTGTGTGTTTCCACATATTTAGAACCAGCTGCGCTCCGCAGTATCACATGCATAAGCTCCGATCCTGTGAGAAAATTGGTTGTCTGTAGAACTCCGTCTACTGCCGATATTTGAACGTGACAACGTCTATTACATGTTTACACATCGGGCGCTCTAGGGGTGGGGGTAAAGTAGGCGTGGACTCCGTGTGGCGTCAGATTCGGCCGTTACGGTGTTTTCGAGAATGACTCCACGCCGTACCAATTTAATAGACGTTGTCACGTCAAAAACGGTATATATATTTTATCTCGATTTTCTCATATATTATTCTATGATCATCACCATCTCAGCTTTAATTCCAGTCGCATCCAAACCTTTTTTCAGCTTTGGAGTCTGGAGTCCGCTTTACCAGTCTAACTGGTGTTTTTGGCTAAACTTCGATATTTCTCCGTGAAGCGACTGCTGTCTGACCTCCACAACCCGGAGGCGATATCGAAGTATTGCACTTAGAAAAATTGTTGGACTTTTGAGAGCTCCAACAACCCGTAACGACTGCCATTAGATGTTCGTATGGCAACCGGGACCAACGGTTTAACGTGTTTTCCGAGGTACGACCAGACCAGTGCAAATATTCATATTCATGCATACAAATATTTGCACTGCTCGGGGATCGAACCTGCGTCTCCTTGCGCAGCGGCCGCGTTCGCTACCGCTACGCCATGGAGTTGTCCTGGCTATAAACGATCTGTATGCTAAATTACATACAAATTCATTTAAGCTTCATTTAAGGCTTGTCCCGAACTTTCAAAACACGCTCATAATATTTTTATGGATGAGCCAGTTGTACGCCCACGCTCGGGACTTAAATGGCAAGAAGTGGCAAACACGTATTACTACCATACTAACAGTTTACTAAAATCCTCACTATGGCGACGGAATGAGTAAATAACGTTTATCTGGTTATAATTCGTGTATCTGGTTTTATCGCCTCGCATTTACTACTTTCATTCATATATATTTTATTATAAAAGTAGGTTTTGCTTGTCTTGGTGGCCTAGTGGTTAAAACACCAGCCTCTCAAGTATGAGTGCGCGGGTTCGATTCCAGTTCAGGCAAGTACCAATGTAACTTTTCTAAAGTTATATGTACCTTCTAAGTATATCTTGGACATCAATGACTGAAGGTGAAGGAAAACATCTTGAGGAAACCTGGACTTTATAAGTCTGAAATCGCCAACCCGCATTGAGCAAGCGTGGTGATTACGCTCAATCCTTCTCTGTATGAGAGGAGACCTGTGCCCAGCAGTGGGACGATAAAAAGGTTGTTGATGACGATGGTTATAAATTCGTGTATCTGGTTTTATCGCCTCGCATTTACTACCTTCATTCATATGAATTTTATTATACAAGTAGGTTTTGCTTGTGTAGTGGTGCGACACCTTGCACTGTATAGGTGAAGGCATTTTTTTATTATTATTAATTTTGTATTAACTTTTATATTAAACTTTGCACACTTATGTATCGTGGGTGCGTTTAAAAACATATAACACACACATACACAAATAGACAGACCCGGAACAACAACTTGTAAGTCATACAAATATTTGCTCCGTGCGGGAATCGAACGACACGCAGCGCAGTAGTCAATAGCGTAACTACTGCGCCAACAGCGTTGTCAATGTAATAATATTTTACTTATAAATCTTGTTTATTATATGGAGGGATCCTACCCACTGAAACTACAGAGATAATCAACCTCATACTGCAAAAAGGCTGGATTGTGGGTTTTATTTGTTAGGTTCCTTAATTTTCATTCAGATCTTCTATAATGTCTCTTTGAGGTTGATTCCAGATAGTTTTATCAAAGGTAATTTGAATTTTTGATAGTTCTTCCACCCAAGCACCATCTTCGACGACATCCATTTTTATTCCAAAAATAAAAATTATTTGTCGATTGGAAATCAACCCTAAGTTTACTGTCATAGGTTCTGTATCTGATAAACGGAGCCAGCTGATCTTCAAACAACACTAAAAACAATTTGACTGATATTCTACCTAATGATTGTATTACTATGGGGTTTTAATTCTATATTTTCCTCGTAACCTATTAGCCATTATCAGAGATCATCATCATCATCAACCTTTTTTATCGTCCCACTGCTGGGCACAGGTTTCCTCTCATACAGAGAAGGATTGAGCGTAATCACCACGCTTGCTCAATGCGGGTTGGCGATTTCAGACTTATAAAGTCCAGATTTCCTAAAGATGTTTTGCTTCACCTTCAGTCAATGGTGTCCAAGATATACTTAGAAAGTACATATAACTTTAGAAAAGTTACATTGGTACTTGCCTGACCTGGAATCGAACCCGCGCACTCATACTTGAGAGACGCAATTTAAAAAATATGTTCACAGTCTCTGATCTGTGTCTCTCTAAAATACTGCCTATTGTTTGCCGCCAAAATGAAACTTTGAGTAGATCTTGAACGTTGAAGACGAAGAATTAGTCTACTGATTAAAACAGTGTCAACTTTCCACCTTCAAAACTGTCACAGGAAAGAAAGCCAACACTATCACGTCTTGGCTGCGTCAGGATGTTGTGAACCAGAGAAAAAATGTGTCAACCTACTTAGTCGCGACGCAGGCGAAAGCTAGATTATCTTAAAATAGCTCACACGGGCTCACGTCCATCACAGCCGCTTATAGCTCATTCATATGTCTGTTTACATTAATTAATTACTTTAGAACTGACATAAAAACTCGATTATCCAATTAATAAAAGAAACACAAACTTCACTTAATATGTATCCTATAATTTTCGTTGTCTTAAAAAAAAAATGCGAAATAACCACACCTGTGCTTTATTTAAACGCGAAATACTTGTATTGTGAATCGAGAATATATTATTTTAGAGAGTTAACAATCTAACGTTCGAAGTTATAAGAATCATCCAAAGGAGTGGTACTTTTACTTAAAGATATTTTATAGGGATAAGTCTTGACACAAGCCGCCGCCGCGCCGTTTTGAATACGAAACGTTACACCCGTGCCAAGCTGCGCCGGCGCACCTGCCATAGGTAAAACTGCATTCGTGAATTATTTTCAAGTTATTACGTGTCAAATGTATACTCTTGCATAACATAACATCATGTCTGTATTATCCGAAGAAGATAGTGAAGAAGAAAAGGATGTAGTAGACGCATACAGATGTATGTAGATATCCAATTTGAATGATACATCATTGCACACCAAAATTGTACACTGCTATGACCAACATCTACATTTTTCCATTACAGTCATAATTCTAGTCTATTTTGTAACAAATCTCACCGTAAAACCTTAAGTAAAATGAGCTGACTAGCACCAGGTGGAATAAACAGTTCACTCTACCTTAGTTAGGTCGAAAGGTTTTCGCAAGCTGGACCGTGAGAAATATGATAAAAATAGCTTTTACCAGCGGGATAACAGAGTTCTTCTTTCCTGATTTAGAAAACATAAAAGAACTCGGAAGAGAATATTATTTTAATGTAATACTGTAGACGATATTGTTAAGGAGCTTAGGCCGATTTAGAAAAAATATATACGATTTTTTGTTACTCACAGATAGCCCTGTCACTAACTTTTAGCTTTCTAGCTTGAAAACTGCGGAATGCTCCATACAAACTTCCACACCGTTACAGGAAAGTGGGGGTTAGAAAGAGACAAAAATTAGCCTATATCACTCTTCATCCCTCCAACTATGGCCACTTAAAAAAACCAGCCAAGTGCGTGTCGGACTCACGCACAAAGGGTTCCGTTATCCGTACCATTGATTTATGAAATTAAAGGATTAAAGTTATTTGTATGAAAGATTACGCGGTAATAAGCGGTTTACGATTTACGAGGTATTAAAAAAAACTACGTTCTAGATCTCGTTCAAAACAATTTTCGTTGGTAGTTTTTATAGTAATGTACATCATATGATTTTTTTAGATTTTCATTTTCTTATTTTAGAAGTTAGAGGGGGGGGGGGGGGCAACTTTTTCCACTTTGGACGCAAACTATTCGGTTTAGAAAAAAAATATTTTAGAAACTTCGATATCATTTTTGAAGACCTATCCATAGATTAAAATTTTAGAAAATTTTTGAGTTCAGTTCTAAGTATAGGGAGCCCCCAATATTTATTATTATTTTTTTATTTTTGCATCAAAATCTTATTGCGGTTCATAGAATACATCTACCTACCAAGTTTCAACAGTATAGCTCTTATAGTTTCGGAAAAAAATATGTGACATACGGACGGACAGACGGACAGGACAGACAGACATGACGAATCTAAGTATAAAGTTTCCGTTTTTTGCCATTTGGCTACGGAACCCTAAAAACACGTCAATTTGTCTCTCCGTTTTGTCGTGATAGACGGACAAAGCAAACAAACATACACACTTTCCCATTTATAATATTAGTATATATTTAGAAGAAGGGCGACAGCTAAAGAAAGATATACTGCGATAAGCATATAGAGGGCGAATTTCCATTGTTTCTTGCATAACACAAGAGATGAATATAAATAAAATCTCGGATCTAGCCAGATGTCGAAGCTGCCATGGGAACAGTCACGCAACCTTGCACACAATATGGAGGAGCTTGGGAAACTTCGTTATAGAAACTGTATCTGATTATGAAAATGGCGCTTGCGCATCCTATGATAAAGGGGGCTACACACTTGCTCGTGTTGTCATGATTTGGCACAGTTTGGCGGAAATATCGAATATAATGGCCTCGATTCCTTTGTTCACAAACAAAATTAAATTTAACTTCAGTGCATCTTTTTCTTTCCATTTCATTAAGAAAAGGACAGAAGATAAAATGTCAGTTTAGACCTGTCAAATTAGTGCGCTCCTGACGTAAACTGACGTATTTTTAGTCGCCATGTTAAATTGTCTATGGAGTATCTTAATTTGACAGGATTAAACAAAAATGACATACATCTTCTCGTCGTCCAAGATACCACAGTGCCTCAAGACTAAAGTCTTTGACCAGTGTGTGTTGCCAGTGATGACTTACGGAACTGAAACGTGGTCGCTCACAATGGGCCTCATACGAAGGCTCAGAGTCACGCAAAGGGCAATGGAAAGAGCTATGCTCGGAGTTTCTCTGCGTGATCGAATCAGAAATGAGGAGATCCGCAGAAGAACCAAAGTCACCGACATAGCTCTGCAAGTCGCTAAACTTAAGTGGCAGTGGGCAGGGCACATTGCTCGTAGAACCGATGGCCGATGGGGCAGTAAGGTTCTGGAGTGGCGACCACGTATTGGAAGACGCAGCGTAGGGAGGCCCCCAACAAGGTGGACCGATGACCTGGTGAAGGTCGCGGGAAGCCGATGGATGCGGGCAGCACAAGACCGGTCAGCGTGGAAAGCTTTGGGGGAGGCCTTTGTCCAGCAGTGGACATCCGTAGGCTGAAGAAGAAGAACAAAAATGTTATCTTCTATCCTTTTCTTAGCGAAATGGAAAGAAAAAGACGCACTTAACTTAAAATCAGTTTAGTGTGTGAAAAAGAGTAGGAAAAGCCGTTAGGCATAGCTCTAACTCACTCGCTGAATCGCTGTCAGGGAGGGCAGATGCCGAAAGGAATTTGGATTCAGTGGAAAGGCGTGCGAATAGGCTGATTGGCGACCCAGATTTAACTCGAAACAGTCTCCAAAGCCTGGAGCACAGGCGCAGAGTAGCCAGCCTTTCGATCTTCTATAGCATGCATTCTGGTGAGTGTGCAAGGTAATTGCATGATTTAATTCCCCCATCTCCGTTCCACCATCGGACGACCCGTCGTACGGCGAGTTTCCACCCTTAAGTTGTTGACACCACTGCGATCAGAACGAAGCGTTTCGCTTCCTCTTTTATACCGCGTACATCGAGGGACAGGACCAATTTGCCAGCGACGGTGTTTCCGTCACACTACAATTTGAGTGTCTTCAAGGCTAGAGTGAATAGGCTCTTAATAAACTAGCGCGCTTTACCGACAATGATCGCAGCGCTGATTGCCATCGGGCGGGATTGCGGTCAAGCGCTAGTTTATAATTTATAAAAAAAAGAAAAATATTATGTGACTAGCGTACTGCTTTGATAGAGCTGGGATGGATTTTTCGGTCAACAAATACAACCATATCGAAAGTGCAGACCTGAACAAATGTGTAGCATCCTTAGTTCCTTGTTCAATGATGCGATTGTTTTTTTTTTTTTTTTGTGATGGGGACTAGTTGTCGTTCATGTAGTATTGTTCTGCCTTAATGTATTTCCAGTCTCCGCTGTGATTTTTCATCAATTATAGTGTTACTATTGTATTTCACATGACTTCCTATGAAATAAGACTCGTGTTTGCATTAATGTGGGAATACTGCGGATGTTACGTCAAAATGAAAACTAGTGTTTTTTTTTAATGAATACAAAATCAAAAGTCATTTAGTTAAATTAGGCTGTGAATCAGCACTTTTGAACGTCAATATTCCCTACGGCAGTTCCCTTAAACGTCAGCCCCTCGATAAAAAACCATAAGTATACAGGCACTTATCAAAGGAGTAAAGCACTAAGAAATGTGAGGTTAGTTGTCCGTGCCAAAATGTAGGTTCCTATATAGAAGAATGGGCAAGAAAAGCCATGATCATTTGATACATCATTAATATAGAAATTGCATTTTTATAAGTAATATTACTATCAGCCTGTTCAGAGCTTTTATTCTTAAAAAAGGAGATTTCATAATAAAAAAAACCCTAAACTAAAACCTGTAATAAATACATACATAGTAACACTATACAATAATTCCTTACCGATCTTAGGTGGCTTGACCAAAATCAGTGGTGGTGGTGTTTCCATTGTACTAAAAAGATTTCGTCTCAATTTTCGTAGAGGATTATTGCACTTTCCATTTCACATTGAGTCTTTTGTTTTATTTAATGGAAATTTTTGGTGTCGTAATGGAGTCGGCAGCCTTAAAGTGGGGATGCAGGGTATTAAGTCACACGATTAATGTTAAGTCACACGATTCATGTTAAGTCACACGGCTCGTGTTAAGATAATACAATCTCAGCAGCAACTAGTTAAATTGTTAGTACACAACTTCTCATGCTTAAGCTTTTTCTGTGCAAATCCAAGGCCTCTAGTGTAGATAAATTATCACGATTTGCGTAGTAAGTCACATTTTATACAGTTCATATGAATAAATAATGATGTGCAACATAAAGTACCAGGTCCATGTCAATCGAAGGTTAAGACACTACACTTGCCGAGGTCGGTCCGTGGATTTGTGACTACCTATCCATTGCGTGCCAGATCATGATGGAAAAACGATCTTTTCCTGATTGGTCTGGGTCTTGGATGTTTATTTATATATGTATCTATTATAAATATAGTATCGTTGAGTTAGTATCCCATAACACAAGTCTCGAACTTACTTTGTGGTTAGCTCAATCTGTGTGATTTGTCCGTATATATTTATATATTTATTATATGTCTTTGACAGTTGTTACGGGTAGTCAGATGACTGATAGAAATACTGCTATTCAGCTGGACCCAGTTAGACTTGAAGCTGACCTCAACACAATTGGTAAAGTCTGGGCATACCATGATCAGTAATTTATTAATCGTACGCAGAACAGCAGGGTAATTGCGTAACACATTATCAGTAGCAATGGTGTCATTTTGACAGTTCAACAACATTCATTGCGTTATTTACGTTGTTGAGCAATCACATTTTCGAACTTATGAAGCAATGGACTAGCAATATGCTTCAAAATGATTCCCATCGATAGTAATAATATGTTACGTAATTAACAAAGAATTGATTTCATATTTTCCTATATTGCTTCTTTTACTAGCAATTTATCCAAAAGAATAAATTATTTTTATAAAGGTCTCCCACCCACTGCAGCGTGACATATTATGGTTATGGTAGTGTTCGACACGCGCAAAATATCGAGTGGATTTATTGCCACCGCCTACAGACACATTAATAGTGTCTTTGGCGATTTCATGTCAGATGGAAATGAAATCTAATCAATGCACGGTCAATACGAAATACGATTTCAATTAATATTTTTTGGGTGAAGAAACTAGTAAAATCTTTTAATAATAAAGGCTAATAGTATATTCTAAACTAGCGTCCGCCAGCGACATCGTTCGGGTGGTTTAGTTATGCTCCGCCCCAATTGGTCGCAGCGTGATGTTATATAGCCTAAAGCCTTCCTGGATTAATGGGCTATCCAACGCAAAAAGAATTTGTCAAATCGGACCAGTAGTTCCTGAGATTAGCGCGTTCAAAGAAACAAACAAACTCTCCAGCTTTATATATTAGTATAGATGTGTAGTGGTCTTGAGTATTTCGTGTTTTTAAGGCCCTAAAATAGAAATTATTCGAGTAGGAATAAGTCTCAATAGATTCCTACTCGAATAATTTAAAAAAAAATATAGGACCCGTGGGACCGATGCCCGATGAGGCCGACGGGTTCTCGAATGGCGACCACGCACCAGAAGACGCAGCGTGGGTAAGCCCCCGACAAGGTGGACCGACGACCAGGTGAAGGTCGCGGGAAACCGCTGGATGCGGGAGGCGCATGACCGGTCGTCATGGAGGTCCTTGGGGGAGGCCTATGTCCAGCAGTGGACGTCTTTCGCCCGACATGATGATGATGATGAACTAACGTCCTGCACCCGCACTCAGAGCAAGCGTCTTCTATCCATTTTATAAAGTAACTTCGTGGAAAATTAATGATATTCATATTGTAGCAGTACCTACAAACGCCACAAAAATGAACGACGCGTCATACTGACGTCACATGAATTCTACATCTAGCAATCAGAGTTTACCGTGCAATTAGCATACATACAACTTGCCAATTTCAACCATTGGGCAAGTGGCCCACCAGACATAACACCCGTCTGGTCGGAGGATCCTCCCTTTTCTATGGAAGATGAGTGAACTTTACACCCAGTTCCTCATACCTCCACAATATTTATGAATATCATTAATTTTCCACATTTGTAAACAACGTGAGGTGGAATCTTTTGTCGTCCTCCGTGGCGCAGCGGTCAACATCCCCGGCCAGGTCATGATGGAAAACGATCTTTTCCTGATTGGCCTGGGTCTTGGATGTTTATCTATATATGTATCTATTATAAATAATAGTATCATTGAGTTAGTATCCCATAACACAAGTCTCGAACTTACTTTGGGGCTAGCTCAATCTGTGTGATTTGTCCGTATATATTTAATCTCCGCTAAATTCTGTGCATTTTGATATGTGACTTGTCAAGTGTGCATATTAAGGGGAGAAAAAGGGATCTATATAACAAAAATAATATATAATGATATTTGAGTAAATAACAACTAACACCAAATTAATTAATAAATAACCACGTTGTAAAACATATTTTTTATGCAAAAGCAAATTCCCAGAGTAGATTTACGAGGGTTTAACGTACTTAGTCTATGAATTAATTATCTACCATCAACGTCTATCATATAAGTTTATTACAGCGTAAATCAATAAATAATCTGTCTCCCACGATATATTTTCATGACTTAACTTACGTAAACTCCTCACCTCATGCTTAGTTGTTATCATATTCAGGTTTATTACATTATTGCTGTAGGAACACAAAACTGTCATTCAAGTAGGTATGTATATGAATCACAGTAAACTGTAAAGCATACGATTACGTTAGAATAGAATAGAATAGAATACTGATAGCCTCCGTGGCGTAGCGAACGCGACCGCTACTCAAGGAGGCATAGGTTCGATCCCCGAGCTGTGCAAATATTTGTATGCATGAATATGAATATTTGCACTGGTCTAGTCATACCTCGGAAAGCACGTTAAGTCGTTGGTCCCGGTTGCCATACGAACATCTAATGGCAGTCGTTACAGGTTGTTGGAACCCTCAAAAGTCCAACAATTGGTCTAACTGCAATGCTTCGATATCGCCTTCGGGTTGTGGAGGTTAAATGGCAATTGCTTCTCGGAAAATATCAAAGTTTAGCCAGATTCAGCAGTTAGACTGGTAAAGCGGACCCCAGACTCCAAAGCTGAAAAGCTTCGGATGGGACTGGGATTATAGCTGAAATGATGGTGACGAGACTAGAATAGTCTTTATTATGTACACCATATTAATTACAGAACATGAATATTAAGACTTTACAAAGGGTGACTGACACATTGGGCGGTCTTATCGCTAAGAGCAATCTTCAATTCGTGCGTCCTGCCAGTTATGACCTACGGAGCAGACACGTGGACACTCATGGTACTGCTGGTCCATAATTTCAAGGTCGCTCAGCGTGTTATGGATCGGGCTATGCTTGGAGTCTCTCTGAGGGACTGATATCCGACTGTGATCCGGCAGAGAACAAAAGTTCTCGACATAATATGTAGCTCCCAGAATAGGCAAACTGAACTGGCAATGGGCCGGTCATATTAGCTGTAGAACCGATGGCCGTTGGAGTTAACGTGTTCTAGAGTGGAGATCGCGAATTGGTATATGTAAGATGGGACGTCCTCGGGCTAGGTGCAGCGACGATCTTCGCAGGACGGCTGATAGTAACTGCATTTGAGTTGCAGAGGATCGAGTTGATGACGGGATTTCGACGCCAAAGGAATTGGGAAAATGTTAATAAGAGATTAGAACATTACAATCACTGCCTACAATACGATATGTCAGTAACAATATAATATCTAATCCTTTATAATCCTAAATCTTGTCTTCCATTGCCCCATACACGACTTAAAGAAACTGCGTAGATTTGCATTTATCATGTCCAACTCCAACACCTTCATAAGCCATGTATACGTATGTGGAGCCGAATCGTTCTTATAATACATTCAGCAATTTCTAGAAAGTTCAAGAAGATAATTCGTTCTCTGTGTTCTTCATAACCCACACGTTTGAGCGTTACTTTCTACAGAGAGATGCTAATTCACTGATTGTAACAATTTCGCGTTTATAGGCCGTGCCGATCTCGCCCGATTTCGAACAGAGGCTTGCCCACGTGTGTTTCTAGCTTCGTAATTAGTCGAAAGTGGGCCATTACGAGCCTCAACGTACCCTAAGTTCACGCTCAGTTGGGTACCTCACCTACAATCATAAAGTTGAAAAAGTAAATCGTAGATTTGAATCGTAAAAGCGGTCCAATGTGTGGTTTTAAGCAGTAAAAGTTACATGAGAGTTTCCGAATAGACTTTATGTGTTTGGCTTTACTGATTCTGTCTTTTGTAATAGCTATGATATCTGATGTCGTGGATTGTGTACATGTGTAGGTATATACAATGTATACGTACGAATGTCTTCGTGTAAATTCGATTGTGTTGTTTCGTGTACTGCAGTTGGTTATAGAATGTTGGAAAAACAGCACGACTTCTACAAAATTGGAGCGAAAGTAAACTATTTTGGTTATATTAAGCAAGTCTATTGAAAACATAGGTTTTGTCATTACAGAATTAGGGAAAATTATGATGGTTAATTTGATAAATGCACTCTGACCTCGTGTAGGTAATGTTAATGTAGTAAGCTTTAACTGTACCGAAATCTTAAGTGGGGCAGGCGTTACTTATGAAAATAAGAAGAAATATTAAAATTTCGCTATTTATATAACGCAGAGATGTTTCCATGTACGCGTCTATAAAATAATTGTTGCTTTATGATAACAATCCATGTCCAATTATAAAAAAAAACCGACCAAGAGCTTGTCGGGACACGCTCAGTGTATTGTTCCGTAGTTTCCCGTTCGTCACAATAAGGGATCTTTGTTGTTGTATTGTCAAAATGAAACCCATTGTCAAAATGAAAACCTACTAGAAGTGTGTTACACAATTATCCTGCAGATTTATATTTCTATTAGTCTGGGTCCTAAGTCAAAATGTCAATTCCTTAGCTAATCCCGCCAATCTCGAGTTGATTTTGCGCGATCTCGTTTATTGTCTCATAGAGAATTACAGCTAGATGAGAGGTTCTATTTTCCCTTTTGCAAAGTACCTTTCATCCAATTCCTACATCTTGTTCTCGTGTCGTATCTCCTTCAAGTTCTTCATATTACTTATATAATTGTTACAAACAGTTACATTAACAACGGACTAACCAGACTTCTGCGCGAACAATTTTCCAAACGTTCCAGCATGATGGCCGCATAATGCGTGAAACTAATTATTTCAGCCACAATTGTTTTTGAGTCGTCGTCACGTATTGTTCACTCATTGAACAGATTTTAACTGTTCTCTATTATATCCGCTCCGTGGCGCAGCGGTCACCACGCCTGACTGCGACGTGGAGGCCCCGGGTTCGATCCCCGGCCAGGTCATCATGGGAAACGATCTTTTCCTGATTGGCCTGGGTCTTGGATGTTTATCTATATATGTATCTATTATAAAATATAGTATCGTTGAGTTAATATCCCATAACACAAGTCTCGAACTTACTTTGGGGCTAGCTCAATCTGTGTGATTTGTCCGTATATATTTATTTATTTATTATATTTGTTACAGATATTTTTTTTTTGCGTGGCAACTTTCGGCTCCGTCTGTCTTCTGCTTAATCGGACTTGCCTGTGGATGCCTCAATAATTTAATGCCCCCAGCCACGGCTTCACTTGCAAGGTATACTTGTAAGGTATGGATCTCGGCTTAGAGCGACACGGAGAGAAGGCAGACAGCAAGGTACAGAATAGGTAGGACTTACTTAAGATTTGATACTGAGTATTATCCCGTAAAAGTTTTCGCCTACTTTATAATCGTTCTGTAGTATAAGTACGTTTGTAAGTATTGCATTCCGTATACATATGTTCAGGCCCGTTGTACCATTCGCTTTCTTTTCATTCATTGGCATGTTCAGTGGTAATTGAACACATAAATACGAGCGTTTGCGTGTAGGGAAAACTTCTACCAAGGCGTAATCGTTGAACTTAGCTGGTATGCAACAGTAGTTGTAGTTCTCAAGAGCTTTATGTAAATTATTTTATGAAAATTGCTTTGTAAACAGCGAAGGCAAACATCAGGAAGAAAGCGACATGTGTTAGAACTGAAAATTCTATAGACATGTGGCATCTACCAACACGCACAGAGATCGAAGTGGATTAAGGTCACCCGAGAGGACGCCTGTATCCAACGACCATACTGTACGACCAGAATGGTCGTTGGATACAGGCGTCCTCCAACACCTCCAACATCTCCAACTCTGGGACACAGCCTACGGGCTGTGTCCCAGAGTTGGAGATATTATAGACTGATTATACCTCTTCATAAGATTGCCATATTATTATATAGATACATTTTAATAAGTATTTTCCTTTTTTTTACATATTTCTTTTTTGGCTTAGCACGGTTTGTGCATTTAGCCAATGTCACGTAATGAATTATTCATGTCGAAAAAGACGGACGCGTGAACCGTCTTACGAGGGAGGTTTGAGGCAAAGCCACTATGCTGCGATATTTCACTGTTCTTCATGAATTATTTACTGAATGCACTTTTTACTACATAAATCACGCACTTTTATTTAGTAAACAACACTATAAATAATTTTAAAATTATAATGAACAATCAGCGACACTTAGCTTGACTTTCCCGCAAAAAACTCCAAGTATTTTCCTAGAGTAGTTCTAATTAACGAATACTTCTTTCTCTATGATCAATTATTTGATCATCTATGGTCAATCCTTTCAGCGATTTGAACAAGTAAGTACTTGGGTAGAATTTATCGGTAATTAGAAGATGCTAATCATAAGCTATTTCTATTCCCTACAGGATGACATCTGACATAAACGTTTTATAAGTGATAGGATGCCTACATTACAGGTTCCAACAGGTAGTACAACATAACCCATATATAGTGGGTAGATAGGTATAACCCTTACAATTAAGAAAATGTCTTACTTCCCGTATTTTTACGGTTATCTTGTTTACTAGCAATTACGTGTTCATTACTGCTATCTGATGAAATCATGAAGTCTTATGAGCCCTGGAAATGCTACTGGTATTACACATACCTGATGGGCTATTAAGCAAATTTATAACGTACGAGTATATATTTGATTGATCGTGAAGAGAGGAAGGAAATCATTAACATCAAACATTTAGCGCCTTCTACTTAGTCTTTTAACAGACTTCCACTGATTTATAGTTGACTACCTATCATAAACACCACAGTGTAAATACTTAACTATCAAGTAATGAAGCCCATACACGAAAAACGAACTTTTTCAAATTCCGAATCCAGGAACGGTTAGACGGCTTTCAAAGCATTTCGAAAAATTCAAAATTCTACAGTGTTTTAACAGGACATACCGTTTTCGGTAGCATATGTCTATCATTTTTGGAATCCGACTCGCACTTGACCGGATTTCTATCTTTGTCATATGTCACTGATTGCATGTCACTTCGAATACTCCCTCAGACACACAACAAAAAGCTCTTTATTTAAATTCATTGAATTAAAATTAAGTCCAAGATCACAATCACCAGAACCTTGACAAGTCACTAGGATACTACAGTCTCAGTCGTACATATATTTGGAACTTGTCACGACTGCTCGCAATCTATGTACCATTGTGCCAAGTGCTTTGTATTGTCAGCTAACCCTGACAAGGACGGACAGAGACACATAAGCTAGTGGCTATAATGAATCACTAGATGCGTTATCTGCTGCAGATTACTCGTCTTTACCTTTGCGATTATCACCAAGAAGATAACTAGGAAGCTATTTGCGACAGTTATGATTAATGTTATTCGAATATAAGTAAGTTAATTTTGCTGTGTGGTAAAGAAGAATGTTTTCATGATTAAAGTTAATATGAAATTATTTTACAGTGTTCATTTGGACGCCACCGGTTTCGCTGAAAAATTCAGGGAGTAATTGATATATTTACTATAAAGTTAGGCTATTGAATGATGTCAGTCGGTCTACCAGGGCCACGAAGTGTTTGAAGAAGATACCGTAGCCCCTGGCACATAGGGAAATGAAGAAACACCCGCTCCAGAGCGGAAGAGGTCATTGAATAAATTATCACCAAAAAAAATGGTGTCAATCAGTAGGTACGTATATATTTGCCTATAAAAAGCTGCATTAGTTTGTAATTTTTTTATTATAAACTAGTCTCAAAAATGTTCACAAAAATCTTAAATCTTTTCAATCACTGTTATCTCGTGTTCTCTCTAATTTAATATAAAAAATCTAACCAATCAGATTTCAATCTTTGATTTTCGATCCCCTTCTTGCACAATATCGTTCTGTACTTGATAATCTTTGACATCCTTAATCACAATTATTACCTTAAACTTACTCCTACACGCAATTCCTATACGTATGTTATTACAGTCTAAAGATAAAAATCAGTTGCATGTTCACGACAATGTAATCTTTTTTTTTTTTTTAATGGAACAAAACCCGCCACACTTTTCCCACCCACTGCAACTCCTGAAAGCCAGAATCAACAGTGGAGACCGCCAGAAAAACGCCGAGCAATGAAGCTCGACGAGTCCCGAAGAAACGATTCAACTGTCTTGGGTCCCGCAACGAAATTAATCAGAAGAGAATAGCGGAGGAGTAAGAAAAAAGATATTTTTTCCACTTCCCTCCATGACAAGCAGGAGACAGAACAGAACTAGGCCAATCGGCACAAAGGGACATTATTGCAACTGGGAGAAGCCCAGATTGCCAAACACCACGGAATAAAATTTGATTAAGTTAATGGATCCTAAGTAGGTATTAGCTGTTACAATTGATTCCAATAATAGGTATGGCAAAAGCGCCTGAACGCACGGAAATTGGTTCTAGTTTCTACAAGGTCCGTATAATAAACGACTCCGGATGTAACTTGTACACTATCCAACATAATATTGCGTTCATTCTGCCAAAGAACAAACTCCCACAAGATGTGATGTGCGGACTGTTCAAATTCACAGTTCATTGTAGAACACTGACAATGTAATCTGTGCACAACATTATTTTTATGCTTAGAGATCGTATGGTTTCTAAGTGACATATTGGGGTTTTGCTATTCACACTTATGTATCACGCCCATGATTTTAGTAAAATGTAAATCAACACACAACAATACAGTGTAACATCACGCCATGATAATACATGTGATTTAATGATTTAATTATTCTTAATCCCTTCCTTCTTATATTTCCCCGTCAGAAAGAAAGTGTGCCTAATTTTTCATTAGACCTGAAGACGAAAATATTTCCTTTCTTTATGATTTTATAGCAAATCCCGGAACTCGGGGAATATCCAATTTATTCTAACCTATAGCAAGTACACAAAACAGATCCTCCTATTCCGATCTAAGATGATATTCTAACTAAAATTAAAGTACTTTGAGTGTTGTATAAGGAGGAGGTTGACAATATGAAATAGCAATCAAAGCACGTGAGTCAGAGTTCAGACAACCGTCTATAATTAAACCTATACAAAATAAAACAGACCGGACAATAGATATTAAATCTTAATAACAGTATCACGATAGTAACATACTAATTTGTTCTATTCCAAGATTATAATCTCATTAAAATAGTTATTACTAATTTCAGTTCAGATATGCAATAACAACAAATAAGTAGGTAGATGTTAGACAACCATCCAAAAAAGAATTACGTAATCAGGTCAATGAACTGTAGCGTTACTGTGAGTAAGGCACGAAATAATCAGAACAATATTTATCTACCAATCACTTGTACCGTATAAAAGAAAATAAAGGGAAATAGATTATGAGAAAGGACTACATATAAAATTTGTATAGAAGATCTGAAAGTAATGCCAATGTCTACGTAAGATGCTAATAAATACAAAAATAATACTGACAAATACGTAACATTTATTTTTGATTTATTTAAATAGAAACTTATGTTATCTGACATCTTAAAATACTAAGCGATATAATCTTAATATATTGGTTTCGATTCTTTTGTTCACAAATTAAACCAATTTTATATGAAGTGCATCTTTCTCTTTCCATTTCATTAAGAAAAGGATAGAAGATAACATTTTAGTTTAATCCTGCCAAAACAAGATACTCCATAGACAATGCATGACGATCAAAAATACCTCAATATATGTCAAGAGCAGACTAATTTGACAGGTTTAAACTAATATTTTTCTTTTATTTTCTGCCTTTTTCTAAATGAAATAAAAAAAAATATACACTGAAGTTAAAAATTCGATGACAGGCCACAACATCGGCTGCCGGCAGAAGTTACCACCCACCAGATAAAGTCTTGCCGTCAAGCGATTCGTCGTGTTCCGGCATGATGTCTGGTGATGCCATACGGAGGACGGGTCTGAGCAGTTGTGTTGCGATGTGTGCCGGGTACGATGCACCAAATGTTGTTGTGTCGGGAGTTTGGTCGTGGAGGGTCTCCAGATCAATCTCCCTCTAGCGCAGCATCGTTGGTCGTGTTGTTGGCTTTAACCTTGCATCACCTTTTTCTTTCCGGGGTGGGAAACCTCAAAGGATGTCCGCCACCCTGGGGTGGGCGACGGGGTCTGTCAGACTTTTATTGACTAAAACCACCCCGGTATCTTTTCTATCACGAGCGCGCGTGATAGAAGATGTACTACATTTGTGAGGACACGGCGGTGCTCCTCCCAAGCTACACACTCGGAGAGCGTGTGCTGCGCCGTGTCCTCCCCGCATTGGACGCAGTGGTGGCACCGAGCGTCCGGCTCCCTACCTAAGCGACACAGGTACTTGCCGAAGCAGCCGTGCCCCGACAGTACCTGCGTCACCCTGAACGACAGGGAGCCGTGCCTTCTCCCGAGCCAGTCGTCACCTGGACCTGACGGAGCTCCTGTCGGCGCAACTCGATCTGCCGCTGCACCGGACTGGAGCCCCGTGTCCGCTCTTCCTCGCGCCATCGGTACAATGACGCGAGTACTTTTGCCTCTAGGTCCCAGGGCGGGGATCCGGCCAGGAGGCAAGCCGCCTCGTAGGAAATCGTGCAATACCCGCGGACGACCCCGACGGCCATCGCCCTCTGCGGCTTGCGCAGAATGGCGAGTTTTCCGGCCGTCAAGTCCATCGCCTACACAGGGTCCCCATACAGGGCCATGGACCGCACGATTCCTACGTACAACCACCTACAGGCGGCGCTCGGGCCCCCCATGTTGGAAAGCAACGTTGACAGCGCGCCTGCTGCACCCATCAGCTTGGGCGCCAGCCGCCGGATACACATTGCATTACCTCGCTCAACTGCCGTCTTCCTTCCTATTCTCTAAGTTTTTTAAATGAATAGGCTTAGTAAACTAGCGCGCTTTACCACCAACGAATGCATCACTGCTTACCATCAGGCGGGATTGCAGCCAAGTACTAGTTTATAATTAATAAAAAAAAAATAGTTTGTGACCAAGGGAAGCCAATATCAAACAATATAATCAAAACAATCAGATATAATCGAAGCAGCACGATATGTTCCTCTTCCATATATGTACATACAATATGTAAAGAAAACCCTGTCCGATCCGTGAAGGTATTGTTAGGTATCGATAACTGATTTTACTAATGCCTACAAAGCCGGGCTAAACTTCAAAAAAAAAATAACCCTAAAAAAATATACATTATTTCTCAAAAGGTGGCAACTTAATACATGTGTGCAATACACGAGCGGGCGAAAGGGGGCAGGGCACTCCCTAACCTTATTATCCTTATAGGTCGAACGGGGTTTTCTTTGCATATTGGAAGTATGTATATCTAAGCAAACAAAGTGATAATGTGTAATAAAGTGATGCACTGTTCAAAGAAACGTCAGCACTTTATTTACTTAACCAGCTGAGGTTTAGTAGGCCTTCACCTGCCGTACTACACAGAATTACTGGCGGTTCTCACATTCTTGGAAGTGCTACCGTGTGGCTAATGTGTGATTCATAAGCTACGGTATTTTGTATTTGCATTCAGGTGTTGTGCTTTGTGACATCCTTTCTCTTGAAATATATCGCATTAGGGTAGAATACGTCTCATCTCATTTTGAAAGTGGGGCCTGTGTTGAATTTGTATTTTTTTTTTCTTATTTAATCAATTAGGCGCACTTCTTCCACTACCAAGAAGTGGTGTGACGATCTGGTAACGTTCGCAGGACCATCATGGCTAGAGATAGCCCAAGACAGGGGGGTTTGGAAAGAAAAAGGCCTTTGCCCAGTTGTGGGACACCAATTAGGTTACAAAAAGAAATTAACAAAATAGCTTCTAACGAAGAGCTTTGGTAGTCGTGGTGGCCTAGTGGTTAAAACACCAGCCTCTCAAGTATGAGTGTGCGAGTTCGATTCCAACGAAGTACGGACAACAGCAGGTCAAGCTACCCGAAAGTGTCAAAAAAGTCCAATCAACCTTGAGCCTTAAAGCTTTTAACATAAAGTTGAAAATCTAAGAAAGAAATCTGACAGATTGTAGTATCTTAATGTGCTTTCGTCTGTACTTACAATCTAAACAATTGAGCTACCGAAGCACTTGCAGCAAGCACTTGAGCTTGAACTATTAAACAACATAACGTATTATTAAGTTAATCCAATTTAGTTGATTGCATTTAATTATTAACTAAGAACGCTTATTCCTTCCTAGTCATGTCTTCAACCAATGTACTCATTTCCCACAATTAGCGTTAACAACTAATCAACTTGCTTGGGTACAAAACCATCTGCTATTTCACAGTCTGCAGCAAACGGTTCTATATTTAAATTTTCTGTGTTATCTGTTGCGTCATAGATAATAATTTCATCATTAACAATATCAAGGTTAGATTAGTCAGTTTAAATATTGTAATTGCAAACTGTTAATTTTAGAATAGTCTGTTCTCCTTATTTTCTTCCCGTTTCCGGCTATTTCGATACTTTATCTTTGTTATTTGAAGTCCATCCTGTCGATTGCAAAAGAATTCTTTGCAACTCGTGCGCGAACTATCTCTGTTCTTTTATCTATGATTTCTATCATCTGCAATATCACAATTTCATCAAACCATTAGCCAATAAGTACTTCCGAATGAAGCAATCTATCGTTTGTTTTTATTGTATTTCTTTGAGATTCAATCAAAGCAGTTTTTTTT
Source organism: Sesamia inferens (assembly GCA_037179545.1). Classification (NCBI taxonomy): domain Eukaryota; kingdom Metazoa; phylum Arthropoda; class Insecta; order Lepidoptera; family Noctuidae; genus Sesamia; species Sesamia inferens. Next base: position 29,900,978 of record CM073922.1, on the reverse strand, counting down.
TTTTAAATAATAAACTACAATGAGATTTCACACAATGCTATTTTAAGCCTTTTGTTTGGTAAGCGATCTCATTAAATGTCAAGGTTTAAATAAGTTTTTTTTTGCATTTTATTCGTCTGTCACTTGCTAGAATATAGCACAGACAAATAATACGAAATCATTTTCATTTTCGCCGTAAATTAATTTTTAAAAGTAAAATTTTTAAAGATTCTAATTTTAAAAAGTTTGAACAGTCGTTAAAAGTTTGTAAATTATGGTGAAGCGTCATCTTAGAGTAAAAAGGTTTTATTTTATTTAATATAAGGAGTGTATTATTGATGACCATAATATTATTTAAAGCAAAGTTTTAGGATTACGGTCACAGTAAGTTTTATGCACTGATAAAAAATGACGTGTTTGCAGATAAGCGATAATCTAACAAAATATTCCATTGTTTTGCCTGGCTGACCACTCAAAGTATTAAGATTAATAGGTCTGCGTGATATGCACGATATTTTTTATTTTTTTTTATTTCACCTAGGTCGAGAGATGACCTATTCTAAGTTCATTTCAAATACGCAAATCGGTTCGGTCTGGATGTTCACTAGTTTTACCTAATTTATGTATACGATACGATAGTACTTACATATTTATAAAACACAATAAACATAGTGATCATTGTGGCTTTGCATGATATGACATAATACTACTGAAAATAATGTGATTTTTTTTTAATATAAACGTAAGGTTGTTTTATTAGGTACTAACATAGGTTAAGATTATTGTTGCTAATACAGTGGCTCTCAATTATCTTAAAAATAAATGAAATAATGACAAACTGACATGACAAGTCAACTGACAAGCAGCGAAGTAGTCGTAGATGGTAAAGCGCGCTAGTTTATTAAGAGCCTATTCACTCTAGCCTTGAATACACTGAAATCCAGACTTCAGCATCTGAAGTCTGGATTCTTTCCTGGATGATGGCAATAGGCAATGGCCCCGATTCCGTTTTTCACAAACTAAATTAAATTGAAGTTCAGTACATTTTTTTCTAACTATTTCATTAAGAAAAGGACAGAAGTTAAAAGTTCAGTTTAGACCTGTCAAATTAGTGCGCTCCTGACGTAAACTGGAGTAACTTTAGTCGCCATGTTTATAATCGCGTCTAAACTGTCTATGGAGTATCTTAATTTGACAGGATTAAACTAAAATGTTATCTTCTATCATTTTCTTAACGAAATGGAAAGAAAAAGATGCACTTAACTTAAAATTTGTTTAGTTTGTGGACAAGAGAATCGACGCCAATGAGCACTTTTGTTGGATGGGGAAAAATATTGAATTCACGAGAGCATGACCGACCCGACACCGTGATCGCTACAGCGAGGTATACATAAGTATGTATACCTAGTGTATACAATGGTATAGATTGCGTCACCGCTATATGTGCATGTTTATACATATAGGTATAACCTTTTTGTTGTTTTTCTCTATCTAGGCTCACGACTAACTTGTTTTTATTTAAGTAGTACGGACGATAGCAGGTCAACATACCCGAAACTATCAGAAATTCCCAATCAATTTTGAGCCTTGATGTTTTATACATAAAGTTGAAAATGTAATAAAGAAATCTGACAGATTGTAGTACCTTGATGTGCTGTCGTCTGTACATAGTTAAATTATTATGTTTCAAGAATTGGACCAAAATAATTTTCTTCGCAACAATCCTGTACCGTGTAGCACAATTATTCGTGATTGACGTAATTTACTGGCCTAAATATTTACAATATTGTCACGATAGGTAATTTCTTCACGCAAAAATGTAATCACCTTTGATTCAATTCGATACAGGCAAATGGATCGATTCATTGCGCAATCATTGAAATTCCGCTTTCGAGGTTTTTTTTTTTTGTGAATCGATAGAATTGGCGTCAGTCAACTGTTTTGATTCTAATTACAAAATGCAGTCAAGTGCGAGTCGAAAAAATATATAATTCTTACTTTCTTTTCAGACTATTTCAAAAAAAGGAGTGATTTCTTTTAGTAGCCCATACACAATCTTTGACATGTCGTGTGAAATCTACATTGCGTCGCTTAAGTTCTAACACCGTGTAACTCAAAATAATGAACTTTTCAGGAGACTAAAAAAACTGTCTAGGTATACAAACCTAGAAGTTTTTTTAGACTAAAAAAACTGTCTAGGTATACAAACCTAGACAGTTTTTTTAGTCTCCACCGCGTAACTCAAAATAATGAACTTTTTAACTAAAAAAAACTGTCTTTTTTTAGTCTCCTGAAAAGTTCATTATTTTGAGTTACGCGGTGTTAGAACTTAAGCGACGATTGGTATCTATTGCGGTTCAAAAGGAAACAGCCCTGTGACAGACAAGTGATAGAATTGGCATTGACAATACTAATGGACATGAGACCTTAGAGATGAGAATTGTGGCAATCCGAAAGAATGAGAGGAAACGAAGTATCGGTCTATCTTTATCTCTCTCAAAATATCATCTATGAGGAAAGAGTTGCAACATCAATTCAACAATACCTATTGGTCTAGCTGCAATGCTTCGACATCACCTTCGGGTTGTGGAAGTCAGACGGCAGTCGCTTCACGGAAAATAACGAAGTTTAGCCAAAATCAGCAGTTAGACTGGTAAAGCGGACCCGACACACTAAACAGAAAAAACGGTGTGACTGGGATTAACGCTGAGGAAAAAAATTATGCTAGACAGAAATCATAGGCCATCTCTCTCACTCTTTTCAAACCAAAAAAATACTACAGATTATACGCGTACGGCATGTCCATTAATTATGTCGATGGGAATGGATTCCGATGGCACTTTTCGGGGAGGGAACCATAAAAAGGCGGAATGGTAGTAATAGTCGCTCAATTCGTGTATTTTCTATAGTGCGTAATAAAATAATTATGGTATTAGATACTGGGTCAAGGACCAATCCGATATACGCGTTATGATCATACGTATTAACAATAAGGCTAAACTATAATTGGTGCCAATGTATTTTACAATTTTATCCAAGCAAGGCAAGATTTTTAATCAAAATAATGAAAAACCAATTCTTACATTTCAAAAGATTTCAACGCCCTAATTGCGTAATCCACTGCTTCAAAATGATTCCAATTAATTGTATTAAATTAAATGGAATCATTTTGAAGCATCTTGCTAATCCATTGCTTCATATGTTCGACAAATGTATCTGTTGAACAACGTAGATTACACAATGAATGTAGTTATGCTGTCAAAATTAAACCCATTGCTATTGATATTATGTTAAGCCATTACCCTGCAGAGTTGTCCCTATAATATCTAATATGGAACTAAAATAAAATCATTAAGTAGGTACTTGTCTGCTATACGATATGAATAAGAAATCATTCTGACATTCAGAATCATTTCAAAAGTAATATATTCATGTCATTCCACTCTAACTTAATTACGTGGAGTTTATTAATGAGCCTTCGACTACAATTGACGCACAGATGCCAGCTGCAGGTCAAGCTACGCAAACCTGTCAAATTCTCCCAACCACCCTTGAACCTTAACGCTTTAGACATAAAGTTGAAAATCTATTAAAGAAACTTTACAGTTAGCAGTAGGGTGATGTGTTTTCGTCTGTACATTGGTTTTAAATCGATTACCTACACACAACGCCTACTTATAAACCAATAAACTGTAACCTCAAAATCCGCGCGATAACAATAATAATTAATTCTATCGTATTTGTAACTACCGAAGTAATTGCCTACAATAAAACAAAAAAAAATGAACTCGGACAAGACTAAATGATAACAGCACACACCCCACACACACACACACACACACACACACACACACACACACACACAAACACGCAAATATGAACTGATATTTTAAAAAGAATAATTATTTATTGGCAATAAACATAGAGGTATTATAGTTTCACTCTATGGCAATAAAAAAACTTGTACAGCATTCACCTGTCAGCAAAAACATTAACCGATTATATTGTAAAGCATACTTTGGGAAATAAAATCCACAACAATAACCGTCTATCATATTGGGCTGCATTATACCAAATTATCTCCGTTACGTTTTATCTTAGTGAGAGACAACTCAAGGATCACAATAACCTTGCCAAAAGTTGAACAGAGCGATAAAAGAATCTTGACTAATGAAAATAATCTAGCGTTTGGTATTCTTTACTATTGACACAAATGCTTAGACAACGTATTTGTACAGAACGTAACCCTGGCATTGAAATTAAAAACATAAAATGGTAGAACACGAATTGTAAGAAATAAGAATAATATTTTACATATTTTTCTTATAGAAAAATGCATACTTTTGAATGACTTTGCGAATGGTATTGACATATTGTTGATAATAGTGTTATCTACGGTCAATACCGAAGCAATAAACCTCCATTAAAACACAGCAAGGTAGTCTGCACATAGTAATTGGCAAGAACAAATTAATACTTTTAATAGCTACCAATAATTTTATGAACCGATCTTTCTTTTAAAAAAATGTGACCATTTTAATTTAGAAAACATATCATAATCTAATTTTCAAATCAACAAATTACAACAAACTATATTAAATTAAAACATAATTCACGGCCCGACATTCCCAAGTTCAGTTAGGTCCAAGAACGCATCCTAGTGGTATCCCACAATTTCTAAGAACTGACTCGGCGCTGTCCCAAGCATGCGATTCGCCTACGGATAAGAAATGACCTTTAGGGCGGAGGACTGGTCTGACCGCATGCTTCTGCACTCGGTCCCATGTGGAATTTATAACGCGTCGCCGAAGCCGGCTTACCGTCATAAAAATTCAACGATAAAATGTTTCTTTACATTTTAATTGAAAGTCGCTTTGTTGCAAGTCTTTTTCAAATTGTTTGACATCTGGTAGTTAGTATTTAGGGATATTTTTGGAATGCAGTATTATTTCCTTGGTTCTGGCAGGATGATAACAAGTTATGAATTTAACTCATATAAAATTAAGTTTTATGTACTCCTGCGTCAGATGTTGTTAACATGTTGTTAACAGCAATAAACATTTGGTTGATTTCTACGATTTGAATACATAATTAACAAAACAAATTATACATCAATCCTAGCCTAGTGCTGAGAAACGTGTAATTAAAAGTAACCTTACATCGAAAATTTTGCAAAAATTTTCAATTCTTGAAGCAATTACTTAGTGATATAACTTTTACGTATCACATAACATAAATTTTCTGAATAACATGTACATAATCCGTATGAGTCATTTTAGGGCATTAATGAGCAGTGAAGGGCATTTTAAGTTCTAAGCAGGTTTTCTTAGAGCAACTTTGGTCGGAATCTAACGGTGTGGGTATACATTATTAAATAATAATCGGTCTTGTTAACATACAAGGCTTTTCAGATAGATTGCAAGGTTTGACTTTGTAATTATGAATAATATTTGGCAAAAAATTTAAAGATTTGAGTTTACTACAAGACACATGTAATCTTCCCTTTCTCTCTATTCTGCCTTCTTCCTTCTGTGTCATTCTAGTGACAAGGGAAGGAAGACACAAACAGGAGAAAGCCTCACTATTGCGTGGAATAAGACTGCTATTGATGATGATAGTAGAATTAAATCTAAGTTAAAACAAATAAGTTTTCAAAATATTTTAAATGTTACTGACATATTACATTTCTGAGAACTTAAAAATGACGCTGTTGTTCGTCCCGCCATTTTGGAGTCGTTTATCAATTAACTAATTGGACCTTGAAGTTTTGCAAAGAGTTCTTAGTAAATTAGATGAACATCGTCTTCGCTTCGGTTAGCTTCATGCTAATATCTTGCTCGTGAGGTGAGATTTTTTTGTAAAAATACTACCATAGACCTTTTAGTGAAGAAATGTATTCAGCCATCCATGAATGACTCCAATACCGCCAATCATGCTACGGAGATATTTTACTGTACAAGAAACTGCTATAAAACTGTCTAAGCGCTGTATTAATTGTGAATAACATGAATATTAGCGTGGAAAGTTGAGCGGTGACGTCAGAATAATCTCATCATTTATGTGTTTTGTATGAATATATTATGAGGACATTGGCTTTAGATGGCGACTTTTTTGCTTATATCTTGTATAGTATATTTGTAAATACTATAGGTGACGCACATGTCTTAAATATATGTAGTATAATCAGTCCATACTGATCCCACTAATGGGACACAGGCCTCATCTCTATAGTGAGATAGAGTGGGCTATAATCTGCTAAAGTTAAAGATAAATAAACTAAGTGAAATTCGTGTTGAAAAGGGAAAACGTTCTATGAATGTAAATTATGAAATGTATTTCTAAACTTACTCTAGATTTACATACAAGAGGAAATGATTGACGATTTAAAAATAAATAATTGGTTCTATCAACTAAACCTTACTTAACCATCAGATTTGCACCATTTATAGTTAGATATCGTATCGTGTGGTATCTATCATATGTATACAGACAGTTGTATATGATCAAACATCGAAAGTAAAAAGAAAGATGATAACTCTCTATGTAATTATAGATGCGTCTAAACCCAATAGATTTGTAATAAAACTTCATACTTACATCTTAAATTTCCAATTGTACACTCTCTCCGCTTTTCTCTTCCAAGAGATTGGAACAAAAATGCTATCTGTATTAAAATGAATGATAGCAATATTTCCTTCGAAATATTAATAAATGCTCTCTCTTTTTGCGTGTAATTAACTCGCTCTGACATTGGAGAAGATTTTACTGTTCTCTTTTGTATATTTATTAATATAATAGACACTGACAACATAATTAAAGCCTTCATGGGGAAATGATTTTAGTATTTAGAGCCAGATTTTATGAATACTGCGAAAGGAGTTAATATTACTATAAAATTTTGTAGATATTAAACTTGTTCAGAATTATTAATATGTATCTGCAAGATTCGATGCATAAAAAGGAATATTGTAGATACTTTATAAATCTGGTGTTTACGTAGGAATGTCCAATCTGAACGTTACTTATAATGTATTGCTTCGTGGATATTATTGTTGGAATATTTATATTATTTTTAAGTTGTGTCCGCTATACATATATGCGACAGATTTCAGACCAGTCCGCTTTGATTTTAGTTTTGTTGTACCTATATGTATATGTATAAAATGTCTTTGTTTTTGTGCTAGACTACATTTTCATATAGATTTATAATTTACTTTTGGTCATGTCTGTAGGCCTAGTACGAGTTTTCATTACGAAATTCGATCGTCGATATCGAACGCGTTTGACTCGTTAATTGGCCCGCTTCAAGGTTGTAAGAACTCTCAACCACTGAGAGCGCCAAACGCACTCGATATCGACGATTGAGTCTCGTAATGAAAACTCATACTAGGCATACCGTTTACCACATCAGTCGAAGACCATTGTTGTTTTAATGTGCATTAAAACAATTATTTGCTTCGTTAACAATACTCCAATCTGCGATAAACCCAACAATGAAATACTGAACAACGTGTATTCACGTGCCTATAGGTACATTGTTTTTGTGCAACAGAGAGTCGTTTGAACCTTTAACTGTTTTTAAATCTCAAATTAGTCCAGTAATAATACTTATAATAATCATATACTAAAACACGGACAATGGTCCACTTGACTTATGCAGACACCAAAACACAGTCTATAATAGTTACTAGACTGTTACGGTTTTGGTTTCTGCAAATAATTTTGTCGCTCGATGATTTACTAGACTCTAGTAAATCGTCGACCGATTTGTAACAGTCAGCGAAAAATCGGCATAATGTTATCCATTGCTTACTTTTTAACAGTGACGGATAATTAATGTGTTAGTTAAGAAGGACAAATTCGTCATTGGACTTTTTGCATAATGCAAGTGAGTCAACATGGCCACAAAAAACGTTACGTTTGAACGAAGTCATTTGTAGCAGTCAAGGTATATGACTGCCAGTTACTACAACACCAGCCACTTAATTGAGCTAGCTAACACGATTTTAGTAAAGATTAGGTCAACGGCAGATCTGATAGTGATCCATTTTAATTGAGGGAAACGAGTTACGAAACCAGCACGTACGAAAATGTATGTTCCGAATGGTTCTGGCCAGTTAATGACTGAAATGACTTCGTCCGTACAGTTGTAAGTTACAAACAAAGCAATCTGCCAAGCAGTTTAGCAAATCAAACAGCCTCTTTCATCACATCAGAGTCACGACTGTGCCGAACTTAACGACACGGCATTCAAATTCCAACTTTTGAATGTATCAAAAGGTCTATGCTACACGGCACTCACCGTTGGTGCCAAAATAGTCATCCTTATCCATTAAGTCATGCTGGAAACCATAAGCAGGGAGCCATGCATGGGAGCCCGGGGGCTCGGGCCAATCCGAAATCCGGACCTCCTCCATTTGGACATCAACACTACACTGCACTCCACCAGTAAGTTCACACTGTTAGCACAATCATGCATGGACTACCTCTTCGTTCGTCCATTAGGTGGTCATTTAGGGCGATAACGGTTGGTTGTGCGACTGAGCACGGGCAGGTGTACTTTGTCCTTTTACCGAGACGCGCGCGCTCAGCGGGGATCGGCGGCTGACTGGCGCGCGGCCGCCGTGGCGCGCGCGCTGCGATCTCTCCAACCGATATCTAGTGCTGTAAAAAAAACGCCAGACGCCATCGTGCCGCGCCTCAGCTGTGCTTGTGCAGTGTGCTTTTGCCTGCTGCCCCTTGAACGGAAACTGAATCGACAAACGCGAAACTAGATTTACGGGCTGGGAACCAGTTGTATGCGTGCTTGGGCTCATTTGGTAACCATCAAGAGGACATTCTTGCGCCAAAACAGTCAACTTCGGAACCTGTTCAGGGAGATGTTTAGTAACTGCTTACCTGCCGCTGTCTTATAAGATATTTTGGCTGCTTGACTGCATTATCTACTATTATGCGATTCCATATGCCCTAACTATGTCTTGACCAATTTGTTGGTTTTTATTCGTATCCTCCAGGGTCCTTCCTAGTTTAAATGCGATGCCTCGATGGCCCTGGCGCACAGGCAAGGGAAGAAACACGTGTGAGTTTTAGTCAGTAAAACTCTAACAAGCCCTTCCGCTCCGTCCAGAGCGGGAGAGGACATTAATGATTTCCCATCCAGAACAAAAAAAAAGGGTCCCCAATACGTATGGAGTCACATTCTTGCTTAGGATGTGTCACATCTGTTAATATTTGGGTTATTATCTCTCTAACAGATTATAATAGGATTATAGAGCTATTCTTTTGCCCTTATTTTGCCTACCCATTAAGGAACTCAATTCCACAATATCAACAACAAGAGCTACCTTTCCTTAACTTACCACAAAGCCACATATGCCACTCCCTCTGCGTACAGCCTTGCAACAAGACAGTGTCTTATGTTATGTGGTTGTCACAATGAATACCACTAATGTTTAAGATAACATTATGGTTCTGAACAACATTCCTTAGGCCACATCAGCTTGATATAAAACCAAAAGCTGATATTTGACCGCTGTTCAGTCAGTATACAGATACAGTTACTCAAAGCATTCTCCCTATTAACCGTATAACTGCCAAATTAATCGTCATACAGATCACGCTTACCTTACTTACGTTGAATTACAGCACGCCACAGTAAATATAGAGAAAGTATGGCGGGACACAGAAAAAGTGGTGCGTGAGTCTATGCCCAAATTTGAAAATAGAGTATTATATAAAAAAAAAAAAAACAGCAGTCGATCACGTAGAAGGAACGCTTTTACTCATAATAACAATTTCATACTTTTGATTCTACGATTTGAATCGTGAAATATTTTGTTAGTTTCTAATATTTGGGTTCTTTTGTAATGTTAGATTTCTTGTGAATGGATTAGCAGAAACACTGTTTAATATAGTATCTATCTATATTAAACACAATCGTATATAATTTGAATTAGAACAAGTAATTGCCATTCGCATTTATGAATACATTACTATAAAGTTTGTTTCCTATATATACTATATAAAGACTGTTATATATATTTACTCTAAAGATTTCTCTCTGCCATTCCATCTCTGATGTTCAAACATTGAAAGTTTATAAAACAAAAGTCTGTGTTGCTAGATAAGTGTCTATCTTAGTGCGATCTATGCAGAACTACAGAGCCTTTCTTCTGAGCCTTCTAGAGATTTTTTCACATACAATATAATTCCTGATTGGACGCGTAGTTATTAGATGGACATTTAATGATGCCACAATCAACTTGTGCGATTATAAAATCAACATTTCTATTGTAATGAGTTACTTAATGTAAAAATAATGCGTTGTGGAGGTTCTTGCTTGTATTTTCTGTCGTTGCCAGTAACGGCACTCGAGCGATAAACTTACTACTTTTGACATTTAAGAAAAGTTCATGGCACTAATTCTTAACGTTTGTGTTCAGAATTTTTTGACTGATATTATTTAAGTACATATATATGCGTGACAGTAATGACTGTAAAACAATTATTTTATACTTCATAGGTATATTAAATATTCTTTTGAAGATAGATCATAGACATCAGTCAGCAAGATTGCAAAGTTATTGATTTTACTTTCATTCAATACGACCACATTGATTCGTGATACTTAGAGGTACTTAAGTCGACACGGTTGGTGGAGTGGCTGAGCGTTTGACTACTGTGCTGTGTGTCGCGAGTTCGATTTCCGCACGGAACAAATATTAGTAGGGCTTACAGTTACAGGTATTTGTTTCGGGTCTGGTTGTTTGTGTATGTGAGATTTAGATGATTGTAAACGCACCCACGATACAAGAGTAATACTTAGTGTAGGGCAACGTTTATTTTATAAAAAAGAAGACAAAAATGTTGTATCAGCACCATTCCTAAACACTACTAATCACAATCCAAACCATTTTAAAGTACATATACATATTAGTAATCTGTCGTTATGTTGATCATATATACAATATGTAAAGAAAACCCTGTCCGACCCATAAGGATAATAAAGGTTCGGTAAAGACATGACCAAATATAATATAAAATTTTACGTAATCATCATAGAAACAATACTAATGAATATTGAAATAATCTTTTTTTCCCGCGAATTAATTCCAACTTCCCCGAAATTTGGTAATTTTTAAAAAAGTGGCAACACCGGTATTATTATGAGCTAATAGCGATGCGACCACGTGCCTCGTGCCCTGCCCCCCACCGCCCGCGGAAGGGTAGCTTACTGCAAATGTATTAAGTTACCTCTTTTTGCGAAATAATATTTATTTTTTTAGGGGGATCTTTTTCAAGTTTAGCGATACCTAACAATACCTTCACGGATCGGACAGGGTTATCTTTACATATTGTATAAGTATTAGGTACATATATATTAAAAAAAAGTCTGCTCGACTGCACGATACAAAAGTCATTCATAGTGTGGGGTAACGTTTTTTTTTTTTTAAAAAAAAAACTCCATTATTAGATATAATAAAAAATATACTGCATATACGATCAAAGAGTGTAAGATGAGAGATGAGATGTTTTGAGCCAAACTACGCACTCACCGCCTACAAACAGAAATATGAAAGTTTAGTAGGACACGAGTGACGAAGATTTTGGCAAACTTACTCATATTACTATGAGTATGTTACACAAACTTATTAAAGGGGTCTTTGTCAAAAGTATTAAGCAGGTAACGGACAGTCTAGGAATAACAAAAATATTATATATAATTAAATCTTAAATTTACTGACTAAAAAGGCACAGCCCAAATTGCTAGAAGTAGAAGGAAAGCATTTCATAAGCACAAAAAGTTAACATAGACCGAAAGTGGGCACCATTGAAGGACTTGCTTTTAATTGGCAAAATTTTCATGAATTTCCATGCATTGGAAATTCGTAAGTTTTGTCGTTGTGAAATCCACATGGTGAGTAAGTATATCAATACACAAAAGGCAGCGAATGATACACTGAGACTGAATAAAAAATTAAATAAATATAGTCACAAAACTATGATGTAAAAAAATACCAAAGCTCCAACAATTTCTCAACATCTCTTAATTAGGCAGACATCACTGAATTAGAATCCATTTTTCTCAAAATCTATTACAATACATTTAAAAACGCGGAACTCTGAAATCTACATCTTTTACAACGTTAATAGCTCCTTATATTCACTTTTCTGCATAAAAACTAGAATTTAAGAATACAAACAGCTTTCTGGCGAGTCGCCAGCTTTCTAATATATTGTCCTAGAATTTATTTTAGGGATTCTTCTATCAATAACCACATAACCTGGCCTTTGTTCTAGTACGTCAACAATTTATAAATTAGATTCAGTTACTTGCAAATTACTTCAGTAACTGAGTCTGTAAATCTGGCACTCAATCGTTGCGCGTACGTTGTATTTATCTTTCGTATGATCTATCTTTTGTATTACTTTGAACTGTTTATATTGGGTCTGGCTGAAATAGACTGTCAGCGTTTGATTGATCACCAACAGAAAATTTGCGGGCTAAACTACTATTTATTTGGATCATACACCAATGACGTTTTAACATTACGTCACGAATCTTATCTGTTTGACCTATTGTTTTATTATACACATATCTATTGCTGTTGTTTAGTAGTTTAATTTCATCCTCTTTCTCGCAACTGGTCTAAAACTATTAAAAATCAGAGATTGCATGGCCATGCAGTGCCACGTACGAAGTTTGAGTAGACTAGTGAGGTAGATGCTACTCACCATTCTAATGATGGTATGGCGTGAACGATTTCGTGATGGGGATTAGGTGAAGAAAGTGATGATTGAACAAATAACCTTGAAAGTAACGTGTTCCTAAAGCAGGAAGTGAGTAAACTAACAGCGGAATTCATCAAAGACTTATAGGTAAAATCAAAACGAAGAATAATAGATAGTCTTATTTCGGAAGCGAATTTGGAAATAAACTACCTATAATGTTGATGCATTACGTTCCCTCAGAATGGCTACTGGCGCAACGCCAAATACCAAAGTATTTTATGGGTATTTGTTTCGAACCAATCTTACTTATTCAACAACACGGTGCTTGAATGCAAAGTCATCTTAACGGTATTTTGACTTGAACTTGTAAATATCATTCGGCGTAAAATTATACTCAAAGAACCACTGGCTTTATTTTTATCATCCAGTGAAAGAAAGGTTAGTCTTTCAAAAAACGGCGTTCTTTTTTTTATTTATTGAAACAATACTTTCCCATATCCTACACATAACACGGAATATAACATCACGCCTTGCTTCCTCGAGGGTCCCCGATTTCACCAGTTGTTTTTGTCCTATATCTCATTATCATAGAATACTACCTCATTTGTATCAAATTCTAACACAACTCTTGTGCCAAATTTATCAGTAACTGCTTCTATATTATTTATTATTTGCTCCTCTGTTGCTTTATCAGCAGCAACTGCTAAAGAAAAATTCTCACATTCTTTTGTTTAACGCCAGGGGTTCTTGCCAAGCTCTAGACGCTGGGGTCCATAACTTTAAATAAGTCAAAACGAGTTAAGGCCACAGAGACAAGCGTTAAACCTAACCCTACCTGACTGCTTCGCGGGATGCACCTACCTCATAAATATTTATTACTACAATGCACCTTTTATTTGTTGTCATTTTGACTACATTATTGCAGAAAGCGAGGTTACCTCACAATCCGTTGGAATTGAGTTAGAGTGTAAACCGCAGTAAGGAAATGTAGGCTTTGTCGTTAAAGACTTATTTATAAGATTGTGTTGCTTGCTAGTTATGTTACGTTTGTGACTAAAGGATTACTTGTAATAACTTAAAGTATGGTGAGAATTATGACAATAATTTTATTCTTCTTGCTGAAACTTTGGCACGATTACTATTCATTATTCATTTCATTACCTATCAAACTTTTTATCGTCCCACTGCTGGGCACAGGTCTCTTCTCATACAGAGAACGATTGAGCGTAATCACAACACTTGCTCAATATTCAGGTTTCCTCAAGATGTTTTTCTTCACCTGCAGTCATTGGTATCCAAGATATACTTGGAAAGTACATAAAACTTTAGAAAAGTTACAGTGGTACTTGCCTGACCTGGAATCGAACCCACGCACTCATACTTGAGAGGCTGGTGTTTGAACCACTAGACCACCACGACTTACTATTGCCTAAGCAAAAATCTAAATCCTCAATTTTCTAACGATTGTTCAGTTTATAATCTTATTTCTTTTGGCCAAACTAACAGACAGTATTGAATTTTATCAATAGGCTTCTATTCACTTCAGCACTTCTGAAGGCCAATTGTCGCACTAAAAACCGCTTTAATACAAAACGCAATCTCATCTCAATCGACAATAATGATCAATGTCAAAAAATTGACAAAAAAAGGAGAGGTAATTACTCTCTCTACATAACTCACAACTTTCGTCTCTTGATGAAAGTTGTGAGACAGGGCAATTCTCGCTTTTTAAGAACATTTAGTGGGATTTCAGTCTCGTCCTGTCATCTTAGTATACATATACAGAATGGTGCTGACGATACGACAATAAATGAAAACAGGAACAATGCTGGAAATATACCATATGGAATAAACCATAGAAAAAAAACCTAGCATCATAAAATAAAAAAAAAAAATGAAAATTTCAAACAAACTAAATCGCATAAAACTGCAAACGGAATAGAACACCTTTAAAAAATTGGTTGACTGACCTCCGATCGGCGACAGCGCGGTCCTGTATCGACTTGCTTTTTTCGCGACATTATTATTAAAGTTTGATACCGCAGAATGCGGCGGTCATTATCCTGTAAGCGCTTCCTTATCAACATGTACATCATGTGCAAAATGTGAAAAATGAAAACTAATTTCCTATGACTAAACTAATGAATATGTCGGAGACAGCGACGGCAGAGCGGTAGGGTCGACAGCATCTTGGTGTGGTGGTACAGGTTCCATTTCATAGGTGAGTTTTGAATTGAAGCACGACGGGTAGATATACCCTCCAATCTTCATAATAACAATTTGAATAGGCAAACCGACAGTTCCGGTTCGGAGATGTGCCTTAGTCTGCGTCTCGATGCAAAGTCACCGTTCGACCAACCCCACTTTCCAAAGCGACTCTGTCCATGTGCCGCCATCACAAAATAACGTCACAAGCGTTTGCCCCTCTACCACGTAAATCAAATCAGCAACTTCTATTAAAATTATATCGACGATCTCCGACAAATATATTTATATTATTTTTATAGGTAGACTGGGATTGTGTTGAGGTACACGATGTTTAATTTACTGTCGTATGGTCAGCACCACTCTGTATAAATTACGTATCTATCACGTTGTTTGTCCGCGATGGACTCCTCAACTACTTAACCGATTTAAATCAAATTTGTACGCTTTGAGCAGTTAGATCCAACTTGAACGATAACTTACATCTCAATTTATGATCGCAATATTTTTATGGCAAATTATTTGTCTATATCGCTCAATCCTTCTCTATATGAGACCTGTGCCCAGCAGTAGGACGATAAAAAGGTTGATGATGTTTTAAAAGTTTAGGTCATTTTTATGTTATACTTAGCTATGATATCCTGTTACTGGCTTTTATGAATTATATTTGTTTTAGTGTAAGCATCTATGTAAATCACTGTTGGATATCTTAATAAAAAAAATAAAATAAAAATAAAATAAAATGATATCTGTCATGAAGGTCGCTATGTTTTATTTTACAAACGGCACGTAAATCCATGGTGGTGCCTGATGTTCTTCTACTGTTCCCCTTAAATAGTTTACAACAATATACGTAAATAATATGGTGAAAACGTTAGCTACAGAATTGCGTGGCCGGGTCAGCTAGTAAATACCTATAATTTCCCTACGTTTTTGCCATTATATAATCATGTTTGTTGCTGAGTTGATATTGCGACTGGAATTAGATCGATTTTAAATGCGGCAATAGGCCACAGAACTTGGACGAAGCAGATTCATTATGAAAAAAACCATTAGTGCTAATGTTCTTTGTTGTTTATGGTAAATCTAAAGTTATTAGAATTACTGAGGCAAGTATTGTTATGGTGGCAACTGGAATAAACCCACAAATGTGCAGCATTACCGGTAAGCCTAGAAACGCTGCGGTCGCGAATCACGCGGGAAAGTTAAACGTCCCGATTCTGATGCAAATTAAACGTCGTAGTAACGTTTAGTCAGCTTATGAATCTAAATAAGACGTTTATTTAAACAATGACACTATGTTAGGTATCTAGTTTACGTTAATGATACTTTAATCCTAAATGTTGTAGAACGTACACAGGTATGTATTTAGTTAAATTAAATGAAAAGCCATTGTCAAATTAGGGTGAGAATCAGCACTTTATGAATCTCTAAATTACAAAAGACTGTCCAAGCCAAGTGCACTTAAACGATCGTTCTTTCCCACTTCCTACTGCTTTCGCTGGGAAGAAGAAATAAAGTCACAGCCAATCTGCAAAGATGGTCATAAGTCATCCTCCCAAATCCACTAATATTATAATAAAATGTGTACAAATAGGTAAGTTTCCTCCATTTTTTAAACACGCGGACGAGCACTATCATGTAGGAGAATAATTATGTCATGTCTGGAGTAGTAATGGGCGCGTTTTTCCTCTTCCTTCTATTTCCCTCCAATAATACTTCCAATTCCGTGTGTTCATACGATTTCGGTCTTCAACTACGTTCTTTGTCTTCACAGTTTCTAAACTTTCAAAACCACTCACGACAACTTCTCTCTCTTAAAGCAGCTTCAACATAAGCTTCTACAAGCAATCGATGGACCACAGCAGCAGATTTCTTCAAATGAACGAATGAACTCGGTGGTAGGCCATAACATCGGCCGCCGGCAAAAGTTACCACCCACCAGACAAAGCCTTGCCGCCAAGCGATTGGTCGTGTTCCGGCATGATGTCTGGTGAAGCCGTTCGGAGGACGGGTCTGAGCAGTTGTGTTGCGATGTGTGCCGGGTACGATGCGCCTAACGTTGTTGTGTTGGGAGTTTGGTCGTGGAGGGTCTTCAGATCAATCTCCCTTTGGCGCAGCATCGTTGGTCGTATTGTTGGGTTTAACATTGCATCACCTCGCTCAACTGCCGTCTTCCTTCCTATTCGCTCAGTTTTTCTGAGTGAACAGGCTCTTAATAAACTAGCGCGCTTTACAATCAACGATCGCATCACTGCTTACCATCAGGCGGGAATGCGGTCAAGTGCTAGCTAACTATTAAAAAAAAAAACAGTTACAAAAGTTCCCGCAAATGAGGCTTATTCGGAACACTTGACATTTGAACTTGAACACACGGAACTTGACATTTTTGCCCAAAAATAAATATGTGTTATAGGTACTGATACAGAGTCACTATTACTCTAAGTGTATGTTATTACCAGATGTCCGAACTTACGATATTACATTTTACATCTGACAATTTCAACGAAACCTCTTAGTGAGGACATGTTTTGTTAAACCGCGGAAACTTATAGGTAATATGTATAATAGACTTAAAAAATTGTATGGATGACTGATGGGTGTTTGTTATTTTCTCACGCAAAAACTACTGAACTAATTTGCATGAAATTTGGCACACAGTTGATTAGGATGATTTAGAATAGTTTTTATGCCGATATTCTCTCGGGATCGAAATTTATATGGGCCAAAACGCAGGGCACAGCTTGTACTAAATAATGTATGTAATGTGTAAAGAGTAGCCAGTTTGTAGGTGTGCTATAGAATGCATTTTGAAGAGTGTGCGAGGGAATTGTTACCGTTCCACCATCGGACGACCTGTCGTAAGACCGTACACACCCTTATGTTGTTGACACCACTACCATCCGGACATCGACATCGAGGGCCTGGAACAATTTGCCAGCGGCGGTGTTGCAGTCTGACTCCAATTTAAATGTCTTCAAAGCAAGAGTGAATAGGCTCTCAATAAACTAGGGCGCTTTAACAGCAACGTTGCATCACTGCTTACCACTAGGCGGGATTGCGGCGAAGCACTCGTTTATAATTGGGTGGTATCCTAAAAAATTATTTAATGTCCATCGGATAGATTTATAAAAAATATTGAACACGTATTTTTTATTTTTTCTTTCATGCTAATACTTAGGAAGATATATTGATTTGAAATGTCGCATGACGTCACGTAACACGTAGTTATCCCCGACTCCGTAACTTTAATACGCTATTATATCTCAGTATATTTTGGTAATTTCGACAAAATAAAAAATACGGGTCTTAATTTTTTTTTATTATCAATAAGACGGTCTAATTTTTTTTTTTTTTTTTATTTTCATACGTTGGACACATCCCAATAGGGATGTTGTTTTTAGTCTAGTTCAATTATGAAAAACAGACTTCCACAGAAGGCAGTTAATTTTTTTAGCATTCTAGTCCTCTTCACACATTTCTCCTAATCCGTGAACAAATTGTTTGCGTATCACTTATATAGTACGTGTGGAATGTAACACTCAGAATAAGTCTGTGACAGCATAACGTTATGTTGTAAGGTTTCCGACCGGGCACGGAAAAACTCGCAAGCTAACGGGAAAATGAGGAAACTAATCCACTTTCGTTACGAAATCTACGTCCAATCAGAATTAGTACATTTTTAATGAGTAATAAAACACGCGTACGTATGTCCAGTATGTATATATTTATTTATTCTTTCGCACATGAATTGTACAGAGGCGGACTTAATGCCTTAAGCATTCTCTACTGAGACTCTACTAGTCAACTACAGATGGTGAAAAGATTAGATGGCAGGTGCTTTAGTTTTTTTTTTTTTTTTTTGACAAATCACACAGATTGAGTTCGAGAAAAGCCCAAAGTAAGTTCGAGACTTGTGTTATGGGATACTAACTCAACGATACTATATTTTATAATAGATACATATATAGATAAACATCCAAGACCCAGGCCAATCAGGAAAAGATCGTTTCCCATCATGACCTGGCCGGGGATCGAACTCGGGGCCTCCCGACCGAGAGTTATAAAAAAAAGACTTTTAACACTATTTAAATAAGCTATATACATATACATACTATTCCCAAAATATATACTATAATATATACATACAAAACACAAAATTTGGGAGAGAGGTGTTGAAATGACTCTACCCTAATTGTTGCGAAAATAACTCTGCATGTATCTGGGTCATTAAAATTAAACATTTCAGTGTAAACGTGGTCGTAGTCGTGGTGGCCTAGTGGGTAAAACATCAGCCTCTCAAGTATGAGTGTGCGGGTTCGATTCCAGGTCAGGCAAGTACTAATGTAACTTATTTAAGTTATATGTACTTTCTAAGTATATCTTGGACGCCAATGACTGATTAAAATGTGACGGAAAACATCTTGAAGAAACCTGGGAGAGGAGACCTGTACCCAGTAGTAGGACGATAAATAAATAGGTTGATGATGAAGTATAATCGCATTATAACCATCAGCTGTGTAATTTGAACATTTAAGTGTAAACGCATTCTATCTATCAGCTGTGTAATTTTAACATTTAAGTGTAAACGCATTCTATCTATTAGCGGTGTAATTTAAACATTTAAGTGTAAACCCATTCTATATTCAGCTGTGTAATTTAAACATTTAAGTGTAAACGCATTCTATCTATTAGCGGTGTAATTTAAACATTTAAGTGTAAACCCATTCTATATTCAGCTGTGTAATTTAAACATTTAAGTGTAAACGCATTCTATCTATTAGCGGTGTAATTTAAACATTTAAGTGTAAACCCATTCTATATTCAGCTGTGTAATTTAAACATTTAAGTGTAAACGCATTCTATCTATCAGCTATATAATTTTAACAATTAAGGGTAAACGCATTCTATCTATCAGCTATATAATTTTAACAATTAAGGGTAAACGCATTCTATCTATCAGCTGTGTAATTTAAACATTTAAGTGTAAACGCATTCTATCTATCAGCTGTACAATTTTAACAATTAACGGTAAACGCATTCCATCTATCAACTGTATAATTTAAACATTTAAGTGTAAACGAATTCTGTCTATCAGCTGTGTAATTCTGTTACCATCCTACCATGAAAACTTTGATGAAAGGGTTAGGTCGATCTAGGGTTGAAGGAATCAATTCCCGAGGTCTCGAGGAATGCAGACTGACTCTGCGCCGTCATCACGGCGCTATATATAGGTCAGCTGATCGAGCATTCCAGATAATAATAATATTATATGATAATAATAATAGCGCATAATTTCGAGTAAGTTCAGCAAGTACCTACAGGTATTTCCCGGAAACGAGTTTCTAGAAATTTTGATGTCACTTCGTTGACAAAATTGTTTGAACCTGTAAGCAACCTGTAATACAAACCCCGATGTAGTAAATAGCAGTAAGTATGCTTCCCGGCTGCACCAAAAAGGCCCAGTTCATCTAAAACTACAGACAACTAGTGCCTGCCACTCTGTTCTGGCTTCACATCCACTTTTAGCTGACCTCGTATTGTATATATTTTTCGTACAATCAGAAGTCAGCTTATTTTGGTTAAATTAAATATTACTTATATGAAGGAGCCGTGGTTACGTCATCAAGTAATTACTTAAGAGCACAGGCGTAGAGTAGTCTTTCGGTGTTATGTAGGATGCATTTTGGAAAGTGTGCGAGGGAATTGCATGATTTAATTCCCCCATCTCCGTTCCACCATCGGACAACCCGTCGTACGGCGAGTTTCCACCCTTACGTTGTTAACACCTCTACGATTCGGTCGAAACGTTTCGCCAGCAATTTGCCAGCGGCGGTCCGTGTTTCCGTCGGACTACAATTTGAGTGTCGTCAAGGCTAGAATGAATAGGCTCTTAATAAACTAGTGCGCTTTACCATCAACGATTACGTCACTGCTTACCATCAGGCGGGATTGCGGTCAAGCGCTAGTTTATAATTTATAAAAAAAAAAGGATACAACTTTCATATTTTCAAAATATTCCCACCCACTGTAAAATATCTAACCTGTCAAATCTAAGAAATACTCACAGGACTGATTGTAACACGGAGCTAGAAAACAAATGGAAACATCAGATATTCATTTGATTTATATTTCCAGTATAATTATATACCACTTTGCGCGTTGAGATATTTCACGTCAAAATAAAAGCAATCATAAATCTTCCAAATGTTGGCAGTCTCTGCACTTTCTCAGAGATAAGGCGATCCGAAAATCACCAACGTTTTGACAGCTGAAGACTGATGATGAAACAATAGAAGAAACTTTTTCACTCCTGTCAAGCTGCTGTCAGTGAAGTGAATGTCGATTCCCGTGCTTTCCTCACGTTGTTTTAACGCTTGAAGACGTGGAAGTATAAATTCAAACGTAGAAGTTACTATTCCACATTTGGCCTTGGTCGTACCTTTGCATTTTTATAAAATGTTAAAAATTATATCAGATTAAATTTCTTCTTCTAAGGCGCATATTATATCCGCTAAAAGTAGTGGTACAGACGTCAGCACGATCACTTACGCGAAAATACAAAAATTTCTGAATCAACTTTGAACCTCGTGCTTTAGCGATAAAGTAGAAAATCTATAAAATAAAGTTGATAGATTGCAACAGATTAATGTACTGTCGTCTACAGTTTTGTAGAGCAACATTTTACAACGTAATAAAGTTACCTAACTTTCTATAATCTTTAATAGGTTTACCAAATAAGTTTTTGCTAACTTATTATTACCCACTCACCAATTTTATTCCACAAACAGCAGAGTGATTACGTAACACACTATCAGCAGCGATGAGTTTCATTTTGACAGTTCAACAACATTCATTGCGCTGTGTACGGTGTTGAATAAACACATCTTTCGAACATATGGAGCAACGGATTAGGAATATGCTTCAAAATGATTCGAATTGATAGTAATAGTGTGTTACGCGATTAGAGTGCGTGAATACACTTTACCTATGTATTGTATTTTATATAGATTATGTACTTTACCTATGTATTCTAGATATAGGTAATTAATTATACAGAGAGATGCTGACAATACGACAATAAATTAAACATCGTGTACCTCAACACATTCTCAGTCTAACCATAAAAAAATCATATAAATATGTCCATTAGATTAGTCACAGGAAATTATTTTTCATTTTTTACATTTTCTACGTGATGTACATGTTGATAAGGAAGCGCTTACATGTTAATGACCGCCGCATCCTGCGCAAACCAAACTTTAATAATTATGGCGCGAAAAAAGCAAGTTGATACAGGATCGCGCTGTCACCGATCGGAGGTTAGTGAACTAATATTTTTAAAGGATGTTCTATTCCGTTTGCAATTTTATACGATTTAGTTTGTTTGAAATTTTCATTTTTTTACATTTGATGCCAGGTTTTTTTCTATAGTTTAGGAATATTCCTATGAACCAGCATTGTTCTTGTTTTAATTTATTGTCGTATTGTCAGCACCACTCTGTATTCCATTCGCTATAGCTTTAGGCAAAAGAAGTTCATAGAAGCAGAGATGTACAACATAATTTTCAAGATGAATATTTTTTTTTTATAAATAATAGTTCCAATATAGTTTTTTCTTTTTATAATTATAAACTAGTGCTTGACCGCAATCCTATCTGATGGTAAGCAGTGATGCAAATGTTAATGGTAAAGCGTGTTAGTTTATTATGAGCCTATTCACTCAGCCTTGAAGACACTTGAATTATAGTCAGACGGAAACACCGCCGCTGGCAGATCGTTAATAACTCGAAATAAAACGTTAATAACGATAACGAAATAAAACCAAAACAATAACACTTATCAAATAAATAGTGGAAATAGTTAAGGCAGCTAAGATAGCATTCACAAGTACCAACAAGTGAATGAAAATCAAACATTGCTACCTACGTATTTTAGCGGAAGCCATTTTAACCCGACAAAATTGAAAAACCCTGCTGCCTCAACGTATGACCGTATTAATTTTTTTATATATCATCATCAACCTTTTTTATCGTCCCACTGCTGGGCACAGGTCTCCTCTCATACAGAGAAGGATTGAGCGTCATCACCACGCTTGCTCAATGCGGGTTGGCAATTGGTGACAGTGATGATACTTCACTTTTATTTTATCACTTCACTTTTATTTAAACTTAAACGTCAGCGACAGGTTACTGACGATGTAAATAGCGCGATCTCCAAAGTAGTCCACTGGTTTAATGTTAATAATTTACTCTTAAACGAGAAAAAAACCGGCAGGTGGAAACTAAAGTATTGATAAAGGGCGAAGAATTGAAATCTGAAGACAGCATAGTACTCTTGGGTATAACTCTGGATGCTAAGCTTCAATGGGGTCCACATATAGAAAAATTGTCAAAAAAACTAAGTTCTACTGCATACGCAGTTAGAACAATTCGTAATTTGACTGATATTGAGACGGCCCGTTTAGTGTACTTTGGTTATTTCCATAGCGTAATGTCGTAGGGCATTCTGTTGTGGGGAAATGCCGCTGATATTCAAACAATATTTGTTTTGCAGAAACGAGCTGTGCGTGCAATTTATAAATTAAGTCCGAGAAACTCTCTGAAAAATATAAAATTGTTTAAAAAATACAGTAATGTCCATAATACAAATATTAGGAACAGGCACAAATTTATTGTACCTACAACAAGGCTCAAGAAAATAGGTGGCTCTTTTAGATGCCAATGTATACACTTTTACAATAGACTTCCAGAGGTGGTTCAAGATCTAGCCTGAATAAATTCAAATCCTTCATTAAACGTAAGCTATGTCAGAAAGTATTTTATAGTGTTAAGGATTATATTGAGGACAAAAAGGCTTGGGCTTGAGCTGCGTCCGATTTCTATACTTACACTGACTGTTCTTTATTTTTTTCCTCTTGTAGTTTTAATTTGTAATTGTTTGTTGTTTTTTCATAAAGCCAGTACACACTATGTAGCCAAACATATTGTACGTTACGGAATTGCATCGCTGCGGGAACACTATTGGAGCTTCCTGAACCTTGGACAAAACTATCTTTGCATTGTGTAGATTCAATTTCTTAGTATTGTATAATTGCATGGCACACGCGTGAGCACAATGTGCTTGCTGTAAAGCATATATTTGTTGGGTTAGTCGTTTTTAGTTGTACAATATATTTCTGCATCGTTCCCACACGCTTGATTTCAACATGAATGATGTAATCAAATATTTGTATCAATAGCTTGATAATTTAATAGAGTGTCCATGGAGTTTCTTGCCCGTTCTTTGGAATGGGCGACTAGCTTCACCTTACTGACTGATCGACCTTCTGACAATTCAATAGTGCCTGCAACTGGTTTATTTGAAATAAATGATTTGATTTGATTTGGTACTTGAATGACCTGGAATTCAATTCCCGCGCGCTCTCCAAAATGCATCCTATAAAACACCGACAGGCTTGCTACTCTTCGCCTGTGCTTCAGGCTTTGGTGACCGTTTTGAATTAAATTTAGGTCGCCAATAATTAACCTCTTCGGGCGCCCCTCCACCGAATCCAAAGAAAACATTTCAACGATAGACTCATAGTAAAATAATAAAGCCTTCTAGGTATTGAACACCCCTGATACTAAAAGATTTTTAATATGAATAGATACTACGTAAAAAACTAAAACTAATTAAGTTATTAAGAAATTCGTCGATAGTTCAATTGAGTTGCTTTACGTATAAGAGTTGCTACATATATAAAAGTTCTGTAAAAATTATTGGAATCAATTCAGTTGCTTATTGTTTTGATTTCATACTCCCACGATATATAGACTGTACAATAGGCGCACGCTAGGTATAATAAAATTGAAATACAGAGAGAAACCGCGAGCAAGCACTCCCAAATAATGAAGAGTTTGGTCTTATAGGAGAGCTTCAATCGATGTACTCTTGGTGTGCTGGAGTGGATGGAGGCCTCCACCAGATCTTCACTTCACTTAGCGCTATAGACTTGCCGATAAGCTCACCGGCCGGTGACGGTTTTGGACTTCGGTTGCTTGATGTTGTTCACCAACCAGGGTTACCTGAGACAAAGCAAAAGTATACTGACGGGTGAATGGAAAAACTTCTTGCGATTTGTTCGTTCTCCACTCCTTAATGCTGATTGGATGCTCCGCCAGGCAATATGTTTGAAGGAAAAAAATGGGAATATATTTGATAACGCTTGCTTATTGACGTATCTAATTGTTATGTGCATTAATTAACACTTATTATGAACAAACTTTATTCAGGTTTCGTATAAAGAAAACTGTCGTCGAATAAGTTAATTCTGATAAATTCCGCATCAGTCTTAACTATAACAAAGCACAACATGTAAATATTTTGTATTTTACTACAATATGCACCCTAAATACAACCATTTTTAACTTCCGTCTAATGCTATCGCGAATGGAATATATTTAATTGTTAATAAACAACTTAACACAAGTATTTTATCAGAACCCGGTATACAATCAACAAATAAACTATTAATATGACAATAATGAACTGAATTGAAGGCCTTAAATTCACTCAAAGGTCGTCACACTTGTTACGATATCCTTTTTATTCAAACTAGGTAGGTTTAAGTAGGTTTAAACAAAGCATGTCTCTTAGTAATATGATAAAGAGATCCGATCACAGCAATCAGAAAGGCATTATCGTAATGTCTTTTAGAATTATATAGCCAGCTATGGTACATGTATGTACTATGTAGATACATATATGACGTGAAATCGATTCGGTATAAGATTACAATCTTGGATGGGGTATCAAAAACACAGAACATGTATATAGGTACATGGTATGTGTTTAACTCTAGGGTATTAATGAGACCATTAAAAAATAAATTATTGGCATATCTATGAATTTATTTTCATTTTTAATACTACTCTTGATAGCGACGGAACTGAGTGGAGTGTAATTTGGGTATGAAATAATGATGAAAGCACGCAGAATTAAAATATATATTTATAATCAATTATTTTAACTAAAAACAAAAACGAACCAAGAACAAAAGAAATTCAGTCAAAACTTAAAAAAATATCTAAAGTCTCTTTTAAAAAAAGTATGACTTCGCACCATCAGCTAGTTGCCAACAACTCTTTTTTGGTTTAATTTTTCATACAAAATAATTCAACTAAGTTACGTTCATGAATGTAAAAAATATAGTTTAAAAAACAAAAAAAAAAACATGCTTTTAAAGAATGTCAATCTAAAAAGCAAAAAATAATTTTAAAATTTAATTTATGGCATTAGTATAATTATAAACAATACTAGTTTAAAATGAGAAAAAAGCGTGAGGCACTTAATATACAAAAATTAAGGCACAAAGCGCCTCACGCTTTAATCTCATTTTAAACCTATCAATTTAGTGCGCTCCTGACGTAAACAGGCGTATTTTCAGTCGCCATGTTTATAATCGCGTCTAAACAGTCTATGGAGTATCTTAATTTGACAGGATTGAACTGACATTTTATCTGCCGTCCTTTTCTTAGCGAAATGGAAAGGAAAAGATGCACATATAGCTTAAAATTAGATTAGTTTGTGAACAACAGAATCGGCGCCATAAACTACTTAATTAAAGCCACTGCTCCTCATTAACTTATCAAATAAAATGTACTTTCGTTAAAATCTACAGTATCGAGTGATTCTGCTCAGAAACCTAATTACACCAAAATACTATGTAGTTATATCAGCTGATATTGCTGATCCATCGCCAACATTCACATTTGTCTCTAGACTTTTCCTTACTATTTTAAGGTCGGTTTCCAGTCTAATTGCACACAGCTGAAAACCGGTATTCTAAATGTACCAACAGCCTATCTGACCTCTACAACCCTAGTAATGGATACCTTATTATAATCCATTGCTTCTTGTATTCTAAAAATTTTTCTACTCCTAAACTTAAACAATGCAATGAATATTGTTTAAGTATCAAAATTAATCATTCCTTCTGTTAGTGTATGACGCAATCACTCAGCAGTAACCCGGCCTTTTTTGGTGTGGATGGGATCATAAACTAACTTCTCCCGCTGTGAGCGAAGCAGAAGGGCTTGTCAGACTTTTACTGAGTAAAACCCACCCGTGTTCCTTCAGTTGCCTGTGCGCCAGGGCCTGGTTTCTTTTTAAATAACCCGCAACCCTTCCCCTGGAGGCGCGTGACACACAACACGCCGTCGCCCAAGACCTGATCCTTACCAAACGACAAGATGCCCAATGCTCAACGCCGGAAAGCCCGCGCCTTTGGTCGCCGGGAGTCCGATGTTGTATCCCGACCAGGGTGCCTCCTGTGACGGCTAGAGGCGTGAAGACGCTGGGATTCTTGCTCCCTCACGCGCTCCGCCTCCGGAACATGGCCTGGACGGGCCTGGACCAGGGCCGGACGCGAGATATCACCACCACGAGGATATGGCGGTGCTCCACCCAAGCCGGGCAGACCTCCACCGTATGGTCCGCTGTGTCCTGAGGACGATCCCCACAGTGGTGCCATCCTGGCCTTTCCTCCCGCCTTTCCCGGAACAGGAACCTCCCGAAACAGCCGTGTCCGGTGAAAACCTGCGTCAGTCGGAAGGTGAGGGCGCCGTGGCGCCTCTCTAGCCTCTCCTCAAAGGGGGGGCTTACCGTCGCTATTGTGGAGTGCCTAAGCAGCAATCCGGCCTAGCGTATATACTTTCTAGTGAATCCCTAAACCAAATTGTCAAGCATATTTACAACTAAGTACGACAAGAAAAACTTAGAAAAACAATATTACCAAATACAATATTAGAGAGCTATGAGCTCTCCCAGTCGCTGACACTAGAGCCCGCCTAATCCTATTGGCTTGACATATCTCAAAGAGAAAGGACGCGTTCAAATAATTCGGTTTAACTCCCTTATTATCCGGGTGACAGCTGTCTTCAGATAGCTTGGAAAACAATGCACGACTTGAAAATACCGCTTTATCAAGATACGGAGATAACGTTGAACGTTCACTGGGTTCCGCTCTCGAAAATTGTGGACTTGAATTGGTTACGGTCTTTTTCTTTGATGTTTTTTTTTTTTTGGTTTTCTCTTTTTTCTTCGCCTTTACTTGCTAAGGCCTCCTTATTTTGCTGCATGCAAAAATGCGATGCATCACTATCAAAATCATACTGATTAATATTAAAATTAAAATTCATTTATTTTCAGAGAGCTTGGATCCATACATTTTAGAAAGAAATTTGAATAAAATAAAAATTAACAATCATATAAAAATAAATACAGTAATACAAGAACAATAATATAATAAAATAAAAAATTAACACAATTACAATAATCATAGATTTAGTAGCAATGAAATCCTAAATCTATGACAATAATGTTGCTTTTTAGTTCCTACAAGTCTATCAAAATCACAAATCCTATTTAAAAAAATCGATAATTACTAAATTAATTAATTATCAGTATTATATTATTAATAATTATCATTTTTTTACAATGATTTAATAAACAGTAATAACTGAATAAGAATCTTCGAAAATAAAGATCACGAAGTGATTTTGATAGACGTGTAGGAACTCAAAAGCAACATTATTGTTTCCAAAAAGAGTACCTAATATTTACAGTGGCTAAAAATGCCGTGAAACACATTTTTAATCAAAACCCTAGCGGTATTTGAACACAGTCATTATAAGCTGCATAGACGGTCATGGCGTCATATTTTTTATGATTTAATGCACACAAATAGGAAGTTGTTCATCGGAGTTTACTCTTGCATAACGGAACGAAACGGAATCCTAAAAATGTGTAGGGTATTATGTTCTAATACGAAAGTGGTGATCCATTTTGATTATTGAGATAAAGAATAATAAATAGTTCATTACTAAGATTAACGTAATATGGCTAGTGAAAGTAATAGTTTCTTGGTGTTCAAACTAAAAAAAAACCTATAATAATATCTCTTTTTCCCTTGGTCATCGCCCACGCGCGAACGGATGAATCGATTTCGCTAATTCTTTTTAGGGTTCCATAGCCAAATGGCAAAAAACGGAACCCTTATAGATTCGTCATGTCTGTCTGTCCGTATGTCCGTCCGTATGTCACAGCCATTTTTTTCCGAAACTATAAGAGCTGTACTGTCGAAACTTGGTAGGTAGATGTATTATGTGAACCGCATTAAGATTTTGATGCAAAAATAAAAAAATAATAATAAATATTGGGGGACATATTTGGAACTGAAACTCAAAATTACCTATGGATAGGTCTTAAAAATGATATCGAGGTTTCTAAAATTTTTTTTTTCGTGACAGACGCTTCCAAAGAGGAAGAAAGTTGCCCCCCCCCCCCCCCTCCTCTAACTTCTAAAATAAGAAAATGAAAAATCTAAAAAAGACATATGATGTACATTACTATAAAAACTACGAACGAAAATTGTTTTGAACGGTTACCGCGTAATCTTTCATACAAATAACTTAAATCCTTTAATTTCATAAATCAAATCATCATCAATCATTCTCGGTGGTAGGCCATAGCATCGGCCGCCGGCAGAAGTTACCACCCACCAGACAAAGCCTTGCCGCAAAGCGATTTGTCGTGTTCCGGCATTATGTCTGGTGAAGCCGTACGGAGGACGGGTCTGAGCAGCTGTGTTGCGATGTGTGCCGGGTACGATGCGCCTAATGTTATTGTGTTGGGAGTTTGGTCGTGAAGGGTCTTCAGATCAATCTCCCTATGGCGCAGCATCGTTGGTCGTGTTGTTGGGTTTAACATTGCATCACCTCGCTCAACTGTCGTCTTCCTTCCTATTCGTTCAGTTTTTCTGAGTGAATAGGCTCTTAATAAACTAGCGCGCTTTACCATCAACGATCGCATCACTGCTTACCATCAGGCGGGATTGCGGTCAAGTGCTAGTTTATAATTATTAAAAAAAAAACAATGGTACGGAACCCTTTGTGCGTGAGTCCGACACGCACATGGCCGGTGTTTTTTTTTTTGTTGTTGCGCAGAAAATTTGAAAATTTTCAAAACTTCGCGTTTCGCGTAAACGGATGAATGGACTTTTCTGGTTTTTTTTTTTACCTAAATCACAAAGTTACGGGCAACTTATAACTAGTAGCTACTAAAAATAAGAATATTACAAAGACACAAAATTATGATGCATTGAATTTTGCACTACTTTTCGGTGGTACTGGTAGGGACGCGTTTGAGCAGTTGTATTGCGATGTGTGCTGGGTACGAAGCGCCAAATGTTGTTGTGTAAGTCGTGGAGGGTGGGTCTCCAAAGCAATCTCCCTGTGGCGCAGCATCGTTGGTCGTATGTTTGTAAAGGCACTCACGATACAGGAGAAATTCCTAGTGGGGCAACATATTTTATAAAAAAAAAACAAATTAAATCGTCCAGTGCATCTTTTTCTTTCCATTTCATTAAGAAAAGGATATAAAAGAAATATTAGTTTAGTCCTGGCAAATTAGTCCGCACCTGACGTAAATTGACGTACGTTTAGTTGCCATGTTTTAAACGCATCTAAACTGTCAAGGAAGTACCTTTATTTGACAGGACTAAAATAATTAATGTTATCTTCTATCCTTTTCTTAATGAAATAGAAATTCTCACTGAACTTAAAATTAGTTTAGTTTTTAAACAAGAGTATTGGCACCAATCTCGATAATGTCTTATCGTGTTCTCGTGATGTCGTGACGGGCGGCAGTATAAATTTCAATCATCTGCTGCTTTTATCGATGATCTCATTTCAACAGGTGCATTACGCTTATTGAATGATGCAGTTAGACGCTTTCGTGAATAGTCTGCCTTGTTCAGTGTGCTACTTTAAATTCTTTGATTACAGATAGTTTTTAACGCTTTACTAGCTTATGCCCGAGGCTATGCCCGAGTTGAGGTCGGATTTTTTTCCATGGGAACGCACTACATACCTATAGAGATGTGTTACGGGTTTGGTTTTTTTTTTTTGCACTCTGTGCCTCCAGTGGACCAATGTGCGTGGGTAATGGTGGCCTTTGGTGGTGCTTCCATCTAGCCCACCTCCCTCCAGAAGCCCATTAAATCTCCTGGCCTGTTGAGAACATTTCTTTTTTTTAATAATTATAAACTACCGCTTGACCGCAATCCCGCCTGATGGTAAGCAGTAGACGGCTGGTGGTGATCGCTCACAGACTGCGATCTGGACACATGCCGCTCAATAAGTTTAGATTTCTAATTAAACTGATTAATTCACCAAACTGTGAGGAGTGCGCAAAGCCGGAGGATGTTTTTCACTTATTAATGGAATGTGTTAGATTGCAGTCTGAAAGAGAAAAATCGTATAAAGAGTTGGAAGTTAATAGATATGATGTTGGTGCTTTCCATCATATATTGTCCACACCTACTTCAGATGCCGCCTATAAAGTTTTTATATTTGTTAAATTAAGATTAAGTTAAGTTTGTTAGGTTAAGGTTTGGTTAAGTTTTTGGGTTAGTTACGATGGGACTGGCATACACATCCGTGTAAAAGTCCCCAAACTAAATAAAGAGAAAAAAAAAAAAGCAACAACATTAGGCATCGCAACACAACTGCACAGACCCGTCCTCCATACGGCTTAACATCCGTATAGAGATAAAAAGGATTATAAGTTCTAAACCTGAGGAAATTAGTGTAACACGCTATCAGTAGCAAAAGGTTTCGTCATGACAGTACAACAACAATGATTGTGTTATTTGGTACTTTGGTCATTATCAACCTTTTTATCGTCCCACTGCTGGGCACAGGTCTCCTTTCATACAGAGATGGATTGACCACCTTCGCGCACATGATCGACCAGTTGACTAGGAGTTGAAATAGTTCCGTGAGCAGGTTCTGGCCTGCCATCGGACGCGTCCCCAGGTGGCGGATAGGGGAACGGCCCCCAGATATGGGGGTTACCGGTTTACCGGCGCGGAGATATGGGGACCGCTTCGGCGGTCACACGTGCGGCGGGTCGACCACAACTCCAGGTGGCTGACGTGACCCGAACCCCGGGTCACCGTCGGGCAACCCGGTCTCCTCACTGAGAGAAGCTGCGGGCCCCGTTTGTTTCCGGGCAAACGAGTGGGTCTAAGAGGAAGGACACCTCGTTAAAAAAACCTTGGCTGCTGCGTCTTCTCGCACAAGAAGACGTAGGAGCCAGCGCTACCAATCCCCCGGTAGCGCAGGCTCTGCTATTTCCCAAGACCCCGCTACTCAGGCGATGTCGTTGTGCCGCTGTGGTTTTAGTGGGTATTCCCGGCTACGGCTGGGCGAGTAAAAAAAAAGGAGTTGAAGTAGTCGCCATGAATGAAATCGGTCGGAAATAATCATCATCACGTTGGGTAGCAGGGTAATCGCGTACCACACTATCAATAGCAATGGAATTAATTTTGACAGTTCAGCATTATTCAATGAGTTATTTACGTTGTTGAGCAGACACGTTTTTCGAACAAATGGGGCAATGGATTAGCAATATGTTTCGAAATGATTTCAACTGATACTATAAATTAATAATGTTTTACGCAATTAGGGTGCAGACAACTTTTTGAACATGAAGCAATGCCCGTCAAAATGACGCAGATGTCAATTTACATCTGCATCATATCATTATGTTACCAGAAGCAGAAGTTACCACCCACCAGACAAAGTCTTGCTCCAAGCGATTTGTCGTGTTACGGCATGATGTCTGGTGAAGCCGTACGGAGGACGGGTCTGAGCAGTTGTGTTGCGATGTGTGCCGGGTACGATGCGCCTAATGTTGTTGTCTTGGGAATTTGGTCGTGGAGGGTCTTTAGATCAATCTCCCTTTGGCGCAACATCGTTGGTCGTGTTGTTGGGTTTAACATTACATCATCTCGCTTAACTGCCGTCTTCCTTCCTATTCGTTCAGTTTTTCTGAGTGAATAGGCTCTTAATAAACTAGCGCGCTTTACCATTAAAGATCGCATAACTGTTTACCATCAGGCGGGATTGCGGCCAAGCGCTAGTTTATAATTATTAAAAAAGAAATAAGCAAGAAAAACTCAAGCATCACAGTCAAATCTGATAGGAGTTCTTGGAACATGTTTTATTTACAACTGTAGTCGATCACCAACGCATTTTCCTTTACGTGAGGAAACCTTCATGTCTTAGAGCCAAAGACTTCAAAGACATGTGACTTCTACCAGCTCACAGTGAGCCAGGGTGTTGGATGCTCTCACTGAGAGGAGACCGGTATCCCAACAGTGGGAACATTATAGACTAATTATGCTATCGGTATATATTCTGCTTCTTCTTCTTCAGCCTATGGATGTCCACTGCTGGACAAAGGCCTCCACACTGACCGGTCCTATGCTGCCCGCATCCATCGGCTTCCCGCGACCTTCACTAGGTCATCGGTCCAACTTGTTGGGGGCCTCCCTACGCTGCGTCTTCCAGTACGTGTCCGCCACTCCAGAACCTTACTGCCTCATCGACCATCGGTGCTACGAGCAATGTGCCCTGCCCACTGCCACTTAAGTTTAGCGACTCGCAGAGCCACGTCGGTGACTTTGGTTCTTCTGCGGATCTCCTCATTTCTGATTCGATCACGCAGAGAACCGCCGAGCATAGCTCTTTCCATTGCCCTTTGTCGGTATATAAAGGATGAGAAATCTTGATACCACTCCGCTCTCTACAGTTAGACACACAGTATATTGAGTTAGCTGTAGTGGCTAATGCTATAATAATGTGTTTAGATACTCGTATTAAAATAATGAATAGCTAGCGGCCACCAGCGACTTCGTTCGCGTGGAGTTAGTTATGCTCTGCTCCTATTGGTCGCAGCGTCATGTTATATAGCCTAAAGCCTTCCTGGATTAATGGGCTATCGAATGCCAAAAGAATTCTTCAAATCGGACCTGTAGTTCTTGAGATTAGCGCGTTCAAACAAACAAACTCTTCAGCTTTATATCTATTTTTTTTTTCTTTATTGATTTATAGGGACTTTTACCCATAGTGTGTGTCAGTCCCATCGTAACCTAAACAATAACACTTTCACAACACGTGGGCCATGAATTTGAACAAAACTTTTGCATCGTCACCATTTGATTGAGATAAAATTGTATGGAACATACCTACATCAGTTCTGTTCAAATTCAATGATCTCACTAAATTATTCCTACTGGACTCATATTGAACACATTCCACCAATAGATGTTGTAGGTCCTCGATAACTCCACATTCCTCACAGCTTTATATATTAGTATAGAAGTATAGATGAGCTTCTGGATCAGCGCGTACCTATTACCCGTTGGTAATAATGTGCAATCAATCACAAACTTTGTTGAATTATTCAGAAGTACCGACGACCGCACATCAAATTACTACATTCCAAATTTCTTTATTACCTTTTCAACTTTATCGCTAAAAAATTAAAGCTCACGGTTGATTTAAAATATTTTGATTTAGGTCTGCTGCCGTCCGCACAAACCTACTTAATTGTAATGCAATTAGAAAAATAACATCAACCTTTAAATTTTGAAGCATTACATGAATATGCGTTTTGCGACTTTAGGCATACCTATTATAAGCATAGCAGCCAAGAGTTGTCGCACTGACACGTGCCAGGAACGCCCAAAAGTCAATGCTCCAAGTAGAATTCTCGATAGCCGTAAATTCATAAAGCATTATTTTTACAATTTGCTTTCTCATGCACACTTTTAAAAAGCCATCTTACCACAAACGTGTGTCTTTAAAATCTGATCGATAGAATGTGTTCGCACTTAAATGTTTAAATACCTCGTTAATGATCCAGATACGTTCAAATATACACGCGTTTGTTTAATTACTAATTAAAAAAGTAGTTATTCTGATTTGACGTATGTACATTTAGTAACGAAGATATAACTTTTTGAAAATACGATTAAAAACATTCTGGCTCTATTTAAAATGCAGAACATAAGAACGTCATTCGAAGGTTGAAGTGGAGGTCCCCGAGAGAGGTCTATGTGAAGCAGTAATTTTGGTTTCTCAAGATAATTCATCTTTAAATCAAATGTTCTCTCGATAAATGTGTTCTTTGAAAGTTTACAAAAGCTACCAAAAAGGAACACACGGAAACCGTAAAACTATTTTATGTAAGTACAGTAGGAACTCGATTATCCGGCCCTCAGTTATACGGATTCGCGATTATCCGGACTACCAACCCCGACCAATATACGAATTACCTCCAAGTCGAATTTATGCAAGCATGAACGTGTCAGAACTGGCATTAATCCCACCCGCGCACCCCGCGCCCCGCAGAGTGCGCTCCCCACGCGTTTAGTTACTTATTGTTTTAGTTAGCAATTGTTACTGGGCTCGGACACGCGTGTCACGTGTCAAAAATGTCAAAGCGTAAGAGAGTGGTTCTATCGCTTAAAGACAAAATAAATATTATTGATTCATTAAAAAAAGGAGAAACTGGTCGTAAGTTAGCTGATAAGTATGGTGTAGGTACATCCACGATAAGTGACATTAAGAAGAATACTGATTCAATTTTGTTGTACACCTGCAAATTAGATAGTGAAGACGGGAGTAAACATAGAAAAATAATGAAGAAACCGAAAAATGAACTTTTAGAAGACGCTTTATATTTACAATTTTGAAAAATGTATCTTTTAACACTTTCTTAATAAACATTGATTTTCGTTAATATGTATTTGTTGTTTTTGAATAACACTATTGTACATATGTACTACATATGTATACATAAAGTCCGCTTTTCTTCATACATTCGATTATCCGGATTTTCGATTATCCGGATGCCTAACGACAACAATTAGTCCGGTTAATCGAGTTTCTACTGTAAGTATATTTATGGTATCTTAATGCCTCCATAAAACATGGTTGCACCATCCGCGCAGTTTGGGTACAGTTTGTCATCAACTTGCGCAAACGCATACTAGAATTAAGATGGCGTTCTAATTAGTTAAGTAGAACGTTGAATGGCGTTTTTATGTGTTTACGAAAATATTAGAAAGGTATTATAACAATACAGTTTAATGGAAACTGTTACAGGACATGATACATCATATGTTAGCTATTCACATTTCACATAGCTGTAGAACGTTTGGTAAAACCTTGACCAGGATGATACAGAAATTAAAGAAAGAATTATTTCTTTAAAAGAAAGAAAGAAATCTTTAATTAATTTATTTTAATGAAAGAATTATTTCCTTTTTTTATTTCTTTAAATGGGGCACTTATAGGAAATACAAACAGTAAAAAGGAGCTTTGCCAGGCCAATAAGGCTGATATCCCAGCATAATAGTACGAAATTTAAAAAACAAAATACGGCAGCTCTATTCCTGAACGTACCGGAAAGGTTCGGGCAGGAGGTCTTTAAATAGTAGGTAAGAGTCACTGGTAGCATTAGAGCAGTATGTATTCTGGAACTACACTCAAAAATTGGTCCTCCGAGATAAATGTTTATCAAGTGCCCGATAAACGTATATCAGGCGGTGTGAAGAGTCGGTCGACTATCTGCTTCAAAATCTAAATGATAAAGGTAGGCAGAACGAAAGAAATGCCAATTTTTATAGACAACCAACCTACTTTCCAATCATGCTAGGCCATTTTAAATTAATTATTATTAGATACCATTGAAACCTACATCTTCGTCCAAGAGGTCAGATATTGATTGGCTCGGTACATGCAATATGCCAAAATTCGTTACACGTCATGTGCACGCGCATACGGCACGCAAATGGAACGGTGTGTTTGTCGTGTCAGAATCGTGACACTGCCGCATCAGGTCGGGTCAATTGACGGGAAATTTGACAGGTGCCAGATTTCCGCTAAATAAATGCATAGAATGGCTGGATAGAAATAGAAAGTAGTACAAGGATCTTTAAAGCTATGAAAGTAAGACCGGTGGCGGCATATGAATCCGTAATGTCCAAACACAGACCATTTTTTGACAGCATGATGTCAAATAGTAGTAAAAATTAACGTTGGAATTAAATTTAATACATATTTTACATGCAAAATTGGTAAACATTTGTGAAATTCAAAAGATAAGACCCGGTGACGACTTTGTTCTAATTTCGCATTTGTAGCGTTGTAAGTATTTTAATTTTTTTAAAATCGATGCAAAACCAATAAAGTTTATGTTGAATTTTGGCGACCCCTGTACAGGATCACTGCTAGCAACCTTGCTTACTGACATTAAATTTCGGCGTCATGAGAAACGAAGAGTCATAATGAATAATTATGATGATGGGATGTGAAATCTCGTATTTGTCGTCGTGGAAATCGATATATTTTTAATTCAGATTAGAAGGCTATTTGATGCAGTTTGTTATGACGTTTCAGTTTTATCAGCTTAGATTGTCTTTGTCTTATCAGAGACAACTTTCAAAGATAAAAAAACAACATTCGATATCTCGAATGATTTTATGTTTCTCAGAAAGATTTGACGACAAGGTCTTTTGTATAATATTAAAGAACTAGATGGGTATATCTATATACATATGTATATACCCATCTACTTCTTTATAGATTCGAGATATGAGGCGTTTGGAGATACCGCTACATACATATGTATGTAGCGGTATCTCCAAACGTCTCATACAAAACAACGCATCATACTGACGTCACATGGAATCTACATCTCGCAATCAGAATTTGCCGTGCAACTAGCAGACATGCAACTTCCCAATATGTTGATGTTCCCAATTGCCAACCGGTTGCGTTGAGTAAATGCCCGCCAGACATAACACCCTCCTGGCCGGAGGATCTCTTCTTTGGGGGATAAGTGAACTTTACACCCTGTTCCTCATACTTCCACACATACGTTGGGTTTTTCTTGTTATCTTTGCGTTACAAGCTGATGTAACGTCTTTGGGAAGCTTAATCAACATTAAAGCTAACAGTACAAATGATGGTACAGCTGACCAATCGTTGTAAATTTTACATAGGTTTTAGTTTTAGGTAGTAATTAGTATAGTTTAGACCAAACAAACTGAATGAAATGTGAGAATGATGGTATGGTTAAGAAGGGGGTGACTAAGGAGATGTCGTCTAATAGAGGAATGTGGAAGAAAAAGACATATTGTGCAGAATGCAAATATGTATATTTGAGAAAAGGGCAGCAGAATTATGATTTTAAATTAAACGTAAATTGTAGTTTTCTCTCGGTAGTAGGCCATACCATCGGCCGGCAGAAGTTACCACCCACCAGACAAAGTCATGCCGCCAAGCGATTCGTCGTGTTCCGGTATGATGTCTGGTGAAGCCGTACGGAGGACGGGTCTGAGCAGTTGTGTTGCGATGTGTGCCGGGTACGATGCGCCTAATGTTGTTGCGTTGGGAGTTTGGTCGTGGAGGGTCACAATTATTACTGTATTATTTGTTAAATTTTAAAGTGTATTTTTATTAGGTATTATTTTATTTCGTCTCTATTGTATTATATCTTCGAGCCGATGAACTGCCAATGCTATGTACGCCATTATTGTCACATGCATCAGGCCATAAATTGAATAGTGTTAATTATTTTCAATGTTTAATGTTTGTGATGTGGCAGTACTTCTTAAATAAATAAAAAAATAAAATAATCTCCCTTTGGCGCAGCATCGTTGGTCGTGTTGTTGGGTTTAACATTGTATCACCTCGCTCAACTGCCGTCTTCCTTCCTATTCAGTAACATTTTTATTGCTCGCTTTATCATCAACAATTGCATCACTGCCATCAGGCGGAATTGCAATTAAGCACTAGTTTTATAATTAATCAATAAAAAAAACAATCGTATACAAGGTTGAATGAAATAGCGAAAAAAAACAGACTTTCTAAGCCCAAACTTGAAGCTTTTGCCTAGAAAATTTGGGTCAGAAAAATAATTAGCGGCAACGGCATTTTAAAGGTCTGTTTTGACGCAGACCTTCTACTTCGACTGGATCACTCGAAACCCACCAACCCATTTAAAATAAACCCGTGGAACATTGTCCCACTTACCCACTACGGGGCTTCATAGCTTTTGCCCCATTCATTGTTAGTGCCCAATGACCCGTGACAGCCATTCGTAACTTACAATCGACTGCGACCGAGTTGCAATCGCTTCCTGATCGAGTGACGCAACTGGAACGGACCGACGCCGCGGTGGAAACAGGCAATTTGCTGTTATATCATTTCCGGAGATATTATTTTGGGGTGCAAAATTATAAATTGATGTAAGTAAGGATAAGTTTTGATTTATAGAATGTCGTCCAATCACTAGTGCCTCATCTGGACATCTCAAAAGAATCAGCGTATTTCCTGGTACTCTCATGCCACTTATAATGGTAATTGGGTAACATCGTATCAGCGATGGGTTTGACTAGGACAGTTCAACAACATTCATTGTGTTATTTACATTTTTGGACATATAAAGTTATAAAGTTTATATAAAGTTTTCTCGGTGGTAGGCCATAACATCGGCCGCCGGCAGAAGTTACCACCCACCAGACAAAGTCTTGCCGCCAAGCGATTTGTCGTGTTCCGGCATGATGTCTTGTGAAGCCGTACGGAGGACGGGTCTGAGCAGTTGTGTTGCGATGTGTGCCGGGTACGATGCGCCAAATGTTGTTGTGTCGGGAGTGTGGTCGTGGAGGATCTCCAGATCAATCTCCCTCTGGCGCAGCATCGTTGGTCGTATTGTTGGGTTTAACATAGCATCACCTCGCTCAACTGCCGTCTTCCTTCCTATTCGCTCAGTTTTTCTGAGTGAATAGGCTCTTAATAAACTAGCACGCTTTACCATCAACAGTTTATAATTATAAAAAAAAAATATCGGTTTAGAATTTTTAAAGTAGGAGTGAGCGAAACATACAAAAAAATGCCATTTAATATTTATTTTGATGAGTAGGGGAATCCTTAGAAGATATTTTTAGCGGAGTAGAGCCAAGTCAAAGGAGTTATACGTTTATCTATTAATTACAAGACAAGCCCATAATGACACGAAACTCTTGTTCTACGAAAAGCGATGTTATTTTAAACTTATATTTCTGTGACA
Organism: Sesamia inferens; assembly: GCA_037179545.1. Classification (NCBI taxonomy): domain Eukaryota; kingdom Metazoa; phylum Arthropoda; class Insecta; order Lepidoptera; family Noctuidae; genus Sesamia; species Sesamia inferens. Next base: position 29,861,093 of record CM073922.1, on the reverse strand, counting down.
TTTTTCTTTGCTTTATTTGACTTATTTGTCGTGGAAAGTTTTTAAATTATAATGCCCCTTTATATTATATCTTGATCCAGATCTGCGAAGCAACCTACGACCGTTGAGAGGGCGAATCGCAAGCAGCCGTCAAAGATCACGGATTAGGATTGAGATGTTATTAATGTTAGGCGTAAATATTAATAGTTAGGCGTTAATGAGGCCGGTCGTGGTATCGGATGCATTTGGTGATGGCGCCCGCTAGGGATGGTGGGCTGATATCAGATGGGGGTGCGGCGAATGTAGTAGTATCTCCCGGGCCCCCGTCTCATAGTACGTGAAGGAATAGTGGGGGTTTTAGTCGGTAGGAATCCGACATAACCTTCCGTTATTTCCAGGCGGAGGGTATCCATGAGGATTTCCCGACTTATAAAAAAATAAAAAAGGCGTTAATGAGGTATGTAGGAAGATTTAGGTGAGTATGAATGTCAATGGCTATCTATAACAGTAGTGGAAAACCAAAGAAACGATTGATGGAATGAGTGAATGATAGGGTTAGGGAGGATGATGGTTGAATGATTACTATGAAATTATAAATATTATGAAATTGGCATGAAAGCAAGAGAATGCTGATATAGGAAGATGTAGGTGCTTGATAATGAAAGTATTTAAAACCTACTATGAAAAGAAAGCGTGAGCAAGTGTAACTACTTATGCAATGTAGTTTAAGTTCATACATAATTATATGGAGAGGGCCCTTCATTATGGCATCAGCTTGTAACTTTGTGTACGTGTTATAAAGTTTGTGAGGCTAAATCAATGAAGGTCAACCAGCTCATCTTAATATCGCTAGAAAGTAATAATTGTCACGAAGTATGAAAGAATACCTTTAATGAGTTCAAAACAAGTGAAAGAAACTTAAACTTTCTTTTTGAAACGACTAGGAGCGCAGAACAACGCAGTGGTTAAGTATCGTAATTAGTGTGTGAAAGGCCACACATGTCACCGTATGCATTGTTTATGTACGCTACTCGATTGTATGGTCGCCTGGTAACTCCACTGCATTTTTTTCGACAAAATTATCAACTGCATATTAATTAACTTTCTACGTCGCGTGTCGTTTGTTGTTGAAAGATAAACGAAACGATAAACGATTTATAAGCCTTTATTTCGATTGTTGAGTTGAGCCATATAATTCAAATTTTTATTTAAGTTTTCAGGGAATTTAGGAAATAAATGTAAGCGTAAAATTATTGAAATTCTGTTTATTGTTGACGAGAAATTCTCTTAACTTAAGCCAGCCTTGTGGCCAATAATAATGAATATATAATTATAAAGTACGACAAAGCATATGGATTCTCGGATTGGAGATACTATTTCTTTACTATCCAGATTTGAGTAGTACACCTGATAGTATGACAGAACATTACAAAAATATTTACGTGTGTAACTCAAAACTGTCTTCATTATCCAGAGGTCACTTACTGCTTTAGGCTGTGTACGTATGTATGTGTCATGTATGAGAGTGCAGTAGCACGTAATTACCGGTGAAATGGTAACATGGACGATACAATGGGCATTGTTCCCGCCCGCGTCACACAGTCGCAGGAAGAGCTCGCAACCGCTGCCCATTGTCTGAGAGCCTGGTACCTAGTCGTGGTATCAATTGGTTTTTATGAGAATGTATTTTGTAATCCGGCGTTATCTGTCTAATTGGTGATTAAGAAGTGTTATGAAACTTTAATTTAAATTTTTAAACGTTCAAACGTTTGAACAAGCAATAACTTTTAGAATTGCTTCTTCTGACAGGTCCACGAAGACCGATGCCTCCTGGGTCAGGGTTGCGGGTTGGTTAAAAAAGAAACCATGGCCCTGGCGCACAGGCAAGTGAAGAAACACGAGTGGGTTTTATGTAGTCAGTAAAAGTCTGACACTCTCACTGGGAGAGGTCATTTGATGATTTCCCATCCCAAACAAAAAAAAAAGGATCAACAACTGAACTGAACTTATTCAGTCAAACGAGTTTGGCAAAGCACTGTTCAAAAATATTAACTTAAAGACCATGATATATTATTATGTTTCTATACTATTATAAGATGAAGATACCAAAATAGGGAGACCTTGATCCATTCCTATATAAAAAATTCATACCTATCTGTCATATTTCGTATCGACGATTAATTTATCTTAATAATGATATCATATAATAATCGTGTCAGGTGTAGGTGTACCGAGTATCTCACCTAGTCTTATCGACCTGCCGGCCTTTTTACTAATAACAAAAATCTATATCAAAATTAATTCGATAGCGTAGATTCTCAGAATCGGTTGTCAACGTACCTAACGGATTGACCACGTGCATGGTATGGAGAATCGATACATTAGGCTGCAAACTCGATACTTTGTGTCGAATACACATTCATGTGGATCATTGCACTCGATTGTCACAAGCAACCGGATATGTTGAAGCGTTTACAATCGATATAATTATATCGGAGTTATCAGTGTCGAATTTTATGCAGAAATGTTTCTACAGATTCTGCCAAGTATGTACTATGAACACTCGAGTAGAAAGCCTGCAAACATGAATCGACTGCGCGTCAACTGCGTTGAATAAATCGACATGTGTAAGAAAAGTGTTTAGTAAACAAATGGAGTTTCTTTGCATTGAGCATCGAGGCTGCTTGTCGCCGGAACTTTTCTTTATTTGTTTCCCAATCGGCGGTTAGAGGCGAAATTGAAGCAAATGTCTGGAATGTTTACTATTTACTTGTTTCAAATCTCTCAAGGAGGTTTGTTATTTTGTACACATTGTTTTAATCTTCACCCTAATTCTGTAACACATATTGAATCACATTAAGAATCATTTTGAACTAGGTATGTACTTATTCCAATAATTGTCTGCTCAACAACAAAAGAATGAACGTTGTTGAACTGTTTAAATTATTGCCTTTACTGCCCTTGGTATGTTAGTGGCTAGTGTGTAATTAACCTGGCGCTATACTTTTACACTACTTAGTTCTCTCAAAACAGTTACCAGTTTGTGTTTTCTCGGTGGTGGGCCATAACATCGGCTGCCGGCAGAAGTTACCTACCACGTGATCCGCAATGATGTCTGGTAAAGCCGTACGGAGGACGGGTCTGAGCAGTTGCGTAGCGATGTGTGCCGGGTACGATGCGCCAAATGTTTTTGTGTCAGGAGTTTGGTCGTAGAGGGTCTCCAGAGCAATCTGCCTCTGGCGCAACATCGATGGTCATGTTTAGTGCATTTAACATTGCTTCACCTCGCTCAAATGCCGTCTTCCTTTCTATTCAATCTGTTTTTTTTATTAGTAAATCGGTTCTTAATATACTAGCGCGCTTTACCATCAACGATTGCATCACTGCTTACTTTTATATTAAAAAAAAACTGAATACAGTAAAGAAAACAATATCCTACTTTCTCTCATATATCATCTTGTTAAACTTAGACACATCTTACCAAAGATTTGACTATGATGCCTCAGATCATTCACAACAATGACTCAACAATCCAGATTTCTACTTCCAACTTTTCCTTTTGAAATGTTAACTTCGCTGTTACTCGTCTTCATGTTTACACCACAGTCTACATCCATACAAGTTGAAGCAAGCAATCCGCACACACACGATGATAAAGTAAAAATAAAAACCGGCCAAGTGCGAGTCGGACTCACACACAAAGGGTTCCGTACCATTGATTTATGAAATTAAAGTATTTAAGTTATTTGTATGACAGATTACACGGTAATAAGCGGTTTACGATTTACGAGGTATTAAAAAAAACTACTTACTAGATCTCGTTCAAAATAATATTCGTTGGTAGTTTTATAGTAATGTACATCATGTTTTTTTTTAGATTTTCATTTTCTTATTATAGAAGTTAGAGGGGGGGGGGGGGCAACGTTATTCCACTTTGGGAGCGTCTGTCACGCAAATATTTTAGAAACCTCGATATCATTTCTGAAGACCTATCCATAGATACCCCACAAGTGTTTGATGAAAAAAAAAATTTTGAGTTTCAGTTCTAAGTATGAGGAGCCCCCAATATTTATTATTATTTTTTTTATTTTTGCATCAAAATCTTAATGCGGTTCACAGAATACATCTACCTACCAAGTTTCAACAGTATAGCTCTTATAGTTTCGGAAAAAAATGGCTGTGACATACGGACGGACAGACGGACAGCCAGACATGACGAATCTATAAAGGTTCCGTTTTTTGCCATTTGGCTACGAAACCCTAAAAATGGAGCTAAAATGGCGCTTGTCAACGCCCAATGCGACGCGGGCGCAGGGTATTCTTATCATAGCTATAAACATCCGCCAGACGCCGTTAACAGTGGTATAGGTGCAACAAGGCTGACACATGTCATTGGAGACTCCTTACTTAGAAGTAATTATTATAAATCAGAAAGTGAGTTTGTTTGTTTGTTCCGCTTTCATGCCGTAACTACTGAACCGATTGCTTTGAAATTTCGCAGACGTAAAGTTAGAAGTCCGGATTAAATAATAGGGTACTTTTTATACCGGAAAATTTTGATATTTCCGAAGGACAACAAAAATATTGTTAGCTTCATACCAGTTCGGTGATAGATGGCGCTGTGTGTCGTTTAAAGCAATACAATATATTGCAATCGAATATGCACATGTAAATTAAGAAGCTAAATGATACGATAATTAATCCTCGAAAATGAGGAATCTAAAAAGCGCGATATAACCGAATTCCAAGCGGGCGAAGCCGCGGACGGAAAGCTAGTTGCATATAAATGGAACTTTTCATGTTTCCCATTTTCATCTTGAGAAGCTTTCATGAGGACGATCACATTCTTCTCCATACAAAACTACTGTTTGGTAAAGGCATTAAAATCAATTGTCATATGTCTAGTCTTTACCCAACTGTGTATGTTGGGGTCAGTAATAATAAATAAATAATAATAATAATACTTTATTTGCCAGAATGTAGGTGTACAGAGTAGTATGATCTTAATATAAATATGGCCCAATTACATTCTACCATTACATATGGTGTGCAAATATTTAATTTCATTTTACCTTATAATTTATTGAACTTTTTGATGTCATATTACATTGCAAATATTAAAAGAAAAAAAAAAAAGTCAAAATATTATGAAAATGTCAGATTGTTAATAATGTTAGAAATTAAAATAATAATAGTAGATAAAATATGTCATTTTGAATTTTTACAGTATTCCATGTATTCACCAATGTCATAAAAGCAATTATCCAATAACCAATTTGTCAGCTTTTTCTTGAACATGGAGATAGGAAGTTCCTTAAACGAGTTAGGTAACTTGTTATATACCTGAATGGCACTTATATATACATTTCTTTTAAATATTTGTAATCTACACTGAGGTACCCTTAATTCGTATTTGTACTTATTTCGAGCTGAAGCCTTTTTTTTGCTCACTTCTGATTGCAAGCGAAAATAGTGAGGATTTTGTCTTATTAGCATACATAGTTCCTTAATGTACATGCAGGGCAATGGCAAAATGCCTAGTTTTTTAAATAAAGGTTTGCAGCTGTCCAAATACCAAACGCCAGATATTGCCCTAACACACTTCTTTTGTACCCGAAATGCCATCAGAACCTCAACTGAATTGCCCCATAGTACCAGACCATATGACAACACAGACGATACGTATCCGTAATATGCAGTGACTGCTGCGGCAACGGACACTGTTGATCGAAGACGTTTTATTGCGTATACGAATTTGTCTAGCTTGTCACACACGTAATTGATGTGTGATTTCCAGTTACAGTTTTGATCCAATATTAGGCCCAAGAATTTTGTTTCTACTACTTGCTCTATGACTCTGTCGTCATATTTTATACTAAGACTGTGAAAGTTTGATTTATAGGTTTGAAATTGAATTAGTTTTGTTTTATTTATATTTATCTTTAAATTGTTGTTATTAAGCCAACTTATTATATCTTTGATTGCTTCATTAATTTCCTGTTCCAACCTATTTTTGTCCTTACATTTTATTATTAGTGTCGTATCGTCAGCAAATAAGATTGTTTCGTGGCGAGTTGCGTTGGGAAGGTCATTAATATAGAGCAAAAATAAGAATGATCCCATCACACTGCCTTGGGGTACTCCAACAGCGTTTGTCCTATAGTTGGATTTATAATCTATTTTGTTTCCATCAATTACTTTTGATATCTGCACACATTGCCGTCTATCACTTAAGTATGATTTAAGCCAGTCATTCACTTGGCCCCTTAATCCATATTTATCTGCTTTGCTTAGTAATAGTTTATGGTCAACAAAGTCAAAGGCTTTACTCATGTCTAAAAAGATTGCTACTACAGGTATGTTGTCATTCAAAGCCTCAGTTATTATTTTTATTAAATTAAAACAAGCTAAAGATGTGGTGCTATTTTTTCTGAATCCAAATTGTTCTCGTTTCAGCAAATTATGCTTGTCCACATAGTCATATAGCCTTTTTAGCATTGCTTTTTCAACTATCTTCGATATTATTGGAATTAGGGTTATAGGTCTATAGTTCGTCATGTCAGATTTATCACCATTCTTAAAAATTGGTTTAACTATTGAATTCTTAAGTGTGCTTGGGAATTCACCTTCTAAGAACGACATATTAATTAAGTAGCTCAGTGGTTTACATAAGTTCTTAGCAGAAGCTTTTATAATTTTGGTACTTATTTCGTCAAAGCCGACAGACGCAGTATTTTTTAGGTTTTGTATTATCCTGAACACTTCTACTGAATCAGTAGGATTTAGGAATATAGAATTATTCTGATTAATGTCCATAGTTCTATTTATAGCGTCTATATTATAAGTGAATTCATTATTATTTGTCAATTGGATATAGTAATTGTTAAACATGTCACACATCTTTTGAGGGTCAATGACGTTGTTAGTTTTTGTTACAATTTGTTCTATGTCAATATTTGTTCGTACGTCACCAATTTTTTTATTGATAATGTCCCAAGTAGCCTTGCATTTGTTTTTCATGTTCTCTATATATTTTTTGTTGTGTATTTGTTGAGATTTATTAATACAGTGTCCAGTCTAACCGGATTTAGTTGAATACCAGCATTATTCATGGAGCTCCTGTCTATGAACTACACAACCCATAGCATAGGTATTATCAGCCTAACAATGTTCCCACAATTGGGACACATGCCTCCTCTCATTGAGAAGGAGTGGGGCGTAATTTACCACGCTGGCCCAGTGCGTCTTCGTAGATGTCACGTGCCTTCGAAGTTCTGGGCTCTACACAACCCAGTTACTGGATTATACAACACATTATATAAGACTGGTGGTCTTCCTTTCGAACTTTCGTTGACCTGTAACAACTATCAAAAATCTACGAATGACAGCCGGGACCAATGTCTTAATGTGTTTCCAGAGATACAGAACCATTATCGTTTAGAATCAGTTATACTCGTATTTTATTGCAAATTTTGACATTCAAAAGTGTTTTTTAAGAAAGAAAATGTGCGCGCGCGTTGCTTTCTCTTGCTTTTATCTCTACTGAACTCCCGTTCGCCTCGTCCGATCACACTTTTCGTCACGCGTTTACCAGCTTACTCCCCAAGCCAAGCGTGCGTAAAGAAATTTCACTTCAAATATTCTCTCAGGCAGCCCTATATGGCATTGTGTTATGGCACTCTCACCCGTTGTTTCAACTTGATACCTATCTTATCGAGGATGCACGTACAGAATCTATTCCACTAGCTTCATTACGTCACTGTTACAAAATACACCAACAATTTACAATGTAGAAATAATATAGTGGGTTATAAAGATAAAAGTTGTATTTGATGTCCAATTTGATTTTGCACGTAAACCGGAGTTGTATTTTTATTGACTGAAATAAAAAACATAACAAAACTATATTAACCTACTGACTCAATCATCGATTTTGAACGTTATATTTTTTTATATACAATTTTTTTTTAATAATTATATACTAGCGCTTGACTGCAATCCCAACTGATGGTAAGCAGTGATGCAATCGTAGATGGTGGTGGTTTATTGTTTTTGCGAAACCTGAATATATAGTTAATTCAGAATAAGCAACTGAATAGATTCCAATCATTTTTACACCATGTTATACTTTTTTTCTCCAAATACATTTAGATTTTTGTTGCACTGTGGTTACCGCGCGCACGATAGATCAAAGTATTGCGCAGGCCGCTCGCCCGCCTGAGCAGAGCGTGAACCATATTTTTGTTGGGACAGCCAAGTAGGATAACAAGCTCATAATTTTATGGTTTTTCATGTATATAATTAATTAATTAATATATTTTTGAAATTTTTTGCATAGATTCTTTACTTAAAAATACTGGATTGTATGTAGCATTGATGTAAGCTTTCGATTTTTGATGAGTGGCCAACATTTTCATAATGATGCGGCAGTAGGTATGCCATGGATCGTCTAATCCCTTTTAATAAATAATTCCTTAATTAAAGTATGGACATAACTTATCTTGTTACCCTCTTAATTTAATTTTAGAGTGACAGCCAACCATGGGCTTCCAATATTGTTAATAGCGACGGAAATGAAATGTCATCAGAAGCACTTTCCTTTATTATTCATATCTTTCAGAGATCTATTTCTGTCTAAACTCTCAGCCCGTTATTCTATTCCCATATCTGAAACATAATAATATACGGATGCATATCAAAGAGCACGTAGCCGGCGCACGCGCATAGCTAATCGCTGATTGATAGATCAAAGGCGGCAACACTGTCCTTATTTAAAGTATATACGAGTATGCACGATCAGTCTTGTGTCTGCAACATTTTTCACATATTACAAGAATAAATAAAATTTTTATTTTTTTTAATTTTTAATAATTATAAACTAGCACTTGACCGCAATCCCGCCTGATGGTAAGCAGTGATGCGATCGTTGATGGTAAAGCGCACTAGTTTATTAAGAACCTATTCACTCAGATTGAGCGAATAGGAAGGCAGACGGCAGTTGAGCGAGGTGATGCAATGTTAAACCCAACAACACGACAAACGATGCTGCGCCAAAGGGAGATTGATCTGAAGACCCTCCACGACCAAACTCCCAACACAACAACATTTGGCGCATCGTACCCGGCACATATCGCAACACAACTGCTCAGACCCGTCCTCCGTACGGCTTCACCAGACATCATGCCGGAACACAACAAATCGCTTGGCGGCAAGGCTTTATCTGGTGGGTGGTAACTTCTGCCGGCGGCCGGTGTTATGGCCTACCACCGAGAAAATAAAATAAATATATACGGACAAATCACACAGATTAAGGTAGCCCCCAAGTAAGTTCGAGACTTGTGTTATGGGATACTAACTCAATGATACTATATTTAAAGAAAGAAAGAAAAATGCGTTTATTGACATTACAGCAAGATACATACATTTAAAACTATAAAAAAATAAAACCCAGCTTATAATGCCAAAAGGGCCTCAGCTCAGCATAATGTCAGATGACAACACAAGATGTGCCATCTGACGCTGATTTTCAGCTATTTTATAATACGTACATATATAGATAAACATCCAAGACCCAGCCAATCAGGAAAAGATCTTTTTTCCATCATGACCTGGCCGGGGATCGAACCCGGGGCCTCCACGTCGCAGGCAGGCGTGTTGACCGCTACGCCACGGAGGACCTGTAGAATCGTTTTGTTTTTGATAGAAAACGTGATAAGGCTTAAAACGACGCTCCGTGTAGAGTTCGTTTGTGAAGATGCTCCAACAGGTATACTAACTTTAAAGGAATTTAAAGATGCTATTGATATGCTTAATATACACATATAAGCATTCATGCAGAAACAGGTAAAAAACAGTACGCATTTGTTGCTGAAATAAGGAAAACTATGGGGTTCATGAGCATTCAGGAAAATTAATAACTGCTTGTACGGACGACAGCAGGTCAAGGTACCCGAAACTGTCAAATATTCCCTATCAACCTTGAGTCTTAATGCTTTAGGGATAAAGTAGAAAATCTAGTAAAAAAAATCTGACAGATTCTAGTAGCTTGACGTGCTGTCGTCTGTACGTTACGATATAGTTGTTCATTTTCATGAATGCTACAAAGTCTTAAAGTATACAGTATGTTAAGAAAACTCTGTCCGACCCGTGAAGGTGTTGTTAGGTATCGATATCTGATTCTACTAATGCATACAAAACCGGGTTAAACTTAAAAAAAAATCCCCCTAAAAAAATAAATATTATTTCGCAAAAAGAGGTAACTTAATAAATGTGCGTTACCACCCTTCCGCGGGCGGCGGGCGGCAGGGCACGCGGCACGTGATCGCATCGCTATTCGCTCATAATAATACCGGTGTTGTCACTTTTTAAAAATTACCAAATTTCGGGGAAGTTGGAATTAATTCGCGGGAAAAAAAGATTATTTCAAAATTCATTTGTATTGGTAGATTGGTACTATGATGATTACGTAAAATTTTATATTATATTTGGTCATGTGTTTACCTAACCTTTATTATCCTTATGGGTCGGACAGGGTTTTCTTAACATACTGTATACACTGTATACAATCTCGCTGATTCACTTGCTCACAAACTAAACTAATTTTAGTTTCGGTGTAGTAGTTTTGTGAATAAGACTATCCGAGCCAATAACTTTTATTGTTCAATTCCTAAAATAATTCGATCTTCATTCCCGATCCGTTTTCATTTTATGTTCAATATAGGTACCTCAAACTCAAAGGTAAGGTTTCGGTACCTAACTCCCAGCCACCGTGGGCGCGGGCCTGCGGGCCGTGAGCAGTGGGCAGCTCACCGCCCGGTAAGGACCAGGCCCGAGTCGCCGGCACGTCGTGTTTCACGCGCGTCTCAAAGAGATGTCAGCACATCGTGACGGGGTCCACGAAAACCGATGCCTCCTGGGTCAGGGTTGCGGGTTGGTTAAACAAGAAACCGCGGCCCTGGCCGTCGCACAGGCAAGTGAAGAAACACGGGTGGGTTTTAGTCAGTAAAAGTCTGACGCGCCCTTCCGCTCCGCCCAGAGCGGGAGAAGTCATTTGATGATTTCCCATCCCAACAAGAACAAAAGGTTTCGGTAAGAAGACGATGATCTGGTGAAGGTCGTGGAAAGCCGGTGAATGCGGGCAGCACAAGACTGGTCATTGTGGAAAGCCTTGGGGGATGTCTTTGCCCTGCAGTGGACCTATATACGCTGATGAATAAGAAGACCTCCTCAAAGTCACAACTCAATGACTATCAATCCTGACACCAATTTATATTAGCTAAGACCTCCGTGAAGTTGAATGTCCTGTATCATATTGCAGAATCTATTTACATCATCAAATCACACGGGTGTTATATGTATAAACAAAACAATACAATTCTTTCTTTTACTCCACTGGAGGGTTATCGCGCTAAATAAAACAGTAGAAGTTCAACTCTTGTTCGTGTCTAATCCAGTTAAAGTTATGGTTTAGTTTCGATCACATTTCACATCGCGCTAAAGTTTTAACTTCGGTTGAAGTAAAATCAATGTAGGTATGAGTGATACATTTCATCAGATATAATAATTAAAACTAAATCAATTATAAGTAAATCTAATCGTTTAGACGTAAGTTTGACATGTTTGCAAAAGTTAGCTTTGTTTCAATTTTGTCATTTGACAACGGTTACGTTCCAATTGCGATCCAGTTATGGTTAAAACCGTGTGCGCGATACGAAATATAACAAAAGTTATGGTTTAGTTGCGATCCAATTCTGTTTTGGTTGAATTAAATTATTTTAGCGCGATTGCCCCCCTGATAACACGCTCTTCACTAATTGTCAAAGTTATCTTTAATGACATCTGGGAAACTAATCAGTTCTCAAGAAGTGGAATCACTCTCACACGACATATCAGCACGCTATTCAGGCTTTTGCATTATGTTAATGTCAGTCAAGTGTGCATCAAAGTCATCGTGTAGGCGAATTTGAAGCTTGTTGAGTTAGTGATATAGTTGATAATGCTGTGGTGGAGCACAATTCTTATGAAGAGCATGTGGCTCACGACGATTGGTTAAAGGGATAATTATAGTAAATACACATTGGCAGTAAGTCAACATGTTTCATATACTTAAATTACACTAGATTTTACAGTTTTGAGGATCCTCTTAACCTATGAACATGATTTGTTTAGAGACTATTTTAAAATAGTCTTTCAAATCTCCTCTCATATCTGATTAACGGTTGTTCCAGCAGGGTAATTGCGTAACATAAGTACTACTTCTTCTTTTTTCAAGGTGAGATTCAACCTCAACTCTTGATGAATGGCCTCTGTGGAATAGATACCACAATTTTGCCAATAACACGTGTAACAAATTATAGAAATTCTTTGAAAATTTTATTTCACAATAATGGCGGATATCGCCAATGACAGCTGAAGAAGACGGCCGCGTGAACCGTCTTACGAGGGATGTTTGAGGCAAAGTCATGATGTGTCCAGTGTAAAATGAGCCTGACACTCAGTTTGACTTTCCCGCCAAAACTCAACATATTTCTTTAATCCTGTCAAATTCAGATAATCCACAGACAGTACAGATGCGATTAAAAACATGCGAATAAAAGTACATCGATTTACGTCAGGCGCGGAGTGACTTACTGAAAATAATTGAAGGTACTGTGGCATGGTCGTGAAATGTCTCACGCCGTGCGATGACGTACCGATAAGTGTACGACAACATCAGAGACTGGTAGAATAAAATATGGCCATGTGCAAAATATTTGTCACATGTTCACAGATTTTTCGGCTACGTTTACTTAATTCACCTGAACTAATTCACCTAGATGAACTAAACACACTTTTAGTAAACTTTAAACACCTGGGTGCATTAAAATTACTTTAAAAAAACTTTATTCATCTGGGTGCATCAAAATTATTTTACAAAAACTTTATTCACCTGGGTGAATTAAAATTACTTTACAAAAACTTTATTCACCTTACTTACCTGGGTGCATTAAATTTAAATCAAATCAAATCAAAACCGGTTATTGCAATCCATAATGTACAGTTACAGGTGGTAAATATCATATTATAATATTGGAAACAATTCTGGACCCTGTTGGCAAGTTATAAATAATTAGAGAGAGAAAGAGCGCTTCATGTTTCCATTTATCTATTTATTATTTATTTAGTTTTATATAATACCTATTCATTTATTTTTATTAATTTACTTTTAAGTCATCATCATCATCTCAGCATTAATGCCAGTCGCATCCGAAGCTTTTTCAGCTTTGGAGCCTGGGGTCCGCTTTACCAGTCCTAACTGCTGATTTTGGCTAAACTTCGATATTTTCTGTGAAGCAACTGCCGACTGACCTCTATAACCCGAAGGCGATATCGAGGTATTGCAGTTAGACCAATTGTTGGACTTTTGAGGGCTCTAACAACTTGTAACGACTGCCATTAGATGTTCGTATGGCAACCGGGACGAACAGCTTAACGTGCTTTTCGAGGCACGACCAGACCAGTGCAAATATTCATATTCAAGCATACAAATATTTGCACTGCGCGGGGATCGAACCCGTGCTTTCTTGCGCAGCGGAACAATTTGCTAGCGGCGGTGTTTCCGTCGGGCTACAATTTGAGTGTTTTCAAGGCTATAGTGAATAGGCTCTTAGTAAACTAGTGCGCTTTACCATCAACGATTGCGTCACTGCTTACCATCTGGCAGGATTGCGGTCAAGCGCTAGTTTATAATTTATTTTTAAAAAAGGCGACCGAAAGGTGGGGTGAATAAAGTTTAATTATTATTTTAAATATATGTCTTTGTGACCAGTAATACAGGTGTTTAAAATTTACTAAAAGTGTGTTTAGTTCACCTATGTAAATTAAATTAGGTGGATTAAGTAAACGAAGGGGTATTTTTAATGTAACCAGATGAATAAAGTTTTTTTAAAGTAATTTTAATGCACCCAGGTGTTTAAAATTTACTAAAAGTGTGTTTAATTCACGTAGGTGAATTAGCTCAGGGGAATTATGTAAACGTAGCCGATTTTTCTTTTCGATAATTCTCTGACAAAAGACAGCTGTCACAAAAAAAAATCTTGTTCGCTACACACGTGCCCTTCTCATAATACACTGCAAATACAAACTTTAACTTTCTACAAAAATTAGAGAAGATGGTAGAGAAAAATAATTTCAATAAAGTTTTAATCAAACGACAAATCTTATGGTCGCCTAGTTGTATCAGGTGCGACTTACAAGTTGTAAGTCGTAGGTTCGAACCCCATCAGGCGCTTTGTGTCAATTATTTCAGCGCCCCTGCTCTCAAAACGGTGAAGAAAAACATCGGAAACCAGCATGTCCTAGAGCCAAAAACTTCGAAGCCATTTGACATCTACCACTGGGCCAGCGCGGTAGATTAAAGGCTTACTCCCTTTCACCGAGGAGGCCTATGTCCCAACACTGCGAAAAGTATAAGCTGATTACCTATGTTATGTTATGACAAATCTTGACTAATGGAATTGAGACGTGGTCCCTAACAATGGACCTTATAAGAAGGCTCAAAGTCACTACACACTACTGGCAATGGAGAGGGCTATGTTTGGAGTTTCACTGCGCGATCGAATCAGGAATGAGGAGATCCGCAGAAGAACGAGAGTAACCGACATAGCCCGAAGAATTCCTACATTAAAGTGGCAGTGGGCTGGACGCATTGCCCGTAGGACCGATGCCCCATGGGGCCGACGACTTTTCTACTTATTTCTCTTTTTTAAATAGTAAAACAGAAAAAAAAATAAACGCTACATTGATTTGCGGCAAACGTCCCGCAGTGAAGGCACATAAACACAAAACGTAAACGCAAATCCAAGGGTTTTGTTTGCCTTATACAGCTGGATAATATAAGAAATTGTATAAACTATAAAGGAAAACTGTGGTCCGTTCTTTAAAAATCACCAGAAAAGTGCAGCTCAGGCAAGTTTAATCGAGATCGCAGGTCGGTCAGCCGGTCGGATCTGTAATAAGCAATTAGATTGTTGACTTTGTAGTTGACCTTCCATTAGCATTTTACGTATTTCCTATAGTTGATGTACATATTGCGCGGAAAGTCAAACACGACAATAAATATGTGGGTTATGGAGAAATAATAACACCAAAATAAAAATCAGCAAAGTTTATTTGCTGCTTTTGGTTTACATTTGTTTTCGACAAATGTTGCTCTTTATAGAAGACGGTGAATGTTCGTCGTTTCCTGGAAAACAATAATAAAACTTGAGATTCCAGCAGGTTCTATCCGGGTCTAGAACGTTTCATCGGAGCCTAGAATATTCCAGATGGTTGTAGAAAGTTCCCGGAGAGTCTGGAATATTCATGCCACAAATGTATCCTACATTTCATTATATCCAAGTCAGCGTGACGATCTGAACGGAATTAGGATCATGGGAGGCCTCAAGACCCGGTAGGTTAATTAGATGTCCGCTATATGACCTGGAAATATCAAAACACGAAAGAAAACAATAGACGAAATAGTCAATATACAACAATGAAATTTAGCGACTAATATACCTACTCGATAAACTGTAAGTGGTATCGTGTAATACTAATACACACTGACTACTCGTTGATTACTGACTCTTTATTAATAAGGCTAGGCTATTATTTATTAATAAAGCTAAGCTATTATTTATTAATAAGGCTAGGCTATTATTCATTAATCAGGCTAGGCTATTATTTATTAATAAGGCTAAGCTATTGTTTATTAATAAGGCTAGGCTATTATTTATTAATAAGGCTAGGCTATTATTTATTAATAAGGCTAAGCTATTGTTTATTAATAAGGCTAGGCTATTATTTATTAATAAGGCTAAGCTATTATTTATTAATAAGGCTAAGCTATTGTTTATTAATAAGGCTAAGCTATTGTTTATTAATAAGGCTAAGCTATTGTTTATTAATAAGGCTAAGCTATTGTTTATTAATAAGGCTAAGCTATTGTTTATTAATAAGGCTAAGCTATTATTTATTAATAAGGCTAAGCTATTATTTATTAATAAGGCTAAGCTATTGTTTATTAATAAGGCTAAGCTATTGTTTATTAATAAGGCTAAGCTATTGTTTATTAATAAGGCTAAGCTATTGTTTATTAATAAGGCTAAGCTATTGTTTATTAATAAGGCTAAGCTATTGTTTATTAATAAGGCTAAGCTATTATTTATTAATAAGGCTAAGCTATTATTTATTAATAAGGCTAAGCTATTGTTTATTAATAAGGCTAAGCTATTGTTTATTAATAAGGCTAAGCTATTGTTTATTAATAAGGCTAAGCTATTGTTTATTAATAAGGCTAAGCTATTGTTTATTAATAAGGCTAAGCTATTGTTTATTAATAAGGCTAAGCTATTGTTTATTAATAAGGCTAAGCTATTGTTTATTAATAAGGCTAAGCTATTGTTTATTAATAAGGCTAAGCTATTATTTATTAATAAGGCTAAGCTATTATTTATTAATAAGGCTAAGCTATTGTTTATTAATAAGGCTAAGCTATTGTTTATTAATAAGGCTAAGCTATTGTTTATTAATAAGGCTAAGCTATTGTTTATTAATAAGGCTAAGCTATTGTTTATTAATAAGGCTAAGCTATTATTTAAATACATGAGTAACATACATCTTCTTCTTCAGCCTATACAGGTCCACTGCTGGACAAAGGCCTCTCCCAAGGCTTTCCACGATGACCGGTCTTGTGCTGCCCGCATGCCCATCGTCGGTCCACCTTGTTAGGGCCTCCCTACTCTGCGTCTTCCAGTAGGTACGTGGCTGCCACTCCAGAACCTTACTGCCCCATGGGCCATCGGCTCTACGAGCAATGTGCCCGCCCACTGCCACTATGAGCTATGTATGTCGGTGACTTTGGTTCTGTTGCGGATCGCGCAGTGAAACTCCGAGCATAGCTCTTTACATCGCCCTTTGTGACCTTAAGCCTTCATATGAGGCCTATTAAGAGTAGTATACATTGATATATGTAAACTTTTAATTTCTCTACATTTTGACAAATATTTAACATTTGTTCGTCGCCGAGATGGGACTGTGACTAGATTTTGAACATTCTGAATTAACAGAATTGGTGCCCAGATCTCTGTCTGCAGCTGTGAACTGCTTTAGACTGATGATGATAACTGATGAAAATTGAAACTGACAGAGGAATGCAACGAATATTAGACAAAGTTTTTTTTCTCATAGTGGTGACACCCTGGTGTTTCCTCCCGCCTTATCCGGAACAGGAACCTCCCGAAACAGCCGTGTCCGGTGAAGACCTGCGTCAGGCGGAAAGTGAGGGCGCCGTGTCGCCTCACTAGCATTTCTCAAAGGGATAACTTACCGTCGCTATTGTGGCATGCCCAGCACTGGGTTGCGAATCATCATCAGCCTCGGCAACATATTTTACAAATATGTATATTGGGGTCAGTTTAAAATTTAATCCGATGCAGTTGGATACTAGTATCTATTTAACGAGGACCAACTGCCAATCTGACATCCACAACCCAGCTACTGAGCAATACGATACCCGATTAAAAGACTCCCTTGTTGAAATATGATTCTCTTGTTCTGAAAAGGACAGAAGATAAAATATTATAAAACACGAGTGTGCTTATGACCACACGACTGAAGTGAAACTTCTTTCGCACCATCTGTATGTCTATATATATATATATGTGTGTACAATATATACATGTAGGTATACACATATACATATATTAATTTTCTATAAATATTTAAATTTATTTCATGCTTTCATTTATAAATTAATATTTTTGCATAGACCTCCAATTTAAAAAAAAAAAAAAAGTGGATTCTCTCGGGGCCAAAAGGTCGGGCTCTTCCTCCTGAATCAGGGGACCCCAAACTCGGGTAGTCCA
Source organism: Sesamia inferens (assembly GCA_037179545.1). Lineage (NCBI taxonomy): Eukaryota > Metazoa > Arthropoda > Insecta > Lepidoptera > Noctuidae > Sesamia > Sesamia inferens. The sequence continues at coordinate 29,843,229 of CM073922.1, read as the reverse complement.
CGACCTCTGGTTCCCGAGATAATCCACGGGGGGGTGAGGTAACTAAAGGGGGGGGGTAGATTTCGTGGGGTTGCGGGGGGTAGGGGGGAGAGGGGTGAAGGGGAGAGGGGGAGTGGATTCCCTCGGGGCCAAAAGGTCGGGCTCCTCCTCCTGATTCAGGGGACCCCAAACTCGGGTAGTCCACGACCTCTGGTTCCCGAGATAATTCACGGGGAGGTGAGGTAACTAAAGGGTGTCGGGGAGGGGAGGGGGTAGTGGATTCCCACGGGGCCAAAAGGTCGGGCTCTTCCTCGTGAATCAGGGGACCCCAAACTCGGGTAGTCCACGACCTCTGGTTCCCGAGATAATCCACGGGGGGGTGAGGTAATCCATGAGGGGGGTCGGGGGGTGGTCGCAGCGTCATGTTCTCGAAGAAATTCATAGTTCTTAATCAATCAAGGTACTTAGCTTAATAATTGAGCTTATGAGGCTCGAAAGCAATTTGTACTTTGTGTCCAATTATCGTATTGTGACGATATCTTCAAACTTCTATACTTTCAATTATATCAGAAATGTTCAGCAAAAATATATAAAACAATACAGGGTGCCAGGGAAACGCTTCCGAAAACGAAGACAGGTGATAAGGCTAGTGATTCTCGATACGATACCATCAAAAAATGAGGATTTTTTTTTACAATTTTACTTAAGCATTTTTCGTACACTATGCTGTGGGAACAGTTAAATGAGTTAAATGAAACCATTATTTGCGATTAAACATTTTTTTTTTCTTTACAACTCTAACAAGTAATGTATTCGTAAATAAATAATCCGCTGACAGCTGACGCTCGCGCATACACTCGAGTTCAACGACCGCGTGCGGTCACCGACATCGCGACGCGGGACGGGCGATGCGCCGGCTAACTTAGTGCGGCGGGGCCATGTGATCGGACTATCTTCCTAAACTACTAACCTTCACTCGATCGCTTGAAGCAAATGTCTTTTCAGTTCACTTCTACCTAGTTGTGGGATATCTGCTTACGGGTTCCATTCGTGCAAGGATCGTAATGATTTTCCCCTTGAACAGGGTTACAATTTTATTTTGATCTGAACGTTCAAATTTACAAATCAGAAAAATCCAGTTTACTTTGCTTAACCTTGAGGCCCATATCGAAGGTACTTAGATACCTACAGCCGGCAGTGTGGCTGTAAGGCCATAAAAATCCTTTGTAAAGCGCCGCTAAAATAAAGAAAAATAAACATTACAGAGGCGTCAACAGTTTTAATTGATTGATCGTGAATTTAATAACAGTTTTGTATTATGTCGATAATCGCTAGTAAATGAAATAAAGCAAAAGATCGCTGACATCAGCTGTAATTGACTAAAATTTTTTCATCGCATGTGAATCAATTGAATTTGAACTTTATAATAATGTAATTAAAGTCACACGATGCGTGCTCGTTTATTGCAAGAACTGGATCCTTCATTTAGTAAGTAAACCTAATCAATTTAAAGTGAATAATTAAATTAATTGAATCTAAGAAACCAGTTAAATCTTATTTAAAAGTTAGAAAATGAAAACAGTTTGTAATAAAGCATAAGTACAATTTCCTAACAATTAAAATGAATTGATTTCTGATCTCGTAATTATTCTTTTAGCATTTTCGCCTCTGTAAACACACCGCTTTAACCTACGCGACCGCCGGGAACTTCCCCAAAGCGTTTGACCTTCATAGTACATCTTTAGTTAATAATTAGTGTTCCTTGCGACTCGGTTCGTGAGCTTGTGCGTTACGTTTGTAACCGATTATTTAATTATTGTTTTGTTAGTTTTAAATTTGTGTTTAGTTATTAGGTATTGTTACGTTTTTAGTGCTGTTTTATTCTTTTTAGTTATAACTTTTTGTTGTTTTAAACAATGCCTGAGGCATACGTGTACAGTGCTCGTGAATACGGCAACATGTTGATGTGTTTAGGAGAAGAATTCTAGGACCAGTGTTTCTACCGCAGCGTCTCAATGGATCAGCATATCTTAATTTTATAAATGGACATTTAAATGATATGCTAGAATGTGTCTGTGGCTGAATTTCGTCGAGCATGGTTCCAGCACGATGGAAGCATGCTCGTTACGCGTCCCGTCCGCGAGCGTCTCACTGAGCTTTTTAATGACTGCTGGATCGGAAGGCTGGGGCCGCACGCCTGGCCGTTCACCCGACTTAACGCCGTTGGACTTCTTTTTATGGGGGTATGTGAAAGAAAGAGTGTTTGATCGGGAATGTGACAGTGCTGATGAAATGCGGGGCAGAATAGTGAGTGTTTTTAATAAACTACGTGAAGAATGTGTTGAGGAATACTGATGCCTCGTGTTCACGGATCGACACAGCGACGGGCCCGGCTTTGTATTGAAATGAATGGAACTCAGTTCGAGCCAAACCTCATAAGGTCGCAAAGGATTTAGACAGGTACGTAAAATGCCTCTGTCAGCTTTTTACAATGGACTACAATTGCGATTTTGAAAGTGATGTTTGTAAATTGCGTATAAATCGGCTCTTTTCGGCGGCGGCTCTTTTAAGCGCGGGCGCGGTAGTGCGACGTCGCCTTGCGTGTCAGTGACCTCATGTTTCGTACGCTATCCAATGCTTGTTTACGAAATATGAAGTCTTGAAAATAATCAATTTAAAGCGAAAGGTTATTGGTATCCGTTTGCATTTAGGTTGTATATAATCTACGTTCTGGCTTCGGAAGCGTTCTCCTTACACCCTGTATAAAGGCCAGAACAGAACGAAATTTATAAATTATTTGTTCTCTTAGGTAATCAATTGTTAACAAATCTTAAAAAGATCCAAAAAATATATATTGCCTTCGGCGAGATGCGAACTCACAACTTCATACTCGACTCAATTGTTAACAAATCTTAAAAAGATCCAAAAAATATATATTGCCTTCGGCGAGATGCGAACTCACAACTTCATACACGACATGTCACGCAATATTTACATGAGCCAACTCCTTGTTTGTAGTACAGACGAAATAGGACTATACTCTGCTTCCGTTCGCCTTGCCCGATTTTTTTTGCTTCATTTTTCGTAACGCTTTCGCGAGTTTAGTCCCCAAGTCAAGCGTGCCTAAAGAAGTTTCACTTCAATAATTATAATGATAATTTATTTATAGTCCCATATGTGGTTCAGGAGAATCTGTCCATTCTTTGGTTGCCTGGAAGAAATCGCATTAGCGATAAGGCCGCCCATTGTATGTTTTGTGTTGAATGTATTTTGTTCTTGATTGGTGTACAATAAAGAATAAATAAATATAGTTTAGACCTGTCAAATTAGTCCGCTCCTGGCGTAAATTGACATATTTTTGGTCGCCATCAGAAGCGTAGCGTGCCTTAGCGGGGCCCCGTATAAAAATTGTTTGGGGGCCTTAGGAAGGGTAAAGAATTCTCCCAAAAGAAAAAAAAAATGCATAAAAATAATAGAAATATTTATTCATCATAATTATCTGTCTGTCACTTTTCCAAAATTTGAGAACTTCGCTGACTTCGGAACCGAGGGCAAAAGAGAAACTGCTGTTTTGACTTTTGTCATTTGTGAAGTAAAAAAAAAGTTGGGAAGATTTTATTAATTATTGCTTACGGGAGTTGGGGGCCCTCGTGGCGCGGGGGCCCCGTATAATTGATACGGCAGATATGGCTGTAGCTACGCCCCTGGTCGCCATGTTTATAATTGCATCTAAACTGTCTATGGAATGTATTAATTTAACAGGATTGAACTAAAATGTTATCTTCTATCTTTTTCTTAATGAAATAGAAAGAAAAATATGCAGTTAACTTAAACTTAGTTTAGTTTTTGAACAAGAGCCACTAAGTAATTATTTGTAGTAATTACAATGGTATTGCCATTATTCCTAAAAGTAGATAGACCATTACAAGTGTCATAACAAAAATCTGGCCCTTCATTAGAAAATTCTATCTATTGTTTCTAAAATATGGTCCAATAAGTAGTACATTTTCCATACAAAGGCGCTACATAATTTGTTATTGCAGCTCAGTACTATCAGGGATCGACAACGTGGATCAACTTTCTGCTCGTTATATAACACGGGGATATTATTTATAAATAATAAATCTTCAAATCAGGCCTGTCGGATTAAAGCGGCTGTTCCATTCTCTCAGCGATAGATATCTTGTAAAGTGTAACAATATTGAGTGTGAGAGATTGAGATTGCTGTACTGATTATTGTAGGATAGAACTATGTTTTAGAAAATACAGCTTTAGAATTGGATTATTCATTGTATCATCTTACCTACTGTTTCAAAGAAGAAGAGTTGAAGACGATAAACAGGAAATTTTTAATAAAATTAAAAAAATTAAAAAAAAAAAATTCTCGGTTGTAGGCCATAACATCGGCCGCCGGCAGAAGTTACCACCCACCAGACAAAGCCTTGCCGCCAAGCGATTTGTCGTGTTCCGGCATGATGTCTGGTGAAGCCATTCGGAGGACGGGTCTGAGCAGTTGTGTTGCGATGTGTGCCGGGTACGATGCGCCTAATGTTGTTGTGTTGGGAGTTTGGTCGTGGAGGGTCTTCAGATCAATCTCCCTTTGGTACAGCATCGTTGGTCGTGTTGTTGGGTTTAACATTGCATAACCTCGCTCAACTGACGTCTTCCTTCCTATTCGCTCAGTTTTTCTGAGTGAATAGGCTCTTAATAAACTAGCCCACTTTACCATCAACGATCGCATCACTGCTTACCATCAGGCGGGAATGCGGTCCAGTGCTAGTTTATAATTATTAAAAAAAAAATAACACATTTGAAATATATCAAAGAGTAATCAAATGAAGAGATATCAGATGGCGTTTTGAAATCACTATAAAAGCAGCAGCAATATGATATTGATTACCAAACGTTGATAAACAGCACCAGCAGTGTGATTGCGTAAAACACTTTCAGTATCAATGGATTTCAATTTGACAGTCCAACAATATTCATTGCGTTACTTACCTTGTTGCGCAGACACATTATTCGAACATATGGAGCAATGGTTTGTCAATACGCATCAAAATGATTCCAATTGAAAGTGTATTACACAATTTGGGCGTATGTCATAAAAACAAACGTCTTTTTCATTCTTTCTTTTTATATTTACCAACTGGACCAACAACACTGGACCAGCTTGGTGGATTACAGCACACTCCCTCGCATAAACAGAAGCCCTACGGGCCTTCCAACAGAGCAACCAACAATTCCAACAGTGGGAATGTTATTGGTTGATTATGCCCATGCTCACACGTTTGTGCCTGAAATAAAAATGGCTCAAAACTGCACAACAGTTAACACCTATTTATAAAAAAAGGAATCACCACACCATAGCTTTCCAGGTCAACACAAAAACAAAATACTTCAAATAATAATAAAAAAAAAACTGTTATCGCTATAACCGTGCACAAGAAATAAAGCAACTGAGCCATTCCTAAGAACAATCGTAGTAACGTCCGTTTCATAATGGTTACTACAATTACTACTTAGGCCGTTTGTCCACCTCACCGTCAGCGCCACTGCAGAGAACGAAATGATTCTGAAGTAGAGAGATACATAATTTACTATAGCCATGTGTTCACCACACTTCCGTCAGCTAAGCGAGAGAGAGAGTGCGACTGAGACCCCGGCCTGGAATTTTCGAGTGGTTGTGCGGGAACGCTAGAACTAGGCCCGAGAATATGTCGTGCCAAGGAGCTGGCAATATAAAACTTATTAGCTGGTTTCCACATAATACCATTACACTGGGCGTTGTTCGTCTCGCTTTTGTTTTAAATATGAACATACTGAACCGCCAGGTTCAGTCATCATCAACCTTTTTATCGTCCCATTGCTGGGCACAGATCTCCTCTCATTCAGAGAAGGATTGAGCGTAATCACCACGCTTGCTCAATGCGGGTTGGCAATTTCAGACTTAAAGTCCAGGTTTCCTCAAGATGTTTTCCTTCACCTGTAATCAGTCATTGGTGTCCAAGATTACTTAGAAAGTACATATAACTTTAGGAAACTTACACTGATACTTGCCTGACCTGGAATCGAACCCGAACACTTATACTTGAGAGGCTGGTATTTAATCACTAGGACTTACAGGTTCAGTCGCTGTGAACAAACGATCGCTATCTCCTGGACGCCACACTCGGTGCGATTAATCTCTGTTCTCGTTGACGTCCCATTGATGGTGGCGGTGGAAAAACGGCCTTACAATGGGTTGTCGGTTACGATAACCGCAATTCCGCTCTCGATTCATTGTTCTACCGAAGACGTGGTCTAATTAACGTAGTAATTTAAGGTATTGCTTTGCTTTTTTATTATCTGCGAGTTTAACTAACTAATCGTGACTTCCTGAAACCATTACTATGGTTTAAGTTGTGAAGGGAATGCTTATTCGATGATCCTGGTTTCTTATATTGTGTTATAAATTGACTTCTGTTCTAGTACGAGTACCTATATAAAAACTAAAACTCTAAAAATATGTTATATTTTAGAATTAAATTTAGTTTAATTAATAGGAAACAGTTAATTTATGAACATGGCCATCAGTTTTACACTAAGTCAAGCGCTTGATGGGGTTTGAACCTACGATCTACAAATGCAATTGCTCCCGGTTCGGTTTCTTACTAAATTTCAACTAAATATAACGAACAACCTTGGTTGCTTGTCTCTTTTGGTGGCTGTATCTGATTAACACTCGATGGTTGGCTCAACCACAGTGGACACGCAAAATAAAAACACTGCGTTGGCTAGGGGATCGTTCAAGTATTACGTACCTCACATTATCTATCCTTGAAAATGTTTTGTTCATAAGATTATAATATTTTTTTCCCTTACTCTATGTTGAATACTCTATAAGTAAAATCTAATATCTATCTTAAATCTATTTTCTTATTTTTAAAATTATAAATATTATATAACATTATAATTATAAAAAATAGATACATTTATAATTGAAAAATGTTTACGTAAGCATAGGGGAAGGGGGTAAGAGTTTTGCTTACTTTTGAAGACATGGGGGATGGGGGGGGGGGAAATAATTGTAATAAATCTGCTTACGTAATATTTGAATGGCCCCTAGGAATCAAATCCACGAACCTAAAACTGCCGTATAAATACGCTATCACATAGCAACTACGCTAACTACTGCCAATATCTTTGCTCTCAGTATTGACGACGTTCCCGATAAGGCAGCAGAATACATTTTTGATCAGAATCAAACAGTACATACAGGGCAATTTCTTTTTCTAAAAATGAAAAAAGAAGACGTTTATTCGCGGTAAACATAACGCGGAAGGAAAATAACACTTTGAAGGAAAATAATTATTCTTCACATTCAAGCAAAGTTATCGTGAGCATGTTCAGTCTTTACTAAATACTCTCCGAGTGCTTACTTGTTCTTGATTTCACTTTCCTGTCCTGTGCTGTACCTGTTACTATTTCTTGTGCTAACCTAATATTGTCTGTGGAAACTTTCAATTGGCCTTCTTTCACTAACTATCTTCTACTTGTAGGTACATATGTTAGCATTAAGTTTCCTTAAGATGTAAAAATGAAATAAAATAATGCTGCAACATTATAATAAGGCAGAGCTGGTTAATTAAGAATTAGGACGATGTGTTGAAGAAAAATTTTTATTAATCGGAAAAGAAACTTATTTGGACGGATCCCTCAAATTCGCTTTAAATCTTGGATGACCGATGAACGATCTTTTTTCTACCTACTTATAACAAAACTCTCGCCCCCCATAGAGCAACAAAATAAATCTAAACCATAGAGTCGCAAGTAACATTCCTTCCTTCTCTGACGAAATCGGAACAAGTGCGATTCGTTTCTTTACATTACTCGATTATAATTACGATTATGTTACGGCGAATCGATTATTTCGCAAAGTATTCGATAGATTTTTATCTCTCAACTTGATTGTCAATCATTCTTGTGGGATTATATAAACTAATTGTTTTACCACCTCTAAGATGTTTAACTACTAGACAATTGATCGTTTTAAAAGTTACGTACCCATGTCTTTTAGGTTAAGTAGTTAATGGCGCCGATTTTCTTGTTCACAAACTAAACTAATTTTAGTTAAGTGCATCTGTTTCTGTTAAGAAAAGGAAAGATAATAACATTTTAATGTAATCCTGTCAAATTGAGGTACTCCTTATTCAGTTTAGACGCGATTATTAACATGACGACCAAAAATACGTCAATTTTTTTTTAATTAAAATTATAAACTAGCGCTTGAGCGCAATCCCGCCTGATGGTAAGCAGTGACGCAGTCGTTGATGGTAAAGCGCACTAGTTTATTAAGAGCCTATTCACTCTAGCCTTGAAGACACTCAAATTGTAGTCCGACGGAAACACCGCCGCTGGCAAACTGTTCCAGTCCCTCGATGTACGCGGTATAAAGGAGGAGGCGAAACGCTTCGTCCGGATCGTAATGGTGTTAACAACATAAGGGTGGAAACTCGCCGTACGACGGGTCGTCCGATGGTGGAACGGAGATGGGGGAATTAAATCATGCAATTCCTTCGCACACTCCCCAAAATGCATCCTATAGAAGACCGAAATGCTGGCTACTCTGGCTTTGGATTTACGTCAGGAGCGGACTAATTTGTCGGGTGTAAACTAACATAATATGTTCTGTCCTTTTCTTAATAAAATAGAAAGAAAAAGATGTACTAAACTTAAATTTACTCCAGTTTGTGAAAGGAAATCGAAGCCATTATCGGATTCGAAAATACTGTTTTTGAGCCAAATAGCGCACGGAAGGCTTACACACTCTTAATTATTTTCATAATTATATACATAGGCCTTCCTGTACTCCCACTACCTAATGAGTGAATAATATTTGTACGCCTATCAAGGCGACACATAGTGACATAACATATTTTTTTATTTAATACCATCAGGTAACACCTATGTGTACAAATAAATAAATTTTAATTTACTGCAAGCAATATCTGCGATGTTAAAAATAAAGCAATTGTCCCGATTCTTTTGTTCACAAACTAATGTTTAGTGCATTTTTTGTCTTTCTATTTCATTAAGAAAAATATAGAGGGTAACATATAGTTTAATCGTGTCAAGTTAAGATAGATACTAAATAGACAGTTTAGACGTGATTAAAACCATGGCAACTAAAATACGTCAAAACACGTCAGTCGCGGACTACCTTGACAGGACTAAACTAAGTTTAGTTTTTGAACAAGGAAAGCAAAAAAAAACTCAGGGCCAATATCGACCTTCTAAGCCTAGGTTATGTACCAGTCTGTTCGTAAATAGTGCATTTGATTCACGCACCAATTAAAGAGATAAGTAATGATTATTTAAATCTAGCAAATAGATATATATACATATATCGGACGAGATTGCAGTACTATTTGCATGCTAAAATATAGCACGACGCAGGCCGTTTCGCATAGCAAAACACTTGCTAGTTGCTGTCATAGCTAATGTAGAAGGTTTGGAAAACCTTCGGCCGTCACTCGTGAATTTCATTTCATTATGAAAAGGACGAATGATAAATATTAATTTAGTCCTGTAAAATTTGAGGACTTTAATTTTATAGTCCATGTTATCACGTCTAGACTATCTATGGAGTACATTAATCTGACAGGACTAATATTTTAACTTCTGTCCTTTTCTTGATAAAATAGAAAGATACACAGAACTTTTAATTAGTTTAGTTCATAAATGGAAAAGTGTGATTGGCATCTTTGTTTTGCCACAATTTAAATAAGAAAATAATTAGATGGCAAAATCATTTTTTTTTTTTTTTTTGTAAATTCCATTCGTTTTAATAAGATTTAGACGATAAAGAAGTTTAATACATATTCGATATAAAACTTTATAATTACTCGATGATACATAATATATCACCATTCACCAGTGAGATTCTGTAACCATCTAACCGCGAAAATTTAGAAGAAGTGATCTGGGGGAACTGTCAGTCCAACTTGTGTTCCACTAGTGTTAGGGACGACTAATGTTATTGACACTATTCACAGCTTACTCTAAGCTCATTTCACCTAACTTTTCATCGTGTTATTTTTAACAGAATCGATTGGCAGTAGGACGGATGGGGCCGACGGGTTCTCGAGTGGCGACCACGCACCGGAAAACGCAGCGCAGGCAAGCCCCCCATAAGATGGACGGACGACCTGGCGAAGGTCGTGGAGATCCTTGGGGGTGGTCAATGTCCAGCAATGGACGCCTTTCGGCTGAAATGATGATGATGATTGGCAGTGTTTATTTGTTCCAAATTATGCACACACAACGCATGCCTAATTAGCCTCTGCCAAAGGTAAGTCCTTAAAGTCAAATCATCGCGTGCTGTGACCAAATATATAAATGCTAATATGGCGAACCCACTGTTCGAGACCCCTGACCTACGGAATGCGCGGCTGACAGTACCTGTACTGTATAAGTGCCAATTGCGAACACGATCAATTTGCATACCACACTGTCTCTGTCTAGCCCGTAGATAATAGTAAAAGAAGACAGAGACAGGGATACTAAAGTTGGTCAAAGTCGTATTGTACATTAAGGGTAATGTCGATCATATCCGCCCAATTCTCTGACGTTCTCGATTACGAAAAATGATGAAGTTTCTTTTTGGTTCCCATGTTTTTCTATGATCAAGAGGAAGTGCTTTTACTTGAAATCTAAACAAATATTATAACAAGATAAAATTTGATTTTGTGAATATTTGTTTGTTACGTTTTGACGCTAAAACGGCTGAACGGGTTTGCATGAAATTTGAAACATGGGGAGACCATGATGATGACGATATTCCCACAGAATAGGGACTTATGTGGGGGAACTAAGGAGCGAAGTTCATAAAATGTATTATATTGCAGACTTAAAATAAAACCACAAAATCACACATTTTAGCTGACAGAAGAAACTAACTGAAGTGGAATTGTGCCGGCCATATTAGCCGTAGTACAGATAAATGTTGGGGTAGACGGGGTAGACGTGCAACAGGGGAAGCCTAGGTCCAACAGGGGACTGCTGTAGATTGATGGTGATGATGAGCCCAATTTTTCTAACAGGCGATCTGTTGTCTTGTCGATTGTTCATATGGCTTCTGTGTTTTGGATGCACGCTTACTTCAAATCATAATTATGATTTCAAATAAAAGTAAGTGATATTTTACACCGGAAAACTAAGTAGTACAGAGTATAACTAAGTAATATAGTTACTATAGAAGATGAATTGGCTACAGAATAACTGGAACGAAAAATTTGAATTCCCGATCAGCACTCTAATTGCGCAACACACAACACAATTGTTGGAGGTTTTATTACCTGTGATGATTAATCCTGGCCATCTTCTATCATTCATCATCATCATTATCAACCTTTTTGCTGTCCCACTGCTGGGCACAGGTCTCCTCTCGTACAGAGAAGGATTGAGCGTAATCACCACGCTTGCTCAATGCGGGTTGGCGATTTCAGACTTCAAGTCCAGGTTTCCTCAAGATGTTTTCCTTCACCTTCAGTCATTGGTATCCAAGATATACTTAGAAAGTACATATAACTTTAGAAAAGTTACATTGGTACTTGCCTGACCTGGAATCGAACCCGCGCACTCATACTTGAGAGGCTGGTGTTTTAACCACTAGGCCACCACGACTATACGTCGATAACTATACGACTATACGTCTTCTATACGTCAATTTAATTTAAATCTGTGATAAATGACTGGTTGTTCTTTTTATTATTTCAAGATAAAGATGTGTGTTTTTCTTATGCTATAAAATATACTCTGTTTATTAAATTAAATGATATTAATTTATTTATTATTTATAATAACAATCAATCTCAATGTAATTCATATTGCTATTCCACAGCTTCATATGGGAAAGCAGTGGATTAGAAAATCGACGAGCACCGTAGACACTATGGAGCTCCCGTCCATAATACTTCAGTGCCTAAAGACAAAAGTTTTTAACCAATGTTTGTTACCGGTGATGATATATGGATCAGAAACGTGGTTTCTCACTATGGGCCTCATATAAAGCTCAAGGTCGCACAGAGAGCTATGAGGAGGGCTATGCTAGGTGTTTTTCTACGTGATTGAATCAGGGATGAGGAGATTCGTAGAAGCACGAAAGCCGCCGACATAGTCCAGCGGATTAGCTCTTTGAAGCTGCAGAGGACGGGGCACATAGCACGTAGAGCTGATGGCCGATATTGCAGGCTCTTGAACGGCAAGCACAGTGTTGGACACCCAAAGACTAGGTGGTCTGATGACCTAACCAAAATCCAGTGAAGGGCTGGATGCAGGCCGCGTCCAACCGGTCTTTTTGAAAATCTTGGGGGAGGCCTATGTCCAGCAGTGGACTTCCTGTGGCTAACATATGATGATGATGATATGGAAAAAATCTTATGCTTAACAACTTAAGTAACCCAATGAAATGATGTTTTTTTCCATTAAGACACCTGGAGACACAAATTAAATGTTGTTTTCGTTCAACTGAGCATCGGCATTAGTACTTCAATGGGAGATATTGAGCCAAATTAAATATTATTTAGCGATAGAAACCACTTCGCTTTTAATTGTTTTATTTTACAGGTTTGAATGAATAGTACTACATTGTGTTAACATTTATCAAGTTATATTTACTATAACATAACAATATTACTTGCTAGATTAACACGATAGTAAACTTTCATTAGATGATGATTTATAACTTCCCGTTGCATAAAAAATAATCCAACGCTTTATTTCCTACATTGTTGTTATACAACATGTTTATTGATAAATCTAATACGCCTACAGTGTAACTAGCATTATATATTTTAATGAAGCTTACGTCATTCTCAGTATAAAAACCTCCATGAAACAAATGAACATCGCATTTTAAACCCAAATACAGGATGTTAGTAGGACCTTAGATTAAGGAACACGGGTGGGTTTAGTGGCGCGGGAGAGTCGAGCGGGAAAGTTATTCCCAACAAAAAAAAAGGATGTAAATTACACAAAAAGGTTTACTTTTAGTTACAAAGATTATTTAAAAAAAAAATATCCTTATTTGTTTGATAATATTAGCATAATTTAAAAAGTTTTAAAATAATATTATGTAGAAGAATATAAAACAGGAAGCGAAATAATCAGGCAGACATCAAAAAATTAATCCGCATCGCTGTCAACAGGAAAGGTGCCCAAAAGGTCGACAGCATAACCACGTCGAATAGCAATGCTGATTCTTTGAATTTATGAGTACAAATGGAAATGTACAATTTCACTATTTTAAAAGCACCTTAGGGTATTTGACTAAAAAAAACTAATTAGTCCGTCAGCCAGATTTCCAAAACATACTAAACACGTATTTTTTCTTTTTTCATATAAACGAAAAATGAAGACGACACAGTGCGTTGAAAACTCGTGTGACATCACTGAACGCTACACTTTTTAGCGAGCAGTGACGTCACCAGCCACCACACCTGCTCTTTGATGCCTTTTATATTTGTCAATCTTTATTGTTTTGATAAAACAAAATATACGTATCCAATATTTTTCTATAATCTGAATGACGAACTAATTAGTTTTTTTTAGTCAAATACCCTATTCTAGACAAATGTGCGTTGCAGATATCAGAAAACAAAAAGTGGTTACGATGTATTTTTAAAGAAACATTACTATTATATCAATTCCATACCGTGACTCGTAAGACAGCTAAAGGTTAAAGCTAAGACAATATGACAGTCACTATTCCCAGGAAAATTGTATCGGTCCTTCTCCTAAATAGCCTGTATAGAGTAAATTCATTATTGGACTTACTTCGACTCTCCAATTCATTAACGCGTTGATCAATCTCGAGATCAATTTAGCCAACATTAACCTCGACCAGACAGACGTACGGATTTAGGAAACGCATCACAAATAAACCAATTGGTTGTATGTCTGTCTGGCTATTTAGAGACTTACTAATAAGCGAGATCAAAACAATTTGACTGGGCTCGCTTAGATCTTGTAACTGTAAGAATTGATATTAGGGAGGGGTTTTGACTTTAAAGTGAGAATAAAGAATATAGTACTAAGAATAGAATAGAATACTCTTTATTATGTACACCATTTAGATTACAGAACATAATTAATATAATGATTTTACAAAAGGTGACACAATGGGCTGCCATGTCGCGAAGAGCGATCTTTGACAACCTTTTCAACAGAGTTATGAAGATCAAATCGTCATAAATCCGTTGCTATATCGTCGCTTAAGTTCTAACACCGCGTAACTCAAAATAATGAACTTTTCAGGAGACTAAAAAAACTGTCTAAGTTTGTAAATAATAATAATTTTTTTTTGTTTGTTTTTTTTTCGAAATAACGCGCCATCATTGGTTTAATCGCTTATTTGCGATTGGTCAAATGACGCGTCTTTCGATTTTTTATCCAATGACATGCATAAAACATTTTGACCATTTTTTTGAGTTCCGCGGTGTTAGAACTTAAGCGACGATATTGTTAATTTAAAGTTAAAGCCGTAGATTTAAAAGAGAAGGGAGCTGAGCTGTTTGTGATTGGGTCAATACGGTTATGATGAACTTATGTGTAATGCAAAAAGGAATTTACTAAAGAAGCCGAAGTGCAATAAATTTAGTTCAGTAAGCGATCCGTTGATAGATAAAAAAATTAATAAAACTTAAATAATAAAATTAATTTAGTTTGTGAACAACGGAGTCGGCCCAAAAATCATATGTAGGTAACCTAACTATTAAATATTCGATATCTGAACTAAATTTATGGTTCATCGGCTTCTTTAGTTAATTCGTTTTTTGCAATTATATCAAACTAGCTTTCCGCCCGCGGCTTCGCTCGCGTGGAATTCGGTTATATCGCGCTTTTTAGATTTCCCTGGAGAATATAAATTTTTTTCGGGATAAGAAGTACTCTATTATTTAATCCAGACTTCTAACTTTACTTCTGCAGCGTGAAAGCGAAACAAACAAACTCACTTTCCGATTTATAATATAAGTAGGATATAGGCCACTATCTATTAATATTTTTATTAGTCTTTCTTAGTTCTTAAAATTAACAGGAATACTACTAATTTCCGAAATGTTTTCTTTTAAAACATTATAAACTAGTGCTTGACCGCGATTCCGCCTGACGGTAAACAGTGATGCAATCGGTGATGGTAAAGCGCACTAAGTTTACCAAAAACAGACTACATTCAATCCGTCCCTACATCCGTGGCGCTCTTTCTGTATGTCAACTCAAAATAGACAAACAATAGACCCACGGACAAAATCAGCAAAACAATGCAAAAAACACATTTTGTTATACCATCCGCGATTTCTCTTACTACTCCGTAACAATAATAGCCGTCAAAATAAGTGATTTGTGTGTTAAAGGGTTCCCATCACGGTTTCATAAATATATAAAGTTAAATAATATATACAGTATGTTAAGAAAACCCTGTCCGACCCGTGAAGGTGTTGTTAGGTATCGAAAGCTGATTCTACTAATGCATACAAAACCGGGCTAAACTTAAAAAAAATCCCCCTAAGAAAATAAATATTATTTCGCAAAAAGAGGTAACTTAATAAATGTGCGTTGACCATCCTTCCGCGGACGGCGGGCGGCAGGGCACGCGGCACGTGGTCGCATCGCTATTCGCTCCTAACAATACCGGTGTTGTCACTTTTTTAAAAATTACCAAATTTCGGGGAAATTGGAATTAATTCGCGGGAAAAAAAAGATTATTTCAAAATTCATTTGTATTGGTACTATGATAATTACGTAAAATTTTATATTATATTTGGTCTTGTGTTTACCTAACCTTTATTATCCTTATGGGTCGGACAAGGTTTTCTTAACATACTGTATATAAAGACTTAGTTTTAATTTCACTAACAGGTGCTAATTGACTGTGAGAGTTACCCACAATTATACAACGAGTGACAACGGTTTCACTCGTGCGAACCGCTGGTGAAATTATTTATACCAGTTTAAATTGACCCTCGGCTGGATTACGAACTAAAATAAATGTGCGAAGTTTGAAGCAAGTTTGAGCTGCGCCTTGACCAGCAGCGCTACTGTGAAGTGTCAAGATATACTGGCCATCATTTCCAGAAGACCGAACAAAGTATATTATTATGTGAAGTTGCTAATTTGCTTTACATGGAAGGCGAGGCAAAGACATGGTTATACAGAAATGCAATCACGCGAAGCAGAGAGCTCAACTTCTGTTTACTGTGGCTCAACACTCTGATTAAACCTCACGATTTGATTGCTGCAATCTTATTAAATAAAATAATAATAAATGCAGTATTTTTTTCAAGCAAGTTATTATCTTATGTTCACAAACAACTTATACACACGTGGTATCCATGTGTTGGACTGATAAACTGAATGTTATTGGAAGTATTGCCAATCGTCGATAATGGCCGTCCGATCGGAAAGTACTAGGGTTGCATGAACGCCAGGTAGTGTACCGAACCGATCGATACTCCAACCAATCCAGTGTCTATGTAACGATAGCCCGCACACAAGCAAGGTGCATTGTGTGCGTGAACTGTGACCGATATCTTCTCTTTTGATTCGAGCTCGCTCGACTCGTATTTTATCGAAGGGTTCGGACACGATCGGTTCTTCTCTCCGCTTCGAATAAATGAAAGTGGGTTATTTTTCAGTCACTTTTTGAAAAAATTTACAGCGCTACAATAACATAGTTTTTTGCAGTATTTTCTAGGAAGATACTATTATGTATGTTATGTATACTATTTGTATACAGCTTTGTTAGATTGACATAAATTATAGGATGAATACCTCACTGGCTACTTTCGGGAAAAATACCATGAGATGCCATAAAAAATTTCTTTTTATTCATTACTTTTCATATCACATAATGGCTTCAAGTAGATATTGTTTTGTGTCACTTTGACCAGTGTTTTTGTAAAAGTTATACAATATAACTTTTTCATTCATTGTTAGAACCTTTTTCAGAATCAGAATTATGCTCTAATTATTTTTAATTCTGTTGTAAATTAAAAAATAACTAATTATTTATAAATTTGTCTGGTGACTTAACATAATCTATGGTAATAAAAAGATAAATGTTAATTTTTGTTATGGTAGGTAAATATTTAACATCAGTGTGCAGTTTCTGGCCTGCCATCGGACGCGTCCCCAGGTGGCGGATAGGGGAACGGCTCCCAGATATGGGGGTTACCGTTTTACCGGCGCGGACCAAAGCCAGACGCGGGGACCGCTTCTGCAGTCACACGTGCGGCAGGTTAGCCACCACTCCAGGTGGCTGACGTGACCCGAACTCCGGATCACCGTCGGACAACCCGGGCTCCTCATTGAGAGGAGCGGGGAGCCCTTTGCATTCGTGCAAACGAGTGGGGCCAAGAGGAAAGACACCTCGCTAAAAAACCCTTGGCTGCTGCGTCTTCTCGCACAAGAAGACGTACCTAGCCCGGCTACTCCTTATGGAGGGACCACTGTGGGCCCGCCTTTTAGGCGGGAATCGCCGGTGGGGGATTGGTCGCTCACGCTCTGCCGGATTCCCATGACTCCACCACTAAGGTAAATATTTAACTTACATTGTTTACAGATATATTATTGTCAAAAATTTAATAATATAGCCTATAAAATTAATCATTCAGTAATGAATGACGGACCTTCTACAATTATACAACTTGTCTTCTAAAGATAAGTCATTGTCTGAAGCCAATTCGGATACAAGTTGAAAGTGCATGCAGATATTAAACCTGCTATTTCCAGCTAATCTGAAACAAATAAAATCATCATATACCTATCAGCTGGTTATCATTCCGCTAAAGTCATAAGAATCATTATAATATTTACAATGATAATAACAAAAAGCAATCACAGGTTGAAGTTATATGTAAATACATCACTAATAGGCATGCACAACATTCACAACAAGAGATTAATAAATAATTCTTTAATTAGAATATTAGCAAAACATAGGATCATATCCAAGGTTACTGAGATATCGCTGCTTATATACTAAATCAAACTTCCGTTCATCTTTTTCTCTCTATTCCAATAAGAAAAGGACGGAAGAATAAATTTAGTTAGTTTATATTTAATGTAGTCATGTCAATTTAAGATACTTAAAAAGTTTACCTAGCCATGATTATAGACATGGCCACTAAAAATACGTCAATTCGCGTTAAGCGCTGACTAATTTGACTAAACTAATATTTATCTTATGTCCTTTTCTTAATGAAATAGAAAGAAAAGAATGCACTGAACTAAAAGGTACTTAACTTAATTTGCTTTTTTTTTCCTAACGAAATACGATTATGGAGTTCTGTATGCCTAGTATGAGTTTTCATTACGAAGCTCGATCGTCGATATCGAGCGCGTTTGGGGCTCTCATTGGTTGAGAGTTCTTACAACCTTGAAGCGGGCCAATCGATGAGTCGTCAATTCGAATTCTCCCTAGTCCCTGCGCAGTACCTCACCCCTCTCTAGCACTCACTTGCTTGATATAAGTAAAATATTTCACCTTTACCTTTAACCAGTGAACGGGCTAATTACGTACCTCGCCGACAGCATCAATGTGGCCGTGGTTATACTTACAGTATGTTAAGAAAACCCTGTCCGACCCATAAGGATAATAAAGGTTAGGTAAACACATGACCAAATATAATATAAAATTTTACGTAATCATCATAGTACCAATACAAATGAATTTTGAAATAATCTTTTTTTCCCGCGAATTAATTCCAACTTCCCCGAAATTTGGTAATTTTTAAAAAGTGACAACACCGGTATTATTATGAGCGAATAGCGATGCGACCACGTGCCGCGTGCCCTGTCGTCCGCCGCCTCCGCCGCCGCGCGTGGAAGGGTAAATAACGCAGATTTATTAAGTTACCTCTTTTTGCGAAATAATATTAATTTTTTTAGGGGGATTTTTTTTTAAAGTTTAGCCTGGTTTTGTATCCATTAGTAGAATCAGTTATCGATACCTAACAACACCTTCACGGGTCGGACAGGGTTTTCTTAACATACTGTATAGACACAGCATAGATTGGTGACCGTTTTTATATAAGGAAACCCCCTTTTAGGGTGCAGTAGCCAAATGGCAAAAAACGGAACCCTTATAGATTCGTTTGTCTGTCTGTCCGTCCGTATGTCACAGCCATTTTTTCCGAAACTATAAGAGCTATACTGTTGAAACTTGGTAGGTAGATGTATTCTGTGAACCGATTAAGATTTTTATGAAAAATAAAAAAAATAATAATAAATATTGGGGGCCCCCCATACCTAGAACTGAAACTCAATTTATTTTTTTCATCAAACAAATGCGTGTATACCCCACACGTATGCTATGGTATCTACGGATAGGTCTTCAAAAATGAGGTTTCTAAATAAATATTTTTTTTAATAATTTAATAATTTTTTTTTAAACCGTATAGTTTGCGTGACAGTCGCTTCCAAAGTGGAAAAAATTCCCCCCCCCCCCCCCCTCTAACTTCTAAAATAAGAAAATGAAAAATCTAATAAAAACATATGATGTACATTAGTATAAAAACTAATTTAACAAAAATTGTTTTGAACGATATCTAGTAAGTAGTTTTTTTTTAATATCACGTAAATCGTAAACCGCTTGTTACCGCGTAATCTTTCATACAAATAACTTAAATCCTTTAATTTCATAAATCAATGGTACGGAACCCTTTGTGCGTGAGGCCGACACGCGCTTGGCCGGTTTTTTTTGTTTGAGATGCGAAATCATCAAATGATTTCTCCCGCTCTGGGCGGAGCGGAAGGTCGTGTCAGACTTTTACTGACTAAAACCCACCCGTGTTTCTTCACTTGCCTGTGCGTCAGGGCCACGATTCCTTTTTTAACCAAATCGCAACTCTGAACTAGGCATCTGTCTGTTTGAGGCGCGCGTGAAACACAACGCGGGGTCGTCGACCCCGGCCTGGTCCTCACCGGGCGGTGCACAATAGGCAGCTCGTGCCTGCGACTTCTGACGAAGTAGTGCGACTTCGCGAAACTTGGCCTGATCGCGCTACTTCACTCGATGTAATGGGCAACACGTATCCCGCGATGTTACAAGATATGTCGAACGTCGCGCTAACTTTTTCTTTTAATTTTCTCGGGTGAAAAAGGCTCATGCATGTCCGCCGCCCTGGGGTGGACGACGGATCTGTCAGACTTCTACTGAAAAATCACCCCGGTGTCTCTTCTGCCACGAGCGCGCGTGGGACCGCGGGAGTCTAAATTCTTCGAAGGCCCCACACCCTCGTACTGGCCCGCTCTGGCCCGGCCTCGTCTCCTGCACGGGGTAGTGGGGTGTTAAACTACCCCGTGCATCGCCTCCGCCTCTGGGTCCATCACCTGATGGACCCAGAGGCGGAGGCGACTTCTTCATGTCCCTCGTCCCTGGACCCATTCATAGGGGCCGGAAGAGGGTGTTGTCCGCCCTTCCTCGGCGCCCGATGCGTCTTCTGCGGCCCGGGAAGGGAGTTGAGATCTCCCTCTCCCGTTCCGCAGCTTCCTTCTGCGACTTATCGTCCTCGCAGAAGGACACCACCGCGTCCCACGACTCTACGCTACCGACCATCCTCCGCACTACCGCCGGCAGCGTCAGGTCACCTCCTACTTCATTTGTGAGGACACGGCGCTGCTCCTCCCAAGCTACACACTCTGAGAGCGTGTGCTGCGCGTGTCGCGTGATGTTGCCAGACATGGTGATCGAAGTCCGGCAACGTTGTGCTACTTCACCCAACGTCGCTGGCGACACGTGTTGCATGACATTTGTCCCCTAGTGTAGGTATCCGTAGCTGAATTGACTTTCGACGGTCTTCCCGTCTGATTACAATTTAAAAGTATTCAAAGCTAGAGGGAAAACGCTTTTATTAGACTGGTGAGCTTTACCTTCAACGATTGCATCACTGCTTACCATAAGGTACGATCGCGATCAAGCCCTAGTTTGTAAAAAATCGTTTTGACAGTTCAACTACATTCATAGCGTTATTTAGGATATTCAGCAGATACATTTATAGAACACTAGCTGCGCCGCGCAATTTCACTCGCAGTTGGTCGCAGCGTGATGTTGTTAGCCTAAAGCCTTCCCGGATTAATGGGCTATCCAACGTAAAAATATTTTTTCAAATCGGATCAGTAGTTCCTGAGATTAGCGCGTTCAAACAAAAAAACAAACTCTTCAGCTTTATATATTAGTATAGATATGAACCAATGGATTAGGTATATTCATCAACATTATTTAGATTATGATTGAGAGAGCGTTACGTAAATAGCGTGCCGAGCATTAAAACTTTCTATCAAAATATTTCCATTAACTTGCATTGCAACGTAATAGAAATGTTAAAGTATGGCATTATTGTTCTTTCAGTTACATAATTAACTATTATCGGTAAGAGGTACATAGTTCTAGCAAATCTATTCCCTATTAGAACATAGTGACATGAGAGTCGTGGTGGCCTGGTAGTTAAATTAAGACACCAGCCGGCAGCCTCTCTAGTAAGAGTGTGCGGGTTCGATTCCAAGTCAGACAAGCACCTACCTACCAATGTAGTCACGTTATACTTAGGAAGAAGTATATCTTGGACACCAACGACTGGTTACAAGGTGAAGGAAAACATCTTGAGGAAACTTGAACTTTTAAGTCTCAATCAACACACAATCCTTCTCTGTATGAGAGGAGTCCTGTGCCCAGCAATGGGACGATAAAAAGATTGATGATGATGATTAGAACATAAAAGGTATATTTGGTATTCTTTAGGTATGTAGGGTTTATACCCTGCCCTGCTTCGTATAATTTTTACGATATGATAAAATATAGAGATTCGAGTTAATAAAACCTGTTTTGTGTCATCGTCATAGTCACAGAACAGATAAAACTTTTCTATTCCATGGTCATGGTTATTCTCCCCACACCCCTACGCAAAAAAATATCCGAATGAGGCTGCATTCGGATATTTTTTTATTTTTTGAGTGGGAAAAAGATCGTTTCAGACTTATACTGACTAAAACCCACCCTTATTCCTTCGCCTTTGCCTTTGTCAGCAGACATCGGTCCTAGTGGAGCCCGTCAACGACCAGGTTCTACCCGCGATGATAAAAATGTCGCCTGCATCTTGCTGCCTTACTCTACAGGTCATCAGTGCGCCTTTCCACGTATCCTACTCAACTGCATTTGAGTTCCAGAACTCGTTTTCCGATATCGAAAACCTTCCTACATCTGCGGACCTTGCCGTTTGGTACTCGGTCTATAGGAATCACCAGAACACAGCACTGGGACACAATGATATGATGGATTCACAACATATTCTCTCTTCGCCTTCATGGCTCTCTGTCACACTTTGGCTAAGATCATTATATCCTCGTGCGTGAGCGTCCACACCTTAGTACCGTGCGCCAAATCATGGACGTTGACGCGGGTCATAGTAGGCAGAATACACTGGTTAGAGAGGCGGTACTGCAGACATTGTGGTATTTTAACCGATTTCAAAATGAGGATTTAGGTATATACGACGGTGAAGTTGAACCGTACCCACTTCGCTGGGCTGTAACTGTGTGTGTGTTTTTTTCGTATTGGATGTCAATGTAAAAACTAGCTAGGTTTTCTTTTGTTTTTGTTTTTGTCTGTCCAAAATATACACGCTGGAATTTTAATGGTTGTTTTACCGCGGCAAAACGATTTGCTTTAAGGAATACTTTCGATGAATAGAGTAAAAGACAAAAATGTTTGCGTTATAAAATAATAAAAAATAATTGAAAAAAAAAAAATCATCAACTCGAAAAAGTGAGAAAAGTTAGTTGCGCCAGATACAACTTGTAGGTACTACTCGGAAGAGACATGAAACGGCTTCAAAAGAAAGCAATGCATTTAATGTTCAAACCATAATAAGCTCCCGCGCATAGTGATACAGCATAAAATAGCTTGTAGGCAACAATCCATATATTCACAAAAGAAAAAAATGTTCAAACCAAAAAAAATCTGT
The DNA here is from genome assembly GCA_037179545.1 of Sesamia inferens. Classification (NCBI taxonomy): domain Eukaryota; kingdom Metazoa; phylum Arthropoda; class Insecta; order Lepidoptera; family Noctuidae; genus Sesamia; species Sesamia inferens. Next base: position 29,820,247 of record CM073922.1, on the reverse strand, counting down.
CATTTGCGTGTTATACGGTATAAAATAACTTACAATAAATTACCGCTAAGCGTTCAAAGGCGAAAGGCCGCTTTATAAATGGTCAAAGTAAAATAAGCTCTCGACTCTAGTGATATGACATAAAGTTGTCTGTGCGCAAAAATTACAAACAATTATCTTATATAATAGTTTTATTTTTGTGTTCAGTAAATTGCAGCTAATAAGTATTTATGATAGTCCTAAGCCCGTAAAAGTATGAATGGATAATTGTTGAAGCACGCGTGTCAGTGGCCCCGCGCCATTCAGTTGTAGATTATCAGGAGGTTACTATTATTTCCTGCTCACTTTCAAGTTTTTTTATCACTATGTCAAATCTATTCTATTGCTAATCTATCTATTCTATTGTAATGCTATTTCATGTTTCCAATATTTTAGTTATTGATGAAACGATTGTATTACTAAGACAAAACCGTTTCGCTCCGGTAAAACAACCATTAAAATTCCACGCTGTATATTAAGAATCTCGTATTCTGAGATGAAAAGTAATATACCTATGAACCTCACAAACATTGAGGCTGTCTATTGGTAAATGAATGTTCAAAATTGGGTCAAATAGCCATACGGAGGACGGGTCTGAGCAGTTGTGTTGCGATGTGTGCCAGTTACGATGCGCTAAATGTTGTTGTGTCGGGAGTTTGGTCGTGGAGAGTTTCCAGATCAATCTCCCTCTCTCAGCATCGTTGGTCGTGTTGGTGCATCACCTCGTTCAACTGCCGTCATCCTTCCTATTCCTAAGTTTTTTAAGTGAATAGACTTAATAAACCACTGCACTTTACCATCAACGCTTGCATCACTGCTTACCACAAGTCGGGATTGCAGTCAAGCACTAGGTAATAATTAAAAAAACATAGATCAAGAGAAATAAAACAGATTAACCCGACAATCTCACAAAGATTACCGCTTTATAATATAAATATCTATTATTATTTTATATTTTTTATTATTATAAGTATTGAAATAAAAGAAACAATCTCACTTGAGGGAAAAACCTCTCTTCCCTCTTTCCACTTTTTCCGATCTGCTGCAAATTACGTTATTAATATTTTATATATGTATAGGTATGTATAATAAGGCACGAATTCTCCAAATTATAGTTAAACCAAATCCAGTGGCGGATTTAGCAGGAGTCTGTAGGCTTGAGCCTAGGGCGGCACGGCACGGTTTTCTGTTATCTGATGTTTTAGATGTAGAAATCCGCATATAATTTTGCAATAATAACGAAATTGTTAGATTCTAAATAGGAAATAATAATTGTAGAGGCAAAAGGGCGGCAAAGACCTTACAGCCTGTACCTCAAAAATTCGTAATTCCGCCATGGTGCAAATCCGTTGCATAGTTTAGAAGAGGTATGCAGTCACACACATACAGGAATAGCGACTTTAACTTTAACTATATATAGATTAAAAAAATACTACTTCGGGATACTGCTTGGTACGGAAGCCAGCAGGTCAAGCTAGCTCAACCTTGAGCCCTAATGCTTTGGCCACTAAGTTGAAAATCTAATAAAGAAATTTGATAGAATGTAATAACATAATGTGCTGTCGTCTGTACATAAAGATCAGATTGATCAATCAACTCGGCGCATAACAAAGATTTGAAACTATGATTGTTATTGAAAGTTCACTTTACAAGATGGATGGGAGCAAAAAGGCAAGTTTTATTATCTTTTGATTACACGTTATTGCAAGACGGTAATGTATTGAGGAAGGAAAGTCATTGACGTAATTTGAAACAGGAAGCAGTGTTATTTTTATTTTTTTTATTAGTTTTTTGTTAGTTTGGTAAGTTTTTAGAGCCTCCTTATGCTGAAACTGTGTTCTTAGAAAAAACAAATAATATCGGCGTTTTTAACAAATTAAAGGTTAGTTTAATTGGCCGTTCGGAGAAGGTAAGTAATGCTTGTATTCTTTGTTATTTTTAATTTAAAGGAAGTTGTTCTTATTTCCGGGTAAAATCCCTATTAAGGCCTACCACAAGGGTTACGAAGATGGCCCGGGCTTTATCAAGTCTATAGCATATCTTACTTTTTTGTTTATTGTAGGATAAACCGCCTTATTCATAAACGCTGCTTAAAGTTAACTGGTGATTAGCGATTCTTTGACCATACATTTTTAACCTTTTAACGTCACTTAACTTAAATCATCCTTTATGAATAAACACCATAGCATTTAAGGGGTTTATCCATAAGCGATGATTAAAGTTAAATAACGTTAAAAAGTCAAAAATGTATGTTTAAAGAATCGCTAATCACTACTTAGTTAACTTTAAGCAGCTTTTATGAATAAGGGGGTAAACTAGTATTTTTATTACTTTTTATAAAACAACATTAAGTATTCTATCGAAGTAAAACATTGGAACGTATTTTAAAGTTAGATACCTACATAAATTTGCATTTATAAATCCTAACCTCATACAGTGTATGAACTAAACTTTTTAAGTTAAATTTATTTTCAGATTTTACAAAACAGAAACAACGAAGAAGCGCAACAGTTGATAGAAAAGGAATCAAAAATATTAAATCTGAAACAAAGAAACACAGAAAACCAAAGAAATAAGCAAATGAATGAAAAGAATAAACAGGAGAGAACATCGGTGAGCAGAAAACTAAACGAAAAAGGGGTAAATTTAAAAACCAAAGTAAAAAACTTAAGTAAATCAGATTGAAACCGGCACCCTAATTGTGTAACATACTTACTATTATTAACAGTTGGAATCATTACGAAGCAAATTTCTAATCCATTGCTCCATATGTTCTAAAAAGTGTCAGCTCATCAACGTAAATAACGCAATGAATGTTGTTGAACTGTCAAAATGAAACCCATTGCTACTGACGGTGTGTTACGTAATTACCCTGCTGGTATTGCCAAGCTTGTAAAGCAGAACGAGTTGCAGATATGCGACAATGCATTAATTGTATTGTGTGGTAGCACGAAGAGAGCTTAGAACGACGGAGAAAATTTCTTATGTCCAGAATGTGATTAGAACTCTTCAAAGCTTTTGGTTTTTTTCACTCAAATTTCATTCTTTATTTTTCTATTGTCCTAATAAGGCCCACCAAAATTTTTTATTGTCAATATGCGAACATTTTTTTATTTTATTTTTAAGAAATATAATTATTAGGAGAACGTAACAAAATTGTTTTATATTGATATTATTGACAGATTTTTGTTTTGTAGATGGATTAAATTTTGTTAAGCCTAACATTTTCCCACCACTCATTAATGACCATGAAAACTATTGTAACAGTCTTTTATGTTAGGATAAGTTTAACGTATTGATTTTGATAGCGTTTATAAATTATGTGATGAATGTCGGGTCATGATAAGTATGTTCTTAAAAAGGCTCATTTTAGAAGTTTCTATAAACATTTTTTTTTGTTATTAAAGAAATTTTATTAAACGTGCTGATTTATATGTTGATTTTATTAACAAATAGATGATTAAAAGTGTGTGATGATTTATTTACTTATATTAATAATTTAAATATTTTTATTTATTTCAGTTTTGCAAAAAATGGGCCTTACCTACAAGGCGCAGGTACCTTACATATTATGTAAAAAAAGACGATCAAATGTGGATTGGATTTATTATCACGGTTCATGAGATACATACAATATACATGGCATTACTGCTTCTTTTAAAACATGAGCAGGCCAATCTCAAATCAATTTTAAATAACAAGAAATTTCTAGAAATAAGTACATAAAGTTCAGTCACTAAGCAACCCCCCAATTATTCTCGCACGGGTAAAGTATACCACCCGTAACGACTTCCGTTCACACGACCATGGCGAATGGAATACATCTGTTCAGCGCAAGCGCAAGTGCACCTGCCCTTACTTTTTACGTAAACTCGCAAAAACACACGCCTCAAGTAACTATGTACAATTCTCACGCCAATAAAGGTCAAGCACTAGGTTGAATTAAAGTTTTGGTGTTATTGTATTTAAATTATATACGTAGGTATATATTTTCTGTGTCTTTATCGCGTTAGTTTGAAGATCACAATGGTTTTTATAAGCGCATGTGCTTCAGTAACACCGTTTGATTGTCTTGTTACCAAGGTCATTTAAGTGCAGTATCAGTTGCGAGTGTTGCTACAGTAATTATTAGGTATGGCGTATAATAGGTAGGTTTGTTTTTTGTAACGTCTGACTGTTTGGTTATTGGTACTACCGCCAAATTCTATATCTAAACACCTTAAATATATTATTCCTGCTTTGCAGGGCTATTATTATTCGATCTAAAAAGGATCATATGCGCGGGGTTTTGTTTCCGAAATGGTCAGAGCAATCTTAAAATTTCCTGACAAAAGTAGGAGATTTTCAAAAAAAATCGGACATATTACTATTTACTTACATGTTAGTTAATCTAATCAAAAAATCCTTATGGATATAATTTTTTTCGTTTTCTTTTCTAATTTCGGAAAAAATTAAGGACAAAGTTCGAAGTGGGGTAAAAATGCACATGTCGGACGAATGCTAACCATTATCGGACTCTATGTGGTGTACATAATAAAGAGTATTCTATTCTATTATTATGGTGTACAATACTTCAGTAGTAAATTAGCTCTAATTAATAATTGTATAGAACTTTATTACAGCTTATGTCAAAAAAAAACACTATGAAGTCAGATCGATTTAAAAATAGCAACCTTTTAGCGCTTGGTGAAAAGTGTCTCGACTGCAGAGTTGGCTGAAGATAATTGCGTGTTTATGATCAAACGATTTGCGTCAGACACACTGGCTAGCTCGCTCCTGGAGCGCGCACCCGTTTCATTTACCACTACTGCTTATACCTTTTATAAAATTATAAATTATTGCTTGACCGTAATCGCGCCTGGTGGTATCGATGCAATGATGCAATCGTTGATAGTAAAGCGCGCTAGTTTATTAAGAGCCTATTCACTCAAGAAAACTGAGTGAATAGGAAGGAAGACGGTAGTTGAGCGAGGTGATACAATGTTAAACCCAACAACGCGACCAACGATGTTGTGCCAGAGCAAGATTGATCTGGAGACCCTCCACGCCGGAACAAAACGAGTCGCTTGGCGGCAAGACTTTGTCTGATGGATGGTAACTTCTGACGGCAGCCGATGTTATAGCCTACCACCGAGATCCTACAAACTAAAGCCATGAAAAGAAAGATCGATTTTATACATATTATCCGACGATAAATTGAGATAACACAGACAATTTTGAAAAGTAATTTTTATTGGTGAATATTATGGTATCTATAGGGGAAACCGGAAAACGATGCACCTAATTGTATAGGGTGTATCTGACATCGTAAGGCAAACTTCGCGAAAAGGCTAGACCGCATGCCACTAATAAAATTATGATAGTCATTTATGTCGTTAATTAACGGTTACAGAAATAACCTTTGAACGTTGCAAGCGTGCCGCCGTGCGGGTTTGTAGGTATGACGTTGATCCCTAATGTGAACTCTATTAATTCAGCTGATAAGATAGTTTTTCGAGTTTTGTTTTCATTGCACTTTTTTGTGTAATTAGGGATTTAATTAATTTTAACTTTAAAATCTTATTGGGTTATAAAAGTATAGCAATTATGCGATCATAATTGCTATACTTTTATAACCCAAATTAAAAAACTACTTATATATTTTTTAATCATGAAAAAAGCCGACGATAACTTCCACCACTGGGGGATTCAGAATCATGTACTGGATCCATGGTACTCGTTTGTGCGTCGATATCAGATATACCCTTTATGTGTAAGCGTTTGTGTTACAATCCCAGAGACAAAGCTAAAATATCTAACTACCTATCTGCCTGTAATATCGAATAGGAACAAATATTTGTACGGCCTACGATTAGTTGTTCCGGGTCTGGCTGTTTGTATATGTGACTTTCTTTACTTTGTAAACGCACCCACGATACAGGAGCAATTCCTAGCGTGAGGCAACGTTTTCTACAAAAAAGAAAAACAATCGAGTAAGTAGCCATATCATTACAACCAAACTTGAACTCTTCGATAATTATCTAACAGGGTTTCAGGGTTTTGAAAGAGCATACCGAAAATTACTGAATTGCCCATATCATCACAAAATATGATTATCACATATACGATGCACCTAATGTTGTTGTGTTGGGAGTTTGGTCGTGGCGGGTCTTCAGATCAATCTCCCTTTGACGCAGCATCGTTGGTCGTGTTGTTGGGTTTAACATTGCATCACCTCGCTCAACTGCCGTCTTCCTTCCTATTAGCTCAGTTTTTCTGAGTGAATAGGCTCTTAATAAACTAGCGCGCTTTACCATCAACGATCGCATCACTGCTTACCATCAGGCGGGATTGCGGTCAAGCGCTAGTTTATAATTATAAAAAAAAAAAAATGAAATATTTACAGTTCACTTAATATACCTACTCGAGATGAATATTTTTTTTAAATTACCAAGCGTCTGTGATGCAATGATGCGATGAATATATTATATATATATATAATATTATTGTTATCTATTTACAAACAGTAATAACTATTTTTAGGCCAATTTTAGTAAGCGGAAACCATAGTAGTAGCCGTAGTAGGTAAGTTCTTCCGTAATAAAACGAAAGTGCCCGCTTCTTGGCACCATTCGTTCCATATCGTAGACGCAAACGCACATGAATCAGTGATGTACATAATAATAATAACTACACGCATATTATTGTAATTTTTATATAGTGTACCTACGAGTTTCATTGTTTTATGTAGTGTGTCTGAAATTCTGACTGATTCCCGTCGGTCTAGTGGTTTCAAGCTGACCTTGGCGGGATTTGATTCATAGGTCTAATAAAAAAAACCGGCCAAGTGCGTGTCAGAGTCACGCACAAAGGGTTCCGTACCATTGATTTATGAAATTAAAGGATTTAAGTTAATTATATGATAGATTACGCGGTAATAAGCGGTTTACGATTTACGAGGTATTAAAAAAAAACTACTTACTAGATCTCGTTCAAAACAATTTTTGTTGGTAGTTTTTATAGTAATGTAGGTACAACATGTTTTTATTAGATTTTTCATTTTCTTATTTTAGAAGTTAGAGGCGCGGGGGGGCGACCAACTTTTTCCACTTTGGAAGCGTCTGTCATGCAAACTATTCTATTTAGAAAAAAAAAAATATTTTAGAAACCACAAAATCATTTTTGAAGACCTATCCATAGATACAACACGCGTATGTGTTTGATGAAAAAAAAAAAATGAGTTTCAGTTCTAAGTATGGGAGCCCCCAATATGTATTATTATTTTTTTATTTTTGCATCAAAATCTTAATACGGTTCACAGAATACATCTACCTACCAAGTTTCACCAGTATATTAAAGTACTCTTATAGTTTCGGAAAAAAATGGCTGTGACATACGGATGGACAGACGGACAGGCAGACATGACAAATCTATAAGGGTTCCGTTTTTTGCCATTTGGCTACGGAACCCTAAAAAGTACACACACTTTTATAATTGAAGATTGTGGTAGACTTAATTTACCTATACAAAACAGCGGGCTTGCCTGAAAAGCATAGCTCTAAGCTACGACTATTTCTCATCAACTTTGATCATCCTCAATGCACATCCTAAATATTCCTAAAACAAGGAAGATTGTAGAGACCTCTAGTTATCATTAAAGTTACTAATCATTTTGCCACTCGACACTAGATGTCACGATAAAAACTATTCGCCAATAGATGGCGCTGTATTAAAATATTTCAATTGAACTTGCCATTTCAAAGATTGTTTCATCCACCAGCAATGAGACGAATAGTAGATTTCCGTACGTAAAAGCCTTGGTGATGCGATGAATTGACGATGAACAATATACATCTTGCATAATGTGGGTAACACTAACATCATATCTATAAAATCATTGTGACGATTGAGCTCAATGTATTATTAGCACAATAGGGATGTTTTCTGAGTAAAAAAAAATGATTCTATTTAGTACGTCATTCAGATTATAGAAAAATATTGGATACGTATATTTTGTTTTATCAAATTAATAAAAATTGACTAATATAAAAGGCATCAAAAATCAGGAGTGGTGGCTGGTAACGTCACTGGGCGCTAAAAAGTGTAGCGTGCAGTGACGTGACAAGAGTTTTCAACGCACTGTGTAGTCTTCATTTTTTGGTTATATGAAAAAAGAAAAAATACGTGTCTAGTATTTTTTGGAAATCTGACTGACGGACTATTAGTTTTTTTTAGTCAAATACCCTATTGTCACATAATGATTTTTCTATTGTTGCCGCCCTCTAGTCTACCTAAGCACGACGATAAAGAGGATATGAACGATGGCGATTCATTAGTTGCTCAATAAACCTAATTTTTTCATTATGCATCTATCAAACGATCACCTACCTACTAGACGTTTATGTGTAAGCACTCAATGTATTGCCATTTCGATTGTACATTTTATGAAGTCACTGGTCCTCATATTCCATTCGTGGGGTTACATAAAATAAAACAAAAAACAATCTTTGTAAAATGTTTATTCTCATAAATGACAGACTAAAACAACATTTTTCAGCGATTACAACTCACTCTAAGTTTGCATCACTATCTAATGATATTGGCGTTATTTATAAAGCTGTTATGTTTATGTAACTACTTTACTATTCGAACATAATCATCTACAAAATTTCTAAGCTTCTGTTTATACGTACAGAGAAGTTATGGCGAAGAGAAGTCGAAGACAAACTTTATTTTTCTAATATTCTTGCTCCATTTTTACGTTTGCCATCAACTTGAACTAAATTATCACAAAGTTGACTAAAGATAATTGTGGCTATAGATAAAACATTGGTAAGTCCTTAGTATCTTACTGCAAAGCAAAGTACAGGTCTCCCAAAGTGATAATGCGCTTAGAAATCTTCGTCACTGTTCGGCAACGGTCGTATTCCCCGAGCGTTCGGAAGAATATATGTATAGTGGTGTACTTAATCACTTTTTATGCACTTAACCACTCTATATACAATACATATCTTTTTCCGAACGCTCGGGGAATACGACCGTTGCCGAACAGTGACGAAGATTTCTAAGCGCATTATCACTTTGGGAGACCTGTATTGAGTTCAAAAATAAAATAAAGTCTTTTATTACACTAAAGCAATCAAATACATAATTATTAACTGTATAGGTATTATATTTATTAATTATATAATTTAATAATAAAAAAAGAGATCAAAATAAGTTCTGTACAAGAAGTCGTGACGGGGCAACTCTATTTAAATCCTTTATATCCGAATACAATATAAAATCGGGTAGTAGTCGGTAGAGTGGTGCTGACAATACGACAATAAATGAAAACAAGAACAATGCTGACTCATAGGAATAATCCTAAACCATAGAAAAAAAACCAAGCATCAAAAATAAAAAAAAATAAAAATTCAAACAAACTAAATCGCATAAAATTGCAAACGGAATAGAACATCCTTTAAACATATTGGTTCACTGACCTCCGATCGACGACAGCGCGATCCTGTATAGACTTGCTTTTTTCGCGCTATTATTATTAAAGTTTGGTACCGCTGGATGCGGCGGTCATTAACCTGTAAGCGCTTTCTTATCAACATGTACATCATGTAGAAAATGTGAAAATTAAAACGAATTGCCTGTGACTAAATTAATGGACATATTTATATGGTTTTTTATGGTTACACTGAGAATGTGTTGAGGTACACGATGTTTAATTTATTGTCGTATTGTCAGCACCACTCTGTATACAATATGGCCTAGAGGACGACAACTTTAATACATATTTGCTAAAACGTCGCTAACCAATAACGAACTACATTTTATGGACATAAGGATTGTTTCTGTTTGAATGTCTTTACATCAGCTATAGATATATAAAGTTCGAAGCCCTGCGGTGATATCCATGTATCTAGCCAGAGAAGATTGGACTGTATTAAGGAAGATTATCTTAGCTGTAACCGGTCTTGACTAACTGGCTTAACACAGCATTCAGGGGCCCTACTATAAATTTTTAATCCCTTCATTATTCCACTGCGAAAAAGAGTTGGTGCTATAGGCGTATCTTTTTCACACGCTTGAAAAATGGCTGAATTAATACGGCCCCGTACTTTGAAACCGGCTACTATTCGACACAAAACTAACATAAATATTATACATACAACAATATACTAATGTCAGGGGAAAGTTGACTTGTCACCATTCACAATCAATCATAAGAATACTTCGTGTGTTACAACATTGGCGCTACATACCAAAACTGTTGTAACACATCAACAAATATACAGATACGGACACCAAAATATTATTGTCAATCAAATGATATACGCTGCGATACAATAACTTCGAAAAGCCTTACTAACTAGCATTAAAAGTATGAGTAAACAATACATTTTCATAAGATAACTACAGGTACAGATTAGGAAATAACATATTTGGGGAAATATTCTGGTAAATGCTTGTATTGATTCTACTACAGACATTTAGGATAGTATAAATTTAATAAAAACTGACTTTGTTTGAGACGAGAAACTGCTGAATAATTGAGAGATGAAGACATTACCAATTGCAAGATGCTTTTCATTTTGCCATTTTTTTAAAACATTCAGCGTTCTTTACGTCTAGCCGAAGAATTCTTCAAACGTATGAAGCAATGGAGTAATTCAAATGCTTGCGTTTGTAATAGAAAGTTTGTTACGCAATTCGGATGCAGCGATTATTTCCTTTAAACAAGTTTTGGATTGCTGTCACTTGAGTGTGTCTCTAGATGTATGTAAATCAATTAAATATTTCCCCACTTCTTGTTAGTACACATACAGCGAGCGTTAATACCATAGAGTCGAAAGAATATCATCATAAAGTATTATTTGATATCTTTAACTTACACATCGAACAATCAATCAATTAATATAAAAAAAGCGCTGTGATATTTTGCATTTGATTACTACTTAGATACGCATTGAGCCCGAATCCGTTGTTCATAAACTAAACTTAACAGTTCAGTGCATTTTTTTTCTTAGTCATTAAGAAAACTACAGAAGATAAATATTAGGTAGTTTAGTCCTCCTCCTCAAGTCGTACTCCTCATTAGTGAGGGTCGTGATGTCCCTGTGGAATTGGGTTGTATCCTAAAAAATAATTTAATGTCCACCAGATAGATTTATAAAAAATATTGAACACGTATTTTTTATTTTTTCGTTCATGCAAATACTTCGGAAGATATATTGATTTCAAAGGTCGCATGACGTCACGCCGTTGTACAAAATCTACGACGGCGTGACGTAATTAGCCCCCCACTCTGTAACTTTAATACGCTGTATCTCAATAGTTTTTGATAATTTCGACAAAATAAAAAATAGGGGTCTTAATTTTTTTTATTATCTATCAGACGGACTAATTATTTTTTTTGATTTTCATACCTTGGATACATCCCTCGTCTGCTTTATAATAGTTCCCTGGCCGCGAGTATAGCATCATGCAGGCCGGTGTTCAGAGATGAAAGAATTTCGTCAGTCCACCTTATTGAACTGCGACCTCTAGAACGTCTTCCATCCTCCTTCCCAGTAACTATTACAAGTTCGAGGTTATCTCCATCCTTTCTGGCAAATATTAATAATTTAACCCTGTCAAATTAGTCCGCGCCTAACATAAATCGATGTATTTTTAGTCGTCATGTTTTTAATCGCGTCTAAGCTATCTAGGTAGTACTTAAAATTTGAAAGTAATATTTTATCTTCTACAATTTCCTTAATGAAATAGAAAGAAAAGAATGGACGGAACTTAAAATTGGTTTCATTTGTGAACACATAATTTTAAATAATTGCTTCTTGATGACATAGGAATATCTTTAAAAATGATTAGGATTAGTGTTTACTTGTTTTTTTATGACCTTGTATCATTTTGAAATTAGAAATGTAAATGGAAACAGTCATATTGTTTTTTTAGTGTAGATAGCCCGAGAAATTCAAATTTTCTTTTTTTTTACAAAATAAATTTTAGGTCAGTATCAGCACAAATATTAGATTACAGAATCATAATCATTATATTAGATATTAATAATTTTTTTTTGGATGGGAAATAATCAAATCAATCCTCTCTCGGTCTGAGCGGAGCGAAAGGGCTTGGCAGAAACGCACCCGTTCCTTCAATGGCATGTGCGCCAGAAGGCACGGTATTCCTTTCAAACCACCCACGAATCTGTTAGAATAGTAATACTCCTCTAATGTCATTCTTTCATTAGGGTCATATGAACTTGACTAATCACTCAGTTATCTGTGAGGACAAATGATTTTTATGATTATAGGTCTGTAAGTAAATACCTGTTACTCAAATCAATCTACCACCCCGCACTGGCCCGCGTGGTAGATGACGGCCCACTCTCCTTCACCAAGAGGAGGCCTATGTCGTAGGAGTGGGAAAAAATACAGGCTGATTATGTTAAGTTATACTCGAATCACATTAAGATCAATATACAACCCAATACAAACCTGAAAATTTCACCATCTCGAGAATATACAGTAGGGTAATTGACAAAAAAAAACTAATTAGTCCCTCAGTCAGATTTCCAAAAAATACTAGACACGTATTTTTTTCTTTTTTCATATAAACAAAAAATGAAGACGACACAGTAGTGACGTCACCAGCCACCACTCCTGATCTTTGATGCCTTTTATATTTGTCATTTTTATTGATTTGATAAAACAAAATATACGTATCCAATATTTTTCTATAATCTGAATAACGGACTAAATAAAATCACTTTTTTTCTACCCAGGAAACATCCCCTATATGAATTATGCAGGCTACCCTAACGCTTTCGCCTTAAATTGTTCAGAGTATCATAAATAAACAAATCACTTATCATTTAATAATAATAATGAAAATTTAAATTGTGTGATATATTTCGAGACAGAATATAAAAGCTTTAGTTTTAATACACACAACTATTAACTTTATGGCAGTTCGTATGGTTTATCGCGTTGTACATGTTTATAAAAGACGAAGCAATATTTGATTAGTGGTTCTACGCAAAACAACACGACCGACTCTCGAAACTTACAATTTCCTATAAGCGAAAAACTTACAAGCGTTTTTTATTAATGTTTACAATGGTTTATAAAATACATCAATAATATACTCTTTCACTTATAGATAATCGAATTATATCGTAAATAGTTATTACACCATCATTTTCAATATAATTTCTAATACGTTTAGTTACCCTATGACAAAAAAAAATGATTTCTATGACAAACGCAAATAATTATCAATTAATGGTAAATTAAATTAATGTATAATATTCATAAGAAATTATAATGACAACCAAAATAAAACAAATAATATAATAATATCGATCACTTCTTTAGGTCCCTCAAATGCTTTTCCGTTTACTCGCTCCAATGACACTCGCTTGTCTACACAACCATAACCACTTATTTTGATATCGCTTTGATACATTTTCATAACATCTTGCACTTACAGCACTTAATCAATTATCGACTTTAGCGTCATGTAGTTTAAAGTTCATTTTTGTCTGCAAAAAGTCTTGTCAAAAACAGCCCACTTCATCTGTCCAACTGACTACTAAACATTATTTTAAAAAATGACATAACAAGTTAAGAAAATAGAATATGAATTACTAGCTTTCCGGTTTCGGTTATACCGCGCTTTTTAGATTCGTCATTTTCGGGGATTAATTATCGTATCATTTAGCTTCTAAGTTAACATACGTGTATTCGTTTGCAATACATTACCTTGTTTTAAACGACCCAAAGTACCATCTATCACCGAACTGGTATGAAGCTAACAAAATTTTTGTTTTCCCTCGGGAATATCAATTTTTCCGGGATAAAAGTACTCTATTATTTAATTCGGACTTCTAACTTTACGTTTGCAAAATTTCAAAGCAATTGGTTCAGTAGTTACGGCGTGAAAGCGGAACAAACAAAGAAACACACTTTCCGATTAATATTAGTAAGGAAGTAAGGATTATGACGCATGGCCCAGTTTGAAACAACCTGTATGGAGCGGCGATATCTTTAACAAAATTCATTGACCCTAGCACAAAAACGAATAATATTTATTAAATGTTATTTCATAAATTGACTTCTTTTTTTCACTACTGTTTAAAATAGTCATTGGATAGATGAAGCGGGCTGTCTTCGAAGGCACGTGTATTCACCTTCAACTTTGTTGTAATTAGTTTTGTTTCGTATTGCTTTGTTCTCATGTATTAAATATTTTTTAAATAAGCAATGGCAAAGAGAGAGAGAGAGAGACTACATAATATGCCAAATACTGATAATAATCAATATATCCGGGAGGCAGTCGCTGTAGCGTGAATTTTGTCGCGTAAATATATTTTTAAATGTAGCCTGGCATACCTGTCAGCCTTTTATTTTATGTTTTAATGGCGACTGCGTGGCTATACTAAATCAATACTTATAGAAAACATAAAATGCCCAAACCCTGTAGAGTCATCACGGATATAGTGGTGCCTACAACGCCACATGCGAACAATACGTCATACTGACGTCACGCAAATCCTGAATCAAGCAAAGTTTACCGTGACTTCAGTATGACGTGTTGTTCGCATGTGGCGTTATAGGTACTATACAGACATTTAGGAAAATAAAATGGAAATATACCACAGACATACATAGCCTTTTAAACTTATCATTTCACTATACACATATAATCAATTCTACTGGCTGTTATTTATTGCAAACAATTTGAACTTTGCAGCAATAAACGCATTCAGTTCATGAAAGTGCTATCAAATTGAGGTATGTCAATAATAAATGTGCTAATTATTACCAAAATGGATGATCATCGGAATAGTAGCGCGAAATGAACGTGTTGTGTATATTGGAGTACATATTGGCATCATAGGTAACCCATACATCTAGAATACTATGCAATCGGTAAACAACACAGAGTATTAGGGATATGACTTGCGTGTGCCATGGACTCAGTACATGATTCTGAACGAAAGCGTTGAAATTATTGTCAGATTATTAAAAAATGGTGGTACCGAACTTAGAATAGTACCAACCCATTGTCGTAAGAGGCAACTAAGGGAACTCCCACCAGGAAAGCGGGCAGCAGCGCTTCTTCTATTAATGATTAAATTACTGCGATCCCCAACCTGCCTGCCAAGCTTGGGGATTATGGCAAACCTCCCCAATGGTTAAAAAAAAAAAGGTTCTTTTCATTTTGATAGCGCGGATACTACACGATCCTATGAAACAGCTAAACTTATAAGTATTCTTAGGGAGTCCAAAATCATGTGCTGAATTCATGGTTACAACGAGCGCGTACGCATGTCCCTGCCACCCTGTATAATGTGCTCGATTATATTACATTATGACTAGTGTTACGATTATGTACACGCGTCGCCACAAGTTTCGTATAGATTGTTGCTTAGAGCTGTGCTATGCAACTTGTGCTGCGAACTGTATACTTGTAGCGTGCGTGTCATACAACATAAGTTTCCTTTACAATCTTTTCCACGCCGAAATAATACGGAACATAATATAATGATAATTTTCTTCATAATATCGTACTAAGCGGAGTGTGTGAGTGGTAGGGTCAACCCATGGAGAGGTTTTTCACGATTGTGGGTTCATGGCTTCTCCTGTTAATTTCCTTCGCCTCTTTGGTGAGGTTGGATTCGACGAGCATGGAGTGTCGCTTCGCCGTGTTATGGTCTTGCTTCCTTCTTGTGACATCGGGGCTGTAGGGTTCTGAATCGCGACGTTGAAGTGTGGCCTGGTTAGCCTGGCTGCCAGAGAGTGAGCCTTGTTTTTGTTGTGGCGTTGTTGTTGTATCTGAGTTATTGTTTGGAAGGTACGTCTGGAACGACGGCCGGTTCTGCGCCGCCTCCATGATGGAACCTTTTTGGAATAACATTTAAAGTCAATTTTTTACAAGATTTTTTTATAATACGTTACTTCGATTATTTAAATAGCTCCTTACTTTGTAGCGTAGAAAAATAAATCCATAAATACGTGAAAAGTGAAGAAGAATTAGCCTTTACCAAAAAAAAGACAGCAATAACAGAGGAAAGGAATTAGTCAACTTACTGGAAAAGAAAGAGAAAAAAAAACATACTAACACAGATTTCTACAGTTCCCATTCCTTATGTAAGTTTTTGTTTTTTCTAATATTAGAAATGTAATGACTTGACCATGCACCTTTGATGAGATGTGTGTAAAAATATGAAAATGAATTGTAAAATCTATTAATTTGATGGCAACATGCTTGCTCAGTTACATGGGCCTCAAACACAACTAGCATAACGTTGGTGTAACATGTAAGTACACCTCTGCCAAACCCCTCATGAATTACTGGCGTGATTATATATTGTCTATTTTATGTCATTCGAAACTATCATACACAGTGGAGCTGACAATACGACAATAAATTAAACACCGTGTACCTCAACACATTCTCAGTCTAACCATAAAAAATCACATAAATATGTCCATTAGTTTAGTCACAGGGAATTATTTAACACATTTTCTACATGATCTACATGTTGATAAGGAAGCGCTTACAGGTTAATGACCGCCGCATCCTGCGGTACCAAACTTTAATAATAATGGCGCGAAAAAGCAAGTCGATACTGGATCGCACTGTGGCCGATCGGAGGTCAGTGAACCAATATTTTTAAAGGATGTTCTATTCTGTTTGTAATTTTATGCGATTTAGTTTGTTTGATAATTTTCATTTTTTTTTATTTTTGATGCTAGGTTTTTTTCTATGGTTTAGGATTATTCCTATGAACCAGCATTGTAGTTTTCATTTATTGTCGTATTGTCAGCACCACTCATTGTATACGTTTAGCACCAGAGATCAATATGCCATGTATGCGCATGCAAGCATATTGCTCTGCAGAATATTGCTTTTAAAACAAGTAAATTTAGGGGGAAAATCAAGGCTAAACTTCGATATTTTCCGTGAAGCGACTGCCGTCTGACCTCCACAACCCGAAGGCGATATCGAAGTATTGCAGTTAGCCCAATTGTTGGTTTATGAGGGCTCCAACAACCCGTAACAACTGCCATTAGATGTTCGTATGGCTACCGGAACCAACGGCTTAACGTGCTTTCCGAGGCACGACCAGACCAGTGCAAATATTCATATTTTGACCTAAGTCATCGCGTTAATCGGTAACCGATGAACAAAACTACCACTAGCTTAATTCTATTTCCCACTACAACAATAAGCGGTACATAAGCACATATATTATTAGGTAACGCAATCACCTTCAAACTGGTAACTTGATTGATAAGTCTGGTTAATGACCTACAATGAAGCAAAACAAACAATATTTTTACAAATTGTTGGACATGTCGTTACAGAGATGTAGGTAGGAAGAAATAAATGGAAAATACAATATATGTTAATTAGAAATAATGGGAAATGGTACTACAAAAAAAACTATTAAAAAACAATGTCTAATCTTGTTAATATAGGACTATGAATATAATAATACTCTATGCTACGGATATATTCACGCACATTTCTTTATTCACAAACTAAACAAACATAAATTGACTTATTTTTAGGGGCCAGTATTTTAATCACGTCTTACTTGTCTATGGGGTATCTGAATAAGTTACAAATAATAAAAATAAAAATTTAATAACCTATACTAAATAAAACTAAATACAGCAGAACAGATTAGTAGTGTACCCAAGAGACAAGCGGTATTTCCACTATTGACAGGACTCTCGTCCTTTCCTTAATGAAATAGAAAAAAGACCAATGTGGCTATCATGAGTTGTCATTACGAAGACTCAATCGTCGATATCGAGCGCGTTTAGCGCTCTCATTGGTTGAGAGTTCTTACAACCTTGAAGCGGGCCAATCGATGAGTCAAACGCGCTCGATATCGACGATCGAGTCTTCGTAATCAAAACTCATGGTAGCCACAATGAACTGAATTTATATTTAGTTTAGTTTGTGAATAAGGCGATTTGGCGCCATTGTCGTGATAATGCGAACTACACTTCGCGCGTTCATTCTCACACCTCGACTTTTCACTGTATAACAACGATCTTGGATAGAGTGTAGCTTCCCTTATCGCAACCATGCAGCCGTAGAATTAGACTAAGACACAAATGTCAAAAACATAAAAAAATATATTGTACTGACGGCTGCATTCGGTTTCCCCCTTTTCTAACGTTGCGTTTCGCATTCACAGGATGATTCTTAACTTAAACAGTAAAATAAATAAATAAAATGTAACAAATAAATATATTGACAAGTTGATTGTCAACATCTCTTTAACGAACTGTCCTAATAATGCAACTCAAACTCACTTGTATTGACGTCAAAATAATAAGTAGAGAAAAAGCGATAAAATCGCGTATTACACATATAATGGATATTAACAGTCTATTAAAAGCACTTGTTCAGTATTATGCTGCGTGTGTGGGACAACTTGGCAAAAACGAAAAGTATGAATTCAGAGTGGATGGCTTATGGTAGGTAATTAGAATATGAGCAAAAGATGTTCCAGGAAACGCAAGGTGTACGTGTTCTTTGTGATACTGAGTGCAGGAAATCAGCAGTGAGGTGAATAACCTCCGGCAGTGATTTTCTTGTTATGCGAGTTATATTGACGAGGTTAGATTTTATCGTATTTTTTCAAAAAACTGGCGGAAAATTTGAAAATTTTCTTGAGGCAAAATTCCAACGTTTTTCTTTTTTTCATATATATAATTATTAACTAACGCTTGACCGCAATCCCGCCTGATGCGATCGTTGATGGTAAAGCGCGCTAGTTTATTAAGAGCCTCTTCACTCAGAAAAACTGAGCGAATAGGAAGGAAGACGGCAGTTGAGCGAAGTGATGCAATGTTAAACCCAACAACACGACCAACGATGCTGTGCCAAAGGGAGATTGATCTTGAAGACCCTCCACGACCAAAGTCCCAACACAACAACATTAGGCGTATCGTACCCGACACATATCGCAACACAACATCATGCCGGAACACGACAAATCGCTTGGCGGCAAGGCTTTGTCTGGTGGGTGGTAACTTCTGCGGGCGGCCGATGTTATGGCCTACCACCGAGAAAAAACATGAAGCAAACAACATTTTCGATCATAAACCATGGTCTGAAGCTACTGTTCAAATTTTT
Source organism: Sesamia inferens (assembly GCA_037179545.1). Taxonomy (NCBI): domain Eukaryota; kingdom Metazoa; phylum Arthropoda; class Insecta; order Lepidoptera; family Noctuidae; genus Sesamia; species Sesamia inferens. The sequence goes on along the minus strand of CM073922.1, from coordinate 29,801,095 downwards.
GCCAACCTCTCGCAAACACCAATTATATTGTTCAGCTATTGAGCCAAAAAGAACAATTGCGCTGAAACAGCTGACATTTCAATGTAACACTCATCTGCAGTGCAATTTTGTAACCATCTCGTCGAGAAACTTGGTGAAGTGAGCATGATGTGCATGGGCGTACCCAGGGCAGCAGGTACGCCCATGATGAAGTGAACTAGTGATAGGGATGACACTACTAAAGCCCGGTTTCCACCGCGAGCGGAACGGACCCATTAATGACTTCGTTAAACTTGCAAGCGCAAACTGCATACTTGTATTTCCACCAACAAATAGTCGGACGGAAAGAGCCGAGCGTGTAGAAAGAGTAGAAATGAGCTAGCTCAGTTCTAGTTTCATTTTGCAGTGGAAATCAAATGACCAACTCTTCGTTGGTAGAAACGCAAACGTATTTCATTAAAAAGGAGTCCGTTCCGCCTAACCATTTTCCGCACATTTCCTTTCGCAGTGGAAACCGGGCTTAACTATTGACATTACACTCTAAGCTCGCTTCACCTGACTTTTCATATTGAGGTTTACAGAATCGATCGGCTGGTGAGGACACGTTATAAAGAGGCATATTGTTACTAAAGTAGGAAGAAATTGACTGTGTAAGCGTAAGTCTGGTGCTGGTCTTAGCGTATTAGTACAAATATTGCTTTTTTTTTTTAATTTTGTGTAAATATTGGCGTAGTTGTCTAAAAAGAAGCGTTATTTGGTATCAAATATCGGTACCAATTTTGATCGGATTAATAGTTATTTATGCCACTGTCAAGCAATAATAGCTGTTGTAATATGAGTGATAGTTTGTACCACGAAGCGAAGCTGGTAGCACAATAGATCAACACGAGTATTAAAATAGCTGTTTGCGATAGTAGCATACAAAACTTTTTCTACGACCTTGAAATAAATAAATACAAAAACCGTCAATGTTGAACTTTGTTAAGAATTATACTATTGTTATAATACCACAAATGAAAGGCAAAATCAATTCATCCATACAGCCTAATAACGTGCGATGCTTAGTCGTGACGCGATAATCATATGTTGATTTTATGATGCCATAAAAAAAAAGTTTCATTGTAGTACGGTTTACCTGTGTGGAAATGATCATTGTAACACGACTTGGCAGGAATGAGTACTATTGAGATATGACTTATGGTTATGTATTAAGGAAATTACCAAATGGTCGTAGAAAAAGTTTATTGTGTAATAGAGAAAAATAAACTTTATTAACCAAATAAAGGTTTTTTTCTAGACAACTACACCAAGTGTAGCATGAAGAATACATAATACATACATGTAGCATAAACTGTGTGGCTATTCTGTGGAGTCTGATTGGTGCAAACTCAATGTTTCTTACCGAGCGTGCGCACTAGCCAGGGAGTGACAGACTGCTTTTGATTAACGGCTGCCTGCACATCGTTGAGAGCCACTGTTAGTTGATGGCTCAGTTCCTGAGAGAAAAACAACATTTTATTAGTCTAATCGTCGGTCTGCGTCTGAGATCCTTATTTGACATAGTCATGGGAGTTTGAAGGACTTAAAATATGGTGAAATATTTCTATGAAAATTGCCAAATCCACTATTTACCCGACTGCCAGGAAGGGTTATGTTTTTAGCGCGTATCTTGTATGTAATATTCTTTATTAATTTGTATCTCCAGAACAACAACAAAAAACAAAATGGCGGATGTTTGACGCCATATTTTAGGATATAAAAAAAGAAAATACTAATCTACCAGCCATATCGAGTGGGGTATCAAAATGAAGGATTTGAAACACTGATTCTAAGTTATATATTATCAAGAGGTAAACTAAAAATTATATAAAAAGATAAAAAAAAAGATTAAAATTAAAATAAAATTATGTACAAACAAAAAATCCGCCTGCATAAAAATTTAATTGTTTACCTGGTTGCTGCACTGCGCTTGTACATGCGCTAGTTTAACCTGCGCCAGTTCAAGTTCAAGGTCACGCACTCGTTGCCTTAAACGCGCCTCCATCGCGGTCGAGCATTCCACATCATCATCGTCTTTTTGTTCTGTCTCTGCAAGAAATTGTAGACTTTAACGCATAAGCAATACGGTTTATTTTGATTTTGCAATAAATATATAACTTCAGACATTAGCTTTAATTTTGATTTATTTGTTTAATATCTACCTTCTTTATTATCCCTTTCCTGAAGTTTCGCACTGCAGTTTACACAATCCTTGACATAGTCCTGCAATGAAAAATTAAACATATTTACATACACTGTAACCTGTACGAAATCGTATGCCATTAAAGTTTGTAAACGCCAGCGTTTCCCAAACTTTGTTCTACAGAGACCCGATAAATGCCATACTCCGCCTTCGTGACCCCACTTAAGTTTTTAGACCTAAGTAAAATCGGTATTAGGTAAAATAAAACACAAATATTGCTATTATGTATGTATTATAATACAATAATACATGCGCAGGTGTAGAAAGGGCTACAAAGTGCGACTGAAACAAAAGCTAAACACAACGCATGCGCATGAGACCCTTCCAATCCCGCGCGCCTTTATTTATAATACCTATAATCCGCTCGCCGAGCGATCATCATTGGCGCCGATTCTGTTGTTTACAAGCTAATTTTAAGTTTTTTTTTTTTCTTTCTTTTGTGGCTTCGCACGATTTAGCCAATGTCACGTAATTAATTGTTCATGTCGAAAAAGACGGCGCGTGACCCGTCTTACAATGGAGGTTTGAGACAAAGTCATGATGTGGCCACTATGCTGCGATATTTCACTGTTCTTTATGAATTATTTACTGAATGCACTTTTTACTACATAAATCACGCACTTTTATTTAGTAAACAACAAAAAATTAATGTGACATTCAGCTTGATTTTCCCGCCAAAACTCCCTACGAATTTTAAGTAAAGTGCATCTTTTTCTTTTTATTTCGTTAAGAAAAGGATAGAAGATAAAATTTTATTTTAATCCTGTCAAATTAAGATACTCCATAGACAGTTTAGACGCGATTATAAACATGGCGACTAAAAATACGCCAATTTACGTCAGGAGCGCACTAATTTGGCAGGTCTAAACTGGCATTTTAACTTCTGACCTTTTCTTAATGAAATAAAAAGAAAAAGATGCATTGAACTTTAATTTAGTTTGTGAACAACGGAATCAGGGCCATTGTCTCGTTCGTCAAGAAATAAAATCGACTATCTCCTAGTACTTATCTAAAGTCGCAGCATTACCTCCATAATGTTGCGACTCGGTTTTTTTTAGCGACCCGATTCCGGGTCGCGACCCTCCTGATGGGAAACTCCTTTTAACTAGAATATACAATATAATATAGTATAACTGACCTGCAGGGTATGTAACTGTTTGTCAAGTCTTGCGCATATTTCGCGGTAATCCCGTGCTACTGCGGCGTGGTGTGACCCTTCTTTAACACTCTCTTCTGATTTCGAACGAGCCTGCGAATAATGATCAGTGTGGTTACCATGAGGTTTCATTAGGAGACTCAATCATACGCATCAAGCGCGTTTGGCGCTCTCATTGGTTGAGAGTTCTTACATCCTTGGAGCGCACCAATCGATGAGTCAAACGCGCTCGATATCGATGATCGACTCTCGTAATGAAAACTCATGGTAGCCACACAGTAAATACAGCCATGTTGTCACATATGCCTCCAAAATGATCATACTGTATGTATATACAGAAATGATTTTTGTACGTGTGCCGTGTGTGTATGAACGTAGTTGTTATACGAGTATTGGTTTGACATCCATGTATAGTAGAAAATTAGTCCAACCCCAAATATATATCTACACTTAAGGTCTATTCAAAGTTACGTTTCCAATTTATGTTATATCAAGCAAACCTAATATCAACTTTACTGCAGTGGTAATTAAGTTTGTTTCATAGTGACAAGAATTAATTAAAAATCATTTAAGATTTTTGAAGTTGTTTCATAAAGTGAACTTTATTGTGTGGAAATTAAAGTGATTTTTGCAATAACACATCAGCTTACATGTTCGGCGAATCAATCGCGAACATAGATTACATAAAGGCACGGCTATTTCCCATAGGGGTGGGCAAAAACTACAGAATGCCAGCTGCTACGGTTATGACTTACTGCTTTTGCTGGCAGAATCAATTATTTTCATTACAAATTATTATGCAAATAAATGTCCCTTACCTCTGTTAGCTGTGTTTCTAGCAACTCTTTCTCCTGTTGTAACTGTGTGTTGATATTTTTCAGTCTCTCAAGCTCCAGGTTAATTTTCTCTTTTTCAGCGGATTCTAAAAAAAAAAAAAATATCAGCCATTGAATCTTCATACACTTTGTTACCGTCGTCGGATTCATCGATTCGATCGATTCGTTGTAAGAACTCTCAACCAATGAGAGCGCCAAACGCGCTCGATATCGACGATCGAGTCTCGTAATTAAAACTCATGGTAGCTATACTGTTACAACTTGTGGCGGCATCCACGTCGCCACATGCGAACCACGCGTCACACTGACGTCACACAAAACCTGGATCACGCAAGTAAAGTTTACCTACCACGCGTTACGTATACAACGTAAGAAAGAAAGAAAATATATTCATTCAGCACAGACTTAAAGACACACAATACATCTAGCACAAACATACATCGGGTAGCAATAAAATAAAATGGAAAACCAAATACAAAATAAAAAAAAATAGTAAAATAAAAACTCCCTATGTAAAAAATAGCAGCAAAGTGTGCCTCGTGGCTGCACCAAAAAGGTCCAGTTCAGCAAAAATGCCAAACAACTAGTGCCTGACGCTGGTTTTCAACTAAACCTGATGTGAGGTGACGGATGTAAATCAGTTCCAAACAACAGCATAACGCGTGTATGCATACTTAAATAGAAATAATTTTTTCATTATACGAAATCTGAATATAGTTTGTTCGGAATAAGCAACTGAATCGATTCCAATCATTTTTACACCATGTTATATTTTTCTCCCAATTACATTTAGAAATTGGTGCAGTGTGTGCAGTGTGGTTACCGAGCGCACAACACAGCTGGCGGTAGAACATTGTACTAGGTGTGTGAAATTCACGATTATTATTGTAAAACACCGTGTTACGTGAAATATGATACCTTCTCATATTATATGCTTTAAATATAAGTTTGCATGAAAATGAATTACTCATATAATTAATAAAACTTGGATACTTATACATATATCTCATATCTTCAAAACTATGCAGGTATTTTTGGACTTTTTTTTTTTATTAAAATATAAACCAACGCTTGACCGCAATCCCGCCTGATGGTAAGCAGTGACGCAATCGTTGATGGTAAAGCGCACTAGTTTATTAAGAGCCTATTCACTCTAGCCTTGAAGACACTCAAATTGTAGTCCGACGGAAACACCGCCGCCGGCAGATTGTTCCAGTCCCTCGATGTACGCGGTATAAAGGAGGAGGCGAAACGCTTCGTCCGGATCGTAGAGGTGTTAACAACATAAGGGTGGAAACTCGCCGTACGACGGGTCGTCCGATGGTGGAACGGAGATGGGGGAATTAAATCGTGCAATTCCCTCGCACACTCCCCAGAATGTATCCTATAGAACACCGAAAGGCTGGCTACTCTACGCCTGTGCTCTAGGCTTTGGAGACCAACTCGAGTTAAATCTATATTCCTAGGACTTATAGAAATGTATTATTTTTATTTAAATAGAATATAATCCTAGTTACGGCATATAAAAAAATTGAATTCAAAATCCCCAACATCAATAATCGCGCAATAGGCCGCCAAAGAAAACACCCGTGTGGTCAGAGGATCCCCTTATCCTATGAAGGATGAAAATCACCTTTGATGAATTTCTCATACTCCTGTTGATACTTGGGCAGCCTCTTCACCTTGATGCTGCATGCTAACTTCATAATCTGACGGGCCGACTCTTCAGCGCGACACTTCTTTGGTAACGTTACTCTGTGGACAACAAAATAGGGATATATCCAAGGTATGAAAATCAAAAAAATTATTACTCCGTCTTATAGATAATAAAAAAAATTAAGACCCGTATTTTTTATTTTGTTGAAATTACCAAAAACTACTGAGATATAGCGTATTAAAGTTACAGAGTGGGGGCTAACTACATCACGCCGTGGTATATTTTGGTACACGGCGTGACGTCATGCGACATTTAAAATCAATATATCTTCCGAAGTATTTGAATGAAAGAAAAATTAAAAAATACGTGTTCATTTTTTTTTACAAATCTATCTGAAGCACATAATAGTAGTTTATGAAACTGTTACATAATGACGGATATTAACCATGAGTGTGAGTTTAAAAAACGAGCGAGTTTTTTAATAGTATCACACGAGTGTGTAATACCTAATTATGTACAGTTTCATACACTACTTTATCTAATCTCACACATTGTATTAAATACACACATCAAAAGTGTCTAGGGATCAACATATATTTTTGCAATAACTTTTCTCCTGATTGATATTAATTAAAATTTTCTTTAAGGATTCATCAAATAAAGTGTTTTCGTTTGTCACAGTAACGATAAACCAAGTCACCTTTGCATTAATAAAGAAATTTGCCATTTTCCTAATAAAGGGATATTTGACATTTGAACCACTAACACAAAAGTTCGAAAAAAAGACTGAATTAACAGTTTTCTCTAAAATTTTATTGGGTAACTTAAACAATTAATAATCCGTGTTTCTACCGCGAACACTAACAACACAAGAATATCGGTTTGGCATACTCAAAATGAGTTCATCCAAATCACGCTGTGGAATGGCCGCCCATGTTCGTTGCAACAACAAAAAAAGGTCTTCTTGCGACTAGATACCCTCCATATTCGGCAGAGCTCTTCTCTGTAGTATATCCCATGCATGCTCAATCGAGTTCAAGTCTGGCGACTGAGCAGGCCAGGGCAGGACATTGATGTTAGCTGCGGCGAGAGTCTGTCTTACAACTCTTGCGGTGTGCGGTCGCACACCGCAAGAGTTGCATGCATTATCATGCATTAACTGAAATAAGGGACCGATTTGCACTTGTAGAGGAACGATGACGTCTGATACAATCGTCTCAGCATAAATTTGAGCGTTGAGGTTGCCTCTGATCCAAATCAACTCAGTTCTTCTGCCGATCCAAATACCCGCCCATACCATGATGGTTCCACCACTATAAGGATGGACTTCCTGGCAGGATTTTAATCGCTGTTGGCGTCCAGGGGTTCTCCAGTGTCGTATACGTCTTGTATCCGGTCTCTTTGTAGAGATAGAAAGAGATATAGATAGAAATAAATCTAATAGAGATAGATAGAAATCCGCATAAAAATGCTTGATCCCTAGACACTTTTGATGTGTGTATATGAAATAAAAGATAGAGATTGATACAATTTATTTATTGGTTTTTGCGAATTTCGATATATCAACTTGGTTATATGTATACGTTTAAAGTACTCTTTAGCATTCAATACTTAGACCACAGCGACGAACATTTAAAACTTTCAGACAGTTCTTGAAAATATGCCAATAGAACATTTTCTGAGAACGAAGTAGCACTTTTATTCATTTTCCATGATAAAAAATCTTGATAACATTTATCGTATAATTTTCTTGACTTAATTGGTAGTAAATTAAGACTGACTGCTGTCGCTGCCTCTAAAATATCAGGCGGCGTCAAATTTTCTTCACTGTCACTTGACATTTTAAGAAACAATAATAATCAATTATGTGTCCAGCGAAACACAGCGACTTGCAATGCAAAGAAACGTATTTGGCGCCAAAATTCTGCACCCTGCATTACCGCGCATGCGCCAAAGCGCGCGCAGCCACAGTTAAAAAATTAAGTAGTGCTGTCTATAGTTTGTAATCTGTACGGTAATGAAAAAAAAAAAATTATAACATTATTTTTGTAACAAAATAATGTTATAATTTAATTTTTTAATTTCCTTTCGATATACTATGGGTAAAGTACGTCAATATAAACTCCTTTTTAGTTTTATATTTTTAATTTTTTGATATGAGAGTAGATAAAATTATTTTTTGGGATACAACCCAATTATGTATGCATAATGTATACCAGCTGCATCTCGCGGTTTCACACGCGTAGAATTCGATTTGTTTTTTATACGCTCCCCTCCTATTGGTCGCAGCGTGATGTTATATAGCTTAAAGCCTTCCTGGATTAATGGGTTACCCAACGCAAAAAGAATTTTTCAAATCGTCAACAAACTCTTTAGCTTTATACAGGATGTCCCAAAAATCGACGATAAACCGGAAGCAGGGGTATACACCAAGTCATTCCAACTATGACACAAAAAAAATCTAGACCAATTAAAAATATGACTCAGTTACGTCAAAGGATAGCAGAAGCTGTTGAACAACAGTCAACGATTTGCACGTCATATGGCTAGATATTTTTTAAGAAGAAGTCGTGCACACATTCAAGCAGAAGGAAGAGATTTCGAACATTTAATTTAAACTAAAGTTTAGAATTGATTAATTGTTTTTTTTTTTTTATTTTAACCTTTTGTACTTTAACTTACCTAAAATACTTGAGTACACCTTCAAAATCGTGTGACAGCAGATCCTTGCGCGACCGGGACAGCAGCGCCAGCGCAACTTGGAACAGCGTATCGATGCCTTGTAGCAGGAACACGTCCAGAATGTTATACACCTGAAATTGTACTTTGCATTAAATAAACATACAAATAATTAACCTCGTTTTTGATTCCTCGTTTAGTCGTGGTGGCCTAGTGGTTAAAACACCAGCCTCTCAAATAAGAGTGTGCGGGTTCGATTCCAGGTCAGGCAAGTACTAATATAACTTTTCTAAGTTATATGTAATTTCCAAGACAGCTTGGACACCAATGACTGATTAAAGGGTGAAGGAGAACATCTTGAGGAAACCTGCCCCCTAATCGGCGAACACGTTTTTGTCAAATGATTGTGACTAGTTGGCATCAGTTGGGATCGGTCGGACCGCCTATTGGTCCGTTCGGTCTTTGTTAAAACATTTGTACTTTGCCATTCTTTGTCAGTTTCGAGCGCACATCAAAGCGTTCAAAGGTGTCTGTGTTCAAATGTTTGCGTAGCCTGCTACACACGCGCAAATACTTCTATAAAGATTTGTCTGTGTGTGGCGTCGGCTTAAGGCTAATTTGACAGCTGTAAACTAATGTTACGAATGCACCTTATGTCGGGGGCATAAGGTTCAATATCGCGTGACATGCAGTGTGTGACTTTTAAGCCCTATAGCTCGAGACCTAGACATTGTATAGGTGTAATATAAAAACGCATTCCTAGACTTAAGGTGGCCTATCGAATGGTACAGGTTTTATCAATTTTGTCAACTAAGTAACGACATCGATATTTCTAGAAACCCGTTTCCGGGAATTACCGTAGGTACCTACTGAATGTACTCGAAGTTATGCGCTATTATTATTACGTCTAGACGATTCTGGAATGTTCGATCAGCTGGCCTATATATAGCGCCGTGGCGCCAGCGAAGAGTCAGTCTGTAATCGACTAGCGATACGAGAACAAGCGACATTTAAAAAACGATCTTTGAGAATACCTACTGCGACAACTGTAACGAGAACTGTGAGTACTACGTGAAGTAACATCAGTAGGCCTAGTATGAGTTTTCAATACGAAACTCGGTCGACGATATCGAGCGCGTTTGGCGCTCTCATTGGTTGAGAGTTCTTACGACCTTGAAGCGGGCCAATCGCTGAGTCAAACGCGTTCGATATTGACGATCGAGTTTCGTATTGAAAACTCATACTAGGCCTACTGTAGTGTTATTGCGTGTTTACAATACGGACTTCGTGGATGTAAGTGAAGACTACGGTGCAACGTCAACAACATTCTACTTGTCATTGCCTACAATCGACTGTACCCTCGTTGCCAATAAACTTCGCAACCCTTAACCGGCGTTTTAGTACCCCTAGCCCGTAACACTAATATTTATCTTCCGTCCTTTTTTTATAGAAAGTGAAAGAGACACCGAACTTAAGAGAGAATCATAGCCAATATTTATCCTTTATTTATGATTAGAAAGAATAAGATTGACTTAACTTTCGATTTAGCTTGTGAACAAAGTAATCTGGGCCTTGTAAAGCCTGCAAGGATTTTGTCTGCATATCCATTTAAACCACTTGTGAATTATTTGCATTAATGTATCTGTGTAGATACCAAAAGTTTTGATGAAGCGAAGACTCCATCACCGATATCGACCGCGTTTGACTCATCGATTGGTTCGCTTCAAGGTAGTAAGAACGCTCAACCAATGAGAGCGTCAAACGCGCTCAATACGTATGATCGAGTCTCCTGATGAAAACTCACGGTAGTCAGCCTGAAACTTTAAGACTCCAAATACAGTATGTTAAGAAAACCCTGTCCGACCCATAAGTATAATAAAGGGTAGGTAAACACATGATCAAATATAAAAAAGTGACAACACCGGTATTATTGTGAGCGAATAGCGATGCGACCACGTGCCGCGTGCCCTGCCGCCCGCCGCCCGCGGAAGGGTGCATAACGCATATTTATTAAGTTACCTCTTTTTGCGAAATAATAATTATTTTTTTAGGGGGATTTTTTTAAGGTTTAGCCCGGTTTTGTATGCATTAGTAGAATCAGTTATCGATACCTAACAACACCTTCACGGGTCGGACAGGATTTTCTTAACATACTGTATGTTGTAGAGTAGGATAACTTACCAGCGGCAATGGGAAACGTGCGGTGAATAAAGTGAGGAACCACTGAGAGGCGAACATGTGTGGTTCCACGCCCAGCTGTTGGAAATGAGCGCGCAGGTCGGTGAGTTGTTCCTGTAATACAAATATTAAAGATAAAGTCTGTTCCAAATGTTTAAACTTTATACAAATATCAGCTTTATTTCAATATCAGTTAGACAGATTTTAGTGTGACTAGTGCTCTTGAAAAAGTTATAATTTTTTATGTAATTGTACCCTAATTTGGACTTTATTAAGTAGGTATTACTTTTCCATAAACTTATATTTGTTGACATGTTTGGAAAATAAGTCGCGAATGCACAGTAAAATAAACATTCACTGTACCTACTTCATAAGTCTGAAGTTCTGAACTATGAAAAGATGGTCTGTATGATTTATTGTGTCAACGACTATTTCAATAATAAGAATAGCTGGCAGTGGGCTAACTACAGGGTGGCAAGTCGGCAAAATGCCACTGGCCCCCAGCCGGAAGGGGCCCCCGGTCAGATGAAAATATCAATTCCCAACATTTATCATAATTATAACACATACACAATAAATAGAAAAATGTTTTGATTTTTGTAATAGGGGGGGCCATCCCATGAATTTTGCCACGAGCCTCGAATGTTGTAGTTACGCCACTGATAGCTGGTCGTTTTTATTAACTCAAGCCAATGTTTGTGTTCTTTCTCCAGAATAGGGATGTTTCCTGGGTAAAAAAAATATTCTATTTAGTACGTTATTCAGATTATAGAAAAGTATTGGATACATATATTTTATCAAATTAATAAAAATTGACAAATATAAAAGGCATCCAAGATCAGGAGTGGTGGCTGGTGACGTCACTGCGCGCTAAAAGTTTAGCGTGCCGTGACGTCACACGAGTTATCAACGCACTGTGACGTCTTCATTTTTTGTTTATATGAAAAAAGAAAAAATACGCGTCTAGTATTTTATTGAAATCTGACTGACGGACTAATTAATTTTTTTTAGACTACCCTATTACTGACAGGACATGACCTCGTATTCACACGATTGGTATTTTTTTTTTTTTTACAATGCATACATATGTGATCTGTCACGCCCTATATGCTTGGAGGTTTTTATTTAGTAAAACGTTTTCACATCCTTACATTTCCAGTTTTAATGTTTTTTTTTTTGTTTCCTGTTATTTTGACGTGACTAGCTAGCATAAGGTGGATAGTGTATAAAGTCTGCCGATTTCTATTTTTTTTTTTTTTTTTGAATGAACGAGGTGTGTTGCTGTGGAGTTTCTTTTACCACTTTTTTGGGGATTGTCTAATGTAATATTAACGTACAAAAAGGGCTGATTCTCAGCCTAATTTGAATTTAATAAATCAAAAGTCATTTGAAATTGCTATGACTCCACTATCCGTCTATCCACCAAGTCTGTCTAGACTAGGTAGATATAATTTTAATCTGTTCGTTATTTATTGTTTCGTTTTTAATCTGTCACCAGTCTGTATGTTATGACCCGTGCTAGCTATACAATTGAAATGTGTGAATGGATCAAATAGCCGATTTCAGTCCACAGTTTCAAAATCCTTTTTCGTATTAAGCGTAGCATATTTTACATCAATATCAATATCACTTGGTAGCCTAATAGCTAACTGCAATGTCTGCTACAAAATATTTTACCTCCATTAGTCTGTCGAGTTGATGCAACCTCATGTAGAGAGCTTCAAAGCCGTCTTTGTACAGTTCACGTAAACCATATCCATACATCAACCGCACTAGTAAACAGAACGCTTGTTCTTCTGGCATCTGAAAAACAACAGAATATCGTAAGTAATTCATTTATTTATTTTAGGCATCAAGGCAATAAGAAGAAGCATCCTAATAGGGGTTTTGACAGGAAAGCTAAGATGAGTGTCACGCGCATTTTTCATTGGACTTTTAAAATTATTTATAGTGTCGTTTACTAAATAAAAGCGCGTGATTTATGCAGTAAAAGTGCATTCAGTGAATAATTCATAAAGAACATTGAAATATCGCAGCATAGTGGCCACATCATGGCTTTGCTTCAAATCTCCTAGTAGTCGGCAAACGCGGCAGTTTTTTCAACTGTCATTGGCGATATCCGCCATTATTGTGAAATAAAATTTTTAAAGAATTCCTATAATTTGTTACACGTGTTATTGGCAAAATTGTGGTGTCTAACCTTGACGAGTTGAAGTAGTATTCACTCTTAAGAAAAGAAAGAAGGAAGCATCCTAATAGGTACACACAGTATTACTCTCAATTTGAACCGTATCACTAATCTAGTGCTGTATATGTTGAGAAATGTGTTTTTTCGATAACGTAAATAAGACAATGAATGTTGTTGAAAAATGAACGGGACGTTTGAGACGTTCCGTAGTCGCTAACAAGGAAAAACTGTGTTTATATATTGCGTCCCAGCATAAGATCTATTCAATATCACGATAGCATTGTTATATTAATTTAAGCAAATGTTAACTTTATTGCAATTGCAATTAAGTTGATTTCACAGGCACTATTGAAAAACGTTTAAACTTTAAATTCTAAAAATCTTTCACAATAAAGTTATTTTTCAATTAATTCATATTTATCATCATCATCAACCTTTTTATCGTCCCACTGCTGGACACAGGTCTCCTCTCATACAGAGAAGGATTAATTATAATAACCACCTCCTACTTTAGAGGCTGGTATTTTAACCACAAGGCCACCACAGCTTATTTATGCCATTACCATACTTACCTACTCCTTGGTTATTATCATAATTGTCTTCCGTCTACCATACTCACATGTAACAGTAAAGTAGCAGCTAGAAAGCTGAGTCCCTGGCAGTATCCCACTTCAAGATCGTACACAGCATACGCTCTGGCTATTCTAAGCAACGAGTCCTGTCCCAAGCCACCTGATTCACGGAAGAAGTCGTGTGCGGGGAACGTACGGGCTATGTCGCGCTGGATTACTGACTCGAAGGAACAGTCCTGTATACAAAGGATTAGTTTAACAGAATGAACTAGTAACAGGGGTTAAAAAGAAAATAATCAAAAATAAATCATATGAGGGGAATCTACCGAACTTCACAATGTTGTGAGTCTAGCTAGTGCCATGCATTTTCGGTTTCTATGTTGTTGTAAATAGGGTACAGTTTCGACTGAGCATGACTTTCTGTTCAATTACGTTTTATCTATAATAAACCTACCTTTAAGGTACTCACCTTGCTTATGAGAGTCCTATAAGTCTCCATAAGCTTGTAATTCTGGTCGGCACCGGCCAGTCGCAGCCACACCTCACCACGTAACGCTTCTGGTACACCAAGGCGCACTAATTGTGTCAAGGCACGGGGACGTTGGCCTGTCCAACTGGAAGATAGTGATTTGGTAGTAATAGTTAAGGTGTATGTATAGTTGGTAATGTGTGTAGTAGGATTTGTGACCTTGTGTATGTGGGCCCAGCTAAATGCCGTACTCCCGAATTCTAAACTAAAACGTTATGAACGCCCTGATCGTTGGGCTATGTTGGTTGGTTGCCACGTTGATGGAGTATGCGTCAATATTTGTGTGCGTTCGCGCAGCGGAATGTTGTTGAATTTAAAGATTTTAGATATGCAGATATTTAGTGTATGACGTCGTATAATTGTGTATGGTAAAAAAAAAATTGTGCACGCAGCCACTGTGGAGAAATTCACAAAAAACTGATTCCACTGGGCGAACGTTGTCCTGGCGGAACTTTTTTTAATCCATTGACTTTAGAAAAAAGAGATGTGTCCAAAAATTAGTGTGTATTTGTGTGTAATTGTGTATGTATGAATAAAATTTGTGCATGCATAAACTTCGGAGATATTCAAGTTTCCGCTGCGCGAATGTTTGGCCATTAGCTAGTTTTCATATAAAGCGCTTACATAGAGAGCTGTAGATTTTTACATACTTTGTTTTGAATTTGTGTATATTTGTTTAAAAAACAGATTTAGAAAAAATCGTAAGGCTTAAAAGATAAAAATATAAACGTAAAATACGCTTATTTGGTCTTAGTTCTTAAAGTATGAACTTTGGGGTCTAGATTTTCACGTTTATACAAACCTTGTAAGTGTCTGCAATATATTGCCAATTATCAATGATGTTCTTTTAGTAATTAAAGAGTTATAGGACAATTTACCATGACATAGTCACTGTTTACAAAGCAGTCAAATATCACGACATTCTAAAGGAATTGCATGGTAAAATGTATGCCAATAATTAGTGTATTCATTCAACTATTCACATGCAAAATTTCATGTCATTAAATTCAGTAATTAAAGAAATACAATTATAATACTGACGAAGCATCGAAAACCTACATAACCCGACCAAGTTCGGATAGCTATAAAAAAGCGGCCGTGCAATATATTTAGGTAACATCCCAAAATTTACAGTATAATACCGGTATTGTATTGGTATAGGTGATAACAAAATTGTTTCTATATAATATAAAGGTCATTTATTTTTGTACACCCATTTTTTAAAATGTATTTGACTATGACAAAGTAGGTACTATTTACGTAGTTATTTTATTTAAGTATGCGCTTGAGACTTGAGATATAATCTAGATATATTAATCAGGTTCAAGTACAACAGCAAATGAATACGCGCGGGCCGCGGCTAATGAAAACATATTGCCCTCTCTTTTCTTCAAGGATGGAAGTACTGTTTCAAGCGGGAAGCCGCCTAACGCTCGTTGCGCGCAGCACGTTGTCTATTGTTTCACACTAGAATATTTTTGATCAATTCATAACTACAATAGTAAGGTCCGTATTACAGAACGTCACTCAAAACTCCAGCTTTACTTAAGTCTCGTTTGAAGCCTTTTGATAGGTTAAAACTAGTTTTAAGTAATGCTCAAGTATTACTTAAAACTAGTAAGTAAAGCTTGAGTTTTGACGTTCTGTAATACGGACCTTAGACTATTTAACCAAAGGACTAGCCTTAAGCGTACCGCTTCAATCAAAATAATTCTGCATATTTTGGTGGGGTGCGGTTGAACACGCTCACTTAAATAATTCACAACCAGTACAACAGTATAGACAATCAATTAAAAAAATCGATTGAAGAAGTAGTTTTTTTTAAGTTATTAGATTGTTTGATCCACTAAATTTGCAAAGGGGAACGCTCGTCTAGTACATTGGTTAAAAAGTGTTATAAGCTACAATATGATAAATATTTACCTAAACTGTAGTACTTACTTGTGGTAATTATTTAATATCCCTGGGGGGTCTATAGTAAGAATCCTGATGCGTGAAATCTTCAATAGAAATTAGCTGTATCAATTTTATTTGCCTAAATTAATATATCTAGATTATATCTCAAGTCTCAAGCGCATACTTAAATAAAATTACTACGAAAATAGTACCTACTTTGTCATAGTCAAATACATTTAAAAAAATTGGTGTACAAAAATAAATGACCTTTATATTATATAGAAACAATTTTGTTATCACCTATACCAATACAATACCGGTATTATACTGTAAATTTTGGGATGTTACCTAAATATATTGCACGGCCGCTTTTTTATAGCTATCCGAACTTGGTCGGGTTATGTAGGTTTTCGATGCTTCGTCAGTATTATAATTGTTTTCCTTAATTACTGAATTTAATGGAATGAACTTTTGCATGTGAATAGTTGAATGAATACACTAATTATTGGCATACATTTTACCATGCAATTCCTTTAGAATGTCGTGATATTTGACTGCTTTGTAAACAGTGATTTTGTCATTGTAAATTGTCCTACAACTCTTAAATTACTAAAGGAACATCATTGGTACTTGGCAATATATTGCAGACATTTACAAGGTTTGTATAAACGTGAAAATCTAGACCCCAAAGTTCATACTTTAAGAACTAAGACCAAATAAGCGTATTTTACGTTTATATTTTTATCTTTTAAGCCTTACGATTTTTTCTAAATCTGTTTTTTAAACAAATATACACAAATTCAAAACAAAGTATGTAAAAATCTACAGCTCTCTATGTAAGCGCTTTATATGAAAACTAGCTAATGACCAAACGTTCGCGCAGCGGAAACTTGAATATCTCCGAAGTTTATGCATGCACAAATTTTATTCATACATACACAAATACACACTAATTTTTGGACACATCTCTTTTTTCGAAAGTCAAGTGATTAAAAAAAGTTCCGCCAGGACAACGTTCGCCCAGCGGAATCAGTTTTTGGTGACTTTCTCCACAATGGCTGCGTGTACAAATTTTTTTTTACCATACACAATTATACGACGTCATACACTAAATATCTGCATATCCAAAATCTTTAAATTCAACAACATTCCGCTGCGCGAACGCACACTCAATAATTTGAGCTATACTCACGCTGAGCGCATCGGCCTGCGGTCTGTGGAAACTGATCGGGACCTGTGAAGATGTGGGTTGAAATATAATGCAGCGAAGAGTAAATTCATGGTGTTTGGGGCTTGTTTGATGAATAGTGTGCCTCCTGTGTTTATAAATAATGTATCGCTTGATGAAGTGAGGCAAGTGAAATGGCAGCGCCAACTCTATCCTCGCGATGATTGCCAACAGACTGGGTTGCCTTTAAATCCAAAAATGCTACGACAGACATATTGCTGGCATATGAAGTTATTGTTTGTGTTTATGCCTATGTGTTTATTTTTGGTATCGTGTATGTTATCTTTTTTGTAAGTATCAGTTTGTGTGAATGAGTCTTGATACTAGAACTAAACTAAAATTAATTAATTAAACCGACAATCAAATAATATGCAGAGGGGCAGACATTGCAAAAATGGCGCCCACGGCATCTTAAATAAGACATACATACATTCAGTACTATCAAACGATAGTATCACCAATATGTATCCCAAATGTCTTATTTAAGATTATTTCATTTTTTATTTTTTTTCGGACTTTCATTTTTGCTGTCTTACTTTGCTTTGGCATTTTTGTTTATTTACATACTCATGCATTTACACAATATACAGTATGTTAAGAAAAACCTGTCCGACCCGTGAAGGTGTTGTTAGATATCGATAACTGATTCTACTAATGGATACAAAACCGGGCTAAACTTAAAAAAAAAAATCCCCCTAAAAAAATAAATATTATTTCCCAAAAAGAGGTAACTTAATACATTTGCGGTAAACAAACAATCCGCGGGCGGCGGGGGACAGGGCACGCGGCACGTGGTCGCAACGCTATTCGCTCATAATAATACCAAAAAATTACCAAATTTCGGGGAAATTGGAATTAATTCGCGGGAATAAAAGATTATGTCAAAATTTATTAGTATTGTTTCTATTATGATTACGTAAAATTTTATATTATATTTGGTCAAGTGTTTACCTAACCTTTATTATCCTTACGAGTCGGACAGGGTTTTCTTTACATACTGTATAATACAAACAAAATATTATTTAGTAATGAAACCACTAATAAAGTGTCCATGCACACTCGAACCGAATTCTGTCATATTTCTCGATAAAACTAGTTTAAAAGACTGATAACTCAAATCTTACTTCCTAAGCACTTGAGCCCAATTCACGAGCACATCTTCCCCGCAATCTTTTGACACTTCACCAGTTCCACTGAGTAGGGGTTCATCACCATCTGAAATGGAATAATGAGGTTCAATTTTGCTGTCACTGACTGGCATAGTTCGCCAGATTTTGAAGTGAAAATTTCTGCAGCATTATTTCGCAAAGTCGATGTAACGAAAAAGCAACAGCGAAAATAGAGACACATAAATTCATAAGATTTAACATGGAACAAAATGAGTCATACACATATGTAGATCTAGAACTATCATACTGTATAGTGTTTCTTATGTTTGTGGTTCTGTTTACTTGCTGCTGGAGGTATCTCCAGCATCCCATGTCCACCAAAACTTAAGCTAATCGTATCTAGTTTCATAATCGCCCAATGATAACTCGTGTACCCCAATAAACTTGATACAACCACCACCTAAAGACACTGCTATGGTGCCAGTACGTACCGGAGTCCGGCTCCGAGGGTGAGGGTGGCGCGGGCGCACTGGACAACGGCGACGGCAACAAGCTGGACAGCGACAACGGCAAGTTCAGACGCGAGCGGTCTAACTCGTCTGATGGTTCGATGGTTACCACCTCGTACTGGATCTGACCGAGAGCGTCTACCGACTGCAATGAGAAAAGTATCGATTAAAATTAGCTTCTGGACCTTACTAATGAAAGTGACAGTTAAATCGATAGGAAATAGCAAGTATTCGTATGCTAAACAAAAAATTGCTGATTGTAAATTGTTCGTCTATTTGGGTAAACAATTTGGTACTTTTATATACCATAGTAAAAGTGTGCAGTGCTGTGTACACCCCTACCTATTTCTTCTTAAGCCTACAGAGGTCCACTGCTGCACAAAGGCCTCCCCCAAGGCTTTCCACAATGACCGGTCTTGTGCTGCCCGCAAGCATCAGCTTCACGCGACCTTCACAGGTCATCAGTCCACTTTGTTAGGGCCTCCCGACGCTGCGTCTTCTGGTACGTGGCCGCCACTCCAGAACCTTACTGCCCCATCGGCCATCGGTTCTACGGGCAATGTACGCCGCCCACTGCCACTTAATTTTAGCGACTCGAAGAGCTATGTCGGTGATTTTGGTTTTTCTGCGGATCTCCTCATTTCTGATTCGATCGCGCAGGAGAAACTCCGAGCTTAGCTCTTTCCATCGCCCTTTGTGTGACTTTGAGCCTTCGTATGAGGCCCTATTTAACGTAAAACAAATATCAACTTAATTTCAATGACTGTTAAGTTGATTTAAGAGTGATTAACATATTGAAAAAGTTATATTTAAAAAATTAAGTGTTAGCGTAAACTGAACCTATATATAGAAATTAAAGTTATTTTCGCATTAATTCATAAATTATTTAATCGGTAGCGCAGGACAGATCGTGTTCGGACAGGGAGTGAAATAATGTAGGTACATGATGGAAATATGAAGCCTTGCCGCCAAGCGATTTGTCGTGTTCCGGCATGATGTCTGGTGAAGCCGTACGGAGGCCGAGTCTGAGCAGTTCTGTTGCGATGTGTGCCGGGTACGATGCGCCTAATGTTGTTGTGTTGGGAGTTTTGTCGTGTAGGGTCTTCAGATAAATCTCCCTTTGGCGCAGCATCGTTGGTCGTGTTGTTGGGTTTAACATTGCATCACTTCGCTCAACTGCCGTCTTCCTTCCTATTCGCTCAGTTTTTCTGAGTGAATAGGCTCTTAATAAACATAGCGCGCTTTACCATCAACGAACGCATCACTGCTTGCCATCAGGCGGGATTGCGGTCAAGCGCTAGTTTATAATTATAAAAAAAAATGTAAAATGTTCTTACCTCTTTCAGATTGATATAAAACTGCTGCACAAGAGGCCTCTTAGAGTAATACCAGAATCTCTCTGTAGGCGGAAAAATTTTGACAGGAGTCTCGATGATTAACCTGGAGGAAAACGAATAGATTTTTTAAGAGGCCCATAATATAATTTAATGTTATAGATAAGTTGTCAAGAAAACGTAGTTTTTTAAACTAAAATCAATGAGGATTTTACTCATATCAAGTTTTTAAATAGGACATATATTTGGCCATTTTTAAATAGGGTTAGGACAACAATTACATTCGTTCATATAAAATCAAATAAAAATATAATTATACATCAAATATAAATATTATACATTTGTGAGTCTCTATGCAAAACATATTGGATCTACTTAACTTTGCCGTTGTAATTTTGCCAATGTTTACAAATAAAACATTACGATCCTGAACATTCTTATTATAATTATTATTACTCAAAAGTATTAGAAAGTCTCACCTCAAAGGATCCGGTATGCCTCTAATTACCAAGTCAAGAGCGAGTGACATGAATGCTGGAGCTCCATCACCGCTGGCAACATTGAAGGCAGCTAGGGCTGACTCGCCAGCGTTCCATAGAGCACATACTGAGCAACCAGACCCGCCTGATGAACCGCTTACCTGAAAGTTATAAAAGTATTTATATCATAATCATCATCATCTCAGCGTTAATCCCAGTCGCATCCAAAGCTTTTAACTTTGGAGTCTGGGGTCCGTTTTACCAGTCTAACTGCTGATTTTTGGCTAAACTTCGATATTTTCCGTGAAGCGACTGCCGTCTGACCTCCACAACCTGAAGGCGATATCGAAGCATTGCAGTTAGACCAATTGTTGGACTTTTGATGGCTTCAACAACCCGTAACGACTGCCACTAGATATTCATATGGCAACTGGGACCAACGGATTAACGTGCTTTCCGAGGCACGACCAGAACAGCGCAAATATTCATATTCATGCTTACAAATATTTGCACTGCGCAGCGATCGAACCCACACCTCCTTGCGCAGCGGCCGCATTCGCTACCGCTACGCCCCGTAGGTTGTTAAAAGGAGGTAAAAGGTAGACAAGAAAGTATTTGAAATTATTGAGAAAATAAAAAGTAAGGTAACATATTTACCATTTCGAGTAATCTCATATCTGAATGCTTGACGTTCCTACCGGGAGCTAGAAGGATACCGAAGCAGCGTTCAATGTATAATCCACCGGTGTAGGTTGACTGAAACGTAAATTACAGACATCATTGACACATCTTGGTTGAATAGTAGTGGTATACAATGTAACACTTATGTTGGAAATAAATTATATTTACTTCCAACGTTTAGTAAGTGTTACATTGAATAATTATAAATTATATTTACTATCCAATATCATTTACGTTTTTTCTTTGAAAGTTACTGTACCGGACGAAATTAACAAACAAACCTTTTTTGGCAAATTTTCAATCTTGATTAAAGTTTCTCGTCTATAACAGGTACGTATTAACATAATTATAATCATTAATACATCTTTTTATGTTAAATTTGTGCTATAAAAAAAGATAGTTTCTGATTTATACTGGGACAAATCTGTGTCTATCATACGAAGGATTCAGCTTCTAATTTGAGATATCGCTAAGCAGTTGCTTCCGCTGCACTGGACTATCTTTGGCATTACCATCCAATGTAATGCTGCCAGCCTTTTGTGTACTTAAGACACCGACTGTAATGTGGATGCAATTTTGGTGCCCAATAAACCCCTGGCACTTCTGAACCACAATACATACATTGCCGTCCTGTTAGTGCTTGCTAAACTCGTTAAAAAGGTTTTTCATTAAAGGAATTACTCCCTACTTTAAAAGGAAGTTAAATGAAGATCATGATTTCTTACCTGTGGATCATCAGATTCAGGCTGAATGTTGTTGGTGACTTGTTTCACGTTGATGGTCACTTGTTTGTCTATGCCACCGCGTAGCTTAAATCCGAGCCGTTCTTTCGGCACATGGCTGAATGTGCCCTGAAAATAATAGTTTAAATTAAGATATATTTTTCATTGTTGGTTGTTTCCTTACCATGCTAACGAAATGGTAAAGTGAAAAAGTTAAAAAAAAATTGCACAAAAGGCACTATTAAAAATCGTGAATAACGCTGCTGAAAATAGTTTACTGTCAACCACAAAACTTGTAGAGTCGAAATCATGAACTAATTTTCCAGCTACGCCATCGACGACGCCAACCCTTTGAAAAGAGACTTGTTTTGTTTGTTTGATGGACAAAGTATTCGGCGACACGGCTCGGGTATTTGGCGACACGGCTAGCGCCGTGGCTGAGTGATCGACTCTTGCGCTGCGTGTCGCGTGTTCGATCCCCCCACAGAACAAATATTTGTATGACCTACAAGTAGTTGTTCCGGGTCTGGCTGTTTGTGTATGTGAGTTTATATGTTTGTAAACGGACCCACGATACAGGAGAAAGTCCTAGTGTGGGGCATCGTTAAAGTTAATCAAGATTTTATTGAAGAGAATTTATAGAATCTTTTTACAATCCGATTCAAACATTATGGCGGCTTGCGCCTCATGTGCCACTGGGGCTGAATGACTACTGCGCACCTCAGAGCCTGCATAAAGTTTTTGATAAGGCAGTAACTTAGGATCAGTCTCCTTGATATCTTCAGTGCAATTCTAAGTACCCGGATGTACCTAAGGACACATGACAAAGAAAGAAGAATGCAAAAAAACTAGCAGGAAAGACCCTTCACGGCTGCGCCAATAAGACTACGCTCATCGTCGCTTGGCGCTAGTGTGTAAGAACACTAACGCATTGATGTCACAACACAACTGTAATGGTGGTCAGTAAATTAGTAAAATAAGGAGTCACGCTCCGGTGGCAGCAGTACTTATTGGCCATCATTATTTTAAATAAAGAATTTTTAACTTACACCTACCTTAGCATCAGTCTCCTTGATATCCACAGTGCATTCCAACACATGCATAAGCTGCATCGGAGGTGCTGCGGGCCCGATGCCCTCGGTCAGCGACCCAGTCATTGAAGGCGCCGCGCTCAGATCACCTACCAGTGATGACGCCATTGAGCGGGGGACTCGCTCGAATGCTTTGGCGAAGCAGCCTGAAAAAGATAAAGAGAAAATCAGGAATATAAATTTTCAATGATCATTTACTTTCGGTCAGGCTTGGATAAAACGAGCTTTATTGGTCAATCAAGAAGTGTATATGATAGAGTATTTTCCAAAAGTCAGTAGTAGTCCGCGGTTGTTCTAAAGAGACACCGTGGCCCCTGGGTTTAGTCAGTAAAAGTCTGACACGCACTTCCGCTCCGCCCAGAGCAGGAGAGGTCATTTGATGATTTCCCATCCGGAATAAAAAAGGCCTGTTGTAGTGAGAATTGGGTATTATGACACATTTTACCTTAACAAAACGTAATTGGTGTAAATTTTATTTTGCAATAGCGTAATTGACTGGAATATTTGTATAATTGCACGAAGTCTAGTACCGCTTTTCGATAAATATACTTAGGAGTGAAATTAAGCATAACAACCAAGAGGCCGATGACCTGTAATCTGACTAAGGTCAGTGGGTCCTAACGACATAATAGGTCTTACTACAAATTACACAGTTTATCAACTACGGAATATGATAAAATATTTCTGTTACTGACTGACACCTTAAAGCCTTTTTTTTTCCGGAGTGGAAATCCTCATAGGATGTCCGCCGCCCTGGGGTGGGCGACAGGGTCTATCAGACTTTTACTGACTAAAACCACCCCGGTGTCTCTTCTATCACGAGCGCACGTGGGGCCGCGGGAGTCTAGATTCTTCCACGGCCCCACACCATCGTGCTGGCCCGGTCTGTCCGGGCCTCGTCTCCTGCACGGGGTAGTGGGGTGTTAAACTACCCCGTGCATCGCCTCAGAAGCGCGCGGCGACAATCGCGCGCGACTCCGCCTCGGGGCCCATCAATAGGGGGCGGGGACTTCCCCATGTCCCTCGCCCCTGGACCCATTCATGGGGGGCGGAAGAGGGCGTTATCCGCCCTTCCTCGCTGCCCGGTGCGTCTTCTGCGGCCCGGGAAGGGAGTTGAGATCTCCCTCTCCCGTTCCGCAACTTCCTTCTGCGACATCACGTCCTCGTAGAAGGACACCACCGCGTCCCACGACTCTGCGCTACCGACCTTCCTCCGCACTACTGCCGGCAGCGTCAGGTCGCCTCCTACTTCGTGTGTGAGGACACGGCGTTGCTCCTCCCAAGCCACACACTCGGAGGGCGTGTACTGCGCCGTGTCCTCCCCGCATTGGACGCAGTGGTGGCACCGAGCGTCCGGCTCCCTGCCTAAGCGACGCAGGTACTTGCCGAAGCAGCCGTGCTCCGACAGTACCTGCGTCACCCTGAACGACAGGGAGCCGTGCCTCCTCCCGAGCCAGTCGTCGAGTACTGGCCGGATCGCCTCGACGGTAGCGAGGCCGGCGGTAGGGCGCATAAGCCTCTGCCGCCAGTCCGCCACCAGGACCTAACGGAGCTCCTCTCGGCGCAGCTCGATCTGCCGCTGCACCGGACTGGAGCCCCGTATCCGCTCTTCCTCGCGCCATCGGTACAATGACGCGAGTACTTTCGCCTCTAGGTCCCAGGGCGGGGATCCGGCCAGGACGCAAGCCGCCTCGTAGGATATCGTGCGATACCCGCGGACGACCCTGAGGGCCATCGCCCTCTGCGGCTTGCGCAGAATGGCGAGTGTTCCGGCTGTCAGGTCATCGCCCACACAGGGGCCCCATACAGGGCCATGGACCACTCGATTCCTACGTACAACCGCCTACAGGCGGCGCTCGGACCCCCCATGTTGGGAAGCAGCGTTGATAGCGCGCCTGCTGCACACATCAGCTTGGACGCCAGCCGCCGGAAGTGGGGCCCGAATTCCCACCTGCTGTCGAGCACCAATCCCAAGTACTTATTGGTGAACTCGACAGCTATCCGGACCCCACTGACCACGATATGTGATCCCGGCGCCGGCGCCGACGCACGCCGGGGGCCATGGAAAACCATGGCCTCCGACTTGTCAAGGGCCACCTCCAGGCCCAGGCCCCGGACGCGGTTTACCATCTGTAACACCGCCGCTGTGGCTATCAACGTCGCACACCCTAAACCCTAAACTAGGATAAAAGCATGACTTTTGGAAGAAACTATATTCAAATGAATGTGTAGAGTTGACATCCACATCCATCAACATCCAGTTTTTTCAATCAATCTAAGGCCAAAGTGGATCACTGGTCTTTCCTTTTATCCGGCACGTCTCGCCATCTTTTACATGGTCTGCCGCGACCCTTCTAGCTGTGTCTGGGCTCCACGTAGTGGTTATTTTGGATGGCAGCTCAATGGTTACTCAACTGACTAATTATAATTATTAGAACTTAATTCTTGAGGCTAACTAATTATGAAGGAGTATCATCATATTATCGAAAAATTCGGTTATTAATCATATTATCGAAAAATTCGGTTATATAAAACTCCCTGTTCGGATCAAATATGGATTTGAAGTTTATAAAGATACTATTACACAAGTTAAATGTTTGTATTTTTTTGAGTTAGATGTGTTGTTGTTGGCTTGGTGCGAGCTGGGATACACATTGCAGTGCAGCAAGCAATTGTAATATAAATTTATTTATTTATTAAAATCAACAACTACCATTACATATCTGTGATGTAATGCGATAGTGGCCTAACATGCTCATCATCATCTCAGCGATAATCCCAGTCGCAGCCGAAGCTATTTTTTCAGCTTTTGTAGTCTGGAGTCCGCTTTACCAGTCTAATTGCTGATTTTGGCGAAACTTCGACATTTTCCGTGAAGCGACTGCCGTCTGACCTCCACAACCCGAAGGCGATATCGAAGCATTGCAGTTAGACTAATTGTTGGATTTTGAGGGCTCCAACAACCCGTAACGACTGCCACTAGATGTTGGTATGGCAACCGGGACCAACGGCTTACATGCTAAATCCTTAAATTGAAATAAATAACAACAACTACAACAACAACTATGTCCCAACAGTGGGAACATTACAGGCGGATAATATTTATAAAAGGTGTCTCTGAAATCGACGCACAAAGGAGTACCATGGATCCAGTACATGGTTCCCCAGTAGTGGAATTATTTTCATGATTTAAAAAAGACATGTAGTTTTTTTTTTCACTTTAGGCCCTTCATAATTGCTATACTTTTATAACCCACTAAGATTTTAAAGTAAAAATTACTTAATTCGCTAATTACACAAAAAAGCGCAATGAAAACAAAACTCGAAAAACTATCTTATCAGCTGATTTAATAGGGTTCACATCAGGGATCAACGTCATACCTACAAACCCGCACGGCGGCACGCTTGCAACGTTCAAAGGCCGAGCCGACACTTTTTTTTAAACACTGTGTATTCTGTAACCGTTCATTAACGACATAAATGAGTATCATAATTTTATTAGTGGCATGCGGTGTAGCCTTTTCGCGAAGTTTGCGTTACGATGTCAGATACAGCCTGTATGTAAATAACATACTTAATATCAATATATTAAAGAAAATTTGTTTGTTTTGCAGAAAGTGTCCATGCGTTGGAGGACAATATACTTACATATATGTACATAGTTACGGTCATATCATCAATGCATTAGTATTTTAGTTACTAACATTGACGCGTATCAAATGAGTGGGCGTAAACCAGATAAAGCATTAGAGTATTCTTTTACGATATTGAATTTAAATTGAAATAATTTAGACAAATTCTCGAGGAAAAAGTGTATTCATCACTATCCTATGTTCAATTATATTTTACCCGAAAGCTTCCTGACTAATATTACGATAAACATTATTAGTAGGTAACACAATTTGCTAATTAAAAGCTTCCACATACGATATATAAATAACAGCAAGGCTAATGATAAAAAATCATTGGGTTTAGTGGCGTTTCTCGGTGACTGAGCAGTATCAAGGAAAAGTACGAATAGTTGTAACAAAAACTAATTATTTGGATACCCTGAGGCCCATGATACAGAAGTAACTGTCTAGTTTGGGGCCCACTGGCAAATAATATATATTTTTATAGCCCCGCTGTAGGTAATATTTTAAGCTACGTGTGTCTTTATCAACTTGCTGTTAACCTGTGATAAGTATTATTGTACATCGACAGTAATATATTTTTTATTTTTCTCACAAGCGGTCAAACAAGTACCAATACTCACCTGAACAATTATGCTGTACTTTAAAACCAACAAGCAGCGTAAAACAGAACACTAAAATCACAACACCAAACAATAACAAACTCCGCCGCCCACACGCTTGGAGTACACAAAACACAGTTCAAACATCGGTCTATCGTTTCTCGGTACCAAAAAGTATTTATGCAACACTCTAAATAATTTAAAAATAAAACGCTGCAGTACATGCGTTGTCCACTAAAATAACAGAGTTAATGAATATGTAACAGAAAAACGCGAGCGATCCAATCGAGTTCATAAAGAGAAAATCGAAGGGCAATCGTATTGTGATTCATTCCTAGCGATATAGAAACGAGATTGTCATTATTATCACAATCGATTTCTGCTAATTTTAAATAAAAATGTTATTTTTAACGTAGAGGCATGTAAACAGGCATGTAAACAGAGTATTTTTATAGGGATAATGACTGATTAACAAAAACAAAAGTAACATTATGACCACGAATTTTGGTAAGTCAATGTCATATTTTCAAATTTATGAAAGTAAACAATAAAAAAAAATATTCTAGCTTATTATGTATACAAGAATGAAAAATAAATATTGTGTGCGGATTATCATTTCATATAATTTCGGGTTAAGTAATACTGTAAGTGACAAAATGCTTCCGTGTACTTTTAAAATGAAAAGAAAATATTCTAGCTTATTATGTATACAAGAATGAAAAATAAATATTGTGTGCGGATTATCATTTCATATAATTTCGGGTTAAGTAATACTGTAAGTGACAAAATGCTTCCGTGTACGTTTAAAATGAAAAGACAATAACTTCCCCAAAAATAAAGGAAATTCTTTTTTAATCGCTTAAAACAAAACTAAGGTACAGGTTCAGCTTTGGCACTGACATAACTTGTAAAGCAATATTTACACAGAGTTTCACAAACTGTTCCCAGCACAAAGTAACTAATGAATTCAGTAGTGAACCAATAATAAAATATAATTGAAGGCCCCAGTCTCGCGTCGTCGACGCGTCAATCGGGTCATCGGGCAGCCTTCAAGCCAGACAGACGTTCAACTCCACCGAATTTATGACGTCACACGATCGATATTACGGAAGTTTCGACGAAATTATTAGTACACTCAAGAAATACTAGGGTAGTTTGGGCTAGTACTAATTGTTTGTCAAAAGGTTAGTACTAGTACAGCGCACCTTCTGACATTTGACGTCATATTTCATTTGAATCGTTTTCATGGACACTGTATTGATTGAGCTGAATGAAGACCAATTTACAATGCACGTAAAAATTAGGTCATAAATCTAAATCGTTTAAAAACTAAAATAGAGCCAGGATTGTGGCGAAATACAGGCAGCAGTAGACTGCGAATATGGAGTATGAAGAGAGAACATGTTGTTATAATATTTATGTCAATACCAACGGTTTTAATTAGCTTTTTAGTTAACTGCCTAACCTTTTTAATAATTAGCAGCTGTTCAATTAACAGCCTGAGTTATATGATTATAGTCAATTTCCAAATGCTAGCCGGTTGACTAAACAGCTACATTAACCAGTTAACTACGATATTATACATAGTTCTGATCTATGCAGCGTAAAACGCTCCACGCTCCGTTGCTAGAGACTGGCGACCTCATAAAGAGACCAGGGCGCGGGGCCTCGCCTCCGCGGTGTTCGGCCGCCGTACCCTCGACGCCATCGGGCCGGTCCCGAAGGACTGGCTCGACAGGCGTCACGGGTTCCTCTCCTTCCGTCTGGTGCAGGTACTCTCCGGTCACGACTGCTTCGGCAGGTACCTGCACCGGACAGGACGAGAGGAAACACCGTCGTGCCACGGTTGCGGCGCGGCGGAGGACACGGCGGAACACACCCTCGCGGTGTGCCCGTCGTGGGCCGTGCCGCGCCGCAATCTTGTCGCGGCGGTAGTAGGGGACCTCTCGCTGCCCGCCATCGTCAGAGCGATGGTGGGGAGCGCGGGGCCTGGGCGGCGATGGCCTCCTTCTGCGAGGACGTGATTTCGCAGAAGGAGGCCGCGGAGCGCGAGCGAGAGGAGGATCCCCTCGCTCCAGCGCTCCGCAGGCGGCGTAGGGGCAGGAGAAGGCGGGATTTCGCCCGCTTTCTCCCGCCCTGAGGTGAGCGGCGGGCGTGAGGCACGGGGGTGCCTGCGCCCGCCTTGCATCGCTCACCACGAGGGTGGCTGAGCCATAGCCCCTCCATGTGGAGGGGCGAATGAGGGCCCGCCGTACCAGGCGGGCATATCGCCGGTGGGGGGCTGGTAGCCAAGGCTCCGCTTTTTCCCAGTCCCCCGCCACCAAGGCGACGACGCCGGAGTGCCGCTGGGGTTTTTAGTGGGTATACCGGGAGGCTCTCTCCCGGGGAGTCCCACATACCCCTCCCGTCCCCGGGAGGGATGCGTAATTGTCATTTTCCCCAGCCAGAACAAAACAAAAAAATATCGTCCCACTGCTGGGCACAGGTCTCCTCTCATTCAGAGAAGGATTCCATCTATATACTTTTTTGTGCGAAAATATAAATAAGAGATCAATCGAGTGAGGTGATTTAACAAACATTACGGGCGTTTACACCTAAACCTAAATGAAAAGGTAAGGTCCACCAAGCAGTGACGGGATCCACGAAGACTGATTCCTGCCAGGGCCACGGCCCACGGACTGTTCGAAAGACATACCGTGGCCCGGGCCCCTGACATACAGGCAAATGAAGGAACACGGGTGGGGTTTTAGTCAAGTAATTTGACACTCCATAACTCACATACACGTGACGAAACGACCTGGTGAAGGTCACGGGAAGCCGATGGATGCGGGCATCACAAGACCGGTCATCATGGAAAGCCTTAGCGGAGGCCTTTATCCAGCAGTGGAGCTCTATGGGCTGAAGAAGAATACAAGTGACTCGGCGCAATGTCTAACAGTCCTTTTTTATTTTTGTTGGGATGGAAAATCATCAAATGACTTCTCCCGCTCTGGGCGGAGCGGAAGGGCGTGTCAGACTTTTACTGACTAAACCCAGCCGTGTTTCTTCACTTGCCTGTACCACGGTCACGGTTTCTTTTTTAACCAACCCGCAAGCCTCTCCCAGGAGGCATCAATCTTCGCGGACCCCGTCACGATGTGCTGACATCTCATTGAGGCGCGCGTGAAACACAACGCGCCGTCGATTCGGAATGTCTAACAGCCCTAAGTTCCAGATTCTCTTTCCATATTTTTATTTTGTCTATGTCGTAATGGCCTACGTCAGTTAACATTTGTGAACAAAACCGTATACTCATTACGTTTTAACAGAATAATACAGCAGTAACAGGATATGAACATAGTTTAGATGACTGCACTGGCTCTTGAGTAAACGGTTACTTGGAGGTTAAAAAAAATAGTGCTCCTTTATTTTCAAGTGGCTCGCTATTATTACTCACTTATCATTATCTAATAGTAGATAGTAAGGTGAATCATCTGTGTTATCACAAGGAGATAAAATTCTTGCTCTGGTATGAAAAATAAATAGCCTCGCGTGATCATGGGTGTGTGTTAAATTTTGAACTATTTATTGGTTGGACTGTTGCTGGAAAGTATACCGTGCCCCCTGGCACATCGGCAAATGAAGTAACAGGGGGTGGGTTTTAGTCAGTAAAGTCTTACACGCCCTTCCATCTACCCAGAGCAGGAGACGTTATTTGATGATGTTCCATAAAAAATAAATTGCACATTGGCTAATTCGTTCAGGAACAAAACTACATAAATGGAGTGCATCTTTTTCTCTATGTTTCATTAAGAAAAGAACTGAAAGGAAATATTAGTTTAACCCTGTCTAATTAAGATATACAATGTGTAAAGATCCCTGTCCGATCCGTGAAGGTATTGTTAGGTATCGATAACTGATTCTACTAATTCCTACAAAGCCGAGCTAAACTTTAAAAAAATGCCCCTAAAAAATTGGCTGTCTGTAGAACTCCGTCTACTGCCGATATTTGAACGTGATAACGTCTATTACATGGTAATTTTTTCTGGGTGCAATGAAATTATTTAAAATAAAGTAATGTATAACATTTATATTTTTATTTAATAGTTTGTTTAAATTTTCTAAAAAATAAAAAAAAAGCAAAAAGAAAAAGAAAAAAGAAAAAGAAAAATTAAAAAGGAAAAATTTAAAAATTAAAAAGGATAAAAAACTTCCGTTGCCGTCAGGAATCGATCCGCGGCACTTCTTGAGTGAGTCGATATTAATCCGAGCGTTTCACCACTCGGCTATCAATGCTTTTATCATGTATGCGAAAAACTGCTACTAATTGTTTACAACCGTGCTTTTAGGTAAATAATATTGCACTCTAAAGCTACAAGGCTAAGGTTAGTTTTAGTAGGCGTGGACTCCGTGTAGCGTCAGATTCGGCCGTTACGCAGTTTTCGCGAATGACTCCCAGCATACCGATTTAATAGACGTTATCACGTCAAAAAATAAATATTATTTCGCAAAAGGAGGTAACTTAATACATATGCGGTAGGCAATACATGTGCGGGCGAAGGTACTTCGGTACTCGGGACGCGGTCACATCGCTCGTCGAAAATGGTGTTACTTTTTTAAAAATTATCGAATTTTGGGGAAGTAAATATTATTTAAAAATTCATGAGTATTGTTACTATGGTGATTATTTAAAATTTCATATTTTATTTGGTCATGTGTTTACGTAACCTTTATTATTATCCTTAAGGGTCGGACGGGGTTTTCTTTACGAGTACATATTGTATAATTTAGACGTGATGGAAACGTGTCATTTAATCTGAATTGTTTCATAATCCGTTGTACGCAGGGTTTTTTTTTAATGAAATAGGTTAAAGCTAGCGCCTTCCGTCAGAATATGTTGCTGTGTTTGGTTGTCATTCACTTGTCGATACTTAGGAACGCTATCTTCGTTGCTTAGCTGTTATGCTTTATTATATTATTATTGTGTTTTAATTTTGTTATTGTTTATCATCTCGAAAATTAAAAATTGTGCAGTTCTGCTTTTTTGAATCTCTTTTGTCTAAAAATAATATTTATCTTATGACCTTTTTTTATGAAACAGAACGAAAAAGTTGCAGTGAACTTAAATTTAGTGTAGTTTGTAAAGAAGGGAATCGGCGCCATTACGAGAGAGAAAGAAATAACTAAATATTAGAATTTTATCAAACTATGGTAAGGAGATATTGCAAGTCTTAACATACTTGCTGTTTGGGACAGTTTGGCAAAAACTGAAACAGTAGTTTCACTGCTTGCATTATTTCTTATCATTGATTAATAATCAACAAAACTACAAATAGATTTACTGTTGAAATATAAGCAAACACTTGGTTTATTTTTAACCAATTGTTCTTACTCGACTAATAAGAGTTTTGTGTTTAAGTATTTTCAGAACATGATTTATGATCGAAAATTTTCAAATTTCCCGACCGTTGTTCCACTTGGTTTATGACGTGTTAACATGTCACAGCAAAATCCTGCCCTAAACACCTAATTTCATTAAAAATACGATAAAACGTTAACTCGTCAAAGTACCTCGCATAACAAGAAAATCAATATCGAATAATCAATATATAATATATAGATTTCATGAGCTCAGTATCAAAAAGAAAACGTACCTATATCTTGCGTTTTCTGGAAAATCTATTACTCTTACACTACTTACTATACCACTCTGAATTCATACTTTTCGTTTTTGCCAAGCTGTCCTACACACGCAATATAGGTATATAAATAGTGCTTGTGAAGTTGTGATGTAAATACTAACTTACCTAATAAGTAGGAACAGATATACAAATTAGATTAAAATCTAACTATAAAAGAAGAATGTTTCCAGATTAACTGCTTAAAAGTAACTGAGCGCGGCGTAACAAACAATTTATTTAATAAAGAATTCTTACATTTTATTTATAACTTCTTATCTTAATACGCTCATTACTTTGTTTTGAATGAGAGCCATTATGAAATTGAGAATTGACAAGAACATTGATAAAACAAAAACATGAATGACCCCTTTTACTTACGGCAAAAATTATGTTACCTACTTCATTTTTATACACAAACGAATACTTTGTATTTGATACAACACAATTCCACTGTACAGCAATAAAAATTACACAGCTTAACTTAAAGGGAAGTAAAAACACCAACACAAGACTTCCAAGTGTTACTAAGCAATTACATGACTTTCCCCTCTATTCATAAACGTTTTAACGTCATTTAACTTTAATCATCGTTTATGAATAAAGTTGATTAAAGTTACGTGACGTTAAAACGTTAAAAATGGATTGTTAAAAGTCACTAATCACTAGTTAACTTTAAGCAACGTTTATGAATAAAGGGGAATATCTTCAGCGTAAATTTTGCACCACAGAGCACCGCGTAGCTGCTATATCAGTCAACGGAAAGACGAAAGGTGTTATCTCATTTATGTAAAGAACTGTACTGACGAACGCTGTGATATTTTTTACCGGCGAGTGCACCCACTTTATGTAACAAAAAAGGAGATACAAGTTTTTACTTAATAGTTTTTAATTTAGTCAAATGTAGGTGAACCGCTTTATTACATTTTGAGACTGTATAAATAGGTGTGTGGACTATCTATATTAGAAAGAAAGTGAAAGAGAATCAAAGTGCTGTTCTTTATTTAAATGTCATATTGGTGGTAGGCCATAACAGCGGTCGCCGACAGAAGTTACCACCCACCAGACAGTCTTGCCGCCAAGCAATTTGTCGTGTTCCGGCATAATGTCTGGTGAAGCCGTACGGAGGACGGGTCTGAGCAGTTGTATTGCGATGTGTGCCGGGTACGATGCGCCAAATGTTGTTGTGTTGGGAGTTTGGTCGTGGAGGGCCTTCAGATCAATCTCCCTTTGGCGCAGCATCGTTGGTCGTGTTGTTGGGTTTAACATTGCCTCACCTCGCTCAACTGCCGTCTTCCTTCCTATTCGCTCAGTTTTTCTGAGTGAATAGGACGACAACGATCGCATCACTGCTTACCATCAGGCGGGATTACGGTCAAGCGCTAGTTTATAATTATTAAAAAAAAAAAAAAAAAAAAAAAAAAAAAAAAAAAAAAAAAAAAAAAAAACGCTCAGTAATTAAGATTTCGAAAACTGAAGTCACATCGACTTTTCTTGCATTACCTAATATTTTATTTGACAAAGAATTTCTTCTGTTTTTGTTAAGGAAAATACTGTATCTAAACTGAAAAGGTATAGCAAGGTAACATTCTATTGTTTCGGATCGTAGGCTCTTTTATATAAAGTACCGTCAATGTTGAGGCCAGAAATTAGCTCACATGAACGTACAAATGTGCTTGCTAGCAATGTGTGAATGTGTGTTTAATTTCATTTGAAATTTGATCTGCCAAACAGACATGTAGAGAGAAATCTCTCAAAAATATATCGCTCACTAGAATCGCTATCATGCTTATAATATTAGTTGCCTAATGTTAGAAATTTCATTATTTCCACGCTACCTAAACTAACGTATTTACTTCTTATCATAGGATAAACACAAAGTATGCTTAAATATTATAAACTTAAATAGTTGTCCAAGCATATAAAGTTTACCTTTACAGATCACTAGCCACGGTATTTAATATATGTATTTACTTTAAAATAAACTCAAAGTCATCTAATAAAAGAGAAATCACCATCACTTTCACTCATGATAAAAAATACAGTTTACATTAGAGATCACAATAAAATAAAATGTAAGTATGTATAATTAATTTACAGCTCTTTTAAAACACGACTCGTGTACCGCGCATCAGTACTGTAAGCGAACTGTGTTTCGTTTGTTTGACAAGGCATTACGCTAATGTATGGTAACTATCACAACAAATCGTAATAAGTAGAGGACGGACATGTGAATTTGTAGAAGCAATTTAAACTCGTGTGCCGTTGATGGTTGTGGCTCGTTTTCAGTACACTTTGTTAATGTGTTTTTGAAATATGAGTGTGTTGATTGATGTACGGTCAGCAACAAAATTCGACTAACTCAAAATTATGCGATCCCGTAGTTTTTGGGGAAAGAGAGAGATAAAGAGAGAATCGAGAGTGAGAGAGTTCTACAGTATGTTAAGAAAACCCTGTCCGACCCATAAGGATAATAAAGGTTAGGTAAACACATGACCAAATATAATATTAAATTTTACGTAATCATCATAGTACCAATACAAATGAATTTTGAAATAATCTTTTTTTCCCGCGAATTAATTCCATCTTCCCCGAAATTTGGTAATTTTTAAAAAAGTGACAACACCGGTATTATTATGAGCGAATAGCGATGCGACCACGTGCCGCGTGCCCTGCCGCCCGCGCCCCGTGGAAGGGTGGTTAACGCAGATTTATTAACTTACCACTTTTTGCGAAATAATATTTTTTTTTTTTGTAGGGGGATGTTTAGCCCTGTTTTGTATCCATTAGTAGAATCAGTTATCGATACCTAACAACAGATTCACGGGTCGGACAGGGTTTTCTTAACATACTGTATAAATTAATTTCATTTCGGTTTCGATTTTAATAAAATATTTTACACAATTAATAGACTTTTGTTGCTGACTTTACCAGCATCAGCTATTTAATTTTAATATAGAAAGAAAAGTCAAACGTAATTGCAGAACAACTAAAGATAGTTCTAGTAATGAAGCCACAGGTTTGTTTATATGTGTATCAGACGAATATACCAAAGTAGACTCTTAACCTGTTTTGACTTTGTTAAAGGAAACCAATGTTGTGAAGTGAGAAATCAATAAACAAATAATAGACCTACAAAGTTCACAGTGTGTGTTACAAGGTCTCCTCTCTGTGAGAGCGAGTGGGCCGTTATGCACCAGACGGGCCAGTGCAGCCTGGTGGAAGTCGCAATATGTTTCCGAATATTTGATTCTAGGACACCTAACGATGTTTTCCTTCACCGTATTGAGACCAGTGATAATAAAATAAATTACACAGTAAGTGGCGCCGATTCTCTTCTTGAAAAACTCAACTAATTTTAAGTTAACTGCATCTTTTTCTTTCTATTTCGTTAAGAAAAGGATAGACGATAACATTTTAGTTTAATCCTGTCAAATTAAGTCATTCCATAGACAGTTTAGACGCGATTAAAAAATATGGTGACCAAAAATACATAAATTTACGTCAAGCGTAGACTAATTTGACATAGGTATAAACTGACATAGGTATTATGTTCTGTTCTTTTCTTAATGAAATAGAAAGAAAAGGAGACACTGAACTTAAATTTAGTTTAGTTTGTGATCAAGGTACTTGGGGTCATTACCTGCCTGGGCTAGAAACCACAAGGCCACGACCTACGCGCCGTTACCACATGGTTACGGCCAAGTCTATATCGTGTTTACAGTTAGTGGGTAAACAGTGATGACCACTCAGCTCACCTACGATCTACGGGTTCTACATTTTCAAACTATAATTTCTAAAAATCAATTCAGTATTTAAATTAGAAAAATATTAGGTATACAAATAAGTTTCCGCGGTTTAACAAAACATGTCCTCACTAAGAGGTTTCGTTGTAATAGGGTATTTGACTAAAAAAAACTAATTAGTCCATCAGTCAGATTTCCAAAAAATACTAGACACTTATTTTTTCTTTTTTCATATAAACAAAAAATGAAGACGACACAGTGCATTGAAAACTCGGGTAACGTCACTGCACGCTACACTTTTTAGCGACCAGTGAGGTCACCAGCCACCACTCCTGATCGTTGATGCCTTTTATATTTGTCAATTTTTATTAATTTGATAAAACAAAATATACGTGTCTAGTATTTTTTTGGAAATCTGACTATACAGTATGTTAAGAAAACCCTGTCCGACCCGTGAAGGTGTTGTTAGGTATCGATAACTGATTCTACTAATGCATACAAAACAAGACTAAACTTAAAAAAAAATCCCCCTAAAAAAAATAAATATTATTTCGCAAAAGGAGGTAACTTAATAAATGTGCGTTGACCACCCTTCGCCTGCCGCCCGCGGGGGGTGGGCGGCAGGACACGCGGCACGTGCTCGCATCGCTATTCGCTCATAATATTACCGGTGTTGTCACTTTTTAAAAATTAGCAAATTTTGGGGAAATTGGAATTAATTCGCGGGAAAAAAAGATTATTTCAAAATTCATTTGTATTGGTACTATGATGAATACGTAAAATTTTATATTATATTTGGTCATGTGTTTACCTAACCTTTATTATCCTTATGGGTCAGACAGGGTTTTCTTAACATACTGTATACAATATGTAAAGAAAACCCTGTCCGACCCATA
Source organism: Sesamia inferens (assembly GCA_037179545.1). Classification (NCBI taxonomy): domain Eukaryota; kingdom Metazoa; phylum Arthropoda; class Insecta; order Lepidoptera; family Noctuidae; genus Sesamia; species Sesamia inferens. The sequence goes on along the minus strand of CM073922.1, from coordinate 29,763,497 downwards.
AGGATAATAAAGGTTAAGTAAACACATGACCAAATATAATATAAATTTTTACTAATGAATTTTTAAATAATCTTTTTTTTTTTCGCGAATTAATTCCAACTTCCCCGAAATTTGGTAATTTTTAACAAAGTGACAACACCATTTTGACGGTATTATTACAGCGAGGCGACCACGTGCCGCGTGCCATGCCCCCCGTCGCCCGCGGAAGGTTTGTCTACACATGTATTAAGCTACCTCTTTTTGCGAAATAATATTTATTTTTTTTAGGGGATTTTTTTTAAGTTTAGCCCGGCTTTATATCCATTAGTAGAATCAGTTATCGATACCTAACAATACCTTCACGGATCGGACAGGGTTTTCTTTACATGTTGTATAATATAATATAATATAACATAATATAATAAAATATAATATAATATAATATAATATAATATAATATAATATAATATAATATAATATAATATAATATAATATAATATAATATAATATAATATAATATAATATAATATAATATAATATAATATAATATAATATAATATAATATAATATAATATAATATAATATAATATAATATAATATAATATAATATAATATAATATAATATAATATAATATAATATAATATAATATAATATAATATAATATAATATAATATAATATAATATAATATAATATAATATAATATAATATAATATAATATAATATAATATAATATAATATAATATAATATAATATAATATAATATAATATAATATAATATAATATAATATAATATAATATAATATAATATAATATAATATAATATAATATAATATAATATAATATAGTATAATACAGATGTAAAAAGTGATATCATAAGTTTGGACATCTGGTAATAACATACACTTGAGTATTAGTGACTCTGTACCACTATCACATATTGATAATCGATTGGTTGTAGAAGCTTATGGTGAAGCTGCTTTAAGAGAGAGAAGTTGTCGTGAGTGGTTTAAAAGTTTAGAAACTGTGAAGACAAAGAACGTAGTGAAAGACCGAAATCGTACAAAGACACGGAATTGGAAGTATTATTGGAGGAAGATAGAAGGAAGAGGAAAAGCGCGCCCATTATTACTCCAGATATTACAAAATTATTCTCTTACGTGATAATGCTCGCCCCCATGTTCAAAAAATGACGGAAACTTATTTGTATTCCTATTATTTTACCCTTTTTTTGATAAATCTGCGAGTATAATAAGAACGAAGAAAAATCTAAACAACGGGCATAGGGGGTTTCCTTTGTGCACCGCCTGCTGCGAAGACGAATCTGTCTGTTCTAAATGATCGTGCGTTACATATTAATCAACTGCATTGCGTCAACTTCCGCATAGATTCCCCATTGTGTAAATGCTAACAAAAACATTAGCATGGTGCTATATAGGTACACAAATATAATCCTGTCTTGTTATCGCTTAGTCATGTATTAAGGGCGCTTGAGCTTAGAGTACAGGTTAGTATGAATTATCTGTTCTAAAAAGGATGAAGGAAAACATCGTAAAAATAAAAACGTCCTAGGAACGCGAACTGTGTATGTTCAGCATCTTTAGAGAAGAAAATCGATCCCCAAAAGTGGAATTACTATAGGCAAATGTGGATGATTTGTAGGCAAATGCAAAATTGCAATGAGGTATAACCCGCGCCATTAAAGAAACGAATCTTAAATGAAGGCACCGGTCATTCTCTCTCACTCGCACACTATTGCTATCTTTAGTCACACACCACCGTACTGCATACAAAATAGTCAGGATTTTGGCTCCATTGCGACCCTTGCTGTCTTGACGCGCTCGGTTCTTTCAAGTTATCATTTCCTTGTTTTCGTTATTACTTTCGTGTCTTTGTTAACTGTCGTTACTGTTACTATTTTGTTATGAGTGGTAAAATGTCTTCACGTAAACGAAATGAAGGATTTTCAACATTAAAATAAAATTTATGTGTATGTGTGTATTGGATAATTTAATAAATGTATTAAAAATAAACCAATTACAGAAAACTTAATCTTTTTTCTTATAATGGTAAACTTATAACCACTTGCTAAACGTATCTTCAATCATTAATTATCCGGCTTCAGTTCCGAAGGATTTATGAGAGCTACTATTCCATCACATTGCTTTTTTTTTTAAAACCTTACTATCTATCACTGCAAGTAGCAGACGCCATTTTAGATTCGTTTCTTTATGGGCGCGGCTTATAAGTATGTAGTAACTTACCTCGTTGCAATTTTAACTAACTATGCTAAAAATGGTTAATGCCAAACTACCTGTCATGACTTGAAAACAACGCGGACTCTTGTTAATTTTAATTTTTCCATTGTTTCTGTATATTGTTTTTAATTTTCACATCTTCTATTATGCCTTCTGATAATATAGGGCAGTCTATAAATATCTGTTAGTTTAGATTTCAAAACCAAGACCCATGCTTCCTGCCAGGACTGCGGTGTGTTTGAAGGAGATAACGTGGCCCTGGCGCACAGAAAAGTGAAGGAATAAGGGTGGGTTTTAGTCAGTAAAAGCCTGACAAGCCCTTCGGGACATGGGCGACCTTCCGGATGGGAAATTTCAAATGAGCGGGAAGACATTTGATAATTTACCATCCGGAAAAAAAATACGATTCATGTTTGAGTATATTTTTTGAAAGGGCCTTACAGCTGAGGAATAGCAATGTTACGCCTCTACACAAAATGGTGTTTATTCATAAACGATGATTAAAGTTAAGTGACGTTAAAAAGTCAAAAATGTATGGTTAAACAGTCACTAATCGCTAGTTAACTTTAAGCAACGTTTATGAATAGAGGGGAATAGTATTAGCTAAGCACTCACTTGAAACCTGATTGACAGCTTCAGCGATGTGACACCGGAACACATGGCACCTGTAAACAGCGGACTCCTTGGTCTCGCCATGAGACCACGTGAACGCGAAGCATGATGCCACCGGTGACCCGGCCGCGCCTCGGGCGTAGAACGAGATACGGTTCACTGCGTATCGTGTCATGACGCTGTTTGAGTCAGCTTGGTATAGCCTGGAGAGGAAATGAGCAAGATATAGTGGAAATGATGATCTATCTTACTAATACTAAAAATGCGAAGGTTTTTGAGTATGGATGGCTAGATAAATAAATAAATACGGACAAATCACACAGATTGAGCTAGCCCCAAAGTAAGTTCGAGACTTGTGTTATGGGATACTAACTCAACGATACTACACACATCAAAAGTGTCTAGGGATCAACATATATTTTTGCAATAACTTTTCTCCTGATTGATATTAATTAAAATTTTCTTTAAGGATTCATCAAATAAAGTGTTTTCGTTTGTCACAGTAACGATAAACCAAGTCACATTTGCATTAATAAAGAAATTTGCCATTTTCCTAATAAAGGGATATTTGACATTTGAACCACTAACACAAAAGTTAAAAAAAGACTGAAATAACAGTTTTCTCTAAAATTTTATTGGGTAACTTAAACAATTAATAATCCGTGTTTCTACCGCGAACACTAACAACACAAGAACATCGGTTTGGCATACTCAAAATGAGTTCATCCAAATCACGCTGTGGCATGGCCGCCCATGTTCGTTGCAACAACAAAAAAAGGTCTTCTTGCGACTGGATACCCTCCATATTCGGCAGAGCTCTTCTCTGTAGCATATCCCATGCATGCTCAATCGGGTTCAAGTCTGGCGACTGAGCAGGCCAGGGCAGGACATTGATGTTAGCTGCGGCGAGAGTCTGTCTTACAACTCTTGCGGTGTGCGGTTGTGCATTATCATGCATTAACTGAAATAAGGGACCGATTTGCACTTGTAGAGGAACGATGACGTCTGATACAATCGTCTCAGCATAAATTTGAGCGTTGAGGTTGCCTCTGATCCAAATCAACTCAGTTCTTCCGCCGATCCAAATACCCGCCCATACCATGATGGTTCCACCACTATAAGGATGGACTTCCTGGCAGGATTTTAATCGCTGTTGGCGTCCAGGGGTTCTCCAGTGTCGTATACGTCTTGTATCCGGTCTCATACCAAAACGAGACTCATCAGAAAAGCACACGAAACGCCATTGTTCTTCTGCCCAATTTCTGTGTTCAAGAGCCCATTGATATCGAATCCTACGATTGTGCATTGCTATAGGTGGTACCCGTAGCGGTCTTCGGGAATGAAGGTTCACTTCATGCAAGCGGTTTCTGTCTGTTTGGTCACTAATTAAGTTCCCTGAAGAGTGATGAAGCCTCACGGCTAACATCATGGCGGTTATTGTTGGAGCTCTTCGAATTAAGATTTGAATGTATCGGTCTTGTCTCCGTGTGGTGCAGCGATACCGTCCTCCATGGCGCTCAGCCACGGTACCAGTGCTTCGGTAACGTGTCCAAAGTCGACTGATAACACTCTGACTTGTATTCAGAGCTAAAGCCACAGTACGTTGCCGGGAACCAGCTTCTATCATTCCCACGGCTCTGAGCATTTCTTCCCTGCTTAAATGACGTCGCCGCTCCATAATAATGTTGGTTTTAATCAGTAGTAGGGAAACAGTAGCACTAATAATGTCTTCAATGCGTTGTATGTTTTTATAGGGAAAATATTGACAGCTGATTTTCATCTTTTACTCGAATTTCATTCACAGTTCCTGATTCAAATTATGAAATGCACCAAAAAGGATCCATATAAATTTATAAAATCATAAATTTATTACAAAGCCACATCTCAATCTCAAGAAATCCGCATAAAAATGCTTGATCCCTAGACACTTTTGATGTGTGTATAATTATAATAGATACATATACAGGGTGTATCTGACATCGTAACGCAAACTTCGCGAGAAGGCTACACCGCATGTCACTAATAAAATTATGAGAGTCATTTATATCGTTAATGAGTGGTTACAGAAATAACAGTGTTTAAAAAAATGTCGGCTCGGCCTTTGAACGTTGCAAGCGTGCCAAAACATACTTGTTCTATATTTATTACAGAATAGTAGTTGTGTCGTCAACGTTGCACGAGCGTGGAATTATCGACTTTGACGACCTGAACTTAAGGAAACAAATTGAGCTGGCGAAGAAAAAGGGCTCCCCCCGTCATAACCCTGTATACTGCAACTCGAAGCTGATGAATGTGTATTTCGCGAAGGCGCTGGCTGCTAATTTGAGGAACACTGGCATAGATGTCAACATGGTCTGTCCTGGATTCTGTGCCACTAATTTGTTTAGGTAAGTTTTTAAAGTACTTAATATTTTACATACAGGCTGTACCTGACATCGTAACGCAAACTTCGCGAAAAGGCTAGACCACATGCCACTAATAAAATTCTGATAGTCATTTATGACGTTAATGAACGGTTACAGAAATAGCAATGTTTAAAAAAATGTGTCGGCTCGGCGTTTGAACGTTGCAAGCGTGCCGCCGTGCAGTTTTGTAGGTATGACGTTGATCCCTGATGTGAACTCTATTAAATCAGCTGATAATATAGTTTTTCGAGTTTTGATTTCTTTGCGCGTTTTAGTGTAATTAGCGAATTAATTAATTTTTACTTTAAAATCATATTGGGTTATAAGTATAGCAATTATGAAAGGTTGAAAGTGAAAAAAACTGCATATTATTTTTTTTAAAATCAGGAAAAATCCGACGAAAACTTCCACCAGTGGGGGGTTCAGAATAATGTACTGGATACTCATTTGTGCGTCGATGTGAGATACACCCTTTATAGATAAACATCCTAGACCCAGGCCAATCAGGAAAAGATCGTTTTCCATCATGACCTGGCCGGGGATCGAACCCGGGGCCTCCACGTCGCAGGCAGGCGTGTTGACCGCTGCGCCACGGAGGATGACAACGATGTGCGTTACTCTTTCACGCAAAAACTATCTTGTAATATATATTATAAACTAATGCTTGACCGCAATCCCCCCCGATGGTAAGCAGCGATGCAATCGTTGATGGTAAAGCGCGCTAGTTTATTAACAGCCTATTCAGACAAAAAAACTGAGTGAATAGAAAGGAAGGCAGCAGTTGAGGTGATGCAATGTTGAACCCAACAACACGACCAACGATGCTGCGCCAGAGGGAGATTGATCTGCAGACCCTCCACCACCAAACTCCCGACACACAATTTGGTGCATCGTACCCGGCACACATGGCAACACAACTAGTCAGACCCCTCTCCGTACGGCTTCACCAGACATCATGCCGGAACACGACGAATCGCTTGGCGGTAAGACCTTGTCTATTGGGTGGTAACATCTGCCGGTAGCCGATGTTATCGCCAACGGCAGAGTGCCGCTAGTACTTAATATTATAAAGAGGTTTGTATGTAGATTGTAGGGGTAATCTATGGAACTACCAGTCAGATATGAAATAATATACAGTTTACATTTGATAGCCCAAATTTCGAAGAAGGTTATCGGCTATTTAACACGTACGGCTTTTACAGTTTCGACTCTAAAGAGCCGAGAAGGATGGAAATCCAGAAAGAACAGTACAACAAGAATTTTTACGATTTAGTAGAGACTTATGCATTACCAACTGCACATAGCAGTTTCAGCCTTAGAACTTTCGATCCTTTCGGAATAGACGGATTAAAATATCCTATGTGTTAATCCTGGTTATAATCTACCTGTATTACAAAGGAGATGTTTCAAAAATGTATGGAGCCTGGACCAGCACATTGTACACTTAATGCTAGGTATAGTTACGCTATAGTTGACTGTTTTTAATGTTAATTTCCCATATTTTGGCTTTGTTTTTATACAGATTCAATTTAACTCGGCCAAGGAGTGCAACACAACTACTAATAAATATGGTGGTCAGCAATAAGATAATAAGATTTTGACAGTGACATTTGATTGACGTGTCATGTATCTAAGGCTATCGTATCTATATTATGTACCATATGACTGCGAAAAAAAACAAAACATAAATTTTTAACAAATCATGTTTATTTATTGGGCCGTATGTTTGGAATACGGCCCAATAAATAAACACAATCAACTCAAATCAACACTCGCCAAGAAGCAAAGTCGTCAATCAAACGTCCTAACCACTGTCATGGCTACCTTAAAAAAGGGTTATCTCACTAAAAAACTTTTCAAATAATTAATTACATATATTTTTATTCAAATTAATTTGGTAGTATTTTTATGGAAATCTATTATTTTTTTCCTTTTTATCTATATAGTGCACATAGTAGTGGCCCAAAATGAAACATCTCCTTTTATCCAGATCCATTCAGCAGTTTTTGTGTGAAAAAGTAACTAACATACATTCAAACTTTCCCGTTTATAATACTATTTGCGCCTAACCTATGCGGGTGAAACCACAGGGTTTCACGCGCATAGGTTTCGATCCTATGGGAATATCGGGATAAAAAGTATTTCACGTGTTATTCCTGGTTACCATCAGTGTGCAAAATTTTAAATAAAGAACGAAAAAATATTCCTAATCCGTTCAGTGCGGTTCTTTCTTTCTTTTCATTCTTTAAAGTATTAAATACTAGCTGTTGCCCGCGACTCCGTCCGCGTGTTGATATAAAATAAGCGCCTGTTAAAATAATGGGAGCAATATGTCCGTCTGCGTTCGCCCCCGTTTTCACAACTTTTGGTCATAGTGGGATGTTATATAGATAGCCTATGTCCTTTCTCAGGTTCTAGAATATCTGTGTACCAAATTTCATTATAATCGGTTCAGTAGTTTTGGAGTGAAAGCCGGACAGACAGACAGACAGAGATACTTTCGCATTTATAATATTAGTATGGATTGCTGCTGCTCTTTCCAGCTAAAACATCCAACAAAAATAATGGAGATTTTTAAATATAGCTCCAATCATTACAAAACGAAAGTACTATGACACACATCCTACATTAGTATATCACATACAACATTCGCTTTTAGACCACTGGCCGCATACAGCGTGTCATTCAGGCAACCTATAACTTACGCTGGATTCACCATAAAGATAAGCCAGTCAGTTTAAATAATGACAAAACCGATATACTGCAATGTAAATGTTGGGCGAGGGTAAAAAGCTGCCGCTCCCCTAACTTGTCGTCTGTTATCGAATTGCAAGATTAGCTTAATTTAAACAAACAAAAACATGAAGGTGGGGCTCGTAACTTTTTTTAAAATAATAATTATAAACTAGTGCGTGTCCGCAATCCCGCCTGATGGTAAGCAGTGATGCAATCGTTGATGGCAAAGCCCGCTAGTTTATTAAGCCTATTCACTTAAAATACTTAGTGAATAGGTAGGAAGATGGCAGTTGAGCGAGGTGACGCAAAGTAAAACCCAACAAGACAACCAGCGATGGTGCGCCAGAGGGAGATTGATCTGGAGGGCCTCCACGACCGATATAATAACGTTTAGGGCATCGTACCCGGTACACGTCGCAACACATCTGGTCAGACCCGTCCTCCGTACGGCTTCGCCAGACATCATGCCGGAACACAACGAATCGTTTGGCGGCAAGACTTTGTCTAGTACGTGGTAACTTCTGCCGGCAGCCGCACAGAGCAGTATTCATTACGAAGACTCGATCATGGATACCGACCACGTTTGACTTATCGATTGGCGCGCTCCAAGGATGTAAGAACTCTCAACCAATGAGAGCGCCAAACGCGCTCAATGCGTATGGTCGAGTCTCCTAATGAAAACTCACGGTAGCCACACAGTTCGGTCGATCTGGTTAAACTACGCTTGTCGCGGTTGGTGGATGGGTGACCATTTTGCATACCCCTTCCGTGCCTCGGTAAGCACGTCAAGCCGTCGGTATCGGCTGCGATTCGTAGATCTTTGATCGGCGCTACGAGTCGTCAGAAGCCCGAAAGTCTTACCACCAACCACCAGTATAATAGAACAAGAAGAAGAATAAGTGCAAGTAGAATAGAATACACTATTATAAAACATTATTTTTTGTTTGTGAGAAACCCGACACACGTGTCCAGTATTTTTAAGTAAAGAATGTATACACCAAATTTCCAAAACATATAATGAAAAACCACAAAGTTATGAGCTTGCTATTCTACTTGGTTGTCCCAACAAAAATATGGTCAAAGCTCCACTGAATCGGGCGAGCGCCGTGCATTGACCTCTGGCGTCAGCTGATGGCCGCGCGCAAATATTATGATCTATCGAAAGCTGCGTGCGCGCGCTCGGTATCCACACTGCAACAATGCTTATATGTATTTGGAAAAAACATATATCATGGTGTAAAAAATATTGGAATCGATTTAGTTGCTTATTCTGAACAAACTGTATTCAGGTTTCGCATAAACAAAAAATGACGTGGTATACACCATATAAGTATCGGAGCTAAACTAAGTTATAGAGGTCAGATAGGAAGTATCTTTATTTATTTATTTATTAAAACTTTATGCACAAAGAAAAACGTTGCACAATGGCGGACTTAAGGCCTTAGGCATTTTCTACCAGTCTAACTTAAGGTGATGCAAGGACAAAACATGGTAGGTGCAAAGATATAAAGGAGAAATTGAAAGAGAAATACAAAAAAAAATGTTATAATAAATACATACATATAAAAATATAAACAGTAGAGAGAGATAAAAAAAATATAGATAGAGAAAAACAATAAATTATATGTTTGATGATTCTGCCAATTTCTTGCGTAAGTATTCTCGAGCTTTAATTTTAAAAGTGTACCGACTGGTCACCGTCCTGATATTCTGAGGAAGATCATTCCAAAGGAAAACCGCCTGAACAAGAAATGAAGACTTTAGAAAACCAGAGCGGTGAGAAGGACATCGTAGAAGACAATTATTGGAAGAACGAAGATTCCTATTATGCGCAGAGCATAATGTTACGGGCTAGGGGTACTAAAACGCCGGTTAAGGGTTTCGAAGTTTATTGGCAACGAAGGTACAGTCGATTGTAGGCAATGACAAGTAGAATGTTGCTGATGTTGCACCGAAGTCTTCCCTTACGTCCACGAAGTCCGTGTCGTAAACACACAATAACACTATCGATGTTACTTCACGTAGTACTCACAGTTCTCGTTACAGTTGTCGCAGTAGGTATTCACAAAGATCGCTTCTTAAGTATCGCTGTTTTCGTATCGTTAGTCTAATGCAGACTGACTCGGCGCCGGCGTCACGGCGCTATATATAGGCCAGCTGATCGAACATTCCAGAATCGTCTAGACGTAATAATAATAGCGCATAACTTCGAGTACATTCACTAGGTACCTACGGTAATTCCCGGAAACGGGTTTCTAGAAATTTCGATGTCGTCGCTTTGTTGACAAAATTGATAAAACCTGTACCATTCGATAGGCCACCTTGAGTCTAGGAATGCGTTTTTATATTACACCTAGACAATGTTTAGATCTCGAGTTATAAAGCTTAGAAGTTACGCACTGCATGTCACGCGATATTGAACCTTATGCCCTCGACATAAGGTACATTCGTAACATTGCCCCCTTCTTAGTCGTGCTCGTCCCGAGCATGATTTGAACCATAATAGCGGGCTAGACGGTCTACGTGTACGATCTTCAGCTTCCCTCTAGGTCCTTTCTTTATCCGGTAGGTGACATCGTTTATCCTCGTTACTATCGTGTACGGACCCTCCCATTTGGCTTGAAATTTCGGACTCTTTCCTTTTCTCCTAATGGGATTATGTAACCATACCAAAGTTCCCTCTTCAAATCCGGGCACGTTAGCTTTGCGGTCGTATCGGATCTTCATTCTCTCACTGGTTTTCAGACCATTCTCTCTCACTAGCTCATGTATTCCATCTAGTTTACGTCGGAGGTCGGCCACATAGTCGACGGCTAGGATAGGGGTATCGGGGGGTGTTCCGGTTAGTGCATCTATGGGTAATCTAATTTCTCGGCCGAAGTTGATTTTCGCCGGTGTACAATTTGTGCTATCATGTGTTGCAGAGCGGTATGACATTAAGAAGAGTGGAATGTATTGGTCCCAATCCCTCTGGTGTTCTTCAACTACTTTGGCCAAATGATTCTCTAGCGTCTGGTTGAATCTTTCGACCATTCCATCTGACTGAGGGTGATATGGTGTTGTACGAGTCTTATGTATCCCGAGTAGTTGGCAAACCTCTTGAAATAGTGAAGACTCGAAGTTTCTACCCTGGTCAGAGTGTAATTCCAAGGGAACGCCAAATCGACAGAACACCTCGTGAACTAGCTTTTTGGCGACGGTATGAGCTTCTTGGTTGGGTACTGCAAAAGCTTCTGGCCATTTGCTGAAATAGTCTTGCATGACGATGATATACCTATTCCCTTCTTCAGTAATAGGGAACGGCCCAGCTATATCGACAGCAACTCTTTCCCATGGTGCACCAACATTATACACTTTCAGCCGACCTCTGGCCCTCGTTTGCGGTCCCTTTACTGAGGAGCAGGCTACACATTTCCTACACCAGTCCTCTACGTCTTCGCGGCAATGCACCCAATAGAACCTTTTTCTCACCTTCTCCAGAGTTTTCTTTACTCCTAGATGTCCTCCGGATACTCCGTCGTGCACCTGTCTTAGCACCGACGCGACCTTCTCACAGGGGACAACTATCTGTAAGGCGACCTCCTGTCCACTAGGTGATTCCCATTTCCTCTTCAGAACTCCATTATCAATTATCAGGCTGTCCCATTGAGCCCAGTAACTTTTTGCTGTTGGGCTAAGCGCTGATATGTCACTCCAAGCGGGCCTCTGGCCACGTTTCTTCCATTCGATTACTGTCTTCAAGTCACTATCTTCCTTTTGTGCCTCTTCAAATGATCGATTATCCCATTCTTCATCCAAAGCGTTCACCTGGATAATCCTTACGTTCTCTGTCTTTTCCTGTTTGCGTTCTTCACCTCGGTCCTTACTACCTGAAGTAATCTGGCGGCGGCGGGCCTTTCGTTTTGCCTTTTTCTCGAGGCGCTTCTTCTTACGCGCCTCGTCCTCGACTTCCTTGTCCCGCCTTGCTTCCGCCGCACTCCACGACTTTCCGCGCGACCGCTCGCGCTCTTGTTCTCGCTTGCCGGAACGTTCGCGTTCTCGGTCCTTGACACGTACCCGCTCTCGTTCAGCGGGTCGCTCGCGGCGCCCACTTCGATCACTCCGCTCGCGCCAATCGACGCGCTCGCTCGGGCGCTCGGGCTCGACCTTGGCGTCGCGCTTGCGCCACAGCAACACATCTGCGTCTTTACGTGCCCAAAAAGCACTTCTTCCCTTAGCCTTCCTGGGACAATCAATTCGAATGTGCCCCTTTTCACCGCACTCATAACAAGTTGGTCCTCGTCGGGCTTTTATTTGTGCGGTCACTTTTCGAATACGGTCGTGTTGTCGGCCATCTTGACGTACAGCTTCCACTTCCAGAGCATGTGTCAAGCCTGCCTTCAAGGTCTGATGGTGACCCAGACGTACTGCAGCTCTGACTTCTGCATCTCGAATCCCATCAGTAAAGAATCGCAGAGTAGTAGCGTCAATCAGTCCCGGTGTTGATGCATACGCCTTCCGAACCAGACGTTCTATTTCCGTTGCCCACTGTTGCAGACTCTCATTGCTCTTCTGTGTGCGGTCGCGGAGTTGAGCCCTGTAGACATGTTCGAGGTGTTTCTCTCCATATCTAGTCTCCAATGCTTCTAACAGACAGGCTAGGGTATTGCAATCGCCGGAAACATTCTCGAGGATTCGTACGGCATCGCCACGCAAAGCAAGCATAAGAGCCGTTAGAGCTTGATCGTCGTCCCAGTTGTTGCCTTTGGCGACCTTCTCAAACTGTAGACGGAAGGCCACCCATGACGTTGTTCCGTCAAAATGAGGTACCTTGAAAGTCGGCAAAGCACTGGGTACCGGTACCACACTTTTAATAACTCCTTTCTGCACAGCTTTATGGAGAAACTGTATTTCTTTCTCACACTCCACGATGGTACTGTTTAGTTCCTCCATACGCTCATCTTGTTTGTCTATGCGCGTATCTTGCTGGTCCATACGCGAATCTTGTTTGTCTATGCGCGTATCTTGCTCGTCCATACGGGCATCTTGTTGAAATGTTTTTATTCTAAGTTCGTTGACTTCTTCTTTGGTTTTATCCCATTTTTCATTTAATTCTAATATCAATTGCTGGGACTCCTTTATTTGTGACTGGGTTGATGCCTGGGATTGTGCTACACTTTTAATTTGTGCTTGGATTTCTGCCTGAGATTGTTTTATTTGCGCCGTCAAGTGAGTCATTAATGCCGATAAATCGCATCCGCTGGTTCCGGGAATAGTGGTGGTACTAGGCGTACTCACATTCGTCGGTGTTACGACGGCCGCATCTTCTAAGGGTGCAGGGACACTAAGCAATTCTTCCTCTTGACGCGCCAAATCCATCGCTGCTTGTCGTCGCGTGCGAACTCTTTCGTCTTCCCTTGGCGTGACCGGCATCCCACTTCTGACACCAATTGTTACGGGCTAGGGGTACTAAAACGCCGGTTAAGGGTTTCGAAGTTTATTGGCAACGAAGGTACAGTCGATTGTAGGCAATGACAAGTAGAATGTTGCTGATGTTGCACCGAAGTCTTCCCTTACGTCCACGAAGTCCGTGTCGTAAACACACAATAACACTATCGATGTTACTTCACGTAGTACTCACAGTTCTCGTTACAGTTGTCGCAGTAGGTATTCACAAAGATCGCTTCTTAAGTATCGCTGTTTTCGTATCGTTAGTCTAATGCAGACTGACTCGGCGCCGGCGTCACGGCGCTATATATAGGCCAGCTGATCGAACATTCCAGAATCGTCTAGACGTAATAATAATAGCGCATAACTTCGAGTACATTCACTAGGTACCTACGGTAATTCCCGGAAACGGGTTTCTAGAAATTTCGATGTCGTCGCTTTGTTGACAAAATTGATAAAACCTGTACCATTCGATAGGCCACCTTGAGTCTAGGAATGCGTTTTTATATTACACCTAGACAATGTTTAGATCTCGAGTTATAAAGCTTAGAAGTTACGCACTGCATGTCACGCGATATTGAACCTTATGCCCTCGACATAAGGTACATTCGTAACAATAAATATTGAAGATGAGAAGTAAGATAAGAAGGAGAACAGGGTTTGTGTAGGAGTGAAAACAAGGTCGTCAAAGCTCTTGAGCTCTGCGTTGCCTGATTGGTAGCCATTTCAAGATGGATATGTAAATTATTGGTATTCAGCTGAATACGGTTAAACTAGAAGCCAACCCCAACATAGGGAAAAGGATAGGCATATGATGCAGCATGAATATTTGGTAAAGCGTGGGCCTGCTCGACGTTGGGTGCCGGAAGTTTTCGGGTAGCGCAAGACTGTTACAGCGATTCAAGAGGAGCCTTAGGGGTATCAGATGTCCATTAACAGACATCTGTATTACCAGAAACATCGCGGGTGCATTGCCAACCCAGAGCAAAAACAAAACTTTGTCAGTGCCTATACGGTCAGCTACAATATGATTCCTTATAATATTGATATGATTCCATAATGTAATTTTTGTCAATTTATAATAGAAGCTAAGAGTCAAAAAGGAGAGAAAAGAATCAAAGTACTGTTCTGCAATGAAACGGAATTAAAAATTCAAAAACAAAACTGTTAATCAACTTTTGTTGCTGACTGTACAAAGATCTTTTAGCGCGTGGTCAAAATCGGAACCAATGCCGCCATCTTGTTTTCTCAATACATGTCAAAAACAATTGCAAAAGTACCAACAGTCAGCGTTAGCGTTATGCGAGCGCCAATAGATCACTGTACCAGTGTAATGTCAATTCACAAAAACAAAAGTTCCAAACACACCAATGCTGTTTGATAGCAAAAAAAGGGATGGTCGCAGTACATCCCAAGACAAACTCCTACACAAATAAGAAGCGATAAAACAAAAATACTCACACGACTAGTCCTTGCGAGCACACCGGTATCGATATCGACACGGCGATCCCATCTGCACTTTCGAGCATAGAGCTGAGTTCCTTCATGATCCGTTGTATATCATACTCAGACTTCGGGTCAGAAATGTTCTGTGCGCCCAGGTAACTGACACCGCTGAACACAGTGCATTCTTGGTCTACGTCTGAAACTGGTTAGATTTCATTTAATATGGGAGCAAAATAGAATGTTCTTTTTTTTTAGTTTCAATAGTATAGACAATTTGTTGGAATATTTATCGAGAGGCTATTGGATATTTTAAATGTTGCATAATATTACATGATTCTGAAAGTAGTCATTGAGGCATGTAGAAACTCAGAAATCTAATGTATTATTAATAGGCCAGTCACCGTAGTCAGTAGCAGGTTGCAATCCTGCTGCGCTAATTATTACCTAGGAATATATCTACCAACCAAAGCCCAAAAAATGAGTACTAAGCAATTTTCTGCGACTCAGGTTAAAAACATCTAAATAGTTATTGAATTATGAATCTAACCATTATAGAAATACAGTTCTTTATATAAAAAGGACAGCTTAGGTCCGTACTAAGTTGTCACTTTTGTATTAAGAACTTTGATTTAACCTCAAAGTTCGAAATACAAATATGGACTCAAAAGTTAAGTCATGAACTAAAGTTAAATTTCGTTTTGTAATAAGGGGGACTATGTCTTGAGTATCGGATTTATTTTAGGAATATCTGATGACAGTTAAAGCAAAACTATTAGCTAAGCTGGTTATGAAGATTTATAATTAGCCAGATAATTTACCTTTCCTCTCTACTCCGAATTGAAACAGACAGTCGGATCGACAATAAATACTCGAGTTAAATCTTGGTACATTATAAGACCATTACGGCAACGTTAACCCAATATATTTAAGTTTAGAACAAGACAATCACCTTCATCGTCACTCTCTGTGGGCTTCATGTGGTCGTGTTTCTCAGTAGGAGACGGCGTGGACACGTCAGCGGACGTGGCACTGTCCATCATTTCGTAGAACTTGGACCCGCCAACTAGCCGGCACGACTCCTGCAATATAAGAAAAATAGTTCACAATTAAAAATTGGAAAAGAAAAAAGTTGTTCATGTTACTGGTTGGCAATTGTTTTGTGTTAGATACTGATGCGTGATGTTTCACTGGGAACTACTCAGACTTGGCTCCGGATAGTGTGGAATGTTAATGAGTTAAAAATGAGATTTTTTTAGATAATGTACATTTTTAAGCTTAGATTCCTAGCCCTCTGAAGTTTGTCAATTTTCCAGATCTAAGACCCATTGATCTAACCAGTTACGGACCCGGATTCTGCCTGCCGGCTGGTGAAACGATCCTGCAATCGTCTACCTACTGATACTCGTGATTAGCAAATTCCAGTGGCCACCCACAAGCGGGTCTCACCAGTGATATTACAAGAGGCTATATTCAGGGTACTGTCACGTTACACCAGCAGAGTCCATTCAGTATGGCGACCAGCAGGCAGAACGTCCCTGGGCTGGGCTGCTCTCCCCAGCAAGCTCCGTACGGTCAGCATATACCATAGGAAGGAGGGCGAAGTAAAACCGTGTGACCATCATCGACCGAAAAACCAAATGCCTAGAAGATACCTGGTTCACTCTTGCCTTGAAGATAGACGGGCAAAATTTGGAAGAGAAAACTGATGGCCGGCAGAGAGCTCTACGCTTTGGCTGAGGGCATAATAAACGTAATTAGAATTACGACTCGGTGTGAACCAAGTGTGGATGATACGTTGCAGATCGTCTAGTTGTCCAGGGGTATAAGGGCGATAATGGGATTAGCTCCCACGTACACTCACTGAAGTTCAGTCTTTAGAAGATCGATAGGCAAGCAACATCGCACCAATGAGTCTGGCTAAGAAGTGTAGCTACCGACGATTCGTCGCCTATAAGCCTTTAACTTTGCGTTCCACTGTATCAAGTGCAGCAAGCTGATATTTTGCATCCTATAAGCTGTTGCAATACTCCATACAGGAACGAACCTAGGTAGGTTTGTATTGTGCTGTCCTTATTACGCTAGGTCCAAGTTAAAGTCATATGGACTATGAATGTCAAATGTTTAAAGGCAATCGCGATTTTACTTTCAAGAAAAAACACCATCTACATTCTACCCTTTAAAAATAACTAAGTCAAACAATAAACGCGTTACGGCGTATCAAATGCTTCCAGCAACTATCCGTATTTCAGTGAAACGTAACCTACAAAAGCATCCCTTTAGAACCCCTCCTACAGCAAATACTAAACAATGTACCTACACACAAAAGGGTAAGGGTAAAACTTAAGGTCACCGCAAAGAGGAAACCAAGAATTGGGGTCATTGGCTTTTGCCATTAGTTTCACAAGAACAATAGTTTATTTTATTATTTGCTTTATTCACAATATAAATAGGTTTTAAGGTACAAGTCTAACAATGAATGCAATAAGGTTCTACAAGAATACTAGCCGACGGAACAGATCTTGTCCTGTCCAAATTTTAAGCGTACCATACAGAAATCTTATGGGAAAAAGACGTTTAGTTTTTCCCAAATTTGAATATTTTTCGGAATTTTCATCATCAATATCAACAACTTTTTTTTTATATCGTCCCACTGCTGGGTACAGGTCTCCTCTCATACAGAGAAGGATTGAGCGTAATCACCACGCTCGCTTAATGCGGGTTGGCGATTTCAGACTTACAAGTCCAGGTTTCCCCAAGATGTTTTTCTTCACTTTTTCACAATACCCCCATCGTTTTTTTGGTCTTCCCATACTCTTATAGCCCTTATTTCTACTAACACTATAAAAGAAGTAAAGTTTGTGGGCCTGTGAGGTTGTAGAGGTAAGCTTAGGATCTACTGAGCTTCCGTTTGCAGTTTCTGGCCTGCCAACGGACGCGTCCCCAGGTGGCGGATAGGGGAACGGCCCCCAGATATGGGGGTTACCGGTTTACCGGCGCGGACCAAGCCCAGAAGTGGGGACCGCTTCGGCGGTCACACGTGCGGCGGGTCGGCCACCACTCCAGGTGGCTGACGTGACCTGAACCCCGGGTCACCGTCGGGCAACCCGGTCTCCTCACTGAGAGGAGCTGGAGGCTCCGTTTGCCACCGGACAAACGAGTGGAGCTAAGAGGAAGGACACCTCGCTAAAAAAACCTTTGGCTGCTGCGTCTTCTCGCACAAGAAGACGTACCCAGCCCGGCCCCTCCCTATGGAGGGACCATGGTGGGCCAATGTGACTTTTCTAAAGTTATACATATGTACTTTTTAAGTATACATTGGACACCAATGACTGAAGGTGAAGGAAAACATCTTGAGGAAACCTGGTCTTGTAAGTCTGAAATCGTCAACCCGCATTGAGCAAGCGTGGTGTATGAGAGGAGACCTGTGCCCAGCAGTTGGGACGATAAAAAGGTTGATAATGAATAATATCATAATAACTGTATTACAGAAGCTCTGTAAGGCCATTCATTTCGTTAGTGACTCATAATTAATTTATATATAATTGAATGAATAATTATCATGGTTTTGTTATTAGCCCGCGAGTTGAAATGATGCTGGATGACTTATTAACTTTATGGTAATGTTAGATTCTACATTTCTACTTATTTTAATCTATACTAATATATAAAGCTGAAGAGTTTGTTTGTTTGAACGCGCTAATCTCAGGAACTACTGGTCCGATTTGAAAAATTATTTTTGCGTTGTATAGCCCATTAATCCAGGAAGGCTTATATAACATAACGCTACGATCAATAGGAGCGGCCGACCGGGGTATATAAAAAAACGCGGGTCAATCCGCGAGGCGCAACTAGTACAAGATATATTAAGTATACGTTATGTTTTGTTTATGCGAAACCTGAATATAGTTTGTTCAGGAAAAGCAACTGAATCAATTCCAATAAATTTTACCTTGGTTTATATTTTTCCCAAATACATTTAGAAATAGTTGTAGTGTGGTTACCAAACGTACAACACAGTGTTGACGGTAAAACATAGTACTTAGCACGTGCGCATAGCTGGACTCACTATTTTTACTAAAAGTTGTTTCTGACTTTTTCTTCTAAGCTTGGCTCCTAAAGGTCATAGTGTAATGTTAAATAGCACAAAACCTTCCTAAAGAATTAGGTTATCATAAAGCAATTTAACAAAAACAAAAAATATTCTATGCTGCTAGCAGTTCCGGAGATAAACACGTTAAATCAAAAAACAAACTCTAGTTTTATTACATTACTAGCTGCGCCCAACGGTTTCACCCACGTAAGTAGTCCTAATATAAAAAGCTATTCTCGTGTCTAACGAATTTATCCTACGAAATTTCATTAAAATCGGTTCAGCCATTTTGGAGGAGTTCGAGGACCAAAAACACTGTAACAGGGTAATTTTATATTCTATTAGAAGTCTGTAGTAGATTTCCGACATTCTGCATAAAGTTCATTGTTTGAATGCCACACTAGATAACTTTACATAATATCTCTTAGTGCTTAGATAGTTTGTGAATGTCACTGAAGAAGACTGAACAGCTGACAACAGTGGAAACTTTTCCTTATATGTATAATTAAATATATCACACTGCTTATAAGCTTCTGGTTTTCATGTTAAAACGCACGTATATCTCTAGCAGGTTCTTCTTATAGGAAATTATTACTATGGTAGATTAGTTTAAGACAAGATGTCTAGTCTAGCTGACTTTAATAAATGCAAAAGTAAGTTTGATACTCTTTCACTCTCAAACGGCTGAACGGATTTGAATGAAATTTGGCACATAAGTAGACCATGAAATGTGTAAGAATATGGATTACTATCATCCTAGATCTCAGAGGAAGTCGTGAATACCAGCAAGTAAGAAGTATATTCACTAAATAGAAGAGGAAGTTATAATTATTTAAATATAAAAACCATATTTCATTATAGTACTTAGGTAGGTATGTTTATTGTATGCAGATTTGTACGTTCCCTATATAACAACCGACATACATAATAAAACAGGAATAAAATAAAATTAACTTAATACCTTCTCCACAATTTGTGAATATCTCCTTGTATGCGTCATGTTTTGATCTTCACTTAACTTAAACTAATCCAAATATTTTATCAAAAATACACACAATATTTAATTAAAATTCCAATGGAAATGTAAATATGTTTTAATAAATTTGATACGTGTGCTCGCTATGGATTGAATATTAAACTGTTTATATTCCTCCCTATGAATCACAGTGTCGACCGCAACTCCTCCACACAACCGTAGTAGGTAAGTTCATACAGTATTCAAATACAAACTACATTTGTGTAGTAGGACTGAAATACACTGTACAATCATTCACTCTTGATATCAGCTGGATAAGAAAATGACAGTGATATTGACCTTATTTTTATTCTCTCAGGAAATACAGAATCATTCACTGCTTTGATAATAACAGTATGTGACAATAGTAAAGTTACATAGCGAAAATAAGGAAAATAGAAGCATTGAAAACTAGTTTTATAATAAGTGAAACATACACTTTAACATAAAGTAATTAAATGCGAAAATCGTTTAATCGTGTTGTTACCTTTCCACACACAATGATCGTCGCCATGTCCTTCGCCTTAATTGTAAACAAAACCCAGCCTTCTTCCCGTAATTACATCGTCAAACGGTCATTAACACAAAACTATAAGCTCAATCTTCGAGAACAGACCACTGACTGAACACATTGTACGTCCACAAATGAAAAAGACACAAGGAATTTTTACGTCGTAATAAGAGCCACAGCGAGGCGATGTGTCGAGGTGACCGTCCAGGCGATGGTAACAAGCTTAATGGACGCACAATGACTGGAAACCAAAACAACCCGGCAACAATTATCGTTCGCGAGCACCGATTGTAACACATAGGACACACAGATAGTGAATATACACGAAACATAATAAGCCTATAATAATACTTCGTTAAGAGGGAATCGGCCTTAATCCACCAGGTGATTGGTCACGTCTTCGAATTTTTAATTCTAATAAAATGTATACTCTCCTTTACATTATTGTGGATATATGCTCCGTTATAATTATGCATCAGGTTAAAGCTTGATTAGTGTTTTATGTTATTTTACTTCTTTTGTGTTCTAAATATCTTAAACTACACATTGTAGAATATTAATGCCTTGTTTCTCTCACTTAATATTGATTTTCTTTCGCTTATTTTTGTGTAACCGTACCACGTGGCTAATTGATAGTCCCAATGGGTCCACATTATAAGCTCAAAAACATGCAATGTTATTGTTACTCTACTAGGGATTGGAATCTGTTTATCCTTAACACAGATCACTTGGTGATCTAGCTAGGAGATCAGTACCTCGCCCAAGTATTTGTATGTACTACATGTTCTTTGTTGTTCTGTTTCTAGTGTATTAGCCCTTCATGTTCTACAAATAACCATGTATCATTATTACTATCAATAAATAAAATATTATAAATATCCTTACGACCCTAAACATTTGAATGCCGGTTTCCTCATAATTCCCTCTCCGTATTTCCGACTCGAAAAACATGAAAAAAATCTGTGAAAATATTCAGAGTTTCAAAGCAAATGACTATATTATTTCAGACACTTATACAATATGTAAAGAAAACCCTGTCCGACCCACAAGGATAATAAAGGTTAGGTAAACACTTGACCAAGTATAATATAAAATTTTACGTAATCATCATAGAAACAATACTAATGAATTTTGAAATAATCTTTTTTTCCCGCGAATTAATTCTAACTTCACCGAAATTTGGTAATTTTTAAAAAGGTGACTACACCGGTATTATTATGAGCGAATAGCGATGCGACCACGTGCCGCGTGCCCTGTCCCCCGCCGCCCGCGAAAGAGTTTCTTACCGCAAATGTATAAAGTTAGCTCTTTAACAGGGTTTTCTTTATATACTGTACATACAGTATGTTAAGAAAACCCTGTCCGACCCGTGAAGGTGTTGTTAGGTATCGATAACTGATTCTACTAATGCATACAAAACCGGGCTAAACTTAAAAAAAATCCCCCTAAAAAGTAAATATTCTTTCGCAAAAAGAGGTAACTTAATCAATGTGCGATATGCACCCTTCCGCGGGGAGCGGGCGGCAGGGCACGCGGCACGTGCTCGCATCGCTATTCGCTCATAATAATACCGGTGTTGTCACTTTTTTAAAAATTACCAGATTTCGGGGAAGTTGGAATTAATTCGCGGGAAAAAAAGATTATTTCAAAATTCATTTGTATGATGATTACGTAAAATTTTATATTATATTTGGTCATGTGTATACCTAACCTTTATTATCCTTATAGGTCGGACAGGGTTTTCTTAAAATACTGTATAAAGTTAGTGGCAGTAAGCAGTATTACCTTTGCCTAATGTGTTAATATTAATTTCATTTGAGTTGTGTAGAAACTAATGTTGGATGTAAGACGTCAATGCAGAACGTGGGTGCATACTCACCTGCATGTGTTTTTATTTACAACAAAAACAATTTCGGCATTCAGATTGGCTTTGACCTCTATTATTTGGTTCTGCCAGGGCAGTGGATTGTTTGAAAGATATGCAGTAGCCTCAAGTTAACAAGCAAATGAAGGAACACGGCGGGATGGGCTATTCTGTGGTTAGACAAGCTATAATTTGGTTCATGGAATAGTCTATTCTGTGGTCAGACAAGCTATAATTTGGTTCATGGAATAGTCTATTCTGTGGTCAGACAAGCTATAATTTGGTTCATGGAATAGTCTATTCTGTGGTCAGACAAGCTATTATTTGGTTTATGGAATATTCTATTCTGTGGTCAGATAAGCTATAATTTGGTTCATGGAATAATCTATTCTGTGGTCAGACAAGCTATAATTTGCTTACTTACATATCATCATTATCATCAACCTTTTTTTATCGTCCCATTGCTGGGCACAGGTCTCCTCTCATACAGAGAAGGATTGAGCGTAATCACCACGCTTGCTTTGCCGTTTGGCGATTTCAGACTTAAAGTCCAGGTTTCCTCAAGATGTTTTCCTACACCTTCAGACATTGGTGTCCAAGATATACTTAGAAAGTACAAATAACTTTAGAAAAGTTACATTGGTACTTGCCTGACCTGGAATCGAACCAGAGCATTCATATTCTCATCTATATCTCAATGTTTGAGAGGCTGATGTTTTAACCACTAGGCCACCACGACTTCTACTTCTACTTACATATACTTCAATATTATTAACATTTTTTATAAATTTATCCATTATCTATACTAATATATAACGCTGAACAGTTTGTTTGAACGCGCTAATCTCAGGAACTACTGGCCCGATTGAAAAATTCTGTTTGCGTTGGATTGGGATGTCGCGCGCGGCCGCTAGTAATAAATAAAATTGATGTGTTCCTCTTTGTAATGCCACAGCTTTTCACAAAATGCATATAAATATATATACGAGTACATGATACTAATAGAAACAATTTCTACATGTCTGTCTGTTTGTTCCGGCTAATCTCCGAAACTGCAGGACCGATTTTGATAAAATTGGTATGGGAGTATGATCAATCCTGAGAACATACATCACGCGGGCGTTAAATGATCCAATTAGTAAGATTAGTTTTTGCTCAGACCTTCCCCGCGTTTATATAAAAAATAATGTGATCTTGAAAAGATTGATATTGCCCTAGCTTGGATGCTCTATTAATATTTATAGCGACTATAATGTAACCGGTATGATTAAATCATTATTTCAAGTAGTAACCGTCAATCGACTACTGCTAAACATGGGCCGCCTCATACATAACGTCACAATAAATGGTCGTGAGAAAAATATCATAGGTTTTATGTCCTACTATGGAATTGGTGATTGCAGTAATTGTTGTTATAAAGGTAATATGGAATCTGCTTCTAAGTCTCTTTATATTCTCTCGTCATGTGTTAGAGTTGATGATGATTGATGAATGATTCACACCAAACGGCTGGCAACGCATCGGATCGGAAAATATGCGAAAAACCAGACCGCTTCCGGAAGGATGCCGATTGACGCCGTACCGTCGCTTCTGTTCGATACTCGTGTCTGTGCCTAGTTACTCTTACCTACCATGTTGACATGTTCTAATTTTTGAATTTGATTCGATCGGATCCGATGACAGACGAACGGGACCGATCGCACGTCGCAGCATTTTTTCAGCTACGATCTCGGTGTACGGAAGACGACCGCAGTCAAGCTGCTGTGCACGACTTGGTAATATAGATTTTAAATATTGTGTATAAGACACGTTCCGATCCAAGTGAGCCGTTCGGTGGATATCATCCTTTAGTCTTTGCCAAAAGTCTGATTGACTACGTGTAAATAAAGGCAAGGGTAACTAACCTAGCAAGCAGCCTTGTTTTTAGGCAAAATATTAGCATTTTAACACGTTTAGCTCATCATAAAAAGTTTATCAAGGACGCCTCATTATTATTCTATTGCGAATATTCGCCGGTTGTGTGTTCATCGCCCAATTTGAAGTTCACTCAGATAACACAGCTAATAGGCACTTGATCCACATTTTTACTGACCCGTGATTAGTTACTATTACGTAACTTTATGATCACGTTTATCGGTAATGAAATTTATATCATCGATAGCCGATTAACCAATTAATACGGTTCTGGAGTCAAATAGACACAGGAAGTCAGGTTTAGGTACTTCTCATTCTGCTCCTAAATGCTCTAGGTAAGCACGCCATACAAATATCGACATGGTAAGCTTGTATATTCTGTATTTTTGTCATCACAAACGCGACTACTTAACTTAATGTGCGAGTCTTGGACTTAAATAGTATCATTTTTGCTTGGAATTGTGCCAGGATAATGTCAGCACCTCTAAGTAATGAAATTGCACTTACTATAACTGGCAGAATGAGGTCGGGCCTCTGCCTAACTCCTCAGTTAATGTACATTGTATGCAAGTACAGACGTCATCAACCAACTACAATTTGTCAAATTTCTTTAAGATTTTCAACCTTATTAGCAATAAAGTTGCATTAGGTTCAGGGTTTTATTTTTTTAATTTGCCTCGCACTAGGACTTTCTCCTGTATCGTGGGTTCGTTTACAAACATACAAACTCACATACACAAACATCCAGACCTGGAACGACTACTTGTAGGTCAAACAAATATTAGTCTTCATCCATGAGGATTTTTCACCCCGCAAATAGAAAAAGAAAGTTCAAGATGGATTGGGAACATTTGACCAGGTCTTTCCTAACTCCTAATATCAGTCATGTTCTGAGATTTAATAATTTTATGAACACTAATGATACCTACAGAATTGAAAGCAGAAGCCGAACTATCGGATTAAACTTCAACGACGTTCAATTAAAGCACTAACATTATTGATTCCTAAGCAAACATCACCCTTCTTGCAATACCAATTTCGTAGAATTTTTATATTTTATGTTACTTTCAGCAAGCGTTATCATTTACAGTATTTTTCGCAAAATTATTGGAATTACAAACTACAGTGACATTCTTTATCGCCATATCTTCTGAACCTTGTTTGTTGACGTGCTTGCGGCTAAAAGAGTCCGTTAGTTGTATACCCAGCAAATATGTAAACATTACATGCTGCACCTAAACACATAATATACCTATATCGCACATCAAGCTAATACAATCTGTCAGATTTCGTTATTAGATTTTAAAATTTATCTCTTAAGTGTTAAGGCTCAAAGTTGATTGGGTATATTTGACAGTTTCGAGTACTTGACCTGTCCGTACATACAGGCTTCTGTATCAGTAGTCTGCATATCTGCCCGTGGCTTAATTGATGATAACAGAATTTTATAAGAAACTAGCTGCACCCGACGGTTTCACTTGCATTAATCTCTGGCTTTACCATCCGGGATTGCGGTCAAGCACTAGTTTATACATAGTTATAAAAAAGTTTAGGGCTGATTTTTCCAATATCCAGTCGTCAATTTTATTCTAGGAATAAAAGTATCTGTCAAATTTTCTCTTAACTAAGAATATCATGTTCCTCGGTGGTAGGCCATAACATCGGCCGCCGGCAGAAGTTACCACCCACCAGACAAGGTCTTGCCGTCAAGCGATTCGTCGTGTTCCGGCATGATGTCTGATGAAGCCGTACGGAGGACGGGTCTGAGCAGTTGTGTTGCGATGTGTGCCGGGTACGATGCGCCAAATGTTGTTGTGTCGGGAGTTTGGTCGTGGAGAGTCTCCAGATCGATCTCCCTCTGGCGCAGCATCGTTGGTCGTGTTGGTCTTGGGTTTAACATTGCATCACCTCGCTCTACTGCCGTCATCCTTGCTATTCCTAAGTTTTTTAAGTGAATAGGCTTAATAAACTAGCGCGCTTTACCATCAACGATTGCATCACTGCTTACCATCAGGCGGGATTTCAGTCAAGCACAAGTTTATAATTATTTAAAAAAAAATCGTAGTACATCATACATTGTGACACTTTTTGTCCATGCACTAACCAAATTATAACTTTCTACCTGACAACGGGAACAATCCCAGAATCAAACTGAAAGAGTCACGGCCACGTGTTTTTTTTTTTCTTGTGCCTTTTCTATACAAATACACTTTTTTTTAGTTTGGCTACTGACCAAGATCGCTGTACCCCCGGTACGTACTTACGTGGTGAGACGGGGGAGCAGTGCAGGCCGGACATTCGTCAACCCTCAAGACCCCCGCCGCCCGCCTCACCGCACATTCCTAAGGCCCAGCTTGCCGTTTCAACCATACAATAAATTATTTTTTGTGTGTTCGGCACATTCTCCCGCCTTAGTCGTGTTAGTCCGCTGAGCTTGTACTACTTTTAAATTAGTCCATTGCCAAGCTGGCTACTAGATGCATGCCGGTAAAGGAGACGATATCCTCGTGGGTTTAAAATAAGGCATTCACAGAAATTTAAAAAAATTGGTAACTGCTGGACCGATTTCTCGATTTGACGATTAATCCGCCCAATCTCCAAAATAGCTTCACCTACTTTGACGTGACATATAGCTGCAGCAGATAGCTGGTGTGAATAACTAAACGAAAGAAGAGTAACGAAATCGCGAACACAACTAGTTTACAATAATAATATAAATTCATTGTAAAATAAAAACCACGTTTAAATGGGCTCACCAGCATGATCCTAGTAGGTAATTTAATTCTCTGGCGCATATATGTACTATATGTATAAGTACATAGGTGAGTCTGGCCGCTGGGTGAACATAATAAAGTTGATCAGCTTGCCTCGCTAAACCAATTTACAGCGGGAATTGGTGTCCCACTTGCAACTTTTACGGTCAAATAAACTCAAATAGGTCCTACACGTAACGTGGCCGCACTATCGCAGCGTTGGTCATTAGATTTAGATTGCATTTTAACAATCCGTTTATGGATATCGGTAATGGGTAAACGTAACAACTACGTATGAAAGGTAAATATTTTATTTCAGTAAAAGCATTTTTTTTTTCGTATTTTACGGGCAAGTTATAAAAGCCTAGTAATTAACCATATTAAAGTTACAACAATGGCATGTCTCGACTTGCGTAAGTACTTATTACTTTATTTTTTGAGCGGAATCCTGAAAACTTAACTTATGTATATCTTCAGAATGTTGTCAGTGAAAGTTTTGTCAAAATCCGACTAGCCGTTTCGGAGATCAGACGGAACAGACAATATCCATTTATTTTTGTTATAAGAATGGACGGTACATACTTTCAAAAAAGCTACACATTACAATAAAAAAAGACATATCAATTGTACGGGTTTGTTAACGTTAATTTCGCCTTTGCGATTGCTCTCAGTTGACTGTGCAGTTAGACTCGTATGATGTCTATTGGAAGTAGCTTTGTCATGTATATCAAGGCAGACTGCTGTTGCACTCATGTAGGTGTATATTTATGCATAATAGGGTTTACTAATATATACTATAATCATTATAAAGCACTTACTACCTAGAGAAGTCTTGCGTAGTTTCAAACTAATGTCGATAACAATCAGATACTAGTCCACTCCTCTTTCCTTATCATTTTTTCTCCACAATCTTTTGTGTTGAATATTGAGTCACGTCCTAAACGCGCCCAGTCGGTAAAAAGCAAGTTTTCTTGCAATACTTCTATTAATGGAATCAGCGGCGGCTAGTGCTGTAAATTGCTGCCGAAAAGATGGATTTCGAAAAGATATAAATCCAGTGAACCTATTCATCGTTTTAAATAAATAAGCTAATATGCCTCGATAGTCAAGTGTTCATAAGTGTAAGTGTGCAATGATGTCGTATGCTCGGTCGCGAAGAACGGGCAGGGTGATTGAGGTCATCGATCAGGACTTTTAGTAGCCTGTAGCCTAGATTTGTGCCCTGTTGATAGGCTCCTCGCCCCCTCTTACATAGGATTTAATCGGTTGAATGCCGTAATTACAAAAAAATACAAGGGGATAAACATAACTGGCGAAAAAAAGTTGTACCTAATCTAGGAGCACCTCATCCTGACTCTTTCGGGAAAACAGGGGCGTGATGTTACTTGAACTAATAAAGCTGCCAGTAAGATCAGCTGGGTTGCTATGACGTATTCAAACCATCATTGTTTCAGTGAGAAAGATGGAGCTATACAGGATGATTAGCGTTGTCCCTTTTTACATCGACACAATGATGGCGTTAACAAATTATAACACGGCCCCATGTAAGCAAAGCACTAAAAACCCATTTATGGCCCGGTACCCACCAAAGCGGATAGGAGAAGGAATGTGTTTGAATAACCAATCCGATTTGGTTATTTCCATATCTCTTCTCCGCTTAGCTTCAGCTTTTGGGAGTTGAGATTTCCTCGAACCTAAACTTTGGGCGGTTCATTGAGTCCAAGGCCAAAGTGGCTGCCAGAAAACTTGGCGTCATCGCAAAGGTCCGGCGGTACTTCACACCAGGCAGCTTCTAATATTGTACAAAGCACAGGTCCGCTCGTGTGTGGAGTACTGAAGCCACATTTGGGCTGGTACTGCGAAATGTCACCTGGCTACTTCGGATTCAGTGAAGAGGCGTGTGAAGAAGCTGATTGGCGACCCAGATTTAACTCGGCTAAACTCGACTAAACGGTCTCCAAAGCCTGGAGCACAGGCGTAAAGTAGCCGGCCTTTCGGTCTTCTATAGGATGCATTCTGGTGAGTGTGCAAGGGAATTGCATGATTTAATTCCCCCATCTCCGTTCCACCATCGGACTACCCGTCGTACGGCGACTTTCCACCCTTACGTTGTTGACACCACTACGATCCGGACGAAGCGTTTAGCTTCTTCTTTTATACCGCGTACAACGAGGGACTGGAACAATTTGCCGGCGGCGGTGTTTCCGTTACACTACAATTTGAGTGTCTTCTAGGCTAGAGTGAATAGGCTCTTAATAAACTAGCGCGCTTTACCATCAACGATCGCATCACTGCTTACCATCAGGCGGGATTGCGGTCAAGCGCTGGTTTGTAATTTATGTAAAAAAAAAACAAATCTGAGTGGTTATTCAAACACATCTCTCCTCTCCACTATGGCCTAGGGCTTCGGAAGACAGGCGCGACGCTTATAAAGCATAACACAGACTGCTTTTCTCAAGATAATATTAATCAGTATCTCAAATCTATCGAGTTACTTCCGTGGTTCATGAATGTAAGTAAATACATAGAGGAAGAGATAATGTGCAGATTACAGAGCAAACAAAAAATTACCTTGTTTGAACTTTAAAACAACGTAAGTAGCATCAGTAGCGTGGAGAACTTGATTTATAAGTATGTACAATACAAACAAATTATACCAAACCAAGCTTGAATGGCCCTTCATCATGATCAATGTGGATATCTTCCCCTGCCAAACTTATTGGGGAATTCGGTCGTGATAATATGTTAAAGTAAACTAAACCGATTCCTTGCTTTGAAACCACGTTCGTCCGATAATCTCACGGTTTCGTTCACTATGTCAAAGAAAATACGATCCCCAGACGAGCATTATCTTTGCTATATCTCGCTGCAGAAACAGTTTAATAGTTTTCAATTTCTTAAAGTAACTCGCAAATACCTGAGGGACACGTAATACAAAGAAACATTTAAGTTATGCTATTTACTGTTTTTTAGGCTATAGACCTTGTAAAGTGCAGCACGATCATTGAACCTAGAAACGACGCTATTAGATATCCTTAGAAAAGGATTAAAAGCTATTCCACAGTCAAATAACAGGAGTTCGTAGCTCTAAAAGTAATAACCGCACGTGTCGATCGAAAGTTAAGCTGCGCTATCTGCGGTTGGTTCAAGGATGGGTGACCATCAATTACATATGAGACCCCACCCTGCCTCGGAGAGCCAGTTAAGCCGTTGGTTTGGTCCAGCCTGTCATTTCTAAATCTTCGACAGTTGTTACAGGTAAGTAGATAGAAGCCCACATGTCTGACAATCAATCTTTCTAAGGGTATCATGTTACATAGTAACCGAGATGTGGAGAGCAGACGGTCAAGATACCCTATGTCACAAGTTGCCTTGTATAAACTTTCACCTGATATAAATTATAAATACATATGTATACCCAAATTAATGAAGTTATAATTTCTATCCCATATATCCATTTCGGGCAGATTTGTTGATTCATCTATCAGATAGTAATTGTACTGTGTTCAAACGTGGACTATACGCCTTACGTAACGACTGCGCCCGAGTGCACTGTAATGCGATTGACCAAAACGATGCAATAGGTGGGCTGTTGAGGAACCATAACAATAGGTTGACCTTGTCCAACCATTTTTTATGGCATTGTTAGAAACTTCATTTATTGAAATATATTTTTTACTGGACTTTTGTTAGTTGTTACTAGTCAATGGAAGTGTACAATTTTAGTTGGAATTTGGCACATTTTACTGAATCTATGAAAGTCTATAGCATTAGAACATTTTATTTTAAGAGTTCAATTACTACTATTAAATTTTGTGTTAGTGTTACACAATACATAGACAAAGGAGAGCCCATTACAAATAAACTTTTCTTTGTACTGGGCCCTACTTTGTCTATACCTGAGGTGCCTGCATGCAGTTGACATAGTGCATTGCATACAACACAATCTACATAATACATGTGAATATTAAACAACAATGTAATATGTAACAAAAACATCCAATAAACATTTAATGCAAGTTTAGCATTTAGATTGTTTCAATATTGAATCAGACAACATAATAATATGTTCTAATAACATTAAAGAGAAAAAATCTATGCTGAATCACACAATGATTAACAAAAAAATTGGTTGTCTGTAGAACTCCGTCTACTGCCGATATTTGAACGTGACAACGTCTATTATATGGTAATAGACCTCGTGCACGAGTGTGACACACGCTCTAGGGGTGGGGGTAAAGTAGGCGTGGACTCCGTGTGGCGACAGATTCGGCCGTTATGGTGTTTTCGAGAATGACTCCACGCCGTACCAATTTAATAGACGTTGTCACATCAAAATGCTGGCACTGACTGGACTGGTCCACACAAACCTGTGTGGTTCTCTCCTCAAAATACCACTACAGGCACTCATTGTCACAAGATTATGTTTAGACTTTGACTAGACCTGTTGAGTTTGTTTTGTAATTTCAACATAGGGGAAGTCTAGAAGTAAAAATGGTTTCAATATCCTTTTCAGTGAACAAACAATTCTAATTCAAACAATATGATGATTTTTTAAACAATATTTTACAGACATTTTGTCTAATAGATATAAACTGGCTATAACAAGAAGATGAGAGAGAGCTGGTGAGACCTATGTCAATCAAAGATCTGCTCTAAGCTTTTCATAAAGACGAGTTAACTATTCAAATAAAATTATAATTGTCAACGTTAACAAGACCTACCATGCCTTCTATAAAAATGTCACCATGATAACTTACATTACTGGAACAAGACAGGCTAAACAATACATTATACATTATTTTTTGTTATTCGAAACCCGAAACATGTGGTAGCCTGAGCACAAGTATTATGATCTATTATAAGCTCTGTAGGCGCGCTCAGTATCCACACTGCTACAATTTCTAAATGTATTTGGGAAAAATTATAACATGGTGTTAAAATGATTGGAATCAATTCAGTTGCTTATTCTGAACAAACTATATTCATAAACAAAAAATTATGTTGTATACAATATAATAAAGAAAAACCTTTCCGATCCGTGAAGGTATTATTAGGTATCGATAACTGATTCTACTAATGGAACAAAGCTGGGATAAACTTAAAAAAAAATCCCCTAAAAAGATAAATTTTATTTTGCAAAAAGGGGTAACTTAGTACATGTGCGGTAGGCAACCCTTTCGCGGGCGACGGGGGGGCAGGGCACGCGACACGTGGTCGCATTGCTTATAATAATACCGTCAAAATGGTATTGTCACTTTTTAAAAATTACCTATTATTTTGGGGAAGTTGGAAAATTCATTAATATTATTACTTTGATGATTAAATAAAATTTTATATTATATTTGGTCATGTGTTTAACCTAACCTAACCTTTATTATCCTTATGGGTCAGACGGGGTTTTCTTTACATATTGTATAGAATGTTAAACCAGAACACTAACCTGTTCTGTCACTGAGTTATTTTGTACACCCAATGAGTTATTCTGTACTTCAGCAGCATCAACCTCGCTCATCCTGGTCTCCGTGTCACTCTCCTCCTCAAAAATGACCTTGTATAGGTCTAATCCCTCTGGTACGTTGGCCTCTATGTTAGCCTCTGGACGAATTGTGAGCTCCTGGTTTATCAGCTGACTGCGACTCACACGGAGAGAGCCCTGCACGTTTTCTGATATGGCCTAAAATAAAGATTTAAAAATGTATAAATAGAAGAAGAAAATATATAAAAAATTAGATTATTTTTAAACTTTTTCTACAATCTATGGTTTAGATTAGAAGATTTAAGTTCCAAAATATAATAATTTAATACTTGTGATAATAATAATTTATTGAATGAAGTCCAACAATTTAATGAGTAAAAGTGATAGCTCAATTTCATATCTTGTAAAGATATCATCCTACTAATATTACTAAGCAAGATTGTGAGCATGGGTAGTTGGATGTTTTTTACTCTTAATTCAATTCTTGATTAATGGCCTTTGTGAGAGAGACGCCACAATTTTGCCAATATCAGTTTTTTACTCTTAAATAAATTTTAAAATAATGCATAACCATCAGAATAAGATATTATGACAGTTTTATTTTGATATTCAATAATTATGCAAATAAAACCATGGGATGCCATTAGTACATAACATAACAGCATAATGCAAGGCCAATTAAGTATTAATGTATGAGAAAGAATCAAGTTGTAATGTAATCTTAACTTAATAGTCAACCAATTTAGTTTATTACCTAATCAGAGGCCATTACCAGATAACAATATTGTTATGTTGATAACAATATACACAACAGTGAAAAGATCATATCACTAATGAGTACTATTATTGCTACGAAAATTTTGAAACTTAAGCAATTAAATTATCTGAAGTTATACTTGGAACAGGTTTTCCTCTTAATTGGTAGAGAAACACATATAACTTAATATTTCCGGCAGGTTAAGAGAACAAACAAAATACTCGTTGTTTTGCAGTTATAATATTGTGTGTAAATAAAACACAATGCGAGACTCGTCTGGCGACTAAAGCACTGTTAAACAAACAGTCGTCTCATTACGTTATCCCCAGTCTCATTTATGTTTTAAAGTGCACTCTTACATATGAAACAATGAAAAACCACGTGAAAAACTAACATTGTGCACTTACGTCGCTCAAAATGTCTTCCAAATCGCAACATACATTTGTAGTGAATACGGGCGTCGGGCTCGGCGTTCGTGATCGATCACTGTAAAAATCTATGTCTACCGGGTCCAATACCTCTTTTGTCTGATATTCATTGAACTCCATTACTGCATGCTGTTGAGAAACATTCACAAAAACTATTTATTTCACAAACACTGCTGCATTATGCGATACGACTCGCACATGAAAACACTGTTATCATAGATATCACAACACAAAGTAACACAATCTTACCCATTGAATTTTAGGTTCTCTTGCGAGAACAAAACATTTTAACAATATATTATTTTTTAACTTATCATGCAAAATTAAATGAAAAACTGCGGTAGGTATTTACCGATACACGAATTGATTGAAGAAAACAAAACGTCAAATTAAAAATGTCAGCCGAATAAAGATCCGTTCCACGTGCGTTTTTTCTTCTGACACCAAGTTTTCGTAACACATGAATTTTGTTTTTGTTATCCAACGTCCTGCAAATTAAACATAAAATTTAATTCTAGTAGAAACAATAATATTCTCTTCTTGGACACATCATTAGATGAAAATATAATAGTAAGTTGAATAACTTTTAACACTAACAGTAACAGGTCTTCACATAATACAAGCTGGTGCATTTGTGAATTTTTTGAAAGAGGGTCCCATTTTTTTTATAGCATGCGACTTGCTTGCATTCAAAATAAACCGAGACCCAACCCAATGCAACTTAGTAGGTAGTAGAATTTAGTAGTATTTGTTTATTTCGCAGTATACTGTATTAAGATCTTACAGTATACATTATTTATCCCTGCCATTGCTGCATTGTACAAATATTAAATAATAAGCTAGTGTATGCAAATCAAAACTAGGTATATAGGTATATACACACATTATAAGAATATAATATTAATATATAAGATTTAAAATATTGTATTATGTTGTGTTGTTGTATTGTTTTTTTTTTTAATTATTATTAATTAAATGAAAAATGTGGAACAAATCTATATAAAAATCAATGCCACTTTCTTTGTAATTTTATAACTCACGAACGGACTCACCTATCCAAACCGAATGTTTAGGCTTTGTTGTGACTAATTAGTAGATGGTTTATATAAAGTTTGAACAAAATCGGTAGAGCGGTTCTTCCTTTATCACATTTTTTGGAACAAATAAATTCAATGAACTGTGGACCAACATCTCATCTATATTTTATATCTACGTATAAAACAATCAAAGCCACTTCCTTTGTAATTTTATAACTCAAGAACGGACTCACCTATCCAAAACAAATGTTTAGGCTTTGTTGTGACTAATTAGTAGGTGGTTTATGTGAAGTTTGAACAAAATCGGTAGAGCGGTTCTTCATTTATCACATTTTTTGTAACAAATGAATTCATTGAACGGTGATATAAAAATCAATGCCACTTTCTTTGTAATTTTATAATCCACCAAAACTGTGTAATGGCATCAGATTGGCAGTGAGAAACTTATTGCCAAATTTAATTGAAGCTACGATTTTAACTGGTAAATCAAAAGGAGAAGTTTGTTTGATACCGCGTATCCCTATGATCCCAACTGATATGCCATTTGAGTTCAAACGTTTACAATATCCTGTGTGTTTATCATTTGCCATGTCCATCAACAAAGCCCAAGGGCAAACATTTCACGTTTGTGGTGTGCGTGTTTTTCACATGGCCAACTTTATATTGCCTGTTCGAGAATCGGTACCCCCAGTCATTTGTTTATACATGCTAAAAATGGAAAACAAAGAATATTGCTTATCTAAATGTTTTGGATTAAGTTTTAATATTGCTAGCAATTAAAAAATATATATTTTATATTTGAATAAATAATTTTGATGTTCCAATAAATTTGTTTTTATTATTTCACTTTATACGTAGCGAAGTACGTATCGGGCCGCTATTAAATTATAATTTAAAAGACTAAAATTCAGTCGGGACAATTTCAGTCCGGAAGCATGTTTATTTTTTCTGTAATTGAGGATAGAAAATGTTTGCTTGCATAGAAAATAAACTTTTGAGCAAACCTTTTCAAATCGTCAAAATCAGTTGCCAAGCTGCCATAGAAAGACACAATCATTGATCTCATAAAATAAGCTTTTGAGAATGTCACTAGATTGAAGATCAAAATCACGATCATTTATTAATGACTCGGTACATCCCTAATGTCACACGATAAAGGATTTGCAAAAATCTTCATTCCACTAGAAACCTTTTCAAAGTCGCCAATTCTGTCACTGAACTGATTTTCCAGTTGTATTAAAATATCTTTCATTTTATCATTTTTAGAATTGTAGTTTATTTTACAATACAGACGCGGGCCGCAAGAGAAAGGGCCCCGGGCCGCGGGTTGCCGGCCACTGCTTTAGACCATAGACTTATTATATTATGCAAAAACGAGACGAGATCGCGTTTGGTTTAGGTTTTGCTTTAGATTGAATTTCTGAACGAGTAATACGTCAAGTCAAAGTCGGCGTCCGTTTATAACGTCATGCCATGTTTGTAATTTTGAAAATATTTACTAATTACTTGTGCTTCGTATTCTAGTGAAAACAATAAGTTAAGCAATTTGTGAAAGTGATAATAATGGAGAATTCCATGAGTGAGACTGAAGTACACCAGTCTTTTCGGTCTCCACCGAGAAGAAGACGCTCAACTTTCTTTGAACGAAGAGACTCAATAGGTGTGCTGATAGTTGAGCATTTTATTTAAATTTCTGAAGTTATCTCATAGCGTGTTACATTAAAATTCCTTTGGCATATTATAGTGGATTAAGTGAAACCATTTGTAATCTAAATTCTTTTTCAGTGCCTCATACAATGTCCGAAAATGTCAACCCTATTGAGAAAGAGTCAGATGTGAATGAGAGACGCTCCGAGGATATGACAAGGTAAAGATTCTAGTGTGCTAACGACAGTCGTGACGCTATATCATAAGTAAATTTGTATCAAAATCGATAACCTATTATTGTGAATATTTCAGATATTATCAAAAACTCTTGGCTGAGAAAGAGATGTGGAAGAAGGAAGTAAATGAAAGGCGGAACAAATATCATGACCTGAGACAGTATGTATTTCCTACTCTTATTTACCCACAAAATTTAGAAAATAGCCAACCTATTGCAATTTCTAACTTGTGAATGCAACCTTCATGGACCTGTTGCATATTAATTAGGTACTAATTTATTGAAAGGCAGATATTGTATCATCAATGAAATTTTGTCTGTAATAGTTATTTGATGAGTATAAATTAATTAAGAAACCACAGATTCTTGCTGTGTGTGGTAATAAAAAGGAGCCATCTCTGAAGAAACTGTTATATTTATAATGTACTTTGTCCCACTTGTGGGTAAAGGCCTCTCTCCACTGTTCACAGGTATGACCATCTTAATCAAAATGTATGCTTCCAGGCAATACCAGATGGCAGTAAAGGCACCCAGCAGATCAAGAATGTCCTACTCTGCCCTCTCAAATGAAGACATAGAATTCCTCAAAGGCAAACCTAACATATCCAAACTCATTGATAGTCAACAGAAGCTCCACAAAACAGTCTTAGAGACAAGAGCATTGTACAGAAGAGCAAATGAACTTGATGAATTAATATTGACTCAAAGCGAAAATATTGTCAGTATGGTCACAGATTACATATTAGAAAATAGTACTGTGGGACCAACAGAATGAAAAGATTGATTTTTTTGAATTGTACATAGTATATATATATATAAATGCCTGTTAACATGCTAAAATTTAAGGTGTACTTTCCACCAAACAGATTTTATTAAAACTGCAGAAGCCATTTTTTGTCTATGGCTATGCAATTTAACCCATACATGGTATCAATAAAAACTTTTTTACAAAAAAAGAAACCACCGTTTTCCAAAAAACATTACAAAGTGAAAATAACTCATTTTGGAAGTCGGTGTCTATGGTTTTTGTATATTCATATTGGACACTGACTTCCGAAATTACTTATTTTTCACTTTGTAGTGTTTTTTTTTAAACGGTTGCTTCTTTTTTTGTAAAAAAGTTTTTATTTTCCACTTTTTAGTTGTCAAAAGTATTGTTCAGCTGCATCCATGGCCA
Source organism: Sesamia inferens (assembly GCA_037179545.1). Lineage (NCBI taxonomy): Eukaryota > Metazoa > Arthropoda > Insecta > Lepidoptera > Noctuidae > Sesamia > Sesamia inferens. Next base: position 29,725,728 of record CM073922.1, on the reverse strand, counting down.
AACTGAACTTTGACACCAATATAGTAGGGAAAAGGCCTGTAAGCAAATGATGTAAATCTTTGTTAAATGATTGTATGAAGTTTTTTTAATTAAATGTTGTGGTTATATGCTGGGGATTTGCTATCCACTGGAATTGCAAAAAAATCATATCTGCAATTTACCATTGAACAGCACTGAAACATTATTTATGAAAATAAGTTGGTATTGTAGCGCATAAGTGGTGTCACATAATCATACTCCAGGTGATTTGATGAAAGTATGTATATTGCAACTGAAGGAGCGGTGTATAAATAATCTTGTGCTTACAAACTATGACATGACTTATATAATATCAACTCAATCGTAATAGTAGTCTGGTAACCAATAGGAAGTCAGTTGGCTACTAGTGCAGAAATCCGCCCTGTGGCACGAGTGTTCTTGATATGTGATTCGTCTATCGTAGGGAGCGCCCTGTGTGGTTGGTCGGTTTGGAGTGCGCGCCAACGGACATTGCGAACATGCGTTTTCCCGCGCACATCGATGGCAGGCAATGCATGTGCTCAAGTGCTTACAGACTGCTATCCAACTGACTATCGTCTTGACGGCGACCGCCACGACGGTAACAGATTCAAGTTGCTTGCAGCTACTACAGTGTGTTTACTTAGATTTTTTTTTGGCACTAAATCTTATCCTTGCGCAATTCTTAGAAACAATAACTCAAGTCCTGAGATAGCAGGAGCTGTCTTTTATAAGATTGCAAAATGTGCCATCACAATGTAAGTTTTTTTTTGTTGGGATAGGAAATCATCAAATGGCTTCTCCCGCTCTGGGCGGAGCGGAAGAGCGTATCAGACTTTTACTGACTAAAACCCACCTTTGTTTCTTCACTTGCCTATGCGACGGCCAGGGCTACGGTTTCTTGTTTAACCAACCCTCAACCCTGACCCAGGAGGCATCGGTCTTTGTGGACCCCGTCACAATGTGCTGACATCCCTTTGAGGCGCGCGTGAAACACGACGCGCCGTTGACTCGGGCCTGTAGGCCTAGTATGAGTTTTCATTACGAAACTCGGTCGCCGATATCGAGCGCGTTTGACACAGCGATTGGCCCGCTTCAAGGTCGTAAGAACTCTCAACCAATGAGAGCGCCAAACGCGCTCGATACGATCGAACGAGTTTCGTATTGAAAACTCATACTAGGCCTACTGGTCCTTATCGGGCGGCGAGCTGCCCGCTTCTCACCGCCCGTAGGCCCGCGCCTAAGGTGGCCAGGACGAGGACACGGCGGTGCTCTACCCAAGCCGAACAGACCGCCACCGTGTCCTCGGGGCGATCCACACAATGGAGAATATGTTTAATCTTTTAAAACACCTGCAGCCAATATTTAATCTAGGCTTTAGTATCAATCTGTTCATATATCAGTAGATATTAGTTGTAAATATAATTATATCATAAATTAACTGTAAATCTATTTTAATAAAAAGACTAACATAATTTGTGTCTATTTTCTTTTTGCTAGCAACGACGATGGGGCAGAAAGTTTCTGGAGTTTACTGGAGGAGGTAGCACTGGATAGTCTCCCATAAACTTTTTCGAGTAAAATTATTTAAATTGTGCTTCTAGAAATGGGGTTGTGTAATAAAAACTAGGACATACTTTTAAATAATGAATAACAATTTTTTCATTGTAACATACATTTCATTCATGATACATAAATTCGATTCATACAGAAATCAACATTAAAGTTCCAAAATTAAATCATCACATAAATTATTTCATTCATACAAATATTAGAATTAAAGATTGTACATTGAATATTTATGAAGCAATCCATTGCATACAAAATGCTTTCATTATGAGGAAATTAAGTATAATTGCAAATCTCTACAAACATTTTATCAAGTTAAAACAAGTTCATTATTTTATTTTATATATATTTAATCATCATAATAATATCTGTATACCCAGAGGTACAAAATCATCTCTAATTACTATAATAATAAGGCACACAATGGATTACTTCCAATTAAAAATTGAGCTGTTTCTGGCAGTGGAGGTTTGTTCATAATCTGAGCGACATTACAACATACTGTAGAACTTACATATATCTTTTATTTAGACAAAAATGAGATATTGAATATATATATAATTTTTTTTTAGATGACCTGTAAATGTTATTGAGAATTATAATTATCGACAGTTTCGGTGGTAACATCGCCACTAGTTGCTTTAGATTTTATTGTAAATGTGAACATAGGAACTTTAAATGCATTTTTCATTAACGATTAAGTCTGTAGACTAGATCTTTAAACCTTCTACTGCACAGCATGTGCAGTTTTGGGGACCTTTTAAATCATTAATAAATATGATTAATAAAAAAGAAATATTAATGATGAGGGGGCTTACTACCAGTTCTTATTGCAGGTTAGAAGTTGGTTGAAACTGCACTGCTTTTTGTAATGATTCATAGAACAAAAAAGCAGATGTAGTTCAGCTTCTACATAGCTATAAGAGCTGGTGGTAGGCCCCCTAATATTTCTTTAGCTATGCAACTAGTCGCTCTGTTTAGAAATACTAAGAAGAATAAAAGACATCACAGTTAAAACTATCCGAGACATCTTCAACATAATATTGCATTGAATTATATTTGCATGAATCCAAACAGGATTTCTGTACGACGTAAAACATTTTATGAAATTCTAACGCAACTTAAATATGGACGAAAATAAGTTATTACAACTTAAAATACATAAAATTTAAAACTCAATACTCATTTATACTAAAATACACAACACTCATAAGATGTTACAAATTTCTTACTTCTAGATACAAAATTATTAAAATTTTCTCCTTACTTCGATTCACATTGTAGCATCTATACTCTTGGAATATTTTTTAGTTAAATACACAATTTTTCATTAGGTTTGAAGCAGAATTGAACTCTTTATTTATTCCCTGTTGAAATTTCACTCATTGCTTAGGAATACACTTCCTCATTACTAAAACAATAAGATTTATTTCGTTTTGTGTTCAACACTACAGCATGAACCGATCTTCATTGTGAACAATTTGTTTCACCGAAATTTATTTATTGGCTGGAAGCCTCATTCAACATGCCTTGCACTCTAAGCCCATTTCAAGCACACAATACATCAGTATTTTATACATCTCTTCAAATACAATATTATAACATATAATGCTGATTTAAACTGAGAATATACAGTTCTATAATATCGAGGATAAATACGTCCATTTGAAATTATTCAGGGCAGGAAAGGACTAGATTAAAATAACATAATTTTCCTGGTCAATTAAACCTAAATAATTCCGAACGGTTGAGATATGCTTACAAGGAACTTTTCTCTCCAACCCGAGGTTTGTTTAAATACTAGTGTGATTGAAGCCTCTCCACATTGGGTTTTGGTATTTTGGGAACTACAATTCACCCAACATGTGAGGCCATCGTTATAATTTTACACTTCGAGCCCTAATTATGTTTACAGTACACGTTAATCTTAAGAGTGTTTTAAAGGAACTTTTGCAGGAGTATATTACACTGTACAGGAGTATCTACGAGACTCAGCTTAAATGTTTGGTGTGAAAACTTCGTCTTGTCTGTAGTTTCTTTTCTTTGGCAGTCTTGTATTCGCGGCGGCACGGGCTGTTCCGCAAGTCTAAAATTGTATTTACTTTCTCAACTATTTCTTTAGCCATTTCGTGTTCACATTCAAAGTCATGCATCTTGTATGACGCGTTTGGGTGGAACATTGTGGTGTTGCCTGAAAATTTAAATATATTGTAAAAGTGTTTTCATTTAAAAAAAATCTATGAATATTGTAAAAATCTATAGATATTGATGATATCCTACAGCTACATCTATAGGTACGAATATAATAAAGCTGAAGAGTATTTTTATTGTTTTAACTCCTTGTATCCTGCTGATCAGATTTGAAAAATTGTCTTAGCGTAACCTAAAAGCGTTATTTTTCATAACGCTTTTCTTGGGGAAAGATGCTATTAGGTAAAGGTCAGTAATAAATGCCTAGTTTGGGGACCACCGTTCAAATTGCTGTGTGTGATGTTATAATGTACTTGATTATTGATAAATAATAGTAATAAGTATTTATTACACAAAAAATACATAGCACTACACTGTTACATGAACGTTTGTAATTACTATGCAATAGTAGACTCTATCTTTTAAACTAGGACTCGCCTGTATCTTAAAAGATAGGGAAAGATAGATAGTTGAGCGTATTTTATTTTGGCGATACGTATTTTGACGCAAAACTTTCCAAGAACTACTCGTGAATGCCAGTGCACTTCAAACTGGCACCATTGAATACACCTTAAAAAGTAAATATGGTATAGTATAGATATAAATGTATGCAATCGATTAATTATTTTGATAATTATGTTGCACGTTATTGACACGTGTCTTTAATCGTAGTAGAAATGGCTTTCGTTTTGACAGGTCAGCAATATTAATGGAACGGCGAAGGGCGGGCGTTTTGAAAGACTGTCTTTTGTAATTATGACGTTTGAAAAGTGATGAATCTCAGCCTAATTTGAATAAATGACTTTTGATTTCGATTACGTTATTAATTACCTGCGCTACTTTTTTCGCCATAGGCAGCATTATGACTAGGAGAGTAAACTATTCTGAAGGTGGTCCTGTTCCCCCGCGTTTCCAAGATCTGACACCACGCCACCGAATCTATGCTGTGTAGAAAGTATTTCGATTTTGACTGCACATGAAAAAAATAGGAAAATACAAATTATTTTTATTAGGTACATGTTTAATTATTCCAATGCAGGGACCGATGCAGGTTGGTAGATGTGACATGTCTTCTTTTAGATGTCGCTTTCCTCACCATTTGCAATTTTTAAGCAGCAGTGGCCAAATTTAAATAATTAAAGCAACAAGTTATTTTATAAGTACAGAATCCCGCGCTTCAGTCCCGCTATATAAAGACAGAGTATAATGCATGACCTATGTATTAAAAATATTCACTTTCCATCAGAATTCCAAAATATGTAGTTTATAAAATAGAAATGGCATTAAATGTAAACAGGATATTTCCTCATATTATTATCCCGATTTAATCATTGGTGGATATGGGAAAATATTGAAGAACACCACAAAGCAACAAAATGCAACTATTTAAGAAGAATATTCTTTATAACTAAAATTATTATTATTCTCACCAACACAACTAGACTAGACATTAAACTTGAATGAACAGGAGATTTAATTATTTTAAATTTGCTATTTTAAATGTTCGAATAATACAAAACACTTATAATGTCATTATTTTTATTTTAAAAAATAATATGTATTTCACATGTTCAAATATTTGTTGATATGCCAGTCCATGGCGAAACAAATAGCACAGCTTCAAGGTAAATCATGGAAATAAGACTTTCTCGAGAAGTTCAATGCAATGGAAAACAATATGAAGCTCACAGCTTATATTGATATTTATTTACATCACAATTGAAATGGCAGCGATAAGGCTGGAAAACAAAACCTAAATTAAAAGTAGACAACAATTAAATTACAGGATATCCTCCAAAGCAAGTGTTATTCCTGTCATGGGAGCCCCGTTGGCAAAATCTGTGTGTACCTTAGTGCCTCTCTGCCAAACTCTTAGGTAGGAAACGTAATGATACGTCTGGTAGGTATCGAATCCAATAACAGAAGCAGGGGTCGGTCAATAAAAACCGTGGCCCTGGCACACAGGCATGTGAAGGAACATGGGTGGGTTTTATTCAGTAAAAGTTTGACATGCCCTTGGTTGATGGTTAAGCTGGGCTTGCCGCATTTAGTCCGTGGATGGGTCATCATCATCTCAGCGTTAATCCCAGTCGCATCCGAATCTTTTTCAGCTTTGTTGTCTCTGTGGTCCGCTTCATCAGTCTAACTGCGTGAAGCGTGGATGGGTAACCAATCCATATCCATACTCCTCTGTGCTTCGGAAACCACGTCAAGCTGCTTGGTGTCATTTGTAGATCTTAGACTAGCTAATAGGGAAAAGGCTAGGCAGATTCTATTCTATGATGAATGATTGGTATCAGGTAAAAGTATCTATCTGTATATAATATGTAAAGTAAACCCTGTCCGACCCGTGAAGGTATTTTTAGGTATCGACAACTGATTCTCCTAATGCCTACAAAGCCGGGCTAAACTTAAAAAAAATATCCCAAACAAAATATTATTTCGCAAAAGGAGGTAAATTAATACATGCGCGGGCGAAAGGGGGCAGGACACCTTAGTATATTGTGCAACTAGCTAAGATCTTATAATTATCAACTGTAAATTTAAGTGTTGTAACAATAACTGGTGGCTCTAATAAATATAAATAAATATTCGCTCATAATAATACCGTCAAAAACGGTGTTGTCACTTATTAAAAAAATACCAAATTTTGGGGAAGTTGGAATTAATTAGCGGAAAAAGAAGATCATTTCAAAATTCATTAGTACTGTTACTATGATGACTATGTAAAATTTCATGTTTTATTTGGTCATGTGTTTACCTAACGTTTATTCTCCTAATGGGTTGGACGGGGTTTTCTTTACATATTGTATGTATATTTTGACTGAATAGTTAGTGCAGTGGTTAAGCTATTGACTGCTGCGCTGTGTAAGTGAGTTTATATGTTTGTAAACACACCCACGATACAGGAGAAATTTTTAGTGGGGCAACGTGTAAAAAAATCTTACCCAAAAAGCATGTTTATGCGTGACTAGCGGCTCTACTTCTATCCTGTCCAGCGAGATGCCCAGTTGTACTGAGGTGTTAGTTCTGACTTTGCGAAGTAGTTGCACTTTGTAAGGCTTGTACTGAGGTGCCTCGGTCGCCATTATGTGGGATTGCATCTTGCCTAAGTCTGTTTCTCCACTGCCTGCAACAGAATAAAAGAATTAATTTTAAAAAAGAGCTCTTGGTCTTTGGGCAAACAGGGTGGCTGTGCGTTAAGTCGACGTCCCTTCCGCCAAGAATCTCCATTCTCACATGATTTTGAAAATCTTAAAAACAAACAGCTACTTATTACATAGGTTTTGAACGCACAGGTTTCTTATATGGTTAAAAATCTGCTGTTGCAAATGCACAAAATATAACAAACTACCTGCACTTCGCGGTTTCACCCGCGCAAGTCGCGAATCGATGGGAATATTAGGATAAAAGTATCCTGTGTTATTGCTGGTTAACTATTCGTGTGCCAAACGTAGTTTTGTGTGAAAGATCACGCAAAAACTACTCAAAGAATTTAGATGATATTCCATATATACTCAAACTCTCGCATTTATAATATGTATTAGTAGGATATTTGTGTGGACTACAGGTAGTTCCAGAACAGGCCCAGCTGTTTGTGTATGTGAGTAGGTATATATACTTGTAAGTGCACCCGCGATACAGCAGTTATTCTTGGTGCGAGGCAATAATACAAAAAAAAAAAAACTGTCATTAATACCTTCATTTAAAGCCTTAAGCGCTATTAAAACAGCTTCAGATGTTGCACTCCCTCCTGTGTTGTGTCTTGATGCGTTATGATGGCTATGACCAGAATCTGTGACCTTTGAGAACACATGAAAGGCGCCACTCATGCCATCTTCAGGAATAGACGAAGGAGGTAAGGTCATTGCATTTTTATTCTTTAGTTCCACCAGACCGAGACATGTGAATCCGAATTTAGAACAAGGCTCATTAGCATCAAGGCAAGGGAATGCCCAGTCAACTTCTCCGTCATCCTCTGCTATGCAAAGTCCGTAATCATGCACAGATCCAAGTGATATGTCTGGGTGTTCAATGCTGAAGAAGAAATTTTTAATATTGTTTATTGTATTTATTTAGAACTTATTTATCTAAATAAATTTATATTATACTAGATTTTGCCCGCGGTTTCGCTCGCGTTAAATTCGGGGTAATACGGTTCCCCTTTCCTGATTTAGAACACAGGAGAGAACTCGGATCAGAACATTATTTTAATACTTTATTGTAGACAATATTACTAAGAAGTTGGGTAAGGCAGACTTCCAAAAAAAAAGTTGCACGATTTTTGTGTTAGTCACAAATAGTCGACATAACATTTTTAGCTTTCTACTTTGAAAATTGTGGAATGCTTCATACAAACTTCCACCCTCCATTTTAGAAAAGTGAGGGGGGAGTCACGTGGCCAGTCCCGTCAATTCCGTGAAAGATGGACAAACAAACAGATACACACACTTTCAAATTTATAATCTTAGGATGGATTACGCATTTATAATATAACATTACATTATGCCTGTAATCGCTGAAAGGTTAGGCAGAGGTGTACTTATAGTATTCACATTTTGTCAGTAATGTTTAAATCTCATATAACAGGGTGCAAAGTTGCAAATACATTACATAAAAATAATATATTTTACATCACAAAATATACAATATGTAAAGAAAACCCGTCCGACCCATAAGGATATTAAGGTTAGGTAAACACTTGACCAAATAAAATATAAAATTTAACGTAATCATCATAATCTTTTTTTCCCGCGAATTAATTCCAACTTCCCCGAAATTTGGTAATTTTTAAAAAAGTGACAACACCGGTATTATTATGAGCGAATAGCGATGCGACCACGTGCCGCGTGCTCTGTCCCGCGCCGCACGCGGAAGGGTTGCTTACCGCAAATGTATTAAGTTACCTCTTTTTGCGAAATAATAATAATTTTTTTAGGGGGACCTTTTTTTAAGGTTAGCCCGCCTTTGTATCCATTAGTAGAATCAGTTATCGATACCTAACAATACCTTCACGGATCGGACAGGGTTTTCTTTACATATTGTATAATACACAGCCTTATCGCTAAAGCAATTTATTCCCGGCAACCTTAGCATGAACAGACTTTCCTGAACATTAAATGGGACTGTTGTTGATGCAAATATTAGGTATATAATACACTATAGATACATATCATAGCTACACAGATGTATATACATATCTAAAATTATACATACATAATATTAATGAAGATGAAAGTAAAAGGAAGGTAAACTCTTTAATTAAAACATGACTTTATCTAATACTGGCTTTCCACCTGCAGCTTCGCCGTGTGGAATTCGGTTACATCGCACTTTTTAGATTTTCATGTTGGAATTTTTTCCAGTATAAAAAGTACCCTATCCAGACTTCTAAATTTATGTCTGCAAAATTTCAAAGCGATCGGTTCAGTAGTTACGCCGTGAAAGTGGAACAAACAAACAAAAAAAAAAAACAGCAAACAAATTGGAAAGTTCCAATTTATAATATTAGTAAGGATTAGCATTAAATATGTAATAGAATAACTTAATATATTACCTGTATTTATAGCATGTGAAACCAATTAAATCCTTGATCTTAGCACTGGCAATGACACACACAACTAGAGGGTAATTCTGATGCTTCTCTGGAAGCATTGTCATGAAAATCTTGAATGACTTTAAAGGTAATCCTAGTTGTGCGGTCCCATCAAACTTTGCATACTCCAAATATTGACGGTGAGGTAGGTTCGGACAGTTCTGAAGCTGTTCCGCTAATAAAGACTTCTGTTTTTCTGGCTTCATAACTTCAAACTTTGGGAATGCTTCTTCCAGCTGTTCTGTGGTGAGAGGCGAGGAGTCTTCCCATTTTATTACTTTAATTTTAGCTGCCTTTTTCAGTGCTTGCTCCTTCTTATCTAGCCATTGGGCTGTGTTGGATCTTTGCCTAGAAAATTATTATGAAATTAGGTTAGTCAAATTTAATTAATAAAAATTTCGAAATTTTTACTCTTATTGTTTACAAAATGTTATGCCAAAATGATGTCATAAGTGGTATAACAAAGTGTAACATAATTGATGTAGCCTCACACTTAATATCTGTAAATGGGTCAGTAGAGCAGTGAGTCAATGTAAATAGTATAAATGTCATTTAAAAAGAAGAACCAACTGTTCTGTTTAGTTTTAAATGTGTGTATGGTGTGGAGAACATTCTGGAGGTTGATAAAACGCTGAAGCCTTCAATGTTTCTCTATTACCACCAGATAAGCAATGTAAATATTTGACCTAATTAATACCATATCAGAGTTATGTCATGACTTAAAGGATGTGTAAAACCATACCGGTGACCTCCAAACTCCTCATAGCGGACGTAGCTGCCGCACAGCGGGTCGTCATCCTCACTATCATCCATATCAGGGTAAGGATCGAATTGTGTCACTATTTCTCTTCCCACTTCCTCCTCAGATATGTCTCCCATGCCATCTTTCCCTTTGCTAGGTCCTGGCTGTGTCAACCTCAATTCCCGTATCCTCTTCTTCTCTTCAATAGCTTTATTTTGAAACACTTTCGAAAAATCCTCTCCAGCCATAACGATCTCACATAAAACGGTGTCGTCCGTCGCAATAAATGCATCTCGTATGTTTTTGAGGAGCCAAATTTTATTATCGTATGTAGCCATTTTATTAAACACTAATTAGTTCAAATTTAATCTTAATTTTTGTTTTCGATCCCCAAAATTGAAACACATGTCAAAGTTGCAGTTCCCAAACAAAATGCTTTACGCGTGATTCAAGTCCACGGTTTTAGATACGTCGCTTCTTCAACATAAAAGTTGTTTAGTAAGAGATAGATTTCTATATAGTCAAGCCGAAGAACTTCTATCTTTGTCTATTTCTATGCTAAAATAAAATAGTTTTGTAGACTTGAACTGCACTTTGACATTTCTGAAAAAAGGTCTGTTAGTGTTCTGACAATAGATTTAGCAAAAGTTGTTGAACTGTTGTGTATCAGAAAATAAACAAGCGTATTTTTTTAACAACATAATATTCTTTCTTTATTTTTTGGCTTCGCACGGTTTGTGCATTTAGCCAATGTCAAGTAATTAGGTATGAATTATTCATGTAGAAAAAGACTGCAGCGTGACCCGTCTTACGTGTGAGGTTTAGGGCAAAGTCATAATGTGGCCACTATGCTGCGGCATTTCACTGTTATTCATAAACTATTTACTAAATGCACTTTTTACTACATAAATCACGCACTTTTATTTCATAAACAACACTATAAATCATTTTAAAGTTCAATGAAAAACGAGCGTGACACTCTGCTTGACTTTCCCGCCAAAACTCAACAACATAATTCTATCACATACAAAAAATACCAGGGGCGTGACGTAATTAGCTCTCACTTGTAACTTTCATACGCTATATCTCAGTAGTTTTTGGTAATTTCGACAGAATAGAAAATACGGGTCTTAATTTTTTTTATTTCCCGTAAGACGGACTAATTATTTTTTTGATTTTTACACCTTGGATACATCCCTATTGCACAGTTTTATATTATTATACCTACTACAGTGCCATGTTGAATATGTGAAGTGGTAATCTAAAATGTAATATCCAAAAACTATTGACTTCAATAGCAGTGTAAAATAATGACATAAAAATATTTTTAATTGTGGAATCTAACCAAAACCCCATACTCTTTTGTACATTAGTTTGAAGTATTTGGCTGCAAACCATACCTGTTATCGTTTCAATCGTAGCTGCATACTTGAAAGACAAACAGCAGTAGTTTGTACGCAATGGATACGAATCCGAAGTATACTACACAGTTGTCTAATTAAGCAAGGACAGTAATTCAGAGCTTTTCTTTTGTACGTATCTTAGTAATATATGACTTAACGGAAATCGTTATAAAAAGTTATCACGATGGAAAAACCCTCATTTTTATATTTTTATTAAAGATATTTTTTACAGCTTTGTAGGCGTTATTCCTATGTATTATGATGTAGATAAGTTGCGGCTATTTATTACCAAGATTCTACAATTAGAAATAGTTAACTTGGTGAAATGGTTCCCTGCTTTACGGAACCCAGGCATTTTGACATCTGTCATTCGATTCTTTATGAAGGAATGAATTATTGTAATTTACTGAAGAAATGGCAGCATGGTCTCTGATCTTAGCCGGTTCCAAATGGAACAAACGAACAAAAAAAAAAAAAATGAATTATTGTAAATGTTATTGTTGTCATATAGTAACGAGTAATTGTGTTCTGTGATAGTAACTGAAAGAAAATCGTAAGTTTGCATGTTAACGTTTATTATTTTGTAACTTTTGAGCCAAGGTTGGACGAAAATATTGTTGGGGATTTTTCTCCAATGAAATGAAATGTAAGTCACAACAATCCTATAACACAGTATCAAACTTATAAATCAACAACAAAATTCGATTCATTGGAGGTTAAATTGGAATCCTTGGAAAAATAATGATGATTAAACATTCATAGTTATCTTACCGTGTCGGTCGATGGGGGATTGTTGTATTGATGTATTGGTTACAAATGCGGCTGCCGGTATAATTCTTTACTTTGATTTATAGGTTTCAGAATAAAACAAATACGTATTGGTTTTCTTTTGCTCATTTTGCGCTTTTTCTTTTAGTATATACCTACATGTTCAGCCTATTAAGTTCCCATTGCTGATACACAAGCCTTCTATCTTCGACATTGAGAGGGCTATAATATACCACATAGGCCCATTGTGGGTTCATTGATGTCATGTTTTAGAGTTTTGTTCTTAGATAATTTTCTTAGAAGTTTTCTTATAATGTTTGCCTTCACTGTTTTGAGAGCAGTGGTGATGAAACTACTTCCACAAAGTGAAGACTTTACTTTGTGATTGCTTCCATGACCTGTTATAACTTGTAAGTTACCACATCACATCATTACCAGTCACATCTTTTTTCTTACTCCTCCGCTATTCTTTTCTGATTAATTTCGATTGCAGGACCCAAGACAGTTGAATCATTTCTCCGGGACTCGTCGAGCTTAATTTCTCACCGTTTTTCTGGTGGTCTCCACTGTTGATTTTGGCTTTCAGGAGTTGCAGTGGGCGGGAAAATGTGTGTTGAAATTGGTTTTGTCCCAAAAAAAAAATATATAGGGCCATCACTGCTCTCTTTACTTGTTTTAGTACAAAAAAATAAGTTATTTACATAGATACTCTGTGGGCAGTGCAGGTTCCTTACTGGGTAGGATTATTTGATAGTCTATGGCTTCACTCTTCAGTCTGGCTGGTGACCATTGTACATAGTAATAAATAATAAACAGAAATAAATAAAAAGAAAGTTTATTGTACTTTTATTTGAATGTTAATAACAAATTATTGTATGTTAGTGGCACAGTTATAACATTGGTCAGTAAAACACATATTTAATAATAACATTAAAATAATAATATTAACATTTAAATATCAATTTCTAAATGGAACAATAATCACACATTTACAAAAACAAATTTAGTTAACATTTCTCAATTTTTATATTCTTTTAATTGTGTGTTTTGTCCAGTAATTTGGGACCGCAAAAATTACTGGCAAAAATGAAAAATTGTATGCAAACATGCAACAGGTGCAGTTGGCCAAATGTGGGTGGAAGTCCAACTTATAATGGTTTTTGTTACCACTGACACGTGGCCTTCTGCACTATGGATTCATTGTTTAAACAATGCTATAGTTTCCCAAAGCTAACATACAACGCCTAAGGTCTTGAACACAATCATAGTAAGACCGATAGGGTGGGGACAATGTGTCGTCATAGAGTTTCAGTACAGCAACAAACTTCTTCATCGCTTCTCCATACTGTCCTTGATCCATTGCTGCGCGCCCAAGGCGATACATCATTTCTGTGTCCTGAGAAAATAATTGTATAATATTAAAAATCTGTTTGTGGATTTGGGAACAAATTAATGAGTGAATTACTCATTTCTCTTTTACTAAAGTCTCACTAATAGTAACAAAGAATTAACAGAAAAAGAACTGTGAGTAATTTAGAATGACAATCAAAAATTTGTATTTGTGAAACATAGGTCTTAAGTTAAATGAAACCGTACAAATATTGAAAATAAATGGATCAATAAATAAATAAAGTTGTTAATAATAAAGGTTTATCTTTTATATTTTTCGGAGATCAGCAAATTCTGTTGGTATCTCTTTACTGAACTTTATATTTTTTATCTTTATCAAATACTCCAGTGTGGTAATTACATAACAACGGTTATGTAATTTTCAATTTACCAGTTCAACATTCAAAGCATAATTTACATTGTGGACCAGATAAATTTTTTGAACATTTGATTGTATATTATACAATCAAATATCACTTAACTTAAATCATCCTTTATTTATAAACACCACAGTGTTTAAGGGGTTTATTCATAAACGACGATTAAAGTTAAGTGACGTTAAAAGGTCGAAAATGTTTGGTTAAAGAATCGCTAATCACTAGTTAACTTTAAGCAGCGTTTATGAATAAGGGAGATTATGTAAAGAAATCCCTGTCCGAATTTTTAAAAAAGTGACAACACCATTTTGACGGTATTCTTATAAGCGATGCGACCACGTGACGCGTGCCCTGCCCCCCGTTGCCCGCGTATGGATTACCTACCGCACATGTATTAAGTTATCTCTTTTTGCGAAATTATATTTATTTTTTTAGGCGATTTTTTTTAAAGTATATTCCGGCTTTGTAGGTATTAGTAGAATCAGTTATCGATACCTAACAATACCTTCACGGATCAGACAGGGTTTTCTTTACATATTTTATGATCAATATAGTGACAGATTACCAATATACTTTAATATAACCATATTAAAGTATATTTGTAATCTGTCACACACTACACAAACACTATCAATCTTAATGTAAACCTACATTGAGATTGATAGTGTTTAGGAATGGTGCTGAAATAACTGATGGAGTACAGTTAACTTTATACCCGGTATTTCCCAGCATTTTTGTTTATTATTATTATTTATCTAAAAAAACGTTACCCCCTCGCTAGCGTTTACAAACATTTAATCTCACATACACAAACAGCCAGACCCGGAAGAAATAACTGCAGGCTATAGTGCGGGCATCGAAACCGCGACTCGATCCCCGCACCTAGTCGGTCAAACTACTGTAGGCCTAGTATGAGTTTTCATTACGAAATTCGTTCAACGATATCGAGCGCGTTTGACTCAGCGATTGGCCCGCTTCAAGGTCGTAAGAACTCTCAACCAATGAGAGCGCCGAACGCGCTCGATACCAACGATCGAGTTTCGTATTGAAAACTCATACTAGGCCTACTGCACGAACCGTGTCGTCATACCGTGTCGTCATTGAGTCATGTATAATGTGTTTGTGTTATCTTCCCATCAGATTGGTTTTAAATCCTTAATATTGATAAGGAAGTATAATAAAATCAAAGCTATATGTTCATTCTTTCCAGATATTTGACTTCATATGCTAACTTAAGGAACTTGTCCTAAACCATCATGGCGGATGAGGAAGATGGTAAAGTACTATTTAATTTTTAAAATTAATTTGTGTTCCGGCATGATGTCTGGTGAAGCCGTTCGGAGGACGGGTCTGAGCAGTTGTGTTGCGATGTGTGCCGGGTACGGTGCGCCTAATGTTGTTGTGTTGGGAGTTTAGTCCTGGAGGGTCTTCAGATCAATCTCCCTTTGACGCAGCATCGTTGGTTGTGTTGTTGGGTTTAACATTGCATCACCTCGCTCAACTGCCGTCTTCCTTCCTATTCGCTCAGTTTTTCTGAGTGAATAGGCTCTTAATAAACTAGCGCGCTTTACCATCAACGATCGCATCACTGCTTACCATCAGGCGGGAATGCGGTCAAGTGCTAGTTTATAATTATTTAAAAAAAAAAATTGTAAATAGAACTTGGAAAATATTTTATTGTACATTTAATACAGGAAGCAGGTTCACAGGGTAACATGAAATTGAGGTGAAATCATGTAGTAGCAGCCTTGGGGAGGCATTTTTCCAGCAGTGGACTTCAATAGGCTAAGAAGAGAAGAAGAAGAGAGATTTCAATATCGTATTGCCTGTGACTCCCAAACTAGACAGTCTTTGGGCTCAAAAAAATATCCTTACTAATATTATAAATGGGAAAGTGAATTTGTTTGTTTGTTCCGCTTTCACGCTGTAACTATTGAACCGATTGCTTTGAAATTTTGCAAACGTAAAGTTAGAAGTCTGGATTAAATAATAGGGTAGCTTTTTATTCCGGAAAAAATTGATATTTCCGAGGAAAAACTAAAAAGCGCCATATAACCGAACTCCACGCGGGCGAAGCCGCGGGCGGAAAGCTAGTAATAAATAAAAATTGGAATAAATAAAATTCTTTATGAAAAGTAAAGTAATAATAATAATATTTATTTATTTTCTCACCACAATATCCATATAAAATAATAACAAAATAAAGATAATATTGTCCAGTTATGGGCTTTACAAAAATACTGTGGGAGACTGGTGCCTAAGCTAAGCCGAAGCCTGTATTTCAGGCCACCAGGTCTCCACCCCAGATATACATTTTTATTATAGCTTCCCGTATACTAGAATTAAACAGTGATTTAAATTTTACATATAGGAAGGAGTTTTTGTGGGGAGTGTGTGGATATGTAAGTGTGTGGGAGGGTGAGTGTGTGTGGTGTGTGAGTGATGGAAAATCGGTGCTTGTTATATTGCATGTTGTATGTAACCTAACCTAAATCAAGTTTATTAAAAGGAATGTATTCTTGATTCCAGAAATTGAAGAAGTAGAACCAGTGATTGAAGAACCTGACTTAGATGTAGTAGAAGAGGTTAGTCCAGTGGAAGAAAAAGCTCTTGCGCCACCCAAGTATGAAGTGCGGCCTGGTCTTGGAGAAAAGTAAGATAACCTTTTGATAAAGGCATTATTGACATGATGACTGAGACAAATATTCCACCATCTATAGCACCATCCCTTTCTCGATTGAAATCGTCAAAATCATCCGCCTAGATTTTTCAAACTTGGTTGTCCACAACTTAGTTGGTTCTGGTTCTCATCCCTGGATTGTGAAGGTCACTCGGGATAACCCTTGTTTTTTTTTATAATTATAAACTTGTGCTTGACCGCAATCCCGCCTGATGGTAAGCAGTGCTGCAATCGTTGATGCTAAAGCGCGCTAGTTTAATAATGGCCTATTCACTCAAAAAAACTGAGTGAATAGGAAGGAAGACGGCAATTTTTGCAGCTATCATCGTTTCTCCCTTCATCTATTCATATGTTTATGTTCCAAAAATAAACCTTTTTATTTTTATTTAATTGAACGAGGTGATGCAATGTTAAACCCAACAACATGACCCACGATGCTGCGCTAGAGGGAAATTGGGCTGGAGATCCTCCACGACCAAACTATCGACAAAACAACATTTGGCCCATCGTACCCAGCACACATCGCAACACAACTGCTCAAACCCGTCCTCCGTACGGCTTCTTCAGACATTCGGGCCTTTCTATCGACTTATAACACTTGTCAAAAGCTAAATGTTAGCCTGGTATGTGCCAGTGTTTTAGCGCTTTTCGAGCCACGGTATTGAAAAATGTTCGCCCATTCACGGACAAATCGCGCTAGCGATACTGAGCTTGATGGATCTTACTTAGCCACTAGTCATAACCAAATAGTTATACCAAAAAACCACCAGCCAAACAAATAAAAAAAAAACCAATATAACACGTAATTCGGTCAACAAATGATCTGATTATTGCTTCAACAATACCTTAGTCTGTCTTAGTCTTAGTCTTAGTCAATAAACTTAGTCTGTAAGTTATAACCGACTAAACGTAGGTAATACCAGTCACTTCAGTTCTCAGTAACGAATTAAATAGATATAAGATTGCTAAATTGAAAAGTACAATTGTGACGTAGCGTGGCGTACAGTAATCTTTGAAATAGTATATAATAGGACACCGGCCTCCTTTCTTCTAAACAAATGAATAAGTATTTAAAAGAAGGTTTTAATATCTGAAATACCGCAGTGTCTCAAGACAAAGTCTTTGACCAGTGTGTATTGTCAGTAATGACATATGGAATTGAGACGTGGTCGCTAACATCATCATCACCATCTCGGCGTATAATTCCGGTCGCATTTGCGGCTTTCGCGTTGGAGTCCGGGGTCCGCTTTCCTACTAATACGCCTCCATTTCGCTCGATCTATGGCATCCTGTGGTGTGAGATTGTTGGCACGCATGTCATCTCTTACAACGTCAAGCCAGCTCTTTAGTCTGCCTCGCTTGTTCCGGCCTGACGGAGGCGCCATGGCAAGACATTTGTTACCTACGTAACATGCAGGTTTACGTAAGACGTGACCGTACCAGCGCAGGCGACTCTCTTGCAGTTTGTCTGTTATGTCACGGACACGGAGACTGCCACGGATGCGGGAGTTCCTGATGCGGTCTTTCCGCGTAACTCCACCACAGCATATTCATCTCCGTGACACGCAGCTCCTGCTTGTGTCGCTCAAGCACAGGCAACGCCTCACTGCCATACAGAAGAAGGACAGGTCTAATGATGGTCTTATAGACCTGTCCCTTAACCTTAATCGGCATTTTGGGGTCACAAATGATACCTGTCATCTCACGCCATTTTGCCCAAGCTGCGGAAATGCGTGTTTTAACATCGCAATCAATGTCGCCGGACGCGTGGAGCACAGACCCCAAGTATTTAAATTGGTCTGTGCACTCGACCATGTCTCCGCTTATGCACATAGGCATAGGTTCTGTGGTGTTGCTGGCTATGTACACCGTCTTCGCCACATTGGGTTTATGACCTCCGTTCTCAAGCGAGTTCTTCCATGCATTTACCCGCCGCACCAACTGTTCCCTGTCCGCGTCTGCCAATGCGATATCATCAGCATACATGAGCAACCAGAGAGGTTGCTCATGTGAATTCTTGATTCTGTCTGACAAGACCTCTAATATCACGCTGAACAGGAACGGACTAAGGACGGATCCCTGGTGTACTCCGACGGTGATGGGGAATGGTTTAGTGTCGCCAACAGCGGTCCTAACAACGGAATCGGAATTGAGGTACATGTCTCGAATTATGTCAACATAGGCTTCTGGTACCCCTTTGGACCTCAGTGCCCACCAGATCACCCCCCGAGGGACACAGTCGAAGGCCTTCTGCATGTCTAAAAAGAGCATATGCAGAGGCGTGTTCTTCGATCTGTATCTCTCCATGGTGATCCTTAGGGCGAAGATAGGGTCCGTGGTTCCGTACCCTGGACGGAACTCATATTGACACGTCGAGACAGCACACCTGATCCGGGAGTGTTCGCTAACAATGGGCCTTATAAGAAAGCGCTCAAGATCACTGAAAGGGCAATGGAGAGGGCCATGCTTTGGGTTTCACTCCGTGATCAAATCAGAAATGAGGAGATCCGCAGAAGAACGAGAGTAACCAACATAGGCTGAAGAACTGCAACACTAAAGTGGCAGTGGGCCGTGCACATTGCCCGTAGGAGCGATGTCCGAAGGGGGTGGCGATCCTGGTGAAGGTCGCGGGAAACCGCTGGAAGCGAGAGGTGTAGGACCGGTCGTCGTGGAGATCTTTGGGGGAGGCCTATGTCCAGCAGTGGATGTCTTTCGGCTGAAATGATGATGAAAGAGGTCTTAATAGTTTTTTTTTTGTGTTTCAGATTCCAAGCAGCCAACGTCAGAGAGATAATCCTGACGACAATGCAAGAGCAGTTGATGGGACGCCAGTACCGGTCCGATCAGGCGCCACGCTGGGCCAAGGTCATCGCCAACGGTATACGGCAAAGAGTACAAGAACTCGATATGAAGAGGTGATTATTTTATAGTATTTGTGATGATATTGTTACGAATGCACCTTATGTCGATGGCATAAGGTTCAATATCGTGTGACATGCAGTGCGTAACTTTTAAACCCTATAACTCGAAACCTAGACATTGTTGAGGTACCGTATAAAAACGCATTGCCAGACCTAGGGTGACCTATCGAATGGTACAGGTCCCAACAATTTTGTCAGCAAAGTGTTGACATCGAAATTTCCAGAAACTCGTCACCGGTGAATTACCGTAGGTACCTACTGAATGTACTCGAAGTTATGCGCTATTATTATTACGTCTCGACGAATCTGGAATGTTCGATCAGCTGACCTAGATAAAGCGCCGTGACGCCAGCAGGCAGCCAGTCTGCATTCGACTAGCGATACGAAAACAATCGACAGTTACGAAGCGATGTTTGAGAATACCTACTGCGACAACTGTAACGAGAACTTTGAGTACTACGTGAAGTATCATCTGTAGTGTTGTGTGTTTACGACACGGACTTCGTGGACGTAAGGGAAGACTTCGGTGCAACGTCAGCTACATTCTACTTGTTTTTGGCTACGATCGGCTGTACGTTTGTTGCCAATAATCTTCATAGCCCTTAACCGGTATTTTAGTACCCCTAGCCCGTAACAATATGATATACAGCACATAAGCTACATGTGCTTGGAGGACGAGCGAGCATATTTTGCGCTCAGTACACTACGAGTAGCAATGGTAGCATTTTCTGAGTTCAACAGCATTTGTTGCATTATTTACGATGTTGAGCAAATACATTTTTAACAGACTTCAAAAAAAGTTTTTTTATGTATGTTCACCGATTACTCCAAGACGCCTGGACCAATTTGCGAAATCCTTTTTTGTTGTTTGGAACTATACTTCCCAGGTGGTTCCACAGTTATCAGACCTACAAAATAAAAAAAAAACTAATTTCGGAAGTCGATGTCAAAAACGAATATACAGAAACCAAAGACCGACCGACTTTCAAAATTAGTTATATTTTTCTTTGTAGTGTGGAAGCCTGATGCTTTATTTATTTATTATTTTAATATTATTTATTGCACACCAAAACATTCAATGATCAAAAAAATCATTCAACACAATAAACATACAATGGGCGGCCTTATCGCTAATGCAGTCTCGTCCGGGCAACCAAAGGATGGACAGATTCTCCCGAACCACAAATGGGTTGGTTTTTTGTAAAAAAAATAATTTAGAACATACAGAGATCTAATGATATAATAGCATGTTATGCATTTAGGGTACGGCAGTGAACTTCTTTTGGCAAAATCAATGTTTATTTGAAAGCCCAAATAGCAAAATAATGATTATCTCTTGACTTTTCCTTTCCTAAAACTATGGTTTCTATTTCAGGTATAAAGTTGTGGTGCAATCAACAATAATAGAAATGAAAGGTGCGGGTGTAAAGTGCGGCCAGAGATGCATGTGGGATCCTGAGACTGATGATTACGTAGACGAACAGTTTAGAAACGACAGTTTGTTCTGTTATAGCACTGTTTATGGTATTTATATGTACTGAACCATAGATATATGGTTAGGGAGAAACATTGAGGATAGTGACGGTATCGTGGGTGCGTTTGTAAACATTTAAACTTACATACACAAATAACAATATATAGGACACATAACGAATGTATATTAAGCACAGCGCACGGCATCCTCACTGGCAGCGTCTATAGACGTCACGGAAAGACCAAAGAGGGCAGAAGTTTTCGCCCATAGGAATATCGGGATAAAAAGTTGCTTATTTGTAAATCCACCCTGGGTTTCAGATACGTTCATAAATAATTTTATCAGCATTGCTCCGGTCTTTTGAGCGTGAAGAAGTAACAAACATACAGACACAGACACTTACAAACTTTCGTCTTAAGTGTGATGGGTTTCTCTCGTAGTACGAGTTAATGATGTAACACTTTCTTTTACCTATGAGTATACACCCCATTTGTAATAAGATTAGACGTTTACACAAACCTTTTTTTACAGCCCTTTTGACGGATTTTGACTATTATTCTGTTGGAATAAGGATGGCATTAAAAGCAAAAAAGTGGTTTGAATACCAAGTATTTACTGCAGCCATGCCTCTAACGGAATAGAAGTCATAATCTATTGAATTGATTGTAAAAAAGTTTTGTTTTAAATTGTTTTTTATTAAAAAGTCTGTGATGTCCAGGGGGCAAAGCTTATCTACTCTCCTTTCACTTCTCTGTTTAAATGTTCTGTACATCAGATCTTGTTAAAGGAGTCTAGCTTATTCCGCCATCTCCTCATCGCTTCAGCTCAACGACTGTCGCGATGTCGCTTGCCATTAAGAGGGTACCATTGGGCTGGAAGTTTTAACCAATGGTTGTCTGACAGGGATGTCATCATCCTCATCATGATTATCATCATCATCATCACAGCGTTAATCCGAGTCGGGCCACCTTAGGCCTAGCAATGAATTGTTAGATCGTACCTCTACAATGCCTAGGTCTTAAGATATAGGGTTTAAAAGTTACGTAAGGTATGTCACCCAATATTGAACCTTATACCATTGTCATAAGGTGCATCCGTAACAATACCATTGATACATTATAATAAAACCCTTGGTGCCGTATTATGACAGTTAATTCTATTAAAAATTGTTCAAGAGAGAGACGGAACCATACATGGCCGATAGCACTATCCCTTTTTCACTCACATATTTATACTAATATATAAAGCTGAAGAGTTTGTTTGTTTGTTTGAAAGCGCTAATCTCAGGAACTACTGAAAAATTCTTTTTGCGTTGGATAGCCCATTAATCCAGGAAGGCTTTAGGCTATATAACATCACGCTGGGACCAATAGGAGCGGAGCATAATTAACTCCACGCGAACGAAGTCACTGGCGGCCGCTAGTCATTAATACTACGCAATTCGGCCTCTGGGTTCGTTACCAGACGTGTTATGTTTAATTTGATTTTTGTTTTTCAATCAACCTATCTTTTATTTTAGTTGTACGTTTGTCTTATCATGTATTATCGAAGCGATAACTACTTAAGGGAGGGTCATTCGCTCCGTTACGTAACGCGTTACGGCGCCAGTGTTCCTTCTTGAGATGAGGAGATTTAAACTTGACATCTATTTTAAAGCATATATGGATGGGTGAATTTCTATGCGATCTATCTGGTAAACTGCAGCATTTATGTAAATAGGTTGCGCATTGATTAAATAAACTTGGTATATAATGCTACTTGTGTTTTTTTTTGTTCCTATCAATATTTTCTCGTCGGAAAGTACAGCGAGCGATTCTGTAAAGCAGTCACTGTGAAAGCTTGGGTGAAGGCGAGCTGTCTACGCGGCTATCCGGCTCACACATCGTGGTCGGGGGGATTCGGATCGCTCTCGAGTGCACCACGAAGTACCTGGGATTGGTGTTCGACAGCCGGTGGGACTTCTTCCGGCGGTTGGCATGGCGTCCAAGTTGTTGGGGGCGGCTAGGGCGCATTCAACGTTGCTTACCAATCTATGGGCAAACGCCGCCTGCAGGCGGCTCTACATGGGAATCGTGCGTTCAATGGGCCTGTATGGGACCCTGGTGTGGGCCTCTGACCTGAGGGCCGGCAGCATCGCTGTACTGCGGAAACCGCAGAGAGCGATGGCCGTCAGAGTCATACGTGAGTATGAGGCGGCCTGCCTACTGGCTGGATTAGTGAATCCTGCCCGACCTGCCTGCCCTGGGACCTGGAGGCGAAGGTCCTCGCGTCACTATACCGGTCGCGTGAGTTGTGGGAGCGCGGCGAACGGTCGATGCAGCGCCAGCTCGAGCAGCGTCGGTCGCAGCTTTTCGAGGTCCTTGTGGCGGGATGGCGGGACAGGCTTTCACGCCCTACCGGCCTCATCATCACCGAGGCAATCCGGCCGGTACTGGCGGACTGGCTCGGGAAAAGGCACGGCTCCTTCTAAGTTTAACGGCAAGTTTCGGCTGACACTCTCGGTGCATGGTTGCTTCGAAAAGTACCTGTGTCGTATAAACAGGGAGCTGACGCCCGGTGACACCACTGTGTCGACTGCCTGGAAGACATGGCGCGGCTTAGGCTGGCAAAGTGTTTCACTTGGGAGGAGTTCCACCGTGCCCTCATCTCTGAAGTAGGCAGTGATCTATCGCTGCCGGCAGTAATTGAGTCGATGGTCGGCATCGTCCTCCCACAGCAGGCGCACCGGGCGTCGGCGGAGGGCGGATAACGCCCTCTTCCAATCCCCCTAAATGGGTCCAGGGGCGACAGACTCTGGGACATCTGTCGCCCCCAAACATCAGGACCCGAGGTAGCGGCGCGAAGTGTTCTACTCACCCCTTTTTGAAGTGAATCTTCTTTACGCACGCTTGACTTGGGGAGTAAGCTGGCGAAAGCGTTACGAAAAATGATCGGGCAAGGCGAACGGAAGTTAAGTGGGGGATATAAGCACAGAGGCGCCCGTGGCGCGAGCTTGGTACTACAAGGTCTACAACGAGTTTTTTTTGTTTCAATAAAAATAGAAGACCTATGCAAAAATATATTTTTTTTTTTTTAATTTTGACACACGGATACACTTATTTATTTATTTATTTACACTTAACACTATACATTAAATTTTATGTTGACTGACAACCATTAAGGAGGTCAGTTAACATAAAATTTGGTACCGCCTACTTCACAGTCTCTCCTGTATACCCCCCTCCCTTACTCCCCCCCTACCCCTTAATATCCTCACGAAACTACCCCCCCCCCCGACCCCACTCATTGATTACCCCCCCCCCCCCCCCCTGGATTATCTCGGGAACCAGAGGTCGTGGACTACCCGAGTTTGGGGTCCCCTGATTCAGGAGGAAGAGCCCGACCTTTTGGCCCCGAGGGAATCCACTACAATCCCCACGAAACCTCCCCCCCCCGCCTCCTTTTAGTTACCTCACCTCCCCGTGGATTATCTCGGGAACCAGAGGTCGTGGACTACCCGAGTTTGGGGTCCCCTGAATCAGGAGGAGGAGCCCGACCTTTTGGCCCCGAGGGAATCCACTCCCCCCCCACCCCCTTTTTTTTTCAATAAAAATAGAAGATCTATGCAAAAATATTGATTTACCAATGAAACCATGAAATAAATTTAAATATTTATAGAAAATTTATATATGTATATGTGTATACATGTATATATTGTACACACATATATATACACATACAGATGGAGCGAAAGAAGTTTCACTTCAGTCGTGTGGTCTTTTTTTTAATATGGTATCTCGTAGTTGACCTTGAGAGGTCGTGACTATTTCATCGGACTATATCCATGTCCTAAAATCATAAACTTCGAAGACATGTGACATTTACCGCCCCACGCTGGGCTTGCGTGGTAGATTACGGCGATACTAGATACTATAAACGTAATATTATCAGTCAACGTCGTTCTTTTCTTTCTTTCTTTCTTTTATGGCTTCGCACGGTTTGTGCATTTTGCCAATGTCACGTAATGAATTGTTCAATGTCGGAAAAGACTGCCGCGTGACCCGTCTTACGATGGACGTTTCAGACAAAGTCATGATGTAGCCACTATGCTGCGATATTTCACTGTTCTTTATGAATTATTTACTGAATGCACTTTTTAATACACAAATCACGCACTTTTATTTAATAAACAACACTATAAATAATTTTAAAAGTCCAAAGAAAAATGAGCGTGACACTCAGCTTAACTTTCCCGCCAAATTCCCCCTTCAACGTCGTTCACGCATTTCAAGCTTTTAATTTTTTCAATTGAAACCTTATATCAATAGCACAAGGCACAGTTGTTGCATTATGTGACTTGTACCATTGATTGATTTTATTTTTGTAATAATTAGGTATAAACTAATCATCATCATCCTTTTTTTATCGTCCCACTGCTGGGCACAGCTCTCCTCTCATACAGAGAAGGATTGAGCGTAATCACCACGCTTGTTCAATTTCCAGGTTTCCTCAAGATGTTTTCCTTCACCTTCAGTCATTGGTGTCCAAGATATATTTAGAAAGTACATATAACTTTAGAAGAGTTACATTGGTACTTGCTTGACCTGGAATCGAACCCGCGCACTCATACTTGAGAGGCTGGTGTTTTAACCACTAGGCTACCACGACCCGAAATTCCGCCTGATGGTAAGCAGTGATGCAATCGTTGATGTTAAAGCGAGCTAGTTTATTTAGCCTATTCACTAAAAAAAAATTAGTAAATAGGAAGGTAGACGGCAGTTGTGCCAAGAAACAACATTACATATACCCCTTCATAACTTAATATTATATACTAGATGCGCCCCGCGTTTTCACCTGCATAAGTTTCGATCTCGTAGGAATATCCGGATAAAAACTATCCTATATGTTACTCCTGGTTATAAACCATTTGCGTGCCAAATTTCTTCCAAATCCGTTCAGGAGTTTTTGCGTGAAAGTTTAATAAACATACCTAAGTACATCTATACAAACTTTCACGTTTTTGATATTAGGAGGTACCTAGGTACGTACATATATTATAATGACATCATTACGGAATTTTCATAGTTTTCAGTCGGTTTACTTAAACAATTCTCCCTTAATTTGCACATACGTAGACATACATAATATATTACGTTCTATTATTGTGTATAAAGTTATATCACTTAGGTATGTTTATTGTATCATTTTCATGTCTATTCTAATTTATTTAGGTACACGTGTGTACGCGGATATCTACTGATATTCCTGTATTTTATGTAACTACTAATTTAGTTAGTGTACTTTAGCAATGAATATTGTCATTACAGTCGCAAAAATCAGGAATATTATTTTCCTTGTTTATTCAAATACCAGTCTTTTTTGTTTCTGACCATAAAGGGATTATTTTCGTAAGCCTGCCAGGATCGCGGGTTATCTGAAAGAGATGCCGTGTGTCCGTGTTCCCTGGCGCACAGGCAAATGAATCCTTCGTTTCAAGGGGTGGTTTTAGTCAGTATAAGTCTGACACGTCCTTCCGCTCCGCCCAGAGCGGTTATTTGATTATTTACCACCCAAAAAAGGCGGTTATTCCTGTTACCTTAATGTACCTCCCATGTGCGTACCCACCAGTGAGAATTTTGGGGTCGAATCGTCAAATAAAATAAATGCTAATTGCTCGCAACCTCAGCTCGCAAGTCCCTACCGAAGTTTACCGACTACAGCCGAGCGCAAGCGTTAAAACACTCGGCTAGATTCGGTAATCTTTGTACGCTATAGACGCACGTGGTTTTTTGGCAATTACACCGTAGGCACATTTTGCCAGTGTCTACTGCGTGTTTTACTTCTACTTTAGCCAATAGGGATCCACTGCTGTACAAAGGCGTCTCCCAAGGCTTTCTACAATTACCGGTCTTGTGCTGCCCGCATCCTTCGGCTTCCCGCGACCTTAATCAAATCATCGGTCAACCTTATTAGGGGCCTCTCTACGCTGCGTCTTCCAGAACGTGGCCTCCACTCCAGAATCTTACTGCCCCATCGGCTATCGATTCTACGAGCAATGTGCCACTGCTACGTCAGTGACTTTGGTTCTTCTGCGGATGTCCTCATTTCTGATTCGATCGCGCAGAGAAACTCCGAGCATAGCTCTTTCATATGAGACCCGTTTCAGTTCCGTATATAATAATACTATCAAGCCATAAATAACCAGTATAAGCTAACTTCTGATTGTACCAGAAACTTATACAGTGCGAGGTCAGCCAAACTGAAAATGTTTTGCTGAATATGTCGCCGTGTACCAATAGGTAACGTTTACTCAAATACCTACCTACGTCTTTGCCTGATCTGGCTTCCTCTTATTCAAATTCACGGGTTACGTTAAATACATGAGCTCTACTTACTTGCAAGGCCTTCAATCCCTTGAGTATGTTGGTGTACTGATGGCAGAGGCCGCATTGTATCATGAACTCCTTGCTGTCGTATGGAACTGCCACCACGTTGGGACAGGGGCGATCTGAGTCGCACCTGAAAATAATGATAAAAGGATAAAAATAAATTGGTTCTTCATTTGGGATTCCTACGTGGCAGTTGAAAAATGTCCGATTAGATTTCCGAAGTTTACACTATTAAAGACTAGATGGCGGTACTAGTTACAACATGTGAAGCCATTAAATGCTACATATACCGCATTGATAAAATCGATTACAAGAGTAGGATACCTACTTCTTTGATATTTTTGTCTGCAGGAATCATAGCATTACTTCAAAATCAAGATACTCACTTGAATCTCATATAATTTTCTGTCATTTCTTCATACATGGGCCACTTATGCTCACACGGCGTGCACTGGCAGTCGAACCAGTACTGCTCTTTCAACTCTGCCTGCCTCTTTTCTTTGGGAACCGTTGTGAAGATAGGACCGTAGTTCTCCGAAACTTCCTCGCCTTTCTTGATGGTTTTCACTGCGCGAACGACGATATTATTGCCGCAGAAATATCTGCGATATAGGATTTTGCGAAATTAAATTAGGTAACACTTTCTAGGTAGTTGTAAATAGAATATAAAGAAATACCGTAGCTACAAAATATGGTATTATTTTATATACCATATACAACTTAATTAAAAAATACAAACTTTTGTATTTATATATCTTAAAATACAATGAACATTGGACTACTTAACTACTTATCAGGCATGCACTATTAGGATCCACATGCTTCCTTCAAGCCGTTTATAATTTAATACCGTAATTAACGTTATTAAATAAAATATCGTGAATTTTAAACATTACAATGTTATTTATAATTGCGACAAAATATGTAAATGGCAATCAAGAAAGAAGCTACGCTGATGTTTTTTTGCAGGATGATGATAATTATTAGGAAGCATTTTAAAAGGCTTAACTTCGCATTATATGAAAAGTTATCAACTCACCTCACAACACCAGGATCACAAGAATGATTGAATAGTGCAAGAGTCGGGAACACTGCTCCCGCCAAAAACACTGACTTTCCTTCATGTTTGATGACGTTCTTACCCACTTTGGGTGTAGGACATTGCAGCTCAAATACTTCATGAGCATTGAACTTTAGAATTTGCAAGTTCTTCAATATCAAGCCACCGATAAGAGCCACATCTTCTTTATACTTCTCATTTACAGCCATAGTCTTTAGTTCATCTATTTCCACGGGTTTACTTCTTGGTTTCCCATCGAAGAACCCACTGATTTCCAGTAGTTTCACAAAGAAGGCTGTCATTTGAGTTCTATGTAAGAAATCTAGCTTGGATCTTTTGTCTTCATGATCTACCAAATGATAAATATTTCTGTAGTCATCAGTTTTGTAAGGACCAGTTGGTTTCGTGTCTAGTTCTTGACTGATATTGGTGAAGTACTCTTTCTTGCGTTGGGTGATCATCCTGAGTGCTATATGGCAGGTAATTGAGCAACCTGACTTCCATAAAAGCGGGAGGATGTGGCACTCGTAGGCGTGGTAAGATTTCTCTGCTGTTTCCAAGCATTTATCGCTGCAGAATACGACGTTTGGACATTTTGGACAAGGTAGTGGAATTGGACACCTGGAAACAAAAAAAAAATATATATATTTTACTTCAGTACGTAGGTACTTATCGGTTTCTACGGAGAACTATATTCAAGTTTTGATAAGAATTATATAAATTAAATTGGCCTTACTTTATGAAACAGTTCTGGCAATGTGTGCTTGAATACTCTGCCAATAGGACCCCACTATGTGGTTTTTCTACCAACAGAAGTTCTCCTGGTTCAATATCTTTAGTGGCTGTTGCAAATCTCCCTTTAATATTATCATAATCTATTTGGATTGCCTCTGAAGCTGCAGGGTATTGAGGATTGTTTTTCCCAGGAAGTTTTGGCTTAGGTGGAGTTCTCTTCAAAGGTTCTGGGTCCTTGGGATCCCCAGCTAAAACGAGACCTTTGTTCAATATTTCGAGCATGAGTTTGGAGTCAGTGCGCATCTTCTGCCTTTTCTCTTTGTCTAATTTTGTGGCTTCATCGAGTGAACTGATGGTGTCTCTGAAAAAAGGAAGTTAAATATATATTCTTCTATCAGTGAATCCGTTCAGATTAAGAGACTACTAAAGTATATCTTACTGAAAAGCGCTGATAGCTTCTTTATTTCTCTTCAGTACTAGAAGGCATCTAGCTCGTCTCTCGTAGACCTTGTACCTGAGGTGACGAGGGTACCCTAGAGCTAGGCAGCGTTTGATATCAGATAGCGTGTCCTCATATTGTTCCAGATGATTCAACGCCGCAGATCGGTTCGCCAAAACTATTGAAAGCTCTTCGGCTGTAAAATAAATGTATTTACCTATAAATTTTAGTCCTCATGCACTTTAGTTTTTGGTAGGCAGAAAATTTGAGACAGGTTTCATTGAAATTAAACCTGCGATGTAGGCATATAACAACAAACATGCAAGCGGGAATTATATAGAAATAAATAAATATTGTTTTATCTTTTCAGAACAGAAATTGTTGAGGAAAACCTGGTAACGCTTTCAGAGCTTTGTCTGAATAATTAATTATTCTTTATGCCACATCGTACATAACGACTTCGCAGAATATTGATTCTATTTGGTAGGTATTATCTTAAAAGTTTAAAGGTACTACAAGGAAAACAATTTTACACAATATGTTAGTAATTATATGTATATCTGTTGTGGTTAAATGTAACACCAGCTCTTGGAATGCTTATAATGGTAAACAAATATAGTTTCATTTGTAAAGAATCAGAGCATTTATTGAAACATTTTCCTTAATAACCTAGTTCTGAGTAACAAAATGCTGCTTGTTTACGTATCACATGACCTTTTAAGTGGACATGTGCAGTAACTACCGTATACATATATTAGTTACCGATATACTTACTTTCCTTCTCCGGCATGTGAACCATGCTTTGGCTGTATAGCTGCATTGCTTTCGCCCAGTCACCTTTCTGCACCGCTTTGTTCCCTTCATCCTTCAAGTGTCGAGCTTTTTCCAAGTGTTTTTTCACGGGAAACTCGCCGCCTGTCTGGCATTTCTGCAAATCGTCGATTAAATTGTAATTTCTGACTATCGGTAGACTGCACAAGTAGGAGACTCGCTTCGCATTTGACTCTAAATTGGCGAAATTGTTCCTCGTCACGTCATCCAGACCGCCGTTTATAGTATCGTGGAACTTTTTGAAGAAGCCTTCGTCTTGAGACATTTCTGCTAACTGGGAATGATGCACATGTAATGAATGGTTATTATAATTTAGCTTTTAGGTTAGACGTGGAAAGCCGGTGTAAAAGCGCGCGGAGTACTGCCATATTTCTATTTCTATTTTTATATTTGGGACGTCGATCTGTTCTTCACTTCAGACAGCTTCAGCTTTAGAGTACAGTATTATCGAAGCTTCTGCGTAGAGACGTGAAGTAATCCTTATTATTAGGATTTATTTTAAAGTCTAAAATAGAAGCTTGCCTTTCAGAACTATGCACGGAACAAACTTAAGAACTGTGTGATTCGTATGTGTAAATCTCTTTTTTCTTTTTTCTTTGGTCTTGAACCATGCAGAATCGGATGGAAAACAGACAGCACGACAAGACGATGCGTCTGATTGATAACAGCACGAACGTTAACTCGGTGAAGCACGCGACCATTGGGTGCAAGGTTCATTTCCAATGACCCTAAATACACTTGCCACGTCTTCAAAGAATTGTAGCGATATATAGAACTGTTTGGCATCGTAATTAATTATCGTCGTAAAATTCTGTAAAACATCAAAACATCAGTTACTTTTATTCAACTTTAATAAACAAAAAGAAACAAGAAAATTAAATGTAATTTTATTACAATACAATGTTAGTTAAAACAATCTTTTTTTTCTGAACTATTATCAGTTAATATATCTATAATCTATTTTTTTAACAAACTATAGTTAAGGTAATGCGTATGATAAATTAAGACGATGGTCTCACATTCTGAATGTCAATAGGAATCACCGTTAGATAGTGCACTTTTGCAAACACGTAATTGATCATAACTATCCATATCATCGTATAAATATTATTCCACTTAATGCACCGTTGCACTGATGCTCATTATTTAATGCATTTAAAAGTAAGCCATTCGAGACAAAGCATCCATAGAATTTTCCATAGCCAACAAAATTATTCATGATTCATGGAAAACGCGTAAAGTGGCTGCAATACTAGGTTTTCTAGCTACCCACTAGACACGACCTTCTGGATCTTGCTGTGGCCAGCATAACTCGACTTCTCATAGTAGCGCTGTTGGCTAAGACATAAAGTTTGACTTCTCTTTTTGCACGTGTCAAATTAAAATGGCTGCTTTAGCATTTCCGAGTATTGTCTTCATACCTTCCTCTTCAACGGAATTAGATAAAAGCTCTAGTTAGTAACGTTACGTGTCCACAGGAAATAACAAAGAATGATGTTTGTTACTGTAACGTTATTTAATTGTTTGTTTTCGTTTTATATGTCGTGTTAGTTGTATTTTTGTTTCGCTTATCCTTTAGTTGTTATTGTAGGCAGTTGTGGTGTCGTGTAGTTATGAATTATACCCGTGTTATATTTATTATGTCAATCATTTCGCACCTCGATCTTGTATTTCTATTATTAATTACTCAGTTTATTATAATGGACTGACATTTTCGTAGAAATAGCATATGTCTGTTTGTAATTCTAGCGTATGGCACTCGTGCAGCTAAAAATTAACATCAGGTGGCACACATTGTCTTGTCATCTGACAATTATTTATTTTTTTAAAAAGCGTTGCCCCCTCTAGATATTTCTTCTGTATCGTAACACATAAACTCAATAGTACAAACATATAAACTCACATAGACAAACAACCAGACCCAGAACAACTACCTGTAGGCCATACAAATATTTGTTCCGTGCGGGGATCGAACCCGCGACACGCAGCGCAGTAGTCGATCACTCAATCACTGCACCACCGTGTCGTCTGATCGTCGTCGGGTCGTGTCGTATGTCGATTATGCTGAACCGAGGACATATTGTCATTTTATCTGTTTTTCTAATAAACGCATTTTCTTTCTTTCATCTTGTATAAATAATTACTAATTGGACGATTAATCTTCTGATTTTGTTTTATAAAGTAGGTAGATACGTAATATGGTTATTTCCTTTATATTAATAATATTCTCCGGTTATAACCAGCTTCTCGCCAGCACTCGGGCACTGCAAACTGGCACACGAAATGGACATAGCGTTTGGCTTCGCAATTGAAAAAAAAAAAAAAACAATTTTAGGAACAGCGTGTGTAATTCTAGGTCCCAAGAGGAGTTTAAACTTCCTTCTTTAAATACCTCTTGGGATCTATAATTTTATCTTTCCTCTCCCTCTCTATTCAGTCATCACTCTTGTAGTCACATGCGTATTCTTTCTCCTTATTGCGATTTACTTTAATTTTTTTTGGTGGCATTTTCAAACTTCATCTTACATAATCTGGTAAAGCATGTGGGAAGATCTGAATCTTCCCAGTAAGTATGTATGTTGTTTATTTCTTGTACACAAACAAATCAGTGGTCTATGAACAAAATTAATTCAACGGAAAAGGACAAAAGAAATAAGGAACCTATTCAGCTCAAGGGTCAAGATATTCTATGAAAATAATGTTGCCTCGCCACGACCTTATTAGCAATATGAGTAAACAACACATTACTTAAGCATTAAACTCCAATAACTTGGTACAAAGCATCCAGACAACATCATAATATTTCCTCGATTCTTGGAAGATCGCGGAGATTAGCGGACAAGTCATTATATGTACATATGTCAGAGTCGAGAAAAATTAGAGTTAACACAAGTTCTTTTCCACTGACGTCAGTATAATAATACTTAAGTGATGTTATTATGAGAGGTAGGTAGGTAAGTACTATTGTTTTTGATTCTCACGAGCTTCGGTTTGGCGTTGCAGCCATTTTTTGCTTAGAACACTAAAACACCGCTGCCAATTATTGGTATTTCCCAAAATTTCGTCGGCTGATGATTGATGAAGGTACGCATTTGATTGACATGATCATTTTACATTGTTAGTAGGTACCTGTCCATGTTTTTTTAAGAAAAGATAAGAAGTAAATACTGATAGGTATTCTTTTATAATTTGTAGATGCCCTTTTTGCATACAAACGAAGTAGTTACGCCAAAAATTTCTTCGCAAAATGTTTGGCGTAAGTTCATGTACATACTTCGCCAATTAGTGTTCTACCACTTCTCGCTGGCGTCTACCACTTATGGAGGACTAGACAATTCCTTCAATGAACCAGGAGATATAAATTAAATAACATTTATCTCGTTATCCTATCTTCCATAAAAAAAGTCCGTAAAAAATATTATCTACATTGTTTTGCAGGACCGCCTAAACTTTTCTAAACTCAAATCTTTTATCATCAATAAACTTGCGGAGGTTGCTTAGTACCAAGTAAGCTATAGTCTCTATAGTAATTATTTGAGTTAGAGTAGGCTTACGCTTTCGCAATAATTTTACATAGTGTTTTTTTATATTAAGGTAATATTTAATTTATCTACATATGTATGATCAGTTATACAGGCTGGGAGGGACATCGATGTGCAACCTATTAAGTACTATGTATCCACCACATCATCAGTTATCAAACCGCAGTCAGTTAAATAAATCCACAGTTTTTGAGATTTCTGAAATTCTGAAAGTTCTTGTGATAAAAAAAAAAAACACTTTATTTCATAGAAAAGTGCAGTGTGTCAGAATGTAGGTATGAACAGTTTTTTTATTACCGAAACTGAAAAAATTCAACAAATTGGGTTTCAGAATCATATGCTAAATTCATGGTTACAGTTTGAAAGAAAAGAAAAATAGTAAAGAATAGTATGGTGGGGGTGTGTAAGTGGTGTGTGATAGTGTGGGTGTGGTATGAAGTGGTGTGAGTGTAGTGTGGATGTGGTAGTGTGTGATGTGGAGCAACAGCATGTGCGTCATTATATTCCTGCTACTGTGTGAACCTAGGTATGTGTTTATGTGCATTTTCTCATACTAGTCAAGATGGTAATACTAAGGAAACAATTATTAAGCTAGCTTACAACTGGTCATAAATAAATTTAAATAAATGATTAGATTTCATTATTCCTCGTCACTTCTGTTAGACATTAATTATAATTCTTATGTCTTCAGCATGAGATCAGTAAATAATTTATGTACACGTCTTATGGAACTAGTTTGATTTGGTGTTTTGACATGAAAGCGTGGAAATATTATATATATTATCCAAAGCATTTATTGACGCATTTTATGCTTGTTGCATTCTTGCAACTACGCTTTTTATGCAATATTCAAGAACATTTATCAATCAATAACATTTGGTTTTAGTTTCATGTGATTTTAACTTGAGTAAGTATATAAAACTTTAATTAAGCGAAATAAACTCTAGCGAGATCTTTTGTCATAAAGTCTTCTTCATTGGAAAAACACAAAATAAATAGATTATCTTCTAAAACAATATCAACACAATAAAATGTAATACCATACATACTAAATAATTTACTTTAGTCTCTGTCTGTACTACAAACTTTTCAATTATGTAACATAAAACGACAATTTTTCGATAAGGTATAAAAAAATATACCTACCTAAAACTGTAGTTTCATGTTACATATAGTTCAACTTTTAAATATTTGTTATAAATTGACCTAAACCTAATAAATAATCTTAGACTAATTACAATCACAATTTAAAGCAGAAGCTGTTTCAAAAGCTAGCCCACTATGTCTTGGAAATAACCCTTTAAAAATACGAGGGCATTTATAGCATCATCTGACAATCGGTTTCGTATTTCCGTCACAAAATTTCCAGACTAGGAGAAAACCCGTTCATTTTCTGTCGACGTAGGCTGACATAACAGCTTTACATAAGATTTCCAGATGTGGTGTTCTTTTGCTGGTTGATCCATATAACTGAAACTCTTTTCTAACTAAGCTTTTTGTTAAAACAGTTTCAATATTGCTCAGAGTGTCTGTGGCTGCCATTTCAATAGCCTGTTTTAGTTTCAGCTCAAAGGACTTGACTTGCTCGAGTTGTTTGTTTTCTGATGTTTGACTTAGAGTGTCATCTTCATCTAAATTAGAGCTGCTAAGGAATAATCTATTCTACAGTTTTAGTTTTGTTCAGTTTCAGAATTTCTCGATTTTACGTCCACTTTTTTCTCGTCTAGAGTAATCGATTCTCGGTTCGAGAAGTCTCGAAGAGAAACTCTAGTTCAGGTTTAATTTATTAACTGCACACACGTACGGGACAACTTGTGCTGTGATTTAAAAATTCAAATTTTTTATGATTAATCCAATATCTACACGGTCAAATTATACGGAACAGCCAATTCGTTTTAAGGGTTCCGTAGCCAAATGGCAAAAAACCGAACCCTTATAGATTCGTCATATCTGTCTGTCCGTCTGTCCGTCCGTATGTCACAGCCATTTTTTTCCGAAACTATAAGAGCTATACTGTTGACACTTGGTAGGTAGATGTATTCTATGAACAGCATAAAGATTTTGCAGCAAAACAAAAAATTGGGGCTCCCCATACATAGAACTGAAACTCAAATTTTTTTTTCATCAAACACATACGTGTGGGGTATCTATGGATAGGTCTTCAAAAATGATATTGAGGTTTCTAAAATATTTTTTTTATAAACCGAATAGTTTGCGTTTTCGTTTTTTCCACTTCCAAAGTGGAAAAAAGTTGGTCCCTCCTCTAACTTCTAAAATAAGAAAATGAAAAATCTAAAAAAACCATATGATGTACATTACTATGAAAACTACCAACGAAAATTGTTTTGAACGAGATCTAGTACGTAGTTTTCTTTAATACCTCGGAAATCGTAAACCGCTTATTACCGCGTAATCTTTTAACTTCCTATATATATAAATATAAATCAATGGTACGGAACCATTTGTGCGTGAGTCCGACACGCACTTGGCCGGTTTTTTTTAATAATCGATGAATTTAGAGACTTGCGATAGTCTGTCCCGAATCATGTAAAAGGTTTTCCGTCTACATATTATGTTCCTTCCTGACTTTGTCAGGACAGTGTGTTGTTATACAGATAAATTACTAACACAAGGTACTATAAAGGACCAGACGAGTCCTTCAAGGTATCGGGAGATTATAATCAAACAATATTAATCTCGTTAACTTTCTTAATTATACCTACATAAAAATATTACGCCTTATAGATCATATTACTTCTGCTTCTCAACTCTCAAATCTTTTATATTTGTCTCGTCTTTTATACTAATCACTTTTAGGAAAACTTGAGGAGGTTACAAACAACAAGTAGGCTACTGTCAATATCGAAGTCAAAGTACTTATTAAAAAAAAAAAAACAAATTACAGGTACTTTTGAATTGTCAAAGGGTCGGTCGGTCATTGAGATGAAACTAGTCGCCTATTCCAAAGCGTAGGTCTCTATGGAGAAGAAGGGATATGATACTCCACGTCTTTGTCTTCACTATAGTCTAATAATGGTACCTAAATTGTGAAAATTAGTAAACCTACAAGTTATAAGTTCATATTTATCAAAACTAATATAATTATTTTAAGTCATACTAGCTGCGCCGCGCGGTTTCACTCGAGTAGGTTTCGATATGCTTTTTTTATATGCTCCGCTCCTATTGGTCGCAGCGTGATGCTATAAAAGCCTAAAGCCTTCCTGAATTAATGGGCTATCCAACGCAAAAAGAATTTTTCAAATCGGACCAGTAGTTACTGAGATTAGCGCGTTCAAACAAACAAACAAACTCTTCAGCTTTATATATTAGTATAGATTTATCATAATCGCATAACAATCTGGAAACAGAACCTAGATATATACCTAGATGTAGATAGAACTAGATTCAGGCAAAATACAGTTCTGTTATAACCTGGAAATGAAACTAGAGCTGAGTGATAGCATCGGGACATGTTCACACATTATGCGTAATGAGTTGCGCACACGCATTGCATAACGTGCACCTGGTAGATTCGATTATTTTCTTCGTTATGGTTCAACGTTTACGATAATATAGAAATTTCTCTCGAAATCAATTTTTTCATTCCTAAATAGGAAAAGTAATCTGTTACGGCCAATTAGCTAATAAAGCTTCGCTGTCTTTCCCTTGATTAGATGGCTACACACTACCTAAGCTACTGATGTTGTAGTTTTTACTTCTCGTCAAGCTTTGGTAATCTAAGTAATAATGTAATATTTCTCTCCTATTGTTGTTTTGCATTTTGTGACATTCATCAGTTGTGTGTAATGTGATGGCGCCCAACAAATATCCAAATTCTGGGCTGCGTTCATTAAGATTGCTATCGGTACGCTATAAAGAAGATTCTACCACTTCGAACATCAATCTACATCTGTCTTAACATGATCTTAGGATTATGTCTGAACTAGCGACCCACCCCGGCTTCGCACGTGGGCAAATGATAATGGTACCTAAGCCTTCCTCAAGAAACGGTGGCCCTTCAATAAAAAAAATAAAATGTCTACTATGCCGCCCATTAGCCAATAGCTGACTCTGCAAGATACATCGACCTTATTGTCCATGGACAGCCAGTTCCACCACCTTCAAACAGAATGAAAGCCTACCAGGGTAGCAAGTTTGTTCGAAATAATGGTCCCCCGCTCCGGCCCACTCCCTCCGCGGTTTAGGCTGAGAAATGCTCAAGTAGCAGGCGGCCGGCAGGGCTGTGAGCAGAACGCGTAATTTATTTGGATAAGGATTAATAATAAGGAACAAATGGACTCTGATTTCGACGGGCTTTTAATTAACTTTTCAAACATAAAAAAGTAGTCATAATGAAGAAATTATAGTAGGTAGACATATGGTGTCGCAGACTTTTTTGTAGGCATTTTTAAGGTCTACAATACTGTTGTACATTATTTTGTCTATCTCATAGGGTTCAGCCAGCGTTTGCAATGTAAGCTCAAAAAAATGGGTTTATTTTGCGACATGTGTTAGAAACCTCAAAAATTATTAGTGTTCCTTTTATATATTATGCATGTTTTATACATATAAACCTTCCTCTTGAATCACTCTATCAATTAAAAAAACTCTATCAAAATCCGTTGCGTAGTTTTAAAGATTGAATCATACAAAGCGACATAGGGAAAGTAAAAGTGACTTTGTTTTATAATATGTAGTAATTATAAATGCCTGTGTGTACTGTTGATATTAAACACAAATCATCGCATGCGCCATCCTTACCACAACATCGCCACACCGCCTGCTTGTGTAATTTCCAGTATCTATTCAACTGTCTGGGGTTTTATAACGCCATTTGCAATCAACTACATTATATCTATTTGTGATCTGACACTCCCACACGCGTTCATATATGTTATTCAAGCATATGTTTGAAAAATCACATAGCGTCCCCACGTGACTTTTGAGTATGTTTGTTTAACATTTTCACTTATTACCTTATAAATCATTAATTTGTCATTATCTTGCACATGAGTAAAATGTATAGTTGTTTAGAACAAAGTTGTTTTAATAACACCATTTGTAATCAACTACATATATACAATTTATGTTAAGAAAACCCTGTCCGACCCATAAGGATAATAAAGGTTAGGTAAATACTTGACCAAATATAATATAAAGTTTTACGTAATCATCATAGTACCAATACAAATGAATTTTGAAATAATCTTTTTTTTCCCGCGAATTAATTCCAACTTCCCCGAAGTTTGGTTTTAAAAAAGTAACAACACCGGTATTGTTATGAGTGAATAGCGATGCGACCACGTGCCACGTGCCCTGCCGCCCGCCGCCCGCGGAAATGTGCTTAACGCACATGTATTAAGTTACCTCTTTTTTGCGAAATAATATTTATTTTTTTTAGGGATTTTTTTTTTTTAAAGTTTAGCCCGGTTTTGTATCCATTAGTAGAATCAGTTATTGATACCTAACAATACCTTTACGGATCGGACAGGGTTTTCTTTACATATTGTATATAGTTGCGATATGAAACTCAAACTCGCGTTTGTAAAGGTAGTAGTTAATCAAGCACATTATTGAAAAGCCATGTGGCACGCCTTGTAAATCATTTATTTGTCATTACTTTGCTTGAGCTTTCCTATAAAGCCCATTGTTAGCGACCAAGTCTCAGTTCCATATGTCATCACTGGCAACACACACTGGTCGAAGCTTTTGTCTTGAGCCATTGCGTTATTTCGAACGAACCGACATAGCCCGAAGAATTGCAACACTTAACACATACATACACACATTGCCCGTAGGACCGATACCCGATGGGGGCAACGGGTTCTCGAGTGGCGATCACGTACCGGAAGACGCAGCGTAGGTAGGACCCCGACAAGGTGGACCGACGACCTGGTGAAGGTGCGGGAAACCGCTGGACGCGGGAGGCGCAGGACCGGTCGTCGTGGAGAACCTTGGGGGAGGCCTATGTCCAGCGGTGGACGTCTTTCGACTGGAATGATGTTGATGATGATTTTGCAGCTCAATAAAATGTATGATTGTTTAAAACAAAATTGTTTTCGTGTAGGTCTAAACGTGTGGCCGTGTTATTCAACTAAACTAGGCAATGTATTCTGATGCGAATTTTACCACCACTAAGAGCATTTATTCAATAAAGTTGATGTGTAGTTACTTATAAATTGATCCCACTTAACTACATCACGCCTGTAATTCCTGAAGAGCTAAGCAGAGTTATACCCATAGTACCTACACCCAAATTTTGCCAGTTATATCAAAATACCTGCTATGTAAAATAGAGTGCAAGTCTAATACCACTAACAGGGCACAAAATTATACTCCGGGTTGATACTATGAAATTTATTTATTTATTAAAACTTTATGCACAAAGAAAAACATTGCAAAATGGCGGACTTAATGCCTTAAGCATTTTCTATCAGTCTACTTTAAGGTGATGCAGAGACAAAACATGGTAGGTGCAAAGATATTAAAGCTAAAAGAGAAAGAAAAAAAAATAAATAAATACAAACATACAAAATATAAACAGTAGAGAGAGATAAAAAAATATAGATAGAGAAAAAGAATAAATTACATGTGGGATGAATCTGCCAATTTCTTGCGTAAGTATTCCTGAGCGATTAACTTTAAATGTGTACAGACTGGCCAACGTCCTGATATTCTGAGGAAGATCATTCCAAAGGAAAACCGCCTGAACAAGAAATGAAGACTTAAGAAAACCAGAGCGGTGAGAAGGACATCGTAGAAGACAATTATTGGAAGAACGAAGAAAAAAAAAAACTAATAGCAATTTGCTCTTTCATCACACGTCATCTCCCGAACCTCATGGCAGTCGCTCTGGCTACCGCCCACCACTAGAACTTTGAGGCGTCAACTTAGATACAGCTGAGAAGACTCGTTGTTTTGGTATATCGCCATTGTATCCAAAACAGGCGCGGTTAGCTAGTTAGCGGTAGTAGGTTAGGTAATATATGTAGATATCATAAAGGAGTAGAATTTCCAAGTCGTGACTGTGAAGCTGCAATATTGTGTTAATAAATTAATTGATTTGTTTGAACGTGAGATTTTGATATAGAAGCTTGAGATAGGAACTTCTTGTTATTGATATGTATTTATTTATTTATACTTTCGCACAAAGAAATGTACAGAGGCGGACTTAATGACCATAAAGTTAGGCATTCTCTACCAGTCAACCACGGGATGTATGTCGCGTGGTTTTAGTGGACTAATACTACTATTAATATGACTGTCAGGCTTTTCTACTTTAATTTTTGAGGTAGTGTAGCCTTCACCGTTATGAGAAAGTTATAGCAATGAGAGTAGCAGTGTATGTAAAGGAGTTAGGCTCATCAATCGTCATCATCATTTAAGCCGAAAGACGTCCACTGCCGGTCATAGGCTTTCCCTTAGGCCGCTGCCTCGAATCTTGCGGGCAGCGGGGCGGCAGCGGCAGCGGCGCGGGAGCCGAGCGGGCATCGAATACCTGTTCTCGAAACTAGCGGGCAGATCGCGCGTCACTATAGCCGCGTAGTGTTGTGTTCATGATTGTGTCGACGAGATATTTGTTTTTATTCGCGAAAGAAATGTCTGAATAATGGGCGGCAACATCTTTTTAATTCAAATTGATTCCTAACACTCGATCACCGCTCGCTGCCCGCAAGATTCGAGCGCGAGAAGTACACCGCTCGCTGCCCGCCACCGCCCCGCTGCTGCGCCGCTGTTTTCGAGAACCGGTCTGTTTGATTTTACGAATAAGATCTTACCGCTCACTCGCCGGCGCCGCCGCCGCTCCGCTGCCCGCAAGATTCGAGACAGAGGCCTTAGGAACTCCACGATGACCGGTCCTGCTCATCAATTATTTTTTTAGGGCGCTTATTTTTTTAGGGATCGTCTTTCAATTCAGCCTATCAAAGGCTTCTCCCCTATTGGTATAAAGGCAAGTGGACAAGGTTCAGGTCAGGTTGGTGTTATCTCATTGGTGTTGCATTTCATTAACATATTTCATGTTTAATCGAATTCAGCAATTGCATCTCAATCTTTTACCTACGTAGTCAGTGGCGCCGATTTTGTTGTTTACAAACTAACCTAATTCTAAGTTATGTGCATCTTTTTCTTTCTATTTTATTAAGAAAAGGAAACAGAAGATAAAATATCAGTTTAGACCTGTCAAGCTAGTGTGCTCCTGACGTAAACTGGCGTATTTTTAGTCGCCATGTTTATAATCGCGTCTAAACTGTCTATGGAGTATCTTAATTTGACAGGATTAAATTAAAATGTTGTCTTCTATCCTTTTCTTAACGAAATGGAAAGAAGAAGATGCACATAACTTAAAATTAGTTTAGTTTGTAAACAACAGAATCGGCGCCAGTGTATAACTATT
This sequence comes from Sesamia inferens, assembly GCA_037179545.1. NCBI lineage: Eukaryota > Metazoa > Arthropoda > Insecta > Lepidoptera > Noctuidae > Sesamia > Sesamia inferens. Next base: position 29,683,252 of record CM073922.1, on the reverse strand, counting down.
TTTCACACAGTTCATAACCAATTAAACAATGTCGTTATAATGTTTTTAACCCAGGACAAATCACGATGCATATTTAAATTAAATTGTTATACAAAAACAAGCGGATGCAATGTTTTACGAGTTTTTATGCAAAATCTAGTTATAATGCATTTACGTGACTTGCTTCTGTAATAATTTGCTGCATGTCTGTGAACAAGTTGTATTTTTTACGTCTTATTATTTTTCACAAGTACCAAGGTGCTCCTTACATATTTCTTAAGAAATTTCTGAAGACGTAAAACAGAAATGTAGACAAATAATGTGCAAGAACAAGAAGAGAAAAAATATTACTTTGTTAAGTCTAAAACTAATAGTCTATACTAATATATATATTTTTTTTAATGATTATAAACTAGCGCTTGACCGCAATCCCGCCTGATGGTAAGCAGTGATGCGATCGTTGATGTTTTTATTTATTAAGAGCTTTTTATGTTCTAGTTTATTAAGAGCCTATTCACTCTGAAAAACTGAGCGAATAGGAAGGAAGACGGCAGTTGAGCGAGGTGATGCAATGTTAAACCCAACAACACGACCAACGATGCTGCGCCAAAGGGAGATTGATCTGAAGACCCTGCACGACCAAACCCCCAACACAACAACGTTAGGCGCATCGCACCCGGCACACATCGCAACACAACTGCTCAGACCCGTCCTCCGTACGGCTTCACCAGACATCATGCCGGAACACGACAAATCGCTTGGCGGCAAGGCTTTGTCTGGTGGGTGGTAACTCAGGAACTACTGGTCCGATTTGAAAAATTATTTTTGCGTTGGATAGCCCATTAATCCAGGAAGGCTTTAGGCTATATAACGTCGCTGCGAACAATAGGAGCGGAGCATATAAAAAAAAGCAAATGTAGTCGCGGGCGGCCGCTAGTATTAAAATATATTCCTACACATATATAATTCAAAAATAATTACATAAACCCCAACTTGTTTAACAGCTCCTCAGTAGCATCCAGGTAACACTGGTATAATGTTGCTGAATATGTGTCTGTGCTAAAGAAATTTTAGTCTTCAAGGGCAGTAGATCCTGAAGGCATTTCAGCGAATGAAAGGAGAAGTGTACCTTTCGGCTGACCTCACTGACCTGATTGGAGCCTACACCCAGAATTTTAGCGGTTTCAGTAAAGTCAATGCGGATACGATCGAGATATAAAGGCATGAGAGATATAATATCGGTTGCATTGCGAACGATATACTGCCTATGATCATGGGCTACATAATAATATTCCGTCGTGACTACTTAACCGGACTATCCTGTGGTTGCCTTAAGTGAATTTAAAGCCTCCAGCCAGGGCTATTAAAAGCTAAGCGACTACAAGCTAAGGGCACCCCCTGTGGGGTACGAACCTCGGCTTAGGGTGTCGCTAGAAAAAACAGCAAGGGTCGGCTGGATCGAATTTTTATTTTTATTTCGGTTTGATGACCACGGCGTTTCCTAGTACTAGCTCTGAGAAGAAACGGCCGAAACAAACTCAGAGGTCATAGTCGAGAGTTTATATTTACTGGCACAGCTGCGGCGCGGGCTGGACTTCATCGGACAAGGGAAACTCCAATCACCCTTGAGCCTTATGGCTTTGGATATATAGCCTAATAAAGAGATCTCACCAATTGTAGTACCTTGATGTGCTGGCGTCTTTACATAATAATATTATTCTCCTGTCGTAAAACAACTACCTATAGGAGGTAAACTCGAGATGATCTCAAGTGCGTCATGCATGACTATTGCTATAAAATATTATAATTTGCAAAGAAGTCTTGTCAACATGTGCTCTGCGTACGTCAAACCCAAACAAACGTCCTACAAAGTTCACTAGTTTGACACACACGTAAGTTTCATATTTGGAAGGAACACCTTACATTAAAAGCAGGTTCTAGATTTCTGTTTACAAAAGAAGTTTTTCAAACGTGGCACTATATAGCATTATTTACAAAATCCTAAAACTTTTGGTAATTACTGTTTATTGTTTATTTAAATAATTTCTTGTAAATAAATATTTTTTTTTTACAGGGAAATATTACTTCATCGAAATTGCAAAGCGGTTTGTTGGAAGACGTAGCTCCTTTTTAACGTACATATAAATAAAAATGAGGGGTTTAATTCTTATAATTTTTTTAGTTTTATTTATTACTAGGGGCTGCGCGTGATTTCGTCCGCGTTTTTTATATGCTCCGCTCCTTTGGATAGCAGCGTGATGTTATATAACCTTCCTGGATTAATGGACTATCCAACGCAAAAAGAATTTTTAAAATCAGACCAATAGTTCCTGAGATTAGCGCGTTTATACAAACAAACTCTTCAGCTTTATATATTATCTAATTTAACGGTGCGTGTGTGTGTAGACCACGGTACACACTATGAAACTGAATAAATTTTTCTAAGTGACCAACTGACATAGTAATCACGAAAAATTTGCAAATTGGATCGAGTATATATAAGTACTGGGTAAGTGGGTATTAATGTTTTGTTTAAGATGGTTGATAATTTATTCGCGATTACGATGTTGCGTCGCTTGGAGAAAGTGGTTCACACTTTACTGATACATGTTACAGATGCTCGGCTGAATTATTTCGATATGACTCCATTTCATCAACCCTTTTTTTTTTATCGTCCCACTGCTGGGCACAGGTCTCCTCTCATACTGAGAAGAAGGACGCCAGGGTGTCACCATTGTGTGGATCGCCCTGAGGACACGGTGGAGCATACGGTGGAGGCCTACCCGGCTTGGGTAGAGCATCGCCGTGTCCTCGTAGCGGCGATCGGTGGCGACCTCTCGCGTCCGACCCTGGTCCAGACCATGGTCCGGAGCGAAAATGCATGGCAGGCCGTCACCTCCTTCTGCGAAGCAGTGATGATGGCAAAGGAGCCTGAGCCTGAAAGTGAGATGGCCCTGGTCGGGAAACGACACCGAACTCCCAGCCACGCGCGCCTCAAAGAGATGTCAGCACTTCGTGACGGGGTCCACGAAGACCAATGCCTCCTAGGTCAGGGTTGCGGATTGTTTAAACAAGAAACCGTGGCCCTGGCCGTCGCATAGGCAAGTGAAGAAACACGGGTGGGTTTTAGTCAGTAAAAGTCTGACACGCCCTTCCACTCCGCCCAGAACGGGAGAAGTCATTTGATGATTTCCCATCCCAACAGAAAAAAAGGGTGGATCATAATCGCCGTAAGTCAGTCGTCGATAATGGTCTCACTTCCCTTCTATCGATATCGTGACCCAAAAGAACATATATTTTCAAAATGATGTGCCCGTACATTTTGCATGCGCGTGCCTCGATGACGAAATTGCCAAGTCAAATAACATATTCTGTGCAGATGTTGAATGTTAAGGATGCGCGAACGCAGCCAACGGCCACGGTCAAGGTACAGGTCAATCGACATACTACCTTTATATGATGGGTGCTTTTAACCTAGAAATATGACACTGCTGAATATTTTATATTTTATACGGATTTTATTATGTATGTCCTGGAAATTGATATTTTTCTTATTCAAACTTGCTTCCGGACACATTTTTACTGTTAAAATAAGTCAGGATATGTAGAGGTTGGGAAAAACCTTTTTTTACTACGATCAAAACAATAAAAATTGACAAATATAAAAGGCATCAAAGATCAGGATTGGTGGCTGGTGACGTCACTGGTCGCTAAAAAGTGTAGCGTGCAGTGACGTCACACGAGTTGTCAACGCACTGTGTCGTCTTCATTTTTTGTTTATATGAAAAAAGAAAAAAATACGTGTCTAGTTTTTTTTGGAAACCTGTGTGACGGACTAATTATTTTTTTTTAGTCAAATATCCTATTGTATTTACGTTGTCAAGTTAACATATTTTTCCAACGTATGGAGTAATGAGTAGGCAATATGCTTCAAATTGTGGTCAATAATGTGTTATGGTACGGCTGTTCCACAAATTCAAGTTCGCACAGCGAGCCGTGAAACGGGCTATGCTTGGAATCTCTCTGAGGGATTAAAAGCAACAAGATGATCCGGTAGAGAACCAAAGTTGTCGACATAGCTCACAGAATAAGCAAACTGAAGTGGCAAGGGGCCGGCCATATTAGCCGTAGAACCGATGACCGTTGGAGTAGACATGTTCCAGAATGGAGACCGCGAATCGTTAAACGTAAGGTGGGACGCCCTCAGGCTAGGTGGAGTGAAGATCATCGCAGGATGAGAGTTACCGAGAATCGAGTTGAACGGCGTGATATTGGAGAGGACTATGTCCAGCAGTGGACTGCTGCCGGCTGATGATGATGTGTGTTACGAAATTAGGGTGCAGTGGTGGTACGGTATAAAGCCCCGACTTACGAAATAATATCGTGGATTCGAACCCAGTCAGCTTTATTTTGTGCAAATTTTCATCTCCACTTCTCTCAAAAATGATAATGACTAAAATATCATGAAGAAATCGGCATGTCTTAGAAGCAAAAAATTGAAGGTATGCGTCACAAAGACGAAGCCTTTATTGATTGATTATGCCACACAGTATTTTGTTTTTTCGGCACATTGTCCGTAGAACCGATGGCCGATGGGACACTAAGTGTCCCATCGGCCATCGGTCCATCATCATCATCGTCATCTGTCCATTCTTTGGTTGCCTGGAAGAAATCGCATTAGCGATAAGGCCGCCCATTGTATGTTTTTTGTTCCATGTATTTTGTTTGATGTTTGATTGGTGTACAATAAAGAATAAATAAATAAATAATAAATAAATAAGTTTCTGGAGTAACGGCCACGTACTAGAAGACGCAGCGTACGGAGGCCCCTAACAAGGTGGACCGATGACCTGGTAAAGGTGGCGGGAAATCGATGGATGAGGGCAGCATAAGACCGGTCACTCTGGAAAACCTTGGGGGAGACCTTTATTCAGCCGTCATCTATAGGCTGACGAAGAAGTATTTTGATTAAGTAGCTTGTACCAGCTAAAAATAAATAATCTTCTGTTCTATACGAATGTCGATTAAGAATTGAAGTGTTATGTAAGAGGTCCCACGGAGAAAATGCAGTTTGATGGTTTCTACCAAAATTTTTCATCTTGTACATAAATGCTTTTTTTTTAATCATTAGTATTAGTAGTGCCAGAATTTTAATTCATCATCACCTTTTATCATCCCACTGTAGGTCACCTCTCATACAGAGAAGGATTGAGCGTAATCACCACGCTTGCTCAATGCGGGTTGGCGATTTCAGACTTAAACTCCAGGTTTCCTCAAGATGTTTTCCTTCACCTTCAGTCATTGGTGTCCAAGATATACTTAGAAAGTACATATAACTTTAGAAAACATTGGTGTTCGTATTCCGGCATGATGTCTGGTGAAGCCGTACGGAGGACGGGTCTGAGCAGTTGTGCTGCGATGTGTGTCGGGTACGCGCCAAATCGTCGCTTAAGTTCTAACACCGCGTAACTCAAAATAATGAACTTTTTAACTAAAAAAACTGTCTTTTTTTAGTCTCCTGAAAAGTTCATTATTTTGAGTTACGCGGTGTTAGAACTTAAGCGACGAAATGTTGTTGTGCCGGGAGTTTGGTCGTGGAGGGTCTCCAGATCAATCTCCCTTTGGCGCAGCATTGTTGGTCGTGTTTTTGGGTTTAACATTGCATCACCTCGCTCAACTGCCGTCTTCCTTTCTATTCGCTCAGTTTTTTCTGAGTGAATAGGCTCTTAATAAACTAGCGCGCTTTACCATCAACGATCACCATCACTGCTTACCATCAGGCGGGATTGCGGTCAAGCGCTAGTTTATAATTATTAAAAAAAAAGGTACTGGCCTGACCTGGAATCGATATGATAATTTTATATAGATAATGATCCGCAGATAGGGCGGTATTGATGATATTTATCTAGGTATCCTTACGAGTAAAAGATTTAATTTTTCGTTGCTTGTACTGATTGGCCAGTACCTTCTGTGCCTTGGCGCCTATTTACGGATGTTATTTTCCGGATTTATCAAAATTAGACAGGTGAAAAAAGCAATTTCTTTTGACTATATAGGGGTCGATTATGCCACCCCATAGTTTTTGAGTGTTTTTGATTAGCTTATTTCAATTTAATTATACCTATAATCCTTGTGGTCCTGCATTGCTCTGTGCCCTGTTCTGTTTTTATTTACATTTTCCTTTATGTATTCAGTTTAGTATTTGATCTCCCTGTACGAGACCACAAACACTTTCTTTTCTTTTTCGTTCCCACGTAAGCTTTTGCTACAAAATAACTAAGTTCATAAACAGCAATTAACAAGATTATGAATTGCCTCGCTAGCAACAACATCCTGCAATATTCAACTGTTGAGATCCTTAGCTTGCCAAGAGGATATGCATAACTGCCTGTTTAACTTTCCAAAGCGCCATCTTCCGTGTGTGTCCTCCAAATGTGCGTCTAGGTCGCGACCTGGCGCATTCACATGCACATCAGCTCGTGTCTTTCTGTTTATGTATCTTCTTCCTTTTACTAATAATCTTCAAAGTCAAATGTCGATTATGCGAAAATATGTTTACTGGAATGGACACGCCTTTTTCCCTTTAAGGTAGGCGGAAAGTCTTTCTATACTATACTAAACAAGAAAGAAAGAAAAAGTATTCATTTGTGAATCGTGCATGAAGATCATAAAACCAAATTAGACTTTCTTTCTTTATTTTTTGGCTTCGCACGGTTTGTGCATTTAGCCAATGTCACGTAATTATGAATTATTCATGTCGAAAAAGACGGCCACGTGACCTGTCTTACGAGTGAGGTTTGGGGCAAAGTCATGATGTGGCCACTATGCTGCGATATTTCACTGTTCTTTATGAACTATTTACTAAATGCACTTTTTACTACATAAATCACGCACTTTTATTTAGTAAACAACACTATAAATAATTTTATAAGTCCAATGAAAAACGAGCGTGACACTCAGCTTGACTATCCCGCCAAAAAAAAAAAAACCCTAATTAGATTGAACACAACCAAAATTATAAAAAAAAAAAAACAAATTATATTATACACAAAAATGAATCAGAAACTCTTTAGTATACAATGCGAAAAGGCTCACATCAGGACGATGCTTCGACATTTAAAAATAGCTAATTGTCGCAGCGTTGGTACTCTAATAGGGCCCGTTGTGTTGTCATGGGTAATTAGAGTAAAATAGAGATTCTATGTAAACTATTATGAAATATATAAATAATCCTTTTTAGTTTACATGAGTCATACTTAACCTTATTATTTGTCTATGTAATGATTGTCGCATACTTACCTACTTACAAACTTTAAGGATTATAGGCCTCAATCCACTGTCAGATTCTTGTTCCAAGTCAGGGCAGTTGGGCTTATGAGAATACTAGCTTCGGCCCGAGATTTCGTTCACATTGAAGTAAGGTTTACTCGGTGGTAGGCTGCCGGCAGAAGTTACCACCCACCAGACAAAGTCTTGGCGCCAAGCGATTCGTCGTGTTTAGGCATGATGTCTGGTGAAGCCGTACGGAGGATGGGTCTGAGCAGTTGTTTTTTTTTTTTTTTTTTTTTTTTTTTTATTAAAGTATGAACCAGCGCTTGACCGCAATCCTGCCTGATGGTAAGCAGTGACGCAATCGTTGATGGTAAAGCGCACTAGTTTATTAAGAGCCTATTCACTCTAGCCTTGAAGACACTCAAATTGTAGTCCGACGGAAACGCCGCCGCCGGCAGATTGTTCCAGTCCCTCGATGTACGCGGTATAAAGGAGGAGGCGAAACGCTTCGTCCGCATCGTAGAGGTGTTAACAACATAAGGGTGGAAACTCGCCGTACGACGGGTCGTCCGATGGTGGAACGGAGATGGGGGAATTAAATCGTGCAATTCCCTCGCACACTCCCCAGAATGTATCCTATAGAACACCGAAAGGCTGGCTACTCTACGCCTGTGCTCTAGGCTTTGGAGACCAACTCGAGTTAAATCAGGGTCACCAATCAGCCTCTTCGCACGCCTCTCCACTGAATCCAAAGTGGCCAGGTGACACTTAGCAGCACCAGCCCAAATGTGGCTGCAGTACTCCACACACGAACGGACCTGTGCTTTGTACAACATTAGAAGCTGCCCTGGTGTGAAGTACTGCCGGACCTTTGCGATTACACCAAGTTTTCTGGCAGCCACCTTGGCCTTGGACTCAATGAACCGCCCAAAGTTTAGGTTCGAGGAAATCTCAATACCCAAAAGCTGAAGGCGGTCGGTACACTCCAAAGATACATTCCGAAAAGTAGGAGCCAAGGTGAACGGGCTCCTTTTGGCGGTGAAAAGACACGCCTGCGTTTTGGCGGCATTGAATGCTACAAGATTGGCATTGCCCCATTCGGAGACTGCCTGAAGTGCAACACTCGTTCGCTCTACCATGGCCTCTCTTTCGGACCGGATTGATTCCCTACTAGCCCGAGCATCCGGCAGGTATCTCTCCACAACTGTGCTGTCATCTGCATACCCATAGATACCGGGCATCAGCAGATCGTTAATATGCAGCAGAAACAGAGTTGCAGAGAGAACAGACCCCTGAGGAACACCGGCATTAGACGACATGGGCTCAGATGAGCATCCGTCGACAACAACTCGGAGGGACCGTTCAGTCAGGAAGTCTTTTACCCAGCCAGTCAGGCTAGGGGAAATGCCGTACGCTGGAAGCTTACTCAAAAGGCCAGCGTGCCATACCCGGTCGAAGGCCTTCGAGACATCAAGGGAGACAGCAATTGCTTCCCCATTCCTCTCGAGTGCCTCGCCCCACAAGTGAGTGGCATACACTAGTAGGTCCCCAGTTGACCTATTGCGGCGAAACCCGTACTGTCGGTCACTGAGGAGATCGTTACCTTCCAGGTATGCCAAAAGGCGCGAGTTCAATACACGCTCCATAATTTTGCAAAGTATGGAGGTGATCGAAATCGGCCGATAGTTGTTAGGATCGGCACGACTACCCTTTTTGGGCACGGGCTGCACGTTGGCAAGCTTCCAGGACTTGGGCACTATACCAGTCCCAAATGAGAGGCGATACAAGCGTGTCAATACAGGAGACAACTCGGGCGCACATGCTTTTAGAACAATCGCTGGTATACCATCCGGACCACTAGCCTTATTCACTTCCAGACGACACAGTGCTCTCAGAACCTCCTTGTTCCGAATGCGAACCTCAGGCATTGAAGTACCGCAGTGGGGTAAAATAGGTGGAGTAGCACTGCCAGTATCAAGACGCGAATTATGGGCAAAGAGAGATGCAAAGAGACCTGCTTTCTCTCTCGCCGTATGAGCCAGTGTTCCATCAGGCCTAACCAGCGGAGGCAGTGAGGGCCGACAGAAGTTCGCCTCGACCGATTTGGCAAGGGACCAAAAAGATCTGCTACCGGAAGGCTGCGCAGATAACTTGTTGCCAATATGGGTAATACGGTCAAAGCGAGCCTTCTTTAGCGCCTTTTTGTAGGACTTGGCAGCACGGTTAAAGGCTCTCTTCTTTGAGCTTAGATCCGGAGCTCCGCGGTCACGAGCGTCAACCCAGGTGAGAAATGCCGTGTGCTTACGCTGTTCAGCTTGGGCACAATCGGCATTGAACCATGGGCGAGCCGAGCCACCGACGGGCACGTCATTATAGGGAATAAAATATTCCATAGCTTGACGCACCACATCGGTTATAGCATCCGTACAGCTCGACGGATTGCTAGAAGAAAGCAGACCTGCTGCCAAGGATAAGACGCAAAGAAATGGCGCATCTCATCCCAGTCTGCTGACCTGTATCGCCACATTCGCCGTTCACCACGAGAGTCGTGATCTGGTGGGGAGAAGGTCGACACAGACTTCACCAGACAGTGGTCTGAAGTTCCCAACGGTGAGGAAACTGTTACAACACACCTGTCCGGATCAGTGGTCAGCAGAAGGTCCAGACAATTGGCAGTATGACCAACTACATCAGGCACCCTAGTCGCTTGCTTTACCAGCTGGGAAAGGCCCATTGAAAGCGCGAAGTTTCGCGCTTCTCTTCCAGCGTGGTCGGTCTTCTGGTACGGGAAAAGCCAGTCCTGATGGCAGGCATTGAAATCCCCCAGAGCGACGAAGTGAGCGTCAGGGTGCCGCTGCAGTGCATTGTCAGCAGCCTCACTGAGGTGGTCAAATAAACGAGTTGTCTCCTGATCACCGCTGTGCGATCGGTAGACACAAGTGTAAACAATTTTGTCCACACCAGTGTCAACCAACAGCCATAGGGACGAGAAATGAGGGTCTTCGAGGTGACGGAGGCGCCGGCAACAAATGTCATTGCGGACATACACACAGACCCCAGCACGCTGCAGGAAATGGTGCTCCAATGCGTATCCCGGGTAGCTGAGGTATGCCGCATCAGACGGACATCTGATCTGGGTCTCCGTCAAGAAAAGTAGATGGGGCTTCTCAGTCTCAAGTTGGTGATGTACTGCAATGAGATTGGAGTGCAGACCTCGAATATTAGAGAGGTGCACTTTGAAAGAGAGAACGTGCGCCCGCTGTACACACCTACTTTTCTTTTTAGACCTTTTCATTTAAAAAAAAAATTGAGTGAATAGGAAGGAAGACGGCAGTTGAGTGAGGTGATGCAATGTTAATCCCAACAATGCGACCAACGATGCCGGGCCAGAGGGAGATTGATCTGGAGACTGCGGGGACGCCCGAACCCCCCCAGGGATCGCCATCGGGTCCTCTCGTCCGGTCGCCAACCGGCACGATGGGGCCACCCTGGGATTTTTCGCAGTTGGCGGGGCAGCCTTTCGTATGTGGCTGGCACACTACTTGGGCCCCCAACTACCTGCGGTCGGCCAGCGGAGCACCGTGCTTCGGTTCCCGCTACTCTCTACGACCAAACTCCCGACACGACAACAATTGGCGCATCGTACCCGGCGTACATCGCAACACAACTGCTCAGACCCGCCCTCCAAACGGCTTCACCAGACATCATGCCGGAACAGGACGAATCGCTTGGCGGCATGACTTTGTCTGGTGGGTGGTAACTACGCCGGCGGCCGATGGTGAGGCCTACCACCGAGGATAGTTGTGTTCGATGTGTGTCGGGTACGATGCGCCAAATGTTGTTGTGTCGGGAGTTTGGTCGTGGAGGGTCTTCAAATCAATCTCCCTCTGGCGCAGAATCGTTGGTCGTGTTGTTGGGTTTAACATTGCTTCACCTCTCTCAACTGCCGTCGTCCTTCCTATTCAGTTAGTTTTTTTTTTAGTGAATAGGCTCTTAATAAACTAGCGCGCTTTACCATCAACGATTGCATCACTGCTTGCAGTCAGACAGGATTGCGGTCAAGCACTAATTTACAATTATGTTAATAAAAAAGATACACAATGACTACCTATAGATACTAAAATAAAAGCCACTTTTTTATATGAAACTCTTTGTCACTATTAATTCGTTTTCGCATAGCGTTCTTTCAGACTTTTGGTCCTTTTGTTCGAATCCTTTTGGTCCTAACGTGATGTTAAATTGCCTGAAGCAGACTTGTTAGGTACGATCCTTGCTTTCCCTATAGATGGTACCTTCTTGAATGCGTAACCACGTCTTAGGCACTTCTATGGCTTCCGAAAGAACCATCATCTCATCTTCCTAGTTCCTCTTCAAAATAAGCTTCTAGGTCGCGACCTAACCCTCCAACACCGGCATCATCCTCCTTCCGTTCCTCTCCCTGTGTCCTTCAGTTAATTATAATGTATACCTCATCAATATTCTAAATACGAACCTTATTACTCAGTACACTGCGATGAATATTTATTTAATTGACACTATTTAAGCTTTACCTTCCTGTGTGGGATATAATGATGTCTTGTTTGTTTTTTAATGTCAGCACACGGCAGATTGTAATGTAAATTAAAACCCAACGTGATTTATAGGGTTTCTGTTTAATGAAAGACCAAATAATCCATACTAATTTTATAAATGTGAAAGTAAACCGCTTAAACCTCTCAACAGAGTTTAATGAAATTTGGCACAGACAATCTTTAGACCCTAAGAAAGGACATAGGCTACCTTTTATTGAAAAAAAAAAAAAAATGATATTCCCGAGGGAAATCTAAATGGCGCGATAGGTATAACCGAATTCCACGCGGGCGAAATATAATAATAATCTGACATATAGACACATGGATCAATGGAAGGTTAAGGTAAGCTTGCGATGGCCGGTTCGTGGATGGGTGATGTAGCTGTAAAAAATGGAGCAACTTTCATAATCAAAACGTTCCCAAAGAACGTCAATTTTCGTAGTATAAAACGCCGAAAATCTATTCCCAGTCTCATGCATCTTGGCGATAAATAAATGTAAAAAAAACTTGGTATATTTGATAGACTGAGGCCAAAATGTCCTGGTGAAAGTCGAGGAAAGCTGATGGAAGCGGGCAGTATAAGACCGGTTATGGTGGAAAGCCTTGGGGGAGGTCTTTGTCCAGACTACGAATGTTTTTAAAATTACGAGACTCGTCTCTCAGGTCATGCAATCGTACGATTGTGTTTGCTTGTTATGTACTAAAAATCTTGCTTAGACAGAATTACTATGTTTTAAAACTTAAGACTTAAGGGTTCTTCTGCCAGAACCGCGGATTGTTCGAAAGAGATAACGTGATCTTGGCCGAGACAAGTGAAGGAACACACTTCGGTTTTAGTCAGTAAAACCTGACATGACCTTCCGCTACACTCAGAGCAGGAGAGGTCTGTTGAAGACCTAAAGAAGTATGATCTCGGTCTCTATCTGTCAGCTATAACTGTACCCCCTACATGTTTTTGAAATTTATTATCACTGGGATGAGACCGCTAGATTTTGAACGTTTCGAATTATAGGATTTCACCTTGATTGCATGCAGTTTATGGTAAAAAAAGACCCTGTTCATTTGATGATTTACCTCTCAAAGAAAGGTCCATTAAGCCTTTTTTGACTTGTGCGGGACTTCAGTATATATAAGTGTATTATCACCTACATCTTCAACTACTGTTCTACTGAAACCGTGGCGTATAATCCTCAAAAAATTAATAATGGATTTGTACTGAAAACCCAAATTCATTTTTATAATATCAATAAAGTTTGAAGCCGAGATACATTACCAAAAATATTACAAATACCGAAGCAAATCGAATTTGTTTCAAAGCGTAAAATTCAAATTTAAAGAACTTTTCTCAAAAAAAATTGTCTTCTACTAACTAACATTATCGCCTTGCGAATTCCAACCGCGACCTTGCTTTAAAAAAATATTAGTGAACTAAACATGGTAAGCTAATATAGAACAATAGAGCCGCTAGATGTTATCAGGTGGATGTATGTATATACTCGGTAAGCAATACGTCATCACAGCAATCCTTATCACAATGTTATCACTTTCATCTACGTTAACTGTTTCGATTATGCTCTGATTTTATTACCTACATGCTTTTTATTAGCTTCACTTCTATGTTTGCTTGTTTGTTTGTCTGTCTCTAACTCAAAATTTTTTCAACCTTACCTTACATTAATTTGTGCAGGCAAAGTATTTTTTAGTTTAGATTTAGTATTAGATTTAGATTTAGTTACTTGGGTAACACATCATTAGGAATTTTAGCACTTGCTATTCAGTCTGTTGGAGATCAAGAAAAGTTTGGTAAAAACAAATGAGCACCACTTAAGCGTTCGTGTTATCCGTATATTATTTAAAAAAAAAATTCGAACTAAAATGTTGAAAATAAATACAGTTTAAAAACTAAAAAATGAGAAAAAAAGCGTGAAGTGCTTAATACACACATCAAAAGTGTCTAGGGATCAAGCATTTTTATGCGGATTTCTTGAGATTGAGATGTGGCTTTGTAATAAATTTATGATTTTATAAATTTATATGGATCCTTTTTGGTGCATTTCATAATTTGAATCAGGAACTGTGAATCAAATTCGAGTAAAAGATGAAAATCAGCTGTCAATATTTTCCCTATAAAAACATACAACGCATTGAAGACATTATTAGTGCTACTGTTTCCCTACTACTGATTAAAACCAACGTTATTATGGAGCGGCGACGTCATTTAAGCAGGGAAGAAATGCTCAGAGCCGTGGGAATGATAGAAGCTGGTTCCCGGCAACGTACTGTGGCTTTAGCTCTGAATACAAGTCAGAGTGTTATCAGTCGACTTTGGACACGTTACCGAAGCACTGGTACCGTGGCTGAGCGCCATGGAGGACGGTATCGCTGCACCACACGGAGACAAGACCGATACATTCAAATCTTAACTCGAAGAGCTCCAACAATAACCGCCATGATGTTAGCCGTGAGGCTTCATCACTCTTCAGGGAACTTAATTAGCGACCAAACAGTCAGAAACCGCTTGCATGAAGTGAACCTTCATTCCCGAAGACCGCTACGGGTACCACCTATAGCAATGCACAATCGTAGAATTCGATATCAATGGGCTCTTGAACACAGAAATTGGGCAGAAGAACAATGGCGTTTCGTGTGCTTTTCTGATGAGTCTCGTTTTGGTATGAGACCGGATACAAGACGTATACGACACTGGAGAACCCCTGGACGCCAACAGCGATTAAAATCCTGCCAGGAAGTCCATCCTTATAGTGGTGGAACCATCATGGTATGGGCGGGTATTTGGATCGGCGGAAGAACTGAGTTGATTTGGATCAGAGGCAACCTCAACGCTCAAATTTATGCTGAGACGATTGTATCAGACGTCATCGTTCCTCTACAAGTGCAAATCGGTCCCTTATTTCAGTTAATGCATGATAATGCACGACCGCACACCGCAAGAGTTGTAAGACAGACTCTCGCCGCAGCTAACATCAATGTCCTGCCCTGGCCTGCTCAGTCGCCAGACTTGAACCCGATTGAGCATGCATGGGATATGCTACAGAGAAGAGCTCTGCCGAATATGGAGGGTATCCAGTCGCAAGAAGACCTTTTTTTGTTGTTGCAACGAACATGGGCGGCCATTCCATAGCGTGATTTGGATGAACTCATTTTGAGTATGCCAAACCGATGTTCTTGTGTTGTTAGTGTTCGCGGTAGAAACACGGATTATTAATTGTTTAAGTTACCCAATAAAATTTTAGAGAAAACTGTTATTTCAGTCTTTTTTTCGAACTTTTGTGTTAGTGGTTCAAATGTCAAATATCCCTTTATTAGGAAAATGGCAAATTTCTTTATTAATGCAAAGGTGACTTGGTTTATCGTTACTGTGACAAACGAAAACACTTTATTTCATGAATCCTTAAAGAAAATTTTAATTAATATCAATCAGGAGAAAAGTTATTGCAAAAATATATGTTGATCCCTAGACACTTTTGATGTGTGTATATAAAAATTATGGCACAAAGCGCCTCACGTTTTTTCTCATTTTACTAGTATTGTTTATATACTATTGTCATAAATTAAATTTTAAAATAATTTTTAACTTTTTAGTTTGATATTCTTTAAAAGCATGTTTTTTTTTAGTTTTTTATATATTTTTATTATGATTATATGATCAAGTTAATTTATAAGGTTATGCAAGGAGTATATACAAGTTGGACCTTGAATATTGACATCGTAAAAAGTAGGGAACATAAAAAGGAAAAGTAGGATGGTCCCACCCACTATTTTGAAGATTCCTTTATCATCTAACGCCTAAACTTTTCCCAACTATACTGTGGTCAGCGTCCAGTCTAACCAGATGCAGCTGACTACCAGTACTTTACATTGTGCGATCTCCCTTGGTAAGAAAGGTTGTCAGACTCACTTCAAGTATCTGGGCCACTGGGTCACTGAGGATCTTAAAGATGACATGGATGTGGAGAGGGAACGCGGGGCGTTGTCTGTTCGCTGTAACATGTTGGCTCGCAGATTCGGACGGTGTACTGAGCAAGTGAAGGTCACACTGTTTAGAGCTTTCTGTCAGACTTTTTACACGTGCAGTTTTGGACCAAATGCACGCAGAGGACATACAACGCTCTGCGTGTGTAATACAATAATGCGTTCTGGGTGCTGATGGGGCTACCGTGGTACTGTAGCGCCAGTGGTATGTTCGCAGAGGCGCACATGAACGGCTTTCATACGTCATACGTATGCGAAGTGCGTCTTTAATGGTGCGGGTGCGCGGCAGCAAAAGCTAGTGCCTGAAATATTTTCATTGTTTTGTTTTATTATTATGCTGTTACTAACATAGGCTAAGAATATTGTTACTAAAAATTATAGAAGCAATTCTGAAATAAATTTTATTATTATTATTATTTTCTAAAGTGACAGGTCCAACGGATTAACATACTTTCGACATGGAAGAGTCCCAGTATGTAACCGCGTCAAGCGTGGCTTGAGCTGATCGTTTCACGTGTGCGGCTGTTATTTTGTTATTATTGTTATGCGTGTCAAATATCCAAGATTTTGTATAACAACGTAAAACAATATCTAAAACTGTCACTAGAACAATGTTCGGCTGTTTTAACTGCCACACGGAGTCTTACATTGTGATGAGAATAGTTGTCAAAATTTTTCCCGAGTACAATGCTCATGAAAACTCATTGAAATATTCGATTTTTGAATTTGAACAATTCGTGACATGTGTCTTGACCATACTTTTTAGAGATAGACATGCGGATCGAATTTTTTTTTTAGGCTGTCCAGTTTATTAATATAACAAATAGGCAGTTAATATATGCCTGTTTGTTACATTTTTTACGCTTTAAGCGCTGAACGGATTTCGATGAAAAGCGCGTAGGTACATAAGCTGGGTTAGCACATAGGATGCTATTTATCCCAGTGAAGCAATCTCATGGGGTATTTCCGACCCCCACGGCGAATTCGCGGCCGAAAACTATTCTATTATTATGTAATGCTGAAAGCTTGAGCTGATAAATATACCGCGAAGTTTTAAAGTAACAAACTTAGCTGTAATACTTCATCATCATCATTTCAGCCGAAAGACTGCTGGACAGAGGCATCCTCCAAGGATCCCCGCGACGAGCGGTCCTGCGCCTCCCGCATCCAGCGGTTTCCTGCGACCTTCACTGGGTCGTCGGTCCACGTGTATGTATATATGCTCGGCCCACTGTCACTAGTGTTGCAATTCTTCGGGCTATGTCGGTTACTCTTGTTCATCTGTGGATCTCCTCATTACTGATTTGATCACGCAGTGAAAGCCCAAGCATAGCCCTCTCCATTACCCTTTGAGTGACCTTGAGCTTGCTAATAAGGCCCATTGTTAGCGTAATAAATACTTCTTCGTGTAATACTTCCAAAAGATGTAATATGTTGACAAATCAATCAACATGTACAAAAAGAGGTAATTACATGTATCCTTTGTCGCAGTACCTTCCATTCTGTGTTAGAGTAATGAAGACAGCTTTACAAGAACGCTTCCGTTGCGCAGATTGCATTATAATTGCAGCCTGCGCCCGCGCAACGTCGGCAAACTTCTACAATGGGATGCGCTACATTATTTTATTATAGTTTAAGTATTATATTGTTTCCATTGTACTGTAGAGGTGTTATTTTGTGGTCGAGCAATGCGAGTCTTGTTGCAAGCCTGTTAGTTACCAAGCCAAAAGCCGCGGTATTTTTAAAAATATTAGTCTAATGAAAGTGAAATAAATTTTAATTCAGAGTAGATGTATGTGGTTTTTATTTTTTATTAATTTATAAACCAGCGCTTGACCGCAATCCCGCCTGATGGTAAGCAGTGATGCAATCGTTGATGGTAAAGCGCACTAGTTATCTAAGAGCCTATTCACTCTCGCCTTGAAGCCACTCAAATTGTAGTCCGACGGAAACACCGTCGCTGGCAAATTGTTCCAGTCCCTCCATGTACGCGGTATAAAGGAGGAGGCGAAACGCTTCGTCCGGATCGTAGTGGTGTTAACAACATAAGGGTAGAAACTCGCCGTACGACGGGTCGTCCGATGGTGGAACGGAGATGGGGAATTAAATCATGCAATTCCCTCGCACACTCCCCAAAATGTATCCTATAGAACACCGAAAGGCTGGCTACTCTACGCCTGTGCTTCCACTTTTTATGAGTTGAAATATAAGTTAAAATAAAACTTAAGACACATCCAAAGTCTATAAGATCGTAAGGAATTCGTTTTTCATTACAAATGCTGATTTAAACACATTTAATTATACTCTATTTATGTAAATCTCAACGCGATATTTCTGTATCGATCGGTGCATTCATTAATAATCATTGATATTTATTTATATTCCTGGATACTTCCTGGTTAGTGGGCATGGGCAGTCTACAGGGCTCAAAAGAAATAAAAAAGAAAACAATGAGTAAAAGTATTATCGATGCAAAAAAAGAAGAAGTAATCGAGAAAAAAATTGAAACAAATTTGTGGTCATGGAAAAATAACTTCATTCCTTCCGTTTTCATTACAACTTCAAATATTTTTATCACTCCAAAATGTACTCTAATTTTATTGGAATAAAGTTGATATTTCTTTAACTTGAAATAGTATCAGTTTGAAACATTTGCAATAGACTATCTTAAAACCTTTAGATCTCGATTTGTAAGGTTTGGATTCGCACTGCAACTTTTAATAAGAAACTTTAAAGAACAACGACCACAAATACAAGAGACATTCTTCAAAATGCTACAGCTCCACTTAGCTGTTATTATAAAAACAAACGAAGGCTGACAACGGTCAGCAATCTCATCTCGTGTGATAATGGACCTGCTTTAAACTGCGCACGTCGTGATTTATCTTACCAGTAGCATGATAATGATATCAAAACGTTGTATAACATTGTAATGGCGCCGGCGCAGTACTATGATCTTATTCTTACTTAAATAGTCGGTATTTAAATTACTTTAATAACTTTGCGGGAAATCAATTTTAAAATGATTCTATTATTGTATGAATTGTGGAAAATATGTTAACATTCTATTATTGTATGAATTGTGGAAAATATGTTATAAGTTAGTTGATAAGGAATTGATATGCAAAGTGAACGTAATGATTCTTTTATGGAACCTATCGTCATCATCAACCTTTTTTATCGTCCCACTGCTGGGCACAGGTCTCCTCTCATACAGAGAAAGATTGAGCGTAATCACCACGCTTGCTCAATGCGGGTTAGCGATTTCAGACTTATAAAGTCCAGGTTTCCTCAAGATGTTTTCCTTCACCTTCAGTCAATGGTGTCCAAGATATACTTAGAAAATACATATAACTTTAGAAAAGTTACATTGGTACTTGCCTGACCTGGAATCGAACCCGCGCACTCATACTTGAGAGGAACCTATACTATACTAGAATTAGATGAACTGCCTCTTTCTTAGAACTATTTCTATGAAACGTTCAAAATCGTTGCTTTTTTATTGTTTTTTTTTCAATCGTTAATGGTAAAGCGCACTATAGTTCAGAAAAACATTATGTTTTAATTTTAAGGTGATTAGTAGGTATTTAGGGTTCTTTGGATCCGGAAAAGGAAATACGTCTGTTATTTGTTGTAATTTTTAAAGAAGTGATCTGATCTTACAGCTTCAGAACAGCTTGTAGCTTCTTTCGATTTTTCATCAGATACATAATAATAAAGGAAATCTGGAGGTTTCCTGTTTCGTGAATGATATCTCCGGTCTTCTGTACTAATAAGTAGATACAGGATCTATTATTTCTTCAGTATATGTAAAGTACGATGCGCCAAATGTTGTTGTGTTGGGAGTTTGGTCGTGGAGGGTCTTCAGATCAATCTCCCTTTGGCGCAGCATCGTTGGTCGTGTTGTTGTGTATAACATTGCATCACCTCGCTCAACTGCCGTCTTCCTTCATATTCGCTCAATCTGAGTGAATAGGTTCTTAATAAACTAGCGCGCTTTACCATCAACGATCGCATCACTGCTTTCCATCAGGCAAGATTGCGGTCAAGCGCTAGTTTACAATTAATAAAATAAAAAAGTATTTTTTCCCAGTGTTCAGAACCGGTATCATGCTGAATATGTTCTTCCTCATCTTCCATGATGACAATAACACTTTCTGTAGGATCTTGAATTAGGTTTTCTTTCTGAAAGTCAGGGAGAAGGCGGAGTAACGTCATTCAATTCCCGCGTACACTCTCCAAAATGCTTCTTATAGAATACCGAAAGGCTGGCAACTCTACGCCTGTGCTCCTGGATTGGACTGGATTTGGAGATTATTCTTTACCAAATCTAGATCACTAACTCTTCGCAATGCTCTCCACCGAATCCAAAGTTGGTATGTAGCCAACCCATATGTTGCTTCAGTACTTCTCATACAAAAGGGCCTGCGCTTTGTATAACATTAAAAGCGTCCCGGTGTGAAGTACTGCCGGACCTTGGCAAGAACGCCAAGTTTCCTGGTAGCCATCGTGGCTTTAAACTCAGTGTGCCCCCTATCTTTCTACCCAAATGTCGTCACGCCTGTCTGCATTCCGTAAGTACTTATTCTATTTATCAAATCTTGTTGACAGTCAGTCAACAACTACAATATGTTAAGATAAAATATCCCGCGTGGCTGCTAGTCCGTTGCATATTTGTTTTTACTTCATATCTCGTTGTTTCCCTTATTTTAATCTGATCAGTATAATACACAATATGTAAAGAAAACCCTGTCCGACCCGTAAGGATAATAAAGGTTAGGTAAACACTTGACCAAATATAATATAAAATTTTACGTAATCATCATAGAAACAATACTAATGAATTTTGACATAATCTTTTTTCCCGCGAATTAATTCCAACTTCCCCGAAATTTGGTAATTTTAAAAAAAGTGACAACACATGCGACCATATGCCGCGTGTCCTGTCCCCCGCCGCCCGCGGAAGGGTTGCTTACCGCAAATGTATTAAGTTACCTCTTTTTGCGAAATAATATTTATTTTTTTAGGGGGATCTTTTTTTTAAGTTTAGCCCGGCTTTGTATCCATTAGTAGAATCAGTTATCGATACCTAACAATACCTTGACGGATCGGATAGGGTTTTCTTTACATATTGTATATATATGTTTATTGTAAGTTGATCATCATGTGCATATAAACAAGCTTAGTTTTATGTAAAACTTTCACTGTAACGTATTGATGTTATTATGTACAGACAGCACGTCAAGCTACTACAAATTGTCATATTTCCTTATTAAATTTTCAACTTTATCGCTAAAGCAATATTTAACAGTTTAGGGTAGCTTGACCTGCTATCGTCCGTACTGCTTGCACAACGCGACTAGATTTTCAAAACTTACTTTATTCATCAAACACTAGCTATCTATAAACTACACCTATTCTGTTTCCATCAAAAATACATAGTTGCAGGTGTATGGCAGATGCGGTTGTTTTCTCCCAGACCGCGCAACAACAATCAGTGCTTAGCCAGCATCCAGCCTTTTTTTTTTTTCCGGGGTGGAAATCCTCATAGGATGCCCGCCGCCCTGGGGTGGGCGACGGGGTATGTCAGACTTTTACTGACTAAAACCACCCCGGTGTGTCTTCTATCACGAGCGCGCGTGGGGCCGCGGGAGTCTAAATTCTTCCACGGCCCCACCCTCTTGCTGGCCCGGTCTGTCCGGGCCTCGTCTCCTGCACGGGGTAGGTAGTGGGGAGCCAGCATCCAGCCTACTCCAGCTTCTTTAGACCGTTAGTCCATCTAACTGGGCGGCGTTCCAGACTACGCTTGCCGATACGCGGTCTCCACTCAGAATTTGACTGCTCCAACGGCCATTGGGCCTTCGACAGTCATGGCCAGCGCATACATTCATAAGCAGTCTATAATGTTCTCACTGTTGGAACAGAGGCATCCTTTCAGTGAGAGGGAGTGGGCCGTAATCTACCACGCTTACCTAGTGCGTGTTAGTAGAGGTCACATGTCTTTGAAGTTTTGGCTCTAGTACATGCTGGTTTCCTCACAATGTTTTCTTTCACCGTTTTGAGAGCAGTGCTGATGAAATAATTTACATAAAGTAAAATGCCAGATACAAGTCGTGGTGGCCTAGTGGTTAAAACACCAGCCTCTCAAGTAGGAGTGCGCGGGTTCGATTCCAGGTCAGGCAAGTACCAATGTAACTTTTCTAAAGTTATATGTATTTTCTAAGTATATCTTGGACACCATTGACTGAAGGTGAAGGAATCTTGAGGAAACCTGGACTTTATAAGTCTGAAATCGGCAACCCGCATTGAGCAAGCGTGGTGATTACGCTCAATCTTTCTCTGTATGAGAGGAGACCTGTGCCCAGCAGTGGGACGATAAATAGGTTGATAATGATGATGATGAAAATGCCAGATAGGGTTCGAACCTATGACCTACAAATTGTAAGTCGCGGCTGATACCACTAGGCCACCACTGCATCTAGCCGCGGCCGATACCATTAAACCAGCCCACTGCTTTTGAAATAGCAGTGGGCTGGCCACTTCGCTTTTTTTGTGTA
The DNA here is from genome assembly GCA_037179545.1 of Sesamia inferens. Classification (NCBI taxonomy): domain Eukaryota; kingdom Metazoa; phylum Arthropoda; class Insecta; order Lepidoptera; family Noctuidae; genus Sesamia; species Sesamia inferens. Next base: position 29,660,880 of record CM073922.1, on the reverse strand, counting down.
TGCGAAGTCAATTGTATATTGTTTGATGATGTCAAACCAAACTGTAATTACAAACATTATTTAATTAATAGGTAAATAGAAGAGGAAAATGCTTTTTGAATTCTTAATAATGTATTCGGGTTATTCGAACAACATACGATAAGTGGTATGTCCCTAAATACAAGGTAAATATCCTGTCGACGAACGTCAAATAATTACAGGAAAAGCACATACATAGTTTTATTTTTTAATATTTATAAACTAGCGCTGGTCCGCAATCCCGCCTGACGGTAAGCAGTGATGCGATCGTTGATGGTAAAGCGCGCTAGTTTATTAAGAGCCTATTCACTCAGAAAAACTGAGCGAATAGGAAGGAAGATGGCAGTTGAGCTAGGCGATGCAATGTTAAACCCAACAACACGACCAAGGATGCTGCGCCAAAGGGAGATTGATCTGAAGACCCTCCACGACCAAACTCCCAACACAACAACATTAGGCGCATCGTACCCGGCACACATCGTCACACAACTGATCAGACCCGTCTTCCGTACGGCTTCACCAGACATCATGCCGGAACACGACAAATCGCTTGGCGGCAAGGCATTGTCTGGTGGGTGGTAACTTCTGCCGGCGGCCGATGTATCCCCTTTTCATACAGGGAAGGCAGGCATACAGAATACTTCTATCGTATTTCGAGTAACATTGACAACTTTTGCTTTATCCATGTATATGCACATATGTATCTTGTCATGTGCATTATTTACTCTTATATTTTCTGGTTTTCATTATAGCTTCTTAAGTTGGCGATAACTTCCTCTGAACCTCTCGTAGAAAACAGTTGGTAGGTAAAAAATAGGGGTTAAAAAACAATGAAGTTGGATGAAAATAAAGTTGAGATTCAGTCAACGAATTGGTTCACAGCCTTATCTTCATCCACTTTTGTGGAAGACTGACGATGTTGAAGGCCACATCGATCACACATCGACGTGGACTTTCACGACGTCTTCTTTCGGTATTTCCAATCATCATCATTATCATCATCTCAGCGTTAATCCCAGTCACATCCGAAGCTTGTTTCAGCTTTGGAGTCTGGGGTCCGCTTTACCAGTCTAACTGCTGATTTGGGCTAAATTTCGACATTTTCCGTGAAGCGACTGCCGTCTGACTTCCACAACCCGAAGGCGATATCGAAGCATTGCAGTTAGACCAATTGTTGAACTTTTGAGGTCTCCAACAACCCGTAACGACTGCCATTAGATGTTCGTATGGCAACCGAGACCAACAGCTTAACATCCCTTTCGAGGAACGATCAGACCAGTGCGAATATTCATATTTGCACTGCATGGGGATCGGAGCCACGCCTCCTTGTGCAGTCTATCAGTGTCAGAGCTGTCGGTATTTCCAATGACATCTTTATTACAGGACAAACAAATAAAATAAGACTAGTAACTTACGAATTACTCAAGGGAAACGGGTTCTTACTCAGTTTTCATAATACTCTACGGAACAGAGTGTCACCAGATAACTTATAAGGAAAACTCTTTGAGCTCAGTCAAATGGCAAAGGGAGTTTTCTCGTTGATGACAATACTCTCAGTCACCAGCTTTAGTGCGAATTCAGAATGATCTAAGGAATGTTTTTACCTAGCTTTAGGTGTACTGTGAAATGGTCACGGACGCCAGTTTAAACTTCCCTAACCTGTGAGTTCGCTAGCCTTTACAATTGAAAAGCACAATCAGCTCCAAAGCCTGGAGCACAGGCGTAGAGTAGCCAGCCTTTCGGTCTTCTATAGGATGCATTCTGGTGAGTGTGCAAGGGAATTGCATGATTTAATTCCCCCATCTCCGTTCCATCATCGGACGACCCGTCGTACGGCGAGTTTCCACCCTTACGTTGTTGACACCACTGCGATCCGGACGAAGCGTTTTGCTTCCTCCTTTATACCGCGTACATCGAGGGACTGGAACAATTTGCCGGCGTCGGTGTTTCCGTCACATTACAATTTGAGTGTCTTCAAGGCTAGAGTGAATAGGCTCTTAATAAACTAGCGCGCTTTACCATCAACGATCGCATCACTGCTTACCATCAGGCGGGATTGCGGTCAAGCGCTGGTTTATAATTTATAAAAAAAAAAAAAACCTACATTCGCACAGGGCAAAACCGTTTGGGGTTGAAAGATAAAAATAAACACTTAGGCTAAGGGGTATGAGGGGTCATAGGTACCTTATTTTTTGTTGTTCTGGATGTTTGTACGTTCCATCCCTCATACATAATCAGCCTATAATGTTCCCACAGTTGGGACACAGGCCTTCTCTCAGTGAGAGGGAGTTTGGGTTGCTAGATGTCACATGTCTTCGAAATTTTTTGTCTCTAGGTTTCCTCTTAATGTTTTCCTTCAACGTTTTGAGAGCAGAGGTTATGAAATAATTTACACAAAGGAACGCGCCTGACGGGGGTTCGAACTTATAAAAAATAAATAATAAAATAAATAAATGCTATATTTTGACCAACAATTGTTTACATGTAATAAACCCACCAAACTGCGTGACAGTTTGTCGGTGGGATTGGCGCTTACTTGAAATACTTGGCTCAAATGCAATCGAGGTAGATACCTACACTGTTCAACAATAATAATTATGGATGGATAAGAAAGGGTAATAAAATGTGTAAAGGAACTTTTAAAAATAAATTAAAAACGAGATACGAGATGTGAAAATAAAATTGTTGTACGAGATGTGAAAATAATGCCAACAAGTATTTTTTTTTTTAATTAAAATTATAAACTAGCGCTTGACCGCAATCCCGCCTGATGGTAAGCAGTGACACTATCATTGATGGTAAAACTAGTTTATTAAGAGCCTATTAACTCTAGCCTTGAAGGCACTCAAATTGTAGTCCAACGGAAACACCATCGCTGGCAAACTGTTCCAGTCCCTCGATGTACGCGGTATAAAGGAGGAGGCGAAACGCTTCGTCCAGATCGTAATGGTGTTAACAACGTAAGGGTGGAAACTCGCCGTACGACGGGTCGCCCGATGGTGGAACGGAGGTGGGGGAATTAATTTTAAATAAGTACAATACTAATATTTACTTGTTGGCATTATTTTCACATCTCGTATATCATTTTAAATTTATTTTTAAAAGTTCCTTTACACATTTTATTATCCTTTGTTATCCATTCATAATTATTATTGTTGAACAGAGTAGGTATCAAATACTTGTTGGTTCTTTTGCCATAGTATATTTTACTAGCGGTCGCATAAGTTTAGGTTCCCTAACGCTTCTAGTGTTATATTTATTTTGCACATGTATTTTATAATTTTCATTGTAGTATTGTTCTAGAACCAACAGGTACTCAACCTTTTTATGTACAGGAAGCACCTTACATGCAACTTTTATCGTAGTTTTCTTTACAAGCAAGTTTTGTGCGTGGATTGACAAGATACTTTATAAAACGGATTTGCAGTGATTTTATACTGTTGAGATAGGTTTTAAATGTAGGGCCATGTGTGTTTAATCCATAGGATAGCAATGACTCGGCTAGTGCAAAATAAATTACTCGCAGCGTTTTCCTGCTCAACGGTGCCTTAGGATATAAGACTTGCTTAAAACTGCTCTTAGTTTTGTACACACTGTATCAACCTGTGTCTTCCAGTTCATGCTGCATTCTAGCCGCAGACCTAGGTATTTAAATATCGGTGTTCTTTCTAAGTCGTACTTATAAACGACCTACTTATAAGTCGTAGTCGATATCACTAGGTCACCGCTGAATATTGCTCTAAATAAACAAATCAGTAGGCGTAAACACCTATGTCACGACAGGATGTGAACAAAGTATCGTAAAATTCTGTGGGTGACAATCAAGGAATGTTATTTAGGTATGCACAATTGGATAATAGTAAGCATTGTTGTGAAATACAGAAGAGTATCTAGGTTACCTACAACGAGCCGTGGAATAAAAAAACTGACTTCAAAAAGGAGCAGGCTCTCAATTCGACCTTATCTTTTATGTATGCTATATCTTCTAGATTTCCAAAGTAAACACCACAAGTTGAAAAATTACTTTCATTTGGGAGTCTGTCTTTTCCTGATTGGCCTGGGTCTTGTATATTTATGTATTATAAATATAGTCTCGTTGAGTTAGTATCCCATAACACAAGTGTCGGATCAGTGTGATTTGTCCCAAAAAAAAAAAAAATTGTATATGTAAATAATCATATAGGAAATATTCGTAACAACATTTACATCATACATGCACACTACAGATTTCTCTCTAGTGTGCATGTGGGAGAAAAATATTACAGGAATGAGACGGTGTAAAGTTCACTCACCTCTATACTATAGAGGTAGGGTATAGGATAAAGTCTATAGAAAAGGGAGGGTTCTCCGACCAGACGAGTGTCGAGTCTGGCGGATGATGCTAGGAAGTTGTATATAAAGGGTGTATCTGACATCGACGCAGAAACGAGTACCATGGATCCACACATACATGATTCTGAACCCCCCAGTGGTGGCATTTATCGTCGGCTTTTTCATGATTTGAAAAAAAAAATATGTAGTTTTTTCACTTTAGACCGTTCATAATTGCTATACTTTTATAACCCAATAAGATTTTAAAGTAAAAATTAATTAATTCGCTAATTACACAAAAAAGCGTAATGAAAACAAAACTCGAGAAACTATCTTGTCAGGTGATTTAATAGAGTTCACATCAGGAATGAACGTCATACCTACAAACTCGCACGGCGGCACGCTTGCAACGTCCTAAGGCCGAGCCGACACTTTTTTTAAACACTTTGAATTCTGCAACCTTCGCGAAGTTTGCGTTACAATGTCAGATACACCCTGTATGCTAGTTGCACGGTAAACTTTTCTTGCAAGATGTAGAATCAGTGTGACATCAGTATGATGTGTTGTTCACATGTGGCGTTTGTAGATACGGCTACAAATGTTTAACTTAAAAACCCGAACAAAGTGTATTAAAAAAAAAATACACGATTGCGGGACATATAGCCTAATATACATAAAACCAAAAATAGAATCGAATCGAGAACCTTATCTTTATTTCAGTCGTTTAAAAATACATTTAGTAATAATACTAGTAGTAGTACTAGTAGTCTTAGTATACGCTGCTTTATTTAATCTTTCGCACATGAAATGTACAGAGGCGGACTTAATGCCTCAGGCATTCTCTACCAGTCAATCACTGTAGGCCTAGTATGAGTTTTCATTACGAAACTCGTTCGATCGTATCGAGCGCGTTTGACTCCGCGATTGGCCCGCTTCAAGGTCGTAACCAATGAGAGCGCCCTAACTGTTGCGAAAATAACTTTCCGCTTAAATGCAAACCGAGTGGCGGCCATCCTGAAGCGCATTCCACAGAAGAATGGATTCAATATGAAATGAAGAATGAACAAAGTCAGACGTATGTGAAGGACAGAGTAAGAGAAGATTAATTATTAGAAGACGCAGATTCTTAGTGTGTGAAGAACATAAATATTGGAAGCCATTACATTGTAAATGAAACAGAACCCCGCTGGGTAATTGCGTTATCCAGCAACAATAGCATTGGTTTAGTTTTGACGATACGACAACATTAATTGCGTTTCTATATTGTGGAGCAAAGATTTTTTTAAACAAATGAAGAAATGGATTAGGTGTATAATTAAGTAGGTATCTATCGCAATTGGGGTGCTGCATTACCTACTAGCAATCATATTTCAACTAGCACCCTAATTGCGTAAAACACTATTGCTATCAGTTGGAATCATTTTGAAGCTTATTGCTAGTCCATTGGTCCATATGTTCGAAAAATGTCTCTGCTTACTTTCTAGTCCGCTATGTAAATAACGCAATGTTACTCAACTACTGAAACTCAAATAATGAATGTTATTCAACTGTCAAAATGAAACCTATTGTTACGTAATTACCTACAGCACCCTAATTGCGTAACACTTCATTACTATCAGTTTTAATTATTTTGAAGTTTATTGCTATTCCATTGCTCCCTATGGTCGAAAATGTATCTGATCAATATCGTAAATAACGCATTGAATGCTGTTGAATTGTCAAAATTAAACCCATTGCTACTGCTAATATGTTACGAAATTAGCCTGAAGGTAGCATTGCTTCGCCTTTTTCGATATCTCGGCCGCGGGTTGTCGAAAGAGATACCGCGGCCCCTGGCGCACAGGCAAGTGAAGGAACACGTGTGGATTTTAGTCAGTAAAAGTCTGACTGACACATCCTTCCATTCCGCCCAGAGCGGGAAATTACCTATTCATTTGATGGTATCCTATCCGCAAAAAAAAAAAAATGACTCCGACAGAGGTACATTCGTGTGCAGCATTCGGAGTAGTGCAGCCACATTTGGCTGGTGCTGCAAAATATCACCTGGCTATTTTGGATTCAGTGGAGAAACGTGCGAAGAGGCTAATTGGTAACCCAGATTTAGTTCAAAACGGTTTCCAAAACCTGGAACACAGGCGAAGAGTAGCCAGCCTGTCAGTGTTCTATAGGATGCATTTTGGAGAGTGTGCGAGGGAATTGCATGCTTTAATTCCCTCATCTCCATTCCACGGTATCTCTTCGAGCAACCCACAGCCCTGGCAGGCAAATGCAGACCTCCAATCAACACATCGTTTAACCTGTAGGGTAATTGCGTTCATACTATCAGTAGCAATGGATATCGTTTTGACATTTCAACAACATTCATTGCATTATTTACGTTATTGAGCAGATTAATTTTCGAACATATGAAGCAATAGATTGGCAATTTGCTTCGAAATGATTCCAATAGTAAGGGCGCGTTACGTAATTAGGGTGCTGTAGCACTTGACATTTCACAAAGTGAACACGTACGAAATCCGTCAAGTGTGCAACAATAACATATTAATCGTGGATGCCTTTGCAGCGAAAGTGCGGCCATTGTGATTGAACATGTAGCATTATAAACTGCTATTCTACTGGACTCCAAGCGGATTATATACAGAGTGGTGCTGACAATACGACAATAAATTAAACATCGTGTACTGGGGTCTACCCATATAAAATAATATAAATATGTCCATTAGGTTAGTCACAGGAAATTATTTTTCATTCTTCACATTTTCTACGTGTTGATAAGGAAGCGCTTACAGGTTAATGACCGCGGCATCCTGCGGTACCAAACTTTAATAATAATGGCGCGAAAAAAGCAAAACGATACAGGATCGCGCTGTCGCCGATCGGAGGTCAGTGAACCAATATTTTTAAAGGAACCAATATTTTTTTTTCTATGCCGTTTGCAATCTTATGCAATTTAGTTTCTTTGAAATTTTCATTTTTTTTATGTTTGATGTTAGGTTTTTTTCTATGGTTTAGGATTATTCCTATGAACCAGCATTGTTCGTGTTTTCATTTATTGTCGTATTGTCAGCACCACTGTATAATGCCGAGATTTTATGGCGTTCTGCATGTTTTCCTATTTTTTCAGCACCATGGCCTATTTGCATGGCATTCAAAGTTTATGGTACTATGACCCGATTTAGTTTGATTTTATAAATAATATATTTTTTTGTAAGTACACAAGATTATTTAGTACCTAAGTAGGTATCGGTTGGTATTGTTGATAACATAAAATACTGGACTGGGGCCTCCGGGAGTTTTTTTTTTTTTTTCGTAATTATAAACTAGTGCTTGACTGCAATCCCGCCTGATGGTAAGCAGTGATGCAATCGTTGATGGTTAAGCGCGCTAGTTTATTAAACCCATTCACTTAAAAAACTTAGTGAATAGGAAGGAAGACGGCAGTTGAGCGAGGTGGTGCAATGTTAAATCCAACAACACGGCCAACGATGCTGCGCCAGAGGGAGATTGATCTGGAGACCCTCCACGACCAAACTTCCGACACAACAACACTTGGCGCATCGTACCCAGCACACATCGCAACACAACTGCTCATACCCGTCCTCCGTACGGCTTCACCAGACATCATTGGATCTGATTCCCTTGTTAACAAACTAAACGGAATTTCAGTGCCACTTTATCTTTTCCTTCTTCCTTTTTATAGTTGCAAAAACTTTTAGTACCTGTTGTAGGTTTTCCGGCGCAGGCACCAGTAAAGTTTGAACTGGTTATTATACATATATTGTCGACTAACTTCCAAGTCTTTTAGTTGACCACAATAGATAGGTGGAGTGGAAGCTTGTGCATGTTATCACGTATTCCAACTTTTCCAACTTTTTCAATCGTCATATCTCAGAAACTGTGGCTATTAAGAAAAAACTATTTAGACATTCATGATATTTTTTTACATTGCCCCACAGTTTGTCTGGCAGTGCTAAAATGATATCACGAAAACAATGGTAATATATATGTAAGTATATCATTGTTGTATTATTTTATTTTATGAATATTGTTTTCCTGTATTAATAGTCACCTCATTCTCTAATGAGATGACTATTTATTATTAGCACTAAATCCTTCATTTGTATTCCTATGTGGACGCCGATGACATGACTAATAGTTGATACATGCTTGTAATTACTGCTTCCGCCCTTTATTTTGTTTTGTGGTCTCACCTTCGCCGGTACAGATTTGTTTTTACCATATAAAAACCGACAAAAAACGAATGGAAATATCTTCTAGATTGGTATAACCCCTACTATAAGTATCAACTGTAGGTAGAGTGAGTCACTTAGTGTATTAGTGTACGTGGTAAAAAGAAATACTTATTTTTTGGTTGATACTGTTTAGGTAATAAGACAGCCTTCGTGGCGTAGCGGTAGCGAACGCGGCCGTTGCGCAAGGAGGCGCGGGTTCAATCCCCGCACACTGCAAATATTTGTAAGTATGCATGAATATGAATATTTGCACTGGTATGGTCGTGCCTCGGAAAGAACGTTAAGCCGTTGGTCCCGGTTGCCATACATACATCTAGTGGCAGTCGTTACGGGTTGTTGGAGCCCTCAAAAATTTAACAATTGGTCTAACTGCAATGCTTAGATATCGCCTTCGGGTTGTGGAGGTCAGACGGCAGTCGCTTCACGGAAAATATCGAAGTTTAGCCAAAATCAGCAGTTAGACTGGTAAAGCGGACCCCAGAGTCCAAAGCTGAAAAAGCTCCGGATGCGACTGGGATTAACGCTGAGATGATGATGATGACTGTTTAGGTAATACAATCTGAGGTGAAGGGCAGACTGTCTGGAATTCAGTATACATAGCTAAACATCTAGCCATGGGCGTACCCAGGAAATAGCATGGTAGGGGGCAGGAGGGGCAGCTGCCCCCCCCCCCCCCCCCAATTACTAATCAAAGTATAAACGGGGACTTATACAGGATCATTTGTGTCTATTTGCCCTACACACTACAATACAAATACCTAATGTTTCGTGCAGATGTGCTTCTGTAGTTTTGATGACAAAATAGTCGGGGATGATTCGGTCAGAAGCTACGCCCGTGCATCTCCAGTTTTAACTGACCTCGCATTGTAAAGGTTTTTAGTATAATCAGAAGTCTGCTTTTACTGGTTCGGTTATGTATAGCTTCATGTATAGCCGTGCGTTTCTATTTAAGCAGCACCAATGATCCCAACGTCAATAACACGTTCCCAACGTTTTAAATTTGTGATTAAAATCCTGGAACTGAAATTTCTTAAAACAGACTTGTAGTGACAAATACAATCTAAGTAATTGGTTTTTAGTCTATGTATATCTAACTTTATACCTATTGTTTTCTTTACGCTATTTTTAGAGCTGTAAAGACCACGACAAAAGGCAGCATGTATTTTTTTCTTAATTTATTTTTAAAATACTGGTCAATGTGACCTTAATTCATACTTGATACCATTGTTTACATCTTAATGATTTATTGAAATTCTGGCTCTGGGTGAAGTATTTCTGCGTTCTAATTAGATTACACACTTTCAAAAAATTTGTCTGCTCAAATACATAACTACCGCATTGAATGTTATTAAAATGAAAGGTAATGCCACTGATGTAGTGCTTTTTAATTATCACGCTGATAATTAATTGATTATTAAAGTTTGCTATAGTTCCACAACACACTTCATCATCATCATCATAATGTCAGTCGAAAGACGTTCACTGCTGGATATAGGCTTCCTCCAAGGATCTGCCCGATGACCGGTCCTGCGCCTCCCGCATCAACAGGTCGTCGGCCCGCCTTGTCGGGGGCTTACCCACGTTGCATCTTCCGGTGCGTGGTCGTCACTCAAGAACCCGTCGGCCCCATCGGGCATCGGTCCTACGGGCAATGTGTCCAGCCCACTGCCACTTTAGTGTTGGAATTCTTCCGGCTATGTCGGTTACTCTCGTTCTTCTGCGGATTTCCTCATTCCTGATTCGATCACGCAGTGAAACCCCAAGCATAGCCCTCTCCATTGCCCTTTGTCACAATACACTTATCTCAAAATAAAAACGAATCTCTTAAACCCATAGTAGAAGCCGTGGGTTGGTGACCCATCAAAGAATTTTAGAATTGAATGGGAAACCCGCATCAACAACAGATAAAAAGCCGTGCGTTTTTGCGCGTGCACAACGCTGTCATATTGCGTCAATTTTTTGTTTCGCCAGTGTAAAAAAGAAAGAAGTTCTGGAATAGCTACAAACTGCCTTTAAAACGACCTTCAATGGGACAAAATAAATCTACACATACCTATCACAATCCTCATTGGCCACAAGGGAATAAAAACAAAATTAAAACCGTACGCGTTACAAAAATGTAAAAAAAGAAATATTTTTCTTATTTATCTTATATAACATACGAAATGTTATAGGCTGATAAGCTGTTGGAACGCAGGCCTCCTCTATTTGAGTGTGTGGGCTGCAATCCATGACGTGGGCCCAGTGCGGTTTGGTAGGTGTCAGATGTCTTCGCAATTTAGATTTTTGAACATGCCGGTTTCCTTACGATGTTTTCGTTGAAGAACATGTCTCAGGAATGGGAGGATAACAAGCCGATTATTACTATGTTATCTTTTAAAGTATTTTAATACAGCCAAGAGATATTACGAATATTTTGTTCTATTTATTAATGAATGAAATTAAATGGCACTTTTGAATAAAAGTTATTATAATTATAGTACCTAGGTATATTCCAGATTTGAAAATATTGATTTGATTTTTTTTTTAATAATTAAAGTGTGTCAAAGATAATAATTTAATGAAGATTGGTAACTAGTAGGTACGTAATAAGATAGATTACACAAAAAAATAATACGATAGGAATACATTGTTTGATAAATGATATGATAATTATGTAATTAGGTATTACTTAGTATAATTATAAGATTATGTTGTGTGAGTTGTGAGTATGAATGTCAACGTCTATGAGGAAACAAAGGAACGATGGATCAGATCTTAATTTTGTCAATTCATTCATGTTCAGTCAAGTTCTGGAACAATTTGCCAGCGGCGGTGTTTTCGACTGACATCAATTTAAGTGTCTTTAAGGCTAGAGTATGCTTAATAAAGGCTTTTAATAAACTAGCGCGTTTTACCATAAACGATAGCATCAGTGCTTACTGCGGGATGCACCAAATGTTGTTGTGTCGGGAGTTTGGTCGTGGAGTGTCTCCAGATCAATCTCCATCTGATGCAGCATCGTTTAACATTGCATCACCTCGCTCAACTGCCGGCTTCCTTCCTATTCACTCCATTCTTTTAGTGAATAGGCTCTTAATAAACTAGCGCGCTTTACTATCAACGATTGCATCACGGCTGGCCATCAGGTGGGATTGCGATCAACCACTATTTTATAATTATATAAAAAATGCTTGAAAGTAGCCCACAACAGTGGGCCTTCTCTATATCCCTCAATTAATATGTATATAAGTAACTTCCGAGGGCACTCTTTACCTAATTAATTAACTTTTTCAGACGGTTTATGTGTTTGAATTAGGAAGTTTGTTCCTGTAGTTATCTTAAAATCTCCTATCCTGTAGTTGTCTTAAAATAATTTAAAGCCTCCAGGAAGGAGCGCTAACTAAAAACTATTCGATTACACACTAAGGGGTTGTGCTAGGCAAAACTACTACCGCCGGTCCGATTTCAGGTTTTAGGTAAACGGATGGAATGACAAGCATTATGAAACCATTATTAGCAATCTGCTACCATAAATCTATGATATCAACCATGACTTAATGGAACAATAACAGGTCTGATTTGTTAAGCACACTGAATCACAGTAATTAAGACGATAAGTAGGTTGATTTAAATTAGCTACTTTAGTTTACAATCATTTGGATTAATCGGTCCTTCTTTGATGATCATGACTTATGAACACTAAAATTGCTAGTAACTTTGCAGGTATTGTTTATGTTTTTAGATTCACGAATTCAAACGAGATATTTATCAATTTGACTAGTAAAAAGTCGATATTAAAATATTTTTTTATATCGTTCATTCTGAGTCCGTCGGAAGGCCTCTATTTAATATTTGATTTAATTTAGAAGCATTTTTAGTTGAATGGAGCCAGTGTTTTATTTATTTTTGAAGCGAGACTTTTAATTATAAAAAAAAAATAAACATTTTCAATATAACTATTATAAAAATTCCAAAAAAAATTTGTCTATAAAGGGACGTGAGTTTCCTGAAAATATATAAAACGGTTCAGTGAGGAATTCAAGATATGAAATGCATCATCGTTTATAAAATTTATTATTTACTATAAATACAATATGATGCTGCTTGTGCCTCTTAAATGAAATGAAATGAAATGAAATCGTTTATTAAGCAAGTAGGATCACCGATCACTTTTACACGTCATGTTTTTTTTTTTTTTTTTTAACTACCTAGATGAAGCCGACATTTCCTAACTGACTACCTCTGAGAAGCAATAGTTTTCAAGTCCAGACATTAAAAATGAAAATGTTTACAATAATTTACCTTATAATTACGCATATTGCTTAATAACAATGCTTAACAGAGCGAACAGCTCAGTCCCAAGCTTTTTGTCTTCTAAATAATCTGTGATTTTATAATACCCCTTTTTGCAAAGTTTGGCCTTTATATACTTTTTAAATCATTTAATGGGTAAGTTTCGAATGTCCATGAGAAGCTTGTTGTAAAAGTGTATACATTGACCCATGAACGAGTTGCCTACTCTGTGGAGACGAGTGTGATGTACAGCAAGATTGTGTGTGTTCCTGGTATTTATATTATGAATATCGCTTATTTTCTTAAAATCCGACATATTTTTATGTACATACATAAGATTTCAAATATATACTGTGAAGCTACAGTCAGAATGTCCACCTCTCTGAATTTTTCTCTAAGAGAATCTCTAGGACCAAGGTTGTAAATTGCTCGAACAGCCCTTTTCTGTAAAACAAAGATGGTATTGATGTCCGCACAAGTTCCCCAGAGAAGAATCCCATAAGTCATAAGACTATGAAAATAACTAAAATAAACAATTCTGGCTGTATCCACATCAGTTATCTGTCTAATTTTCTTAACAGCAAAGGCGGCGGAACTGAGTCTACCCGTCAGCTTCTCAACGTGAGGACCCCATAGCAATTTGGCGTCAATAGTCAATCCAAGAAAAACTGTCGACTCGACAGGGATCAACTCTACTCCATTCAGTTGAACATTGGTACTTAGCTGCCTGACATTTGGCGTAGAAAATTTAATGACTTTAGTTTTTTTTTCATTTAAAAGAAGGGTATTTACATTAGTGACAAGCATAATCAAGATCTTGTGATGATGCTGGAGTAGCACAGTGTACAAGTACTGTAGGAACAAGAGGGGGTTTTATTTGGAAGGAAACCAACATGGGTAATGTTGATACATTGGATACATCCAGACGGAGGGTAACCATAAGGATTACCCACGGATTTAAAGAAGTAGCAGTAAAGAGCAAAATCTGGCGAAGCATGACGAGATCAGTCGACCGCGAATGAAGTGGAATAAGGCTCAGCGAATAGAGAGAGAGAGCGCGGTAAAAAGCGCGGAAGCAAGATTCCTCTTTTAAACCGCGTACATCGAAGGACTGGAACAATTTCCCAGCGGCGGTGTTTCCGTCGGACTACAATTTGCGTGTCTTCAAGGCTGGAGTGAATGTGCTCCTAATAAACTAGTGCGCTTTACCATCAACGGATTGCGGTCAAGCGCTAGTTTATAATTCATAAAAAAAAGATTTAGGAAACAAACTTTCCAGATATTCTAATCGAATTCAAATTTAAAGTAGTTTTTCATGAGTATTGATAAGAACGTAATTTAATTCGTACGAATGCATTTAGTATGTTGTTATCGCTGCATGCTCGCGTGCCTTATGCGGTACATACCGTAGACGAAGACGCTCCAAGCATTAATGTGCCCGGTGTGTTACTAACGCGTATATTCCAGGCTGTGAACTAAGCCTGATCCATCTCCATAAAGTGACAGTGTTTATTCTATAATTTGTCACTTTATCAGCACCCTGCCAAGAAAATTGGTCAGGATAGTACCACTCATAGTTCGCACATCGCGCGGTACGCACGTGTCTCAACAAATACAACCAGACCATTTTCAGTGCGGGTAATAATCCGATAGTAACATTTGCATTATTATTAGCTGCGTACGAGTCTCGTAGCAGACGTAGCAGTTGTCTACGAGGCGTCGCTTACGTTCGTTCAGTGTTACGAAAAAGGACCGGTCGTTTTAATTTTTTGTGCCGACTTCGTTTTAGTGAAGAACAATGGCAAGCAAAACCTTAAATAGTAAGTAGCTTGTGTTTATGTTTACGAAAACAAAATTAATATACTAAATTGATTACCTATAACCTAGGGAGGTTTATACGAAGTTGTAAAGAGTCAACTTCAAGGAAGTTTTGTATTTGTATTCCTATGTTAGAGGCTGTGTTCAGTTACAGGTTGAGGTAAAATTTAATACTGTTTCTGTTCTTTTTAAGAACTTGCTGTTGTTGTATTATTAACAAATATATTATAACAATTTCCTACTGAAGGATTTCGTTTTTCTTTCAGTAGAAAAGTTTCAGAATTGTTTACTGAAAACTGTTTTCATTTTGTTATTTTAAATTACGGAAATACCGATGATATCTTTTGTACTTTGAACTTCACGAATACTTAATGTAATAAATATTATCATTTCTAATCAATTAATTAATGGATAATCGGTTCATAACGCTATATATTAATTAAATAGTCTTGTCTATGAACAAGTCATTTTTTATATCTATAAAAATGTAAAATAAATTCGTAAGTCGGTGTCTTTGGTTTTTGTATATTTATTCGTTTTTGACACCGACTTCCGAAATTAGTTATTTTTCTCTTTGTTAAAAGTTTCTCTAATAAAAGTTTTTATTTTACACCTTTTAGTTGTGAAAAGTAGTGTAAGCAAACGACGTAATTTTGTTTACTTTAATTTTTGATTTCTCTGGTCTTCCACCATCAAACCCTGATGTATCATGGGACCACCTTGAGAATGTCTTCTTTCCAACAAAAAATAATTATCAAAATCGGTTCATAAACGACGAAGTTATCCGCGAAAAACATAAAAAAAGCATATATACGGTCGAATTGAGTAACCTCCTCCTTTTTGAAGTCGGTTAAAAACTGCAAGTTGATTTATCGGTCTCGCGAGTTAACGAAGAAAGTCTTTAAATTCAGTGATTAAAATCTAAATAAGAGCTTAAATCTAGATTAATAGCATGCGCCTGAAAAGACATAACAGTTCACAATGTTATCACAAAGTTAAAATTAATAGCGATTAAGTTGAAAGATAACACATACTGTTATCACACATATTGATTTCCTTGAATGATTTTAAACTGAAAATGAGAAAAAATACTTATTTCGGTGGTATTTTTTTTTGTTTGGCTATTATGTCTCACTGCTAAGCAAAGGCCTCTTCAAAATACTTCCATAAATTCTTTTCCGGCGTCGCATCAAATAAGAAAGAAAAAAAATTGGAACATTGATTTCAGTTTTTCCAAAGCATTCATTTATATGGATAGAAGTCAAGGATCTCTGGATTTCTCCTCCTCCAATTGCATCGTCAAAAAAATTTCTTCTGTAATGTTTGTGTAATTTCGACTAGTCTTGGCGATTCACAAACCAAAATCATGACTTACAGACAGTACAAATATTTAGAAAAATTAACGTCTTTTATGCGATAAATTAAACAGATATAACAGACAGATTAAACAGATAAATTCAATATTTATGCGATGTATGGAACAGTTTTTTTTTTAATAACGAAAATTAACTTTTTTAGTAAAGAAATCGATATTCTATACCAGGTGGATTCTTTTTTAAGGTTTTTGGCGGGAAGGCTAAGATGAGTGTCACGCTCATTTTTCATTGAACTTTTAAATTATTTATAGTGTCGTTTACTAAATAAAAATGCGTGATTTATGTAGTAAAAAGTGCATTCAGTGAATAATTCATAAAGAACAGTGAAAAATTGTAGCATAGTTGCCACATCATGGCTTTGTCCCAAATCTTCCTCCTATAGTGTCGGTTCACGCGGGAAACGAAAGGAGATAGGTTTAGGTTAGGTTAAGTTATCCGACTGAAGGACTTGTATCCATGGTCATGAATTACATTTATATATATATACTATACCAGGTGCTCAACATTGCGGATGCATAATTTATTAACCTTTAACTAAATTAAAAGATTGCCCGTATGGTACCGGGCTTAGAATAGTACCAACTCATATCCTCCCGTGGGTGTCGTAAGAGGCGACAGAGGGAACTCTCACCAGAGAAGCGGGCAGCAGCGCTTCTCCTGTGGAATATCAAATTACTGCGATCCCCAACCCACCTGCCAAGCGTGGGGATTATAGTAACCCTCCCTCCCCCCCCAAAGCCTTGAAAACCTTTGTCCAGCAGTGGACCTCTATAGGCTGAGGAATATACTTGTTATTCAATTTATATAAAAGTATAAATTCTATTAAAGGCAATTAGTGGTACGTTATTGAAAATTTAATAGTATAAAAAAATCCAAGTAAGTATTTTTTCCTCGTTCACTATATTGCTCCCTTTTAATTAGACTTTGTCATATCCATTAAAAGCATGTACATGGTTATATTTAATTTAATTACCTAACAGGAAAATAACGATATTTTATATAAGTAGTATAAATACGATAATAGGTACGTGAGAAGTTAAGTTAGTAGGATATCCAGGATGTTCAGTTTGGTTTCATTATAAGAAAACTTTATTTAAATAATTGGAATAAAAAATTGGCTTCATATGTAGTTACACTGTATATACTTTTCTCGGTGGTAGGCCACATCGGCTGCCGGCAGAAGTTACCACCCACCAGACAAAGTCTTGCCGCCAAGCCATTCGTCGTGTTCCGGCATGATGTCTGGTGAAGCCGTACGGAGGACGGGTCTGAGCAGTTGTGTTGCGATGTGTGCCGGGTACGATGCGCCAAGTGTTGTTGTGTCGGGAGTTTGGTCGTGGAGGGTCTCGACATCAATCTCCCTCTGGCGCAGCATCGTTGGTCGTGTTGTTGGGTTTAACATTGCACCACCTCGCTCAACTGCCGTCTTCCTTCCTATTCACTAAGTTTTTTAAGTGAATGGGTTTAATAAACTAGTGCGCTTTACCATCAACGATTGCATCACTGCTTACCATCAGGCGGGATTGCAGTCTAGCGCTAGTTTATAATTAATAAAAAAAATATATTTCTAATATTATTTCAATTACTCTTTATAAAGGATAAATATTATTACCGAATGTAACGAATAGATAAAGTAAAATAAACTTAAAAAATTATCATAAATAGATCAAATTATTTTCAAACACCGGTTTCATTTACTTTGAAAAGAGGAAATTGAAACAAAAATCGTAATTTGGTCTTTATTAAGAAACAAAAGATACATATATGTGTCTTAAAACTATCAATCATATTATCATTATTAATTAAGATATACGGATTAGCTATAATTAATTAATTACTATCAGATTGACAAAACATTTGTACTGTCGCATTCGTATTCCCGATGCATCGTCATAATAATTACACACACTGAGAGAAATGTATGAACTATGTATTGTATGAATGTATTTCTACAAGATTTCGTTTGTATAAATAATACTCGTATAGTCTATAAATATTTATTCTGAACTTCACTGAATATTTACGATACTAGTGTTTTATTTATTTATTTATTTATCTATTTAGATTTACCAACGTTTGATTTTAGAATAACTTAGTTAATGGTAGATATACGCCAGACGGACTGTAGACATGTTACATCGACGCCTGATTGCACATCGAGTAAAGCTTTAGACTAGCTCATTCACTAGCATTAGACAAAGGTAAACAAAAATAAAAGCTTGTCATGCCTGAGTCACATTTAGCATCGGCTAATTTTAAAAACTACAAAAACGCCGAAACTAAATTTAACAATGTCAACAACACACATCGCGCTTGTTTTATTTCCCGGGGGCTGTAGTGTACACTACACCTACATATTGTTAATTATGTTTTAGTCCCAAATATTAGTGGGGTGCACCGTGCAAGCCTGTTACTATCAAACAAGCCTTCTCAAATCCAGAATCCGTGCTGTTGCGAATGTATGTAACTTGGGGTTAATTTTTTCAACACTCTATGCAAAATACCTTTTTTTAAATGATTTAAACTAGTGATTCACCGCGATTCTGCCAGATTGTAAGCAGTGATGCAGTTAGTTTATTATGAGCCAATTCACTCTAGCCTTGAAAACACTTAAATTGTAATCTGATGGGAAAACTAATTTGAAGAGAATTGATAGCTATGTCATTTTATTTTTTGTTTACTATTTATTACATGCTTCAGAGCGATTTTTTCTCTGTACTGTCTGTCTAACAGAAATAACAACATTAAAATATAGCAACATATTTCACATGTAATGGGTATTGTTAATACAAACTCCACTTAACAATTTAAGGGTCGCGGGTAATGTAGTCACATTACCCGCGACCGCTGATTATCGTAAAAACACAGATTCTAGTGTTATTGAATCGTGATAATTTCATTGGAAATTCTCCGACGATAAGATAATCTTTCCCTGAAGGCTTTATTTAATTCATTTATTAGTCTTATAATCTTTCTCACCATGAACAATTTTGTTTGTTAGGCACCGTGATATCCTATTATTATTATTATTTTTAATTATTATAAACTAGTGCTTGACTGCAATCCCACCTGATGGTAAGCAGTGATGCAATCGTTGATGGTAAAGCGCGCTACTTTATTAAGAGCCTAAACTGAGCGACTATTCGCTCAGTTTTTCTGAGTGTTCAGTTTTTCCTATGAAGGAAGACGGCAGTTGAGCCGTTGAGCGAGGTGATGCAATGTTAAACCCAACAACACGACCAACGATGCTGCGCTAGAGGAAGATTGATCTGAAGACCTTCCACGACCAAACTCCCAACACAACAACTTTTGGTCATCACAACACAACTGCTCAGACACGTCCACCTTACGGCTTCACCAGACATCATGGCGGAACACGACGAATCACTTGGCGGCAAGACTTTGTCTGGTGGGTGGTAACAAAAAATTGATAAATCCTCATTATTGATAAATGGTTTGTGCAAACTCTTTGACATGTTATTATATGTGTATATTATAGTATATTTTGTAAACTAGAAAAGTTGTTATCTGACTACTGTGAGAAGTAAGGTTAAAACAAACTCAGAGGTCACAAACCCTTTGGGCCAGGGTTGCGGGTTGGTTAAAAACGAAACCGTGGCCCTGGTACAGGCAAGTGAAGAAACACTGGTGGATTTTAGTCAGAGCGGGAGAGATCATTTGATAATTTCCCAACCCAAATAAAAAAAGAAAAATGTGCGAGGGATTTGCATGATTTAATTCCCCCATCTCCGTTCCACCATCGGACGACCGGTCGTACGAAGAGTTTCCACCCTTACGTTGTTAACACCACTACGATCCGGACGAAGCGTTTCGCCTTCTCCTTTATACCGCGTACATCGAGGGGCTGGAACAATTTGCCAGCGGCGGTGTTACTGTCGGACTAGAATTTGAGTGTCTTCAAGGCTAGAGTGAATAGGCTCTTAATAAATTAGTGCGCTTTACCATCAACGATTGCGTCACTGCTTACCATCAGGCGGGATTGCGGTCAAGCGCTAGTTTATAATTTAAAAAAAGAGCATATGAATGTAACAAAAATAAACTGACTTTTCTTGTTTATTATACCGGCTAGAATGGAAAACAAGTTTAACTTGAAAAGTGTTTTCGTGTTAATTGAATGTGGTTTGGTTTTCATGATAATTACAATCGGATAACATTTTCAGCCAATAACCATCAAACAAGTTATAGAATTAAATTGGAGTGTAAATATGTCAAAATTTATTATAAGAAAAATGTAGTTTTGCCGTAATTCACACAGACATAATTAGAAAACAATAAATCTATACTAATACTAGCTGTGCTCTGCGATTTCACCCGCGTTAGTAGTAATATTATAAAACAATTGATAAAAATCTATTTTCATACCTAACGAATGTATATACGAAATTTCATTAGAATCGATTCAGCCGTTTTAGAGTTCGAGGACAAACACTGTGACAGGAGAATTTTATTTAGTATTTAGTAGTATTACAATACATTATAAAGCTGAAGAATTCGAAGCGGGTCCGATTTGAAAAATTCTTTTTGCTTTAGATAACCCATTAATCCAGGAAGGCTTTAGGCTATATAACATCACGCTGCGACCAAAAGGAGCCTATATAAAAACCGGACAAGTGCGTGTCGGACTCACCCATAAAGGGTTCCGTACCATTGATTTATGAAATTAAAGGATTTAAGTTATTTATGTGAATGATTACGCGGTAATAAGCGGTTTACGATTTACACGGTATTAAAAAAAAACTACTTACTAGATCTCGTTCAAAACAATTTTCGTTGGTAGTTTTTATAGTAATGTCCATCATATGTTTTTTTTAGATCTTTCGTTTTCTTTTTTTAGAAGTTACTGTCACGCAAACTATTCGGTTTAGAAAAAAAATATTTTAGAAACCTCGATATCATTTTTGAAGACCTATTCATAGATACCCCACACGTATGTGTTTGATGAAAAAAAAAATTTTGAGTTTCAATTCTAAGTATATAGTTTGTAGCCCCAATATTTATTTTTATTATTTTTTTATTTTTGCATCAAAATCTTAATGCGTTTCACAGAATACATAGTTAACATCCGATAAATGTTAAGAAAAACACTATATAAGTAACATACTATTACTATTAATTGGAATAATTTTGAAGTATATTGCTAATCCATTGCTTCGTATGTTCTGAAAATGTGTCTGCTCAACAACGTAACTAACGCAATGGATGAAGTTGTACTGTCAAATTGAAACTCATCGCTACTGAGAGCGAGTTACGCAATTATCCTGTAGGTCTTACTCAAAACTATATACTTAAAGAATTTATTGGTACTTCTGTGCGTTGTCTATGATAAACTAAGCAGTACAAGCTAGTCGGTAAAGTACAGTAACAACTTACGATGTAACATGTGACAGCTATAGTTATAACAAACTTCTAGAAATAATTCCGAGCTGAAAATGCTCTAGCCGCTGTGAAGCAAAAGGTGTTTTAAATAAAGAGTTAGTTACAAACTACAAAGAGACAGAAACCTCAAAAAAAAAAATGGACAGTTTAGTTTTGTTATTAAGAGTGAAGTTCACTAAAGCTTTGGTTTCATAGGATTCATTTTTCATGAAAATCTGGTATTTTATGCCAGTAGGTATCAAAAGGTTACAAAAATTCCTCCAAAACTACAAATCATGCTTCATGCTAGCTTGACCGCAAACCTGCTTGATGGTAAGCAGTGATGCAATCGTTGATGATAAAGCCCGCTAGTTTATTAAGAGCCTATTCACTAAAAAAAACTCAATGAATAGGAAAGAAGACGGCTGTTGAGCGAGGTGATGCAATGTAAAACCCAACAACACCGCCAACGATGCTGCGCCAGAGGGAGAATGATCTGGAGACCCTCCAGCATCATTAGGCGCATCGCACCCAGCACACATCGCAACACTACTGCTCAGACCCATCCTCCATACGGCTTCACCAGACATCATTTTTATAACAGACGTTTTTGATCCACATGTGTCTGTTGACGGCTTTCTTGGGAAACAAAAGCAGAAAAGTTAGGTATAGTGCAGAAACATGTACAATTTTTTCAGTAAATGTTACATAGTACCTTTTAAGTAAAATAATGTTCTAGGAGGGGCCGCTCTTCAATGACAAATTATAAAATGGTAAAACTTTATGTCACTGAACGCGATCAGAACGTCAAAACTGACGTTGAAGAGCTGTCAGTGTCAATATTTCACAGAAATAATGACACTGACATTCGCCGTAAGCTTTTTTAAATGTGAACGAAAGGTCAAGACAAAAAAATGGCTGAATATTTTTTTCCATATTTTATAATAAATATAGTTTTTTGGACAATTGCTATAAAACATAAGACCAGACTTTTAAAACTTGCAGGGTAAGGGTCTAAGAGGCCAGTCTATTACCATCATTGGGCATAGATCCAGACTGTGGACTGCTACTGAGAGATTTGGAAAAATCCAATAACCTAGTTGACTCAACTTGCGAATCTCTTCCTTTTATACTACCTGAGGATTTGTTGCGTAATTTTTTCTCCCTTGCTCTCTCCATTCTTTCTGCGCTATTGCTTCGAAGCCACTAGGTAATGGTAAAAAGCGGCCGTTTTGGGGGACTTATAATTTTGACATTCGGAAAGTGCTGACTCTCAGCTTCATTAATCTCACGTGGATCTCAATCTGAGACAAAATATTTGAATGTGAATATAAAATGGTTTTTTTTTTAAATTTTAATTTCTTATACTTAGTATGTAGTAACACATGCCTATAATAAATGCTTAATGTCAGTAATAATAACAGCAGTAGGTACAGGCTGAATAGTTCTCATGTTTATATTTTTCTTTGAACTTAACAAATAAACACCTTTTGCTGCTAAACCCTTTGTTTTAAAACTTTAGGAGGCATAAAGGTTATAAAAGGCAGACAATCATATCTTATGTTATTGTTTTTGAAGAGTTCACATTCAATTGACATAATTAGTCCAGAGAATGATTATTATTTATTTATACATCTACAGTATAATACCTATTTATAGTTTTGTCATCAGCCAGGTATTTTTATATACGAGTACAGCCTATATTATTCTAAATACAATTGGTTCTTTACAGTAGATCTATACCCCCATTATTACTATACATGGATTTTGTTTAGATCAGGCTTAAAACATCTAAATGGTTATTGAATTATGCATCTACCCATTATAGAAATGCAGTTCTTTATATAAAAATGACAGCTTAGTTCGGAACTAAGTTATCTCTTTAACCTCAATAAAGTTCGAAATACATATTTCAATTTCAAGACTCAAAGATTAAGTCTGGGACAGAGTTTTGGCGGGAAAGTCAAGCTGAGTGTCACGCTCATTTTTCATTGGACTTTTAAAATTATTTATAGTGTTGTTTACTAAATAAAAGTGCGTGATTTATGTAGTAAAAAGTGTATTCAGTAAATAATTCATAAAGAACAGTGAAATATCGCAGCATAGTGGCCACATCATGACTTTGTCTCAAACCTCCATCGTAAGACGGGTCACGCGGCCGTCTTTTTCAACATGAACAATTCATTACGTGACATTGGCTAAATGCATAAACCGTGCGAAGCCATAAAAGAAAGAAAGAAAGTCTTGAACAAAAGTTAGATTTCAATTCGTAATAAGGGGAATAGCGCCGAGAATGAGATGTAACAGCAAAAATAAGAACAATAGACTATTAATAAGGAAAAATAGAAGATATTAACATTATAATATTTTTGCATCAGAACATGACTTCACTAAAACACGTCATTTACTGTTGGCACCTAAGTAAAGTGACAAAAAGGTAAGTTTTGATTAAGTGATCGATTTACTTTTTTTGTGTTTTAGACTACTATGATATTTTTTTAAATATCTATTTCTGGAAATTCTCTATAATAGTTGTTAGTGGAATATAAATAAACATGATATATTTTTTGGCATATTACAATAAAGAAAGAAAAACGTTTATTTGCAATAAACATGACGCAAGAGTTTACAAAAATATAAAAAATATGAAATAGTTGAGGGAAACATGCGTCACAGCCACGCAAAACGGCTGTCGCTCAGCATTATGCTGCGACTCTATGCAAAAACAGAGCCCAGCGCTGGTTTTCAGCGACAGCCGGCGTCGACGTAAAGACGTCACCCGATGCAACAAACAATTAAAAGCAGCACCAAACCGGTAATACAGTAAAAATAAAAAACGTAATAATAAAAATATATAAAAAGTAAATCCAATTGTAAATGGTGAGAGTACAGTTTAAACAAACAGAAATATAAAAAATAAAATAAGAGATAAGCTAATCACGCCTAAGCTCTGAAAACCTAGTTAAATGTATATTAATAAGAAGTTTTATAACCCACACATAAAGATGATTATGTCTTGTTGAACTTGCGGAACCCGAGGTTCAGCGCGAGCGGCAATTGCGTAATTTTTGTTAACGAGCAGCGAATGTTTTAGGGTAAAATTTTATTATATTCGTTTATTATTCTCTTAACTTTTGCATTTAATATATAAAATAATTATTTGTTATTCAACAATCAGTTTCTTTGTCTTATTATTATGATTGTATTGTATTAACCCACGTCAATCGCTAGCATAGGCGGGCTTACCTTACACACAGGCGTATTTAACCACGTTTGCACAAAAAATTAAGTATGTATGTGATTTACTATATTGCACCATATCGTTCGAATCTTTATTTCCCCAAATGTCTTCAATATGTCGGAAAAGAAAAAACGTGGGGTTTGGAACCAAAGTGACTTAGAGGCAGCTGTTACTGCTGATAGAGCAGGCACGTTCTCTTAACAAAATTAAAAAAAAGATATAAAAAGAGGTAAAGAGATGGTAAGCAGTGATGCGATCGTTGTTGGTAAAACGCGCTAGTTTATTAAGAGCTTATTCACTCAGAAAAACTGAGCGAATAGGAAGGAAGACGGCAGTTGAGCGAGGTGATGCAATGTTAAACCCAACAACACGACCAACAATGCTGCGCCAAAAGGAGATTGATCTAAAGACCCTTCACGACCAAATTCCCAACACAACAACATTTGGCGCATCGTACCCGGCACACATTGCAACACAACTGCTCAGACCCGTCCTCCGTACGGCTTCACCAGACATCATGCCGGAACACGACAAATCGCTTGGCGGCAAGACTTTGTCTGGTGGGTGGTAACTTCTGCCGGCGGCCGATGTTATGTGTTTAATGTTTTACTCAAATATTGATAAAACTGGGAAAAATGTAAAAAATAATTAAAGACTGATTATAATAAAAGAAGTATTATGACTGGTTCTGCTTGTGATTAGTCAAAACTTATATCAAGATAAAGTAAAAAGATATTTCAGTTAATTATAGTAGGCGATATTAAACCGAGGTAGGTTAATTCTAAATAAATTAATAAATATATACGGACAAATCACACAGATTGAGCTAGCCCCAAAGTAAGTTCGAGACTTGTGTTATGGGATACTAACTCAACGATACTTATTTTATAATAGATACATATATAGATGAACATCTAAGACCCAGGCCAATCAGGAAAAGATCGTTTTCTGTCACGACCTGGCCGGGGATCGAACCCGGGGCCTCCACGTCGCAGGCAGGCGTGTTGACCGCTGCGCCACGGAGACCGACAACCGACCGCCACGATTCTGCCTAACGAACTGTTTTGTTGGTTACATTTTTTGGTGGGTAGATGATACATTGGGCGGTCTTATCGCTGAGAGCGATCTTCTACAGACAAAGGAGATGTTTCAGAAATATAAGGAGGATGGGCCAGCACATTGTACAGTTAATGCTAGGTATATCATCATCAACCTTTTTATCGTTCCACTGCTGGGCACAGGTCTCTTCTAATACAGAGAAGGATTGAGCGTAATCACCACGCTTGCTCAATGCGGGTTGGCGATTTCAGACTTATAAAGTCCAGGTTTCCTCAAGATGTTTCCCTTCACCTTCAGTCAATGGTGTCCAAGATATACTTAGAAAGTACATATAACTTTAGAAAAGTTACATTGGTACTTGCCTGACCTGGAATCGAACCCGCGCACTCATACTTGAGAGGCTGGTGTTTTAACCACTAGGCCACCACGACTTCAACGGCTAGGTATAGTTACGCTTTAATTTACTGTTGTTTTTAATGTTAATTTTCTATTTTTTTGGCTTAGTTTTTATACAGATTCAATTTAACTCTGCCAATCAGTGCAACACAACTACTAGTAAATATGGTGGTCAGCAATAAGCGAAATAAGATTTCGACAGTGACAATTGATTGAATTGTCATGTATCTAAGGCTATCGTAGCTATATTATCTACCATATGACTGCGAAAAAACAAAACATGAATTTCGAACATACGGCCCATTAAATAAACACAATCAACTCAAATCAACACTCGACACGAACACAACGGGAAAATAGAACTGTCAAAGTCACCAATCAAACGTCATAACCAGTGTCATGGCTAACTTAATAAATAATACTAAACTTAATAAAATATATATAATTAATTATTTGAAACGTTTTTTTAGTGAGATAACCCTATCTCACTAAAAAAACGTTTCAAATAATTAATTATATATATTTTTATGAAAATCTTTTATTTTTTCCTTTTTATCTATATAGCGTACATAGTGGTGGCCCAAAATGAAACATCTCCTTTGGATGGAATAGTAAGGGGAAGGAGAGAGAAATAATGTAGGTAGTCTATAGAGTACTATTTACTTAGATTATACTATAAATATGCACATAAAGTGTATTATACTAGTTTAAATAAGCAGAATACAAGAGCAAATAAAATATAACGATATGTATAAAGAAAGAGGTAGTCCCGTTTGAAGTGCAATTTATGTCTGGAGAAAGATTTGTTTCTGCCTAATACCTACATATAATAGTTGTCTGGTGGAAGTCGTCTGGAGCCGATTTGTGGTATAACGGAATAAATCCGTACAAAATTATAATGATATTTCAGCAAAAAAAAAAAGCCCGAGCCCTTCATAATATTACTTAATATTTTACATAATTTTGTTGTCTCGGTCATTTGTTTACAGACGACAATATATCAAGCTACTACAATCTGTCAGATTTCTGTATTAGATTTTCAACTTTATCTCTTCATCGTTAAGGCTGAAGATTGATTGGGAATATTTGATAGTTTCATGTAGCTTCACTTGCTGTCGTCCGTACATAACGTTTACTTACCTTGTCATTTTTCTAGATTACACTAAATAAAAAGTAATATTATTATTATCTAAGACAAACTTCTGGACAGTTCCGCTAAATACGTGATAACAGTGTTATCATAACATGATGTTTAACTAATATGAAGTCCATTCTAATGATTTTTTACACGGATAAATGAAATGAAATCGTTTATTAAGCAAGTAGGATCACCGATCACTTTTACACGCGTATATGTTTTTTAATTTTTTTTTGAACTTGCCGGCATTTCCTAACTGACTACCACTGAGAAGAAATAGCCGAAACAAACTCAGGGATCATCGTCTTTTTTCAAGTCCAGACATTAAAAATGAAAATGTTTACAATAATTTACCTTATAATTACGCATATTGCTTAATAACAATGCTTAACAGAGCGAGCAGCTCAGTCCCAAGCTTTTTTGTCTTCTAAATAATCTGTGATTTTAAAATACCCCTTTTAGCAAAGTTTGGCCTTTATATAGTTTTTAAATCGTTTAATGGATAAGTTTCGAATGAGAATGGTTGAATTGCTGTCCCCTTTTATTTGGATGAGAAACCATCAAATGATCTCTTTCATTTCTTTCTCCCCTCCATAATTATACTAGCACATGAGGTCTGCGAAGCGGGAGAGGTAATTTGATGAAATCCCACCCAAAAAAGAAACCTTAAGAAGCTTTTTATGATTTGGGTGGGCCTCATCAAATGTATAATTAATAAAATGCATGTATGATTGTCCCGTTGGTAAATATTAAAGACTTTAGATAATTAGACTGGTTTATTACACTTGTAGAATTATTACATTGGAATCGACATCTTCTAGGTCAGATCCTAAGTTACAATGACAAGACTATAGACTATATTCATAGACACTAATACATAGAGATGGTATTAGTTACTCGACTACAGAGTAGTGATGTATGATACAACATCCCCCCTGTTTAAGTTTAAATTAACCCTTGACAAACAATATTATAGAAACCTGACTTAGTTACAATTTAGACAATGACTTAAGACTATAGTTAGGTCTTAATCTAGTATACAATGTTCTACTTAATCTATTTCATCAATTAGCCTTCTGGTTGGCTTTACAACTCTTCCAGAACGAGTTACATGTTGACTGACTGAGGATTGAGATGAGAGCTCTTGAGGTCTAGACTCCTGCCTGTTACCTTCCTCTCTCCCCTGCGACGAATTGGATAGCATAGGAGAATATTTGTGTCTTAAATGAACCCTATTCCTCTTATACCTAACTCCGTTGACATCCTCAACGACATATGACCTATTATTAGCCAACCTTAGCTTGACAATGGCTTGTTCCCAATTGCTATCAGACTTTCTTTTAAAGTATACATGATCATTGGGATACAATAATGACAATGACTTTGTATTTCTATTATAATATTTAGACTTATTTTTATTATTTTGCTTGACACATTCTTCATAATTTTTGAATGTAACCACTTTAGGTTTTAATTTCTTATAAGACATAGGAATGTTATTTCTTAAATTCCTGGACATTAACAATTGAGCTGGAGATGGTAAATTATTCTTAGGTGTGTTTCTATACTGTAATAAAGCTATGTATGGATCAGATGAGTTTCTTTTACATTTTTTTAACATATTTTTGATAATTTTGACTGAACTCTCTGCTTGACCATTTGACTGTGGATGATATGGGCTAGTTACAATGTGTTCTATGTCCCATTCATGCATAAAATTCTTAAATTCTAATGACTGAAAAGGAGGACCGCCATCAGACACTAAAGATAAAGGTATTCCATGACGAGCAAAAATGGACTTTAAATGTGTTATTACATTCTTTGCTGTACTGTTTTTATTTAACAAAGCTATTTCTATAAATTTAGAATAATAATCTGTGACAATTAAATAAGTAAGGTTATCAAAATACATTAAATCAACACCTACTTGTTGCCATGGATATTTATTAATTTCAAAATTTTTTAGTGGTTCCTTTGGATTATTAGGTTTAAATTGTGCACATACATAACATTGTTCTACCAAGTTTTTAATATCAGCTGACATGCTTGGCCAGTACAAAGACTCTCTAGCCAGTTTTAAGAATTTATTTATACCTTGGTGACCTTCATGAATTTTACCTAACATTTCCTTATACATTGACTGTGGTACTATTAATTTTGACCCTTTGAACAACAAATCTTTGACTACATGAATTTCAGCTTGTATATTCCAAAATGGTTTTATTGACAGACTGACATTATTTTTATTTTTTGGCCAACCTTCATAATAATACTTTTTTAACAATTGCAAAGTATCATCTTTCTTAGTGTGCTGTAACAATTTTGTACAGTACTCCTTTGTGACTGCTAGACTTGAATCCATTAAATTGACATGACAAGATATTTCTGACTCATTCTCAGGTATATAATGTTCTTTCAATGCTGCTCTAGACAGAGTGTCAGATATAAACATTTCTTTACCTGGAACATGTATAACTTCCAAATCATATTTTTGTAAAGTTAACATCATACGTTGCAATCTTGCTGGTACATCATGTAATGGCTTTTTAAAAAGATAGACTAAAGGTTTATGATCAGTATGAACAGTTACTTTATGACCGTACACATACTGGTGAAATTTTTCACAACCAAACTGAATGGCTAACAATTCTTTCTCAATTTGAGCATACCTTGACTGAGTTTGAGTTAATGTTTTTGAACTATAAGCAATAGGTTTATTATTCTGCATAATGACTGCTCCTAATGCTGACTTTGACGAATCGACTGACAAGACTAATGGTACATTGGGATTATAATGAGCTAAAACTGGTGACTTTGTAATTTTATTGATTAAACTCTTAAGACATTGACTATGATTTTCATCCCAAGTCCAGACTGAATCTTTCTTCAAAAGATTTCTTAAAATTTGAGTTTTTTGAGACAAATTGCTAATAAAGGGACCTAAATAATTGATCATACCTAATATTCTTTGCAATTCTTTGACATTTTTTGGTGTGGATGCATTGACAATTGCTTTTACTTTCTCTTCATCATCCCTAGCACCATCTTTACTAAAAACATACCCTAAAAAACAGACTTCTGAAACTAAAAATTTACATTTAGACTTATTGAACTTTAAATTGACTTCACGTGCTCGTTGCATGACTTTATGTACTCTCTCATTATGTACTGACTCGTTTGGTCCATATACCAAAATATCATCGATGAATATTAGAACTCCTTCTAAATCACCGAACAAATTCATCATGACTCTTTGAAAAATTTCAGACGATGCATTAATACCAAAAGGTAACCTTAAATATTTATATCTACCGAAAGGTGTTTGAAATGTACATAAATCAGAACTATATTCATCTAGTTTAAGCATCCAAAATCCTGAAAATGCATCTAAATGAGAAAAACAAACAGCTCCTGCTAGTTGAGATCTGATCTCATCTATTGACTTAAGTGGATAAATTTCCCTTATAATATTCTTATTCAAATTTCTAGGATCTAAACAAATTCGTAACTGACCCGTGCTTTTGACTGTTATCACTATACTGTTCACCCATTCTGTAGGTTTAAAAACCTTTTCAATGACCTGCATTTTCTCCATGCGATCCAATTCATCGCGCAGTTTGTTCAGTAAAGCGAAGGGTACTCTTCTCGGAGCATCCACGCATGGCACTGCTTCCGGTTTGAGTTTCAGGCGACAGACTTGAGGTAGACATCCAAGACCCTGAAATACATCATTGTATTGTGTAAGAATTTGTTCACTAAAATTTTGTTGAGACACAGAGAAAACTCTTTGAATTATACCTAATTTTTCACAAGTTGGTAGACCTAAAACATTCGGACAAACTAAATCTGCGACTATAAACACTATATTTACACTAATAGTGCTATTATTTAAAGATAAACTACATTTTACATTAACTTTACCCATAATGGGTATTGATATACCACCAAACCCACTAACGTTTATTTGACATTTCTCAAGTGACATTTGACTTTGACATTTCAAAGATTGAAAAGTTTTCTTTGACATAATATTAATATCAGCTCCTGAATCAATAATGCAATTAATTTGTGTATGACCAACTAAAATGTTTATGTTCCATGACTGTTTAGAATAGTATTTGTTTTCTTTTGACTCGACTGTATTGACCTGTTTACTATGTGTTGACTTTGCTGTAATAATTCTACAAGTGTTTGTTGTGTGAGATTCCTCAGACTTGTGTCTGTACTCATCATTAAGATATGAATCTCGACTAAGACTTTTTGACTTTTTTGACTTGACTCTGAATCTCTCAGACTGTTCCGTGTTTTCATCACTGAGATATGACATATGACAAGAGTCTTCATTGGATCTCTCAGACTTATCAGTCACCAGTCTTTTTTCATCACTGAGGCATTTTTTATTAGACCTCTCAGATATGACATTATCACCACTTTCATCACAGAAATATGACACAGGATATTTTTTATGACAAGATGAGTCTACATGAGATCTCTTAGACATTGACTGCGACTGGCCTATGTGCGACCTGACCGTTGATTGTAACTTATATAGTATAGGATCTGACTGTGTGTATGACAACCTGCTATGTCTGTAATGATTTTGATTGTGATGACTTTGTGACTCTAAATGACAATTATATTGACTAGACTTATGACTATGACTGAAGTTATGACAATTTAAAATTCCAACAAAATTATCTTGACTACCAGTTGAACTAAAAGACTCTAAATGACTGACTTTTGTATTATTGGAGTAACAAAATTTTGCAAAATGACCATAAGAGTTACATGACCTGCATTTAGCTCCCTGCGCTGGACATTTGTAGCGGTGGTGTTGTCCACAGCGGCTACACGTCTTCGAGCGCTTCTCAGGACTGGGACTTGACTTTGACCTCCCTGCGCTGGATCCCTGCTGACTGACTGGTGAAGCTCGCCGTCGCTGACGCTCCGCTCGACCACGGCTCCTCCGACGCAGATGCATGACTTTTTCAGACTCTTCACTAGTGGACCTCTTGACAATTTGGTCTGCATCCTGCTGTGCGACGATGAGTGTCCTAGCTAGCTCTCGCATCCTCTGATATGTCAGATCAGGTTCCTGCAGCAGTCTCTGACGTACATGTGCTAAGTCCAAACTCAAGTTGGCGATAAAAATATCTCTGATAAGAGATTCTCTGAGCGTTCCAAATTCGCAATCTTGGCTCTTATTTTCGAGATCGGTTAAGAAATCCTCGATGCTTTCCGATTTCTGTTGACGTGTGGTAAAAAACATGTAACGATACATGGTAATATTTTTTCTAGGTTGAAAAAATTCGTCGAATTTGGCCTTGACGTCATGTAATGTGCTTTCTCCGATATTTATGTTGAATGTGTTGAAAATATTTAAGCATTTTTCACCAATGTGATGTAGTAAAATGGCGATCTTGCGTTTCTCACCGGACTTGTCCAAACCCGTTGCCAACAAGTATAATTCGAACTGTTGCCACCAGCGCTTCCAGGTTTCGTAATTGTTGTTTGTTGCATCTGACGATATTTTAAGCGCCTTCAAGCCATTGTTCATTGCAGTTCCGGTGTCATGGTTGCCACCGACGCCATCCGACTTTTGCATTTTTTGAATTTTCTTTCTTCGTATTGGGTTTTTTCACTCTTCTGACACCATGTATGATTGTCCCGTTGGTAAATATTAAAGACTTTAGATAATTAGACTGGTTTATTACACTTGTAGAATTATTACATTGGAATCGACATCTTCTAGGTCAGATCCTAAGTTACAATGACAAGACTATAGACTATATTCATAGACACTAATACATAGAGATGGTATTAGTTACTCGACTACAGAGTAGTGATGTATGATACAACAATGCATAATTAAGGAAGCGCACGCGGAGCGCGGCGAGAGCTGCAGAATGGCAGACAAATGCCAGACTTTTATGGACTAAAATCCACCCGCGTTGCTTCACTTCCCTGTGCGTCAACCACGGTATATCTTTCGAACAACTCGCGGCCCTAATTAAAGATGCTTTATTTAAGACGAAAAGAGCACCTACTTGTAATAATTTGAAATCCTTTTCAACCTCCTTTTATGCATATTTTAGTTTATTTATTTATTTATCGATTTATTTCAGAAATCATGGCCCATATAAACATATACAATACTATAACATAAATACATAACAACATACAAAATTAAAATACTATACAATTACATACATGTAACATTATTAACTATTAAAGGATAGAAGACAAGATATTAGTTAAGACCTGTCAATAGACAGTTTAGACCGGACTAAAAACATGGCGACTAAAAATACGTCGATATAAGTCTGTCCTTTTCTTAATGATTTAAAAAGAAAAAGATGCACTGAATATAATTAATAAAGTTTAGTTTGTAAACAAGGGAACCGGAGCCATTATCATTGTCCAGCACCCTAATTGTGTAACACACTATTAATATTAATTGGAATCATTTTGAAGCATATTGCTAATCGCAATGGATCCAATGGATCATTTTTTGAACATAGGTATGGGAGCAATACTCCATATGTTCAAAAATGAATGCACAAAGACGTAAATAACGCAATGAATGTCGTTGATCTGTCAAACTTAAACCCATTGCTACTGATGGTATGTTACGTAATTACTACTGACCTAAATTAGTGCTTGACCGCAATCTCGCCTGATGGTAAGCAGGGATGCAATCGGTGATGGTAAAGCGCGCTAGATTATTAAGAGCCTATTCACTCTAGCATTGGAGACAACCAAATTGTAGTCCAACGGAAACACCGCTACTGGCAAATTGTTCCAGCCCAGTTCCTTTCGGGCGGCACAACATATCTTGAAAGAGTAAGAGCTCGGCGCTATGGTGACCTAGCACAGTCTTCTACTAGTAATAGGATATGGTAAAAGTTAAAGTCTTGGATTATAAACGAAATAGCTATATTAAATCACTATATCACTAAGGAATGGTAATAAATATGTGAACTTAGACACAATTATTGGTAAAATATGGTAAAATGGTAATGGTAATGAGAACGTGGTGTCTCGCCAGACACACCACGTTCTCATTACTTTTTTTTTACATATAAGTCATCATCTCAGTGTTCACCTAACTACTTACCATTTTTTCCAGCTATATCATTTTTAAAACAGTCTAATTACCTATTTGCTATCAACAGTTAACTTTACATTTGGCACGCAGTCTTTTACTTGTTAATCGTCTATACGTTAATGGGATTGAGTACAAATTGTAGAGCGGGAGTAAACAACTGTTATATTCTAGGAATTGTCACGAAAATGAACTTGAAAATCTAAAATTAAACTTCAATATAGGTCACATCCTCGCAGAGTTATGTGTTTTATATTTCTCGATTTCATGTGGTGTTCTTTGAACGTTTGACATTCAAACCGATTATGTTTTTCGCTCATTTGTTTTTCGACTCGATTGCTGCGAAATCGGTTTAAAAGTCGTGACTTCAATCTGTGGGAAAATTGAGATTGTTTTTAGGGAGGTATAAGATAGAGCAATAATTTACAGACATAAAGTAGGTAAGTAGTAATATTTAAGTGATGACAAATCATTAGTTTCGTCGGTAACAGACAACAAACGGCTCTTCCAAACATTTCGGAACTAATAATAAATGTCTGTTTTCGTCGATGAGTTAGGTAGCGGTTGGTAAGTTCGGTAGCGATATTAGTTGACATAATTCTTGTATTAGGTACATAACATAGAATTGAAATAATAGGTAAGTATTTATCTCCTGCTAGTTTCTTAATGAAATGGAATGGAAAAGACATACTGAACTTAAATTTTGTTTAGTTTGTGAGCAACGGATGAGGCGTAATTGTATAGTATATTAAGCTACTAGAATCTGTCAGATTTCATTATCAGATTTTCAACTTTATTTCTAAACCATTGAGGGTCAAGGTTGATTGGGAATACTTGAAAAATTCGGGAAGCTAGCGGGTTAGCAGTAGGGTATTGGTCGCCTTACTAAAACATTTGGTTTTATGATTTTTTATGAGACTAGATAATACCAATGTTCGCGATTGTTTTGTGATAAATATTTGTTTAAAATCCGTATTATCAGGTAATGTGGCGCCTGCCACTGAATTTATTTATTATATAGTTCATTATCAGTTGTAATCTAAATATGATTACGATAAAGCGTAGCACTTATCGTGAAAATGCGTATTTGATGGTGCTTAAGCTACTGTTTCCTTAAAGACCAGTAGCCGCTACATAACAGTTGCAGTAAAAACTAATGCCATAAAAATTATAGCACCGAGATTTAACAAAAAACGCTCTCTATACACACTAATTTACTTTCATGGTTAATGTCATACGCCGCTAATTTGCGGACGCTATGTGGCGGCTAGCTCTGAACTAAGAAACCACAAGTTTAGATTTGCCACCAGAAAGGTATCTTTAGCTAATATGCCCAGTTACAGTTGCTACAGATACCTACTGCCTGTATAATAAAAAAAAGCATAGAAGTAATATTTGCCTATTCCTGTTGTTATTATATGCTTTTATTGAAATAGATACAGTGCTCACTACGTTAAAACTTGAATGGTAAAAGCGTTGTATTAATAATTAGATATATACTCCTTTTAAACACTAAAAAGAAAAAAAATAATCCAAATACTGGTAATGTTTCTTAAGAAACCAATTTACCAGCATTGCGGTTTCTATCAAAGACAATTCTGCAAACAGCTTCAATTAAAATGACCTACACCTATCAGTCATTCGCATTTTAAAATTAGACATAGACACGCTCTATATTGTCACATGACATTGACAACTATAGGGCATAGACAGTCGTTTGTCAAAAGTCTTATTTTATCTGTAGAGTAAGAACAATGTCTATTTGTCTATAGTTACATTGGCTGCGTTAGAATGCTGCTGTATGGAATGATGGACTGTATCCAATCCAACGTTGTGTGTAACTTCAAGATCATGCGGGTAACGTGATGGTTTTATAAGATACCTGTTTTGTGTCGGACTACTTGTTACTAATTAGCAATGATTAATAAAGTTTTAGGGTTGCGCACGTAAAAATTTTTTTTTTATGTTGCATGCGAAAAAGTATAGAAAATTGCCTTATGAATAGAAAATTAATACTGTTAGTAGGCGCATCACATTTGGGAAAGGGTGGATCGGTTGGCTATTTTTTTATTTTTAAATGTTACCTAATATAGTTCGGATTAGGTTATTATGGAAACATAAATTAGAAAGGTTTGCAGAAAAATAACAAAATTCAGAAGGAATACTGAAAGTGCTAGTTTCTATAAGAAAAATTATACGAATTTTTGACATTGAGAAAAGATCAAAGTCCGTCAGGTCAACTATTAATTTTTGAACAGATTATACCTACCGATAAAAAGCCGGTACATTTGTTGCCCTTATACAAACACAGTGACTGAATTCTTACATATAATTTAAACATAAGCACACAGTATTATCCATTTGTATCTCCTTAACTCGCGGCTCCAGAACAAATATTGAATTACGCTACTTAAGTAAAGCAGGTAATTGGAAAATGGGGCTTATTTAGTTGAACAAACATTAGTTTAGTAATTTTGAATACTTTATACCAGCTTACGAAACCACTGAAATAAATCTTCTAAGGTTTTCGGACAACGCATACGGTCTGACAGATTGCGCGGTGTTTGTTGCATGACAGTACCTATGTCTTTCAACCTTTATTCGGAAAAGAAGAAGGACTTTGAAACGTGTAATGTATAAAATAAAGAGAAATAAAATTTTGTGTAAAACTTTCGCTAATGAAGACCCAGGCACACTATCAATACAGAACTACAGCGCAAACAGTTCTGTGTCAATGAATGAGCCGAATTTGAAAAACTCTGGTAATCTGTATTTACAAACATGTTATAAAACAAAATCGCTTTTCGAGTTTGTCTGTTTTGCCGGTTACGTCTTATACAATGGGTTTAGACATTGTATTCGCTATCATCACCATCATAAGTAAAATACATATAAAATTTATCCTGAAAGTTTTATGTGTAACTATGTATAATACATTAATAAAACGTTAACCAATTAAAGCATTGAAATATCGATCTGTTGACGTATTCCTTGCCACGTTGGAGATTAAAGCCATGAGAAGCAAGAGCTGTAGTAGCTCCGTCTCATCCTCGACAGCATCGCTGCTTAACAGAAGGAGGTGACGGCCTGCACTCTCGCTCCGGACCAAGGCCAGGACCAAGGCCGGACTCGAGAGATGGCCGCCGATCGCGGCCATGAGGACAGGGCGGTGCTCTACCCAAGCCGGGTAGACCTCCACCGTGTACTCAGGGAGATCCCCACAGTGGTGACACCCTGGCGTTTCCTCCCGCCTGGAACAGGAACCTCCCGAAACAGCCGTGTCCGGTGAGGACCTGCATCAGGCGAAAGGTGATTGCGCCGTGGCGCCACGCTAGCCACTCCTCAAAGAGAGGCTTACCGCCGCTATTGTGGCGTGTGTCCCAGCAATGGGATCATTATAACCTGATTATGATACAAGGATGGGGAAATAAATACACAAGACAGGTTTAATCGATGTGAACCAATCGATAAATTGTTAATGTTCGCACGCTCTTGAAGTACTACAAATGTATTTGGATTTCAATTGATCAAATGTGTTTCGTTAATGAATTCTATTTGAAGCAATCTTTCTTGTGCGAAATAAACTCCGCTCACATGCCACATGGCTAAACAGAGCGATCACTTCATAACAATAACTATTTAGAGCTTTGTGCTGCCTGTTTTTGTGGATTTTTTCAAAATCAGAATCAAAAGTCTTTTATTCAAATTAGTCTGACAATCGGCACTTCTTGAACGCCAGTATTACATAAGACAGTCCACCAAAACATTCGCCTTTCGACACTACCTAGTGCTTTAGCTGGAAAGGGGAAGTGGCGGAACAAACTCCCCAGCAGCACAGCTGCTGCTGCTCATTAAAAAAAAAAAAATGCACATTACTTTCTATCATATACCCGCTTCCCTGGTCAGAGTTCCCTTAGTCGCCATTTATGAAATCTCCAGGAGGATATGGAATAGTATTATTCTAAACCCGGTACCACACGGGAGGATCATTACGAGATGCGCTAAATAGGTTGGTAACTAATTGAGCAAGCAAACCACTTAACTATTAATAAAAAAACTGGAGCCCTTTTTAAATTAACATGTTAATATAGTATAAAAAATAATCAAACAATCTTTGAAAAACCATAATTGGCTGGATTTTGTAATAAAAAATTAAGAAACCCATAGTTTGGAATGGCAGTCAACAGAACGCGAGGATTAAACAAAGGACAAAAGGTTAATGACACTAATACCTACAGGATGGTGTCGGGAGATGCATGAAAATATTACAACAAAAATATTAGTTACAAAATATTAGTAACAAGTTTGTAAATTCGGTAGCATCACTTAATCGAAGTCGTAAATGTGTTCCCAAACAATAGGTCACACCAAAATTTTAACCTAATTAAAAGCGCAGTGTTAAAATTTCAAATCTTGATGCTGACCCGTGCTTTCAAAATATTATGTACAGACCTCAGCACACTAAGCTACTACAATCCGTCAGATTTTCAACTTTATTTGTAAAGCATTAAGGCTCAAGGTTGATTTTTTTAAATAACTAAAAACTAGTGCTTGACCGCAATCCCGCCATGGTAAGCAGAGATGCAATCGTTGATGGTAAAGCGCGAAAGTTTATTAAGCCCATTCACTCAAAAAACTGAGTGAATAGGAAGGAAGACGGCAGTTGAGCGAAGTGGTGCAATGTTAAATCCAACAACACGATCAACGATGCTGCGCCAGAGGGAGATTGATCTGGAGGTTTCCACGACCAAACTCCCGACACAACAACATTTGGCACATCGTACCCGGCACACATCGTAATACAACTGCTCAGACCCATCCGCCGTACGGCTTCACCAGGCCTCATGCAATGACAAGACTTTGTCTGGTGGGTGGTAACTTGATGTTATGGCAAATAATTGACAGTTTCGGTTAGCTTGATCTGCTGTCGTCCGTACATATAATATTGTGCATTTAGAAGTTTCCTAATGTTAGTGTAAAACGGTATTAAAATAATTTAAACAGAAGTCTGTATGCACAGACCGTGGAATGTAACTACTTATTTGAACCTACAAATAAAAACACACACGTCTAATTAATGACTTGCCCTGTCCCACCTCTGTGTTGGCACAAAGTACACTTATCTGAATATCAAATAATAACCGCCAAACAATAGCTAACAAGGTGTAATTACTGAAATACAATTAGTATATTCTTGAAATAATTTTCCATGCAGTTTTTTTTACCGTGTATTTTTGTTACATCTCATTAAAATATTTCTGATGGAAATTGATGTACTTAGTTTTATTACATAAAAAACAAGCCGTAGATACCGGAACGAGCTTGGTATTTTTTTTAAGTGACTTCAAAAAAGAAGGTTTCTCAATTAGACCGTATATTTACTTTTTTATATTATTTTCCCGGATAACTACGTCGTCTATGAACCGATTTAAAGATTCTTTTTTTTTTTTAATTCTTTGATGAAGATTCATCCTTGGCAACTCTGGACAGAAAGAAGGATAATAGGTAGACTTTTGCAGCGGTTCTACAGTGGGAAATTAAAAGCAACCAAATAAAAAAAATAAGTCACAAATTTTTCCAGTATCAATAAATTCGGATAAAAATATTTCACATCGAAATTCCTTAGTAATAAATGATTTTGAAAGGCCTCGCCTGTTATATTACTAATGAGTCTAATGGACGAAAGCGTTACAGTTACTGTTGAGTTAAAAATCTTGTGATACAGAACCCTTCGTGTACAAGTCCATTTTTTTAAGCGTTACAAAGTCGATCGGTAAAACCTAAAGCTTAAATTAGGTAGTGTTAATAACACTAAAGTGTGAGTACCCAAAGTCATTATAAAAATAACATAATCACTCATGTAATGATGTAGTATTTTTATAAGGAATTGTTCAGGTCTGTAATTTTAGTTAATTAATTAAGGTTGGGAATTCCATCAGTTCTCGGCACCGGCTGTTTACTGACTTATGTTGACGTTACCGTGGCTATTTTTAGATGAAACATCTAAGTAGTTAGTAATATAATTGCTTCTACAAATCTCTGATAAAAGTAAAAAAAAAAAAACAATTAATAATAGGCTCTGTTGTTTGTAAACGCCATGAAACTAGATAGCGCTAGTGTCGCACATTATAATTATCTCTGTTTTCAACAAGAAATATCTTTTGAATCTTAAAGATAATGGTGTGTAAACTACTAAATGTTAAATATTCAGAGAATTCCATTAAATAATTTGTGCCAAGAGGTGTTACTGAAACACTTGTAAGTAATTAAGTACCTGAAATAAACATCATCATCTTCTAGTCGTCTTCAAATCTTGGTATTTTACATAGATAGACATATACTAATGCACATGCCGTACGCGTATAATCTGCAGTAAATTTTTGGTTTGAAAAGAGTGAGAGAATATGGTCTATGCTTTCGGTGTAGCACCATCTTTTCGCTCATATATGATTGATGATTTTGAGAGAGATAAAGTTTCCTCTCTCTCTTTTGGAGTGCCACAATTCTCATCTCTAAGGCATGTACATTAGTGCCTATATGTCGATGGTATTTTATTACATCCATAACACAGTTACTGCGGGTATTACGTTACCCCTTAATAAGACTGGCAGTCTTTCGGGCATCAGTCAAGATCTATGATCTAATAAAAGAAGTGGAAAAACCTACAACTAAGAAGAATAATTTATCCCAGAGACAGTAGAAAATACACCACATACCATACCTAATGCACTTACTCAAATGCGAATTGAAATACCTAAATCTGAAGTTCTGCTCACTCTGCCAGATAAACGCGATGCTTACGTTGATTTATTACAAGTTTCGACTGGCTTAACTCACATCCATCAATTCATTGATAAGGAATATTGAACAGAATGAAAGTTCGATATCAAAGTTTCAAGTACGGGACTTAATTAAAGATTCAATTGATTTTCTTTAGCCTTAATCCCGAAAAACGTGTCTGTTATACACACACGTTTTTCTTGCTATGAAAAACTACGGTGTTATTCACAGTGTATAGGCACGGTTATCAGTGGATGGATTGCTTTGGAAGTTGTTGAACTGTCGAAAAAAACGTGTTCGTGTTTGTACACGAACACGTTTTTTTCGACAGTTCAGCTTAACCTAAAATACATATATACCATATGTAAAGAAAACCGTATCCGATCCGTGAAGGTATTGTTAGGTATCGATAACTGATTCTACTAATGGATACAAAGCCGGGCTAAACTTAAAAAAAGATCCCCCTAAAAAAATAAATATTATTTCGCAAAAAGAGGTAACTTAATACATTTGCGGTAAGCAACCCTTCCGCGGGCGGCGGGGGCAGGGCACGCGGCACGTGGTCGCATCGCTATTCGCTCATAAAGAAAACCCTGTCCGACCCATAAGGATAATAAAGGTTTGGTTAACACTTGACCAAATATAATATAAAATTTTACGTACCTAATCATCATAGAAACAATACAAATGAATTTTGAAATAAACTTTTTCCCGCGAATTAATTCCAATTTCCCCGAAATTCCGCCACCCGCGGAAGGGTTGCTTACCGTACATGTATTAAGTTACCTCTTTTTGCGAAATAATATTTATTTTTTAGGGGGATTTTTTTTTTAAGTTTAGCCCGGTTTTGTATCCATTAGTAGAATCAGTTATTGATACCTAACAATACCTTTACGGATCGGACAGGGTTTTCTGTGTCTTTCTTCTATCTTAGGCCTATATGTCAACGTTCTGTAAATAACTATAGAAGATGTTTATGCACTGGGTTTCGTGCGTGAGTTCGACTCGCACTTGGCCGGCTTTTATTTTGATGTGAATTTATTCGTACAAGGGGCCTTTAAGTAACTGTGTTGGTTTCGGACTAGTTATTCTTCGCATCGAATCAACTTTCTTTTTATAAAAGCAACAAGCACTCGATGGTGTTTTAATAATCGAATAATAAACTCTTATTCCGTTATCATCTTACCGTGTAAGGAAATCGTGCGACAATTATAAAGCTATCATTTGTACTCTTAAATGTAACAGAAGTTTTTACTTTGGAGTGGATTAAAAAGTTAAACAATCAAAAATACAACACTTGTGTATTGTTATGCTCATAAATAAAAGCATCACCAACATTTTATTGTAGATAATATTTCAGTTTAATCATTATTTATTTCCCATCCCTTTTAATATTAAAGATGTAATATTAATAAACATGAAAATGCGGGGCTATTTCGTAACATATTTATCATTCGGAATCCGTTTCATTTTGACAGTTTAACAACTTTCATTGCGTTATTTACGTACTGAGCAGACACATTTTTTAAAGTTATGAAGCAATGGTTTAGAAATTTGCTTCAAAATTATACAGATTCCGATTAATAGCGTGTTACACAATTATGAGCGGATGAGTTTCATAATGTTTACTACTATTATAACTCTGATTAATGAGGAGATCTTTAGAAGAACCAAAGTCACCGACATAGCTCTTTGAGTCGCTAAAATTAACTGGTAGTGGGCGGGGCACTTTGCTGGTAGATCTGATGGCCGATGGAGCATTAAGGTAGGACGCAGCGTAGGGAGGCTCCCAACAAGGTTGACCGATGACCTGGTGAAGGTCGCGGGAAGCCGATGGAAGCGGGCAGCACAAGACTGGTCATTGTGGAAAAGCTTTGGGGAGGCCTTTGTGCAGCTGTAGGCTTAAGAAGAAGATAATACTTCTACGTCTTCCTGAAAAACGTGTTTCTTCTAACGTATAATCTAAGTACTTTCTACTTTTCAGGCAGATAATTTTACACTTTGTTCCATTTTGTAATTTATTACAGACATTTATATCATATCAGTGAGGTCGTCAAAATTAATGAGGGTTATAAAATATAGCTTAAAGAATGCAGTACTCAGTTAGAAGTGTGATTGCAGATGTAGAAACCGGCGAAGCGGCGCCTGGGACCAAAGGAGATGGGCCCGTGCCGCCGGTCGTACGGCGGGCGCCACCGCAGGGTAAGCGCCACGCATGGCATGAGGGGCTTACCACACTGTGACGTCACAAATTGAATAGATTTGAATTTAAATTAAGAAAAATAGAATGGCGTAAATATAACGTCTAGGTGGCGATGGCTATCTGATAGTAAGTGATACCATGTTGATGTTGTGACATGCAAGAATCTTCTTCATGTCAAAACTATATTAGCTGGTTGGCAGTTTCTTTGTGTATGTGAGTTTAAATGTTTGTAAATGCACCCACGATGCAGGAGTAATTCCTAGTGTGGGGCGATAAGTCTCAAAGAAAAAATACTAAAAAAGAAGAATTGGTTTGGTCTTCTATGTTAATAAAGATTCGGTTTCCGCACTTAGTCCTTCTAATGGACCACTGTGCGTGGCCGGTTTAGTTTGGTGTGCAATTACATTGCCTATGGCATACAATAACATTGATACCACAGATAATTTGCATCTTTTATTGTTGCTTCAACTTAATCGAAGCGATAGGATATTAAATTGCACCGTGTAAATCAGTCTTTATTCTTACTTGTAGAACGAAGCTGGTAAATCACAGTATTTGTACATTAGAGAAATGTTATCTGACTATTCAAAAAATCAGCCCTGGCAAAAATAGAATAATCATCCTAAAACACAACTTCATTGTGTATTGTCGTATAAAACATAATGTCATCATGATCTCATTGACTGTTGTGTAGCCAGCGCCATCTAGTATGTAATTAGCATGTGGCACTCACAATGATGGTGTAGGATGGGTATTCACTATTTCATATACATTGGAGCACTGCACTATATTTATATTTTAGTGGTATAGCTGCTTTTCGTGTCATGTATGTCGCTCGCACTTTAATTTATTTTATTTACTTTCTTCTTTTTCAAACACAGGATTTTAATGGATTTTTGGGAACTTGTGC
The DNA here is from genome assembly GCA_037179545.1 of Sesamia inferens. Lineage (NCBI taxonomy): Eukaryota > Metazoa > Arthropoda > Insecta > Lepidoptera > Noctuidae > Sesamia > Sesamia inferens. The sequence continues at coordinate 29,616,621 of CM073922.1, read as the reverse complement.
TGTCGTTTATTTATTGTGTCTGTCGGTATTGGGTACTGTTGGAATATTTTCTAATTGATTTGTATTTTCAAATTTTAATGTGAACCTCTGGTAGACCTTTTTCAATTAGTATAGCATATTCTTAATGCATTGAAAGAAAGAAAGAAAATACATCTTTTTGCACAACCATATAATACATCAGATTCTTTGTTGGGTCTTTCTTTAGTAATTAGATTGGTTAATAACCGCTTAAGTGGCCTTACATACGAGTGACACGCGTGGACAACAGAAACAACTACAACCGTCAAAGCTTCTCTGCGACAGCAGTCAACGCGTCTCTGCGACAGCTGTCAACACAAGTCGGCGACTGCTGTTAATGCGTATTCGAGATTCCCCTCTGTCGTTAACGCGTTTCGCTCGTATAAATGCACACTAAAGCAAACATTGTGCCTATTTATCTTACAAATAGGTAAAATATACACCTTAGGTAAAGAGGAATGATCTACATCAATAGTATTTAAAGTCCACATGCGCTGCGCATTCAAAACAATGATATCACTGGATAAAACTGACATATGAGTAATCTTATTATTCTATCCGTACTGACTTACATTACAATATAAATATTTCATTAACAACAATGCTGTCAGAGAATCTTCTAGAATCAATATGACATCTTCTCTCATAAATTTTTCCGCGGCATTTATATTATGTTGTAGTTAATTGCTATTGATTTATCTCTGCAATTTATAACTTATTTATTTTATTAACTGTTTCATGATAAATGTTATCAAATTAATTGTTTTTCCTTATATGGAAACTGCAACTGCAGTCATGGAAACATTTATCCAGATCTACATATTTATACATAAATACTTTATAAATGTTACAATAATTTGTATTATAATCTTCAACTCAGATAGCTTGCATAATCTTTTCTACCGATTCCTAGTTACTGTTTCTATTTCTATCGTTATCCCTGCCTGCAAAAGCTTCATCGTTTTTAATACAATATTTTTTCAAGATAACTTGTCTCATGTATGTCTGTAAGGGTAGATATCCAATCTCTACCCTTTCACTACCCGAATAGCTAAGCTACCAGGGAGTAGCGCTTCACTTCCACTTTTCTGTATCTTTTAAATAGGTGACATTGCGTGTAATGTGCGTTATGTGTACCAAAAATTTTGTAGGTAAAATATTATATACAATTGTACACACATCTCAGTAATTACGTGTACTTACACGACTAGCTTTCTACTAACAACCACTAATTAATCTATTACGGTTGAAGCTTCGTGCGGCCATCTTTTATTTTTGACCATCGATAGCGTTCTGGCTGATCGAATGTGTATTGCAAGAAGACAATCTAAAATCAACTGTAGTCTTTACAGATTAAGGCAACTTTTACAAAGTTCTTTTTTGTTGATATGTTTTGTTTAGACTAGTGAAAGGACCATTTCTTATTTCGTTACCTTCTTATTATCTATGGTCATTGTATAAGATGTTATGCCGTGACTACATGAGATACATGCACTTCTGCGATAATTAGGCATAGCAGATTATGGAGATGGTACGGACAATATCGAAAAGAGATTGTTCATTTATGTTCGAGTGTCAAACACTAACGTTGACACAAGGAACGATAAATATTAAAGTAGTCGTTTTATGAAGTATTCTTTTCCCATTACTCGGAGTAATTTTGAATTCGCTCAGCCTTACCATGAAAGCTCTGTAACAAGCTATAACATGTTATAAATAAAAATTCAACAAAGCCCTGCGGCAGATTATTCTCTAGACGATCAGACACCAACGCCCACTATAACCTACTTAGTCACCTCTCTTGACACATCACCCATTTGCGCAGAGCTTTATCTCCACATATTTGCCATGAAACAACACTAGCTTAAAGTTTGGAGCTCCTATTTTATACTTAATCCGTTAATCGACGTTGTCCAGTCCATCATTGTTTATAGCAAGAGGAAACGGTGGGATCTGTCGCCCACGCAACAATCTACCTAATTGCGTCCCATGGTTCTGTAAACAGTATCTAGTTTGACATATCCTTTTCAAAGACCACCCACCGAGTTTGACTACTCAGATCATCTGAGTGATATATCCTTGGTGTTCATTGATTAAATTGGAGTGATGATGGCCCGACTATGAATAGAACGCTTATCTAGTTTCGTAGCGCTAAATCCGACTAGGTTTACATTGAAGACTTGGATGACAGAAGAAACAATATTTTAGATTCCCATGACATTGATTAATTCAAATTATTTTTACTTTAGCTTCAAATGTTGGACTTTAGATTGCTGTTTTGAAGTTGTAACAAAACGTTTTAACGCAGTTTAGATGAAAATGTTAAGATTAATAGTGTTCTGATTAACTATGCTATATGTATGCATTTTGATCGCTCATCTAAGGCTAAAGTTACAGTCTCAGTGGCGTAGCGGTAGCGAATAAATAAATATGAATATTTGCACTGGTCTGGTCGTGCTTTGGAAAGCACGTTAAGCCGTTGGTCCCGGTTGCCATACGAACATCTAATGGCAGTCGTTACGGGTTGTTAGAGCCCTCGAAAGTCCAACAATTGGTCTAGCTGCAATGCTTCGATATCGCCTTCGGGTTGTGGAGGTCAGACGGCAGTCGTTTCACGGAAAATATCGAAGTTTAGCCAAAATCAGCAGTTAGACCGGTAAAGCGGACCCCAGATTCCAAAGCTGAAAAGCTTCGGATGCGACTGAGATGATAATGATGATGACTTGGATGACAGAAGAAATTTTCTATGAAACTTCTAAATAATTATGTAACTGTAGGAATAGATAGTTGGCCTTGTTTTAATAAGGCATTAACTTGTCTTTGTATCTATCTATATAATATATGTATGTATAAGTAACACAACTCATTCTTCAATTTAATTAAGAATGACAGCTGACTGTCACGTGTGACGTGGAACTCACAAAAAAGAGTTTGTAATCGAAAATTCGAAATTCGATTTCAAATATATGAATTTCTAAAAAAAACATATTTCAAAAATGAGGCCCGAAACTCGAAAGCGCCTGACGCTTTGCATGCGTGCATTATCATTTCGTTACGTGCTGGTTTGGCACGTCCACACGTATCGGGCATTTCTAAAGGTTAGTGATTGAAGTCGTTAGACCCACTGGTTTAATTAGAGAAGCTATTTTTAGTTAACATAATTAGATAAAATGTCAAATAAATAATGTTTAGTGACATTAACACAATGTTTAAAATGTTGGAAAACGTTATGTTAATTTTAATGTTTCCTTGGCTTTGTTCTGCAAACAGATACGATAATTACGTACTTATATAACTATTATATTTTATTTGCCAATATATTTTTATTGCCAAGTGATTTGTCGTGTTCCGGCATGATGTCTGGTGAAGCCGTACGGAGGACGGGTCTGAGCAGTTGTGGTGCGACGTGTGCCGGGTACGATGCGCTTAATGTTGTTGTGTTGAGAGTTTGGTCGTGGAGGTTCTTCAGATCAATCTCCCTTTGGCGCAGCATCGTTGGTCGTGTTGTTGGGTTTAACATTGCATCACCTCGCTCAACTGCCGTCTTCCTTCCTATTCGCTCAGTTTTACTGAGTAAATAGGCTCTTAATAAACTAGCGCGCTTTACCATCAACGATCGTATCACTGCTTACCATCAGGCGGGATTGCGGTCAAGCGCAATATATATATACTACTTTTTACTGTCAAGTTGTAGATCTATATAAAATGTAAGTAGTACTTCCAAACATTAGCTAGTTAGTCGTAGACTCGTTCAAGCCTGTAGTTACAAAAGCTCCACATAAAATACTTACTAGGGTATTTAATGGTACCCAAAAGTCAAGACTTGCTACAAAATAATGTTGATTATGAATCTTAAGACCATTGTGCCACCTTTGAGTCGCTACAAAACATTTTCATATAGCTACATATGTATGAAAATTTTTTAACAATTAGATTGGTAAAGCTTCCGTCATGGATTAGAGATTCAATTAGAGATTTTAAGAACTAATTTATCCACTTACATATCACACATTTATACATTTTTAGATAACACAACATGTCAGATCAAATTTATCAATTCAATACGACATTCCGTCACTATGATTGACATCCTAACGGTAGATGATTCTAAAACTTAATTACAAGCGCCATTTTAAGACGTATTTAGTGTACTCGCAAAAAATCCAGTTACTCACTACAGTATAATATCATAGTTAATAGGAACACTTGAGGTAATGTACTGCAGGCCACAAAAAATGGGCCACTGGCTCGGTGTCTCGAAAATAGGAGTGACTCAGAGTAGTTTTGTTAGTCTCGCGAGTACCTACTTGATATCGTTTCAAATGCTTTTTAACATAGATATATCAATATCATCTTTATGGTCTGGCGGTTCATAAAAACATGATGTATGTATGGAGTCTAAACTAATATGTTAAAGAAAAACGTTTTCGCCTGTGACGTGGTGGCCCCGGGTTCGATCCCCGGCCAGGTCATGATGGAAAACTATCGTATCCTGATTGGCCTTGGTCTTGAATGTTCATCTATATATGTGTCTATTATAAATATAGTATCGTTGAGTTAGTATCCCATAACACAAGGGTGCAGTGTGTGTTGCCAGTGATGACTTATGGAATTGAGACGTGGTCGCTAACAATGGGCCTTATAAGAAGGCTCAAAGTCACTCAAAGGGCAATGGAGAGGGCTATGCTTGGGGTTTCACTGCGCGATCGAATCAGGAATGAGGAGATCCGCAGAAGAACGAGAGTAACCGACATAGCCCGAAGAATTGCAACACTAAAGTGGCAGTGGGCTGGACACATTGCCCGTAGGACCGATGCCCGATGGGGCCGGCGGGTTCTCGAGTGGCGATCACGTACCGGAAAACGTAGCGTGGGTAGGCCCCCAACAAGGTGGACCGACGACCTGGTGAAGGTCGCGGAAAACCGCTGGATGCGGGAGGCGCAGGACCGGTCGTCGTGGAGAACCTTGGGGGAGGCCTATGTCCAGGAGTGGGCGTCTTTCGCTGAAATGATGATGGTGATGATGAACACAAGTCTCGAACTTACTTTCAATCTGTGTGATTTGTCCGTATATATATACTATATATTAAATATCTTTGTTTTTACACTAAAACTGCTGAACATATTTAGATTAATTTTGGCAGATGGGTAAACGTTGAACTGGATAAACATAGGGTAAATTTTCTCGGGTCGTCTTGGTGGCCTGGTGGTTAAAACACCAGCCTCTCAAGTATCAGGGTGTGGGTTCGATTCCAGGTCAAGCAAGTACCAATGTAACTTTTCTAAGTTATAATATACTTTCTAAGTATATCTTTGGAAACATTTTGAGGAAAGCTGGATTTTTTTTTTTTTTTTTTTATATATTATAAACCAGCGCTTGACCGCAATCCCGCCTGATGGTAAGCAGTGACGCGATCGTTGATGGTAAAGCGCGCTAGTTTATTAAGAGCCTATTCACTCTAGCCTTGAAGACACTCAAATCGTAATGTGACGGAAACACCGACGCCGGCAAATTGTTCCAGTCCCTCGATGTACGCGGTATAAAGGAGGAAGCAAAACGCTTCGTCCGGATCGCAGTGGTGTCAACAACGTAAGGGTGGAAACTCGCCGTACGACGGGTCGTCCGATGATGGAACGGAGATGGGAGAATTAAATCATGCAATTCCCTTGCACACTCACCAGAATGCATCCTATAGAAGACCGAAAGGCTGGCCACTCTACGCCTGTGCTCCAGGCTTTGGAGACCGTTTCGAGTTAAGTCTGGGTCGCCAATCAGCCTCTTCGCACGCCTCTCCACCGAATCCAAAGTGGCAAGGTGACATTTCGCAGCACCAGCCCAAATGTGGCTGCAGTACTCCACACACGAACGGACCTGTGCTTTGTATAAAATTAGAAGCTGCCCAGGTGTGAAGTACCGCCGGACCTTCGCGATGACGCCTAGTTTTCTGGCAGCCACCCTGGCCTTGGACTCAATGAACCGCCCAAAGTTAAGGCTCGAGGAAATCTCAACTCCCAAAAGCTGAAGGCGGTCGGTACACTCCAAGGATACATTCTGAAAAGTAGGAGCCAGGGTGAACGGGCTCCTTTTGGCGGTGAAAAGACACGCCTGTGTTTTGGCGGCATTGAATGCTACAAGATTGGCATTGCCCCATTCGGAGACTGCCTGCAGTGCAGCACTCACACGCTCTACCATGGCCTCTCTTTCGGACCGGATTGTTTCCTTACTAGCCCGAGCTTCCGGCAGGTATCTCTCCACAACTGTGCTGTCATCTGCATACCCATAGATACCGGGCATCAGCAGATCATTAATATGCAGCAGGAACAGAGTTGCAGAGAGAACAGACCCCTGAGGAACACCGGCATTGGTCGACATGGGCTCAGATGAACATCCGTCGACAACAACTCGGAGGGACCGTTCAGTCAGGAAGTCTTTTACCCAGCCAGTCAGGCCAGCGGAAATGCCGTACGCTGGAAGCTTACTCAAAAGTCCAGCGTGCCATACCCGGTCGAAGGCCTTCGAGACATCAAGGGAGACGGCAATCGCTTCCCCATTTTTCTCGAGGGCCTCGCCCCACAAGTGAGTGGCATACACTAGTAGGTCCCCAGTTGACCGATTGCGTCGAAAACCGTACTGTCGGTCACTGAGGAGATCGTTACCTTCCAGGTATGCCAAGAGGATTCCAAGAAATAGAAATATATCTATAACTTGTGTAGAGTTCTGTGAAGGTATTATTGAATATGTAGTTAAGTAGCAGTCAATATAATATAATATAACCTTTCTTAATCCACGTTTCACTATAACTCAAATGCACTGATAGCAGCATTGATAGCACAAGATATAATACGTCGTAAAACATACAATAAAAAACTCAAATACATACAATGATAGCAAATGTGATAATTTTGGAAGCATGATAATCATACCATATGTATATGGATCGTGTAATCCACACGTATTTAATCCATTACTGATATGCAGAACAGAAGTCACTGTTGCCACCTAATTTGTGTAAGTAGTTGGAATGTTATCAACAATAGTATAGTAGATACTACATAATCATAATTAATAAGTTGATATAATATATCTATTATATATACAATATGTAAGGAAAACCCTGTCCGACCCGTAAGGATAATAAAGGTTAGGTAAACACAAGACCAAATAAAATATGAAATTTAACATAATCATCATAGTAACAATACTAATGAATTTTGACATAATCTTTTTTTCCCGCGAATTAATTCCAACTTCCCCGAAATTTGGTAATTTTAAAAAAAGTGACAACACCGGTATTGGTATATGAGCGAATAGCGGTGCGACCACGTGCCGCGTGCCCTGCCGCCCGCCGCCCGCGGAAGGGTGCTTAACGCACATATATTAAGTTACCTCTTTTTTGCGAAATAATATTTATTTTTTTAGGGGGTATTTTTTTAAGTTTAGCCCAGTTTTGTATCCATTAGTAGAATCAGTTATTAATACCTAACAACACCTTCACGGGTCGGACAGGGTTTTCTTAACATACTGTATATATATAAAATGTTATTTTTGTTTATGCAAAACCTGAATATAGTTTGTTCAGAATAAGCAACTGAATCGATTCAAAAAAAGGGGGAGATGGACAAAAAAATTGGAATTTTATAAAAGAAATTCAAAAGCTAATAACTTGAGAACTGTTAAGTTTGATATATGGGGCTTAGGTCGACTTAACCTGTAACCTGTATATTTGTTTTGGTAGTATGAAACCTTCGTAAGTTCGACTCTCGATAGGGCGTAGTTTATAATTATTTATGTTCCTGTACAATTAGCTCAGAATCGATCCTTCTGTACGTGAAACCGCGGGGCGGTGCAATTTTATACGTAAACAACGCGCCTGTGATTACTGATTACACTCGTAATTTCCCTTTAATAAAAACCAATATAAATTCTATATTTTTACACGCTGGCATCAACTGTCAATAGATTTTTTATAGACAGTCATTAACGAAGTAAAACAATTAATGCCTTTATTATGATTGTTAACAAAGATGTAGTTATTAATTGTATAAACTGTGTTAGGTGGAATAGCGGGTCAGGAATAAAAGTGGCTACACGATGATGTCTGTCTCTGCCGAAAAAGAAAGTCGTTAAATTCAAATTCAAATTATTTATTTCAGGCAAGGCCCATATATTGTTAGTTAAAAAAAAAAAACTTATCCTATGTTAATAAAAAGAGAAACAGAGTTCAACATCAGTTGGCGACATGAATGTGTGCGCGCACATGTCTGTCCGCCCAGAGCCTAATAAAAGGTCCGTCGACATTGTCCGCCAGTGTAGCTAGGATACTGTTTGGGAACATTTAGTTCATAACAAAAAGCAGTTATTATTTTTGTTTATATTATAAACTCAAAACGGTGATGGAAAACATCGTAGGCAACGTCTTGGAGTCAAAACTTCGGAGACATGTGACATCTACCAACCCGCCTTGGTGGTAAATTATGGCCCACTCCCTCTCACCAAGAGGAGGCCTGTTTCCCAAGAGTAAAGAAAGAAAGAAAGAAATTTTTTTATTCCGCACAAACAAAAGGCACTTTACAACTAAAGGCTGATTTGATTATGTTATGTTATAATATTGATACGTATTCTCATGCTTTGTTGGTTCTGCTCTGTTTGGAGTATATCACCATATAAATATGGTCACACATGTTCCTAAAACTTTAATACCTACACAATAAAGTTCAATTTACGCTACAAATGTAAAACAATTTTTAACTTTTATAGTCATTGTGAAATTAACTTAATACTCTTGAAATAAGGTTGATATTTGTTTACTTGAAATAGGGAGGAGTGTGCAGTGCCAGACTTTCCTCACTCTGTCGTACCTTAGGTACATTGGACCTGATCGAAGCACTCCTTCTTACCATGGGAGGAGGCAAGAAATACCGGAAGACTCTTACGAGTTACGACCCTCTTGCTTACATTAACGATCATACGTCTAGTCATACACAGCAACCAGGCCACATAGTTTTTTATGACTTGCATGTATTGATAAACAATGACTGCTTGATGAATGAATGGAAATGTATGCCATATATACACGCACACACACACAAACTTAATTCTTTAATGAAACTTAGAATCATAAAGAACTTTGTGATTCTAATTTTCAATCGGTTTCAATTAGTTTTAATCAGTTGTTGAAATGTGTTAAACTTTTATTTTGGATGGACGGACAAAAGTGTAGGTCCGGCAGGGTAATGCGCTTCATTTTGACAGTTAAGCCACGTTCATTACGTAATTTACTTTGTGGAGCAGAAATACTATTCAAGCATAAAAGTCAATGGATTAGGAAAATAATAAAAACTGTCGGATTGTGATTAATACCATGTTATGCAATGACGGTAATGTTCTGAGTACTGAGTAAGAACATAGCGATGTTTCTTTTATGCTTTCTTCTCTTTTTCTTTTATATCTCTGCATATGGGTATATACATATATACTGTCATGGATGGTATCCATAAACTATAAATGTTTACTTTGCTTTCATGAGTCTTATTCGGTTGGCAGAATGCCCAAAATGACCTGGCTTGATAAATCTGAACAGGAGATCTGTGACAATTTCGAGCCAGTTTCAAGAAACTCTTAGAAAATGATACTATCTTTACAACCTTACCTCATAGTTTTCTGTATAATAATATTAGTAATGGTGTCTTCTGTCATCGTTTTAGAGGAAACCCATATGTTTTGCGGTGACCTTGTCGGATTCAAACACGTGTCGCTGGAAAGTCCACAGACGCCCGTGCCAAGTGTAATCAGACAGTTCGATCGGTAGAAAGGAACATACAAAACATTTTATTTACTGTCGCCAAATTTATGTTCATATAACATTGAACCTTATGTGATTGTGTATTAAGTTGTCAATATGTTTGATGGGTCGTCGTGAGCCTTAATTTAGCATGAAACGAAATATTTAAACGTTCTGCATTCTTAGAATGTATTTGTAAAGGTGGGTACGCGAGATGGAGTTTTGATCTTTTTTAAGGCAACTAACCTACCTTTGGAATGTTCTTGGAACTTTAATCTTTTGATATTTTGTTGAGGAAAAGTTTTGAGTTGATTTTTGAATTGGGGTGTATCTGGTTCGCTGACATTGATAAAAATTTGGGATGTATTTGGCACACATATGTTTTATATAACTACGATTATCGTATAGGGTACGTTTTATCCAGATATTCCTACGGGACCGAAAATTATGCGAGTGAAATCGATTTTCAATCAATCGATATCGATTGTCGTAATCGGATACTAGTATCCGATAAATCGGCTAATCACTAAGCTTCACGAAAATAATAAAAACTAAGAAAGTTCCCGAATTAGGTCACGGTAACCATTAATCAAGAACATTATCAATAACTGTTATCATCTCGATACAAACAACATTACGTGTTGCGGATGTTACAGTAGGCGTAATTTGTCATTGTTTTAGTTTTTTAGCGGCTCTTTGTTCGACCAGTATCGAAGACTGAATAGTAATGCCATGCTAATGAGAGGGTCAACGCCTGTTATTTGCGTCTGCGAGATGTTTCATTGTTATATAAAATGTCTGCGTACAATATAAAATTTTAGAAGGCCCAATTTAAATGACGTAAGTTATAAAAACTACTATTACTTACTCATATAAGAGTTTATGCACACATACGCAAGCTGAGACCTAATCCGTCATCGGCCGAACTAAGCTCGTACATTGTCGGCCGATAGAAAGAAATAAGAAAGCATTATCATATTTAAGGAGAACGAGTGCGTAGTTGCAAAACTCTAATTGAAATCGTCCGATAAGTAGGTGTACGCACATTCTTTCGCATTTTTTTAGTTCAATCGGAGTGCCGCCGAAGACGTACGAGTTCGGCCGACGACGTACGAATTCAACAGACGACGCGACGTAGGGGCATAGGTCGGCCGATGACGGATTAGGTTTTTAGAGTAGCCAGCCTTTCGGTGTTATATAGGATGCTTTTTGTGGATTGTGCCAGGGAATTGCATGATTTAATTCCCCCATCTCCGTTCCACCATCGGACAACCCGTCGTACGGCGAGTTTCCACCCTTACGTTGTTAACACCTCTACGATGCGGACGAAGCGTTTCGCCTCCTCTTTTATACCGCCTACATCGAGGGACTGGAACAATTTGCCAGCGGCGGTGTTTCCGTCAGACTACAATTTGAGTGTCTTCAAGGCTAGAGTGAATAGGCTCTTAATAAACTAGTGCGCTTTACCATCAACGATGGCGTCACTGCTTACCATTAGGTGGGATTGCGGTCAAGCGCTAGTTTATAATTTAAGTATAAAAAAAATGAGCATTACGAGACTGTTACTACTGCAGCTCATAGTGATTCTGTGTATTTATTTGCCACTAGCTTTTGTCTTTTACCCGTTTGGAGGTCGAAAATAATCCAACGGGAACATACGACCATGATAAAAAATATCCTATGTCCTAAACTAGGTCACGATCTGTCCGCATCAATATCGTCATCCTAATCAGTCTATAATGTTTTGACTCTTGGGACACAGGGCTCCTTTCTATGAGAGGGAGTAGTAGATTATGGCCCACTGTGGGCCATAATCTACCACGCGGGCCCAGTGCGGGTTGCTAGATGTCACATGTCTTCAAAGTTTTTGGCTCTGAGACATGCCGGTTTCCGGTGTCTGTATCATCATCATTATCATCATCAACCTTTTTATCGTCCCACTGCTGGGCACAGGTCTCTTCTCATACAGAGAAGGATTGAGGGTAATCACCACGCTTGCTCAATGCGGCTTGGCGATTTCAGACTTATAAAGTCCAGGTTTCCTCAAGATGTTTTCCTTCACCTTCAGTCAATGGTGTCCAAGATATACTTAGAAAGTACATATGACTTTAGAAAAGTTACATTGGTATTTGCCTGACCTGGAATCGTACCCGCGCACTCATACTTGAGAGGCTGGTGTTTTAACCACTAGGCCACCACGACTTTTACTTTTTCCGGTGTCTGTATGATTGACCTGAATTCGATAGCATTAAACAGAACATACATAATAATAAGTCGTGGTGGCCTAGTGGTTAAAACACCAGCCTCTCAAGTATGAGTGCGCGGGTTCGATTCCAGGTCAGGCAAGTACCAATGTAACTTTTCTAAGTTATATGTACTTTCTAAGTATATCTTGGACATCAATGACTGAAGGTGAAGGAAAACATCTTGAGGAAACCTGGACTTTAAGTCTGAAATCGCCAACCCGCATTGAGCAAGCGTGGTGATTACGCTCAATCCTTCTCTGTATGAGAGGAGACCTGTGCCCAGCAGTGGGACGATAAAAGGTTGATAATGATGATGATGATGAAACAGAACATGGTAACAGGTACACAAGGTCACTTTCGAATTTAAAATATTAACTATGAATTCTTCTTATCGAATTTGCCTTCTGCATTACTCTGTGACATTATCTAAATCCTCTTACTTATTTTTACACTGTGTACATCTTTCTACATAGTTTAGTTCGTGTTTGGTTAATCTTAGGTTCTTAATTAACGCTCACGCTAGTAATTGCAGCCTTATGTAACGATTGTTTTATTATTTTTAAATTATAATTACTGATCTGTTCTTTCTAATAACAGTTTTTTTATTATTCATAATTGTCTTTGTACGATCTCCGAACCTCTGATATCACCGACCGAATGTACAAACGATTATTTATTTATATTTTGTTTTTGGTACATGCTTTCTAACGGTCAAAGACGCCAGTCACACATTCTGCAATATCACCACAAATACCAACCAATGGCCAGCAATTTATTCTAGAGTACATTTCTAGTTTTCAGATTTTTTTTTTTATAATTATAAACTACAGCTTGACTGCAATCCCGCCTGATGATTAAGAGCCCACTGTCTAAAAAAAAAAAAAAATTGAGTGAATTGGAATTAAGACGGCAGTTGAGCGAGGTGATGCAATGTTAAATCTAGAGGGAGATTAATCTGGAGACCCTCTACGACCAAACCCCCGATTCAACAACAACAACACAACTGCCCGTCCTCCATACAGCTTCACCAGAAATAATATCTAAACGGTTCTCATCTATTGATTTGTTATTCGCCTAATATTTTAAATTTCCTTATGAAATCGTCACGCACGCGTCGTATAGGCGCCATCCTGATGCCCAATTGTCTACGCTATAAATTTGTTAAATTCTTCAGTTAGCACATTGTATATGCGCCTTGACATCGTGTTTGATGTCAAATGCGAAGTATTCACGAGGTTTCCTGTCACATAAATAGTTTATTGCGTCCATTATGGTGGCAAATGGCGGGTGCCATGATAATAGCTCAATTTTTTTCCGCCTCAAAACAAACTGATAGGAAATAATGCGTTGTTATTCTGTTTGCGTGTATCACTGTTGTGCTCGGCTGTACAGATGCATGCGACGAACGCCGAATGTTTCGTTATTGCTGTGGTTGGTGTAGTGTATAGGAGGAGGCGTGGATGGGAGCGGAAGCTGTAGCGAGTTTTAACACTTTCAAAGTGGCGGTTGCACCATATTTTTTGACTTCTTGCAAACATTTTCTTTAGAACTTGCCTTTTTAAGGAAGTAAACATAGTCATAACTTACGAGTTTACACAAACTCATGACTTAAGAGTTTTTGTTTGGAATCAGCCGTCGAATTATAACAATACTACGACTTGTTTCCCCGAAGAGTTAAGCAGTGTACTTACTGTATACCCATTTCGCTAGTTTTGTTTACGGTATTATTTCAGTCAAAATACGCCTAAATAAACAATACGACATACAACGTAGCCAGAAAAGTACGCGTAGTAGCCGGCGTAGGCTATCCGCTACGAGCGTAGCGCTATGAGCGTCACGTAGCCGCACGATTTCGCATCAAGTCGCGACTAGTTTGCGTTCATAATTTTACTCCTTTCTTTATCCTCGTTTATTTCATGAATTACAGATAATTAATTAAAACTATATTATTAATCTTATGATACTTTTATCTTAATAAAATACTCAGCACAACTTGACAAATAAGGCTGTTAGTTTTGAGGCACTATTATTTTATGACCAACATAATATCACCGTACTTAATGGTGGAAAAGAGGCCACTCCATCTCACAACAGAAGACCTGTGTCCCAGCAGAGAAGACATGATAAGCTGATTATGCAAGTGCTTAATAACGACATTAATTAAAAAGCAATCTTGAATCTTCAAAAGCTAGTTACTTGTACCTACCATTCATCAGTCTCAAGGCTACGTGTTACCTCGTTCGACACACTGCCGCCACTGCCAACCGTGAAGGTTTAGGTTACCATCGGTTGTTGCTAGTTAGTTACCAAACGCTCTAGCATCGCTCCATATAGATAACTAGCTGTCTAGATAAAAAGGAAAGTTTTTGCACAGCATTAGCGCAATGCTAGCAATAAATTAAAGAAAAAACGGCACTATCATAAAAAAAAACCTAAAGGCATGATCAATTGACTTTCTTCAGATGAATAGTTATTGTCAAACAAACTCAACTTTCGTGTTTTAACTTTACAATGTCAAGTATATTGAAAAGAAAAGTTCAAAGTCATATTTGTAACATTGTATAAAAATGTTACAAGTATGAGTTAATTCAAATATTTAGCGTAACGTGTGCGCGCGCAGTTCATTGTCACGGCCGAGATGCGTCTGCGCATTTATTACTTACTATTCCTTTTTTATATTTATAAACTGTTGCTTGACCGCAATCCCGCCTGATGGTAAGCTGTGATGCAATCTATTGATGGTTAAACGCCCTAATTTATTAAGAGCCACTCAAAAAAACTGAGTGAATAGGAAGGAAGACGGCAGTTGAGCGAGGTGATGCAATTTTAAACCCAACAACACGACCAACGATGCTGCACCAGAGGGAGATTGATCTGGAGACCCTCCACGACCAAACTCCCGATATAATAATATTTAGCCAATATTTAGCAAGTACGATGACTTGGTATATAATAATAATAATAATAAAACTTTATTGTTCAGAAAATCATTACAATATTTAAATAGCACTAGCCTCCACACTAGGATTCCCTGTGTCGTGGAGACTAGTCTACCACAATACAACTGCTTAGACCCGTCCTCCGTACGGCTTCACTAGATATCATGCCGAATCGAACATGCAAACACGACGAAACGCTTGGCGGCAAGACTTTGTCTGGTGGGTAACTTCTGCCGGCAGCCGATGTTGTGGCCTTCCACCGAAAAACTACTACTATCTATTGTATTAAAAACAAGTTTATTGAAACAACTTTTTAAATATAAATACGTCATGATCTCCAGAATAAGTTAATTGAATTTTAACATATTTATTTTTTTGAATATCGTTAAATTCGTGGCACACTCTTCGTGCTTAGAGATTTTGAAAAAAATTATGTAATAAAAGCTACAATTTTATGCTTCCGAAAGCCGAAAATAACAAAACCCGATGATGTAAGACTGCTATGTCAAAAGTATTGTTAATCTACGGTTTAAATAAAAAAATATTAGGGAAATTGGAAACGTTGACACCGTGGCAAATGCATAGTTTTTTACCAGACTTAACTTGGCACGAACATCAGCTAGCGATAACATGGTAGGTAATAACAAAGACAAAGACAATTTATTTTGCAAATATGGTACAATAATGTTGTTACATAAATAAAGGTAATATGATCAGCCATATTTTACCAATCGGCATGCAAAATAATATAATTGAGCGTTACATAAAAATTGTTCAGTATAAAAGTAAGAATATGGATAAGAATAAGGAATTACATTTTATTAGGAATATGTATTGTGGTTCTTCCCTTTGTACGCAGTCGGAACATTAAAATCTTTCTCATTAAGGAAATTTAAAATATTATAATACACTTTACGAATAAGAAAGTTCTGCAGTACTTTTTTAAAAAGTGGCAATGGCAATTCTCTCCAGCTTTTTGGCAGTTTTTATTAAATATGATCGGAGCCATACAGAACACACTTTTGCGCATAAGGGCTGTTCCTGCAGCTCGAAGGCATGTCCTTCCATTGTCTCGTCTGTTTCGTGGAATTAGTTGATTTAATAATTTGAATCGATCAGGATTACTTTTAACAAAGATCTCTATTTCTAAGATGTAAAGACATGGTAACGTAATGATTTTATATTTTTCAAAGTAAGGAACGCAACTATCGGTAGGTTTTATTTTAAACATAGAATGTATGCATCTCTATATGTATAACTAATAAGTATTCATGAATGAAATCTCTTGGATACTAATTTCCTTCCTGATGACATAAATATTTATATGCACTTCCTAAAATGTTAAGATTGAGATCTTACCTTCTTTACTTTGTGACCTACGAACTTCTTTTCCTAGTATTCAAAAACAAGACGATATCCCCAAACGTGTTTAAGTTTAGTATGATTACTCGTATATTACAGTAGCCCTCTCTGAGGTCAGAAAAGTTCCAAGAATCAAAATTATGAATACTATTCTAAATTCGTATTTGTAGTGGAGCGCCGTAAGGCATAAAAATTGTAAAATCTCGGAATCCAGGGCAAGTCAATGAATCTTCATAAAAACTGTTCGACTGCATTGTTGAAAGCTCAAATAAAAAAGTTAAAAAAAAAAAAATGGCCGATCTCGATTATATCAATTTATAACAACAATTTACTGAAAAATGAGAGGGACAAGAGTAAAAAAAATGTTTACAGTAAAGGTTTCAATTTTATACCTAATAAATTATATTGGCATAGTAACTTGAATATCAATTTATTAATATTTATCAAAAAATAACGAGTTACAAAAATAAAATTATTATCAACTATATACATTTCTACATTATTGTTCATTATTGTCGTCGTCATCGTCATCGATCTCATTGATGTGGATTGTGGGTGAAGGATTTGTACAGCTGTTACCATTGCATTCTAAGCAAGCTACAGTGCAATTTAGTCCACTTTTCCTGCACCCACAAGATGCTCCGCATCCTGTTTTGCATGTGCAAAAAATCATTTTCAGTAAGGCTTCTGGAGCGGGTAGCTGGGTCATTGTTTGCGGCATCAGTATTCCGCATTCATATTTCCAACCCCATTCTTCTGGTGATATTTCTCTTCCAAGCCATGTTTGAATTTGCAGATATACTCTTTTGAAGTGTCCAAAAGCGGTATCTGCAGTAGGTGGCAAAGACGGTAGTTTAACGCAGGTATTTTTAGCAGTTGCTTTCAAAAAAGAGTTATATCTTAATATATTTAAATCTTTTATTTTTTTGTTAGCAGCGTATAAAGTTTTTTTCCCTCTGGGTCTGTTTTATGGTACTTCTCAAATGTACGTAACAATTGGCGTGATATTTAGCTCCCTGAGCCACTAAATCCAACACGCCTACAATTCTTTTATGAATATTGCGACAATATTCACTTTTCTCTTCACTTATCAAATTTAGGATGGTTTTTTTGAAATCAGAGGTCGTTACATAGCTGATTTGTTGTCTTGACAGTTTGGACTTCCTTTTTTCCTTCATTTCATCCGCTTCTTCCCCACATAAAAAACATCTACTTTTCCAATCAAAGTCAATTGAAGTAGCCGTTCGAAGCTTTTTTCTAGGTGGAGAACATACTGATGTGACGTTTGCTTTTTTTAAATGAGCACTGATACATCCTTTATTGATATATTTTTGTCTGCATACTGAATGCACGTAGACAAATTCGCGAGTATTTAAATACTCAGACAATCCATCCGCTCTTTCTGCAGAAGCAGCTTTCAGCGTTGATATTCCTCTAGTTACCTTTACAATATCTCCTAGTTCGGAGCTTAATTGAGAACTAGATCCGATTTTGTCGCAAATAAGGCAATCATTACTTTGATTATCATCACTATTCGATGGTTCACTCATTTTGATAAGAAGCTGTAACAAATATTAGTAATATTAATAACTAACGTTCATATAATGATTAGTAAATAATGTTATTGAATTTTACTATAACATTATAACTTTCATCATCGATTTATTATAGAATAAACTATTAAGTATTAAAAATTTATTTTATAAGTGAGTAATATAAATAAAAAACAAATACTTACTATCTATGCCACTATTTTCAAAGTTTGTAAAACACAATTATGTTGAGTAATTAACTATTATCGCATGAACTGCACAATAATAAATATACATAAGTTGCAAATAAACAAAAAGCAGAAATATTTTTTCTCAAAACGCACAAAAATAGCTACGTATTTAGCCTAGCTAGGAGCAACGTGTACTAATTTGTTAGGGACCGCGTCAACAATGCCCAACAGCTGCTGTTGTCCCTTCTATAATTTCCCCCACCCCTCACCTTTGTACCTGCAGTCCCTTGAGGCCCAAGGACAAGTTTGTAATAGTTCTCCTTTTCCAAATATAACTTTAAACTAATGAAAATAAAAGAAAACTCCGAAAAATTAATAATTATTTATTTTAATAATTAAAAAATTGAGATCCGACAAAATAATTTTTTTAACATTTTTCTATATGCTGTTAAAAACACATTTCAAAAATTTATATGAAGATTCATTGACTTGCCCTGGATTCCGAGGTATAAATCTTACGGCGCTCCACTATTGTCCGGGCTTGCTTAATCTTAAATTTATATATTATTCCATCTGCTTAAATATTTTTAATACTTTCCGGTTTTTTTACCTGTCTAAAATACCTGAAGTATTTGTATTACATTCTAAAAAAAGAACAATAACATAACAGCAAGCGCAATTGAAACCTAAGCCGTAGAAGGCAGGTAATAAATGATTATTTTTACGCGCGAATCGTGTCGCGTAATTTGACAAGTTGGCGCCAATTTTGCTGTCATTGTCACGGTCGGCCATATTTTTCCTAGGTTTGTTTGTATTTTCAGTTACTACACTTTAGCCCGTGATGGAGCAATTTGCAGATGCCTTTACAGAATGTCAGACAATGATAATTAGATTAGAGAACTAGCCTTTGTTGCTGAACAAATATTTAAATATGAATGGAGAGATTTTGTCTATAACTTGTTAATTTTAAGCTGGATATTTGATGTACATTAGCCATTTATATTAGAATTCTTTCAAAATTGTTTTTTTTTTACTGCTCTTTGATTGGGAGAGGCTTTGATTTACCTTATTATCCTTTTACAAATGTTAAATACCGTAGAAATCTATTGAAATGTTTGTAGATGTTCACCGATTAGGTAATTATTATTTAATTTCTGGTTTTCTTCTATAGTGTTTGGCTATCATAAAAGCTATGTTTCTTTTTTATAGTATCATCTATCTATACAAAATCTTGAATTTAAACACCCATAGATTACCAGCTTTACCTCTCTAGCCGACGTTTACGACTGCCCGTATCTAAATAACTGTCCAGTAAGCATGCATCATATGGCTATACTAAATCATGTATTACTAACACGTTAATAAAACGAACGTAACTGCACGTCGCAGGTACTAATTTATTTTATCCCTAGCTATTCATTGTCATGGCTGCGCATGTGCAATGTCACCGCGGCGCTGTAATTTTCATGCAATACGTGATTTGATGTTCTGAGCATCAATTTGTGACGCTTGCCATCAATCATTTTTAAATAAAACCTTAATGTATCATTTTCCTTTATTGTTGAAATACATAACTAAGTACCAAAGAGGAAATCTATACTAATATGTATATAAAGCTGAAGAGTTTTTTTGTTTGTTTGAACACACTAATCTCAGGAACTGTTGGTCCGATTTGAAAAATTCTTTTTGCGTTGGATAGCCCATTAATCCAGGAAGGCTTTAGTCTATACAAAACCAGCTGCGACCAATAGGAGAGGAGCATAACGAAACTTTGAAATATGTGCTGTATATTATGATCTAGAAGTGTAATAATATATCTATAGAAGTTGACTCTTTTGGGGTTAAAATAAAATGTTCAAATAATTCCACGAGAACGGAGTTGCGGGCAGCCGCTAGTTTTTAATATAGTTTAATAATAACTTTTATTAGGTGTCTTTTTCATCAATACCTTGTACACATAAGAAAGTAAGAGAGATCTGCTGAGAAATATGAATATAAACTTGCACTTAAACGTTTCATCATCAACCTTTTTATCGTCCCACTGCTGGGCACAGGTCTCCTCTCATACAGAGAAGAATTGAGCTTAATCACCACGCTTACTCAATGCGGGTTGACGATTTCAGACTTGAAAGTCCAAGTTCCTTCTTAGAAAAGTTACATTGGTACTTGCCTGACCTGGAATCGAATTCGCACACTTATACTTGAGAGGCTGGTGTTTAACCACTAGGCCATCACGACTTCACATAAACATTTAGATGGTACTTTCAACCCATCGTGAACAAACCAGTTTATTTATCTATAATACTGTGAGACTATGTAAACTTATTCCTAGAGCCTATTTGCATATCTCGTTACTAAGTTTTACACTAATTTATTTTTATTTCTCAAGGAAGAAGGAACATAGTCGGTCTGTCTGTAAATATATAGCGTAGTTCAGGAAGCTTTTGTGTTGCTCTATTGTTTTTTAGATTCCCACGCAATGATGATAGATGCATCTAGTTCTGTGGTGTAGCCAGTAGCATCGGTGTTATCACTGGGTATAGAGTGATAACGGTCACTCAATTTGTTACCAACATCATAATACCCGTGTTTGCATTTAGATTGGTACTTGATAACTGTGTTGAACTCTATATTCACATTTTTATAATATAATTTAATGTTGAATGAGTTAGTAGATAAGAGATAGTTGTGTATGATAAAAAATTATGTTCATTATAACATATCGGATACATATTAATGCATGTGTAAGGAGATGATTTGTTTTGGTCTGTAACAGTTTATTGATAACACTTGACAATTACACCATGCATGATTCTTGCAACCTACCGTGCTACGGGTATATACATAAGTTTACCAAGACGTAAAATGAAAATAAGACCTTAACAAATGCATGAGGAATAACAAACATATTTATCCGATGATACTTCGCCAATTTATTCAATACTTTTTAAGCTCACATGCCCTAATTCTTTCGTAATGTTACCAAAAGATGAAAATAAGATAAAAAAAATCTGGTCTTAATTTAAAAATTAAATATGCTGTTGGACATGATATTATTTCGAAACTTTTATGTGTAGCTTAGCATTGACATCTTGGATGGGTCTTGGAATTTGTAGCATAGCATCTTGGCTCATTGGAATTTTCCTACAAGCCTTCAAAATTTCACATATCCTACCAATATTTATGTCTCATGACGGGGACTGTGTTAAAAATAATTATAGACCAATTTTTATTTAAACTACTAATGATGTAGTTCATGAAGCCAACTTTCTTGTCAATAATAATGAATATCGGGAGAGTTTGTTGTGAATGGATGGATATTTGTTACTCTTTCACTCAAGAACTACTAACCGCTTTTGGATAAAACTTTGTACACAGGTAGTTTATAGCCAAAATTATCATACACTAGCGGCTACCAGCGACTTCGTTCACATCGAGTTAGTTATGCTCCGCTCGTATTGGTTGCAGCGTGATGTTATATAGCCTAAAGCCTTCCTGGATTAATAGACTATCCAACGCAAAAAGAATTTTTCAAATCGGGCCAGTAGTTCCCGAGATTAGCACGTTCAAACAAACAAACTCTTCAGCTTTATACAATATGTAATGAAAACCCTTTCTGACACAAAAGGATAATAAAGGTTAGGTATACACTTGACCAAATATAATATAAAATTTTACGTAATCATCATAGAAACAATACTAATGAATTTTGAAATAATCTTTTCTTCCCACGAATTAATTCCAACTTCCCCGAAATTTGGTAATTTTTAAAAAAGTGACAATACCGGTATTATTATGAGCGAATAGCGATGCAACCACGTACCGCGTGCCCTGCCCTGCCGCCCGCCGACCGGGGAAGGGTTGCTTACCGCACATGTAATAAGTTACCCCTTTTTGCGAAATAATATTAATTATTTTAGGGGGATTTTTTTTTAAATTTAGCCTGGTTTTGTATCCATTAGTAGAATCAGTTATTGATACCTAACAATACCTTTACGGATCGGACAGGGTTTTCTTTACATATTGTATATTAATATAGATACATAATAAATTTTATGCAGATGATCGCGTGGAATCGAAACCTATACGAGTAAAACTGCGGGGCGCAGCAAGTACTTAATAAATCAACATTTAACCGTAAGAAAACGTTCAAAAAAAAACTTTAAATATGGTAAAAACCGATTTGATAAAAAGCATTGTCGCCAAGCGATTTGTCGTGTTCCGGCATGACTCTGGTGAGTCTGGTGAAGCCGTACGGAGGACGGGTCTGAGCAGTTGTGTTGCGATGTGTACCGGGTATGATGCGCCAAATGTTGTTGTCTTGGGAGTTTGGTCGTAGAGGGTCTTCAGATCAATCTCCCGTTAGCGCAGCATCATTGGTCGTGTTGTTGGATTTAACATTGCATCACCTCGCTCAACTGCCGTCTTCCTTTCTATTCGCTCAATCTGAGTGAATAGGTTCTTAATAAACTGGCGCGCTTTACCATCAACGATCTCATCACTGCTTACCATCAGGCGGGATTGCGGTCAAGCGCTAGTTTATAATTATTAAAAATAAAAAAATTGTGTATATTAAATTCTATAAATACTTTACCCAGTTCAATTTACTTTTTCTACCACGGCGTACCTACTTATGTCTTACATCGTCAGTTTAAATACAAAGGTGCATTTTAATTTTAAAATGACCGTGTTCTCGTGTATTACAAAAGCATGTAGAAGTATCGTGAGTAATGTTATGCAGATGAATGATTAGTCACAGCTTCCACTGAATCAAATCTAATTTGTTATTTGTAATGGAATATCTTGTTCAGATTTTTCGATGTTTTGCAAAGAACACCTTTCACTAGTAAGTGTAGGTATAGGAAATCGAATTTTGTAACAACTTTTACGGACAACCAGACACACTGTAGTCGCCAGGGTTTTTTTATGACTCAATCAGGGTTTTTTTTTTCACAATGGAAAAAAACCTAGAAATGCCCAATTCCAAAATTATATCCAAATAACAAACATTTATTGACCTATCCAATTCTTACTGAAAATAAAAATATTATGTCCAATTGCATAAAATTCAACAATGCCTTAGTTTTTAATTTATCTCTCTCTTCCTTAAAGAGTAAGCAAAACACGTCTTCGTTTTTTTAGCCGGTTAATACCAATCTAAATCTGAAATAAGCACTAGAAATTGATTCTAGCCATTAGAGCCAGGATGGAGATCATTTAAGTATTAATTTCCATAGTTCTTTAGTTAGTAACTTCACGTTTTCG
Source organism: Sesamia inferens (assembly GCA_037179545.1). Taxonomy (NCBI): domain Eukaryota; kingdom Metazoa; phylum Arthropoda; class Insecta; order Lepidoptera; family Noctuidae; genus Sesamia; species Sesamia inferens. Next base: position 29,593,287 of record CM073922.1, on the reverse strand, counting down.
AATATGTTGTTAGGTATTTCCACGTATATGAAAGCAAATCATAGACTTCTTCTAAAGTTGAATATTTTCCTCTATGTGACTAGGATTCTTCGTCCTCATCACCCAGACTGTATTTCCACCATGGCTGCCACCAGACAAAGTCTTACCGCCAAGTGATTTATCGTGTTCCGGCATGATTTCGGGTGAAGCCGTACGGAGGATGGGTCTGAGCAGTTGTTTTGCGATGTGTGCCGGGTACGATACGCCAAATGTTGTTGTGCTGGGAGTTTGGTCGTGGAGGGTCTCCAGATCAATCTCCCTCTGACGCAACATCGTTGGTCGTTGTTAGGTTTAACATTGCATCACCTCGCGCAACTGCCGTCTTTCTTCCTATTCACTTAGTTTAATTGAGTGAATATGCTCTTAATAAACAAGTTTGCTTTGCCATCAATGACTACATCACTGTTTACTTTAGACGGGATTGCAGTCAAGCACTAGTTTATAATTATAAAAAAATACTGTTAGTGCATAAGTGCACAAGGATCCAGGTGTACTCTCTCTTCCCTTACCCTAATAGTCCGATATAACTATAGTTCGATTCCCCAGGCTAGGCGAAGTGTCATTGTACTCATATAAAGTTCATAAGGAATATATTCCGATGTCAATGTTATGTTTAAAGACGGGACTCAAGTATCCAATGATTACTAACCCGTTTATCCTGCTTTTGCAGACAAAAAGTTTATCTACAATTTTATCTTTTCTATACCACTGCAGAAGACATAAAGCCAAATCATGAGATATCAAATAAACATGACTATAGAATATAGATAGACCGAATAAAATTAGTATGACTATTTAACTGTTCATAGTTTTTTTATGAAACAAAAAAAAAAACACAAAAGAAATTTCTCCTGTATCGTGGGTACATTTAAAAACATATAACTCACATACACAAATATTCAGACCCGGAACATCTACTTGTAGGTCATATAAATATTTTTTGCTTGTGGGAACCGAACCCGCGACACGCAACGCTGCAGTCAATAGCTTAACCACTGCGCTAACCGGAACTCTTCACGAGAATACTTATACTGCCTCTTTGATCCACTGGTCATAAGGTCCTGGGATCGACAGGTACTTGGGCAGCGTTATTGGGAATTCCTTAATAACAGCGTGGAGTCAGGATTTGTGTCTGGATGATGGCAATAATCTCGCTCCCAATACATACGATTTAAATAAAAATAAATAAATAAATATCGATACGTACGTCTTTGCCTATCATCTCCTGGAAACAAAAGCGGAATGTTATGTTAAAAATATATAGCCAGCTTAGTTAAATTACTCATAACTTTAATATTATTGTAGTCAACAAGTTATAACGATAATTTGTTCGGACTTAGTTTCCTCTACCGCCACCTATAATAAAACTTATCATAAAACCGTCTCACATTTTATAACACCGTTAAAATAATGACGTTAAATTGCCAGCCAGTGTACATATACATGTAACAGCTATCTCAGTTGAACAAACATCAAATGTTTTCTTATAATGTGACCACAACCACTTATCTATGGCACACACTGTAGCTACTAGATTTTTATTGTCGCTGATAACGTTTCTGTAAACAGTTTTATTACAATTCTTATGAAACCTGGCAATATGCGGGAAACTTGACGGCTGATGTTTACGTGTAATCGACTAGCATTACAACTATGTAACACATCATCATCTTCATGATCATCAACCTTTTTGATCGTCTCGTCCCACTGCTGGGCACAGGTCTCCTCTCATACAGAGAAGGATTGAGCGTAATCAACACGCTTGCTCAATGCGGTTTGGCGATTTCAGACTTAAAATCCAGGTTACCTCAAAGTATTTTCCTTGTAATCAGTCATAACACTAACAAAACTTAACTACGTAACAAGTAACTAAAGAAGATATTTAATCAATTGGTTTTGTAATCAATATTGAAGATATCAAAACTGAAAATGTGATTGCCGGATGCAAAAAAAACATAAAGTAAGTAGAATAACAATGTTTCTGAAAGTTTATTGATTGAATTCAAAATATCAATCTCCTAGAGCGTGTGTAGGCCACCTGCCAATCGTCTGCGAACTTTAAAGTACCTTGCAATGAATGAAGACCTTGCTAATGTTGCTTACCTCTATACTCATTCTATTAGCGAGGTAATAAAGCTAAGAGGAATGCAACACAGAGAAGATACCGACGAACCTGCTGTCGGTATCCGAAAGACATTTGATGAAGTAACACGATTATGTTAACTATTTCAGTATCAAGAACTCCATTATATTTTATGACTGTGATAGCTCTTGTGCAAGGTGATACTGGCCACATTTTAATAGATAAATATTAATTGGTAATGACACTGTCTTCAGCAAAACTATTTTATATTTGAAGAAGAAAAACACATCCCACTATTCTGCTTTGAATCATGATTATAACATCAAGCATTGAAATCCGTCATATCATGATGACTGCTACTGATAAACTGGATGAATTTGCCAGCCTCGATACAGAAGTTAGGTGACCGCCAACATGTGTAGTAGGAGAAAGTTGGTCTGGGGTCACCAACCTGCTAGGCAAGTGTGGTGAACGCAGGCAATACGTGATATTCATTTGATGTGTTTGTCCGTATCTAGTGGACTATAATAGACAAAAAAAAAAACAAGATCGATTTTAGGTTGATTCTATTCATACAAATGCAGTGGAGCATGGAAAGGCAATCAATGTAATTGTCTACTGAGTAATAAATGAGGCGTTTGATACCGGTTTGATTAAACAATGTAGTTAAGCTGACTCTGTAATAGGTTGGTTAGCCACAAATTGTTTAAATGTGAATAATGTTAAGCAATATTTAACTAGAGATAAAATTTCTCGGGTATTAAGATATTTACCTAATTTGATAATATCATATATATATTTGTAATATCGTGAAGGGTTCTGCAAGGCATAATATTTGGACCAAGTAATCCCTACTTTCTATGCTTACACTTGATCTAGTTTTCAAATCTTTATTTTATTATCGCACACTTAGTTATCACCGCTCTATTTTCTATACGCAGAATAAAGTATGCACTATTAAGTTTTATGCGTTCTCTACTGACATAATAGCGCATATAAAAAGCATGGATATTCAGGTATGTTATACAATAAAGTTGTTCGGAATTTCAAACAAAAAACAAGAAATTATTTCATTCACGAATATATCATTTTGATGCCTAATATTAGTTTTATATTAATGAAAAAGTAGATAGACACAATTTAATCGGATGTATTATTCCGCAACTTTTTTGTCTCCGCAGTTATGATGTCAGATACGACGGCCAATTCTGAATTAATTCGTAAACATCTCGGTTCACGATACAGTGAATAAAAAGTAAGGTGCATTCGCCGCCCGGCGGCTGTACCTGTCATCCCCGAGCGAGATCTCGCCACACTCAAGTGTATGTAGCCACAACGAAAGGTAGTCTCATACGCACGCCTTACAAAACACAACAGTTCTCTGCGAGCGTCTTCGGAATTTTTCAATTACAAATCAAATTACACTTTCACGGTGTTTTATTTAATTTATATTTCAAAACAGTGCGGTCGGTGAAGTTATAACAGCGGGGACAGAACTCGAAAGTGCTTATTTCAAAGAAAAGTTATTTTAGACGACAAAATGAAAACGGATTACGCTATGGATGAGATGCAGAAGAGTAAGTTGTATTTTCTTGAACTATTTTTTTTTTTTGTATATATTTGTTCTATTTTCTTTCTGATTGGCTCTATTTTCAATACGTCAATATTAGTTCAGTGAGAAAATTGATACAATCGTGTGTGATTTTTAGCTAGTTAAGATGCGCGTGCGCATTTTAATATGTAACAACAAGCATGATATTTAAAATATTAATTTGAGAAATATTGTATTCATTTACATAAATAAAGTGTTAGATTAAACAAAAAATATCCAGAAAAGCAAACGCTCCCTGAAAGGCGCAATTGTCACCGGCTTTTCCGCGTATTTACCTACTTTTATATGTGCGTTTAATATGTTCGGAATTACGAATGCATGACTTCTTCAATCTAGGTAAAAAAGGACAATTTAAATTCAACGTATTAGGTATTATATGAGTGCGATCTTTTGCGTATCAGATGAATACTAATGTTTAACCAGATCAGTGATTCTGAATAAATGTTTACCTTTTAAAACACTAGACAGTATTATTATCTCTATTACTGGTAACCATTTAAGAGCTCTAAATACATATTTTAATAATTATTTCGTGATATAATTACCTGTTTTAATCTTAACTAAGATCCAGTGACACAAATTACATTTAAAACATTCTGAATTAATGACCCACATGATTCCAACACACTCACGCATACTTAGAAATATATAGTACTATATCTTTAATTCCATTATTATGACGATGAATCCTTGTAGATCCCGTATATAAATAATAGTTGTTATATCGTTAAAATCTAAAAACACCTATTACAGATATTTTTTTTTCTAAATTTGTTTAATGTTCCAAAATTAGTCATTTTCTTACAATATTTTTCTAAAATTACGTTTCATTTCACGTCTTGATATTCGTGGAATCCGAGCACATGTTTTAAGAGATACCTACGTAGTATTGTTTAAATTTGTAAACTTGAAAAGAGTGGTTCGGTTCAATCATAATATTATTATGTTAGTCAAAGGAAATCTTTACAATGAGCATAATCAGATCATCTTGCCCATAAATCACTATCATGTAGGAGTAGTGTCATAAGTATTGACATAATCGAATTGGAACAATGTCAATGGACAATACATTACGTTTTAATTACAATACACCGTGAGGCCTACATCTGCGTTTTCGATATGGTGTCTACCACAGAATATATATTATATTTATAAATCTTTTTTATCTACTCCATGGTCACTTCTATAGCTTTGCCTTTGATTTTTACTGAAGTCGATAAATGAGTAGGTCCTCTCTTTTTTAAAAAAAAAAAAAAACTTAACCCCACACTAGGAATTATTACTGCATCGTGGGTGAGTACAACCATTAAAACTCAAATACACAAATAGCCAGACCCGGAACAACTACCTGTATGAATATTTGTTCCGTGCGGGAATCGAAGCCACGACACGCAGGGCAGCAGTCGATCGCTCAGCCACTGCACCAACCGTGTTATCTGTATTAGCAATAGGTTTATATCTTAACGTTTGACCTTTTCAGATCAAATTAAATGAAATTATTTTTTTGATGGAATTTAAATATATAAAAATATAAGGTCATGAAACATTCAAGTTGGGCATTCTGTCTAAGATTCGATATCCATTTAAGCGAATCATTTCGAGGCTATAATAATAAGTAATAAAATATAAGAACATTAAAAAGAATTAATTAGCAAATAATAAAAAAATATCATTTTAATACAATTAAAATCTATTCAATCTAAATGCTCTAACTCAGAAACAGGGCTTCACAACTTTAATCATCGAAACGCTCTATAGATGCAATTATATCTTCACCGTTTCTTTTTTTTTTACAACGGTTAATGAAATTGAAAGATAAAAAAATAAAGTATATTTTTAGTTAATTAATTGGGCCATCTTTGAACACGTTCATAATCAATTCTGAGAACGCGTTGTGAAAATCCTAAAGAAAGAATATAATAACAGCTACGAAAATCTAATTGTACTGGCTTATAAAATAGCCCGTAAAATTCATATTAGAATGATATTTAAAACTGGTGTTTGTGGTGTAAAAACCTGGTGGTGGTGTTTGTATTATGTTATTAACAAAGAACACTTTTGCGATTGTAATTACAGTATATCAAAGCTTGACATACCAAATAAGAATTTTATTTACACAGTTGTAGTTTTACATAATTATTTTACTTGTAAATAATATTACAAGGCGGTGGCTAGCGACTTGTTGAACGAAATAATTTTCTACAGTTAATCAAGCCCTATACACTGCTGACTATTAATTTATTACACACACATTTTGGTTTTGGTACATTTTTTCTTCTTTAAATTCAAGGGCTTGAAGCAAACCGTTCTGTTTTTTATGGTACAAAAAATATATTTTTACTTCCTTGTTTGGTTCCTAATAATTGCTTCATGCCGTCAATGTTTCGTTAAAGCACAAATAAATTGCATTTGTTTCGCGAAATTGGATATCGCTACGGAATTTCCTATGTATTAGTAACAGCGTCTCTCGCTTAACCGCAGAATTATATCGACACGTTGATCGATCGATGTCATGCCATGATGTCACTGAAGATAGACCACAAACTCTTTATACTGAAATTGTATATTGCTAAGTACATAATTTATTCAAATTCGTATTTCTAAATCTGTATCATCAATTCTATCTTATACCTTCTCTATTTATACATCTACTACGGGATTATGGTTCTCTCTCTTACAATTATTCTCTCTTTCTGTTCTTTTATAATGATTTTCTCTTATAATAAATCCTTTGCTGTTACGCTCAGCTTTCAATATACGTCCAGCCACAAAATTTACTTAGCACCCTATACAAATGGCGAAACATTTCTAACCAACGTGGCTAGTGCATAACATGACACGAGTCCTAAATCGGATGGCTATTGAATCCTGGCTAACGACTCAATTATCTTTTCTCCCCAGGAACCTCCTCTATCATCGGTCTCTCAGACGTGACCGACAATAAGCTGATCTGGAGGCAGCTTATCGCCGAGCTGCTGGGAACTTTCGTGCTAACTTCCATTGGTGTTGCTGCATGCATCAGCATCAAGGGAGCCAACGCTCCTGAGGTCACCAGCATCGCGCTATGCTTTGGTCTACTCGTCGGGTCTATTGTGCAGGTCAGTAACTAGTTTGATTAGAGTTAGTTTAGGATCGGTTGGTAAAAGCCTTGTCAACTTTAAGTCTTATCTGCATCTAATAGTCCTAAATAATAATTGGATAATTTTAAAGTAAATGGAAATAATTATTATTCAAAAAGTATAGTTTATTTTAATAACATAGGATTTCCTATGTAAATATTATAACTTGCATGTTACATACAGCGCCGCGAGAAACGAAAAGTAATAAAACGGATTAAATATTGTATTACGTTATATATTCATTCTTGTATCGATCTTTGTTTCCGATTCAGTAGCGCAAAACGATGAAATTGTGCTAAATTACAAACTGTATTTTATGACATTTCAAACATAGAGAGACAAACAAACTATGACTTCTGATAGTGCAAGCGAATGTTGAAATTCACGTTCACATGATTGCTTTTAGCTTCTCGGACCCCTACTTCGAGTCATAATGCATATTTATAAATACATCAAAATAATGAAGAGTATTTAAGTCAACATACAGGCTATAAATCGCTGTCATTATTAATCAAAATTGGAATTCACGACCGTCTAAAAAGTTGCACACCTTTATTTAAAAAAATGCTGAGTGCCTTGATTCGGATGATCGGAAGTGTATGTTGGAGAATGTCGTTGGGTAGAAAAATAGCGTTAGATTCATTTTGAAACGTTTATTTAGAAATATTATTGAAAGTTAGGTAATGTTTACTTAAAAACTGATAAAAAAAAATTAATGAATGATTTACACCACCTTAAACATACGTTTTTGACGTCTAAATCTCTCTAATCAAAGTGTATAAATAAGCCTCTATTCGCCGATAGATTGACATAACATACCTACTCCCGTGTTCGTAATAACGGATGCTCATTCAAGCCAAGCCAATCTAACATGAGGATGTTGACAAAGAAAGTAGATATCACGCGTTCTAGATTATGTTCAGGTGAACGTCTCAGTCATGTCCATAAATCTTTTTATTTCACGGCTTGCGGCAGTTCTGGTTGGGACTTTATTAGACATTTTACCTATCTCTAAATTGAATTTAAATAAATTTTTTCAACGATTTATTCCATATTTTTGTTTTCAACTGCTTGATATAATATATCTGTTTTGCTCCTCTTTTTTGGAGTTTCTGTAGTCTTGCTGCAAAAGAAATGGTATCATCATGTTTTGAGGCATACCTTGTTAGTTGTTACGCCATGCAGTATCAGGGTAGGCTAAAATGGTAAAAATTACTATTTGTACCATTTGCAGAAGATTTTTGGCGTGTAGACAAAAATGAACTGACACCGTTTATCATTTTGGTTATTCAATACGTACATTTTGACAAAATGAGAACCTTTCAATATCATCTATGCTAATATAAAGCTGATGGGTTTGTTTGAACGCGCTAATGTCAGGAACTATTGGTCCGATTTGAAAAATTCTATTCTATGTAGGATAGCCCATTAATCCAGGAAGGCTTTTGGCTATATAACATCACGCTGCGACCAATAGAAGCGGAGTATATAAAAAAAACCATATCGAAACCTACGCGGGTGGAACCACGGCGCGCAGCTAGTCCATACTAATATTATAAATGTGAAAGTGTGTTTGTTTGTTTGTTTGTCCTTCCTTCACGCCGTAGCTAAGCAATCAATCGACATGATTTTTGGCATACAGTTAGTTGAAAAGATGGAGAGTAACATAGGCTACTTTTGGTCCTAAAAAAACATCGAGTTCCCAAGGGAGATTACTGGAATATTTGTATGTGTACACCAAATATGTCCTTACTAATATTATACATCGGAAAGTGAGTTTGTTTGTACCACTTTCACGCCGTAACTCCTAAACCGATTGCTTTGAAATTTTGCAGACGTAAAGTTAGAAGTCCGGATTAAATAATAGGGTACTTTTTATCCCGAAAAAAATTGATATTCCCGAGAGAAATCTAAAAAGCGCGATATAACCGAAGTTAACGCGGGCGAAGCCGCGGGCGGAAAGCTAGTTCTTTATAATAGTAAATACTACGGAAATTCTCTAAAATTCTAAATCACTGCGTTTAAACTCCATAGTCACAATATAGCTAGTCCACCAGCAGGTCATTGTGTTTCTCTCCACTTGAAGGTACTTGTCAGAACGCTATTGTAACTATGCATCCGAAAGCTTTTGTGATGTCTGATTGTAGCGTTACGATACACCTGTGACATACATAATGTAGGAAACTATGTATATCAAGTATTAGCTTTTATGTGTTCTACGGATTATAGGCGCCACAGAGTCCTCGTAATTATAATAATGCAACGAAACATCTCAATAATTTTAACAAGTTGAGCTTGACGCGAACGGATAGTATTGGTCCACTTTAACTAGACCAAGGACAGGGAGGAGTGGACTGAAGAAAGGAGGCAGGATGCATTTGCTTAAAGATGGACAAAATAAGCTATAAAAAAACAATTGCCTATGAAGAGAGTCCTGTCCAAATCTTTTCAGGCATCCTCTTCTAAAGCCATCTCAGTCCAATCTATACCTACGGTACGCTATTAGACTTAGATATATAATGCTCATACATTACGACTTCTTAACTGAATTATAACCAATTAATATCCATGAAACGCTCTCGCTAGATAACAATTTCCTCGAGCTTGTCTTACAATGTCAACTTAAATAAAGTTGACACATTAACCAGTAGCTAACTATCTAAAACTAACTTCCCTCGAGCCATATAATCTGCTTGTACAAACATCGCCGGCGAGATAATAGGCGATCTCAAACGATCTCACTTCGGGATAACAATAGAACATTGCAATAACATATTAAGTAGCTTACAATAAAGTGAAACCGGACAGTTCGCGGTACGTCCGGCCTTTCCCACGCGGTCGCAGACCCGCGAGCGGTTGCGCGTAAATTGTATCACACATTACGTTCAATATCGTTAAAAGGCCAATATGCAAAACAGTCAATACATTAACCTTGACATACGAACTGGTTACCGATCAAGCGGCGGCTTTTAGATTTTTAAAGCGGTACTTTTGGTGTTTGAATATAAATATCCTCCAATTTATTACGTAATGAATGAAATTGGATTTAATTTATAGAGCATAGGGTCAAAGGTTTCAAAGTGAAAATCGTTATAGTCCCTTATAAAATTTCATTTAAAATATGAGTTAATCACAAGAAATATGATGTATATATAAAAGTTGATTAATATGAAAATTAAACAATCACCATTCATATCTCCATGACCCATATGTTAATATTTTTCTACTAACACCATATATAGTTAGTTTAAGCAAATTGAACGAGAGTATAATTGAAATCTATTCGTCACGCATTTACTTACCCTCGGGCTTGGGAACTATTCATGTTAACGATAACACGTAATGTGTGACTTTCTTTTTTAATTTTAATGGTTTTAACCTCGAACTTTTGACAGCCACGTACCTACATGTGTAAGTTTATGTAAGTGTTTTTAATATGTATGATAAAATGTTATGTATCACCTTCTCAATATTTTGATTGTGATTATGGTACAGAACTTGATGTATCGTTGACCATGAAGTTGCGAGTACGTAGAGGTGGGATTACAAGTGACATGAGTGATATGCAAATCAACATGATCTGTACTTTATCGATATTTTGTTTTCACTAACAATAGTGTCGAAACTATGGGTGTGTCATTGTATTCTGTTTAATGTCTCTTCACTTGGGTCAAGGCGAATATAACGTTTATGGTTAAATGATAATTTGATAGGTAGAACAATATTTAATTTAGCAAATTTTAACATTAAACACTTACAAGAAATACGAATGATCACAAAATAGTTTTCAAAGTGTTTTGACATATCAAATTAAAATTGAAATGACATAAGTGGGACTTTCGAAATTTTATTATATTATTTAAGATTGCTAATCATACGAGGTCAAGTGATAGATTTATAAAGGTACATTAAATTATTCCGATCAATCGAACAAAAATGATAAATTAAGATATGTCATGTGACTCTAAGAGATGTTGATAACATTCAATTTGTTAATGATTAATTGTAACATGGTCTGATACACTTAGTACTTGTTGATATGTCGATATTATTATGATGAATATTAACGATACAAGTAATGGGCTATATTGGTTCAAGGTCTTACTGAACGATTGGGACTCGTTTCAGAACCTCTGAATGAGAGAAAAATTAATAATAATTTTCGTATATTGAAATTAAAAGTTGTCATGAAAACCTTCTTGTTGATCTAGTGATCACACTACTATTGAGCTTGAAATCCTAAGTTTAATTTCAAATGCGGGAAATGTGTAATTATTAGCTATTTTTCTTGAGGAAATTCTTTGTAGAACCCGGAATCGAGGTTTGTGCCCAGCTGATGGCGGTGAACAATATAACTAGTGAAGTGTAGGCGTACTTGCTACGTTACCTTTGCCCAACCCCTTAAAGAAACAGGGCGCGATGTTATGTTATAAAATTACATTTATTTAATTCTTTTATGTCGTTTTTTATCATTAATTAACACCATTTTAAATTAACATAAGACGTGTATTTCCATGTTTTCGTTTTAGCACCTCTGTCACCAATTGACGCCCATTTTTATCACCAATTTGTAATACAGTTTGTGATATCATTTATATTTGATGGATCGCCTTTTCAATTCCAATTTTATAACTTAAGAGTAACGAGAAACTTTTACCTAAATAAATATACATTTTTTTATGAAAACATAAAATACAGGTATACTTTGTACTCGATCTTCAAATTCAATAATTTCGTATTTACTAATAACCATACAACAACATAGTTACCTACGTGTCAATTCCTCGAAATCCCGATTTCAACAATTGCCTGCGACATGTTTGATAAAGACATATAATTACCTTATATGACAAGACAATAATAATAATCATGACGCATAATAATAGTTCTTATTATGTCATTGTTACGATTATTTTGACATGAAAAAATAAAAGATGGCTTTATAATACGACCAGTTACTTTAACAAAAATATTTCGTATAAATATCCAAGATTGAAGAAATTAGAACTTATGATGGTCAATTAGTTGCGTAAATACATGAATAATAATAATAATATTTATTTATTTTCCCACCACAATATCCATATAAAATAATAACAAAATAAAAATAATGTGGTCCAGTTATGGGCTTATACAAAAATATTGTGGGAGACTGGTGCCTAAGCTAAGCCGAAGCCTGTATTTCAGGCCACCAGGTCTCCACCCCAGATATACATTTTTATTATAGCTTCCCGTATATTAGAATTAAACAGTGATTTAAATTTTACTAATAGGAAGGAGTTTTAGTGGGGAGTGTGTGGATATGTAAGTGTGTGGGAGGGTGAGTGTGTGCGGTGAAAAAAATTGGTTGTCTGTAGAACTCCGTCTACTGCCGATATTTGAACGTGACAACGTCTATTACATGGTAATAGACCTCGCGCACGAGTGTGACACACGCTCTAGGGGTGGGGGTAAAGTAGGCGTGGACTCCCTGTGGCGTCAGATTCGGCCGTTACGGTGTTTTCGAGAATGACTCCACGCCGTACCAATTTAATAGACGTTGTCACGTCAAAAAAAGAAAAAAATGTAAAAGTATAAATGTATAAAGAAAGGTATATGTAGCCTATCTACAAACGCCATACTGACGTCACACGGATTCTACATCTCGCAAGTAAAGTTTACAATGTAACGCGGGAACGTATAGACTGCCCAGAGCTCAATGGTCTTTTCTGCCGACTATTTGTGCCTGACAAATACGTCGGCCACCGCCAAAGCCGCAGGCACAATCCGTTTGCACTACTCCCGGCAAAAACTGTAGCCACAGCTGAAACCCCGATCTGTCGTACCCTAAAGATGCTGAATGCCCTTATAATGGCTAACCCTGAATGGGACATGTTTGCGGTTGAATGGAATAAGCTTATGCGCGAATGTTTGGTCTTCTGTGAAAGAAAGTATGCGGGAGAGTCCACTATTCCATGTTAGTTTTAGTAGTAGTTTTTAAGTTATTTAATGTAATTGTTTGTTCCTATGTTGGGTAATATAATTGGTTTTCTACCATTTTAACCAACTATAAATAAATAAACTAGCATACATACAACTCCCCAACATCAACCGTTGGGCAAGTGATCGCTAGACACAATACCAGTCTGGTCGGAAGATCTTCCCTTTCTAAGGAGGATGAGTGAACTTTACGCCCTCTTACGCTTACCTCTAAAGTATCACGTCGAAAACGTCGGATTCCTGGCTACCGTACGCACAGGCTTGAGGGCGAGCAGAGGGCAGCTCGCCGCCCTGTAACGACCAACACCCTAATTGTCTATCTCTATTACTATCAATTGGAATCATTTTGAAACATATTCTTAATCCATTGCTCCATATGTTGTTGACCCGTCAAAATGTCAAAAAAGCCAATTGCTACAGAGAGCGTATTATGTAATTACCCTCCTGGCCGGGGTCGACGACGGCGGGTTTTGTTCCAGGCGCGCGTTCCTCCCGCCCGGAACGGGAGAGGTAAAAAAAAAAACGAGTGTGCTTATGACCACACGACTGAAGTGAAACTTCTTTCGCTCCATCTGTATGTATATACATATAAGACAATTAATTATAATTAAATTCCAAGAGGTAAAATAAAACTTCGATTTGTTTCTCTGTAAATAAAGAATGCAATTTTATTATATTTATCGAGTAGGTTACATCAATTACAATCATAACAATATAATCTTTACATAACTAACACAGTCTTACCTGTAAATAAAGAAACGACAATAAAAGTTTATTGTTATCACCTCTCGATTCACACAGCTTAATAAACTCAACTTAAATAATTAACTTTATAAATCCCAAATAACATACAATAATATTTATCTTTTGACAGTGACAAACTCATTGACGCGCCACGACGCGGCTCACTCTCGAACTAACGGTGCGCACGCATATTCAAATTAAAGAAATAATTTTCTTTACATCTCCCTCCTTCAGGGTGAGAATTACTCCTGCAATTCTCATTCTAACCGCACCTACTATTCTGTGTTATCCTCTTCATCATTTATTTTGTCTTCCATTCGAATAAGTTTTGTTATATGGTACAAGCTTGTATCTTTTTTTGTTCTGCCTGTGTTTATTTTGTATATTGTATTCGATATTTTGTCTGTTATTTCAAATGGGCCGATTCTTAAATTATCTAATTTTTTTCTATTTAATTTATTTCCGTTTTCAATATATACTAGTTCTCCTATTTTGAATTCACTTTGTCTTCTGCCTTTATCAAATAATTTCTTATTATATGCATGTGATCTTATTGTTCTTTCTAGTGCTTCTTTTCTATCTTTAATCCAAGTTTCTGTATCTGTTGGTTGTTGTAACTCTTGTGGCAAGATGCTGGTACCTTTTCCTTCTAATAAATATACTGGGGCAAAGCCTGTCACCGAGTGCTCGGTTTCATTATACTTATCTATACATTCTCTTGCAATTGATGTCCAGGATTTCTTTTCTTTTCTTTCATTTATTTTGCATCTCATTTTATTAACTAGTGTTTGATTCAATCTTTCATTAAGACCATTTGAAAACGGAGTATCAACTGCAGTAAAGATTAGTTTTACATCATTATCTGTCAAAAAATCTTTGAATTCTTTTGAATTTAATCCTGGATACTGATCTGTTAGTAATATCTCAATTTTTTCCGTCTCTAGAACTTTTTTAACTAACTTAATGAAATCTGTAGCGTTTTGTGTTTTTGATGTTAGAATGAATGCAAATCTTGTAAAATGATCAACTAACAAGTGCAGGTATTTCTTTGTCGATCTTTGTCCTCCAAAGCCACCAATAGTATCTATCGACATTATCTGAAATGGTTTTGATGCTGGTCCCAGATGTGACATCAATCCATATTTATCTTGGCCTCTCGATTTATTCCTAACACAGGTTTCACAATTCTTGCATATTTTTTTTATGTTCCTTGTTAGACTCTTTGCTGTATAATAAGGACTGATTTTATTTATCATTTGGTTAATCCCTAAATGGCACCATGTGGTATGTATATCTTTTATTAACTTTACACTCGATTCTTCAGATAATATAACTTTTTCTCTATTTCGATTTTTTTTGTATAGTATCCCATTTCTTTCAATTATTTTGTTTTTATTTTCCCATATTTTGTTATTTTTCTGTTGATCTGCCTTGATATCGTCTAATGTTATCAGATTTATTATTTTTAAAATTTCTTCATTATTATCATTGTCTTCCAATACAGGATTTCTACTGAGACTATCTGCTTCACTGTTCATCTTTCCCGGAATATATTTAATATTGAAGTCATATTGTGACAAATAAAAGGTCAATTCACCAAGTTCCTCATCTGTTCTAGCCTTTATATTGAGGTTTTCTAGTGGTTTGTGATCTGAAAAAACTGTGAATTTTCTTCCTATTAACCAATATTGCCAATATTTGATAGCTTCTTTAATTGCTAAGCATTCGAGGTATATTGCCTTCTTCTTTTTTTGCGTATCATTGAGTTTCTTTGAAAAATAGCCAACTGGTTTTTCTTTTCCATCTTTTTGAATTTGTTTTAATATTGCACCTATGCCTTTCAAAGAGGCATCCGTGTAGATCGTAATAGGCAAGTCTTTATCGAAAATTTCCAGTACTGGTTGTGAGCATAATATATTTTTTATATCAGAGAAAGACTTTTCACATTCTTCTGACCATATAAATTGAACATTTTTCCTCAATAATTTATGTAGTGGATCTAATATTATTGAACTATTTGGTATGTATTCGTGGTAAAAGTTAATCTTCCCTAGAAACTGTCTAATGTTCTTTTGGGTCTTTGGCGTTGGAAAGTCCTTTATTGAAATAATATTATCTTTGATTGGTTTTACCGTATTGTTTCCAATTATGTGTCCCAAGTATTTTACTGATGTTGCTGCAAATGTGCATTTTTTAAATTTTAGTCTGAATCCTGCATCTATTATTGCTATAAGTACTTTTTCTATGTGTTCTATGTGTTTTTCAAATGATTGTGAAAATATAAGAATATCATCAATGTAACACTCAGTAAAGTCTTTCAAGTTATTATTTCTTAATATATTTGATAAAATTCTCTGGAAAATAGCAGGTGATGTTTTCAATCCAAACGGTAGGCAAGTCCATTGATAATGTCCATCCTGTGTGACAAATCCTGTCTTCTGTCTATCTTCAATACGTAATGGTATGGACCAAAACGCGGAATTTATGTCAAGTGTGGTAAAATATTTACAGTTTCTTGCTTTAGTTATCAAGTCGCTTATTAATGGGAATGGTTGCGCTTGTGGTACAACTATCTTGTTTAGTTCACGAAAATCAATACAGAGCCTTGATTTTGTATTTTCATCTCTTTTAAATGCCAAGGTAACTGGCGCTGCAAATGGACTGTATGATTCTTCAATTAAGTTATTTTTTAGTAAATTTGCTACCTGATTTTCTATTTCTATTTTATCTTCTATTGTGCAACGATATGGCCTTTTGCTGCAGTACTTATCCACCAGTAAGTCTATCCGGGCTTCATATTTTTTTACTGTGCCTACATCATATTTATGTTTGGCAAATACAGTATTATAGTTATCTATTAAGTTTTGTATTTGAATCTTTTTGATGTTGTCCAAATGATGTAGGTTTGTCATGAATTCATTTTTACTCACATGCTCGTTAAAATTGATTTTAATTGCTTCTATTTCTTCAATTTCAGTTATAGTATTTATCTCCCTCTTTGTTTTTTGCGATATTTTTAGATCTTCGTTTTGAGTTAATTTATATTTTTTTATCATATCTAATCCTATAATGAAATCTTCAAAATCAACATTGTCCACAATGAAAACATCAACATATTCTTCTATATCAAAAATTTTAACTTTTATACTTATTAAACCTTTTGTGTATGTCACACCATTGACTGTTTTTAATAATATTCTATTTGTGTCTTCTGAATCATTTTGTATTCTGACTAATCTTTTGTTTATTAGAGAGACTTGGGAGCCTGAATCATACGTTCCATTCACATGTAATTTGTCTTCTAATAACATATTTATTTTTATCAATGGTGTGCTTATTCGTTTTTTGTCTCTTCGCTTAGATTTACTTCTATTACAGAATTACTTCCAATCTTCTGTTTCTCTTTATCTTCTTTTTTAAACCAACATGACTGTTCTGAATGGTATCGAGTACCTTTATTTAAATTTTGACAGTTTTTGCATGGCTTTTTGCCTCCAACGTATTTCCTGTTGTCATCTCTCTCTTCTCTCTTTTTTAAGAAGTTTTTATTATTTACCAAAATTTCACACTTATTTATTTCATGAAGCAATCTCGTTGAGGTTTCACACTTTTCTGGATCAATTCTATTTCTAATAAATTCAGGCAAGCCGGCTGCTATAAGTGTCACTAGACTTTTCCCACCAATGTTTTCATCCATATCTAATAATAACTTTTCTTTTCTTATAGCATATTCCATCAGTGATCCTTCTTTATATTTGTAAAATATGGCATACATTCCCGTACTCCATCCTTTATCAGCAAATGAATCCAAAAATTTGTCTTTCCACTCGGACCACCTAGCCTCTATTTTCAAAGTTTTCAATGTTGCTGAGTGCCAGTCCGCACATGATTTGTCTAAGAATAATCTTAATATTTCTATCTTTGTTGTATCATTCTTAATTTCAAATCGTTTGCATTCATTCTCAAACGTTTCTATCCATTGTTTCGCATTTGAGAATTTACATACAAATTTCTCAATCATAAATCTTTCTGATATATTTTTCAGATTCAATTGACCTTCGTTTTTCTCAGTAGATTCTACTATGTCTGTTTCTTTTATTTCTTTTAGATATAAATCATTAAACATTAAATTATCATCTTCATCAAAATAGGTCTGTAACATTTCTTCTGTACATGTAATCCATACTTTTCTCTCTTGACTTCTCTGAACTAGAGTTTTTTTCACTCTTTTGTAGGTGTCTGTCTTAGTTAGTGCTATGTGACGACTTGCGTATCTATCAGCATCTAGCAGTACATAGTTTTTGTTATCCTTCGTTGTAATTGAAGTTATGGCAATCACACTCGTCTTATTGTCGGTTTGTGATGCTTCATATCTAAATGCAAACTGCAGTTTTTGTGCCATAATAAACAAGTATTGTCGTTTTATAAGACAATTAATTATAATTAAATTCCAAGAGGTAAAATAAAACTTCGATTTGTTTCTCTGTAAATAAAGAATGCAATTTTATTATATTTATCGAGTAGGTTACATCAATTACAATCATAACAATATAATCTTTACATAACTAACACAGTCTTACCTGTAAATAAAGAAACGACAATAAAAGTTTATTGTTATCACCTCTCGATTCACACAGCTTAATAAACTCAACTTAAATAATTAACTTTATAAATCCCAAATAACATACAATAATATTTATCTTTTGACAGTGACAAACTCATTGACGCGCCACGACGCGGCTCACTCTCGAACTAACGGTGCGCACGCATATTCAAATTAAAGAAATAATTTTCTTTACATACATATATGTGTGTACAATATATACATGTATACACATATACATATATTAATTTTCTATAAATATTTAAATTTATTTCGTGGTTTCATTGGTAAATTAATATTTTTGCATAGATCTTCTATTTTTATTGAAAAAAAAAAAAACTCGCTGTAGACCTTGTAGTACCAAGCTCGCGCCACGGGAGCCTCTGTGCTTATATCCCCCATTTAACTTCCGTTCGCCTTGCCCGATCACTTTTCGTAACGCTTACGTCACGCGTTCGCCAGCTTACTCCCCAAGTCAAGCGTGCGTAAAGAAGTTTCACTTCAAAAATCGCTACTTACTGCTATCCTTCCACACTCCCATTGCTTCGTTTACTTTTATTTAATCTGGTACTCAAATACTTAACTGTTAATCCTCTATCTGTCTATCAATCAATCATTCAATCATTCGACTCAGCCTTTTTTAGATCAAAGTTGAGCGTAGGCCTCTCACAAGACCTCAAACTTTGCCATGCAATTTCAAAATTATCAAAAAACATAGAGACATGAACCTACCTTTTACTTATAATCCCTAATGTTAGGCCTCTATTGCGCAACTCCGCGGATCTGTAAGAATGCGGCCGGCTGAACGCGCGTTCACTAAAACTACGATAGCTCTGAAATTAAAGAGCGCAGCTCAACACACCGTATGTCACTGAAATCGTTATGAAATAAGCTATATGATTTTCTATAGTTTTGTACAGTTTTATCGTGGAATCTATTGTTGATTCGAAATTGAAAGTAGGGTTAGCTACTTTTTACCAGTTTTTGGTAGAAAAGTCGTAAAGTCGTCATTTTAATTTTTTTTTCCAAAGTTATTGTTTTATTTACATAATAACACATTATTGTACAATAATCAAGTAAAATAACAGACATTTTCATACATATTTTGCATTTGCAAGCTGAACAAAAATACGGCTCAGGTAGTCAACTTTGAAATTGACGACACGGTTGGGGCAATGGCTGAGTAATCGATTCTTACACTGCGTGTCGCGGGTTCGGTTCCCGTACGGAACAAATATTTGTATCGCCTATAGTTGTTTTTGTATATGAGTTTAACTGTTTGTAAATGCACTCACGATACAAGAGAAATTCGTAGTGTAGGGCAAAGTATTTTTCAAAAAGATGAAAAATAATTACTTATGAAATCACACATTACTTTCAATATGAATTTTCACAATTCAATGAGCCAATAAAATTTCGCAATAACTTCTCATCGATAATTGGGACATCTAATCATTGTGCGTCTCAAAGTTTTCAAAACTTAGAGTTCGAACACCGCTTTAGAAACCAAAGTTTAGATAAACATCTTGACTCTTTTATCAAAGGAACGTAATTATATTTATGATTAAGATCTACTTAAGTACCTATGCATATACCATGTCAATCGTATTTGCCAAATTGCATTGATAATCACGCCTTCGTATTGTACTTATCAAACCATACAAACGGCTGATGAAATGAGCATTGACTCACTTCTGATAATTGACTCTCAAATGAATGTGTGCCCTAAACCATTAAAAATATCTTCTTTTTATTTAATGGCATCTTGTGGGTCAGTTTTGGAGAGTGTCGGCTACCTGGCCGGTTTATCGAATGTTTTAATAACTAAAGGCGTTCAGCCAAGGCATAGGTGTACCTAATCTTAAGTCATCTACTGTGGGGTACGGACCTCGGCTGAGGCTCAAGGTTGATTGGGAATATCTGACAGTTTGGGGTAGCTTAGCCTACTGTAGTCCGTACACAGGTAAACATGCATGTAGCTAAGTATATCTCCATATGTGATACTCACTATATAACCGTTGACAACTTCACATGACCTTTGTAGCTACTTTTCGCCGCTAGGTGCGCAAACTGGTTCAATCCACGGTTGGTATTGCGCAATCCTGCGCCTGCGCAACTTCGTCATCTGTCAATCGCTCGCATGGATTAGCATGACAATGGAACAATGAGTCCTATACGCATGGTTGTCATGTGTGAACTTACATGAGGTTATGGATGTGGAATCTAAATTAAGGCAATCTTCTTAATATTTCATAAATAACTTTCATTCACTCGTATTAACAAATCTAGCAATTTCAAACGGTTCTAAATAATAATTCTAAAAGGTGAACTTTTATTATTTCTTAAAATTTGTGCCCAAGTCTGTTTTCGAAAAAAAAAATGGTTTAATCAAAAATAATGTGATCCATTTTAAAATTTTACGGTTTAAAGCGGAATAAATAAGTTTCTGTTAACCATAGTCTTCGATAAGATACAACATCAATTAATTATTTCTTGATCACCTTCCAAGCCTCCAGAATAATCTTTGTCTCAGTATCCTTCTATAACTGAAAGCATAAGCACTCAACACTTCTATATCTACAATCACGAACGAAGCGTAGTCATGTCACGAGACGTCGCGATGTCGCCTCAACAATGTCAGTGTCTTTGACAAGTTTATTGTCAAGAGTTGAATAGCTTCTACTCACAGCTGTGATATGTTGATGCAAAGTATTTTTAATAACAAGGACCGTTACTTTTCGAGACCTCGAATAAATCGCTGGCAATTTAGTTTTAGAGGCTTGAAAAACGAAGACGTAGATCGCAATAGTCATTACATTTTTAATTAAGTTTAAACTTCTATATCCGCTCGCGATATTTATTGACGAGAATTATTTTTGTGAGTGGTTGGGGTCATGTGCAGCATATGCGCAATCTTGATGTATCTACGTATGTATCTGTACGTCGCATAGTGATAAAATCGACAGCAGTATGTCCTGCAAATACCCTGACAATTTAAATGGAAAATGCTCAACATTTTCCGTATCAGAATTAAACTAATTCGAAACTTCTAGAACCAACGACGCGGCTTGCTCAGAAGGAGATAGAGTGACGAGCTAGACTCTTATAATAAGGGGTTGGATACTAATTTCCAAAGATAGCTAAAAATTGAAAGACGTTTGTGAAGCCTTTGCCCTGCAATTGGACACAACAAATAAAACAACAAGCTGTCGATCTATGATGTCCAATTTGCACGCACAATGCTTTGGGGCTAAGACGGCAGACGCTTCACGGAAAATATCGAAGTTTAGCCAAAATCAGCAGTTAGACTAGTAAAGCGGACCCCCAGACTCCAAATTTGAAACAGCTCCGGATGCGACTGGGATTAATGCTGATATGATGATGATGATAAATGCTTTGGGGCTAAATATTTCAGCGAGTAGAAAGCTTCTTTCCTTTAACCAACCCTATGTGTAAAATTAAGTTATGGCACATCTGAAGCATTAACGCCCATTAAAATAACAAGTACTTAACATAACCAATAGCTATAAACGTGTTAATATGCAGCACCATCAATAATAAATCTAAACTTTACTTCAAAGTTGCATAATGCAATTCTGGCATTTGAAGACATATTAGGATAGCACAATCCTGGAAAATGTTTTGACGTAATTTGAACTTTATATTCCAAGATATAGAAAACTTTGTGCAATGTAACTACTTCGTTTGTCTATTGACACGTGGGTGTCTGCATATTTGACACTACTGTTTATGGTGGAGTAAAGAGGTATTGTTTTATGACTTTGTCTTAGCAATTAAGGGTTATGTCAATTAACCTTAATTTGGAATAAATCTTCATTGCAAAAGTTACTGTGATCTGAGTAGTGGATAAGTTATACAAATTTCAAGGTTCTGCTTACTTAATAAGATGATCCAGCCTTTATTATTGAAATGAAAACTCCAACTTAAGCCTGGGTTACATAAGCAAATAGTGAACGGTCATACAACAACGGCTTTAAATTTACAGAGCTTTTTTGTCACCTGCCTTTGTAATTAACAAAGGCTTGTGAAAATGACAGATTTTCATTATGGCCGTTTTATTGTGTACCTATATCGAAAACTTTCCTATAACAACGAAGCTTTAAAACGGAATACGCTGCCGAGCTTTGGTCTTAGCATTACTCTTTTATTTAATACTAACTTTTCGCACACGGCTTCGCCCTCGTGGAATTCGGTTATATCGCGCTTTGTAGATTTCCCTCGGGAACACCAAATTTTTCCGGGATTAAAAGTAACCTATTATTTAATCCGGATTTCTAACTTTACGTCTGAAAAATTTCAAAGCAATCGGTTCAGTAGTTACTTCCACATTTACACACACATGTACCTACACTTTCCGATTTATAATATTAGTAAGGATTTTGGACTTAAATGTACAAAGTCCACACAAATCACATCAACTCAAGTTGATGGAAGTATGTTAAACAGTTAATAGGTATTTAACGCAATTAGCTATTTTTGTTGATATTTGGTGAACAACAAAAGATTTTGTTTGTCCAATGGGTAAATTGTCTGAATTAACATAAAGCTACCTATTAAGGTTGACAGACAAGATTTTTACGATACACCGTCGAATCGAGCCTTGTTTACTAACAAGTTTCGAATCGATTTGTTTATTTACTTTATTGCACGTATACACGAAAGACCGACAATTGAGTAGAGAATCGATTGATGATCGAGTTTGGGAACGTCTTTTATTTTTTATTTTTTTTTAATAATTATAAACTAGTGCTTGACTGTAATTCCGCCTGATGGAAAGCAGTGATGTAATCATTGATGGTAAAGCGCACTAGTTTATTAAGCCTATTCACTTAAAAAACTTAGGAATAGGAAGGATGACGGCAGTTGAGCGAGGTGATGCCATGTTAAACCTAAGACCAACACGACCAACGATGCTGCGCCAGAGGGAGATTGATCTGGAGACTCTCCACGACCAAACTCCCGACACAACAACATTTGGCGCATCATACTCGGCAAACATCGCAACACAACTGCTCAGACCCGTCCTCCGTACGGGTTCACCAGACATCATGCCGGAACAAGACGAATCGCTTGGCGGCATGACTTTGTCTGGGGGGTGGTAACTTCTGCCGGCAGCAAATGTTATGGCCTATTGTTATAATGCTGTTAATTTGATGTTTGGATAATTTTGTTAATTTTACACTTCCAAAATCTAGTCGGAGTCTCACTTCAACGACAATTAAATTTCATAAACTAGTATTTTGACTAGTTAAGTAGTAAGGAAATTATAGATATTTTGACAATAAACTGAGACCAGAATGTAAACGTTCTTAAAATTACGGTAATAGACCACTGATAATTTTCAAAATGAATTTAAATAAAAATCCTTGAAAATTTCCTCGGTAGTAGGCCATAGCATCGGCTACCGGCAGAAGTTACTAGTATGATGTCTGGTGAAACCGTACGTAGAACGTGTCTAAGTAGTTGTATTGCGATGTGTGCCGGTTACGATGTGCCAAATGTTGTTGTGTCGGAAGCGTGGAGGGTCTCCAGATCAATTTCCCTCTGGCGCAGCACCGTTAATCGTGTTGTTGGGTTTAACATGGCATCATCTCGCTCAACTGCCGTCTTCCTTCTTATTCAATCTGTTTTTGCATTGCATCACTGCTTACTATCAGGTAGGACACTACTTTATTAATATTAAAAAAAAAATGAAAAGCAAGACATAAAAATGTCCATATTTTTGAAAATTCGTAAAAAATCTCAAGCTAAACCTACGTAAACTTTGCTTCCACAGTTTTATACAATGAATAAATACAATGTGTAACACAATTCTATTCTATACTTAAGCACTAAAGTACTGATTACTACACATTACACTTAGGTATCATCCGAAGTACTCATAGTTTTCAACTCAAAACAAATAAAGAATTGGTTCCAAAATTTCGGTATTGGTTAATGATTTTGTTGTGTTTATTTCAATTTGAAAAGTTTGGTTTCTAGTACGAATGTATAAAAAGTTCCCATAACTTCCCAACATCTAAAGATAGGATTATAAAGCCCATCCAATATCCTGCCTGCCTTTGGTATGATATACCCTTGGTATGTAACTGTCGTGGTAGCCTAGTGGTTAAAACATCAGCCTCTCAAGTATGCGTATCCGGGTTCAATTTCAGGCCAGGCAAGTATCAATGTAACTTTTCTAAGTTATATGTACTTTCGAAGTATATCTTGGACACCAATGACTCATTAAAAGGTGAAGGATAAAATCTTGAGGAAACCTGGACTTTAAGTCTGAAATCGCCAACCCGCATTGAGCAAGCGTGGTGATTACGCTCAATCCTTCTCTGTATGAGAGGAGACCTGCAGTGGGATGATAAAAGGTGATGATGAATTAAAATTCTGGCACTACTAATGCATCAAACTACCAATAAATCCAACCATATAAATGAAAGAAAATGATTTTTGTAACAACCTAACTGGAACAACTATGTATTTTGCCAATCAGCCGACTAGATAAAGTTACTAAACTATTATATACATTTGAATGGATTTTCGTATGTAGGCTGAGATCATTATTAAAAACACGCTGTTTAATTTAATGCTGTATTGTCGTCTGCAACTTATATGATTTTATCAATTGATTTTAGTATACATTCCGTAGAGTCAAAGTAAACATACAAAATACTGGCAATTGGGTTGTATCCTAAAAAATAATTTAATGCTCACTAGATAGATTTATAAAAAATATTGAACACGTATTTTTTCTTTTTTCTTTCATTCAAATACTTCGGAAGATATATTGATTTGAAATGTCACATGACGTCACGCCGTGCTACAAAATCTACCACGGCGTGAAGTAATTAGCCCCACTCCGTAACTTCAATACGCTATATCTCAATAGTTTTTGGTAATTTCGATAAAATAAAAAATACGGGTCTTGATTTTTTTTATTATATATAAGATGGACTAATTATTTTTTTAATTTTCATACCTTGGATACATCCCTATTGCATATTATCTATTCTATACTCAACGGTAATCTCAAATCTTTGATTGCCAAATAAGGTGGGCGACAAAAATCGAATGAACTCCGATCAAACAGTCGCTGCCCGGAGGTTATTGTCGATCATTTGCGAATAACGGTTCTGTTAACTACACACGGAACGTACTGTAATTTATTTTTCTATGAGAGTTAAATGGTCCTATTTAGGGAACATTATTGCGGGCAATGATCTTAACGAGGAAATAACTTTATCTTGTTGATATTTTCTATTGATTAAGGGATATAGGCTACGTATAAACAGTAGACGTGACAAACGGGTAGGGCACTATGCTGTGAACTTACTGTGTTGTGCGCTCGATAACCTGCAACATTTTTAGGGTTCCGTAGCCAAATGGAAAACAACGGAACCCTTATAGATGCATCATGTCTGTCTGTCCGTATGTCACAGCCATTTTTTTTTTCGTAACTGTAAGAGTTATACTGTTGAAACTTGGTTTGTAGATGTATTCTGTGAACCGCATTAAGATTTTGATGCACAAATAAAAAAATAATAATAAATATTGTGGGCTCCCCATACTTAGAACTGAAACTCAAATATTTTTTTTCATCCAACACATACGTGTGGGGTATTTATGGATAGGTCTTCAAAAATGATATCGAGGTTTCCAAAATATTTTGTTTCTATACCGAATAGTTTACGTGACAGACTCTTCCAAAGTGGAAAAAAGTTGGTACCCCCCCCCCCCCCTCTAACTTCTAAAATAAGAAAATGAAAAATCTAAAAAAACTACAAAAACTACCAACGAGAATTGGTTTGAACGAGATCTAATAAGTAGTTTTTTTTAATACCTCGTAAATCGTAAACCGCTTATTACCGCGTAATCTGTCATACAAATAACTTAAATCCTTTAATTTCATAATTCAATGGTACGGAAACCTTTGTGCGTGAGTCCGACATGCACTTGGTCGGTTTTATTTTAATATATTAGGGAAAAAACATAACATGGCTTAAATATTGTTTGTTGAATTGGAATCGATCCAGTTGCTTATTCTGAACAAACTATATTCAGGTTTCATAAAAAGATAAAATAACGTTGTAAACAGTTATTACACAACAAAATATATTGCAGCTATAGGGCAGCGTATTATTCACTATTGAAACAATACATTTCAGATTGTTTTGAGTATCTCGCAACCAATATAGGTATACAAATAACAATGGGATTATAAATATTAGCAAAGAATAGGAAATAATATTTAATTGTTTAAATATTATTTCCTATTTCTTACATCAAAGCAAATAAACCGTGTTGGTTTTTAGAAAAGCAACGGAATTTGCTACGAGTGTGGCCTTTGACCGAAGAATAATGATTCAAAAAATTCGAATATTATGTCGCTCTAGAATTTTTTGTTTCAGTAAAGAACAAAAAATGGCATAATACGTCTCAATTGTAAACTAATGAACAGAGCGGCAATCCATGTAATGTAAGGCGTTGAACACACAAAAGACGTAAAACGCAGACACTTCTTCAGTGTGTTTTGCATCGTGACGCTTCTATACATTTAGGTCATTATTACAGAAGGAAATTCAAGCATTGATCTCTGTTTAAGCATTACTTAAAACTAGTTTCAACCAATCAAATAGCTTGAAACGAGACTTAAGTAGGGATTGAGTTTTGAGTGTCGTTTTGTAATACGGACCTTAGTATGAAAGGAACGCGGTATAGACAAATGTCCACGCCCCGTCTACGTCTTACCTCTTGTCTGTGTGTCCAGCGCCTAATTTTAAGAGCATTTATAGTTTGATCTGTCGTGAGTCAAAAATACCTCTATTTCCTTTACATTTTCGACATTGATTGAAGCTGAGTTTAGATTGCGGCTAGAATTTGAACATTTTTAATTACGGGTTTTCATCTGACCAGAAGTCAGACAAAACAGTTTTTTTATTAATTAGGTATATAGTCTAGTGTGATGTAAACTTAATACATAGATACAACGTTGAGGGATTCCCTAAAATAAATCTGACAAATCGGATAATAATTGCTATATGCGTTTCGTGTTTCGTTTAAGCATAAGAATTACCCTATCTACGTACTTGTAATAAGTATGGGAAAACACTGAGTATAAATAAATAAACCTGGACATCAACACCATCATCATTTCAGCTGGAAGACATCCAGACATCCATTGCTCAGTTTAGGGGACCCAGGCACCTCCACCTTAACCCGTTTGGGGGGTCAGATACACCTCAGACTGGAAGTCGACTCCAATACACCTAGTTGTAAAAACGCTAGGCATCAAATGATGATAAACCATTCTCATCTATTATTCCGATTTTTATGTTTTTTCTACATAATAAGCAGTAAGTATGCGGAACGAAACACTTAAATGGTTTAAAATAGGTATATTATAATAATCATGATTGATGGGCGCATCCTTGACGTCGAAAAATAGCTCATAATACCTCGTTTAAACAAACTTATCCTAGATAATCTCACACTTTGATCGTTTACCGAACTAGAGAAAAAAACTATAATCTTTATCGTGGAGAAAAAATGCGGAGTGCTACCAACACTTAACCTACAGAACTGGTACTTGCAGTGACAGATATCTTGAACAATCTATATGAAAAACTCCATCATCTTTTTTCATTACTTGTAAGTCTTATAGTTATATATAGATTGCCTTGTCGGTCGAATTCACATAAAAAATAACAGAGAGATATCAATTAAAGCGGGCCTAACACGTACATACTTTACCTAATTGATTTACTGGGTAATTAAAGTGATAAAAATAATTTAATCAAAATAATTGATAATAATAGAATCAAATAAGTTGGTCATAAAGTGAATAAGTTACAATTTTAAAAAAATGCAACCAAATGAACAAAATAAAATAAATGCAACGATTAAAAAGTTAAAGGACTTGAGGTATTGATTTCAATTCGCGGAGGCAAAGTTCTATTGGGTTTTTCCATCAGGAATTTCTTAGTAGCAACCTGCAGCCTAATCGGCGAACACATTTTTGTCAAATGATTGCGACTAGTTGGGATTGTTTGGACTGGAGTTGATATAATATAGTGTAAAATAATATCAACCGCGGTCCAAACGATCTGCACGAACGTGCATGAACGGCCGCTGGAGTCTGGATTGGCGTTTGATTGATGACAATACGCCCGCAGTTATATGAAATCTTATTTAATAGGAGTATTATACAAGATTTCAATACAACTGGGGAAATTTAGGTGTAATATTATTATAGCTCTACCTAACCCCCGGAGAATGCAGGCATAATGTTATTTTTGTTCTTAATTTATTGTGAAATATAATATCTAATTGTTTTAAATAATATCTAATTGTTGTGTACACACATCAAAAGTGTCTAGGGATCAAGCATTTTTATGCGGATTTCTTGAGATTGAGATGTGGCTTTGTAATAAATTTATGATTTTATAAATTTATATGGATCCTTTTTGGTGCATTTCATAATTTGAATCAGGAACTGTGAATCAAATTCGAGTAAAAGATGAAAATGAGCTGTCAATATTTTCCCTATAAAAACATACAACGCATTGAAGACATTATTAGTGCTACTGTTTCCCTACTACTGATTAAAACCAACGTTATTATGGAGCGGCGACGTCATTTAAGCAGGGAAGAAATGCTCAGAGTCGTGGGAATGATAGAAGCTGGTTCCCGGCAACGTACTGTGGCTTTAGCTCTGAATACAAGTCAGAGTGTTATCAGTCGACTTTGGACACGTTACCGAAGCACTGGTACCGTGGCTGAGCGCCATGGAGGACGGTATCGCTGCACCACACGGAGACAAGACCGATACATTGAAATCTTAACTCGAAGAGCTCCAACAATAACCGCCATGATGTTAGCCGTGAGGCTTCATCACTCTTCAGGGAACTTAATTAGCGACCAAACAGTCAGAAACCGCTTGCATGAAGTGAACCTTCATTCCCGAAGACCGCTACGGGTACCACCTATAGCAATGCACAATCGTAGGATTCGATATCAATGGGCTCTTGAACACAGAAATTGGGCAGAAGAACAATGGCGTTTCGTGTGCTTTTCTGATGAGTCTCGTTTTGGTATGAGACCGGATACAAGACGTATACGACACTGGAGAACCCCTGGACGCCAACAGCGATTAAAATCCTGCCAGGAAGTCCATCCTTATAGTGGTGGAACCATCATGGTATGGGCGGGTATTTGGATCGGCGGAAGAACTGAGTTGATTTGGATCAGAGGCAACCTCAACGCTCAAATTTATGTTGAGACGATTGTATCAGACGTCATCGTTCCTCTACAAGTGCAAATCGGTCCCTTATTTCAGTTAATGCATGATAATGCACGACCGCACACCGCAAGAGTTGTAAGACAGACTCTCGCCGCAGCTAACATCAATGTCCTGCCCTGGCCTGCTCAGTCGCCAGACTTGAACCCGATTGAGCATGAATGGGATATGCTACAGAGAAGAGCTCTGCCGAATATGGAGGGTATCCAGTCGCAAGAAGACCTTTTTTTGTTGTTGCAACGAACATGGGCGGCCATTCCACAGCGTGATTTGGATGAACTCATTTTGAGTATGCCAAACCGATGTTCTTGTGTTGTTAGTGTTCGCGGTAGAAACACGGATATTAATTGTTTAAGTTACCCAATAAAATTTTAGAGAAAACTGTTATTTCAGTCTTTTTTTCGAACTTTTGTGTTAGTGGTTCAAATGTCAAATATCCCTTTATTAGGAAAATGGCAAATTTCTTTATTAATGCAAAGGTGACTTGGTTTATCGTTACTGTGACAAACGAAAACACTTTATTTGATGAATCCTTAAAGAAAATTTTAATTAATATCAATCAGGAGAAAAGTTATTGCAAAAATATATGTTGATCCCTAGACACTTTTGATGTGTGTACTTGATAACAAGTATACCTATACATTTGTACCTATTTGTTAATATTATAGCTACATTATGTAGGTATGTACGGATGATAGCAGGTCAAGCTACCCGAAAATGCCAAATATTCCCAATCAACCTTGAGTCTTAATGCTTTAGCGATAAAGTTGAAAATTGAATAAACATTTTTTTGACGTGATAACGTCTATTAAATCGGTATGCCGGGAGTCATTCGCGAAAACTGCGTAACGGCGAATCTGACGCTACACGGAGTCCACGCCTACTAAAACTAACCTTAGCCTTGTAGCTTTAGAGTGCAATATTATTTACCTAAAAGCACGGTTGTAAACAATTAGTAGCAGTTTTTCGCATACATGATTAAAGCATTGATAGCCGAGTGGTGAAACGCTCGGATTAATATCGACTCACTCAAGAGGTGCCGCGGATCGATTCCTGACGGCAACGGACGTTTTTTATCCTTTTTAATTTTTAAATTTTTCCTTTTTAATTTTTCTTTTTTCTTTTTCTTTTTGCTTTTTTTTATTTTTTAGAAAATTTAAACAAACTATTAAATAAAAATATAAATGTTATACATTACTTTATTTTAAATAATTTCATTGCACCCAGAAAAAATTACCATGTAATAGACGTTATCACGTTCAAATATCGGCAGTAGACGGAGTTCTACAGACAGCCAATTTTTTTTTTAAATAATTATAAACTAGCGCTTGACCGTAATCCCGCCTGGTGGTAAGCAGTGATGTGATCGTTGATGGTAAAGCGCGCTAGTTTATTAAGAGCCTATTCACTCAGAAAAACTGAGCGAATAGGAAGGAAGACGGTAGTTGAGCGAGGTGATGCAATGTTAAACCCAATAACACGACCAACGATGCTACGCCAAAGGCAGATTGATCTGAAGGCCTTCCACGACCAAACTCCCGACACAACAACATTTGGCGTATCGTACCCGGCACACATCGAAACACAACTGCTCAGACCCGCCCTCCGTCCGGACAGATTGTAAAAGTTTAGCTTAGCTTGGTGTGCTGTCGTCTGTGGTACGTGACAGTCATGATTAGTTTTTCCTTAAAATCTATTCTTAGCTAAATGGTCTGCATCATTCTTATATATTTATTGTCATACACATAAGTATTACACCTATACCAACTCTAAAACTTGTTACGCAATTAAATACAATTCAGGTCATATCCACACATGTACCTACCTATATTTTACATTAAAAAATTACTTGAATACTTATGATTATTATCACTAAGCATAATATAAATCAAAATATAGTCTCGTTTCTCTTACGAACACATTAGAAATATGTATTACCAATATATTGCTTAAAAATCATATATAATCAATAATTAAACGATTTTCATTACAAATTTAATAGACGCCATAACACCATAACTAATTTCCATAGAGTTACCTCTTACAACCATAACATGAGAAATAAGCGATAAATAAATTAATATTAAAATTATATGCCTTTTCAATGTCGAGTAATTTACTCACATGCATCTCATTGCACAACTAAATGAAGAAAGGCAAGTTGAAACTGACAACATACTTGTATATGTCAATAATTTAATGTTAAAAGTCCACGAAAAATGCATTAACCGAACCAGTGATTAACTATTCATGTTACCACAAATTATTATCAACAAGCATAATTACCATAGAGGTTTAGCGATGTGTTATGACAGTTGTTTTATAGGTAGTATTTTGAAATATCCGGTCATATTTATATACAGCATGTAACGGAAAAGGTATATACACACGAAGGGCACAACGTGGGCAAAAGATTTTGGAAGGGTTTTTTAATCCTTTCTCTACATGTTCGGAATTTATGTACATTTTCATGCAATTAATCTAGAACTCGAACTTTTCAAATTGAAGTAAAAACATCGATAACTTATACACTAGATTCACAATCAGCGTAAAAAAATGGTTGAACTGAACAAACGCACAACGAAGCACTTGGTTCTTTCATTTGGTACGTACTTTATAATTATGACTTTAATGCATGTGTGTAAAGTTGAATTTGGTCTGATGTTTGATGTACCACGGACTCGGTCATAAAAAATAATGGCTTTTTTGTACTGGTTTGTGATAAGAACTTTATACGCTGCACTTAAGGCTGATTTTAAATTAATGTATATTATTTATTTGGACTACTTTAGACTGCTTAATACTTGTCGCCATTTTTGATAAGAGTTTTGTTCGAGACTGTGTATCTAGTGCATAAGTGATCGATGAGTAAACACATCTTTGTCTTTATATTGGCAAGTAACGTAGAAAATTACGTAGTACGGTGGCACGTTTGTTATTATTTGAATTTGAGTTTGTTATTATTTCTCGATAGTAGGCCATAATATCGGCCACCGGCAGAAGTTACCACCCACCAGACAAAGTCTTGCCGCCAAGCGATTTGTCGTGTTCCGGCATGATGTCTGGTGAAGTCGTACGGAGGACGGGTCTGAGCAGTTGTGTTGCGATGTGTGCCGGGTACGATGCGCCTAATGTTGTTGTTTTGGGAGTTTGGTCGTGGAGGGTCTTCAGATCAATCTCCCTTTGCCGCAGCATCGTTGGTCGTGTTGTTGGGTTTAACATTGCATCACCTCGTTCAACTGCCGTCTTCCTTCCTATTCGCTCAATCTGAGTGAATAGGTTCTTAATAAACTAGTGCGCTTTACCATCAACGATCGCATCACTGCTTACCATCAGGCGGGATTGCGGTCAAGCGCTAGTTTATAATTATTAAAAATAAAAAAAATACCAATGACTGAAGGTGAAGGAAAACATCTTGAGGAAACCTGGACTTTAAGTCTGAAATCGCCAACCCGCATTGAGCAAGCGTGGTGATTACGCTCATTCCTTCTCTGTATGAGAGGAGACCTGTGCCCAGCAGTGGGACGATAAAAAGATTGATAATGATGTTGATGATGAGTAAATTATGAAACCGAAAGGAGAAGTGGTGGCCTAGTGGTATCGGCCGCAACTTACAAGTAGTAGGTCGTAGGTTCGAACCCCGTCAGGCGCTTTACTTTGTGTAAATATTTTCATCGCCACTGCTCTCAAAACGGTGAAGCAAAACATCGTGAGGAAACCGGTATGTTGTTATGTACCGGTAGAGGCAAAACTTCGAAGACGACCTCCTTGGCGCAGCGGTCAACACGCCTGCTGTGGAGGCCCTGGGTTCGATCCCCGGTCAGGTCATGATGGAAAACGATCTTTTCCTGATTGGTCTGGGTCTTGGATGTTTATCTATATATGTATCTATTATAAATATAGTATCGTTGATTTAGTATCCCCTAACACAAATCTCGAACTTACTTTGGGGCTAGCTCAATCTGTGTGATTTGTCCGTAGCTATATGTGACATTTACCAACCCGCGCTGGGCCCGCGTGTTCGATTATGGTCGCTCCCTCTCACTGAGGAAAGGCATGTGTCTCAGGAGTGAGATAATTATAAGCTGATTATGTTATGTTATGAAACTGAAGATTTTTTTGAACTTTCCTATGTACCTAGACCTACCAATCCTTTCATCCTAAATTCCCGATTCCGTAATCTTATTATATTGTTTGTTTCCCTAACTTTGATAATTGGCTAAAGACATTGGTCATAGCCATAAAGGGGGAAAAAAAACTGAAGATTTGGTATAAATTTTTCGTCGTAAGAACTGTGCAAAGAAGGAGCGAGTCGCTAGTTGTAATCAAAAGGAGAATTCAAGACTACACACCCCTCAACGCAATGAAGTGCGCCTGCGTCGTAAAAATGTCAAGTCTGTGATTGTTTTACTGTGACACGACGAAATAAAATGTAAACGTAAAAATAAGTGTCATTACGTCAATGTTAGTGGATGTCATTTCTGGTCATAACATCTTTTTTTATTTATTATCATTCTTAGGTCGGCTTCAAGTCTGACCTCAGTCAGCTGAAAACCAATATTTTATTTGGAGGAACTGCCTATCTGACCTCCATAACACAACCCCCAGTTACTGGGTAATACGATTAGTAAGACTGGTTGTAACTTTCGGACGTTAGTGGGAAAAATACATCCATCAAAAAAGGTCGTGAACCTAAATTCTTGTTGTCACGAAGTTTCGCGTAAATATTGACTACTTACAAGTAAAGCTTACGACTACAGACACTTATGTCTTGCCTAATTTATGTGCAATATGGTCAGCTGTAATTCCACAATAATGGAAGCTCACTGCTATTGTTTCGACATTTGAAAGTGCCTTCCAGTGGAAGACATTTCTGTGCCTCTTCTATAAAAATGTTTAAATAATGTTACACAAATATGCTTTAGATTATCTAAAATTAAAACGTCTTTCTAAAAAAACTAGACGTCAATCACAACAACATTAAAGCATAATAAAAAACATAAATCAATTAGATTCGCGTAAATTCTTATAATTACTAAACTTTTCTTCGTCGCGCACTAATCGCGCGCACGGCTATCGTAGATTATTGATCGATACGCACCCGTAGATCACGACGACCTTGACTCTGATTGGTGTTAACCTGTTCGAAGTTGTTCGGAACACTTCGTGACTGTTCGTAGGTCATGAGATCGTTGCTGATCATAATATTACGACAAAAAAAAAAATACTTTGGCTAAATTAATGACTTTAATGGCTATTTTTAAACTTTAGTTTATAAATAAACATGTTAGTATTGCTATTGTAACAGTAAAAAAAATTATGAGCGGAAATGAGTATTATTTTTTCTGGTAATATCACTTTCGGTGTATTGAGTTTCCTTCAAAAATTGTTTGCAGAGTGGAGTCACCTTCAAAATTTCTAGAATATTTATTTCGACACTTGTTCATACAGTAAACGGTGTCTCAGTAAATTAATATAAAACTTTGTAAAGTATATAGAATAAGAAGCAGGTATTAATGAAAGGAATAAAATTCTCCTTATAAAGTCTTGTGACAGACAGCTTGGAGCCATTTGTCGGCTATTGAGCAACCGCTGGTCTGCCCTACGCCCATATTGAATTACATTACGTTTTAATTAAACATATCATTGGACTTTAAATTTGCATTCTGTTCATACATATACTTTAACCCGTCTATCAATCATATGTTATTGTCAATAAAAATGATTAAACTAATATATTACACTTTTGTAAAGATCAAATCAGCCAACACGTTAATTATCTGAAGTACATAATACAACCTTTGACTTTCTGGTCAGGTTATGAAATTACTTTCAATTTGAATTGTAATAATAAAAGTCTGAAATTCACTGGAAACTCCCCAGATGGGTTTAATAGGGAATTAAAGTTTGTAGGGAAATCTGTCATAATATATTATTCCCATGGGAAATCTCATACGGCCATATTTTCTTCAAATATTTTGTTTTTCATATATGCTGGAGTTTTGCTGTTGTGTAATTAAAATAACCCTTTACATCTCAGAGCACTGACCGTGACATTTTCCTTAAACTTACGCAATTTAAGGTTCACTTGGAAACTTGTAAATATCAAAATCGCGAATATTTTGCGCACCGATTTCGACACTTTTGTTAATAATTGTACCTTTTATAAGTTACTTCGCGTGCCCTAAATCATAGCAACTGGTCCTTATGTTTTGATTTAATTAATTTCATTATTCATTCATTATTTTGTAAGTTCATTCATTGTACCTAGAACCACTTTAATTATTGCTTGTAAATTTTATTAAAATTATTACTTTGATTAAAAGTACAGATTCATGTTGAATACGTCGTTACTTAATTACTTAAATATTATACCCGCCGATGGGGCAGCAAGGTTCTGTAGTGGCGGCCACATACTGGAAGACGCAGCGTAGGGAGGCCCCAACAAGGTGGACCGATGAACTGTTGAAGGTCGCGGGAAGCCGATGGATTCGGGCAGCACAGGACCGGTTAGCGTGGAAAGCCTTGGGGAAGGCCTTTATCCAGCAGTGGACATCTATAGACTGAAGAAGAAGAAGAAGAAGATATTTAGACCATAATGACATTTAACAATTTGCATACAACGTTAGGTTACAACGGCTAGGATACGGGCGTTCTCTGTGAGCCCTATCAGAGCAGACCTGCACCTTTATTGTGCAACAAAATTTTAGTATCTGTTGGAATCATCTTGAAGCATAATGCTAATCCATTGCACCATATGTTCGTAAATGTGTGTGCTCAACAACGTAAATAACGCAATGAATGTGGTTAAACTGTCAAAATGAAACCCATTCCTACTGGTGGCGTGTTACGCAATAGGGATGTATCCAAGGTATGAAAATAAAAATAATAATTAGTCCGTCTTATAGATAATAAAAAAATTAACCATTGAGATATAGCATATTAAAGTTACGGAATGGGGGCTACTTACGTCACGCCGTGGTATATTTTGTACCACGGCGTGACGTCATGCGACATTTCAAATCTATATAAGTATCTTCCTAAGTATTTGAATGAAAGGAAAAATATGTGTTCAATATTTTTTTATAAATCTATCTAATGGTCATTAAATTGTTTTTTAAGATACAAGCCAATTACGCTGATGATTCACCACGCGGGTATAATGACTGTTAATATTTTCTTTACAAGCAAGTTCATAATTGTAATAGAAATCAGAGCTGAATGCACTTCTAGGTGATAAGTTCACGACAAAATCAAAAGCCTCAATTTATGCAAAGTTAGCATGTTGATATGCACATAGCAGGCGTGTAATAAGTTCAACATGTTTACAAACACAAGTAGCCAAAGTTACGTGCTTTATAATAACTTATTACAACTTGGATGACTTCCGTAGTAGCGAGATGACCGAGTTCTTCGTCTATTACCAGCTCATGTTGCTGCTCAATATAATACCGATATGATGCAACATTGTGCATTTCCGCGTTAACACAGTTTTTCGACTGTTTGTCGAATTACATGATACGTTTGATTAATAGAGATTTAATGTTACGTTGTTTTAACAAAAAGTAGCGTCTTCCTTTTTCTCTTAACATAACCTTGATATTTTTTTAACAAAGACTCTCCTGCCACTAAAGATATACCTAACATAATCAGCCTGTAATATCCCCCCTGCTGGGGCACTGCACAGGTCTCCTCTCGCTAAGCGGGAAGGAGAAGTAATCCCCCACGAGGGCTCAGTATGCATCTACCTATAAAAGAAAGCCTAAAATATTTAAGAAAAAAAAAAAGGAATTTCTATGAGGTATGGAAAAAAGTCTGATACAGAGAATATAAAGGATGTCTCTGACATCGACGCACAAACGAGTACCATGGATCCAGTACATGATTCTGATCCCCCAGTGGTGGAATTTTTCGTCGGTTTTTTCTTAATTAAAAAAATAATAATAGGCTGTTTTAATGACTTTAAACCGTTCATAATTGCTATACTTTTATAACCCAATATGATTTTAATGGAAAAAATAATTAATTCGCTAATTACACAAAAAAGCGCAATGTGAACAAAACTCGAAAAACTATCCTATCAGCTGATTTAATAGAATTCACATCAGGGGTCAACGTCATACCCACAAACGAGTACGGCGGCACGCTTGCAACGTTCAAAGGCCGAGCCGACACATTTATTTAAACACTGTGATTACTGTAACCGCTCATTAACGATATAAATGACTATCATAATTTTATTATTGGCATGCTGTGCAGCCTTTTCGCGAAGTTTGCGTTACGATGTCAGATACGTCCTGTATATTATGTAGTTTTTACAATTTTTGTCAGGTTGGCTGAACATATTTTTGTCAGAACATGAATCCCTTATTACAAAACATGGATTTTATTTAGATCAAGTTCAAACTACCTAAAGGGTTATTCAATTGCGCAATTATGCACCTAACCATTATAGAAATGCAGTTCTTTATATGAAAATGACAGCTTTGTTCGGTACTACATAAGTTGTCACTTTTGAATTAAGAACTTAACCACAATACAGTTCGAAATACAAATACTGACTCATAGGTTAAGTCTGGAAGTAAAATTAGATGTCGTTTTGTGATAATGGGGATACTTATAGTTTCACAGGAAATTTTTAGTTCCGGTAGTACGTCCCCGTGGGTTATTTCCCAACATCCACGCGGGAGAACCAGCGGACAAGAGCTAGTATTACATAAAAACATTTTTCTATTAAACTTAGTCCTTCTCCTGTCGTAGATAGCATCAAAGATACATCATAAAACAAGTAAAAGTGCAAGAATACGCGAACATTGAACCGCAGACCTCCCCGCAGTATGCCATCAATCAACATATTTCACGCTTCACCGGCACTCAAAAGCGAATTATACACGTTTATCATTATATGACGGTTCATTTGACAGAAACAACCCTGACTTTCGACTGGATTATAGTAGCTTTTGTTTGTTGCCTTTTGTGGCACATAAAGGAATGAAATTAACGATGTTATAACTACCTATCATTTAACACTTGACAATGTGTGATCTTGACTTTGATAACTTAATTGGTTGTTTAGGGGTTTGGCCGCTACTGTATATGAATACAATGATACCAACTGAAAAATGATAGTTGAAGACGATCATTAAAATAATAAATACATATTTCCTTGGAATTAAGACACAAGTGGTTTTTGATAACTACAAAAAGTTTCACCATAAAAATTTGTATTATATGATTGACATATAAAATTATCTGTCTAAAATAAAAATGATTATTTCTACTAACGTTTGGGGTTATTAAGACATGTCTTTTAAATTATTACTTTAGCATTACTAGGTATGTGTATATTAAATCAAAGATCGCTGAAGTCTAACATTAGAAATTAATTTACTTTTAAATCGCTCCAGGCATCTTTCTTGGCAAGAGCTTATAGTGCAATATGTAAGGGCAGCAACAAAAGTCGTATGGCATATAATAGAAACTAAGAGTTAAAGAAGAGAGAGGAAGAATCAGAGAACGAAGTAATCGAAGTAATTAAATGTCACTTTAGTTTCGATTTCAATAAAATATTTCTTCTTCTTCAGCCTTCTTTCTTATACTACAGAGGCTTTCATTGCTTTGGGAGGGTTTGGCATAATCCCCACGCTTCGCAGACGGGTTGGGGATTGCAGTAATTTGATGTTCCACAGGAAAAGAGCTACTGCACGCTTCCCTGGTGAGAGTTCCCTTTGACGCCTCTTACGACACCCACGGAAGAATATGGGCTGGTATTATTCTAAGCCCGGTATCAATATTTATCTCTGTAATTATAATATCCAAAACAAAAGTGCTACTCGATTTTTGTTGCTGACTGTACGAGTGTATTAAATATGGTAATTTGTGAGTATTGAATGAGATGAATGGGCACTGGGCCGGCTGTAAGAGGCTGTATGCTGCATAAAAGTAACACGTGCAAAACTGGCTCTACGATTATCATATGTGTGGATACAGCCTTCGGTCGTAAAAGTTCGTGAGACGAAATGTTCAGGTTATATCGAAACTTGATTTTCTTGATCATACAGTGTGGTATATACGAGTAAAGGCATTTAATAGTTTAACTATTACAATTAAAAATTAGAATAGACACAGAGAAGTTTGTCCAAGTATGTGATTGCGAACGCTATTTTTCTGGCATAAAGTCATTATTTACAGATTATTACAGATTTTAGAATCGTTTTTTTTATCAATGAACGTAGTAATTGTGTTTTAATGAAGCGGAAGGGTATGCGGTACATCATTATATAGAGTTACTAAGTCTTATTGTATTTTTGTGATTGATCAATCACCATTTGCCCCATAGGTATCAGTAAATCTATTTATGATATACTTAACTGGCTATAAATAGTCGGCAAGATGCGAAGTCAGTTTCTATGCATTAATTATTCTATTTATACCAACGATTGAGGTGAGAGCAATGACGTAACCAGCAACAAGTAAGCGTGCACTTGACATACTTACAACCTGTCCGGCAGTTGGGCGGAACTCTTCCTACCTTCACTTGTCGAGTGTTAAACCAACTTTAATTGGCAAGGGGTCAATTTAGTTATGATGTAGGATAGGATGTGTGGAAAGGTGATGTCCCTAGCTAATTCTTGGGTATCCTTAGGTGATTTATAGTGTCTTCATGTTTGAGTACGAGGCTTTTTAGTGAACTATATTTTTTAATTGTGTTTTTTTTTATTATGTGTTTATTATTATTTTAGTGTATTATTATTGTGATGTGCGTTTTGTTTGTGCGGAATAAACAAATTTTCTTTCTTTTTTCCTTAATATCGATGGTAGGCCCTAACATCGGCTGCCGGCAGAAGTTACCAACCACCAGACAAAGTCTTGCTGCCAAGCGATTCATGGTGTTTAGGCATGACGTCTGGTGAAGCCGTGCGGAGGACGGGTCTGAGCAATTGTGTTGTGACGTGTGCTGAATATGATGCCAAATGTGGTTGTTTGGTTGTGGAGGGTCTCCAGATCAATCTCCCTATGGAGCAGCATCGTTGGTCATGTTGGGTTTAACATTGCATCACCTCGCTCAACTGCTGTCTTCCTTCCTGTTCACTCAGTTTTTTTTAGTGAAGAGGCTCTTAATACACTAACTCGCTTTACCATCAAAGATTGCATCACTGCTTACCATCAGGCGGGATTGCGGTGAAGCACTAGTTTACAATAATAAAATAAAATATCGTAAGTATGTTTTGTAGCAATGACAAAGGGACGAAAAAACTTTCGTAGAATTTCGTAGAATTAACATCTAATTCCGTGTAAAAAGAGATTGCTATAAAAATGTATGCATGATCAATCATCTTTACCATCGAACAAAAAGTTCACAACTAAGTACCTGCTTATAGTAGATAGGAAAACACATCAGTGGTCAGCCGACTTTCACAGTCCAGTCCAGTCAATGGGTGTCGACGCGATTGATGCTAGTTTAATTACAATCGGACAAGCTAGTACTGGAGGAAAGTTACTTATATTAAAGAAGGCAACTATTCTGACGCCAGTGAAAGTAGAATTTTGCTACTGTGACACTTTCTCCGTCTATAAAACATAATCGAAAAGTTTGCGAATTTAATTCTCGTTATTTTTATTTTATTCCACGACGATTCAGTTGGTGATTGACAGTTAAACTTTTCTCTAGTAAATTCAGATATTTAAAAAAAAAAAAGTAGTGCTTGAACGCAATCCCATCTGATGATAAGAAGTGATGTAATCGATGGTGGTAAAGTGTGCTACTTTATTAAGAGCCTATTCACTCTAGGCTTGACGACACTTAAATTGTAGTCCAACGGAAACACCGCCGCCGGCAAATTGTTCTAGTCCCTCGATGTACGTGGTATGAAAGATGAGCCGTAACACTTCGTTCGGATCGTCGTGTCAACAACGAAAGGGTGGAAACTCGCCATACGACAGGTCGTCCGATGATGGAAAGGAGATGAGGAATTAAATCATGCAATTCCCTCGCATACTCTCCAAAATGCATCCTATAGAACACCGGCAGGCTGGCTACTTTTCACCTGTTCTCCAGGCTTTGGAGACCGTTCAGAGCTAAATCTGGGCCACCAATTAGCCTCTTCGCACGCCTCTCCACTGAATCCAAAGTAGCCAGGTGGCATTTGGCAGCGAGTGTTTAATACACTCACACACTCAGTACGTCATACAATAATTTAGCCTCCTTAGCAAAATCAATATATTACTTAGCACATCTAAACACGTGATGATAAACTTCTCATAGCTGTACCGCTAACATATTTCGCGCCAAGTCACGAAGCCATCATATCTCCTAAAGATTAAATCTGCAGTCCGGTTGAATTAAATTTCTTAATCGACTAAAAATTAATAACTCGATCCTTAATCGTCTTGTTATAGAATCGACTCAGTGTCAGTTCAGTCACGAACGTTTTATCCCATGATATGTTTGTCCTGACGTGTGTATGTGAATCGATACAATCGATCATTAATCGGCTATCACTCGAGATGGATTGTCTATTGACAAACGGATTGTGAATGCACAATAACAATTGTAGTACTTAACATGTGTTAATTGATTTTAGACTCTATAATTTTGCCTGTAGGGTTGTTTATTCTTTTCGTTGCGATTACATATAACATATAGATGTCGCAGAGGTAGCCTCAGAGATTTAAGACGATCGATTAACATGTAAATTAATATTTATCGATTGTAATGTTTTAGGCGTTGGTATGTATTGTATTTTTCAGAATGAATGATGACGATCATCAATTTTCTATTTGGTGTCCATTTATTTATCTTTATATGTGAAGGACGTTTCAAAAAATGTCAGTTATGCGTGTAGGTAACTGAGTACGTTGCTTATGCAATTTTAGATTAGTTCCTTTTAGTGGTAGATGCAGTCCAACTACCAACAAAAGGAACGGAAAATGAGTAACGAAAAACATAAAAAAAACTATGGATAGACGATGAAATTGCTATCCTTACTTATATTATCCTTACTAATATTATAAATGGCAAAGTGAGTTTCTTTGCTTGTTCTGCTTTCACGCCGTAACTACTGAACCGATTGCTTTGAAATTTTGCAGACGTAAAGTTAATAGGGTATTTTATCCCGGAAAAATTT
This sequence comes from Sesamia inferens, assembly GCA_037179545.1. Lineage (NCBI taxonomy): Eukaryota > Metazoa > Arthropoda > Insecta > Lepidoptera > Noctuidae > Sesamia > Sesamia inferens. Next base: position 29,550,670 of record CM073922.1, on the reverse strand, counting down.
GATATTCCCGTGGGAAGTCCAAAAACGCGATATAACCGAACACTACGCGGGCGAAGCCGCCGGCGTAAAGCTAGTATACTTATAAAGGGTACAGACAGGCGTAAAGATAACTGAACAATTTATATGAAATGTTAGTGGAAATTGCTCTTTTAGAATCACGTCGCACCTTCACGACTCGCCTGTCTGCAGCAGCCTTTACCCAGTGTCACCAATAAAACAGCTGATCCTCAAGTGTTATCTTTCTAACATAGGTTACATAATAAAGTCAAAAATAATCTTTGATTTATTGCAAATAAACTTATAACTGTAATCTTGTAATCGACAGGAAACATCGCACGGTCTACATGGTTAGCGGAAACATATATCTTGCTAATAGGAACTTTATTAAATTAAGTTATTAGCCTTTTAATATATTCCAACACGAGTCTCCAGGTCGTAAATACATTATTAATAATCATAATGTTATGAATTTCAATGATGTTTCACACAATTCGTCATCGGTCCAAGTAAACTATTTTAATTGATATATTTAACGTTGACGTTTTTAATTGATATATTTAAAAATAAAAATAAAATCAAGAATTTTTAAAAGAAATGTATTTTTTTTTTATTGCAGATAAATTATCCATATAATATTAGTAATAATAAAGGGTGTGTCTGACATCGACGCACAAACGAGTACCATGGATCCAGTACATGATTCTGAACCCCCCAGTGGTGGAATTTTGTGTCGGCTTTTTCCCGATTTTGAAAAATATTATGCAGTTTTTTTCATTTTATACCTTTCATAATTGCTATACTTTTATAACCCAATAAGATTTTACAGTAAAAATTAATCAATTCGTTAATTACACAAAAAGCGCAATGTGAACAATACTAGAAAAACTATCCTATCAGCTGATTTAATAGAGTTTGCATCAGGGGTCATCGTCATACCTACAAACGCGCACGGCGACGCGCTTGCAACGTTCAAAGGCCGAGCCGATACTTTTTTTGAACACTGTTATTTCTATAACCACTCATTAATGACATAAATGACTATCATAATTTTGTCAGTGGCATGCGGCGTAGCATTTTCACGAAGTTTGCGTTACGCTGTCAGATACACCCTGTATAACTAAGTCTAATTTTAGTATTATATTAACTTAACTACATCTGGACTCTTATCCATCTACGTAAGAGGGAAGCATAATAGAAGTGCAACGTCTCCGCGTAATCGCGACGAACCCGTGGAGCCCTCGTCTCCTCGAACATCCCTGACGCGGCACGGCAACACCAAGAGCATCCTGATTGCGTATTGTACTAATTGTAGATCCCTGGGTTGACAGCCTCTCTGGCGTAGCGGTAACGAATGCGGCCGCTACGCAAGAGGCGCGGGTTCGATCCCTGCGTAGTGCAAATATTTGTATGCATGAATATGTATATTTGCACTGGTCTGGTCGTGCCTCGGAAAGCACGTTAAACTGTTGATCCCGGTTGCCATACGAACATCTAGTGGCAGTCGTCACAGGTTGTTGGGCCCTCAAAAGTCCAACAATTGGTCTAACTGCAATGCTTCAATATCGCCGTCGAGTTGTGGGGGTCAGACGGCAGTCACTTCACGGAAAATATCGAAGTTTAGCCAAAATCAGCAGTTAGACTGGTGAAGCGGATCCCAGACTCACAAGCTTAGGATGCGACTATGACTAAGGCTGAGGTGATGATGATGAGTGTAGATTTTCTCGGTGGTAGGCAATAACATCGGCTGCCGGCAGAAGTTACCACCCACTAGACAAAGCCTTGCCGCCAAGCGATTCGTCGTGTTCCGGCATGATGTCTGGTGAAGCCATACGGAGGACGGGTCTGAGCAGTTGTATTGCGATGTGTGCCGGGTACAATGCGCCAAGTGTTGTTGTGTCGGGAGTTTGGTCGTGGAGGGTCTCACATCAATCTCCCTCTGGCGCAGTATCGTTGGTCGTATTGTTGGGTTTAACATTGCACCACCTCGCTCAACTGCCGTCTTCCTTCCTATTCACTAAGTTTTTTAAGTGAATGGGTTCAATAAACTAGCGCGCTTTACCATCAACGATTGCATCACTGCTTCCCATCAGGCGGGATTGCAGTCAAGCGCTAGTTTATAATTATTAAAAAAAAAAGATTCCTGGCATACGATGGAATGAGAGCTACTTTTATTTAAATTTTTTCAGCGTATATTTTTTACAACATAGACTGGACAGGTCATTGGCATCTGCTTTATATTTATAAAATACCTGGCCGTTTTTGCAGCGAGTTAATAAATAAATATAAACTTATAGAAAATCGATTATTAAAGTTTTAAAGTATAACCGATGAATAATTTACAACCGATACATGATCCTGAACATTTAATTAGGCATCTATTAGAGCCGGTCGTGTTGTATATAAAGTAACTATATACAACTAAAATGTTAGCGGGCATTTAAGATCAATCGCATCGCAAGAGATTCACTTACGAAGAACGAAATCATGACATTGAATGCAATCTTGATCACGACTCGTTCTTACGTAACGAATGAACCGCTCTTTATTAACTAGCTTTCCGCCCGCAGCTTCGACCGCGTGGAATTTGGTTATATTGCGCTTTTAGATTTCCCTCGGGAATATCATTTTGTTTTCAATGAAAGGTAGCCTATGGTCTTTGTACGGGTCTAAAGATTGTCTGTGCCAAATTTCATCAAAATAGGTCTAGAGGTTTAAGCGGAAAAGCGTAACAGACAGACAGACAGACAGAGTTACTTTCGCATTTATAATATTAGTATGGATGGAGAATTTTTGATAATTTATTTTGGACTAGCTACGACCCGTGGTTTCACCTGCGTAAGTTTCATTAATGTGGGACTATTGAGATAAAAATTATGCTGAAGAGTTTGTTTGTTTGTTTGTCTGAACGCGCTAATTTCAGAAACTACTGGTCCGATTTGAAAAGTTCTTTTTGCGTTGGATAGCCCTTTAATCCAGGAAGGCTTTAGGCTATATATCATCACGCTGTGACCAATAGGAGCGGTGCATAACTAACTCCACGCGAACGAAGTCGCTGACGGCTTTATTAAGAGCCTATTCACTCTAGCCTTGAAAACACTCAAATAGTAGTCCGGAAACACCGCCGCTGGCAAATTATTCCTGGTTATAAACTACATATGTGCCAAATTATATCCAAATCGGTTCCCTAGTTTTTTCGTAAAAGATTAACGAACATCTATCCATACTCACAAACTTTCGCATTTATAATATTAGGATTTATTTGTAATTTGTGTGGAGTGAGTATTTGTAAGGTTTTGTTGGCATTACTTTACTTTATATACGCTGGTATTTATACAGTATGTTAAGAAAACCCTGTCCGACCCATAAGGATAATAAAGGTTAGGTAAACACATGACCAAATATAATATAAAATTTTACGTATTCATCATAGTACCAATACAAATGAATTTTGAAATAATCTTTTTTTCCCGCGAATTAATTCCAATTTCCCCGAAATTTGGTAATTTTTAAAAAGTGACAACACCGGTATTATTATGAGCGAATAGCGATGCGACCACGTGCCGCGTGTCCTGCCGCCCGCCCCCCGCGGGCGGCAGGCGAAGGGTTTATTAAATTACCTCCTTTTGCGAAATAATATTTATTTTTTTTAGGGGGATTTTTTTTTAAGTTTAGCCCGGTTTTGTATGCATTAGTAGAATCAGTTATCGATACCTAACAACACCTTCACGGGTCGGACAGGGTTTTCTTAACATACTGTATAGGTACAGACAACAGCACATCAAGTTACTATAAATTGTGCCAATTTCTTTATTACATTTTCAACCTTATTGCTATAGCTCAAGGTTGAATGAGAATATTTGACAGTGGCGCCGATTCTGTTGTTCACAAACTAAACTAATTTTAAGTTATGTGCATCTTTTTCTTTCCATTTCGTTAAGAAAAGGATAGAAGATATAATTTTAGTTTAATCCTGTCCAATTAAAATACTCCATAGACAGTTTAGACGCGATTATAAACATGGCGACTTCAAATACGCCAGTTTACGTCAGAAGCGCACTAATTTGACAGGTCTATACTGACATTTTATCTTCTGTCCTTTTCTCATCGAAATATGTAGAAAGAAAAAGATGCCCATAACTTAAAATTAGTTTAGTTTGTAAATAACAGAATCGGCGCCAGTTTCGGGTAGCTTGACCTGCTGTCATTTTAAACTAATTAATCGAGTGTAAAATAAATTGCGTATAGCAGTGCTTGTAGCCCGTACAATGGCTTATCATAGCCTATTCACATAGCCAGAATAACCTTGCTTGTATTCGGTTAGAGTCGACCGCGTAGGGAGGCCCCAACAATCTCACCGTGGTCGTTAGTAGGTACTATTAGTTATCCTGTACCATGATCACATAGGTGACGTGAGTTCAAATTGAACTGTCAATAATATCAATCCCTAATATCCGGTGGAAAATAATCCGGTCAGTACACACCAAGCTCACTTCACATTAGGTTTAGCAGTGACATTTTTGATGTATGTAACCCTTTTTTGGTCTGGATGGAATATCATCAAATGAGAGGTCATTTCTCGCTCTGGGCGGAGCCGAAGGGCGTGTCAGACTTTTACTGGCTAAAACCCACCCGTGTTTCTTCTCTTGCCTGTGTGCCAGGGCCACGGTTTCTTTTTTAACCAACCCGCAACCCTGACCCAGGAGGCATCGGGTTTCGTGGACCCCGTCACGATGTGCTGATATCTCTTTGAAACGCGCGTGAAACTCAACGCGCCGTCGACTCTGCCCTGGTCATTGGCGGCGAGAAGTGGGCTGCTCGCCGCCCGCAAGCCCGCGCTTGTATTAAGCCCTTAATTATATAATCGAGAAATCACATTAACGAAAAATAAACATCTCAAAATTAAAACAAATGAATGCATTGAGTTCTAAGTATAGGTACTTATCCGTTATCTAAAAAGAGCCTTACTTTCCAGTTATATATAAAAATACTACTTAATTTAAATTACCTAATCCATATGTATTTTAAAATATTTTACTTTAAATTACACTTTCATTGTAATTACACGCGACCGGAAACGCTTTCTGTTATTCATAATTAAGTGCGTAGTTAAAGGAAAACTCAGTTTTAATTTCAAACTTGGGTTTAATTAGCTTGTCCTAATGAAAAAGAGATATTTGCCAACATGCAACGTTTTCACATTCATTTTACTTCAAATTTTTCCTCGTCACTGTGTTGGCTACAACTAATGAACGTGTGAACGGTGTTCACCTTACTATCTCGTTTGTAGAACTATGTGAAAATAGCCATGACGGAAATGTGTAGCTAAATAAACGCAGTAATTACATAGTAATCCTTCTTCATCATTATCATCATCCATTACCTGTATTTACTCAATGCTGAGCAAAAGCTCCTATAGCGTGGGGATTAGTCCGAGAAAGTATATAAAAATACACTATGTAACAAAAACCCCGTTGCTCCTTTCAGGGACATATAATTTTACCTACAAGCACATCATTAATGAAGTCATAATTAGAAATCAGTAATCATTGTCTAGTCGAGGGGTCACAATCAAATACCTATTAAAACCGACAAATTCGATTTTTTTTTTTTAATATCTAATTTTATAAGTTAAATAAATTGGCGGGAACGTTCTACTTATGTTAGTCCGAGAGCTGACACGAATTTTTGGGTAGGTATTTGAGGCAAGCTGAAAACTTGTCCTATACCTCTCCTATTATACCCCAACAGGGAACTGCAGACCTGGCTGGTGAGTAGCGGGGCTAAATTAACCCCTAAATTTTTGAAAATATTATGTTTTTATTTTGAAAAATATATTTGAGGCAATATGCAATTTTTATATGTTGTAGTTTAATGTATAAAGAATAAAAACAAAAATAAGCCAGACGATTTGGTCGGGATTTTATAATTGCCAGACGCGTGCAAAAATATTTTGCAAAAAAATATAAAAAATATATTTGAGGCAACTTGAAATTTTAATAGAACATTATTTATAACTAAAAAATAAGATCCTCAAAAAAACAGGTCATTTCTGTGGGACTTTCTACCTGCCAGGTGATCCAACAAGTTATGTATAGGTACGAGTGCGTAGCGCTATAGACAAGCTGTAGAGTGAGAGAGAGAGTTTATCGGCAGCTGTCTGCGTTTTTGCTTGCCGCGTTATTATCGGCTCTGGCGAGGTCACGTGACTTACAATAGCCACGAGGTTCCAATACAAAATTTCGGAGTAAAAAATTTTTTTTTTTTGTGAATTTCTACTAAAAACGGTTCATATAAAAATGATTGTGTTGATTTGTGCGTGTTAAATGGATATATTTATTTTGTTATATTTTTTTATCATATAAAATTTGTTTCTTTTTCATTATTAAAGCTGCAAATTTCATTAAAAGCTTCTTTGTGTAATTGTAAATTTTTATGATAATTTTTTTCGGGTTTTTCTTCAAGATCTCGTAATTTATTAAAATAATTCTTTCGGCAAATGCGATGATTATATAACGTTGTGGAATTTTGTATTTTTTTGGAAAGTTTCTGTTTCTTGGATAAATGTTTTATACTTTTCTAAGGATTTTATTAAACTTTCTTTATCCAACTCAGGAAGTGGTTGTCGTTGTCCTTGGTATTTTTTCAAGTTTTTGTTACAAAAAATACAAATTTTTGAATTGACCTGAGAATTTTTGTCGATATTACTATCCACAGGCGTATTTGGGGAATCGGTGATATTATCTTCATCATTGACAGTAAGATGAGTTTCTGACGTAGATGTACATGATTGAAGTGTAGATGCAGATGGTTGGGGTGCTAATGTTGCTGCTTCGACTGTAGATGTGGATGGTTGGAGCGTTGAGGTAGCTGGTTCTGCTGGAAATGTAGAGAGTTCAACTGCAGTTGCTGATGTAGATGCTTCAAACGCACTTTGTTGATGGGAATCGTCAGATAATAAATTGCCTGTAATAAAAAAAATTTTAAAGGCTTGTAACAATAACTAAATGAAATGTTCATTAGGCCAAAAAACATGCAATAAAAATGACCTTAACTTATTGAAAAAGTAGCAACGCTATTACAAGTTATTAATTTTATGCTTATTACAATAAATTTGCATTTAATTAAGCAAAAAGTAATTTTAGTTAAATAAACATAAAATAGAAATATAAATAAGTTTAAATATTCTATGTTGAAATAACTTCTAACAGTGTCTGAGTGACCCTCAGAATTCGAGCAGGTAGTATTTGTGAATGCACAGATGTTATAGCTATTGTTTTGAGTTAGATAGGTAAAAGATACAATAATAATAAAAGTATACTGAATATTTAATATTAAGAGTAAGAAATTTAATATTAATAGTAAGAAAATTGGTAAACTCAATATTGTGAATGCTTCATTTTGAAAAATAATTAAATTAATACAATACCTTTTATAGGAGTAGAAATATTAGATCCTATCACAACATTGTCGTAATATTTTTTCATCAACGCTAAAAATTTTTATAACAACTTGTATGATAACCGTCTGTAAGGTTAGGAATCACTGGCAAAACCACGTTGTTATATTTTAATCCATGATGTTTACGGATTTCTAATATTTCATGACTTTTTTTGAGAGTTTTCTCTACAAACGCAATCACTTTATCATCACTTTTTTTGCAAATGACACAAACTAATTTTTTACCAGACATTTTAAAATTATTTACACAAAGAAGCTTTTGATGAAATTTGCAGCTTTAATAATGAAAAAGAAACAAATTTTATATGATAAAAAAATATAACAAAATAAATATATCCATTTAACACGCACAAATCAACACAATCATTTTTATATGAACCGTTTTTAGTAGAAATTCACAAAAAAAAAATTTTTTTACTCCGAAATTTTGTATTGGAACCTCGTGGCTATTGTAAGTCACGTGACCTCGCCAGAGCCGGTAATAACGCGGCAAGCAAAACGCAGACAGCTGCCGATAAACTCTCTCTCTCACTCTACAGCTTGTCTATAGCGCTACGCACTCGTACCTATACATAACTTGTTGGATCACCTGGCAGGTAGAAAGTCCCACAGAAATGACCTGTCTTTTTGAGGATCTTATTTTTTAGTTATAAATAATGTTCAATTAAAATTTAAAGTTGCCTCAAATATATTTTTTATATTTTTTGCAAAATATTTTTGCACGCGTCTGGCAATTATAAAATCCCGACCAAATCGTCTGGCTTATTTTTTTTTTATTCTTTATACATTAAACTACAACATATAAAAATTGCATATTGCCTCAAATATATTTTTCAAAATAAAAAAATAATATTTTCAAAAATTTAGGGGTTAATTTAGCCCCGCTACTCACCAGCCAGGTCTGCAGTTCCCTGTTGGGGTATAATAGGAGAGGTATAGGACAAGTTTTCAGCTTGCCTCAAATACCTACCCAAAAATTCGTGCCAGCTCTCCTACTATGTCTAGTTTCTTCATGCAGAATTGCAGAGCTAAGAAATCAGTTACAGATTATAAATATTAATAATTAAAAATTTATTTGAATTATTTTTGTGGAACAATTTTTGTAAATTACTTGCTTTATTACGTCCGTATGGCGATTCTTAAAACGTAGGTTGAAGGAACAACAGGGTTTTTGTTACATATTGTATACATATACGTACCTCATCATGAACCAGCCTTATGCAGGTTATTCGAGAGGTATCTTGCTTACTATTTAACAAATTTACTTTCGGGTTTGTGGAACTTCTTAGGGATAACTTTTTTTATTGTAAAGTAGTGTAAAGCCTGGTATTGTCAGCATCATCTCAGCGTTAATCCCAGTCGCATCCAAAGCTTTTTCAGCTTTGGGGGCCACCAGTCCAATTGCTGATTTTGGCTAAATTTCGATAGTAAAGCCAGGTATTATATGACTTCTTAAATGTATAGCCTTGTCTTTTAACTTTATAAAATTCAGAACTTTTTGTTAAATAAAGTTTTAACTAGCCTTAGTCCCATCAAAAATATACACACTACTGTAAATGTGTAGGTTAATAAGCTATACATCTTCCAGGACTGAAACATACACATAAAACTGTATAGATGCGGAAAATGCAAGACAGAAAAATTTCCCACGAAACATTCTCAGGTTGTTGTCCTACTATAAATATAATATAGCTAACGATATACGCACAATAATGTACACAGAGTTGGCCACAGTTTTACGTAAACCTAGGAAATAACACAGAATTGTACCAACCTATTCATCCAGGAGATTTCCCAAAGTTATCTAACACAGTTAGGTTGTGTATCTGCATGCTAAGCAAGTAAGCACTAAGTACGTGAACTACTAAGTTCATGTGGACTAGTTTGTTTATATATTTTGTATGTACTTTTTGTACTGAACAGTAAGTTTGTATGCACTACATGGTCGGACAGTTATTTAGTGACTCCACTATGCTGATCAACTTGTAAATTGAGCTTAATTTGGACTAGCCATAAGAGTTTGTTTTTTTTAAATAAGTAATTACATATTTACAATGCGCCAATTATTGTTGTATCGGGAGTTTGGTCGTGAAGGGTTGTTAGTTTGGGGCCCACGTAGGTAGTGTGCCAGCTACACACGAAAGGCTGTTCTGTCAAGTGCGAAAAATCCCAGGGTGGCTCCATCGTGTCGGTAGGCGACCGAACGAGTGGTCCCGCATCGCCTCACTTAACTGTCGTATTTTTTTATATAAATTACTAGCTTTCCGCCCGCGGCTTCGCCAGCGTGGAATTCGGTTATATCGCGATTTTTAGATTTCCCTCGGGAATATAATTATTTTAATAAAAGGTAGCCTATGTTCTTTCTCAGGGTCTAAAGATTGTCTGTGCAAAATTTCATCAAAATCGGTCGAGAGCTTTAAGCGGGAAAGCGTAAAAGACAGACAGAGTTACTTTCGCATTTATGGATAAATGGTAAGCAGTGATGCAATCGTTGATGGTAAAGCGCGCTAGTTTATTAAGAGCCTATTCACTCTCGGCCGTCTCATCTCGTCTCGTCTTCCTTCCTATTCACTCAATTTCTCTTTATAAACTAGCGCGCTTTACCATCAGCGATTGCATTACTACTTACCATCAGGCGGGATTGCGGTCAAGCACTAGTTTATAATTTATAAAGAAAAAAAAAACTCCCTGTCTTATAAGGGACCAGGAGGTCTATCTAAGGGATGTCTGAAAAATCAACTATGTAATATCAGGGATGAGGGTTATCTGCCAGGGTCGCGGATTGTTCGAAAGAAAACCGTGACCCCTGGTGCACAGGCCAGTCAAGGAACTACTGCTCCACCCAGTGCGAAAGAGGTCTTTTGTTCATTTTTCAAAAAAGGTAATGCACCATAAATACTTTCAAATATAATTTTCAAAATGTTTAATTTATAAATTGCATCTACTTTTAATACGAAACTTATTTTCGATTTAAATAAGCCAAAGTTTTCTGAATCTTTTTTTTTAATATATAGTAGTCGTATAGGTATATACTTAGTCTCTCTCCTCATCGCTTGCACCACGCGCCAAAAGCTCGCGCGACTTAATTTCGCTAATTTATCGGCGCCAGCCGTGCGTGCGCGCACTCTTATTGCGAACTGTTGCAAACGAGGCGGCGACACTGACAGATTTATTTATGGCCAGTACTGTTACCCTGGAAGTATTCATTGTAACATGTAGGCTGAATTTAAATAAAAATAGATTAGTTTTTAAATAGCTGATACTTTTCGGTGGTGAACCTGCATCCCAAAAAATTAATATTGCAAATTATATTTTAAAGGTGAGATATATCGTAATTTTATTCCTGGTATGCGCTAATGCCAGAATAATTCATTACATTGATTTTAATATCAGATGTCAAAATCACCATCTCAATAACTTACACAAATTAATTAACATTATGAATATAATAATTTTAGTAGTTAGTATTACCTACATTCCACAAATGAATTGCTTACATCAACTAATAAAATTAATTGTTTTTGTGTCAAATGTAGATAAGACTGTAAACGGATATGCGAACAAGATAAATTATCGAGGAACGAACAAGTCTCGTTAAAATAAACCTAGCTCGTAATGGAACTGACGACAGGCTGGCTAAGAACTGTGTAACATTAGTAGATATTCCTAATTAGACCCGAGATGCCAACCAGTCGTGAAGTGCTTTGTAGGATTCGTAATTTAAATTTCGAGGCCAGATTCGCATTTATTTTATAGAGAGAATGCAAACACTGCGATTTTGAAAAAAGAAAACAGAAACAAATGATACATCGAATGTCTTTTCCTATAATTTGTAACTTTCAAAATGTAGTCTCAATCTAACCTCAGCGAAAGTCAATGTCAAGTTACAAACTTGTTAAAAATTTAGGAACTTAAAGATATCTTTGATAGATTGAGACATATCAGACCGTGAACGTTACACCTACTTACGTTAACTTAAATTACGAATGATATCCGATGAGTTACAAAACTAACAATCTTCATTACATAATGCACGGTTCCATAAAGCCGACAATTACAAGAAAAACCGGTGTCACTACCCGAGATCAAATACTCAGAATACACTTATAGGCATTTTCAATACATTTTATACGATTACATCTAATTTACATTCATTAGCTGTAAATATAGGAAGGAATGCGTGGACGCAACGACGCCGGAGAAATGTATTATCATATCGGATTTGTGTCGTAAAATTACATATAAATGGCTCTTGCGTAATAGTCCATGCATATGGAAGGAATTGAGGACCGAACGAAGTGAGAGCTTCCAATTAAAGCATGATAGTAGATAATATTGATTTTATTGCTAAGTAAATAATGGGCGCGTTGTTAAATGGGAATAAACTTTACGCTTGTGGTGAGATATGTTTAATTATGTGTACCTATATGAGTCTGGGAAAAAAGGAATTAGAAATATTATTCACACTGACCATTTAACGTTAATAAGGAACTTTTAATAAATGCAAATCAAAATGCAGCTGCTAATGGATACAAGGAATATTATAACAAAATATGAGCAATGCCGATTCACTCAAATAAAACAGTAACCAAATTGACCTATTCTAGAATCTGGCAAAAGGTATAGCATTAAGCAGAATTATAAAATATAGGGCAAAGTGAATGCACCCGCAATCATCATGTGCCCTTATACGTAGCCTCACGCTGGACAAATTGGAGCGCTCATTATAGCTGTCAGCGCTAACTATACTGACCTATAGGACCTAACTATGCCTAACCCTCGGACATCCATCCATCAAGCACCGCTTTAGGACTTGTACGCGTTCATAATTCAAGGTATTCGACCATAAATCCTCATTATGCATGCATAGGAAGATGTATGTGCAAGGGGAAAATCTATGTCTTTATGAAAAGAGATTGCGTTGTTGATCAACCTGCCCCCTAAACGGCGATCACATTTTTGTCAAATGATTGCAACTAGTTGGGTTCATTTGGACCGAACGAACCAATGGGCGGTCCAAACGATTAACTAGTCGCAATCATTTGACAAAAATGTGTTCGCCGATTAGAGGGCTGATTTATGTAAACGAGCTCGCGATATTGTTTTTGTATTGGCTTGCATTCTAACTTCAGCGTTTAGGGTTTAATTCAAGGGATTTGCTTGCAAATTCCTTTGTTTTCTTTGTTGTCCGCTAAAAGTTACCACCCACCAGAAAAAGTCTTGCCGCCAAGCAATTCGTCGTGTTCTGGTGAAGCCGTATGGAGGACGGGTCTGAGCAGTTGTGTTGCGGTGTGTGCCGGTTACGATGCGCCAAATATTGTTGTGTCGGGAGTTTAGTCGTGGATGGTCTCCAGATCAATCACCCTCTGACGCAGCATCGTTGGTCATGTTTTTGGGTTTAACATTCCATCAACTCGCTCAACTGCCGTCTTCCTTTCCTTTCTAACTCAGTTTTATTTTATTAAATAGGCTCTTAATAAACCAGCCTGCTTTACCATCAGCGATTGCATCACTGCGTACCATCAGGCGGGATTGCTGTCAAGCACTAGTTTACAGTTATAAAAAAAATGTATTCTAAAACGAGGGGTTCGTGGCAAAATAATAGCGGGCTTATTATACGAGTATGTATGACCCTTCCGTGTCTGCAAATCCGTTGTTCCCGGCTGACTTTCGTAGCTCTTTGCAAGTAGTTATGTTATGAATAGTCAGAAATCCAAAAGTGTGACAACTAATCTTACCAAACGGTATCATGTTACCCAGTAACCAGGTTATGGAGGTAAGATAAGTAATCGTTTTATGTCTTCTTCATCGTTTCGCAGTCACTATGACTGAATTTGAGACGTTGATGTCGTTCACCGCGCGGTCTTTCTCCATCTATCGATTTATATAAAACACCGATATTCAGCTCCATTCAGCCGGACTTAACATAATTGGGATAAGCCCAGGCTGATAGATTAATTGGTCTTAATTGGCTCAAGATTACAGTTCATTGCAATGCATATACTTTAGTTCACAAGGCATCGTTGTCTGCTACTATTTGCAAACATCTCTAGACGAGTAGGTAAATACCCAAATATTTGCAGTCAGCTCGATGCGCGAGCCTCATTGAACAATTTACAGTTAAACACATAAGAGGTACAATGTACAAATAACGGTGTAACATTCCTTATCAACTGGGTCGTATCGCAGATCTTAAAGTGCATTTACTTTTAAAAGACGCCGATTCGATATATTTGCGGTGTTTTTACGCGCTACTTTCGGATGTTTCCCACGGCATATAGGTTTCGTAGCAAGCCTTTAGAATATATATATTTTATTTTCGCTACTTTAGCATCTGCAACCCATACTTTGAATTAATTACGAACCCGTTCAGTATCTGATTTATTTACAAAAAATAAACACATGTAAAAGTAGAGCTCCATTTCACTACATGTATAAAGGTGTATCTGACATCGACGCACAAACGAGTACCATGGATCCAGTACATGATTCGGAACCCTCCAGTGGTGGAATTTTACGTCGGCATTTTCCCGGTTAAAAAAAGAATTTTATGCAGCTTTCTTCACTTTAATTGCTATACTTTTATAACTCAATAAGATTTTGAAGTAAAAATTAATCAATTCGTTAATTATACAAAAAGTGCAATATGAACAATATTAGAAAAACTATCCTATCAGCTGATTTAATAGAGTTCACATCAGGGATCAACGTCATACCTACAAACCCGCGCAACGGCACGCTTGCAACGTTCAAAGGCCGAGCCGACACTTCTTTTTAAACACTGTGAATTCTGTAACCGTTCATTAACGACATAAATGACTATCATAATTTTGTCAGCGGCATGCGGTGTAACCTTTTCGCGAAGTTTGCGTTACGATGTCAGATACAGCCTGTATATGAGCGTATGCGGATAAACATGTCCTCCCATGTATAATAATTTATTAGTCTTTAATGTTCCGACTCTTAGGAGACAATTCTCCTCTAAGTGAGAGGGAGTGGGTCGTATTCCAACGTGCAGTCCCAGTGCGGGTTGGTTAAAGTCACATATCTTCGAATCGTCGGATATGTGGGTTTCTTCACGATATTTCTTATCCTTCATCGTTTTAAGAGCGGTTCTTCCTATGTGCACAACAATATACTGCCAAGTGCAGAGTTTTTGGTTGTTTCTGACTGATCATTATAAACCATACGTTCAAAAATTTTCTTTTACATGCCGATGCATGAAGATCTATGCTGCTTTATTCACTGCAATCCTATGTGACGACGGGGGGCATGCCTACTGAAATAATAATAAATAATAACTGTGGAAATGTTTAGAATGAAATCATGTGACCTGGTTACTATAAATCAGTAGCCAATCACATGCATCGACACGTGAGCTACAGGTAATGCGTAGGGTTTGGCTTACTTTATAGGTTGCATAGAGCGCTTATCCATTGCGTACGATTACAGTTCCCACGGCATAATGGCCATATATTCCTATTCAAATACATAGTTAATGAACTGAATGCTAACATTTTTGTAGATATTTAAAAATCATTAGTTGTATCATCTGATTGTGGTTTCGAAATGGTCAAGGTCTTTATTTAAATTGTTATTGATATTTTGTGAAGAGATAAATACACAAAAATGTTTTTTCGAGGGAATTATTAAATTAATCTAACTCCTTTTAACGGAAACCGTGAAGGATCATCGGCTGGTTTAAATAATTTAGTTCAATAAACAGTCATTTTTAAACTTAGAGTAATATATCGTAAAAGGCAATTGCCGAACCAATTTACTGCGATAGAAGGGAGCCGATTTGTCCGAAGCAATTAAATTGATAAAGTATCTCAATGTAAAAAAATATCCGGTGTGTGTCGTGTCGGCTTGTATGGAGAACGAGTACCTATGTGTTGATATTATGCGCGTGTTACCGTTAAGGTTTGGTCCAAGTTAAAAACTATTCGAGTTTTTGGTATGTTTTTGATATTCATGATCTTTATAATAATAATTTTAAAAAAACATAGTAAATACTAGAGAAATTTGCAGAATTTTTGCGAAGATTGCATCGGAATTTGATTTTCCAAAGTTTCTAATTATCTAAAACTTTAATGACATTAATGTAGCCACAGCTAGTGGTATTTATTAGTCCTATTTTACAAACAAAACATTAAATTGATTTCGAAAAAATTCGGATGTTTTCGCAAAGCCCATATCTTGTTCCGCAACCATGTTAGGGATTGTAGGCGCCCTTGGCAGCGCGGTGACCGTGCGCACGCATGGTGCGCTTGCGCCGTGCGTGGTCAATGCACCGTGCGCTTGCGCCGCCCTCGCGTTCACGGTAGACATACCGAGTGTTGCCGAATGTGCGCGAAGGGTGTGATAGTGTTGCTATTCAGTTAGTAGGTCGATAGATAAATATGTATGATAAAATAATATGTATAAATATTATGAGCTTGTTCCGTGAAGCTGATTTAAAGGGCTTAGGTTGATGTACTAAATATTAAGTACTCGATCACGTACTTATTTCATCAGAATTGCAAAATGTTCACATTTACCCTATTTACGTTAGTTTTAAATTACTAAAGTTTAAATATTTGAAATTCACAATTTTTTTTTTTTCAAAATTAACACGGATCATAAATTATGAGTCACGTTCGAAATTGAACGTGACGCATAATTTATGATAGGAAATTAAAAAAAATATTTTCACACATAATTAGGAAACCCAATGACAGATAAACCGTACCTAGGTAGGTAGGTATATTTAAATCACTTATTACACAGCCAAAAAAATTACGGACAACATTTTAAAAGTTTAACCGTCAATAATTATAAAAACGTTTTCAATGAATTAATGTCAATTCGTTCACATTAAAAAGAAATATTGATATAAATAAACTATTAAGATCAAGGAAAATGTAATAATTCGCTGTTACATGTGTCAGAGCCTTAGGTGCGGTATCCGGAGTCCGTCCGGACAGACATAAATTATATCGAGTGAGAGACGAGATTATTTTTTATATTTGTAACTAATCCTTATAAGGCAGTCATTAATTTTGGATTGCAGTGTTTGAAACAGTGTCAAATGAAGACAGATAATTAATTAATGGATTAATAAACTTTACATATTTCGTTTCGATTCGTTCCGATAAAGTAACAAGTGAACAATTTGTAATGTGTTGACCACATAATTTATTTCTCCTACTTTTTTAACATTCGATCTCGAACTTTCGTCATTAATTAAATGTTTAATAAATTGTCGAAACTTTTTTCGTAAGATAAGCTGTACTAATTACAGAATTTTTGATCACCAGTAATGATTGATATAATGTACCATTAAGACATTAAACCACTATTAAAATTAAATTGACTCATTTGTCATGGTTAGATAGCTATTGTTTTTTTTTCTGTACCTAGCTCTTCTTTTAAGAATTTCTAGCTTTTGGAAACATATTTCCCCATGTGTTCCATAGCGTGTGAACTGCTCATTAAGGGTATTTTTTTTACTATGGGACAAAACCCGCCACACTTTTTCCCACCTACTGCAACTCCTGAAAGCCAGAATAGCCGTAGCCATAGAAACGCCGAGTAGTGAAGCTCGACGAGTCCCGGAGAAATGATTCAACTGTCTTGGAACAAATTAATCAAAAAAGAATAGCGGAGGAGTAAGAAAATAGATATTTTTTCCACTTCCCTCCATAACAAGCAGGAGACATTATTAAGGGTATACCAGCTCCATGTCACTTAAAGAATTCTCGTCACAAATCCCTGTCCCAACCGTACCTACACCGGTCCGGTCCGTGACGAGCCCAGTCCGTGACACCGTCATTACTACCAACATTGAACTTTATGTTCTCAAGTTGAGTAATTTGTTAATGGTTAATGCACACCTGTTCACCGCTGAACGTCGCTTTAATTACGAAACGCGTAATTTATGCTGAAAAGTTATAGTTTTACCTACTGGTCTTCTTGATACGATCTACTTTTGATTGAGGTAGAAATTTGTTTCCCTAAGCTTCATGTAAATCCCAACTACAGAACTTTTACTGAAATTTTTACACTTACAGCAAGTACTTACTTTATTTAGAATACTAAATATTTTACTCGGTTCATCTTATTATCTAAAACTTTCAGGTTTCAGATATTTTATTTTTAGGAAAATGGTAAAATTCAAAATATTTGTATTAAACAAACACTTCGTAAAATCTCTACATGATCATTTTAGGTAAGCTCACTTTACGTAGGATTTCGCGATGAGATTTTAACAGAATATATCGGCTCGTAATACTGGTGTGTGTCTTAATGAATTAGATGATGCTTAAATTCATTAACATAGTGCGTTAAACATGATGATATTAAATTTTATATCATTATCTTGTTAATGTCGCACTTGCCTACATAATATCAGTCACGTGTGTATTATAACGAAGCAGATGAATGTATATTTTTCTTTATTGCACACATTCTTGAACCGAGTCGGAAAATATATTTTATTTTTATTCTCATTTGTTCTCAATGAACAATACTTAAGTATATAAATCGTTAGCGACTTAATTAGCAGGAGCTAAGGCTCGACCGAGATTTTAGTATCGGTCTTGGTCTCTTGGCATTCTCGGCTATGAATCCAACCGAGAAATTTTTCTCGGTTCTCAGCTAATTATAGGCGAGATTCACCCTTTGTCTATTCTCGGTCTCGGGTCTCGGGTCTCGGTCTCGGCCGAGAACCGAAAACTAATCTCGATCGACCCTTAGCAGGAGCAACTGGTTTGGTTGTTTTTCTAATGAATAATACGAAATGTAATGAAAATAATTTGTAGGTTATGTCACGTTAAGGTTCTATGAAGGGCGACCGTTTTAGGTACTGTTTTAAGTATGTTCAAAAAGTATTGATTCTTAGCCTAATTTTAATAAATACTTATTGATTATTAATTTTATGTACCAACAAAAAAAAAAAAAAATTTTCGTTAAGGCCGTTTTTCGCGTCGATCTTGAAAAAAGGTTGGTGTCAAGTCTTATTAATTTAATTAGCAACACATAATTGATTCTACGTACAGTCACTATTTGACTATTTACACTATTTCATGCGAAACCTGAGTACTTACCCATAGTTTGTTCAGAATAGGCTACTAAATCGATTCCAATAATTTTTACAGCAAGTTTTATTTTTCCAAAATAGATTTAAAAAAAATTGCAGTGTTATTACCGAGCGCCCCACGCAGCTGACGTTAGATCATAGTACTGCGCACAGCTGACGCCACGGGTCAACGCATCGGTCGTCCGCCCAACTGGAGCGTGGACCATATATTATTTTTGTTGGGACAGCTAAGTAGGATAACAAGCTCATAACTTTGTGGATTTTCATGATATCTTTTTGAAATTTTGTACATAGATTATTTACTTAAAAATACTGGACACTTGTTTCTGGTTTCACATAAACAAAAAATAATGTTTTATATTATTGTGTAACTAATTAGCACAAGTGTCTTTTCATTTTCACACTTAGTTTAATAATGTTGCACAGATGATAAATGGCCATCACTTAAAGTGGTAAGGACATCATTTTTACAGCTTTATGAAATATTCTTCCAATCAAATGATGCCGTTATGTTAATTACTTGAATTATCTATTGATTTGATACCCGTTCAAGGTTTTTATGAATCATAGCTGTAATAGAACGATTTTATTTATAAATTAGAATATATTTCTCAAAGTCAAGGTCGTCTTACACACATTAGAATAGCAAACTAATGTTGATATCGGGCTTAATTGAATGAATTCCGCGATTATACAGTTATTTTGAGCTATTAATTGGAATCTTATACACGACAGTTCAATGTTGCTTACATCATAGGTATCTACGTCACTGCATTTTTAAAAAAAATATCGGTCATTCATTTTTGACTTCTTTTGCCTGTTTGCATACTAGCTACCCCATGTAACACCCTTAAGGGTTAGCAATTCCTCAAAACTTTCTTTTGTCAGCTTGTCTTTGTGTAAAGATAGTTGAAGATAAATATTACGTACAACCATGTATTTTTTTACTGTTTTCACACTAGGAATTACTTCTATATCGTGGATGCGTTTATTTGTTCTGTGCGGGGGTCGAACCCGCTACACGCAGCGTAGAAGTCGATCGCTCAGCCACTGGAATAATTTTAAATCTACATTAATGTTGGGGTCCCTTCTTGGAGCCTAGTTTGGGACCCGCTGTTAATTCGTTAAGTTTTTCTGCTGCTTATTGCAT
Organism: Sesamia inferens; assembly: GCA_037179545.1. Classification (NCBI taxonomy): domain Eukaryota; kingdom Metazoa; phylum Arthropoda; class Insecta; order Lepidoptera; family Noctuidae; genus Sesamia; species Sesamia inferens. Next base: position 29,530,982 of record CM073922.1, on the reverse strand, counting down.
GCTATTCCTTGTGTTTTTAAACCAAGATTAAGTCTAATATACTTTTTCATTGTAATACCTAAAAACTATTTGACACACGCGTTTTAACAATAGGTATTGTAAGTAATGTCTGGACCTGAAAAAGGATGATGATCCTAGAGTTTGTTTCGGTTTTTGTTCTCAGAGGTAGTCAGTTAGGAAATGCCGGCTCCATCTAGTTTAAAAAAAAATATGACGTGTAAAAGTGATCAGTGATCCTACTTGGAAAATAAACGATTTCATTTCATTTCACGTAAAATAAATTATAACTCACCTACAAGATACTTTATGAGAAGTTTGATGTGAGTGTTGAGACATGCCTATGTGTCATGGATTGTCTAATTGCACATCTGCACCATAACATCCCATTGTCCTTAGTTAACCCATAATATGCGTGGGAAAATAATAAACTATTACAGTTTATATTCTAGAAGTACCTAAGTGCACCATAATATCAATTATTCCATGTTTTCCAAATGACGACATGAATGATAATCACACAGATATTTGATGTAATAAAAATTCTATGAACACCCTATTCTTCTTCGTCTTGGTCGATTAGTGGTATCATTATGAGATCATAATGATCAAATTTGACAAGTTTCGGAATCTACTAATAAAATGGCACCATTATGGCTTTCCAGTGGTCAATCACTGACACTCCACTCCATGTTAATAAATGTTCAGATAGTATAGTTTTTAGAAAATCATTTCTACTAACGGGTTTTATAATAATGCCAATACGGCAATGTCGTTCTATCACCATTCCATTACGAGACGACTGGCCGATAATTGATCGACCATTATGAATTTAGGAGAATCGTGTTGGAATGACAAATTTATTAAAATAGCAGACTAGGGTTCTTGTAGGGTCCTATATGCCACAGCCGAGTGCAACATGATAAAAGACTACTGAAAAATTATGTGAGAAGTTATCTTTTCGAAAGGAACAAATTGTTTTGGCCCAAATTTAGCTATTGCTTTGAAATAGGATATTATATCTAATACTAGCGTACGTTTGCCACGTAACGTAACGTTTACGAACAGTGGACAGTAACAGCAACAATAATGTCTACTTCTCGTAAGCGTTACCTACGTTCTTCTTACTTTTTTTCGTTTTGCCCAGCTTGCGTGGGTCCTAGTATGATGTCGAAAACCCTAATAACCTTCCGAAAGATTAGGCTATAAATGCACTAATTATATTTCATATTCTCGTTCCAACATACAAACTCTTTAGCTGTAGGAAATTAGCAATAGATACCTAATAGTTGGATATGTATTGTATCAAATACATAGAAAACAGTAGAAGGATTATAATATATTATCTGTGCAAAAAATCAAATTAAATTTCGAATGCCAATAAAAAGAATACACAAATAATAAATACACGGACAAAGTAAACTAACCATAAACCTTCGCATAAAAAATTATTTATTTGCAAAATCAACTTAATTTGTACTAATTGAAAGCTCGCTTTACCCTGACCTGCATAGTAAGCCGATAGATGGCATAATGTGTGTTAAAAAATTTAATTGAGAATAAAGCTGACCTGTGACATCAGAGTGCGGATGATTCAGAGCCCCGGAGGTTGTAGTGATCTTCGTGTGATCACAAGACCAGCAATTAACGACTTATATAAAACTGTTAGCCGCTGCACGCTTAGTTCATGGTGTAAATAAACTAGCCATTTATTATAAATGATCTCAAGCATATCTAAATACTCTAGAAATCTAGAACGTACTAATATTATAAGGCGATATCTCTACAAATTCCTACTTTTTCAGTTCATTATCATTTCAGTCGAGAGACTCACTATACTTATCACGACAGAAACAAAGATAAAGCTTCGTTGCCATGACTTTTTTCCCTGCAAAGATTGAAAACATAAATTATTTCACGAAATACCAACGAGCAAATGAGCCTTAAAACGTGACATAGTAGACATATCTATTATCTACATCACTAGATGCACACCGTTTAATGACAGTATAAAGGCACAATTATAAAACAATAAAGGCACTTTACGGTGTTCAGATGTGCGCCGATTAAGAAGCAATACATCCAATTACAAATTAAGTTCGTTTAGGCGAATGATTGAGATTTATTAGGCGATAGTTGAGTGAAGTTTTTGTTAACCACCGGGGTAAGCGCTTAACACACTCATAGTAGCAATGGCTTTAGCTCAACAACTTATTTACGTTCGTGAACAGATATTTTTTTAGAAAATATAAATTAATCTTTTTTTTGTAACCTTCAAAATGATGCAAGTTGTGACTGATACCTATTCTGTGAACAAAATATATTTTGGCAGCTTGAGCTTGAGCTTGAGCTTGAGGGAGGGATATATTCATATATTTTAACTCTGATTACCTTTTTTTCTTATAGTTGGCCCTCAAACATGCCCTATACGATCTACGGATAAAACAAACTAAAACATCTTAAGGGATACCTGTTAGGTACTAAAACACGAAGACATGATATCTTATAATCCGCACTGGGCCCGCGTCGTAGATACAGTCCACTCGAGTCATAAAGTGGTGCCCCACCGGTGGCAACATTATACCTACGCGGATTGAAAATGGTAACACACATTAATACAGATTTACCCTCCATCCTTAACATTTGCGGATATAACCTCACTCTTAACATTTGCGGATTTACCCTTACTCTTAACATTTGCAGTTTCAGTTACCTACTTATATCACAGATCGATCGTGAGCTGTAAATAATATTAGGTAATATACCTGTCGTACGTGGGCAATACATATTCATTAAAGGGCTAGCATAGATGTGAGATTCGATATCAGAATTAATAAACATTATTGAAGTAGTAAAGGTTAAAATCATTTAAGAGAATAGTTAGAGCCTGCTGTGTACAATACTAGGCTGGCAATATCAATGATAGTTTGTGTTTATTTAGTAAACTAGCGTTTGTCCGTGTCACGCAGGCGAAGACACGAAGATCTTTTTCTTCTTCTAAGCCTATAGAAGTCCACTGCTGGAAAAAAGCCCTTTTTTATATGGGTTGGTACTATTCTATACCCGGTACCGCACGGGACCGAAAGCCTTATATAGTCAACAGCAAGATCACGTCATCGCCTGTCCGTGCTATTTATTTGTTTTTTCTTAGCGCTCTTTCTGAATTTTCCTTCATCAAGAATGCAAAAATATTTTCATTTTCAACTGGTACTTTCAGAGATTACCGAAGTCAAACAAACAAACAAACAAAGTCTTCAGCTCTATTATAAGTATGGATGAGAAACAATAGACGTTTGAGTCTTCAGAATTTCTGCAAAATTATTTCTAGCTTTAACTAATTTTATTACAGCTTCGTCCGATGTCTTTTAATTGAGAAAAAGAGCTTTAATTAAGATTATAATAATCTTTAATCGCTTGTCCTAAATCACTTGTTCCTCTTGTCCATAGGCTATTGGACATGTGTCGGGCGGTCATATCAACCCCGCGGTGACAATGGGGCTGCTCGCCGCTGGTGACATCAAAATCCTGAAGGCTTTCTGCTACATCGTCGTCCAAACACTCGGCGCCATTGCTGGAGCTGCCTTCATCAGGGTGAGTGTTTTTTTGTGAATTAGAAACTAGCGCTTAACCGCAATCCCGCCTGATGGTAATCAGTGGGCAGAGCACCGCCGTGTCCTCGTAGCGGCGATCTCTCGCGTCCGACCCTGGTCCAGGCAATGGTCTGGAACGAGAGTGCATGGCAGGACGTCACCTCCTTTTGCGAAGCAGTGATGCTGGCAAAGGAGGAGTTGGAGCGCATAAGGCAACGGGAATCCCAGCGCTCATGCCACTAGCCACCGCAGGACACGCCCTGGTCGGGAGACGACACCAAACTCCCAGCCACCGTAGGCGCGGGCCTGCGGGCGGTGAACAGTGGGCAGCTCGCGGCCCGGTAAGGACCAGGCCCGAGTCGACGGCGCGTCGTGTTTCACGCGCGCCTCATAGAGATGCCAGCACATCGTGACGGGGTCTACAAAGACCGAAACCTCCTGGGTCAGGGTTGCGGGTTGGTTAAACAAGAAACCGTGGCTCTGGCCGTCGCACAGGCAAGTGGGTGGGTTTTAGTCAGTAAAAGTCTGACACGCCCTTCCGCTCCGCCCAGAGCGGGAGAAGTCATTTGATGATTTCCCATCCCAACAAAAATAAAATGGTAAGCAGTGACGCTATCGTTGATGGTAAAGAGCACTAGTTTATAAGGAGCCTGCAGAGTGTCTTATAAGACAACTGTCATTTGTTTTCGTGATGGTTTTTTTGAGGAATGCAAGTAACTTAGTAGTAGTAGGCGTATGAGTAATCGTTCACATTCGGGATGATAGTAATTTTTGAAATACTTAATTATATCTTATTTGGTCAAAATCTTAATTTCTAATAAAAAAATCACTTATTAAAGTAAATTTTATAATGAAATAGAATTAATTGTAGTCGCCCTTTTTAAAAATATTTTCGTAAGAGGAAGAAAGGGCAACGAACTTTACTATCGATTTGGTCAATCGAAATTTAAAATATATTCCATCCGTAGCTAGGATTTTAATAAAAAAATATTATCTAATTAGTTAGAGCTTATGTCATCATCGTCATCATCTTAACGTTTATCCCAGTTGTATCCTCTTTATTTCTATAATTATACATATGAAATCACGATCAACCTACATATTTATCTTATATGAAGAATAGTATAGTTTCTATTATGTACACCATGTGCAGAACATAAATATGAAGACATAATTATTTAATGTTATTAAATGCTCTTGACTGTAATGGCATAATTAATTTCGCACTGCGTAGGTATGATTCGATTTGATATTAATAAATCCATCATCAATTAACTTTTAATCGTAGTTATTAGCTCTGAACCGTTTGATTATTAGACAGCTAATATGTTAATCAAATCGCGTATATTTTAAGTTAGTGTGTAAACGTAAGTCTATTTTTGTATAGGACTAATTTAAAATTGCTTAGATTGTTTTTGCTGTCGTTCCGCTCAAGTAAACGTAGGCTAAAAGCCAAATAGATATAAAAAAAGCTATCAGACGTAAACATTCAATTTCTCGTAATTATCCTGGTCTTAAAACAGGCATAGTCATCGCATCGACATTCTAATCGCCGTATGTGTATGCTCGGGAAAAAAAATGTCTCGTTCACCGTGACACTGATGATCTTAGAATAAAGAACCTTCAGTTTACTTGTGGAACTAATTGGACACTCTGGCTTAAAGCTTTTCGGATATGAGAACTTGAAAAGGTCACGTGTTTTATATATAGCGTTATAGTTCATGTAAGCTTTTGATTAACTTTATAGCATGGAGTTAAAATAATATTAAACTAAACACAAAAAAAACCAGTATTTTTCAAAACGAAGATTTTCTTTATACGTGTACCTACTTTAAATGATCAAGACAGTTCTATAAATAGTCCGGAACCTAGTTAGAACATATAACTGACACCGCTTGATTCGATAGATCTAAAAAACTGACACTCGGACTAAAGCTAAATCTCGAGCTTTAATGAGAATTAAAGAGTATAACACAAAATAAAACCTAAGGGAAGAAAGGAAGGCTTTTTTGATTAACATGACGGGAAGAGTTTGCGAACTCAGCTTATATCTAATTACTTACTTTACGTAAACGGTTCTCACAAAAGAACTACGATACAGCCTGTCTATCATCCACATATATGTAAAGTCAGACATTAGTCATACCGATAATAAGCCTGGAAGGTTCAGTAGGTACGGACGACAGCGGGCCAAGCTACCCCAAACTGTCAAATATTTCCAATCAACTTGGGCCTTAGTGCTTTAGCAACAATGTTGAAAATTTAATAAAGAAATCTGACAGATTATGGTAGCTTGATGTGCTGACGTTTGTACATAAATAATCCTTTGGTAAGTACAAAAAAAACGTCACATCAAGCTCATCACGCGCTCCTAGTTCTAGCTGACCTTGCATTGTGAAGTCTTTTCGTACAATGAGAAGTCAGCATACATTGGAAACGTATACAATATGTAAATATTAAATTTTTCATGATCATCATAGTAACAATACTAATGAATTTTAAAATAATCTTTTTTTCCGCGAATTAATTCCAATTTCTCCAAAATTTGGTATTTTTTTAAAAAGTGACAACATCATTTTTGACGGTATTATTATGAACGAATAGCGATGCGACCGCGTGCCACGTGCCCTGCCCCCATTCGCCCGACCATATATTGCTTACCGCACCTTTTGCGAAATAATATTTATTTTTTTAGGGGTTTTTCTAGTTTAGCCCGGCTTTGTAGGCATTAGTAGAATCAGTTATCGGTACCTAACAATACCTTCATGGCTCGGACAGGGATTTCTTTACATGTTGTATAAGCTTGATTATGTCGTCGTGCGTACAATGTTCGCACGTTTCTAATTAGTTGGTCGCGTAATTTATAAAGTTCACGCGACAATCACGTTCTGACTGCGACTTTTCACTGTCCTTGTACTAACCAGTGAACTAATGATCACGTATAGGTAGACTCGACGTTAGATTACTACATTAAGTTAAGATCTAGCATGCATGAGTCATGCGTATTCAGCCAAAATTATTACCTAGAATATCGTTCTTCTAGTAACATGCTTCCCAGGTCAAAGTGTTGTAGGGTATTCCATCTAGAACGTCGTATGTATGTATAGGCTCCCTTCTATTACATACAGATTTAATGATGAACATGATATTTTATAAAAGCTAAAAATTAAAGAAGTGAGAAAAACGATCGTCCTTTCATTGAATGTCACGTCGCGTCGCCGTAGAGTGAAAACCTCGTAAGTGCAAAAATAGTAACTTTTCAGGAGGAAGAAAAAACTGCGTGCTGTAAAATTTTTGTACTGCGACTTTTATATGTTTTTTTATTAATTAATATGGAGATTTAACCCGCTTTCATACCCAAATCGTTTCAGTACTATAAGATTGCCCAAATGAAAAAGAAAATAAAATGAAACTACACGTTCGTTGCTAGATATTCACACGAAACTGACAGTTGCGCGTGTTTACGAGGTTCTCATTTAGTGTCATAGATGTCGCAACGAGTATCGAACGAACAAATGAATCAGATCAGGATGTGCGTAATGAGGATTTCTTCCCAGAAACGCAATAAAATAAATTTGAGCAAAAATGCATTCCCGAGGTTTTCACTCTACGGTGACGCGTCGTCGGTTTCGATTTTACTAAAACATTTTGCTTAGTTACTTAAGATTTCGAAAAAAAAGTGTTAATGGAGTGAGCTGTATCTATAATCGCCACATGTGACGAACAACGTGTCATATTGACGTCACACGAATTCTAGATCTCGCAAGCAGAGTTTACCGAGCAGCTAGCATACATACAACTTCCCATAATCAACTGTTGGGCCCCGCCAGACATAAAAACCCGTCTGGTCGGAGGATCCTCCCTTTTCTATGGAGGATGAGTGAACTTTACTCCCTGTTCCTTAAGCCTCCACAGGAGTTTTGTAGCTGACTGAACTACAGATGATCCTCTGTCTCTTATATATTCTTCTAGCTGTTGTCCGCGTCTTCGTCTGGGATCTAGGTTGTTACCCGAGTCAAGGTCTTGCTGTGTGCTTAATTTCTAAAGGTTATCTGTAAAAAATCGCACTTGGCGATAAGACTGCCCATTATGTCACTGTGTTAAATTTTCATATTTATGTTCTGTAATTTATATGGTGTGCAAAATAAAGAAAATTCTATTCTATTTTAATTTCATCTTAATTCCATAAGCCGATTTAGCATGACAGCGAACCAGTCAGACAGTACTTTCGCATTGATAATATTAAGTATGGATTAAAAAGCACTTTTCGTGTCACTTGTAGTTTGATTTAGCAAAAAGTGAACTAGATTTTCCAAATACGCAATTATGGTACGCTAGGGTGAACGAGTTACGAAGACCTCTATAAAAACTGGTCAAGTACGCGATCTATCTTTATAGGTACTTGTATAGATTAACCACAAGAAAAAGATAATGTTTCTTATAATCTGACATATAAAAAATTCCATTCTGTCAAGATACGGTTAATATAAATGGCCCATAAATTTAAAAAAAAATCTCATAACATTACGTAGTCGACGAAAAAATTCACTTAATCTCTTGAATTTCTCAAAGAGTGTAGAAAAATGTCATTAATGCAGTTAGCATAAATTATAATGTCGAAACTTTGAGTTACTCCGTTTCTTTCGGGGAAAAGTGCTTAATCGGAAATTAAAAAGTTTAATACAGACAATGATACATGTTATAAACAATAGGATTTGGGGCGAAAATAAGTATTTTTTTTCCTTTTTGGCAACTGAGCCGGTTCGGACTATTCTGCCAGTGTCACGTAATGATAAGTAAATTATAATGCAATTGTGCGCGGCCTGCAATGCAGTTGAAGCTTCGAGAACATTCTGGAAGCTGAGATGCTTTCGATAGAAGCACATGGATTGTGGCTGGAAGGATTACAAAATAGATTCGAGTTATAAAACTTAAAATTAAAAAAAAAAAACGTAGATCCAAAACTAGGAATTATTCCTGTGTTTCCCTGGGTGCGTTTACAAACACTGAAACTCACATACACAAAGAGCCACACCCGGAACGACTACCGGTAGGTTATAATATTATTTGTATGGAACAAATAATAGTGGGAATTAAACCCGCTACCCACAGCAAGCAGTCACATGACAGCCTCCGTGGCGTAGCGGTAGCGAACGCGGCCGCTGCACAAGGAGGGGCGGGTTCGAAATATTTATATGCATGAATATGAATATTTGCACTGGTCTGGTCGTACCTCGGAAAGCACGCTAAGCCGTTGGTCCCGGCTGCCATGCGAACATCTAATGGCAGTCGTTACGGGTTGTTGGAGTCAAAAGTCCTACAATTGGTCTAACTGCAATGCTTCGATATCGCCTTCGGGTTCTGGAGGTCAGACGGTAGTCGCTTCATGGAAAATAGAAGTTTAGCCAAAATGAGCAGTTAGACCGGTAAAGCGGACCCTAGACTCCAAAGCTGAAAAGACAAGAACAATTTAGCAGCATCGGTGTTTCCGTCGAACTACAATTTGAGTGTCTTCAAGGCTAGAGTGAATAGGCTCTTAATCAACTATTGCGCTTTACCATCAACGATTGCGTCACTGCTTACCATCAGGCGGGATTGCGGTTAAGCGCATAGTTTATAATATATAAAAAAAAGACACACAGCAATCAGTCGATCGCTCAGCCACTGCACCTGCCTTATCGTCCACAATTGGCTCATTGGTGTAGTGGTCGCAAGCGCTACTACTAATCATGAGTACTAGCTTTGATTCGTAGATCAAGCAAAGTGTCCTCTCGAGCTCCTCAATAGCACTCCGGTGTTTGGAAATGTGCCCGTTCAATGTTAACAGCGTCGCCGGGTATGACATAACAAAATTAAGTTAATTAATATATTATGTGTGTTGCAGTTGGCCGTGCCAGAGAACCAAGTGGGCGGCTTCGGAATGACGCTGCCCGGGGCAGACGTTACTGATGCTCAGGTGAGATAGAAAAGTTGAACATTATTTTTATGCTGCTTAGTTTGTAATAACGTAATGTTGACAAGTAAAAGAATATTTAGATTTCTTGACAACATCACGTTTTGTTCAGAACTAACTGCCCATTACTGATTTAGCCACTTTATAGAAAGCTGCATTTTTCTGACTTTACAAATTTGTAACATTAGTTGCTATTAATACAGATTTCTAATGAAATAATACTAACTTTAAAAGGATGTGCTTCTTACGGGACACATGTTTGTGAGATTAAACGAGTTTGAAGTATATTCTTCGATACAATTAAACTGCATAGACACTGCAGAGGCAATTAAAAACATGGCTACTAAAAAATCAGTAATATACGTCTGTCTTTTTCTTAAAGAAATAGAAAAAAAAAGATGCGTTGAACTTGAATTTAGTTTAGTTAATGAACAAGTGGACTTAATCTCACTGAGTTCAAACATAAAGTTAGTGAACAAGTGGGCTTAACCTCACTGAGTTCAAACATAAAGTTAGTGAACAAGTGGACTTAGCCTTACTGAGTTCAAACATAAAATTAGTGAACAAGTGGACTTAACCTCACTGAGTTCAAACATAAAGTTCGCTAAGTTTACAACCCCATATTGTTTCCCCTAGGCTGTGCTGATCGAGGCTCTTATCACGTTCGTATTGGTTATGGTGGTGCACGGCGTGTGTGACGGGCGCCGCAACGACCTCAAGGGATCCGCGCCCCTCGCCATCGGCCTCAGCATCACCGCCTGCCATGCTGCTTGCGTAAGTAATTTTATCTAGATAATTTCGTTAAACATTTAAGAAATTGTTGAAAGGCTAGTATTTTATGGATTCAAAATTAATTAAATTTTAGAGTAAATATTTTTAAATGAACCCAATTCACATAACTTGTTTCTTTTTAGGATAGTATCACAACACATAGATCTTATATATTGAAAATGAAAAAATATCTCAGGCGGCCGTATCCCTCTTTGTGATTTCTTCCAGGCAACCTTGAAATGTACAGTGAATTGTCTGAATATGAAATGAGGCTGTTGCTGATCTATTCGTAAACCACAACAAGATATTGCTGCGCTATACGAGTCCTGGAATACAATTGTTTATATCTCAAGAATATTTCTACACATTCATAGTCAAACAATATATTAGTAGGTACCCAAGATCTGTATCTTGGGTACCAATAATTAATTATTTATTTAATTTACCAATATATTGTTCGACTTTGCACTGATATGCAAAATCGTTTCAAAGCAATATCGTCTCAGCAGCATCATCCGCAATATCGTATCGTATTTTACGAGATTAGGTGTCGATTTTTTTTTTTTTTTTTAATTGTAATCAATATCGTCTGTACATCTGACAGAACATTAGGACTTGTATTTTAAGTTAGGGACATAATTGTTTATTAATGCAATGTGTGTGTTCCGTCAACAGATTCCCTTCACTGGCTCAAGCATGAACCCCGCCCGTTCCATCGGACCCGCTCTTGTTATGGGCATCTGGACCTCACATTGGGTAAGTAATAAGTAGACGATTAATATTTTTACCAAGCTTTTGAAATTTGACTTCTTTATTGAGAAAAATCTTACGTCTATCATAATTATGACTTTTCATAATATCAAGTCAGTAGGCCCTAGGAATAGAGTATTATGGGCATTACTTAAACGTAATTAATTTTGTATTGACACCGTCACTACATGACTCTACTCGACACTACACGAATCACATGAGTATGACTTAATGGAATCGATCTAGAAATTGCAAGCACGAATACACCCAGACCGTTTCTTTAAGAAACACCCTACAATTTAGTAAGACCATAGGCAATAGGCACAACCTATATGTTGAATATTTCAAGGGGGCGTAGACGGACGATTTTGAAATTAGGAATAGTGAAAAGTACTTACAGTACAAAAAGAATAACGGTCTCGATTTTGATTAAACCTAAAACTGCATCATTAGACTTTTGAAAAAAGCGACATTTATGGCCAGGAATCAAACCCATTGATTTTGAAAAACAAAACACTGTATTATTACACTATTCGATAGTGTCGCTAATAAGGATCGAATTCTGAGTAACTTTAATTTCTCCTTTATCTCAATGAACTATAGTATACTTATAAGTATGAGACTTAGTTATCTCAAACCTCAATCGTAGCAATGTAAGTACTCGCACTGAACAATTTGTTACAATAATTTTCGTTAGAGAAACTGGCCCTGAATACCCCATATTGAATGTAGCCATTCAAATCTTGATAGACATTTTTTATCATCCCACTGCTGGGCACAGGTCTCCTCTCATACAGAGAAGGATTGAGCGTAATCACCACGCTTGCTCAATGCGGATTGGCGATTTCAGACTTAAAGTCCAGGTTTCCTCAAAATGTTTTCGTTCACCTTGTAATCAGTCATTGGTGTCCAAGATATAATTAGAAAGTACATGCAGTAGTTACATGCAATTATATCTGAAGCTAATTCTTAAACACACTTTCGCTGGCGCCGACCACGACCATCCTATCAAACGGGTTTGCATCTCCGACGTATTAAATGCAACTTTCCGATCACATGAAACCAGCAGCATGAATCATAGCTTGTCTAGCATGTTATTGTAAACAACATACGTTGATTAAGTTCTTTAGTCTATGGCGTACAAACTTCCTTTCTAAGTAATGATTAGGAACTTTCCCTAAAATGAAAGTCAAGTTACTGATTGAAGTTTGTATTGATTCCAATAGGGATGTATCCAAGGTATGAAAATCAAAAAAAAAAAAAATTAGTCCGTCCAATAGATAATAAAAAAAATTAAGACCCGTATTTTTTATTTTGTCGAAATTAGCAAAAAGTACTGAGATATAGCGTATTAAAATTACGAAGTGGGGGTTAATTACGTCACACCGTGGTATACTTTGAACCACGGCGTGACGTCATGCGACATTTCAAATCAATATATCTTCCTAAGTATTTGAATGAAAGAAAAAATAAAAAATACGTGTTCGGATTTTTTTATAAATCTATCTGATGGACATTAAATTTTATTTTTTAGGATATAACTATTGTTCGTTAAGGTAATTGAATAAAGCTTCGGTATCCTAAAAAAGCGATGAATGGTCACATAATAAACGCGGAGTTTCAGTAAATCAAAAAGTAAATAAAAAAAGTGTTTTTGACACCGTATTAAATAATAAATACATATATCAATAATAACAGTAACATCTCCCTCTCTTTCTACCGCGGGGTGAAAATGTGTGCTTACTCCTGCTGTTTCGTTGAAATGGCACAGGGGGGCGCTTCTGCGAGTGTGCATGTGGGTCAAATGTTGGAGCTGTGTTGGCCCAGCAGTGAGGGCTCTACTTATGATTTTAAACCAAGACAGTCGGCTTAAATTATGCAATTTATTTTCATCACCACTACTCTCAAAATGGTGAAGGAAAACCTCGCGACCGGCATCTCATTAGAACTAAGAATTCGAAGACATGTGATATCAATCAACCCGTTTTGGACCTGTGTGATAGCTGGTCACGGCTCACTCAAATATACATCGGTATATATATAAGCTGGGACAGGGAGTGAGCCTAGACATCCACGAAATGATCGAAGTTATTTTCGCAAAAAAATCCAATATTTTTTATTGTAAGTGTGTATTAATTTCACACGGCCTCAAAAATCGTAGGATTATTCCATAGGATTGAATATTACCGATAATTTTAAGAAATATTCCGCAAATATTAGCCCACTAAAGTTGGAATAATTAATGTAGTAAGTACAAGTACCAATATAACTTTTCTAAGTTATATGTACATTCTAAGTATATCTTGGACACCAATGACTGATTACCTACAAGGTGAGGAAAAACATCTTGAGGAAACCTGGACTTTAAGTCTGAAATCGCCAACCCGCATTGAGCAAGCGTGGAGATTACGTTCAATCCTTCTCTGTATGAGAGGAGACCTGTGCCCAGTAGTGGGACGATAAAAAGCTTGATGATGAATAGAGATCAGTAGTTACTGGTTCTGAAGTTTCGAGCACGAGTTTATGTATGTAGCTTTTATTTATGTACCTATCTATGTAGACGGAGTTTATCTATGTAGGTATCTATGTAGACGGAGTTTATCCATTACAATTTATAGAAGGCTATTTAGTTTTTCGTCACTGTTAGTTCATTGGAACACTACTAGAAACCGCCTTTATATATTTCTAAATTATCAAACTTAAAATCCATTATAAAGTTTAGGGGCAATGCGGTCAGACACAGACAAGCAAACCGATTTCAATTTATAACATTTATAGATTAATTAGCCCCTTGTTGGGTTAAAGGAGTAGATACATCGATGACGACATAGTTTTATTTCACATTGGTCATTGTTACAATAGTTACATCAATTGGGTTTGTATCCAAAAAAATTGTTTAATGTCCACCAGATAGATTTATAAAAATATTCAACACGTATTTTTAATTTTCTTTTATTCAAATACTTAGGAAGACATATAGATTTGAAATGTCGCATGACATCACGCCGTGGTATATTTTGTACCACGGCGTGACGTAATTAGCCCCCACTCTGTAACTTTAATATGCTATATCTCAGTAGTTTTTGGTAATTTCGACGAAATAATAAATTATTTTTTTGATTTTCATACCCTGGATACATCGCTATTGCTGCCTAGCAAGCCTTTTAATCGTGATTTCATATTATTGTCCGCTTCACTTAGAGGGGAAAGCGAGCATGAACATTGTACTTAACGATAATAGCCCTTCCACATGCTTGCCTATTATTTCATTACTTTGGTACCATAACTTGAGTAAATGGAGGTTGCCATGGTTACTCAAAGGCAGGAAGTGAAGGCATACCATAGTTACATGTGGAACATGACGCCGGAGCACTCGAATTTGAAACACGTGCCAGTCCGTAACAACTTTCTTTAAAATTTCGTTAACGAAGTTACCCGTACAAAAGTAGTTCGTGATATAAAGGAATGAACCTTACTCCCGATTAAGTTTGGTGGACGGGCAAAAACACATCAGAAAGGCCATTCTCGCAAGTAGAAAGCGTTCTAAATCTACTCACAATCTTATCAAAATGCAGGGAAATTAGGGTATGGAGGTCTTTTGATCTCCCAATCTTTCTTTGAGAAGACAGTAGATGTTTTTAAAATCAAAACTAAAGCATTAATTCAAATTAAGCTGTCAATCAGCACTTTGTAAACGTCAATATTATATAAGACAGTCCCCCAAAACGCCCTCCCTTCGGCACTTCCTAGTGCTTTCGTAGGGAAGAAGTGAAGAGACGGAACAAACTCCCTAGCTGCCGGAAGTGGGGCCCATCGGCTATCGAGCACCAATCTCAGATACTTCATGGTGGACTCGACAGCTATCCGGACCCCGCTGACCACGATATGTGATCTGGGCCATAAAACCATGGCCTCCGACTTGTCAAGGGCCACCTCCAGGCCCAGGCAGCGGATGCGGTTCACCACCTGTGCCACCGCAGCCGTGGCTACTAACGTCGTTTTCCTGTGTGAGCTCCCCCGGGCAGTGACAAGCGTGTCGTCCGCATAACACGTCAAGTTGGCGCCCGATGGGAGCTCGCCTCTCAGCACCCAGTCGTAGCCGATGTTCAAGACCGATCGCTGTGTGACACTGCACTACATTTGGTGCCGACCGGAAGGACCGAAAGGCTGGCTACTCTACGCCTGTGCTCCAGGCTTTGGAGACCGTTTCGAGTTAAATCTGGGTCGCCAATCAGCCTCTTCGCGCACCTCTCCACTGAATCCAAAGTAGCCAGGTGACATTTCGCAGCACCAGCCCAAATGTGGCTGCAGTACTCCACACACGAGCTGACCTGTGCTTAGCACAACATTAGAAGGTGCCCTGGTGTGAAGTACCGCCGGACCTTTGCGATGACGCCAAGTTTTCTGGCAGCCACCTTGGCCTTGGACTCAATGAACCGCCCAAAGTTTAGGTTCGTGGAAATCTCAACTCCCAAAAGCTGAAGGCGGTCGATGCACTCCAAGGAAAAAAAAAAAACTAAAAAGTAGGAACCAAGGTGTTTGGCGGTGAAAAAACACGCCTGTGTTTTGGCGGCATTGAATGCTACAAGATTGGCTTTGCCCCATTCGAAGACTGTCTGTAGTGCAGCACTCGTACGCTCTACCATAGCCTCTCTTTCGGACCGGATTGATTCCTTACTAGCCTGAGCTTCCGGCTGGTATGTCAAGTCCGTATTCGAAATGATCGTTTAAAATAAAAGCGGAATATACTAAGTACTTAGATACTCGATGTATAGAGAGACTTGCAATATTTTCTAAGCCCTTCCGACTTTTATGTAATACCAATTAACGTCTTCACGCCTTAGTAGTAATCGACGCTAACGTGCGTGCCAATGACTTTGAACCTCGCAACTACATAATAAGTAAAGGTAGGCTGGCACGGAGGTGTTACGACGCCATTACAACACTTGAAGAAAAACGATCGCTTTTTATAGGGACCTACAGTTCTTTGTAAATAGCTCCCGAAGAAAGTGTGTCCTCATCAGTCACGCTGGAGAAACTGATCTAACCTGTATTGTTGCTTTTGTCCCTCGCCCATTCTTGGTAGTAACCTAATTTTTTAGAACATTTTGAACATTTAAACTGATTCGAGGACTTACATATAATTAAGTATCTAGGTAAATAATAATTATTGTCGTTAAAGCTTAGCGTGGTCATCGAGACACTATGTGCCTAAAACTATTGTGGAATATATTGGCCCCGAATCCCTTGTACAGACGACACCGCATCAAGCTACTACAACCTGTCAGTTTTTCTTATTAGATTTTCAACTTTATCTCTAAAGCATTAAGGCTCAAGGTTGATTGGGAAAATCTGACAGCTTGACCTGCTGTACACAAACTACTAAATTTAAATTAAATGCATCTTTATATTTCTATTTTATCAAGAAAACTACAGAGAAGTAAATGTTAGTTTAATCCTGCCAAATTAGACCACGCTTGTAAATTGATGTATTTTAAATAGCGATATTTTATTCGGGTCTTAACTGTTTATGGAGTATACTAATTTAACAGGGCTAAATTATTATTTTATCTTCTGTTTTTTTCTTGAAGAAAAAGATGCATTTAACTTACCTACAATTTGTTTAGATAGGGAACAAGAGAATCAGCACCACTATCTGTTTAGGTCAGAATGATTCACTATATAGTGTCCGTACAATACGACCCCCTTTTTTGTTCTGGATGAGAAATCATCAAATATCTTCTAACGACTAAAACCCACCCGTGTTTCTTCACTTGCCTGTGCACCAGGGCCACAGTTTCTCTTTTGATCATCCCGCAACCCTGACCCACGCATCGGTCTTCGTGGACTCTGTCACGGCGTGCTGACATCTCTTTGAGGCGCGCGTGAAACACAACGCGTCGACCCCGGCCTGGTCCTTACCGGGCGGCGAGCTGTACAGTACGACCCTGCTCCTGGTTTCATCATGGTGTTAATATAATATGTTTGTTTGACAGGTTTACTGGGTGGGCCCCATCGTCGGCGGTGTGGTTGCTGGGCTCGTGTACAAGTTCATCTTCCGCATCGGCAAGACTGGCGAGAGTGGCTCCTACGACTTCTAGACAACTGCGTGACGATAATCGAATGCGGCCGACGCTACACCGTGCCTTTCTATAACCCCGCCTCGCACATGCACTACTCAGTCTTTTGAAATATTGCCAAATATGGGTTCAAATTACCGTGATATTTTTATGCACCCATTTATTTGTAATACGCAAAAATCAAAATAGTTAACGAATTCTCATGAGAACTTTCTATTGTTCTTGAGTTTCCTATTATTAAAAGCAAGTATTAGCATGTGCGAGGCGATAGTATTAGCTTATTGATATAACCAGTTCATATGTTGGACTAAATTGAAATAGGACATTGTCAATGGGCTTATACTTCTTATATTTTAGTCTGTCAATATGCTCGACGAAAAATCCAAAGGTTTTACTACAGACATATTATTATTGTTCTTCAAAATATATGAGAAATACCGATTCGAAACAGTTTTGTCGGAGTAAGATATCTAATATAAGTTATAGTTATATAAATAAAGATATTAAGTTTATTTATATTATGTGAATAAAGTATGTTAAAGTGGATGATATTATAACACGTCCATACTCGAGTGCCTGTGCTAGTTATGTGATTAAATTTAATACTGTGAGAGAACTTTAGTGGGTATTCACTTCCAAATTTCTCACACAAAATGAAAATTATGAAATAAATATCATTAGGTATTATTAAACCGTGTTTTGTTATTTATTAAATTCATTCTATTTGTCACAAATACCTACCTACCTATCTTCAAAAGGTGACATTTTGGTACCTGAATACCGTGTACCTACATACGATAGCACATCAAGCAGTAGCTTGCTAGCAACTAAAGAAATCTGACAATTTGTAGTAACAAATTGTCAGATTTTCAATGTTGACTGGGAATATTTGACAGTTTCGGGTCGGTTGACGTGACAGGACAGGCGTGACCATGAGTGCCGAGACATATTAATAAGGGAAGTTAATCTCTCGTTGGTCTTGTGGCCGCCAGCTTTAATGCAGCATGAGATCCTGAGTTCAAGCGAGAGTAGGTATGTAAAAATTTCGAATTTCCGAAATTCGTAGATGTTGCACTCTCAAATAGGTTCAACTTTCTTTTGATCATTCCAAAAGGACTAGAAATTGCTTGTTTTGTTGACTTATGAAAAAACTGAAGGTCTTTCCTTCTTGGAGCACGCCTGGGTCCATCAGACCCAGTCAGACTCGGTTTAACGTGGTAAATAAAGCACGAACAGCTCTCGACGAGTTATTGATGACGATTAAATGCATGTACCATATACCTACCTACTTACCTCGATCTGTTCTACATAAATTAACTTTGAACAACTAATCCATACTAATATTATAAATGTGAAAGTGTGTTTGTTTGTTTGTTTGTCCTTCCTTCACGCCGTAGCTAAGCAATCAATCGACCTGATTTTTGACATACAGTTAATTGAAAAGATGGAAAGTAACATAGGCTACTTTTGGTCCTAAAGAAACATCAAGTTCCCAAGGGAGATTACTGGAATATTTGTATGTGTACACCAAGTCACCAAATATATCCTTACTTTATTATACATCGGAAAGTGAGTTTGTTTGTACCACTTTCACGGCGTAACTCCTGAACCGATTGCTTTGAAATTTTGCAGACATAAGTTAAAAGTCCGGATTAAATAACAGGGTACTTTTTATCCCGAAAAAAATTGATATTCCCGAGAGAAATCTAAAAAGCGCGATATAACCGAAGTTAACGCGAGCGAAGCCGCGGGCGGAAAGCTAGTAAACATTAAACACAAACCCGACAGCATGACAACACACACAAATTAACCTTTACGTACTAAATATCACAAACAGATTAAATTAATATAAAGCTCTCCGAGGTGCGAGTTACTGTTGCTTTAACACCTCATTTACAATAGTAATTGCTGCAGGCTGTACTGAGCAAGTCCACGACCATTATCAGTGATTATCACACAAAGAGCAAACTAATGAAATGTAATTAGGGTGTCAGAAATGTATGCGAGCTTAATGAACTTTGCTATTGATGGATGATAGTGCTCAAAATTAGGATCTGGAATTCGTACCTATCATTAATTATATGAGTAAATAGGTATGAATTGCTATTTTTTCCTTTTAACCTATTAATAATATTACAAATGTGAAAGCCTGTGTCTTTGTTTCTCAGTAAAATTTTTGTAGTCAAAGTTGAATGGATTTGTACAAAGTTGGGTAAACAGATAGTTTCTAACCAGGATTAATACATATAGGTACTTTACGTTCCCGTGGAATATTAGGTATAACAGAGTATAAGTACAACATTATTTTTTGTTTCTACGAAACCCGAAAAACGTATCCAGTACTTATTTTTGAGTAAAGAATCTATGTACAAAATTTCAAAAAGATATCATGGAAACAAAGTTAAGAGCTTGTTATCATCCTACTTGGATGTCCCAACAAAAATATGGACCACGCTCCGCTCGGGTCAGCTGTTGCACATTGCAACAATTTCTAAATGTATTTGGGTAAAAATATAATATGGTGGAAAAATTCATTTTTGATTGGAACCGATTCAGTTGCTTATTCTGAACAAACTAAATTCAGGTTTCGTATAAACAAAAAATAACGTTATATAATAAAGAATAGGACGTATCTTAGAGGGTCACACTAGAGCATAATAGGTGCGGAACCTTTTGAACGCCAATCTACATAATACGCGATGTATCCTCCAGCGCCACGCTACAAATGTATAACGTATCTATAGTAAAACGTAGGGATGGGATTAATGTCCTATCGACAAATAATATTATACGTTTAAATTAATGTTTATTCACCAATTTACGAAGCTAAATAAAAACTGTAACCGTATTTTCATATTTTATTTTATTTCATAAAAAAATGAATATGAAAACTTGGATATATTTCAATAAATTTATTAGACGTGTGTTCTAGAAGTTCACATCCCTATTTGTCTCCGAATGTAATCCTTTTACTTCATATCAAGTAGTTGGCGCTCGAGGCACGTCAAAATCCTTTCTGATATAAGGATGTCTTGTCGACGTATTTCTTGTCGATGTATTTCTATGGTATTTATTTTTATCTTCACTGTGGTCGATTTACACGTGCATAAACTCAACCGATTCCTGCATAATTTATTTCGTTTAGTTACAACAAATACAATTAATAGAAGCTAAATACGTGGTTTTCTACATTTTTTAAAGTTCCGTAGCCAAATGGATTCTTACAGATTCGTCATGTCTGTCTGTCCGTCCGTATCTTTCCCGAAACGTATTTTTTTCCGAAACCATATGATCTATAGGTACTGTTAAAACTTGGTAGGTAGATGTATTCTGTGAACCGTATTAAGGTATTGATGCAAAAATAAATATAATAATAATAAAGATTGGGGGCTCCCCATACTTAGAACTGAAACTCAAAAAAATTTTTTTTTCTTCAAACATACGTTTGGGGTATGCATGGATAGGTCTTCAAAAATGATATCGAGGTTTCTAAAATATTTTTTTTCTAAACCGAATAGTTTGCGCGACAAACGCTTCCAAAGTGGAAAAAAGTTGGTCCCCCCTCCCCCCCTACCTCTAACTTCTACAACAAGAAAATGAACAATCTAAAAAAACATATGATGTACAAGTACATACATTACTATACAAACTACTAACGAAAATTGTTTTGAACGAGATCTCGTAAGTAGTATTTTTTAATACCTCGTATCGCTTATTACCGCGTAATCTTTCATACAAATAACTTTAATCCTTTAATTTCATAAATCAACGGTACGGAACCGTTTGTACGTGAGTCTGACACGCACTTGGCCGATATCTTTTATTAAAATTACTGCTTTACACAGATGTTACAGACCTATTTTTAATGGTTTCGCAAAATACTCACAATTATTTTTCTGGTTTATACAAACTAATAGAAAACGGAAGAAAATTCCTGAAACGGAAGTTGACGACTTAACGGAATGTCAAGACGACCAACTATTATATCAAAATTCAGATTCAGACTTGAACAACTCGCAATAATTCGTCATATCATCATATCATCATAAAAAAAAATTGTGACGGTGATCACAATTTTTTTTTTGTAAAAACATGTGCGTCAACTTAAGATGTAAACATTGCACTACACTAAAATGCACAAAGTCACTATGACCTTGAAACCTGCCCGCTTATGACGTCACAGTGTTACTTCTATACACGTCGATGGCGCGTGCGGGGTGACAAATAACTAATTTTGTAGAGATGGGTTTTTCAAACGGTGTTTCACTATCGACAATGATTAGAAAACCTATTTATTCTTGATTAAGGTGAATAAAACCTAGTTTATAGTTTACAATATTTATAAAATATTATTTATTCGCGTCATTTTCTTGCAATAATAGTATTTATGATCATTTCGACGAGATGAAATATAGCGAGGTCTTCATCGTGTCCCATCACTGGCTTACTTGGTATCAAGTAATTGGCGCTGGGGGCATTAAAATATTTTCTGGCGTTTTTGTTTCTATTGAAAATAAAACAAATAAGAACTTATTATGTGTGAAAAAGTTAAAAATATGGTTGATAACAGGGCCATTTTCCATAAAAACAAAATAAAAGCTCTTGTAAAAGTCGTAAATTTATTTTATACTGTGATTACTTCTAATCAAGTAGTGGCGCTGAGGGCACGAAAATCTCGAACTTGTACCTATAGAAGTGATTGGCGTTCAAAAGGTTAAAAAACTTCATGCCGTGGGCGGGAGGGTATGCGATGCCCTGAAAAAGCAGCAGTAACGTAGATCACCTACATTTTATTTTTAGCTTCATCGTCCATCTTCTCTGTATTCTGTTAAAACTCTTATCTCTTTTTTATTGTGCAATTAGACAGCACAATATAAACCGAAAAGCTTTTTGACAGGCGGCAAATTTTATGTGAAAATATTAACCATTTTTTTTTCTATTTAGTACCTCGTGCATTTGTGTAACCATTTCATCGTGAAAATTTAGGTGAAGTGCGAGATATTATTCCCAAGTACTTAATTCTTTCTTTCACTTGTAACTAACTTTTCAATTTGAGATAAGTACAGAATCGATCGGCTATTCTTGTCCTCGCTCACGCCCGATGTAAGAGGTTTATGAAGGATCAAGTGTGCCTGTTTACTCTTGCCTTGTAGGTAGGCAGGCGGGTTATTATTTTATTTTTTTACTTTTTCCCTCCCTGGAAATTTCTCCTGTATCGTGGGTGCGTTTATAAATGTAATGTAAATAAATAAACTCACATATACAAACATCCAGACCCGAAACAACTACTTGTAGGTCATACGAATATTTGTTCCGTGCGGGACTCGAACCCGCACCACGCAGGAGTCAATAACTTGACCACTAGGCTAACCGTGCTGCCCAAAATACCGACGTTAGAAACACAGACGCTGGTAGAAAGTTCCGCACTTTGGCTGCGTGCATAATGAACGTTAAATTAAGTACCTAAGTATATTATGCTGCTATCTGTGCGGAATCAAACTCGAACAAGTTTACACTCGGCACACCTAGTGTTTAATAGTTTATATTCATATTATAACTGATATTGAAATATTTCTGTGTACTTGACTTACTCTTTGTATGTTGATCTTATGTGTATTTTCGCTATAACACAATTACCTGACAATGTGAACTAATCTTCATTTAGTTTCATATGTGTCGTGACTGTGGATCGCTAATCGAGTGCCGGCGCAGTTAAAAATGTGGCGCGGGGTCAAGGGCGAGGCATGCGATGAGTAGTCATTGCGCATGGCGTGGGACAGGTGGGTACTGCACTAACCTACATACTTTAGAATTCGTGCACATGACATAGAAAGCTTTACTCTTGTACTCAATGATAAGCGATTTATTATCTGTGAGTAGGTTTGTACAGACGACCGCACAATCAAGCTGCTACAATCTGTCAAATTTCTTTATTAGATCTTCAACTTTATCGGTTAAGCATTAAGGTTCAGGTTGATTGGGAACATTTGACAGTTTCGGGTTGCTTGAACTGCTGTCGTCCGTACGAACATTTACATGGCTATCATATTTAAAAAAAAAATGTATACAGTTTCTCAGACTACTCTGAGAAAAACGGACGAAATAAACAGGCCAGTCTCTTTTAAAGTCCAGACATAAAGTTGGTCAGATCATATAAAGAATGAGAATCGATGTCTTGTGTTCTTTTGAAGAATGAATCACACAGATTCAGAGGACCTGTCCAGTTAGTAGTAACTTACAAATTGTTTACAATTTATATGATCGGCTGTCGCGACTAAATACCACCAGGGCAACTTTCAGTGGGTGCACTGGTCTATTTACATCGTTGGCCCACGTGCCTTATTACCCGTGGATGTAAGCGAGACAGAATGACTATTGTTTCCATAATTGCGGCATGTAAGCGGTTAACGGCTGCGGATTGTATGTTTATTATGAAAATGAAAATTTGAACATTTAGAAATATTCTTCAGGATAGGTAAATAAAATTAAAACTCATATTTGAAGCAGAAACTATTTTAATGCAGAAAAACCAGAAACAGATTACAAAGATATAAATTAAAGAATTAAGATAATAAGATAATAGATAAATTATGTGAATACAATACTGAACAATTTAACAGCCTACAAGCATAGAAATGTGTTACATTTTTAGATTGAATATCATGTCAAAAGAATAATATAAAGACAGAAAAGAATAATGTAAGAGCCTCGAGCCAGTGAAGGGATGTTCGCGTCACCCGAGTGACATGGCCTTGCGTACGGAACTATTTCATGTGCCATCTCACGACAGCGCTTTATCGAAGCATTACATCTTCCTACAAAGCGTGGATGAGATCTTTTGTCGCGAAATGGTGTCAATGCGCATAAATATTGTTATAGAGTTCAAGATCCATTAAATAACATTTATATAACGATTACACAAGTATTTTAGTTTTATTTTTCTATAAATGAACTAACTAAATGGAGAGTTATATGGCCATGCACCCGTTATGACTGAGGCAGTGCACTACGAAGGGTCTTTCTCAAGGTTGCGCGTCTATAAGCCCTTGGAGGAACGCGTCGGGATCGGGAATGTCTTCCAGAAAGCCGGCTGCGTCGCAGAACTCTGCGAAGGAGGAGCAGGGCAGTATCTCGTCAGTGAGGGTCGTTACTATGCGCTCGGCGGCTTTTCCGTTCGCTTCATCGTTGTGACGAATATATTCGGCGAGCTTGATCGGCCACTGGTCTACTGTTGTAGCGCTGACGTTCTGTGGGCAAAAATGGACTTGGCTTATTCTGTGAAATTTCTCACCGCGAAATCTTGAAGAATCTTTTGTGAAGTAAGCTTTTAGTGAGCCGCTTATCTCATGTTAGGGATTGACTCTATTATTAGGTAACTTCACCTAAGTATTTACGGTTCGATTGGGTGACTTCTCACAAAAAACCGTTAAGTTATTTTTCAGAGTGACTACTGTATTAAATCATTTATGCAAATGTTTGAAGTTTTAGTGTACAACAAGCTTTATTGTGTAGGGATTGTTGTTTTTCCGTAAATTTATATTTGTTCACATTTTTGACAAATGAATTGCGATTACAGAATAACTCTTTGTTGGCGGAGATTAGGCACTATACCTAATATATGTATTTTATTTCGTTTATGTTTAAACGCCTACTAGAAAACTACTTTAATAAATTTGAAGGTTTGTCCCGCCTGATGATAAGCAGAGATGTAATTGTTGGTAAGAAAAGCGCACTAGTTTTATAAGCCTATTTGCTCAAATAGCTAACATATTTTATTTTTTTTACTAAGTCTTAGGGGACCAAAAATGATTTTATTTTATGTGCGATATTAATTCTGTAGTATAGTTTCATGGAAAATATCGTAGTTTAGCCAAAATCAGCAGTTAGACTGTAAAATCGGACTTCAGACTTCAAAGCTGGAAAAAGCTTCGGATTAACGCTGAGATGATGATGATTAATTCTGTAGCATCGATCACTTATAAACTAGATCAGCGGTCGGCAACCTTTTGATAACTACGGGCCACATGGCGACAAAATGAGGTAGAGCTGACCGCGCTTTTACATAATTTTGATAACAGGTCTATCAATTAATATTATTTATTGCAAAGACAATAATACTGTGCGGACATACATACTTTTCAAATGAGTGAAAAGAACTCTCATACTGAACACTACTTGACTACTAAGTGATATTAATATCCCAAAAAAAAAATTTTTTTCGTTATGGCAACGACAATCAATTATAAATGGAAATTAAATGAGGAAAGATATAAAACATAAATGTGAACTTCTACTTTCAGTGTGACGTCTGAGGCTGTATTTGAGTGGCTATTTTTTGTATATCCGACTTCATATTTGTCATTGAAATTCTAAGAATGGCTTTCAAGTGCTCATCTGTAAGTCGGCAAGCATGTTTATTTTTTCTGTAATTGAGGAAAGAAAATGCTTGGTCGCATAAGTACTGCCAGAAATTGTACTAAACTTTTGAGTACTTACACCTTTTCAAATCTACAAAATCATCATGGCAAGCTGCCATAGAACTTAACACGATCAATGATCTCATAAAATGAGCTTTTGAGAGTGTCATTAGATTGGAGATCAATCAAGTTCATTTGTAAATGACTCTGTACATCCTCAATGTCACACGAAAAAGGATCTTCATTCCACTCGAAACCTTTTCAAAGTCGCCAAACTGTCACTGAACTGATTTTGCAATATAATAAATATCTTTCATTTTATCATTGTTAGAATTATAATTTATTTTACAAAACAGTCGCGGGCCGCGGGTTGCCGACCACTGCACTAGATTCACAATCAGCGTAAACAGATGGTTGAACTGAACAAGTAGACAAAACGGCACTTGGGTGCTTATTTTATTTAGTACTTACTTTATAATTCCGATTTAAATGCATGCTTGTAAGGTTGAATTTAGTTTGATGTTTGATATACCAGACTCGGTCGTAAAAAATAATGGCTTTTTGTACACTGCTTTGTGATAAGAACTTTAAACTGAGTGGTGCTGACAATACGACAATAAATTAAACATCTCAACACATTCTCAGTTACAGGAAATTATTTTTCATTTTTCACATTTTCTACATGATGTATATGTTGATAAGGAAACGCTTACAGGTTAATGACCACCACATCCAAACTTTGGTACCGCACCAAAGTTTAATAATAATTGCGCGAAAAAAGCAAGTCGATACAGGCTCGCGCTGTGGCCGATCGGAGGTCAGTGAACTAATATTTTTAAAGGATGTTCTATTCCGTTTGCAATTTTATGCGATTTAGTTTGTTTGAAATTTTCATGTTTCTATTTTTGATGCTAGGTTTTTTTCTATGGTTTAGGATTATTCCTATGAACCAGCAATGTTCGTGTTTTCATTTATTGTCGTATTGTCAGCACCACTCTGTATACACTGCACTGAAGGCTTATTTTAAATTAAAGTATATTATTTTGACAACTTTAGACTGCTTAATACTTGTCGCCATTTTTGATAAGAGTTTTGTTCGAGACTGTGTTTCTCGTGTATAAGTGATTGTTGTTAGTACGTTATAAATGTCGATTTACCTTGAACATGACGTTGTAGAGCTGATCGATGATGGCGATGAAGAACGCGTAAGGCTTGTAGTCGGTCCACAGCTTGACGGCGCGGTGTTCAGTGGGCAGCGCACGCACGGCGGGCCCGGCCGGCGCCGCCGCACGCACGTGACCTACCACCAGCACGCGACGCAGCATGTCCACTCGAGACGACCGCCATCTGTTCGTGAATATCAAGTGGATTAGTTGGCTGCCACGCGGTCGGACGTCATGGGTAGAAGCTAGTCAATAATATAGGTCCTTAAACTGGATATTTCGTTTTCGTAGAACTATAATTTTTATATAATACGAAATTGTAATAATAACGCCTAATTTTTCATTATTTCTATTATTATTATTTATTTTAGGATGTCCAACAAAGATACATATTAAACATTACACATAATTAATGGCGACAAAGTATTTAATATTTTAATTCACTAGGCAACTATTTGTGTTGATTGTTGGAATACATGCTCTTAGTTAAGCTCGGCGCAAATGGGCCACCGACCACAGCCACCGATGGCCAGCGACGGCCACTTAACACACTTTTTAATATATTTTGTATAGACGCGCCGCACACGTGTATCCGGTGACGGCCAGTCGATACAGTAGTGTCCGCGACTCGCCACTAGTGGTCACTATGTGCCACACAAAACGCCAACACCCGCCACTGGCGCATTGTTTCACTATAGGACCAGTTAAAATTGGATGCACCTAATACAGGCTGCGATGGCGTCTTCTGCTTATTAACAAAAGCGCGAGCAAACTTTTCGTGTCAGAATCCATCTTCAGACTGCGCAGTAACGAGCGGGTTATAAAATGTGGCGGCTTCCAAACACCGGTGGCTGTCACTTGTTTCTGACACTTTTAGAAATGTGGCTGTAGCGCGCGACAGACACCGGTGGCTGTGGTCGGTGGCCCATTTGCGCCGAGCCTTAATCGGTCTACCTCTACGGAAGATACTCACTTAGCGTGCGGGTAGAGCATAAGCATGAGCGTGACGAAGTACAGCGGCCCCTCGGCGTCGTGAGCAGACTCCAGCAGACGCGCCGGGGCCCAAGCAAGCGCCGCCTCCAGCGCCGACACCTCGCGGGCCGCCACGCGGCTCCTACGGCAGACAACACGTTACAACAGCCGAACAGCTGATAGTATCTAATATAAAAGCATCTTTTAGCGACTGTTCTAACTGATATAACATATTTTATGTAAGGGTATATCCAATTAGTCAGACATGATCATCTTCATAGATGTGACAGCGCCTTATTGATATCAACCCATAATAAGACCAAAGTAAAGATTTTCAAAACATATTTCTCATAATTCGTGCATCCTGCGATAGTTGACCCAGTATCAGCCGGGCTGCTCTAATTTCGTTACGTTATAATTTCAAGTTAACTACACTATGCTTGAAATGACGTCTTAACAAAATCTCAAAAAGTGAATATATTAAAATAAAGAATTTTAATATATTCTTCATTGTACACCAAAAGCAAAGATCGTTCAAAATACATACAACACAACAAGACATGCAATGGGAGGCCTTACCGCTAATGCAATCTTTTCCAGGGTTCTTTTTCCAAGGTATGTTCTTGATACCAACCTTATTTGAGAAGTTTCGTAAAGTACTTTTTGATTTTGTATAATAATTATCAACCAACCAACCTAATATTAACAGTCGCACAGATCAATTGATCACATTAAAGTACGCTTTACACGGTTGATCAGCAGATGACCATCTTTATTACCAAAGACCCCTTCGGGCCTCGGAAAGCATGGCATGGTGGTTGGCCCCATCTGTCACACATGGTTCTTTGTCAGTTCGTTTCATAATTGGCGATGTTGGCTGGTTAGTACTCACGTATTGATGACATATAGCGCCATGTGTATGAGCGCCGGCACCAGCTGCATGTTGGAGAGCGGTCCGCCGCCGCCCGTGTCGTCGTGGAAGGTGCGGCCGGTTAGTACTCACGTATTGATGACATATAGCGCCATGTGTATGAGCGCCGGCACCAGCTGCATGTTGGAGAGCGGTCCGCCGCCGCCCGTGTCGTCGTGGAAGGTGCGGCCGGTTAGTACTCACGTATTGATGACATATAGCGCCATGTGTATGAGCGCCGGCACCAGCTGCATGTTGGAGAGCGGTCCGCCGCCGCCCGTGTCGTCGTGGAAGGTGCGGCCGGTTAGTACTCACGTATTGATGACATATAGCGCCATGTGTATGAGCGCCGGCACCAGCTGCATGTTGGAGAGCGGTCCGCCGCCGCCCGTGTCGTCGTGGAAGGTGCGGCCGCGGGCGAACCGCAGCAGCAGCAGCTTCAGGTCATGCAGCGTGCACGTGTGGCCGATGTCGCGGTGTCCGGTGCATTCCTGTATCAAATATAACAAATCTAACTAAAATGGAGAAAACAAATCAAATGGAATCGGCGAATCAGTTCCGTTGCACAAAAGGTACGATACAGACGACAGCCCATCAAGCTAGTACAATCTGTCAGATTTTTTCATTAGATTTTCAACATTTCAACTTTAGAACGTTTCAAGTCAAGCAACGTAGTGCGAGATCTTCTCTACATACCTGCCGCGCGGGGGTGCTACAGGGTTCTGTCCTTGGTCCAGTGTTGTACAACATTTTCACTCATGACTTACCTCAAGCTGCTAACGTAACTATTGCTACCTTCGCGGATGATGCCGCATTTCTTGCATCCAGTAACGATCCAGACAAAGCTAGTAGTTACCTACAAAACCAGCTCAACCAAACCAACGAGTGGTTGCAAAGATGGCGTGTAAAAGCGAGCGCCCCTAAATCGCACCATATTACATTCACGCTGAGAAAGAAGCTGTGCCCAACAGTCAACCTTGGCCAGGATCCTCTACCGCCAAGCATATGTGTCAAATACTTGGGATTTTACTTAGACCAACGTATGACCTGGAAAGACTATATTAAGCACAAACGGAATCAAGTAAATAATCGATTCAAAAATCTGTTGTGGATGCTTGGCAAGCAATCAACTCTGTCCCTAAGTAATAAACTTAGAGTCTCTAGCTCAGTCATAAAACCAATTTGAACCTACGGGATTCAACTATGGTCCTCGGCTAGTAAATCGAACATACTCTGCCTCCAAAGAGCCCAAAACAACATTCTCAGGACCATAAGTGGTGCGGCTTGGTTCACACGTAACACTGAGATACGCGAGTACCTAAATATGAAGACTGTCATTGAAGAAGCCAAACAATACTCAGATAACTATGCTGAACGATTAAAGCTCCATCCCAACCCATTGGCAAGCATGCTTTTAATGCGAAACACAATCAATCGCCTGAAAAGAGCAAATGTGCTGTATGACTAAGGAGAGTTAAGGCAGTGGCCTAACTCACCAAAATTTCAAACCACTGCAACACATCTGATTATAGTCCTGAAGACTGATCGCAGATAAAAAAAAGAAAGAAAGATTTTCAACTTTATCTCTAAAGCGTTAAAGTTAAAGGTTGATTGGAAACATTTGACAGTTTCGGATAGCTGGACCTGCTGTCGTCCGTATCAACCATCCTGTGTAACAACATTTTTCTCTTGCCGAAATTAGCCCGGCTAACATGCGTCGGGCGATGGAAAACGTTCGTCTGCTTCATTGTACAAGAAAATAAGAGGACAAGCACAAAAGGTCCTAATGCAACTCATCATTAACCTACCCGGTAAGGGTTTGATGGTGGCCATTTTGAATCGGCGTAACTTTTTCTTAACCCTTTAACCGCCAAGATTATGATCCCCTTGACGTACCTCCAGCGCCACGTCACTTTAGGTATAAGTTGGAACAGTGTTGGGAATACTCAATATCGATGCATCGACAATATTAACTTTTATACTGCACATACATAGAGGCATTATTATAAAAATATATGTATATACCTAAACGTAATAATACTACAAAATGTGGTGTTATTACTCTACCTAATTACTAGGTAAGGTACCTAGTAATTAGGTAATATTAAATAAAATAATTCCAACCTATGAATGTATTATTTAAATTTTCGTTAATATCCAATACCTTAGTAGGTATATTAAACACAAACACAATTTCTTGTCTTGAATTATCGATTTAAAAAAATAAATTAAAGTTGTCAAATCAACATCACTTTCTATTATGTTAGAACTGTCGTCGCTTGGCAATTCATAATTGCAAAATAATTAATAACTCTTCGTCGTTACGAAACCGAAAAAGGTCTGCAACACTAGTTGCAGAGAGCGTAAAGCTTTCCCGTAATTTTACGGGGATGGCGCTGAGGCAACTCACAATACAGCGCGATTTAACCTTGAAGCTCCTTGGCCGCACGTAATATTACGGTGACGGCGACCAGCGACTGTTTGCACTAGTGAGGTACCGCGCAATAAGATTTCTATATTTTTGTCGTAAAAATTAGATAATTTTAAACTGAAATACATTTTATTGTGTACTGATACTTGTATCAAAGTAACACTATGGTTATTTTGTAATGAAAATACCCACTTTCATTACAAATAGTGACAGTAATTTCTAAAGAGCCTTGTTTATTCTTAAACAATTTATAAAGTATTTTAGGAATTTACCCCATCTCTAGTACTCATAAAATTATGTGATTGGCGATACAGGTAAGGAAACCAGTGATCACGATCTATTTAAATCTCAAAATTCCCAATATTTATCATTCAAAACATTGCAAAATGTCCATAACAATAACGATTAGACCCTACTTCTTATAATTGACACATTTTGTATGGAATTTGGGCAATATGAGAACTGTTTAACCTTTTGAACGCCCATCTATACAGAGTAGTGCTGACAATACGACAATAAATTAAACATCGTGTACCTCAACACATTATCAGTCTACCCATAAAAAAATCATATAAATATGTCCATTAGTTTAGTAACAGGAAATTATTTTTCATTTTTCACATTTTCCGTATCCTGCGGTACCAAAGTTTAATAATAATGACGCGAAAAAAGCAAGTCGATACAGGATCGCGCTGTCACCGATCGGAGGCCAGTGAACCAATATTTTAAAGGAGGTGTTCTATTCCGTTTAATAGAACATCCTTTAAAAATATTGGTTCACTGACCTCCGATCAGCGACAATTCATGCGCAATTTCATGCGATTTAGTTTTTTTTCACGCTAGGTTTTTCTCTATGGTTTAGGATTATTCCTATGAACCAGTATTGTCCGTGTTTTCATTTATTGTCGTATTGTCAGCACCACTCTGTATAATATTCTGTGTAATTTCCTCCAGAGCCACGCTACAAATGTATAACGTATCTATAGTAAAACGTAGAGATGGGATTTATTTCCTATCGACAACAAATTTATAAGTTGAAATTAATGTTTATTCACGAATTAACCCTTTAACGGCCATGTCACTGATCCATTTGATGATCCTCCAGCGCCACGTCACTTTACGTATAAGTTGGAACAGTGTTGGGAATACTCAATATCGATGCATTTATTTATTCACAATATTAACCTTTCGACAATATTTACTTTTATACTGCTCTTACACACATAGAGGCATTATTATAAAAATATAGGTACTTATATACCTCAACGTAATAACACTACAAAATCTGTTAGTACCTACCTACCGAGGTACCTTCTTAATATTAAATCATTCCAGCCTATGAATGTATCATTTAAATTTTGGTTAGTATCCATGATGACCCTTAGTAGGCATGTTACAAACAAACACAATTACTTGTCAAATTAAAATATCGATTTAAAAAATAAATTAAACTTATCAAATCAACATCACTTTCTATGTTGAGAACTGTCGTCACTTCGCAATTCATGATTGCAAAATATTTAATAACTCTTCGTCTTCACGAAACACGAAAAAGGCCTACAACACTAGTTGCACTGAGCGATAAAGCTTTCCCGTGATTTGACGGGGATGGCGGTGAGGCAACTCACACAATACAGCTCGATTTAACCTTGAAGCTCCTTGGCCACACGTAATAATACGGTGACGGCGACCGGCGAATGTCTGCACTAGTGACGTACCGCGTAATGAGATTTTTATATTTTTGTCGTAAAAATTTAACTTAAATACATTTTATTGTGTACAGATTTTTGTATCAGAGTAACACTATGGTTATATTGTGATGAAAGTACCCACTTTCATTGCAAATAATGACAGTAATTTCTAAAGAGCCTTGTTTATTCTTAGACAAGCTATAAAATATTTTAGGAATTTGCCCCATCCCTAGTACTCGTAAAATTACGTGATTGGCGATACAGGTAAGAAGACCAGTGATCACGATGTATTAAAATCTAAAAATTCACAATATTTATCATTCAAAACATTGAAAAATGTCAATAACAATAACGATTATACCCTACTTCTTATAATTGACACATTTTATATGGAGTTTGTGCACTATAAGAACTTATTAGATAAAATAACGTAATTATACGAGTGTTGGCGGTTTGGGCACAGATTTCAGAGCCCGTAATATTACGTTGTCGGCGGTTAAAGGGTTAACGAAGCTAAAATAAAAACTATAACCGATTTTCATATCTTATTTTATTTCATAAAAGGATCAATATGTAATCCTGCATATATTTCCCATAATAAAGAAAGGAATTGTAAATTTATTAGACGTGTGTTCTAGAAGGCACATCTCTATTTATCTCCAAGTGTAATCCTTTTACTTCATATGAAGTAGTTGGCGCTCGAGGCACATCAAAATCCTTTCTGATATAAAGATATCTAGATTTCTATGGTATTTATTTTTATTTTGGTTGAGTTGCACTGGCATAAACTCAACCGGTTCCTGCATAATTTATTTCCGTTTACCTACAATTAATGCAACCCATAGAAGCTAGATACGTGGTTTTCTGCGTATTTTTTTCTTGTTTGTAGAAACTAATAGAAAACGGAAGTACATTCCTGAAACGGAAGTTGACGACTTAATGAAATGTCAAGACGACGAACTAGTTCAAATTTCTGATTCAGACTCCACTCAGTAAAACTCGCAATAATTCGCCATATTCACAGTCACTAATTTTTTTGTAAAAACACGTGGGCCAACTCAAGATGTAAACATTGCACTACACTAAAATGCACAAAGTCACTACGACCTTGAAACCCGTCCGCTTATGACGTCACAGATTTACTTCTATACAAGTTCGTGGCGTGTGCCCACTGACAACTAACAAACTTTGTAGGGATGGGTTTTTCAAACGGTGTTTCACTACCGAGAATGATTAGAAAACCTATTTATTCTTGATTAAGGTAAATAAAATTTAGTTTATAGTTTACAAAATTTATACAATATTATTTATTCACGTCATTTTCTTGCAACAATAGTATTTATGAATTTATGATCATTTCGAGTAGTGCAAATATAGCGAGGTCTTTATCGTGTCCCATCACTGGCTTACTTTATATCAAGTACTTGGCGCTGGAGGCATTAAAATATTTTCTGCGTTTTTGTTTCTATTGAAAATAAAACAAATTTGAACTTATTATGTGTGAAAAAGTAAAAAATATGGCCGATAACAGGGCAATTTTCCATAAAAACAAACTAAAAGGTCCTGTGAAAGTCATAAATTTATTTTATTCTACTGTTACTTCTAATCAAGTAGTGGCGCTGAGGGCACGAAAATCTCAAACTTGTATACAAGTGATTGGCGTTCAAAAGGTTAACTACCTAAACCAATGGAGTATATAATTTTTTTTTGTTGTTCATAGTATTAATACTGACCTGTAAGTAAGTCGTGTGCCTAGCCAGACAGCTGGCGAAGGCCGACTCGGGCACATGCGGGCCCCACAGCGGCAGGAGCCCATTGCAGCGAGTGGACGCGTTCTGCAGAGCCGCGCTCTCCCATTCATCTCTGTAATTCAGCAATATCAATATAAAAACTTATTTTTTTCTACGATCATTTGGAAATTTGCTTAATACATAACCATAAGTCATATCTCAGTAGTACTCATTCCTACCAAGTCGTGTTACAATGACCATTTCTACACGGGTAAACCGTACTACAATGAAACTTTTTAATTTTTTTTTTTATGGCTATGGCATCAAAAAGTCAACAATATGATTATGTCAAAAAGCGCGCGTATTTGCGTCACAACCAAAAATCGCATGTTATTAGGCTGTATGGATGAAATGTCTTTGCCTTTCATTTGTGGGATTATAACAAAACAACAACATTGCGCGTGCCGCGCTATTTTTGCGCCATTGATTGACGGTTTTTTATATTTATTTATTTCAAGGTCGTAGAAAAAGTTTTGTATGCCACTATCGCAAACAGCTATTGTAATACTCGTGTTGATCAATTGTGCCACTCAGCTTCGCTTTGTGACACAAACTATCACCCATATTACAATAGCTATCATTGCTTGACAGTGGCATAAATAACTATTTTGTAATGAATAATTATTGTACCACATGCAGTAAGTTGGCTGTTTTTTTAATAACCTACGTACA
This sequence comes from Sesamia inferens, assembly GCA_037179545.1. NCBI lineage: Eukaryota > Metazoa > Arthropoda > Insecta > Lepidoptera > Noctuidae > Sesamia > Sesamia inferens. Next base: position 29,495,795 of record CM073922.1, on the reverse strand, counting down.
ATTTCAACACTGTTGGGTATTGAATTCATTGCAACATGTTTCGCGTGATGATCTTGCCACCCTGTAACCTCGAAAAACTCGAAAAAGGATCAGTCGATATACAATGTGGAGACAACTATACTACAATAAATGACCGACAGAGTTTTCTTTACATATTGTATATTTTCCTTTAACTCTTAGCCATAGCATGTCTAAAAGTACATTATCGAATAACTTCGTGTTACTCGAATTTTATTGGGGACTGTAGGAGGTTCATCGGACCATTTAATATAGATGAAGTTACCTGGCGCGAGCGAGTCTGACGGCGGCCATGTGACACTCCACGTGTACGATGTTGTAGTGCGACACCGTGGTGTAGCCGAGCGTCTTGCGCGCGCGCACCTCGTACTCCTCCACAGGGCAGCGCTTCGTGAACGTGTAGATACCTAGGACCTGAGTGACCAATGAATATAAGTTACCAGAGATTATGGATTAATTTATAACCTACCTAAAGAAATAAGCAATAAATTTTTACTGTCCATTTCCCAAAAAAACAACCATTTTCTCATCATTCAGTGCTGGAGAAGTTTGCTAACTTATAACACTAGTTATAAGGTTCAGTTTACCTTGGTAGGCTGGTACTTGTATCCCTCGCGACATATGCAGCAGACAGCGCCATTTTCCTCAGCCAGGTCAGCTACCTGCTGCGTGAGTGAACACTGTGCAGTCACTTGACCTCGTTCGTTACTGCGCATTCCTAAAGCTCCTAATTGACGTTCGCGGACCGCCATTGCTAGGCGTTTCTTTTCCTGTTGAGTATAAAAATTGAATTCAAATAGGAAAATTAGTAGAATACTTGTAATAACCACTGCACTATCTAATATATAGAGTTTTAGATAGTGCAGTGGTTATTAGAAGTCTTTATCAGTCTCCCAGAATAAAAAAAATTAACAATTTTATTTTATTAAAATAAGAAAACTGAATATATCAAACAAAATAAATCTCGTATTTTGTAAGAAATAATAGTGTTTTGTTAAAAAATGGGAGGCCGGCGGTATCAACAACACAAACACAAACTTTACACAAACTTTAGGGAGTGTTACCAAATAATCAGAAATTAAGTTTAATATTCTTAAATAATAAAACGGACTAAAGGTCCGTTGATTAGAATGTTAATTATTATTGATTCATTTAATAATTGTGTATGTTTAAAAGTAAAAAAATAAAACACATTGTTTCAATTAATGTAATAACTTAATAGGGGTGTGTCCTGGGTAAAAAAAAAAACTTGATTCTATTTAGTCCGTCATTCAGATTATGGAAAAATATTGGATACGTATATTTTGTTTTATCAAATCAATAAAATTTGACAAATATAAAAGGCTGCTGCTACTGCGGCTGTGGGCGCTGGTGACGTCACTCGTTGCTAAAAAGTGTAGCAAGGAGTGACGTCACAGGAGTTTTCAACGCACTGTATCGTCTTCATTTTTTGTTTACATGAAAAAAGAAAAAATACGTGTCTAGTTTATTTTTTGGAAATCTTACTGACGGAGTAATTATTTTTTTTTAGTCAACTACCCTATTGCCACATTGAATGTAATTCAAAAATATTATGTTTTTAGAGTAAATTTAAAGCTCTAGGTGGGAGTGGATCATAATCGGCCACGCGGCTCTAGTGCGTGAAATAGTATTATTATGAAATTTGGTGCAATGTAAACCGATAGCAGTGTTACAGAAGAGTATTATTTTACCTGTCTGGTGAAGTCCCTGACTTGTTGCACCTTGGCCGCGCACTGCGGCTGCGAACGCAGAGCTTCCAGAAGGTTCTCTGCCAACGAGCCCACGTGCTCGCCTGAAGATACTTGCTCCAGTCGATGGACAATGGGAATCACCTTCTCGCATACCAACATCTAGAAGGAAAACATTGATATCAACAAAAAGGTCACTCAAAAAGATATTATACCTTCTGCCATACAGGCATAAAGGCTCAGTCTATTGTTAACTTTCTATGCCAAAAAAAGTTCTAAACATTTAACCCTTGATCATGTTTGATGTTTTTCTACAAAAATAACTCACAATTCTGTGTAACGACTGATTTCCACAGTGCAATTTAATACAAATGTTTTCATTCGTCGATACAAAATAAAAGCACACAAAACAATACAAAAGGTGTTAGAGTTATAGGAAGTTCGCTACATTGTGTCTGTGGGCATACGAAAGTTATATTAAACGAGAATTACTTAACCTTACTTAACCTATTAATACGTGTAGTTGCCTATGACTTCAATTAAGTTAAAGCAACAATAAAAGTTGCATTGTCTAAACACCATTTAGACAATGCAAATCATTTGTTGCATAAATTTTATTGTATGCCAGAGAATTAAATTGCACCATGTAAAACAGCCTTAATAGTATGATTAACTAACTACAATGATTTACGAGTTCTCGAACACGAAAATCGTGACTTTTTTGTTTTAATCAAGAAAGTTATTTTGAGTAAAGTGTCTGGGCACCAATGTGTGGTATCTGGCTGTAGCATAACGCACCTGTGTCGGCTCGTGGTCGGCAGCTAGCCCGGTGAGGAAGCGCAGTATGTACTTGAGTGCAGGGCGACTGATGAACTCCTTAAGTTCGTCAGAGTCCGTGCACACCAGTGTCGGCTTCACACACGGAGCATGTTTCTGTACGACAAATGAAATTAATGTTAGGTTACTTTTAGTCTTAATAAACATAGAAGGAAATAAGCATTAAGCTTTCTGAAAACGTAAAAAAATTATTGATTATAAATTTTTGATAGCAATCGATGGTATTAATTTTTAAAAGTGCAAATTAACCGCAATGTTCGTTTTACCCATAATTAGTATTATACAATACAATGTTTGTCTTTTCATTTTTGTTTACCTCCCTCCTGTGAGTGTGGTTCACAGGAGGCTTTTTCAGTCTTACAGAAATAAGAGAAATTGGTCTAATTTTCACATTAGTTAATGTTTTCTTTTCAAAGTCAAAGGTCATTTATTCAGATTAGGCTGAGAATCAGCACTTTTTGAACGTCAATATTACATACGACAGTCCCCCAAAACACCCACTCATCAACTTTCATTTATATTTTAACGTAACATCAAAAATAAAACAGAAAGCTACTCACTATTTTAATAAAAAATAAGACAAATTACTTACCACAATATACTCAAGCGCATCACGTACAACACCAAGTGAGATCAAATAGTCCTTCAGCGTCCCTCCAATAGAATTCCTCTCAATATTTGCACAGAAGACACAGAACAGTTCCATGCGGAACTCCTCTTCAGTCCACTGTTCCGAGTCCAGCCGGTCAAAGTCCAATACTGGCTTGAAGTGGTCCACTAACATGGCCATCTTGAGGTCATTGCCGTAGACCAGCGCGGCGAGAACGCGAGTCAAGTGCCCGAGAGCTACAGAGTTATTGCGGATTCCTGTGGGAATGAACAGTTGTATCAACAGTTTGTATTTAAAATCTGGTTTTTGGAACTTAAAGACGTTGTTGAAATAGTTCCATATAAGCAACTACGAATTTTTGATTTATTGGATATTTTAAATGATCAAATGGGTCATTAAATTTAGGTGCAATGTTAGTCAGTAAATCTAAAACATGAACATAGACATTTTAGTGATTTTATAATAACATTACCTGGACATTCAGTGCAGTTCAATAGAGCTTGCACGTACTCTGGTCCTCCGAAAGTGAGTGAGAACTGTAGGAAGGACTCCAGGCTCTCACTCGCGGCGACGGACAGAATACGCTCCATGATCTACAAAGATAAATTGGTTAATCACAGACTTCCTGTTTAAAAAGCTAATTTCATACAGTAAAGTTTCATGGTTTCAAATTTCTTTTAAGAAAAATCGGGTACGCGTAATAAATGGGTTTAGTATGAGTATATCAATGACTTATACACTAGACACACAGTCTTGAACAGAACTCTTATCAAAAATGGCGACAAGTATTAAGCAGTCTAAAATAGTCAAAATAAATATACATTAATTTAAAATCAGCCTTAAGTGCAGTGAATAAAGTTCTTATCACAAAGCAATACAAAAAGCCATTATTTTTTACGACCGAGTCTGACATCAAACCAAAATCAACCTTACATGCATGCATTAAAGTCAGAATTATAAAGTAAGCACTAAATGAAAGAAGCACCCAAATGCTGCGTTTGCAGATTGTGAATCTAGTGTACAAGTGATCGATGGGTCGCACAAACCTCCAGTAACTGATAGACCAGCTGAGCACGCGCCATGTCCTTCTCCTCTATGGCCGCTAGATGCAGCGCGTGCAGCAGTACGGGCAGCGCGCGCGTCTCCGCTCGCGTCAGCACGCGCACACAGCGCCGCACGCGCGTGCACAGCGACACCAGGCGCAGCAGGGTCGAGCACAGCGCGCGGGCCGCTCCCACGCGCTGGATGGCTGCTAGGCGCTGGAGCATTACTTCTATTCCACCTATTCAATAAACGATTTCATTATGAATGGGAACTCTCAAAGTAAATTAAAAAAATAAGTCGACCTTAATAACCCTACTCCATATACCACCGTATACCATCCCAACCCATTGGCAAGCATTCTTTTAATGCGAAACAGAATCAATCGCCTGAAAAGAGCAAATATGCTGTATGACTAAGGAGAGTTAAGGCAGTGGCCACCAAAATTTCACCAAAATTTCAAACCACAGCATCACATCTGCATGTTATGTGGGTAACTAATGTCTTACCATGGCGCCTTCGCCGGGTCGGTAGACCAAAGAAATGCTGGCTTAACGTTGTAAGACATGATAAGCGTGCCAACAATCTCTTACCACAGGATGCTAAAAATCGCGCGAAATGGAAGAGAATGTATAGGAAAGCGGACACCGGGCTCCAAGCCGAAAACCGTGGATGCAACCGGGATAAACGCTAAAATGATGATGCTGATGAGAACAATTGAGTCGCCACAGAAAGCAGCCTTAAACGGGAACGCGTGGTGGGTATTCATGGCATACATTAATTACGCCTAAAAACATGCACTCGTTTGGGGCGGTCTCAGAAACATCACTCGCATGGCAAACTTAAACATTGCCGACACATGCCTAAACCAAGCGGTTCGACCACCCTGAATTTACTTTATTGAAATCCTGATGAATTGATTAACGTTCTAATAAATACAGCAAGCAGAGATTTAGTAATTGAATAAACATGTTCAATTACAGAAAAAAAACTATTTTTTACCACGTGATTGTTATTTGATACAACGCATTCAAAATATACATTTTCAACGTCGGCAACATGCAATTTCAGGTTTTTTTTTGTAATACGCCTCTTAACATCCCCTTCAAAAATCTAACGCGCTCGATTTTTTTTTTCTTTTTCAACCCTTACGTACGACCACCTCATGGAAACAATCAGATTAACATACATACCTTTTTTTAAATACTTTATACACGGATTCTATCCATATATGATGCGCTCAAGTATGTCCACGCAACAGTTTTTTTTATTGCATTTTTGAAAATCTATAGCTGCTCACCCCACCGATAAAAAGGTATATATCATATGACATTTTTTTTTTCTTATCATCTGAGCCTCACACCCAATAAGTCTATGACGCTCGAGTAAATTCCGATTCAGCACGGTGGGCTCCCCTACCATAGAGGTTGAACTTACCACAGTCGGCGAGCACGTTCGCCATTCGGTACAGTTGTTCGTCGTCCACGGCTTCCGCGTTCGCTTGTGTCAGTCGTTCTACAAACTCTTCAGTAGCGTCGCCGAGTAACCCTCGCATGCGGTATACTACGCGCATCGCGTCTACGCCTTCGCCAGATGTACACCATACCTAAATAGCGATATTCAGATTAACTATCATTTTGACTTTGTGCTATAGATTATTCACACCCAAGGTAGAAGCGAACATCGTCAAAAATAAAACACAAACAATACTACCTACAATTCAAGAAGGCGAGATCATAATACGTAGGAGTAAGTATAGTATTGTAGTATAAGTAGTATTCGCAAAGTAGTCCATGATATCACAGTATCTCAACACCAAAGTCTTTGACCAGTGTGTGTTGCCAGCAATGACTTACGGAACTGAAACGTAGTCGTTCACAATGGGCCTCATACGAAGGCTCAGAGTCGCACAAAGGGCGATGAAGAGCTATGCTCGGACTTTCTCTGTGCGATCGAAACGAAAATGAAGAGATTCGCAGAAAAAGAACCAAAGTCACCGACATAGCTCTTCGAGTCGCTAAAATTAAGTGGCAGCGGGCTGGGCACATTGCTCGTAGAACCGATGGCCGATTGGGCAGTAAGGTTCTGGAGTGGCGGCCACTTACCGGAAGACGCAGCGTAGGTAGGCCCCCAACAAGGTGGACTGTTGGCCTGGTGAAGGTCGCGGGAAGCCGATGGATGCGGCTAGCACAAGACCGGTCATCGTGGAAAGCCTTGGGGGAGGCCTTTATCCAGCAGTGGACCTCTAAAGATATAAGATATTCGCAAAGTTGAAACTGTACTAACCTTCTTATACACTTCCTTGACAGGCAGGTCTAGTGACATGATCTTGTTGCACACGAGCAGTTCCATGCCGTTGTCGTCTTCTAACAGGGCGACCAGCTCGCAGTCAGTACAGATCTTGTTCTTCACGTCGCGCATTAGGGGACCCATGCCTGGTTCCAGTGAGGAGTAGGGGTTGCCCAACATGCGGCCCTGTGTAACAAATATAACTATGTAACCAAGGAGTTTTAGGTCTTTCTTTTTTTTTAAACAAAAGCCTGCGTGTTAAATGTCTATTCAGACTTTGCTCACAATTAAATGTACAAATTAGTATGCAGTTCAATAGCAGAGGGCGGATCACAAAGCTGAATAAACTACTACACATGTTACCCATTTAGATTTTAATGTATTTAAAAAAATCTATACAATACGTTAATATTTCCACATGCGAATTTTGATCATTGTTACTTAATTATTTTAACCCTACCGAAACGCATTTAAAAATTGAATATATAGTTCGTTTAATCAGCTTCTCAGCGAGAGTTAGCTTTTTAAAAAAAACACTCCATTGAGTCATAAATTGTGTCCGTCTACGACATGCCCTCACAGATCCCGATGACCATATAACCCTCCTCCAAGATATTACAATACCCAAAAGACCGATCTACCGACCTCCCCGCCAATCGCGACGCGTTCAACTCCCCCAGTAAGTCCCCCCAATTGTCTGATGACGGCCAGCCCACGCCGCCGCTGAGCCAGTAAATATAAATTCCCAACTATGACCTCTGAGTTTGTTTCGGACGTTTCTTCTCAGAGCTAGTACTAGGAAACGCCGCGGCCATCAGACAGAATTAAAATAAAACTTCGATCCAGTCGTCCCTTCCTGTTCTCTCCAGCGACACCCTAAGCCGAGGTTCGTACCCCACAGGAGGTGCCCGCCCTTAGCGTGTAGTCGCTTAGTTTTAGTTGCCCTGGCTGGAGGCCACAGGACACAGGATAGTCAGGATAGTTAAGTAGTTAAGTAGTCACGACCTCTCAAGGTGAACTACGAGATGCCAGTAAAAAAAACGTGTTTTTATCGCAAGCGGCGAGCTCCTGGAAAAAGCTGGTTGGCGCCCGAACAGGCGTGAGCAACTGAATGGACAAGATTCTTTGAAAAATGTTCCAAACTTACTTGTAAGAAGTCTTCTTGCTGCGGATCTTTCTCCAGCGTAAGGAAGAACTCTCCAATATCGTTCTCTTCTGGATAGATGATCGAGCATAGTCTCTCGAAGATGAACACGGGAGTACGGTAGTCATGCAGAGGATACTTCTGCACAGTCTCTATGCACACTGCCATGAACTCTGCTGTCTCCGCTTCCGTACCTGCGGAAATCAACAATATCAAAGTCTGTCCTTTTTTGACGTAGTTAATTAAATACTTTGCAGAGTGAGACCAGCTTAGCTCTTATTCGTCATTTACCAGAAATAAGTAAAAAAGGCCAATTTTTATTTAAAAAAAACTGCTTTTTTCGGTTGGCATGGTACGTCGTCTGAATTTTGCACAACTCGAAGTCTTCATATTCATATTGAGTATTTAGGAGACACTTTCTACTCGTAACGCTTACCCGTTGTCATCTCCTCCAGTAGTTCCAACAGCTTCTCCTGCGTGTCGTCAGTGAGTCGTGTACGCTGCACCACAAGGCGCCGCAGTGACAGGTAGCCGCCCAGCACGGCGCCTACCAGTCGGCCCTTGTATGTCCGTCTAGCGCCACTTTCTTCCAAGAACATCGCCAGAAGCTCAGTGAGACGCTTCAGGGCGTAGCCTGCGGATAAAAATAAATGAGTTGTTGACAGGACCGTCAAACGTCAGTTATTAAAATATTCAGGCTCAGGGAAATATTTCGCGTAACTAACATTGTGCCTTTGAGGCTGCCTTGCGAGGCAAACGTCACAGTAACTATTTAAACATGGCCGCATACTGTTTAATTTTCCGAGCTCAATGAAAGTATATAATTCATTCAATTGTTAATCGTGTAATAGCACCGTCAAATATAAAGATAATCAAATTCAATGACAAAAGAAGCATGCGCTCCTTACGTAACCTTTATTACTTTGATCTCATTATTTAATTATATTATTGCCAAATCTTACCTTGCGCCAAATCCGAAGTGAGTGTGGTCTCCTCCAGACGATGTAGCTGTTCGATCTCTTTGGTCATCAGATCGGCGATCTGTTGCAGCACTCCGCGTAGAGCCAAGAACTGCTTCCATGGTGCTTCGGATGCCAGCGCTAAAGACCAAACGTATATTAAAAAATGTTTTGGATAATCTGCATTTAAAAATAAAGTTAATAGTGTTAGTCAAACCTACTTTGATAAAGTTGTAAGAACTGTTCGCTAGCTTCTCCAGCGCTGCCAACTTCGGGTAAGAAGCTGGTTAGAAGTATCAACACCTGTGAAGAGAGAACAAATTAAAACTATGTCACAAATGTGTATAAATGTGTATAAAAAGTGATTCTCTATCTGATATCTTTTGTTTATTTTTGCCTTTCTTTCGGCATCCTACACTCGAACTAGTCGAATGTTTGGACATAATATAATAATAATAATAGAGAATAACTATCTCATTAGTGACAGATCCAATAAAGATTTTCTTTCAACTCAGTTATTTTGATGTTTTAGGCCTTTGAAATTTACATGATGGCTCGATTTAGGAGTCCAGTAATATATTCGTGTGTCAATGACAAAGTAGTAAAACTACAGGCCCTATAAATAAGAAAAGCTAGTGTATGAGGTAATATACTTACAGCTTTAGTCCTCTCGTAGGAGTCACACAGCGACTTGACCATCTGGCAAGCGGTGTCACGCGCGATGCGAGAACTCGGGTCAAACATCACAGGCCGGAGCCAACCGCCATCTTCAAGGGCCAGCGGGCGCATGCCGTGGGACAGCATCGTCTGTGGTAAGCAATACTGTTGTTATAGTCATTGAATTTCATGATTATGCGTTTGTCACTATAGCTTATCACTTTCTATGACAATCGATGTTTATCACATTTATTAGTGTGGGATAAGTCAGCCACGCCGCCAGGTCTACCACCACGTTGTAATGTACTGACCCTCTCGCGCCACTTGGCGAGGTACTTGCTGGCGAGGTGCAGGTCGCGCGCGGGCACGGGCGCCACGGTGACGCGCGCGCTCGCCAGGCGGCGCCACTGTGTCAGGCACGCCGCCAGGTCTACCACCACGTTGTAATGTACTGACCCTCTCGCGCCACTTGGCGAGGTACTTGCTGGCGAGGTGCAGGTCGCGCGCGGGCACGGGCGCCACGGTGACGCGCGCGCTCGCCAGGCGGCGCCACTGTGTCAGGCACGCCGCCAGGTCTACCACCACGTTGTAATGTACTGACCCTCTCGCGCCACTTGGCGAGGTACTTGCTGGCGAGGTGCAGGTCGCGCAGGCCGCGCGCGGGCACGGGCGCCACGGTGACGCGCGCGCTCGCCAGGCGGCGCCACTGTGTCAGGCACGCCGCCAGGTCTACCACCACGTTGTAATGTACTGACCCTCTCGCGCCACTTGGCGAGGTACTTGCTGGCGAGGTGCAGGTCGCGCGCGGGCACGGGCGCCACGGTGACGCGCGCGCTCGCCAGGCGGCGCCACTGTGTCAGGCACGCCGCCAGGTCTACCACCACGTTGTAATGTACTGACCCTCTCGCGCCACTTGGCGAGGTACTTGCTGGCGAGGTGCAGGTCGCGCAGGCCGCGCGCGGGCACGGGCGCCACGGTGACGCGCGCGCTCGCCAGGCGGCGCCACTGTGTCAGGCACGCCGCCAGGTCTACCACCACGTTGTAATGTACTGACCCTCTCGCGCCACTTGGCGAGGTACTTGCTGGCGAGGTGCAGGTCGCGCAGGCCACGCGCGGGCACGGGCGCCACGGTGACGCGCGCGCTCGCCAGGCGGCGCCACTGTGTCAGGCACGCCGCCAGGTCTACCACCACGTTGTAATGTACTGACCCTCTCGCGCCACTTGGCGAGGTACTTGCTGGCGAGGTGCAGGTCGCGCAGGCCGCGCGCGGGCACGGGCGCCACGGTGACGCGCGCGCTCGCCAGGCGGCGCCACTGTGTCAGGCACGCCGCCAGGTCTACCACCACGTTGTAATGTACTGACCCTCTCGCGCCACTTGGCGAGGTACTTGCTGGCGAGGTGCAGGTCGCGCAGGCCACGCGCGGGCACGGGCGCCACAGTGACGCGCGCGCTCGCCAGGCGGCGCCACTGTGTCAGGCACGCCGCCAGGTCTACCACCACGTTGTAATGTACTGACCCTCTCGCGCCACTTGGCGAGGTACTTGCTGGCGAGGTGCAGGTCGCGCAGGCCACGCGCGGGCACGGGCGCCACGGTGACGCGCGCGCTCGCCAGGCGGCGCCACTGTGCGTGCGGCACGCGCCCCGCCAGCCACGCCGCCAGGTCCACCACCACGTTGCCTGTGGACGAAGCCGCTGCAGTGCTGCCAATCGTCGGTGTGGTTGATACGGTTTCCTAAGACAAAACAAGTATTCATTTTAAGTTATCATAACAGCTCAATACGTAGGAAATGTTTAGAATATAACGGCCAGTCTGCCAGTTTGGTATAAAATGGAGACTGAGACTGGGAACCCAGACGTTGACGGAAGCTGGCGGCGCATGAGCCGTCATCTGTCAGACCGAAAACAGTTGTCGTGGCACACTCGAGAGCGCGTTGCTTTGGGCAATGCGAAATAGATAAAAACATGGCGGATAGCCATCTCGTAGACATACGGACACGTTATTGTTATAATTGAGTAAGGAGTCCGTCGCGCTCGGGCCGCGTGCGGCATACCGTTTAAGGGGCCGTCGCAACGGGCGTATGGCATACTATGGTGCAAAAAAGGGTGCATTAGAATCAGCGTAGATACGACCCCTGGCTTCAAGATTCGGAAGGGCGTTCGAACGCACTTATATTCGGTTGAAAGGACCGTTTTCTTGGGAAGCGTCGAGCTTCTCAAGCATTTTATGGTAGCAGAGATAATTTATTACTATACAGTAATACCTAATGAATTCTTTAAGTTAGGGTACATTTCTTTTTTGATATTAGATGTGATCAAGTCACTTTTACTCGTCTCTGGTGTACAAGTGTGCAAACTGACCTTAGCAGCGTCCTTGTGTTCGGCGTCTGCAGTTGCTGGCGGCGCCTGCTGCGCGTTCTGTGCGGGCGGCGGTGCGGGTTGCGCGGGAGGTTGTGCGGACTGCGCGGGTTGCGCGGGTTGGGTGGGTGGTGGCACGGCCTGTGCGGGCGGCACGGGCGCCATGAGCTGCTGCATGTAGCGCAGGCACGGCAGCGCCACTTGCTGCAGCGCGAACTGGTGCGCTGTGTGACAATTCAAGACTACTCCTCATATAGATGTTGTTTTGCTTTATGATTTCTATTATTAAATAAAATCTACTTTACTATGAAGCGATTTTATCTGACTTTGGGGCACTACAAACTTGTTCAGGTCAACAAAGTAACAAAATGTCCCACATGTAGAATTTAGTACATGTTCCAGTAAAGTCGCTCGAATTTGCAGAGTCTAACCAAACATGATTCAGCGAGGGCAGGCTGTTTTCCGATTGGAACGAGTTGAATGAAAAACAAATTTGTGTAATTACTTTTGGTTGTTTTTTTTTTTATTTTGAAATAAAAACTTGGAATCTAATGTGCCACCAACCCAAAAATGACACGTGTGTAATACCTCCTATTGCTCATTTTTACCAAAAAAAGGATTCACAGTCACATTATCAATAGACATGTGCCTTGATTACACGCGATGAGTACAGGGGGCCTACTATGACGTATTAAAACAATCATTGGCGCCAATTCTCTTTTTCACACACTCCACTAATTTTATGTTAAATGCATCTTTTACTTTCCATGTCGTTAAGAAAAGAAAGAAGATAACATTTTAGTTTAATCCTGTCAAATTAAAATACTCCGTAGACAGTTTAGACGCGATTATAAACATGGCGACTAAAAATATATCAGTTTACGTCAGGAGCGCACTAATTTGACATGTCTAAACTGACATTTTATCTTCTGTCCTTTTCTTAATGAAATAGAAAGAATAAAGATGCACGGAACTAATATTTAATTTAGTTTGTGAACAACGCAATCGGGGCCATTGTGCCGTTGTGAAAAAGAGATAGTGCTTATTATCCTGCATAACTCCATCTTTATCTGACTCTGGAACAATGATGATTTCAACACGTCATACTAACCCAACTGTCCAGTACGAATACGAATAATACAGACATGTCTTGTTTGCAACACCGCAACTATGTCACCAACGTGTTTTAAAACAATCTCTAATAGCATAAGAAAAAAAATATATAAAAAAGAATATTTAACTATATCTATGATTATAGAAAGGAACTTGTAACTTATACATATTTAAACACACCTCTTTGGCGTCTCAAAGCAGCTGTTCAAATGTTTATTAAAGTTCTACATAATTAGGTTATCAGTAAGGCATAAAATATCTACCGATATGTTAACCAGTTTAATTGATTTCATAAATATTTCGGTAAATACTTACAGTTCGGCGAAGAGGAGTTAATACCCGGTATGCCCGCTAGAGCTTCTGCCTTCAAGATTGTGTTGGCAGCCGGCATTATACCGGCTACTTCTGTCAGTTGAGGGCAACACCTAATAATACGAAAGAAAGTAATATTTTTTTTTTTTTTATAAATAAATAAATATATACAGACATATCACACAGATTGAGCTAGCCCCAAAGTAAGTTCGAGACTTGTGTTATGGGATACTAACTCAACGATACTATATTTATAATAGATACATATATAGATAAACATCCAGACCTAGGCCAATCAGGAAAAGATCGTTTTCCATCATGACCTGGCCGGGGATTGAACCCGGGACCTCCACGTCGCAGGCAGGCTTGTTGACCGCTGCGCCACGGAGGCCGACATGAATTAACATTAGATTGTAAAGCTAATCTATAGAGTGAACACAACGTTACTCAAGCATAGTAATTTAAATAAATTTGCACTCTAACACTATCAAAATACTTTCTGTACACATTTAAATCGAGTACAGACGATCAGATCTGAAGTTAAAGAGCTTTAGTGAATAAACGTAGAATATCCACGCACAATAATACGAGGAAATCGAAGATAAGAAAATGAGGGTGATCTATAAAATACGTACCAAACCCATAATTTCACAATGCATCGAAGTCTTGCCTCCCAACATTCGACAGAATCTTGTACTTTCACCAAGGAACCCAGTAGAAGCACTAATGGTCGCACCTGAGAAAAAAATCATGTAATTAAAAATAGCAAACTTCATCAATGCATATCATTTCTAATTGAAACTTTATATAGATAAAAATAGGATTTAATGTAGTAAAGCACTTACTGAGTTGTTATGATCTTGTGAAGCAGCGTGTCCCATGAGCGAAAGAGTGATTCGTTGCGATAGCAAGTTGCATAGTTGTTCGGTCGCTGGAAGATTGTCGCGGGTAACCAGACAGATCAATGCGCGCACTTCTTCTTGACACTAAAAATAACAATCATGAAATGTAACTTGTTGGAAGTATAACGTATTCGATAAAAGTGACAATATTTAATACATAAGTTCTCAACATTCTAACATAGATGCCTTTTAAATTCATTATACATAACATACATCAACATCATCAACCTTTTATCATCCCACTGCTGGGCACAAGTCTCCTCTCATGTACAATATGTTAAGAAAACCCTGTCCGACCCGTGAAGGTGTTGTTAGGTATCGATAACTGATTCTACTAATGGATACAAAACCGGGCTAAACTTAAAAAAAAACCCTTAAAAAAATAAATAGTATTTCGCAAAAAGTGGTAACTCAATAAATATGCGTTCACCCTTCCGCGGGCGGCGGGCGGCAGGGCACGCGGAACGTGGTCGCATCGCTATTCGCTCATAATAATACCGGTGTTGTCACTGTTTTAAAAATTACCAAATTTCGGGGAAGTTGGAATTAATTCGCGGGAAAAAAAGATTATTTCAAAATTCATTTGTATTGGTACTATGATGATTACGAAAAATTTTATAATATATTTGGTCATGTGTTTACCTAAACTTTATTATCCTTATGGGTCGGACAGGGTTTTCTTAACATACTGTATACGACCTAATGCTTCTAAGGTCGAGATTTATGAATAATTTTTATGTAGCACCTACAACACCATGCGCTTGCGAACAACGCGTTATACTGACGTCATGCTGAAGTATTTTCATGCATGAAGGATGCGCTGACGTTCATGTTTGGAGTTATCAGTATAAAAGTATGAGGAAAAGGGTGTCAGTTCACTCATTCTACATAGAATACTCTTTATTATGTACACCATATAAATTACAGAATTATGAAGATTTTACAAAAGGAGATACAATGTGCAACCTTATCGCTATGAGCGATATTTCAAGAACAACCTTTGGATGCAATATACAAGGGGAAAGAGAGACAAGTAATGTAGGTAGTCTATGGTGTACTATTGTATATAATGTAGTAATAATATTATATGTATTTATAGTATTGTAAGTCTTTATGTTGTACTATTGTATGTGTTTATATGGTCCTTGATGCCTGAAATAAATAAAAAAATAATAAATAAATAAATAATAATTAAATCTTACCTGCGGAGTACCACGATGAAGGTTATGCTGTACAAGTTCCTGTACTAGTCCGAAACGACACAGTCGAGTGCGATGATCCGCTTGAGATGCGAGCGCCCGAAGAAGAGTGAGGCAGTGTTCTGCACAGGCTAGCGCGCAACCGTAACAGCCGCCACCTGATTGTTACATGTTCGTTATTGCAGTTTAGAGAATGAAATAGATCGCAAATAATAAGTTACCACTAGAACTATTCAGAGTAACGACACAAACATAAGTAAGAATGAATGTCGACAATGGTTTGGTTGGCCGACACTTAACGAGTGGTAGATGTAAACTCACTTCCTTTTGAACTGGCAAGCAAGCTAGTCATGGCCACGATCTTTTAACGGTCACAAAAATGTAATTAGTTTTAAGTAATTGGAGTGGCCCCCGTGGGATTTAGTCGTTTGCCGCTTATAGCACTTTAATCAGAGAGATATACTCCAAAGGCATCATTCTATCACATATTTGCTTGTAGTTTCTAATACATACATATATTGTTATCCTAAATACTATACTATACTACTATATATACTACCATTTGAACCTTGTTTAAAATCTCTCGTGGTAGGCACGTTGCCGCCACAGAAATGTTGATAATTTATATTTATCTACAATGGTATGATTATAAATATAAATAACACCTACCTTTAGTAACATCGCCGTCATAATTCTGCAGCAGTCCAGCATATACCGGCAAAGTATCGCCTTTCGTCAGCTCGCTCTGGGATCTATCGAACGCCACTAACTCTTTTCTAAAAACATAACACTTTTATTTACTAAGAGTTGGTTACAATTTGTGCATATCAAACGTCGGTGGAAAGAGATTTGTGCACACAGAATCCTGATGAAAACACAGGAACTTACATGTAGATTAGATACCACAGTCTTTAAAAACCTTTATGAAAATTTAATTAACACATTCAGTGCCACCAACTCATGCGGAGAGTTTACGTGGACTCCGGGCGTGTTGGTGGAACAAATATTCAACTTTACTGACCTACAAGCTAGCACCTTCTGTATGATCTTGGACAGGTCTTCGAAATGTCCTTTGCTGTCCACACAGTACTTATGCGCAAGAGTTTGTATGACGCGATTGATCTGAGCGCCGCTAAATGATGTATTGCTTGCGTTGCTGTTCTCATCTGCTGTGCGGCCTTCAAGGCGATGCTCGCTTATTTTGTGGAGAAGGGACTGTGGGAATATGTACATCATTATAGAATGCTGGGAAATACCTAATAATACGTGTATCGGTGTTATTACTAAATTATTTCTGAAAGTTTAGGTGGTAGGCCATAAGATCGGCTGCCGGCAGAAGTTACCACCCACCAGACAAAGTCTTGCCGCCAAGCGATTCGTCGTGTTCCGGCATGATGTCTGGTGAAGCCGTACGAAGGACGGGTCTTAGCAGTTGTGTTGTGAAGCTTGCCGGGTACGATGCGCCAAATGATGTTGTGTCGGGAGTTTGATCATGGTCCATCCAGATCAATTACCCTCTGGCGCAGCATCATTGGCCGTGTTGTTGGGTTTATAAATTTGCATCACCTCGCTCAACTGCCGTCTTTCTGCCTATTCACTAAGTTTTTTAAGTGAATGGGTTTAATAAACTAGCGCGCTTTACCATCAACGATTGCATCACTGCTTACCATCAGGCGGGATTGCAGTCAAGCGCTAGTTTATAATTATTAAAATCCAAGTCAAATTTTAGAAACTTTTCAAAATATAGAGAAATGTGAAGTATTGTTTAACAGATTGAGACTAAAATTACGAGATTTACACAACAGGTAATTACTATTAAAAAAAAAGACAATAACTGTGGAAATCTTACCTCTAATACAGGCTTATTAGATGTCAACTGCCTGTAAACCCGATCTGCTTTGTCCAACAGTGCGCCGATAGTCTGCACCATCTTCTTTCGTTCTTCGTCATTCTCAATAGTATCGACAGCGCAACACGGACGCGCAGTGAGAGTGTAGTCGAATTTAGCGTACTTGCAGAACCCGCAAGCGTGGCAGAGGAACGGGTCTTTCTCGTCATAGTTTATAGCACTGGAATAAAAGTAGAACATTATATAACATAAATATTGGAATAAAAAGACTAAATTCGCAATTTAATTGCCGAAAATTTAAACAATTATCAGTGTATGGATGATAATCCTACATACAAAAGTTAATTTTACGCTACAACATTTTTGTAACTTAGCTCGTCACTCTCAAATCACCTTAGTTGCTATTAAAATAAAGCCGATATTTGAACTCGAAACAATATATCTTTTAAACATAAATTTTAATTGACTTTAAGAAATTGACGATTAAAAGGCCAGTTTTTGAAAATCGGTATTAGACTCTGTTGAAATGTTAGACCGAAATAAAATCAGCACACAAATCACCTAACAGCAGCTTTAGGCCCAGCGGACGCCGCTGGAGGCGCGGCGGGGCGCAAAAGAAGACAACAATTTAATAAACCTTAACAATCTTGACATACGGTCAAAAATCAAGGAAATGTGCTCCGCCGCGCGCCTCCAGCGTTGTGCGCTGGGCTTTTGTAGACCGTATATCAAGATAGTTAATGTTTATATTAAATTGTTGTCTTCAATTGCGCTCCGCCGTGCCTCCAGAGGTGTGTGCTGAGCCTTAAGTGTGCACGTGTTGCCTCTGTCGTTGTTGCGTGTCGCTCGTGTATTTGCACACTTACAGTACGCGGTGATAAATTAGGCATATAAAGTTTAAAAAATTTGAATTGTCAGTAAACACATTTACAACATTACCTTTCTGAACATTGATATGACATATTTACGCACAGGTATACTGTATTGAATTAGCTTATCAGAATCGGTGGCCAGATGAATAAAATGAATATGAAAATATTTGATCTCCTTACCGACACTTGTGACATTGGAAGACATTTTCGCCGCAGTTAGCGCAAACACCAGGATTTGCGGGAACCGATTGTGAACAACGAGGACACTGGAGAGATTCACCTAGAAATAATTATGGGAATATTTATATGAATTTATTTTTTGTTTCCTCATCATCATTGACCTTTTTTCTTTTTTATCGTCCCATTGCTGGGTATAGAGAAGAATTTAGCGTAATCACCACGCTTGCTCAATAGGGGTCGGTGATTTCAGACTTGAAGTCCAGGTTTTCTCAAAATGTTTTCCTTCACCTTGTAATCAGTCATTGGTGCCTAAGATATACTTAGAAAAGTTAGATGAGTACTTGCCTGACCTGAAATCAAACCCGCACACTCTTACTTGAGAGGCTGGTGTTTTAACCACTAGGCCACGAAGACTTATTTTTTTTATTTTTTGTTTGCTTCTTTTTAAATAAAATCGAGATAATTCGTTAAAAAGTTCGACGAGTATTTTACTTTCCTGGCTTTTCCAAAAAGGTCAATGTTCGTAACTCATACCCCCTAATTACAAAACAAGGGTATTGTTTAGACCAGATTTAAACTATTTAAAGAGTTATTGAAATATAACCGTCATTATAAATACACTTCTTTAAATAAAAATGACAGCTTAGTTCCGTACTAACTTTACGTAAATCTAGATAAGGTTCGAAATACAAAAACTGACTCGAAGGTTAAGCCTGGAACTAAAGTTTGTTTCGTTTTTTATTAAGACGGATAATATTCAAAATCTAGTGGGGCTCGTAGTTTAGTGAAAATTAATGTCAAAAATGTAAGGAAAAATAGGTATTTTTGACGAAATGAACCAGAGTTCAGATTGGACGTTATTAAAGTTACGAGAATTGCTCCTCTGATCTTGTGTTTTTGCGCCTCTGCCAATTCAAGGAAGACATTTGACTGTACGGACGACACCAGGTCAAGCTAGTCGAAACTGTCAAGTATTCCCAATCAAACTGGAGCCTTAATTCTTTAGGAATAAAGTTGAAAATCTACTAAAGAAATCTGACACATTATAGTAGTCTGATGTGCTGTCGTCTGTACATAAAGGTGATTCATAAACGATGATCAAAGTTAAGTGATGTTTAAACGTTAAAATGTATGGTTAAACAGTCGCAAATCACTTGTTAACTTTAAGCTACATTTATGAATAAAGGCGAAAATGATAATAGTTATTTATGCTACTGTCAAGCAATGATAGCTATTGCACTAAGAGTGATATTTTACACACAATAGATCGCGAGATCAGAACGAGTATTACAATAGCTGTTTGCGACAGTGGCATACAAATCTTTTTCTACGACCTTGAAATAAATTATAAAATTATAATCCTACGAATGAAAGGCAAAGGCAACCCACCCACACAGCCTAATAACATGCGATGTTTAGTCGTGACGCAAATACGCGCGCTTTTTGGCATTATCACATGTTGATTTTTGATGCCATAGCCATAAAGTTTCATTGTAGTACGGTTTACCGGTGTGGAAATGGTCATTGTAACACGACTTTTCAGGAATGAGTACAATTGAGATATGACTTATGGTTATGTATTAACCAAATTACCAAATGGTCGTAGAAAAACGCTCTTATAATACTAAAAGTTTGTATGATTTGTGTTACGTACCAGTTGCCTGTTGGTTTTCATAGAAGTCGGCGTACTCCATCATAAGGTTACACGCAACGATTGGTAGAGGGAAATCAACACGCACTTCCGATTGTCCTGACTGCAGCTGCACGCGTTTAGCTTTATGCCACATGCCTAAATAATTACAATAAATTATACAATATGTAAAGAAAACCCCGTCGGACCCACAGGGATAACAAAGGTTAGGTAAACACGTGACCAAATGAAATTGAATATGAAACGACCACGTAAAATTAAATATGAAATTTTATATAATCGTCATAGTAACAATACTTATGAATTTTGAAATCTTTTTTTTTCCGCGAATTAATTCCAACTTCACCAAATTTTGGTAAATTTTAAAAAAGTGACAACAACATTTCGACGGTATTATAATGAGCGATGCGAACACGTATCGCGTGCCCTGCCCCCCTTCACCCGCGCATGTTTTGCCTGTTGCACATGTATTATTTATAGAGGCATTTTTTTTAAGTTTAGCTCGGCTTTGGAGGCATTAGTAGAATCAGTTATCGATACCTAACAATAGTTTCAAGGATCGGACAGGGTTTTCTTTACATATGTATACAATACATAGTGTAAAAGTTTTTTTGTAAAAAAGTAAAATTTCAAGGCATTATGCAAGGCATGCATTGAATGGCAAACAAAATAAGAAAATTTTCCAATACTAAAGTTACTGTTACGATTCTGACTGACTGAGAATTAGAATAGCCATTGATCTAAGATTCATCTTTAGGTTACGACAATATAAATAAACTTTAAGAACACAACAACCAGAATCTTATTTCCTAAAAAATAAAACACGAAATGCACTCACCCGGTCTATTCTTAAGCTCCTGTACCGCTTGTACAGTTCTATTATTATAATAGAAGTTGATAGTCCGGACCATTTTGCTCCTCTTAATATCGCTGATGCGCAGGTTGATACGGCTTATCATGTGACTGTTGACTAGCTTCACAATCTGAGTAGTTGTCGTGAACTTCGAGTCGATCTGCGTACATTAGTGTGTTCAGCTCTTATTTAGATGGGTTAAAGTTTAATTTTGCATGGTTATTGACCAAAAGTCACAGAATAAAAGTGTTTAGTTTAAAAAAAGAATATCAGTTTCATAAAAAAAAAATAAAAATACAATGGACCTGCGGTAATCCAGCCTCCGTCTAATCCGGCACCCCATGGAATCCGATATGGTCTATTTATAAGTATTAAATATTTTTTGATAATCTTTGCTAATGCATGTTAGAACAAGTTACAGCTTGTACACACCAACACTAATATGCTAGACGGGAAATAAATTGCAGGGTATCTATTGTTTTGATTCTAATTGCTTAGTTTGCATTTGAGTACATGTGATGAAGGTAGTGGTGCGGCCTAGGCGTGTGTTTATTAGAATCTTATCATTGGATCTGTCCTTTGCCGGATTACAATGTACTCTTTTGTAAAATAATATCAACTAAAGTGAGTGATAGACGTGCGAAATTAAAGTACGCGGTTTTTAAGACCGTGAACTTACTCGGGTCGACGTCGGTGACACGTGAAGCTTGTTCATACTATATCGCGATGTCGTCGAGAGAAGAAGCTTTGTGTTATTTGGAAAGTATATCATACTAGCTTTCCGGCAGGCGGAAAGCTAGTATGATACGCCCGGAATTCGGTTATATCGCGATTTTTAGATTTCCTTCAGGAATATCAAATTTTTCGGGGATAAATGTACCCTATTATTTAATCCGGACTTCTAACTTTACTACTGTGAAATTTCAAAACAATCAGTTCAGTAGTTACGGCACAAACTCACTTTTCGGTTTATAATATTAACTAGCTTTCGGCCGCGGCTTCGCCCGCGTGGAATTCGGTTATATCGCGCTTTTTAGATTTCCCTCGGGAATATCTTTTTTTTTTTTTCAATAAAAGCTAGCTGGTAGCCTATGTTCCTTCTCAGGGTCTAAAGATTGTCTGTGCCAAATTTCATCAAAATCGGTCGAGAGGTTTAAGCGGGAAAGCGTAACAGACAGACAGAGAGACGGACAGACAGAGTTACTTTCGCATTTATAATATTAGTATAGATTTAGTAAATTTAAAAACTAATATAAAAGACGAAATCGACAAGTGTGGGTAAAGCACTGGATTACGAAAAGAGAGCGTTTATTGCATATGAATTTAGTAAGAGAGTTACGTGAAGAGAAGGAAGATTTACATAATAAGTTTCAGAATGCCTGAACCGCTGTAAGAAGAACTTTTGCAAACTTTGGGGGCTCCCGGCTCGCAGTGCTGCCACACGTACGAACCGACACGAGCTACGAGTAAGATTTCAAACAGGTTGGATCGCCGGCGAACTTGCGCGACAATTTTAAAGTACGCGTTTTTATAGTGACACACAGGCGAAAAAGGTCGTCGAGCCACAAGTCTAAGTACTTACTCTCACGTCTATCAACCTAGAATCTTAGACAGTACTCTATAATCCGACAAATTCGATAGTTCGACATTGTCCCGCAAAATGTTTATCGGATAACCGGGGATCCAATGTATTTAGTTACGGCACGGTCTTGGGCCGTATTATGGGGCCTTACTCAAGTCATAAGCATTAGAACTAGTTTCAAATGGCATTAAAAGAGTTGTATGTACTGTACTGTAATAAGTGAGGTTCTATAACACAGGCCGTAATCTTGCATGTCGTCGATGCAGTTAAATTGACTATTTTTATTAGGACAAAGAATGAGTTGACGTATTGTTTAATATCTACCTTTACCGTACGTAACATTAAATGGCTACAGAGGCATCATAAATATTGATAAAGAATAAATTAAAAAGTATCATTAAAAAACAAACAGGTGCACTAAACCAACCTTTATCGTAGGTAACTTTATGGTCGCCATTGGAACCTCAGGGTTATTGCAGACGAGGCATGGTTCCGACTCGAGGTAATAGCCATCTAGTTCGACGTATGAACCGAGAGCCGCATACAATGCTGCGTTGCCGTGTGACGAGAGCAGTTGATTTTGGTTGCGCAGTAACTCTACTGCGCTGCCTACGTATTTCTGTTTGGAAGAAGAATACAAATTAATATAACTTTATGTACGGAAGACAGCAGGTTAAACTATACGAAACTGTCATATTTTTCAATCAACCATGAAACTTAATGCTTCAGCGGTAAGGTTGAAAATTAGACACATTATAGCAGATTAAGCTACTGTCGTGCTATCGTCTGTATACGTATAATTTCAGGACTTTTCCAATGTGAGTAGGAAGAAACTCAATAATTAGGCTTTTAATTTTAAGCATCAGCACATGCTTTAAAAATGTTTTGTTGGCACCAGTAGTATGAATATTATTCACCATCTTCCAAACTATCGTAGCAGTAGGGTAGAGGGTAGGCGTTTCTGGGGCCAGTTTGGAAAGTCATCGTTTGCAGCAAAATAGCAGACTCAGAGGAAAATCTAAAAATAGCCGGTCCCTTTTAATAAGTAATGATACACTTCTAAAAGGAATCAAAGGTGAATTTCAGCAGTAGTTTAAATATGCCGTTTATTTTCAATTTTATTGGTGAAGTTTGCTAAAAGATTGACTGGAAATAGATACTCCCTCTGTATTTCAGATAGAATCTTACCTCAGTATCAATATTGGATGTCTTGAGCGTGAAGTACCCGAGCAGGTCAACGAACTGCGCGGCCTTGCGACCGTACTGCGGCAGTGTTGGCCAAATGCCCCACAGGAGGGAAACCAATGAAGACTGGTCGGCTTGACCAGAGTTGCTGAAAAGTAAATTGAGATTTAATATCAAATTGTACAGACGACAGCATACCAAGCTACTACAAGCTGTCAGATTTCTTTATACGATTTTCAGCTTTATTTCTGAAGCATTAAGGCTCAAGGTTGATTGGGAATATTTTACAGTTTCGACTAGCTTGACCTGCTGTCCTCCGTACTATTTTTTTAAATAAAAAATGGCGAAAATGCTACAGATCAATAATAATAATAACTGTGATTTTTACGAATGTGTGGCCACAACCAATTTATTCTACTAAAATACGAAGTGAAAGACATGGAAAATAGTTAAGGCAGCTTGATGATGGAAAATGGTGTTTTAATTAAGAATTTCTTACTTGTATATAGCGAGAAGCAGAGCATGCGCTTGCCAACGCACGGCTGTTGAGTTGGTTTCAAGTAAGAACGCTTTCACAAACATCCTCAATTCTTCTTGAGATACCTAAAACAAGCAAAAAAAGATTACCAACTGCTGATAACTGCAGTAAAATATTCCAGAGGCATTTGTGAAGACTATTAATTTGTCTTGTCATAAAAGTACCTTTATGGCAATAGAGTAGGGTATATTTTGTATCGCCGAAAGCACAGGAATATTTGGATGATAAGCCAAATGACGCTATTAGAGTTCAATGTTTGCTACGAGTAGTTACCTGCTTCAAGATCTGTTGGACGAGTGGTCCAACTCTCTGCTCCTGGAACTTCGATCCATCTGTGGTGAAATTGTCGTTTTCAGCGCTGCGTTCACGATCAGGCCAGTCGGGGTTTTGTTGTTGCTGTACACACGCATTATGATATTGACTTAGACATTCATATTCACCTCCATTTCATTTGTTTTAAAAATATGTTTATTGTAATAAAAACATATACAGAACTCTTGGAAACGAAAGGAAAAAATAATTAGAAGTCATGCAATCACACGCACATGCATGTAATCAATTTAAATCATATTAATTATGTATTATTGCAATCAATTTAAATCATATCAATTAAATCATGTATTCATTTCATTATTATTATTATTATTATTTGCAAATTAGTCTCTAATTTACTCTTCAATATTATTATTCAGTATTTCTGTAGTACTAATTTATTTATATACATGCCTTTTGATTGGCACTTTCTTAGTATAATTCACGAGGGGAATGGTGCTGATAGCCGAAATACAGGCTATGCCTAGTTCGGCTACAGACGCTAAACTCTATATTTTAATTGAAATTGTTGCCAAATGTCATGTATACTAGTAGATACTAAGTTTTTGGAAATAAATTATTATTATTATTATTAATTACTGTCTATTCTAAGATCACGGACGAACGAGAAACTTATGGGAAAAGCGATAAAGTGAATGGAGAAATCTAAAACTAAATTTTAAAAAGTAAAACAACAGTTTTTAATTAACTGAATGATAATGTTGCGTCGTATTTGCTTTTGAATTTTCATTTCTGTATCTCTTAAAAGTTAGGAGGATATTATTTTGTTTTTATGACCATACTCGTAAAAGCTTTTCAGTCTAATACATACATGGGTTTTATCAGAACTGTAATATTACAATAGTTAGATATATTTACTTAAAATAAGTTATTATTACCACTCTGATCTGATCTTTATTGTTTGACTAGAGTCCCTATCGGTTGGGTGACTGCATGGGTGTTCAATAGATTCCTGAGTTACCTTGGTGTCCACAGGTCGCTGGTGGTGTGGCGGAGCACACAGAGCCGCCTGCAGCAGCTGCAGTACGGTAGGCGCTACCTGCGGGTGTACCCGGCGCGCCACCGTCACAAGCCATGCGAGAGCTTCGCGACGTTCTGTAATGCACGTGTGCTGCCAATTGCCGGTGCGAGCGCTTACAATCTCCGCACAGGCCTGGGGATAGACAAAGTATTGTTACTAAGATATCGCTTGCGTCTCGGAAAGCTCATTAAACCGTGGGCTGCCGTGTCCTGGCTGTCATTTCTGGATCTTTGGTATTCTTTACGAAGTCGTCAGAAGTCCGAACCTATATTTATATTCATCATCTTTTGGAGCCCGTGGCCCCAAAAGATAGCCGCATGGTCAATCAATCAGTTTAAACTACGCTTACCGCTGTTGGTCTGTGGATGGGTGACCATTTTTACATATTGACACACCTCCGAGACTCGAAAAGCACCGAAAGTATGAAAACAAGTCTTACCAAGGGGGTTTTTTACTATCCAGTAACTGGGTTGTGGAAGTCTCTGTAGACAGTCGCTCCATGTAAAATACTGGTACACGGCTAAATACAGATAGACATTGGAAGCCGATCCCAAAATATATGGGCAAGGCTAGGCAGATGATAATGCCGAACAATAGGGTATTTGACTAAAAAAAAAACTAATTAGTCAGTCAGTCAGATTTCCAAAAAATACTAGACAAGTATTTTTTCTTTTTTCATATAAACAAAAAATGAAGACTACACAGTGCATTGAAAACTCGTGTGACGTCACTGCACGCTACACTTTTAGCGACCAGTGACGTCACCAGCCACCACTCCTGATCTTTGATGCCTTTTATATTTGTAATTTTTTATCGATTTGATAAAACAAAAAATACGTATCCAATATTTTTCTATAATCTGAATGACGGACTAAATAGAATCAATTTTTTTTCACCCAGGAAACATCCCTATTGTTAGGTAGTTGAGATTCTTTAACGTCACTTTTTTACATTTTGGGGGCATATCTATAGGCATACTACCAGTGGGCTATAACACAGACTGATATTTGTATTAAAATGCGCTACGGTCCGGCTGTGATGTGGTCTTAACTCGCTAGACAGTTGTCAGTTGTAGTCACACAGTCGCGTTTCGCATTGATTGCCCAGCAGTAGCGTAATTTTTTTGTTAATGCAATTTGATACTTAAGTTTGCATACTTAAGGAAGAAGACAGATTCACCTAATTTTGTAACAAAATTGAAGACGAACAACATTTGCTGATGGAATGTGTTCGAAATAAAGATGCACCGGACTCATTGCTAAGCAAATCGATCAAATAGTTCTGATCCAAAGCATATTATTCAAACCGAAATCAGAGGCAGCTAGAAAACGATGTTGTTTAAATGATTCGTTATATTGAATCTATTGTTTGATACTTATTTCTTACATTGTAAGTTTAAACATGCTAAGTAATTTGTAATTCGGTATATTGGGCTAAAAGCTCCTTAATAACATCTAGATTAAATAAAAGGATTGATACATAGTTTAATACAATGTTTTTACGCCGCTTCTTTGCTCTTCAGCAAAATGAGTCTATGATAGTAATAATAATCCTCTATGATAGAATAACATTCAAGTAATTTCTTACACACACAATTTTAATTAACACTTACCTTCAAATGGTCCATAAGCTGTACAAGCTTATCATACGCAGGATCCGTAGCGAGTAATGCGCGCGCCGCATTCAGATGCGTGTCCAGTGCGTGTACGTCACGCAGTTGGCGGTAACGTTCGCGGGTACCGCACAGGAGAAGCAGTAGTTTGCGGACTTGTTTCCTAAAATTAATATTGTTTTGAGTATTAAACTTCTCTCTCTGCTATAATAAGACATTAAGATACGGCGGCTCTGGAATGTGCTACACGGTAGGTGGTACCTCACCCCTCACCCCCGCTAACGGGTTAATTTGTTACTGCGCAGCGACCCGCCTCATATATCAAGCCGCGATAAAATTTAATTTGATAGTGAACCAGTTGATTACTTCTTGGCAAACTACATAGCATGGGTATAAAACCAAATGATAATCTATTTATTTAAAACAAGAAATAACATATTACAATATTTGAAGCTGCTATTAAAACTACCTATAGTTATTTACTATTCTTTTCCACCTAATTTTACATTGATATTGTAGGATTGCTGGTGTATTGAACTTCAAATCAAATTTTATGTACTGCTCATAATAGGGTATTTGACTAAAAAAAACTAATTAGTCCGTCAGTCAGATTTCCAAAAAATACTAGAAACGTATTTTTTGTTTTTTCATATAAACAAGAAATGAAGACGACATAGTGTTGTGACTCATCGATTGGCCCGCTTCAAGGTTGTAAGAACTCTCAACCAATGAGAGCGCCAAACGATATCGACGATCGAGTTTCGTAATGAAAACTCATATTAGGCCTACTGATCTTTGATGCATTTTATATTTGTCATTTTTTGTTGTTTTGATAAAACAAAAAATACATCTCTAGTATTTTTTGGAAATCTGGCTGACGGACTATGTAGTTTTTTTTTTAGTCAAATACCCTTTTTACATTCTAAAATAACACTAATTTTAATTATATTCAATTACCGAAGTGGTGTCTGTTGGTTCATCATATATTCACACAGTAGCGTGCGCCAGCGCTGGTCGAAGTGGGCCGGGTCGCAATGCTTGTGTATTTGACATGGCAGCCGTAGCGCCATCTCCATTAGTAGTTGGGGATAGTTGTCGAACACGTCTAAAGCGTGGCCTGTTACAAAAAAAAAAAAAAAATACCATTAAGTTCATCCAGTTAGGTAGTAAATTGTTATTTTATTTTATTTAATAAGTACAGTGACAGACTAAAGATCAAGACAATCGACACAGTTAATACAACATACAGTATATAAATCTGAAGTCCAATTGTTCCTTTAGACAACATTAAATTATTAATATGCTTCGTTAGAGATGGATTAATATGGAGAAGTTACTAAATGACATTATACAAACAATTTGTAAATTCATTAAAACTTTTCAGGAACAAGTCTACCTTATACACAAAGTAACTTTTTCTTATTGATACTTATTATATCCATTACCTGTTATAAGGGCGGGTAAGTACCAGTACCTGAAGTGGACGTGTAAGTACACGTCCACTTCAGGTACGTGTGTAAGGCGTCGTTCAAGTATTACGTAAGCACTATTGGGGGACGGAGGGGTTTTTGTTTTGTTTATTTTGGATGACATGGGGGTTAGGGGAGTCTAGATGATGATTACGTCATCGGTAGTTATTTACTTTTTTACACAAATTGCAACCCTCACATTATCTATGTTTGAAATGTTTTGTTCATAAGATTATAATATTTTTGTCCCATACTCTACGTTGAATACTGTATAAGTAAAATCTAAGATCTATCTTAAACCAATTTTTTTATTTTTTAAATTATAAATATTATATAACATTATAAATATAAAACGATACATTTATAATTGAAAAATGTTTACGTAAGTAAGCATAGGGGAAGGGGGTAAGAGTTTTGCTTACTTTTGTTGACATGGGGGATGGGGGGGTAAATCATTGTAATAAATCTGCTTACGTAGTGTTTGAACGGCCCCTAAGTTAAAAATTGTGAAAAAAAGAGGCTTGTTTCAAATACAGTTGCCGAGTTTATGGCCTTAGCGTACATATTTTACGTTATCAACCGTTTGAAGATCCAGGTCTCTAGCCTTATCAAATCTGTAAGATGAAATGGACATACAGTTCATAATGTAATGATAATAAAAACTTACTTTTAACATATTCCTTAACGAAGAAAGGTTGCATATCAGGCAACGGCTGAGGAGGTAAAGGTTTCAGCAACGTCTGGGCTGTGATCGCCGTACCAGAACCTATTCACAAAACAAATTTATATGATTGACTGGACAGCCTTTGATAAATGCACAAATGTTTGTAAAAGAAAGAAGTAAACTACGTATTGGATTTTGAATTTTACACGTAGATTTATTTAGTTTATGGGCGGTGAGCTTAACTTTTGTTTACTTATTCCGGAAACCTTAAAGTCAACTTTAAATATTAAACAACGCCTAAAATCGCGAAGTGCGGTTATTTCTGCGTTCCTTTTTTAAGGTAATTTATTTGATTCATACATAGTATGTAAAATGTAAGCACGTTTACTTACCCGAGGTCTTCTCCTTCCAGTATGGCAGCAGCGCAGACAGCACTTTAAAGCAATGCGCTGGCGCACCAGCACGCACGAGTGCGGCGGCCGCCAGCCGGGACACGTGCGCTGCGCACGCGCCGCCCGTCACTTCCGCGCGACTCACAGGGCCGCCTGACGCCGAGCTCTTCCAACGAGCCATTAGAACGCCTAATAGGTAACACAAGGATACATTGGAGCTAATTCTGTAGTTCACACACTAAACGGTCGGTCTCCGTGGCGCAGCGGTCAACACGCCTGCCTGCAACGTGGAGGCCCCGGGTTCAATCCCCGGCCAGGTCATGATAAAAAACGATCTTTTCCTGATTGGTCTGGGTCTTGGATGTTTATCTATACACCATGACATTTTAGTCGTCTTACAAAGATGGTGCACTGACTGTATCCGACATAATATACCCCTAGCCGCGATTATTTGTTTTGTACCTTTAATTAAGATAATAGGTATAGCGAAAAATAAATAATACATCAGAAATACGAAACATCCTGTTAATAATGTTTACGTATCAAACGGACAAAATACCCAAATCTATTGGTCAATTCATTTCATTCATCATTTTCTGAGACAAAATAACGTAAGCCAATAAGAATGTCGGGCGCTATCCTTTAGCAAGTGCGGCGCGCGCGACTGTTGGTGTCACTTTCACTTAAAAAATAAATAGGTGGGCTCAGCTCAGTTTGCGTTCTAACCCCGGAAGCGAAACATTGTGCGCGGGCGACCGGGAATCACGTGTTATTCGCGATCGCTAGTACGTGAGTAGAGTACCTACCTAGTGCAGTCAGCTGTTTAAGATTATCGTTCAGTGCGAGAGTACCTAAAACCGCGAGTTTGGTGACAGGTGGATCGGGCGAGGTGGTCCCGTGGCGTGGCCACCTCGCAGCCCGGATTTGACACAATTAGACTTTTCTTTTTGTGGTCTGAAGTAAAAAGACTAGTGTACACCGAAGAAGCACACAGTGTAAAACAATTAAAACAGCAAATAATTGCTGTTTTTGATACAGTGAAACAAGACAGAGTGACTTTAAATAAATTAAAAGACAATATTCAAAAACGTGCCTCTTTGTGCATCGAACAAAACGGTAGGCAATTTGAACAGTTGCTGCAATACAGGTAAAGACTGCTTATCCATGTAAATAAAAAGTGATCATTTGTAAATACCAAATTAGTAATTAGTGTAAATAATTCAGTTAATTCCCATTCTTTCAATACGCCAGAAACACAGGTGCCCGGCAATGTACTCGTTCTATTAAACAGTGCGAAGTTACGAACATTTTTAAAATGTTTGTGAAAATTGATACCTGCCTTTGTGCGTGAACACAAGTCATAGCTGTAGACTCGCGTCGACGTGTAGGTACACAATTGCGAACAAAATGTGCGTGAACAATTTTGGTGGAATTTCGTCTAAATTACAACGACAAATTGATTGAAGTTATTGAAATCGGCCGTATGATTCTTACCTAAAGCTACCTTGTAAACATACACACTACCTTGGAAACATAAGTATGAAGTGTAAAAGAAGGTGGGTCAGGGTGGCAAAATTAAGAGACGAAGTGTTAAAACAGCGTCTGTATTGGACACTCTCACAAAACGGAATAATTGAATAACATGAACTAAAAGCTGGGCCCCATGTTTATTAATCATCTGCCAAATAACAAAAGCTTAAATATCATTACTCCGAAATAATAACATAATGTAAACAAAATACGAGTCGTACGCAGATTAACAATGCCGACGACGACGCAAGGCGGTCACTAAGTCCTTATCGGATACATTAATGGGGCCCGGTGACGCGATAACGGGAGGTCCCGATGTTACTTGATGACGGGACGTAACACTCGTCTGGTCAATCATATTCCCATTTCGGGCACGCAAACAAGTACAAACAGGTTTGCGACCAAGACGCGGCGCTCGCGTTGATAGGTACACCCTTCACCCCGCCCGCGCCTCTCAACTATCTGTCGCTTGATACTTAGTTTGCAAACAAATATTTCACTTGCACGTCATAGTAGATAAACAACTGAAAAAGTTTGTTAATTAACGATGGATTTTGTGTAGTACCGTTTCAATCACTTTGATTCGGTTTTAATACGAAAATTGTTTTTGACGGTCCTAAGCCCTATGAATGGAGAATTGGAATTAAGTGGATTTTAATTTACAACTGACCTACGCACTGACAGTAAGAAACCTATCTTGCGCTAGTTGAATGAACTCTGACAAAGACACCGCGCCCCGCGCCTCGCCCGCGAGCCACTCCATTGATACCTGCGCTCGCGACAGGATGTTTTTATTATTTTTAACCACGTGATAATAATGAACATAATTTTTGTTTTTAAATTAATGAAATTTCATAAATATCTATTTTTATTTTATGAACGTTAACTAGTCATTGGATACATGATGTGGACTGCTTTTGTAAGACGAATAAAAAGTCATGGTGTATATGTATCTATTATAAAATATAGTATCGTTCAGTTAGTATCCCATAACACAAGTCTCGAACTTATTTTGGGGCTAGCTCAATCTGTGTGATTTGTCCGTATATATTTATATATTTATTTTATTATTTAAACTAATTTTAAGTTAAGTGCATCTTTTTCTTTCCATTTCGTTATGAAAAGGATAGAAGATAACATTTTAGTTTAATCCTGTCAAATTAAGATACTCCATAGACAGTTTAGACACAATTATAAACATGGCGACTAAAAATACGGCAGTTTACGTCAGAAGCGGACTAATTTGACAGGTCTAAACTGACATTTTATCTTCTGTCCTTTTTTTAATGTAATATAAAGAAAAAGATGCACTGAACTTAAAATTAGTTTAAATAATAATTAATTTAGTTGGTGAACAACGGAAATCGGCGCCAATAACGAACTTAATGGAGATTCGTGATAGTACAAAAAGTATTTTGTCACGTGTAGCGTGTAAAAATAGCCTGAGGTAATGTATTAAATAAATAAAGTGTCAAAACTAAACGTATGTGTGTACAGACGACAGCACATCAAGCTACTACAATCTGTGAGATATATTTATTAGATTTTCAATTTTATCTATAAGGCATTAAGGCACAATATTGATTAGCAATTTTTGAAAATTTCGGATAGCTTAACCTATTGTCGTCCATACACAGTGAAAAGTTTAGAAGAAATGCCGTGGAAACAACAAGCTTTTACTTCAGGCCTTAAATAGGTTCACACTTTTATAAATGATTAAAGTGGTTTAATTAATTTGAGGCAGGGTACTAAAAAATAGTCTTAAAACTTCGCTCACATTTTAAATAACATTACGTATTTGAAGCTGCCTATCACCGGGATAAAGTATACAACGTTTAAATTTAACAGCTGGACTATCGCGATAAGAACAAATATCACAAAGTTATACTTACTAAGCAGCCTCATAATAACTAACTGCAACTCCCTCCTATAGGTCCTCTCGTGTATAGGGGGCGGGGTCTCATCTCCTTGCATATCCAATTCCGAAACAAGTAACTCCAGTCTCATGATAGCAAGTTGTAACTCCCTTCTGTCTGTACGTTCTTCAGGATTCTCGTCGGTTTGAATGTCGAGTTCGGAGACGAGTAGTTCTAGGAGTCGGTCTAGAACTGTCCTGTCGCCTTCGACGCTCGAGTCGAGGTCGCCAGCGAGCATTAAGACCACCTAAGAAGTGTAATTGGATAAGTAAATGAATTAGTCAGTGATTAAGGGAAGATGTGGAGGAGACAGATTACAAAAGTAGTTTAGATTTCTACTAGAAAAAGTATGCATTTTAACTATCCATGTCCAAACAAAAACAAATCATATAGTACAGACATTTATGCCGGCTGTATTGCATTCTACTAAGAACCGTTACTTCCGGGAGATTACGAAACGTGTAACGAAAAGATAACCGAATCGCACATATATATACTGGTATACAGGATGAGTTTTTAAGAACCGTCTAAATTTCGATATATTAATCTTTGGCGAAAATCATTGAATACGTGTTTTTTTTTCTTTTAGCATCACTCAATACAAAATTTTTGAGCTATCACATCACAAAGTTATCTATAAAAAGTTGATGTTTATTGACTTCGAGCTATGCGTACGCGCTCGGTTATTACGCGGTAAATGCGCCGGCCCGCCCCGCGCGCCCTCGCGCACCGCCAAAGTTCATTAAACACGATCATAAACAACAAAGTTGCAAATAATCCCTTCATATTTTCACGGGCTTAGGACTGTCAATTAGCAAAAAGTTTGTGCTATGTTCACTATTGTTAGAAAGTAATCTTTAATTAATCAACTTAAATAAATAAATAATCGATTACTTATAATAAATTACTAAAACCGTGCCAGAACTTTTTGCTATTAGGCGTATTTAAAAAAATTGAATCAACTTATGTACAAATAATTAAAAATCTAATCAAAATCTCCTCAGAACCATCACATTAACGGTACTTTAATAAATGTTCAAAACGCATACCTGATACCTCTCCAAAAAGTCTTGCACGTTTTAACACATTATTTTTAATTTTGTTGAGCACTAGTATCACTTTTCACTTTTTCGAATGCACGTACAATTTGCTATTTTAATTGGTTCCTCCACATACACTAGTCGTTTTATTTCGCACCACAAAAAAATTACATGGTGTAAGATCTGGCGACCGAGGTTCCGTATTTAAATAGGTATCGTGCGTAACACTAGGTACATGTCCCACAGAAGTAGCTTCCTTCTGTGAGACCGTGATGGCCAAGAAGGAAGCCGCCGAACGGGATCGGGAGAGGGCTGATCCTGCTCGGAGAAGGAGGCGTCGGGGAGGCAACCGCCTTGGCGCTTAATACGCCGAAACCCGCCTACTTATTGAGGTAGGTGGACCTTTGTGGTCGCGGGCATACAAAGCGGGGACTCTGCCTGCCCACTAAGTAACCCCAGGGAAGACGGTGGCATAGTGGTCACGTGCTGCCGTGCATAGGACGTTTAGGAGAGGCCCTCTTACAGTCTCTCCTGGGATGCACCTTACAGGCATTGCGCAGGGAGGGTTCCGGAATTGGTCTTTTAAGAGGAACCGGGACCGCCCCTAGGCGCAGATGGTGATCACCGGGGTGGTTTTAGTGAGGTAAAAATCCCACACTACCCGACCTCATTCCTCAGGGGTCGAGTGCCTTATGAAGGTTTCCCCCCCGAAAAAAAAAAAAAGTACGTGTCCCCGGTCAGTCTTATTACAAATACAAAAAAAAAACGCCACTAAGTATGCAAGATTCCGTTAAGATGACGTCATTGTTAACGAATCACGAGATTTGTTATTTGTGTTGCGCAGGTCAGCAGCGGGCAGGGGGAAGGGGGATGCGGCCCTTTCATTGATGCTTGCGCGACAGTGTACCTAGTATTCAGTGACCACGCAGCGCGGATAATTCTTTCGAGAAAATGATTTAATACGAAATTTTTTTTTCAAAAATGGAATCAGTGAATGATACCTAATGCCTAGAATAAATAAGGACGGTTTTTAAAAACTCTTCTTGTATGTGTACGTACCTGTACGAAGGGTATAGCCCTGACTCCGGGAAGGTATCTCAAGTGAGGTAGCGCATCCAATGCGGTGGATAATAGAGAGAGACGGAGTGCGTGCAACTTGCGCGTCTCACTCTCTGCCTCCATAGTACGCGATGTAGAGGCGACTGGTTGGTTCGATGAAGTTGAGGGGCCAGCTGAAGAAGCCCAAACATATCATTAGTTTTGTTTTCTCCTACATTATTTCAGATATTACAACATTAATTGTAATAAAAAACAATGGTACATTATAAAATTACTAACAGGATAGACTTACAGAAAAGTTATTTTAGTACAAAGGGACACAGTCGTTTTATGTGGCAAAAGCAAAATCTATATACAGATAGTAAGCAGATTCAATGGCTTGATCAGGCTTTTAAATTCTAGTAGGGATATATACAGTATGTTAAGAAAACCCTGTCCGACCCATAAGGATATTAAAGGTTAAGTAAACACATGACCAAATATAATATAAAATTTTACGTATTCATCATAGTACCAATACAAATAAATTTTGAAATAATCTTTTTTTCCCGCGAATTAATTCCAATTTCCCCGAAATTTGGTAATTTTTAAAAAGTGACAACACCGGTATTATTATGAGCGAATAGCGATGCGACCACGTGCCGCATGCCCTGCCGCCCGCCCCCCGCGGACGGCAGGCGAAGGGTGGTTATCGCGCATTTATTAAGTTAACTCTTTTTGCGAAATAATATTTATTTTTTTAGGGGGATTTTTTTTTAAAGTTTAGCCCGGTTTTGTATGCATTAGTAGAATCAGTTATCGATACCTAACAACACTTTCACGGGACGGACAGGGTTTTCTTAACATACTGTATATACATCTATTAAATGCACACCCTGCCTCTGTATGTTAATTTATACAACGTATTTTTTTCTTAATACGAAACCTGAATATACTTTGTTCAGAATAAGCAACTGAATCAATTTCAATCATTTTTACACCATGTTATATTTTTTCCAAATACATTTAGAAATTGTTGCAGTATGGTTACCGAGCGTACACGGTAGATCAGTAGTACCAGGCGCGTGCGAACAGCGGGACGGGGTCTCCCGCCCCCTGTGTAGGGGTGCAATACGTTCTAAGTAAAATTAACATGTTTACAGTAAATAATACTACATTTTATTTATTTATATTAATTATTCACTTACGGCTGAGTTTACGAGTAAAGTACATGATAATATCTACCTGCACTTGACCGTTACGACAGTTCAAAGCCTGTCAGTGTGATGGAAAATGTTATTATTAGTTAATTACAAACAAACGAACAGAAATTATTAAGGTGGACGAGCGGTGCGTTGACCATATTTTCGTTGGGACAACCAGGTAAGATAACAAGCTCATAACTTCGTGATTTTTCATGATATCTTTTGAAATTATGTAGGTACATAGATTGTTTACTTGAAAATACTGGACACGTTTTTCGAGCCATTTCAATAATAATGAGCTGTATGCATGTGTGTACGTATGTGTATGTATGTGTGTAAAAATCTATCCTTTAAACTGTGTCATTATAAGTAACCAAATAATATCAAAATATATTCGTTAGAAGCAACATCTCTTAAAGTTAATCCACATCCTTACAAAGCAAACTGAACCCTATCTAAGAACATGGTCCTTCGAGCCGGATAAATAATCTACTTGGGCGGTCTAGTGAATAGTGCGAATACATTCCTTATATAAGGAACTGGGTTTCTATGAGTGATTTGTGCCAATATAAGAACGACGCGACCAACACGACCGCCACGATTACGATTGGATTATCTTAGTAAATACGTAACCATTATTGCATCTTTTTTTGGAAAAATGTCTACTGCCGTGGAACAATTGCTGACAGAGTTTCGGGTTTCGCATATACATCAAAATAACGTTGCATAATAATCAATGTTTGTCTTGCTCTTTAGATATACAACAAGCCTTTTATAGTAAATAACATTGATCAAATAACAGTACAGTATATTATTTTACTAGCCTGTGATAGCAACAGGCGCCGCGATGATATTGGAGGCCGGCATCGTACTCGCTGACGGAGCCATTTCCCCTAGAACATTCCGTACTGTTGTATTGCATATACACATACAAGACAGCTGCTTAAGCGATCTAAGGAAAATATGCAAGCGCTATATCCCATGCTGGCTTATCTAAACTAATAATATAATAAAAAGTGAACATTCGATTTTTGTATGTGTGTTTGATACACCAGCTTTAAAGGACTGGATGGATTTAACAGATGAATATTGTTGGTTTTTTTTTCGATTAAACCTAAAATAATACTTTTTCTGGTCGAGACTTGCGGGTCAAAGCGCGGGGTGTAGCTAATCTCAAATATAAACTACTCATTTAAAGCGGTGTTACGCTGATTTGAACTGATTTTCTACATAAGGAACCTCTGTGAAAATACTGGCTGGTTTAGCAAACCCTGCTGCTCTGACCAAGCCTCGTTATTACAACCCTTATTAAGAAATTCTTCCATTTAATGCTAACACTACAAATAAATTTGTCTTTATTGCTATCATCTTCATCCTCCTGCCGTTATTTCAATTTATTTGGGATGGACGTGTGGTGGTGGTTTTTTATGTCATACATTTTTACATGATTCAATCAACCCCCTAATCGGCGAAAACATTTTTGTCAAATGATTGCGACAGTTGTAATTGTTTGGTCCAAACGATCCCAACTGATCCCAACTAGTCGCAATCATTTGACAAAAATGTTTTCGCCGATTAGGGGGCAGCTTCTCGATGTAGAACCCATCAAAAACAAAGGGTAAATATTTCAAAAATCTAATGTTATGGTTTTATTTTCAACAAAATGAGCCTCATGACCCAATGTAAATTTTTGTTAAATTTTTAATTAAATTTTTTGTTGCTGGCCATCAACAAAATCAAAATTCATCTTGTACCTACATCTCATATTTTTGTCTTACCGTAAGCGCTGCTTCGTCCAGAGACTCCTCCGATGCTATCAGCGCCGCTACCTCCTGACTCGGAGCCGGCGGAGCCAGGCGGCTCGGCCGGCGACGTGCGGAGTGTACTCCCGTCCGTAGCGGCCGTGCTGCCCTCGTCATCGGAACTGACGGAATTGTTACTACAAGTAAGTTGTTGGAATGTTTTCTGTACTAATTAGGTTCTTTTTTATCCAAGAGTTAAGAATTACTAACCACTAGACGTCATCACTATGCAAGGGGTATGCAAGCAGAAAAGAGTGACTTTGCACAATTCCGCTTTGTAATCTTAGAAACTACATTTTAGTTCAGACAGTGAGGCTATTTTAGTTGAAAATCACGTATATATCTAAATAAAGCCTTTTATTTCGTTAATATTGAATTTTTTCAATATAATTAATACATTTGAATTATCTGTAACTAAAATATCTACAAGATGTAATTGAATCGAAAAATAAAAAGTAAATTTTAACTTTGAGAACATAAAAGTGTGGATCACCTAACGTTTTCACAAATCAGCTTCAGATTTGCAGTTATTTCAATTGACTTGTATAATGTAATAGATAATGACATACCCGGGAGGCGAGGCAGTAGCATCACTAAAACCGGGAGCAGGTGGTGGAGGCGCCGATGGCGCGGGCGGAGCCCTGCGTGGCTGTTCTTGTAATGACAGTGCTATGGCCAGTTCGACCATCGTCTCGTCGTCTGCGTCCGGTGGGATGTCTAGCAATGCTTCAAGACCTATCGACACGAAACGATGATAAGAACAGAATACCAATTTTCGGTATTTACAATGTTCAAAATCTAAGCATTTAAAACACAAATCAAATCCAAGCTTTGTTCAAAGGCATATTATTCTGTAAGTGATTATTTAAATGATAAGAATAGCTGGACGCTCTGATTAACTCAGGACAATGTTTGTGTTCTTTCTCCGGAATTAGCTTACTGACACGTTATATGAGTTCAGATAATTCACTTTTTTTTTCAGTACTTAAATATGTAAGCTGTCGCGCCCTTTATGCCTGGGGCTTTAATTGAAGTAATAAGTTTTTAGTTATTTACATTTAAATATACTCGTATATATATTGTTTTGCTTTGCTGGTATTCTGGCGTGGTAGCTGGCATATTTTCAATAATTTCATTGTTGTTATATTTTCTTGTGTTCATCACTATACATAGTATTGTATAAAGTCATGTGTTTTTTAAATGAACAGACAGCTGTGCTGCTGGGGAGTTTCTTCCGCCACTTCTTCTTCCCAGCGAAAGCACTAGGAAGTGTCGATGGGTGGGCGTTTTGGGGGACTGTCTTATGTAATATTGACGTTCTAAAAGTGCTGATTCTCAGCCTAATATGAATAAATGACTTTTGATTTTTTATTTTGATTTAATTGTAGTCTAAATGTTTATTTGTTTTGTTTACACCAGGATTTACTCCTATATCGTGGGTGCGTTTACAAACATTTAAAATCACATACACAAACAGCCAGACCCGGAACAAGTACCTGGAGGCCATACAAATATTTGTTCCGTGCGGGAATCGATCGCTCAACCACTGCACCAATCAATGGCGATAAACAAATCTTAATATGGGAAATTAGAATTATATTTTTGGACAGATTGAGACCAAGATCAGACCAATTCTCTAATTTAAAGAACTATTCCAGTAACACGAAATCTATGAATATTCACAGTAAAATCTCAGTTTCAATCTGACAAAAATACGTGTAATTTTCCCAATTTTGACAATTTTTTTGGCGAGATGTGACTGCGACTAGATATTGAACTTTTTAATTTACGAGAATGGGCCTAAAGACTGTGAACATTTTTATAATTATGAAAATAGCCCCTCAGATTTATTCCGGTCGCATCTGCGCCGTAGTTTGAACCGAAAGGTTACACTTA
This sequence comes from Sesamia inferens, assembly GCA_037179545.1. NCBI lineage: Eukaryota > Metazoa > Arthropoda > Insecta > Lepidoptera > Noctuidae > Sesamia > Sesamia inferens. The sequence continues at coordinate 29,456,022 of CM073922.1, read as the reverse complement.
AATTAGTAGGGAAGGGTTTGTGGCAATCGTTTATAGATTAAACCGTTGGTATTCTAGCTAATCAAAGATATGAATAATTATTTTCTGGATCAATTATGAACCCAGCAAACCGAAAGGTTGTCTTTTTCGAATGAACAATCTAATATAAAAATATGACCTTTAACTAATTCACTAGCAAAAAGAAAAGAAATCTACAAAGCCAATAGCTCAATAAAAATATGTCTCACCTCCATCAGGGGCTAGCAGCACCATGGGCTCCAATGAATCATCAACATCCATGAACTGGTTCTCTTGAGTATCGTCACGGTTGGCGCTCAAGTCTGACTCCGATACGACGGCTTCGGTTATGGAGCTTGTTGGTTGCGCTGTGGTCACTGATGATCCAGCGCCTATCATAAACAAAGATTTGATATAAATGAAGGAAACTATGAGAAAAATAGAAGAATATTAGGTTAGCAACTGTTTCACTGCATACGGTTACACTGTGATTACATCGTCAATTATTACGACCTCATATTGTGCTCAGTAACATATGCCAAGTGTTTTGTGGTAGGCGAGTTGTGATAACTTTTTTAGCCTCAAATGAGCTACTTTACATAAAATGGCAGTAATTAATACAGTTTTATATACCTGTTCCAGGGGTGTTCGGTGGAGACGGTATGTAGACGCGGCGCCTCTTTACTCTGGGTCGGAGCACTCTCATCAGAGCAGCTTTGGCTCCAAAGCTTATGCTTTGATCCTCGGCCAATAAAAGCGATAGGTAGATTTGATTGCCGAATTCGATCTGTGGATAAAATTACAAAGTAAGTTTCCGTTCAGGTTTCAGTGAACAATACTATAGTCACTGTCTATAGATAGATACAGATTTTTCTTAGGGAAAGGCGTAACTTGCAGACACCAGACTATGTTGTCAGTGTATCAATAGCCTATAATGAACTCACTGCTGTAGTCGCTGAACGTTTAGCCTAAGCATTGGAGATAATTCTGTTTTTCATTATTGTTTGTAACTTATATTCAGAAATTATATTTTTAGGATTTTAATCAACCGTATTGTGCCATTTATATGGAATCAGAGCACTTTTACATAACTGAGGTTGATTTAGGGGAGTGTGCGAGGGAATTGCATGATTTAATTCCCCCATCTCCATTCCACCATCGGACGACCCGTCGCACGGCGAGTTTCCACCCTTACGTTGTTAACACCACTACGATCCAGACGAATCGTTTCGCCTCCTCATTTATACCGCGTATATCAAGGCACCGGAACAATTTGCCTGCGGTGGGGGTTTCCGTCGTACTACTATTCGAGTGTCTTTAAGGCTAGAATGAATCGCTCAGTTTTTCTGAGTGAATAGGCTCGTAATAAACTACCGCGCTTTAGTTAGTAGCTTTAATTTATAATTATAAAACAAAAATTATCATTTGCTATGTCCATCAACAAAGCCCAAGGGCAAACATTTCACGTTTGTTGTGTGAATTTGGAGGAATCATGTTTTTCACATGGCCAACTTTATGTTGCCTATTCGAAAGTCGGTACCCCCAGTCGTTTGTTTATATATGCTAGAAATGGAAAAACATACTGTTTAACATATTGTTTATCTTAATGTTATGGATTAAGTTTTAAAATTGCTAGCAATTAAAAAAAATTATTATGTTTGAAGAAATGATTTAAATGATACAATAAATTTGTTTTTATTATTTCACTTTATACGTAGCGAAGCACGTATCGGGCCGCTACTAATTTATAAAAAAAGTAGAACAAAATCTAGGTAGTTGTCTATAGTTGCATTAAGATGTTCTTTTTTTAATTTGAGATCTCTTTCAAGTTTTAGAACAACAAACTGAATGTCATACTTAGAAAAAGTTCAAATTCCATTGCAACAAAAAACTTATTACGCCCTTTTTACAAATGGGCATTCAAAAATCAACGTGACATTTAAGTAGATAACTGATCAAGTAAATTCTCTGAAATTAAAATAAGTTTTAAACACTGATATACTTACACATTCAGGCTCCGCATGTAGTTGGAAAGCATGCACGATATCAGCGAGAGCATGCATGGTATGTTCCGGATGTCTCAACCCATAGGACAGGATGCCGGGCGGCTGCGCAGTAGACGAACGGCATGCAGCCAAACGCCATAGCACGCTAGTCAGTAACGCGCATAGATGTTCCTTTTCTTTCTCGTCCTCGTCGCCATCCTTCCAGAAGACAGACCAGTCACCTGTTTGAAAGATTATAACATTATTTATTTATTAAAACTTTATGCACAAGGAAATTGTACAATGGCGGACTTAATGCCTTAGGCATTTTCTACCAGTCTACCTTAAGGTGATGCAGACAAAATATGGTAGGTGCAAACAAATTAAAGTTAAAAGAGAGAAGAAAAAAAAAATAAAATTATAATAAATACATAAATACATACATACAAAATATAAACAGAAGAGAGAGTTAAAAAAAAAAAATCATAGATAGAGAAAAGAAAAAAATTATATATGTGATGAATCTGCCAATTTCTTGCGTAGGTATTCCCGAGCTTTCACTTTAAATGTGTACCGACTTGTCAACGTCCTGATAGTCTGAGGAAGATCATTCCAAAGGAAAACCGCCTGAACCAGAAATGAAGACTTAAGAAAACCAGTGCGGTGAGAAGGACATCGTAAAAGACAATTATTGGAAGAGCGCAGGTTCTTATTATGCGCAGAGAATAAATATTGGAAATGTGAAGTAAGGTAAGAAGGGGAACAGGGTTTGTGTAGGAGTGAAAACAAGGTCGTCAAGGCTCTTAGAGCTCTGCGCTGCCTGATGGGTAGCCATTTCAAGATGGACCGGTAAGAAGATACATGATCGTACTTACGAAGATTAAATACGAATCGAATGCAGTTATTTAGAAGTCGGTCAAGTTTATTGAGTAGATCTGCATTCAGGTCGTAATAACACACATCACCATAATCAATAATGGGGAAGATAAGGGTTTGGACAAGCATTGCCTTTATGTGTGACGGGAGAACGTTTTTGAGCCTATAAAGCGACCGCAACGTCCCGGTGACTTTTTGGCTCACACTTGCAACCTGCTTACGCCAGTCCAGGCAAGTGTCGACATGCAGACCCAGATCCTTGACGTCGGAGCTAAACGGAATGACTTTGTTATCATAGAAAACCGGTGGCACCACTAGGCCACTCAGCCTACGCTGATTAAACGTACACACGTACAACGTACACATTACTAGCTTTCCGCCCGCGGCTTCGCCCGCGTTAACTTCGGTTATATCGCGCTTTTTAAATTTCTCTTTGGAATATAATTTTTTTTTCGGGATAAAAAGTACCCTATTATTTAATCCGGACTTCAAACTTTACGTCTGCAAAATTTCAAAGCAATCGGTTTAGGAGTTACAGCGTGAAAGTGGTACAAACAAACTCACTTTCCGATGTATAAAATTAGTAAGGATATATTTGGTGTACACATACAAATATTCCAGTAATCTCCCTTGGGAACTTGATGTTTTTTAGGACCAAAAGTGGCCTATGTTACTCTCCATCTTTTCAACTAACTGTATGCCAAAAATCAGGTCGATTGATTGCTTAGCTACGGCGTGAAGGAAGGACAAACAAACAAACAAACACACTTTCACATTTATAATATTAGTATGGATTGAGGAACCGCTTATTAGAAGTCATTTATTTACTTATAAAAAAAAAAAACAATATTCTCGACTTGTAAAAGTATTAGTATACCTTCTTCTTCAACCTATAGAGGTCCACTGCTGGACAAAGGCCTCCCCCCAAGGCTTTCATTTAATTGGTCTGCCACAATCTCCACGCTTGGCAGGTGATTTTTTTTTCAATTTGTTATTCCACAGAAGAAGCGATGCTGCCCATTTCCCTGGTGAGAGTTCCCTTATTCGCCTCTTACGACACCCACGGAAGGATATGGGTTGGTACTATTCTAAGCCCGGTATAGTTCTTGCAATTTACGAGGGCGCGTGACTCTTGCTTGTAGTATGTTGTGTACATGCACATTGCGTTAGTGTGTGTGCCTGACGGAGCGTTCAGTAGCGAGCGGCCGCCCGCTCAGGTCACTTATGCTTATTGTTTTCACGTCGCTATCCGCCACGAAGTACCGTCAGCATGTCAAATACCGATAAAAAGCGAAATATTATTCGTAGTAAGGTGAGTTATTTAAATATGCATTTATAGCGTTAATTTAATATTAAACTTTTTGTATGGATCAACGATCATGAATATTGTATTATCTTTATTATTTGTAGGGTCGTGCAATTATCGCCAGAGTTTTTCATTTTCTTCAAGAAGAATATAATTTCATGAAGGCGAATAATAATTATAACTGTGATTTGAGTCCTTTGGCTAGCGTAAGAAAACGAACCGCCGAAGCAACAGGGGTCAGTGAACGTATTGTAACTTCTATTTTGAAAGAAGAAAAAGAGATGCCGTCTACATCTGCCAAGTTTATTTCACCAATGAAAAAACGTCGTAAAAGAAGTAGCAAATTTGATTTTGATAATTTCGACACTAATTTGATTCGAAGTACAATTCTAAATTATCACATCGAACAAAAGGAAATTCCAAATTTTAGACAAACTTCAGTCAGTTCTCAGAGAAAAGATAGACTTTGACGGGTGTCTAAGCACTTTACGTTCATTGCTCATAAAAATGGGTTATAAATGGTGAAAGATTAGCAGTAACCGACGAGTATTACAAGAAAGGCATGATTTACAACTTTAGCGTTTAAAATATTTGAAAAATATTTCTCAGTGCCGTGCAGAAGGACGTCCTATTGTTTATACTGACGAAACATATGTTTTAACGTCACACGTTCGACAAAATACATGGGGCATAAAGGATAAAGATACTCCATTTATGAAGAAATTAGGTACTGGGGGTCGGTTTATTCATTGAACACATGGATTCATTCCAAATGCCTCATTGGTATATAAAGCATCCTCCACAACTGGAGATTATCACTCAAATATGAGTTTTGAAAATTATAAGAAGTGGCTAGAAGAGAAGCTTATGCCAAATTTGCCAGAAAGGGCAGTTATTGTGATGGATAACGCGTCCTATCATAACGCCCGCAGCAGTAAAATCCGTACGTCCAGTTCAAGGAAGAGCGATATAATAAAATGGCTAACTGATAACGGAATTTTATGTGACGAACGATTAAAAAAAATCGAACTCTATGATTTAATAAAAAATAATAAACATCGTTTCATAACATTCAAAATCGACGAAATAGTTAAAAGCAAGAATTTTGAAATATTACGTTTGCCGCCCTATCACCCCGAGTTGAACTGTATAGAAAATATCTGGGGAATTTTAAAAAATAAAATTGCTACAAAAAATATCGGGCAAGATATGACTATTTTACAAATTTTAATAAATGAGTGAACGATATCGACAATGATACCTGGCGTAACACTTTCAAGCATGTCGAAAAACTTGAAGAAGAATATAGCAAATATTTCGATTTGGACTTCGAGTTAACGATTAATGTAGAATCAACTGATAGCGACACTGAAGAGTTTGAAGATAGTGACACTTCTGACGATGAATAATAATTAATTTTAATAAAAGTTACTATTAAAATATTTGTTTTATTATCATTGTTGGTTTCAAAGAAAAAATAATTTTAACATTATTTGTATGCTAACCGTAGCGCGTCCACGTGCACGCACACATTTACACGTATACAGATGCGACTTGGACACAACTAAGAGCCACGCGCGTTCGTGAATTGCAAGAACTATACCACAGAGGCAGTATAAAAAAAGACTACAGAAATCAAATTATTTATTTACAGTGACAGTTTTGTGAGAATTTTATATCGAAGGAAGGGTAGTAGATAACCTTCGGAATAAATGTTATAGGAACATTAGTGGCGCAAGCGCAGAGAGCTTCGTAAACAAAGAGTTGTATAATGTACGATTGGAGAGCCTTAGCTAATAAGTCGAAGATCATGTAAGATAGGTGTGCAAAACGTTAATTATACGTTTTATTAAAAAAAATAAACCAAAATACACATCAACAAAGACATCAGCAATTTTCTGTAACGACAAATTATATTACTGAACACTGTTTATGTGTTTCACGAGAAACCTGTCACTAGAGAGCTACAAACCATTGTTTTAGCGCTAAATTCTTACCGTTCGGAGGTCTCTGCGGTGTGGGAGCGCTGAACTTAACGAGATGGTTGGGCCTGGCTACAGCGACACCTCGCGCCAGCAACACCAGTCTGAAGTACGCTTCAGGGTCGATGTTGTGCGGGTCTGCGGTATCGCGAAGTTCGCGCAGAGAGGTGCACACGTACTTAAGAATGGCTTGGTCCTGCAGAAATATTTTTAGTCAGCTAAACTGTTAGCATTTCGAAAGAGTCAACCTTTCTTATATGATAGCGCTTAAAATAATAATTATACCCGGCCTTGCTTTTTTTTTTGTTACTGAGGCCATAGATATTAGTCAATAGACTTTTAGAAAAAGTTTTAATTAAAAAATTACAAGACCCTTAACTTGAACAAGGCAAACAGTTAGACCTCTTAGATCTGTCTTAGCATGCCAAGCCCCCTTTTTTAGCCAACTACCCTATTGTTGTCCATCCGTGAAGATTCGTACCTTGTACTGATGATAATGTGTATGATGCAGCGCTCTCAAGAGACACTGCGCCCTAGCGTGTAGGTGTGGTGGTGCCGGAGCACAAAGTAGTTTCCTGGCGGGCTCGGCGGCGGCGTGGGCACCCGCGGCGGACACGCAGGCACCTAGTTCTAAAGCTTCGAGGGCTGCGCATGCGAGGCGTTCCAGAGGACTCGGCTTCCACGCTCCGCCAGCGCCTTCACCCTCCTTTTTAAAGATACATAATGCATTAGAACACTGCTACATGCAAAAGAAGCGATTTAAAATTTCCTATATAAATAAGATAATAATAGGTCCTATATAAATAATAGGCTATTTGACAGATTTATAATTTCTATTTTGAATTACTTGGTTGGGGTTAAGAAGTTCACCTAAATTTTTTTTTAATTTTATTTTAAATACGTATTTCGTAAGAAACATGTAAATAAAAATTCAAATAAGCCGCCGAAACGCTTTATTCGGCAATATGGCGTCGCGCTTTGTAAGTGACGACACAAGCATATAAACGATTTTCGATTCCGCAGTGGGGTTGGTATTTAGCTGTTATTTTTTGTTGTTTATATAATAAAATGGTTTAGAAGTGGTGTGCTGTACCGGGTTGTACAAATACATCGATAAAACACCCGAGAACACATAGAACAACAACAAGTGTTGATGCACGTATGACGTCATCATGACATTAGCCAATCCGGATCGTTTCACAATATGTGGCACGAGATACAAAAAGTCAAATATATTTGTGTTTTTGGTTATATTAATTGTTATTATTTTTATTAAAACTCATGTAAATGACATAAAGAACCCTCATTTTATGCATTTAAAGCAAATAATCACAAAACAATCATACTGTCAAATAGCCTATTGGTAAACACTTACTTGTGCTACCTTACTAGATGATGGACAAGCAGATGGGTCTTCATTATCCTCAGGCCATCCGAATTGCTCCTTATTTTTGCCATATACCTAAACACCATAGCATTGTATTATATTAATTTATTCATTTATTTCTATCCATCAAATCAACAGTATTTGCAATTGAATTAAGATATTATAATTCTATGGACTTAAGGTCTGAAATCGCCAACCCGCATTGAGCAAGCGTGGTGATTACAATGAATCCTTCTCTGTATGAGGAGACCTGTGCCCAGCAGTGGGACGATTAAAGGTTGATGATGATTATTATAATTCTGCATGCGTAACAAGAAAACAAAAATACATCAAAATGAAGTTAGCTTACTTTCACCGAATCAACCATAGTGACTCCGTCAGGGTCTTGTGAAGGTCCAAAGTTGATGGTTAGTTTCTTATCAGATTGGAGAGATTCCTCCCTCGTCAGTGGTATGTCAAACCAACGGTTGCGTACAACTGTTGTCTGAATCGTCCTGCCGTACACCTTAAAACACATTGGAAGTCAAAAAATTTGACGAGAAACTGTCATGCCAATGTAAACATCTTATTAATAAGGAACAGTCGATAATGCTACGACCTAATTAGATAACTGACATAATTTTAGTCACATAGTAGTCTGAAAAACATGTTCAAACAGGTAAATTACATTACCAAGTTTTAAATCCATCATTCATTGAAAAATCCACAAAGTACAAAAATCCATCCTGTATACGTGTTTCGTCATAAAAATCCACACTCACTTCTACGAATGACGGCGTTCGAGCGACATCTTGACTGCCCAGCAGTACTCGTATACCGCAGATGACCATGTTAGGGTCGGAGTTGGCAACCTCCATGGCGAAGCCACTCATCTTTGTTGATACCACATATAAACCTATGGACAAAAAAATTTTTTTTAATAAAAGGTAATTTAGGTATACAAAAATATAATGCAGACAGAGAATGTGTCCTTGGGGAGTTGGTTATGAAGGGTAGATGTTTCGTGGGCTAACTTTTGTAACTTGTCACATTCATAAGGATTTATAATCTAAAAAGTAATGATGTGATGATTTTATGTGTGTTGATGCATATTTTTGTGTATATATAAATGAATAAACTATTGGTAAATTTAGGCTTCTCGGAAAATGTGATCGGATTTAAAGTGTCTATATGCTCTACTCACCAGTTGTATTGAGTCGATGTTTGATCTGTGCAGTGTTGTAAACTTGCAACAAATCGTTTCCGCCGAATTCGATGTCGTTCATCGCGACGCAATGTTCGAAGAAGTCTATCGGGAACTGAGGAGCTCCATTGGCATTGGATTTAGTTGCCACCTATGACACAGTAACATATATTGTTACACAAGTAAAATGTATTCATATTAGTCATCTTCTGATCTGTTGGTATTTTAATTGTCCCTAATATATTGCTAAAAATAATATTTTTTAAAATAACTACTTCCGAAATATACAATATGTAAAAGAAAACCCTGTCCGATCCGTGAAGGTATTCTACTAATGGATACAAAGCCGGGCTAAACTTAAAAAAAACCATCCCCCTAAAAAATAAATATTATTTCGCAAAAGAGGTAACTTAATACATGTGCGGTAAGCAACCCTTCCGGGGGCGGCGGGGGGCAGGTCACACGGCACGTGGTCGCATCGCTATTCGCTCATAATAATACCGGTGTTGTCACTTTTTTAAAAATTACCAAATTTCGGGGAAATTGGAATTAATTCGCGGGAAAAAAAGTTTATTTCAAAATTCATTAGTATTGTTACTATGATGATTATGTTAAATTTCATATTTTATTTGGTCTTGTGTTATATTATATATATTATATTTGGTCAAGTGTTTACCAAACCTTTATTATCCTTATGGGACGGACAGGGTTTTCTTTACATATTGTATAAGGAATAACAAATGTCTATAGATAATATAATCATAAGATCTTTGCTGTAATTATTATTTAAAAAAATTGCTCCGAGAGACCAAATCAGCAATAAAATGTATAAGTAGTAAAAGCACACTGGGCAAAACTGATAACAATAATTGGTATATCGAGCAAAAAAAATGTAGTTAGCTTACTTGTGAAGAACCATTTTTGCCCAGTTTCTTTTCTATGCCTAAGATTACCTCAGTACTGACCTGCTGCGCTTTCCCCTTAGAATGGTGCGCCAGCAGCCTGGGTCGTCTCCTCGGAGCGTGCGTCGGTTGTATAGCAGGCGACAACCAGTAGCCAGTGTGGTCATTACTCGCGGCATACATACGAAGACTGCCGTCTTCACAGAGTAGAATCAGAGTGCTCTTTTGTTCGCCGCCGCCGCCGCACCAATGACGGACCGCTACCATGTCTGTTATCTTCGCTTTAGCGGGTACAATCTAAAATATGATTGATTTTAGAAATCGAGTAAAGATAAACTAGACAAAGATCTACCTTTGAATGAAGCACATGCCAAAGCACAAGTTTAGAAACGAAATTTGACACATGCCTCTAAGAATAATTGAAATTGAACTAGCGTTTATTGACGTTGACATAGGGAAGCGTCAAAGTCATCATGTTCCAGTACGAGAAAGAGATAGGAATATACCACATAGCGCCATCCCTATTTACACTGGAACTATGATAAATTTAAACTCTTCGCTGTACACCTCTTGAGAACACAGCAAGTCAAATGTAAACAGTTCAAAACAAATACCTGTTTCTCTCAAAACTGAAGTGACTTAATAGCCATTTCTATTTAGTTTCAACAGCGCCCCTTTACCTGTCTCACCTTAATTTCTTGTACGAATATGTTAGTGGGTGTCAACATGAGCACGACGGGGTTGTTAGAAGCTTGCATGACAGCTGTCACCAGACCAGGGTGCCCGGGGACTTCGGCCCACTGACATAAGGATTGTACACCTCCTTGCTTGCCACCTCCGCGGCCTCCTTCCTTTTGCGCTGAAGAGGCTGTTAGCGTTATCATGGCTGTGCCTGTATGGTAATAAAAACAAAAGTAAAAGTGGTTGATTTTTAATTAAGTAAATTTTTTATTTATAAAAATGTAATTAATAACAGGTATATTGTATAGTATATTGATATAATTAAATTAAATTTTATGAAAACCTTATAATAATTAATTATGAAATTTAAATTAATTCATATGTGTCAATCTTATTATTCGTGAAATAAAGGGCTTTTTAATTTATTATTTTATATATTCTTTTTTTTTTCATTTTGAAAATACCTCGATTTAAGTCAGGCTTGGACAGGGCTAAACTTATATTTATTATGTCCTTTTCTCAATGAAATAAAAAGAAAAAAATGCATCGAACTTAAATTCAAAATCAAACGAATCAGGGTCACTTTAAACTGTTAACATTACCTTTAAGGCTCTCTTCAACTGTGTTAAGAGGCGCCAGGAAACTCTTGCCTTGAGCATACGAGAAGAACAACATTTTTAACGTATGCGAATAGTAGATGGAGACACCGCCGCCTCCCACCAACCCCGCAACATCCTAGGAAGAAGAGAATTCAACCATAGAGCACAGCGACCAATTGTAAGGAAGATAAACAAATGTAAGACAACATTCAGCCAATTGATATACGGTACTGTAACTACAAAATTTTGAATCGCTACGGGAAATGGGTAGAGGACATTGAATACAAACGTTTTTATTTTAAAATCCCAAATATTTGCGACATAGGCTTGCACTCGATTTTTTTTTTAAAGAATGTTTTTTTTCTATCTGGCAAAGACCAAAGTCCTCTACGGTTGAGCGCAAACCGAAAGCAGAAAAATTTATTATAACATTTAAAGAATAATATTATTATTAACATTAAGTGCAAATATAAAAGAATTTCGACCATGCTTGAGGTCGTACGAGAAACCGCATCGATGTTCATACAACTTTAGACTATATGCTAATGATAATAAAATGTATTTTTCAATGCTATTAGCGCGTTGCTGTCGGTCCGCTCTGAGTGAAATGCTGAATTCCTTCCTGCACTAAGGTTGATAACTGCACACAGGTATAAACTCATACAAGCGGAATAATATGAAACAATAAATTATTTTGCATGCATAGAGTAGACACAGGAAGAAATTTAGTCGGCACGTTAATTACGTAACATTTTGTAGATATAATGGTCGACGGGGTTCGTGGCACCGTGGTAAATAAATATTTTAAAGGAAAGATGTTGTTCGGTGAAAAGTTTATATTGAAGTAAGCGCTAAGGTAAACAAGGCTTTCAAATAAAATAAAAATAGAATAGAACACAATGAAAATAATAAAACGTGCCAGTAGGCTCTAAGGCCTGGTTTACACAGCTGAGATTAGGCATAATCTACAACAGCCCCACATAATCGAAGCTGTGAAACAAAAAAAATCTGCACAGAAAAATTAAATTAAACCTAAACCAGCTACACATCTCTTGTGTGCTATAGGCCCCAGTGTTTTAGTGAGAACATCTGCAGGCATATCACAACTCTGAAGATATTCTAACTTAACAACATTAGAAGAGACCTTTTCTCGAATAAAATGATGTTTCGTATCTATGTGCTTCGTCCTGTTGTGGTGTACAGGATTGTGAACGAGATTTATGGCACTCTGACTATCTGAATACAGCTTAACTGGCGTAAGTTTACCTGTTATTTCATGGATAAAACGGCGTAAATAACAAGCTTCTTTAGTAGCGGACGCAAGCGCCATATATTCGGCCTCTGCAGAGGAAAGCGCTACCGTGGGTTGTTTTTTCGACTCCCATGACACAGGTGCTCCACCTTGTACAAAAACATAACCTGTGTATGACCTTCTGTCGATCGTACAGTTTGCCCAATCAGCATCACAGAATCCTTTTAAGAGTTCTCCATTTTTTCTATAAACCAATGAGTAGTTGAGAGTGCCTTTCAAGTATTGTAAAACTCTTTTTGCAGCATTCCAATGCTCTTTAGTATAACACGTATTAAATTGACTGAGATAGCTCGTCGTATACGCGATATCTGGTCGTGTGTTTACAGACAAATACATAAGAGAACCAATAAGAGTTTGGTATGGAAAATTCTCACTAACCTGATCATCACAACGCTTTTCCATCGATTTCTTTACAAGTGGAGTATTTACCGTCTTACACTCTATCATATTAAATTTTTGTAGTAGTGAACTATGACGATTCATTAATTTCTATAACATTTTCCTGTATATTAAAATTCAGGCCTAAATACTTTTTCAAAAAACCCAAATCTTTTAGTGAAAAATTACTCGACAAATCCTTTTTGACAATGTCAAATGTCATTTCAGAGTCAAAAAATACTAAAAAGTCATCGACAAAGACACTAAGAATAACGAGTTCCTTATCAAAAAGTTTAGTGTATACGCAAGATTCAGAAGGAGTTGGAACAAAACCTATTTTTAAAAGTGTTTCATTTAACTTTTTATTCCAGGCACGCGGTGCCTGTTTTAGGCCGTAAAGGGATTTCTTTAATAGGCAAACCTTACTTTCGCCACCCTTTTCTATGAAACCAAAAGGTTGTTCCATATAAACTTCCTCTTCCAAGTTTCCATTTAGGAACGCGGTATCTACGTCCAAATGTTTTATTTTTAAACCAATTTCTGCAGCCAACGCAAATAAGGCACGTAGGGAAGAATGATGAATTACTGGCGCAAACGTTTCGTCGTAATCCACTCCTTTAACTTGCTTAAAACCTTTTGCGACCAGTCTAGCCTTGTATTTCAGTATATTTCCACTAGCGTCCTTTTTCAGTTTATAAACCCACTTGCATGGTATTACTTTCTTGTTTGGTCTGTCAACAAGATCCCAGGTCTTGAGCTTCATAAGAGAATTGTGCTCATCTTGCATAGCATTTTGCCATTTTTCGGCATCGTCAGCATGAACTGCTTCATAGTATGTCGTCGGCTCATCCAAATCATCAGACAATACATTATAAGTAAGAAAATCCGGTGGTTTCCTGTTTCGTGAGGGGTACCGACGCTCCTGGATAAATGGCTGCTCTTCCAAACTAGCTGGTTCTTCATCAAAACGCTGTGTGTTTATTGGTGAAGACGTTTCAGCTATAGGGTCGATACTCTCAACACAATCGTGAAATTCAATTTCATTTTCATCTCTTTCAGCATTTTCTTCAAAAAGTAAAACTGAGTCCGACTGGACCTCAGGTTCATTCTGCTTTCGTTTCAAAAATGTAAAGCAGTTTTCAAAAAAGGTTACATCCCTAGATTTTAGGATTCGCCGTGGGTTAGAAGGATCTCTAAAAATATAACTATTTGGATCTTCAGAATAACCCACAAAAATAGCTTCTTCAGCTTTCATGTCCAACTTTTTTCTATTACATGAAGGTATATGGACAAGGGCTCTGCATCCAAAAATTCTTAGATGACTAAGATCACATCTTCTGCCACACCATTTATCATAGGGTATATCCCCACTTAAGGCTCGATGAGGGGACCTATTTTTTAGGTATACAGCTACGCGAAATGCGTCTTCCCAGTAAGCCTTAGGTAGTGAGCTTTCAGCCAGCAGCGATCTCGCCTTCTCGGTTATAGATCGGTGGGTTCGCTCTGCAACTCCGTTTTGTTGAGGGCTGTAAGGCGTCGTTGTTTGATGCGCGATACCTTTTGATGAAAGATAATCAGCAAAAACTTTATTAACAAACTCTGTGCCGCCATCAGTCCTAATCCTTTTTATTTTAAAACTTAATTGATTTTCAACTAAAGTTTGAAAATGACAAAATTTATCTTTTACTTCGGTCTTTGAACTTAAGAAATACGCAAAAACTTTTCGGGTATAATCATCAACTAAAGTTAACATATATTTATTACCTTGAAAAGAGGTTGTAGACATAGGTCCACACAGATCACAGTGGATCAACTCTAAAGGTGAAGTTGCTCTATTAAAAGCTATCCTTTTAAAAGGTTTTCTTGCTTGTTTGCCTTCTACACAAGCGATGCAACTTGATTTATCTACTACGGAAAATTCTACCCCTACCTGGTGATTCTTCAACCGATTCATGCCTATTCGACAAAGGTGTCCAAGTCTCTTATGCCAGATTTGATACCTATCCTGACAGTCAGAGTGCTCATCTTTTGTTAAATAATTATCAGCCACAGTGTTGGAAACATTTGTAGAGCCATTAAGTACATACAATCCACCACAGGGCGAAGCATGAAGAAGCGAATCACCTGTAACACAAAAGGTATCATTTTTATAAAAGTTACATCCATTTTTATTAAAAACACATATAAAACCCTTATCTACAGCTTTTTGTACAGATAGCAAATTAGCATTTAAGTCTGGTACATAAGCAACATCAGAAATTGTATTTATTTTATTTTTAGGTGTCGAGATCGAAATATCTCCTAATCCTAAACATTTGATCTTTTCACCATTTGCGACAGTTACGGTTCCTCTATCAGTCAACTTTATATGTTGAAACCAATCACGCCTTGAAGACATATGTTTAGTTGCACCTGAGTCTACATACCAAACATCCTTGTTTTCAGATCCAGAAGTATTCAAAGCAGTAAATGAGGAGTCATTTGTACTCGTAACATTACCCTTTTCCTTTTTCTTTTTCAATGGACAGTCTGGTCTTTTATGTCCGGGTACATTACAGTCATAACATACTACTTCCTTCTTCTTTTTGGATTTAGGTTTCACTTTTGCTTGAAATACCGAATCCGTCGTTAATGTGTCGCTTTTAGACATTTCATTAAGGAGTCTCGTTTTTACCAGGTCAGTAGTTACATCAACATTGCAATTTTCAAGCGCCATAATGAGGGGCTCATATTTTGGAGTGAGTCCACCTAAAAGTATAGCGGCAATCGACGTATCTTCTATCACCTTCCCAATATCTGCAAGATCCTGTGCAGTTGAAGTAACTGCATTTATGTACTGTTCAATGTCTGCATAATCTGCGAGACTTAAGCGGTACAACTTACGTTCAAGAGCTATTCTTCGTCCTATACCGTTATCCTCAAAAGCTTTCTGTAATGATTTCCACGCTTCCGATGCAGTCTTTGCACTTCTAACGTGAGTTATAGCTGCACCATCTACAGTTAGGCAAATCTTAGCAAGAGCTTTTGTATCGTACTTTACCCTTATAGCCTGAGGAGTTGTGTCACCTTCTGGGTATCCAGTAACGGCAAACCAGAGATCCTCGTGGAGTAGATAGTTTCTCATTTTAAACTTCCACGTCGGATAACCCTCCTTGTTTCTTAAGCCAAAGGTTGGTAATGACGAAGAGCTTGACTTCGCCACAACATTACTATCACCAGTATCATGTGACATGTTTACGCACACCAAAAAAATACAAAAAACAATATTTTCCAAAAAAATACACTATTTTTGTATATATTTCACACACGGATTTTATACTCCACAATTTCGTGCTGATAACGTTTTGTAGATATAATGGTCGACGGGGTTCGTGGCACCGTGGTAAATAAATATTTTAAAGGAAAGATGTTGTTCGGTGAAAAGTTTATATTGAAGTAAGCGCTAAGGTAAACAAGGCTTTCAAATAAAATAAAAATAGAATAGAACACAATGAAAATAATAAAACGTGCCAGTAGGCTCTAAGGCCTGGTTTACACAGCTGAGATTAGGCATAATCTACAACATAACATAGTATTAGAAGCAATGGGTTTCATTATGACAGTGCAAGAACATTCATTGCGTTATTACGTTGTTGAGCAGTCATATTTTTCTAACATATGGAGCAATGGTTTAGCAATAGGATTCCAAATGATAGTAAGGGTTCCTGCACACGATGCATCGTGCAACCCTTACTAGCGCGCGTAACCCGTTTGTTTCATTCCATTACCGGCCGCATACGAACGTAACAACCAATCTCTCCTTAGCAGATATACTTGCTCGCATATTTGTATGTTGCAGTTTCTTCTTTAATAAATCTAATAATTTATCAAATGTCTAGTAATTTGTTCGAAAATATCACTAAACCTAAAAACAAAAACGGCCTCGTCTTTTCGGAGATCTTCGTAAAGTGTATGAAATTCACGACATTGCTCCCATGCCGACAGCATAGGATGAACTCACAACTTTGTAACTCGACGTTCTTTTTGCCATTTTCTATACATATAGTAAGCAAGCACAAACTTCTTTTTTTTCGTTATATTAGACATGATTGCGTCACATGTGATCTCGAGGCGAAAACGTTCGAACGCGGCCGGTAATGGAATGAATCAAACAGACGGAGGGGAAGCCCGCGGGCTTCGCGCTACTCGTATCTACAGTGTGATTGCGCGGCAACGGCGCGGCGACGCCATCGTGTGTAGGAACCCTAATAGTGTGTTACGCAATTAAGAGTGCTGGTCCGAGTCTAGGCGACTCGACACATGTGTGACTAGGATATAGTATCACACAGCATGCTTTGTGGTCACGAAGACACGGTTCTATGCAAATAACCCACTAGATAGCATCTTTCCTTTTGTTGCTTTAACGGGGCCTACTTCGTGTTGCCGTGAGGCGTCGAATTCTGCTAATTTGTTACCACATTTTGCAGAATATGATGTCTGCGAGAGAATGATGTTATTTTTGCCTTGGCTATGTGTGTATGCTAAATATGCTCATTTAGCAGTTATTAGTTTCTGCGGAACTGTCCAGTGTTTTATTTGCCTAACAAAGAACGAAAAAAAAAATGTATCAAGAAATAAGCACCGATCATCATTTACATAGACGACGATGCTATTTATTTGATTCAAAGACTAACTTAGAAACCGGTTACCGCAACTTGCCTGTATCTCCGGGTGTTCAATTTGAAGCACGTTGGTGACGTAGTATGGGCTCTGCGAGTCCTCCAGCTTCTTGCTTATCGGCTTCCAGTAGATGTGGCCGTTCGGGCTCATGCATAGCGTGTGCATAATACCAGCCTGGTTCACAAGTGTTATATCGAGAACTTAAATAACAATTTCAACTTACCTGTATTTCCGGATGGAGCACCTCAAGCGTGTTCGTGACGTAGAACGTTCCCAGGTTGGCGCGAGATTCTTCACTCATCGGTTGCCAGTAAATATGGCCGGCTGAGCTCATGCAAAGCATGTGCATAACGCCATCTTGGTTCACGAACGTTACGTCGCGAACCTGACAAATATAATGTTATTACAGTATTCAGGTAGTTTAAAATTTATTAAAATTTATTAGCGCTGATTCTTTTTCACAAACTAAACTAATTTTAAGTGCATATTTTTATCATTCTTTCTATTTCATTAAGATATTCATTAAAAATTGATTAAATTAAGATATTCCATAGACAGTTTAGACGCAATTATAAATATGGCGACCAAAAATACATCAATTTACGTCAGACGCGGACTAATATGACAGGTCTAATCTAACATATTACCATCTGTTCTTTTCCTAATCTATACTAAAATATAAAGCAGAAGAGTTTGTTTGTTTGTTTGAATGCGCTAATCTGAGGAACTGGCCCGATTTGAAAACTTCTTTTTGCGTTGGATAGCCCATTAATTCAGGAAGGCTTTAGGCTGTATAACATCACGCTGCGACCAATAGGAGCGGAGCATATAAAAAATGCAGACGCTAGTGAAATATAAAGACAAAGATGCAGTGAACTTATATTTATTTTAGTTTGTAAACAAAAGAATCGGAGCTCATAAATCACATTAATGCTTAATATTTTATCTGTGCGACATTAGGGCACGCTCCTAATGACACACAGTTCCATAATTTTCGATAGATAGTATCAACCAGGGGCCCTAGCCAATGTAACATCGCTTCACAACGATACGAAATCGAATACCAAACCAAACAATGGTGGGAACGAGTGACCACATGATTTATCGCGTCACGTGGTCAATAGTTTTCGTTATTGGTTGGTTTGGTATTCAATTTCGTTTCGCTACGAAGCGATGTTACATTGGCTACAGGCCCTGCAGAACCCCTACTATGACGTTGTGGAAAAGAGATTTCTATTCATTCTGTATAATTTCATCTTTGTGTGTCACTGGTCAGCCTGGTTATGGTTTTAACAAGTCATCGTAACCCCCCAGATCAATAAATCAATCAATCATTTATTTTGACAAGCAATAATTTATTTTATCAATGCCAAAACTCCGCATTATTCATAGTAAAACAGATCGACTAGTGGGCATCAGTTGGGATCGTTCGGACGGCCCATTGGTCCATTCGGTCCAAACGATCCCAACTGGTCGCAAACATTTGACAAAAATGTGTTGGCCGATTAGGGGGTAGGTCTAGACGGCTCAACTTTAGATCTAAAATTAACAAATACTTTTACCTTTCCGCTTGGTACAAGGAAATGATGCATTGGGTTGTTGAGATCTTTACTCAGGTCGTATATCTTGACGAAGTCTGAGGTAACGAGGGCGAGTTGTGTCTGTGAGCCGGGCAGCCAGATCGCCTTGATGACATAGTTGTTGCCTTCCAAGCCTGTGTTAAGGACTAGATGGTCGGCTACGGCGCCTAGGAATGACAAGACGTGACGCATAAAATAAAGAATGAACGAATGGTTGAGATTCTATTTGGGTTAAGACGAAACATATATAAAACATTATTTTTTATTTATTGGGGTTAAGAAGAAACTTATATACAACATTATTTTTTGTTTACGCGGAACCCGAAACACGTGTCCAGTATTTTTTAGTAAAGATATAATGAAAAACCACAAAGTTGTGACCTTGCTATTCTAGTTGGTTGTCCCAACAAAAATATGTTCAAAGCTCCGCTCGGGCGGGCGAGCGCGGTGCGTTGACCTCTGGCGTCAGCTGTGGCGCGCGCGCAAGTACTAAGATCTAACGTAACGTAACCGCTCGATAACCACACTGCAAGAATTTCTAACTGTATTTGGGAAAAAAATATAACATGGTGTAAAAATTATTGGAATTGATTCAGTTGCTTATTCTGAACAAACTATATTCAGGTTTCGTATAAACAAAAAATAACTTTGTACATTACAGAAAAAAAAAATGTTTTAACAAAATTGCGTGTTTTAACTATTTAGCCGAATAAAATACTATCCAACTGTATCGGATATAATTCTACAGTTTGTTTTGTTGGATTTACGGTGCAATAGACCCGGGCTTTACAGAAAAATGGCCGACATGGTGCGGTTGGCAAGTCAATGCTGCGCGTCGTTTCCAAATATTTGAGTTCATATGGCTTCAGCTGCTGTAGTAACATCTAACAACTTGAATAGCATGTGTTGCTGAAATAAATCGTTACAAGAAATAATATCATCACAACTATCACAAGTGTTATCTCAATTACCGCCACTATTGAAGGTAAGAACATGACATTCCTTCAGCCCGCACACAGCCAACAGGTCCTCGTTCCAAGGATTTCCACTCAAGCTGAGGACCATGAATGGAATGGGAGCAGATGACAGACGTGTTAGGGTCAGCTTGTGTTTAGACGAATCTGCTTGCTTCAATAGAGCTGATAGTTGGAGAACTGTGATTTTTCCTAAAAAAAAAGAAATCGCAATATCAAGATTGAACAGTTTAAGTAGTTATACATTTGTTTCCCAAACGAATTTTAAGTCATTAACATAAGGCGGTGGTTTCGAAGGCTTAGTCCTTATAGAATTCTCTACGCATACCTTTCTCATGGGAGACAGCAAGGTGTTGCCTGCGTCCTTGTGGCGAGGCGAGGCAGCACATGGCGACACGACGCAGCTTGTGTGCGGACATCAGCTGGCGGATCGTCTGGCCGGTCTCACCTGTGTACGACATGCGTACGTTCTCAAATGCCCCTTCTTGTGAGCCTGTTAAAAGGATGATAGTAGGTTATAATAATGTAATTAAAAGGAATTTAACTTTTTGCTTATAGAGGCTACTTTCATGTAGAAGATCAACTTTAATAAATGAACTACACATTCAAACCAGCATTCACTTTAGGCAGGTTAAAACATTCAGTTTGTTAGCTCTAGAAGGGAAGGCGCTTTGTACACTTTTTATTTAAAATATCTAAACTAAAGTTACTACCAATAGGGATGTATCCAAGGTATGAAAACCAAAAAAAATAATTAGTCCGTCTTATAGATAATAAAAAAAAAAATAGTCCCCATATTTTTTATTTTGTCGAAATTACCAAAAACTACTGAGATATAGCGTATTAAAGTTACGGAGTGGGGGCTAATTACGTCACGCCGTCGTATATTTTGTTTTATAAACCTATCTGATAGACATTTAATTATTTTTTAGGATACAACCCAATTAATCAGATTTTGCTGACTTGAACCATCCATGTGTACGCTACACGGTTATTATTAATAAGTACGCACGTATACGATATGTAAAGAAAATCCTGTGCGATCCGTGAAGGTATAGTCAGGTATCTATCACTGATTCTATTAATGCCTACAAAACCGGGCTAAACTTAAAAGCCCAAAAAGGGTAGTCGTGCCGATCCTACCAACTATCGGCCGATTTCGATCACCTCCATACTTTGCAAAATTATGGAGCGTGTATTGAACTCGCGCCTCTTGGCATACCTGGAAGGTAACGATCTCCTCAGTGACCGACAGTACGGGTTTCGTCGCAATCGGTCAACTGGGGACCTACTAGTGTATGCCACTCACTTGTGGGGCGAGGCCCTCGAGAGAAATGGGGAGGCGATTGCTGTCTCCCTTGATGTCTCGAAGGCCTTCGACCGGATATGGCACGCTGGCCTTTTGAGTAAGCTTCCAGCGTACGGCATTTCCCCTAACCTGACTGGCTGGGTAAAAGACTTCCTGACTGAACGGTCCCTCCGAGTTGTTGTCGACGGATGCTCATCTGAGCCCATGTCGACTAATGCCGGTGTTCCTCAGGGGTCTGTTCTCTCTGCAACTCTGTTTCTGCTGCATATTAACGATCTGCTGATGCCCGGTATCTATGGGTATGCAGATGACAGCACAGTTGTGGAGAGATACCTGCCGGATGCTCGGGCTAGTAGGGAATCAATCCGGTCCGAAAGAGAGGCCATGGTAGAGCGAACGAGTGTTGCACTTCAGGCAGTCTCCGAATGGGGCAATGCCAATCTTGTAGCATTCAATGCCGCCAAAACGCAGGCGTGTCTTTTCACCGCCAAAAGGAGCCCGTTCACCTTGGCTCCTACTTTCCGGAATGTATCCTTGGAGTGTACCGACCGCCTTCAGCTTTTGGGTGTTGAGATTTCCTCGAACCTATACTTTGGGCGGTTCATTGAGTCCAAGGCCAAGGTGGCTGCCAGAAAACTTGGCGTTATCGCAAAGGTCCGGCAGTACTTCACACCAGGGCAGCTTCTAATGTTGTACAAAGCACAGGTCCGTTCGTGTGTGGAGTACTACAGCCACATTTGGGCTGGTGCTGCTAAGTGTCACCTGGCCACTTTGGATTCAGTGGAGAGGCGTGCGAAGAGGCTGATTGGTGACCTTGATTTAACTCGAGTTGGTCTCCGAAGCCTAGAGCACAGGCGTAGAGTAGCCAGCCTTTCGGTGTTCTATAGGATACATTTTGGGGAGTGTGCGAGGAAATTGCACGATTTAATTCCCCCATCTCCGTTCCACCATCGGACGACCCGTCGTACGGCGAGTTTCCACCCTTATGTTGTTAACACCTCTACGATCCGGACGAAGCGTTTCGCCTCCTCCTTTATACCGCGTACATCGAGGGACTGGAACAATCTGCCGGCGGCGGTGTTTCCGTCGGACTACAATTTGAGTGTCTTCAAGGCTAGAGTGAATAGGCTCTTAATAAACTAGTGCGCTTTACCATCAACGATTGCGTCACTGCTTACCATCAGGCGGGATTGCGGTCAAGCACTGGTTTATAAATTAATTAAAAAAAATAATATTATTTTGCAAAAAGAGGTACTTAACTTACATGGTAATACAGAGGGGGGGGGGGGGGGGGGCGCGAGCGACGAGACAAGGCACGCGGCACGTGGTCGCATCGCTTATCCGTAGCTTATGAACTCAATAGACCTCATGTATGACCTTCCACACTTGCATATAGTTAGTGCCCAGCTCTCGTGCCACAGAACGAATATTCAAGAGTAGAGTCCTCATTGAATAATTTGAGCATCTGCTCTTCAATATCTGGATCGTAGGTGCGTGGTCTCTCTACGTCATTCAGCGCGATGCGCATCATTAACACTGCCCGTTATGTAGTCGCGATTGTACAGACGTTGTAACGCATACTCAGAGGGGACCGGTGTACAAAACGGATCTCAGTCTCTACGAGCTTCTGCATAATTGTAGTCACTGCTAACCAGATGCAGAACCTCATGCATCGATTAAATATCGCATGGAATTGTTTAGAACTCAAATTAAGTAGACAACTGTTAAAAGCAATAACATGCCAAAGTTTTAATTAAAGTTTATGTCTGAATGTCGATGTCATTTACCGTTAAAATGCTTTACATTGTTTATAATACTTTACTAAAATAGTATTTCATAATAAGACCTTCTCCTTTCTGTTTACTAATACGTGTGTTATAATAATGTTATTAGTAATTAATCGATAATGAAACGAAAGTACTTTTACCATTAGGTAATCTGTTTTTACAACAAATCATTTAACCAGGTACAAGTTTTGATTAATAGCGATAAAAAAAAACGTAATTATAAATAGTACATCTCTAGTTTTTCTTTGACGTCGCCGAATAGCTCACCAGCACCGGCGATTGGCGCGACTTTACAGACGGACGCCGCCAAACATCGAGCATATATCCAATAAAGAATCAAACGAAAAGCCGACAATAATACCGTGGAAAATGGTGTTGTCACGTTTTAAAAATTTACCAAATTTTGAGGAAGTTTGAGATAATTTGCGAAAAAAAAAAGATTATGTATTTCAAAATTCATTATTATTTTTACTATGATTATTATATAAAGTTTAAAATTTTATCCGGTCATGTGTTTACCTAACCTTTATTATCCTTATGGGTCGGAGGGGGTTTTCTTTACATATTGTAGACGTCTCTACTAAAATTTCGTCCCCTGGACTAGATGAGAGGGCACTTACCCAGAGTTGGCAACATGAGGTGATCAGTGTGGGTGAACTTCTTCTCCCCCAGATGCAGCTGTGCCAGCGCCCGCTGCGCACGGCCGTGTGCCCCGGTGGGCGCGGCGCGCTCGCAGGCGGCGCGCACGGGCCCTCCCAGCGCCTCCAGCAGGCGACGCACGCGCTTCATGCATGTGTCCCAGCCAGCGTACGAGGACAGGAACTGACGGCAGCCTGGACAACCATTTATCATTCAATAGTTATTGCTGCCACTATCAAGCAATGATAGCTATTGTATTACGAGAGATAGTTTGTGTCACGAAGCGAAGCTGAGTGGCACAATAGATCAGCACGAATATTACAATATTTGTTTGCGACAGTAGCATACAAAATTTTTTCTACGACCTTAAAATGAATAAATACAAAAAAAAAAGAACAATGGCGCGGAAATAGCGCGGCGCGCGCTATATTGTTTTGTTGTTATAGTCCCACAAATGAAAGGCAAAGGCAATTCATCCATACAGCCTAATAACATGCGATGTTTAGTCGTGGTGCAAATACGCGCGCGTTTTGACATAATCATAAATGTTGATTTTTTGATGCCATAGGCATAAAAAGTTTCATTGTAGTACGGTTTACCCGTGTGAAAATGGTCATTGTACCACGACTTTGCAGGATTACTACTAGTGAGATATGACCTATGTACTAAGCAAATTACCAAATGGAAAAATATTCACATGCACGTAGAAAAATATTCTTATGACACGTTGAAAAGATTGGATTCCTTAGCAACTTTGTTATGGTTCACTTACTTTAGGGTCTATTTAAATTGTTAATTACAACTTGTATGTAATTTCTACTCATTTCTTATCTTCATTCAACTTTAAATGAAGCAGTTAGTAGGTATTAAAATGTTTTCTTTAAAAACTTGTTTTGGAGGAAATTAAACAAATAAAGTTATAACGAAATAAGATTTTTATTAGTTTATTTTGAATTCTTCAGCTAGTTTTGACTATACTATATAATAATAATAATAATTTCAATTTACAATTTCCGTCCATTTACCTTGAATGTTAGTAGTAAGTACAGGTCGTCGTGGTGCCGCTAGTATAGCCGGCGGCGCGGGACTAGACGGTCGCCTACGCAGCGAGGGCGCGGGTGCGGTCTCTTCTGTGCCGGCGCCACGACCACCGCCCAAGGTCACCGAACGCTTCACTAGCGCTTGGCAGCTGCACAGAAGGAAAATGAGGTTCAAAAAATTATATCATCGGAAATGATGCAATTTCTTGACTGTTACTAATACTCAATTCTAGCTTAACAATGGGATTTTTTTTACTTTAAAGTGGGTGTACTACTGAAAGATGTATACTAATAAAGATGGTAGTTATGTAAAAGATCAAAACAGTGGCAAAGTGGAAATGACTGGTGATTAGACCTTTTTTACACTAGTAATTCAAAACAACAACAAAATTTCTTTGAAATTATTGGTCAAGAAGATCTTAATAGTTGGCGATAGGGAAATCGACTTTAAGTCATTTTTCTTACCTAGAGTCGGGCTTGGCGCCGCAATCACAGAAGAAGTTGCCGAACTTGGCGTATGACACGTCATGTCCGCGATGGCAGACTCTTGCGCACACCGTACACACTCCGACGCCGTCCACCATCTTACAAGTGTGGCAGTGGTACCAGTGTTGGTTCATGAACTCGCGTTGAGTTACCGTGAATGTGCAAAGCTTGTATTGGAGCATTGCGTCCTCATCCTGCGGGGAATTATAATAATAATTAAGCCTTTTATTTCCATTAGAAAAAAAATACATCTCTTAAAAATCTATTAATGTGTTAGTTTATTCAAGGTAGATATAATTTTCTTGCTTATTATAAGATTTTCATGCTTAATATTATTTGTATCCTATGTAGTATTTATTATTGGGCAATTTTTAATTAATACGCCGGAACCGCAGAATGAGTGAAGTGACGCCCATTTGTCTCCGTCTTCAGCTGTTTTTCTCCAGTTTTGACCAGCTATTGCTTTAATGTAGTCTTCCCATCTTGTAATTGGTCTATCTCGGGATCTTTTGCCTGGTGGACTGTTCCAGAAAGTTGCTTATTTGATCCATCTGTGATCAGTTGGCCGGGCAATATGTCCTGCTCACTTCCAATTAAATTTTTGTGGGTAGGGAATTATATGATTATTAAAATAAAATACTATTTTCTCGTTTACAGCCGTTTGGAGTCTATCTTCGTGACTGGTTGATAAAATAAATTAAAAATACTAAAATAATTCAATTGTTTTTTGTAAATTTCGTAAAAATGTTTTTTATGGAGACTGGTTTGAAAATAAAATGTATTATTATTATCACGATAAAACAATATTAGCTCCGAAAATAGACAGAAGTGACTTACGGAATCATCAGCGCTAGTGTCATCATCGTCTTGTTGTTCGTCAGTGTAATCCAGGTCGAATCCGAGATCTGAAGGTGACTCCCACGTGGGACTCACTGAACGCCAAGCTAGAAAATTATAAATCAGGGTTAATAGGGATGTATCCAAGGTATGAAAATAAAAAAAAAATAGTCCGTCTTATAGATAGTAAAAAAAAATTAAGACCCGTATTTTTATTTGTTTGTCGAAATTACCAAAAATTACTGAGATATAGCGTATTAAAGTTACGGAGTGGGGGCTAATTACGTCACACCATGGTATATTTTGTACGACGGCGTGACGTCATGCGATATTTCAAATCAATATATCTTCCTAAGTATTTGAATAACAGAAAAAATAAAAAATAAAAAGTGTTCAATATTTTTTAGAAATCCATCTGATGGACATTAAATTATTTTTTAGGATACAAGCCAATTCTTGTTCAGTATGAAAAATCAACAGAAAGTTATCCCATATTTGGAATAGTTATTTATGCCACTGTGAAGCAATGATAGCTATTGTAATATGAGTGAAGATCAGCACGAGTATTACAATAGCTGTTTGCGATAGTGGCATACAAAACTTTTTCTACGATCTTAAAATAAATATATACAAAAAACCGTCAATCAATGGCGCGAAAATAGAGTGGCGCGCGCAATGTTGTCTCGGGGTTTTTGGCGGGAAAGTAAAGTTGAGTGTCAAGTTCATTCTACATAGGACTTATAGTTTGTTTACTAAATAAAGCGTGTGATTTATGTAGTAAAAAATGCATTCAGTGAACAATTTATAAAGAACATTGAGATATCTCAGCATAGTGACCTCATCATGATTTTCCTCAAACCTCCCTGGTCACTCAAATATTTGTTCTGTGTGGGAATCGCTTAGCCACTGTGCCAACCATGCCGTCCAGTAGGCCTAGTATGAGTTTTCAATACGAAACTCGTTCGATCGTATCGAGCGCGTTTGGCGCTCTCATTGGTTGAGAGTTCTTACGGCCTTGAAGCGGGCCAATCGCGGAGTCAAACGCGCTCGATACGATCGAACGAGTTTCGTAATGAAAACTCATACTAGGCCTCCAGGACGAACTACACACGAATTACGTATGTGGTTATAAATACCTGTGTACCTCATGCGGGTTTGAGCAAGTATAAATCGGAAAGTGAGTTTGCTTGTTTGATCCGCTTTCACGCCTTAACTTCTGAACCGATTGCTTTGAAATTTTGCAGACGTAAAGTTAGAAGTACGGATTAAATAATAGGGTACTTTTATCCCGAAAAAAAAAAAGATATTTCTGAGGGAAATCTAAAAAGCGCGATATAACTGATGTTCACGCGGGCGAAGCCGCGGGCGGAAAGCTCGTTACCAATAATTTCTATTTGACTGCTAAATAATACACAAATTTATGAGTATCGTTACAGGCATACAGACACTTGGTAGGTATGACAATGGATAATGAGGGTAATTGATAAATATTAAAAGTATATGCAAAAATTTATATCCAAACCCATAGGCTCTTTTACCAAAAGCCTCTGCAATTCTCTCCAGTGTCCACTGGCGCTGTGAAATTTATGAATGTATGTTCTCTATACTTACTATGAAAATGCGTAGTATTAACAGCGTGCAGAGCATCTGCGAGGTAAGACAGTAGGACGCAAGCTGACTCGATCTGAGGCGCCAATGTGCCATCCACTTGTCCCTCCTCCAACTTATCCAATACTTCTTGGCTGCTCAGATAGTCCACACTGTGACAGAAAGATAAAATTCAGAGACAAGCGAAAATTCTATTATGTAGGTGAATAATTTTAGTATCTGGGGTAGTAATGGGCGCGTTTTTCCTCTTCCTTCTATCTTCCTCCAATAATGCTTTCAATTCAGTGTACGATTTCGATCATCCACTACGTTTTTTGTCTTCAGTTTCTAAACTTTTGAAAACACTCACGACACTTCTCTCTCTTAAATTAGCTTCACCATAAACTTCTACAACCAATCGAAGGGCCTCAGCAGTAGGCCTAGTATGAGTTTTCATTACGAAACTCGATCGTCGATATCGAGCGCGTTTGATTCAGCGATTGGCCCGCTTCAAGGTCGTAAGAACCCTCAACCAATGAGAGCGCCAAATGCGCTCGATATCGACGATCGAGTTTCGTATTGAAAACTCATACTAGGCCTACTGCAGATTTCTTCAAATTAAAGAAGTAACAAAAGTTCCCGCAAATGTCGCTTATTCGGCAACAAAACATTTTTGTACAAAAATAAATATCTATGTGATACTAATACAGAGTCACTAATAGTCTAAGTGTATATTATTACCAGATGTCTAAACTTACGATATCACATTTTACAATTGACAATAGGGATGTTTCCTGGGAAAAAAAAATTGATTCTATTTAGTCCGTCATTCAGATTATAGAAAAATATTGGATACATATATTTTGTTTTATCAAATCAATAAAAATTTACAAATATAAAAGGCATCAAAGGGAGTGGTGGCTGGTGATGTCACTGCTCGCTAAAAAGTGTAGCGTGCAGTGGCGTCACACGAGTTTTCAACGCACTGTGTCGTCTTCATTTTTTGTTTATATGAAAAAAGAAACAACACGTGTCTAGTTTTTTTTTGGAAATCTGACTGACGGACTAATTAGTTTTTTTTAGTCAACTACCCTATTTCAACGAAACCTCTTAGTGAGGACATCTTTTGTTAAACAACGGCGGGAACTTATTTGTACACATAATAGAATGTTCCCTAGATAGTCTAAAGTCACTTACCATGCAGACAACCATCCGACAGCAGCAGGGAACAACTGGCGATGCTCCGCACCACCATCTGCGTCAGCCAAGCGACACATCTCACGCAGCAGTAGCGGGGAGCATGCACTCTCTCCACACACGCCGATCAAAGTTGTCAGCATGCGTTCAGTGACGTCGTCTCCACTAAAATATAAAACAAATATTAGTAAGGTATTAGTCAAAAAGTGGTATTGGAGTGGATGGCAGCAGTACATCAACACTTGGAAACTTTCGATTGCGATTTTCATCGTAAAGTATTATTACATAAGCCTATATGTTCAAAAAAAGGAGTAAATCGTTTTTTGAATAAAGCCAAGTGTTTACATACTTTTGTTAGTGACTGTTCTTGTTGTGTAGGTAAACTGTTTAGGTATACTAATTAATACACCTTTTACTCATATTCACCAATGGATGTCACTAACCTTGATTTAAAAGTAGAATTGTGCTTAGACTGCTATGGGTCATTTTATTTAATTTAGTTTTGTTAGTCTTTGGCAACGTGGTGTGGAAACGTGGACGATCTTAGCCCGAGAACGCCAGAGAATCGATGCATTCGAGATGTGGTGCTGGAGGCGATTACTCCGAATACCTTGGACTGCAAAACGCACCAATGTGTCAATTCTGAACCAACTTAAAATAAAAACCCGTTTGTCGACCATATGCCAGCAACGTATTTTGTCCTATTTCGGTCACACAATGCGCAGAGGCGATGAATGTCTAGAAAAATTGATTGTCGTTGGGAACACCGAAGGCAAACGATCGCGCGGTCGTTCACCAACCAGATGGACCGATCAAGTCAAAGACACATCGTCTTCTAAATTCTACGCAGTGGTGAGAGACGCGCTGGATCGAAACCAATGGAGGCAGATCATCCATTCGAAATACTGCCCCAATGCTGATCACGATCCTGAGATATGAGGGACCGACTGCAGAGAGTCTTTGGCACGATCTGGCAGTTTGAGTAATTTATGTGGCATACCCTAATATAATTTCTTTGGTATTTTTTGCACATTTCCGACAAGTACGTGCACCAATTGGTTGGGTCCACACAATCTGTGTAGATCATCTCAGACTTCGATTCTACATAGTCTTCATATGATCTGACCAAGACTACATCTGGACTTTAAAAGAGATTGACCGCTGAGTTTATTCCAGCCCTCCTTCTCAGAGCTGTCAGAACGAAAAAGCTGAACTCATTTAGTTTAACAAATATGATGACGTGTAATAGTGTTTGTACAAACCTACATACAGAAAATAATTCATTTATCATTTATGAAATCTGTCAATTGAACATGTTACATACCAGTGTTCCACCACGTGTTTGCACAACGCAGACAGTAGCGCCGCGTTGTCATTGGCTGCGTCAGTGAGGGGCGCGGGAGTGGGCTCGGCGGTCGCGGCGGCCGCTGTCCCGGCGCCGCCGCTATCTTTGCTACCATCTGACCAGCTGCAGCTCTCTATATTGGGACAAATTGTTTAGCTTCCAGGTCAGCGTGCGTATTTAGTGGATTATGACACAGGTCCCTCACAGAGAAGAGGCCGAGAATGTTATAGGCTGACTATGCTAATAGGGAAGTATCCAAGGTATGAAAATGAAAAAAATAATTAGTCCATCATACAGATAGTGAAAAAAAAATTAGACCCGTATTTTTAATTTTTTCGAAATTACCAATAACTACTGAGATATAGCGTAATAAAGTTACGGAGTGGGGGCAAATTGCGTGGTATATTTTGTACCACGGCGTGACGTCATGCAACATTTCAAATCAATATATCTTCCTAAGTATTTGAATGAAAGAAAAAATAAAAAATACGTATTCAATATTTTTTATAAATCTATCTGATGGACACTAAATTATTTTTTAGGATACAACCCAATTGGCTTTAAAGTATCGTAGGTTGCTACAGAACATATTAATCAATCAAGTTCAACAATCATAATAATCATGTATCATTTAAAGAATCTAGAGCTTATTTGCCTAGCGGTTAAAACACCAGCCTCTCAAGTATGAGTGCGCGGGTTCGATTCCAGGTCAGGCAAGTACCAATGTAACTTTTCTAAGTTGTATGTACTTTCTAAGTATATCTTGGACACCAATGACTGAAAGTGAAGGAAAACATCTTGAGGAAACCTGCCCCCTAATCGGCGAACACATTTTTGTCAAATGATTGCGACTAGTTGGGATCGTTTGCACCGAACGGACCAATGGGCGGTCTGAACGATCGCAACTGATGCCAACTAGTCGCAATCATTTGATAAAAATGTGTTCGCCGATTAGGGGGCTGGGCTTTAAGTCTGAAATTGCCAACACGCATTGAGCAAGCGTGGTGATTACGCTCAATCCTTCTCTGGAGAGAAGGATTGGAGACCTGTGGCCAGCAATGGGACGATAAAAAAAAAAGTTCATGATGATGAAATAATAATCTGGCTGGGAAGTTAACACTATAACAGGGAAGTAAAGGGAATGAGTTTGTGGCCAATATAAAGCTTACCTGAGTTAGCAGATTGCTGGGCGGTGTCGGACTGTGCTCTAGGAGCTGGAGAACTATAAAGAAAAAACATTATTAATAAAGTCAAAAATATTGAACAAACAATAACTTCTACATTATTAATTGCAATAGGGATGTTTCCTGGGTAAAAAAAAAAAATTGATTCTATTTAGTCCGTCATTCGGAATATATGGAAAAATATTGGATAAATATGTATATTTTGTTTTATCAAATCAATAAAAATTGACAAATATAAAAGGAATCAAAGATCAGGAGTAGTGGCTGGTGACGTCACTGGTCGCTAAAAAGTGTAGCGTGAAGTGACGCCACACTAGTTTTCAACGCACTTCTCTCGTCTTCGTCTTCATTTTTTGTTTATATGAAAAAAGAAACAAATACGTGTCTAGTATTTTTTGGAAATCTGACTGACGGACTAATTAGTTTTTTTAGTCAACTACCCTATTGTAAAATAAATAGGTCGATATTAACTTACGGCGCATCAAAAACAGGCAGATCTGAATCATTTCTCTGCGCATTAGAATCATTTCTTGTAGCCGCATCACTCTCAGTGCGGAACACATTACGGAGTGCGTTGCGCAGAGCAAGGGACGCAGGGTTGCCGCCCGCCTCGGGGGCTGATGACGTCGGCGTGGGGAGTTCTGTCTCCGTGGGGGTTCCGTTGGCTGTACCTGAGGCACCATCTGCTGAAGAAGCTGGCTGGTTAAGTGGCATTACGCTAAAAATGTGTTACTTAACAAAATAAAATCTTGCTTTTAAGATTAGTCTGATATAAACTAATTCTGAACTGAATGTTAAAAAGCAAGGAGACACACTAGACGCGGTTTAGACTAGAGGTAGGTATAAATTGTCAGCGCAACATTCGAATGTTGTGCTAATAATAAAAAAAAAAAAAAAAACAACTTAGTACCCTACAGTCGAGAAAATAAAGGCTAAATTAGATAAACCGATTTCTTTATCGACGAAAGCTTAAAACATCATGTAAAGTAACTAAAAGTAAAGACTTACTACTCGGGGCACCTAAACAGATGTGAGCCAAGAGAGCAGAAAGCCTCTGTTGGTCGGCGACTCCGATAAACTTGCAAACAGACACACACAGGTTGCTGTTCAGATCGTTCTCGCAGCTGGTAAATATCTTGATGAAGAGTCTGAGAAATGAGAATAGGAAGTGACATAATTTGATATTTAACTCTTATGTTATTGTAATAAGGTGTATATTGGAATGACTGACGCTCGATCGAGTATGCTCTTTTGGTTATTCCAGATATTATGGAGGCAAAAAATCTAAAACACGGGCGGGAAAAACGATAAGAAATTGATCTCTTAAAATGTAGCGTAACGGTAATCAGCTGCATAACAAAAACTGCTGTGAGATAGAAGAGAATATAGATAGGTGTATCTGTATATCTATATATATTCTACTGTATTTCATAGTAGTATAGTTATAGTTTAAAGAAAACCCTGACCGATCCGTGACGGTATTGTTAGGTATCGATAACTGATTCTACTAATGCCAGCTAAGCCGGGCTAAACTTAAAAAAAATCCCCCTAAAAAATTAAATATTATTTCGCATTTGTATTACGTTACCCCAACTTAGTACAAATGTGCGATAGGCAACACGCGCGTGCGAAGGGGGGCAGGGCACGCGGCACGCGGTTGCATCGCTATTCGCTCATAATAATACCGTCAAAAATAGCGTTGTCACTTAAAAAAAAATACCACTTTTTGGGGAAGTTGGAAATAATTCGCGAAAAAAAAAAGATGATCTCAAAATTCATTAGTATTACTATGATGACTATCTAAAATTTCATATTATATTTGGTCATGTGTTTACCTAACCTTTATTATCCTTATGGGACGGACGAGGTTTTCTTTACATATTGTATATAACTATAGTTCAATAATAAAAATGCCACACTTACTTGATAACTCTCTCAGCGTAAGGGGTTCTAGCGTTTGGCGCTGATAGAAGAATTTTCCCCAGAGAGTACCCGGACTTGTCAGCGAATACTTTCTCATACGCCAGTCTTCCTGCAGGGCGGTCCAGTATCTTCTCCCAGTATTTAACCTGAACAAGACATTTTTAATAATGAAAATAAATGTTGGGTAATAAAAGTTGTATATTCGACTCACGACAGTCTCGAAAACACTATAATTGTTAAGGTGATTAAGAGCAGGGGTGGCCTAGTTAGAGCAACTGTGGCCTAGTGGCCTATCAGCTGCGACTTGACTTTAAAGTTGTAGGTCAAAGGTTTCGAACCCCATCAGAGGCTTTATTTTGTGTAAATTATTTCATCACCAGTGCTCTCAAAACGGTGAAGGAAAATAACGTGAGGAAACCGGAATTAGACATCCGCACTCCCTCTTACCGAGAAGAGGCCTGTGTCCCAACTGTGGGAACATTATAGGCTAATCATGAAGGTGATTAAAATATCAGCAGTCTGCCTAATTACTATCTCCATGTGAATAACAAACCTATGAATATGAACTGAATATGATGTCTGAGCTTGAGTTGTGATGTGTGACGGGTACGTTGTGCCAAATGTTAGTGTAGTGTCTGAAGTTTGGTTGTGGAGTATCTCCAGATCAATCTCCCTCTGGCGCACCACCGTTGGTCGTGTTGGTCTTGGGTTTAACATTGCATCACTTCGCTCAACTGCTATTATCCTTCCTATTCCTAAGTTTTTTAAGTGAATAGTCTTAATAAACTAGTGTGCTTTACCATCAATGATTGCATCTCTGCTTACCATCAAGTGGGATTGCAGTCAAGCACTAGTTTATATTTATAAAAAAGCTAAACGTTGTGCCAAATAATTCGTTTGAAACATTGTTACTAAACCAATCTTTCGAATTACTTCTACGATCCAGTTTACTGAGTCACTTCCGTAAAGAATTACCTACGCCTATAAAAAAAGTAAGTTTCCTTACCATATGCCTCAAAGTCTTCTCCGTAGATGGTTGCAGATGGTCAACGAGCACACTGTAGGTCGTCTTTATAATGTGTTCGTGTAACAATTGTTCAGCCTTCTGCACTTGTGGAACTAGCGTGTTGAGGGTTGCCGCTAATGGTTCAGACATGAACTCTAGGCGGCCGTCAGTCTTTTGGACAAAAGAGAAAATATTGTTATACATACTGTATCAGTAATGATCTACATATACAAAGTGGTGAAGACATTACGACAATAAATTAAAAATCGTGTACCTCAACACATTTTCAGTCTACCCATAAAAAAAAAATCATATAAATATATCCATTAGTTTAGTCACAGGAAATTATTTTTCATTTTTTAGATTTTCTACATGATATACATGTTGATGAGGAAGCGCTTACAGATTAATGACCGTCGCATCCGAATCTCAAGTCGATACAGGATCGCGCCGTCGCCGATCGGAGGTCAGTGAACCAATATTTTAAAGGATGTTCTATTGACTATTACATTTCCAATTTTATATGATTCATTTTGTTTGATTTTTTTTTTATGCTAGGTTTTTTCTATGGTTTAGGGTTATTCCTATGAACCAGCATTGCCCGTGCTTTCTTTTACTGTCAGTACCACTCTGTATAATTTACTTGAATTCAGAATGATAGAATATTTACATTAATTAGCATTAGTGTAAGTCGATTTTTAAGTGACAATTTATCACAAACAAGACACTTTTAAATTCTAGTTGCAATGGTATCCT
This sequence comes from Sesamia inferens, assembly GCA_037179545.1. Taxonomy (NCBI): domain Eukaryota; kingdom Metazoa; phylum Arthropoda; class Insecta; order Lepidoptera; family Noctuidae; genus Sesamia; species Sesamia inferens. Next base: position 29,421,125 of record CM073922.1, on the reverse strand, counting down.
TATCATGTACGACATTGAGTCTGTATATCTGTTAAATCTTATTTCATTGTAATAAGAGTCACATAATGATATCTTCATATTTCTTCACTTACCAAAGCTGGTATAATTAGGTTGAGCGTCTTCTTCATAAGTTCAGGGTTGTCAGCGAGCTTGCTGGCTCCAACTTCTAGGAGCTTCGCCGCAGAGTAAGCGAGCATCATCAATGACTGACCGAGTGAGTATTTTGTATTAGCAGTGATTAACTCGCAGTGAGATGATACTAGATTCAATACTGCGCTTTCTGAGGGTATTATGTGACCTGCATAGAATGCCTGAAAAATATACTTATTGTTAGTTTTATTATTAAACTAAGGACCTTATAAGTACTGTATTAATAAATTTAATTAATATGCGGTTTATTAACAGTTGAAGATTTCATATATCCGCTGGAAAAGCTAGCTTTAGAATTTTTTACTAGATATAAAAAAATGACGCGAATTCAATCAAAGACTTTGTTGGCTCAAAACTTCAATACTTCCACAGCGTCGTCGACGACAATGTAGAAAGAGGTATGCCAGTGGATTCCACACGTTTTTACATATTGTATAGTTGCTTACCAAATTGGTGCAAGCCAGCGGTGGTGGTGAAGACAATCTATCCAAGGCAGCAGCCGCATTAGATGGCAGATGCGACCTCAACCAAGCGCCTAAAGCCGGTGGAGGGGTACTCCCGGCGGCATTACCGACTGGACCGGAAGTACCGCATACTTGAAGGCGAGCCTTGTTTACGGCGGCTTCGGAAACGTTGTTCGAGCTCTCCATTAGGCTTTCGAGTTCGAGGCCTGCACTGAGACTGGAAAAGACGGTATGTTATTATTGAATCATCTGATCGGCAAAGTAAGGGTCATGTAACACAGATAGATCAGCAAAATGTTCAAGTAATTAATCCTACTAATTTTATAAACGTGAAACTGTCCTCCATGGCGCAGCGGTCAACACGCTTGCCTGCGACGTGGAAGCTCCGGGTTCGATCCCCGGCCAGGTCATGATGGAAAACGATCTTTTCCTAGTTGGCCTGGGTCTTGGATGTTTATCTATATACAGTATGTTAAGAAAACCCTGTCCGACCCATAAGGATAATAAAGGTTAGGTAAACACATGACCAAATATAATATAAAATTTTACGTAATCATCATAGTACCAATACAAATGAATTTTGAAATAATCTTTTTTTCCCGCGAATTAATTCCAACTTCCCCGAAATTTGGTAATTTTAAAAAAAGTGACAACACCGGTATTATTATGAGCGAATAGCGATGCGACCACGTGCCGCGTGCCCTGCCGCCCGCCGCCCGCGGAAGGGTTAACGCACATTTATTAGGTTACCTCTTTTTGCGAAATAATATTTATTTTTTTAGGGGGATTTTTGTTTTTTTATGCATTAGTAGAATTAGTTATCGATACCTACCAACACCTTCACGGGTCGGACAGGGTTTTCTTAACATACTGTATGTATCTATAATAAATGTAGTATTGTTGAGTTAGTATCCCATAACACAAGTCTCGAACTTACTTTGGGGCTAGCTCAATCTGTGTGATTTGTCCGTATATATTTATTTATTTTACAAGTGGGTGTAGATGGCCAACTCGCCGGTCATAGCGAAAAATACTCAAGAGAATCACGGAGAAAATTTTGATGAAAATTAGAACTGTATATCCGTGGATTTATGAAAAATCAATATTTGTAGTCAAATAACTTACCGGCAACAATCAAGTACAGTTTCCAACAAATCTAATAGATCAGGCATGAACTGATGAGCTTCGGATGGCGTAGAAGAATCCGCTAGGCACACTTTGAACCTCACCAGTGCCGAGTCGCAGGAAATTACGTCCAAGAGAGATGGTAGGCCATTCGCTGCAGAATAAAGTATTCACATAGACACATTACTTTGTCTTTTATTTTGCTTTTTTACTCCAAATAGGTAACTATACATTTTGACACATTAATATCCAACATAATTATAATATGACGGTACAGCAATCATAGAAAATCTTAGCCTAAGTTTAAATTCTCCCTTAAAAGAAGATGTAGGCATTTGTTTACTTACAGGTAACATTCTGTTTCAGATGTTTGATTGTTTCAGACGCCAACCACGCGGTATACTTGATGTTGTCACAAGATGCGCTTACACCGGCGAGAAGATTCTCTGCATACTGTGCAAAAAATCATACCATAATTAACCATTTTTACTTACTTAGAAATTTAGGATACCTATTTTAGTAATAGGTTTGAAGATATTTATTGAGCGGAGCAACAAAGGCGAAATTTATACTAATATATAAAGCTGAAGAGTTTGTTTGAACGCGTTAATCTCAGAAACTATTGGTCAAGTTTGAACAATTCTTTTCGCGTTAAATATCTCATTAATCCAGGAAGGCTTTAGGCTATATAACATCATGCTGCGACCGACAGGAGTATAGTATAGTAATATATTAAAAAAAAAAACAAATATTAATCCTTATCCAAATAAATTAATTGTGCATTAATCTATGATTGTATCTATAGGAATAGACTCTTACGACTAACCTCGAATTAAAATAAAATGTCCAAATAACTAACTCCATGCGAACAAAGTCGCGGGCAGCCGCTAGTATAAGTATCGGTTGCGTATCCAGTGTAGCTACCATGAGTTTACATTAAGAGACTCGATCGTCGATATCGAGCGCGTTTGACTCATCGGTTGGTCCGTTTCAAGGTTGTAAGAACTCTCAACCAATGAGAGCGCCAAACGCGCTCGATATCGACGATCGAGTCTCGTAATGAAAATTCATTGTAGCTACGCTGTACATGCTGCATGTTATGTTCGCGTAATAGGTGTCTGCTCAATAACGTAAATAACGCAATGAAACTTGATGAACTGTCAAAATTAAACTCATGGCTACTGATAGTACAAAATTATCCGGCGGGTATGTGAAATGAGATAAGTTGTATCCTTTTTGTTGATAAGTAGTTATTTCAATCAAGTAAAATGGGGGTCAATTCTCGTAATCAAAATCTAGACGCAGTCGAATTGAGGCGACAAACAAATGTCAAAGACTAGTCAGAATTTAAGAAAATTTGAAGTCTTTTTTGACGGATTGAGACTGAGATCAGACTGTGAATGTTCATAAAATTACGAGAATTGTGCCACAGGTAGTTTTGTAAGAGCACCGAACAGACTAATTTAAAAAACAGATTTCCCTGCACTAGGAATTTCTCCTATACCGTGGGTGCTTAATAAATATTTAAAGACATAAAGAAACAGTCAGACCCGGAACAACTACCTGTATACAAATATTTTGTTCCGTGCGGAAATAGAGCCCGCAACAAGCAGCGCAGCAGTCGTTCGCTCAGCCACTGCACCAAATCGTGTCGTCATTCGTTTACATAAAGATGACGTCATTCGCGTATTCTGGAGTTGTAAATCAATTTACCTGTGTATACATCCCCTGCTTGACAAGCGCGTCCTTCAGCCAGGGGTTGAAAACCTTCTTGTTGTCAGCACGCGGCGCCCACACCACCGCGTGCAGCGGCAGCGGGGAGGGCAGGTCGGCCGACGTGCCCGACTGTAGCTTGTCCATATGCGGCGTCGCGGGAGGCATGCTTATCACTAGCCTGGAGAAACAAACAATATTTCATTGACTTGCCCTGAATATATACCGAGCATAGACCTATCTTAGCTTAAACCATCGAATAGAACTAGTATTAAGCGAATTTTTAGTCATGTGTAAAGACATGCTTCAGAAGCGGGGAAAATAATAACGCCGTAGTATGATCCAGTACAAGTTTGTTTAATTAATAATCAACAGTACAGCATCAGTAGTTTATATATACTATTGAGTCAAAACACTAACGAATAGTCACAAAAATAATAGACAGCGGAAACGGAAGTTAACAGGTATTGAATAAAATTAAGAAAAAGTTAATAATATCGCCAGTAATAGTCAATAATTGTGTACAGATATTTGGATTAACCTAAAATATGGAAAGTAATTTTTATTTATTGAACAATGCTTCATTTAATAAATAAATATCCGATGGGCGGGAAGACTAATTCTCAGTATGATTTTATAATAAGAGTTGGCGGTAATCGGAAGTTGCATCAATAATTCTAAAATTAATAAATTAATGGCCGAAAGACCGGAAGTACTAAGCTTATAAAATCCTCCAAGTATTTAAAGTAGTCATAATAAATTTAAATTAATATAAATAATTACGTAACTACGATCAATATATAAATAATTATGTATAGCTCGAACTAAGTATGGCTTCATAGATGAGCGGGAAGCGGAAGCTGTAACACATGTCTATCTAATATATAAAATTCTCGTGTCACGGTGTTCGGATTTAAACTCCTCCGAAACGGCTCGACCGATTTTGATGAAATTTTTTGTGCTTATCCGGTATCTATGAGAATCGGCCAACATCTATTTTTCATCCCCCTAAATGTTAGGGGTAGTTCACCCCTAAATTTTTTTTTTTTATTTTTTAGACAAAATTTTTAATTTCTATTTTTTTATGATACAACATACAAAAATACATACAATCCCCAATTTTCACCCTTCTACGATCAACCCTTATTTTTTAATAGCGATTTTAGTAATTTAATCTATTATTTATATGGCAAAACAACGTTTGCCGGTCAGCTAGTTGTCTATAAAAAGTTTGTTTCTGAATACTCCAATCCAAAACAAACTTTTTTTATAGTCCGGTCAACCGATTTTGAGTTCCATCGTAACCACTTTTTTCTTTTATATGCCATCTTTCTTCTTCTTCAGCCTATAGAGGTCCACTGCTGGACCAAGGCCTCCCCCAAGACTTTCCACGATGACCGGTCTTGTGTTGCCCGCATCCATCGGCTTCCAGCGACCTTCACCAGGTCATCGGTCCACCTTGTTGGGGGCCTCCCTACGTTGCGTTTTCCGGTCCGTGGCCGTCTCTCCAGAACCTTACTGCCCCATCGGCCATCAGTTCTACGAGCAATGTGCCCTGCCCACTGCCACTTAATTTTAGCGACTCGAAGAGCTATGTCGGTGATTTTGGTCTTTCTGGGGATCTCTTCATTTTCGCTTCGATCGCGCAGAGAAAGTCCGAGCATAGCTCTTTCCATCGCCCTTCGTGTGACTCTGAACCTTCTTATGAGGCCCATTGTGAATCATCACTGGCAACACCACAACTATGCCATTTTTATGCCTACAGAATAAAAGCCAAAATCAATTGAACGGAGTGTAAAATACATTTGTTTATATGTGTATTCAAATTCCTGATTGGGTTTAGAGTAGAACTTTGAGCTAGATAAGTAGCGTGGTTAGAGTTTTAGTATAAAAAAATCCGTACAGTTATTCCAAATGCTATTTATTATTAAATATTGTATGTAAGAGAGAAAGAGAGTCAAGACAACACAGGGTTTAGAAGATAGACAGAGAAAAATTGTGTTTATAACCTATATACTCATGCAGGAAGATCATAAAACTAAACAGAATAACAAATTGTATAATAGAAAAAAAAAGAAAGTCCTACACGTAGCCAAAAGGCTCCTATCCAGCAAGCTGCTTCGACATTTAAAAAATAAATGTCATAGCTGGTTTTCTCAGAGGGCCTGTTATAGGGCAATTAGGATGGATCTGTGGGTGAAGTATCATAATATAATGACTCACCTCCAAGCAGTTTGGAAACAGTAATGTGCTGCTGCCAATGCAGCCGGCGATCCATGATACTGTGAGTTGTCGCACACACATGCAGAGTTCAGCAGCGCTAGTAGTGCGTCCAGCAGTAGAGGGTATTTGAGCTTGTGTGGGGTGCCGAGCACGAAGTTACATGCTAGCCCGTCGAACTTGGGGTTTTCCTGTGTTAAAATATATTTTTTTATATTACTCCAAACATACAAATATCCTTAGATTTGACTATATTACACTTAACATCTTCTATTTAATAAAATTCTCCTGTCACAGTGTTGTCCTCGAACTCCTCCAAAACAGCTGAACCGATTTTAAGGATATTTCGTATATACATTTGTTGGGTCTCAGAATAGGTTTTTATCTATTTTCTACTACTACTCAAGTAAAAACGTGGGGCGAAGCTAGTTTAATATAAACATTGTGTAAGAGTCAAGTAGATTGTCATCAACGACATACAATTTTTACATGTGTAAGGTGAGACTTCTGAGCGTTATGTGATTTTGGGGAATGTGGTGATTCCTAGTTCAATTTGAGTTAAAAAAAAATGTTTACTAGCTGCGCCCGGATTTGCCCGCATAATCTTCGATCCCGCGAGAAATCGGGAATAAAAGTATCTTATAATTTAATCCTGCCCCTAATCGGCGAACACACTTTTGTCAATTGATTGCGACTAGTTGGGATCGTTTGGACCGAATGGACCAATGGGCGGTCCGAATGATCCCAACTGATACCAACTAGTCGCAATCATTTGACAAAAGTGTGTTCGCCGATTTGGAGGCTGGTTACCAAACACAAATTCACTCATAACATTTCGTGTTTTACCATATATAATGATGAGTGTATAAAAAAAAATAACCATAAACATGTAAATTTATATGCATTCTACATGTTTATTTTGATTTTTTGAGTACGAACTTGTACTGAAAAAAAAAGTTCACATTGACTACGTATTATAATTACGATAGCGTAATTCACTTGACCGTTATTTGAAGCTTCGTATATTAAGAGTGGTTTCCACTGTTTCTCTCGCTTTTGATCTTCCCTTTATTTGTATATATCCTTCTCTTTCTCTTTGATTCCTCAACAGACTGCACTGCCTAATGTGGGCTTAACTACATGTAAGCTTCGAATAAAGTAAGTCTAAGTACACATTTAACATGTTTTATTTTTATATAAAACACTGTTAAACACTTTCCCGTTATTTCAACTTTACTATAGTGAAGTCGTGTTAATTATTACCTGGTTGGAATGACGCCAATAATATTTAACTAATACTGGTTTACTTCACTTGGTATTCTTACCTGATTATTAATATCAGCATTAGTCAACGCATAAAACTTAGGCCTCATGGAACTCTCATCCTGGGAGAGCCGTCTATAAGCCTGCTCTATGTGCGGCACTTCACAGTATATGCGCGATTTTGGCTGGCCGTTGGTGGCAGTCTTGTTGCCGTTAGCGTTCGTTTCGGTCGATGGCTGCGCTAAACCCGGTGCTATTACCAAGTTCCATTCGATCTGGGAAGGCGGAAACAAGTCAGATGATATTTGCTGTTATGATACGTCAAAAAAAGGTATGGCACCATCGGTCATCCGAAAGCAGTGCAAGAAAAAATCCTTAAAAAAGGAAAAGAGAGAAAAATACGGAGCTATACATGAGTATAGTTAAGCCTTTCTCTCACACTAGAACCATAATGGCATTAAAACGTTATATAATACGGCACGTGTATTGCATACTAAATGGTTGTAAGCATTATAACTAACTTACGAAACAAATTAAAAGGTTTTTAAAAAATCATTTAAACCGTACGAAAACGTTCATTTATTTTTAGGTTAGGGATGTTTCCTGAGTAAAAAAAAAAATGATTCTATTTAGTCCGTCATTCAGATTATAGAAAAATATTGGATACGTATATTTTTGTTTTATCAAATCAATAAAAATTGACAATTATAAAAGACATCAAAGATCAGGAGTGGCGGCTGGTGACGTCACTGCTTGCCAAAAAGTGTAGCGTGCAGTGACGTCACACGAGTTTTCAACGCACTGTGTCGTCTTCATTTATTGTTTATATGAAAAAAGAAAAAATACGTGTCTAGTATTTTTCGGAAATCTAACTTACGAACTAATTAGTTTTTTTTTAGTCAACTACCCTATTATAATTGCGATATTTAAAACAAAAGCCTTCTTTTATCGGCTACCTCAAAGACTTATTTATTTCAAAAATATATTTGAAAACAATGAAAAGACTTTGTTATATACAGACAAACAAGTTACGAAATATTATTATTAAATCTACCGTTTCAAAGTTTAAAGTATTTTATGCATCCGAAATTCTTTACAGAAATGTAACAGCCCATAGAACTTACCTGTTGCAAAAGTGTTTGTGGAGCGTCATAGAGATGCCTCATCAAATACTCCAGTAACAGCATCAGCCTAGTTGTTAACATCAATTGATGAGGCGCTAAGTTCGTTGCTCGCTTCCTGTCACTAATGGCCAGGGTTTCTACCACCTATAATGATATTCGCCATAAGTTACGTGAAGTGTATAATACTTTTTTATGATTATAAACTAGCGCTTGACCGCAATCTCGCCTGATGGTAAGCAGTGATGCGATCGTTGATGGTAAAGCGCACTAGTTAATTAAGAGCCTATTCACTCTGAAAAACTGAGCGAATAGGAAGGAAGACGGCAGTTGAGCGAGGTGATGCTATGTTAAACCCAACAACACGACCAACGATGCTGCGCCAAAGGGAGATTGATATGAAGACCCTCCACGACCAAACCCCCAACACAACAACATTAGGCGCATCGCACCCGGCACACATCGCAACACAACTGCTCAGACATACTTCTGCTATAACCTTAATATAAATGATACTTTAGACAAATTGGTGATTAGCAACAACATAAAGTCACAAGTGTTTCTGTAGTAACTTTTATATCATTGATATACCCTCTTATTTTTTGGTTTATGAATAAACCCCTTAAACACTGTGGTGTTTATTCATAAACAATGATTCAAGTTAAGTGACGGCAAAAGGTCAAAAATGTATGGTTAAAAAATCGCAAATCACTAGAATTAACTTTAAACAACGGTTATGAATAAGGTGGATAAAGTTTAAATTGCACTAATTGTCATGCAATTCAAGGAAATATCCATTTATAGACTCAGTACCTAACTAGGGCAGCGTCGCCTCATAAATTATATAACACATTGTTCAAGCCCCATCAAGTTTATAAATTGTCAACTACAGTCGACAATAGGCTATTTGACAGATTTATAATTTCTATCTTGAATTACTTGGTTGCGGTTAAAAAGTTCATCAAAAGTTTTTTTTTTTTTTTTTTTAATACGTATTTCGTAAGAAACATGAAAATAAAAATTCAAAATTCAAATAAGTTGTCGAAACGCTTTATTCAGCAATATAGCGTCGCGCTTTGTAAGTAACGTCACAAACTTATAAACGATTTTCGGTTCCGAAGTGGTGTTCTTGTTTATCTGTTATTTGTCAGTTAGAAAACGAAAAAATACCACAAATCGCTCCAAATATCGTTAAAAATCTTGTAAAAAACGCTAAAACCCCTGAGAACACATAGAACGACAACAACTGTATGAGCGTATGACGTCATCGTGACATTAACCAATCCGGATTGTTTCACAATATGTGGCGCGAGAAACAAAATGCCAAACTTATTTTTGTGTTTTTGGATATATTAATTGTTATTATTTTCATTAAAACTCATGTAAATGACATAAAGAACCCTCATTTTATGCATTTAAAGCAAATAATCACAAAAATATTCATACTGTCAAATAGCCTATTTATATTTATTTTAAGACTTTATGGCACACATCTTAGTCTGTTTTTCTTTATTCTATTGTGAGAAAGGCCGGTGATCTTGTAAACTAGATGATGATCATCAACTTACCTTTATGATGGCATTGGACGTCATGAGCAATACAGACTTCTTCTGCATAAGCGTCAGTGAGTGGAATAGATATACCAATAGTTGTGCATGTTCAACATTTAAGTCTGAAACAAATATTATTATTGTTACATATTAATAGATGTAACACGTCCATCGCATATTAATTTTAAAAGAAAAAATTAAGATTTATTTGATGTAAGACAATCCTACAGCTAAATAAAGTACTATGATAAATTTCTTTTATAATCATGATAGGAAGTAATAAGTGATATAATATTTACAATATTATAATGAAATGGATAGCATACCTATATTAGCAAAGCCTGCAGATAACCGGATAGCCAACGTTAAAAAAAGCATACAAATTTAATAAATAAGATATAAAACAACGCACACCGAAAATAGGGCTAACTAGAGCGATAGCTAGATGGAAATTTTCTGTTTCTTATGAAATGGCACGATGATGAGATAAAGAATCATCAAAAAACTACCATCTACAGACTAAAAGAGTATTTGAGCCTCTATATTGTCTGATTAGAATTTGAAGAGGCCACATAATATACAAAAAGAATTAAAGTTTTTTAGCCATAAAAAGGTAGAACACAAAGTAAGGGCTGGCGTAGTTTTCACTGAAAAACACACTTCGTCAGGTCTGCGCCAGCCCTTAGATTATAAATAGACATAAGAAAATGAACATTTTACTATGTCACGCACGATAGTTAAAGTATAGAGCTCTCGTTGAGTTATTTCTAAGAATGGTCAAACTCACATCAATAGTAACCCATCAACTACGATAACCAACCTTACTGCTACGTAATAAAGACGCTAATTGCTACCGGAGAAGTGTGGATGACCGTTTTGAGTGTTTACCTACAAAATAGTATATAAGACTTACCTTCATAATCATGGTCCTGTGAAGGCTGTGCTTGCAAAGCACACTCTTGAAGAGTATTGACAATCTTATGCCACATAGCTAGGATGCTATTCTCGCGCTCAGCGGCTTGCTTACTGAGTACCATGCCGCCTAGGAGTTTTACAACGCGGGGTCCGACCTGGTAAGAAATACATAAAACATTACCCCTTTTTCTGAGGCTGAAAAAGTGAATATGGCGATAAGCAAGTAATGTTGCCAATTTTGCCTCGGAAAGCAAGCTAGAATAAAGCAATGCTATCTTCTAAGCGTGCTGACCGCAATCTACATATATTGATTTGGTCCAGAATTTGGCTATGAGCTTGACGCAATCAGCAACCTATATTAGACCCGGTAATGTACAGGAAACAGGACACGTAGAACTCTTTAAGTCTTCCATTATCATTTGTGGACAGTAAAATAATTTTAGGTATAATGGACATGGGCGGCGAGCAGTGGGCAGCTCGTTTCACGCGCACCTCAAAGAGATGTCAGCACATCGTGACGGGGTCCACGTAGACCGATGCCTCCTGGGTCAGGGTTGGGGGTTGGTTAAAAAAAGAACCGTGGCCCTGACGCACAGGCAAGTGAAGGAACACGGGTGGGTTTTAGTCAGTAAAAGTAGTGACACGCTTTTTACACCATGTTATATTTTTTCCCAAACACATTTAGAAATTGTTGCAACAGACGCACAACTCAGTTGACGTTAAATGATAGTACTGGGGGCGTGAGACAGGGTCCCCGGGCCACGCCGATGCTGGCGCGGCCCGGCGAGCGCCAGCATCGGCGTGGCTAGATAACAAGCTGATAACTTCGTGGTTTTTCATGATAATTTTTGGAATTTTCTCCATAGATTATTTACCTAAAAATACTGTATATACACGTGTTTCGAGTTTCCCATGTACAAAAAAATAACGTCATATAACATAATGCTTATTACTTTTAACTAGCTAAGGTGGTACTGTGTCACAAACCTGCAACGGAGTCATATTGGTCCTTTCCGACCCAGCAGATATCAGCTGTTGATGTAAAGCGGGCTGCAGTGAGGCGAACGCGGGCGCGCCGCTCAAATTGTGAAGGTATCGCACCAGGGCTGAGCTAAATGACCCGTATAGCGCTCCGAGGCGGGCGCCGAAGCATGCTGAGATTGTACCTGGATGGTAAAAGACATGTGTTAAGTGTTAATAGTTGTTTTACTCGCTTTACATGGGAACTTCATGACTAAGAATATTCTTCAAAAACGTCTTGGTTACTCAATCAAGCAAACGATTGATTGAAGTAACAAATATCTATACAACGAGTAGTGGGATGGGTATATACATACCAAGGACATGGCTTCTTGGAAGTATTAATCGATTGTATCAAACGGTATCGGGTTTTTAGTCCTTTCTCTACATGTTCGGAAGAACAAGAACACCGCCTGCGGTAGGCTATTGTGATACTAGGCGCGGAGAATTACGGAAGAGATTTGTGTGGAGATATTAGCAAGTAACGTGATGTGTCATGAGTACCTACATAGTGACCTGTTTGTTATGATTTGATTTAAGGTAACATGAAATTTAAAATTGGAGTTGATAAATTCTTAATGTATTTTATCTTGAGTGAAACCTTCCCAATATTGTTTGATATTATCCAAAGGAGCTGTGCCTTTGGTGTATATATACCGTCTCTGTTAAAAGTTTTGTAATATGTCGTTATAAACATTTAGATTTCTAATATATTTAGGATTTATAAAAGGTACAAAGGTAAGCCATAAAAATCACACCATGAAAAGATGATTGGTGAGCTTAGCGTGAGTTGTCACTCCATACTCACTTCACTTTAGTTTTCACGATAAGATGGTTACAGAATCGCACCTATAGTTCCTCTTTTTACCGGTTTGCTCGACGTCAAAGAAATTCTTCTCTTTTATGTGCAGTATTTTTAAAGTTTTTATTGCAGTAATTAAAATTCAGAATAAATAAGTCAACTAAGAGAAGGCTGATATAGATAATGCCAAAAAATTAAAGGGATGACAATTTACCGGTATCAGTACGCGCAGTCTCTCTATCCAAGTCTTTAGCCAGGGCAGCAAGTAAAGCTTGGTGAGCATCATGTAGCTGCAGTGAATGCTGTCCTAAGCGTTCTGAGCCTTCGCTGATTATCTCTTCAGTTAGCAGGGTGAACACCTCTGTTGCCAAGGTTATGTACTGAAACAAGTATATAGTTCTCAAAAGCGAATAAGCCAACAGAACGGCAGTTGCGTAACAAACTACACTAGCAATGAGTTTCAGTTTAACAGTTCAACAACGTTCATTGCGTACTTTACGTTGTTGGGCAAACAATTTTTTTCAACTTATGAAGCAATGGACTAGCAATATGCTTCAAAATTATTCCAATTGATATTAATAGTGTGTTACGCCATTAGGGTGCATATTGGGCCCACGATATTACGGTCCACTCTATTTGTGAAAATATTTGCACTATTATTTTACACCCTAACTAACCTCATTGAAATAAAGTTCCTTTTTCATTAACAAATTATTGAGAATATTTGATCAATTAAGCGAACTTCTATGTGGTGATAATCGTTAAGTACTGGTAGTAGTTATAACGCTTTTGAATGATGGTGTTGGATATTCACCTCTAAATACTTACAGAATAAGGCTCAGCTTTATCAGGCACGATGGCCTGATGCGGTCGTTGCGGTGCGTCGGTGTTGTCATTACTGTCAGTATTGCCAGACGCACGAACAAGTCCGCTGTTGTCGGTCATGTCGGGAGCCACCAGGGTCGATTCGAACCATAGTCCGAAAAGTGGTTCGCTGTCTTCTAGACAAAAATGTAAAACTGTATTTATCAACTAGAAAATATAAATGAACTAAATAGTGATGGTTTGGTGTAATTGCTTCAAATCTAGACTTGTTGCCAAAAACAGTGCACAAGTCCCTGAATTCTCGCTCTTGCCATCAACACATACAATTGAGGGGTATAGTTTCAAAAGCCGCAGAATCCATTTTTTACATGTAGTAATATTTTTATGTTTCTAGCAAATCCATCTTTTCATGTTAATTTAATTAATAAGTTACAAAATGTTTGTGAAGCGATCAATTTCTCAAAAGGCATAGAAACATAATTATTTAGATAATACTACCACAATTTATCACAAATTTTCTATTTCTGGATTCTTAACGTCCCTGGACTTAGTGGGTTTTGAAACTATACCCCTCAACTGGCGATCCCAAAAAACTGTCACTTGCCAACTTTTTTTTTCATGTTATGTTGTATATTTATAATATTTCAGTTGCCACAAACTGGCAGGCAGCGGAGAAATTGACAGTTACCATAAACATTGGTGATTGCCAAAAAGTACGGCAGTTGCTACAAATATTCGCAACGGCCACAATCTGGGGTTGGTCAGTTTATTTATTTATATTTTCTCTCTGTTCTGTTAGTTTTTTAACACAGTCTCTCTTTGGTATTATTTGTTAAATTCCATATCTTTGAGTAGAGCTGCACAATTTCTGGTAAATTAACACCTCAAAAGAGCATCTCATACATTGATCATTATAGTTTTCATATAATTTATCGAATGTAATTACAATTTTTATGTTTGAACCTTACTGATTGTTTTCATTAGTTGTTAATTGTATGAGTTTTGTAATGAGGGTAAAAAGGTAATAAAACAGTTCGCTTTCTGATCTTGACTTGGTTCTATTTTTTAATAATATAATAAATTTTGTTTATAAGTAGTAGACAGCAGGTCAAACTACCTGAAACAGTCAAATATAATCAAACTTGAGCCATAACGCTTCAGAGATACAGTTGAAAATCTAATAAAAAAAAATTGACAGATTGTAGTAGGTTGATGTGCTGTCGTCTGTACATATAAACTGGAATGTTATAAAGTAAAAGTAATACCACAACAACAGGGGTCATGGGACACTGTTTCTAAACTAGGCAGAATTATCTGCCTGCTGGTAGCTTAGGATATAATATTGTCAGGACTTTGAAAGAGACAGACTTTTCAAACTACTAAAATAGGAAACGCCAACCTCATAGTTTTTAAAATCTCGACCTTAGAAGCATTCGGTAGTACCTATAGCTTGACGTTAGAAGCATTAGGTTGTAAGTGTAGGTATTCGGACCTATACATACGACCAAATGCTTCTAAGTTTAAGAAATATGAATAAGGCAGAAAATTGTTTGTACAAACTTACTTACAAAAATAAAAATTGTAGCGGTACCTACAAACGCCACAAAATGAAAAATGCGTCATACTGACGTCACACGAATTCTACATCTCGCAATCAGAGTTTACCGTGGAATTAGCATACATACAACTTGCCAATTTCAACGATTGGGCAAGTGCCCGCCAGATATAACACCCGTCTGGTCGGAGGATCCTCCCTTTTCTATGGAGGATGAGCGAACTTTACTCCCTGTTCTTCATGCCTCCACAAAATCATTCATATCGCTTCACTTTTACAGTTATCACAGGCAGTGGCGCAGATTCTCTTGTTCACAAAATAATTTCAAGTTTAGTGCATATTTTTCTTGCCATATCATTAAGAAAAGCATAGAAGATAACAGTTTAGTGTAATCCTGTCAAATTAAGATATTCCATAGACAGTTTAAGACGCTATTATAAACATGGCGACCAAAAATACATAAATTTACGTCGAGCGCAGAGCGAAGCGGTGCGGCACAGATCTAAAGCAACATATTCTGTTCTGTCCTTTTGAAATAAAAAGAAAAAGATAAAGATGAACTGAACTAAACTATTTTTAATCAAGGATTTTTTTTTTCAAGTTTTTCAGTGTAAGGAGTAAGTAATATGTTACCGTCATCAGTCTCCGAGTCCTCGGAGCACAGTATCATGTCCTGGAAGTAGACGGTTGAGTCGGAGCGATCGGGGTCTGCATCCTGGTTTTGCTTCTGTACTACAGCGCGCTTAAGGTTTGTCGCTTTGCGGTAGCATACCACACCTAACGCTACCAAAAGCTGTGGAAAGAGATTGTAATTAGTATTGACTGATGAAAATCAAGTCAAAGTAATCAAAATATTTTGGAGAAACAAATTTTTCTTGAAATAATATCCAGGTTTACATCATATTCATAAGGAAAGTGTTATATACGCTTTTGCAATTCACACGTCACTTCAAGGAAATGAAATTAAAAAAAATTAGAGCAAAAAAATAAATGGGGTAGAAATTAGTTTAGGTAGATTTTCCAGTTTAGTAGGTTAAACCTATCATTTTTGGACAAGATTTATTATTATTAAATATTTAGTACAGAAAATTAGCTGTGGAATGCTTTTAGCCTATGCTGTACCACTACTGGGCTAAGGCCTTACCCAAATGCTTCCAGTAGGCCTAGTATAAGTTTTCATTACGAAACTCGTTCGTCGATATCGAGCGCGTTTGACTCAGCGATTGGCCCGCTTCAAGGTCGTAAGAACTCTCAACCAATGAGAGCGCCAAACGCGATCGTTATCGACGATCGAGTTTCGTATTGAAAACTCATACTAGGCCTACTGAACTCTTTCCCATGCCATCTCTAGCAAAGTTAATTATAATTATTATTATTATCACTGTCTTCTCGTTGATGTTCAAAAATGTATCCACATTGACATTACCTGATGTAAAGGCGCAGCGGAAGCCAGTCTAAGCTCCCTTTGATGCGCAGTATGCTGTGCTAAGATATGCAACGGCGCAGGAGTCGAGACCAAAGCCTCACCACAACTCAGGGCTTCGAGACGCGCGTCGGATAATAGCACACCCACCCAGGCGAGGCATCGTCCGCCTAAAGCTACCCATACTACGCCAAGACCTTGTTGCCTAGGGAATAGAGGTCATTATTGTAGTTGGAAAATATTAGGAGAACGTAATTATAGTTAGAAGTTAATGCCGTTTATTGTAGGTAGCGATCGAGAAAGCAAATGATAAAATAAAACAGTTATATTTCTATGGGCTGTTTTTTTTCAACGCCAGATAACTTTTTGAGAGGAATAATTTAGAATTTTTGACAGTTCTTCGATAATAAAACGGCCAGCCGTCAATTGTATTCCTCAAATAAAAGTAACCTAGCAATGGAGTAATCAGCTGTTAAACAAATAGGCTCTTATCAAATCTACAAACAATGTGAAACAAAATTTAAAAGAAAATGGGATTGATATAAGTTTCTCCTTCCAAGAGACGAATGAGAACATGTGGAAAAGAAGGGACAAGAAAAGAAATACGTCATAGGATCTATTAAGTAAAGTTGAGTTAGATGATATACTTACATTTTAGTGAGATTGTAAGGTCTGGATGGAGCCTTGGCAGGGCTCTTGCCGGGAGTAGGACAAGGACAGGGAGCACCCGCTAGTGCATGGTGAAGGCCGCACAGCAGTACCCAGCTGCCGATCATGAGGTGGTTTTGATATACCTGGGAGAAAAAAAGAGAAATGTTACTCAATACTGATAAAACATTTATTGCAAAGGCGTATATAGAAGGCCTGGAACAATTTGCCTGCAGCAGTCTTCCTGTCAGGTTTTAACTTAAATGTCATCACGGCTAGAGTGAATAGGCTCATAATATTATAAACATCAACAAACTAGTGCTTGACATATACCATTGTTGATGCTAAAATGCATTAGTTAAAGCATTTTACCATCAACAATGGCATATGTCAAGCACTAGTTTATAATATATTAAAAAAAACATGGTAACATCATCATGGAAGATAAATATTTGTCTCACAACATTTGTGACTGAATCAACAATGTGAACAAGCTTTTGGTACCTATATAGGTAAAAATATTCAATTATCTTATTACATTCTTGGTTTTCCAAAATTCCATTAGGTCTTGTATCAGTTGCAGGTTCACTTTTAGTAAACAAACCTTGAGTTCATACATCAAAAGCTCTGTATGTAGAATTTTGTCAAAGTCCACTTAGGCCACCAACTGAATACTTACATAACCACCAGCTCGAGTAGATTGTTTGAATGTCTCCCCAACAGTGTTGTACAGACTGAGGGCACTTTCCACCAAAGTGGCTGTCTGCTGTTCATATTCTTCATCTTTAGGATGTAGGGATGCCTAAAGAAATTAAAAAAAAATATAGTTTTAATTTTAATAAAGACTTTGTGGAGCGATCATCATCAGAATAGTACTACGATTATAGTTTGCAACATTTCCGCGTCAAGAAGAATTACCTCACATATTAACCATAAAGATCGTACAGTGGAAAAACCACAGAGCTACGAAGCATTGGTTAGAAAGTGGCCTACAGGTTTCAGAATAGAACAGAATACTCTTTATTATGAAGATTTTACAAAGACATGGACAATAGGCGGTCTTATCGCTAAGAGCGATCATTGACTAACAACCAGTAGTGTTTCAGTAATTTTTAATTAATCTAGAACATCTGCAATAGTGCTTGTAAGTAAAACAGTATAAAGTTATAAATATGACTGCTACTTTTGAAACTTGCCTATCGAGTGTAGTTACATATTAAGTAAATAAATTTAAATTACTTGAAAAATCAACAACTTCGCGTTGGTAATATACATCAAAATATTTACCTGAGCAGTGGCGCATAGTAATCCAGCAGTGCTGACGTCACTGAGTGTCATGATTCGTTCAGGCGTGAACGGCTCGAGGCAGGGCAGAGACAACGCGAGGCGACAGACGTGCACCTCGTTAACGAGGAAGTGAAGACTAGAAGGAGAAATGAGGTCTCATAAAGGCGCTATGGGTGCGTAGTCCTAGTTAACATACGTTACGTTGATATCAAAGTGACTAGCATTGTTGTAAAAGTTACCAAGTGGTTAAAGTTGTAGCATATACTGAACTTTATTGTGTAGGAATAAGTGATTTTCCCCGGTATGTGCGTGTGTTTCTATCAGCATGCATTCAGTCGGTTTCCTATCTGACTTGATTAAGCTAAATACCAGCAACTGCTTATCTGACCTCCACAACCCAGTTACTGGGTAATACTAATACTACTTACTACCTTTAGGTAAAATTAGTTGTCAGACTTTCTGTACTTTCTGAGCCACGGAGGGGTATCAGTATGTAAAAATGGTCACCCACCCACAGAGCAACCGCGGCGAGCATAGCTTAATCTGATCGATTTTATTTATTGACCTTACGGCTGTTATTATTTAGGGAGGAGGCCCCAATAGGTGATGAAAATAAATATAGGTTCATACAGTGAGGCATCAGAGTTGAACTGCGGCGCGACGGAGGTCTCCTTGGCAGTCTGCCAGCGGTTTAGGTACCGTTGGAGACACGGCTGCGATGCACACACCTTCAGCACCACGGAGCCGGCTTTCAGCTCCATTAGCAATGATGAGCAAGTTGATGCCACCCACTTCTGTAGAGGATAAGAAATTTGGGACTATCACACACAATCACGTTTAGTTAACTAAAGTTAGTTAATTAAAGTAATTGTTAATAAACGAATATTTTATAATTAATATAATATGTATAATATAAAGAGATAGCAAGAGAATAAAGACTCAATAACAATACAAATAATAAAAATAAATGAATAGGAATTACATAAAACTAAATAAATATATAAATGGAAACATGAAGCGCTCTTCCTCTCTCTACTTATTTAAAACTTGCTGTGCCCAACAGGGTCCATAATTGTTTCTAATATTATAATAAAATATTTACCACCTGTAACTGTACATTATGGATTGCAATAAACGATTTGATTTGATTTAACTGTGTGATACAAAAAGTGAGCAGTAGTAATAATTCTCTTGTACACATATTAAACAAAATTTTAGTTCAGTGCCTTTTTTTATTTTATTAAGAAAAGGACAGAAGATAAAATATTAGTTTAGTCTTGAATTGAACTTAAATTTAGTTCAGTTTGTGAACAAGCAGCAGCCGGCAGGCAGTAAAGACCCCAGAATAACTCGCGGGCCTGTCCCTCCTTCCCGTAAGTCCTAAAGTAGATAAAATCAAACATATTTTGTTCCATTTTAGTGCAACATAAAAAGTGCGCTTAATAACACTAAACGATAGTCCAAAAGCAAAAAGGAAAGTAAATACAAAACCTAATACAATTAAATATTTTCACAAAAATAAACCTTCATATCAATAGTCGACTGTTGGGCGCCATTTCCATCCTTAGCGCTCTCCAAACTATCCTTGCTTCCGGGAGACATGACGACTGTGGCCGGTGCGGCTTGCGATGTCGTCATCGACGCCACAGGGTTCCGTAAAGGCGCCGTCAGCTGTTCCAACAACGCGTCAGAACGTCGCTGGGCGTTCGACGGCGGCTGCTTTTCAGTAGGCGCAGTTTGAGAAGCTAGTGACGTAATCGAGCTTGGTATGACGGATGATTTTGTTGATTGGGACTCTGAGAGAGAATGGTAAAAGAAAATGATAATAAAAAAATCCATCTGTATAATTTTAATAAAATTAAGAAATAAAAACCGGCAAGTGTGAGTCGGGACCGAAGGATTCCATACAAAGCTGTTTTTATTATTATTTGCTATAGCGGCAACAGAATACATAATCTGTAAAAATATCAAGTGTCCAGCCATCACAGTTCATAATATATAATATGTAAAGAAAACCCCGTCCGACCCATAAGGATAATAAAGGTTTGTTAACCACTTCACCAAATAGATTGTAAAATTTTACGTAATCATCATAGAAACAATAGTAATGAATTTTGAAATAATCTTTTTTTCCCGCGAATTAATTCCAACTTCCCCGAAATTTGGTAATTTAAAAAAAAAGTGACAACTCCGGTGTTATTATGAGCGAATAGCGATGCGACCACGTGCCACGTGCCCTGACCCCCGTCGCCCGCGGAAGGGTTGCTTACCGCACAAGTATTAAGTTACCTCTTTTTGCGAAATAATAATGTGTTTTTTTTTAAGTATAGCCCGTCTTTGTATCAATTATTAGAATCAGTTATCGATACCTAACAATAGCTTCACGGATCGGACAGGGCTTTCTTTACATATTGTATAGCCTGGTGACAGACAGACATACAGGATCATAGTCTTTGTATTGTAGTTGGATCTCGTTTTTACCCCTTTTGGTATGGAACCTTAAAAACTTGACCTTTATAATGTTTTATCCTTACTAATGTTATAAATTGGAAAGTAAGTTTATTTGTTTGTTTGTTCCGCTTTCACGCCGTAACTTCTGAACCGATTACTTTGAAATTTTGCAGACGTAAAGTTAGAAGTCCGGATTAAATAATAGGGTACTTTTATCCCGGAAAAATTTGATATTCCCGAGGGAAATCTAAAAAGCGCAAAATAACCGAAGCAAGTAAAAACTTTTTATTTTGGTTCAGATGAGTTTTCAATACATTTTAAGTTTTAATTGTAAAAAATTCATGAATTATTAAAATATACAGATAAACTTTTTAATTTGTTTAAACATGAATAAAAAAATATACATAATTTTGTATATTTTAAATACATACCAGGTACAGTAACATGCGCAGGTAGTTTGGCATTCTTCAGTAGTGAAGTCAAGATGACTAGGTCAGATTGGGGGTAACCCCCTCCTTCGATTCCGCATAATCCCACAATAGGTAACAGTAGCTGGGGGGAAAACATATTGTTATTAACATTGTTCTTGTTAACTTAGAACCAATATTATGGATTGGTTCTGTTGGTGATAATTATGTTATTGTAAACATTATCGCTCTTATTCATCATTATCCATCATCAACCTTTTTATCTTCCCACTGATGACAACAAATTACAAATACAAGACTTTTACGTACAAACTAAATAAACAATCAAGTTTAAAAAGATTTCAAACTTATAGTATTATATTTTTTGAGCTAATACATGCGAAAAAAAATATTAAAAGTCCTCCCCCAATAATTAAAAAATGACAAAGTCAACATTGTTGCACCGAAAGTGCTATATGTAGTCTCTATTGGATAATTTTCAAAAAAATAACTATGTACAATCAAAACAATTGGCAGAGTGGTTGGTATAAAGTTCTCTTCATACTTCCGTTATGTAACATATGTTGTGATAACTAATATACAGTATGTTACGAAAACCCTGTCCGACCCACAAGGATAATAAGGGTTAGGTAAACAAATGACCAAATAAAATATAAAATTTTGCATAATCATCATAGTAACAATACTAATGAATTTTGAAATAATCTTTTTTACCAGCGAATTTACTGTAACTTCCCCAAAATTCGGGAAATTTAAAAAAGTGTAAACACCATTTTAGACCTTGAAACTGTCGGCGGCGTCAGTGTGTCTAGCCGCCGACGCGCAAAGGAATAATTAGAGCTGTACTAGTTTTTACGTAATATCGTTTTGTTTTTGTCGATACTAACTGCTCGAATGATTTGTTGTAAAAACGCAGATTACCTAATGGTAAAAGTACTTTTTTTGATTATCGATTAATTATTCATAACAATATTGTAACACAAGTACCTATTATTAGTAAATAGGAACTAGAAAGGTCTTATGAAATACGATTTTAGGAGAATATTTTAAACAATTTAAAGCATTTAAGTTCACCTGATTTAAGTTATGTGAAAGTTCTAAAATCTAAAGAATGCCATGCGATGTTGAATCGATGCGTGAAATTCTGAAATACAAAATTGATACCAAAAATCGATACGAGAAATATTTTGAATACTTTCACACCTCTAGTCAAAGGGCACCGCCGTGCAGTTAGAGTACCTATTTTTATGAAATAAAAATCATTTTTATTTTAAATTTATTAGTTTCGCGTAGACATTGAGTCCGTGTAGACGTATCGTTTATTGTGTGATCATAATAGTTTTCTAACGTAATGTAACCTGCTGATGGAAGGTACCTAGTAAAAATGCAATTGTGTTGTGTTGTGATCAGGTGTTGAACGATTCGGATGTGACTACTTCTTGGTCAATGTGGTTCCAGCATGACGGTGCCCCATCATATTTTTGCCGACCTGTACGTGAGTACCTCCACTATCAGTTCGGCGAGCAGTGGATTGGTAGGAGTGGACTAACGTTGTGAAACACCGTGCTAATCTCGTGGGACGGTGCCGGTATCGTTCTTAGTGAACGAAATATGGAACAACATTTCCGCCACAGCCATTGTGCTCATCGAATGAAATTCGAAGATACATTCGGAGGGTCAGACGACCTTCCTACTTAAAAAAAAGTTCTTTTCACGAGCTGCGTAAGTAGGTATCATTGTTTCTTTCTAGAGTCGATAAACGTGGTTAGACTACCAATACCTACATGCATGAGGTCAACTGAGGTCATGGCCTGTGCCTGTGTTGCCATGAAATTACTTATTTATTTTATTTAAGTTATTTATTTTTAAGGGGGTATTTTTTTTTTTAGTTTAGCCAGGTTATGTACGCATTAGTAGAATCAGCTAACGATACCTAACAACACCTTCACGGGTCGGACAGGGTTTTTGTAACATACTGTATAAAGCTGAAGAGTTTGTTTGTTTGTTTGTTTGAACGCGCTAATCTCCGAAACTGCTGGTCCGATTAAAAAAATTCTTTTTGCGTTAGATCGCCTATTAATCCAGGAAGGCTTTAGGCTATATAACATCATGCTGCGACCAATAGGAGCGGAGTATAACTAACACCACGCGAACGAAGTCGCTGGCGGCCGCTAGTGTTGTGATAATGTATGTGTTACACATTTTCCATTAATCTTTTATTAACATACTGTGCAGAGTATAACAAAAAGGAACTTTGTTCTAAAAATATATTCACTGATGCTTAGAAAAAATTGACTTTATAATTGAGATATTTAATTTAACCTCAGCAACATACTGATGCTGTAAAAGGATTCTAAAATAAAAAGTATGGAGCACTGCAATCTTCAGTTATTAAGTAGCTGTATTAATTTATTATTATTTATTTATTGTTAATAAGGCTTCCAAAAGCCAACAACATTATCAAAAAAAATTAATTAAACAACACAAATACATCAAAAACATAAACAGGAGAAAAAAAGTAACCTGAACAGATTATTCATAATTATATTTGTTAATTTCCAAATCTACTACAAACCTGCTTAACAGATACGTTCGGAGCAGCAGTCGTATTGTTAGAGTCATCACAGCTCAATCCAGCTTCGGAGAGCTTCTTCAGTATTTGTCGGAGAATAACTCTGAATGCATCTCTTGCAGTACTTAGTTGGTCATTTGGTACTAAAATATAAAGAGGTTGGTTAAGAAAATGATAATGGAAACATTTATTTTTATTGTAACCCTATGCTGCCCTTTTCAGTCATGTCTCGAGCTAGAGTGCACTATCTAATCGTAAATAAACTATCATATGACAAGTAGATTATTACATATTACTGTACAGATGAAAGCAAATTAATCTACTACAATCTGTCAATTTTTTTTATTAGATTTTCAACTTTATCCGCTAATTCATTAAGGCCCAAGTTTGATTAGGAACATTTGACAGTTTTGGGTAGCTTGCCCTGCTGTAGTCAGTACATGAGCTTGAAGCCTCAATGGCATAGACAACTGCAGTGGACGGCATGCGATAACATACTGCAATCACGCACACAGTCCATTTGAAGGACTAGGTCTGGCCCGTACCCATAATTTAGACTATGCCTCAGTTGTCTCTGGTGCCTCTCGTTGACGCATGGCATTAGTGTATATAGTCTTATTACACACAATACTAATTCATTAAAATGAATCAAGTACTTTTGATAGGGTAAAAAAAATTGTTATGGAAAACAATTTTCCTAAACTTTACTTAACGCAGCCACATTTAGTTAAATGAAAGAATTCCAATTTGAACAAAGCTGTGATATAAAGATAATTCTATTATAACTATTACAGTTATTAATAAGCTGTAAGCATGATTCATAGCTTGTTTCGAAGTCTTGTATTAGTAGAAATTGTTGGGAACAGAGAGAGACATAATTTATTTATATGATACCCTACATATCATAAAAATAAATAATGTCTATCTCTATTTATCAAATAGTTGTTCCCAAATATGGCCAGGAAACTTCTGTATGTTTAGGAGTATTTGAATAACAAAACTTCATTGTTGCGTAATATTATGAAATTCACAACTTCAATTAGATTCATATTAAGCTATATTGCTAATGCTTGCACTGTGTTGCACAATGTTCTCATTCTCATACCATATTTTTTGTAGTTATAAAGTAGTGCTTAACTGCAATCCTGCCTGATGGTAAGTAGTGATGCAATCGTATAAAGCATAATCAAGTAAAGCATGCTATTTTAACAAGAGCCTATTCACTCTTAGACTTGAAGACGTCTAAATTGTAGTCAAACAGAAACACCACTGCTGGCATAGTTGTGACCAATGCATGCCCCTCAGAGATGTCAGCAAATTGTAACAACACATCCTTTCCTGCAACCTTGAGCGGGGGAGGACATTTGATGATTTCACCCAAAGAAGCCTAATTCCTAAATATTTATTTATTAATATTTAGTCATAGTTGTTTACCCTCATAAAATATGTTTTCTATGAAGTTAATAAAACAAATTAAAAAATACTTACAATTATTAGCATTCATGCTAATAAAGTGTGCAGAGAGGCATGCAAAGCATGTGTAGAACAAGTCGTAGATGTCCTCATGGTTCTGGAATTCACTTTCACTGCGAGCAAGATGATTAAGTTTTTCAGTAAAAATTAATCTAGCTAATTGAAAAGACATCGTTTTCTAATAAGTTTTTACAACTTAAGTCAAATATATAGGTGGAGTAGTCACGGTCGCGACATTCACAATTATATTTCTTTGTGGGTACTAATAAGTTCTAAAAAAAAGTCAAATTTACGGGTGGAGTGGTCAGTAGCGATAACTGCAATTATTTTCTTTGTGGGTACTAATAAGTTTATACAAAAGTCACATATAGAAAGTACAGGTGGCGTTGTCAGTCGGAATATTCGTAATTGCTTTTCGTTCGGTTGTAGTGTAGACAAAAATATTGTGATCATTGTGTAGAGTATTTAGAGATTATTATTATTGGGGACACATTGGATTTACAGTTCAAATTATTCGTTGGGCTTTATGGAAATGAGCACTTCACAAAACTATTACTACAATAACCTAGTTTTAATAACAAAAGACTAGTTTTTTTTTTATAAATAAATAGGTAACAAACCAATGATTAATCTGATGAGTTATCAAGATAACTTTTAGTATAGTGCCCGAGAAAACAAACCTTTTGATGATGGCTTGGATGATTTCAACGGCATCATTTTTGTCGAAAAATGGGCCGTAAAGTGCTGTTAATATTGGTTTAACAGTTGTAGACCATTCAATATTTCCTCCTGATGCGGCCATTTTCGGGAAGAAAATGACGATTGTGAATTCGATCTAGGTAAAGTAGGTAATGACAAATGCTTGTCATTGCCCAGTGTCAATCAACTGTCAAAACATTCTAGACTACATCGACATATAATAATGGACATGCCTTAGAGATGAGAATTGTGGCACTCCGAAAGAAAGAGAGGAAACGAAGTTTCGTATATCTTTATCTCTTCAATAACATCAATCATCTATGAGTAAAGAGAAGGTGCTAGACCGAATTATTTCATCCATCCCTCTCACTCTTTTCAAACCAAAAAATTACTGCGCTAATTATACGCGTACGGAATGTCCATTAGTATATGTGTCCATTAGTATATGTCTATGCTAGATTATGTTTATGGGTAGGCTGTATGGCGTATCATGCCTTTGTCTTTTCTGTTCAGAAGTATAGTGCGTTTCATCTAATAGTTCCTTTGCCGTCATGTTGGCACTAATGCAAATTAGTGTGAGAGAGAAAGAGACGCAGAATGCGTCTACCTTGTTTACGACAGTAACAAAAAATGAATGCCAACATGACGGCAAAGGAACTATTATAACACAGAGATATTAAATTTAATAGAGTGGCCACGGGGGCGTAACCCGTGAGAACACAATTTGTGCAAAATGGGCAAATCCCTTCAAAACGCTATTCAGTCAGAAATTGTACGTCGTACGCGTAACACGGAAGTATTTTTTTTAAAATGCCGACTTGTTCTGTGATTGTGTGCAAAAATAGAAGTGCTACAAGTAATCTAAAACGTCATGGTATCACATACCATAAGTAAGTACTATAATAATTTCGTTTATTACGTATATTATAACAAAAACATAAAGTTTGTCAAAAATATTGTTCCAAAAATTTACGGTCAACTATTACGCGATAAAACTTTAATCGAACAAATAAACGCATTACATTGCTTGCCGGGTGTTGTACTTATGTTAACAATAATATTTTTCTCACGTAATGAATATCGCCCGAATCAAAACGGTCGGTAACGTGGTACGGCCGCAACTTGACGGCGTGAGCTAGAGATGTAGCTAGTAAATTTGTACTATCGACAATTATATTTTTATATTTATTTTTAGATTTATAAACATTTCTTTTTTGTCGCGAAATAAAATGATACAGCTAAAATTATTATGCAAATAATGTCGTACAACTTGTTATACCTGTGTCACAGTTAAATAGTAGTTAAAATTATCCTTGTGTATTAATATAAAATATTCAGGTTTCAGGTAGTAATTAACGAAAAATGCTGCACCAGAACTATCCAAGCGTCAAGTACTTTGTAAATATTTACATTTTAGTGGACAGTAAAATAAAAAAAAAACTGTTATTTAATATATTTACTATACTTAGATTTCCTATCTTGTTTGAATATATTAAACAGTGTATTATATTGTTGATTGTGATTCCAGAAGACTATTATTTAAATAAATGTAACCATCCACCAACAACGATTGCATTAAAACACTTATTTGTAATATTAAAGAAAGGTGGGACTAAGAAAAACAAAGTTTCTTGCTTATAATATTCTCCTGTTAAAATGTTTTTTTTTATTCCTTTAAATATTAAGTGAATATAAAAATAAATTAGCAATATTCGCAAAAGTAAAATTATTTAGTAAATCACAAGAAATATTGCATATCGATAAATAGTTTATCGACTTTCAAGCACTAGCGTTGATGTAAAATTGTTGAATGTTGTAGTGCATGTTTACGCGGTAGGGCCAATAGCAGCGTTTGTGTGTGTGAGTTTCAATGTGTGCGTTGATTAATGATTGGTCAAGATTTGTCAATACATGCGCGGTGCAGTGTACTTATTTCTATGTGCATGTGAGTGTATAATTTTTTGGCGACATACGACCTAGAACAAATTGCGCATTAGAACCGATCTCTTATTTCTGATATCTATGTATTATAACTAATTTATTAACTATATTAACTTTATTATTATTAACTATTTTTTTTTTATAGGCGAAACGCACTTTACGGAAAAACCAAAAAAAAAATGTTTATGGCTGGGAGAGTATGGCGGGAAAGGCAAGTTGAGTGCCACGCTCATATTTCATTGGACTTTTAAAATTATTTATAGTGTAGTTTACTAAATGAAAGTGCGTGATTTATGTAGTAAAGAGTGGATTAGTAGATTAGATTAGTGGATAGTGGCCACATCATGGCTTTGCCTCATAACTTCCTCGTTAGAAGTTCCACGCGGCTGTCTATATCGACATGAATAATTCATTACGTGACATTGGCTAAAACACAAACCGTGCGAAGCCAAAAAAGAGAGAAAGAAAAAGTTTTGAAGATTTTTATTTTACTTGAAATTGGCATAAAGTCATAACTAGTGCCGCTTTACAACAAAAAAAAAATTGTTTTGCATTCTGATTCTGATTTTTATTCTGTACTTTGTAAATTGCAAATTTTTTGTCGTCTATTGTGAGGAGTTTGGCGGGAAAGCCAAAATGAGTGCCACGCTCATTTTTCATTGGACTTTTAAATTATTTATAGTGTCGTGTACTAAATAAAAACGCGTGATTTATCTAGTAAAACGTGCATTCAGTGAATAATTCATAAAGAACCGTGAAATATTGTAGTATAGTGGTCACATCATGTCTTTACCCCAAACTCCTCCTGGTCGGCCTCACGTGGGAAACGAAAGGAGATCGGTTAAGTTATGTTAAGCTAGGATAAGGTAGGATAAATTAGGATAGAAACTGAAGAAAAAAATTTACTTAAGACTAGGCTGTATGGCGTACTATGCCTTTGCCTTTCCCGTTCCTCTGAACGGAAAGAAGTAAACCAAAAAAAAAAAAAAAGAAAACGTCCAGAGGTGTAAAAGTAACGAAAAAAAGTGTACCCGCATGTATTCGTTACTTTAACAATCAGTACTCGTTACTATCGTATCGTTACGTTACTCGTTACTTCTGACACCTAACGCGTACTGTACGCGTACGCAATACGACTGAATTCGTTATATATCATACGACTGTACATCGCAATACATTACGCATCGATTATACTAAAGAAAAAGCAACAAATAGTACTAGGAAATATAAAGTAGTAACGATGTTTTGATACTATACTATATGATGACTTTTCTGATGCATTATACTAGCGTGAACTGAAACAGTGTAGGTGCTCATACGAAAAGTACGAGTAACGAAATGCATTCGAGTGTAACGTTTCGTTACTTCATACTAGATAAAGCACCCGTTACTCAGTAACGAATACATACGGTTTGTCACAGGTCTAAAAACGTCTATTGTGAAGTGTCAACGTTGTCAAACAACTAAACAAGACTACATAGAAAATAATCAAGGAATTCTGCATTTATCACAAAACCTGTTAGGTTCTTACTGCAATTATGTCCGAAAAACAAACAAATGTTAAAAAGCGAAAGCTTTCCGATGAAAATGGCACGGAATTACCCGGTCAGCATTATATATAACCTACCTTTACAAACTCCAACAAGAAACAATGATTTTTCACATGTATTTCTCATTACGGTACTCATTTTTTTCAGAACCCTCTTCGAAGTCGATCCATATACAGTGTCCATATTTAGATACAATCAATAGACATGTCTTGGACTTTGATTTTGAGAAGTTATGTTCGGTATCATTGACGAGGATAAATGTATATGCTTGTCTCGTCTGTGGCAAGTATTTCCAGGTAAATAAAGTTTATGTAGACCACTGAACAAATATGCAATTGTAATTGCATTCAATTTAGTTGTATTACTTATACTTTTTATAGAAGAGTACTTTGACTCTGGTTATAAACCCTTGCTTGCCTTTAAAAATACATCTACTGCTACAGAGCTTAACAGCAGTCAAAAACTTATTTTTATCTAAACTTATTTTTGTCTAAGCACTCTAAAGCTACCTTGGGTTGTCTTATCTCCCTGTTTAAAAGCAGTGGGTCGGCTGTATAGCAAAAGCCCTTGGTTTGCACCTTGGCATCATTGTACCTATACCACCCATAGGAAAAAAATATGTATTGAGCTCAATTATATGATGATGATGTCTCTTGTAAATGTTTTGTCAACAGGGGAGGGGTACGAACACTCATGCATACACACATTCTGTGGCTGACGGACATCATGTATTCTTGAATTTACATACATTGAAGTTTTACTGCCTGCCTGATAACTATGAAGTTATTGGTAAATCTTTTATAATCTTTGCATGCATTAAAACTGGATTTAAGAGAGTGCAACCAGGAAGAAGCTAGCAATAAATAGCTCTTAGAAAATGATTGTTGATTAATTAAATTAAGAGCTGATTTTTCGATAGTCAGATAACTTCTTTTGACTGATAATTTTGATAGTTATTTGTTTTAAGAACTGTTAATGGTCAATTTTATTCCTCGAATAAAATGTATCTGGCAATGGAGAATTTAGCATTAAATGATCAATAGTTAATTTAGCATTTATTTTATTATTGATTACTATATTAATCTCTTTTTTTCACTGACTTTTTACAATATGTAAAGAGAACCCTGTCTGATCCGTGAAGGTATTGTTAGATATCGATAATTAATTCTACTAAAGCTTACAAAGCTGGGCTAAACTTAAAAAAAATCCCCCAAAAAAAATAAATATTATTTCGCAAAAGATGGTATATTAGTACATGTGCGGTAGGCAACGTGCGCGGGCGAAGGGGGCAGGACACGCGGCACGCGGTCGTATCGCTATTCGCTCATAATAATATAGTCCAAAATGGTGTTGTTACTTTTAAAAAATTACCAAATTTTGGGGAAGTTGGAATTAATTTTCGGAAAAAAAAAGATTATTTCAAAATTAATAAGTATTGTTACTATGATGATTATGTAAAATTTCATATTTTGTTTGTTCATGTGTTTACCTAACCTTTATTATCCTTATGTGTTGGATGGGGTTTTGTTTACATATTGTTTATAAATTATATTTTTAAATATTTGCATGTTATGATTGTTTGTTAAGTCTATTCACATTTTTCAACTCTCAATTTCATCATTGCTTGCCAACATTTGATAGGTATATTTTATACATCACCAACATTCTTTTAATTATATGTAATTATAATAAATAAAATATTCATTTTCTCTACACAACAACTGTCTCTATATTGGGAGAGGTTAACTTTGACTTCTTTTAGATTCTTCATTGAATGATATCAAGTATGTCCTGAACCCGATCTTCACACCAGAACAGATCACACAACTGGACTATAACACCAAGATGTCTCGAGCTATTGATAGCACAATGTACATGCCTGGAATTGTGGGCCTCAACAACATCAAGGCTAATGACTACTGCAATGTTATTTTGCAGGTGAGTACAGATATAGAATTGTTTAGGGGTTACATGAAAAACTTAATTTCTAGCCATGACATACATGAAGCAGGCACTAAAGTTCCACCACTGGCCTGAACACTGGTGTGTGTGAACGATATAGGAAACTGCAGACTCAGCACGTTCAGTCCTTGTTGTTCTATATATTATGTGGATAGATATTAATCAAAGCAACATCTGTAACAGTAAAACTACAGATTTTTGAGTATTATTGAAAACTATGTTCATAAACAACCATATTCTCGCCAAGCTCCATAAAGAATAGAGATAAAAAAACAATTTAGGGTTATCAGAACTCACCATTTACAAATCTCCTGTTATTTACATGATTATCAACTTTTACACATTAACTATTTATTAACAATTCCTATTGCAGCATATTTCAATAGACTCACTATAATAACATGGTATTTCGAAAAACCATTAAAATGTCGATATTAATTTTACGTGATAGCCCTACAAAAAAAGAAAGATGGATAAAATCCAGGTATTAAACATATTTTGTGGCAATTGGCAAAGGCATTTGTCAATACGATTTTGCGTATTTTAATTACTTTCAAATCTACTGCATAACACATGCATTGTAATACTTTCAAGTATGGACTAAGTAAAATATATATGTACCTATAAAAAAAAATAACCTTTTAGAAAATTAGCTTACATATGTTTCATATTTCATTCAAATTGGTTAAGCGTTCTATGCAAATCATAAATATCTAAACAAATAAACTGTTTACATTGGTAATTTGGTAGGAAGTAAAATTATTACTTTCTATCTAGAAAAGGTTGTTAACATCTGTCTTTTAGGCGTAAACTACTCGTTGCCTAGGAACGGTTTTGTTTACCACTATTCTTTATCAAATTTGGCCGATATATAGATTATAGATAAACCCCCTTATTCATAAACGCTGTTTAAAGTTAACTAGTGATTAGCGATTCTTTAGCCATTCAATTTTGACCTTTTAACGTCACTTAAATTAAATCATCCTTTATGAATAAACATCACAGTGTTTAAGGGGTTTATTCATAAACGAAGATTAAAGTTAAGTGACGTGCAAACGTCTAAAATGTATGGTTAAAGAATCGCTAATCACTAGTTAACTTTAAACATCTTTTATGAATAAGGGGGAAAATTGTAGACAGGTGTTTTCCAGAATAAATTCTCCACCTTAGAAGTGTGGAGGCATGAGAAACAGGGAGTACCTAAAGTTTACTCATCCTCCATAGAAAAGGGTGGATCTTCTGACTGCCTGAAATTGGGAAGTTGTATGTATGCTAGTTGCACTGTAAACTCTGATTGCGAGATGTAGAATTCGTGTGACGTCAGTATGACACGTTGTTCCATGTGGCGTTTGTAGGTACCGTACATACTACGCTAGTACTAGTTTGACGCTTCTAACGTCGAGCTATAGATACGACCTAATGCTTCTACGGTCGAGAATTGTTTCTGATTTTTTTTCAGTGTTTATCACAAGTACGCCCCCTGCGCAACTATTTCTTACGCGAAGAGAATTATGCAAACGTGAGGCGGCCACCTGGCGACTCCTCATTCCTACTGGTGCAGAGATTCGGCGAACTACTCCGAAAGTTATGGAACCCGCGTGCCTTTAAAGCTCATGTGTCACCCCATGAAATGTTGCAGGCTGTTGTGTTATGGTCTAAGAAAAGGTTTCAATTTATCAAGCAGAGTGAGTAATATATCAGAATCATTTATTAAATAATTTTCACATTCATTCATTCCCTTTGAACTAGTTTTGTGAATAGAGGATACAATCCCAACCTCTATTTGTCTATAAATAAAAATTACTCAATATCATTTTGCACTATTCTAGTGAAATAAAGCATGATGATTTCAATTTTTGCAGGTGATCCCATTGATTTTTTGTCTTGGTTTTTAAATTCTCTACACATGGCTCTTAATGGAACTAAGAATCCAAACAGTTCTATTATCTACAAATCGTTTCTTGGTCACATGAGGATATACACCAGGTAAGTTATAAATTTTATTTTATCAGTAGCTTGCGGTTCCACCAGTTTGGAGTTATTATTACGCAAATCAGGCACGATTGCAGTCCAAGATTTTCGGACATCTCCTTGTTGGTCGTGGTGGTACTGCTGAGAGCTGTAAAGAGTTGTTGGGATGTTCCATCAGAAATTCAGTTATAGCTTCCATGGAATCTGGATTTAAAGTTACACTCCTGCATTATGTTATGTTAAGGTTCAAGTACAGACGACAGTGCATCAAGCAATTTCTTTATTAGATTTTCAACTTTATCACTAAAGCATTAAGACTCAGGGTTAATTTGGAATATTTGACTGTTTCTGGTAGCTTTACTTGCTGTCTTCCTTAATCTTCAGCTCCACATTACTTATGCTATTCAATAATGCAGCTTTTATTTGTGTTTGCAAGTATAACAATTCTTTTCGTTAAGTTTAATTTTCTTTCTATCATTTCATAAGGACTTGCTTAGTCGTTTTCTGAAGAAAAGCTTAAGAATAAACAGAATTTACAGTAAGGGTCAAAAGTGCATTACCACTTTTGAACTTTATTACACTAACAATAAGTGTCAAAAGTAGTACTACACTTTTGACCCTTACTGTAAATCACAAGAGCACGAAATGCAGGCCAGTTAGCTACCATTTTAGGCGCGTTTAAAACTCACTGGAGCCGATGCCCTTGTTCAACTTGTTAAAATTACACACATCAAAAGTGTCTAGGGATCAAGCATTTTTATGCGGATTTCTTGAGATTGAGATGTGGCTTTGTAATAAATTTATGATTTTATAAATTTATATGGATCCTTTTTGGTGCATTTCATAATTTGAATCAGGAACTGTGAATCAAATTCGAGTAAAAGATGAAAATCAGCTGTCAATATTTTCCCTATAAAAACATACAACGCATTGAAGACATTATTAGTGCTACTGTTTCCCTACTACTGATTAAAACCAACGTTATTATGGAGCGGCGACGTCATTTAAGCAGGGAAGAAATGCTCAGAGCCGTGGGAATGATAGAAGCTGGTTCCCGGCAACGTACTGTGGCTTTAGCTCTGAATACAAGTCAGAGTGTAATCAGTCGACTTTGGACACGTTACCGAAGCACTGGTACCGTGGCTGAGCGCCATGGAGGACGGTATCGCTGCACCACACGGAGACAAGACCGATACATTCAAATCTTAACTCGAAGAGCTCCAACAATAACCGCCATGATGTTAGCCGTGAGGCTTCATCACTCTTCAGGGAACTTAATTAGCGACCAAACAGTCAGAAACCGCTTGCATGAAGTGAACCTTCATTCCCGAAGACCGCTACGGGTACCACCTATAGCAATGCACAATCGTAGGATTCGATATCAATGGGCTCTTGAACACAGAAATTGGGCAGAAGAACAATGGCGTTTCGTGTGCTTTTCTGATGAGTCTCGTTTTGGTATGAGACCGGATACAAGACGTATACGACACTTGAGAACCCCTGGACGCCAACAGCGATTAAAATCCTGCCAGGAAGTCCATCCTTATAGTGGTGGAACCATCATGGTATGGGCGGGTATTTGGATCGGCGGAAGAACTGAGTTGATTTGGATCAGAGGCAACCTCAACGCTCAAATTTATGCTGAGACGATTGTATCAGACGTCATCGTTCCTCTACTAGTGCAAATCGGTCCCTTATTTCAGTTAATGCATGATAATGCACGACCGCACACCGCAAGAGTTGTAAGACAGACTCTCGCCGCAGCTAACATCAATGTCCTGCCCTGGCCTGCTCAGTCGCCAGACTTGAACCCGATTGAGCATGCATGGGATATGCTACAGAGAAGAGCTCTGCCGAATATGGAGGGTATCCAGTCGCAAGAAGACCTTTTTTTGTTGTTGCAACGAACATGGGCGGCCATTCCACAGCGTGATTTGGATGAACTCATTTTGAGTATGCCAAACCGATGTTCTTGTGTTGTTAGTGTTCGCGGTAGAAACACGGATTATTAATTGTTTAAGTTACCCAATAAAATTTTAGAGAAAACTGTTATTTCAGTCTTTTTTTCGAACTTTTGTGTTAGTGGTTCAAATGTCAAATATCCCTTTATTAGGAAAATGGCAAATTTCTTTATTAATACAAAGGTGACTTGGTTTATCGTTACTGTGACAAACGAAAACACTTTATTTGATGAATCCTTAAAGAAAATTTTAATTAATATCAATCAGGAGAAAAGTTATTGCAAAAATATATGTTGATCCCTAGACACTTTTGATGTGTGTATATCAAAATGTGTAGGAACAAAAATTCAGGCATACGTATTTTGTAATAAACATACACATACACATATAAAAGTCGTGGTAGCCTAGTGGTTAAAACACCAGTCTCCCAAGTATGAGTGCGCGGGTTCTATTCCAGGTCAGGCAAGTAACAATACAACTTTTCTAAAGTCATATGTACTATGCCCAGCAGTGGGACGATAAAAAGGTTGATGATGATACACATTTAGGGGTATAAACAAAAATAAAATTAAACTTACCTTAGATAAAACTAAGAGTCGCATCTAGACAGTTACTTATCACAGCTGATTTAAAACCATGACAGATAACCCACTATTTTTATTTTTGACGAGAAATGTCATGTGTTTAATAAAAGTGAAAAAATATTTTATAGTGATCGTATATTTTTATAAAGTTGTATGTATGGTATACTATACAACATGAAGATAAAAGACATCTCAAAAAAAAAAATCGGCAAATTTTTGCTAAGACCAAAACATTTTTTTTCTTCCTTAAAAATATATATATATAAATGATACTTGTAATTTAATCCGTGAAATATGATTAACATTCCCCATTTATTTTTCTAGTAAACCAAAACAAATTCTTTTTTTCATTCTATAAGTTCATTAGTCTCAGGTGTTCATTACCTAAAATTTGGTCAGCTAAATTTTTAAACAATAATAATATACACACATCAAAAGTGTCTAGGGATCAAGCATTTTTATGCGGATTTCTTGAGATTGAGATGTGGCTTTGTAATAAATTTATGATTTTATAAATTTATATGGATCCTTTTTGGTGCTTTTTATAATTTGAATCAGGAACTGTGAATCAAATTCGAGTAAAAGATGAAAATCAGCTGTCAATATTTTCCCTATAAAAACATACAACGCATTGAAGACATTATTAGTGCTACTGTTTCCCTACTACTGATTAAAACCAACGTTATTATGGAGCGGCGACGTCATTTAAGCAGGGAAGAAATGCTCAGAGCCGTGGGAATGATAGAAGCTGGTTCCCGGCAACGTACTGTGGCTTTAGCTCTGAATACAAGTCAGAGTGTTATCAGTCGACTTTGGACACGTTACCGAAGCACTGGTACCGTGGCTGAGCGCCATGGAGGACGGTATCGCTGCACCACACGGAGACAAGACCGATACATTCAAATCTTAACTCGAAGAGCTCCAACAATAACCGCCATGATGTTAGCCGTGAGGCTTCATCACTCTTCAGGGAACTTAATTAGCGACCAAACAGTCAGAAACCGCTTGCATGAAGTGAACCTTCATTCCCGAAGACCGCTACGGGTACCACCTATAGCAATGCACAATCGTAGGATTCGATATCAATGGGCTCTTGAACACAGAAATTGGGCAGAAGAACAATGGCGTTTCGTGTGCTTTTCTGATGATTCTCGTTTTGGTGTGAGACCGGATACAAGACGTATACGACACTGGAGAACCCCTGGACGCCAACAGCGATTAAAATCCTGCCAGGAAGTCCATCCTTATAGTGGTGGAACCATCATGGTATGGGCGGGTATTTGGATCGGCGGAAGAACTGAGTTGATTTGGATCAGAGGCAACCTCAACGCTCAAATTTATGCTGAGACGATTGTATCAGACGTCATCGTTCCTCTACAAGTGCAAATCGGTCCCTTATTTCAGTTAATGCATGATAATGCACGACCGCACACCGCAAGAGTTGTAAGACAGACTCTCGCCGCAGCTAACATCAATGTCCTGCCCTGGCCTGCTCAGTCGCCAGACTTGAACCCGATTGAGCATGCATGGGATATGCTACAGGGAAGAGCTCTGCCGAATATGGAGGGTATCCAGTCGCAAGAAGACCTTTTTTTGTTGTTGCAACGAACATGGGCGGCCATTCCACAGCGTGATTTGGATGAACTCATTTTGAGTATGCCAAACCGATGTTCTTGTGTTGTTAGTGTTCGCGGTAGAAACACGGATTATTAATTGTTTAAGTTACCCAATAAAATTTTAGAGAAAACTGTTATTTCAGTCTTTTTTTCGAACTTTTGTGTTAGTGGTTCAAATGTCAAATATCCCTTTATTAGGAAAATGGCAAATTTCTTTATTAATACAAAGGTGACTTGGTTTATCGTTACTGTGACAAACGAAAACACTTTATTTGATGAATCCTTAAAGAAAATTTTAATTAATATCAATCAGGAGAAAAGTTATTGCAAAAATATATGTTGATCCCTAGACACTTTTGATGTGTGTATATCAAAATGTGTAGGAACAAAAATTCAGGCATACGTATTTTGTAATAAACATACACATACACATATAAAAGTCGTGGTAGCCTAGTGGTTAAAACACCAGTCTCCCAAGTATGAGTGCGCGGGTTCTATTCCAGGTCAGGCAAGTAACAATACAACTTTTCTAAAGTCATATGTACTATGCCCAGCAGTGGGACGATAAAAAGGTTGATGATGATACACATTTAGGGGTATAAACAAAAATAAAATTAAACTTACCTTAGATAAAACTAAGAGTCGCATCTAGACAGTTACTTATCACAGCTAATTTAAAACCATGACAGATAACCCACTATTTTTATTTTTGACGAGAAATGTCATGTGTTTAATAAAAGTGAAAAAATATTTTATAGTGATCGTATATTTTTATAAAGTTGTATGTATGGTATACTATACAACATGAAGATAAAAGACATCTCAAAAAAAAAATCGGCAAATTTTTGCTAAGACCAAAACATTTTTTTTCTTCCTTAAAAATATATACAGTATGTTACGAAAACCCTGTCCGACCCATAAGGATAATAGAGGTTAGGTAAACACATGACCAAATATAATATAAAATTTTACGTATTCATCATAGTACCAATACAAATGAATTTTGAAATAATCTTTTTTTCCAACGAATTAATTCCAATTTCCCCGAAATTTGGTAATTTTTAAAAAGTGACAACACCGGTATTATTATGAGCGAATAGCGATGCGACCACGTGCCGCGTGTCCTGCCGCCCGCCCCCCGCGGTCGGCAGGCGAAGGGTGGTCAACGCACATTTAATAAGTTACCTCCTTTTGCGAAATAATATTTATTTTTTTTAGGGTAATTTTTTTTTTAAGTAAAGCCCGGTTTTGTATGCATTAGTAGAATCAGTTATCGATACCTAACAACACCTTCACGGGTCGGACAGGGTTTTCGTAACATACTGTATATATAAATGATACTTGTAATTTAATCCGTGAAATATGATTAACATTCCCCATTTATTTTTCTAGTAAACCAAAACAAATTCTTTTTTTCATTCTATAAGTTCATTAGTCTCAGGTGTTCATTACCTAAAATTTGGTCAGCTAAATTTTTAAACAATAATAATATACACACATCAAAAGTGTCTAGGGATCAAGCATTTTTATGCGGATTTCTTGAGATTGAGATGTGGCTTTGTAATAAATTTATGATTTTATAAATTTATATGGATCCTTTTTGGTGCATTTCATAATTTGAATCAGGAACTGTGAATCAAATTCGAGTAAAAGATGAAAATCAGCTGTCAATATTTTCCCTATAAAAACATACAACGCATTGAAGACATTATTAGTGCTACTGTTTCCCTACTACTGATTAAAACCAACGTTATTATGGAGCGGCGACGTCATTTAAGCAGGGAAGAAATGCTCAGAGCCGTGGGAATGATAGAAGCTGGTTCCCGGCAACGTACTGTGGCTTTAGCTCTGAATACAAGTCAGAGTGTTATCAGTCGACTTTGGACACGTTACCGAAGCACTGGTACCGTGGCTGAGCGCCATGGAGGACGGTATCGCTGCACCACACGGAGACAAGACCGATACATTCAAATCTTAACTCGAAGAGCTCCAACAATAACCGCCATGATGTTAGCCGTGAGGCTTCATCACTCTTCAGGGAACTTAATTAGCGACCAAACAGTCAGAAACCGCTTGCATGAAGTGAACCTTCATTCCCGAAGACCGCTACGGGTACCACCTATAGCAATGCACAATCGTAGGATTCGATATCAATGGGCTCTTGAACACAGAAATTGGGCAGAAGAACAATGGCGTTTCGTGTGCTTTTCTGATGAGTCTCGTTTTGGTGTGAGACCGGATACAAGACGTATACGACACTGGAGAACCCCTGGACGCCAACAGCGATTAAAATCCTGCCAGGAAGGTCATCCTTATAGTGGTGGAACCATCATGGTATGGGCGGGTATTTGGATCGGCGGAAGAACTGAGTTGATTTGGATCAGAGGCAACCTCAACGCTCAAATTTATGCTGAGACGATTGTATCAGACGTCACCGTTCCTCTACAAGTGCAAATCGGTCCCTTATTTCAGTTAATGCATGATAATGCACGACCGCACACCGCAAGAGTTGTAAGACAGACTCTCGCCGCAGCTAACATCAATGTCCTGCCCTGGCCTGCTCAGTCGCCAGACTTGAACCCGATTGAGCATGCATGGGATATGCTACAGGGAAGAGCTCTGCCGAATATGGAGGGTATCCAGTCGCAAGAAGACCTTTTTTTGTTGTTGCAACGAACATGGGCGGCCATTCCACAGCGTGATTTGGATGAACTCATTTTGAGTATGCCAAACCGATGTTCTTGTGTTGTTAGTGTTCGCGGTAGAAACACGGATTATTAATTGTTTAAGTTACCCAATAAAATTTTAGAGAAAACTGTTATTTCAGTCTTTTTTTCGAACTTTTGTGTTAGTGGTTCAAATGTCAAATATCCCTTTATTAGGAAAATGGCAAATTTCTTTATTAATGCAAAGGTGACTTGGTTTATCGTTACTGTGACAAACGAAAACACTTTATTTGATGAATCCTTAAAGAAAATTTTAATTAATATCAATCAGGAGAAAAGTTAATGCAAAAATATATGTTGATCCCTAGACACTTTTGATGTGTGTATATAAGTTTCCAATGTTTCGATGGAAATTATACCAAAAACGCTAAATGCTAAATAATAACTTTAAATAAAACAATAAACCGGTTTCCGTTTTGCATTAATCATTTTTATAAATAAATATTTGTTTTCCCTTTTTTAAATAAAAAATCCCTGCATCACGGTATCTAAAACAACATAATAAAAGCAATTACCTAATATGTTTCACTTTAGGACATGAGTTTAGATACCACGTAATTTTATATTAGGTACTTTTTAGACAGAATACTATGAATGGTATACTTTTTAGACATGTTATGGCATTCTACGTTTGTTGCGAGACATCCGCGCTCGAAGCAAGCGAGTAGGAAATGTGCACGTAAATATGTTGCGGGGTGCGCGGGGGTTTCTGGCTAGCCCCGCCCAGATGCTGGAGAACCCCTGGACGCCAACAGCGATTAAAATCCTGCCAGGAAGTCCATCCTTATAGTGGTGGAACCATCATGGTATGGGCGGGTATTTGGATCGGCGGAAGAACTGAGTTGATTTGGATCAGAGGCAACCTCAACGCTCAAATTTATGCTGAGACGATTGTATCAGACGTCATCGTTCCTCTACAAGTGCAAATCGGTCCATTATTTCAGTTAATACATGATAATGCACGACCGCACACCGCAAGAGTTGTAAGACAGACTCTCGCCGCAGCTAACATCAATGTCCTGCCCTGGCCTGCTCAGTCGCCAGACTTGAACCCGATTGAGCATGCATGGGATATGCTACAGAGAAGAGCTCTGCCGAATATGGAGGGTATCCAGTCGCAAGAAGACCTTTTTTTGTTGTTGCAACGAACATGGGCGGCCATTCCACAGCGTGATTTGGATGAACTCATTTTGAGT
Organism: Sesamia inferens; assembly: GCA_037179545.1. Lineage (NCBI taxonomy): Eukaryota > Metazoa > Arthropoda > Insecta > Lepidoptera > Noctuidae > Sesamia > Sesamia inferens. The sequence goes on along the minus strand of CM073922.1, from coordinate 29,379,914 downwards.
ATGGCAAACCGATGTTCTTGTGTTGTTAGTGTTCGCGGTAGAAACACGGATTATTAATTGTTTAAGTTACCCAATAAAATTTTAGAGAAAACTGTTATTTCAGTCTTTTTTTCGAACTTTTGTGTTAGTGGTTCAAATGTCAAATATCCCTTTATTAGGAAAATGGCAAATTTCTTTATTAATGCAAAGGTGACTTGGTTTATCGTTACTGTGACAAACGAAAACACTTTATTTGATGAATCCTTAAAGAAAATTTTAATTAATATCAATCAGGAGTAAAGTTATTGCAAAAATATATGTTGATCCCTAGACACTTTTGATGTGTGTATGTTCAGTTTAGAGTAACTTAATTTGCAGGCCTTGACTAATAGGTATTTCATCTTCTGTCTGTTTCTTAATGAAATAGCAAGAAAAATATGCACTAAACTAATCGCACTAAAGAATCAGGCCCGCTGTCATTTCAGTTTTAAATATTTTACTTCTGTTTGCAGACCCTATGTCTGCCTTATTATTTTTGTACAATTAACGCCCTTAGAAGTTTTTGTGCCCTAAGTACAGTTTAAAATTAGTAATTCAAGTTTTTTCTGTCGAAGGTCGATATTACAGAACCTCACTCAAAACTCAAGCTTTACTTAAATCTCGTTTGAAGCTATTTGATTGGTTCAAACTAGTTTTAAATAATGCTTATTTAAATCTTGAGTAAGGTTTTGTAATACGGTCCTAAATCTTTATCAATTTACCAGAAAACTGCCACCGGCGGATGCAGATGACGCTGCTAAGGTGGACCTGAACAGTGAGGAGTACAGTGAGATGATAACAGAGTCTCCCTTCCTATACCTGACCTGTGACCTGCCTCCCACACCTCTCTTCACGGACGAGTTTAGAGAAAATATTATTCCACAGGTGACTATCGTCCATATAAATTATATCGGCCGGGCTGATTGCTCGTTCAATGTTTCTCCACTTTTATCAGACACGCCCACTTGCAACAGTATTCTTAGAACTTCTAGAATTTAGCAACGAGTGAGAATAAACCATGTGTTGTTTTTATAGGTGAACCTATACCAACTACTTTCGAAATTTAATGGGCAGACATCGAAAGAGTACAAAACGTACAAAGAGAACTTCCTGAAACGGTTTGAGATCACCCAGTTGCCGCCGTATTTGATATTATACATCAAGAGATTTACGAAAAATACATTTTTCGTGGAGAAAAACCCAACTGTTGTAAACTTCCCAGTCAAGTAAGTTGAGAAAGATTCTAAGACAGGTTTTACAATGGATCAGCCATTTGATAATTCAGTCTGTGTAGCCCTACTACCTACTGCAGGGCCTCTCGCCCTGCTGTAGCTCGTCCCATCATCTTGCCATTGGACATTTTCAAGAACTCAGTTGTGGTGGTCTTAGCACATTTATTTCACTATTACTTTGAACCTAGATAGTGTAAATTAACCTTTTGAACGCCCATCTATATAATACGCGATGTGTCCTCCTGCGCCACGCTACAAATGTATAACGTATCTATAGTAAAACGTAGGGATGGGTTTAATGTCCTATCGACGAATAATATTATACATTTAAATTAATGTTTATTCACCAATTTACGAAGCTAGATAAAAACTGTAACCGTATTTTCATATTTTATGTTATTTCATAAAAAAAATTAATATGAAAACTTGGATATATTTCCCATAATAAAGAAAAGAATTGTAAATTTATTAGACGTGTGTTCTAGAAGGCACATCCCTATTTGTCTCCAAATGTAATCCTTTTACTTCATATCAAGTAGTTGGCGCTCGAGGCACGTCAAAATCCTTTCTGATATAAGGATGTCCATATTTCTATGGTATTTATTTTTATATTCACTGTAGTCGAGTTACACGTGCATAAACTCAACCGATTCCTGCATAATTTATTTCGTTTAGTTACAACAAATACAATTAAGAGAAGCTAAATACGTGGTTTTCTACATTTTTTAAAGTTCCGTAGCCAAATGGCAAAAAACGGAACCCTTACAGATTAGTCATGTCTGTCTGTCCGTCCGTATATCACAGTCATTTTTTTTCCGAAACTATAAGAGCTATACTGTGGAAACTTGGTAGGTAGATGTATTCTGTGAACCGTATTAAGGTATTGATGCAAAAAAAAATAATAATAAATATTGGGGGCTCCCCATACTTAGAACTGAATCTCATTTTTTTTTTTCATTAAAAATACGTGTGGGGTGTGTATCGATAGGTCTTCAAAAATGATATCGAGTTTTCAAAGCTTCCAAAGTGGAAAAAAGTTGCCCCCCCCCCCCCCCCCCCTCCTCTAACTTCTACAATAAGAAAATGAAAAATCTAAAAAAACATACGATGTACAAGTACATACATTACTATAAAAACTACTAACGAGAATTGAAACGAGATCTTTTATCCTTTAATTTGTACAATAAATCAATGGCACGGAACCCTTTGTACGTGAGTCCGACACACACTTGGCCGATTTCTTTTTATTAAAATTACTGTTTTACACAGATGTTACAGATCTATTTTTAAGGGTGTCGCAAAATACTCGCAATTATTTTTCTGGTTTGTACAAACTAATAGAAAACGGAAGTTGACGACTTAACGGAATGTCAAGACGACGAACTATTTCAAAATTCAGATTCAGACTTGAACACTCGCAATAATTCGTCATATTCACCATCACAATTTTTTTGTAAAAACACGTGGGTCAACTTAAGATATAAACATTGCACTACACTAAAATGCACAAAGTCACTATAACCTTGAAACCTGTCCGCTTATGACGTCACAGAGTTACTTCTATACAAGTCGGTGGCGTGTGCGGAGAGACCAATAACTAACTTTGTAGGGATGGGTTTTTCAAACGGTGTTTCACTATCGATAATGATTAGAAAACCTATTTATTCTTGATTAAGATGAATAAAACCTAGTTTATAGTTTACAATATTTATAAAATATTATTTATTCACGTCATTTTCTTGCAATAATAGTATTTATGATCATTTCGACGAGATGAAATATAGCGAGGTCTTCATCGTGTCCCATCACTGGCTTACTTGATATCAAGTAATTGGCGCTGGGGGCATTAAAATATTTTATACAGGACACATATTCTCACATGGTAGCTACGATATTGTGGATTCGATACGCAAGTCTGTATGCACAAAACCAAATTAATGTTCATGATATTGCAGAAACGTCGACTTTGGGGACATTTTAACACCAGAAGTGAAGGCGAATCACAACGGAAAGACGATCTACGAATTAGTTGGCAACATAGTTCATGATGGCACTCCTGAGAAAGGCACTTATAGGGCACATGTCCTTCATAAACCTACACAGCAGTGGTGAGTGTGGTTTTACTGTGTAAATGACGTCATAACCTTTGTACAGATATCCCAAAAACAGTATGCTACGGAAGTGATAGACCGTCTTTGGAAATATGAACGCGGGATATTGACCTAGTACCTATAGAGCTGTTAGCTGTTACAATCATGGAAGTACTTGGTAACAAAAATATAGTCAAAGGTCCGCTCGGGCGAGCGAGCGCGATGCGATGACCTCTAGCGTCAGCTGTGGCGCGCGCGCAACTAATACCATCAATCGTGACAGAAATTGCAGTGTGGTTACCGAACCACACTGCAATTTCTAAATGTACTGGGAAAACATATAACATGGTGTAAAAATGATTGGAATCGATTCAGTTGCTTATTCTGAACAATCTATATTCAGGTTTCGCATAAACAAAAAAATAATGTTGTTTATAATCTGATAAGAATAATTTTGTTTCAGGTATGAAATGCAGGATCTTCACGTGACCAGTATACTACCTCAGATGATCACACTCACTGAAGCATATATTCAGATATATGAACTAAACCAGGACTGAGTTTAGACAGATTAGTCAATAAAACTAATTATAAGTACATTTGTGTATGTTTATTTATTGAATATACAAATTCGTAATAATTCAGAATCCCCATTTAACAAACTGTGGCCCTGGAATGACCTTTATACTTAAAACAATAAGAGTGTTACACCATATTTCATAAATATGTGATAAAAATATGATAATATATTAAAAAATTCACATCTACTATTTGACACAGTTTGAGAAATGATTCTGTTCATTTTATAGAAAATAGTTCAAGTTTGATACATTAACGTTACAATGTGAAAGAACCAGAATGAGCCTGATGAATGAAATAATTACTTATTTTTCAAATATGTATTTGCCAATACATAGTATGTCAAGGGGAGTATGAAATACCCACAACAAGCCACTTGAATTAGAATTTACTGAACACAGTAAGTCTGAACTATCTTCTTAGAAAGAATTATACTAGTGGCTCTCCCCCTTTTTGCCTGCCACCCGCTTGAACTCTCCCATATTGGTGGTAGAAATGGGGGAACCATAGAAGGCCAGGTGGTCAATTTGTGTCACTTCCCCACCACACTGGTTGTCCTTTACGAACAGTTGAATGTTCTGTACACTTTGGAACTTTACAAACTTCAGAGGTAGCGGGTTGCCTTCTAGATCGCTTGGTGAAAATCTAGAATAGAAAGGAAAAATTAAGAAATTTTTTAGTCCATCTAAGTTCAAGCATGACCAAAAAAGTAAGGACCATATTACTTACTCAACATCCTGCACCGACGTATTTCCAGAGGCTTGATCAAAGTCAAGTGTTCTTGGCTGGTTGATAAATATCTTCACTACTTTTGGCCCCTTGTCACTGGGAGCTTTAATTTTTAGGGAGTGTATTTTCACCAGCTGAAACAATGAGATGAGATATTAATAGGGTTAATATACTTTTCATCAAAGGGTTAAAAAACATCATAAAAAAAATTATCACTGTTAATTACTACCTGATTGAAACTAATGTTAATAATGAGCTGCTCGTCACAATCACTGGCCAAGTAGCCCCCTCCACTGGTCAGGCAGTGTGCCAAAGGATGATTGTCCGCTTCATTCAAACATTCACACTCACTCTTAGTTATGAATGTTGCCAGATCCATCTGTAAATAAAACGTTTCGGGAATAAATAATGGTATACCAGTAGCAGTAGGATTTTTAAACATATATTTTTTTCTATTAATTAGGATTTTCAAAGTAAGGACTGTCAGACAAGTATCCCTTCTGTGGTTTAAGACTTATATGACTGAAATCAAACAGGGATATTTATATGGATTAGTTTGAAGGAAGTATTAGTGTCAGTCGTGGTGGCCCAGTAGTTAAAACACCAGCTTTTCAAGTATGAGGCAGTTTCGATTTCAGGTCAGGCAAGTTTCAATGGGTTAACCCATTGAAACTTGCCTGACCTGAGTTTAGTTTGTGGACTGCTGAATTTAAGGGTTTTTGAAAGGCTCCCCGTGAAGGGGGGATGATGAAAACTTATGGTTATAGAGAAACTAGCTGACCCGGCAAACGTTGTTTTGCCATATAAATAATTTCCTAGAAAAAAAAAAAATAGATGTTGGCCGATTCTCATAGATACCGGATAAGCACAAAAAATTTCATGAAAATCGGTCGAGCCGTTTCGGAGGAGTTTAAGTTTGAACACACGAGAATTTTATATATTAGATTGAAAATTTTGAGGTTAGGTCTAATGATTAAGGGATATGGCGTAACAATTTGCGTGATTTTGAAATCTTCCCCACGATCAGGAAGCCCTGTAGCAATTAAAATCAATTTAATTTAGTTTATCAAAATATAATATACTTATGTATGTTATTTTTGTGGCGCTTCGCCGCTGCCGCGGCAAGCTCGCTTCGCTCGCTCGGCTCGCGCGTCCTTTTGGTCACTGTTCTAACCTAACCCAGTCTAAGTATAACAATTCATTTTTTTTGTGACGAGGGGCTTCGCCCCCCGAGCACCCTAGTGGCGGCTGCGCCCCCCCCCCATCACCCCGCTCCGCCAGCTACCACCTACTACAACCATTTCGTATGTATAATTTAGATACTACTGGGAATTGAAGAAGAGGCCATAACAAGCAGCTCATTTCAGTCCAAAATTTGCATTCACTCAATTGTACATAATTATTAGCCCGGTCCTATTACTAATTATTGTTTTATCTGATTTAGACATGCAGGATATTATTACGTAACACACTATCAGTAGAAATGGGTTTCATTTTGACAGTTCAACAACATTCATTGCGTTATTTACGTTGTTGAGCACACACATTTAACGAACATATGGAGCAATGGACTAGTAATATGCTTCAAAATGATGCCAATTGATAGTAATAGTGCAATACGCGATTGGGGTGCTGAGTCGATCAGAGAGTGACCAGTACACGAATGTACGAATCGCGGTTCTCAAAAAGATTCCATCATTTGACCCACGTACTAAGCATACAAAAATGAGCTTTATTTTCATAGCATTACATTACTTAATTGCTTATTTGTAAAATGATCGAGTCTGCTTCCTCTAGTGAAGGAGTGAGACGTAACAAGCAAGATGTGTCTAGCCTTATCGTTCATTTACAAAACGTGGTCCCTCTTTCTTTGTCCGAAATGAATAAAGCGGTATGTTTGGGTCACACAGGTCGCGTGACCTGGGAGAGCGAAGAGCAAATCTGATTATTTCTCGCTCATGGTTCGCGGGTCGCGGTGCGCGATGGAAGCAGCATACGTTGAGCATTGATTGATTGATCATTCGGTCGTACAAATGAACTGCGATCCAAATGATCGAAACGATAGAATCTTTTAACCCGATCACTAAACGATGTGCTCTGGTGAGTGTGCAAGGGAATTGCATGATTTAATTCCCCCATCTCCGTTCCATCATCGGACGACCCGTCGTACGGCGAGTTTCCACCCTTACGTTGTTGACACCACTGCGATCCGGACGAAGCGTTTTGCTTCCTCCTTTATACCGCGTACATCGAGGGATTGGAACAATTTGCCGGCGTCGGTGTTTCCGTCACATTACGATTTGAGTGTCTTCAAGGCTAGAGTGAATAGGCTCTTAATAAACTAGCGCGCTTTACCATCAACGATCGCGTCACTGCTTACCATCAGGCGGGATTGCGGTCAAGCGCTGGTTTATAATTTATAAAAAAAAAAAAATAAATCACTAAACGAGTGGGTCGCGATCGACCCGGGTCTCGCAAAATGATCGAATTACCCAGTAGGTACTTAACTAATCTCATTAATAAAATTTTTAAAAATAATACGATAACTGACGGCGTCATCTTACGTTTCGTTGTTCACAATGATATTGTCAATGATTTCCGTCAAATGAAATAATAATTGTTAATAATTTAATGATTCACATGTTTTTGTTGAAATAATATAATTTTGGACTAATTATTACTAGATATTAAGATAAAAATAATAAATAATAATTTCAATGACAACAAAAAGACCCGATTAATAACCTAAAATTGTGAATTTAACATGATTTTTGTGAATTAATTTCTCGGAAACTATAAGTTTTCATCATTCGAAATTTTACATAGAGGTGTCTTAGGCCAAGGTCTTTCAGCCCTAGAAGTCTTGCTGCCCACTTCAGCAGTCCACGAACTAAAGTTTATCCGGAAAACATCTTGAGGAAACCTGGACTTTCAAGTCTGAAATCATCAACCTGCATTGAGCAAATGTGGTGATTACGCTCAATCCTTCTCTCTCGAAAAAATTTGTGCCCAGCAGTGGGATGATAAAAAGGTTGATGATGATGATCAGTGTCAGTGTCAAGAGTTTAAATTCATGGGAAGTTAAGATAGGATCAGTTTACTCACATGTCCAGCAACAGAGTTATCTTCATCTCCAGCCTCATCAGTGCCATAATATTGTCGAACTTTACTTTCTAGTGTGCCTGGGTCAGCACCCATTAGCTGGTCAATCCGTGTCTGAAATCAATGAAATCATTCTAATTACAAATAACATTCAAGCTGGTGGTTTACTGCTCATTCCATGTTCTGGGTTTGGTTTCACCAATTAGTTGTTCAAGTGGATCATTGTGCGTGACTCATTATAATAATTAATCCAATGTGAAATCCTGAAAGAAATTAGCAGAAACAAAAATAATAATAAGTTAGCTTGCTGATTCCTGCATGATTCAGTTCCTACGTACCCGGTTCCTATAGAAGTGGAATGTCGGCATCGCGGTGACGCCCTGAGCGCTGGCTGTCTCCGCACATCTGTCAACGTCCACTTTCAAGAACACAGCCCTAGGGAACTTCGCCGGAAGCTGCTCAAAGAACGGCGCAATCCGTTGGCAAGGGGGACACCTACACACAACATAATCAATTATTTACTATAACAATGACTTGAGTATTTGAAGGGAATCAGGTTATACTGACCAAAGGGCTGTGAAGTCCACTACAACAAGTTTTGTGCCAGCATTGGCCATTTCTGTTTGGAAATGAGCTTCGTTTTCAATAACAGTTGCTAAACCCATGGTTTTCTTTTAACTAATTCAATTTCCAACAAAGTGCACAATGACAACACTGGAGAATGATACTTCAAAATGGTTGTTTGACAGTTTTAGTGTTACCAGACTTAATAAGATGCGTTCAATAAAAATCAATACATTTCGAAATTAAAACTGGAATACTTGAAGCGGTTGACTTAGTACTACTAAGTCTTGCTCACTCATCTTATTGTTTAATATTAAGTTAAAAGAAACTTAAGCAAAACCCGGCGCAGAGGGCGCCACAAGCACATACAGTAAATCAACCGCCATATTGCACTATCTCGTATCCTTGTCGTACTGAGTTGTATAAATGTATTTAAGTTTTTTTTTTCATTCAATGACAGCAGACAGGTGGTTCAGCAATCAATAGACTTAGGTCCGTATTCCCAAAGAAAACTCAATCATTGATCTCTGTTTAAGCATTTATTATTATTTTTAACTTTTAAGTAAATGTCCTTAGACATTTAGTCATGCATTATTTTATTAGGTATCAAAGCTGTTTTTTTATTGTATGTATGTAATATATACCATATTTAATAATATGATATTAGAAATATGGACCTTATCAGCATATTAAACCCACTAGGTACACCATTATTAGAAGAGCTAGGGAAAAAATGTTTAAAGAGATTCAGAGGAATTAAGTAAAACACTACAAATAATTTTATACATTTTCATTCTTTACTTTTTATTGATTACGACTCCCATTCTGAATCGGTATATTCAGAATCGGAATCAGTTACATTTATAATTAATGAATGCACACATTCATCCATGATGTGGTCAAGTTGACACGCTTTGTCTTCAACTTTTATGGCTTGATTGTCACTTCCTTCAGGCCTTCTTCAAATAATTATTTTAAGTCTTTTATTTTAAAAGTTTTCTTGTTCCTGGCGACGTACCCCTTTGATTGAGCCCAAACTAACTCTATTGGGTTGAGCTCACAGTGATACGCAGGATTGTGACACCATATTCAGCGGCCAACTCTTCCACAGGATAGCGTTCGTAATTAGTTTTTTGTAATTTTACTAGTTCCATTAATTGAGCCTTTATCATTGCTGGTTGATAATTAATTTGTTTGTCATTCAACCACTGAATAATATCAGCTTTCCGCCAGTTTGATGTGGGGATACGCTCGAATTTTGGCTTTAATTTTGGCAAAATGCTTTTAAGCCATTCTTCAAACCACTCTGAATTCATTTCTTCATGAAAGTCCATACTATTTTTATTCGATTAAAAAATAAGTAAACCGCCTTCTACAAAACCTTCATCACTGCTTATATGTGAAATTATTAGGCGTCGACCTTTACCGGTTGGGCCCTTTAGGCCTGCAGTCAAACCTTTAGATTATTATCCTTCTCTGTATGAGAGGAGGCCTGTGTCCAGAAGTGGGACGATAAAAAGGTTGATGATGATGATGATATCAATTATTATTTATTAATTGCTATTCTATAACAATGTCAAAAGTTTAGAGGTACATTCGTGTACATACATGTGTATTCAAAGTGTGAATTTATTAATCTTTCGAAAGAACTCTGTTATACTGGTTTGCTTGAAAGCACATTGCTGCTGCTCAGACTGCTCAATAACTTTTTTTATGAGAAAAAATGCCTAAATGCTTTTCTATCACTTTGGTTTTGTAGACAGAAGGTTTTTAATTAGTTCGAAATATAAAGACATTTTGTCAACTTGTGATAACTTTGAATTATAGAGAGATTTGAATTATCTCAAGTTTAAATTAATGAGAGTTGACTGTATATATGAATTGATATATATTTAATATATATTGAATTTATAGTATACATGAATTGAATCGTCAAGGGCAGCTTTTGACTTTTTTGGTCCGAAAGTGATATCGAAAAGACATTAACTAGCCGCCTCGTATCCCGGATGCCATTAGTTTTTTTCTATGGGGTTATCTTAAGGCTAAAGTTAACGACACCAACCCAGTTGACGAATTAAAGGATCGTATTCGCACAGAAATCCAAAACAACACAACAAAAACATGTAAAGCATATATTGAATATGTCCGCTCTAGATTGCAGTAATGAATTGATGGTGAGATTGAAATTGATTGTATATGGATGATATGATCTTTAAGAAATAAATTCCCCTTTTGTATTCTATCGGAAACAATAAACAATTTTAATCAACCTACTGTAATTACTTTTTTTTTCCACTATTTCAAATATAAACGGGCTTTTGGTTCACCCTGTATTTTTATTTATAGGTACTTATACGCAATTTGAATTTGAATATAAAAAATGCAATCTCGACTAACTTTTAATTGTAAAATCTCGATTTCCGACATCACTATTTATTTGGGACAAAAAACCTGCAACACTGGAAATGTCATTTTTCTGACTCGAATTAAAAGTCATAGTGTAGTCATGGCTCTAGAAACAACACAAACTTCGAGACACCGACTTCTAGAGCCATGACAAAAGTAAAATTATTTTTTTCCTTTTAAGTGTTTTTTTTTTGAAGTCGGTATCTATTTTTTTGTAAAAAGTTTTTATTTCATGCTTTTAAATGTCTTAGTCGAAATTCGAATGCCATAACCCATGTAAGAATAAGTTACTCATCACTAGGAAAAAAATCCCTATCTCAAAAACTACTGAACCGATTTTGATGAAACTTATAGTATTCTCTAAGTTGAACAATACATAATACAACAAAAAAAAAAAGAATTACTCAAATAGAACTCGTAGTGCGCGTGCAAACATAAAAACATACATATGTAGCATTGTACAAATGCCACACATGTTCTCTATTGTAGCGTTGTACAAAGGCTACACATGTCCTCTTACGGTCGACTATAAATCACGCTGACGAGCGCGGAAGTCATGGCGCGCGTCCCGGCGACCCTGACTCCCGCAGCGAGGGTTCCCATAAATCTTCACCCCGGAAGACATCTGCAGGTCCAACGGTCAACGTCCGTGGGAACTATAGTGAGTCGTCTACACGTGAAGACTGAACTGGCGCGCTTTCTACATCAACCAATCATACGCCGCGGCCTGCCTCGATTAACGAATCAGCATCGAGAACGCACGCAATACCGCGTGGACTTCCGCAGGACAGCAAGCTGATTTGCTATTGGTTACCCCACTATTATTTAGAGATAGTTAGTATTTAAGTGAGTGCATAGCTTGTAAGAGACATGATTACACAACATCATTATACAACATCATTATTATATTCTACATCATTATTACATTACAGTCCATTCCTTGATCACACTCTTGTATCGCGTCATTTTACACGTCAAATACATTGTACTCTTTTACATTCGTGCAATACATAAAGTTCGATTTATCTGAGTTTTAATTACGCGACACGACCTACGCGCTACAGTGGTGACCTAAGCGACGTGAATCAAGACAGACGTGACAATACTCGTGATTAGCACATTCTAGTGGCTTCCCACAAGCGGGTCTCACCACTAGGATTTCAAGAGGCTATATTCACGGTATTGCTGCGTGATACACCAGAAGAGTAATCAGGATGGCGACCAGCAACGCAACTCAGGTAGGAGGGCAAGTCGACACGCTCACACTACAAGCACGGCTGTCTGACTTTTGGCCGGCGTATCCCAGACTATGGTTTACACACTTCGAAGCGGTAATGGCGCCACAGAGGCAAGGTGATGACGCGCGCTATCAAGCAGCTATCGCCCGACTAGGCCTGGACGCACTTCAGCAAATAAGTGATATTATAACCAACCCGCCCATTGAAAACAAGTACGAAGCCCTGAAGTCCCGACTCATCAGCGTCTACGAGGAATCCGAGAGCCGAAAGCTGCAGAAGCTGATGGATGAGATGGAACTCGGAGATCAGAAACCCTCACAGCTGTTGCGAAAAATGCGGGAACTAGCCGGACAGAAAATACCAGACTGTACACTGTGCATCATGTGGACCCGGCTACTTCCACCTTCATTACGCGCTGTCCTCACCGTGAGCAACGCTACAGACTTGGAAAAGTTATCGCAAGTAGCAGATAGTGTAATGGACAGTATCGCGCAACCTAACCAGGCCGCGCAGATTTCACGCACGAGCGATGTGGCTGCCCTACACGACCAAATAAGGCAGTTATCTCTGGAGCTGGCAGAACTCAGGAACAGGCAGGAATCCAGACCACGATCACACAGAGCACTCGACAGACGGCGTTCAAGACCGCGTTCAACAAGCAACGATAATAGCAACCGCAAGTATTCAGAACAATCACTTATATGTTATTATCATCGCAAGTACGGCACAAATGCGCGTAAGTGTACACGCCCGTGCAATTTCAACAACAACAGTGCCCAGTCGGAAAACTAACGCCTGCGTCGGTTGAGGCGGCAACTGACGCGAACAACACTTCTCACCGCCTATTCATAACTGATAGGAATTCGCGTCTGTCATTTCTAATTGATACGGGCGCAAACGTCTCCGTGATACCGAGGACAAAAGGCGGAAAAGCAAAACAAACCGATTTCTGTTTGTACGCAGCAAACAACACGACCATTCCAACGTACGGAGAGAAAACCCTACAACTGGATCTCAACCTACGACAGCCGTACACCTGGAAATTCATCGTCGCTGCAGTCAGCAAACCCATCATCGGTGCAGATTTTCTGAAGCGTCATCAACTTCTCGTCGACATAGCCGGCCGACGTCTCGTCGACAAAGTTACCAACATGACCGTCAGAGCATCAGTCATTCGTTCCGCCGAACGAAGTATCGACATGGAACAGCCGTATCACCAGCTCCTCAGTAAGTTTCCTGATATCCTGCGACCATCAAGCATGAAGGATACTCCCAAACACAGGGTAGAACATCACATCGAAACTACTGGCCCACCAGTGTTCAACAAGTGCAGACCTCTTCCTCCACATCGCTACCTGCCCGTGAAGAAAGAATTCGAGCTCATGATGCAGCAAGGAATTTGCCGACCAAGCAAAAGCCCTTGGTCCAGTCCGCTACACGTCGTTCCTAAGAAAAACGGCGACTTACGCATCTGTGGTGACTACAGAAGACTCAATGACGTCACCAAACCCGATCGCTATCCAGTCCCACGCCTCAAAGATTTTACCTACCTACTTCACGGCAAGAAAATCTTCAGCACTCTCGATTTAAACCGAGCTTACTCTCAGTTACCGATCTTCGAACCTGATATCGAGAAGACAGCGATCACTACACCATTCGGTTTATTCGAATTTCCACGAATGTGCCCAGGTCTCAAGAATGCCGGACAGACATTCCAGCGATTCATACACGAAGTACACACATCAAAAGTGTCTAGGGATCAACATATATTTTTGCAATAACTTTTCTCCTGATTGATATTAATTAAAATTTTCTTTAAGGATTCATCAAATAAAGTGTTTTCGTTTGTCACAGTAACGATAAACCAAGTCACCTTTGCATTAATAAAGAAATTTGCCATTTTCCTAATAAAGGGATATTTGACATTTGAACCACTAACACAAAAGTTCGAAAAAAAGACTGAAATAACAGTTTTCTCTAAAATTTTATTGGGTAACTTAAACAATTAATAATCCGTGTTTCTACCGCGAACACTAACAACACAAGAACATCGGTTTGGCATACTCAAAATGAGTTCATCCAAATCACGCTGTGGAATGGCCGCCCATGTTCGTTGCAACAACAAAAAAAGGTCTTCTTGCGACTGGATACCCTCCATATTCGGCAGAGCTCTTCTCTGTAGCATATCCCATGCATGCTCAATCGGGTTCAAGTCTGGCGACTGAGCAGGCCAGGGCAGGACATTGATGTTAGCTGCGGCGAGAGTCTGTCTTACAACTCTTGCGGTGTGCGGTCGTGCATTATCATGCATTAACTGAAATAAGGGACCGATTTGCACTTGTAGAGGCACGATGACGTCTGATACAATCGTCTCAGCATAAATTTGAGCGTTGAGGTTGCCTCTGATCCAAATCAACTCAGTTCTTCCGCCGATCCAAATACCCGCCCATACCATGATGGTTCCACCACTATAAGGATGGACTTCCTGGCAGGATTTTAATCGCTGTTCGCGTCCAGGGGTTCTCCAGTGTCGTATACGTCTTGTATCCGGTCTCATACCAAAACGAGACTCATCAGAAAAGCACACGAAACGCCATTGTTCTTCTGCCCAATTTCTGTGTTCAAGAGCCCATTGATATCGAATCCTACGATTGTGCATTGCTATAGGTGGTACTCGTAGCGGTCTTCGGGAATGAAGGTTCACTTCATGCAAGCGGTTTCTGACTGTTTGGTCGCTAATTAAGTTCCCTGAAGAGTGATGAAGCCTCACGGCTAACATCATGGCGGTTATTGTTGGAGCTCTTCGAGTTAAGATTTGAATGTATCGGTCTTGTCTCCGTGTGGTACAGCGATACCGTCCTCCATGGCGCTCAGCCACGGTACCAGTGCTTCGGTAACGTGTCCAAAGTCGACTGATAACACTCTGATTTGTATTCAGAGCTAAAGCCACAGTACGTTGCCGGGAACCAGCTTCTATCATTCCCACGGCTCTGAGCATTTCTTCCCTGCTTAAATGACGTCGCCGCTCCATAATAACGTTGGTTTTAATCAGTAGTAGGGAAACAGTAGCACTAATAATGTCTTCAATGCGTTGTATGTTTTTATAGGGAAAATATTGACAGCTGATTTTCATCTTTTACTCGAATTTGATTCACAGTTCCTGATTCAAATTATGAAATGCACCAAAAAGGATCCATATAAATTTATAAAATCATAAATTTATTACAAAGCCACATCTCAATCTCAAGAAATCCGCATAAAAATGCTTGATCCCTAGACACTTTTGATGTGTGTACTCAACGGAATAGACTACGCGTTCCCATTCATCGACGATGTTATCGTTGCATCTGAAAATGAAGCAAGCCACATCGGAGATCTGCAGGAAGTTTTACGCCGATTAGACACGTATGGTGTCACTATAAATCCCTCTAAGTGTGTTTTCGGCAGCGAAACCGTCAAGTTCCTAGGTTATGAAGTATCAAGCAAGGGAATCAAACCAATTCAAGACAAAGTCAAAGCAATCACAGAGTACCCAAAACCCGAAACCATTCAAGACTTACGAAGATTTATGAGCATGATAAATTTTTACCGAGACAGTGTTCCAAACGCAGCCAGTATTCAATCACCGCTCAATGCGTTCCTTCATAATTCAAAAAACGAGACAAGACGGAAGTAAAGTGGGACAATCAATCGACAAAAGCTTTTGAGTTGTGCAAACAAAGCATAATAAACGCTGCTTTATTGTCTTACCCATCCAGTTCGCCAGAGGACCAAATCGCTATTTTTTCGGACGCCTCAGCTACCTGCGCCGGGGCATCTCTACAACAAAGGCGAAACAATGAACAATGGATGCCACTCGGATTTTTTTCTAAAAATTTTTCGGAAAGACAAAAGAAGTACTCCACTTTCGATCGGGAGCTCCTGTCAATACATATGGCAATAAAACACTTCCGAAAGATGTTTGAAGGCAAAGAACTCGTGATTTACACTGACCATAAACCGCTGATACGCAATTCGTAAGCCTCCTTCCGATAACGACACACCACGGCGAATCAGGCAGCTACTGTTTATCAGCGAGTTCACTACTGACATTCGACACGTAAGCGGAGCTCAGAACGTTGTAGCAGATGCATTATCACGCGTCGAAACTATCGACGTGCCATCACCCATCAACTACGACGAGTTATCTCAAGCTCAAGAAAACGACAGTTGTATCCCGACATTGTCTCAACAGACCAACATACAACTCAAGAAAATCATCTTACCTGGTGCCAACAAGCCAATATTCTACGAAACGTCAACGTCACATATCCGTCCATATTTAACAGCTGATTTTCGTCACATAGCTTTCAACGCCGTGCACAGCCCAAGCCACCCAGGAGTACGATCCACACGGAAGCTGATGCAAGAGCGATTCTTTTGGCCTTCAATGAATACCGACATCGGCCAGTGGACTAAAACATGCAATTCGTGTCAGCTCTCCAAAGTACAGCGACACAATCATAGTGACATCGCAACATTCCCACCGAGCGAACGATTTCAACATATTCACGTTGATATCGTTGGAGCGCTACCGACGTCAGCATGTGGACACAAATACTTGCTCACGGTGATCGACCGGTGCACACGATGGCCCGAAGCTGTACCACTTCAAGAGACAACCGCTGAAATCGTCGCAAGAAAACTTTACGAAGTGTGGATATCTCGTTTCGGTTGTCCAATAAGAATCACTACTGATCAAGGACGACAGTTTGAAAGTCGACTATTCCGAGACCTCGCTCAATTACTCGGTGTAGAAAAAACCCGTACTACTGCATACCACCCGCAGAGTAACGGAATCGTCGAACGCTGGCACAGGACATTAAAAGCCGCACTCATGGCTAGGCTAGAAAACAGCAACAAATGGATCGACGAATTGCCTGCTGTTTTTTTTTTTTTTTTTTTTTTTTTATAAAAAGGATGGAGGGATTGGATGCACCCGCCATCACAGGGCATTATGAGCTATGCTACTAGGGAAACCCGGATTTCCTTCCAGGATTACATTACTACGGGAAGGGATGAGAGGATGGATCTCCTAACTTTATTTATTTTATCCTTTTTCGGCTAGCCCGATCTTTATCTTTATTTATATTTAACATGCATATATACTAACATCTTATATACTAGTACTGCATGACAGTTATCCTTTTCTTTTCTTACTTCTATTTATTACTTTACTTTATTTACAATGTAATATTATGTACTTCTTAATCTAACTATTTAAACTTTTTCTGCTTCGTTTATCCTACTTACCACAATCTTACTTACTATTACTTATTTCTACACACTTATTCTCTACTTAATTATATATCTAATAACAACATTTTGCTAACGTTTATATATTTTCAAATATACAGTTTAACAAACTTATATGTCTACTTATTTCTATTGTTTACTAATTTACATATAGTTGTGCAGTAATCTATAAATTGGTTTTGGCTATTATTACTTGTAAGTAAATCGGACAAATTTTGCCTACCTATTTTTGTCTTTAAACTCTGTTCCAGGTTGAACCTCTGCACTGCATGAACCGGGCAGTCGACGAGAATGTGCACGACATCTTCCACGGCGTCTGGCTCACAGATGCATGATGGACTCTCCTTTAACTTAAATCGGTTTAAGTACTGGGAGAATCCACCATGCCCCGTCAGTATCTGGGTGAGCTTCCCCTCGGGCTTGACCTTGGTTACACAGCGGTGAGCCACTCTGACATCGGGAAGGAACATCTTAGTGACCGACGCAGTGTCCCCGGCTATATACCGACTGTTCCATTCATCCAATGATGACTGACGTATAAGCCGCTTCACGTACGATATGGGACACTGGTCGTAGTCAGGCTTCCTTCTCGATGTCAGAGCCGCCTCTTTAGCCAAATCGTCAGCACGTTCGTTCCCCGGGAGTCCCGCATGGGCCTTGACCCAGTACAACGACACAGCCTTGCCCAGGGCCAAGGCTTTCCGCAGGTTCTCCCTCGTCTCCACGGCCAGTGGGTGGAGTGACCCATGGTTAACGACCGTCTCCAAAGCGGCTCTCGAGTCGCTGTATAGACCATAGGTCAACTCCTTACCCTTGAGAATGAAAATTGCCTGCTGTTCTAATGGGTCTCAGAGCCGCTATCCGCTCCGACTCTAACACAAGCTCAGCGCAACTCACCTACGGTCAAGCAATACGACTACCAGGCGATTTCATATCACCAACACCAGCTACACCGAAAATGGACCACGACTACGTCAATCACCTGCAAGAAGTTATCACCAAGCTCACACCTACATACAAATCGCATGCAAACAAGCGATGTATGTTCGTCCACAACGACCTACAAACATGTAGCCACGTGTTTGTACGCGATGACACCGTCCGCAAACCTCTGCAGCATCCATACCAAGGTCCATACAAGATCATCGAATGTAAAGAAAAGTACTTTACAATCCAATTACCAGGACGAATTAGCAATATATCGATTGATCGCCTCAAACCTGCGTATACAATCAACACAGAAGATGATCCCAGGCATACGAACAGCGAGACCAATCAAGCACCTGCAGCTACCACAGATGAGCAATCCAGCCTACATCCAGACCCGCATACGAGGGAACAACGTACCAGATCAGGCAGGATCGTCAAGACGCCTGCACGCTACGTACGCTTCGCTAAAGGGGGAGGTCGCTAAAGGGAGTATTGTAGCATTGTACAAATGCCACACATGTTCTCTATTGTAGCGTTGTACAAAGGCTACACATGTCCTCTTACGGTCGACTATAAATCACGCTGACGAGCGCGGAAGTCATGGCGCGCGTCCCGGCGACGATGACTCCCGCAGCGAGGGTTCCCATAAATCTTCACCCCGGAACACATCTGCAGGTCCAACGGTCAACGTCCGTGGGAACTATAGTGAGTCGTCTAGCACGTGAAGACTGAACTGGCGCGCTTTCTACATCAACCAATCATACGCCGCGGCCTGCCTCGATTAACGAAGCAGCATCGAGAACGCACGCAATACCGCGTGGACTTCCGCAGGACAGCAAGCTGATTTGCTATTGGTTACCCCACTATTATTTAGAGATAGTTAGTATTTAAGTGAGTGCATAGCTTGTAAGAGACATGATTACACAACATCATTATACAACATCATTATTATATTCTACATCATTATTACATTACAGTCCATTCCTTGATCACACTCTTGTATCGCGTCATTTTACACGTCAAATACATTGTACTCTTTTACATTCGTGCAATACATAAAGTTCGATTTATCTGAGTTTTAATTACGCGACACGACCTACGCGCTACACATACATACATACTCTTGAAATTTGGCTTACATACATACCGGTCGAATTGAAAACCTCCTTTTTTTGAAGTCGTTAAAAACCATAGAGCAGGTATAGCTTATATATGTATGTGCCTATATATGCCTCTATATTTACTCCATGACTATAAACAGAATATCTTATTTCGTGTTCATAATAGTATGGAACCTTTCGTGGCTAGTCTGACGCGTAGTTAGCCGGTTTTAAAAATAATCGGCATACTTTCTTGTGAACCTGGGGGTGACTATGATGTGTTAATCCCATCATAAATCCAGTGTCAGACAAAGATGGAGCTATACACGATGAAGAGCACTATCCTTTTTTTTCACAGCGGTTTGATGATGGTTTTAAAACGTCAGGGCCACTGATTTTATTAATTAAAAGTAAATTGTGTGAGTCCAATTCGAGGTAATAAGTGATCGTCCGTCTTTATTGTCTCATCCTTATCACAAGATATAAACTGAGTACTAAAAAACGCAGCCAGTCGGGTTCAGAAGTTATACAACTGTGATTTGCGCGACTATAATAAATAGTGATAATACGCGCAATGATCGACCTGAAATTAATTATATTGTCAAGCGTGTCCTTCGTAATTTCCTTGTTATTTTTAATAACAAAAATGTCGCCTGTTTTAGCTATAAACGATAAAAGTTTTCGTAAACAGATAATTAATGATTTACCATCAAAAACTGATCTTGACTTTTATACAGCAAAACTGGAAAAGGCAACAGATTTTTGTCTAAGACATACAGTTTACGTGGATGCGGAGGTTGCGTTCGGATTGTTTTTGATTGAAGGTAAGACAGTACAATACTAAAACACGGGGTCTGTAAGCGTTAATTCACACGTACCACAACCACACCACGTCGCAGCGACAAAATGTGGTCAAGCTGTGGTTAAGTGTGTACAAAATGTCGATGTGGTTACGTTGTCGTTGTGGTAACCACGTGGTCATGTGCAGGGCACGCGCTGTTGATGACGTCATGTCGTGGCGATATGGCCGCGGTGTCGCCGCCGGTGGTGGCGTTGCCGTCGCGATGTAGTTGCGATGTAGTGTATTACACCGGTGGTCGATAACTACGGCAAAATGTGGTACGTGTGAATTGTAATATTCATTTTCAATACAAAATATACGCCCGACCACGTGGCGTCGTTGTGGTGTGGTTGTGGCTGTGGTGTGGTTTTGGTATGTGTGAATTGACCCTTACGCAAACCAACAGCGTGTTAAAATTAAACTCTTATCAGTGTTCTGATTGGTTGTTGATAACAGTTAACTAATCACAGCAGCAATGTAGTTGCGTAACGAATCATTCATTTAGACAGCCTCCGTAGCGTAGCGGTAGCGAACTCGGCCGCTGTGCAAAGAGGCGCGGGTTCGATCCCCCCGCAGTGTAAATATTTGTATGCATGAATATGAATATTTGCACTGGTCTGGTCGTGTCTCGGAAAGCACATTAAGCCGTTGGTCCCGGTTGCCATACTATCATCTAGTGGCAGTCGTTACGGGTTTTTGGAGCCCTCAAAAGTCCAACAATTAGTTTAGCTACAATGCTTCGATATCGCCTTCGGGTTGTGTAGGTCAGACGGCAGTCGCTTCACGGAAAATATCGAAGTTTCGCCAAAATCAGCAGTTAGACTGGTAAAGCGGACCCCTGACTCCAAAGCTGGAAAAGGCTTCGGATGCGGCTGAGATTAACGCTGAGATGATGATAAACGTATCATTAATTACAATTTTCCATTGCTTCACAATAATATGTTCGAAAATTGTGTCTGCTCAACTAGGTAATTAAAGCAATGAATGTTGTTTAACTGTCAGGCTTGTATCCTAAAAAATAATTTAATGTCCATCAGATAGATTTCTAACAAATATTGAACACGTATTTTTTATTTTTTCTTTTATTCAAATACTTAGGAAGATATATTGATTTGAAATATCGCATGACGTCACGCCGTCGTACAAAATATACCATGGCGTGACGTAATTAGCCCCCACTCCGTAACTTTAATACGCTATATCTCAGTAATTTTTGGTAATTTCGACAAAATAAAAAATACGGGTCTTAATTTTTTTTATTATCTATAAGACGGACTAATTATTTTTTTGATTTTCATACCTTGGAAACATCCCTATTGCTAGTGTTAGTGTAATATTTAATTACCTCACTGTTGACATGCGTTTGACATGTTGTTAACTCATTAGTCAGTTTTTAAGTTGATTATTGTTCAAAAAGTATCAGTCGCTTAATTTATCATTTTTAAGAAAGCTTCGGATTTACAGTCTAACCTTGTTCTGTAACTGCAAGCGATTATGTTATGAATACCTGCCAGATTGATCATTATTTTTTGAAGTGAAACTTCTTTACGCACGCTTGACTTGGGGAGTAAGCTGGCGAACGCGTGACGTAAGCGTTACGAAAAGTGATCGGGCAAGGCGAACGGAAGTAAAGGGGGGGATATAAGCACAGAGGAGCCCGTGGCGCGAGCTTGGCACTACAAGGTCTACAACGAGTTTTTTTTTTTTTTTTCAATAAAAATAGAAGATCTATGCAAAAATAGTAATTTACCAATGAAACCATGAAATAAATTTAAATATTTATAGAAAATTAATATATGTATATGTGTATAGGTACATGTATATATTGTACACATATATATATATATATACATACAGATGGAGCGAAAGAAGTTTCACTTCAGTCGTATGGTCATAAGCACACTCGTTTTTTTTCTCGGTGGTAGGCCATAACATCGGCTGCCGGCAGAAGTTATAACCCACCTAAAAGTCAGTCAAGATAAAGTCTTGCCGCTTAGCGATTCGTCGTGTTCCGGCATGATGTCTAGTGAAGCCGTACGGAGGGCGGGTCTGAGCAGTTGTGTTGCGATGTATGTCGGTTATGATGCACCAAATGTTGTTGTGTCGAAATTTGGTCGTGGAGGATCTCCAGATCAATCTCCATGTGGCGCAGCATCGTTGGTCGTGTTGTTGAGTTTAAAATTGCATCACCTCGCTCAACTGCCGCCTCCGTTCCTATTCACTAAGTTTTGTTTTAGTGGATAGGCTAAATAAACTAGCGAGCTTTACCATCAACGATTGCATCACTGCTTACCATCAGGCGGGATTGCGGTCAAGCACTAGTTTATAATTATTAAAAAAAAAAATTGTACGGACTGCAGCAGGTCAAGCTACCACAAACCTTGAGCCTTAATACTTTTGCGATAAAGTTGAAAATCTAATAAAGAAATTTAAAAGATTGTAGTAGCTCGATTTGCTGTCGTCTGCAGGTGCATACATCATCATCAACCTTTTTATCGTCCCACTGCTGGGCACAGGTTTCCTCTCATACAGAGAAGGATTGAGCGTAATCACCACGCTTGCTCAATGCGGGTTGGCGATTTCAGATTTAAAGTCCAGGTTTCCTCAAGATGTTTTCCTTCACCTTCAGTCATTGGTGTCGAAGTCTAATATGACTTTAGAAAAGTTACATTGGTACTTGCCTGACCTGGCATCGAACCCGCGCACTCATACTTCAGAGGCTGGTGTTTTAACCACTAGGCCACAGTGCACAACACAATGCATTCATTTCATTATTAATTTAAGTTTTCTGTCCATTGCTACTAATAGTGTGTTATGCAATTACTGACGTTAAAGCCAGTAAAATATGAAACGAATCAGTCCTTTTCATTGCGTATGAAATCAATCCGTTCAAAATAAGCATTACAGAATATGGAAGACAGCCTCCGTGGCGTAGCGGTAACGAACGCGGCCGCTGCGCAATGAGGCGCGGTTTCCGCGCAGTGCAAATATTTATATGCATGAATATGAATATTTGCACTGGTCTGATCGTGCTTTGGAAAGCAGGATTGGTCACGGTTGCCATACGAACATCTAGTGGCAGTCGTTACGTGTTGTTGGAGCCCTCAAAAGTCCAACAATTAGTCTAACTGCAATGCTTTGATGTAGCCACCGGGTTGTGGAGCTCAGACGGCAGTCGCTTCACCGAAAATATCGAAGTTTAGCTGAAAAAGCTTCGGATGCCACTGGAATTAAGGCCGAGATGATGATGACCTACCTACCACTTTTATGCAATGAAAAAAAATATGCTCAATCGCTTTAATTCCCTAATTCTCTACATATAAACAATAAACGAAACCGCGCGAAATCAACACGAGATGGGCAAGGTTAGCTAAGGAAATGGAAATTATGTGGAAGTTTTGGTTAAGAATCGTTATGAGGTCATAGTGAATGTTTCGGGAGATTCCTTTTGACAGTTTAACAACATTCATTGCGTTTTTTACCTTGTTGACCAAAAACATTTTCGAACATATGGAACAATATGTTTGAATATGATCCAAATTGAGACTAAACTTTTTCTCGGTGGTAGGCCATAACATCGGCCGCCGGCAGAAGTTACCACCCACCAGACAAAGCCTAGCCGCCAAGCGATTTGTCGTGTTCTGGCATGATGTCGGGTGAAGCCGTACGGAGGACGGGTCTGAGCAGTTGTGCTGCGATGTGTGCCGGATACGATGCGCCAAATGTTGTTGTGTCGGGAGTTTGGTCGTGGAGGGTCTTAGATCAATCTCCCTTTGGCATCGTTGGTCGTGTTGTTGGGTTTAACATTGCATCAACTCGCTCAACTGCCGTCTTCCTTCCTATTCGCTCAGTTTTTCTGAGTGAATAGGCTCTTAATAAACTAGCGCGCTTTACCATCAACGATCGCATCACTGCTTACCATCAGGCGGGATTGCGGTCAAGCGCTAGTTTATAATTATTTAAAAAATAAAGTTTGTTACGCAATTCGGGTGATAAATGGAACACCGGGGATAGACACTAATTATCTCTAACTATCACTTTACACTTTGCACGGTGTTGAAAACAATAAAGCATTTTATTTTTTTAGTAAATTTGAAGGAACTTGTGGAGGAGAAACGAATGAATTTCTCTAAAAATACACTTTACCATTTGGAAAAACTACTTAGAAAGAGCAACGCATTGACTAATTATTTCCACAAAATGGTCCACCAAAATGAAGATAAAAAAGAATTGGCGCAAGAAATAAAAAGTAAGACCTATCGAGAGTCACATTATTCAGGGGTAATGCTTTTTTTTGCAGGTACAGCGTAGGTATGTCTGATTTAATGCTGTAATTTTAGGATCAGTAAGATTCAAACAATGCACCTCATCATCATCTCGGCCACATGAAGTCCACTGCTGGACACAGGCCTCTCCCAAGGATTTCCAAAAAGAACGGTTGGACGCGGGCTGCATCCAGCGGTTCCCTGCGATTTTGGATAGATCATCCGACCACCTAGTCGGTGGGCGTCTGACGCTGCGCTTGCCGATACGTGGTCGCCATTCAAGAGCCTTTCTGTCCCATTGGCCATCGGCTCTACGAGCTATGCGCCCTGCCCACTGACACTTCAGAGAGTTAATCCGCTATCAATGTCGGCGACTTTAGTTCTTCTACGAAGCTCCTCATTCCTGATTCGATCATGTAGAGAAACACCTAGCACAGCCCTCTCCATAGCTCTCTGTGCTACCTTGAGCTGTTTTATGAGGCCCATAGTGAGGGACCAGGTTACTGATCCATTTTTCATCACCGGTAAAACACATTGGTTAAAGATTTTTGTCTTTAGGTACTGAGGTATTTTGGACAAGTAGACACTACGGAGCTTCCCGAACGCTGCCCAGCCGAGTTGGCACCTGAAATAAGCCATAAATGCACCTGACGTAAAACAATCCCTTGTTATTTAAAGTTGTAATTCCCCCTAGGGTGCGGAGACCGACTTTCACATTCAAGATTATTTATTAAATACTAATTGTGCCCTGCTGTTTGACCCATATAGGGTCTGATCCCGTGGGAAAATCCGGATAAAAACTTTCCTATATGTTAAACCTGGATATAAACCAACTGTGTGCCTATTTTCATCCAAATACATTCAGTAGTTTTTGCATGAAAGAGTAACAAACATCCTACCATAAAAACTAACACGTTTATAATAGGATTGAACAGCTACTAGAGAGAACGCCAAATAGTTACAGACGACAGCCCGTCAAGCTACCACAATTTGTCAAATTTCTTTATTAGGCATTCTTGAGAGTCATGTGTGATTAGGAATGTTTGACAGTTTCTGGTAGCCTGGATCTGCTGTCATCTGTTGCCTTTTTTTTTCGGGGGAAACCTTCAAAAGACACCCGACCTCTGGCGACCGAGGATGTGAGATTTTTATCTCACTAAAACAACCCCTGTGATCACCATCCGTACATAGGGGGTCCCGGTTCCTCTTAAAAGACCAATTCCGAAACCGCCGCTGCGCGACGCCTGTAAAGGCACTTCTCTGGGGGACTGTAAAAGGTCGTCCGTACCTAGGTACCTTCTACGGCATGATCAAAGTCCCAACTTTGCATCAGTTTGACATTAAGCCTATCGTTAATTCCAAGTTGTTTTACGTTTACAGTGACTACATTATTTTATAACAAAACTACGTGGCCTAGACCTCCTGATAAATTCAACCAAGATCTGCTGAAACAGACGAAGGTTTATAGTCCTGAAATGTTGGAGAACATGTATGGAAAATGGGAAACCTATGTCGTTTTTGCATTGGATGCACAAAAATATGTGCCTACGCCCGAAGTTTCGGGTAAAGTTTTCAATTTGTCTATGTTAATATAATCATAGCCCAGTCATATTAGGTAAAAAAAGGGGTCAACCTCGGAATGAAAGATAATAAGCTGCAAATTGGTATGAACCTTTGTTTTTTCATTCTAAATGTTGTCTCAAAAGTCACAATCGTTATCGTGTCCGCGTCTCAAGATATTCAAGGTCAAAGGTCACAAAAATCGGATTTTCGCGAATATCTGGCTTCCTATCGGTTAAATGAGATTTGCATTTATTATAAAAGTTGTAGGCTATAAAATTCCCTACAACTTTTGTTTAAACTTTTTTTTCATACGACCAACAGTTTTGAAGGTAGAGCGCGAAGAGTGCACATCGTACAGTCATATACGGCCTAATGCAAGGTCAAGCGTGAATATTTTAATTTTGAATATTTAAGTGATTAGGTAAAGTAGGTAAGTATGTAAGATAGTGTAGGTATAGGGTTTAGGTATTTAGGTAGGTATGTTAGATAGTGTAGGTATAGGGTTTAGGTATTTAGGTAGGTTTGTTGGATAGTGAGGGTAAAGCTTTAGGTAAGTAGGTAGGTATGTAGGTTAGGTAAGTAGCCTACAAACTAAAATATATAATCCAGAATTAATAATATTTTATACTTAAATAGTTAAATATGAATAATTATATATAAATAATCAAGTTACTTACTTTAATTAAATATAAATAATTAATAGTTAGTACATAAATAATGGGCATTGTTTAATAATTATAATTTCCAAGTAAATAATTGACTTTATAACGTACTGATAACCATAACTCACGCTTGACCTTGCATTAGGCCGTATATGACTGTACGATGTGCACTCTTCGCGCTCTACCTTCAAAACGGTTGGTCGTATGAAAAAAAAGTTTAAACAAAAGTTGTAGGGAATTTTATAGCCTACAACTTTTATAATAAATGCAAATCTCATTTAACCGATAGGAAGCCAGATATTCGCGAAAAACTGATTTTTGTGACCTTTGACCTTGAATATCTTGAGACGCGGACACGATAACGATTGTGACTTTTGAGACAACATTTAGAATGACAAAACAAAGGTTCATACCAATTTACAGCTTATTATCTTTCATTCCGAGGTAAAAGCCCTAATATGACTGGGCTATCAATCAATAACCATTTTATTGGATGATTTAAATGCAATAAACGCTCTTTCATTGCACACAACTGGCAACGTCCATTTTAGTGTCATATTTCATGGTTTTTAATTTTTATTATTAAACTGGAGCTATATTTTAAAAATGTGTTCTATTAAAATTTTTAGAATTAGGTGAATAGTAGATAATAAGTGAGTAAGCGTAATGTTTACAGTTTTTTTTTACTATGAAAATAACGCCATGCAAATTTCTAATGCATTATTTGCATATAAGTAGAACTAAGTAACTAACTAACTAAGCCGTCTAAACAATCCGTCCGGACCCGAGCTTTTGAGGGAAGTCGAGAATTTCTATGGACACCTCTACACTTCGACGACAAAACCCGCATTAAATCTTGCTGAATACCCTAGAGCAAGATTAACCCGACATTACACCGAAGATATCCCGGACTTCAGCCTGCAGGAGATTCGATGGGCTTAAAAATAACAAGGCGCCGGGCGATGACGGAATAACGCTTGAGTTACTGGAGGCGGGTGGTGAGCCGATCCTTAGGACCCTTCAGAAGTTATTTAATTCCGTCATAGCCAAGGGAAAAACGCCACAGGCATGGCACAGAAGTATGGTGCATGGCACAGAAGTGTGGTGGTACTCTTTTCCAAAAAGGGTGACAACACCCTTTTGAAAAACTACAGACCCATCTCACTTCTGAGTCATGCCTATAAATTGTTTTCGAGAGTCCTCATGAATCGTCTCGCCTGCAGGTTTCGACGACTTCCAGCCTCCCGAACAAGCCGGTTTCCGAAAAAGCTTCAACAAAGTAGACCACATATTTACGCTGCGGCAGGTTATACAGAAGACTGGTCGTCGTGGGGGAGGCCTATGTCCAGCAGTGGACGTCTTTCGGCTGAAATGATGATGATGATGATGAAAGTAGAACTATAAATGCAATGATTTCTTATCTTTTACACACTTCACCTAATTCTAAAGAGTTAGTAGAAAACATTTTTAAAATTTAGCTCCGATTAAATATTAAAAATTGAAAACCACGAAATATGACACTAAATTTCGATGTTGCCAGTCATGCGTAGTAAACGCTCTATTTTTTAATAATAAATTTATGATACCTGCGGCAGCAGTGGCTAGTGATGCTGTCGCAAATTACTGACTTTTAGATTATAGTACCGAAAATAATTGCTTGCCATAACGATCCCTATGACAAACACAAGTTTCTACATTCGAAATACCGATGAATTCGGTTTATGCAAAAACAAATTAGTGGCCCTAACTAAATATTTTTAATGCAGGGAAAGATGACTAAAATTTACTATAAATAATTATTTACATCTCTCATCTTCGGTAAGTAGGTCCTTATTACCCCCAAATGGGGTTTGAAGGTGACCTATTAGCGCTCTATGATAATAATGTAGCTAGAAAAGCCCTGGGGCAGTAAGTAATTAAAAAAAAACTCTCCATTCTTTCAAGAAGTTCTCCTACATCTAAACATCATACTGGCAACTGGCAACAGACATCATGCTTTCAACTCAATAACAAAAGAGGTCGCTTCGGTATTCAGCTTTGTCTTACTTAATAGTCATCAATTTTAAATATAGAACGGCGAAGTTCAATATCGTTCTTGAAAAAATAATAAAAAAAAAGATGATAAAAGACGGGAATAGAAAATTGTTACTTAAAATAGGTATTGTTTGTTTTCGGGTTTTTTTATAGTTACGTGCTAATTAGGAAACAAACCATGAGTTCTGCAAGTGATGAAAATGTACTCCTGATTCAATGAAAATGGAAGCTGAAGCAGCAATTAACAGTATTTTTCCTGAAAGTTCCTCACAATCTAGATATAAAGCAGAGTAGTTAGCTCGGGTGTAAGCATCAATTGCATCCTCGAACTATAGGCGACCCCACTGCGCTCGCGCGAATTAAATAGCTCGGACAGTAACTGATGCCTTACAGCCCTCGGCTACTAATCTAATATTTCATTATAAAAATCCTCAAGATTGCGACAAAGTTCCGTAGAAGTTGAGACGACGAAGACTGTTGCCCCTGTCAGTTTAAAACATGTTGTTCGAATATTTTGATCTTTATTAGCTACTAACGTCGCACTGACAGGTGTCCAGGGACGTATTCTCTCGATGGACGGACTGTGTAGTATAAAATTAAGTCGTTTTTCGTGATTCTCGGTGTGTGTGCTTAGTTCTTCCAAATTACACAA
Source organism: Sesamia inferens (assembly GCA_037179545.1). Classification (NCBI taxonomy): domain Eukaryota; kingdom Metazoa; phylum Arthropoda; class Insecta; order Lepidoptera; family Noctuidae; genus Sesamia; species Sesamia inferens. The sequence goes on along the minus strand of CM073922.1, from coordinate 29,350,614 downwards.
TGAATTTCCAAATTTATTCTACTATAATTATTATTACTTAATATTATAACTGATATCTAATATGTCCGTATTATTTACTTCAGATAAATGCATGGCAGAGCTGGCTTCGAATAAAGTACATAATCCAAAATATCAGGGTATCTGTCAAATCTCCCCTAACTGCCAAGAGGCATTAGAGAGTGGCAGCGACTATGGTTATGGGTTATTACATAGGTATGTTAAACTCCCTGCAACATACAACGGAACATGAATCTTTTAGCGCATGACAAAAATCGGAATTAACACAGCCATCTGTTTTTATTTACACAATTTCCATCAATTTTGTGGCCTAAGGCATGTTTATCAATGTCGCCCCGCCATTGTGAGGAAAACCCGTTTTCCTCACATGTACGAACGACAGCTGAGGTCAAGCTACCAGAAATTTTCAAATATTCCCAATCAATCTTGAGCCTTAATGCTTTAGGAATAAAGTTGAAAATCTGATAAGGAAAACTGACTACAATCTGTCAGCACATTAGTGCTGTCGCCTGTACCACGTAAGGCGTAAGCCCAGTTCCTCTCACAAAGACATCTCTCTCTTAGCAGGGTGAACATCGTAGGCTAAATATGATTATATATTGAACTATACTAGTCCGTGCTAATTAATTATATAATATTTATTTAACGGTGGAAAAGGTGTATAAAGTACATAAAAAGTATCTTTGTGGTATAAATAATCAGTGACACTGTTTGCTGGACGAAAAGTTTCCATTCTGTTGAAAAAAGTTCCAAAAAGTGACCACATACTGTTTATTTACAAAAGCGATAAAAACGATAATACAGTGAATAGAAAAAACAACACGTGAAACAATTCCAGGTCTACTAAGCTCGCTACAATTAAATAAGCCTTATTAAGGTTTAAGAGTGCTTAATTAATATATTGGGCACTATTGGTGAACGTTAAATTTTAAAACAAATTGATATCGTTGCCGCCATTGGTCAAAGGAAAAGCGCGTTCCAGTTAAAACATGATATAATGTCACATAATTAACATCGTGCACCAACCTACCGCCATCTATCTGTGAGTAGCGGAACTTGACAAAACATTCCAGATCAACAGAGAATACTATTTTGTGCATTGTAATCTACATAGTGTGGCAAGCCTGGAATTTATTCTACCAATTTTGGGAACCTTCAATCGTTTCTGGGTTTCTAGTAATTTATTGGTATCAACTTGCCCAAGTGCTGTCTGCCTAGTAATACAACTGGAAGAATGCCGCTCAAACGTACTCCACCTGCCTCACCTGTCCCGTCAACGTCTACGGAAAGCACTCACAGTGCCGAAATACTTGTGTCGACAAACGAACAAAGTGTGTCAACCCTACTACACCGCGAGTCAGAACCTCATCTTCGTACCCTGGTGACAAATGTAACTGAAAGGAAAAAGCGAAAGTATGACGGGGAACAATCCGATCTCTTACAAATAATTAAAAATATGTTCTCTTCTTTCTCAAATGAACAAGAAAGGCGCTTTCAAAACTTGCAAGCAAGTATAGACTTAATGTCAAACAAATATGACGAATTCTTAACGAAAATAGCTTATCTTGAGAAAGAAAGACAGTCAGACAAATTAATTATTAAAGAACTGGAGGATAAACTGGAAATATTAGAACGGAAAGTTCATGGAGCCAGGATAGAAATTCGTAATATACCAAAACAAAACGGAGAAACTAAAGAAACACTTGTTGAGGAGATCGCTAAATTGGGAGATATATTAAAAATAGATATAAACACCAACAATATAAAAGATATTTACAGGTTGAAGTCAAGGGATTCGTCAGACCCCATTGTGGTCGATTTCACCACGGTACTCGGGAAGGAAAAGGTGCTAAAATCTGTCAAAACTTTCAACAAAACTAAACTCAAAGGTGATAAACTAAACACGACGCAGTTAAACCCAAAATATAGTCACAAACCGATTTACATATCAGAGGCACTCACTCTTAAAACCCAGAAATTGTTTTACTTAGCCCGACAATTCCGGAAAAGTCATGGGTACAGTTTTTGCTGGACAGCAAACGGCTATGTTTACCTAAAAAACAAAGAAAACTCCCCACATATCCGGATAAACAATGAAGCTGATTTAGTAAAACTGCGAAATAATGTTGAACCGCTGTGACTAATTGTTGCACCAATATATAAATTGTGTCTCATGTTTTCAACTTTTGGATTGCATGTTAATTTTAATTTTAAGTATAAATCTACATGTTATTTCTACACTTACAAAGTACAACTCAATGTCTACACAGGTTTCTCGCATTTATTTAGGGAAATCACAAAATTATCAAAACATTCTACAGTCATAACCACAACCCAGAGGCACACTTATTCACGTTTAAACACCACCTATCTTTCAAACATATTTTTATTTCACAACCCATTTACCCATCAAATTACATTTTTAGATACTCTACACCTAAAACATAATCACATATACCCTCTAACGTTTTGCACACGAGCTCTTTGTGTAATCGGTATACTACTAACCTTGAACACAAATCCTGTCTATATCTACTCTCGTATTATTTATTCGATCAGGTAACTGAGTGGTCAAAAAATATTGACCAGTTATCAGTCTCACACTCACAATTCGCAGACCTAGAGGAATGTCAAAACATTATTACTTCTACTACGGACAATTTAATTATCTTGACACAAAATATACGAAGTATAAACCGAAATCTTTCAGGCTTAGAGGTATTACTACAAAGACTTAAACTTAAATGTGATGTTTTAATCTTGACAGAGTGTTGGCTAAAAGGTGAAATGGTAATCCCCCGCCTGTCTGGCTACTCTCATGTAGCAACAAATATTAATCCAAAACAAAATGACGGAATAGTAATATATTACAAGGAAAATATTAACTTTACTATAATAGAACCCGAATTCCATGAAAGTAATTGTCTACTAGCCACAGTTGGAAAGCAAATTGCTATACTGGCCCTTTACAGATCGCCTTCTTACATCAAAATGGAGCCTTTTTTCTTGTCGTTGGATAATATGTTGCAAACGGTGTCTTCCTTTGAGCACATCGTTGTTATTGGAGACATGAATTTGGCTATAAACTCCAATAAAATTAAATTTGAAGGGGAACGCTATCTGACCTTAGCTGCTTTGCACGGCCTGCTGCCAGCGCATACGTTAGTAACACGCAGCGCGCGCCAAACATGCTTAGACCATGTGCTCATAAAAACTAAAACCTCCTCTAAAACTATAGTCCCTAATGCAACACTAACAGATCATCATCCCGTTTTGTTTTGTTTAAATTTAAAAAAACCACGGCAACATGCAACTACAACAAAGTCCATCATTGACGACAAAACATTATCACAAGATATTTCAGACATTAATTTTGATCCCATTTATGAAACAGAAAACCCTAATACCAGTCTAAATTACCTAACGCAATGCTTGCAAAAATTAATAGAAAAGAACACAAAAATCATAACACTCTCTAGACGCCAAAAAATCATTAAGCCCTGGATAACTCCAGGACTTTTGCGTTGCATGAAAAATAGAGACCAATTACACAAAAAGAAAAACAGTGATCCGGATAATGAAGTCTTAAAGATTACCTACAAACGCTATAGAAATTTCTGAAATTCTCTATTGCGAAGGTTAAAAAGAGCATATGATAAAAATCAAATCCTTGAAGCGCAGAATGACAATAAAAAGTTATGGAAAGTCATCAAAAACATCACACACACAGCAAAAACAAAACAACATCATAAAGATCTTCTAAGTCTATCATCTTCTCCAGATCAATCACTTCTTGTAGCAAACAATTATTTCATAAATGTGGGTAGGTCACTGGCTGATAAAATGAGTCAACAAAATAGTAATTCCGTGCCTTTATTAAGTAATGCTCAAGACGAAGCAATAAATGTCCCCAATTCTTTCGTCTTAACTGATACAAACCACGACGAGATTGGACATCTTATAATGGGCTTGAAGACGGAGAGCGCACCGGGTTGTGATAATATCAGTAGTAAATTCCTAAAACAACATAAAAACTGCCTTGAACATCCCCTGACAAAAATCTTTAATGATTGTTTAAAAACTGGAGTGTTTCCTTGTTCCCTAAAACGATCAGAAGTCTGCCCGATCTATAAGAATGGTGACAAGGGTTGCATTAATAACTACAGACCCATATCTATACTACCTGCAATTTCTAAAATTCTGGAGAAGATTATAAACAACCGTCTAATAAAATATCTTGAAAAATATAGTCTGCTTTCAGAGAACCAATTCGGGTTTAGGCACGGAAAATCTACAGAACAGGCAGTAAATAAATTAGTCGATTTCCTTAGTTCCAACTTGGATAAAGGAAAAAATGTCTTTCTATTTTTCTTGACCTGGCAAAGGCATTTGATACGATTTCTATCTCTCTCTTACTCAAAAAGTTAGAAGCATTGGGCGTCAGAGGAACTCAGCTTGAACTTTTCAAAAGTTACCTTTCTGGGCGAACCCAGTGTGTACGAGTGGACAAATACAAAAGCACTTGCCTTCCAATTACACATGGTGTCCCACAGGGCAGTATATTGGGGCCCACCCTTTTTCTTGTGTATATAAATGCGCTTACCTCTCTTAAACTCACCAAAGGTAATATTATCTCTTACGCGGATGACACCGCCCTGGTGTTTGCGGGTGACAGTTGGGAGGAGGTTTTTACTATCGCACAAAATGGCTTTGATATGACTAAGCGATGGCTGCAGAATAACATACTTACTCTGAACGTGGACAAAACCAAGTATATTTGTTTCAGCATTAGACTGGCGGTGGGTATTCGCGATGACCTCAGAATTATTTCTCATGAGTGCAATTCTGTGGGAAGTTGCTTATGTCCACCTTTGGAACGCGTACAGACTCTTAAGTACCTTGGTATCACGTTAGACAATAATCTAAACTTTAAGGAACATGTCAAACTTCTTTGCAATAGAGTGCGAAAATTAATATATGTGTTTAAAAATTTACGTCATATCGCAGAACCTGAATTGCTGAAGCGAATATATCAGGCCCTTTGTCAGTCACTCCTCACCTACTGTCTCTCCTCCTAGGGAGGTATCTGCAAATCCACCTTGAAGTCAGTTGAGGTCGCCCAGCGAGCTATACTAAAGGTTAGCACGTTCAAACCAATGCGCTTTCCTACTTACACACTGTTCCAGTTGTGCGGGGTTTTGACTGTAAGACAATTATTCATTCTTAAAATTGTCTTACATGAACATAAAAAACAGCCGTACAACCCAATGTTACTACAGAAACGGCGCAAACATCATGTATGTGACCATTTAAATACTTTTAAGACAACCTTTGGTAAGAGATTTACGCGTTTTCTAGGCCCTTATCTTTATAATAAGCTTAACAAATTAATAAATATACACACCTTAACTATAAAGCAATGCAAAATAAATTTATGCCAATACTTACAGAGTTTAAACTACGAGGAGACTGAACAACTAATATGCTTACCTCTTTAAGAATACTGTTCAGAGAAGAGCTCAGAAAACAAAGAGCAAACATACACACACAAACATGCACACACACACGCACGCAGCACACACACACACACACACGCACACACACACACGCACACACACACACACACACACACACACACACACACACACACACACACACATCCATACATACATTATCATATACATAAGACACTCACATAGTCATGCAATCACACGCAAATGCATGTAATCAATTTAAATCCGTTTATTCATTTCATTATTATTATTTGCAAATTAGTATCTAATTTACTCATCAATATTATTATTCAGTATTTCTGTAGTACTAATTTATTTATATACATGCCTTTTGATTGGCACTTTCTTGGTATAATTCACGAGGGGAATGGTGCTGATAGCCGAAATACAGGCTATGCCTAGTTCGGCTACAGACGCTAAACTCTATATTTTAATTGAAATTGTCGCCACATGTCATGTATACTAGTAGAAACTAAGTTTTTGGAAATAAATTATTATTATTATTATTATTATTATTATTATTATATTTATGTTATGCCGTCCTTACTGTGTCATTGAACCTCTGAAAGGTCCTTGCAAACTATAATATTTTTTTTATATACTTAAATATAAACTAGAGCTTGACCGCAATCCCGCCTGATGGTAAGCAGTGATGTAATCATTGATGGTAAAGCGCGCTAGTTTATTAAGAGTCTATTCACTCTAGCCTTGAAGACACTTAAATTGTAGTCAGTCGGAAACACCGCCGCTGGCAAATTGTTCCAGTCCCTCATGTATGCGATATAAAAGACGAGGCGAAACGCTTCGTCCGGATCGTTGTGGTGTCAACAACGTAAGGGTGGATAATCGCCGTACGACAGGTCGTCCGATGATGGAACGGAGATGGGGGAGTTGAGTCATGCAATTCCCGCACACACTCTCCAAAATTCATTTTATAGAATAGCGACACGCTGGCTACTCTTCGTGAATGGAAAGATTTATAATCATCCAAAAGCAACCACATCGCTACTAACCCGCCCGTGTTTCCTAGAGTTCAGGGACCAATTTAGATTTGTGTGCCGGGGCTCCTCCAAACAGAACCACACGTTTTCAGCATCCACAAATTATGATGAAGAGCAGTTTGTAGGTTTTCGTGGAACTTGCCTGTAATTGTTCTAGTTATAGAAAGTTTGAATATGCTTCATTATTTTGTAACTGAAAAAGCAGCAGTTTTAATTAAGTAGTAAACAAAAACTACAGAACATCAGTTGGTAGGTAACCAATTTACTGATACAGTTAATTTCTTGCATTAAAACTAAAAGAAGTAATTAATGAGGTAAATAAATATTTCTCCTTTAATTCAGTAGATGTTCTACAAAATCATTTAAATTTTTCAGGACTTTAATAATGGTCGTCGCCCGTTTTTCTCGAAACTGTGTCGTGTTCTCCAGAAAAAAAGACAAATTTAAGGCGGACACGTATTGTATGATGTCTTTCAATGAGGCGGTATACATTGCTTCAAATAACTTCGGATTGGCTGATCTCATGTTTGAACAGAGTAAGTGAACTAAGACCGAAGAAACATAGGTAGGCGATTTGCTAAGTGCTTCAAGATATAGGTACTGCGTGCTAGAAGATATGATCCTAAGAAAGTAATGCACGGTTTTTAATGCAGTTTGTCACTTACTGAGTCTCCTACAAAAAGGTGAATTGATATTGGCGGCGTGTGGCCCTAAAACCTGATAAAAGCACTTATCGATTCAAGCTACGCTGCTCACTAAGCGTGGCGTGACACTAAAGCCTGACAGCCTGACGTCCTGAAGAATGACTGAATTATAGGGTGACTATATTGAACAATTGCGGCGGCGAGACCATCGACCGGAAGTGTTAGTCGTACGCCCGCGTGATCCATGGGAATGTCTGTATTCAGTTTTAGCTTAAGAGCAACTCCTAGTCACATAGATTCGACACTCTGGCAAGTGTACAATTTCTTGACCTTGCATAATCAGCCTATAATGTATTTACTACTGAGACACAAGCCTACCATACATCCTATGAGAATACGGCCTACTCCCCGGATGTAATATACAACGCTCGCTCAGTGCAGATTGGTAGAAGTCACATGTTCCGGATAAGGCGAAAGGAAACGCGAGGGAGTCACCACTGCGGGGATGGTCTCGAGGACACGGTGAAGTATACGGCAGAGTTCTGCCCGGCTTGGACGAAGCACCGCTGTGTGCTCGTGGTGGCGATCGGCGGCGATCTCTCGCGGCCGGACCTGGTTCAGGCTATGGTCCGGAGCGAGAGTGTATGGCAAGGCATCACCTCCTTCTCCGAAGCAGTGATGTTGGCAAAGGAGGAGGAGGCGGATCGCGGGTGTGCCCTCGCCTCTAGCCGCCGCAGGAGACCGGCGTGGGCTTACTCAGGCCTGGTCCTTGTCAGGTGGCAAGCAGTAGGCAGCTCGCCACCCGGTGGCATCTGTGGCCACCATGGAGGTGGCCCCTGGTACACAGGCAAGCGAAGGAACACGGGTGAGTTTTAGTCAGAAAAAGTCTGACACACCGTTCCGCTTCGCCTACTACTTGTATGTAAATCGAGGCGAGTTACTAAATTATATTTTCGTACCAACAAGAGAAAATTTTAGGAACTAAAAACTCTGTGATCTGTTTCAGTTACCCTTTGCGGCCTTTTGGGCCACGCTCAGTTTTTCCGCAACTATTGGCTCAAAAGTCTCCTTGAGTATCAAACTGAAGAAGGTTGCTTCACGGAAAAGTTCGCGACAGGAGAATTTGACGAGAATCTACTGAGAGAAGGAAAAGGCGAAACGTGGGAATTGAGTAGGTCGAGTATTATGAACGGGCAGTGCAATGGACACTTCACGTCGGTGGCCTTGGGGGCGCTCTCAAATGCCGTTAGATACATTATAGAAACACATTATTGAAACTGATGATGTATTACTTTTAAATTAATTCCCTTCATTTATAAAAAAAATAGGCAACAGTATTAGAATTAGTGTCCCAACGAAACCTACTCGACATGAGTCGCCAAAAGAACTTACGAACCTCGGCTAAGGGCGTCGGTGGAGTTCTCACCAACGACGCCCTAAGCCGAGGTTCTCAGCAAGGGACGATTGGATGGAAATTTTTATTAATTCGAATGATGACCGCAGTATTTCCTCTGCAAAGAAACACCGTATGAAAGTCAGAAGCCATAGTCGGGAAAAACGGTTTCTACTGTTCAGCTGCGGCGCAGGCTAGCCGGCAAGACTTCTGCTAAGAACTTTGACTTGTATTTAATATATATATATATTATATATAAGTATATGTATATAAGTAAATATGTAGGTACTATTATATAATGTTTTCTGGAAAAATGGTTGTAGAAGTATCTGAACGATCGATTGATGAGTTGCGTGTGGCGGGTTCGAATCTTGTATGGATCAAATATGTATGAATTACAGGTAGCTGTTCCAGGTCTGGGTTTGTGTACGTATGTAAGTTTAAAAGGGGTAAAAACGAGACCCCATTATTTCAACTGTCTGTCTAATTGTTAGCCGTTCGTAGTTTACCAATAGAGTGTAGGTCTGGACGCAAATTCGGCCACTGTTGGCCGGAACCGAAGCTACCGCCGAAACCTGTTTTTTTGACGAAACCAAAATTTAAATCGAAACTAAGGTAAAATTATAAATTAAGCCCTCAGTACAGCGGGACGCATACTTTCGCACCAGACAAGTTTTACGTTCGTAGGTTTTGATAATGAAATATTACTTTGCCTAGGCCCTCAAGACAAGTCAAAGTGCCACTAATACCAGCGGGGCAATTGCGTAATATAGATACTAACAGTAAGAATGGGCTTTATAAGAAATCTGAAGGTCACTCAAAGTGGACTGGGAGGGTGGAGACCTCTATACTTTTCACTGCATGATCAAATCAGAAATGAGGAGATCCGCAGAAGAACGAGAGTAACCGACATAGCCCGAAGAATACAACAACGCACCTAAAGGCGCAGCGTGGGTTGACCTCGATAAGGTGGACCGACGACCTGGTGAAGGTCGCCGGAAACCGCTTGTTGCCGTAGGCGCAGGACCGTGGAGATCCTAAAATGATGATGACGATGATGAGTACGAATGACTTTCATTTTGATACTTCAACACAGATTCGGATACATTTTTGAACATAATAAAGCAGTGGATTTGCAATATGCAAAGGTGCAGCTTGCACCGTATTTGAGTGGACCGTGCAGGGGACATCCTTGCCGAAGTCAACTTTTTTTGGTTTGAGTCAAGTTGATGTTAAGCTCTGTATGCGTGTGCATCTGCCGTAATGCACTTGACTTTATATTTTCATTCTTATCTCCAGATAAACACAGTATGACTAAAGAAAAGCGGCCAGTAGTAATTTGAATTTAGAAGTTACAACATCCTCGCGGTTAAAATTTATAATAATTCTGTCATGAACAAGTTAAAATCAATCACATCGTTGTGTCCGTACTGTATAATATATTCCATTTGTTTTTTTTTTTATTACGTTTTCTTTTTCTGTGAATGGTATTGTTGCTAATTATAAGGTCAAACAGATTATTCACGATCTACCCAGAGAGACAGATTTGGATTTTTACTTAAATGTCTTGGAAAAGGCAGTAAATTTTGGCGTAAGACATAAAATTTATGTGGATTTGAACCTACAGTTCGGAATGTTTCTGGTTAATGGTGAGATATGTTTGTATCTATATAAAATAATAATGTGAATAAATGTTAAATATGAAATGTAAAGCCGTACGGTTATTTAAATACTACATAGATGGATAGGTAGAATTACGCTTTAGAGTGTAAAATGTAAAGCTTTAACGTTTAGAGCGTTTGGGTTTTACTTTCAATCCGAAATCAATTTATATCCCACATGGGAATTTTCTAGATGAGAACATATGAGACTATTCATATTCTCTTAACCAGGTATACAATTAATAATATTAATATATCAATAAAACGTATTATAATTAATAATACGTTTTATTGCCTATGAAATCTATCTGTGTATGAGAAACAATCTTTAGACCGAATAGATCTTTTATCACTCAGAACGGATTGATTATCATGAACAATCATAAGTCAATTATATTTCTTTGATGAGATAACTATTATTTCTGTCGTTGTGTAGACTCTCCTAATAGCTAATGGCGCCGATTCTGTTGTTTACAAACTAAACTAATTATAAGTTACGTGCATTTTTTTCTTTACATATCGTTAAGAAAAGGACGGAAGATAAAATGTCAGTTTATTCCTGTCAAATTAAGATACTCCATAGACAGTTTAGACGCGATTAAAAACATGGCGACTAAAAATACGCCAGTTTACGTCAGGAGCGCACTAATTTGACAGGTTTAAACTGACATTTTATCTTCTGTCCTTCTCTTAACGAAATGAAATGAAAAAGATGCACATAACTTAAAATTAGTTTAGTTCGTGAATAACCAGAATCAGCGCTAATGTAGGTAAGTGTAAAAGTGCGCTTTCTAGCGCACTTTTTAATGTTACAATATTATGCCAATTTGCCGTTTTACCTTTGCCAGGATATATATAATAAAAGAAATATTCTGATTGACAATCTTGTATTTAAAAGCTGGTATTCGTAGACACACAAAGGGCGATGGAAAGAGCTATGCTCGAATCAGAAATGAGGAGATCCGCAGAAGAACCAAAGTCACCGACATAGCTCTTCGAGTCGCTAAAATTAAGTGGCAGTGGTACATTGCTCGTAGAACCGATGGCTGATGGGGTAGTAAGGTTCTAGAGTGGCGGCCACGTACCGGAAGATGCAGCGTAGGGAGGTCCCCAACAAAGTGGACCGACGATCTGGTGAAGATCGCGGGAAGCTGATGGATGCGGATAGCAGAAGACCTGTCATCGTGGAAAGCCTTCGGGGAAGCCTTTGTCCAGCAGTGGACCTGTATAGGCTGAAAAAGAAGAAGATTCGTAGTTATACATTTGGAATTACAGTTATATGTAGGACCACAGAACTAAAATACATATAAAAGTAATTAAATGACTTCTTTTTAGTTTGACCCTGACATGTTATTACTAACCAATTTTATAAAGGCGAGAGTACGAAATTTCTCCTTTAACCACGACCCATCTGACGGAAACTAGCCAAAATTACTGTGTCTACCTGCAATGCTTCATAACTGAAGATTCTAAGAGAACATTTTTTCTATGATAACAAACCAATACAGATGTGTAGGCCGTAGGGTGATGCGTCAGGTACCTACCGTAGAATTGGGAGGACCCGGTACCCCGAAAAGGCAGATGCCGAACGCTTAGGTGGTTTTTTAGCCGGTAAGGAAATGAAATGAAATCGTTTATTAAGCAAGCAGGATCACCGATCACTCCCACACGTCATATGTTTTTTTTTTTTAATATTTGAAGCCGGTATTTCCTAACTGACTACCTCTGAGAAGAAATAGCCGAAACAAACTCAGAGATCATCGTCTTTTTTCAAGTCCAGACATCAAAAATGAAAATGTTTACAATAATTTACCTTATAATTACGCTTATTGCTTTATAACAATGCTTAACAGAGCGAGCAGCTCAGTCCCAAGGGTCCGTCACACCCCTCCGCGACCCCGAGCGGAGGATAGTCTATGAAGATTTTTCCACCTTAGAAAAAAAAAGGGTGACACATCAGAAGGACAATAGTTATCTTTGGTATTCTAAAGTTACTTCAGAATAATGTTTGTCGGGGTACGTAGCGAGGTGTCGGTGTTTTTGAGGAGAAACAAATGTTTATGTTGAACACTATTTATTGACCAACTCACAAACTGTTCTTATAGTAAAAATGTTAGGAAAATGTTCCAATGGGTGCATTGGAACATTTTCCTAACATTTGGCTACCGCCGAGACCAAAAGTGCACTGAATAATTATAATATATGTACTACATTAATTAATAATTGTAGGTCAACGCGTTACGCCGATATTCCTAGCTAAGGTGTTCGGTGAAAACACTGAACAATGTTAGAATAACATTTTTATATTTGTTAATTACTTTTGGCAGTGAATTTGAAGAGTTTGTTGCAAGAGAAACGTTATATTATCCCCGCAAAAATATATGTCCAACTGGAACAACTATTGTTGAAAACTGATGAACTAGCTGCCTATTTCCACTCTATGGTCGAAAAAAATAAAGATGTGAAAAAATATAAACAGGATATAATGAGTAAGATAAAGTATATTAAATTCTTATCGTATTTCGTAAACCCAAGTACCTATAAGTGAATATCCCTACAGGAAAGCAGCCGATAGATTTTTTAGAAAAAATCTGAAATCATGTCATCACTATCGTTCGAAATCGAAAGTTTTTAGTTTTCACGGTGAGATGATTATACCAGGTCACTCAGAAAGTATTGGGACAAAAAGTTTTTATGTATGAGAAACTGGCCAATTATAATTTATTTAAAAAATATTATAAAAGGTACGTTCCAAATTCAAAACTTACCTCCACATTTTTTGTGAGCTAATTAAAATTATCGTGTCTCTTTGTAAAATGGATTTGCGTCGAGACTTGCGATTTGCGATTTCAAATGTCGCCTGAAATAAGGCGAATCGTACGATAGACTTCAAATGGCATTCATGGATGAAGGCCCTTCTAAGGCAACTGTGTATCGAATTTAAGCGCGGTCGACTAACTTTGAGGGATGAAGAAATTAGTGGTCGCCCTTTGACGCCTGCTACAAAAGAAAACGTGTTAGCAGTGGTTAGCAGTGAAAAGTTTGATCCAAGACAATAGACGAATAATTATATACCAACAAATCCAGCATAAACTTCAGATTGGACTAGGAAGCCTTCCTGAGATTTTACACGTGCATCTGCGGAGGATAGTGTCACCGTGGATGCCAGACAATCTCGCCGATGCTCAGAAGGAGGCGCGGATGGAATGGTGCCATGATATCATATCTCAGGACAATCTTGGATTTATCAATACGATCCAGAAACGAAGCGCCGGTCGACGTTTTGGGTGTTTCAAAACGACCAACGCCTACCAAAGTAAAGCGATTTAGAAGCGGGGGATTTATATCGCGCGCTTTTTCAGTTTGACTGGCTACTTGGTGTCAATTTCTTTAGGAAACCAAAGAATCATTAACGAACATTTTTTGGTATTATCGCAAAACTTTCTGAGTGTCCCACGTATGTACAGACGACAGCACATCAAGCTACTACAATCTGTCAAATTCCCTTATTAGATCTTCAACTTTGTCTTTAAAGCATTAAGGCTTAAGATTGATTGGGAATATTTGACAGTTTCGAGTAGTTTGACCTGCTGTAGTCCGTACAATAACAATGCAGGTCTCTTTTATGTGAGTGGAAGCGGTCATATGTAGGTGGCCGGTTACAGATATCACGTCATGTCTATAAATTTCTGGATCCATGGCACGCCATTTCCTTTAAAGTTTTGAATGCCACTTTTAAACTGAGAACTTTGATTTGATTATTTGAATTCTGAAACCCGATTTTGATTCGATATTCAAAATACATAATTATTGTTATTTAAGTAATTATTGCCAGAAAAGTAGCCAAATAAATGCAGACGGTCTTGTTATTAATGCCTACGACTTTAATTGCGTACGACTTTAACCTGAATAGGCTTGGTTTACACTTTCATCACAAACACTAAAGACTGATTTGCACGGTGTAATTTAATTGCCTATCTATGGCATATAATAAAATTGAAGCAACAGATGATTTGCATTGTCTAAATAGTATTTTTATAATGAAACTTTTATTGTTGCTTCAACTTAATTGAAGCCATAGGCAATTAAATTGACGTGTGAATCAGTCTTTACTTTTGGAACAGCGCCATAATTGCGTAACACACAACATCCATTGGTGCATATGTTCGAGAATTGTGTCTGCTCAATAATGTCAATAACGCAGTGAATGTAGTTGAACTGTCAAAAGGAAACCCATTGCTACTGATGATGAGTTACGCAATTACCTTGCAGAACATAGTTCGTTTTAAAGTTACACTAACACAGTTACAGTTAAACTAACTTATGGGAGCAACTAGCTGGTTTTTAACAAGAACTAGTGTAATGCCGTAACTCTCTCAGTTCAATAGACACAATCACACAATGTAGTAGAAAAGAAATTTTAAAATTGATATTTGAATCTTATTACAGAAACCATAGGAGTTGAATTGCCAATTCAACTCAATGATTGTTTTCAGTTACGGAACTATTCTACAACGCAACCACATGGCCAAGCCTACCAGAAAAATTCAATACAGTTTTGTTGAATAAAACAAAACTCTATAGCCCAGAGCAGTTGAAGAAAATTTATGGAAAATGGGAGGACTATTATTATAATGTGAATGATTACGACAAATATAAACCTTCACCTAAGGAATCCGGTAAAGTGTATTTCTGGAATTTGTCCTATCGACAGTCCGTATCGATACTAATTTATTATAAGTAGCATGGAGACCGGACTACTAGTACTATAATACGATGTAAACTGCTAATAAAGTGTAAAACATACTTAATGTTTAGGACAGGTTGGCAAAAACTGAAATATTTAGACCATGATTTATGATAGAAAAACGTTGGAATTTTCCTCAGGAAAAATTTGAAATGTTCCGAAGCAAAGCCGGCGCGGGCGTATTTTGACTCAACCTATCCAGCACTAACAGTCGCACTTCGTAGCACAAAAAGAGGTTCTTTACGCAGATTAATTGAACTGGCTATCAATATTATTTTATTGTTGTTTTGGTTGACCACCGGTGGCCTAGTAGTACCGGCTTCGACTTATAAGTTGTAGATTGTAGGCTCGAAACCCATTAGGCGCTTCACTTTGTGCAAATTATTTCCTCCACCACTGCTCTCAAAACGGCGAAGAAAACATCGTGAGGAAACCACCATGACTTAGAGGCTCAAACTTCGAAGACATGTTACAACTATCAACCCGCACTGGGTCAACGTGGAAGTTTACGGCCCAATCCCTCATACAGAGAAGAGCTATGTGTCTCAATAGTGGGTACATTATAGGATGAATATATATATATATATATATATGTCGGAGACAGCGACGGCAGAGCGGTAGGGTCGACAACATCTTGGTGTGGTGGTACAGATTCCATTTCGTAGGTGAGTTTTGAATTGAAGCACGACGTGTAGATATACCCTCCAATTTTCATAATAACAATTTGAATAGGCAAACCGACAGTTTCGGTTCGGAGAAGTGCCTTGGTCCGCGTCTCGATGCAAAGTGTCCGTTCGACGAACCCCACTTCCCAAAGCGACTCTGTCCATGTGACGCCATCACAAAATAACGTCACAAGCGTTCGCCCCTCTACTACGTAAATCAAATCAGCAACTTCTATTAAAATTATATCGACGATCTCCGACATATATATATATATTTAATGGAACAAAACCCGCCACACTTTTTCCCACCCACTGCAACGCCTGAAAGCCAGAATCAACAGTGGAGACCGCCAGAAAAAGCCGAGCAATGAAGCTCGACGAGTCCCGGAGAAACGATTCAACTGTCTTGGGTCCCGCAACGAAATTAATCAGCAAAGAATAGCGGAGGAATAAGAAAAAAGATATTTTTTCTACTTCCCTCCATAACAAGCAGGAGACAGAACAGAACTAGGCCGATCGGCACAATGGGACATTATTGCAACTGGGAGAAGCCCAGATTGCCAAGCACAACGGAATAAAATTTGATTAAGTTAATGGGTGGGAGGTTGAATATATATGTATGTTGTTTACTTTAGATGAATGCATCGAGAGCTTGGCCAAAACTCCACGTCTAAGTTTTCCATCAGAATGCCGCAGCCCCTCCCACTGCAAAAAGGGGGTGCATAAAGGCAGTGAGTTTGGTTATGGCTTGTCACACAGGTACGTCTAGTTGGAAGAATAGGTATAATGAAAACCTTAACAAAATCTATGCATCTTTTTTTCTTCTTTTTCTGCCTTCTCTAAACCGTGTTGGTATCAGCTTCCAGTCTTACCAGCACCCTAATCGGGTAACGCACTATAACTATCAATTGGAATCATTTTGAAGCATATTGCTAGTCCATTGGTCCATATATTCGAAAAATGTATCCGCTCAATACCGTAGACAATGCAATAAAAGTTGTTGAACTGTCAAAATTAAACCCATTGATACTGAGTGTGTTATGGAATTACCCTGCGGATTCATTTAAGTAACAGTCAAAGTTATGTATCTCATTCTTAAAAGTGGCTAACCTTAAATCAATAAAGACAGGATTAATATTTATCTTCTGCCCTTTTGTTAATAAAAGAGAAAGAATGAGATGAACTAAACTTAAATTTAGTTTAGTTTGGGAACACTGTCGATGTTAGAGTGATCTCTAATCTCGTCACTGAAAAGCTATAGTTGAGTTGCTGTTTAGTTCACAGTCATCGATTTTTTTTTCTGTGTTCACAGTCATTTTTTTTTAACAACGTTGCTGACTAGTTGATGCGACATCATCATCATCTCATCGTATAATCCCTGTTGCATCCGCGGCTTTCATGTTGGAGCCCGGGGTCCGCTTCCTTAAACATTCGCCTTCATTTCGCACGATCTTTGGCATCCCGTGGTGTGAGGTAGGAGCCCAGTCATTTTAGGGGTTTCACCTTGGAATGAGATATAATATATGTCGGAGACAGCGACGGCAGAGCGGTAGGGTCGACAGCATCTCGATGTGGTGGTACAGGTTCCATTTCGTAGGTGAGTTTTGAATTGAAGCACGACGTGTAGATATACCCTCCAATCTTCATAATAACAATTTGAATAGGCAAACCGACAGTTTCGGTTCGGAGATGTGCCTTGGTCCGCGTCTCGATGCAAAGTGACCGTTCGACGAACCCTACTTTCCGAAGCGACTCTGTCCATGTGACGCCATCACAAAATAACGTCACAAGCGTTCGCCCCTCTACTACGTAAATCAAATCAGCAACTTATATTAAAATTATATCGACGATCTCCGACATATATTATATATATAATTAAAATTTACAGCTTATATACATATATAATAAGCTATAAATTGGTATAAACCTTTCTTTTGTCGTTCTAAATGTCGTCTCAAAAGTCACAAATTCTATCGTGTTCGCGTCTTAAGATATTGAAGGTCGGTCATAATAATTCTATTTTGTCGAATACATGGCTTTCTATTGCTTAAATGATATTTTCACCCGCAATGAAAGTTGCAGAGTATATAATTGACATTGACCCCTTTTTTACCTAATATGACTGGGCTATAGTTGCAGCTGTCGGAGGTACTAAAATAACTGTCAGTTTTCTTTCGTTTTCTAGGATTTTATATTTGGTCATCGCCCGTTTTTCTCGTACGTGTATCGTATTCTCCGAAAATTTGGACAAGGCTATGGCGGATAAGCTTTGCAAAAGGTCTTTCAACGAAGCGCAGTTCATTGCCTTAAACAAGTTCCAACTACCTGACCTCATGTATGAACAAAGTAAGTAAATGAAGAAATTTGGATATACAGGTTGGCAGGTTGGCAATTTAGTCTTTCAGATCGGTCAAGAGGTGATTAAACTCATACTAAACATATTCATATTTATTTATTTGCGTTCCACAAACAGACACAGACAATTATTTGGATAATAAACGTATTATTATTATTATCATAAAAATAACTCTTATATTATCTATATTGGCGTCAATTCTCTTATTCATAAACAAAACTAATTTTAAGTTAAAGTGCATATTTTTCTTCCTATTTCATTAAAAAAAAGGATAGAAGATAACATTTTAGTTTAATCCTGTCAAATTAAGATATTCCATAGACAGTTTAAACGCGATCGTAGACATGGCGACCAAAAATACATCAATTTATATCAAGCGCAGACTAATTAGAGAGGTTTAAACGAACATATTATTTTTTGTCCTTTTCTTAATGAAATATAAAGAATTATAATTTATTTCTTTTCTTGGTGGTAGGCCATAACATCGGCCGCCGGCAGAAGTTACCATCCACCAGACAAAGCCTTGCCGCCAAGCGATTTGTCGTGTTCCGGCATGATGTCTGGTGAAGCCGTACGGAGGACGGGTCTGAGCAGTTGTGTTGCAATGTATGCCGGGTACGATGCGCCTAATGTTGTTGTGTTGGGAGTTTGGTCGTGGAGGGTCTTCAGATCAATCTCCCTTTGGCGCAGCATCGTTGGTCGTGTTGCTGGGTTTAACATTGCATCACCTCGCTCAACTGCCGTCTTCCTTCCTATTCGCTCAGTTTTTCTGAGTGAATAGGCTCTTAATAAACTAGCTCGCTTTACCATCAACGATCGCATCGCTGCTTACCATCAGGCGGGATTGCGGTCAAGCGCTAGTTTATAATTATTAAAATAAAAATATATGTAAAGAAAATGATGAAATGGATGCAATGAACTTAAATTTAGTTTAGTTTGTCAACATTTAGCTATTTTCATAAAATACATTTATATTTGACGAGTTGAAATCGTCAGGAAGGCGGGGTCGAAGTTCCGGATAGTGGAGGTGTCTTCTCATCCACATGAGCATATGTTCGGGCGCTATTTCGATAAAAAGTTGAAAAATAACTATAGTGTGACGTTCGATTCTTATTATTATAACTGTACAGACACTTAGATCACTTTAATATTAAGGGATTACAATGATAATCTCAGATTAAAACAGATAAGAGCCACTGACTTTGAGTATGACCAACCCACTCGACCGAAGCTTGAGCCAAGAATGCCCAGCGCCAACGGTCGATCGCATACAGTCAGGCGCCGTCTTATTTTTATTTTTAGATAAAGTTAGATTTACTTAGGTAATTTCATTAAAAACACTTAATTCCTACTAAACCAATAAATAATATAAAAATAATTAATCCCACTAATATTATAAAAGCTTGTGAGAATGTATGGATGGATGTTTATTACTCTTTCACTCAAAAAACATTTGAACGGATGTGGGTGAAATTTGGCAAGCAGGTGGTTTTATTACCAAAAATAAAACCTACGATACTTTTTATCCCGAAATTCTTACGGAATCAAAACTTACGTGGGTGAAATCGCGGGGCGCAGCTAGTTAATTAATAAAGAGATAAGTTCTATATGTATAACAATTAGAGACTATTAATAGATTCATTAGGTAACAACTTTGGCAATAAGAGTAGAGGAAGACCAGAGAAACTACGGATGGAATGTGTGAATGATGGTATGGTTACGAAAGGGATGACTAAGGAGATGACGTCTAATATAGAACAAAGAAGAAGAAGTGTGGAAGAAAAAGACATTGCGCTGACCACAAATAAACTGGTATAAGAGCATGATGGATAGAATCACCATCTTGGCTTGTACAGTTCACTGAATCGCCACCCAGTAGTAATGATATTCATCATCATCATTTCAGCTGAAAGACGTCCACTGTTGGACATAGGCCTCCCCCAAGGATCTCCACGACGAACGGTCCTGTGCCTCCCGCATCCAGTGGTTTCCCGCGACCTTCACTAGGGGCCCTAGTCTGCTATTTTTTATAAATTTGTCACTCCAACACGATTCCATTGTCATTTTGCTAAAATTTCGTAATCAGCTTAATTCATAATGATTGATCCAATATCGGCCAGTCGTCTCGTAATGGACGAGTGATAGAACGACATTGCTGTATTGCTACTTATTATAAAACCCGTTAGTAGAAATGTTTTCCTAAAAACCATACTCAATTTGAACATTTATTAATATGGAGTCTCAGTCGTTAACCACTGGAAAGTCATAATGATGCCATTTTGTTAGTAGATTACAAAAATTGACAAAATCGATCGTTACAATCACTGATCGACCATTTTAACACTATTGTAATAGCAGACTGAGGTCCCTGGTCTTCGGTCCACCTTGTCGGGGGCCTACCCACGTTGCGCCTGCAGAGTAATGTCATTAAATAACCTAAATTCTTTTTCCAGTTGCTCTCTGCACTCTGTTTGGCCACGCTCAGTTTTTACGAAACTCCTGGCTCAAAAAACTCCTTAAGTTTCAAACTCCAGAAGGTTGCTTCTCGGATACGATAGCACCAGGACAATCAGATAGGTATCAGGTAGGTTACAAATGAGAGAGGGTGAAGGCGATCAGTGGCAAATCTCGAATCCAATGTATATTATGAAGGGGCAGTGTAATGGACACTTCACGGCCGTGGCGGCGGCGACACTATCTCATACGCTCAGATATATAATAGAGACTTATTATTGAATATTATTACGTGTTGTTAATGTTCACAATGGCGTTAAATCTCTTATTCAAAACCTAAACTAATTTTACGTTCATTGCTTTTTTTTCTTTCTAATATTAAAAAACCGGCCAAGTGCGTGTCGGACTCACGCACAAAGGGTTCCGTATCATTGATTTATGAAATTAAATGATTCAAGTTATTTGTATGAAAGATAACGCGGTAATAAGCGGTTTACGATTTACGAGGTATTAAAAAAAAACTACTTACTAGATCTCGATTAAAACAATTTTCGTTGGTAGTTTTTATAGTAATGTACATCATGTTTTTTTTAGATTTCTCATTTTCTTGTTTTAGAAGTTAGAGGGGGGGGGGGGGGGGGGACCAACTTTTTCCACTTTGGAAGCCTCTGTCACGCAAACTATTCCGTTTAGAAAAAAAGTATTTTAGAAACCTCGATATCATTTTTGAAGACCTATCCATAGATACCCCACACATATGTCTTTGATGAAAAAAAAAATTGAGTTTCAGTTCTAAGTATGGGGGGTCCCCAATATCTAGTGCTTCACCGCAATCCCGCCTGATGATAAGCAGTGATGTAATCGTTGATGGTAAAGCGCGCTAGTTTATTAAACCTATTCACCCAAAAAAACTACGTGAATAGGAAGGAAGACGGCAGTTGAGCTAGGTGATAACGCGACCAATGATGCTGCGCCAGAGGGAGAAATGATCTGGAGACCCTTCACGACCAAACTCCTGACACAACAACATTTGGCGCATCGTACCCGGCACACATCGCAACATAACTGCTCAGACCCGTTTTCCGTACGTCTTTACCTGACATCATGCCGGGACACGGTGAATCGTTTGGCGGCAAAACATACGTCAATTGACGCCAGATAATTTGGCAGGACTAAACACACATACACAGACAGGAATAAACATGTGAGAGGTTCGAGGCTAAATAATAACCGTCAATGGATAGGTTTATGTTATAAGGTATATGTTAGCTTTACATATCGAGACCGCACCATGCCTTGGAAAACACGTTAAGCTGTTGACCTCCCGGTTGGTTTTTTCATCGGGAGAGCGGCGGTATCGGGTCGTCAGAAGACCGAAAATCTGACCAACAGTTTTATCAAGAGGTATCGTACTGCCCCGTAACTGGGTTGTGGAGGTCAGATAGGCGATTAAGCGAGTAATCGCTTATCTATTAACCGGAGTCTAACCGGATTAGCTGATCCGGTCAGACTGGAAGCCGACCCTAACGTAGTTGAGAAAAGGCAGATGATGATGACATACTTTCATTTACATGAAGTAAGTAAAAAAAAATGCCGTCGTGGGACTGAATACACAAAAAGTAGAAAACAAAAAACGATCACAGTGTCGGATCGGATATGCTCACACGAATTCAATGCTTTTTCTCCATCCGACAAAAGTGCTCAATGTCGGTCAAGCAGTTTTCACTTGAATATCATAATCTTTATTTACTTTATTATTTATGTACACACATAAAATACATAAGGATATGACAAAATTAAGAAGTAAATAAAAAGGTGCTGCTTATTTCTTAAGAAATTTCTTCTAGCAGACTTCTAGTAGTGATAATCTTAATCAGGCCTAGGTATATGTATGTACTTATAATGGAGATAGAATAGTTTAATTTTTATTTTTAATAATTAAAAACTAGCGCTTGACCGCAATCCCGCCTGATGGTAAGCAGTGATGCGAAAGCGCGCTAGTTTATTGAGAACCTATTCATTCAGATTGAGCGAATAGGAAGGAAGACGGAAGTTTTAATTCGTAAATACATAATATATAGACATCATTATAAAGATATACGCAGTAAAAGATTACTTTGAGGCATGCGTAAGTGGTCGTTACCGGTGATAGAGAATCATACATGCATATGTTATAGTGTAGTCATGTCGATGCTGATCCATACGTCATGTTCGTGAACGGACGCCGTCAGAGGGGACTGGTCATCTCTTAGCTGCTACGGCGTATTTTAATTTCTGAATTGTTGTTTTTTTTCCATAATGGACGCTCTCAGCGTACAATATATTTCTGCATCGTTCTCACACGATTGATTTCAAAATGAATGATGTAATCAAATATTTGTATCAATAGCTTGATAATTTAAAAGAGTGTCTATGGAGTTTCTTGCCCGTTCTTCTCCATAGGTACCTACTCTTTGGAATGGGCGACTAGCTTCACCTTACTGACTGACCGACCTTCTGACAATTCAAAAGTGCCTGTAACTGGTTTATTTGAAATAAATGCTTTGATTTGATTTGATTTGAAAAATACGGCCACGTGACGGTTCACTAGGCCGTCTTTCTCGACGGTAGACGGTTCTATGAGGGAGGTTTGAGGAAAGTCATGGTGAGGCGACTATGCTGCGATACTGCGATGCATATGTTATAGTTTAGTATATAGTATATAGTGTAGTATAGTTTTTTTTTGTAGTTTTGGCACTAGTTATGACTTTGTGCCAATTTCAAGTAAAAGGTAAAGTTTTTTTTTTTTTTTGAAGTAATCAAGAGTTTCTTTCTTTCTTTTTTGGCTCTTCATGGTTTGTGCATTTAGCCAATGTAACGTAATGAATTATTCATGTCGAAAAAGACGGCCACGTGAACCGTCTACGAGGGAGGTTTGAGGCAAAGCTATGATGAGGTCACTAAGCTGCGATGTCTCAATGTTCTTTCTGAATTATTTACTGATAGTACTTATACTACTACTTTTATTTAGTAAACAACATCACTACATATTATAAAACAAAGTCACTTTTACTTTCCATATGTCGCTTTGTATGATTCAATCTTTAAAACTAGCCAATGGATTTTGATAGGGGTTTTTTTAACAGATAGGGTGATTGAAGAGGAAGGTTAAAATGCCGATAGAAATCACAGCCCACTATTTGTTCCTTATTATTAATCCTTATCCAAATAAATTACGTCCTATCAAAAGTAATTTTAGTAGCAGCAGATCTCTTTTTGAATTATTGGAATTGGTTGTTTCATTCAGGACATATCACGATTTATTCAAAACTAAACACCAGAAAAAATTCACGTGCCGTTCGCGCCCCTGTCGGCCGCCTGCTACTTGAGTGTTTCTCTGCCTAAACCGCGGAGAGAGTGGGCCGGAGCGGGGTACCATTATTTCGAACAAACTTGCTGCCCCGGTGGGCTTTCATTCTGTTTGAAAGTTGTGGAACTAGCTATCCATGGACAACAGTGGCGAAGGGTGAAATTTTGACAAAGGGAAGCCGGTCCAAAAAAATAAACACTTAAACACTTACCTACTGCAGGATATCTTGGAGGAGGTCTTCAGATAAGAATAATATGAAAAGCCCCACCTTCACCTTACAAAAAAGGACTGATGATTTGATAACAATGTCTTTCAAGTATGATAAAAGCGGCTTTGTGAAAAGCCTTTTTCGACGTGCATCTCTATACCACACATGCATGCTTGTTAGTAAGTACTAAGTTAAGTACCTATTGTTAGGGAATAAGAGTCAAGAAAAAATAAAATAAAAAATTATAAAAATAATAAAGTGTTAAAAACCGAACCACACAGACACCGATCCAAAACCAACAAAAATATTAAGCAAAAATAAAGCAAATTATACACAATCACAACGTTATTTATATTCTAATGCAATGCGTCTGTTTTTTTTTTAACAAAATGAGCTAAAATGTTGTTATAAAAATTCGGATTACTTTTAATTTTATTAAGCAAATTTTTTTCAATTGACATGATAGCCAAATCGGACAATCTCTGCTCTTTTTGGCAGTTTCGCACATACGTGTGAATGCGTTTTAAAGCAGAAAATGACCGCTCAGCTGAAGCTACTGAAATGGGGAGGGTCAGAATTAAACTGCAAAGAGTCGAAACTTGAGAAAATGCGTCTTTCAAAGACGAATTAACAGTAACAGCACTCTATATGAATTAAAGCCATAATAACAAACAAAATTAACAGTATTTAACCAAATCTGCGATTAAATTACCTTACAGAATCCGTCACAGTTTAAATAACACAAATATTAAAAACAAACGAAAAACTCACGCACCATAATTAGGTATAGAACGCTATCTCGTAGTAGCGTGGTTTCTGTCTCTTTCTAATAGAGGAGAGGAGAGAAATACAAGCCGCTCGCGGGCGGCTTATATTTATCAAGTTTTACCGCGACGGTTAGCGAGAATTAGAAAGAGATGGACTGACACGCTCTCTCTTTTCGCGGCATAGTAAACCGTTGACATAGGTAAGCTGAAATTCGACGGCTTCCTTCAAGAGAACTACGAAAAGAATTACGAAAAATTGAAGCGCTGATTAATTTACGACTATAAAATGAAATGTGATACTTAGGGTATTGCTAAAAATTGCGATTGCTATTGTAAATCGCGCCGGCATTTGATTAATAATACTTTGTTAATGAAAGAATGTAAATACTTTTGTATGAATATGGAACTGATTTTTGAAAGGTAACCCGGTGGGAATCGGCTTGTATGGACTCTTCGCCACTGATGGACAATAAGGTCGATGTATCTTGCAGAGTAAGATATTGGCTGATGGGCGGCACATTAGACATTATTTTTATTGAAAGGCCACCGCTTCTTGAGGAAGGCTTAGGTACCTATATCATTTGTCTACGTGCGAAGCCAGGGCGTAGTTATAAATAATTTAAAAAGTCCAATGAAAAATGAGCGTGACACTCAGCTTAACTTTCCCGCCAAAACTCTAGTACATCCTTCTTATGAAATAGTCTTCTATTTAAAAAAAAAAGTATAACTGAAATGTGGAATGTAGGGTTTTAGTACTTCCAAGCCATAACTTTTTTCCCAAACCCAATCTAGAGACAAATCACTAGATAAGAACAATAGAATTGAAAAAAAATCGACCAGTTTTAACTCGAGTTCAGATGTTGAAACATCTTCGCAATTAAATTTTTAGATTAAAAAATCCGTGATGAAAAAGCTTAAGTCCATTAGATTGTTACGCCCTTGTTACATCATATTGTTTTTTTTAATGGCAATTATTATTTTTACGAACAGGGCTGTTGCTAATAGTGAACATGACTGGATTGTTCAGGATTTACCAAAGACAGCGAATTTAGATATTTATTTAAGTGCTTTGGAAAAAGCGGTAGATTTTTGTTTAGAACATATGAATTATGTGGATATTAATTTGCAGCTCGGATTGTTTATGATTGACGGTAAGATTGTGTCAAATTATAAAAAAATACTGGAAGCTCATTCTCATTTTCTTATCGTATCTATCAGTTCAGAATAATGAAACAAATTAATTAACCTATGAGTACTTACGTTCTACTGAGAAATCAATTCGTTCAAGATAAAAATTAGTTTAATATGATGTGATGTGATGTAAAACTTTAACCTATCAAAGAATAAAAGACATTTTTTTTATAAATTATAAACTAGCGCTTGACCGCAATCCCGCCTGATGGTAAGCACTGATGTGATCGTTGAAGGTAAAGTTCGCTAGTTTATTAAGAGCCTATATCACTCTAGCCTTGAAGACACTCAAATTGTAGTTTGACGGAAACACCGTCGCTGGTAAATTGTTCCAGTCCCCCGATGTACGCGGTATAGAAGAGGAAGCGAAACGCTTCCTCCGGATCGCAGTGGTGTCAACAACGTAAGGGTGGAAACTCGCCGTACTACGGGTCGTCCGATGATGGAACGGAATTAAATCATGCAATTCCCTTGCACACTCACCAGAATGCATCCTATAGAAGACCGAAAGGCTGGCTACTCTACGCCTTCGCTCCGGGCCCGCGTGGTGAATAACTACTCTTTCTCACAAAGTGCCTGTATTCAGCAGTGAGAATATTAAATGGCTGATTAAATTGATGTAATGGCGGAGCACATTGCACGTAGTGCCGATGGGGCAGTAAGGTTTTGGAGTGGCGGCCACGTACTGGAAGACACAGCGTATGGAGCCCCCCAATAGGGTGGACCGATGACTTGGTGGATGACCTGGTGAAGGTCTTGGGAAGCCGATGGGTGTGAGCAGCACAAAACCGGTCATTGTGGAAAGCCTTGGGGAAAGGTGAAGAAGAAGAAGAAGATACCTATTATTGAAGTGAGCTTGAAGGTGTTTGAATCGAAATACATATGAACAATTTGAATTTATTTTTGTTAATGTAACCCTTAGGTTCGGCGTAAATGGGCCACCGACCACAGCCACCGGTGTCTGTCGCGCGCTACCGCCATATTTCTAGAAGTGTCAGAAGCGAGCGACAGCCACCGGTGTCTGGAAGTCGCAGCAACGAGCCGGTTATAAAGCCCGCTCGTTGCTGCGGTCTGAAGATGGATTCTGACACGGAAAGTTTGCTCGCGCTTTTGTTAATAAGCAGAAGACGTAGACGACGCCGTCGCCGCCTGTATTGGGTGCATCCAATTTTAACTGATCCTACAGTGAAACATAACTTGCATTTCGATAATTTACAAAGATATCCAAAAAAGTTAAAAAAAAATTGTCAAATGAGTTTAACTATATTTCAAGAACTGCTGTTGGTATTACAAGATGGATTAATACGGCAAAATACCAATATGCGGCAAACGGACGGTTAACTGCCCGGGGGGTGGAGCAATGTGACAGTGGCGGGTGTCGGCATTTTGTGTGGCACGTAGTGGCCACTAGTGGCGAGTCGCGGACACTACTGTAGCGAGTGGCCGTCACCGGATACACGTGTGCGGCGCGTCTATACAAAATATATTAAAAGTGTCTTAAGTCACCGTCGCCATATATATTTTTTTAATCACAAAAAAGTCGACGAAAAAATTCTGCCACTGGGGGGTTCAGAATCGTGTCGTGGATCCATGGTACTTGTTTGTGCGTCGATGTCAGATACACCCTTTATATATTCTTTATAGCTATTAGCATTCTCGGATGCGCAACAAATGAAGAAAACTGTTAGAATGAAATATTTACCTTTCTTTTGCAGTAAATTTGAGAAAAATTTTGCTACTGGACGTAACGATGGTCCCTGGAGATAAACAAGCCCGTTTTAAAAAAAATATTTGACAAGAACGACATTGTGGCTAAGTATTATTACGATATGGTACAAAAAAATCGTAATGTAACCGACTATTGGCAATACCAAAAATGTAATTTTAATTTTTCTATGCACTGTAGTTTGTAGACTGCAATTACTATAAAAGCAGCAGGTATATTATTTGACGACACGATTGGTGTAGTGGTTGAGCAATTGATTGCTGCGTTGCGTGGCGCATTTTCGATTCCCGCACAGAACAAATATTTTTATGGCCTACAGGTCGTTGTTTCGGATCTGGCTGTTTGTGTATGCGTTTAAATGTATGTAGTTTAAATGTTTTTAAACGCACCCACGATACAGGAAGAATTCACAGTGACAGGCAAAGTTTAAAAAAAAATCTTTGTAAATCGCTCTTAGCGTTAAGAACGCCCATTGTGTCTGCCTTTGTAAAATCTTTTTATTTATATTCTGTAATCTATGTGGTGTACATAATAAAGAGTATTCTATTCTATTCTTATTGTATTCTAAAAGGAATATTATTCCGGACTTGGAAAATCTCTAAATAATTAATCATAACAATATTGTGCAATTTTGCATATTTATTGTGAAAATCCTAACATAATAACTACAGGGTTATTGGTTTTCGTTAAATACGAGTATTAAGTTACAACTTAAAATGATTATTAATATATTAGGTGACAATGCAATTAATCACTAAGACCTTCAATTCTTCTAATAAATAAAGCAAACAAGTCATTCGTTCATTTCAACTCTTTGATTTTGATTGTTTTCAGTGGCGCTACTTTTTTACGATTTAAAAACGTGGCAAAAGCGTCCAGATACTTTCGATTTGGATCTGCTATATGATTTGAAAATCTACAGGTTACAAGAGTTGAAGGAAATTTATGATACATGGAGTAACTATCGCAATAAAGTGAACGATTTCGAAAAAATTAAACCTACGCCCGCCGAATCAGGTCAACTGGATTTTGTTCAATATCTTTTACACATAGAAAAACTATAATCACTTTAAAGAAATCCCCCTACAAAATTTTTGGGTTATATGGTCACTGTCAACAGTATTTTGATTAGGTGCACTGAGCACTGAGAACAGAGAGATTGAAGCGTTTTCCCTAAATACGGTGGTTTAGATTGAGAGAGGAGGAACATGTCTAGGAGCGTGTTACACAACGAAGCAGTATCCTATATGAAGTTATCGCTGGTCCAGTTCTCCGGCCCTGGTCCAGGCCCTGGTACGGAGCGAGAGTGCATGTCAGGCAAATGAGGATGCGGAACGCGTGAGGGAGTGGGAATCTCAGTGCCCTCACGCCTCTAGCTGGCGCAGGATCCGTCAGTCCAGGTCAGGAAACAACATCGAACTCTCGGTCACCGTAGGCCCGGACGGCGAGCAGTGTGCAGCTCATCGCCTGGTAAGGACCAGGGCCGGATCGAAGGC
The DNA here is from genome assembly GCA_037179545.1 of Sesamia inferens. Taxonomy (NCBI): domain Eukaryota; kingdom Metazoa; phylum Arthropoda; class Insecta; order Lepidoptera; family Noctuidae; genus Sesamia; species Sesamia inferens. Next base: position 29,321,425 of record CM073922.1, on the reverse strand, counting down.
GCGATTTGTTCCACGCGCGCCTCTAAAAGATTTCAGCACATCGTGACGAGGCCTACGAAGACAGATGCCTGCCAGGGCTGCAGGTAGTTGGAAAGAGATACCGTGGCCCTGGCACCCAGGCAAGTGAAGGAATACGGGTCGGTTTAGTCAGTAAATGTCTGACACGCCCTTCCGTTCCACCCAGAGCGGGAGAGATCATTTAATGACTTCCCATCCACAAAAAAAAAAGCTTTTAGTTCTTGGTGTTCAATTTGAAATACTTGAAGTCTGTTGATGAGCCTTTCGGCATCAACCCTTTGTTTAAATGTTACTATTTGTTGTAATTGTTTTTATTCTTACATATTACTTTAGATTCATGCTTAGCATTATTGGCGATGATTGATCCTTTACGTAAAGAAGTAAGTCCTCCGCCTAGATGTGTGGTTCCCAATCGGTGCAGAGAGTTGATACTAGGAGGCAACCAGTTTGGCTATGGGCTGACACACAGGTACGTTCTGCATAATTAGTTTTGTGAGAAGATTCTTGGACTTCTGGCGAAGTACACCTCCCCACTCGTTTCGGGTTCCAATCCTCAGTTAGGTATAATACACTTTCGCCCACCGCTTTCGAAGTAAAGTATATAGTACTTTGCTTCCCATAAAATCAACAATAGAAACAATTTAACAATCATTTTTTAACTAAGAAAGAAGGCTGTAAAATATAATTATAATATGGAATATAAGACTCTAATTTCTAGATACTTTATTGTATAATCATACATATATTACAAAATAATACATTCAACACAAAATATACGATGGGCTTATCGCTAATGCAATCTTTTCTAGGCAACCTTAAAATGGACAGATTTTCCTGAATATAAAACGGGACTGTCGTTGGTGCACTATTTTATTGTAATAGTCTAAATACCTACCTAACATTATCAGAAGCTTTCATCACGTCGTCCACTGCTGGACATAGGTCTCTCCAATTGCCCGCCATTCACGTCGTATCTCGATAGCTCGGTCCACTTGGCATACGTATACCATACGTTTTCTGCAAAGATAATGGGGTTTTGAGCTAATCTGGAAGGTAAATTTCTACTTTAGGTATTATGATCATGTCAGTCGATGTCCTATAAAATAATAATATTTTTTTAGGATTTTATTCATGGCCGTTGCTCGTTTTTCGCGGAAATGTAGGTTGTTCAGTTCAGAAATCCAAGACGATTTTATGGTGGAGAAGTATTGCAACAAGTGTTTCAATGAGGCGAAGTTTATTGCCTTAAATCAATATTCATTGCCTGACCTCATGTATGAACAGAGTAAGTGAAAATATGATAAGATTATTATTTTAACTAATAAATTGATTTATTATATGTAATTAATACCTAATCAAATTTTTACAAAACACAATACAACAAAAACTAAAATTAAATACATACAAAATCATCAACAATAAAAACAAAAATTTCAAAATAAAAATGAAACGATGATGACTGACATTTGCTTCCTGATTCCATACCTCCAGTCTTATTAACCAAAAATATAAAACCCAAAAACAAATGCCAGTCAAGTCCTGTCAAATTGTACAAACTGCCCCTAACAGTTCCCGGTGCAAAGGTGCCCGTAACACTTGCCGCATTGCCACGCTGAATGGCGATGGCTAACCTTTGCACCATGATATAAATATAAATATATACGGACAAATCACAGAGATTGAGCTAGCCACTGATACCATATTTATAATAAATACATATATAGATAAACGTCCAAAACCCAGGCCAATCAGGAAAAGATCATTTTCCATCATTACCTGGCCGGGGATCGAAACCGGGACCTCCACATCGCAGGCAGGCGTGTTGACCGCTGCGCCACGGAGGACGACATGATGATAAATAAAAAAAAAATAAATATACATTAACAAATCACACAGATTGAGCTAGCCCCAAAGTAAGTTCGAGACTTGTGTTATGGGATACTAACTCAACGATACTATATTTTTATAATAGATACATATATAGATAAACATCCAAGACCCAGGCCAATCAGGAAAAGATCGTTTCCCGTCATGACCTGGCCGGGGATCGAACCCGGGGCCTCCACGTCACAGGCAGGCATGTTGACCGCTGCGCCACGGAGACCGACCAACTGTCTACCAACTGTTTCAGTTGCTCTCTGTGGCCTTTTTGGCCATGCTCAGTTTTTGCGAAACAACTGGCTCAAAAGTCTACTTCGGTACCAAACTTCAAAAGGCTGTTTCTCGAATAAGGACGCAACAAGAAAATTCAAAGACAATCAAATGTCAGAGGTTGAAAACGATGAGTGGAAAATACAGCGGTCGGTGAATATTATGAAGGGGGAGTGCGATGGACACTTCACAGGGATGGCAATGGCAGCAATGGCAAATGCCCTCAGATATATAATAGAGAATAATTATATGTATCTTAATACTGAAACTTATTGCGGGTTGCTATTATTGTCCTTTCTATAAATGTTATTCTTACACTGCGAGAGGACCGTTCCGTCCCCCACGCGGGCCCAGTGCGGCTGAGTAGATGTCACGTGGCTTAGATTTTTTGTTGAGACAATCTTAAATCCTTACGATGGTTATCTGAATGTTTTTGAAGCAGCGGTGATGGAATAGATTACACAAAGTGAAGTGCATATCTATACGCTTATTCGACAAAATCATTAGGATCCATTACCACTGCCCATCCTCCTTTAAAATGTTTATCCATTATATCCCACCATATACTACACTAATGATTTTCTCAAAAGAATGCGCGACGATGATATTAACGGTCATTTCACAACCACTTGCCAGATGGATTTCAAAATGGGTTCAGTGGCCACAGACTTGGGGACATCGTAGTTTTCAAACGCTTTCAACGCGTTCTGAGCATTTTTTAAACATTCATGTATTAGTATTAGTATACATTCATTAGTACCTATACATTCTATACGTATATTAGTAACTGAACGCAATATAATCAACGGGTTCGAGGTACTAGTATATAGAACAATATAGTAAACTCAGTTTTTTTGCACATGTGCCCATAATATATTATTATTAGGTAAGCAATATACTATGTAAGTTTGGTTTGTATTGTAATGATTACCTAACATTACAATCCAAATCTAAGAAGCAGTGACATAGCAGACAAACTGCAGTTTGTCGACCGTACGGTCACTTCTTACAAAAACCATGCAGGCAGGCATTTTACGTGGGTAACAAATGTCTTGCCATGGCGCCTTCCCCGAGCCAGAATAAGCGGGTAGACCAAAGAAATGCTGGCTTGACATTGTAAGAGATGACATGCGTGCCAACAATCTCTCACCACAGGATGCTAAAGATCGCGCTAAATGGAGGAGATTGAGCAAGAAAGTGAACCACGGGTTCCAACGCGATAGCGGCGGATGCAACCGAGACTAAATGCGGAGTTGATGATGATGATGGTAAGATCTAAGAAGTTGGATGGCTTTCCACAAGGTGGACCGACGACCGGTGGGTTCACGCTTTTATGATGGTTTTAACCATGGAACAAATAACACGTCATTGTAGGTATATGCACAATGCTTTCTATGAGTAAATCAATCACTTGCACAAAGCATATATGAATGAAATTTGTATTCGTGAATGTTTTGGCGGCATGCAGCAATTCTATTATTTCTGAAACTTTAGGAACAGTTATCATGCTTCTATCCATGTAGGTACCTATCTGTCTTAAGATATATTTCCTCCCGATTTGCTTAGTTGTTATAGCTCAGTTAAAATGCATAATGTAACATACACATCACAAATAACTTAGCTTTGTACGGACGGCAGTAGGTCAAACTACCAGAAATTGTCAAATATTCCTTATCAACCTTAAGCCTTAATGCTTTTGAGATAAAGTTTAAAATCTAATAAAGAAGTCTGTCAGCTTGATGTGCTTTCTTCTGTACGTGTGGAAACATTATTAGGATTCGTTCATTAAGATATTTAGTTTATCCCTACATTAAGCCAACAAACAAATTTTACTTCTATAATATAATCTTATAAAGATCATAGTTCTTTATGAAGAAAAAACAAATGCTTTGTTTTTCCCCCTGTTCACACAGAAATTTCTACTACTGAAAGAAAAGGTATTATTTCTTTTCTAGGTAATGATTATTTATAGCGGGATCGGGTGTGAATTATTGAAACAACTTAAAAAGGTAGGCACCCGTGGCGTAGCTTATTCACAGCTTATCCTGGCTATAATTTACCGAGAGCCTCAATACATTTTAATATAGAAAAGATATATTATTTCTGAAACTGAGGTTTTTCAAATCCGTCCTAGATATTATTGTAAAAACGCCTGCAAAATAATCAATGGCAAGACGATTGAGATTATTTTTGTTGCCGTACAGTAATTTGTTGCTAGTATTTTATTGTAGGCGCAATGAATGAAGTTCCGTTGTATACCTATTTGCTGTTCCACAAACAATTGGAATTACTTAGGACACTAATTACTCATCTACCGAGTGTTAAAGGATCTGAAGGACACTACTGGTGGTGTCAAACTAGTAGCTGAATTCTGGGTCCTTCTCCATTTAGATGGCCATCAAATAGCTAAGAGGAAATATTTGTGTCCGTCCATAGCATTAGCCAATCTAAAGGGTTGGGTCGATGGGTGAAAGTGGAAGTTGTTTCACCGTATCTGTAATAATTTAGTAAAATTAAACCACAGTGATAATTCATAAACCAAAAACTTTAAGGATAAGATATGTCTACTATCAGATAATAAATTTGAATTCAATTGTAGAGGCGAAGAAAAACGATGTATGTAGATATCTACGCGGGCTAAAGCCCACAGTTTTCTTATAAATAAGAAAACTGTGTCAGAGCAAAACAATCGAAGAAAATAAGCGGTCGTCTGTCTTTATCTTCTCATTCTTATCACTAGATAAAAACAAAAGCGGCAAGAAAATGCGGCCAGTTTTCATTTGAATTCAGGTGTTGAAACATCTTCGCGGTTACATAGTGGGATAAAAAATCCGCGATGAAAGGGCTAAAATCGATTACTTTGTTACCCCCGTCTATGTTGATTTCCGTGTTGGTTTTTATAATGAGGATATTGTTTTTTATGAGCAGTGTTGTTGCTGATGATTCACATACAATTATTATTCAGGATTTGCCAAGGAAAACGGATTTTGGACGTTATTTAAGTGCATTGGAATTAGCGGTAGATTTTTGTATAAGACATAAATATTACGTGGATTTGAACTTGCAGTTTGGACTGTTTTTGTTAGACGGTAAGTTTGAATAAGACTACACTTAAAAAGCTCGAAATAATTGCAAATACTAATTAAATGGGCCTCGCCTCAGATTGCAATTATTTAGGACAAATGTGTGTATTAGAACATAACATATCCAGGTAAATAATAAATTACCTAACTCATTTAAGGAACTTCACTATATTTAAGAAATGGCTGTAAAGTTGGCTATTGGATAATAGGGATGTATCCAAGGTATGAAAATAAAAAAAATAATTAGTCCGTCTTATCCCAACTAATATTATAAATGCGAAAGTGTGTTTGTTTGTTTGTTTGTTTGTTACCTCTTCACGCTTAAACTACTGCACCGATCATCACGAAAATTTGCATACACATAGTCTAGGGTACGGGGAAGGATATAGGATACATTTTATCCCGGAAGAAAGTAGCTACTGTTCCCGTGGGATCGAAATTAACGCGGACGGAGCAACGACGGGCGGAGCCACGGGCAAGAAATAACAATATAATTATTTAATAATATTTAATATTTGCATACACATAGTCTGCGGAACGAGAAAGGACATAGGACACCTTTTATCTGTTCCCGTGGGATCTAAATTAACACGGGCGGGCTACTAACAGTGTAATTATTTATATGTTTGTTACCTCTTTAACTTAGTCTGTGGTACGGAGAAGGATATAGGATACATTTTATCCCGGAAGAAAGTATCTACTGTTCCCGCGGGATCCTCTTTAACTGTTACCTCTTTAACTGTTTTCTTCACGCTTTATCTACTCAATAAATCTTTTTTTCACATGTGTTTGAAATTTTGCAGGCGTAAAGTTAGAAGTCCGGATTAAATAATAGGGTACTTTTTATCCCGAAAAAATTGATTTTCCCGAGAGAAATCTAAAACGCGCGATATAACCGAAGTTAACGCGGGCGAAGCCGCGGGCGGAAAGCTAGTAGATAATAAAAAAAATTAAGACCCGTATTTTTTATTTTGTCGAAATTACTAAAAACTATTGAGATATGGTATTAAAGTTACGAAGTGGGAGCTAATTACGTCATGCCGTGGTATATTTTGTACCACGGCGTGACGTCATGCGACATTTCAAATCAATATATTTTCCAAAGTATTTGAATGAGAGAAAAAATAAAAAATACGTGTTCAATATTTTTTATAAATCTATCTGATGGACATGAAATTATTTTTTAGGATACAACCCGATTGTTTTTTCATTTTTTCATTTAATTGGCGAATATATGAAATTAAAAAAAAAAAACTCAAGTTGAAATATGCTTAATTTTGCTTGACATTTTAAAGTAGAGTAATACGTCCCTCTGTTTTAATATTTATTCAGGTTGAATTTATTGTAAATTACTAATGACTTCTCAATATTTGTAGGTATGTGTACAACTATTTTTTTTAAACCATACTATGTACGGACGTCAGCAGGTCAAGCTACCCGAAACTGTCAGATATTCCCAATCAACCTTGAGCCTTAATGCTTTAGAGATAAAGTTGAAAATCTAATAAGGAAATCTGACAGATTGTAGTAGCTTGATGTGCTATCGTCTGTACAATGATATTCTTCTAAATAAATAAATTCTAATTATAAAGTGTTTTACATGAAAATGTTCTTTATAAGTTGTGATTTTATAGTGTAAAATAAATGTGATATCTCTTTTTACTGGATTGCAATACTCTGAAACTTTTTCATTCCCGTTACGGTTTAATTGTTTTTTTTTTTAATTGAACCGTTAGTATAAGTGAAAAGTATAGGTTGTTGTCAATGTGTTAGAAAAAGAAAAAGCATGTTTACCTACTGGAAGATCATTTGATTAAATATTAAACTATGCTTATAAGTTCCATCAATCCATTCATTATGAAGCATTCAACCTGCAGCTTGATTCATGTGTTTCTTCATGTGTGTATGGTTCAGTGTTTAATGTTTTTTTAATAAAATTCTATTGTATAGGTAAATTATGATGAGTCGTTGGATTTCGCACGCTTTTATTTCATTTGTATTCCTTGAGGCTTCGGCCAGTAGGTGTCCTGTTCCTAAGGCTATCTCATTTGGACACTATGGTGACTCAATTATGGTCGTCAAATTAATTAATGATTTTTTTATTAATTTTTGCTTTGCTGGTATTTTGGCGTGGCTACTTGGCATATGGTAAATAATTTCATTTAATGTTCTGTGTTTTATTGTGTAAAGTACTATACATAATATTGTACAAAGAGATTTTGTTAAATGAACAGACAGCTGTGTTGCTCGGGAGTTTGTTCCGCCACTTATTCTTCCAAGCGAAAGCGCTAAGAAGTGGCGAAGAGCCAGCGTTTAGCGGTTTTATGTACTATTGACGTTCAAAAAGTGCTGATTCTCATCCCAATTTCAATAACTAACTTTTGATTTTGATTTAGTGCAACCTTCTTGCACAGTTAGGTTATTGGGAGACCTCTTTACAGTTCTCCCAAAATGTGTGCTAACAGGTGTTGCACAGAGGTGTCTAAGATATTGTTATTCTCACGGTTGCTTCAATATTCATCTTCACCAAGATATTATATATCAGGCCAAAATATTCACATGTAAATTAAAATGATGTTAACACCAGAAATAAGGACAAATTTCGAGCCTCCTTTCACAAGCTTCATAAGTTTCATAACTTATTTGAAGGTCGTGGCAAAACAACCTTCTTCTTTCATCATCAACCTTTTTATCGTCCCACTGTTGGGCACAGGTCTCCTCTCATACAGAGAAGGATTGAGCGTAATCACCACGCTTGCTCAATGCGGGTTGGTGAGTTCAGACTTACTAGTCCAGGTTTCCTCAAGATGTTTTTCCTTCACCTTCAGTCGTTGGTGTCCAAGATATACTTAGAAAGTACATATAACTTTAGAAAAGTTACATTGATACTTGCCCCTCTTCTTTAGTAGACTTAAATTTTAATATGTTTAATGCACAAATAAAATCCAACTTCTGTTTAAAGGCATATTATTATATCAATGACAATTTAAATAAAGACAATGTTTATCTTCTTTCTCCAGAATTATCTTACCGTTAACAGGTTATATAGAGCGATAGAGTTCATGTAACTGTTTTTTTTTTACCCAGCAATACATAAATATGTAAGCTGTCTGGAGACTGTTATTTTGATGATTTTTTTAAGGTTTCGTTGGTATATTACCATAGCTAGCTGACATGTGGTTAATAATTTAATTTAATGGTCTGGGTTTTGTATTTTTTTTATTTGTAGCTACCTAGTATTGTATACAGCCAGGTTTTTTTCTAAATAAACAAATAGCTGTGCTGCTGGAGAGTTTGTGCTCCACTTCTTTTCACTGAAAGCACTAGGAACAGGTGAAGGGCGGGCGTTTTTGAGGGACTGTCTTTTGTAATTTTGACGTTCAAAAAGTGCGGTTTTGCTGATTCTCAGCTTAATTTGAATAGATGTATTTTGTTTTTGATTGATTGGTCTCTTTTGAGATGTAACGATGTCCCCTTTCATGTGGATCTAGATGATGACTACCTGGTGTTAATGAGATAAAACTTCCACGTTCTCCGGACTTATCTCCAAACCCGCGTGCCTTATGAAGGCTTTCTTCTCTCGAATTAAAATAGGTGATCGCCTCCATGGTATACATTTTGTGCCTCCACTGATGTCCTAGTATAACAGAGTGCAAAAGTAAAAGGTTAGAATGAAAAATTCACTTTTTGTTGCAGTGAATTTGAGGCAAGTTTTGCGACGGAAACGAAAAAGTATCCCTATAAACACGCGTTCCCGTTTGGAAAAACTATTCGTGAAGAACGACGTAGTGACTAACTATTTTCACTCCATGGTACAAAAACACGAAAATGTGTCAGCAGATGCGCAGAATGTAAAATGTAAAGTATCTTTTTGTGTTGTAGATAATAGGTACAATCAATATGCAGCCTTCTTAGGAATCACCTTAACTATTTCAAGTACGGTTGGTAATTTTCAGGAATAGGAAATGACCAGTTGGCAATGACCAAATTACACCTACATAGAGTCTGACCTTTTATGAGCAAACTATAAACCTAATTCAGATTAAATTATTACCCAACCACTTATTAAAGGGAATTAGTAACACATTTATCTGGTTTAAAATCTACATCTCAGAATTATTAAAAAAAAAAAGAACTAATTGAATTACATCTAATGTTTACATTTTCATTAGATGTTTTTTAAACATGTTTACATTAATGAATGATAAAATATTTTGAATTGAATATACATTAACGATTCTTTTTAGATATTCTGAGGTTTAGTTTCGGAATTTTCAAGTTTTCCAATGAATATATACAGTATGTTAAGAAAAACCTGTCCGACCCGTGAAGGTGTTGTTAGGTATCGATAACTGATTCTACTAATGGATACAAAACCGGGCTAAACTTAAAAAAAAGTCCCCCTAAAAAAATAAATATTATTTCGTAAAAAGTGGTAACTTAATAAATGTGCGTTCACCCTTCCGCGGGCGACGGGCGGCAGGGCACGCGGCACGTGGTCGCATCGCTATTCGCTCATAATAATACCGGTGTTGTCACTTTTTTAAAAATTACCAAATTTCGGGGAAGTTGGAATTAATTCGCGGGAAAAAAAGATTATTTCAAAATTCATTTGTATTGGTACTATGATGATTACGTAAAATTTTATATCATATTTGGTCATGTGTTTACCTAACCTTTATAATCCTTATGGGTCGGACAGGGTTTTCTTAACATACTGTATATTTATTATGATAATTGCAGAAGCTAAATATAAATCTATGCTATTTTTATTCTTTGATTGTTTTCTAGTGACACGACTATTCTACAACGCAACAACGTGGACAAAGCCGGTAGATAAATTCAATTTAAATCTGCTGAACCAAACACGTATCAATAGTCCTGCACAATTGAAGAAAATGTATGGCAAATGGGAGGATTATTACAAAAGTGTGACTGCCTATGAAAATAGTAGGCCTTCACCCACCGAATCAGGTAAAATATTCTTTGTTTATCTTCTCCTGGTAATTGCGTAACACACAATTAGTAGCAAAGGGTTTCACTTTGATAATTCAACAATATTCTGTATAATAAAAGTATCAACAATTATTATTTAACAATATACTGCCGTCTTCCTTCCTATTCGCTCAGTTTTTCTGAGTAAATAGGCTGTTAATAAACTAGCGCGCTTTACCATCAACGATCGCATCACTGCTTACCATCAGGCGGGATTGCGGTCAAGAGCTAGTTTATAATTATTTGAAAAAAAAAAATTCATTGCGGTATTTACGTTGTTGAGCAGGCACATTTTTCCATCATACAGAGAAATGGATTAGCAATATACTTCAAAATTATTCCAATTGATAGTCATAGTGTGTGTTATGCAATAGGTTGCGGTACCAAAAAAAAAAAAAAACCGGCTAATTCTAATAATTTAAGACTATACATACCCAGGTATAAATAAGTATTAACGAAGTTCTGTAATCTATTCTAGTCTTTATATAAAATTCTCCTATCACAGTGTGTGTCCTGTCATTCGTGGATATTTGACAATGGGTAAAGATACTTACTTAGGTGTAAAGCCAGAGCCACATTATTGTGTTATGTTGTGTCGTGAACCTCTTTTGTATTTGACGTAGTCTAAACATATTCTTTTGATTGGTTAATCCCAAGTTCTTTTTTTTTTATAAATTATAAACTAGTGCTTGACTGCAATCCCGCAATCCTGTTGTTGTGGTGTCAACAACGTAAGGGTGGTAATTCGCCGTACGACGGGTCGTCCGATAATGGAACTGAGATGAGGGAATTAAATCATGCAATTCGCTCCGACACAACGCAACACAGTAATGTGGTTCTGGTTTAATGCTTAGTTACTGGGTTGTGGAGTTCCGATAAGCAGTCACTTGATGTAAAATACTAATATTCGAACGAATCTGGCAAGACCGAAAGCCGCTGAAATATATTCGCAATAGTATTAGACAAAAGTTAAAACGGTACACTTAACTTAGGTTGGTTAAAGGTATAGTTTGAAAAATAAATTCAATATAATAATATTTGTGATTTGTTACAGTTAAAATAATTGATGCTGAATTTGTTATAATCAACTTTTATACCAACTCTTATACTTATATGTTGATACAAGTATAAGAGCTGGTAACTAAATAAATTATTTAGTTTATACGTAAATTACTAGTGTCCATGTTAAAAACCTAAAAGAATCGGGGGTGGTAAGCACCATTGAACGCTTTACATGCGTTTACTAATCTGGATCATACGTTGTGACAGGAGAGTTTTTAATTTTGCCGAGTTATAATGGCATCAACTAGTAGTAGTCGCTAACAATGGGCCTTATAAGAAGGCTCAATGTCACTCAAAGGGCAATGGAGAGGGCTATGTTTGGGGTTTCACTGCGTAATCGAATCAGAGATCCGCAGAAGAACTAGAGTAACCGACATAGCCCAAAGAACTGCAACAGGCAGTGGGCCGGGCACATTGCCCGTAGAACCGATGCCCGATGGGACGGACGAGTACTAGAGTGGCGACCACGCACGTAGTGAAGGTCGCAGGTAACCGCTGGATGCGGGAGACGTAGGATCGATCGACGTGGAGATCCTTGGGGGAGGCCTATGTCCAGCAGTGGACGTGTGGGTCTTTCGGCTGAAATGATGATAATGAAATGGCATCCGCCAAAATATGTAGTTATATTAGATTGTCATTCATTTGTCAATACTTGGGACTATTATCTAAGCATTTTTTTTCCGATTTTCGTCATTTAGTTGTTATGTGTCATTTATTATTATTTATATATACTTTACTGTATGTACACTAAATGTATTGTTTTTATTTTGCTATCGTTATTAACATTAGCTTTCGAGTTGGTAAAATGTAAATAAAAAACAAGTACCTAGGCACTTATTAAAAAAAAACATGAAAGTTAAATGCTGAGCATATTTTTTTCCATGAACCTGTTTTGTCTATAGCTAACGCTAATGGAATACTTATAGGTTTTAATTATTTTTAGAGGTTTATTTTCTTTTGTATGTAATCTAAAGTAATTTATTATAGATGCATGCCTAGCAAAGTTGGCGGGATCTTCTTCTAATCGATTGAATAGAAAATCACAACCTAAATGTCTGACTTCCCCTCATTGCAAAAAGTTACTTCAAGAAGGCACTGAGTTCGGCTATGGGTTGACACACAGGTAAGTTTAAACTCAATAGTCATCTTGAACTTAAAATGCAAGCTAAATGCACACATACCCATGCATGAGCACTGATGGGGGCCCGGTGCGTGCAAACACATGCAAAACATGTCCTAGGACCGAAGTCCTACAACATGTTTTGTATAATATTATTGTGATTATGACATGATTTCCAACCAAGTTATTTTTACGATAAGGTATATGTTATAGCAATTAACGTAGTAGCCCAGCTACATTTGGATAGATAAATACAACAATAGTCAGTATTCAAATTGTCGACCTACAACTCGTAACGCGGGCCCTTACCACTGGGCCGCTCTCCATAATTATCTTACTAAAGACAGATCGTAATATTCATTCTTAATAAATTAAAGGTCTACCATATTTTATAATCTGTCATACTTTAATTCAGTATAAAATAATTGTTATGTTTTAGGCTTCTGTACCTGGTCATAGCCCATTTTTCTCGAAGATGTATCGTGTTCTCCGAAAAAGAGGACAAATTTAAGGCAGATATGATTTGCAAGAAGTGTTTCAGCGAGGCGGAGTTCATTGCCTCAAATAACTTCCAACTGCCTGACCTCTTATATGAACATAGTAAGCAAATTAGAAAATATGATGTTATAATTAATTTTGTACATTTCTCGGGACCCTGGAGTCTCGGGCTTTTAGAAGGCGTATCAGAGGCCATTGTACCAGCCGGCTATTATCCATGTATGCCTTGTGCCATTGCACAAGTATATAACCTCTTTGAGCCGATTAGATTATTGCTAGTTATGGAAGCAAAAACTAAAAGACTATGATGAGACTACTTTAATTTATATTGTTATAATAATGTTGATCGAATTTTTCCAACTGTTTCAGTTGCTCTCTGCGGCATTTTCGGCCACGCTCAGTTTCTACGTAACTACTGGCTCCAAACTCTCCTTAACTTCCAAGTTTTTGAGGGCTGCTTCTCGCATAAGATTGCAACTGGAGATTTCGATGAGAGTCAGCTAAGGAATGATAAAAACCAGACATGGGTAATCGACAGGAAGTCAAATATTATGAATGATCAGTGTAATGTACACTTCACGGCGATGGGGGTAGCGGTATTCTCACATACCCTCCGTTATATTATAGAGACTCATTATTGAAACCTAATGACTGTTATGACTTAGTAAGTTATAAAGCGTTTATAAATGTGATATAATATTATTGTGATTATGATATGATTTCAATGCTTTTAATTAATCTTAATTTTACGATTTAACTATAGAAGATAAAAAATGTTAAAGCAATAACAACTAGTAACATCGTAATGAATGTTGTTTAATTGACATAATGAAGTCCATTGCTACTGATAGTGTGTTGCGCAAGTACTTTGTAGGAAAATCAGTGTCCATTCTAAGGTTGCTTATACTTCGTTCAAGATAACAGACATTGACCATTCAACCGATTTTGATTTTTATTCATCATCATCATCATCATTTCAGCCGAAAGACGTCCACTGCTGGTCATAGGCCTCCCCCAAGGTTCTCCACGACGACCGGTCCTGCGCCTCCCGCATCCAGCGGTTTCCCGCGACCTTCACCAGGTCGTCGGTCCACCTTGTCGGGGGCCTACCCACGCTACGTCTTTCGGTGCGTGGTCACCACTCGAGAACCCGTCGGCCCCATCAGGCATCGGTCCTACGGGCAATGTGTCCAGCCCACTGCCACTTTAGTGTTGCAATTCTTCGAGCTATGTCGGTTACTCTCGTTGATTTTTATTACGCTGGTATAATGATAAATGGCAATTGCAGTACTTACCTAAATAGTAGGCTTTAAACCGACATTTTTTTAACCTTAATGCCATCCTTATGCCTACGGAATAGAAGTTAAAATCGGTTGAACAAACTCCTAAAAAGGTTTTTTTTAAATGTTTGATCGCATTAGTAATAAGGCATTAGTAATAAGGATTCTCTTGTTCGCAAACTAAACTAATTTTAAGTTAACTGCATCTTTTTCTTTATGTTTCATTAAGAAAAGGATAGCAGATAACGTTTTAGTTTAATTCTGTCAAATTAAAATTTCCATAGTCAGTTTAGACGCGGCGACCAGAAATACATCAATTTACGCCATTAGCGGACTAATTTGACAGGTCTAAACTGACATTTTAACTTCTGTGCTTAATGAAATATAAAAAGAAAAAAAAAGCGCGGGAAACTTAGAATCTGGCGGTCGTGTTTTTCTGGTTTTCCTTTAATTTAATTAATTATTGTGGATCAGTTAAGTTATTTAGTATATAGTTATATTATTAGTAGTTAGTTACTTATTTGTGTATATAGTGTGCAGATATTTTACTGCTAATTATTTGGTAAGTTTCTTTTTTTTTCTAATATGGGGGCTGATCCCCCGGACGATCCTGGCGGCGGGCCAGGACCTGGTCCACCTGTTGCGTTCAATGTGGTCATCGACGACTCATCTATGGATACTGAGGATGGCCTTATAGGCAAATTTTCTGATAGAAAAAGAATCAGACCACGCAAACCGCGATGCCGTCTATGTAATATGAAAAAACGGAAAAGTAAGGATGGACGATTTTTTGTTCAGGCATGTCAATGTGAAGATTCTGATTCAGCTAATTCTGACATTTCTAGAGCTCTTAAATCTGAAGTTGAAATGCAACCACCCAGCCACCTGAGTAAACCTGCCAATGAAAACCTTTCAATTTCACAACACAGTGAGACTGGTTTGGGTCTCTCACAGCCGCAACAAACCTATTTTGCCAGAAAATATGTTAGCTTGGACTCGGGTCCTTTTACTGTTCATGTACAAAGAGTAACGACCATTGAAAATGATTCGGTATCTTTACACCCAATTCAATTTGGAAAAGTTTTGAAAAATTTAAAAATTAATAACATTGTTAATGGTAGTGTTAAACGTATAGGAAGAAACAGAATTTCAATGGCCTTTACGAATTTTGAAGCTGCTAATAAATTCACGGAAAATGCAGAGTTATTGAATCTTTCATATAAAATATTTATACCAAGTTTCAATGTAACAAGAGTGGGTATAGTTAGGGGCGTGCCTCAGGACTGGTCTGAGCAGGAAATTCAGGAAAACATTACTGTTCCTATTGGTTGTGGGCAAATAGTTAAGCTACGGAGAATAAAACGCAAGACTATGAATGATGGTATTTCTTCATTTATTAATACAAATCTTGTAGTTTTAACTTTTGATGGGCAAGTACTTCCTAAACGTGTTTACATGTGCTACACAGCTCTGCCAGTAGAATTATACATATTTCCCACAATCCAGTGTTATAACTGTTGCAAATTTGGGCATACTAAATCACAATGTCGATCTAGGCCCAGATGTTTTAAGTGTGGAGATGAACACACTCCAGAAAGTTGTTCAGTGATAGTGGAAAATGGTAAGTGCTTCCATTGCTCTGGTAGACATTTTGCTACTAGCAGGACTTGTCCTGAGTTCACACGGCAACAAAATATTAAAATTTCTATGGCCCAAAATTGCATCTCATATGCTGAAGCAGCCAAGATTCACCCTTCAGTTTCCAAATCTTATGCTGATGTTACAGCATCTCCTCCTTCTCAACCAAGTAATCACCATCTTCCCTCTCCAAACTTTGTTTCTCAGTTACCCAGTACTTCTTATAAAAAAACTACTTTTAGTCAGCGCCGGATTCCTCCTAAACCAAGTGGAGGATATGATCATGTCATGCATAATTCTATTGCCAATGAATATAATAATTTGTCTACCCAAATGTCCCATAGTCAAGTACTGCAACAATCATTAAATACAATACCTCATAAATCTATTGCTGAAATTATTTTGGAACTTATTACATTACTTACAAATTCTAGTCAACAATTTTCTACTTCTAATTCTTCACCGTCCAACGTTGCCAATATATTACTCACAGCTCTTAATAAACGATTCAATAATGGATCACAAAATCTTACAATGGAATTGTAGAAGTGCCATAAGCAAAAAATCTGACATTATTTATTTACTAAATAAATATAAGCCTATGGCTTTGTGTCTCTCTGAGACATGGTTGAAACCAGAGTTTCCATTTAGGATTTCTGGTTTTGTTACAGTGAGAAATGATAGACCTGATGGGTATGGTGGAGTGGCCATTCTCATTAGTAAAACTTTCTCCTATAAAGTATTCCCACTTCCCCTTCTCAGTAATGGTATTAATGCCATTGCTGTTATTGTAAATAATATCTGTATTATTTCTGTATATATTCCACATCCCTCTTATTCTATATATAATGAGTTTAAACAATTACTATCTGTCTTGCCTTCCCCATTTTTGGTTTTAGGCGATTTTAATTGCCAAAACCAGGCATGGGGCAGCTCTGTTACCAATTACTATGGCAATTTGATGATTGATATCCTAGATTCTTTAAACTTATGTATAATGAACAATAGCTCTCCAACTCGACTTACTGGCCCTAATGAATGTTTAAGTGCTCCTGATCTTTCACTCTGTTCTCCAAATTTAGCCTCTTTGTTATCTTGGAATATCCTTGATGACTCTCTTGGCAGTGATCATTTTCCTATTTTACTCTCCTTACACATATCTTGCTCCCCTTCCAACTTAAGTTACAGTTCTAAATTAAAACATAAACTGCCAGAATTGAAAGATGATTGGGTAATATTTAAACAGTATGTTGATAGTAAAATTTCATCCTTACCTGCTATTAATGATTCTAATGGATTACTATGTACAGAAGAGTTCTCAAAACTTCTTATTCAGGCTGCTAATACTCTATTTCCATTAAAAGGTTCTAGACAGGGCAAAATTCCCTTTCCACCATGGTGGGACCATGAATGCACTATGGCCATTAAGAAAAGAAAACAGGCTGAGAAAAAATACAGATCCCTAATGACTTCAGAAAATTATGAAAGTTACTCTCTCATAGCTCGATCCACACGCAAGTTCCTAAAACAGAAAAAATTTGAAGGTTGGAGAAGATTTTGTGAGTCCATAAATCCTGATGTATGCTCTTCTGTTGTGTGGAGGAATATTCGTAGATTTAGATCGGCATTCTCTTCTTCTTCATTTGGTGTCCTTTCCATTGAGCTAGCTGATAAATTTATGGATAAACTAGCTCCTTTGTCTGTTCCTGAATTAAATAATATTCATTGTTGCACTTTATATAATAATACAAGCAATCATTCTGATCTCAATGCTCCTTTTTCTTTGTCAGAATTAAAAGGAGTTCTCTCTTATGTTAAAGATTCATCACCCGGCGAGGATGGTATAACATACTCTTTTTTGATAAACTGTACTGATAACTCATTAGAATATTTTTTGAAAACTATCAATGCAGTTATGTTTTCAGGTAATATTCCTCCATCATGGAGAACTCAAACTATAATCCCTATATTAAAACCAAATAAACCTTCTTCAGATGTTTCATCTTTCCGTCCCATAGCCCTTTCATCTGTTCTTGCTAAAATAACTGAACACCTTGTTAAAAATAGGTTAGAATTTTTTATTGAAAACAACAACATTATGACAGTTAATCAGCTGGGTTTCAGGAAAGGTCGGAGCACCATAGATAATATTAGCATTTTTGTTTCGGATATTCGAATAGCATTTTCAAAAAATGAGTCAGTTTTAGCAGCATTTCTAGACATCGATTCGGCATATGATAATGTTCTTATTCCTGTGCTTCATGAGAAACTTCATGACCTACGTATCCCTCAACTTTTAATATCATTTATTATAAACATGTTGTCTGAAAGATGTTTGAAATTAGACCTCCATGACGGATCTCAACTTTCTAGGTTTGTATGGAGAGGACTCCCCCAGGGCTCGGTTCTTAGTCCATTATTGTACAATGTTTACACTTACGATCTAGAAAAAAACTCGAACTCAGTAGCAAACGTCTTACAGTATGCTGATGATCTTCTTTTTTACGTTGCTGACAAATCTATTAATATTGCTAGTAACTGCTTAACTACCTCTCTTAGTCATTTACATGATTGGTTAGATAATAATGGACTAAATTTATCGGTATCAAAAAGTACCATAGTCTTGTTTGCAAGAGGAAGGATAACTGCCAATCCTATTGTTTCCTACGAAGGTAATCCTATCCCTGTGAAATCAGAAGCAAAATTTTTAGGAGTTATTTTGGATTCGAAATTAACCGGAGTTCCACATTGTGATTACATTGTAGCTAAATGTGAAAGAAATTTGAATATGATAAGGTGTTTAACCGGTGTCTGGTGGGGATCCCATTCCTTCTTTTTACGTCTTATATATAACGCCCTTATTCGTAGCCTTCTTGATTATGCCACTTTTGTTCTAGAACCATGTAACTCTGTTGCTATGAAGAAATTTGATAGTATACAGGCAAGGGCATTAAGAATTATTCTTGGAGCTATGAAGTCCAGCCCTATTAATGCTATGCAAATAGAGTGTGTAGAGCCACCTCTCTATTTAAGACGACAATATCTGTCCGATAAATTCCTTTTCAAATTAATGCAATTTTCTAATCATCCTTTACGATTTAAGCTTCATTTACTTGTAGAATACACAAAAAATAGTCAGTACTGGACTCATAAATCTCTACCTTGTCTTGTTAAGAGTTATCAAAGATTCAGTGCCATACAAGCCCCGACATTTAATTCATACTGTTATCCTACTTTTGATTCTATGTATGGCGCATTAGTTACTTCTCCAGATGTTAGAATTAATGTAAATATCCCTAGAAATCAGCTTGAATCTGTACAATTTGTGGATAATCTGTTAAATAACGAATTCTCAAATTTTCATTCTATTTATAGTGATGCTTCTAAACAATCACCCAATGGTATAGTTGGGATTGGAGTTGTCCATTCCCAATACAATATAGTCCAAAAAATAAGACTTCCACCTGAATCATCCATATTTTCTGGAGAATGTCTAGGACTGCTAAAATCTGTTGAATATATTCTTATTGCAAAACTTAAAAAATCCGTTATATTTTCAGACAGTATGAGTGCCCTACAAGCCTTATCTAAATATCCGTTCAAGTCAGGTATTGTTAACCCTATCATTATTAAAATTCGTAACCTTCTGATGTCATGTTATCAGATGGGTTACACAGTGGTGTTTTCCTGGGTGCCAGCTCATTCTGGTATTTCAGGCAACGAGCGCGCAGATTGTCTTGCTAAAGAGGCTGTTTCTTGTGGTGACTGGTCGGACTATTTCAATTGTGTTCATGATTTGTGTGCTTTGCCTAAATCTACTCTTGATGAAACATGGAGAATTGCTTGGTCTGCTTCAAGCCAATCGAAGGGAAGGGCTTACGCTAAAATTCAAAATTCAATTCCGTCAAAGCCCTGGTTCTCTAAATTGAAGTTGAGCAGGAGAGTAACTTGTATTTTGACCCGTATGCGGTTGGGTCATGTTTGCACTCCTGCTCAACTCGCTAGATTTGGTATACTGGACAGTGATTTGTGCGAATGCGGTGAGGTGGGTGACCTAAACCATATCTTTTTGTGCTGCCCTAGATATAATCGAGTCTCATTTTATGAAAGCCTCCTTGAAATTCCCATCCCACTTCCTACTTCAGTAAACATCCTTTTATCCTCTGGTGAACCGTCTGTGTATAAAGTATTTTCTTCATTTATATTAATTAATAACATTAAATTGTAAATATTATTCAATATATGTATTTTTTTTTTATTTCATACTTATATATATCCTATTATTCTGTCCTTTCCTGATCCAATCCTAAATTCCGTTTCAAAATTTTATTTTCCCTTTTGTAAATACAAGTTTCCCCGTTTTATAAATAATAATCTTAAAAAAAAATACAATATGACTTGTCTTTGGCTCAATCGCTAATAGCGCAGAGCCATTAAAACCAAAAAGAAGAAGAAATATAAAAAGGTTTTTGACAGGAGAGCTAAATAAAAGCGCGTGATTTATGTAGTAAAAAGTGCATTCAGTGAATAATTCATAAAGAACATTAAAATATCGCAGCATAGTAGCCAAATCATGGCTTTGCATCAAATCTCCTCGTAGTCGGCTCACGCGGCCTTTTTTCAACTGTCATTGGCGATATCCGCCATTATCGTAAAATAAAATTTTTAAAGAATTTCTATAATTTGTTACTGGCAAAATTGTGGTATCTAACCACAGGGGCCAATGAAGAGTCGAAGTACCTAGTATTTACTCTAAAGAAAAGAAAGAAGAAATATAAAGGAAAAGAAGCACCGAACTTACTTTTAATTTAGTTTGTGAATTGGGAAGGGAATTGGGGTCATTGATTTTTTGGTGTTAAAGTTATTTTAAAATTTTTGTTTTTTATGATGTATAATAAAGTATATACAGAGTGTAGGTAACGGAAAAGGTATACAATGTAATTTTTTCTTTATTCGAAACCTGAACATAGTTTGTTCAGAATAAGCAACTGAATCGATTCCAATAATTTTTAGATGGTAGTACTTGTCGCGTGCGCACGCCCGCGCAACACCTGACGCCAGAGGACAATGCACCACTCGCCCGTCCGAACGGAGCGTGCACCATATTTTTATTGGGACAACCAAGTAGGACAACAAGCTTATAACTTTGTGGTTTTTCATGATATATTTTTGAAATTTTGTACTACATAGTACAGATTCTTTACATAAAAATACTAGACACGTGTTTCGGGTTTGCATGTACAAAAATAATGTTGTATACTTTATCCGTATATAATTTTTTTGAGAATCCTGAGCTATTTACACGTTGAATGCCACACAAGTTTGACTTGTATGGCTTGCTTACTGCTTAATAGTGTATAGACGGAATTTTTATTGTTACCTGTATATTATATTACATAAGAATCTACATAAATTACTACTAAACAAGACGTTAGTGTCAAATAATATTGTAACCATGGACATGTTGGACTTCCTTTAACACTAAGGTCTCGTCTCAATAGTGACAGCTGTAGTCGACCTCGCCTCATCGTAGGTAGGTAGATACCATAGATAACTGAGCCAATGTCGACCGGACGTTGGCTACCATGAGCGCGGAGTTTCTTCCGGTTGCTTGTAAAATTGCAAGAAACATGAGGTCTTATAAATTTTTTTGTCGTTAAGATACAGCGACTAGATTTTGAACATTACGTGAATTGGCCTTTAGATGTTTTTTTACGCGAACCAGTTTTAATGCTAGGTAGGTATAACACAACTTTCATACCACACGACCTCTGTAGCGTTTAATGAACTCATAAGAACAACGTATACATACACAAGACTTTGCTGTGAATTTGTAGTTTGGGGTAGAGCGCAATATATTGTGACCTCAAAAATAAAAGCCATATCCCAGTCATATTGACGACACGATGGATGCAGTGGCTATCGGCAGAGCGATTCCCATACGGAACGAATATTTGTATTTTATTTAATGTATAGATAACAGCTATTTTATTTATCTTCTTACGCTTTGTAGATAAATCATCATTTGCAGCTCGCACCCACGATACAGGAAAAATTCCTAGGATTGGTCGCGTTGTTCAACAAAAAAAAAAAAAAAATAGCAGAGATGTTTTCGACCCTGTACAAAAAGTCTTGTTTGAGTATTTATTTTTATTAAGTTAAAGACATGCATTTCATCTGTTCGAACACATACATTGTACATAAGTGTGTATGTATGTATGTCAACAAGCTTTTAAATCAACGTGCCCAACGGAAGTGTTATTATTGTACTTGGTGAATTAACTTCCGGTTAATTAATAGAACGTTTTCAATGGTGTAATGAATGTAACCTTCACGGGAACCTCTATGTGTGAGTGAGACCAAGAAATTAATTAGCTTATTGATACTGAAAAATGTGTTCATTGTTTGAATATATTTATTGAATAATCTAAATAGTAATATACTGGTACATCAAATACTACCTACATTATTTGTCACTCCTTCCCCTTGGTATTCCATCCAAAGGTTGACTGTAAAAGATTGCTCTTAGCGACAAAACTGCCTATGTCTTAGCCTTGGTAAAATATATACTATATGTACTGTAATTTATATGATGTATATAATAAAGAGTATTCTGTTATTTTCTCTTTTATTCTTTATTTGATATATCATACCAATATGCTTGCGTTCTCCGAAGAATTAGTCAGAAGTGTAGGTACTTACCTAAATGTTTTTATTATAACGCGTTGCAAACATAATGTATTTAATTAGTATGCCTAAATAATATTATTGAACCAAAGTAAGTATGTTTAATATTAAATTTTTGTAATTTATTTCAGTTTTTTTTTATTTCCTTTAATTTTAATGCTAACGAAAATGATATTCCTCAGCAAAAAAACCAAACAATGTTCGGGTAAAATAAGTACTTTCCTTGTAAAAAATGCAATCGAAACAAATACTTAGTATTTATTATTCTAAACATACGAAAATTATCCTTACGGGCCAATGCAATATACAGTATGTTAAGAAAACCCTGTCCGACCCATAAGGATAATAAAGGTTAGGTAAACACATGACCAAATATAATATAAAATTTTACGTAATCATCATAGTACCAATACAAATGAATTTTGAAATAATATTTTTTTCCCGCGAATTAATTCCAACTTCCCCGAAATTTGGTAATTTTTAAAAAGTGACAACACAGGTATTATTATGAGCGAATAGCGATGCAACCACGTGCCGCGTGCCCTGCCGCCCGCCGCCTCCGAAGCCTCCGCCGCCGCGCGCGGAAGGGTGGATAACGCAGATTTATTAAGTACCTCTTTTTGCGAAATAATATTTATTTTTTTAGGTGGTTTTTTTTTTTAATTTAGCCCGGTTTTGTATGCATTAGTAGAATCAGTTATCGATACCTAACAACACCTTCACGGGTCGGACAGGGTTTTCTTAACATACTGTATACTATACTAGCACACTTAACACAAACGCTCACTTGTATATATATGCTTCTTTAAATAAGTATATTAATCTTCATGATGCGCAGTTCTGGTTTCGTCCTGGACTCTCAACTGAAAGCGCTATTCTGGGACTCAAGTCTACCGTTCAATACTATAAAGATCGCGGGACGCCGGTGTACGCCTGTTTCCTTGATCTTTCCAGAGCCTTCGATCTTGTCTCGTATGATGTGCTCTGGCAGAAGTTGGTAAGTAGAGGTATACTGGCGGAAATATGTAGACTACTTTGGCATTGGTATAGTAATCAAACTAATCATGTGAAATGGGATGGTATACTCTCTGAACCGTATAGGTTGGAGTGCGATGTGAGGCTTTTCAACCTCTATGTCAATGACCTTATAGAGGGACTCGGCAGTATGCGTGTCGGATGTAGTGTTGATGGCGTTAGCATTAACAACATCAGCTATGCTGACGACATGGTGCTGCTGGGTCCGTCAGCGGGGGCGATCAGACAGTTGCTTAAGACTTGTGAAGCCTATGCTGTTACACATGGATTAGTATATAATGTAAAGAAGTGTGAGTACATGGTCTTTGAGGTCGGTGGCAAATGCCGTGAAGATGGGACCCGAACTACTTCTAAACGGGTCGGTAATTAAAAGGGTTTCCACCTTTAAATACCTAGGCCACTTTCTTTCTGCCAACCTTAAGGACCATGTAGATATAGAAAAGGAGCGCAGGGCTGTTGCTGTCCGGTGTAATATGTTAGCCCGTAGATTTGCTTGGTGTACGGACCTAGTTAAAATCACTCTTTTCAAGGCGTACTGCCAGAGTCTGTACACGGGTAGTCTATGGGTTAATTACACTAACAAGTCGCTGGATGTCCTTCGCGTCCAATACAACAATGGCTTCAGGATGTTGTTGGGACTTCCTCGCTACTGCAGCGCGTCGGGAATATTTGCGCTTGCTCGTACCGACGGATTTCACGTGATTATGCGCATAAAAACAGCATCACTTCTGCGGAGGGTGGGAGACAGTCCCAACAGCATCCTAAGAACTGTATCGGAGAATTTCGGCTCTCCAATTACAAAGCAATTTATACAGAGGGTGGTGGGTACTAACACTAGATAATAAGATCTTTTTCTTTTTGATGTTACTAACACTCTATGGATTATCTGGTCCGAAATAAAAGTCATTTAATTTTTTTAATTTATCTTTTATATTGCTGTTGTTTTTTTATGCTTCATATGTATGATTTCTTAATACTAGAAAACATCATTATAATTATAAATAACAATATCAACATGAACTAAGTCGCCAGCTAACCACTAAACAATAAGTTAACAGTAAACAGAATCAATCTCAATGACAATAAACATTCTTGATATAATTTTAGCTATTTGTTTATTAACATTGTCAACAGAATCAATCCAATAACACAAATATTTACTCGACTATGTCATCGTATACATATGAACATGTGTTTATAATCTATCTCACAATATAAACTGAATATGGAAAAATGGTCAACGGCACAAATTCTTAACGAAATGGCAAGAATAAGATGCACATAACTTAAAATTAGTTTAGTTTGTAAACGACAGAATCGGCGCCACTGTTGATGGTGACATTAATACCTACAATTATAGTTCTGTTTCACTTTATTTTCGCGCCTGTGTCCTTAGTTACAATTTATGAACTTCTTATTGCAACAATTAAGTAAAACATTTATAAAATTACGTTGCTAAGTAATAGAGTCAAATGAACTGAAATTATTAAATGGGAAAGTGTGAGTCGATATGAAATGAATATGAAATATACAGTATGTTAAGAAAACCCTGTCCGACCCGTGCAGGTGTTGTTAGGTATCGATAACTGATTCTACTAATGCATACAAAACCGGGGTAAACTTAAAAAAAAATCCCCCTAAAAAAATAAATATTATTTCGCAAAAAGAGGTAACATAATAAATGCGCGGCAACCACCCTTCGCCTGCCGTCCGCGGGGGGGCGGGCGGCAGGGTACGCGGCACGTGGTCGCATCGCTATTCGCTCATAATAATACCGGTGTTATCGCTTTTTAAAAATTACCTAATTTCGGGGAAATTGGAATTAATTCGTGGTAAAAAAAGATTATTTCAAAATTCATTTGTATAGGTACTATGATGAATACGTAAAATTTATATTATATTTGGTAATGTGTTTACCTAACCTTTATTATCCTTATGGGTCGGACAGGGTTTTCTTAACATACTGTATAATAACATAAACAAATATTTCCTACGCTCACACCAATTAGCCTAGCTCCAAAGTAAGCTTAACGTAAAGCTTCACATAGATAAATATATATTTATATAGAAATATATACAGAATGTTTGCATAATGATTTAAATTTGAAAAATTAAAATTGAAATAGGATTTGAAATATAGTAAATATTGATTTAACGGAATGAGTTTCTATAAATAGGTACTATGGTTTATAGTTGTTTATTTTATTGCATTAGGTTTTCTTTAATCACAGTCACAAAATATTAAATACACTTTAATCAAGTATTACAAAACTTCACTGACAAACATTAAAGTTTTGTAATAGTTGATTAAAGTGTATTTAATATTTTGCCTAATGCAATAAAATAAACAATTATAAACCATAGCACCTATTTATAGAAACTCATTCATAAAAAAAAAAATTGTACCTAATTGAGCACCTGCACTACCGTCTACGAAATTACCAATTACCGTTAACTCTGTTATATTTCCTATCTGCATTTTTGTTATTCTTTGGCAAACTTGTCGTGATTGGTGCGCTGTTTCCATTTAAGCGCAAACGACAAACGCTAGCCATCTTTTTCTTCTCTATGCTTTAGATTGCGCCCCATCTCACTCACACTACTAATGTAGTGAAATGCACGCAGAATAAAAAATATGCATGTGTGCTACTGCTCAGTTCGGCACATTTTTTTCGGTTAGTTTGTTAGAACATATCATATCTGTTTAATATTATATCAATGGCTTTTTACTTTTAATTCGCCTTTCATATAATTTCTCACACAATCTATGCCCTCCCTCTTAAGCCTTCATCCATCAACATTTATACTCATTTTAGTCACATGCGATCAGTACGTGATTTCAGTACTTTTTGATAATAGTCTATTAAGTATGCACACTGCATAATAATATACTTGTTTGATCGAAATTGGATAGCGTTGCTCTAATAAGACTGTAATCAAAAACATGATCACGAACTAATTTGTATGTGTGAACAGTTTAGTTAAGTTCACTAACATTTTATAAAAAAAATATTCAAACTTTTTTTTGTAAAACACACGTATTCTGTAAATTGGGAGAATATATTGAAATTTTGGAAATAATGTGAAAAAATGTTTATGTGAGTGAATCCGAAAAATTGTTGTGTTTAGTAGGAAAAAGTAATAATCATACAGCTACGCTATGATGTCGCTAAGTGGTCGAAATTTAGAGTTGATGGGTTGAAATTGATAAGAACAGCGCCTCATAGTACTGGAATGCGTATTATGATCTGTAGGAATGAATGAAATATAAGTATAAATATAAATTATAAGTGTGAGTATATTATGTGTATATGTACGGACGATAGCAGGTCAAGCTACCTGAAACTGTCAGATATTCTCAATCAACCTTGAGCCTTAATGCTTTAGAGATAAAGTTGAAAATCTAATTAGGAAATCTGACGGATTGTAGTAGCTTTACGTGCTGTCGTCTGTACATTACATAACATAAAAACTTTTTACAAAAACATTGAAATCGACTTCAAAAAAACACTTAACAGGAGTCGATGTCTCGAGGTTTCCGCTGTTTAGCTCGCCACCGACTTCTAGAGCCATGACAAAAGTAATATTATGTTTTCCTTTTAAGTGTTTCTTTAAAGACGGTTTCTATTTTTTGTAAAAAGTTTTTATTTCCTGCATTTCAGTGTCTTAGTTGTAATTCGAAAATTACATTTTTCACCTCATAACAATAGTGGCAGCCATAACCCATGTTAGAATAAGTTCTCATCAATACGAAAAAATCCTTATCTCAAAAATTGCTGAACCGTTTTTGATGAAACTTATAGTATTCCCTAAGTTGAACAATAGATAGAATTACTTAAATCGAACTTGTAGTTCCGGAGATATGCGCGCAAAAACATAAAAACATACATACATACACTTGAAATTTGGCTTACATACATACGGGTCTAATTTTTAACCTCCTTTTTTTAAAGTCGGTTAAAAATAAAGTCCTAACAATTCTCGTGTGAAGTGCCCGTAGGTCGTAGGATACACTGTAACTTTCAAAGGCAAGCGCACAAGATCCAAATTAAAAAAAAAAAATTCAATTGGTATGAAGTCCGGATCTCGAGGAATCTTCAGGGAGTGCTACTCAAAGCTTGTACTTAAATAATAAAAAAATGTTAATACAAATGTATAAACTATTCACTAGGTATTTGATCTTCCATCTCCATTGTAGGAAAAATAAACTATTTGTCATGATGGCTACCAATAGAAAAACGAGCACAAGTAACAAACAAAAAAAAAAAAAATTTGCATCAATGATTGACAGTGGAGTCGCCGCACACATCATATATCTTATAAATTAAAGATTCTGTCAGTCAACTCCCTTCATAAATTTCAAACCCAAAACTGTCCACGAACTGTAGGAACAATAAATTAACGTAACAGAATAGTGGAACACACAAAACACGGCCTAATTAGGAGTCGAATTGAAATTCGGCCGGGCTCCTTGGGACACCACACAAACTGTTGCTAACGGTAAGCTTCACACACACGCATTGTAATATTGTAAGTGTCCCTTTTCTTTCAATTTTGATAAAGTAGAAAAGAATATATCTATAAATAGTTTTTATAGGAATAAATGGTTTTATGAACGTACTGTACCTATAAGTGAAAAGCGAATAGATTTCTTTTCGAGATTTATTTTATTTTCGATCAAATGGTTATGTAATATTTAGATGTATTTAGTATCCCAACAAGGTGGATAGATGACCTGGTGATGGTCGCGGTAAGCCGATGGACGCGGGCAGCACAAGACTGGACATCGTGGAGAGCCTTGGCGGAGGCCTTAGTCCAGCAGTGGAACTCTATAGGCTGAAGAAGAACAGAAGTATCCAGGGCTGCGGGTTGTTGGAAAGAGATACACGAATAGTGTAAATAGAAGGAGCACGGCTGGATTTTAGCCAGTAAAATTCTGACACGCTCTTCCACTCCGACACTCTAGAGCGGGGAGGTCATTTTATGATTTTTTATGGAGAGTGTACACGGGAATTGCATGACTTAATTCAACCGTCTCCGTTCCATCATCGGACGACCCGTCGTGCGGCGAGTTTTCACCCTTACTTTGTTGACACCACTACGATACGGACGAAGCGTTTCGCCTTGTCTTTTACATCGAGGGACTGGAACAATTTGCTAACGGCGGAACAATTTACTAAATTTCCTTCCACGCGGCCCGGGCATATCCCGACAGTCCCCGGTCCCCTAAGGGATTACGGCAAACCCCCAGTATGCGTCCACTCTCCGCACTCTGCAAACAGAGTGGAAGTGAACGCAAGCGAACCCCTATAAGACAGGTTCCCTTCAACGACCATCGAAGATGATCGGTGATTGGACCCGTGTGAAGATTTGCCGTCAGACCCAAGAATCCACCAGAATGCGGTGGGCAGTTGGGACTGACGTTGCTCAGGGTGTGCCACGAGGAGGCTTTTCGACTGCACTCCGCGAGTTTCCACCATTACATTGTTAACACCACTACGATCCGGACGAAGCGTTTCGCCTCCTCCTATATACTGCCTACATTTAAAGACTGGAACAAATTTGCCAGTGGCGGTGTATCCGTCGGACTACAAATTGACTGTCTTCAAGGCTAGAGTGAATAGGCTCTCAATAAACTAGTGCGCTTTACCATCAACGATTGCGTCACTGCTTACCATCAGGCGAGATTGCGGTCAAGCGCTAGTTTATAATTATTAAAAAAAATGTGTATGTCTATAATAATTTACAATATGCGTATGCATGCCCTACTCTCTCTTACTGAGAGGAGGACTTAGGTTCCAGCACTGCGATATTATTTTAGGCTGATGGTGATCCACCATAATCATACAAAAGCACTAGAAAGTGGCGAAGGGCAGGCGTTTTGGAGGACTGTTTTTGAAGTGAAACTTCTTTACGCACGCTTGACTTGGGGAGTAAGCTGGCGAACGCGTGACGTAAGCGTTACGAAAAGTGATCGGGCAAGGCGAACGGAAGTTAAGTGGGGGATATAAGCACAGAGGCGCCCGTGGCGCGAGCTTGGTACTACAAGGTCTACAACGAGTTTTTTTTTTTTTTTCAATAAAAATAGAAGATCTATGCAAAAATATTAATTTACCAATGAAATATTTATAGAAAATTAATATATGTATATGTGTTTACATGTATATATTGTACACATATATATATATATACATACAGATGGAGCGAAAGAAGTTTCACTTCAGTCGTGTGCGTCATAAGCACACTCGTATTTTTTTTTTGTACTTTTGTCGTTCTAAAAGTTTTTCTTAACCTAATTTGATTTTATTTTTGTTACCGTATAATTTTCGCAAATGCACAGTTCCAATTATTATTCTAATAAGCCAATTTGTTTGTTGAATTCGCACAGTGTTGCCATAACTTTAGAATTATAATCATGT
Source organism: Sesamia inferens (assembly GCA_037179545.1). Lineage (NCBI taxonomy): Eukaryota > Metazoa > Arthropoda > Insecta > Lepidoptera > Noctuidae > Sesamia > Sesamia inferens. The sequence goes on along the minus strand of CM073922.1, from coordinate 29,291,439 downwards.
TACGTGAATGCAAATCGTCATCCGGGATCAAAAGATCTAAGAATCGAAGGCAGGAAGTGTTATGTCGAATATCGGCCATTTGTAATCATTGCTATTGAATTTACATGATGTATGGTTTGAATGTTCAAGTGAATGAAGTAGGCCTGTAGAAGTATATAGACATACACATACTGTAAAGTACACTTAAAAAAGTAGGTAAATATACAGCGATGCATTCAGATATGCAAGAGTAAGTACCTTCGAAACTTACCCATTAAACGATTTAAAAGCTATATTAAGACTAAATTTTGCAAAAAGGGCTATTATAATATCACAGAATATTTAGAAGACAATAAAACTTGGGATTGAGATACCTACTCGCTCTGTTAAGCAATGTCATTAAGCAATATGCGTAATTATACTTTACATAAACATTTTCATTTTTAATGCCTGGACTTCAAAAAAGACGATGATCCCTGAGTTTGTTTCGTTTTTTTTTCTCAGTGGTAGTCAGTTAGGAAATGCCGGCTCTATCTAGTTTAAAAAAATATGACGTGTAAAAGTGATCAGTGATCCTACTTGGAAAATAAACGATTTCATTTCATTTCATTACCGATTACCAAAACTTAAGCCCCGCAATAACTCATGGATTTTTTCACCCTACATCCTCCTCCTCAAGTCGTTCTCCTCATTACTGAGGGTCGTGATGTCCCTGTGGAATTATCTTCTTCTTCACAATAGGTCGCCATTTGTTACGGTCCCTGGCCGCGAGTATAGCATCATGCAGGTCGATATCCAGAGATGAACGAATTTGGTCTGTCCACCTTATAGGACTGCGACCTCTGGAACGTCGTCCATCCACCTTCCCAGTAACCATCAGATGTTCGAGGTTATCTCCATCCTTTCTGGCAATATGGCCAAAATACTCCAAAATTCTTCGAAGGCAGACAGAGGAGAATCTTACTGTGACACCCAGCTCTCGAAGGATTGATACATTTGTGTGGAATGCTGTCCAAGGAATTTGAAGCATCTTCCTCCAGCACCACATCTCGAAAGCGTCAATGCGGTCTCGATCGGCTTTCTTGATTGTACACGTTTCCGAACCATAGCTGAAGATAGAGAAGATGAGAGATCTAACGAGTTTCATCTTAGTTTTCCGTGAAATGTTGCGGTCATGCCACAATTTGTGAAGCTGAGACATAGCATTTTTGGTCATACCTATTCGTTCCCTTATTTCCAATTCACATGAACCATTGTTGCTTATACTAGACCCCAGATAGATGAAATTGTCGACTATTTCTAGATTCAGCGCCCCAGTGATCACCAGCTTATTTGCGCGATCGACAACCATTACCTTCGACTTTGCATGGTTTATTCTGAGGCCTAGTTCCAGGCTGATGTTTGTGATCCTGTTCAGAAGATCTATCATTTCTGACTCATCAGCTGCCAGCAGCGTGGTATCATCAGCATCACGTAAATTTGTCAGCTTAACCCCACCAACAGAGACACCTCCGTGCCAGTTCTCACATGCCCGTCTCATAATGTATTCGCCGTAAACATTAAAAAGCAATGGAGACAGAATACACCCCTGTCTAACACCCCTCCCGAAAGCAAAAGGGTTCGAAGCAGAATTATCAACCCTAACAACACCCCGACCACTAGTATATAGGGACTGAATCAAAGCAACCAAATGTACAGGTACTCCAAGTTCTCCAAGAACTCTCCACAATGTCGACCAGATAACGCAATCAAAGGCCTGACTATAATCTATAAAACACATGATGACGAGTGTGTTAACCTTGTAGGAGTTTTCAATCAGCTTTTCACAAAGCCGGCCTGCTCCTGAGGGATCTGCCACCCAAGGAAGTGATTGATCCTGGCGTTTAAAATACATAAAAGGACTTTGCTAGCATGAGATATAAGTGCTAGAGTTCTGTAATTGCCGCACTTAGCTGTGGACCCCTTTTTATGTAATGGCAGATTAATTGATCGTGTCCAATCGCATGGCCAAACGCCAGTTGTCCAGGTGTCACTGCATATGTCGTGTATCGCGTCAACTCCAACCTGGCCCATGGCCTTTAAAATTTCCGCTGCAAGCTGGTCAGAACCAGGAGCTTTTTTTACCTTAAGAGCTGCTAATGCCGCTGTGACTTCGGATCGTAGAATACAGGGTTCGTGAGCTATTTTGTTCCAAATAACTAGTGGATCTGGCTATGTAACATTTTGAGGATCCAAGTAAAGTTCTGCGCAATATTGCTGCCACCTTTTTGTGATTGCGCTGATTTCATGAAGTGGGGTTCCATTTTTATCCTCAATGATCCAAGTTTTTGGCTTGAACTGCTTGGTGATGAGCTTTACCTTTTAAACAGGTATTCTCAGCGTATGATCTTCTATTTCTTGGCAGATTCGACCGATGAAATTGGTTTTGTCCCAGCGACAATGGGACTGGATCTTTGTGTTAAGTTCTGAATATTTAGCACGGTCCTCTTGTGTTGAAAGGCCTCGGCTTCTTAATTTCTTCCTGGACTGTATCAACTTTCATGTGTCCTCACTCAACCATGTCTGTTGGCTTGTCTGATGATTTGCGTTCAATAGTCACTGCATCAAATGTCTTCCAAATTTTGCATTTCAGATGTTCCCATTTACGCTCCACATCTCCATCACTTGGTAGAGGATCTGTTGCTAACTCATTATCAAGTACCTGTCGCAAAGTGTGTTGTTCCAATGGTGTGAGGCTACGTGGTTTTAAGGGAGGGTTCTTCTTTGTTGTTTTTAATCACAAAGCAAAGTTTGCGACCAAAAGACAGTGGTCAGACCCACAGTCAGCACCGGGGTAAGTCTTGGTGTTTGTGATTGAAGATCTCCATCGGCTGTTGATCAATATGTAGTCGATCTGGTTGCGCTATCTCCAGGCGAAATCCAGGTGTTCATTATGGTAAGTTTTCTGTCAATGCAAAACTCAATCAATCTAGTACCCCTATCATTTCTGGTACCAAGACCAAATTTTCCGACCGTGCTACGTATGTGATCGTCATCTTTAGTACTGCCTACCTTGGCATTGAAATCACCAATAATCATTGTCATCTCTCGACCTGTTATCTTTGAGAAAGTTTCCTCAAGTCTAACATAGAACTCATCAACCACATCTTCACCGACAGTTGAAGTGGGCGCGTACACGACGACTATGTTCAGGGTGCATGGTCGGGTATTAAGCTTGATGGTCATTATTCGCTCAGATACAGGATTGTAACCGAGAACGTGGTCTTTAAGGCGACGAGATAACCATACAGCCACACCATTGTAGTTAGTATCCACTGGACCGAAAAAGTAGAAGATGTTCCCGTTCGTGGTTTCGAAATGGCCCTGCCCCCGCATGTGGTTTTCAGTCACACCAAGGATACGTTGTGGCACTCCGCCTCCTTCTCCATCATCTCCAATTTTCCCGGGGTCAGCAGACCTCGGATATTCCATGTGCTAATACGTTGTTGTTGGCGTATAGATATTTTATTGTGTGTGACACCAGTAGCATTTCCACTGACAAGACCATGGTGACATTGTCAGCGGCTTCGGTAGCAAATTTAACACTATCCGGCCCGATCACCGAGCAGCGCCGATTGTTAATCGGGTCGTCCAACAAACTCTCACTATTACTTGACCTTTTCATAGGGATTTCTCATGGGCACCCTATATCAAATAGATGCAAATACAAAAAAAAAAAATGACTAAGTTATGTAACTGCTAACTTTAATGAAATTTTAAAATTTTGATGAGCCTAGCTAGAGCTTAAGTGAAATAAAAATATTTTATTGCACACTAGCTGCGCCGCACGGTTTCACCTGCGTAGGTTTCGATATGTTTTTTATTATGTGCTTCGCTTCTGTTAGTCGCAGCGTGATGTTATATAGCCTAAAGCCTTCCTGGATTAAGGGCTATCTAACGCAAAAATATTTTTTCAAATCGGACCAGTAGTTCCTGAGATTAGCGCGTTCAAACAAACAAACTCTTCAACTTTATATATTAGTATAGATAGATAAACCAACCGTGTGGACCGTCAGAAGCTAAAGCAAGGTTCCAATTTGTTGTTTTCAATGGAGAAGAGTCAGCAAATAACTCCACGGTAACACTTTTGGAAATTATTGGCTTGTACGACAGAGCAGGTCAAGCTACCCGAAACTGTCAAATATTCTTAATCAATCTTGAGCCTTAATGCTTTAGCAATAAAGTTGAAAATGTAATAAAGAAATTTAAGAGGAGACTCTAGTGCCGAGGAATTTGGAAAATAGGTATTTGAAGAAACTATTGCCATCGCGCTGCTTCCAACCTCTCACAGTAAAGTGCGAAAAGGACAGTTGCAGCTCAGGCTGATTGTATCTACAAAAACGTTGACCAAAAGACGTTTCGTATTCCGCTGTTTTCTTTTTCAAAACACGACAGATCTCAATTATTTTTATATCAAAATTTAGAGAAAAAGTATACCTATGCTTCTATTATTTTCTTTTTTGATAAAAAAGTATCACGTTTGTCTAATAGTAATCTGAACATCTCCGTAAAAATGGGTAATTTTTCTCGACTTTGAAGTATCGTATTTCTTTTATGATAAGATGTTTGTCGGTCTCCGTGGCGCAGCGGTCAACACGCCTGCCTGCGACGTGGAGGCCCCGGGTTCGATCCCCGGCCAGGTCGTGATGGAAAACGATCTTTTCCTGATTGGCCTGGGTCTTGGATGTTTATCTATATATGTATCTATTATAAAATATAGTATCGTTGAGTTAGTATCCCATAACACAAGTCTCGAGCTTACTTTGGGGCTAGCTCAATCTGTGTGATTTGTCCAAAAAAAAAAAAAAAAATATTGGTTTAGCACGGTCCTCTTGTGTTGAAAAGACTCAGCTTCTTAATTCCTTCCTGGACTGTATCAACTTCCATGTGTCCTCACTCAACCATGTCTGTTGGCGTACCTCTATTATCACGAGATTTTATTGTATCCGAGTGTGTCTAATATTTTCGAATTTTTGGCTCTAGTACTGCCGGTTTCTTCACGATGTTTTCTCTCAAAATTTTGAGAATAAGCACGTTTTGAACAATAAAATATTATAGTTCTTGTTATACGCAACAAGTCTGCAATAACTTTCCTGCAACTGCACTAAGCAATAAAATTACGCGTGTACTGTTTCTAAACAAAATGCTTGACCTGTCACTGAACTTTACCACAACTTTCAAAAACACTTTTGAGTTTATACTAACTTTTGTGACTAAATTATTTAGTTTTGCAGTAATTTTTCTCTCTGTGGTAGGCCATAACATCGGCCGCCGGCAGAAGTTACCACCCACCAGACAAAGCCTTGCCGCCAAGCGATTTGTCGTGTTCCGGCATGATGTTTGGTGAAGCCGTACGGAGGACGGGTCTGAGCGTGTTGTGTTGCGATGTGTGCCGGGTACGATGCGCTAAATGTAGTTGTGTTGGGAGTTTGGTCGTGGAGGGTCTTCATATCAATCTCTTTTTGGCGCAGCATCGTTGGTCGTGTTGTTGGGTTTAACATTGCATCACCTCGCTCAACTGCCGTCTTCTTTCCTATTCGCTCAGTTTTTCTGAGTGAATAGGCTCTTAATAAACTAGCGCGCTTTACCATCAGCGATCGCATCACTGCTTACCATCAGGCGGGATTGCGGTCAAGCGCTAGTTTATCATTTAAAAGTTTCCGTGATACTTCTTTCCCGTTCTTCTCCATAGGTCTGATCTCCATCTGACTTATACTTAAGACAATAGTGTTTGTAATTGGATTAAATGAAATAAATACTTTGATTTTAATTTCAATGGTCATTGGTTTAAGGTTTTATTCACTGTCATGTATTGAATCCGTACTAAAAGATTGTGTCAATGTTCACTCTGTACCCAATTTGCGCAACACTATCAATTTTGATCTGAACTATTTTGAAGGATACTGCTAATACATTGCATGTGTTCAAAAAATACATATGTCTGTTCTAAATGTAAACAATGCAACGAAATTTGTAGAGCTGTCAAAATGTAACACATCGTTACTGATGGCATTTTATGCAATATATGAATATACCCCCCTATATTGTATTTAATAAAGGTAACCGATGATAATTTAAAATTCCTTAATTCTTATGCGCTTTAGGTAGAAAGCGCATCACCACTTCGCCTTATAACACGGGATATAAAATTCCTTTAGGTCAACGAAACCACTAAAAGTGTCTATGTAAACTTTAGCCCTGTGGTCAGCAACAAATGAGGAAGTAAAGATGCGTCGGCCAATTATATCATTCGACTGTAACGGTATAATGCACTATGGGAACCCGCTGGCATTTAGAGTTGTCGTAGAGAATGCATACGCTAAGGTCATCGTGCTTAACTTCGTCACTATTTAAATTGTTAATAAAAAGTTTCTCAAGTGGGGTCATCTGCATATAAGTTTCGATATCTTGAGAAGGAAGTGTGTATGAGTTTCTCATCGATTTCAATAAAGATTGGCAGTATAAGGATAAATATTGTGGAATGTTTCCTGGGTAAAAAAAAAAAAAATTGATTCTATTTAGTCTATCATTCAGATTATAGAAATGTATTGGGTACGTTTATTTTATTTTATCAAATCAACAAATCATCATCATCATCATTTCAGCCGAAAGACGTCCACTGCTGAACATAGGCCTCCCCCAAGGTTCTCCACGACGACCGGTCCTGCACCTCCCGCATCCAGCGCTTTCCCGCGACCTTCACCAGGTCGTCGGTCCACCTTGTCGGGGGCCTACCCACGCTACGTCTTCCGGTGCGTGGTCGCCACTCGAGAACCCGTCGGCCCCATCGGGCATCGGTCCTACGGGCAATGTGTCCAGCCCACTGCCACTTTGGTGTTGCAATTCTTCGGGCTATGTCGGTTACTCTCGTTCTTCTGCGGATCTCCTCATTCCTGATTCGATCGCGCAGTGAAACCCCAAGCATAGCCCTCTCCATTGCCCTTTGAGTGACTTTGAGCCTTCTTATAAGGCCCATTATTAGCGACCACGTCTTAATTCCATAAGTCATCACTGGCAACACACACTGGTCGAAGACTTTTGTCTTGAGACACTGCGGTATTTCGGACGAAAAGATTCTACGTAGCTTCCCGAAAGCAGCCCAGCTGAGTTGGATTCGACGATTGACCTCTTTCTCGAAGTTGGACCTTCCTAACTGGATAGTTTGTCCCAGGTACACGTAACTGTCAACAACTTCGAGAACAGAGTCTCCAATCTCTATAGGAGTAGGTACAACATGGGCATTAGACATGGCTTTCGTCTTGCCCAAGTTCATTTTAAGACCGACTCGCTCGGAGGCTCTACTGAGGTCTTCGAGCATTGTACTCAGGACCTCCGCGGTCTCAGCCATGACTACGATATCATCAGCAAACCGAAGGTGTGTCCAGAACCTCGAAGACGTCCGCCAATGCAGCAGTGAACAGTTTCGGGGAGATAACATCTCCCTGTCTGACACCACGCTGCAGAGGTATTGGTTTCGAGGTCTGGTCCTGTACTCGGACTGACATTGTGGCGTTTTCGTACAAATCCTTCAGCGCTTCAATATACTGATAGTCTACTTGGCACCGCTGGAGAGACTGCAGTACATCCCAGGTCTCGATCGAATCAAAGGCTTTCGTAGTCCACAAACGCCAAGCAATCTGCAAGTTTTGCTGATGAATCAATAAATATTGACATTTATAAAACGCATCAAAGATGAAGAGTGGGGGCTGGTGACGTCACTCGTTGCTAAAAAGTGTAGCAAGAAGTGACGTCACACGAGTTTTCAACGCACTGTATCGTCTTTATTATTTGTTTACCTATTTGAAAAATAAATACGTTTGTAGTTTTTTTTGGAAATCTGACTGACGGACTAATTCGTGTTTTTTAGTCTACTACCTTATTGGACAAATCTGTCCAGTTCTGGTCTGCTTTAAGTTGACTTTGAAGTTACTTAACCTATTATTCAAAATGTAAACTTTTTTTAAATGTTATAAACTAGTGCATAACCGCAATCGCCCCTGATGGTAAGCAGTGATGCAACCATTGATGATAAAGAGCCTTAGTTTATTAAGAGACACTTAAATAGGGATGTGTCCAAGGTATGAAAATTAAAAAAAATAATTAGTCCGTCTTATAGATAATAAAAAAAAATTAAGGCCAGTATTTTTTATTTTGTCGAAATTACCAAAAACTACTGAGATATAGCGTATTAAAGTTACAGAGTGGGGCTAATTACGTCACGCCGTGTTATATTTTGTACCACGGCGTTACATTTCAAATCAATATATCTTCCTAAGTATTTGAATGAAAGAAAAAATAAAAAATACGTGTTCAATATTTTTTATAAATTTATCTGATGGACATTAAATTATTTTTAGGACACAACCGAATTGTAATCAGATGGGAAGATCACCGCAGGTAAATTGTCCCAGTTCTTCGATGTACGCGGTATAAAAGACGAGGCGAAACGCTTCGTCCGGATCGAAGCGGTGTCAACAACGTAAGGGTGGATACTCGCCGTATAGCGAGTCGTCCGATGATGGAACGGTGATGAAGGAATTAATGTCATGTGATTCCCGCGCATAATCTCAAAAATATGTGCATTTATATTACGGGCTTCGGAGATTGTTATAACCAAATGTGAATCCCCAATAGGCTTCCTCGGACACCTTTCCATCGAGTCCAAACTTAAAAATCAAAATCGGATCGAAATCGTCAAGAATTTCCTCCGGACTGAGGTAGCGGAGCAGACTATCGGACACTTATCAACTAACACCATACGATTGTGGAGGTATGAGGAGTAGCGTGTAAAGTTCATTCATTCTCTATAGACAAGGGAGGCTCCTCCGACCAGACTGGTAGTGTCTGGCGGGCATTTGCCCACCGGTTGATGTCGTGCAGAGTAAAGTCTGCTTACGAGATACAGGATTTGCGAGCATTGTAGGTGCTACACGATATTGTTCAACAACTTTTTGCTAAGTAAATTTTTTTGAGTTTACTTGCGTAATTTATAATGCGTCTTCCATTCGGACCCTGATAGTCTCTCCAGAACTAACTCCGTGGCTGCAATCCCTCTTCAGATTGGCGTGCAGAACTAAATGCGCCTGTTTCGGGCCTATATCTGTCACGTGACAGACTCTCCGAGTTTGCCATTTTCTTTTGTTCGGGATGAGACATCATCAAATGACCTCACCCGCTCAGGGCGGAGCGAGCATGTCAGAATTTTATTGACTAAAACCCACTCGTGTTCCTTCACTTCCATGTAGGCCAGGGCCACGGTTTCTTTTTTAACCAACCCGCAAACCTGACCCAGGAGGCATCGGTCTTTGTGGACCCCGTCACGTTGTGCTGACATCTCTTTGAGGCGCGCGTGAAACACAACGCGTCATCGACTCGGGCCTGGTCCTTACTGGGCGGCGAGCTGTCCGCAAGCCCGTGCCTACGGTGACAGGGAGTTCAACATTGTCTCCCGACCAGGGCGTCTCCTTCAGCGGCTAGAGGCGTGAGGTTGCTGGGATTCCCGCTCCTTAACGCTCTCTGCCTCCTCTTTTGCCAGCATCTCTGCTTCGCAGAAGGAGATGGAGGAGGAAGGTGAGGGTGCCGTGGTGCCTCTCTAGCCACTCCTCAAAGAGGGGACTTACGGCCGCTATTGTGGCGTACCCAGCACTGGGTTGCGACAATCGAATCCATACATTGACTATTTGTAGAACATCAATCTACAGCAGTCCACCGCTAGACAAGGCCACTCTAATTAACTGTTTTTTCGGCAAATGTCATACAACTGCTATTGCTATGCTAACCATTCTGCGAAGATCGTAACTCAACCTAGCCTGAGCGCGTTCTGTTACGTTTGCCGATTCGCGATCTGTGTTCAAGAATATGTCCACCTCTCAAGGGTCATGTTTACTTTACATTTAATCAATGTCACTGGTATGTAAGACCTTAGGCCAGGCCTTAGAAAATTGATTGGTAATTAAGTTATTATTGAAATTGTAAGGACATTATTAATAACGTAATAAAATGTATAAGTACCTATTAGTACTTAGTCAGTAGTAGTTTTAACTGCAAGGTAAATGACATTATCAAATTTAAATGAAGGTTGCACGGCAAATTCTGTATCAGTTTTATGATTCAACATTTAATTTGTGAAAAAGGAAGCTAATGAGAGGAAGTCCTATTTTCTCAAGGGTAGGTCGTAGGAATCTGTAATATTGCGAAAAAATAAATAAAAAATTAAAACATTCTTAGCTAGGTGTTTTATTTTTAACTTTAATTAATTTAATAATACAGAGAAGCCTAAAGTCGAAAATATTTCTCTTTGATAAATTAAATTTGTCTTGCGTTTGTCATCGCTAATTAATTACAATAAACCACTAAGGTTTCCTTAAGTATCTGTCAGCCATTCAATAGGTATGACTAATAATGATAATCAACATCTAATTGATCGGTAATCATCAGCACATCCTCACTTGAATTAATGGTTTCCGATCAATTAATCTAATACAAGTCAATATTGTGGTTATTTCCTTATAATGAGAAATTAAATCTAATATAAATAATAATAGAGGAAAATGACCCCGATGCGCTTATTTACTAATTAAACTTATTTTGAGTTCAGGAGGTAAATCTTTTACTTTCTATTTGATTAAGAAAAGGACAGAAGATAATATTAATCCATATGACTAAAAACATGACGTCAAACGCTGACTTATTTGAACTAATTAAACTAATATCTATCTACTGTTCTTTTCTTAAAACGAAATAGAAAGAACAGAATGCCCCGTATCTAAATTTAGTTTAGATTATAAAAGAAAATAGACACCATTGTGTACTAACATTAGCTATGGATCAAAGGAGGTAGTAATCGTAGGAAGACTTGACTTGACGTGACTTGTCCAGCATTGGGTCCATGCAGGTTGATAGTACCTTGTTGTTTTTAATGATTCCAGAGAATTTTAAGGAATAGACTTTTTAATTATTGTATGTACTTGGAAAATTAAATGAAAGAATTCATTTCAAGTAAAACATAAATATCAACTTTATACCAGTATGATTAAGTACATTTTAGAGTACTTACATTCTTGAAAAAGTTTTAATAATTTTTGTAGTTGTAGCGTAATCTGGACTTACTCGTGCAGATTTTTTTCTTTTTGAAATCAATGTTATTTTTTCATTAATTTATTTTTGCCCACATTTTTTTAAAATAAATCTCAATAGAAGAACAAAGGCGTAGGAAGCAAAAGTAGCTTTCAACGGATTTTGGAATTGGATCTCTCGTTGTGTTGACGCTTTGGGTGGTCTATGTCTAACTGTGATTTTTGGCTGAAACGATGATATAGTGTGGCATAAAGTATTAATTACCAATCTTTATAATACCATACGAAAGCCTATCCTTTCTGAGTATTGGGGCGTGAAATAACTATTGGAGGGCACGGTAGTGCCCCCGCCAAGTCGGCGGCGAAGCAAACACTGCCGTACCATCCTTTACTGGAACGATTTCGCCGCATTTTCAGGCGCCTATTTGAGAACATTTGGACAAAACTAGAACGCAGAAATTTTCATCATCCAGTAAACTACTTAAAATCCAAAATTTCACGTCTGTAGGTCATTTAGTTCCGAAATTAAGCGAAAGTAAAGTTTCGTGTTTATAACACTCACTCACTCATGATCATCAAAATAGAACTAGTACTTCCCATAAACTCAGAGTTAGGGTTTAATAGCCATATAAAGGGAAAACTAGAAAAACTAGTATAATCGAAGATTTAGAGTACATGGTGACCCTGATTTGAAAACACAAGAGCCCAACCAAACTATTACAGATTGACGTACCGCCTATACGTACGCTTCATTTGATATCAAAAATCGAAGGTCTTAGGTATCTGATGTAGAACCCTCAGCAGGTTTCAGTTATATTAGAGATAATGGTAATATGCTTCTAATTTTGGTACATAAAAAAATCGACTGTCATTGCAAAAATCCGGCGTAGTGGGACAAACCTTCTAATTTAATCTAGCCCATGGCGTACCACTGCTAGGCAAATACTTCCCCTACCCATGGAAAAAACTGTCCTTCTTCTCCTCCTCAAGTTGTTCTCCTCATTACTGAGGGTCGTGATGTCCCTGTGGAATTATCATCTCCTTTACAATAGTTCGCCATCTGTTACGATCCCTGGCCGGGAGTATAGCATCATGCAGGCCGGAGTACAGAGATGAACGAATTTGGTCAGTCAACCTTATTGGACTGCGGCCTTTAAAACGTCGCCTTCCCTTTCTGGAAAAAAATTGTATCAAATAAGGAAATGTAATAAAATAAATCAACATGGTATCGATAAACGTTTCTACAAAAAGAAGTGAAATGCCAACAAAAACATTCTGTAAAAAACTAACCAAGTCTCGATGGAGCTGCTTGTTTATCTCTAAAAAGTAATGAAATCTAGACACCGTCGTGCCAAGTTTAAGGTTACTGCGATTACTTACTGCGATTTCGTTATTATTATAGTTAATGTTGTGTGAATGATTAGGAGTCCGTCTGTACTGGAAATATTTTTTTTACTGTTTGTTTTAGGGTCGCCTATACATAAGTATTATTGAAATACGCTGCTTTATCAAGTCTACAATTGACTGGTCATTAAATCAACGTTTTCCAAGTAGCAATTTTCCATCGTCAATGGTGAGCAGTTCTGGCGATAGATTGGTGAAATGGTGTCATGGAGTACCTGGTTTTGTACCCTTGTGTACCTTTCAACGGCCAAGTGACATAGCATTAACTACAACAATAAAGGAACCTTAGACTTGGTACTACTTTGTCTAGATTTCATTACTTTTTAGAGATAAACAGGCAGCTCCATCGAGACTTGGCTATTTTTTTACAAAATGTTTTTGTTGGGATATAGGTTAAACCGAAGGTGGATCAGTGCGAAATACAAAAGTTTTATTAATTATTTCTGTATTTCCGCATTCAACTGGCTAATAGTATTCGAGTTTCATAATGGACATAATAAATTAACATGAATTAGGATTCAGAAATTCGTTGCAAATGTCACTGAATTTGATTAGTTCTGATCAATCTAGGTCATCACTTTGCATATTAATTAGATAAAACACATTGTTTCTCATGCTTTCATTTCTTATAAATATAAGGTTTGATTAAGATAAATTAATAATAAAACAGAATGAAATATTTGGCTACACTGACGATACGGATGCGGAAGGAAGTTTAGTTTTCGAGAAGTTCGGTTTAAAAAACCCTATAAGTTTAGTTTTAAAGGCAAGAATAAGTTTTGTTATTGAGAGATTATCTTGTCAATAAGTGTGGTTGTTAACAGTATTGATGCTCTGATTGTTAAAGTCACAATATAGGTACTCATTTTGTATACAATTGAGTATGGTTTGTTTCGGAGGTTGTTAAAATAAGTTTGAGAACCTAACCTTTTTAGGATTCCGTAAAAATGGAACCCTTATAGATTCGTCATGTCTGTCTGTCCGTCTGTCCGTCCTTATGTCACAGCCATTTTTTTCCCAAACTTTAAGAGCTACACTGTTGAAACTTGGTAGGTAGATGTATTCTGTGAACCGCATTAAGATTTTGATGCAAAAATTAAAAAAAACACATGCGTGTATCTATGGATAGATCTTCAAAAATGATATCGAGGTTTCTAAAATATTTTTTTTTTTTAGTTTGCGTGACAGACACTTCCAAAGTGGAAAAAAGTTGGCCGCCCCCTCTAACTTCTAAAATAACAAAATGAATAATCTAAAAAAACGTATGATGTACATTACTATAAAAACTACCAATGAAAATTGTTTTGAACGAGATCTAGTAAGTAGTTTTTTTAATACCTCGTAAATCGTAAATCGCTTATTAGCTTAATCTTTCATACAAATAACTTAAATCCTTTGTGCGTGAGTCCGACACGCACTTGTTTCAAGATAAACAAACAGTAAAAAAAAATATTTCCAGTACAGACGGACTCAGTACATTCGAAACTTACCCATTAAACGATTTAAAAACTATATAAAGGCCAAACTTTGCAAAAACAAAAATCACAGAATATTTAGAAGACAAAGAAGCTTGGGACTGAGCTGCTCGCTCTGTTAATCACTGTTATTAAGCATTATGCGTAATTATAACGTAAATTATTGTAAACATTTTCATTTTTAATGTCTGGACTTGAAAAAAGACGATGATCCCTGAGTTTGTTTCGGCTATTTCTTCTCAGAGGTAGTCAGTTAGGAACTGCCGGCTTCATCTTGTTTAACAAAAAAAAAACATATGACGTGTAAAAGTAATCGGTGATCCTACTTGCTTAATAAACGATTTTATTTCATTTCATTCCTAATCATTGATAGAATTCCGTCTGTACGTCCATTTTATAGCGGATCCAAAAAGAAGAGATCAGAAGTCAGCATTGTCAATGCTGAATACATTTGTGTTGCACAGACAACAACAGCCTAAAATGAGACACTAGCGTCCAATTACCAATACCAGTATGGGCTATTGTCTCGCTTTACAAACATAGGTAGTAACAGATAAAACATTACACACGTAGATGTTTTTGTTATGAGTCGAACGAGTGTCGAACTAAGGACTACGAATAGAAGAAAATTACCTAGATTGGCTTTTATCGACCTCAAAATCAATAGAGCCAAAGTTGAATTGAGTTGAAAGCTGAAGAGTTTTTTTGTTTGTTTGAACGCGCTATTCTACTACTCCGATTGGTCCGAACTGGTCCGATTTGAAAAATTCTTTTGCGTTAGATATCCCATTAATCCAGGAAGGTTTTAGGCTATGTAACACTACGCTGCGACCAATAGGAGCGGAGCATAACAAAAATTTAAACTGTATGCTGTATATTTTACAAAATGTTCAAATATCTTAACTCCACGCTAATTAAGAAGCGGACGGCCGCTAGTCAGGCATAATTAATTAGAAATCTACTGCTTTAAATAAGGTTCTCCCAAGCACCTCCATCTCGACTGGTTCTGTACTCCCCTAATCCAGCAAATTCTTGCGGCAGTCATAAATCAATTGGTCTACCATGTTGACTTTTTGATTCTAAGTCTTCAAGTACTAGATACCCACCGCACCACTCCTAAACTTTTCAGCCAAATCGCCAATCTGTCACTTCAGTTTGACTATTCTTCGGGATATGTATGTCAGATACCATGGTTCTCCTTTGGATCTCATCATTTCTGATTCGATTACGTTGGGAAATTTGAAGTCCCTTGCCATTGCATCAGTAGATTGCTTTTAATTTTTGTTGCCGAATTTAATTAACTATCATCATTCTGAATCTGCATATTATGTAGATTAATTTCGCATATAAATGAAGAGGTGGCACGGCCTTATCAAACAATTTGAATGATTATATATTTATGGCAATTTATCTGTTTCTTGATCATAAATCTAGCATTAATTTATGATTTTTGGTCGAAGGTCAGTATAAATTCCATATTGGTCAATCAGCTCGATATTATATTGAGGACAAAAAGGCTTGGGCTTGAGCAGCGTCCAATTTCTATACTTACACTGATTGTTCTTTGATTTTTCCTCTTGTAGTTTTAATTTGTAATTGGTTGTTTTTTTTTTACTCAAAGCCATTACACACTATACATAGTGTGTACTGGCTTTGAGTAAAAAAAAAAACATACGCTTGGCTACAGCCAAGCGTTAAGTACGGGAAAATAATTAGTAAAGGGACACTCTACGACAATTTGCTGTGTTATATTCATTTGGCGGCTGTCGCTGAAAACCAGCGCTGGGCTCTGTTTTGCACAGGGTCGCAGCACAAAGCTGTGCGACAGCCGTTTTCCGTGGATGTAACGCATGTTCCCACAACAATTTTTTATTCTTTGTGTTTTTGTAAACTTTTTCGTCATGTTTACTGCAAATAAACGTTTTTTCTTTCGTTTTTTTTTGTGTAATTTGAATTCATTTTGGTATCTACATAGTTAATCAGCTTAATAATTCATTTCCGAGACTAATTGACGGCCGACTAGATCGTAGTTAGTGTAAGGATAATTTTATTAAACTTAAATCACTAGCTGAAAAAAGAACTATTATATGGGATAAAAGTAAAAACCGTTAATGGACTCATCTTTACCTCTATATCTCTTCTTTCCTCTTATGACATGTAGGGGTGAAGATGAGTCCATAAACGCTTTTATAAGTCTTAAAAATCTTTATTTCTCAAAAAAGAACATAATACAGTTCTTTTATATGAGATTTAAGTTTTGACACGAAGAAATAAATAGCGCTCAAATAAAAATAATTTAGGCAACTAAATTTGGTATGTTCGTAGTATAGGTAGGTATTTATACCTAATTGGTTGACGCTAGATTAGATTAGCTTAGAGTGGGCTATCAATAGTGTTAATGCCTAGCATTAGTTAAAAAGACCGGTAAAGATGGTTATAGATTAGCACTACTGAGGCCCTAGCCTGCTATTACAATAGTGTCAGAATGGCGGATCAGTGACCTCATAATGACCGATTTTGACATGTTTCGTAATCTACCAACAAAACGTCGTCATTACATTATCTTTCCAGTGGTCAATCACTGACACTTCACACCATTTCAAATAGTTGTTGTTCATTTCTACTAACGGGTTTTAGAATAATGGCAATACGGCAATGTCATTCTATCACCATTCCGTTACGACTGACCGAATTGATCGATCATTTTGAAATTAGCAGATTACGATCTTATTAGCACAATGACAATGGAATCCCGTTGGAATGACAAATTTATAAAAATAGCAATTGAATCTATTTACAATATTAAGCAAAAACACTTAAGCGATATATTTATGGATCTAAAAATTGATAATACAATTGCTCAAAATATTGTCACACATAATTTAAGGTATCTTAACCTGCTCATCACGTAGGGAAAACGTGTGGGTCATTATGAAAATAATAATCGTTCACTGGTGTTATCGTCTATATCGTAAATCTTGAACATTCACTTAGATTTAGAGGAATAATAATGGAGCGGCGATACTAGGGTAGCCATTGGCGTTTTTTTTTCCAGTACATTTTCAATATTTCCTACGAATTTTCTTCTTTAGTTTAGATTTAATAAGTTATCTTAAAATTTAACCTTTTAGGATGGTAAGATTATGAAATGTATGGATAGAAGGTGGAATAGAAGAAGGTATGGATGAAAGTTAAGATGGTATGGAAGAGAAGGTGGCTGGGAAGACTGGATGCGGAAGGCGAATGTGTCCAATGTGTGGCAAAATGCGGTTGTGGCCCACTCTGGGAGAGAGGTATGTCCAGCAGTGGACTGCGATAGCCTGAGTTGAGATTAAATTAATAAATGATTTATTTTCTGTAAATGGGTTTGTACTGACGACAGCAGGTCAAGCTACCTGAAACTGTCAAATATTCCCAATCAATTTTGAGCCTTAATGCTTTTGCGATAAAGTTGAAAATGTAATAAAGAAAAATGACATTGTAATAACTTGATGTGATGTCGTCTGTGCAAACACTTTAAAAGTCCAGACATAATCTTTATGGGCAATTGTATGTTCAGTTTTTATTTGCCAGCGGCCGTGTTGCCGTCGGATTACAATTTAAGTATCTTGAAGGCTAGAGTGAATAGGCTTTTAATAAACTAGCACGTTTACCATCAACGATTGCTTCGATTTCAAGGTGAAGGAAAACATCTTGAGGAAACCAGGACTTTGTAAGTCTGAAATCGCCAACCCGCATTGAGCAAGGGTGGTGATTACGCTCAATCCTTCTCTATATGAGAGGAGACTTGTGCCCAGTAGTGGGACGATAAAAAGATTGTTGATGATGATGATGATGATTGCCTCGCTGCTTACCATGAGTTGGGATTGCGGTCAAGCACTAGATATATTATTTAGACTAGATTATAATTTATAAAAAAGAAATGTCTTTTGTGAATTGCGACTGTAAAAAAGTCTAGAAACATAACTGATGAAACCTGAGTATTTATAATCCTACGCGGAATAAAGCTAAGCAATTAGTTGTAAAATCCAGGAACAAAATAAACTATTTTTTACTTTTTCTATTAAGCCCGTAATTACACCATCAAATTTTAGACACTTGCTTGTCTTGTGTCTTTAATAAATTTAACAATTTATGGTAGTTCTACTGAGTGCACGCATGCGCCTTACGATTCATTATTCACTACATGCGCAGGAGCGTTGACATCGGTGTGACACAGATTTCTTTGCGATGTCTAGACATTACTTTGAGTTATTTTGTAACTGTATTCTATTAAAATAACTGTAACTTATTTTCATGTAGCGGTCTTCTTTCAGTAATTATTTTGTATTATTTTGTTGTAATTTTTGTGAGTTCATCTTGTGTCATTTTTCCAACAAATAAACGTATTTTCTTTCTTTCTCTTTCAAATGCTTTATCTATACTAATATATAAAGCTGAAAAGTTAGTTTGTTTGTTTGAACGCGCTAATTTTAGGAACTACTTACTGGTCCGATTTGAAAAATTCTTTTTTACGGCTACATAACATCACGCTGCGACTAATAGGAGCGGAGCATAACCAACTCAACGCGAACGAAGAAGCTGGCGGCTGCTATTTAAAAATAAAGAACATATCAAATTACAATATATGTTTTCAGACAGTTCGATTTCGAGATTATAAGATAGTTCTACTAATACTATAAATACGCGAAAGTTTGAGAAAAAAACTCAAAAACTACTAAACGGATTTGGATGAAATTTGGCACACAGGTGGTGTATAGCCCGGGTTAACATATACGATACATTTTATATGAATATTCCCACGGGTTCGAAACTTCTGCGGGTAAAACCGTAGGGCGCAAGTAGTTATTCATATATTAGTATAACATCCATATATTAGTATAACATCATTGTGCAATAGGGTTAGGCAGAGGTGTACCTGTCATTGAAGTCATGTAATAGGAGGCGAGCCTATAGATTTGATTATATTTTAAAAGTTTTTATTTTGTGTAAAGATAATACAAAATACGTTAGATTATTTACTTAAATAAGTTATAAAATAATATAAAACGTCTTTTATTTCTTGCTTTCTAACATACCTGTAATTAAAATTACTTTAAAAAATTTTGCATGCACACTGCATGCAAAAATTTTTAAAGTAATTTAAATTAATATGATTATGATTAGCAAATAATTAGATTGTAATAGTATCTACATAATTATTATATTTCAATAAAACATTTTAAAATTACTATTTAAAAAAAAATATTATTGTTATCTTTGAAGTTGATGTTGTAATTAATAATAATATTTAATATTTTAGCAAGAACCCTCTCCATGAATGGTAAAGGCCAGAGAAGACCTAACATCAGAGTTTACATTTTTCAAACACTCTGTTAATTTAGTAATAATATAATAATAATCGTGAGTAGGTCGACAATGTTTTTTACATTATTTACTTAACAATCACAAATTTCTTTTAAAATTCGGGGTATAAGTGTACGGCACTTAAGAACTGCTTAGAATTGAATGAAAATATTGATGTTATGTATGTCCTTTCACGATTTGAAGTACATATCTATAGAGCTACGTAACGAATAGCCAATATTATTTTAGTCAGGCTATTTCTCTCAAAGAAAAGCTTTATTTTAGAGACGTCTTTAGAATAAATCGCTGTCTAACTTTCCTGAAAAGATTTATGAAATAGGAAATAAAACATTCTAATGTAGTAATTGTAATTCTGTACACCACTACTACCCACTGAGTTACATGGAGATACTTCCAGAACATTATATAGACTTTTATGTACTTATTGAAATTCATAGCAACAGGATATTCTCTTTAGAAACCGTGGCCCTGGCGCATAGGCAAGTGAAGAAACACGGGTGGGTTTTAGTCAGTAAAAGTCTGACACGACCTTCCACTCCGCCCAGAGCGGAAGGTCATTTGATGATTTCCCATCCCAAACAACAAAAATAATTCTCTGTCATTTGTAGATGTTTGACAGTCTTTACAGAAGCCCGAAAGTGTGGTAACCAGTCTTGCCAAGGGGAATTCTGTTACCCAGTAACTATAATAATAAAGTATTTATTTCACAAAAAATACATAGCACTTTAGACTGTTACATGAAAGGAAAGTTTATAATTACTATGCAATAGTAGCCTCTATCTTTTAAACTAGGACTCGCCTGTATCTTAAAAGATAGGGTTCAGCCAAATGGATTCTGTAAACAATTTCCATAAGGACATGATAAAACAGTGTCAGTGAAGGGAGGGAGGGAGAAAAAAGAAGTAATAACAACAGAAATGAAAATGACATTAAAATTATCCCAAGTAACGCAAAAGTGAGAGACAGCAGACATGCATTTTTATATGTATATGTGGAAGTGTGTATGTATGTGTGTGTGTGAGCTCGTTTTCCCAACGTTGTGGAAAAATCTGACTAGCTCGTTTTCCCAACGTTGTGTAAAAATCTGACTAGCTCGTTTTCCCAACGTTGTGGAAAAATCTGACTAGCTCGTTTTCCCAATGTTGTGTAAAAATCTGACTAGCACGTTTTCCCAACGTTGTGGAAAAATTTGACTAGCTCGTTTTCCCAACGTTGTGGAAAAATCTGACTAGCTCGTTTTCCCAACGTTGTGTAAAAATCTGACTAGCTCGTTTTCCCAACGTTGTGGAAAAATCTGACTAGCTCGTTTTCCCAATGTTGTGTAAAAATCTGACTAGCACGTTTTCCCAAGATTGTGGAAAAATTTGACTAACTCGTTTTCCCACCGTTGTGCAAAAATCTGACTAGCTCGTTTTCCCAACGTTGTGGAAAAATCCGACTAGCTCGTTTTCCCAACGTTGTGGAAAAATGTGACTAGCTCGTTTTCCCAACGTTGTGCAAAAATCTGACTAGCTTGTTTTCCCAACGTTGTGGAAAAATCTGACTAGCTCGTTTTCCCAATGTTGTGGAAAAGCTAAGCAGATGATGATTGCTAGGGCATTCATTGAATCCACATAATTGTATGATACATAAATTCCTGGTAAGCATAATTATGAGTTTCTTTCAATATTTTTAAGTAGGTAGTTATAGGTAGAATCGTCTGCTGAGTTTGCAACATCAAATAATTGGTTCTAACAAAGTTCTTAGTCACACTCTAAGGTCATAACTATGGCGAAGGTCCTATAAACAGGCTTGCTAGCAACAAATCTGCATCTGTAATAAAAGCACTGTCAATCAACCTAATAGAATTACGTAACATCATTACATAACACCTATCTGCACACCTACTAAAATACCTTTATCGGTCTGATGACTAACAGAATCCTTGAGTATCGGATGCAACTCCTGCATACATTACATTCGCATTACCTGTGATGTTGCGCAGGCGCAGCGCAGACACCGCCATTGTTGTTGAACAATGCCGCTTACACCCACATACACTTTCTGATAGCACACATGTCCAAGGGCATTGGTGAGTACCTACTATTATCCCATCGAAATGAAATAAATGGTGAATACAAGCGGAGACGTTAAAATCGGAATTATCACCATTTTTAGTGAAACTTTTTCTTCCACGTTTTTACTCCTTTCCTGGTATGTTATATATTATATATTTTCTTGCACGAAAAATACGCGTAAAAGTACGCGTCTTGTACATACGTGTAGTTGCGTACATCAATCTGGCCTGAAACACAGGTTCCAATAAACCTAGTTGCAGTGGGTAGATAACCTAACCTAACACTCTAATTAAACAAATGCTTTTTTATTATAGTTAATGGGTCGGCCATTAACTATAATAAAAAAGCATTTGTTTCAAAATATATTTCGGGTAAGTATAGGTAATTTATTTTTAAACACTATAATTAGTACCTCTGACTGGAAAAGCTACTCTTGGCTTAATGAATCTACACTTTTTGTAAACGTTTTTATTAAATAAATTGCTAATATTTTGTTTCAAGACCTTTGTGAGAAACCTAAAGGCAATTCCTGTAATTAAAAATGATCATATGTAATCTAGTTTTTACAAACTTAGTTACAAGCTGTCAAAAACAAAAATCACGCATTTTCCATATATGTATTTTGACAAGTTTTTGACATTTGTCTGTCGACTAGTTGCCAGCTTCTACTGTTTAGCACGATGCCCTCGGTTCGATTATCAGATCAGAACCATAATTGTGTAACACACTATTACCTACTATCAATTGGAATCATTTCGATCTATATTGCCAATCTATTGCATTCAAAATAAACTTGAAATACAATACCAAGTCATTTACGAAGATATCGACAAAAAGGTGATGCAAGAAGAATATCCGCAATCCTTCGTAAATTGAAAATAAAACTCTTAAACTTAACCTTTAGGTGATAATTAGCTTTGTAAATAACAAGAAGTGAACTGCAGATATTTTGACTCATAAGTACTTCTTGAGAATTTGATAAGTATCACCAGCTCAGATTATCTCAGCAAAATGTCAGTTTCTTTTTTTTTAATCTGGTCACGTTTTACAGGATGAACACTGATTTGCCAAGGATATTTTTCCAAGGTTTTAATACTAATATTGTGACAAAATTAAGAAGAACCACAAGAAATAAAACAAGTCGACATCAAATAAACAAAAATTAATCCTGATCTTCAAAGTTGTTAACATCCTAAGAATGTCAGTGAGCATTTGACTCATAACTATAATGCAGTAAGTCTTAGCACGTTTCGTCTAGTATTCATCGGTATGCGCACTATGGCAACACTGTAAAATTAATCTGCGCAATGTTGGCGGCCTTGAAGTCGTGTGACGTCACTAGGAAGCCTGACCAGCACCTATCACGAACTGGCGCAAGTAAAGGTACGGACGACAGCAGGTCAAGCTACCCTAAACTCTCATATATTCCCAATCAACCTTGAGCCTAAATGCTTTAGAGATAAAGTTGAAAATCTATTAAAGAAATATGACACATTATAGTAGCTTGATATGCTATCGTCTGTACAGTCAGGGAGAGACTAACAGCTTATTTTGTCCATATATTTTAAATTACTACTGTCTTTCTTTATTAGTCGTATAACGCGGCCGTTTTAAGGAGTGTGCGCACCTGCAACAAAGCTATTAGTGGATTGTCCATGCGGATTACGGTCATGTCAGTACTATGATAATGAGTTACTATTTGATAGCATATGCATACTTAATTATTGTTGTGACATGTGTGAGTCATGTTGGTTTAGAATTTGTGAGTATCCTTGACACTGTGAGGCTTGAAAGGCTATACAGAAGTTTGTATTATTACTTAGATTAGTTTGTATTATTTGCCTTGAGATTAGATTTACAGTAATAAAATTATAATACAACCGAACAAGTGCGTTTTGAGCACTTATTTAAGACTGTTTTATCGTCCACACATCCATACGTCCATCGTCCTGGTTTACACCAGGGATAAAAGATATCATTTATTTTTGGATAAAATGGACGTCACTCAAAAACTGGCTAAAATTCAGTTTTCTTGGTAAAGAAATGAAATAAAATTGTTTATCCTGTATTGTAAGATATCTGGGGTTGTAAAAACTAATGTTTAGTCGTATTAATGTGAAATAAATACCCATTTTAAATCCTCCACAGTCTAATGCTAGCCGGTTTAGTTCTTGGTGATATTACTATTATCATAATGGTCACCATATTTGGCATCCGAAGATGATGATGAAAAGACGATGATTGGAGATGAACGAACCCGCACTAGACCCGGGCATTTTTTTTTGATAATTATAAACTAGTGCTTGACCGCAATCCCACCTGATGGTAAGCAGTGATGCAATAGTTGATAGTAAAGCGCGCTAGTTTATTAAGAGCCTATTCAGTCAAAAAAAAAACTGAGTGAATAGGAAGGAAGACGGTAGTTGAGCGAGGTGATGCAATGAAAAACCCAGAGGGAGATTGATTTGGAGACCCTCCACGACCAAACTCCCGACACAACAACATTTGCCGTATCGTATCCGGCACACATCGCAACAGAATTGCTCAGACTCGTCCTCCGTACAGCTTCACCAGACATCATGCCGGAACACGAGGAATCGCTTGGCGGCAAGACTTTGTCTAGTGGGTGGTAACTTCTGCCGGCAGCAGATGTTATGGCACTGAAGAATTACAGCCTAGTTCTTCTAGTAGAGAGCATATACGACTGCGTATCATATTTACCAACAGAACGTAGGCACTAAACATTACAAAATAGTAGATACTTAACTAAAACTTTGTTGCCTTGCCAATATGACGTTCTATTGCAAAAGCCCGCAAGCTATCGTGAATACAAATTAAAACTTTTACTTCTGACATTTCGTATGTAGAATCAAATGAGTCCTGAGTGTTTTTGACAGATTAATAAACACCATTTGTTCACACTGATGAAGGGTAATTACAGCATCAGAAACCCTATTACAAATGTCATGCCGAACCTAAATACCAAGAAACGGAAACATCTCTGTTGCCAACTTGAAAATTATTGTCATAGATTAAATAGGTTCGAAAAAGGAACAACCTTTATGGACGTCAAAAATACTGGCTGTTTCTAATTTGCATTTTTTTAAATTTAAAATATGTAAGTCAAAATAAACGAGCATCAATTACTAAAGTAGATGTTTTACATTTTACTTATGTGTAATAGACCTCTGTAACCCTAAAAACCTTGATGTCCTTAATATGGGGCCATCTTGAAAATGTCTTCTTTCTAATGAAAAAAGAATTATCAACATCGGTTCATTAACGACGAAGTTATCCGCGAACAAACATAAAAAAAAAAAAATATACGGTCGAATTGAGTATAACCTCCTACTTTTTGAAGTCGGTTAAAAAATTGTTCTGTAGATATTTTGTAATCGTACTTATTTCAATAGCTATCATATGAAAATAGGTAATAAAATGAGTAACAGTTCCGAAAATCTAAGTAACAAAAACACTCTTTTGCACATTTCTACTAGTAAAAGAATTATTATTACATAAAATAAATATAAACCATCTTCATATAATACAGCCTTTTTATTCAAATATTT
This sequence comes from Sesamia inferens, assembly GCA_037179545.1. NCBI lineage: Eukaryota > Metazoa > Arthropoda > Insecta > Lepidoptera > Noctuidae > Sesamia > Sesamia inferens. The sequence continues at coordinate 29,266,474 of CM073922.1, read as the reverse complement.
ACTTGAATGCTAATCAATGCTAACAAATAAGGCATTATGAGAAGAAACTTACAATAATATGTCGAGTCTGCCTGGTGACATTAATCTGCGATGCTCCCCTCTTCAGATGACGCAACTGTCGGCACGGGTACGCGTTGCGTAAAAGCCTTTTTAGCATGCCGTCTGCGAAGCTTTCTCGCCAAACAGCGGATTCGAAGAAGCACCCGAACGTTTTCTTTCACTCCACGTAGCTAAAGAACAAAATACCCCATGGAGGGCGTGAAATTGACACACTATCTTTGTCTTATCTTTGTAAAGGGTGACGAATGTGAACGACGTAACCCAGTCGCTTGGTTACCGTTGTGGCTTCTGGCTTTTAAAAATTAGAACGTTTTTTTTTTTCATTACGTGACCTTTTAGGGTATTAGCGTTCAGGTACAGATCTATACAGTAGACTGTCTTGCTCTTGAGGTTGTATTAAAACTACTTGAAATGATCCTAACGTTGTTCAGATTTTTCTTCTCCCCTTTCCAAACTTCCTTAAAGTATCTTACACCAAAATAGTAAAGAATTAAGCATTGATTATGGTTGTGGAATGCATAAGCGTCATTACATTGTTTATAAGCGCACCTATTTAATATAAGTCAAGGTTCATTTATGTAATCAGGTCAGTTTCGTTTGAGGCAAGTGTGAATTGCTTGCTATTACAAGAGCTGCTCTTAAAACGTCGACGTTTCAATAGAAAAGTGATTTATGAGTTATTTTACGATTGATATATTTGATGTGAGAGCTAGTTATTTAAGTATGTAATGTATTAACAATGCTGTACACACGTAACTTTGTGAAGATGTATGTATGTATGGATGGGTGGATATTTACTACTCTTTCACGGATAAACTACTGAATGAATTTGGATGAAATTTGACACACAGATAGTTTATACCCAGAAATAACACATAGAATACTACTTAACCCGATATTTCCTTAGGATTGAAACTTACCGCGCACTTAATTAATCCGCGGAGCGTGGATTGTAAGTCCATATAACGTCTTTGAATGTTCAAAAATTTCAGAATATTACTGATTTAAAATATCTATTATTGTTTACAATTTTGCACTTGGAAATAACACATTTTTAAATATTTCTATCACATAGTAAAACAAAGCTAAAAAAAAAAACAGACAAATTGTTTGCTGATTTCAAAAAGGTACATACCGTTTTAGAATCTATCAGCTAAAATTAACTGTTCAATATTTTATTCAGTGATTCCTATCTGAATAACTTATTTAAGTATTCTACGACTGTCTATCATCTTTATCTACGGCCATTATTTTAGTCAAAACCGCACAACTTGAACGGTAAAATACGGTATAGTAAACGTCACTGGCTGATCACTAATGTCCCCACGTTTGTGTCAGAGTATGCTTTAACATTACTCGTATTATGTAAAAGAAATGTTGAATTACGAGGACACTACTCACGTCCGAGTCCAGTCAAACGGTCGGTGACCTTTTACAATTAGTTGCGAGCAACTATTGTTTAGAAACTGCGACTTTTTATTCCAGATTCGGTTCGTTGTTCTAATTTCTTGCACTTTTGGTAAATAGATTCCTTTAGTTTGTTTTTTTTGTTGTTTTATCCTTATATTAGTGCGCCATTTGCTTTGTATTTTGCGGCCTGATGCCCGAGGATCATCAATTCGCGTATTTTTAACAAAACTCACATTGATTTTTTGATGTGTCAAAATACAAATCATATCCCTATATTTACAAGTTTTTGACATTTACTGTCTTTGAGATAGGTATGCAACTAAATTTTAAACTTTATGGGAATTGGTCTTCTGACATTGTACTCCACGATCATAAAATGCAGAACAAACCTTACTTACGTTTCTTTAACTAAGCGGTTAAAATAATAAAAAAAACAACAATAAGATGTTTCATCATTGTTTATATGAGCATGCATAACCAGTTGCTATTTTTAACTTGTAATTTAAGCATTACAAATGCATCGTATGCGGAACTAGTAATAATAAAACACAAGAGAACAGACTACCTTGTCATAATAACATGCGCTTGCGAATATTAGTGTTAGCTTTGGTACAAAATAGCGGTTTATCTTAGATCGAAGCCTTCCTTACGGTTTATTTATATGCACTCTGTAAGATTTAATCTTACCAAGCCAGTTTTAGTGATGTGATTTGCTTTTAAGCCGTGAGACAATAACAGGGTATGTTATATTTGCGTGGCATATCTATTGCTAGCGTGGTTTTTCTCACTATACTCTTAGCGATGGTGGTATCACTCTATGTTATACGACAGAAGTACCATTTTCTGAGCAAAACATTAAAGAAAATAAGTTTCTTTAGTTAGCGGAATTCAACACTTAACACTTAATATAATGATTGCATACCACAATGTACACGTAACATAAGTGATAGGTAGGTTTCGGCAAACATGATCTTTTATCATTCTGGCAATATTTTCCGATATTTCATGTATTTGTCTGTTGTTCAAACTAGCATTAAAGCTGTAGTACTTAACTGTTTGTTGCTAGTTTAAATACTTATTAATAGTCGTCAGCGTGTCGTGGACTATAAAATAAAAGTTACACTGTCGTCTTCAATGCTTTCGTCGGGTTTCCATGGGTGAGATATTATCGCTTGTCGCCGCTACAGAGAATACTAATGTTCATCTGTAGGTATAATAGCTCCCAATACAATGGGCCGACGGGTTGCATAACAAACCTATCTGTAACAACTTGTTGGAATTTGAAACGACTCTCTGATTATTCAATTTGGAGGAAAATCACAGAATGTCCCGCTTTTGATGAGTTCATTGGTTTCTCAGATGCCGTTGGTTTCTTTGAAATACATTTGAGTTTCGGTCAAGAGTGCGTCATGACGGTAGTCAAAGATATATGTACTTACTTACCAATAATACAGATAAATACAGTTGTAGTACCAATCAGTCTTAACAGCCTTACCTCATTCTTCTTTTTCCTCGTATTACAGTTCAGCCACGTGGACAGCGTCATTGCTTACATTGGTTTCAAATGAAATTTCTTGCTTAGTGCATGTGCGTTTGCTAAAAGAGCATGACAAGAGGTGATGCCTTTAATACGGTGTCAGCTTGGTACAGACAATATATAATAAATAAGTGTAGTCTTTTAGATTGCCTACCACCGAGGCCATATCATCGGGCTTATACCGGAATTCGATCCGGATCCGGTAGCTTAGAATGTGCTGTCAATAGTGTTGATCCCTTAACATTAGTTGGAATGACAGCTTATTCTCATTTCACGATGGATTTAGAATCGATGTCGGAATTTCTGATTTGGCGAAGAATTTATTACGTACGACACAAGCACGTTTTTCAACACGTGAGGATGTTATTTATATAACAAATACGAGTTTTTATTATCATTAGACCATAGTCACTAGGTGGCTAGAATAAAATTATATTAGTGGTATGTGGTCCAGTAACCTGTAAGAACATCGGATGATTACACCTTCGGGCATCTGCAATATCTATTGCAAAATATTACAGAAACACTTTCATCATGGCAGTCGAAATATGTATTTATTAGAAGTTATATTGATAAATGGCATAGTTCATATGTTTGCATTAAATATTAATTATGAAACTATTCATGTTAAGGCGCGTTGCGTGCCAAAGCTGTTTTATTGATGTTTCAAAAATTACCTCTTAGTGATGTTTGCCTGCGAATATCTTGTGTAATAATCTCACCGTTAAAACTTAGGTGATGTAGGCTTAAAGAGAGGTGTCACACTGTAGGAATTGACACTTTCTGCAGCTCATACATAAGTCATCATCATCATCTCAGCGTTAATCCCAGTCGCATCCGTAGCTTTTTCAGCTTTGGAGTCTGGGGTCTGCTTTACCAGTCTAACTGCTGATTTTGGCTAAACTTCGATATTTTCCGTGAAGCGACTGCCGTCTGACCTCCACAACCCGAAGGCGATAGCTAATAAATAAGTGATCATGGTAATTTTAGTAAGGAATTGCTTGTATTGCTTTTTACTGCCTACTTTGTAGCACTCCCAATCTCCCGTTTTGTTTTGCTTTACATACGATGCATAGATCTTCCCCAATTACTTCCAGAGCCGCCTCCAACCGTCCCTCGCGGTAAGGTAAAAGATTTAAAAATTATTTCTATGAAACCTTTATTATTCGTGGAAACAAGTTTTCTATTCAGAGTTTCTATGGCCTAGGAAATTTATATAGAAGTGATAGGTATGATCTATAGCGATACATTCGAATGAATTATAAAATGTAATTACATGAGTTGATAACTAAACTGAGTATTCATATTTCGCCACCTTCAACTCAATTAGTTATTACTAAAGATATAATTTAAATAAAATATCAGAAACTTATTTAATTATTCAACTATCGTAATGAACGTTAGATTGACGCTTAACAAACTAAAGCAGAAAAGTCTATAATTATAATAAATCATTCGATGCGCATCTCTTTACATGCACCATGAACCCAAGAACGGACGGCACGTAGCGATCGCACCTTTCTCTGTTCGAGTTGACTGACATTTCGCCAAAGTACATACCTACTAATTCCATGCATTTCGCATATTCGCTCGAGAATATTAGACCCGATACGAAACGCTGCGAGAATATTCACGAGTTCTTTATTCAAATCCAAGAGACGAGAAAGTGATTTATCAACAAACTTCAATGCACTTTACGTGAAATAATGTCACATATCCTGTTTTTTATTTATCTTCGAGTAAGCTTTTGTTTCATCACCAATGACATAACTAACACTTACGAGTATGTTATGTGCTTGGAAATTTCTTTTTATTAAGGTATGTAGCTGGCAATGTGTTGGATTTCCGGTTTTTGTTGATATTTTTGTAATGTATGTACTCGGTCTTTACTTACCTACTATACAAAAACATATAATAGACCATTTCCGTGCCAAAATAATGGCGCTAATAAGCCTTACGTCTGCACCAACATTAAATTGCAATCACTTGATTAAAAACGCTGAATCACGTCTATGAGTCATAATTTATTGTAAATTTAGGGTACGAATTACACCTACGCCTTCCTTAGATATGTTTTGCCAATGCATTTGCCAACAGCCTTCTGGATAGATTCCAAACTAACAGAACTTTGATGGCAGGTTTAACGCAAATAGAGGCAAAGCCACGAGCGAACGATTATTCAATTTATTGTTGTTATTCACATCTAAAGGACGAATCTGGAATTTAAATGGCCTTGGAATAGACGCGAAGAAAAAGCTCAAGCTGATGTTATGTAAAGCGAAATTAATCTGCTACACTGAGTTGTAGTTTGTTAAACTAAGTTCATTGCAAAACTAAAAATGAAGATTTTTAATAAATACTTAAACTGTTAGACGATGTTGATATTAAGGAATGGCAGACTTTTTGAAGGAATGGCAGGCTAATGAAGAAATACAAACGAAGACATACTTCTTCGACCTTACATACTCGCAAATTGGGATGCCTAAAAATAGGGGGATCAAAATTCTATGGCTTTTCAAACTTGCTTGAAGAGGTTAGGTAAATAGTAACGATAATTTAAAATAATACATTCAACACAATGATGTTGACTATAAGTAGCTGAAAATAAACCGTTTTAAACCAAAAAACTCAACACAATCCACTGTACAGTTTACCACAATATAAAAAAAATATATAATTAAGAACATGACATCGTATCAAGTGCTGCAGTATAGTTTTGTAACAATGTTTTTTTTTACAACAACACAACTATAAATTGAAATCACCGAAGAGGTCGGATAGTAATAACACTGGCTGGTAACACTCACGTAAATTATTGATGGCGGCGGGAGTTTTGGCGGGAAAGCGAAGATGAGTGCCACGCTTATTTTTCATTGGACTTTTAAATTATTTATAGTGTCGTTTACTAAATTGTACCTACAACAAGGCTCAAGAAAATAGGTGGCTCTTTTAGATGCCAATGTATACATTTTTACAATAGGCTTCCAGAGGTGGTTCAAGATCTGAGCCTGAATAAATTCAAATCCTTCATTAAACGTAAGTTGTGTCAGAAAGCATTTTATAGTGTTAAAGATTATATTGACGACAAAAAGGCTTGGGCTTGAGCTGCGTCCGATTTCTATGCTTACACTGATTGTTCTTTGATTTTTCCTCTTGTAGTTTAAATTTGCAATTGTTTGTTTTTTTTTTTTAACTCAAAGCCAGTATCACACTATGTAGCCAGGCATATTGTACGTTACGGAATTGCATCGCTGACAGGGGTATTCGGCACTGGTGCAGCTACACAGGAGCTAAACTTAGCATTCGGGAACACCGTTGGAGCTACTGAACCTTGGACAAAACTGTCTTTGCATTGTGTAGATTCAATTTCCTAGTATTGTAAAATTGCATGGAACACGTGTGAGCACGATCTACTTGCTGTAAAGCATCTATTTGTTGGGTTAGTCGTTTATTGACTTGATAGTGCTATGGCTGTTGAGAGTATGTCATGCTCACTCAAATCTCTCACTGGTGGTGGCGTGTGTGTTGGGTCATTAGGTTCCCTTCAATATGGTTGAGCTGAATGATGCTGATCCATACGTCATGTTCGTGAACGGACGCCGTCAGAGGGGACTGGTCATCTCTTAGCTGCTACGGCGTATTTTAAATTCTGAATTGTTGTTTTTTTTTCCATAAGAGACGCTCTCAGCGTACAATATATTTCTGCATCGTTCTCACACGATTGATTTCAAAATGAATGATGTAATCAAATATTTGTATCAATAGCTTGATAATTTAAAAGAGTGTCCATGGAGTTTCTTGCCCGTTCTTCTCCATAGGTACCTACTCTTTGGAATGGGCGACTAGCTTCACCTTACTGACTGACCGACCTTCTGACAATTCAAAAGTGCCTGTAACTGGTTTATTTGAAATAAATGCTTTGATTTTGATTTTGATTTTTTGAAATAAAAACCACGTGATTTATTTAGTAAAAAGTGCATTCAGTGAATAATTCATAAAGAACAGTGAAATATTGTAGCATAGTGGCCACATCATGTCTTTACGCATTTAAATTTGTTAGTACTGTATAGACAAGCTATATTAAATTTATCACGGTTCCAATGTCAGATAAAGATGGGGCTATACACGATGAATAGTACTATTCTTTTTTCACAACGGTTTGATGATGGTTTTGAACTCGTCAAAGTAGGGCCCCTTATGGTAGAGATGATGTCAGGGGAACCGCTGTCGTACCATGTCCACAATGAACTGCAATTCTGATGATGTTGAAGTTGTTAAGCAACTGCGACGTTCGCATTTGTAATTTAAAAAATATAACCGGCCAGATATCCCATTCATAATTACCGCCAAACTAGCACTTGATACATTAATTAACTTCAATGTTTTTTAGTATTATTTCATGCTATACGAAGCATACAACATTTTGGCAGTAAACACTGGTGGTGTTAATAAAATTTCTTTAGAAAGTCTTTATTAGTTTGGCCTTTTTGATGTCGGCCATTTTGATGATTAAAAAACACTGAAGTTGATTATTGTTGTTGGCGTTGTTGTTCTTGTTTGGCGGTAATTTTTGATTATCGTGATCAGTTTTGTAAGTTTTGTTCTTTTTTCCAAAATCAACGGCGCTTTTGCCGCGGGCCTGTTTACGTAGGCTGCTAGGATTAAGTTATCCAGGATGAGCCACGTTAGCCGTCTTTCTATTTTGTTACATCAAAGACCCTGTTCGATGCCGTCAAACATTTACTCGTATTACCTATATTGTCCTTCTTTTTACTAAGTTCAACATAGAGTGTATCTGCGTGGTTAAGGTTTTGTATTAATTACCAACTCTGATGCTGGCTTCCTATAAACAATATATTTTTATTTTCGGGTATCAACCGACAATTTTCTGCCTCATATTTTCGAAGCCCTTTTTAGGACATCAATAATTAGATCAGTAACAAAATATGTATGTACCAATCCCGTTACTCAAGGGTCAAGTGCAACCCGATTGTAAGGCAACACGCACACCGCTTCCGTTACACTGGTCTGATATAACTATGACATTTTGCCCAATGGGAGCCTAAAGTAGGACACACATTGTGTTACTAACACGGCCACGCTCTGTAAGGATACCGCAAGGCACTTGACACATATGACTGCTACCGACTATTTGACACACTTTTGTATCGATTTAGTGTGTTAATCTACGAATTAATTTGGGAACAATTGATCCCAGTGTCTATGCTCTGGGTACCGAATGAAAAGTTCGAAATCAAAATGATTATTGTAAATTCAGTTGCGAATTGTTACTTTTCTACTGCATAAAGAGGCAGTGGCTATAAAAACAGGACTGTATTACTTTGTTCCGCCACTTCTTCTTCCCAGATAAAGTACTAGGAAGTTACTAGTAAGGGCGGGAGTTTTGGGGGATTGGCTTATGTCAAAATGAGCTGATTCTCTGCATAATTTGAATAAATGGCTTTTTGATTTTGATCCCTCTATCTGTCCGCCTGTCTGTCACTAGGTATATCATGAATCGTGATACTTGCAATTTTCATAGATGACGTATTTTTGTTGCCGCTATAACATTGCCCGTAGGACAGATGCCTGATGGGGCCGACGGATTTTCGAGTGGCGACCACGCACCGGAAGACGCAGCGTGGATAGGCTCCCGACAAGGTGGACCGACGACCTGGTGAAGGTCTCGGGAAACCGCTGGATGCGGGAGGTGCGGGACCGGTCGTCTTGGAGAGCCCTGGGGGAGGCCTATGTCCAGCAGTGGACGTCTCTCGGCTGAAATGACGATGAATGATGATAACAACTAACATCGGGGGCTATATAGCGTAAAAATTACGTCTTTTGTATTCTCATACAACATACGTGATTTTTATATACATACAATTACATGAAAGATTTCTTGACTTAAAACTATTTATAGTATAAAAAAGTTTGTATATAAAATATTTTCTACCAACTCTTTCGAAATTAAAAAAAAAGTAAAACAAAACCTCATTTTGAAACAAAAGAATAACGATTATTCGAATTTGGCGGTTGAAAAGTCAGTTCATATAACAGTGAAGTTTTGAAAAATTAAAAGCGATCACACTCTTTATTTTAATTTAAACGTGTGTTATATTAATTTTATTGTTATGTCACCTCATCATTTGGCAAGGGAAGAGCAGATTAGTGCTGTAGGCATGTTGGAATCTGGCTCTATACAACTCGTGGTTGCTGAAACTCTGCATTCTGGTCAAAATGTAATTTCCAGGTTATGGTCACGTTACCGTGCTACAGGCGATGTTGCTAAATGGCATTCAGGCAGAAATCGCATCACAACTTCTACATAGGAACGTTTTTCTCAAAATATTGCTAGAAGACGACCATTAGTTATATTAATAACTGTTATGCAAATGATTAAAAGGCTCTGAGAAATCTGAGGGGCCAATTGTTGGTTAGTGACCATACTGTAAGAAGAAGATTACATGTGGCTTTGCGGCGTGGCAATCGCAAGCGGAGACTATTGTGGGCTTTAAAAAATTTGGCATGGAGTGATGCGTAATGTTCCATGGTGCTTTTTTCTGATGAGTCTGGGTTTGGATTTCTTCCGGATTGACGAAGATTAAGGGTTAGGCGAGTTCCTGACGAAGCTGTCTCCAGCATCCACAAGTAGTCCATTCGTATCAAGGCGGGACTATCATGGTATGGGCTGGTATTCGTATGGAGGCCCGAATCTATCTCATTTGGATAAAAGTGAATATTAATGATGAGGTAGTGGAACCCACATAGGGTACAAATGGATTAGGAGTTCCAATTTATGCACCATAACATCTGTGCCCATACGGCTGAGCTAATATCAACTGTGCTTAGGGAACATGACGTCAGTGTATTGACTGGCCTGCTCAGTCCCCGTCATGAATTCCATTGGACACGCATAGGACATGTTACAATGAAGAGCTTTGGTTAATTTTTATCCAACTCTGACAACAGAAAGACAACTTTTCCTGTACTTGAAAAAAATCTGGGATCTGATACCACAGTTCGACTTCGATAATTTAATTTTGAGCATGAATAATCAATGTTGGGGGAAGAAATACTCATTTAATTGAAGGCCGTTTTTGTTATTTTTTACTTTAATTTTCATAATTCCCTATATACCTAAAATCCATTATTTCATCATTATTATCAACCTTTTATCGTCCCACTGCTGGGCACAGGTCTCCTCTCATACAGAGAAGGATTATTTACCAAGTTTCAATTATATAAAAAAATAACATTACGAAAAAATAAATGTTTCAACAAAATATTTACAGAATTTTGTAAAGTACGGTAAAAATTAAATATTACTAGACGTTGATGTGTGCAGATAACCTACTCTATCTCCCTACACCCTTAATTGCCGAGACCGACTTGAATTTGGCCGGTTTTTTGATTTTATAGATTTTATGTAAATTTCCATCGAGCTTATTTGCTGCTGACATCTACCAAATGAGAAGATTATCGATTCGAGAATTTCTAGAAACTATATAATTGAAAAAATACAAAGTACGTATGTACATATTTTATATTTTTGCCCATCAACAAGTGACAAAATTTATATGACCATTGTATAAAACATGGTCTATTTTAAAAATATACGCAGAACCAATCATTTGAACTACTGTACAAAGTGAACCGAAACACGTATGTCCCATTCATTTAAAGTTCTAACGGCACCGGTGTACGTAAATCGGGCGACATTATTGTCCGCCATATTTTTTCATATGTAAAGAAATTTATGGGACCTTGGACGGAACATAAATATTCAGACACGTTACGAATTTCACAGAAGTTCGACTGTGTATTCTATATGTGTTACCAGTCACCGTTAGCTAATCGAAAATATTCGGATGGCATTTAATGAGTTGCGCAGCCTTTGGAAATGTCTTAATGATGAATTTTTAAGTTATTATTGTGTTATAAAACAAAGGTTACTAAGTGTCTGTTTGTTTGATTCGTTTTCAACTAAGCCGTAGAATCATAAATAAATTGCATCACATATAGCACAAGTACAGCTAATTTAGCGTGTCTTCAAGTACAGTTACGTTTACAATTAACACGGTTGGTAATTTACACGTCCAATAATTAGCAATTTAAAACCAGAGACGAATATATTATAAATTATATTCCTTTGTATTCTATTTATATAGTGTCATCATCACCATTCTTTGTCCTTATGCCAATCAATTTGGGGTCGACTTAGCATGGCTACTTTCTTCCATGCTTCGGTATCAGTCGTCATTTCGGCCTTCCCTTGTCTTGTGACACACACAGTCCGTCAATTATTTAATATTGGTCTATCTCTACTCTGAAAGCCATCCATACTCGATACTTTCCTCACGATATTTCGCCATTCCTCCGTATCACATAACCCCACCAAATCAACCGATTTCTGCACACCTTTTCAACTTACCTCCTATGTTCTTATTTCTTACGCGATCCATTCATGTAACACCACACCTCCGTTTTAGAATTCTCATTTATATGATTTGCTATGAAGAATATTATAGCTAATGATCTCATTTTTTATACCACGGAATAAAATTAATGAGTTTACGAATCAATCCACCAATCTACATTGTGGACATAACAAAACCGTTCTTGATACACTAAAATAATTTCATCAATGCATTTTATATAATATAAATAGTAAGTACCCATAAAATAGTTTGAGAGGCACTGTGAACCGATTTTTAAGTAGCGCTTCGATAAGTAAGTGGTGCTAATAAAATGCATATAACGAATGTGCTCCAATGTCTGAGAATAATATACTCGTAGATCGTTATGTCCGATGACACTGTGATTTTTTAATAGGTATTTGATTTATTTTGTGGTTAATAAAGCTATGCTTACTCTTTGTAAGGATTGTTAAGATGTTTCAATTATGTTGTTTGTAAATAGATTTATGTTATTGGGTTACTGCCAGTTGTTCAAGGTTAATGAGGTCAGTGAATCAGCTAGTAACATTATATTATTGTGACAAGTACCAATGTAACTTTTCTAAGTTATATGTACTTTCTAAGTATATCTTGGACACCAATGACTGATTAGAAGGTGAAGGAAAATATCTTGAGGAAACCTAGACTTTAAGTCTATAATCGCCAATCCGTACAGAGCAAGCGTGATTATTACGCAGAGAAGGATTTTCTCTGTATGAGAGGAGACCTGTGCCCAGCAGTGGGACGATAAAAAGGTTGATGATGATGATGTGAATACTTACTTATACCGTCTTCCCATGATAGAAGGCGAAATGTTAAACGATACGATTTGTATTCAACGTGTATCATAAAAGTTTGGTCATACACACCGCTACCGTCTTCTTCGCCAAAACGTGGATCCACGTGAGATACATTGACTTTTTAATAATCATTCTGTAATTAAAGCAGTTAACCAGTTAAGGGTGTATAGACCGATATTTTGGAAATAGCTATGCTCAGAGTTTCTCTGCGCGATCAAATCAGAAATGAAGATATCCGTAGGAGAACCAAAGTCACCGATATTGCTCTTCGAGTCGTTAAAATTAAGTGGCAGTGGGCGGGGCACATTGCTCGTAGAATCGATGGCCGATGGGGCAGTAAGATTCTGGAGTGGCGGCCACGTACCGGAAGACACAGCGTGGGGAGGCGTCCAACAAGGTGGACTGAAGGCCTGGGAAAGGTCGCGGGAAGCCGATGGATGTGGGCATCACAAGACCGGGCAACCGTGGAAAGCCTTGGAGGAGGCCTTTATCTAGCAGTGGACTTCTCTAGACCTAAGAAGAAGAAGAAAAAGAATATTGGTATTTTTATCGCGATGTCGTGTCGGTGCGATGAAAATTTTGGTTCAGTTTTGTTACGTAAGTGTCTCGACACTACTGTCGATGCGCAACACTATCCCTAACCTATCAATTGTCACTTACACTTCCGCTCTCGTCCTTGAATACACACGTCGTAACACAGAGCTCCTGGTTTTATTACAAGACTATCCTGATGCCACCTGTCCTGCAGTACCTAGCAACAACAACCTTTACATGGTGTCCGAAGCGACAACCTTTACATGGTGTCCGAAGCGACAACCTTTACAAGTTTGACGGTCTGCAGATACACACCCATCTTATAGCTGCTTATTATTTTACACTGCATATTATAAATGGCTTTATATAAGTTCTGAAATCTTGGCCAAATATATTAGCATAACAAGACTTACCTAATGGATAATGATTGAAACTCTTGTTGTATTGACGCATGCGAAATGATCACAATAATTGTTCAGGCAGCGATAGGTCACAGTTGATCGAGATAAAAGTCAGAGGTGACAATGAAATATCTATAGAATATAGAAGTTGCATTTCTTAATGCTAACGCAGAAATGTCAATGCCATTAAACATCTCTTACGTTAAATGAAAGTATTCTTAGTTTTTGCAAAAACTTCCCAAAAAAGTAAAACAATTTTTTTTTCTTGAAACTAAATAACATACTTGCTTGCTTTTCTGAGTAACTGGAACACTTCATTGTCATCTGCCTAAATAAAATTTAGACTTTAATGTAGTCTGTTACTGAGAAATTACAGATAGAAAAGAACCGATTATTTAGCAGGTCTTCAGAATTACATTGATTACTCTCGGATGAATCAACATAAAAACGTTCAAATGTAACCCTAACCTGGACCAACAATAAAAACTAATGGTTTCTCTTACCTTTTAATTATTAAATAACATCAATTGAAAGTACTTTTAATTGTTTAACGCACGGCACTATCACCCGAGAGAAATGTTGATTAACAATTACAAACGGCATAAAGGTTACGTAACAGTGAAAGCTCATCACGAACTGCAGAAGCATTAAATCCACTGTTCACGAAGGCTGTCAAACTAATGGTTCTGTAGGTATTGGAAGCCGAGAGCCAATGAATCTCGGTGGAGGTCTGCCCGGCTTGAGTGGAGCACCGCAGTATCCTATTGGCGGCAATCGGCGGCAGCGATCTCTCACCTGCGGCCCTAGGTCCAAACCGTGGTACGAAGTCACCTCTTTCTGAGAAGCAGTAATGCTCGCAAAGGAGGAGGTAAAGCGCGTTAGGTAGAGGCAAGGCAAGCTCTGCGCCCTCATGCCCCTAGTCACCGTTGGTGACGCCCGGGACATTGGGAGACAAAAACCAACTCCTGGCTACCGCAGACGCGGGCTTTCGGGCGGTGAGCAGTGGATAGCTCTAGGTCCGGTGAGGACTAGGCCCAGATTTATGGCCCGTGGTGTTCCACGCGCACTCAAAGAAATGTCAGCACATCGAAATTGGGTGCACTAGGACCAGTCCCAGCTAGGGCCACGGGTTGTTCGAAGTACCGGGGTTCTTACGCACAGGAAAATGAAGGAACGCGGATGGGTTTTAATCTGCAAAAATCTGACACCTGTCTGCTCCGCCTAGAAGGGAGAGATCATTTGATGATTGTCCACCCAAAAAAATCTTTAATGAAGTTCTGAAATCAATTTCTAGCTGATCATCTTATGATGCAATTGGAAACGAACTTCAACGCACGTTTGATTACACTGAACGTTTTGTTAGGCGTTGATTGTAACGGTTATAACTTTTCTTTTATTCAAAAGAAATTAAAGCTGCTTTATTTAATATGTCTGCATTAACAGTACTGCCAAGGTGTTTGTATTTTCTGGTTAGCTGGTCATCTTATTGTTTTTCAGTTGCTGGTTTTGACTCTCATTACATCACCTAAAGTAGAACGAGGTTGTTTGTAATATGTTGATCAGCAGCTCTCGTGGTAGGAACAATATTGGCTGTTTGCTGATGCAAGTAACTATAAAAATACCGTCAACAGCGTCCTAAGTTTCAAATGATGAAGTATCTGCCGGAGTCCCTATGGGCACTTAGAGGGGTGCCGTAATTTAAGACGCTATATATCTTCGTCTTTTCCAAAAGAAAATATTTGAGATATTATGGTGGAGTAGTCCAGCAGAGGACATTCACAGTCCGTTATGGTAATTGAGATACATCGTTCAAGGCAGACAGGCGATCGAAGGTTGAGCTGACACCTGATATATCGAGGCGAGGTTCAAGACGAGTACTTTTTTATTTCACTATACCAAATTAAGACAGAACAGGTTTAACAGGTAAAACTTTTGACTTGTAACATTTGGAATATGAGAAGAATGGTGATCAATATGAATGTACGATAGCACATCAAGCTACTACAATGTGTCAGATTTTTTCATTACATTTTCAACTTTATCTCTAAAGCATTAAAGCTCAAGGTTGGTTGGAAATATTTGACAATTTCGGGTACCTTGACCTGCTGACGTCCGTACATGTTGTCTTAACCTAATAACTAATGCTGTTACTACTTAAGCTTATATTAGGCACAGCGGCAACAAAAAAAAAACTACTAAAGAGATTCTAATTAAATTCAAGCATAATAAGGCATCGGTCCTACGGGTAATGTGTCCACATTGCCCGTAGGACCGATGCCCAATGGGGCCGACGGGTTCTCGAGTGGCGACCACGCACCGGAAGACCACCGACAAGGTGGACCGACGACTTGGTGAAGGTCCCGGGAAACCGCTGGATGCGGGAGGCGCAGGACCGGTCGTCGTGGAGAATCTTAGGGGAGGCCTATGTCCAGCAGTGGACGTCTTTCAGCTGAAATGATGATGATGATATTAAGGCATTGTGTAGTTTTGATAAATTTTATCAAAACTACTTTTAATAACTGAATATTTGCGTAGAAGATAAGTTTGTAATTGCCTTAAACATGTTATAAAGTTATTCACAGTCGAGTATTAATGTAAACAGATCGTTTAGCTATATATAATATTGACCCCGATTCCGTTGTTCACAAACTAAATTAAGTTTAAGTTCAGTGCATCTTTTTCTAACTATTTCATTAAGAAAAGGACAGAAGATAAAATGTTAGTTCAGATCTGTCAACTTAGTCCGCGCCTGATGTAAGTTGACGTATTTTTGGTCGTCATGTTTATTATAATCGCGTCTAATCTGTATATGGAGGATATTCCATAACAGTTTTGTCTGATGTTATCTTCTGTCCTTTTCTTAATGAAATAGAAAGAAATAGATGCACATAGCTTAAAATTAGTTTAGTTTAGTGTTCCACGAAAAATAATTAAGTATTAAGTAATGAATTGTTATTTAATGTTACAGTTAAGGTTAATACAAAATCATTTTATCTTAATTACTATCCGCAGTCCAGATTTTTTTTTATTGAAAAGCAATTTATAATATCTTAAAACATCTTTGAGTCAGACTTCATGATGCACATAATAATTTAACAACAATACAAGCATATTGCACAATACGATGCGAAAAACACAGCATGCAAATACAAAATTATGACACAAATAAAAGTTACAAATAGTGCAGAAATAACTTTATATCAACCAATGAGAAATTAGCCGAGAAATTAAAAAAAATAAAGTCAGTTATTTGTTTTTTAGGACTTGGCCACTGACCAATTAGAATTATTAAAATTAAAGAGTTTGCAAATTCTGGCGCAAGACCGGTCGTCGTGAAGATCCTTGGGTTAGGCCCATGTCCAGCAGTGGACGTCTTTCGGCTGAAATGATAATGATGATTTAATTCTGGGGATGGGCGAATTGGTTCCTGAAACAGTTTTGGGGAAAGGGGGACGTAATAGTTTGATAGGGTGCGGAACGTTAAATTTAAGCATGCTTAGGTCTATTTTAATGTTTAGTATTTTGAACAGAAAAATTAAATCTATATTGTCTCTTCGTTTTTAGAGTGAATTCATGCCAAAATAGTCAAGACGTTTTGCAAAAAAATTAATGTTTTTTCTTTACAGTGTCAACAAAAGATTTTTAAGTAAAGGTGTGTTTACTTAAAAATCTTAGTACCTTACGAAAGTAGGTACTAATTTAATTAATTAATTAATTAATTAATTTTTATAATGTTTCATTGCATTCATTCGCTGGTGAATTGCAAACGCTGTGCGTCAGTGTAGTTTAGGTGTGCTTACAGTAACTATGATTAAAGAACAAAAAAGTTACTCCAAAATATAACGCTCGTGGATCGAGCTCGTAGTGCAAAATAAAAACATCTAATGGCCTAGCCAACGTACGAACGCCAGCAGGTCAAGCTATCCCAAACTGTCAAATATATCATCCTTGAGTCATAATACTTTAGAGATAAAGTTGAAAATCTAATAAAGAAATCCGACAGATTTTGTAGCTTGATGGGCTGTCGTCTCTACAATATAGCTGTCAAACTATATGGCCATCTAAAGTTATTTTGGTATGGGTTTGTTCCCTGTTTATTAAAATTAACCGTGGAATAACTAGAAACGCCTCACGGTTTCCTTCGCATACGTTTCAATCCCGTGTCAATCTTCTAATATATAAAATTCTCGTGTCGCGGGGTTTGTGGTTAAACTCCTCCGAAGCGGTTTTCCCGATTCTCATGAAATTTTGTGTGCATATTGGGTAGGTCTGAGAATCGGACAACATCTTTTTTTATCCCCCTAAATGTTAACAGTTTTTTTTGTAATGTATTCAGTATCAGCATTGCATCCGTACGAAGCCGGGCGAGTCGCTAGTATCTATATAAAAACCAGCCTGTATCATAAATTCGTAATCCTCTTTACAAACCATATGTGTGCCAAATTTCATCCATATCCATTCAGTAGTTTTTGCGCGAAAAGTAACTAACAACGTAGATACAAATTTCCATCTTTACAATAGGATAATGGAATTTTTAATATTAAAACTGAAGTGGTCCATGCCAGATACTTAGTCATGTTACCTACTACCATTATGTAATTTTAATATGATAAACAAAATCAGGATTTAAACACACAGAGAGAATAACACTAGATAAACGAGTTTGTGGGCAAGAGATAACAGCCGGACGGGTTTCAGTTGCACTTGTCGTGGTTGCTATGTGGTATTTTTGCTGTATGTATGGTTGCAGTTGGAGCGTCAATGTGCTTGTAAAACGTTATTTTTTGTGTATGGGAAACCTGAATACAGTTTGTTCAGAATAAGCAACTGAATGGATTCCAACATTTTTTACACCATGTTATACTTATTCCCAAATACATTTAGAAATTGTTGCAGTGTGGTTACCGAGCGCCCCACGCAGCTTACGATAGATCATAGTAGCGCACAGCTGACGCCAGAGGTCAACGTACCGGTCGCCCGCCAGAGCGGAGCCTGATTCATATTTATGTTGGGACAGCCAAGTAGGATAACAAGCTCATAACTTTGTGGTTTTTCATACTTCTATCTTTTTGAAATTCTGAACATAGATTCTTTACTTAAAAATTCTGGACACGTATTTCGGGTTTCACATTAACAAAAAATAACGCTGTGTAAGTACGACTATGACAGGTATGTCATCGATATTAAGAATTTGCTAACACAAATATGGATGTGTTCTGAAAAAAACACCGACTTCTAAAATACTGTAAAGTGAAGTTGGCAAAAGTTTTTGTTTTCACTTTTTATCTGTACCCTACGTCCCTGAGCTACATGAGTACCTAAAGATCCCAACTGTCAAGGCGGTTATAGAAAGTTTCTACAAAAGTTATAAAGAAAGACTCCAACGTCACAAAAATAAACTCGCTGTGAGACTTCTAAAGTCCTCAGTCTGTACCTACAGACTCAAACGGGCACGAATAGCGTCAATCTAACCAGTAATTGAACAATCTCTAATTGCCAAATAAAGAAACAACTCATCTGATTAAAGCTTAAGGGCTGATTGCAGATTGAAGAAAAGAGGAGAAAAAAAAACCCTACGTCCCTACACAAATTCATTTAAAAATAAGTACTTGAAGTTAACATCAGTAAAAGAGAATAATTTTCAAATATGACGTTCCTATTATTGGAGATAACGCAAAAACTATCCAAGTAAAGTTCCGAGTTGTTACCTTAAGAAACAAAAAAGAAAAAAATAAAACAACAGAATTGAGAACCTCGTTTTCTTTTAAAGTTAATTATGTTTAATTTTGTACTTACCATTAAATCACTAAAGGAACATACATATACATACCGATGCACATAAATCCAGGCATGCACTATAGTTATAACTTATCGTCTGTGAGATGACATCCTTGATGATTGCCGACAAAAACTTCAACCAACTATGGATTAATTACGACTTACAAGTTTTTCGCTTTTGATGCTTTCACCTTGACTAAAATAAGTTTTAAAACTTCATAAAGCTTGTATCAGATCATGTCGGGGACATCCGTCACCATAATCCAAGATCCGAGCAGCGTAGTTTTCCACGCGTGCCTAAGACGTAACGGGGGGAGTTTATAAGGGTTTATAAACTACCCTGTTACTTCTTAGGTTTATAAGATTTTTTGTAGTAGTAACCAAATATGGGCACTGTCCGAAATAAATTATTATTACTATTATTTACACCTCACTCCGGGACGTAGTCCGCAAAGCGCGGGCTGTCACCAGTCCGGAGCAGTGGAAGCTACATTCGCACCCGCAGAGGGAACAACGGGTTGGTTTTAGTCAGTAATAATCTGGCACATTCCCAACCAGGGCGCAGTAGATATCCGAAAAAAAAAACAGTCGCCGTCAAATCAGCAGTTCGCTCTTCATTAAGTCTAAGACGTTTTTAACAATACTTGTTAAATATATACACATTTATAGGGAGGTGTATATAATCATCATCAACCTTTTTATCGGCCCACTGCTAGGCACATGTCTCCTCTCATACAGAGAAGGATTGAGCGTAATCGCCACGCTTGCTCAATGCGGGTTGGTATATAATATATCTATCTAAAAGCTCAACTACATCTTCGGGAAATCCTTACAAGGATATATTTGAGGAATAAAAATAAAACAGCAAAAAAACATAAACAAATAACATTTATTTTCCTTGACATTTCTATTTCTAAAATGACTAGATTTGATTTGGTTGCAAAGTTCTATTGCTTGAACCTAACCTTCTTCTTCAATGAAATAAAAAACTGCAGTCATTATGTTTTTAAATACTTAGTGCTTATAAGTATCATTAATTATATAACTGATGCAATAACGTGTCAATGTCACAGGACCACGCATACACACCGAGGCAAACTTGATTGGATCTGTAATCGCACTTTATTGAGGCCGATAAAGCAAGTGCGAGTGTGACCGAGAACAACTTCCCGTTATCCTGATTGTAAATTTTCATGATTTACGGGTTTATTTAGACATTACTTAAAAAAGCCATATTTATTTATGGAATAAATACTATAAATACAACTCTCTCCCTCTTATTACAAAACAACTAACTTTAGTTACAGACTTAACTTGTGAGTCAGTATTTGAACTTCGAACTAAATTGAGTACAAAACTAGTACCTTAGTACCGAACTATGGTGTCATTTTTTATAAAGAAATGCATTTCCATAATGATTAAGTGCATAATTCAATAGGGTGATTTAAACCTGATCTAAATAAAATTTTCATTTTGTAATAAGGGGGTCTAAGTTTAGATACATTATCTTAGTAAATGAATATTTAATGAAATCATGACATTTGGGGCTAATTCTAATTCAAGGCTTGTATTGCTGATTCTAATGACTAATTTCGTAGACTAACAACACTATTTGTATTTCTTCCTTTTGGTATTCCATCCAAAGTTTGTCTGTAAAAGATCGCTCTTAGCGATAAGACCGCCCATTGTCTTCATATTTATGTTCTGCAATTTATATGGTGTACATAATAAAGAGTATGGCTATTCCAATGATTCTATAATGTCATATTTGTTACGGTCGCGTACTTGTCATAATTTAGTTGATTTTTGCAATTTGCATGTACATCTTATACCTGTAAATTGTAAAAATTAAAGACAATTTTGCCAACGGCGGTATTTCCGTCTGACTACAATTTAAGTGTCTTCAAGTTTAGTAAATAAGCTCTTAATAAACTAGTGCGCTATGAGTCGTTTAAACGTCAAATATGTATTGTTAGCAAACGTTAATAAATAATTAGTTATTATTAAGCAAAGTTTGTAAATAAAGGGTTTACTTACACACTTTGCGTAAGTAGATTAATTAAATTAATAAAAGGAAAACTTTAGATCCTTGATATTTCATTCACAACATCAACTATTATGTATTTGAAATTATTTGACCTGACTGAGTACAGTCAGCTGCAAGTCAGTGATTGACTTTTAGCTGACCGTGCGTAGTCGGAAGTTTCAATAGAATAAGTAGCCGCCTTAAACTGGTTTTTTCGCTAACATGTGGTTGACTGTACAATGTATAAAAGTAATAATGCTTTTGATTCAAAATCAATGTTATAAATATTCTCGCTTTTGTAAGAACCTGTGAAGGTTCTGAAGATTGTGAAATCTTATCTCAGCGTCAATCTGTCAAGAAATATATCCAATTTCCTTACATTTTTGTAAGTTTTTGACATTTGTTGTCACTGACATGAGAATGCGAATTGATTTTGATAGTTTTTATAGTGTTTTTAAACTAGTGCTTGACCGCAATCCCGCCTGATGGTAAGCAGTGATGCAATCGTTGATGGTAAAGCGCGCTAGTTTATTAAGAGCTTATTCTCTCAAAAAACCGAGTGAATAGTAAGGAAGAGGGCAGATGAGCGAGGTGATGCAATGTTAAACCAAACAACACCACAGACATCAGACCCGTCTTCCGTACGGCTTCACCAGACATCATGTAGGAATATGACGAATCGCTTGGCGGCAAGACTTTGTGTGGGTGGTGGTAACTTCTGCCGGCAGCCGATGTTATGGCCTACCGCCGAGGAAATTTTAATTACGATAATTGACTATCTGATCTAATTTGGAAGCCTTCATAGAAACACTATAATTATGTGTGTACGAGTACAAAGCTTCGAAATTAGAGCAGAAGACCAATCCCGTATTATATATGTCGTGTTACGTTTGCAGTGAAAACAGTAACCGCACCCATATTTGTAAATTAAGTACAAGTTCATGTTTTGGCCTCAATTTACTACATGATGTAAGATCATGTAATCAATATTTGCTTTAAAATTTCTCCGGGGCTAGTGTTAATGCCTACACTAAATAGAGAAATCTGGTCATTACATAGATTGCATGGTCATTTCAGCCCACGGCTCTATTTGCGTGAACTTGAAATATTATGTAATTACTACATTGATTTGTTCAATAAAGAAACAAGTCATCAAATATTTTTTGTTATTCTTTTTTGAATAACATTATTTGTTCGTTACTAAATTTCACGGAAAATATCGAAGTTTAGCCAAAATCAGTAGTTAGACTGGTAAAGCGGACCTCAGACTCCAAAGCTAAAAAAACTTCGGATAAGTCTGAGATTAACGCTGAGACGATGATAACGACTAAATTTCACATTTAGGGTTTTACAGTAGGCTGCGACATCTGGCAGTACAGTAGGCTGGGTTTAACGTTGCATCACCTCGCTCAACTGCCGTATTCCTTCCTATTCGTTCAGTTTTTCTGAGTGAATAGGCTCTTAATAAACTTGCGCACTTTACCGTCAACGATCGCATCACTGCTTACCATCAGGCGGGATTGCGGTCAAGTGCTAGTTTATAATTATTTAAAAAAAGAAAATCCTCCGACCAGACTGGTATTGTCTAGTGGGCACTTGCCTACTTGTATTTTACATGGAGTGACTGTCTATCTGACCTCCACAACCCAGTTACTGGGTAATACGATGCCCATTGGTAAGACTGATGGTCAGACTTTCGGATTTCTGACGACCCGTAATGACTGTCAATGATCTATTATGGTTGGGATCAAAAGATTAAAGTGCTTTCCGAGAGGCGCAAAAGTCTCGGTTTGTAAAGGTCAAGGTCAAGGTCCACAGACCAACCTCGGCAAGGGTAGTTTTAACCTGATCAATCGACCTGTGCAGCTGTTATTTAGTCCCTCTTAAAATTTAATTTTCTGTGATCTTGAATAAATAATTCAATGTCACAATTCTCAGACTATGCTGTAAAGGAGCATACATTGCCGTTCGAATTTAAATAATAAATCACAATTTGTTAACGATTTCGACAAACGTCATATGTTTCCTGTTTTTGCGGAAGTATTTTTTAACAGTCATCTATTTATTGACTGACTATCAGAACGGAACGGTATATTATAAAAAAATGTGAAAAATAATTCTATGGCTACGTTTTTGCAAACTGTTTTAGTTTGCAAATACGTATACACAGAATTATTTTGACTATCGATCTTCACCCATATTTATAAAATTACAGCAATGAACCAACGATTGACGTCCACAATACATAGCATTTTTTTTTGCTAAACGTATTTTAATTACAAAGTTTATATTTATAAATATTATAGAAGGTAAAAATTGCTTTTACAATTTATGTTTTTCAAATTAATTAAACTGATCACAATTTTAAAACACATTATTTTCGTGAAAAACGTTAAAATCTGAAAATTTCGCGGTTTAAAATTCATTCTATAAGTCATGCTAACGCCGCTGATTTGCAATTGTACAGGTACTATGTAATATTTGTGACTAATTTATTGCACGCTGAAAATACAGCATACAACACAAACTTCTAATCTTTATATTTGTTAAAGTAATCCAAAACTTTCGTATATACAAGTTCAGGCGCGTTGTAGCCCCAAATGTGATTATGATGACTCCAGTATTGTTTAGGAACTACATAATTTTCCAACAAATTAGGTAACCTGGACGCTAAAATATCAACGTCTTTAAGTGATGATAATGAATCACTTTGGGCACTTATCAATACAATTGGGGACGATATCTGGGAGACGTTGTATTGTGGAGGCTTTCGAGTTCCATATCGCTTGATATTCCCCTTAGTACCTTCATCATAGCGCTGGAAATTCCCGCTTACAACCAACTGCGCGAAATGTGCTACATTTTTTATGGATGTACCGCTAAATACATGTGCAATAGCAGCAGATAGATCTTTGAGTGGTATAGTCCCTGGCTTGTAGCCAGTTGATAAAGTGAGTCCTGCTTCACAAACATCAGGAGCTAACTCGCAAAGAAACTCGATAATGAAGTGAACTATATGTTCTCTACCAAATATTTCATTTAAGCCTGCATTATCTATAAAAGCTTTTATTGGTATGTAGTTTTGGGCCGCTATTATTGCTAAAGGGTTATTAAAGTTCTTAAACCATGCTACTGGACCTAACATAATGGCTACCCTCACCTTATCATTGTATTCCGGCCGTAAAGAGTTCATAACAAAATAATTTGTGCTACCTTGAGAATGTCCGATGTAGAACAATTTTGAGTATCCAGTGGTGCGAAGAATGTAGTCAATTATTGCGGGTAGATCGAAGTTGCCATGGTCATCGATCGTGAAGTTCCAGTATTCTGGATCCTTATTAGGGTCAAGTTTAACATGTTGTCGAGAATAAAAGTTTCCTCTGTGGTTGGCTGCCCACACGTCATAACAGTTGCTGGCTAATACGTAGCCGAGACCAGTCCTCGTTCCAGTAACGATCCACATGTCTGCTGTATCAAATATTCCATGCAACAAAAACACTGGATAAGGTTTAACTGTTTCACTGCACTTTGGTAATATTCTAAACACATTCAAAATGTATCCATCGTCGGTGGTCACTGTATGCACTTCTGTAGGATACTTGTATTTTTCGGTAAGTTCTGTGAAGTTCAAGTATACATCCTCGTTGAACCCCAGAGCCTTCTTGAGCTGTCGTTTCTGAGGCAGGGAATACGATACGAGCCTAGTCGGCTGAAACGTGGACCTTGATGTGTCTATGTGGGGCATATACTGTGTCAGTAGCAAAAAATATAGTACAAATATGATTGAATGATGTTCCATCTTTATTCTTATGTCACGGAAAGTTTAACAACGTATGTTTTCATTGTAAACAAGTATCCAGTTTTATAACATTCGATTGACCTTACAGGAAGGTCTTAAAGATAACTACGTAGTCGTGTAAAAAATTAAACTGTATTTATAGAGATGAGACTGATGTTTTTATAACGATAGATTAGAATACAATGTGATAGGCTTGCGTTTATATGTACTTCCTGGCGCAAACTGCTCGCTTGTTAAATTTTTGCGACAAATGGCTGATATTATTAAAACAAGTACGCGCGTTATATAAAACTTCCTTTAAAATGACCTTAAAAGAAACAAGATCTTTACAGGAAATCAAAGCCAGTTTGACTATATAAAACGTTAATTGTATCTTTTTACAAATTCCTGGAGAGAAGTCACTCCCTAGAGACTCTAAAACGCATTGAATGTTTTTGGATGTTTGAACTTACATCCAGTGAAATTATTGGAATTAAGTTCAAAATGCAGGAACAGTTGGAAAGGGTATTTTTTTGTGCATTGTACAATTTCCATGGTCAGTATTTATGTAATATGTAGTAGTAACCTTTGTATAAAAAAATACCAATGTTATGTAAAATTTGACGGACATTGACTGCAGCTTAATATTATGTCTGACCGTTTGTATATATAAAGTACTCTGGCTGTTCATTTTTGTAACAGTACCTAAACATTATTATACTTGTACAGAGAAAGCAGAAGATTGGTTAGTGAGGTTTTATGGAGCAAGTGTAGGGGCCACCGTGAGGATGTCCATATGCGCTCTGGGCTGCCAGCCCCGTTTTGGTATGGATATAGAGGTATGAGGAATAAGGTGTAAAATTACGCAACCTCCATAATAGGTCAGGCTCCTCCGAACAAACGGGTTTTCTGTTTGGTGGGCTACCTGCTCAACAGTTGGATATTGTATAATTATGTAATAATTTTGCTTGCGTGATGCAGGTTTTGTGTGACGTCAGATGTCAAGAAGAAGATTCAATAACCCTGTGTGGGCGTTATTAAAATACTTATCAATTTGATGTAATAAAGTTATTCCAATCATCGGAGCTATCATAAAATTCCTAGTACATGGGATGGAAAGGGCCGATAATTATGAATATAACAAACTGTATGTCATTGATGGCAAATTACTGCAGTTACAAGGTGATTTGTATTTCTATGATATGATAAAAAATTATAGCCATGTTCCAGATAGTTATTGAGGAGATAATTATGTAGATATTCTGAATTACAAGGGGCATTTGATTTACTATCAAATTCGTTCCACGGTGTAAGATAACCAGAAATTCTAGCTGACATACATTTCTCGGTGGTAGGCTATAACCGTCTTGCCACTAAGCGATTCGTCGTGTTCCGGCATGATGTCTGGTGAAGCCGTACGGAGGACGGGTCTGAGCAGCTGTGTTGCGATGTGTGCCGCGTACGATGCGTCAAATATTGTTGTGTCGGGAGTTTAGTCTTGGAGGGTCTCTACATCAATCTCCCTCTGGCGCAGCATCGTTGGTAAAGTTGTTGGGTTTAAAATTGCACCACCTCGCTCAATTGTCGTCTTCCATTCTATTCACTCAGTTTTGAGTGAATACTCCCTTAACAAACTAGCGCGCTTTACCATTAACGATTGCAGCATTACTACTTACGATCAGATGGGGTTGTTCTCAAGCACTAGTTTATAATCATTAAAAAAAACATATTATAGTAAATAATAGGAATGTATCTAAGGTACGAAAATCAAAAAAGTAATTAGTCCGCCTTATATATAATAAAAAAAAAATTAAGATCCGTATTTTCTATTTTGTCGAAATTACCAAAAACTACTGAGATATAGCGTATGTAGCGTAGTTACGGAGTGGGGGCTAATTAGGTCACGCCGTGGTATATTTTGTATCACGGGGTGACGTCATGCGACATTTCAAATCAATATATCTTCCTTAGTATTTGAATGAAAGAAAAAATAAAAAATATGCGTTCAATATTTTTAAATCTATCTGATGGACATTAAATTATTTTTTAGGATACAACCCAATTCATCTTCCCAGGTAAAGCATTAGGACTTCCTAATGCTTTACCTGGCTAGGGAATTGTTTCATGTAATTTGAACGTTTGGAAAGTATTTTGAATAAATGACACATACAAAATCCAGGTTGGTAGCAAGGAAACATCTGCTAGGTGGAGTTCTTTTGACATCACCGTTTTAGTACCACATATATTTCAAAGGACTTTTCAAAGGACGTTTTCGAAGGGCGGGCGTTATGGGGGACTGTGGTTTAATAAATGACTTTTGACTTTGATTTTCCTTTAAGAAAGAAGATGAAGCAAAGTTCTTTCTGCTAAAATAATGATGAACTATGTCCTCATTTCAGTCGAAAGACCTCCACTGCAGGATATAAGCTTCCCACAAGCATCGACATCATATATTGGCTCTTATCTTTTTGTTCAGCAGATTCCTGTGGCCTTCCCACCGCCTCAAGGATGAATAAGTATAGCTGATAGTAATAAGGGTTATGAACCATTTATGGTCGGGATGGATATAATATTATGGGTACCGTGTGTGCCTGGGGAGTTAAAGTCAACTGCTCATCATTAGTTATAATTTGACTTTGATATCACCTTTATTTATAATTAATATTGATGAGTAATTTAGAGACTAATTTGCAAATAATAAATAATAGTAGTGATAAAGCATCTGTGTGCCAAAATTCATCAAAATCCATTCAGTACTTTTTGAGTGAAAGAGTAATATCATCCATCCATTGTCCATACAAGCTTTCGCGTTTATAAGTAGGAATACTCAATACTTTATTGCATTCCATAATGTTACATAATAGTTAGATTAGATACTAGTACAGTAGTATTTAGTTCGTATATTAAATTATAGAATCAATTAAGGACCCTGTCGGGCACAGCAATGTGTATTGTTTAATTTTTGTTATAGGAGAGAGGATGAAGGCGCTTTTGTTGAAGAAAAAAAAGTAAAAATTAAAATGGCATCATTAACAAACAGTATTTTATAATTTTATGGTATTTATATTTTATAGAAGTATTTACATAGTGGTTTGGTTAAAAAATATTTTTATATTGCATGATTAACGTTATTACTATTATTTATAATAAACTACTTAAATATTTTATTGTGTAGGTATTGTGGATTGTTATGTAGTGCACTCATTAGCTTAATCAATTTTAAATTGCCAGTATTTTGATGTTTTCATACTCTTTTTATTGTTAAGTGTTTTTAAATAAATATATTTTCAAGGTGTGTAAAATGAATGGAATGTACCTAATGTAAAAAAGGTTTTTATTATTGATAAAATTTATCATTAAAATATTCGCCAATAGCTTTTAGTTGTGAGGATTTTTTTTTAATTTATTGGTAAAGATATTATTTTATAAGGAAGTATCAAGTAATTTCTGCAGGCGCGTAATAAGAAACAGTAAATTACTTGTCAGAGTCGCTTTTATTTTTATAAATTACTAGCGACTCGTTCCGGCTTCGCACGGGTACATGTATTATATATATATAAACCTTTCTCTTGAATCAGCCTATTTAAAAAAATCTCATCAATCCGTTGCGTAGTTTTAAGATTTAAGCATACATATGGATATAGGGACAGAGTATTAATACTGAGTTTTCACTTCTGCCAGCCCCGGAGTGCAACCCGTTGTTTTAGGATAGATAACTAAAGCAATTATTGTGGAGCTTCTCTATAAACAACATTTGACGTTAAATTAATTACAGGTAACAAAATACATATACTGATGATCTGGAGCCCCGACCCGTGATAGTGTCGTCCAGTTATCCATGCGTAAAGTATTATTTTCGTAAATAAATGGCTACTAATTTGAATGTTTGGCCATGGGTTTTGTTTATCGTTAGTATAAAAGAAATTTTACTGGAGCCTTTTGAAGGGTATAGGCAAATCAGTGGGAATAATGGGTATTCTTGGTAGATGAGCTAATTCACCAGCTGCTGCAGGGCCGGTGATAATCTTCGCTGCCATTAAATTAGCTTTTATCTCCTTTTTAAGAAGTCTCGTCCCATTACACATGTTGGGAGGGCTTAAATATCCGCGCGAGGACCTTACTCATAGATCTAAACTCCCCTCCTGCACGCGCACCCCCATCTTGGTGACGCTCAGTTCGTAACGGGCCGTGCAGCGTAAATCGTAATACATATTTTAATTTCGCCATAACTTCAAAACCAAACGTCCAATTTTAATCATTCAAAGACTAAAATTATCTACATAAACTGTACTTAGTGAGGAAATAATTTATTTATATAAGGATTAAAAGCATGAGCAAAATAAATGGGTTTAAATGTAGTCCAAAAAATATTCAAGATTTTTAAATAAAAAAATGGTTATTGTGCTTCACTCGACATAGGTAGGTATAGAATGTCCGAGCATTTTTTGTAGACATTTATAAGGTTTACAATTAATTAGAACATTTTAAGGTTCTATATTTTATAGTTTAGGCAGCGTACGCAAAATAAGTAACTTTTCTGGTTGATTTTATACACCTTGTGTTCATAAAACCCAAATATCTTACTGAACCCTATTTTTTTCCAAAATAAAATTTAGCCTATGTTACTCGTTGATAATGTAGCTTGCGAATGGTGACGAATTTTTGAAAATGGTCCAGCTGTTTTTAGTCTATTCATTACAACCAAACAAACAAAGTTTTCCTCTTTATAATATTAGTGTAGATAAACTAGTGCTTGACCGTAATCCCGCCTGATGGTATGCAGTGATGCGTGAAAGCACGCTAGTTTATAAGAGCCTATTCACTCTAGCCTTGAAGATACTTAAATTGTAGTCCGACGGAAATACCGCCACTGGCAAATTGTTCCAGTCCCTTGATATACGCGGTATAAAAGACGAGGCGAAACGCTTCGTCCGGATCGTAGTGGTGTCAACAACGTAAACTCGCCGGGTGGAAACTCGCCGTACGACGGGTCGTCCGATAATGGAACGGAGAACGGGGAATTAAATCATGCACTTCCCTCGCACACTCTCAAAAATGCATCCTATACAACATCGACAGACTGGTTACTCTTCGTCTGTGCTCTAGGCTGTGAAGACCGTTTTGAGCTAAATCTGGGTCTCCAATTAACCTTTCCGCACGCCTCTTCACTGAATCCAAAATAGCCAGGTGGCATTTTGAAGCTCCAACCCAAATATGGCTGCAGTAGTCCACACACAAACGGATCTGTGCTTTGTATAACATTAAAAGCTGTCCCAGTGTGAAGTAGCCAGACCTATATGATAACGCCAAGTTTCCTGGCAGCCACGTTCGCCTTGGACGCAATGAACGGTCCAAAGTAAAGGTTCGAGGAAATCTCAGCTCTCAAAAGCTGAAAGGGGTTTGTGCCATCCAAGGATACATTTCGAAAACTAGGAGCCAAGGCGAACGGGCTTCTTTTGGCGGTGATTAAACCCGCTTGTGTTTTAGTGGCATTGAATGCTGCAAGGTTGCTTGAAACTGCCAGGGTCACAGGTTATTTTAAACTTCCAGAGCCGCGAGTTGTTCCTTCGGTATAGGTAAATGAAGGAACAGTGGTAAAAGTCTGACACGCCCAGATCGAGAGAAGCCATTAGATGATTTTCAAACAAAAGGATAGTTGGTAGTAGTATAATTGTATATAAGCAATTTAATATTTATGAAATAAACAAGGAATCCTCCTAGAATTCATAAGAATCAACAAAGAGACAGACTTTCTGTTTTTGTTTTTTACAACGTTACAGAAATTTTTTTTGGCCTCTTTTGTGTTTTAATTTCTATTAAACGTGTATGAAATTGTCTTCCATTAAATTATTTATTTATTTTTTTATTTACTGGTATAGTTTTGTTTCGATTTTACTACTCATAATCACATTTTTATACATATACATACGTCATTGTTTTTATATAACATAAATTTATTTTATTTTTGTTTTTATTTTCTTTATCTTTTTTTTTTTGCATACACAAGTCACGTTGCTGTATACAACTGTTTTACATCCGTCACTTCATACATCAGGTTCAGTTGAAAACCAGCGTCCGGCACTATTTGTCTGGAATTTTTTGCTGAACTGGACCTTTTTAGCGCAGCCGGGAGGCACTTCTGCTAATTTTCTACATTAATTTGTTTTATCACAATTTAATTTATTTTATTATTACTATTTTTTACTTTTCAATGTTTGTCTTTAATCTGAAGTATTGTGTGTCTTTTAGTCTGTGCTAAATAAATCTTTTTTCTTTTTTCTTTCAATTTTTGTTCCTCAATATACATGTATGTCGGAGACAGCGGCGGCAGAGCGGTAGGGTCGACAGCATCTTGGTGTGGTGGTACAGGTTCCATTTCGTAGGTGAGTTTTGAATTGAAGCACGACGTGTAGATATACCCTCCAATCTTCATAATAACAGTTTGAATAGGCAAACCGACAGTTTCGGTTCGGAGATGTGCCTTGGTCCGCGTCTCGCAAAGTCACCGTTCGACGAACCCCACTTTCCAAAGCGACTCTGTCCATGTGACGACATCACAAAATGACGTCACAAGCGTTCGCCCCTCTACTACGTAAATCAAATCAGCAACTTCTATTAAAATTATATCGACGATCTCCGACACGGCCAGCCTGACGAGTTGCACGTCCTCGTGCATCTTCATCATCATCATCCCAGCACCAATCCCAGTCGCATCCGAAGCTCCCTCAGCCCCGGAGTCCGGGATCCAGTCCACCAGGCCAACCGCCGATTCCAGCCAAACCTCGACACTTCCGGTTGCACGTCCTAGTGCATGTCTGTAACAAATTAAAAAAAAAAACACAGAAAACCGACTTTGAAGCATTTTTGAGAACTCGGCCAACCTGACCGTCACACGTCACGTTTAGTTACAATGACTATTAGAAAACCAAACAAGCTTAATCATTTTAACAACTTAAACGCAAGAGCTTCCTTGAAGCCTCATAATTATCAAAATTCAAAAAGAAAACAAAAGGTTCCTCCAAGCCTCATAATTATCAAATCAAAATCATAATCATAATTGTCAAAAAGAAAACACACCATGGTCCGCTACCACAGTAGCTAGTGATGACAACTCATAGTTGACACCCATATCGTCATCACCTCTTGTGATACGACCAACTCTAGAGTCCACGACTCCCAGGTCAACACATGACCGTACAACTAATAGTCTCCTCCGAGACCCTGGTCCCCACCACACCACCATCTGCCCATCGTGCCCTGACCAACTCCTCACTGAGTTTCAGTCACGACAGCAGACTAGTGCATGCAGTGCGACCATATCTAACTAGGTCCCCGCCACACCACTAGCTGCCCATCGCCCCCTGAACAACCCCTCACTGGGTTGCAGTTACTACTACAGACTAGTGCATGCAGTGCGACCATACCTACTAGTGTCCCCGCCACACCACTAGCTGCCCATCGCGCTCTGAACAACCCCTCAGTGGGTTGCAGTTACGACTATAGACTAGTGCGTGCAGCGCGACCACAAAGCCATGATACGTGTTCTATTTGCTGGCGGAGGCACCCTCCTCACCATCTTCTACATTTTGAAAATCTAACTCAGCAGACTCAATACTTGGAGAAGTCTTTCGTATACGATCGTGGGGGTACTTATAAGTTCTGTTTTCAATCAACGATTTCAATAGGTAACGATCGCCATTATCGCCATCAAACAACTCACCAATATTAAATTTCATTACTTTAGCTCACTTCTATCAAATTTAGATTTTTCGTAAATAGCACTCATTTCTATGTTCGTTACCGCTTGTTTTCTTGAGAAGATTTAATAGTCTAGCCACACATACTATCATAAGCTCAAGTGAGCTCGTAACTATAGGCTACAGTGAACTTTAGTTTTTTGAATTAAAAACATACCAGACATCATAATTTTAAAAGCCCGATTTAAAATTTCTCAGTTCATTATAACAAACAATAATCGGGTAGTACAAGAAATAAAATTTGCGAAAATAACTTATTATCATGTCGCAAAGTAATGGTTCAGTACATAACGCTTGTACTACCCATACCCTGTCTACGTACTATCGCGTGTTACGTATACCAGTGAAATTACAGATAGCTTGACAAGAGAACATTCAGCACCGAAATCAAAATAAAAATAATACGACTCACCGGATTATGGCAACTTCCCACAAACACCTGCCACTTGGCAGTTGTCAACCGTTGCACACCAGACATCTCTGAGTTCTCATAAAACCCCATTATGTTACCACAAACGTTTTGGGTATTTTGAAACTTTCTCATCGCCTGCAGAGTAGATGCTGTCCTGAATTCTTCTCATCGCCTGCAGAGTAGAGGCTCAAGTCTTGAAACCTTGGGCGTTCAGCAAAACGCACGCAGCTCCGGCTGCGCCGCACGCAGCTCCAGCAGCGCCACACGCCATTGATGCGCTTCACCCAGCAGCTAGAAGCGCGCTCCTCAAGCGCACTTTGCACGCTCCGCAAGCGCACCCTGCGCGCTCCGCAAGCGCACCCTGCGCGCTCCGCAAGCGCACCCTGCGCGCTCCGCAAGCGCACCCTGCGCGCTCCGCAAGCGCACCTTCCACACTCCGTAAGCGCACCTTCCGCGCTTCGCAAGCACACCTTGCATGTTCCGCA
Source organism: Sesamia inferens (assembly GCA_037179545.1). Taxonomy (NCBI): domain Eukaryota; kingdom Metazoa; phylum Arthropoda; class Insecta; order Lepidoptera; family Noctuidae; genus Sesamia; species Sesamia inferens. The sequence continues at coordinate 29,233,040 of CM073922.1, read as the reverse complement.
AGCGCACCTCGCTCGCCAAGCAACAGCCAGCACTGTCGTGCGCCAAGCAACAGCCAGCACTGTCGCGACAGCACCGCGTCCAGCCGCACGTGCACGCCTGCAGCGGACTCCTATAGGGCACTCCTGCAGCGCACTATCACGCGGAGCGATCTTTTCTGCGTCAGCAATTGAGCGCACCTCGTGACGTTCACTTCCAGCCTCACTGCCAGTACATCCAGCATTTACAGAAGGTCATACAAAGGCAATGAACAACTACCACACAAGTAATCACACAAGTACTATAAAATATTGGCAGAAAGTGACTGTTATTCTGTTCCTTCATTTATAACGAGATTGTGAGCAGTATAGTTCTTTATCCCACTTCTGATGTCGGAGACAGCGGCGGCAGAGCGGTAGGGTCGACAGCATCTTGGTGTGGTGGTACAGGTTCCATTTCGTAGGTGAGTTTTGAATTGAAGCACGACGTGTAGATATACCCTCCAATCTTCATAATAACAGTTTGAATAGGCAAACCGACAGTTTCGGTTCGGAGATGTGCCTTGGTACGCGTCTCGATGCAAAGTCACCGTTCGACGAACCCCACTTTCCAAACTGACATCCATGACTTCACAAGCGTTCGCCCCTCTACTACGTAAATCAAATCAGCAATTTCTATTAAAATTATATCGACAATCTCCGACATGTAAATGTTATCTGAATAAAAATCAACCCTAAGAATATGAATAAAATGAACAATTCCACACACGGAAGCTTACAAACTATTCTACATCGTAGGTTATAGTTAACAGTCGTAAAATCTTTTCTGAAATACTTTGTCTTTGGATCATAAAATGTCTAAGTGGTTATGCAAATGGCGCTAGTAGTTTACAGCCCGACCGGCCTTGAGATTAACGTCGGGCCGTCCTGATCAGGTCTATGAATTAGAATGAGAATGATCGGAATTTTGTGGTTTAATTTATAGGTATATGTTTATGTAGGTAAAATTGTAGTGTGTTTAAAGTAGGTTGTTATTTCGGCTAATATTTACTTTGTTGTCGGGGAAGATGATTTAAGTACAATACAGGATACATTTTTAAATCATATGTAACTTACAACCATAAATTTATGTGATTCTAGACAACTTAGTGTAGAAGTTCTGTGTGATTAAAAAAAATCTCCTATATCATAGAAAACATACCAACACGATCAAAATATATAGGTCGATATACACGTATCTACTCATTTCGCCGAGAAAATTTTTTAATCTTTCTGGTTTAACAGCATCGTGGGATTTGCTATAAGAAAGTAGATAATAAATAAATAAAAATGATGTTATTGTCCGAAAATAACGAGTACAGGCAAATGAAACAACAGGGGTGGGTTTGGAGCAATGGAGAGGGCTATGCTTGTCGCTTGTCGCTACATTAGCGACAGTGGGCCGGGCACATTGCCCGGAGGACCAAACCCCAATGGGGCTGACGGGTTCGTAACTGGCGACCACGCACCGGAAGACGCAGGGTGGTAGGCCCCCGACAAGTTAGGTTACTGCTGGATGCGGAAGGCACAGAACCGGTCGTCGCGGAGATCCTTGGGGAAGCCTATGTCCAGCAGTGGACGTCTTTCGGCTGAAATGATGATGATGATGATGATGGGTGGGTTTTACATAGAAAAATTCTGACAAGCCCTTCAGCTCCGCCCAGACCGGGAGAGGTAATTTGATGTTTTCCCGAAAAAAAAATAGGAACCAATTAGTCCATTCTGTCATATAAACAGTCCTTCATTCAATATGATTGAGGAGGTCGTGGAGTATCTGCGCGTCAAGACCAACTAGACTTTGAAGTTCGAGAGATTGGACCAGAGCCGCGTCACAACGCGAACTTCAATTCGTTCGTGGTGCGCGTTCCGAGACTTCACCTTGAAACATTCCCCAAAGATGAGTTTTGACCGAAAGGCGTTGTGTACCGCCGGTTTCGTGGTCTGCTATGTGACACTAGTTAAGGAAACACGACGCCGACACTTGGTGTACTTTATTAGGTATAGTTAATTTTGTTATATGTTTTTATAATATTTTAAGTGTTTCTGTTAATATAGTATTGTATAGGACAGCCTCAGTGGAGTAGCGATTGAAGGATTCAAGCCCCGCGCAATATTTGCAGTGGTCTGGTCGTGCCTCCGAAAGCACGTTAAGCTGTTGGTCCCGGTCCCGGAAAATATCGTAGTTTAGCCAAAATCAGCAGTTAGACTGGTAAAACTGACCCCAGACTCCAATACTGAAAGCTTTCGGATGCGACTGGGATTAACTCTGAGATGATGATGATGAGGACTGCGTATGTTGATGCCTGAAATAAATGGATAAATAAATAAATAAAATAAATACTCTACAAAGTATTTAGTTCCTGGCACATAGTCACCAACAGTAGGTACTGTTGTACTATGCCGTTAACAGTTTTTAAACGTGTAAAAACCTACACTTTATGTTATGTCAACCTTGTGACATTGATATTATATAACAAAGTACGAGCAAAGGACACAAATGTACATACATAGTACATATATACACACACTTACAAACACACACAAAACACACAAAAAAACACAAAACACTTTAAAAGTTGCATATTAATTATATAAGGATTTTGAATATACACGTTCATCGTATTGTTGTAATAATTATGTTACCATGACCGTGGTAAACTTTATTTAAAAGCCTTGATATTAAGGGGAATGCGTTGAAATCAAAGACATTAAGATTATATATCAAAATCACAGTCAAAGCATTTATTTCAAATAAACCAGTTACAGGCACTTCTGAATTGTCAGAAGGTCGGTCAGTCAGTAAGGTGAAGCTAGTCGCCCATTCCAAAGAGTAGGTACCTATGGAGAAGAACGGGCAAGAAACTCCATGGACACTCTTTTCAATTATCAAGCTATTGATACAAATATTTGGTTACATCATTCAAGTTGAAATCAACTGTGTGAGAACGATACAGAAATATATTGTACGTTGTTTACGTGATTGACGTTGTGTAAGTGATTCAGAAGAGAGAGATTACCCAACCCAAATAGATGCTTTAGAACAAGTACATTGTGCTCACACGTGTGCCATGCAATTATACAATACTAAGAAATTTAATCTACATAATGCAAAGATAGTTTTGTCCAAAGTTCAGCAGCTCCAACAGTGTTCCCGAATACTAAGTTTAGCTCCTGTGTAGCTGTACCAGTACGGACCAATCACATAGATTGAGCTAGCCCAAAAGTAGGTTTGAGACTTGTGTTATGGGATACTAACTCAACGATACATAACAATATATATACGGACAAATCACACAGATTGAGCTAGCCCCAAAGTAAGTTCGAGACTTGTGTTATGGGATACTAACTCAACGATACTATATTTATAATAGATACATATATAGATAAACATCCAAGACCCAGGCCAATCAGGAAAAGATCGTTTTCCATCATGACCTGGCCGGGGATCGAACCCGGGGCCTCCACGTCGCAGGCAGGCGTGTTGACCGCTGCGCCACGGAGGTCGTCAATGCCAGTCATGTTTTGTTTACTTATACATTTCTTCACCCGTAAGGTCGATAACCCGCCACATATAGAGTCCTCTAGATAGTATTTTGACCACGGCAGTCAATCTCAACAAAGAAGAAGTGGCACAATACAACAAGCCCTTACGACTGGAGAGAAATCAGGCGCAGAACCATCGGCTTAATCAAATCATGTTATTTGTAAAATAAATATTGGTGTGGATACTCTTGTTTACAACCTAAACTAACTAATTTTAAGTTCAGTGGATTTTATTTTTATTTTTAAGAAATGGATAGAAGACAATATGTTAATTAAGTCCTGACAAATTACGATACTCCATAGATAGTTTAGGCTGGATTAAAAACATGGCGACTAAAAATACGTCGATTGACATCAGGCGCTGATTAATTTGACGGGTGATTAATTTTTAACGTGTGTCCTTTTCTAATTGAAAAAGAAAGAAAAACTGCACTGATCTTTTAAATTTCGTTTGTGAGTAAGGAATCGGGGCCATTGTGTGGACACAGTGCGTTAAAATTGTACCTATGCAAGGCAATAGGCATTGCCTTAACTAATAATAAAACTTTAACATCTGACCTTCGTGATAATCAAGCAATTAAACGTATAATTTCCGTGTGGCATCCACGTGTATTTATCGTCATCGTAGTGACGTCCTTGGATTTGGAGTTACCGACATCAGCCCGTCTTACTGATACTGACAGGCCAGTGACATTTTAGGAAGTGTTATGGATTAAAACCTTGATATTTAAAATCAGAAATTCTCCTAAGCTATACGTAAGTAGCGCTGTAGCATCATCACGCTTTTATCCGATGTGGTTGGCGAAGTAATATAACAGCTATGTTTTGCCAGCCAGGTCACTTTTTGTAACGAGAGTCCTGCTTGGACTTGTGTAGCAAAGAGCGGGTTTGCTGAACTTATAACAAATGGAGCTTATTGCTAATGTCTGGGCCCAGTACGAGACCTAACCCATGCTTTGTAACTAAAACATACAATATAGGAAACATGCCCGTGCGAGCAGTGGGTAGCTCGCCGTCCGGTAAGGACCAGGTCTGGATCAAAGGCGCGTTATATCCCACGCGGACCTTAAAAAAAATGTCAGTACACCATGACGGTATCCAGTAAGACCAATGCCTGCCAGGGCGGTGTTGTTTAAAAGCAGATGAATTAACAAGGGTAGGTTTTAGTCAGTAAAAGTCTGACAAGCCTTTCCGCTCCGCCTAGACTCATTTGAGGATTTCCCATCCAAAAAGGGGCCAGATTTTGTTACTAAAATGTACAATTATAGGAATCATGAAGCGCAATTGTGACTATTTCTTCTTTCATTAGTTATTTGGAAGAAATTTCTTCAGAAATAAGCAGTATCAAAATACCTAAAAGTTGAATGTTCTTAGTCAATGTCTTCATCATCATCATCATCATCATCATCATTATCAGCCTCTACTCGTCCACTCCTAGACATAGGCCTCCTCCATAGCCCGCCAACAAGCAGCAGAGCAGTTCTTCGCCAGCCAATACCAGCCACCTTTTTGATGCCGTCGCTCCATCTCGCCCAAGGGCGTCGTACACTACGTTTGCCGAGACGCGGTCTCCACTGGAGGACTCAATGTCTTATACTATGTAAAATATAAATAATTAATATCTGGAATAAATAAATTCCTAAATAAAAATCTGATAATCTCACGAGTTATATAGCAATATGGAATCAGTGGCAGGCCACGTAGGAGATGGCGGGTAGAACTGCTGTGTGATTATATTCATCTCACTAGTAAAACTTAGGTGATGTGAGCGCCGAGTAACTTGTCATTCTCACTTCACCAAATTTTACAGATTTGATCGACTGAATGGGTTCCTTCAGAGCTGGAAGGAGAACCGATTAAAAAATTAAATTAAACCGATCCATAGACTCGGGAAAGAAGGAAGGAATGGAGGGCTATGCCAACCGGATCAGACAAAACAAAAAAGAACTTATGTACCATACATTAAATGATGCACATAACCTATATGGGTAGAATCTCCTCCTCCTTACCTCCTTATGTAATTGGAACCTAAATGTTGATACAAATTGAGATACGACTTTAGGCCTTGCTCATTACCTATGTATACGCATAACGTAATCTGACTTCAAATTCGCAATACTTGGTGACACATAAGTCGATTGAGCAATTGGTTTCCCTATAGCAATACTTTCGTCTTGTGAGGTAAAATACTATATAATCAATACAATAATCAATACTTTTAATGACTAATGAGGAAAACCAAGTTTCCTCATTAGTCATTAAAAATAGATCACTTTTTATTTTCTGCGAAATCCTTTTCCGAAAACTGGCTGTGATGCAAATATGACCGGGTAGTGTATGTATTTTAACTGGCTAAGAAGCGGACATTATCCATGTGTGTGTTGTACACCGAACTATTTTAGATTGGCACAAAGAGGGTATCGGGTACCCAACTCCAAAACCCTCTGAAAAACGCTTATTAGGACACATCCCTAACGAGCAAATAAACGAGGGGTAGATGGAACTCTAGTTAAATACTGTTTATTATCTGTGTCATGTACTTTTGATCTAAAAGTTTATACACGAGATCCATATGATCTAAACGAAGTAAATACATAAGCACGTATGTAATATCATGCATTACAGTTTCCATATATATTGCATTTCCGTATAAGTCAGGAGGCTCTTGACCCTTTCCATTTATGTAAAGAAAATACTTACCGAACAATGTTATTAAATTATAACATAACCCATATCATTGTCATGATATTTTGATAAGCAGCGGTTCAAAAATTGGTGCTTGATTACGAAAGAGACAGCCACACTTAAAAAAAAAAAACTGAATAAAATATCGACTAACACAATAGCTCAGTGTCCCTTTCAAATATTTAATTCACTCACTGACAGGCATTGAACTACCTAATCGGAAAAGCATGAAATATAAATAAAAGTCATGGAATTTTGCAAAGCCACATGAGACGCAAATAATTATAATGAACCTGAGTATGTAAGAAGGAGTCTTGAGAATTCGTTCCCTGTACCTAAGGGACGAAAATAATTTGGAATTAAGTTCGTAACTTTTGCCCCATCGGGTACATGACGCAATAGAAAGGCAAACCTTTATCAAAGTAAGAACAATAAAGGAGCATTCCACGAATATTATGTTAGGGAATGGCCTATAAACTACCACGGGTGCCGGTTCTAGATCTAGGACAGAGCAGTTATTCTTTTTTTTTAATAATTATAAACTAGCGCTTGACCGCAATCCCGCCTGATGGTAAGCAGTGATGCGATCGTTGATGATTTATTAAGAGCCTATTCACGCAGAAAAACTGAGCGAATAGGAAGGAAGAGTGCAGTTGAGCGAGGTGATGCAATGTTAAACCCAACAACACGACCAACGATGCTGCGTCATAGGGAGATTGATCTGAAGACCCTCCACGACCAAACTCCCAACACAACAACATTAGGCGCATCGTACCCGGCACACATCGCAACACAACACGCTTAGACCCGTCCTCCGTACGGCTTCACCACACATCATGCCGGAACACGACAAATCGCTTGGCGGCAAGGCTTTGTCTGGTGGGTGGTAACTTCTGCCGGCGGCCGATGTTATGGCCTACCACCGAGAATAGTTTCCTCACAATGTTTGCCTTCACCGGTTCGAGAGCAGAGGTGATGAAATTCTACACACAACGCTAAGCATCTGTAATGGTTCGAACCTGCAACCTATGCTATATACCACGCAAGGCGTCCTGCTTATGCGGCGAACAGCGATGTTATGTTTGTTTGGTTTACCGTCGCATTGATATAGGAGTATTTTGTAGTGAATGATACTATTATATCAACTTCATGTACCATTAAACATTACAATGGTTGACCTTTATAATGACTACTGACGCTAAGAGCGTAATCGATCTAACAATTGCATAATAACAAAAGTTGAATATGCATAGTTATCTTAGCGATTTTATATATGGGTTCCTCATAAATTTCCTGCCTAGTCTTGTATAGTCAGGTGTTTTCTGAGTAGACAGCTATGCTATTGAGGAGTTTGTTGCGACATGGTTGTGCCACTTCATCCTCACGAAAATAAAATTTGACTTTGATTTGTTCAAGATGTAAATTATATATTTTTTTACGTTATACGCTAATGCTTGACCGCGATCCCGACTGATGGTAAGTAGTAATGCAATCAATCGTTGTTAGTAAAGCGCACTAGTTTATTAACAGCCTATTCACTATAAACTTAAAGACACTTAAATTATTGTAATCAGATTTTCATGTATTTTCCGCTTACACTTCCAAAATGCATCGTATAGAATACCGAAACTCTGGCGACCCTACACCTATGCTCCAAGCTTTGGAGATTGTTCTTTACCAAATATGAATCGCCAATTAGAGTTATCATAATCAAACGATAATATTTAGATCTATTGGAACATACATAGGCCTCCATTCTGTGAGAGGGATTCGTCGGTCGATATAATATTAAAGAATATGTAACCAAAACACATATTTACGGGTTAGGATGACTCAACTCATTTTGAAGTTTTCTTAAGTAAACACTTATCTATCTTTATATAAAATAAAAAAAATAATAATTCACAACTTATACCACCTTTATGCTTATTCAAATAAATATAAACCGAAACTTGTGGGTCAGTAACCGACTACCTACCTACATACTCGAACCGACGACCTTTCCTTGCGCATGCCCATCTTCAAATGCCAGCCGATTGAGTAATTACAAGCTTCGTATCAGAGGAGCATTGATGTAATAGTTTACGTATTACTTTTGTATGTAAGTTTATATTGAATCTTTTAAAGTACATTGAAACATTACAGCCTATTTCGATGAGAGTCGTTGACACAAAAGCAGCAATGCATGTAAAAGTTGTACTTTTTGGGTCACTTTGTTCAGGTTATGTAGTTGAGAGCATCGTTACCTGCTTGCTGTGTTCTGTTTGAGTAAAAGTTGGCTATTGACAATTGAATTTTAAATCAATATTTGTCTAGATAAGGTACACAAGGGTTTTTATTCATAACTCTCATGTATCTGCGTAACTCAGCAGGCTTGTTGGTATTTGTAACGTATTAATTTGCATTTATTGCTGGCGGCAGAACCTAGGCCTTTCCTAGTGAGGATTATATCAGGTAAGCGAATGACCAGCGTAAAGAAGACATGAGAAAGAAACAAGAAAGAAATAAAACATATTTATTGTGTGAGCTAAGTTAAACACAATTAAATATAAAAACATGTTATATATAAAAAACAAAAAGTCCTTTACGAGGTCAAAAGGCACTTATCTCAGCGTAATGCTTCGTCATTCAAAAAGTAAATGTCGCAACGCAGGTATTCTGATAGGGCCCGCTGTGATGTTATGGGTAATCAGACATCGTAACGCAAACTTCGCGAATAGGCTAGACCGCATGCCAGTAATAATTAAGTGAATTCACAGTGTTTAAAAAAAAGTGTCGGCTCGGCCTTTGAACGTTGCAAGCGTGCCGCCATGCGGGTTTGTAGGGATGACGTTGATCCCTGATGTGAACTCTATTAAATCAGCTAATAAGATAGTTTTTCGAGGTTTGTTTTCATTGCGCTTTTTTTTGTGTAATTAGTGAATTAATTAATTTTTACTTTAAAGCCTTATTGGGTTATAAAAGCAGGCAGTTATGAACGGTCTAAAGTGAAAAAAACTACAAGATTTTTTTTTTAATCATAACAAAGCCGACGAAAAATTCCACCACTGGGTGGTTCAGAATCATGTACTGGATCCATGATAGGTACTCATTTGTGCGTCGATGTCAGATACACCCTTTATGTATAAATAGGTAATATATTATTAAATAAAATAAATAGTTCCTATTTAGTCCACGAGAGACGTGCCCTGAGATGAGAGTGAATTATGGTCTTGTGTGACCAAGGAGATGATCTTATAAACTAGTGCTTATCTCCGATCCCGCCTGGTAGTAAGCAGTGATGAAATTGTTGATCGAAAAGTGCACTAGTTTATTATGAACCTATTCATTATAGCCTAAACATAGACTGAATAGAATGATATAGGATAGTGCCCTATCAAATAAGGTTACAATAATTACATAACATCACGCCTGTGTTTCCTGAATGTATAGGCGGCATTGTAATGAATATGACACCTTTATTTTATTAGTTATTTTAAAGTCCCATTAATTGGAAAACCCAACAATACTTTTCGCGACTTGGACATTAAATCCAGGAGCTTATTTATTTATATTAGCTATATTAATTAATTTATTTTTAAGTGCTTTTGTGTCAGCTGCTGGCAGAAGTTACCAACCACCAGACAAAGTCTTGCCGCCAAGCGATTCGTCCTGTTGGTGAAGCCGTACGGAGGACGGGTCTGAGCAGTTGTGTTGCGATGGGTGTCGGGTACGATGTGCCAAATGTTGTTGCGTCGGGAGTTTGGTCGTGGAGGGTCTTCAGATCAGACTCCCTCTGGCGCAGTAACGTTGGTCGTGTTGTTGGGTTTAACATTGAATCACCTCAACGTTCCTCAACCTCGCTCAATTAACGTTTTTCTTCCTATTCACTCAGTTTTTTTTTGAGTTAATAGGCTCTTAATAAACTAACGCGCTTTACAATCAACGATCGCACCACTGCTTACCATTAGGTGGGATAGCGATCAAACACTATAATTATAAAAAGAAAATATTTTCGCTTTTCTGTTACTTTTGAGAGTTTGTCTGAACGTTCGTTGAATCGTTGAGCTCCTTAAGTTTTGAGTTGAGCTGCACGATTTCTTACAAAGCTTAGACTGACTGGCTGACGACAATCTCACACTACGGGATGCTGGAGATCGTGCGAAATGGAGGCGTATATGTAGGAAAGCAGACCCCGGTCTCCATCGCGAAAGCCGCGGTTGCAACCGGGATTATACGCTGAGATGATGATGGCTTAGACTGACTGAATGGGTTCATTCGATCGGTGTGATTCTTTATTCAAAAGACCATCTCAGACATCGATTCTACATTTTTTCATGGTTTTCGTATGATTTGACTAAGATTATGTCTGGACTTTGAAAGAGACTGTGGCCTATGTTTCGGCCTGTCTGCTCAGGGTAGTCAGATATAAAACGCTGAACTCATCTAGAAAAAAAAAAAGACTTTTGTACAAAACTTCTCAAGGAAAATAAATAATTTATCATATATATTCGAGTACCTATGTACTCAACTGCATATAGTTTACTTTTACTTACGCAAATGTAGAACTAAACAGACGAATTCTCTCAAAAACTTCCCTTCGGCTCCGACCAGAGCGGGAGATTTCATTTGATTATTTCCCACCAGGAAAAAAGTACTTATGTGCTTTGACAAAACTATCAACAGGATTTATTATGAGAACGGACTTTGTCTACATAACCATAGCTATACATTAAACACAACAAGCAGCAATAAAAACTAAAATATTTGGGTTAATGACTTTTTACATCATACTTATTTAGTCGCGACTTGGCTGTCAATAATATTATCTAACTAACTTAGGCTCGGCTTAGAGATTTGTGTCAAATTTTTTGAACTATCGTCCTACCCTGTCGCATCGCTTGTCGGCGCTTTTATGGCGTTTTTGCTTAGTGTTCTTTCCGACATAAGAGCACGTGTAGAATAGAGATTGTAGAACAAATAAATTTAATCTTAACATACAAAAATTTTCATATTTGCAATTTATTATACTTTAGTCCGTAGCGTCTTTTTCTCCAAAAAACACAAACCTTCCTTTTGGTTTATCAACAATTGTTACAGATATTTTACAGATAGAAACATAAAAGTAGGAGTGTTTTAAATCTAACTGCACAACCAGTTATAGGCAAATACCACATGCAAAGTGCTCTTTGTAAATTTCATCTTAAAGATTCAATATAGTTAAATTCTAGATAATTAAACCTAGGCCTGTGTCTCAGGAGTGGGAACTACAGCCTGATCACAGGTCAACAAATTTCTATTCTTTTTTTGTCTCATGAAAATTAATTACAAATTTTGAGTATATTAGGGCCACCAAACAACAATATATCAATGAAAAAAAAAAATTGACACATCAGGTTTTCTTGTGACATCAAAATATATTTTCCTAATATAGTTATGATAGTTATGATTTTCTTGAATATTTGGCTTATGGTAGGTCCCTTTTAAGTTTCCAATAATAGTCTGCTAGTATTCCTGGATTCTATTTCCCTTGATAACGCTTCTCCATTAAGGAGAAGTCCTGATGGAACCTCTCACCTCGTTCGTCACTCACAGTATCCAAAATTGCCGTAAAGAAATCCAGATTAGAGTCCAGCATATATATTTTCCAAAGCTTTAAATGATATTATAAGTTCATTTATTAAATCTTTGTAATTTTCCGCTTTATGGTTACCTAGAAAATTTTGAACAAAATTCACAAAACATTTCCAGGTGAGTTTTTCCTGACCATTCAGTTTTTGTTCAAACTAACGTAAATAAAATGTAATTTAGCAAACACAATAGTTACACAGTAGACAAAATGTAGTTATGTAAACAATGAAACGTATATGAGGTCAGAAATAAATATGTAGCTGTCACAAGAAAACTGGATGTGATAGAAACAAAACTGTTACATATTTTTAATGAGGGCACACCAACATAAATAAAAATCATAACAAAGTTCATGTGACAAAAACAGCGTTTACCAGATCAGCCTATAGGTCCCACTCCTGAGACACGGGCCGTTCTCCGTTAGAGGGAGTGGGCCTGAGATTAAATACTATACAAACTGTAACATAAAGGGTATATACATACCAAGGGCATGGCATCTTTACATGATATCAATCGATATTGGAAGGGTTTTTTAATCCTATCTCTTTATGTTAGGAAGTTACGAGAAAAAGCACCGCCTGTGATAGGCTACTACCATACTAGGCGTACAGAATTTTTGAAGACATTTATCGTGATTTTGCCAAATAATGTGACGTGTAACGAGTAGTTATTAACATATGTAGTGTGGTGCACGTTTGTTATGATTTGAATTTAAGAAACACACGGAACCGAAAATTTTGTATAAATTTTTTGAGTATTTTATTTTGTGTTGAAAACCTTCCGATATCATTTGATATCATGTAAAGATGCCATGCAATTGGTATGTATATACCCTTTATGTTACACGTTGTATATTAAACTAATGAATCATATTAAATACTAATAATAATAATGAAATATCAGAAATATAGATATTGTGTTTACGAGGATCCATTATTGTTGTTAATCCCCCAACTTCTATCTTCTCTCTCTCTCAATCTTGTAAAATCTTTCTCTCATCCGATACATCACATCCCTCATACATAATCAGCTCATAATGTCCCCATTGTTGGGACACAGGCCTATTCTTAGTGAGAGGGAGTGGGCCGTAATCTACCACGCTGGCCCAGTGCGGGCTGGTAGATGTCACATGTCTTCGAAATTTTTGGCTTTAGGACATGTCGGTATCCTCATTTTTTTTTACCGTTTTGAGAGCACCAGGTCATCGGTTCACATTTTTTCCGTGCAAAAATCAAACTCGTGACATGCAGTGCAAAAGTCGATCATTCAGCCACTACACCAACCATGTCGTCTGTCTGGCAGTTCCAGAGATAAGCGCATTGAAACAATCAAACACACTCTAACTTATTAATAATGATTTGTGATCAAGACTAAAATGATGAGGTAATTTTTAATGATACATTTATACATTAATATATTAGGTAATAAACTTTTCTCAGTAATTAACGAATGACAAAATCTAATCGTGCAATTACAGGATATGATGTCACTATATGACCTCATAAAACTTAATTAATAATGAAAATATGTAGTGTAGATTTACAATTTACAAATGACATTCTCCAGATATATACATATGTACGTACTACATCTGTATATTATATAAAAATTAATGTCACTTTTCGTTGTAATTTCATGACTCAAGAAGGGGCTCACCGCATTATCATCTCAGCGTTAATGCCAGTCGCATGCAAAGCTTTTTCAGCTTTGGAGTCCGGGGTCCGCTTTACCAGTGTAACTGCTGATTTTGGCTAAACTTCGATATTTTCCGTGAAGCGACTGCCGTCTGACCTTCACAACCCGAAAGCGATATCGAAGTATTGCAGTTAGACCAATTGTTGGACTTTTGAGGGCTCCAACAAACCGTAACGACTGCTATTAGATTTTCGTATGGCAACCGGGGCCAACGCCTTAACATGCTTTCCGAGGCACGACCAGACCAGTGCAAATGTTCATATTCATGCATACAAGTATTTGAACTGCGCGGGGATCAAACCCGCGACGCCTTGCGAAGCGGCCGCGTTCGCTACCGCTAGGCCATGGGGACTGTCTAATTGCCAACGGTATGACATTACTCAGTAATTGGGTTGTAGAGGTCAGATTGGCAGACGCTCCATGTAACTTCAACATCGTGAAAGCTTAGGTAATGTGAACATGGAGTGTACTGTCATTTCAACCAATGCTTCGGATTCATATTACTCATAGAAAAACAAAAAGAAAGAAAAAAAAAGAAAGAAAGGAAGAGAGAAAGAAAGAACGCTGTAAAAAACTAGTCAAGCGAGCGCATTTTCTCTAAACTATTACTGTACTGTTTTTTTTTTGTTTTGAGTAACAAAAAAATAAAACAGCTGTTTTATGGAATAAGCCTAGGACTAGGCCATAGCGCTACGTAGTAATGGTAAAATCTATATCTAATTTAGTACATTTACACGTCATCATCAGCAACCTTTTTATCGTCCTACTTTTGGGCACAGGTCTCCTCTCATACAGAGAAGGATTGAGCGTAATCACCACGCTTGCTCAATGCGGGTTGGCGATTTCAGACTTATAAAGTCCAGGTTTCCTCAAGATATTTTCCTTCACCTTCAGTCATCGGTGTCCAAGATATACTTAGAAAGTACATATAACTTTAGAAAAGTTACATTTACGCGTACTTTTTTTAATAACCGGCGAAATGTTTTAATGCAAAGGCATTCAAAATTATGTGCTAATAAATCCATAGTAACAAGTTGAACGTCGATGTTCTTGCCCAAAAATGTAGCTCATTTAATATAGTCTACCAATATGCCGTTGTATATGATATACATACAATCAGAAGGAAGTGCGCGTGCACCGCAACTCTGCACAATTTCGTGCGCGCAACCTTTGTGAATATTAAGTATTGAGTACCGTTTTGTATTAACTTATTGGGATCCCACTGAGTTATTGCCATTGACTATGGTTTCTCGGTAAGTATGGCATGCTATGTTAATGAGGAAGGTGATTTGAATAATTTTATTTATGGGGTTTGTGAAATGTAGTGCCTGTTCATTTAAACGTTTCGCACATAAAAAGCTACAAAGGCGGAGTTTATGCCTTAGAAATTATCAACCAGTACACCAAGAGTGGTGAAGAGATTAGATAGCAGGAGGATTGATTGAGAGGAACAATGATAAAAAACTCAATTTAGGTAAGTACACAAATCCTGTGTTCAGTTTAATTTCTCCAGAAGGGTTTCACTGGTGTTCATTACACGGAAAATCTCTGAGCCTATACTGAAATAGACTGTAATGTAAATATGTTCGACAGAACTCCGACACAAAACACTGGTATTCCCATAAGTATAGTTGCAAGGAGATTGAATTATAGTACCAATTTTTTTTCTAAGCAATAAAAGAAATTTTTGGTGAATCGATTCTATTTTATGCATCCAAATGCACAATTTCTGGGTGCCTATACGATCGAGCGGTACTGATTTGCTAGAGTTTTTATTTTATTCTAGAACCCAGACTGTTCATTAAACTATCAACCAGCCAAATGAATTAAAAACACAATGTTAGTAAGGCACGATTTACAAAATACTTGAGGTAATTCAATTTCTTTTGTTAGTTCACTGAGATGAAATAGTACCCTATTCTTAAAATGTTTCACAAAATTCCTTTATTTATCATCAAGAGTTGAATACTATAATTTTAGAGGTGATTGTGAGTTTAGGCATTTCGTCGTCGGTGCTACCTTCCGCATACTGCACATAGCTGCGCCGGCGCAATGAGGCAAACATCGCGGTGACAACGGCAAAGACTATGCTATTAGTCATATTTTGTAACGCAGACTAGATATAGTAGAATAAAAATGAATAGAATCTTTTTTACTATGTACACTATACAAATTATACAATATAAATATGAAGATATTACAAATGGAACACATACAACCTATTTTTTTGGGATGGGAAATCATCAAACGACCTCTCTCGCTTTGGGCGGAGCGGCAGGGGGTGTCAGACTTTTACTGACTAAAACCCACCCGTGTTTCTTCACTTGCCTGTGCGCCACGGCCACGGTTGCTTTTATTACAGACAATCTTTGGATGCAATACAAAGTGGAAGGAGAGATGATGGTAAGTAGTTTAAAATTAAAGTTGTTAAATTATCATGTGTATCTAATTGGTATAAATAAGCTATTGACTATTAAATAAGTAGAGGAAATTCAGTTAGCTAATAAGTTACTCAGTTTCTTACAACGCATTTAGAGCGTAAACATATTTGAATGGATGTAAGAAGAAAGGACCTGACAAAACAAGTAATGTTATATATTATCTTAAAACAACATGCGAACCTAAATAAAACCGTTCAAAAAACATGTATTTCCTCAAAAGACCATGCCGATAAATAATTTATAATGAATTCAATTGAACAGCAACAATTCAATCTAATTATTTCCATTCCTACTTCATAGACTTGTACATAATTCCCCTTATTCATAACTTTAAGCAACGTAAAGTTAATTAGTGATTAGCGATTGTTTAACTATACATTTTAGACGTATGCATGTCACGTAACTTCAGTGACGCTAAAAGGTCAAAAAAGTATGGCTAAAGAACCGCTAATCAGTAGTTAACTTTAAGCATCGTTTATGAATAATTTAAACATTTAAAACTATGTAAGTATTAGACAAAATGGTATAGGTATAACTGAAAAAGGAAAACGAAACACTTTTTTATTAACTTACAAATACAAGCATAAATATGTTACGTTATATTATTTTACCTAATCAAAACAAACAAAATATTCATCTACTGACAGACAACTCATTTCCTGAACCGCTAGGTGGTTTGCAGGCCAGAAATTTTGCATAAAAGTCCTTTATACGAGTATAATAAAAGTAAGCGACAAGAAAATATTTACGATCCCCTACGTGGATTAAATAGGGGATGAAAGTTTGAATGGAAGTTTATATATTTTTACCAATTTGAAATCTTAAGGGGCTCCAATCTATAAACCTAGAATGCAAGCACTAGGTAAATAAAAAAATCCCATTTTTTATTATTCTAATAAAAAAAATGGGGAGACAGAAGACTTTTTTTAAACATCGACCATTCTGACGCTATTGTGATAGCAGACCCACCTAGTCTGTTATTACAAAAGTGTCAGAATGGTCGATCACTGAACTCGTAGTGATCAATTTTGACAAGTTTCGTAATGAACAAACAAAATGGCGTCATTATGACTTTCCACTGATCAATCACTGACACTCTACTCCATATTAACAAATGTTCAAATTGAGTATTAGTTTTTAGAAAATTATTTCTATTAACAGGTTTTATTAAATGGCATTACGGCAATGTCATTCTATTACCATTCCATTATGAGACGACTGAGATAATTGTTCTTTATGAATTTAGCAGATTACGAACTTTTAAGCACAATGACAATGAAATCGTGTTGGAATGACAAATGTATAAAAATAGCAGACTAGGGCCCTAGGGACTAGGGCTGTGACATTTACTTTTTAAATTGCGAAACATTATACTGAGTTTGAGACAGCCTTTAACTTCGTAAGGGACTTTTTTTAAAATACTAAACTTGTTTTTGTTTTTTAGTTAAGTTGTATAATCTTCCTGAACAAGTCACAATAAATACATTTTCTATCTTTCTTTCACCGTCCGAAACCAAAACTGTAATAAAAAAAATGAAACAACATTCAACTGCCACCTCTACATTTGCATCATCTTTGCGCCTGCGCCGTGAAACCAGCAGGCCTTCGAGCCGGGCGCGGACGGTCGTCGACTTGCTACTTACATCCTTGTCCTAAATATAAGCATTTATCATATGCGTGATATTATCGATCAGTTACCATAATACTAGCCCTATAAGGTATAGAGGAAATCAAGATAGAAATGGGCAGACTAGATTAGAATAGACTTTGGGTCTATGAAGCTGTATAGAAATTTCACCTAATCTTTGGTTTGAGCTATATGATGGCACGGTTAGCGCAGTGGCTAAGTTATTGACTACTTCGCTGCGTTTCGTGTTAAATACATATTTGTATGGCCCACAAGTAGTTGTACCATGTCTGGCTGTTTGTGTATGTGAGTTTAAAAGATTATAAATGCACCCAAGATACATGAGAAGTTCCTAGTGTGAGGCTTTATAAAAAAAAAAAAAAATATTGTATGATACATATATGAATAGAGAATTTAGTACATATGTAGGCGTAGAGCAGTGGTGACCTAATAGTATTGGCCGCGACTTACAAGATCTGGGTCATAAGTTCGAACCCCGTCAGGCGCATTACTTTGTGTAAATTATTTCATCAGCACTGCTCTCAAAACGATAAAAGAAAACATCGTGAGGAAACCGGCATGTCCTAGAGCCAAAACTTCAAAGACATGTGACATCAACCAAACTGCACTGGATCTGCGCGGTAGATTATATGGCTCACTCTCTCTCACTGAAAGGAGGCATGTGTCCCACGAGTGGGAACATTATCTAGGCTGAAGATGATGATGTAGATGTACAAAGCCGGGCTAAACTTAAAAAACATCCCCCTAAAAATTAAATATTATTTCTCAAAAAGAGGTAACTTAATACAAGTGCGGTAGGCAACCCTTCCGCGGGCGACGGGGGGCAGGGCACGTGGCACGTGGTCGCATCGCTTATAATAATACCGTGAAAATGGTGTTGTCACTATTTTAAAAACTTTCAAATTTCGGGGGAAGTTGGAATTAATTCGCGGGAATAAAAGATTATTTCAAAATCCATTAGTATTGTTACTATAATGATTACGTAAAATTTTATATTATATTTGGTCATTTGTTTTACCTAACCTTTATTATCCTTATGGGTCGGACAGGGTTTTTTTTATATATTGTATAAATAGATGTAGAATGATTAGACGTTTGAACCTAGGTGCTTTACTTTGTATACATTATTTCATCACCGATTCTCTAGAAAAAACTGTGAAGGAAAACATTGTAAGGAAACCGGCATATCATAGAATCAAAAATTTTAAGATATATGACATTACGCACCCAAATTGGTCCTGCGTGGCGGATTATGGTCCACTCCCAACACCGAGAGGAGATCCGTGTCCTAGCAGTGGGGACATTATAGTCTGAGTATGTGAATGAATCCTTATATAGTAGAGAGATAATAAACTTATATAGTAGAGAGATAAGAAACTTATATAGTAGAGAGATAATAAACTTATATAGTAGAGAGATAATAAACTTATATAGTAGAGAGATAATAAACTTATATAGTAGAGAGATAAGAAACTTATATAGTAGAGAGATAAGAAACTTATATAGTAGAGAGATAATAAACTTATATAGTAGAGAGATAAGAAACTTATATAGTAGAGAGATAATAAACTTATATAGTAGAGAGATAATAAACTTATATAGTAGAGAGATAATAAACTTATATAGTAGAGAGATAAGAAACTTATATAGTAGAGAGATAATAAACTTATATAGTAGAGAGATAATAAACTTATATAGTAGAGAGATGAGAAACTTATATAGTAGAGAGATAAGAAACTTATATAGTAGAGAGATAAGAAACTTATATAGTAGAGAGATAAGAAACTTATATAGTAGAGAGATAAGAAACTTATATAGTAGAGATATAAGAAACTTATATAGTAGAGAGATGAGAAACTTGTAATAAAAGAAAAAACTCCATCCTGTAATACTTTTTATATTTATCGGAAATTTCTCAAACATAACTGTGAAAAGATTTATTTTTATACTAGCTATCCGCCCGCGGCTTCGCCCGCGTCGAATTCGGTTTTTTTTTGTTCTCCCTCGGGAACATCAAATTTTTCCAGGATAAAAAGTACCCTATTATTTAATCCGGACTTCAAACTTTGTCTGCAAAATCTCAAACTAATCGGTTTAGCAGTTACGGTGTGAAAGCGGAACAAATAGACAAACTCACTTTCCGATTTATAGTATTAGTAACGACTACTGCTAAAGCGCCATGAACTCATTACTATATTAATCTCTACCCAGGCATACCTACCCAAACGGTAACAAAAACGAGATCCTATTACTAATACTTAATACTCCATTGCATATTGCTTTAATGATAAATATTTTTTGTTTTTATATACATAATGGCACGGAATCATAAGTGCGCGAATCCTTTGCGCATTTAACTTTTTTTTTTTTTATATAATCTTTTTACTCATTCTGTCATACATTTTTATTCGTATTTTTACACAAAGGCTTAATCTGATTGCCCAGGAGTCTGAAGATGTCATATTTATACATAATTACATACATATATATAATCAGCTTATGATGTTTCCACTCCTGGGACACAGGCCTCTCTCTTTAAGAGGGAGTGGGCCATAATCTACCACGTTGGCCTAGTGCGGGTTGGTAACATATGTAGACATATTTACAAATAAAGGGTGTATCTGACATCGACGCACAAACGAGTACCATGGATCTAGTACATGCTTCTGAAGCCTCCAATGGTGGAACTTTTCGTCGGCTTTTTCATGATTTAAAAAAATATATATGTAGTTTTATCCCTTTAGACCGTTCATAATTGCTATACTTTTATAACCCAATAAGATTTTAAAGTAAAAATTAATTTTTTCGCTAATTACACAAAAAAGCGCAATGAAAACAAACCTCGAAAAACTATCTTATTAGCTGATTTAATAGAGTTCACATCAGGGATCAACGTCATACCTACAAACCCGCACGGTGGCACGCTTGCAACGTTCAAATGCCGATCCGACACTTTTTTTTAAACACTGTGAATTCTGTAACCGTTCATAACGACATAAATGACTATCATAATTTTATTAGTGGCATGCGGTCTAAGGACGAGATCTGAGGAGATCCGCAGAAGAACTAGAGTAACCGACATAGCCCGAAGAATTGCAACACTAAAGTGGCAGTGGGCTGGACACATTGCCCGTAGGACCGATGCCCGATGGGGCCGACGGGTTCTCGAGTGGCGACCACGCACCGGAAGACGTAGCGTGGGTAGGCCCCCGACAAGGTGGACCGACGACCTGGTGAAGGTCGCGGGAAACCGCTGGATGCGGGAGGCGCAGGACCGGTCGTCGTGGAGAACCTTGGGGGAGGCCTATGTCCAGCAGTGGACGTCTTTCGGCTGAAATGATGATGATGATGATGATGCGGTCTAGCCTTTTCCAGAAGTTTGCGTTACGATGTCAGATACATCCTGTATATAGCAGAAAATTGATAATAACTGCTTGTATGATTTCTTTTTATTAAATGTTGTGGTGTATACTGTAAGTGCAGTAAGCAATTGTTATATCAATAAAAACATGATTGTAGCAGTACCTACAAACGCCACATGGAACAACGCGTCATAGTGACGTCACACGAATTCTACATCTCGCAATCAGAGTTTACCGTGCAATTAGCACACATACAACTTCTCAATTTCAAGCATTAGGCAAGTGCCCGCCAGACATATCACCAGCCTGGTCGGAGGATTCTCCCTTTTCTATGGAGGATGAGTGAACTTTACTCCCTGTTCATCATGCCTCCACATGATATACAAAAAGTTTCCAAGAAACGAGTCATGAGTACTGTATAAAAAAATGAATCAACCATTTTATATCGTCTGTAGTTCAGTACACAGAGGCCAATAGGAGATTTAAGCCTTCGAACCCTGCAAATACCATTGTCTTTCTGCTTATGAGAATATCGAAGAGTAGCTTATAAATATATTTATTTTGTCTATGACACCGTTCACGTGGGTTTGTCGAATAACATACTAGCTATTTTTGTTGTAGTACATAAACTTCACAATTTATTCAATTGCATTAAAAACCCCATTCCCAAACCAAGTCGATACAAGTAAGGAAAATGATTTACAGAACAAGTTTTTGTTGTTGCTAATTGTTGAATAACGAAAACGATGCTTCTTTTCTCCTAAAGTATCTAAAATAAACTCTCCATCGATTATTTTATAAAAGAAATTACTGTGAGAAATTTACTTCAAGTGAGCAGTCAATAGTGTCAATCCTTTTTCTACTTCATCAACCAATAGAGGTCCACTGCTGGACAATGGCCTCCCCAAGGGCTTCCACAATAACCGATCTTTTGCTGCCTGCATCCATCGGCTTCCCGCCACCTTCACCAGGTCATCGATCCACCTTCTTGGGGGCCTCTCTACACTGCGTCTTCCGGTACGTGACCGCCACTACAGCACCTTACTGCCCCATCCCCATCGGCCACATGTTATACGAGCAATGTGCCCCATCCACTGCCACTTAATTTTAGCCACTCGAAGAGCTATGTCGGTGACTTAGCAGCAGGTGAAATGACAGCTCATTTCATCAAAGTTTACGTTTTACGGGGCTGTATCTTCAATGATTTATGCTGTTCATTATCCAAAACACATTCACCCCACTATTTTATATGTATGGCAAGATTGAAGATAAATAAATTACAGCTACACCTTATGCAAATTTTATTAACCTCCTATTATGGTTTGAACATTTCCTTTCATGTACGCTATGTTTAATTCAAGGTTCGTAAAGCTATCGAACAGATAAATCATGATTCATCTCGGAAAATACTTTCGCTGTCTGTTTGCAAGTGTACGATGGACCGTGGACCACTTGTCTTGGCTTGAAGATCGCTTGACTGAGCTCGAGATGTTTCGACTTAATAGGCTTGGAGGACAAACAATATCTTTAAAATTTTGATGTGAGGTTTATGTAAGTCTGTTAAGTTCTGATGGACAATTCCTGCAGTGCAATTCTGTAACTACCTCTCCGTGAACATATAGCTGAATTAAGCGTAGAGTGAGCTATTATTCCAACTACTTCTAGACATTGACTCTACACTCACCCTACTTTTTACGGTGAGTTTTGACCGCCCCTCACTCAATCTCTCAAAAAACTGTATTGTATTTTTCGACATACATAATTTACTGTCGCTGAAATGATGTGAACTAGTTTTGAAACTTTCTGACTTGAATTGGCCGCCTGATAGTATTTTTTTCGAAGTTAAAAATCGTGTACACTATATGGCAAACATATAAATAACCACGGGATAGAACTGAGTACTAAAAATGAAACGCAAGTTAACATGTGTTGTTCAAGCTAGCCGGTCTAAAATAAACTAAAATTAAATAACAGATGTTTCAACTAATTTTAATGACTTGATCAAGACATGTTTTTACCAAACAGATTTAGCAATATGGTTACAGAAATATATAATCGTGTCCTAATACTCTTAGATATAAAAAAAAAACACACAAGAGATGATTATCTAACATACTCGATGATGTGTACAATACATCAATTGTGTAGCTTTTACAATAATCGAATATTGATTACACAGAATTCATAACACACACGAGGGAATGATTAATTACCCCGTTAATCTTTACAGTTTCTATTACAAAGTAGTGAAGTAGCAGGTATCTGGTAGGGTGTAGAACTATTGATACTAAGCTAGTGCAACCAACAAAGTGAATTTTCCCAACACCATGATTGTACTGAGTGATGATGAGGTATGAATGTTGACAGTGTCGCGGGGGTGCGCGCGCACCCCGCGGGGTCGAGGCGGGAGCGCGCGGGGCCTGCGCGGGCGCCGGCGTCGCTTTTCACCGTCGCTGCGCCGCGTACGCCTACCCGATATAAAAGCCTCAACCGCCCATTCACCCGCTCGCAGTGTGTGCTTGAACGTTACAGTGTCCACTTCACTCGTGCAAGGACTTACAGTTTAATCATGAATTCACGGTGTTTAATAGTGCTAGCAGCCGCCCTCGGCGTGGGTACGTAACATTTGAAATATTTAGGGTGCGCCCCAGACGGAATCGACAGATACATACCTGTGTCCAGTGACGGCGGAATAATCTAGATGTGTGGCTTGCCTGCTCTCATGTATCGATAAAAATGTAATTGGCGTAGCAACGCGAAAGCAGTTGAAGTGTTATCGATACAGTTTCCACACTTAAGCGTTGCAACTGCGCGCGCGCAACAAGTGTTGAGAATAGATAGATTGCGGCCAGCGATGTGGTGTAACGACAATGATTTGCCCAGTGACACACGGACTGATCGTATCAGTACTGGAAATATTGATTGTCAAAAACGTGTTATGGAGCTTTTAAAGTACTAGTGTCTATTAGATTGATATTCAGGCTAACCAAATTGTTACATAAGTTGCCTAAAAACGACGAAATATCATCAAGCATTATTCTAGCAATATGACATTCTGACATCATTATAGAACAATAGAGTTTGTAATACACTGATGTAATTAATCACATAATGCTACAGAAGTATGTGAACTAGGTCATATTGCGATGTCAGTCAACCCTATTTCTAATGGCAATATATTTTTTCACACATGTCAATGACCTCATAACATCATAGTACAGAAAGTTTGAGCAGTTTGATAATAACAGAGCTAGTATTTGTTCTCGAGTAAGAACATGCAGTTACAAACTGCATGGTAAGAGAAAGTGGTTTCTCGAGTTTTCATAATAATTGTTTATTAAGTCAAAACTATTTTCCGTTTAAAGTTTATTGACATTAATTCTATGTTTTATTTAAAGCTTTGATCGTGAGCTTCATGAAGATTTCACTTATATATCGATAATCGTTAAACGCAGAAGAATAGAGATACATTTCATTATTTCAATGACTATGTTATAAAATATGACGATGTTAGAAGATTGCATCATAATTTCTATGCAAAGAAATGCTGTGACCTTAGAGAAATGTTGTAATCTTTTTAACAGTATATTTATTCTTCACATAGAGGGTGTTGCGCAATCAAAATTGACTTATTAGCATTTTTCGCAATGCACGCACCCACTAGCGTCAAGTTATGACACAGATAATATTTGTAACTCAAAGCCATTGGAATGGGATCAATAGTTCCCACGTGCTACTATATAATTATTATCGAAAGTTGGTGCTAAAGGTAAGTTAAGTTTACATAACGAGGGAATTCCGAAGTCGTTCAGTTATGTTTGTTGACAGCATTATCTTGGGCTCTTTCATAAATTTATCTCCCGACTTCTTTGCTCGAATAGGCATCCTTACTAATATTATAAATGGGATAGTGAGTTTGTTTGTTTGTTTCTTCCGCTTTCACTCCGTAACTGCTTACCCGATTGCTTTGAAATTTTGTAGACGTAAAATTAGAAGTTCGGACTAAATAATAGGGTACTTTTTGTCACGGAAAAACTTGATATTGTCGAGGGAAATCTAAACTCTCTTTTAAAACATAGTTAAAAAAGTCAAAATGTCATCATGAGTTGACACTTAATTTTCATCATCATCTCAGCGTTTATTTTCTGCCGCATCCGAAGCTTTTTCAGCTTTGGAGTCTGAGGTCCGCTTTACCGTCTAACTGCCGATTTAGGCATGAGTTGACACTCACTTAATATTTATACGAAAAAACGAATTGGACGATAGCTGTTCAAGGGTAGCCTTTCATATAGCAAAGAGTATACATACGTGATCAATTATTATTAAAATAAATAAAATATTCAGCCAATTACCGGTGACCATAGTCTCCGAACATCCTCTACATTATGGACTTCCTCTTGTACTTCTATAGCACTCACTTCCGTTTATCGATGAAGGTAATCGAGTGTAATGTCAATATAATTTCATATTGGCTTGAAGAGTTTTATTAATATTATTAATGAGTGTTATATCATAAGATATTTTAGTCTAGACTCTTTTCGCTATGTCATTATCATCAACATCGTCACTACAGTATATCTAAACCTGTCAAAGTAACGCGTCTTCGTCTATCATATCTAAGCCTTTCTTCCTAGTAGTATGTGATTTTACTATACTTAGTTTAAATTTTTCATTGGAGTCACAGATGCGCACGCTTTCAAATATCCTACTGTGGAAACTATTTTATGGAGCCTCCTTGACTTTTTGATTGCCATTTAACCTCTGGCTTACAAGTTAACGTAACTCAGACGTGTCCTTTCACATTCCTGCAAATATAGAATTTTTTTAAATTTTTTTTTTGGCTTTTTTGCTAAGACCTTTGAGCCATTTCTTGGTTATTCTTGTTTTCTTTTGTAACTTATCCTAACTTAACTTAACCTATCTCCTTTCGTTTCCCGCGTGAGCCGACTAGGAGGGGTTTGGGGTAAAGTCATGATGTGGCCACTATGCTACAATATTTCAATGTTCTTTATAAATTATTCACTGAATGCACTTTTTATTACATAAATCACGCGATTTATTTAGTAAACAACACTATAAATAATTTTAAAAGTCCAATGAAAAATGAGCGTGACACTCAGTATGACTTTCCCGCCAAAACTCTCGCAGATATAGAAGAGACTTTAGTATTACCCTATTTTAGTCATCGTTTATCAATATTGGCATTATTCTTTCACCTTTTTCCTGCAAAGGTCTCCATGATGGTACAATTTTATTAGAAAATCTTGTTGAGGCAGGTTTTATATCATTGATATAAAACTCGTGTTCTTGGGCAGGATGTTCAGTTTTCACTCTGAGGTTAGTTATGAGGCACTTGTGGAATTCACCATTGTTAGAATTTCTAACACGTACCCAGTTCTCACGGACAACGCGATCAATTGCGCAAGCACCGATATTTCTCGACTTTTTCTTTAATACAACAATCTTGAACGATGTGTGCTTGTTTTATAATTGCCTGCAAATAGTTTCAACAGCAAAAAATATAACCTTTAACGGTTTCATGTGAGTCGTTGTTATTGTTTTCGATCGATTGAAACTATGGTTAAATTAAGCTTAATAAATGTTCGCAACGTTATAATGGTCGAATTAGTTAACTAAAAGTAATTTTAACGACAGTTAGGAACGCTATTAAATATTCATAATGTTATTATTGCAAGCGTGAAGGTATTTGATTATCGAGTCTCGTAGTGCGTGCGCGAATTTCACGAGAGCAATGAAAACACGGAGAAAATACATCAGTTGCTTGAGTGCGCAGATAAATGTGCGTTAGATATTATCTGATATTGTAATAGCTTTTAAACGTGATTTTGCTCTAGAATGAGCTGCACAGTAACTGGCAACACATGACTGATTAAGTTTGATACATTTATGATATACGTTAAAAATAACTGGCCGCAGTAATAAAAAAAATCAGACGGGCAGAAAAAAAGAAACAAAAGACTGTCATTTCGGCTTCTTTTTTTTGGTTTTATAATATACTCGTCTGACATTGAATTTAAAAAGACATACCTATACAGGCTGCAAAT
This sequence comes from Sesamia inferens, assembly GCA_037179545.1. Classification (NCBI taxonomy): domain Eukaryota; kingdom Metazoa; phylum Arthropoda; class Insecta; order Lepidoptera; family Noctuidae; genus Sesamia; species Sesamia inferens. The sequence continues at coordinate 29,205,976 of CM073922.1, read as the reverse complement.
TATACATTCAAGGATTATCTTCAGTGCCAGAGCTCGGATTTATTAATGAAACGCCGAAAGCAAAGTTTTGGTAACCTAGAAAATGTAATGATGAGATAGCAATAACAACGATTTTCCTTTGTAATAATTTGTTTGTATTACTTTGTAATGTTATTCCAAGAATTATATTAAATAGTTTTTCCAAAAAGTTATTTTTGTCACTATAATTAGTTGCTAAGAAGGCTAGCTTGCCTGGTGTTTCCGTAACATTTTTATTTTATATAGAACTCTTGTTAGAGAAAATATACGTCTATTATTTTTTTTATAATGTTTCACAATTAATTAGCTTTCGATAGTTATGAAACTGACCGTGAATTTGATCATGCATTGCGTGTTCATCAAAATATTCGACGTGGAAATTAATTGGACGATTAGGTTACTCTCTCTGTTAAAATGCGATAATCAAGGTGTAATTGAGTAATCTATTACGTTAAGAATATCACTATTAATTCGTTCGATAAAATTCCGTAAGGTGTTGAGTAATTGGAAGCCATTGAACTGACTTGATATTTCGTGGAACTTTTTTGGATACTGCTATAAACTGAAATTGAGTTTTCAACAGGAAAGCTCTGAATAAATCAAATTTAGAAAATTATAATTTCGTAGTAACGTCAATAAATTCTATAATAAATTAAGTAAAGCAAGATTTCAGTAATGAGTACGTTTTTTCTGATCAGGCATAAAAGTGGTGTTTTTTTTTTATAAATTTTAAACTAGCGCTTGACCGCAATCCCGCCTGATGGTAAGCGGTGACGCAATCGTTGATGGTAAAGTGCACTAGTTTATTAAGAGCCTATTCACTCTAGTCTTGAAGACACTCAAATTGTAGTCTGACGGAAACACCGCCGCTGGCAAATTGTTCCGGTCCCTCGATGTACGGTTCGTAGTGTTGTTAATAACGTAAGGGTGGAAACTCGCCGTACGACGGGTCGTCTGATGGTGGAACGGAGATGGGGGAATTAAAACATGCAATTCCCTCGCATACTCCTCAAAATGCATTCTATAGAACACCGAAAGGCTGGCTACTCTACGCCTGCGCTCTAGGCTTTGGAGACCGTTTCGAGTTAAATCAGGGTCACCAATCAGCCTCTTCGCACGCCTCTCCACTGAATCCAAAGTAGCAGCACCAGCCCAAATGTGGCTGCAGTACTCCACACACAAACGGACCTGTGCTTTGTACATTATTAGAAGCTGCCCTAGTGTGAAGTACCGCCGGAACTTTGCGATAACGCCAAGTTTCCTGGCAGCCACCTTGGCCTTGGACTCAATGAACCGCCCATAGTTTAGGTTCGAGGAAATCTCAACTCCCAAAAGCTGAAGGCGGTCGGTACACTTCAAGGATACATTTCGAAAAGTAGGAGCCAAGTTGAACGGGCTCCTTTTGGCGGTGAAAAGACACGCCTGTGTTTTGACGGCATTGAATGCTACAAGATTGGCATTGCCCCATTCGGAGGCTGCCTGTAGTGCAACATTCGTTCGCTCTACCATAGCCTCTCTTTCGGACCGGATTGATTCCCTACTAGCCCGAGCATCCGACAGGTATTTCTCCACAACTTTGCAAAAGTGTGGCGGTAACCTGAATATTTTTTTCACATATTTATTCAGGCGCACCCAAACTTTCTGGCGAATTGTGGGGATCCTATAGTCACCTTTGCCCAACCCTACAGGATGATGTAGGTATTTTTATGTAAAAAAAAAAACCTTTAGAGATATCAATCCAACCTTCACCGCCTTTCCATAGACGAAATTCCCTAAGACCCCACTTTACACATTATTATTGTCACATGAGAAAATCCATAACGTACCTATGGACAGCAGCCATTGTTGTTTAATGTTTGTTATTTAAAAATTATGACCCAGACGTCCCAAGATAATTTTAAGGTTACATAAGAAATAAAGTCAAAGTTAATTTATGAGGTCGTTTGACCGGAAATCCATGAAATAATTAACGATCTTACACCAAAACAATGCACCGGAAATTGTTGTTCTTAGGCAAAAATACACCGCCGACAATGATATCTCACGGCTGAATGTTTTATTGAACAATGCATTGCATCCTGTATGTTCCCATCCTAAATACAATGAATCGCAATTCTTATAAAAAATATCAGATTTTTTTTCTATTTATTAGTCGTTGATAGATGGATTGTTTAGGGATACATGTATGCATCATGAATTCACTTGATTTTTGTAGCCATGGCTCACATTATGAAGAGTCAACAACATTAATTGTGTTATTTACGTTGTAAATCTGACAAAATTTTGGAATATATTAGGCATTGCAGTTATGCAATTAGGGCACTGTTTGATCTAAACAGGGAGCAAACTCTTTGAATGGTGACTAAAAAGCGATCTACTACGAAGCTAAATTAGTTTCTTTATCGATTATATCGATACACTACATAGATATTTCATTCAATTCAACATCAACCCAATATCGTCCCACTGCTGGACACAGGTCTCCTCTGGTACAGAGAAGGATTGAGCGTAATCACCACGCTTGCTCAATGCGGGTTGGCGATTTCAGACTTGAAGTCCAGGTTTCCTCAAGATGTTTTCCTTCACCTTGTAATCAGTCATTGGTGTCCAAGATATACTTAGAAAGTATATAACTTACAATGTAACTTACAAAAGTTACATTGGTACTTACCTGACCTGTAATCAAACCCAGTTTTAACCACTAGGCCACCACGACTTCTACATACATTCAATTACTAGCGTTTAATTCACACTTTGATCGCCTACAAGGCATAACCTATGCCAAGAACCTAGTGTAGCTACACGCCAGTGATTGTCTGTCCTTCGAGCAATGATATAAATAACCTCTTGTTAGCCCTACGCATTGTGCTGTTGTTAATTTTTTTTAACATCCATTGGCATCACCAGCCCTGTTTTTGTAGTCATTTTCTAGCTAAGGAGACCTCGGATTGAAAAGTATAAATTCAATTGGTGTTATTGTTCCGGATTCTTTTTTTAACTTACTGATATTTGCCCTTTATTTTAGGGTTTAAGCAATTATATTTAAAATAAATGAACTAAGAATTGTGCAAGTATCATGAACTCATCTTCGCATATTTTTAAAACTTCAAAATGCAACAATCGGAGTGAGAGCTTAACACACTGCATTCAATTAGTCTGTGTCATTCAAATTTTGCAAGTGCCACTAAAATGTTGCCCTTTAGAAGCGCAAGAGTGGTTCAAAATAGAATTAGTGATTACGTAACGATTACGCGACGACACCTGTGCGCACGCTCAGCCTCTTGAGCATATACATACAGGCGATGTGAATTTGTATTGCTCATTAATTTATTATAGGATCATTGGCTAAACCTCAGGCATTGTAATGTGTCAATAAAATAAAACAATTAAGTTGTTAGAATGATCTATTAATTCTACCCAAGAAAAATGTTGACAATTAGAAATCTATCAAAACATCGAATAGGTTGCTAGAAAAACTCAACTATTGTTACCAAAATAGTATGTAAAATACACAATACTATCACAGTTACACAATAAGCTATTCAAATTAACATAAACAACATTAAAACAACTGATTCTTAATATTACCGACGAATAAAATACAATACTCTCCATTACCTTGTACAATAATTGCCTTGTATTAAAAATAAATGCTCCCATTAAAGCTATTATACTCGTAGTGAGCTTACGAACTTTCACCGTCCAACAATAGTTATCTAATGGTGTGTTACGTCAGATTAGACCACTCATGAGCAGTCATAATTTCTTTTTAAATATTATCAACATGAGCGCGAAATGTTTTAAAAGTGGAACATGTTCGAATGGGTTGATGAACTGATTTTTTAGTCTGTGGTTATTTTATGTTGAAAGTTTGTTAGGATAGGTTAGGTAGGTATATTGTATTTGTCTGTGGTCAGCGTCACTTTAAATCTATTTTAATTGTATTTGATGCTAAAATATTATTAATAAGCAAAAACCTTGCTTTTTAAATCTAGACTAATTTACCATTTTTCACCTCCCATATGAAAATGAGACCTTTAAAAACATGCAAAATAGCCTTCAGCTAATATATATAATGCATTCAATGCTCCACATGACAAAGGTCAGGCGTGAGTGAGATTACTCAACTCCACAGACGCGGGCGCATCGTCTTAACGAAATCGAAAGTCCCGCCCACTTCTCGTCGGTAGGTCAATTTTTGAGGCTTTCACTGTATTACTTAATGTAGTACACGACCTTTGTCATAATAATGTATCTTGTTTATGTAATATACACGTGGGGACATTACACAATAGGCGTAATTTGCAGTATTAATTTCTTTCGGCTAGTTACTTGCTGTTTCTTGTGTGTATTCTAGTCATTATTTATTGTTCACCACACAACACGTTGTTCATGAATATCGTAAAAATAATGATTATCTGAGGGAAAGTTTGGCTGGCTAATTGTGGGTTTGAGAACATGGTCAGCCGACAGAGTTATTACTTTTTTAATTACATAAGTAGATTTTTATTACCATCAAGAGTATAGTGTATATTCGTCAATGTTATGAGATGACGCTTTATGATATGATATTATTTCTATTATGGTTTTATGAAAAGAAAAGGTTCTTTTGTTTTCAAGCCCTTTCATCGCTGATTTGAAATGATCACTTTTCATTTCGGTCTACAGTCCGAAAACGAGGTGCAAAAAACAAGTAAAAATCATTGCATTACAAAACGAATTCTTAGTAGCCCAGTAGTACTGTTATATAATATGTTATGACAAGGCACTATCGGGCAGATCGATAATTATGTCATGTGCGCATGCGGGGTCCGGTGTCGCCCGGGTATTGCGCAACCTGCCCGGTTCACTGCACACATGGTCCCATTACTGCTGATACTAATACGTCACTGTTCATCAGGTATTTGTATTACGACCAGGGCTTGAGAATTCATGCCAACCAGAGCTATTTTTAAGAACCATACGAAAATCATGACGCTATCATATTTTTTTTCTTTTGTGCGAAATTTAAACGATAAAACCAGTATTCTAGAACTGTTATTTTTCACAAGTCACAAGCAACATAATTGTGCATGAAAAACCGAATGACTAAATTGAATAAATTTCTTGTAGATGATTCTCGATTCAGACTTAATAGGAATTCAGTCGAGAACCTTCACTGAGTTTTATTATACGGAAAACAGACTTCTTTGTCACAGAGGCCTTATTTATTTTAATCTTTGCCCTCAAAAATTGCGTGAAATCCACTTAGTTCCAACACAATAAGTATACTAATGTTTGACATGTGTAATCAGCACCTCGTTTCTACGATGTTTGCTCGCTCCATAAACTTAATGAGCAGTTAAAGCCCCAGTCATCTGCCAATTAGCAGATGTAATTGGCGTAAAACAAGCATAACGCGACCCAAAGAGCGGTGATCCGAATTTTCAATGATATCGAAATCGCTCTACATTTTGTACTACATTGCTTATTAGTCTGGCGGCCGAGGTATGCCAGGCATGCCACTGTGGTTCACCTCGATACCGTCGTTTGATTTTAATAAGAAAAGTTGTTTGCGAACACTTATGCAGATGAGTTTAACCTACAGATTTTTACTAAGAACATTTTAATTCAAGGTTAGAGAATAAAAACAGATTATTCCGATGAATTTCATGTTTATTTTTAAAACACAACATCATTGGTAATCGATATTCATTGTAGCTATGTTAATTAATCAGTTTTTTTTTCATAAGGACATTATCATTAGTCTTTAAGGAACTAGTGTGGTCAGTTTTCGCTTTTCGTGTAATAAAATCAAGCAAACAAAAACAGACACGTTTCTAATGATTACATAAAGCAATTAGTATTGTTTTCACAAAAAATATGTTACTCAGTTTTGTAGTTAAGCTGAGAACGATTACTTACAAAAGGTGTTGATTTATTTGATTTACAAGATTGTGACGAACGATAAATAATTTGTTTTCTGTAAATACAAACACTTTTACAAGTCATTTTTTCCTCTTCTTTTGTTTTAACTAGACGAATTCAGCTTTTAACATTCAGCAGTTTTGAGAAGAAAGGACGAAACAAACTCAGACGTCACAGTTTCTTTTAAAATCCAGACATAATCTTGGTAAGATTATATTAAGACCATGTAGAATTGATATCCGAAATGGTCTTTTAAAGAAAGAACCACTCCAGTTGAGTAGACCCGTCCAGTTAGTGCAAGCATTTCTCAGAAATTGTGCAGCTTAACCCAAAACTTCAGTAGCTCAACGATTCGACGAATAATACCAAAGAAAGGACAATTGGGTAGGCCACATAAACTACTCAAGCTGCCAGACTACGGCAAAACTAACAGAACAGCGAACATGAAAACAAATAAAACGATCCACAGTAGTCTTCAGATTCTTAAACTACATAGCCTATCGGTACTAGAGAAATAAGCATCCTGTTTCATTTATCTACTTAATGGTAATATGAAACCGGTCTCGAAAGTTGTTAAAGACATTTCTAAGTTTGCAGGTTGATACAATTCGCAGCAATACCCCTTCAATTTATCGAGTTGATGCACTTGCAAATCGTCGAATATTCTAGAGAGAAAATGATGTGTTGCAAAACTGTTCGGTTGAGGGCTTTCTTCTCGAAAATGTCAGCTGGTATAGGTGACACACATGTTGTGATATGATGTGACATAACTCTGGTACAGGGAAGCGGCGCGTACGCAAATAAGGTGCTAACATGGCAAACATAAATTATGTAGACCACATTCAATGCTTCTAAGCTAATTTAAGCCGCATTTAGTCTTAAAGAAACGACGATTTGGATTTCACACACACCGTTCAATTAGCATCGTAATTTATATTTCCGTGTGCCAAAAATGAACGCTGAACCGTAATGTTTGAGCAAGACTTGTAAATTTGGTAACAGTGATTACCCAAAGTGGGATTACCTCATATATTAACGAACAAAGACTACACGTGCTAACAAGTCGTAGGCTGGTTGTTGCCACATTAGGGCCTACGTTCCTTGGAGAAAAGGCGGCCCTGCCCGAGCCCAGTCTGTTTCAACACCGTTCGCGCACCATAATCGTTATTTTGCAAACCCTCAGCGGTATATTTTGTAATTTCATTAAAATTCAAACATTGTGATGTGTCGTTACACCACCGCTGTTGCCAATATTGGCATTTTGACAAACAGTTATACTATTGAGTTTCAAAACGGAGTCCAAATCGTTCGTATATTACACAAAGGAATTGGTATTTAAAATTTCTCAGAGAAACGATATGAGCCAAATTGTAAGACCCACAGCTTTCAACGACCAGATAATATGTACTTTGTCTATCAATATGGATTCGCCAACAAATTTTAACCCAATTTTGTCTTTACAGCGGTCGGACAGGAGAGCTTCAAATGTCCCGATGACTTCGGTTTCTACCCTCATCATATCTCCTGTGATAAATACTGGAAGTGCGACAATGGTGTCTCTGAACTTAAAACTTGCGGTAACGGACTTGCCTTCGACGCCACTGACTCCAAATATCTGACTGAGAACTGCGATTACCTCCACAACGTTGAGTGCGGAGAAAGGACACAGCTTGGTAAGAAATGGCACTTTTTTTGTTTTATATCTTCGAAAGCAGAGAAATTAGAAATTTTGTGAATATTATGTAAAAGGCATAAAAAGAATAAATCAAAAAGTATTGTTACATTTTTCTTATCACGATTCCATTGATAAACAAGTGACAGACATAGCTCTGTTCCATAAAAATCGAAATTAGTGCTTAGTAACAAACAGTATTTGCTAGCGCAAACGGCCAAGGTCATCGATGTTACATTATTGGACATGTCTTAAGGATAATATTTTTCTAAATACCAATCTCCACCAGGATGTTCTAAAGGTCACTGGGCCAATTGACACCATTCAAAAATATCTACACATACTTAAGTATGTAGATATGTATATCATATTCTTTACATCACCTGATGCTCAAATATCTATATTATGCAAATATATTTTAAAAATAAATACCCATGTCACTGCTTACCTTGAACTAGAACTACTTCATAAAATTTAATTTTATTGCTTGCTGCGAAGCTCAGTAGGTAAATTTTTTGTCGAAATTGTAGATGGTTTTTTTTATGAAAATGAAGATTTAAAGCTTTTTGCTGTTTTTGATTGATAGCCAATTATCCTCAAAGCGAAGTGACATTTCGGAGAACCATGGGTGTTTTGATGGTTTTTTTAAAACTTATGCTGCTGTTATTTATGAGTCCTTGCCAAGAACATTTAAAAAAAAGAGCTCTTGTCCTTATTGAATAGCAATTTTCGACTCCTCATTTGTTTTTCGTACGTTTCGTATTAATGTCTCCTTTCGTCCTACAGAACCTCCGATTTCAACCCCTCACTGCGCGCGGCTGTACGGTATCTTCGCTGATGAGAACAAATGTGACGTTTTCTGGAACTGCTGGAACGGTGAAGCCTCTCGCTACCAGTGCAGCCCCGGTCTTGCCTACGACAGGGAATCCCGTGTGTGCATGTGGGCTGACCAGGTCCCCGAATGCAAGAACGAGGGTATGTAATATTAAAATGTTTTACTAGTAACTTTACTTTTACTGCACCCTTATTGAACTGTCGATCAGTAGTTCATATTAAAGACAATAAGAGATCGCAAATCTTCAATCCTTGAAAATTTAAGTTATTACAATGATTGTTGTGGATACAAATTTATTACAGTCGTGCGGTCTGACCAAAAGTTTAGCTGCTTTGTTTATTGTTATAATAGGAACATGAATACTAAGTTTCTACAGCACATAAACCATCTGTGCACGTACTATTCCAGTGAACTTACTTAGACTTCATCACCGCTCTAGCTCCTGAATTTCGGTTTCGCCTTCCCCACTCTCGCTCACGTAACCGCTTTGGTGTTTCCCAGAAGTAGCGAACGGTTTCTCTTGCCCCGCTCCTGGTGAGGTGTCAAACGCTGGCTCCTTCAGCCGTCACGCTCACCCCGAAGACTGCCGCAAGTACTACATCTGTCTCGAGGGAGTCGCCCGCGAGTACGGATGTCCCATTGGCACCGTATTCAAGATCGGAGATTCTGACGGCACAGGCAACTGCGAAGACCCCGAAGATGTTCCCGGATGGTGAGTTACCTTTCTAAAATCTCGTGTACATATTATAAACACATCACATCATAGGATATACGCATTTCAACATCATTCCAGTTTAAATTCTCATGACTCATATTTCTTGGAACTCTTGTTATTAATAAATGCACCATCGAATGCGGATGTCCTATTCACACCGTTCAAGTAACGCAAGTAAGACAGGCAGCTTGGACGCCCTATAGGACTCTTCTACTCAATGGTTGAATACTGGTTCTGTGGTGTTACCAGCGTCTTGTGTGGTACATTAACATTTAGAACCTAGCCTAATCATAGGCACTAAGAAAGTATCCTCATGATCACGAACTTCTTGACCAAAATAACTAATTTTGGATGGGCTCCCAAAGCATTAATCTGGTATAACGATATTCTTGGTATCTCAAAATCCTTAGACCCTGTAACCACTTCCACACAACCAATGTCGTCCTTGTGACTAACAACTCTTCTTGCACATATATGTATAATGAAACAAATACAAACACATGTCGGTTGCACTTCGTGTTGCCTTAGCTTTATTATACACGAATCAATCAGCATTGTACAGATGTCGTTGTGTAGGTAGACATAGGTGGATACGTATTAAAGCTCGCCCACCTGAATAGCTGGCCGCAAGTATGCGGTCCGGAGCCTTGCACGCTTGCACCATTTAGGACACTTTAAAATTAACATGACTTAGAGCAAAATAGTACGCTCACAGTCGTGTCGTGCGCGGACGACCGTGGTCAATGCCGACCGGTACATAACGGATTGTGTATGGTAATGACCGTTGTTTCACTCAGACATATCGTATCGACCGTAACTGTTGGAGTATGACACAAAGGTTGAATTATCAATGCCTTTCATAAAAAGAGGAAATGTTCAAAAGAATGCCGGTGACTGGCGCAGACTTGCTATCATGAAATAGTTATGAGTTATTTTTTCAACTCGTTGCGCTCGAATGTACTTATTTGTCATTTATGAAAGTCTCTAGTGCTCGCTCATGTATTTCAAAAACTTATCAGTTCTACGCGCAGTTTCTACAAAAAATCAGTTACATTTATCTGAACCGAACTATTTCTAAATTGAAACAATGAGAAAACTTTCAAAATGTCTATGTCCGGTTCATGGTCTATGTACGTCGAACAATCGCAAGTAGATCGATACTGCGATGCGCCTGCGCCGGTCACGATGAAATCACGTTAACTGAAGGTCGTAGAACCAGTCGTTTTTTAAAGTTTGTGCGAGAGCTCCGGACCACATAATTGTTTGCCAAGAAAAACAAACGTTAGATAACACTAGTTGGAAAAGCGAGCGGATATCATTCTTGTTACCGTTTCAAGGCGGTTTACTCTTTAACGCCGACTGTGTATAAGATTACATTACACAATTCTTGCAGCCGGTTACCACTCGTGTAGTAAAAGTTGCTAGAAATTGAGATAGCCATTTATGTACTCACTCGTCGTCGATAGGCATAAGACATAGAGTTAAGGGTAGCCAGTAGCGAGGCAGGTAGTAAGGTGCGCGTACATTTTCAGCGAGGACTACTACGGAGATCTGGATCTGAAGACGATCCGCAAGAGCGAGCTGCTCGCCGGTCTCCAGCAAGACGGCCAGACCCGCAACACGCCCAAGCAGCTCAAACCCCGCCCCCAAAAGGAGAACTAAATACAGCTCCCCACCCCATAACCTATAAATACTCACATAGTTTACTATAAACCAATACTCTGCGCGCACTACGAGCAACCTCTATGAACTGACCATTCTGGCTGAATACAGATATGTACATTAGCTTTGTAAAAAAAGAAAAACGTTGCTCATGGTGTGTGGAGATCGTGTTCCACGTTCAAAAATATTCGAATGTTTAGTGAGTGAGCTACAGTTGATATGTATCACTTCTAGTTGCCAAATACTTTTCGTTGTAGCTTCTTCGAACAGTTTCATTGAGGCACGTTAGGAAATTAGTAAAACCATACAGCGATAGATATATTTATTATTTTTACATTATATCTTAGTATTTATAATGTCCTTTCAACATTCTTATACCGAAACCAGTTAACCAAGCCTGTATAAAGTTTGCACTATAAACAACTCGAGCGTTTAAGGAAGTTGTTTTGCATTTATGACAACGTAGATCTGTTTTAAATTCGTGAGGACATCGATATATCATTGTATCCGTTTAAATACCATGACCTTGTAAATATATTATTGTACTGAATTATTTCGCTGCGACTGAGTGTTGTTGTTTGATAGAAACTGTAATACTTAAGTTTTATTTTTAGTGATAAAATAAACAAAAATTTATAAAAATTATCCTCTGTTGTATTAATTTCCTCTGTGTGTAGTGATGCACTTTAGCACCATTTCCTAACATTTTCCACCACACTGTTTTCTGTTTCATTTCACTTTCTAATATATTAATATTTTCTTGGTTCCTTTAGTAATTTTCTTCTGTCTAATCATAAATTACTGACTGTAACAGCCAAACGTCATCCTTGGGAATCCAGGTACGTTAATTCTTTTTTAACGTTTACACAAATGCATTTTATGGTGTACCCTTCTGTAAGTAATATCTTTGTCATTTTTTTTTATCAACTATGTAACTTAATATAAGTTGTCATAGTAAGCATGGGCCTGTCTCTGATGCACTTCAAAGCGAGTCGGTTTAATGGTGAAGTACAAAATGAATATTATCTATCTGATCTGGTATCTTCTCTACATTGCTTTGCATGTAGTTAATGTAGATAGCTATAAATGTTGGCAATATATAAGCTATTTTAGATAATTCCATCTTATAACCTCAATTATTGATATATAAAGTTAACTATATATGCAATGATAGATAATATTTAAGTGCCTAATTTACTAGGTGTTGCAGAAGATGTCTAAAGAAATTCTCTATTTGAATTGGCAATACCATTTACAAGTAAACTAAAAGAAATTTTTCCTGAACATGCTCATAGTTCTGAAGCTCCAGTTACTTATGGAACTGAATGTGTGTTTTGTCAGTAATGCACAAAAGTTCCTGTAAGCATAGTTGACCATCATGCAAAAATGAATAACGACAATAAAAAAGATGTATATCACAGTTAACAAAACTATGGCAGTTTATTCATAACATGATAACATTACAGCGAGGATTACTACGGTGACGTCGACCTGAAAGCTTTGAAGAAATTGGGATTCTGAATGTCAAGGAGCGGCTCGAAGGACAGACTGAAGCTAAACCCGTTCCATTTGTTATAGCGTATGAACGGCCTCTTCAGAGTCATATGTTATTGTTAGAGCCCCATGTGCTGTAGTGACTAGTGACGTCACATCGACTGTAAACCATCCAGAATGATGATTGACATTCGATAAATTATTGTCTTTTATTTCTTTTTATCTTTCGTGTGAAGATGTCATGTTTTAGTCTTTACAAGTGCGTCTAGTGATTTATGAAAGGTTTTTTGTCTGTCTGAAGAGGCGCTCGAGTACCTCTAAGCCATGGACTTCGAAAGTGAATCGAAACCCACAATATTTTTGGTCTGTTTTTGTCTAAAACAATTGTTGCCAAATTTTGGAAATCTTCAAAAACCTTGACATGGCACCAACACAATGTGCTGGTGCTGTGTCGAAATATATGTTGTTCTTAGTCATAAAACTTATGTAAGTTAAGTTTAGCGAACTTATATTTTTAATATTTTTGTAAATAAATAATATTTTATACAATTACTTTTTTATTTCAATCAAGTAACTTTAACTTTTTCTGATTATCTTCTATATTTTAATTATAATTTGACCTTAAAGTAGATAAGACAGGACAAGGAAAATCAGACTAATAATTAGTTACAATTTATTTTGTAATTATTTAAATAAATTAAAATGCAATTTGCCGATACAGTGTTAAAATTAAACAAGACATTAATATTAATCTAGACGGAACTTAGTAGTCAAACTGGAGTTACAATCAATTAAATGCTCAATTTAACTTATTGATATGTATTTGAACAAGGTCTGTTAGTGTTACAATATTTTAGTTCCAAGAGTGTATAAATTATTCGTCCTTTTCAATCTCACTCTGCCAAGCATGACTTAGAGATTAATATTAACCTACTTTCAAAGGATTTTTTACCAAAAGAGGTAGCAAAAGCCTTAATATATAATATTGCAAATATTGTGAATTTAGACATCAGTTTTGGCGATATTACCAAGCTGCAGCTGACGGATGGCATCTTGACGAGACATGGCTATGTGGGTGGAAGTCCAGCCTGGAAAGCAAATGATGAAGGTTAAATAAGAATATTGACTAAAAACGATGATGATTAAAGAAATATTGAGAATCTTCTAGATATTGGGGAAATTACTACAGCAACAAGGTTATTAAAAGTGATCTATTTTTTATAAATATAACAAACCTGATGGTATGCAATGATGCAATCGTTGACAGTCAAGCGCGCTAGTTTATTAAGAGTCTATTCACTCGAGCCTTGGAGAAACTTAAATTGTAGTCAGACGGAAACATTGAAAAATCAGCTGATTTACATTCTTAAAACATATACTATTACTCTGCAACCGAAATAAACTATTTCTTTTAATGTTATAAGTAGCGCTTGACTGCAATCTCGCCTGATGGTAAAGAGATGCAATCGTTGATGTTAAAGCGCAATAGTTTATTAAGACCCTGTTCAATCTATCCGTGAAGACACTTTAAATTGTACCAGTCCTTCGATGTACGCGATATAAAAATTACTGCTATATTTTCTAAATTAACTCAAATAAAGAGACAGATACGCAACAGCTATGTTTTAAAAACTCTAATTACTGAAATGTAGAAATCTCTTATGAAAGCTAACTTATGACCATTCTAATAATCATTTAGGCAGCGGTTAAACATTCATTAATTAAATTATATCCATTCGTATCGTAGTAAACTTAGAATCTGGAAAATTCATAGTAAATTGATTTGAATGAAAAATTCAGAACAATATTAATGACATAAATAATGCACATAAATCTTGCAATAATTTGTGTCTAGAAGGCTACGAGTATCTTGCCTAACTTATGAAATAATAATAAACAGGACGAGGCGAGATAGATAAGACGAACAAATAATAGATAAATATAACAAAAAAGTATTCTACTTACTTTGAGTATTAACCATAGAGTTTTCTGAGAATACAGTCTTGATTTCACCAGGCTTCAGTATTGAATCAGATGCAGCTAATACGATAGGTAAAGCTGGCGGGGCAAATGTAGCTGTTGGTGCTAGTGGTGCAACAGAGCTTGAAGAAGCTGGTGATGCAGATGGTGCTGCAGTGGGGGCAGCTGGCTGGACTGACGTTGATTGAGGAGCAAAAACTTCAGTGTTGATGGCAGTCGATGAGCAGTCAACGCGATTGGGGTAGTCGCAGACTCCTAGTTGCTGAAAATATAAAACAAATACACAAAAATATAGAACAATTTCATTCTATTTAGAGGCTTTATTAAGTACTAAGACGAGAGGAAGACGGAACATTGAATGTCGCATGAATCATTTGGTGTGTAATAAAACTGAACCTTCTTATGGCATTGAAGAAGTAAATACTGTAAAAAGTGGCTAAATAATTGCGTAGGCTATTAATAAAAGTACGATAAAACCATGTTAAACCTGTCATATTGCAAATAAGGATGTCGATATTGAAATGCCTGCATTGAATGTATGAAATGAGTCACTTTTTCCAATGTGCGTGCCTATTGGGATAAACCAATAAGATTGGCAAAGAGCACTAAAATATTCTGTTATGATGTCCGTTATTATAGCATTTAAAGCAAGCCTAATAAAGTGTTGGTAGTCATCTCACATCTATTAAAATCGTTATGACAACAACTTACATAGTTTATAATCTTAGAATACATTGAAATAATTGAATGAAGCATAGGCATCTTCACCTCATTGAAGACCCAGTCAGCACAAACTCAATTTGCGCGTGTTAACTACCAAGTAACTTATTTTAACTTGATAGTTTTGACGACACGGTCGGTGCAGTGAATGTAGGATACACAACTGCGCCTGCGTGTCGCGGTAAAAATATCTGTATGGCCTACAGGTAGCTGTTCCGGGTCTGAGTGTTTGTGTATGTGAGTTTTAAACGATTTAAATGCACACACACCATAAAGAAGTAATTCCTAGCGAGGAGCAGTTTTAATTTTTTTGGGGCCTATTAATGAAATGTTCGATGCACCATATTTTTTGTTAGGTACTTTCCTCGCTGAGCTATGCGGAAAAACGTAGAATAAGCCTGACAGATGGAATGTTTTAAATCGATAAGTTAACTAATGAATATTTATATGGTAAGTGAAATACCTGGTTGTATGAAAGGTCAGCAGGACAATTGAATTTCACGGGCTGTTTTCCAACGCATATGAAGAACTCGTTACAGTTTCGTGCACTTCGGAATGCTTCGAAGTCTTTATTACACTGCGGCTGTGATGGTGGTTGTTCTCCTAATAAAAAAATAGTATTCATTAATTTATATGTTTGCACAGGTCATGGTTAAGCCACATCAGAAACTTTCGGGTGAACAATCTTTAATGAGAAAGTGTATAAAATATGTCAAAAAAATCATTAATAAATGTAATTTATTTAACCTCAACATTATCCAATCCATAATAATAATCCACATTTGAAATGTTATTTCAAAACATCCACGTTAAAGGGCACGAGCTTATATCCAAGTATTTTTTAATCTAGGAACTACTTTTACTAGCCCAGGGTTCATATTTAGCATCATAAAAACATTCAACATTTATAGGCGTCACCAGCGCACCAGGTCAGAGGCACATTTGTATTTCGTAACAAGACGACACGGCTGCGGATTTTATATAACCTGACATTTCCACGTCTGGCGACATCTTTTAGTAGCTATATTATTTACACAGTACTCGGTAAGTAGCTATGAATGTTCATATAACTTAGAGGTGTGAGGTTGCATTTAAAAAAAAAGTGTAAGTGTTTACACCTTTTGATTATGCTTATTGTTATAAAGAACTCTAGCGTAACTGACACGTTTGAAATCGTACGATTGTGGTGACAAAACCAGTATAAATAAGTCTCTCATTCTATTGAAACTTTGTACTTGTGCTAACTCAAGGTCAAATTGTGACCACTTATATTGAGACGATTTTATAATTAGGTATCCATAACAGCATAGCACTTATAGGTGTTAACGATAGTAATATTATATTAATCCACGAGAGTAAGTACAGCAGTAGATCCTTTTTATGATATCATGATAGTGAAAAAGAAAAATATTTTTGTAAACTTCATTGTCTCGTAATTCATTCAAAACTGTTCTAAATCTCATCTCAGCGACAATCAAACTTCAAAAATGTTTTTAAAAGTTATACTGATTGAGACAGAAATTAAACAGTGAATATTTATAAATGAGAATAACCATCAGCACTTGGATATTGATTCACAAGAAGAAGTAGACGAGAATAAACTTATCAACGAAACGAACTAATTGCATGTACAGTGGTACTAAATAAAAAAAATTTTGAAATGTTATTTTAGTTATTTATTCATAAGTAATTATATTACATTAAATAATTACTTATGAGATTGATGAGATGATTAAAATGAGGCTTTAAGTTTTACGACGTCTCTAGTGATGAAAGATTTTAATGAGATTTCAGATTAGTACACATTTATAAGAAAATTAATTGAAATTAAGAATGTTCTACCTTAAGAATAACGGGAGTAATTTATATCAATGCTAGCTGACCCAGCAAACGTTGTTTTGCCATATAAATAAAAAAAATTTAGGGGTGGACTACCCCTAACATTTAGGGGGATGAAAAATAGATGTTGGCCGATTCTCATAGATACCGGATAAGCACAAAAAATTTCATCAAAATCGGTCGAGCCGTTTCGGAGGAGTTTAAGTTCGAACACCGTGACACGATAATTTTATATATTAGATAAATAAAGCTTGAAATATGTAAGTGTGTACACATCTCTAAGTAATAGATTCTTTCTAGATTTTAAGTTTAATTGTAACTATACCCAAAAAGTGTATAGGTGAATAAGTCCTTACCTAGTAATTTGACGATACCTTGTAAATGTGTAGAGGCGTATGAGAATAATATTAATAATTACTTAAAATCAGCTGTACAATGAAAACAAATAAACAAATTGAAAATAAATATACCTACATTTTACGCAACGGTTACCTAGCATGAATTTAAACATACAATACTGTAATGAAAATATAGAAGAAGTTAATTCTACAAAATTTCTTGGCCTCTAGACTGGAAAGCACATATTGATATTTTATGCGAAAAACTCATATTTCCGCATATTCCTTACACACATTTTCCTTATAAACGGATGCTTTACTTATAGCGTACTATGGTTTAGCAGAATCCCATTTAAGCTATCGGCTAATATTTTGGCGCAAATCAACGGAAAAAGAAACAGCATTCAAGTCTCTAAAGAGATATTTACGGGCGATTTTAAAAATTACAAGATTTTGACTTTGCCGTGCTTATACATTTTAGAAGTTGCTGTGTTTGTTAAGTCGACATAAATCATTAATTGGATCCATTTTGAGTGACTTATATAATAATAATTTTGATTTAATTGATAATTTTGTAATAAATTAGTAAATAAGTATGACAACTTTTAATATTGTGATAATTTTCTTTAAATTGTATAACTCTATTATTTCGCACGTCATATAGTGACAAACATGTTTGAGCTTAACATTATTTATCACCTTGTATGCACTTTTTATGTATGTACACACACATGTTTAAGCAAATAAAAATCTTATTCTTGGATTGCCATAATTAAATTAGGTGAAATTTAAACCTCTGTCGCCATATTTACATCCCATAAATCATACTATACAAATAATTTATACTCATAGAAACACACCTTAGTACTGCAGCCCTAATCTGCTATTTTTATAAATTTGTCACTCCAACACGATTCCATTGTCATTATGCTAAAAGTTCGTAATCTGTTAATTTCATAATAATGAAAACACCTATGTAAAATAGGGGTGAAGAATCAATGGTATATATGGAAAAAATGGCGAAAGACTTTGCGCTGCGTAAATGGTAGCCAAAAAAAATGTAATAAAACTTCTTAATCGCGATAATCATAACAGAAATTGAAGCGGACAAGTCACAGGCATACTTAGTACAAAATATAAATAAAAGTATTAAAATTATTACAAAAAAGTACTCACTCAAT
The DNA here is from genome assembly GCA_037179545.1 of Sesamia inferens. Taxonomy (NCBI): domain Eukaryota; kingdom Metazoa; phylum Arthropoda; class Insecta; order Lepidoptera; family Noctuidae; genus Sesamia; species Sesamia inferens. The sequence continues at coordinate 29,187,615 of CM073922.1, read as the reverse complement.
TTCCTGCTCTCGCAATTCACTTTACCAGAATAATCGCAGTAACCTTGACTGCTAAACAGCAGTCCAGTTGGACATTCCTGCTCCACTGCCCACCCATCCCAGCAGTTCAGATAGTTGTTACACAGCTTCGGCGATGGGATCTGAGACCTCTTTCCTTCGCAGAGTGGGTTCGGTTCGATTATTGGGTCTGGAGTGTGAGTCAGCAATAACTGATTGTGGTACTTTGGGTCTTGCTGGATTTGTTTTATGACCTCGTTAGATACTGGAATCGTCATGGAGAATATGTTGCCAATGTCCTGTTGAAATGAATCTAATAAATACATACTTTGGCATTGGAAGATAAAACTTAAAATTAAAATAAACCTTCTAATTTCTAACACGAGAAAGTAAAAGAAAACCAATTTCGGAAGTCGGTGTTTTGATTTTTGTACTTTCGTTTTTTGGAACCAAATTTTGAAAGAAAAAATAATACAATCGAATTGAGAACCGCCTCCTTTTCTGAAGTCGGTTAAAAATAACATAAGATCACGCCTGTACACCTCCGTAGGCTTGCCCAAAACGCCAAAACAATCTTCGTCCTTCCGTAAAATGACCAGTCGAATAGGTCTAGTGAGGTCTAACAAGAGCATATTCCTTCTAATTTTATTTCGCCTCTGTTTTAACTAATTAAGACCTGACAGGAAATATGCTGATGTAGGGCCCGCTAAGATATTTTTTATCTGAGTTGCCTGTTCTGTTGATAATTAATTGCTTATTTTGTTATAATAGTGTTACGCTTAGGCATATGTAAATACTATTACTTACTCTGATAAAACCGAAGAATGGGTTCAGGAAATTTCCATAGTAGGGTACGTGACCAGCATTGATTCTGAGATTTTGCAGGAAAGGATTATTAGGGTAGGGGTTTGAGTATGTCTTCACTAAGTTACCTTCTTCATCGTAAACTGAAAAAAAAAAAAACGTACAATAAAATGAATATTTTGTCATCATCGTTGTTGACATTACAACTATCGGAACGAAGCGTTTCGCTTCGTCATTTTTTTTCTTTTTCATCGGACTACAATCTATGTATCTTCAAGGCTACAGTGAATAGGCTCTTAATAAACTAGCGCGCTTTACCATCAACGATCGCATCATTGCTTACCATCAGGCGGGTTTGGGGTCAAGCTATAGTCTATAATTTATTTAAAAAAAAAATCATCTGCTAAAGACCTTTCCCATTTTCTTTGCGGTCGGTTTCCAGTCTGTTCAAATGCAGTCAGCTGAATTTGCATTAGAGTCCACAACCGAGTTATTGGGTAATATGAAACCGTAAGATACGTAAGATTAACCAGTCTTCTGAAAGTCAGTATTGGAAACAGTTTTTTGAAGAAAATGCCACGTATCACCCCTGGCTGTTTCTTCAGAACGCCGTTTTTAATGGTCCTGCATTGTTAGACCCATTTAAAATTTTAATAACAGGTCATGATTTCATTTTTATGTCCTTTTATCAACATCATCATCATTTCAGCCGAAAGACGTCCACTGCTGGACATAGGCCTCCCTCAAGGATCTCTACAACGACTGGAAGAACCAGTCGTCGTGCCTCCCGCATCCAGCGGCAAAATGTCCTAAAATGGGGAAATATAACTTTTGAACCATGACCACTGGAGCTACAGTATTTTTTTAAGGTATTCGTTATTTAAATGACCAATATTGAAATAAATATGCCTAGTTTAAAAAACTAAAAAATACACGCTTTTAAAGAATATCAAACTAAAAAGTTAAAAATAATTTTAAAATTTAATTTATGACAATAGCATATAAACAATAGATACTAGTAAAATGAAAAAAAAAAGCGTGAGGCGCTTTGTGCCATTTTTGTATATTAAGCGCCTCACGCTTTTTTGAGTTTGATGTTCTTTAAAAGCATGTTTTTTTAAACTATATTTATTTTCAACTTTTTAGTTCGATATTCTTTTTTAAATAATATACGGATAACACGAACGCTTAAGTGATGCTCATTTGTTTTTACCAAACTTTTCTTAATCTCCAACAAACAGAATAGCAAGTGCTAAAATTCGTAATGATGCGTTACCCAAGTAACTAAATCTAAACTAAAAAATACTTTGCCTGCACAAATTAATGTAAGGTAAGGTTGAAAAATTTTTGATTTAAAGACGGACAAACAAACAAGCAAGCAAACATACAAATGAAGCTAATAAAAGATATGTAAAAAATGGTGTCACCTAACATCATTTTTTTCTACGAGTATATTGGTCAATAATATTTATTTTCAACTTTTTAGTTCGATATTCTTTTTTAAATAATATACGGATAACACGAACGCTTAAGTGATGCTCATTTGTTTTTAGCAAACTTTTCTTAATGTCCAACAAACAGAATAGCAAGTGCTAAAATTCGTAATGATGCGTTATACCCAAGTAACTAAATCTAAATCTAAACTAAAAAATACTTTGCCTGCACAAATTAATGTAAGGTAAGGTTGAAAAAATTTTGATTTAAAGACGGATAAACAAACAAGCAAGCAAACATACAAATGAAGCTAATAAAAGATATGTAAAAAATGGTGTCACCTAACATCATTTTTTTTCTATATTGGTCAATAATTTTTACTGTTGGATAAGTTTTAACATAGAACCGATAACCGTTGGAGTAGTCGTGTTCTTGAGCGGAGATCGGTAAACGTAAGGTGGGACACCCTCAAGCTAGTGTTATAAATACTTGTTTTATTATTGATTAATAATTTTTTGAATTGTTCCAAAATATTAATATTAGTCTAGATTTATTTGGTGTAAAATTCAATTTTTATTTTTTTTTTTAGTTTGCTTGGAAACAAATTTTGTCAGGATGGACGACTGTTATAAATAATTGTTTTATTATTGATTAATAATTTTTTGAGCTGTTCCAAAATATTAGTCTACATTTATTTGGTGTAAAACTCATTTTTTTTTTAAATATTTTGTGGCATTATTTCTAACGTGAAACGAAACTATGATTTAAAAAAGTTAGAGGGCTGTCAGAGCGGGTTTTTTCGGAGGTTTTGAAAAAAGTAAAATACTGAAAAATTGTGAAATATATTTGGAAAAGTGGTTATAGGGGGATTTCCTGGGTGTTATTGTGTGGTGGCCAGGTTGTAGGTTATTGGAAGTTGAGTATAATGTTTTCTTTGCATTTTTAAGTATTCTTGTTAAAAATATAGCTTCACTACCGAGTGCAATTTCTTTGTAAGACAAACTATGATAAATCATTCTATTACTGCTGGAAGGTTGCTAAATACTCTTTAATATGATAAAACCTTGTGATAGCGCCTAACAAAAAAATGGTTGTGAGAATTTATAGCAGATAAATATAACTTGACTGTCAATCATTATCATGGCTTTTAGTTACTAGTTTATTATTTACAGGTATCTAATACGGTTAATTTCTATCACTAGGTAAAACAACGATCTTCGTAGGTTGGCTGGTAGCAGCCGGATGAGAGTTACCGAATATAGAGTTGTATAGCGTGCGTAGAAGAAGCCTATGTGCAGCAGTGGACTGCATCTATATGCTGATGATGATGACGATGACCAAAAACTTGACGCGTAAAATTGTCTCAAAAGATCTACTTACAAAACACAACAATAAACATTTCATTTCCAAACTAAAGAATTTCTTTTAAATTAATTTCACATTCAATGTATTATAACTTGTATCAAGGACCTCTGCGTGTGGCAAATGTTTGAATCGGAACATTTCCTGGTACATTGTACCGTCAAGTTCATATTTCATTTTGTAAAATAAATCGTAACATCAGATCTGTCTTCATAAGATTACCCAACAAGGATTTGTGTGCATGCCCTGACAGTTGAATTAAACAAGTATGAGTAATATTTATTTTAGCTGAGTGGGAGATAAAAACCCAAAGGTTAGTTTAAAGATGTGGGGGCAATCGCGCTAAAATAATTCAACCAAAACAGAATTGGATTGCAACCAAACCATAACTTTTATTATGTTTCGTATCGCGCTAACGGTTTAACCATAACTGATCCAGTTACAATTGGAACGTAACCGTTGTCAAATGACAAAGTTGAAACAAAGCTAACTTTTTCTATGCCATGTCAAACTTACGTTTAAACAATTAGATTTACTTATAATTGATTTAGTTTTAATTATTATATTTGATGAAATGTATCACTCATACCTTTTTTTTTTTTTTTTTTTTTTTTTTTCCGGGGTGGAAATCCTCATAGGATGCCCGCCGCCCTGGGGTGGGCGACGGGGTATGTCAGACTTTTACTGACTAAAACCACCCCGGTGTGTCTTCTATCACGAGCGCACGTGGGGCCGCGGGAGTCTAAATTCTTCCACGGCCCCACCCTCGTGCTGGCCCGGTCTGTCTGGGCCTCCTCTCCTGCACGGGGTAGTGGGGTGTTAAACTACCCCGTGCATCACCTCAAAGGCGCGCGCCGACACTCGCGCGCGCCTTCACCTCGGGGTCCATCAATAGGGGGGCGGGGACTTCCCCATGTCCCTCGCCCCTGGACCCATTCATGGGGGGCGGAAGAGGGCGTTATCCGCCCTTCTTCGGCGCCCGGTGCGTCTTCTGCGGCCCGGGAAGGGAGTTGATATCTCCCTCTCCCGTTCCGCAGCTTCCTTCTGCGACATCACGTCCTCGCAGAAGGACACCACCGCGTCCCACGACTCTGAGCTGCCGACCATCCTCCGCACTACTGCCGGCAGCGTCAGGTCGCCTCCTACTTCATTTGTGAGGACACGGCGCTGCTCCTCCCAAGCTACACACTCGGAGAGCGTGTGCTGCGCCGTGTCCTCCCCGCATTGGACGCAGTGGTGGCACCGAGCGTCCGGCTCCCTGCCTAAGCGATGCAGGTACTTGCCGAAGCAGCCGTGCCCCGACAGCACCTGCGTCACCCTGAACGACAGGGAGCCGTGCCTCCTCCCGAGCCAGTCGTCGAGTACTGGCCGGATCGCCTCGACGGTAGCGAGGCCGGCGGTAGGGCGCATGAGCCTCTGCCGCCAGTCCACCACCAGGACCTGATGGAGCTCCTCCCGGCGCAGCTCGATCTGCCGCTGCACCGGACTGGAGCCCCGTGTCCGCTCTTCCTCGCGCCATCGGTACAATGACGCGAGTACTTTCGCCTCTAGGTCCCAGGGCGGGGATCCGGCCAGGACGCAAGCCGCCTCGTGTATCACTCATACCTACATTGATTTTACTTTAACCGAAGTTGAAACTTTAGCGCGTTACGAAATATGATCGAAACTAAACCATAACTTTAACTGGATTAGATATGAACAAGAGTTGAACTTCTACTGTTTCATTTAGCGCGATTACCGCCCAGTTCATACATAAACGTTCCTGCAACTTATCCATGATTGTGTAGGCAACTTATTGTATTTATTAATTAATTTATATTTATATATTAAAATACACTTATGCTTTACTTATTTTTGTATTGTCTAGCACACAGACATACATCAGTTGTCCAATGTAGGTATACGCATACCTAGATACCACCGACCAACGTCTCATAATGTTCCGAGACCCACCGTCAGTCGAAATTTGTGCACCTCCACGCAGTGATGAATCGTTGATGTTAAAGAACACTAGCTTTCGACTTCTTCTTCAGCCTGTAGAGGTCCACTGTTGGGCAAAGGCCTCCCCCAAGGCTTTCTACGATGACCGGTCTTGTACTACCCACATCCATCGGCTTCTGTCACCAGGTCATCAGTCCACCTTGTACGGGGCCTCCCTACGCTGCGTCTTCCGGTAAGTGGCCGCCAATCCAGAAGAGAGAGAGCTATGTCTTTGTTTTCGGGACTTTGGTTCTTCTGCTGATCTCCTCATTTTACTAGCTTATTAAGAGTCTATTCACTTTGATCTAGATTCTAGAAGCACTTACATTTTAATCAGACGGGAAAACCGTGTCAGGCAATTTTTTCCAGTCCTTTGATGGAAAGGTGAAGGCGGAATTAAAACATGTAATTCCTTAACTCGAAAATAGGATGCATTTTGGAGTTAAGAAATTTCATGACATAATTATAGAATATCAAAAGGCTGGCTACTCTACGCCTGTGCTCCAGGCTTTGGAGATTCCAGGCAATCAATTAATTACCACAAACATAAAAAACAGCCAAAAAGTTTTACGTCTACACTTGTTGACGGGTTTAGTATATCTACAGCTTTCCTTTCTCTAGTTACGTTTAAGGCTTATGTAGCAGTAATAATTAAGTAATTGTAGTATTAATTAAGTTTTGATGTATGGTTAGGTCTTCTAAACTATGAATGCCATATATAAGATAAATCAAAAGTTAGAATAGTTAAAATATCATTAGAAATGTCTTGCTAAAACCTGGTATCATTGTTATGAACCAAATAACACTGAAAGCTTATAGATAAATCATGTTAAATACAATGCAAATTCACACATCATTCTGTTTCAAGCAAACTTGACAAATATCGACAGCATTATAGACACATTTACACACAAAGGTCCCGCGATGCAATTCGAAACAGCTCGTTGCTTCAGTTGCGGCACGGCGACATATGAATCGGTCTTAACGTGCTGTAGATACACAAAATAAAGGACTTAAAGACGTATGGCTCTTCTTAACAATTCGAACACAGCTATAAATTTAGCGAGAGATACGCACTAACAGATAAGGGAGAAGTGTTCTGTCCGTCACGGAGGTACTAAAAATTTTGTTGGTGTAAATAAAATTGGAGACTTTCGTGGGATATTTTAGACTTTTTTTCGTTATGCGTGGACGTGAAGTGACGTGACGCCCAGGATTTTTTTATAATGTTTTTTTTTTATGTTTTGTATTCTTTTCTTCCATATATTAGTAAGTACTAACTTCTTCGTCGACTGCCTTGTTATTTATGCGCTTTTACGAAGCAGGGAAAAAAGGAGTTTTCTATCAAGTAATTTTTAATAGCAGTCCGGAACTCGGAAGTAGACGGTGATACTTCCATTGTTGGAAGTATGATACTGTGTCTAATCTCTCAGCGGTCGTCTTGGCTTGTCGTCCTAACGGATCATAAGATTAAGAGGAGAGATTGTGCACCAGTGTATGTGCACACTTAACAATAATTAATATCTACTGCGTCGAAGTATAAGTCTCTATACTGAAAGCTTTTGATTTACTTAATAAATTTTTAGTACACTCAATCACTATTTTTTTATTTGTTAACATTCAAATACAATATGTGTTAATATTAAATTAATAAAATGTATGAATGAAAGAATGCGTCAACCTAACCCTTCAAGTTCAATTCTATACTTATAATTTTCAGTGTTTAGTTAGGCACGTTACTTACTCACATAAATAAAAATCTCTATAATACTTTTCTTGTGAGCAGTAAGTTTTTTTTTATAAATTAACTCCTACTAAAATGTAAACAAAGTACAAGATAATAAAGCAAAATGTTCTAGTCCGAGGTCGTTGACCGAGAGTGAACAGCGCTTTATGAGATATCCTTACTGCCTGTCATGTTAGCCGTAATTGAAAGATTAAAGGATAGCTGGCCCGCTCAGGTTATTTATTGAAAGGCAGGTCTTTGCCGGACCCAGAGTTAAAGTAATTTACTGCTAAGGAATTCTTACAAGTCACACCCTTATATAAAAATTCAGACTTCACCCAAGAGATATAAAATTTAATAAACAACTAAAATTATTAAAAATATTGATAAACATTGAAAAAATTAAGCTTTTAGAAATATTAGGCTTTTTTTTATGAAAAACTGCTACGCTATGAAAGTTGCTACGCTAAAATGGAATTGGCCTGGAAACATCTGTGTCATCTGAAATGACCAATAGGCCAAACTTATGACCCAATGTCCCTCTTAATAACAAGGGAAACCAAGACAGAGATGGCAGTGATGAGCTGGACTCCTTCAACAAGAACTGGTGCTCAGTAGATTTTAAAAGAGAGAAGTAGAAGGAGAGTGAAGAAGCCTTTGCCTTGGAGTGGGCCATCACGGGATTTAATAATAATAATCAGGTCTAGGCGGGGGCCTCTAGCCATTAACATAACGTGTAGTTTTGTAGAGATATTTGATTTGATTGATAATATTAAAGTGTTACCAGAACCCACCAGACAAAATCTTGCCGCCAAGCGATTCGCCGGGTTCCGGCATGATGTCTGGTGAAGTCGTACGGAGGACGGGTCTGGGCAGTGTTGCGATGTGTGCCGGGTACGATGCGGCAAATGTTGTTGTGTCAGGAGTTTGGTCGTGGAGGGTCTCCAGATCAATATCAACCTCTAGCGCAGCATACGTTGAGTTTAAAATTGCATCATATTCATTCAATCAGTTTTTTTGATGAATAGCCTTTTAATAAACTAGCGCGCTTTACCGTCAACGATTGCATCGCTGCTTACCATCAGGCGGGATTGTGGTCAAGCACTAGTTTAAAATTATAAAAATAAAACTAAAGTATTTTGTCGTGGGCGAATTTTGTTCTTCATTGAAGATGTATGCAAAAGAGCAAATTCCAAAACATGATTTTAACATTTCTATTTTGGCACTATTTAAAATTGCTCATATTTCATTCAAGCAATTCATAGGTACTTGTGAATTGACAAGGGACAGACAGAAAGTTATGTATAGAGAGATAACTAGCTTCTAGTTACACATTCCAAAACGTTAATCTCTATGGAGAAGAACGAGTAACAACCACACTTTTAAATTATGATATTACTAAATCCTAGATACATTATTATTGCTTCTATATGCATATAGTCATTATTCTTTATGGGAGAATAATGTAAAAAGAAACAATTCAAAATATGAAACTAAAAATAAACCCTAACCTTAAGAAATTACCAGTCTCAACAGACGGTGGCAATCCGGATTGCTATTTCCATTTGCATTTCAGATGCAGTTTATCAGGTGCTTGATTTATCGATATCCGATCGACCTATCGTTACATCTTGACTTATTGCGGCTATCATTCATATTGTATTCAGTCTTATCAACCCTTTAGGGGTTGGAATCGGCTTGCATTAGAAAAGGGTTCAAGTAATGTTATCAGTTTTTATTTTGTGATTGATATCATGAAACTGTCATCATAAGGCATTGTAATTAATGTACATGTATGAGAACAGACACTTTACTCAGCAGTGGGACAATATAGGCTGATATTATTATTGCAATATGTTTAAATTAAGCGTTATATCTACGCCCTATAACTCAAGTAGCAAATGCTGGGGAAACAGCCAGGCTAAAGTGGGGTGAGCTGGATATGCCTCACAAACACACCTCGAGAGTTGGGAAAATATCGTCGCTCACTGGACGCCTGAAGGAAATCATTGCCGTCGCGATAGACCAGGACGAAGGTGATGTGACGATCTGATAACGTCCGCCATCGGTTCTACGAGCAATGTGCCCTGCCCACTGCCACTTAAGTTTAGCGACTCGCAGAGCTATGTCGGTGACTTTGGTTCTTCTGCGGATCTCCTCATTTCTGATTCGATCTCGCAGAGAAACTCCGAGCATAGCTCTTTCCATAGCCCTTTGTGTGACTCTGAGCCTTCGTATGAGGCCTATTGGGAGCGACCAAGTCTCAGTTCCGTAAGTCATCACTGGCAACACACACACACACTGTGGTATCTTGGACGACGAGAAGATGTAGCGTAGCTTCCCGAGCTGGATTCGACAAGACAACTCTTTCTCGAAGTTGGACCTACCTAGTTGGACTGTTTGTCCCAGGTATATATACTCGTCAACAACTTTAAGTGCAGAGCAACCAACTAGAATTGGAGTGGGTGCGACATGAGAGTTCGGCATGATCTTATGTCATCATGTTCATCTTTAGACCCACTTGTTGGGAAACTCTGCTGAGGTCATTGACCTAATTAAGGGTAGACAAACACATACATATATTCAAATTTTGTTAATGTGTCTACAGTATTGGAATTTCATTGCATCCTGTTAGACTGGATGAAGATGCAAATATAGTAGGGAAACGCTAGGCAGAAGATTTATTAACATCATTTCAAGTTTAATATCATATTTATTCTAATGGCAATTAGTTCAATTACAAAAAGTAAAGTTATAAAAAAGTTTGAATTTGTAGCGTAAACTTTAGGTAGGTACTTTAACTGTGTAGAAATTAAATTTATATTTACAGAAACTCGTGAAAATCTGGCGATTTTTTTCTGCTTACGCGTTGAAAGAAAACGTTATGATGCGATACCTGAAGACGGTGCTCTTCTATTTTCAATCATACAGCCAAATGTTTCGCTGAAAATTGTGCGGTAACAATAAATTGTTGAGTGAAACCTATGGATAAATAAATCAAAACATACTTCAATTCTTACGCAAGATCCTTTCGATTTGACGGTTCCATTATAATTTCGGATCATATTTACGACTTCCTGAAAATTCATCGATGTACGTAATTACACATACATATTAATATTAATTCAAGGTGATACAACAATTTTAACGCATTTTTTTTAACGCAAATAAAAAAAGCAATTATTTCTTTGTTGTATGAGAGAATTAAACAAATATAAAAGTAAAAATATCAACACGTCATTCGAACACTTCGTTACACGTTATTTGAGTTATTTTTATTATATACTCAGTTGGCTTATGTAAATAAATTATTTAAAATATTACTGAGTAATGTAATTGAAAGAAACAGGTGACAATACGTTTAAAATGTCAAGTGCATGCGCGTATGCAGAAAAATGAACCGGCGGCTATCAAAAGTGTCGAAGGATCCGGGTCGAATCTCTCTTAATGATCGGGAAATACCCATTTATAGTATGATAAATCGATAGTTTCATCACTTTGTGTTGACAATGATCGGTATTTTAACCAGTACTCCAGTATCAGTAGGTACTTACATAGAACAATAGCAATAGTTCATGTACATACCCACCAAATTGCTATAAGGTAATAATTATTGTCACATAGCAATTTTGTTGATAATTTACTTTTGTACCAACTCATATACCCAAATATATTCACTATACTCGTAACTATAATAGTGTAATGAATATATTTGGGTGAATATGACCATGAAGTAAGAACATATGATATTTCTAAGCAATTAAGTAGTTGACATAATGGTAAAATACCTCATCTGATGAAAAATGGTTGCAAGCACCCGATTGACAACTTTGAAACTTTACTAACCTTAGATGCATAAATATGAATTAAATATCATAATTATCTCAATGTAATTTCAATGACTTTAGTACATATTCTTCAAACTAGAAGATAGAAAGTATAACATTTGTTTTAAAATAGGTATGGTGGCTGTTTTACACCGGGCGAGGATTGTCACAATAAGTAGGCCTAGTTCCTACTGAAAAAATGTCGAATAAAAATCTAAGAATATTGAAACAAGAACGACAGAGACTCAGTTCTGTTTAAATATTGTAGAATTGAATCACTGGAAATGATGTTGTCGGGGTCTGAACATTTAAAAAATATGTATATTAGGACTTAAAAATAAAACAAACTGAATGTTTAACCTATCATTCTACAAGGTAAAGTTTAATCCTGAAATGCATTAGTTAAATACGATGCAAACTTCTAACAACATAAAATTTCAGTCATCTTTTGCGGTCAGATTCCTTTTAAATACTGCTTTTACTGATTATCTACTATTCTCCAGTTATTCTGTATTTTCATCTAACACCCCCAAAAAGAACCAAAATCAAATTACAGGTACTTACATAACAATCTCTTCTGACGGTTATCTTTCACACTCGCGTCGCCCTTAACGCCCACTGCGCAAATAAAAATGGCAAGAGTTACAATTTTCATCTCGATCCTTGTAGCCAGTGAACGGACAGGACAATGTCAGGGCTAAAAGCAAAACCTAGCTTATATACCGTCGGAGAACGAAAACAAGTACTTGGCTATACATACGTGGGATCTAGTTTTAGTCAGGATACTAAAGGAAAGCCTAAAAGGGTACGCTCATTCTATAATAAGTAAACTTTTTATAGATCGCGGATGAAATTAAATTGAGTCATTCGATTTTATTACTGTCCTTTTTTTAACATTCTTTGTTAGTTGTTAAGATAGGGAAGTTGCTGTCGTATGCATGTTGTCTTATGATATTATAACAGCGCGATTTTTTTTAAATATTACAGTGAAAAATTAAACTAAATGAGCATGGAATAAGATAGGTAAGATATTTACAAAATGGTTCGGCAAGTTCGTAGTTTTCAATTGGTTTTAATAATGTTCAATTCACACAATGTACTTTAACTTTATTTTATTGAAATGTAGGGCCTGACTGTAATCGTAGATATTCCTTTGATAGTACGTATCTACTTATTATTATACAATATGTAAAGAAAACCCTGTCCGATCCGTGAAGGTATTGATAGGTATCGATAACTGATTCTACTAATGGATACAAAGCCGGGCTAAACTTAAAAAAAGATCCCCCTAAAAAAATGAATATTATTTCGCAAAAAGAGGTAACTTAATACGTGTGCGGTAGGCAACCCTTCCGCAGGCGACGGGGATAGGGCACGTGGCACGTGGTCGCATCGCTTATAATAATACCGTCGAAAAGTGTTGTCACTTTTTAAAAATTACCAAATTTCGGGGAACATGGAATTACTTCGCGGGAAAAAATTATTATTTCAAAATTCATTAGTATTGTTTCTATGATGATTACGTAAAATTTTATATTATATTTGGTCATATGTTTACCTAACCTTTATTATCCTTATGGATCGGACAGGGTTTTCTTTACATATTGTATATATAAATATTGTTTTGTGTATCTACATATCACTAGTGAAGCTATCGATCAGTACAATGCAATGTGACACGAATTGAAAGCTGATAAATTATTGAACGAATTACAATTTCTAAACCAAAATAAATGAAATATGTTCCCTTAAAAAAATCTAATCGCTCTTGACTTTCTGTCAATTTCGAAAATTATTAAAAATTATGTCTAATATTTTAAATATGACATAGTTAGGGCGCTACCATAAAAATTTATACACTTCAACGTGTCTTTATTAGGTCAAAGTTCATATAAATATGTGTTCAATTTTTTTTGCCGAATCGATAAATACTATTTAGTGGTAATTCAGGTTAGAGTTTGTGTCATTTTCCATACCATCAACTTATATAATACCAGCTGGATACCGCGGTTTCACTCGTATAACTTTTGATCTCATGAGAATAAAAAGATAAAACTACCCTACATAGTTAATCTTGATTAACCAGCTGCGTGCCAAATAACATAAAAATCCGTTCAGTAGTTTTTGCGTCAAATAGTGACAAACATATCAAACATCCATACAACCTTTCAAGCGCATTTATAATATTAGTGGAATTCACGAAGGATCATCGTTAAACCCGAACAAAACATAAACAAAGATTTCAATAAAATAAAAAAAAAAAAACATCTAACCCTTTCTTTGCCATTACGCAGTGGGATAAAATAGCAATCCTCTATTACAATTCAACTTTCAAGTACTCATACTTATACTATACTAGATGCGCCCCGCAGTTTCGCCCATTGTATGTTTTTTGTTCCATGTATTTTGTTTGATGTTTGATTGGTGTACAATAAAGAATAAATAAATAAATAAATAATACTATCAGATGGAATCATTTTGAAGCGTATTGTTAATGCATTGCTCCGTTTGTTCGAAAAATGTGTCTGCTCAACATCGTAAATAAGGCAATGAATGTTGTTAAACTGTCAATATGAAACCCATAGCTGCTGATAGCGTTTTACGAAATAAGCCGGCTGTTTGCACATCTCCATATGGAAAATTGGATTAGCAATTGACTTCAAAATTATTCCAACTGATTGTAATTGTGTGCTACGCTATTAGGGTGCTACATCCTAATTGGAATCTATCCGTTGGAATCATTTTGAAGCGTATTGTTAATGCATTGCTACGGTTGTTCGAAAAATAACGTAAATAACGCAATGAATGTTGTTTAGCTGTCAAAATGAAACCTTTTGCACAACTGGCTATAAAATATCTGTGTACCAAAAATCATTTAAATCCGTGCTGGACACCTGGCTGGTCTTTTAAAAAAGTATAAGTTCGCATAACCAAACTTATACTTTTTTAAAAAAGACTTTTAGAAATATTTTTTAACTATTGACTGAAGCTGTTACTGTTCTGTTTTGCCTTGGTTTGTTTGCATTTCTGTTTGTTTTTAATTTAAATTATGTATATTTCAATTATGCATATTTTCATCATTATTTTACACCTACATTACACACCACTCATTTCCATTGCTATCAAGTAGCGATGGAACAAACAAATAAACTCACTTTCAAATATATAATATTGGTAAGGATACTATTTAACATACCATTACAACCTGCTAAGGCAACATAACTCATACTTACTCGATTCCTGTCTAAGCTAGGCATCCCGATGGCGCCATTAAATCATGGCCGCGGATCAGACAGAACATTCCCGAAGCCCCATTCAAACCTGTCTTGTTCATCTCTATTTTGAAGCTTTATTACTGGTACTGAGATATATAAATAACAAATACATTGTTTGGAGATAAGAGATGAGTCTCGTAATGGTAAGTATATCAAGCGTAACTCTTTTGATTCAATATTTATGACGACAAAAAATAAAATAAATATAAATATAATAAATAAAAGGATGCAGTCAATCTATAAATTGCTTGTAAAAGATCGCTCTTAGCGATAAGACCGCCCATTGTGTCACCCTTTGTAAAATCTTAATTTTTATGTTCTGTACTTTATATGGTGTACACAATAAAAAGTATTCCATCTAAATACGAGTATGTATCTAAATCTATATAAATAAGAGTGATGACCCCTCTCACTGACAGAAGGCCTCAGGCCCAGCAGTAGGAAAATTATTTATATTGATTATATTTACTTATACAACATATTTTTTTGTACATGCAAAACCCGAAACACGTGTCTAGTATATTTATCTACAGAATTTATGTAAAAAATTTCATAAAGAGATCATGGAAAACCACAAAGTATCTTTCTTTCTTTCTTTTCTTTAGAGTGAATACTACTTCAACTCTTCAATAGCCTCTGTGGTTAGATACTACAATTTTGCCAATAACACGTGTAACAAATTATAGACATTCTTTAAAAATTTTATTTCACAATAATGGCGGATATCGCCAATGACAGTTGAAAAAACAGCCGCGTGAGCCGCCTACTAGGAGATTTGATGCAAAGCCGTGATGTGGCTACTATGCTGCGATATTTAAATGTTCTTTGTGAATTATTCACTGAATGCAATTTTTACTACATAAATCACGCGTTTTTATTTAGTAAACGACACTATAAATAATTTTAAAGTCCAATGAAAAATGCGCGTGACACTCATCTCGGCTTTCCTGTCAAAAACTCAACAAAGTTATGAGCTCGTTATCTTACCTGGTTGTCCCATCAAAAATATGGCGCGGGCATGCGTACGGGTCAAGTACTATGTACTACTACCGTAAACTGAACTTGTGCGCTCGGTAACCACACTGCAACAATTTCTAAATGTATTTGGGAAAAAATATAACATGGTGTAAAAATGATTGATATCGATTCAGTTGCTTATTCTGAACAAACTATAATCAGGTGTTGGATAAAGAAAAAAAAAACTGTTACAAATTACGTTCATGGTGATGTTACCAATCGTTACTTTTGATTGACAGATTGTTAATAGAAGCAATTATGTCAAAAATAAAATGAACGAACTGTGACTCATTCAGCATATAATGACGTATGTATTTAAGGTTTAATTCACTAAATAGAAACTACAGTTAAGAATGAATGCACCGGCTTTAATAACCGCAGTGTTTCAGTTTTTATTGAAACACACAAGTCTTTGCTAAGTCTTTATCATCGTTTTAAATCATTATTTTTATACTTATAAGCAGTAGTGGCTCACGAGTGGCGTCGGCCTCGACTTACGACTTGTAGGCTGTTAGTTCGAACCCATCCAGATACTTTCTTCTTCTTATTCTTCTTCTTATTCTTCTTCTTATTCTTCTTCTTATTCTTCTTCTTATTCTTCTTCTTATTCTCCTTCTTATTCTTCTTCTTCAGCCTATAGAGGTTTACTGCTGGACAAAGGCCTACTCCAATGCTTTCCACGATGACCGGTCTTGTACTGCCCGCATTCATCGGCTTCCCGCGACCTTCACCAGGTCATCGGTCCACTTTGTTGGGGGCCTCCCTACGCTGCGTCTTCTGGTACGTGGCCACCATCGGTTTTACGAGCAATGTACCGCAGAGCAGGCACTTTACTTTGCGCATTTAATTTCATCACCATTATTCTCCAATCGGCGATGAGAAACATCATGAAGAAACCGGCATGAACTAGAAACGACAACTCTAAGACTTATGAACACTTTGGGCCTGTGTGGTGGATTACAGCCTCTCACAGGGATGATGCTTGTGTCTCAGCTGTGTGAACATTACGTATGTATATGCTGATTATATTATTTATTGTTGCACCAATGTTAAACAAATGAATAAATGGGTGAAGTTATGAAATATTTTTGATGATTAATACATTCTCGGCTGAACCCTTTCGTAAGAAGCCCTATCCACTACTGTCTCAAATTTTTAATACATTTAATTTCCATTTATTGCCGTTTAAAATTATTATTCCGCGGTCAGCTTTTACCGACCATTGTAGCGATCCCTGCGTAGGATTTCCATGAATGTATGCTTTTATTGTAGATATTTAGTTCAGTTAATTACGAGAGAACACGCACCAACGCCTTTCGCCAACCTTAATGAATCTCTTAATAAGAAGAATTTTAAGATACAGAATTGATTACTATCGATTAAATAAGTGGAATCTTGGACAACAGCCTCTATTATCATTATATCAGTTTCTAATAATATAATTTATGTGGTCCTTACAAGATCAGAGGGCCAATTTTGACCTTAGTTTGAACCTGTCAAATATACTTCTAATTTCAGATTAAATGTCGTTTAGACGCGATTGTAACCATATTACGACCGTTTTATAATTGGCCTTGTTGTTACTAAGAATTTGTTTAAACTTTAAAGGACACTTTTTATACGTTTTTCTCAAAGAAATTTGATAGGGAACACCGACCTATTCTAGGATTAAAATATACATATATTTGATGTGTGCATAATCCTAACAGTAAAAACATACCATTGTAAGGTTGAAGCGAAAGGCTTTTTTAAATGTTTAACTACCATAATAAAAGGGCTTTAAAGTGCAGCTTCGTGTACCTTAGGACTATGTATACGATAGTCTAAAGCTAATCTCTGCAATAAACGCAAGACAAGTACTAAGTTTCTTTGAATCATACTGAAGCGCCTTTACAACGTCTCCTGACCATCGGATTGTTTTATTGGTCGGGGATAGGCTTTGAAAATGATAACTTAGCCTATGGGGTTGTACATATTTGCTCAGTAGAGTACATTTGATTCGGTAGTATTTATTGAACAATAAAGCTAAAGTTTCTACACATATGCGGTACAAGTATGTGCCGATCGGCAAACTTAACTGACGGCACGGATGGTGCAGTGGTTAGCCGATTGATTGCGTTCGTTGCATGTCGCGGGTTATTTTCCGCGCGGAACAATTTTTTGTATGAACAACAAATAGTTGTTAAGGGTGTGGCTGATTGTGTATGTGGATTTAAATATTTATAAATGCACCTTCGATACAGAAGAAATTCTTAGTGTGGGACAAAAATATTTTGTTCTTAAAAAAATAATAGTTTTGAACATGTTTGAGGGAGGTTGAATCATTACACATATTAGGCTCTCATTCAAGTCCTGCTGAACTGCATACTTCAATTCAATGAAGGCTGAGCCGAATTGCCGCTTCTTTCTGGACATACTCATATACAAAGTGATGATGACAATACGACAATGAATTAAACATCGTGTACCTCAATACATTCTCAGTCTACATATAAAAAATCATATAAATATATCCATTAGTTTAGTCACAGGAAATTATTTTTCAGTTTTTACATTTTCTACATGATGTACATGTTAATAAGGAAGCGTTTACAGGTTGATGACCGCCACATCCAGCGGTACTAAACTTTAATATTAATGGCGCGAAAAAACAAGTCGATACAGGACCGCGCTGTCGCCGATCGGAGGTTAGTGAACCAATATTTTAAAGTATGTTTTATTCCGTTTCCAATTTTATGCGATTTAGTTTGTTTGAAATGTTATTTTATTTTTTTAATTTTAATGCTAGAATTTTTTTTCTATGGTTTAGGATTATTCCTATGAACCAGAATTGTCCGTATTTCATCAGCAACACTCTGTATATTCAATTCGTTCAGCTATACCGATATATGCCGAGTTGAAACAGCCTTTGTTGCACTTGCGTAGCCTAATCTTCTCCTTTTTTCGTAACCGCATGTATAATTAATCACTTATCACTTAAAAAAGCAATTCCTTTTTATCTGAAGATTCCTAGATAAGATGTCCAATCTACAAAAGAATTCCTTCACGCGATCTCGGTATTCACAGCCCAGAGGGTAGTCAAAGTGCTTTTTAATGTTGATCGTCCAAGGAACGCATGGGATCTAGTCTCTCGCCCTGAAGCGTTGCTCATTACAATTATTTCACACGAGAAATAGGCACGTTAGGCTTGTCTTAAAAAAAGACAAATGGGGAGAAAGTAAAACTATAAGTTAAGTATAAGTATTATTTGTGTATAACTGCCTGTTCTGAAGTAGTATGTGACAAAAGCAATAGCTGACAGCGTGGGCTATTTAACTTAAATGTCTTCATCCGTAGGAACTGTCTACGTACACCTCCGTACTTAGTTTTATACCTCTTATGTACAAAGGGGTTGGTTTTACAATTTTCTTTTATTTTCACAATCAAAGGCAAATATTTTTTATTCATCGAATAAAAAGGGACAGAAGATAAAGTTTTTAGTTTAGTCCTGTCAAATTAAGATATTTGATGGACAATTTAGACTTGATTAAAAACATTGCGACTAAAAATATGTTAATTTACGTCAGAAACTGACTAATTTAACAGAAAAACTAAAATTTATTTTTTATCTTTTTCTGCATGAAATAGTAAGAAAGACAACCACTGAACTTAAATTTAGCAAGGAAATAGGCATCATTATCCACCAAAAGCGATTCCTAAAACACTTATCTTCAATTCATGCCGACATGCACATAAACATTATTCAACTACCAACATTCGCGAATTATGAGCTAATCGTAAAAACAAATCAGCTTAAGTAATTAACAATCAAAACTACACTTTAACACCATATCATTAAAGTTAATTCTGCACTAAATACTATAAAACAATGTCATAAAATCTGTGATAAAGTGAAACCATTGCTTCAGAGGATCACTTTCTATTGCGCGTGCGCAGATGAAAGTATTAGTATGATGCGCACGAAATCAACAATTATCTTGCACTTGCGCTCTGTATAATTATTTATGCGTAAATCATTAAAGATTTATTAATTGCTGTCATTAAAGATTTATTAATATTATTTATGTAGAGCACGAGCATATTGATAGAAACTGGAAAAAATGTCATGGTCTACTAGCCACATGATTTGTTTAAAGTTTACCTACGGCTCCTTTTAGAAAGCTTTAAAGCGTATTCTATGGGTTGCTGTTTAGAAGCATAATGCTTTTTTCAAAAATATAAAAAAATGTTTAGGGTTTAATTTTTTTTTTCTAAGAGAAAAGATATCAGTTCTACAAACATAGTATTCTAAATACAAGGTTGTGTTAATCTTAACCATGGTTCACGTCAAATGTTAATTAGTATAGGAACAATTCTGTGCGAAAAGACGACATTTTTGATTCAATTTAATAAGGTTAATAAAGCTTCTTAAAATTATTTGTAAATTATTTTTTTTAACCCAAATACTAAGTTGACTGATGTAATGTCGTATTTGTATACTAAAAAAAAAACCGGCGAATTGCATGTCGGACTCACGCACAAAGGGTTCCGTACCATTGATTTAAAGGATTTATTTGTATGAAAGATTGCGCGGTAATAAGCGGTTTACGATTTACGAGATATTAAAAAATAACTACGTATTAGATCTCGTTCAAAACAATTTTCGTTGGTAGTTTTTATAGTAATGTACAACATATGTTTTTTTTTTTAGATTTTTCATTTTCTTATTTTAGAAGTTAGATGGGGGGACCAACTTTTTCCACTTTGGAAACTTCTGTCAGGTAAACTATACGGTTTAGAATAAAAATATTTTAGAAACCTCAATATTTGAGTTTCAGTTCTAAGTATGGGTAGGCCCAATATTTATTATTATTTTTTTATTTTTGCATCAAAACCTTAAGGCGGTTCATAGAATTCATCTACCTACCAAGTATCAACAGTATAGCTCTTGTAGTTTCGGAATGAAATAACATGACGAATCTATAAGGGTTCCTTTTTTTGCCATTTGGCTACGGAACCCTAAAAAGGCATACGTAAAAGACATAAACTTCAGATTATATCTAGAATTAAACCCCTTATTCATAAACGATGTTTAAAGTTAACTAGCAATTAGTGACTCTTTAACCATACATTTTAGACGTTTGCACCGCACTTAACTTTAATCATCGTTAATGAATAAACCCCTTAAATACTAGTGTATTTATTCATAAACGATAATTAAAAGGTCAATCACTAGTTAATTTTAAACATCGTTTAAGAATAAGGGGGAAAACATACATATGTTGTGACTGGAGTGAAGTACCTACACACTACGTGTTGATAGACCCTAGTTAGCGCTAGCCGTGAAAATAACAATTATTTAGCCATCAGTTCACTACACTAATAATCATATATATATAACAAAAACTATCCGAAGTAAATAATAATTTTTACTTTTTATTATAATAGAGATAGATTACCCTAAGATTTACTTATTTTTGACGTAGAAACACAAGTAAGCGCGGTGTTTGTAAGAACTTTAGATCCAAGCCAATAATTTATTTAGGTTCAAAATAAAGAAAATACGACGTCTGAACGAGCGGCAGAGTTTAGACATTGTTTTAAATTAAATGGTGTTTTTTGCAATAGAGGGCGTAACTATGTTATGCGAAAGGATGATACATTGTGAGTTAGATCGCGTTTCTTTCGGCAGATGGCAGTAGGGGCGGTATTAGTTATCATGTGGTACACAGTTAGGTATAACAAAATTTTATTATACGAATCTTCTTGTCACTAGGTGGCAAGATATGGTGTCATGAAATGAAAATAATAACGTGTAGATCCAAGAATGTGTTAATATTTTTTCCAATGAAATTCACCCTGGGTTTAATTAATCCATTTAAGTTTTTAAATGCGTATGATAATAAATTCTTCTATAAGTAAGTTGAAGGATATAATTAAGTTATCAAAAATACCCAATCTTGTGCTTTTAATATTATTTAATTATTACTTTTCCGTGTCCATGCGTCATTTTATAAATGTTCCTATGTTATTTTTGTCTGTTTGTATATCTCGACGTATTAATAATAAAACTGAAGAGGTTTTCATTTTGTTTCCCTTTAAACACGTTAATCTCTAAAACTGCCAATCGGAGTTGAAAAAATATTTTTATATAAAAGATAAAGAAAAATCATATTAATTTATTTAACATATACGCAAGGAAATGTTATACATATAACAGCCTTTAACATACTTCTTTATCTTTTCTTTAAAAATATTTATGCAACTCCAACTGGTAGTTATAGCCCTTAATACCATTACTAATAGGAGACAGGCAAAAGAAAAAGTAACAGACAGTACGCTAAACGCAGACGATTTAATAACGATAAGGAGTGTTATTAAAATGTGGCTGTTATTTTAACTAATGTGGCTGTCGTTTTAGCTAATCTGGCTGTTGGTTTGGCGCCGATCCCCTTGTTTACAAATTAAACCAAATTTAAGTTCAAGAACAGAAGATAAATATTTGTTTTGATTTGAATTTAAGAAACATTTGAAACCAATAATTCTTTAATTGTTACAGTATTTTATTTTGAGTTGTTACTAAGTATAATGGCTCTATAAGAGCTGTCATCGTACTTAATGATAGCAATAAGGCTGTTACGTATTGTATATACATACAAACATAAAAGCTAATATGTAGTGCCGGTCGAAATATTGTATGTGTTCTTAGGTATAGCAGTATACAGAGTATAAAACGAGCAAAGTAGTTAGTTCCATAGCTCTAAATTTTAATCACTAATTTGGCTGAATCTAGATATTCTAGTATATTGTTTTATAAAAAATCTAGTACAATTAGTATATTTCAACAAACAACATAAAAATCTATTTCCCTGTCTATATAACTAATACGTCTACCAAGCATATAAAACATAGCAAAAGCTCATGCAAGCAAGCAAGCATGTGTTCAACATAAATGCTTACCATGACTTACAACAACGAACCAATTTGTATAGTACACACATCAAAAGTGTCTAGGGATCAACATATATTTTTGCAATAACTTTTCTCCTGATTGATATTAATTAAAATTTTCTTTAAGGATTCATCAAATAAAGTGTTTTCGTTTGTCACAGTAACGATAAACCAAGTCACCTTTGCATTAATAAAGAAATTTGCCATTTTCCTAATAAAGGGATATTTGACATTTGAACCACTAACACAAAAGTTTGAAAAAAAGACTGAAATAACAGTTTTCTCTAAAATTTTATTGGGTAACTTAAACAATTAATAATCCGTGTTTCAACCGCGAACACTAACAACACAAGAACATCGGTTTGGCATACTCAAAATGAGTTCATCCAAATCACGCTGTGGAATGGCCGCCCATGTTCGTTGCAACAACAAAAAAAGGTCTTCTTGCGACTGGATACCCTCCATATTCGGCAGAGCTCTTCTCTGTAGCATATTCCATGCATGCTCAATCGGGTTCAAGTCTGGCGACTGAGCAGGCCAGGGCAGGACATTGATGTTAGCTGGGGCGAGAGTCTGTCTTACAACTCTTGCGGTGTGCGGTCGTGCATTATCATGCATTAACTGAAATAAGGGACCGATTTGCACTTGTAGAGGAACGATAACGTCTGATACAATCGTCTCAGCATAAATTTGAGCGTTGAGGTTGCCTCTGATCCAAATCAACTCATTTCTTCCGCCGATCCAAATACCCGCCCATACCATGATAGTTCCACCACTATAAGGATGGACTTCCTGGCAGGATTTTAATCGCTGTTGGCGTCCAGGGATTCTCCAGTGTCGTATACGTCTTGTATCCGGTCTCATACCAAAACGAGACTCATCAGAAAAGCACACGAAACGCCATTGTTCTTCTGCCCAATTTCTGTGTTCAAGAGCCCATTGATATCGAATCCTACGATTGTGCATTGCTATAGGTGGTACCCGTAGCGGTCTTCGGGAATGAAGGTTCACTTCATGCAAGCGGTTTCTGACTGTTTGGTCGCTAATTAAGTTCCCTGAAGAGTGATGAAGCCTCACGGCTAACATCATGGCGGTTATTGTTGGAGCTCTTCGAGTTAAGATTTGAATGTATCGGTCTTGTCTCCGTGTGGTGCAGCGATACCGTCCTCCATGGCGCTCAGCCACGGTACCAGTGCTTCGGTAACGTGCCCAAAGTCGACTGATAACACTCTGACTTGTATTCAGAGCTAAAGCCACAGTACGTTGCCGGGAACCAGCTTCTATCATTCCCACGGCTCTGAGCATTTCTTCCCTGCTTAAATGACGTCGCCGCTCCATAATAACGTTGGTTTTAATCAGTAGTAGGGAAACAGTAGCACTAATAATGTCTTTAATGCGTTGTATGTTTTTATAGGGAAAATATTGACAGCTGATTTTCATCTTTTACTCGAATTTGATTCACAGTTCCTGATTCAAATTATGAAATGCACCAAAAAGGATCCATATAATTTTATAAAATCATAAATTTATTACAAAGCCACATCTCAATCTCAAGAAATCCGCATAAAAATGCTTGATCCCTAGACACTTTTGATGTGTGTATTTTGTCCAACCACAATTGCCCCAGGGTAAGCTACAGTAATTAATATTGGATATATCAATTATTATAAATCAGTAGCGAAGTGTTTTTTGCTCGAAACAATCTGCGTTAAAATTACCATCCTATAACAGGCTATTACTTATAACATATTTATTCTTTAATCATTATTATCGCGTCCACTGTTCGTACTTTTATGAACAGTGGACGCGTTAATAACGATATGTGAATATCCTCCGACATTTCCGAGACACTTAATCACCATGAAAAGTAAAAATACACGAGCAGTTTCTTTCTTCCCAAGCATATCGGGAAAGGTGAAGGATTTCTATCCAGTGCAAGAATGTTGTGGATGCGACCGTAAATTACGATCTTTAAATATTTTACTATGCCCTTTATATTATAATGGCTGTATTTCCCCGCAAAGCGTGAGTCAGGCATAGTTTTAACTTATAAATAATACTGTTTTTTAGGCTTAACGCCTTTTAGGTGGTATTTGTTTGTTTTGGGAAATCCCTTATAGATATTACAAGACAAGATTTATTTATTTATGTTCACACTGAAACGTTTTAAAGCGATTGAGCAAACAAAGTTTTTCAAAATACATTCAAACTATAAAAACAACAATGGGGTCAGGTTCATATTCAATCTCAGTCTCAGGAAATATGACCATGTGTCGCCAGTGACATTCGCCAGAGAAGAAATTTGCGCGCTTTGACCACGCTTTTCTCCCTTATTAACTCACCCACTCCTCCTTCTTATCTTGAGACTCACTTCCAATATTTTTGTTCTTCACACACTAAGAATCTGCGATCTTCTAACAATCTTCCTTTACTCTGTCCTTCACATACGTCTGACTTTGTTCACTCTTCATTTCATATTCAATCTATTCTTCTGGGGAATGCGCTCCCTCTCCATATCAAGATGACCGCCAGTCGGTTTGCATTTAAGCGAAAATTGCAGCACCACCTCTCTCCAAAATTTTTAGTTTTCAATATATATATTATAAGTTTATATTTTGGTAATAGTATATATGTATATATAGCTTATTTAAGTATTTATTTAAATAGCGTTAAGAGTATGTTTTTATTATAATGTTTTCAATTAAAGTACCTACTACTAATCTCTTCACCACCTATGATTGAATGGTAGAGAATGCTAAAGGCATTAAGTCCGCGTCTGTACAATTTATGTGCGAAACAATAAATAGATAACTAAAATTTTGAGGTGTCAGGTGCCTTTCAAACTATATATATAAGTCAGCCAAGTGTTTGGCTAACTATACTGCTTCTATTGAGCAGTTAAGTAATACACTTAGTGGTAATGAGCAGAGCTTGGAATATGTTCCATCTAATTTAAATTACAACTAGAGACAATAGAGTCAACCTCTAGCACTATTTTAAATACCAAGTTAGACTTGTGCCCATTATAAAGGGACATTGAGACAATAGAGTTAAACTCTAGCAGAAATATAAACCAAAATTTATTAATATCACACCCATCAAATTCTCCTAACTCTGATCACTGTGGCCAGTTAGTCACTTTTCCTCAGAAAAATGAAGTCATAGCTCAAAGAAAACTTGTGAGTTTTGTTCCTGCAAATAAAAATCGTTTAGAACAATTTAAAAATAATTTTATTGAAAAAAGCTACCGGGGTTGCCTTATCACACTAACCCGGATCATGCGTATAGTGTACTTTTTAAGCTGATTAATTGTGAACTTGTGAAAGCGTTCAAAAAAAAAAAAAACATTGCCTGTTGGCGACCGTGTTACATTTAGTGACTGGCAACCCCAGGTATTTCTATCCAGGCAGGGAAAAAATATATGAACTGTATCAGGAAAAACATATAACCATGATAATACTTTTTAAATTTGTTAAATTTTATTCAAAATCTTTTAGAGGAGCCTGTTCCTTGCCTTCGGGTTGTGGAGGTCAGACGGCAGTCGCTTCACACAAAATATCGAAGCTTAGCCAAAATCAGCAGTTTAAGACTGGTGAAGCGGACCTCAAACTCCAAAGTTGAGAAGCTACGGATGTGACTGGGATTAACGCTGAGATGGTGATGATGATGATTTTTTTTTGAGAATGGGAAATCATCAAATAACGAATGGGCGAATGGGGTCAGACTTTACCTGACTAAAATCTACCAGTGTTCCTTAACAGGCAATTGCCTGTGTACCAGAGTCAGGGTATCCCTTTCGAACAATCCGCGAGAATGGCACAGGTATCATCCTACCTGGCAAGATTTTTTTATAAATCCGTATTAAATAACTTTGCCACATTTGGGCTGGTGCTACAAAATGTCACCTGGCTACTTTGAATTCAGTGGAGAGGCATGCCAAAAGGAAGCGACCCAGATTTAACTCAAAATGGTCTCTAAAGCCTGGAGCACAAGCGTAGAGTAGCTAGCCTTTCGGCGTGGATGCATTTTGGTAAGTGTGCGAGGGAGTAGCATGATTTAATTCCCCCATCTCCATCCACCAACGGATGACTTTTGCGCTTTACCATCAACGATTACATCACTGCTTACCATCTGGCGGGATTGCGGTCAAGCACTAGTTAATAATTTATAACAAAAAAAAAAGATTCTACTACCAAGTGCAGGAACATATTAACTAGGTAATTAGATAAACCAGTAAATAATTACCTGTGTACCATAATTACTTCTAAACTTCAATCTGAATTGAATATCTTAACAAGCAAACATTATGATGATGTATTCAAATTGCGCCAGACGTTGACAGAATACTTTAAAACTCCAGAAAGCAACTTGGCAAGATTTTTGATGTTAATTTTATGGCCCGGGAATGATTTGAATTTATACATATAAAGGCGATACGATTATACGGTCCTATATGCTAGTTGTTTGTTTGTTAGGTAATTCTTATTTTAAAATCTATATCATCCTACACATATTTACGTATGTATAAATAGGTAAATTTAAGTCGCTGTTTGTGTCTGTCTGCATGCTCGCGTTATTCATCTAAACTACACAACAGATTTTGATGTAGTTTTCACCATGATTAAAAGAATTTATTCCAGGTCTGGCAAGTAGCAATGTAACTTTATAGTTATATGTACTTTCTAAGAATATCTTGGACACCAATGACTGGTTATATAAGACGAAGGAAAACATCTTGAGGAAACCTGGACTTTAAGTCTGAAATCGCCAACCCGCATTGAGCAAGCGTGGTGATTACGCTCAATCTTTCTCTCTACGACAAAAGACGTGTGCCCAGCAGTGGGATGATAAAAAGGTTGATGATGATGATTTGAAAAGGTCTATACGTACGAGTATATTAAATTTTAAGATACCTTTTAATTAAGAATTCTTATTGTTCTGTCAATTAGTAAAAGCCATGTGAAGGGCGGGACGCTGATTTAACAAAAGTTGGCCTCGCGCACGTAGGGTTTCCGTACTATTACGTAGTACTTTACAAGTTTACTATTTTTTTTAGTAAGTGTAATAACTACATCAAAATACATCATCTGTGAAAATTGCAAATATCTAGCTATCATGGTTTATGCTTCACTCGAATAACCCCCGCCGTCCCTGTGACCCTGTATTGTATTTACATGTAATCTTAAATGATATACCAAAAAAAATAACTTATCAAAGAATCAGATTTTTTCATTTAGAAAGAAACCACGTTCAAACTATAAAATACAATGTTATGTATTTTATGTAGTATAATATACTATGTACAATATATATTGGAGTCTTTCTTTCCTTATTTTCTTTAGAGTGAATATTACTTCAACTCTTTAATGGCCTCTGTGTTAGATACCACAATTTTGCCAATAACATGTGTAACAAATTATAGAATTTCTTTAAAAATTTTATTTTATATAATGGCGGATATCGCCAATGACAGTTGAAAAAACGGCCGCGTGAGCCGCCTACTAGGAGATTTTATGCAAAGCCATGATGTGGCCACTATGTTGCGATATTTCAATGTTCTTTATGAATTATTCACTGAATGCACTTTTTACTGCATAAATCACGCGTTTTTATTTAGTAAACGACACTATAAATAATTTTAAAAGTCCAATGAAAAATGCGCGTGGCACTCATCTTGGCTTTCCTGTCAAAAAACTCTATATTGGAGTCATTCATTTACTAAGAAAGTTTTTTATTGTAAGAGAAGATAGTCCTTCTTTCATTTGTTTGTCCGTATGAATATAATTGATCTTTTTACAACTGTCATTCATTTATCCACGCAGCGAGCCGTGTCCCCCACACGCGACGTACCTACTTTCATAGACGTAAATACATTATAAAGGTGACGCACGCATTATATTGAGTCAGTTCACAACTTGCAAACCATGTTAAACTGCTTTTTAGGACTTTTATATCGATTCAGGTTATTTTATCCACATATGTGATAGGACTATCACGCTAGTTACTAGGGCGTTAGGCAGAGCATATGCAATTTTACAACATAATCTTATTCAATCTATAAATTTACCTAGCAGTTCTATACAGATCATTTTAATATTCGTTTATGCCTGTTTACTAAAATGAACTAAAAATCCGTATTGGCTGAAAAAAAAAATATTTCTGATTATTTAGGTTTCTAACAGTCAAATAATATATTTGATATCGTTATTAATGTACTTTGTTTTTAACATGCATTATTTTCTTATCAATTGCTGCAAATTGTACTTAAAATTAAAATCTTAATTAAAATGGCTCCTTTTACGAACATCAAACTTATCCTTTATTTATTTTGGATGAGAGATCATCAACCAACCCGCAATCCTGACCCAGGAGGCTTGATCTTCGTGGACCCCGTCACGATGAGCTGACATCTATTTGGGGCGCGCGTGAACCACAACGCGCCATCCCCCCGGCCCGGTCCTTATTGGATAGCGAGCTGTCTACTGCTCACAGCATTAACTTATCCTTAGAAGAAAATTTACGTACTTATTATCGTCTGACCCGGTTATTAATAAACCGTTAAAAAAAATTAAATTATTTTCATATTAAAAACTTTTGTGTTCGCCGTTAAGCCATAAATAAAGACAGTTCATTACTAAATTGCCTTACCCATGATCATTAATAACAAGCATTCATCAACACAGTGCTATCATAATTTTCGCAATAAATTCCATTCACTAGGTATGCAATCACTTGCTTAACGATCAATTAATTACTAATTTTCTAATAACAAGTAAACTTCATTTAAAACCGGATAACTGCATTTCGGCATTTAAATGTTCTTGCAGAACACGTAGAACAATAACAGGATCCACAGAGTTTGCAGAGAGAGTGGGATGGAGATATGAAAATGTGCGAGGGAGAGGGAGATAGAAAACTAGTGTAACCTTTCGCTGAGCTGTAGCACAGCTAAGAATGGATGACAAAAAGTGAATAAGTCAGTGTGGCATAGAGTGCGGTGCGGACGTCAGGCAGACATTAAAAAGTCACTTATAAGTGACATTTAAGTTTAATAAGTGATAGGAGTGATATCACGAGATGGCGTTCCGATCGTGCGCGGGAGTCGTTTTCTTAGGCTGTTTAGTTGGTAAGTATTTTTTACTCTATTAAAAAAAGGATAAAAAAATGCACTAAAAATAAACAAAGGAAAATTCTATAAACAAATTTTGAGTTACATCAATAAGCAATCGAAAAAAAATCAAATCATATACATTCATTACGCCATTCATCAGCTACCACCTATTACACTAACCTTTAATATATTAATATTCACTGGAGCAGTAAGCATTACAATATGTCAGGCTACACGATAGCCTTGACGCCTAGAATTACAATTCCTGTCTAATTTAAATGCTATACTACAGGCATTGGATATCAAGTGTGATTGCTTTGATTAATTACCAATGATAAGTGAAGGCACGTTTTTCATTAGGTACCCTTTCTTATATCTACATAGTAAAAGAGTATTATGTGATTGATAGACAATGGTGAGCATAAACAACTGAAAAATTACAGGATTATTCATCCTACTAATACTAAAAAGTTGGGAAAGTTGGGATGTTATTTTGTTACTCTTTTATGCATAAACTACTGAACGGATTAGGTTTAAATTTGCCACATAGATGGTGTATAACTAGGGTTAATAGAAAGAATTGACCACCTCGCAAGGAGGTGCGGGTTCGATCCCCGCGCAGTGCATGTATACATGAATATAAATATTTGCACTGGTTTGGTGGTGCCTCGGAAAGCACGTTAAGCCGTTGGTCCCGGTTGCCATACGAACATCTAATGGTAGTCATTACGGGTTGTTGGAGAACTCAAAAGTCCAACAATTGGTCTAACTGCAATGTTTCGATATCGCCTTTGGGTTGTGGAGGTCAGACGGCAGTCGCTTCACGGAAAATATCGAAATTTAGCCAAAACCAGCAGTTAGGCTGGTAAAGCGGACCCCAGAACCCAAAGCTGAAAAAAGAAAAGCTTCGGATCCGACTGGAATTAACGTGGAGATGATGATGATGATGATGATATTAGAAAGAATACATTTCATATTAATTTTTCCACGAAATAGAAACTTATGCGAGTCAAACCGCGGGTAACAGCTAGTACCTCTAAACATATTTCCTCATCGTCTCCTGTAAATAGAAAGTCGTTCCTTGACCGAAAAACAGACAAAGCAAAGCTTGAACTATGCAAAGAATATATAAAAAGAGTTGAAACTTGAAGGTCATTGAGAGAAACATAATACAATGTTTATTTTTTACCTGAATCTACCAGTTTTATTGTGGCTTGACATTTATATCCGAACGAAGTCACAGTCAACTACTAGTTTTTACTACAGTGTTTTCACGATCAAATAACAGTTAAAAGCATACTTGGTAAATGCTTGTTTAATGCGTTAGCTAATGACTTTGCCTCGTAACATCAGCAGTCCGTTACGTCTAGGAAGAAAAGACATCAACGCGCTAGCACCTTTTTTAAAGGAGAAAGTTTTACATTTTCTGAAATAATATCAATCGATGTTTGATGGATTTCAAATATCATTACATAACCGTAAACTGATAATTTACTCTCTTTTTTATCATTAGAATATGGTTTTACACTTTCTTTAAAAATGCAAGGTTATCGAGCATGTACGAGTGTTACTTTTCAATTCATAGGTAATTTCTATATTTTAAGGGACGTCATTGTTATCGGTGCAGGAAAATTCCTGAGGAAACCTGAATATATATGTATCTATTCTCATTTAGACAAGATATGAGCCTGCTCTGTACAAGAAGAGACCTGTTCTGTGCAGTGGGACAATAATAGGCTGTCATTATTATTATTAAAAAAAAAACGAGTAGTTATAATATTTTACAATAATTGTTTCCACATAAAACTATCTAAGATCGATCAAACAGTTACCAAGCGATTACCTTAGTTCAAGTAACAGTTAAGATAACGATTCTAAGTAAAGTAACGGAGTAACAGCGTACTTATAATGCACGCAGCGCCACTGAATGCCATTAAAGTTCAAATGAGTACAATATGGGCTAACATACATATGTACTTTGTATGGATGGAATTTATAATGATGATGACATTACAAACAAACTATTGAATGAGGTCTCGTAATAGACCTGGCCTAAATGATGACACCATTTTCCTAATAATTGTCTGTCTCCCAATAGCTACTCTATTCTCCCGAATTTCTTTATTAGACTTTCAACTTTATCCCTAAGACATTACGTTCATTGGGAAAATTTTACAGTTTCTGGTAGCCTCATGTGCTGGAGCCAGCATCAAGTAAAATATCAATAGTATATACACAAATTACAAAACTATATAATTAGCTTTTTTATTAACGTTCACAGTCTGACCTTAGTCAAAAAATACTACTTCTAATTTCCCTACATTTTGACAAGTTGTTGACATTTGTTGGCCACTAGATACTAAAATGTTCAAAATCTAATCACAGTGTCTGCAAATGAAATGACCAGGTAGAACTGGTAACTAATGTTCTTGAGCAAAGGTCCAGACTATAAATGCTTCAATAGTTCAAGTATTTTGTATAATTATCTAACAGTAAAGGTCATTTACGTAAATAAAGAGAGATTGAATACTTCACTTCTCCATATAATGGAGTTCTACGCTTCTTCATACAATAGATCACTACGCTTCTTCATACAATGGAGCACTAAGCTTCTTCATACAATAGGGCACTACGCTTCTTCATACAATGGAGCACTAAGCTTCTTCATACAATAGAGCACTACGCTTCTTCATACAATGGAGCACTACGCTTCTTCATACAATGGAGTACGAAGCTTCTTCATACAATAGAGCACTACGCTTCTTCATACAATGGAGTACGAAGCTTCAAGATACAAAGATCACTACGTTTCTTCATACAATGGAACACTACGCTTCTTCATACAATGGAGCACTACGCTTCTGCATACAATGGAGCACTACGCCTCTTCATACAATGGAGCACTACACCTCTTCATACAATGGAGCACTACGCTTCTGCATATGATTGAGCATTACATTACTTGATGATATTCAGAACTATGGTTCTACTTTTTCGCATACTTGAGTACTGCGATTCTTCTTTAGACGGAGTACTACGCTTGTATATACATACATAAGATTGAGCACTGCTCTTCTTCTTAAGACAGAGTAATACCGGACAGGTGGACCGATGATCTCCGAAAGTCGCCGGAAGCCGGTGGATGCGGGCAGCAACAGCTTATTTGGATTATGAAAAATTATATTGGTAGGGTTTTTA
This sequence comes from Sesamia inferens, assembly GCA_037179545.1. NCBI lineage: Eukaryota > Metazoa > Arthropoda > Insecta > Lepidoptera > Noctuidae > Sesamia > Sesamia inferens. Next base: position 29,154,954 of record CM073922.1, on the reverse strand, counting down.
AACCTATCTCAACATATTAGGAAGTTATGAGATAGACCATCGCCTGCGGTAGGCTACTACCATAGCCTAATAGATACGCAGACCTAAAGCAGAGACACATATATCGTGATATTGACAAGATTTTATTTTGGGTTAAAATCCTTCTATAGTTCTTGCAATTCACGAACGCGCGTGGCTCTTAGTTGTGTTCAAGTCGTATCTGTATACGTGTAAATATGTGCGTGCGCGTAGACGCGCTACGGTTACCATACAAATAATCAATGTTAAAATTATTTTTTCTTTGAAACCAACAATGATAATAAAACAAATATTTTAATAGTAAGTTTTATTAAAATTAATTATTATTCATCGTCAGAAGTGTCACTATCTTCAAACTCTTCAGTGTCGCTATCAGTTCATTCCACATTAATCGTTAACTCGAAGTCCAAATCGAAATATTTTCTATATTCTTCTTCAAGTTTTTCGACATGCTTGCAAGTTTTACGCCAGGTATCATTGTCGATATCGTCAATTTATTAAATTTTGTAAAATAGTCATATTTTGCCCGATATTATTAGTTGCAATTTTATTTTTTAAAATTCCCCAGATATTATCGATACAGTTCAACTCAGGGTGATAGGGCGGCAAACGTAATATTTCAAAATTCTTGCTGTTAACTATTTCGTCGATTTTGAATGTTATGAAACGATGTTTATTATTTTTTATTAAATCATAGAGTTCGATTTTTTTTAATCGTTCGTCACATAAAATTCCGTTATCAGTTAGCCATTTTATCATATCGCTCTTCCTTGAACTGGACGTAGGAATTTTACTGCTGCGGGCGTTATGATAGGACGCGTTATCCATCACAATAACTGCCCTTTCTGGCAAATTTGGCATAAGCTTCTCTTCTAGCCACTTCTTATAATTTTCAAAGATCATATTTGAGTGATAATCTCCAGTTGTGGAGGATGCTTTATATACCAATCAGGCATTTGGAATGAATCCATCTTTAGTACCTGCGTGCACTATAATAAACCGGCTCCCAGTACCTAATTTCTTCATAAAGAGTATCTTTATCCTTTATGCCCTATGTATTTTGTCGAACGTGTGACGTTAAAACATATGTTTCGTCAGTGTAAACAATAGGTCGTCCTTCTGCACGGCACTGACAAATCTTTTTCAAATATTTTAAACGCCATAGTTGTAAATCATGCCTTTCTTGTAATACTCGTCGGTTACTGCTAATCTTTCGCCATTTATAACCAATTTTTATGAACGCTATAAAAGCATATTTAAACTCACCTCACTACGAATAATTTTTCGCTTTTTATCGGTATTTGACATGCTGACGGTACTTCGTGGCGGATATCGACGTGAAAACAATAAGCACAAGTGACCTGAGCGGGCGACCGCTCGCTACTGAACGCTCCGTCAGGCACACACACTAACGCATTGTGCATGTACACAACATACCACAAGCAAGAGTCACGCGCGCTCGTAAATTGCAAGAACTATAATAGTATTTATTTCCATCTATAGAAGCCATGCCTTTGGTATGTATACACCCTTTTCATTACACGTTGAAAAAAAAAACCAACAGCATTTTTTAATTTTTTTTTTATTTATAAACTAGTGCTTGACTGCAATCCTGCCTGACGGTAAGCAGTGATGTAATCGTTCATGGTAAAGCGCACTAGTTTATTAAGCCTATTCACTTAAAAACTTAGGAATAGGAAGGATGACGGCAGTTGAGCGAGGTGATGCAATGTTAAACCCAAGACCAACACGACCAACGATGCTGCGCCAGAGGGAGATTGATCTGGAAACTCTCCACGACCAAACTCTCGACACAACAACATATGGCACATCGTACCCGGCACACATCGCAACACAACTGCTCAGACCCGTCCTCCGGTACGGCTTCATCAGACATCATGCCGGAACACGACGAATCGCTTGGCGGCAAGACCTGGTCTGGTGGGTGGTAACTTCTGCCGGCAGCCGATGTTATGGCCTACCACCGAGCACATGACACTGAAAAGAGGTTTCCATAAATAAGAATATAATTAGGTAGACTACACAACATGTACTCTTATTTATTTATTTAAGGCACATCAACAACACAAACATGGTTATTTAACATTTATATTTTTAATTTTTTAGGTCATTTTATATTTTTAAGGTCTTATTCTAGTGTCAATAAAAGACGTGCACAACAGACATATCAATACTCTTAAACCATAATACTTCACATTCACTTATTAGAGCCACTTTAGAATAATCTAAACCTGTTGTTACTACACTTAAGCGTACTTAGAATATTATCCTGTATAATTTTATTGACTTTATGCGAAGACATTGACCACAGATAACAGCACAGTTTATACATCCTCATACGGTTACCTCCTTTCAAGAAACAACGGGGCCTTACCTTACGGTTCTTGCTCTTAAACATAAATATTTCTTGTCTTTGGATCATAGAAATCTTGATCTGAAATCTTCAAAAATACTCTTTCCTTTTCTGCTTCCAATATTTTTATCTTGTGATTAATAATGTTATTACAGTGTTTTTGTTATTCAGTTTTCCAGTTTGTTCAGTTTTTGCTATTATTTTGTTATTCTGTTGTGCCAGTGTTTTTGTTATTTCAGTGTATAATTAATGTTATAATATCAAGTCACATAAGTAGTATACAACGGTATTGTTTCTCTGTATGAGAGGAGACCTGTGCCCAGCAGTGAGATGATAAAAAGTTTGATGTTGATGATGATGATTATTGTTTCTTTATACGTAACCTGAATATAGTGTGTTCAGAATCAAATCGAATAATTTTTTCACCATGTTAAATTTTTCCCTAATATATTTAAAAAACGACGCAGTGTAGTTACCAAGCGAACAACACAGTTCATATCGGATCATAGACTCATAGTCTCCTAGGGTTACCGCCGGGTCGCACCGCTGTAGGCGCGAGCGGGCTTCGTGCTGCGCATAACAAAAAATAACGTTGTGTGTAGGTAACCTAATTTTGTTATTGCATGTGTAATTACTAGTATTGACTGGGAACTTGTATGCTACATGCAACTGCAAATATGAGTGAATTTTTAATATAATATAAACTATTTTAGGTTTCTTTTAAAAAATCTGTTTCTATCACAACCAACAGGTAAATATGCAATATGTAGAGAAAACCCTGTCCGATCAGTGAAGGTATTGTTAGGTATCGATAACTGATTCTACTAATGGATACCAAGCCGGGCAAAACTTAAAAAAAATCCCCCTAAAAAAATATTATTTCGTAAAAAGAGGACTTAATACATATGCGGTGTGCAAACGTACCGCGGGCGACGGGAGGCAGGGCACGCAGCACGTGGTCGCATCGCTTATAATAATAACGTCAAAATGGAGTTGTCACTTTTTAAAAATTACCAAATTTCGGGGAAGTTGGATTGAATTCGTGGGAAAAAAAGATTATTTCAAAATTCATTAGTATTGTTACTATGGTGATTACGTAAAATTTTATATCATATTTGGTCATGTGTTTACCTAACCTTTATTATCCTTATGGCTCGGACAGGGTTTTCTTTACATATTGTATATTCAAACGAGTTATTATTGCATAGCATGAAGGTTATCGATTGAAAAATTAATACTGCATTAGTATTTGGACACACTGCCTCGTACAAAGCTAAGTGTGTTAGGTAAGAGAGAAATCAGCTCTTGCACCACAGTTTTAGTTATCTTACGTCTGTTTAAATGTTGGCAGTTAAAAAAAATATGTTTTGTTTATAAACCTCGTGATTTGAAAGTGGAATTTATAGGCTGAAAGTTCACTTAAAGTTCACCTTTGCTCTTTCCCCTGGAGGCTAATTTCTTTAATTAAAAACTAGTATAAATCTAGTCCCAATCACGTCTCAGTTACAATCAATGTGAAAAACTTGTCCGAAATCTATTAAGACTGACGTGTCTGTGAACGTTGCCCTTCATTTCCCTATTCTGTATTATTTTTCCATTCTCTATTTAGTTTTATCAATATTTGCAGTACCTAGTCAAATCATGTACATAATTTTCGTAATTTGTTATTTGAAAGTGATATTAGGCCTATAAAGTTATACAACGGTCTTTCCGTCTGACTACAATTTAAGTGTCTTTAAGGCTAGAGTGAATAAGAAACCGTGGGTCTTAGTCAGTAAAAGTCTGACACGCCCTTCCACTCCGCCCAGAGCGGGAGAAGTCATTTCATAATTTCCCATCACCAGAACAAAAAAGGCTAGTGTGAATAGGTGCTTAATAAATTAGTGCGCTCTACCATCAACGATTGCATCACTACTTACCCGCAGGCGGGATCGTGATTGAGCTCTAGTTTAGTTTAGTATAGTTTTAGTAGACTTTGGCTACTTATCTCATGATAAGGAACCAAAGTCTTCGGTTAATTTAAGTTGAATTTTAGTAAGAATGTGATGGATGTTTTCGAATGACATCTAATTACATAAATTAACTATTTGCTACCTATTATTTTTTTTTAAATTTTATTCGAAAACATTCATTGGTTTCTCACAAAATATGGAATATATCCGACGACTGTGTGGTTACCTATCCCTTGTGACCATGCGTGGAAGAAGGACCAGTTAAATACTTCAAGAAAGATAGATAAGCAAATGTAATCCTGCTTGACATTTAGCCAGCTTATAACATTGACAGCAAACTCAAATATTGAGAAAAAGTCGTGACCATTAAATATCAAATCAGTTTGTTACTTAATTAAAAATAATAAAATTTCAACACCCTGGTTAAGAAAAACGCTTTTAACTTTCAAGGTAACTTTTTAATTTGTTAAGAATCATTTTGAATTTTTATGTCTTTTGACGACAGCAACGAAATTTAAATTAAAACATTTATAATTATTACGGATGGTTGTTTTGGTTATAACTTTTTAACCAAATTAGTTATTTCGAAATTTAAGAATCTCTTACTTAGTAATAAGGTTAAATTATAAGCTAAAAAGAACTCAGGTTCATTTACTTTTAAGCAGGTAACATTAAACCTATATCATTCCATTCTTTTGAAGAAATTATATGGATTCGGTGTGGATGGCCCACTTTTGAAATGGTTCGAGTCTTATTTGCAACAGAGACCTCAGTCGGTGTCTGTAGATGGATTTGACTCGAAAACTTATTTTGCAGATACCGGTGTGCCCCAGGGATCACATTTGGGACCCCTTCTCTTCTTAATCTTCATTAACGACATAGTGGATAAAATAAGACACTGTAAGGTGTCACTATTTGCCGATGACCTACAGATATATAAAACCATAAATTCTGTTGTCGACTCTCGCGAATTGCAAAGTGACCTAGATGCGATCCTAGAATGGTGTCGTTGTAACAGTATGACACTCAACGCAACTAACTGCTTTCACATTAAATTCACTAGAAAAAGAAAGCAACTTGCTACAGAATACAATCTTGATGGTACGGCACTGGCAGAAGTTAACGAAGTCCGAGATCTTGGGGTGCTAGTTGACAGTCAACTTAAGTTCACATCGCACATTAACAAGTCTGTCACAAAAGCGGCTCAAATGCTCGGATTTTTACGGGCGGATTTAAACATCAAAATCTTGCTTTACCAAACCTTGGTGCGCAGTCATCTTGAGTTTTCCAGCGTTGTATGGAATCCGTATTATGCCGTGCATTCGCAGCGTGTTGAGAGCATACAAAGAGCGTTCACTCGGCATCTAGTTTTTAATTCTAGTGGTTTTTCCTACAAAGAGCGTCTACTTAAGTTTCGTATGCATTCTCTTCGTGAACGGAGACTTTTATCAGGCATGTCCTTCTTTCATAAAATAGTGAGCGGTCAATATCAGTATAGCTACTTTCTAGAGAACATGCCTTTAAAGATTCCCCGTACCTATCCTCGCGGGACACTCAAATATATTTTTTATACCCCACCTGTAAAATCTAACTTCGGACGGCAGGCACCTCTCCGTAGAATAATTGATGAGTATCATTCCCTAATCACGGTAATACCCGATCTTGATGTGTTCCACGATACGTTGCGTATATTTAGAAACAAAATAATAATGCACCTTGATTTTAATTGTTAATCATTGTTTGTTATAATTTTTTGTTTTATATCTTGACTTATTGTTACTTGGTATTGTATTGACATTCTTATTAATATTTCAACAATTATTACTGTATTATTTGGTAAATTTTAAAGTGTATTTTTATTAGGTATTATTTTATTTTGTCTCTATTGTATTATATCTTCGAGCTGATGAACTGCCAATGCTATGTACGCCATTATTGTCGCATGCATCGGGCCATAAATTGAATAGTTTTAATTATTTTCAATGTTTAATGTTTGTGATGTGGCAGTACTTTTTGAATAAATAAATAAATAAACCTACTAAGACATATATATATATACCTACGCGTTCAAAGTAAAATGACATAATGAGTATTTGACAGACCCCAAAGCTATTTGAACTATGATTTTAAGCTACCTACTCTTTATTTTCTACGGCAGAAGCAATGCATTATACCAATTACCATCTGCATAAAGTACTAACGCGCTAACTAAAGAACTACACTACTACCCTGAGACAAGGGCCTAGATTATGCAATTTGAGAAAGAACTGTGAACAGCGCTTCGAATGTCAAGGTGGAGTCACCCACGATGAGCTGCAGATAGTAATGTATACTTTTTACTCCTGTTGTCCACAATCTACCAAAATTCGGAGCGTGGGGAATAAAGGAAAGGAATAAAATGCTATTCGGTTTCAGAACTTGCAAAAGCAGCTGCAATGTTCTTATTTCAAACATATAATAGAGCTTTCTTAATTGCTAACGTAGAACTGCCTGGAAACGAACCATTTGAACGGTGCTAGACTAGTTAGATTGAATAGCTGAGCTTTTAAATACTGGAGACTTTGTAAGCCATTATTTATTACAGTGGACCAATACGTTTTCATAATCAATATAATTATGTAATAGTACTTTTTCTTGCATTTTTATAGCCATTTATTTCCTATGCTAGCCATGTATCTGTCATGTTTTGTATCTTCTATAACCTAGGTCGACTTTTAAGAAGTGCCTCAGGCTTAAAGTTTACGAATGTAAAGAATTCAGTTTTATGGCGCTTTTTAGAATTCCCTCGGGTATATCATTTCTTTTTCAATAAAAGGTAGCCTATGTTCTTTTTCAGGGTCTAAAGATTGTCTGTGCCAAATTACATCAAAATCGGTCGAGAGGTTTAAGCGGGAAAGCGTAACAGACAGACAGACAGACAGAGTTACTTTCGCATTTATAATATTAGTATGTATTAAATATTACAGCTATCTACATCTTCGGTACAGCTTACATCATACAGTATTTGATCTCTAAATTCCCACGGAAACTTGTTTGAAACCACAAATATTTAAGTATAACAGGTTAATTTGAAGTATTTCTTTTGATAAAAGGCTATCTTATCTTTTACGTTTTCCAAGCCTATTATCAAGGTTTATTTTTTGATTGAATGAAAATGTAGACATAGGACCGTGACCCACACATGGGTTATGGATTTTGGCAGATTTACAATTCAAATTCATTTAGTGAACAGAACAGTTAGATAAGAAAACATGACGGTAAATACACTGTCCCATTAAAAGGCGCACAAAATAACTGAAATAATGGAATGTCTATCAACAAAATAAAAACAAAAAAATAGTTCCCAATCTAAAGTGTGGTCGCAGTTCTGACAGCATATTATGGGAACATTGAAAGTATTTTAAGATACGGAATCATATTTTGGGGAAACTGTATCGAAAAAGATCAAATATTCAAAGCACAAAAACGTGCATAAGGGCAATGGCAAGCTCGATCAAATCGATAGTTGTAGGCCATACATCAAAAAACTAAATATATTAACAGTACCGTGTCTGTAAATCTATGAGTTGGCGATGTTTGCCCTATGTAATTTAGCGATGTACGAAAATTATGAAAGTAAACGTCACAATTTAAAAGTTAACTGTCCTCAACACAAAAGTGCATTGATGAAAAATAGTGTACTCTTTATGGCGCCACGTGTTTTTAATCACCTACCAAAACAATTATTAGAAAGCCTAATTTGTAATATATTTAAACATAAAGTAAAAAAAAAAACTCTCGTGGAAAAAGCCTATTACACTGTAAACGAATTTATAAATGACATGCAATCCAATAATGAAACATGATATTATTGTATTTGGTACTTAATTATTGACTTGTTTTAATAATTAATTATCTGACATTTTTACAAATTCTCAATTGACCTGTCCATGAAAATATTTTTGACATTTATTATTTTTATGACCTTTCTGTATCTTACATTCCTATTTTGTTTTGAATGAATTTATATTTATGTGATTATTAGTTATGTACAGTTGTAATTAGAGACAAAAGCCAATTAAAATTGCATGCCTTCATTCATCATTCATCATTCGGCGGATTATGGAGATGCTAGACTATTTTATCTATCAATGTGAATTATGTCAATTACCCATTATCGCAATAAATGAGTTTGAGTTTAAATGCCAAACACTAATAGTTAATTATTTATGACAATATATTAAAATAACACATAAACAAATTGGGTAAAAATTACTCGTGTACAATAATAAATTAGTATTAAGTACGAAAAATTACATCTCTTTAAGTTACAATAATGTAGGATATTTTCTCACTAACAACCCAATATTAAGTTGATTGTCTGTAGCTTTATTGAATATGACTTAACCCACTGACATTTAGACAGACTATGATTATTCATTTTCAGCTTTCAGAGAGAAATCTAAAACAGACTTTCTACATTTTCAATAGTTAAATCTTTGTGTTATTACTATTAACCTACAAGTCTACAAGTTTCTTAATATTAAATTAAATATTTAGAAAGTACATTATATTGCAGTATAATTAGGATTTAATGCAACTTATTGCAGCATTGAACTTAAGGAAGTGGCCTCGTTCAATGTGAACTACTTTTGTCAACGCACGCACAGGAACTATAACGCGCGTGTCATTGAGCTTAACTGATGTTTATAAAAAGTTACTTTGATCTGATGTGATATATATGATTACAGGTATAGAAAAAAATTGAAGTAATAATATCTCATATAATAATATTCAAGCAGTTTTGATGTCTTTTTTTGTTGTTAAGTTAGTAGTTAAAGCTCCTCGTAATATCTAGTAGTAATTCTAATATTTGAAGATACATAAAGAAAAGAAACAAAAAAAAGAAAACTACCTACTTCCAAAAAAGATATTTCAATATTTACAATGTGAAAATTAATTTCGGAAGTAGTTTAGATGAATATTTTATGGAACGCATCTGAAATCGTATCCGTCAAATAACCAAACACAAAAAATAAAATAACAAATAAATAATTTTTCAAATCGGCTTGTAAATTACTGAGTACTCTAACAAATTTTTAACAAAATGCTTTCTGTCAAATTCAGAACCTCGTTCTTTTTTAGAATCACTTAAATATGCGTTCTTCTTTTTTTTCTCATACATGGGGACAAATTTATTACACTTTTAATACTGATGCCGTGCCAAAATATTAAAGAGATTTACTTCAAGATTCGCTGGACGTGAATAAGAATTACTCCGGTTTGGGTTTTATTTTAATCAATGAAACCAGTAAACTAAATACTATACACAAAAAAAACAAATTAAAAATGCAGATCCAGCTACCCTAAACTGTGAAAAATTCCCAATCAATCTTAAGCATTAATGCTTTAGCGATAAATTTGAAAATTTGACGTGCTGCCGGCCGTACGTATTAGGTAGCTATCTTTGTTATAAAAGTAACACTAAAATATTTACATAAATCAGATATGTATGCCAATATTACATAAACAAAGCTAGTTATGCTTGTGAGTTTTGTTATCAATTGAGGCCACGTTATGCAATTGTCTAAAAGTAAGTTATAATGCTAATTTTTATGGCCTACAAAAGTTTCACCTGATTAAATAAACACCCAGAATACATAATATTTTCATGTAAAAAAGGTGATTTTAAAAAAAAAAATATAAATTAGCGCTTGACCGCAATACCGCCTGATGATAAGCGTTGATGGTAAAGCAAATCAAATCAAATCAAAATCAAAGCATTTATTTCATATAAACCAGTTACAGGCACTTTTGAATTGTCAGAAGTTCGGTCAGTCAGTAAGGTGAAGCTAGTCGCCCATTCCAAAAAGTAGGTACCTATGGAGAAGAACGGGCAAGAAACTCCATGGACACTCTTTTAAAATATCAAGCTATTGATACAAATATTTGATTACATCATTCATTTTGAAATCAATCGTGTGAGAACGATGCAGAAATATATTGTACGCTGAGAGCGTCCATTATGGAAAAAAAAACAACAATTCAGAAATTAAAATACGCCGTAGCAGCTAAGAGATGACCAGTCCCCTCTGACGGCGTCCGTTCACGAACATGACGTATGGATCAGCATCATTCAGCTCAACCATATTGAAGGGAACCTAATGACCCAACACACACGCCACCATCAGCGAGACATTTGAGTGAGCATGACATACTCTCAACAGCCATAGCACTATCAAGTCAATAAACGACTAACCCAACAAATAGATGCTATACAGCAAATAGATCGTGCTCACACGTGTTCCATGCAATTATACAATACTAAGAAATTGAATCTACACAATGCATAGACAGTTTTGTCCAAGGTTCAGCAGCTCCAACGGTGTTCCCGAATGCTAAGTTTAGCTCCTGTGCAGCTGCACCAGTGCCGAATACCCCTGTCAGCGATGCAATTCCGTAACGTACAATATGCCTGGCTACATAGTGTATACTGGCTTTGAGTTAAGAAAAAACAAACAATTGCAAATTTAAACTACGAGAGGAAAAATCAAAGAACAATCAGTGTAAGCATAGAAATCGGACGCAGCTCAAGCCCAAGCCTTTTTGTCGTCAATCGCGCTAGTTTATTAAGAGCTTATTCGCTCTAGCATTAATGACACTTTAATTGTAGTTCGGTGAAAATATCTGTAAGCTACTTGGCACTTAAAATTAGAATGTGTTTTTCTATATACATTCTACACGGGCCCAGCGCGGGTTGGTTGATGTAACATGTCCTCAAAATTAATGGTTCTAAGACATTTTTCTAGGATAGTTTTTACTTTCCAGCTTTGAGAACAGCGGTGATGAAAGTACTCACACAATGAAAGCGTCTGTCTAGATACGAACCCTACAACTTGAACGAATCACATCAACTCATCTTAAAACGAATGGCGATTATTTTATAAATCCAATAAAAAAGATGGCATAAGTGTGTGATAAGTGTGCTGAGCAAAATACCATTTTATTAATGACTCATTTCTCATTCTAGTATTGGCATCATCAGCAGGCGTAAAGCCTAAGGGTAGGAAACCAGTTAACCCTCCGATCCGGACTATCAATGACAACGAGAGGAAAGCCGAGGCTGAAGCCGAGATTACCAATGACTGTCCCGAAGATGGCTTCTTCGCTGATGCGGAACAGTGCGATAAATACTATGAATGCAGGTAAATATGTCTTTATTTTAATACTACTGGGTTGACTGACATGAGGATAGAAGAGAAATGAGAGAGACTGGTCTAGGAGGTTCATCTCTCCTAGACCAGTCTCTCTCATTTCTCTTCTATCCTCATATATATATATATATTCACAATTTTTACATTAACCAGCAGCAACCTAACAGAAACTCTATCGTCAGGACAATAAAGATCAAAGTTATGTTGACAGCCCTGTCAAAATCAAAAAATCAAAAGTCATTTATTCAAATTAACCTGAGAATCCCTTTTTGAACGTCAATATTACATAAGACAGTCCCCCAAAACGCCCACCCATTGACACTTCCTAGTGCTTTCACTGGGAAGAAGAAGTGGCGGAACAAACTCCCCAGCAGCACAGCTATCTGTTTATTTAAAAAAACACATGACTTACAATACTATGTATAGTAATGAACACAAGAAAATACAGCAGCAATGAAATTATTCACCATACGCCAGCCAGCCACGTCAAAACAGCAACCATATTAAAATGAAAATAAAGATCACTATGACGTTAGGATGTAAGTCGTGGTGGCCTAGTGGTTAAAACATCAGCCTCTCAAATATGAGTGCGCGAGTTCGGTTCCAGGTCAGGCAAGTACCAATGTAACTTTTCTAAAAGTTATTTGTACTTTCTAAGTATATCTTGGACACCAATGACTGAAGGTGAAGGAAAACATCTTGAGGAAACCTGTACTTCAAGTCTGAAATCGCCAACCCGCATTGAGCAAGCGTGGTGATTACGCTCAATCCTTCTCTGTATGAGAGGAGACCTGTGCCCAGCAGTGGGACGATAAAAATGTTGATAATGATGATGATGATAACGAAAGGACAATGGATTGTGAAGGAGTACAGAGGGGAAATTTTCGTAATTTTAAGTAAGAAAAATTCTGCATGTTTGCCTATATTTTGATAACTTTTTGAAAGTTTGTTAATGGCCTATTCACTCAAAACTGGGTGAATAGAATAGAAGACGGCAGTTGAGCGAGGTGGTGCAATTTTAAACCCAACAACATGACCAACGATGCTGCGCCAGAGGGAGATTGATGTAGAGACCCTCCACGACTAAACTCCCAACACAACAACATTAGGCGCATCGTACCCGGCACACATCGCAACACAACTGCTCAGACCAGTCCTCCGTACGGCTTCACCAGACATCATGCCGGAACACGACAAATCGCTTGGCGGCAAGGCTTTGTTTGGTGGGTGGTAACTTCTGCCGGCGGCCGATGTTATGGCCTACCTCCGAGAAATACCTACAATTTGTAAGTCACAGCCGATACCACTAGGCTTGCCATTGCTCTTGTGTGCTCATGTCTTTACATTTTCGCATTATAATTAGAAATATTTCGAATTTTAAAAACTCGTTGAATTTCGTAAAGAAGCCAAATTGCCAAATGAAATTACTCACTCATTTTGTGAAATTAAAATTCAAGAAACATTTGCCCATTAATTCAATGTGTTCATATACATACATTTTCCCTGTCTCCATAATTTATCGTTGATTTAGTCATGGTATTTGAAATACACAAAAATTCTTACAAAAACAAATTTAAATTACGCTTTGGGCTTAAATAAATCACTTCAATTTCAAATAATTTATTTCAAACCCGAATTCACGCGTTATTTTACATTTAGTTGTCCTCTTCGGGTCATCGAACTTGTAATATATGAAGAAACTTATACAAAAATACATCACCTTGCCAAATATTTAACGGAGAATGGATATTGACTCGAACCTTAAAGCTGAATATTTGAAGTGATATACACAAAGAACGTCTGAGTGTTTTCAACAAGAGATTCTTTACTGGCACTTTGAATGTGTTTTGCATAACATCGGCTGCCGGGGAAAGTTACCAACCATTAGACAAAGTCTTGCCACCAAGCGTTCGTCATGTTCCGGTGTGATGTCTGATGAAGTCGTACGGAGGACGAGTCTGAGCAGTTGTGTTGCGATATGTGCCGGGTACCGTGCGCCAAATATTGTTGCGTCGGCAGTTTGGTCGTGTTGTGTCTCCGGATCAATCTTCGTCTTCGTTGATGGGTTTTTTTTTATTGTACACCCGTCATCACAGGGCGTTGCCGTCCCTACACTTCTTGCGTGGCAAGAAATCTTTTTAGTCATGTTAGTTACCAATTCGCTTTTTTCCGCTCATTGCTTTTTTTGCGGCATTGGCTATTCTTTTTGGGTCGCTCTTTTTCCAGTCGTTGTTTGTCATGTTTTCTTTTTGTCGTCTGTTTTACATTTCTTATTTCACTACATTGAAAAAAAAAACATTGCATTTTCACATTTTCACATATTAGCCTATTACAAAAACTAGAGGCACTCGGAATTAGAGGACTGTCACATTAATGAATATCGTCAGATCTAACTGACAGACAACAAACTCCACCATGCTTTATCAAACGCCCCCTCGATGTCAAGAGAGACTATCAGGGCGGTCTCCTTCTTGTGGAGGATACCTCTGACGTGTTGCACCAGGTCATACAGCGCGTCCTCCGTGCTCCGCTGCGGAACGAAGCCCTACTGCCTCGCATTGGACTTGGGCAGGAAATACCAGCGGATTCGTCGGCAGAGAACTTTCCCAAGTATCTTGCCCATGATGGAAAGTAGTCCAATGGGGCGATACGACTTTGTGCGGGCATAGTCTGCACGCGCCGGTTTCCGGAGCACCACGACAGATACCTCCTTCCACGGTGTCGGGAAGCACGCCAGGTCGAGTCACCGGTTCAAGATGGCTAGGAAGATCTCAAATTCCTGGTTAATTGCCCTACAGCAAATGACGCTGGTAAATCCATCCGGACCCGGAGCCTTCTTCGGGTTGAAACTGGGCAAAGCCCAGACCAACATCCCCCTGGTGATCCGGGGGTCGTCGGTCTCTCCCGGGAGGCGAGTGCTAACCAGATCCGCCCGACCTCTGATGACGGTGTGGACCTCAGAGTCCACAGACGCGTCATCATCGGCGAAGAATATTGTAAGAATGGCCAGCAGCGCGACCGATTGATCCGGCCTCTGCACAACTCCACGCTCCACGAGTAGTTGGTGCTCGTGGTGGCCTGACGCCCTTCTCAGCACCCGATAGATACCGTGTGTTGATGGGTTTAACATTCCATCACCTCGCTCAATTGCTGTCTTCCTTGCTATTCACTCATTTTTTGAGTGAATAGGCTTTTAATAAACTAGCGCGCTTTACTAACAACGATTATATCACAGCTTACCATCAGGCGGGATTGCAGTCAAGCACTAATTAAAAAATATTAAAAAAAAAATGGTTGCTTAAGCTGTTTTGTGAACTTAAATGTTTAATAAGATGGATTAGTATCTGTATATTTCTCTGACGTTACACCTCTAATATCTATATTCATTTTGTAATGTAAACTGAATAAAAGAAATATTACTATTTTCTGAACATATTTCATCTCTCATTTTTAAGAACGTTCGAATTCTAATCTCATTCACAGTCTGTCAAATATACAATCAATGTATATAAATTTTTGACATTGGTTTTGGTGAAATGGGGTTGTGATTTTCATTTAAACTTTCTCGGGTTCCGTAGTAAACTAGAAATCTTATAGTTTCGCCATGTCTGTCTGTCTGTCTGTGCACTGATAATATCAGCGACCGTTAGCACTAGAAAGCTGGAATTTGGTACCAATATCTAAATCTATTAGGCCGAAAAAGTGGTAAGATAAAAAGTGTGAAGAAATGTTTTATTAGCGGGTCCCATATACGTATAAGTGGGGAGAGAATTTTTTCTCTTTTCAATTCTAATGCATGATATATTGTTGGATATATATTTAAAAACGAATAAGGGTTAACTAAAATCACTTTTTCATAATCTTCATATTCTCGGAAATAATGCGTTTGACTCATAGATTAGCCCGCTTCAAGGTAGTAGGAATTCTCAACCAATGAGAGCGCCAAACGCGCTCGATATCAACGATTGAGTCTCGTAATGAAAATTCATACTAGGCATACAGTTGACGGGGTAGTAACGTGACGAGTATGAGCTAAAGAATCATCAGCATAATCATTATCAACCTTTTTATCGTCCCATTCCTGGGCACAGGTCTCCTCTCATACAGAGAAGAATTGAGCGTAATCAGCACGCTTGCTCAATGTGGGTTGGTGATTTCAGACTTAAAGTCCAGGTTTCCTCAAGATGTTTTCCTTCACGTTTAGTCATTGGTGTCCATGTTATACTTAGAAAGTACATATAACTTTAGAAAAGTTACATTGGTACTTGCCTGACCTGGAATCGAACCCGCGCACTCATACTTGAGAGGCTGATGTTTTTACCACTAGGCCACCACGCCCCTAAAGCTAAAGAAGCCGAGCTAAAGAATAGTTGGGATCCACAACTCTTTCTTTATTTATCACAGTCATTTGTGGGCCCGTTTTTAGGATTTAGTACTCATAAGTATGCCAACTCATTGTAAAACTCTTATTTAACTCTACATACATAATATATCGTACACTTATTATGACTGACAGGATGCCTACTACGGAACCCTTTACTGAACGTGACCTGATACGCTCTTGCCCGGTTTTTTAAGTGCAAAACTTGACCTTGTGATAATTTAAAAAAATTGCCTTCTTTCTGCTGATACTTTGCTTATAAACAATATAAGGATACTCAAAGCTCTAAGGAATTCAATTTTGGATCACAGGCAATGAACAATGATCAGTCTTGACATACTTTTGTAATATAGATGTCCTTTAATGCTTCAGGGGCGGCAATATAATCGAGAAACTGTGTCCTGACGGCATGGTGTTCAACGACTACAGCGCCCAGGAGGAGAAGTGCGACCTGCCCTTCAACCTGGACTGCTCAGCGAGACCTAAGCTCCGTAAGTTCTTATACAATATGTAAAAAAAAACACTGTCTGATCCGTGAAGGTATTGTTAGGTATCGATAACTGATTCTTCTTATGCCTACAAAGCCTGGCTGAACTTAATAAAATACCCCCTAAAAAAATAAATGTTATTTCGCAAAGGGAGGCAACTTATATGACAATACATGCACGGGAGACGGCGGGCAGGGCACGCAGTCAAAAAAAAAAAAAATGCCGTCAGTATTGTACATTCATTCATACAAGATAGGGTAGGGTAGGGTAGGGTAGCTATAGCTAGGGTACCATTAATATCGTCGAAAATAGTGTTGTATTTTTTTTTAATTACCAAATATTGGGGAAGTTGGAGTTAATTCGCGGCAAATTAAAGATTATTTCAAAATTTATTAGTATTGATATTATGATGGTTATGTAAAGTTTCAAATTTCATTTGGTCATGTGATTACCTAACCTTTATTACCCTTATCGGTCGGACAGGGTTTTCTTTACGTATTGTATATCTACATCTAAATAGACTGGATAGCTACCACACAAATTGCTATAACATGGATACCTTGTTTAGTAGACACCCGCAGTAACCACAAATGGATATGCGACCTATGAGCAAGCTCTATTGTTCTAGCATTTCACTAATGATTGGTGTGTGCTAGTCGTCAAGGAGAAGCTATGTTACGAACTACCAGGCTGTTAAGTTTTTTACATCACAAGCTGGTTCGTATTTTTTTATAGAAAAGAATTAATAAATATAAGCCAGTTTTGAAGTCGGCTAGTCAACAGTACGATTTATGAGAAGAATTGAATTGTTAAGTAGTTGTTATATTTGAAAGAGACACGTGCTCTGCGTAAATTCGTGTTTGTTGTTTCGTGAATAAATAGGGCTACCACATACAACAAGTACATCATTAGCAAAAAAGCTATGTCCAAGTTTTAAAGTGGGCTAATCGATTGACTGATCACAACAAAATATTTTCTATTTTCACTCGACTTTTTTTTTAACTCTCACGAAACTGCTAGCGAGCTGATAGTTCTGGTGACCTTTAAAGCCAACGTAAGCTGAAATAATGATGATGATTTGACTGAAAATACTTTAGATGGCACATTTATTTTAAAATTTTATATATAGGTATTATCTATATCGTCCAATGATGGAACGATGGAGGCGGAATTATATTATGTACATGATTCCCGTGCATTGTGCACGGGAAAATGCATCCTATAGAACACCAATGGACCTCTTGAATATAAATTAAAAGTCAATCTCATAGATAACCAATAGATTTATTATAATTTTCGCAATAGCACAACAATGCCTACCACTGTCAACCCTAGAGTAAGCCACAGAAAGACTGGTTAGTGACATCATTAGAATACAGATAACACATAAATGCCGTAGGTCAACAGAGCTGGAACAACTTTCACAACTCAAGGGAATCGCGGCCTTGTCGACAAGACGCGGAATTTATTATCGGTCTAAAATATACATACGGATCTTTATGCTCGTATCGTACGGCAAATAATTAACGCAGAATACTTTGAGAGCATGGATGACAAAAATATGCTTTTTCGAAAATTAGGACTTCACGTCGCTCGTAATTTTTAACAATCGTATGCGGTTGTGGCCTCCGAAAAATTTAACATTACGTTCAGTGACAGGGATAGTTTATTTACAGAATTTTTATCTCACCTTTACTTGTGGTTACTAAGTGTACAAATGTGTGTATGAATGTATGAGACAATGGTGAATTCGGAGATCTGAGTGTGTGTGCGTGTTATGTAATGATAAAGTATTCGTCATCACGTACACTTGTTTACCACAAGTAAAGCGCTTCGTTTCGAGAGATATAGCAATAAAGTTTTTGTTATCAAACGTGGTTCTATTTTAGAAAAAAAAAAAATACTGCAGATAATAATATAATGACTAGCGGTTTTTATTCAAAATCAGTAATCCGTTAGTTGGAGCAAGGTCTGGCGAAAATACAGAGGATGACGAATGGTTTCTAACTGCATTTCCTGAAGGGTCACAATGGTTTCTCGTCCTGTATGGCCTCACATTGTCATGGACCAATAATGTTGAAGATCGATTAATGAGTCGGGGCTCTTTTACTGCTAGTTTTGCCAACATTGTTCGGAGTTCGGCACAATAGACATCTGCTGTTATTGCTTTACCGGATTGAAGAAAACTATAATAAATAACACCACGCTGAGACCACCAAACAGTCACCATTACCTTTTTATTGGTAAGTTTTGCTTAAGGACACTGTTGTGGCGTTTGACTTGGCGTCAGCCTTAACATTTTTCTTTTACGGTTATCATAAAGAATCCACTTTTTGTCATATGTGACAATTCGATCAAATATTCCTTCATTTCTTTACCTATTCAACAAGTCAACATAATTTTCAATACGAGTCTCTTTCTTCAGATCAGTCAAATCATTAGGCACCTATTTTTTGTATTTTTTATTTTTTTTTGGATTTACGCAAATGAGTTAATATTGTGGGTGAGGTAACATCAAACCATGCTGCTAATACCTGGGTAGTTTGACTATGATTGGCTTCCACAATTTCTCTTAATTTATTGTTATTCACCTGTGTGGGCGGCCTTCTCCGTGGCTCACACGGTGTGTTCATTAGTAGACCCCTCTCCAAATTCAACATTTATATTGCGGGCTGTTACTTCCGCGTCGGAATCCATATTCAAAAACCACTCGGATTTTCGCAGTATCTTGTCTAAGTTGAATAACAAAAACAATTGAAAGTTGATATTCAAATGTTTCACATTTTCTTAAAAGAAGAACATCATAGAAACCATTTGAAAAAGTGTTATTCGAGAACCTCAAACCATAAAGCTTCTATGTCAATTCAAAGAACTTATCGCAACAAAACGGGAATTTCATAATTTAACCCTAAGGCCGGGTTCCCACTACGCCGGACCGGCAGATCTGCCGAAAACCGGACACCGGACAGAGTGTTCACATTACATCGGATCCCGGAAGAAATTCAGACAGTCCTCAGTTGAATTTGGACCTGCTTTTTTGTCTTTATAAACGTCTTCGGTCTTATCCCACAGAACAGGTCTCTCTTGGACAAGCGTAATTAAAGTTTCTGCTTGAATATCCATGCTAAACGTCTACTTTTACCAGAACATGCGAGCCGAATGACGTGAGTGGAACACGGGCGGGGCGAGGGGAGCACGAGCGGGGCGAGCGGGGGACAGATACCGGCACAAACTCGTTCACATTACTCCGGGCCCGGTCGTTCTACCGGCAATTCGTAGTGACAAAACGTTCGGTAGAAATGCCGGGCTCGGCAAAAATGCCGGACCCGGGATAATGTGAATAGCTTCATATAAATTGTACAGCCACTAGCTCTTCCGGCAGATTTACCGGCGCGGCAGATCTGCCGGTCCGGCGTAGTGGGAACCCGGCCTTATATTTCCGTTTTCATCCATATTGACAACTGCTTTCCAATTTTAAATGGCGACCTTGTGGAATTAAGCCAGTTGTTTTTATCAGTCCAAATAAAAACACTCTATTAATAAAAACTGTTATTTGTAGTTTAGTATAAAAATACTGTCCGACACTTATTTTTTGTAGGAAACTAAACATAATGTAAACTTTAAAGAGGTTTCGTGAGCTGAACATTTATATAAGAACGTGTTTACAATTTTAGTAACACGTCCGCAGGATGCCACCAACTTACCCTCGAGTTCAAGAATTGAATAGAATATTTCTGTATAAAGCACAAAATCAAGGCATTTATTTTAAGTTGTCAAGAGTCGCTCTAACCTCTCTAAATCTAACCAATCCAAATAGTAGTAGGTATCTATGGAGAAGAATGGGCAAAAACTTCTCCTAACTCTTATGTTATGTAAAAATGACAGCAGGTCTACCGACCCAAAACTGTCAAATATTCCCTTTTAATTATCAACCTTGAGCCATAATGCTTTAGCGATAAAGTTGAAAATCTAATAAAGAAATTTAACAGATCGTAGTAGAAAAATAATAATATGCTATAATCTGTGTATCAATTATAAATTCACAGATATAAATCGATGGCCCCACAGAATAAACGTGCAAGAGCTCTAACACGATTTTTTTTCTTGCATTTTTCGTTTCATTGACCTATTAGCACCTTCTAAATTTTTTATCCCTATTATCGCCTATTATATCATGTAATTTGTTTATTCCAGGGAAAAATCATGGAATTATATCACAAGTATAAAAGTATTTGCTAGTTTTAAACTCTTTTTGTGTGTTCGAATTCATACCAATAAACGTGTTAAAACAAGCAAACCTTTGAGAAGACTTCTACGAGTTTGTATAATAGCAGCTTACACGTTTATTCATGTTGGTAAAGCATATAATGTCTATTCTTAACGTGTCAATGAAAGTTTCAAATTATTTTTTATTTATAATTAAAGTATTGCATTGCCTCCTACGGTATTTAATCGGATTGTTTATTTTACACGAATAACCGTATAATGACAGTTTACTGTGATCTAGTCATAGAAATTCACAAGAATAAAAAAAAAATGAAATGCTTTTTCTTATACTGTCGAAAAACGGTTTAAATTAAAATATGTCTATATATCTAATGTAATAATATATTTTTTATCTTTAATTTGGTATAATTTGCTTAACCCTATATACTACCAAGCAACAGTTATTCAAGTTTTATCATTTTTATTTTTTTCTGAAAACTTTGTCGTTTTTGACTTACACGTTTCTTAGTATTTAAAAGATTCAGGAGAGGTCATTGCCCAGCAAAGGGATAGGAAATACTAACAAAAATAATAATGAGTAGTACATAGCGAGCGGTCTTTTCGCTATCAAAAACTCCACATAAGACTACAATTGAGTGCTACAGCTATTAAACCTTATAAGTAAAAATCTTACAACACCGCTATTCTTATTAACAGAGACACCAATCCCGTCATTGCACTGCCCCCGTCTGAATGGCTACTTTGCCCACGAAGACCCGAAGGAATGCGGCAAATTCTACTACTGTGTTGATGGCAAGTTCAACGCTATCACCTGCCCTGAAGGCTTGGTATACAATGAAAAAACTGGCATCTGCACCTGGCCCGATGAGGCTAAGAAAAAGGGCTGTGGCGCTGCAGGTAATTTATGTTCGATTCTTTTGTGCTCACACAGTATCATTGGCCTATAATGGCTCTATACTCTTGAAACTGAGGCTTTTGCGGATTGGGAAGAAACTGTGGCCCTAGCCGTGGCACAGGCAAGTGAAGAAACACGGGGGGGTTTTAGTCAGAAAAAGTCGGATACGCGCTTCCGCTCCGCCCAGAGTGGGAGAAGTCATTTGATGATTTCCTATACAAACCAAAATAAAAAAAAACACAGGCTTGCTAAGGTAAGAGGGAGTGGGCCGTAATCTATCATGCGGGCCCAGTGCGGCTCACCATGTTTTCCTTCACCGTTTTCAGAGCAGTGGTAATTAAATAATTCACATAAAGTAAAGCACCTGATGACGACCTACAACTTATTAGGTCGCGGCCGAAACCACTAGGCCACCACTGCTCATACAGCAATGGCTGCTCTGCCTCTGTACTTAGTACATATTTAAAAACAACTTGAGAATACCCTAAGGATAAAAAACCGACCAAGAATGCGTCAGACTCGCACACAAAATCTTTAGTACCACAAGGCAAAGAACGTCGAAAAAAACAAAGTGTGCTCTAATTGTTGTCCGCACTGGGCTCGCCTGGTAGATGACGGCTCACTCCTTCTTACCGAGAGGAGGCTTGTCTCTCAAGTATAAGTGCGCGGGTTCGATTCCAGGTCAGGCAAGTACCAATGTAACTTTTCTAAAGTTATATGTATTTTCTAAGTATATCTTGGACACCATTGACTGAAAGTGAAGGAAAACATCTTGAGGAAACCTGGACTTTATAAGTCTGAAATCGCCAACCCGCATTGAGCAAGCGTGGTGATTACGCTCAATCCTTCTCTGTATGAGAGGAGACCTGTGCCCAGTAGTGGGACGATAAAGGTTGTTGATGATGATGTTATGTTAATAAGAGGCTTAGTAATATGGTTCCGTTGGCAATCTAAGGGCTAGTTGTATAAATCAAACCAAAATATTATAGTGCAATTGCGTTTTCTATTCTAAATTTACTTTACAAAATGTTTACCTTTCTATACGTCAAAACACAACTACTGCACTATACTATACATTGTCCCTAAACTGGATTGTAAATGAAATATTAAAATGGACTAAAACTATTAAATAATTTCATCTTAAACCTACTACTGATTGGATTATTACATCCTGAGATATTGTAGTGTCGTAAAAGTATAAAAAATAAATTCTAAGTATTTAATCAATATTTTTCCACAGATGTCTTTGACTTCAACTGCCCCCCTGTGAATGAGACTTTCGGTTTGACGCACCCCCGCTACGCCGACCCTAACGAGTGCCAGTTCTTCTACGTGTGCATCAACGGCGTCACCCCTCGTCGCTCCGGCTGTAAGCTCGGCCAGGCCTTTGATGATGTTCAAAAGAAGTGTGAATGGGCAAGGAAGGTGCCTGAATGGTAAGGCTAATTTGATGATTTAATCTTTAACTTCGACATCTACTTTGGTTTTAACCTCAATAAACGTCTCATTTGTCGTTTTGAAGACAGGCAATAGGCTTTTATGCAAAGATGTGATTGAGATGTGCATCCCTGATGCGCAGAGTATGGACCAGTTTCGCTAGGAGGCTTGATTGTATATACATCTATCATTGCACAATTATCTCCAATCATCATCATCATCATCTCAGCGTATAATCCCGTTTGCATCCGCGGCTTTTGCGTTGGAGCTCGGATTCCGCTTTCCTACATATACGCCTCCATTTCGCACAATCTCTGGCATCCCGTGGTGTGAGATTATTGACACGCATGTCATCTCTTACGACGTCAAGCCAGTACTTCTTTGGTCTACCTCGCTTATTCCGGCCCGGCGGAGGCGCCATGGTAAGACATTTGCTACCCACGTAACATGCCGGTTTTTCGTAAGACTAACGAAACTAACGTAGTTCTTAAGTTCACCCATCCTCCATAGAAAAGGAAGCATTCTCCGAACAGACTGATATTGTATCTGACGAGGACTTGCCCAAAGGTTGGTGTTGGGAAGTTGTACATATCCTAGTTGCAAGGTAAACTCTGTTTGCCAGATGTAGTATCTGTGTGACGTCAGTATAACGTGTTGTTCGCATGTGGCGTTTGTAGATACCTCTACATTACTTTAATAAAGATATTATTAATATTATAGCAGCTGTTACCAGAGGAGGTTGACACAAAAAAGAAGTTTCAGTGTTTATAAGATCCTATTTTATTACCAATACCCAAAAGACTGGTTTTTCTTCTTCCAGCGCCGACTGGTACAAGGGTCAACTGACTGATGCTGAGCTCGACGCCTTGGAGAACCCTCCGACTGCCAAACCAGCAGGCAGCGGTCGTCGCAAGCCGAACAGGCCCCAGAAAGGCAGCAAAGCTGTGGCAGTCGAAGACGAGTAGCGCATTTAATGTAGTCTAGTTAAATAAAGTATTTTTGTAAGGACACAATCTGGATTTGATTTTTTCAACATAATAATTTTGTATCTGACCTCTCCGTGCCTCGGAAAACACACTCAAGATTGACAGGCGGGAAACTGTCAATTGTAGATCTTTGGCAGTCGGAATAGGTGGGTCGTTAAAAGCCAGAAGTTGTTAATTTTATTTTTATTTATTAAACTATTTATTTTTCGTATAACATCGGCCGCTGGCGGAAGTTACCACCCAGCAGCCAAAGCCTTGCCGCCAAGCGATTTGTCGTGTTCCGGTATGATGTCTGGTGAAGCCGTACGGAGGACAGATCTGAGCAGTTGTGTTGCGACGTGTGCCGGGTACGATGCGTCTAATGTTGTTGTGTTGGGAGTTTGGTCGTGGAGGATCTTCAGATCAATCTCCCTTTGGCGCAGCATCGTTGGTCGTGTTATTGGGTTTAACATTGCATCACCTCGCTCAACTGCCGTCTTCCTTCCTATTCGCTCAGTTTTTCTGAGTGAATAGGCTCTTAATAAACTAGCGCGCTTTACCATCAACGATCGCATCACTGCTTACCATCAGGCGGGATTGCGGTCAAGGGCTAGTTTATAATTATTAAAAAAAAATACTACGTTATTTTTTATATATGCGAAACCCAAAAGACGTGTCGAGTATTATTAAGCAAAGAATCTATGTACAAAATTTCAAAAAGATATCATGAAAAATGAACGTGGTTGTCCCAACAAAGATATGTATAAGGCATCGCTCGCCCGCCCGCCCCTACAGCGGCGCGGCGCGGGGGGGCATGTGTAGGCCTAATACTATGATCTACCGTCAACTGTTGTGCGCTCGGTCTCCACCACACTGCAACAATTTCTAAATGTATTTGGGAAAAAATATTGGAATCGATTCAGTTGCTTATCTATACTTAATAAATAAAGCTGAAGTGTTTGTTTGTTTGAACGCAATAATCTCAGGAAGTAATGGTCCGATTTGAAAAATTCTTTTCGCATTGGATAACCCATTAATCCAGGAAGGCTTATGCTATACAACACCCCGCTGCGACTAATAGGAGCGGGATATATAGGTACAAAAAACGCGAGTGAAATCGTGTGGCGCAGCTAGTTCTGAATAAACTATATTCAGATTTCATATAGAGAATAAACAGTAACTGGGCTGTAGAGATCAGACAGGCAGTCGCTTTGTGTAAATTACTGGTACTTAGCTGCATTCGGGTAGATTGGAAGCCAACTCTAGCATAGTTGAGAAAAATTTAGGCAGATGATTATGAATTATGTATTCATTACGTCTGTTTTCTGCGAAATATTAGACAGAAATGTGCTTATAATACACCCGTATTTCGCAGATTACTTACATCTGTGATGCGGCGACTTTAATAAGAACGATATAAAGTACAGACGGCAGGACATAAAGTTACTACAATCTGTCAGATTTCTTTATTTGATTTTAAATTTTATCTCTAAAGCTTTACGGCTCAAGGTTGATTAGGAATATTTGACAGTTCCGAGTAGCTTGACCTGCTGTCGTCCGTACAATGTGTAGAACTTCAGAAGTTCTTTATTGAGCAATAAATAATACTAGTAAGCAAAGTTTTTACACTCATTGTTGCCCAAGGTCTACCCGCTAGCGGTTGGAAGAACGGAAAGTCTTCTAGCGTAGAGAGAGACATGGTCACCATACATTTTCTACCATATTGCGAACTCGAGTTTCTCAGAGCTGATCCGGTACGCGAAGTTCCTCAAGCCAAAGCAAGTGGTGCCTCCTGTCGACATCTCCGCAGTACGGGCGGTGCAGAACTACTTCCCATGTCCACTGATACACAAGGATGAGATTCAGTGCCAAAGAAAAGTGACGGACTTCTTTAGCATACAGAACCAAAAGCAAGTCCCTGCTGTCACGTAAAGTTGAGAAGTATTTCTGGATGATAATCCAGTAGTTCACATAGGTAGACTATGAGAAATTATATTGTAGTGAGTATGTATGGCTTAAATCCTGCTAAGTGGTTGGTTGAATGGTTAATACGAGATAATGGTTATACGAGAATAACACAAACCACATCTTCATGTCTAGACATGATTTTCACAAACACTAACTCAAATCAAATACACACAACAGTAGAGGAACTAGGGTTTTCAGACCACAGCGGTACGACTATATCCATCACCATACCAACACCACAGTTAGCTACACCAACAACCTGGGTTGTTAAAAAAAGGTTATTTAACAAAACAAATACTCTAAAGTTTAAGTCTAAACTAAATGAAGTCGATTGGAAAAAAATATTAACTGAAAAACAAAATTTAAATCAGAACTATAAAGCATTTCACGATACATTAACAAATATCCTTAACCATTGTATACCAATATGTAAAGTTAAACTTAAAACTAAATTTAAAAAATATTGGTTAACGAAAGGCATCAAGATTTCGTGTAAAAACAAAAGACTATTAAAAATACTTACACTTAAAACTAAGAACCCTATCATTACAAACTATTATAAAAACTACGAAAAAATACTAAAAAAATTAGTCACTGAATCAAAAAAGGCTCAATATGTAAATAAAATAAAAAAATCTAACAACACGGTAAAAACTATGTGGAGTATCATAAATGAGAGAACAAATAAAAAACTAAAAAAAGAGCATAATAATAAGCAGCATAATAATTTAATAATTACATATAAATAGCGAAGTTATATGCGAACCTAAACACATAGCAAACACCTTTAATAATTTCTTTGCGGCCATTGGAGAAAGCAGCACAAGTCTACCTGGTACAAAACTCGGGAATACCTCTGTACTAAATCCCACGGAGAACACGATGTTTCTCGGCCCAATAGACGCTTGGGAGGTAAACAAAATAATTAAAAACCTAAAAAATAAAAGCAGCCATGGGATCGATGATATACCTCCAATGCTCTTAAGACAATGCGCTAACGAACTGACCTTACCGTTTTACCTGCTCCTGAATCAATCGTTTGAGGAAGGTACCTTCCCCGATTTATTAAAAAAATCTATAATCAAACCAATCCATAAAAAAAGATCTAAAACCGACCCAAACAACTATCGCCCAATAGCCCTTTTGCCATCTGCGTCAAAAATCTTCGAAAAAGCTATGTGTGACCGCATTTATGCTTTTTGCGAAAAATATAATATTTTTAATGAAAGCCAAAATGGCTTTCGGAAAAACCGTTCCACCACCTTAGCTGTCTATAAATTTATCCAAAAAGCCCTTAACATAATAAATAATAAAGAATACGCAATAGGAATATTACTAGATATGACCAAAGCCTACGACAAGGTACAATTTGGTATATTACTTAAAAAATTATACGGAATAGGTATACGAGGAAAGGCCCACGAATGGCTAAAATCATATTTAAAAAATAGGGAGCAGTTAGTTGAAATAGAATTCTTTAACCACGCAAATAATGAAATTGAAAAAATTCGATCAAGCAGAAAAGCGATTAACGCCTCAATTCCTCAAGGGAGCGTTATAGGTTGCTTATTATTTTTACTTTACGTCAATGACCTACCTACGACCATAGAAAGCCCATGCGTCCTGTTCGCAGACGATATATCCATTCTAGTATCATGCAAAAACAATGAAAATATAGATGAAACTCTTAACGCCATACTTACCAAAACATGCAACTGGATGACCGATCATAATCTTGAGATAAACTATCCTAAAACAAAATTAATAACGTTCTACCCTTACCAAAAAACGCCCTTAATATTAGACTTTACCTTCAATAACTCAAAGTTAGAAACTGTTAACGAATTTACCTTACTCGGACTAGTTATAGACACACATATAAATTGGAAACCACACATACAAAAAACGCACTCAAAAATTTCAAAATTCTCTTACGCCCTCCGTGAAATAAAAAAGACTACCAATTTCGAAACAGCGCTCACCACCTACTATGCCTACGCTTATGCATGGCTTAGCTATGGTGTCACCCTTTGGGGTAACAGCACAGATGTACAAACACTTTTCATCCTGCAAAAGAAACTGATAAGAATCCTCGTAAACATTGAGCAAACAGACAGTTGTAAACCATTCTTTCAGAAACATAATATCTTAACTCTTCCCTGTATTTACATTCTAGAATCATGCAAATTTGTTCTGAAACACCAAGAGCTGTACTCAAAACGAGATGACAACCAGTCACGCTATCAACTCAGGCATCGTTCTAAACTAAACATTCCACGTTCACGGTTAAAAATGCACTCGACAAGTCCCTATGTGATGTCTATTAAACTGTATAATAAACTACCCGCACAAATAAAAAAAGAAGATAAAATAAATATATTTATAAAAAAACTTAGACAATTTCTTATAAATAAATGCTACTACTCTGTCAACGAATACCTCAATGATAAAAATATAAAGACACAAACTTAAATAGACATACATACATTCGCACACACACACATACGCACACGCATCCTCACACACACACACACACACCCACAAACGCACCCGTTAGCAAGCAACGTAGTAAATTGTAAAAAAGTGCTTCCTCTCTCCTAACTTCACTTATTTTGTTTGTGCCCGACAGGGTCCACGTGAACTAATTTTAAGTATTACCATCTAAGAATACATGTGGAAAACAATAAAAGTATTGAGTATTAAGTATTGAGTATTAATACGTCCTCTTATCCTACAAGGGGCTTAGCATTTCCTTAAAACCCTTGAAATTTTACCTTTAATTATGGATCCCAGAGATCTTTGTTCTCTCCTCCATCTAGGTCACCTGACGTAATATCGTCATGCGTTTAGAGACCTAATCGGTGATTCTCTTAGCCCATTTGTCATTTGACATGCGACAGATATGTCCCTCCCCGTCCCAGTTCAACTTAACGGTTTCCTGGGTAATGTTTTCAAGTGACTTGAAAAAAGGAAGCCTAGAAAGGCTTCCTTTGTTCAAGTCTACGAACATGTTACATCAGTTGCTGATGTGGAAAAACTACGATATCATCGGTGAAACGTAGGTTTGATAAACTCTTTTCACCGATGACTAGTACATTGTATGCTCACTTTTATGCCAACGTGTTCAGGCTTTGTCACTAGTGATAGAAAAAGCTCATGAAACAATGGACCTCCTGGACGTCAACCCAAGCAGTTAAAACAAAGAACGCTTTAATTAATTAAATATATTTCTCTTCGCACATAACTTTCTATTTACATTTCCACTATTTAAGCAGCAATATTTACAGAAAAAATCAATATGAAAAATACATACATTTAGCATTTCTATTGGTTTACGATACATATGTCTATGGTAACTAATATCACTCACGAATCAACTGTATTTGGTTAAACATCCGTTTTCAGTGTGTATTCGGGAAAGTACGGGGTACACACAGAGTTATTTAGCATAAGGAATAAATAGGACTCGGTGGAAATATATTCCAATCATTCAGTGAAATTAAATTAATATAAAAGTATCACAAAACGAAAACGGTTGTTAATAAATTATTAGGATTTATACGATTTTAGTATTATTTTGTGCCGTAAAGTGCCATCGTTAGTCGTCATCTTACAATAGATATTTTCATTTGTATGAAAGGAAAGCTATTTTAAATTATTTTGGCACATAAACAGATTTAGTTTTTTGGCACTTAATATATTTTGGGTAGATAATATTTTTATTCTGCCTCTTAGATTTTCTATATCTTTCTATTTTTATTACATCAATTTCGTTTTCGTTTTACAATACCAAGCTTCGTCATCCAATCACGCGTGTCCACAGTGGGGGACGAGCTCAGGGTCCTCACAGGTCAAGCTCTGGTCGTCGAACACTTTGTCTTCACCACAGCTTATGAGACGGGGGTGTCCTTCTACGCATGTGATAAGCCTGTGGCAGTCCCCGGGCACGGGGAAGCGGGGGAATGGCCAGAACTTGGCGGCTTGAGAGTTGGACGGCACTTTGGTTGGGCATTTGAAGCCGACGACAGCTGATGGGATAAAGAATTGGTTAAAATTGAACTAAATATATAGTGGCGCCATCTGTTTTATTATAAGTTATGGAATAAGATGTAGAACAAGGTAAATAAACACTTCATGTTAATTATTTCACTAAATACGGCATTCTCGGCACTACGCAGAGTAACGGGTAACGGAGTAGAGTTGGTGTGAAGAGCTTGATATATGATCTATGTATACAATATGTAAAGAAAACCCTGTCCGATCCGTGAAGGTATTATTAGGTATCGATAACTGATTCTAATAATGGATATAAAGCCGGGCTAAACTTAAAAAAAGATCCCCCTCAAAAAATAAATATTATTTCGCAAAAAGAGTTAGCTTAATACATTTGCGGTCAGCAACCCTTCTGCGGGCGGCGGGGGGCAGGGCACGCGGCACGTGGTCGCATCGCTATTCGCTCATAATAATACCGGTGTTGTCACTTTTTTTTAAATTACCAAATTTCGGGGAAGTTGGAATTAATTCGCGGGAAAAAAAAATTATTTCAAAATTTATTAGTATTGTTTCTATGATGATTACGTAAAATTTTATATTATATTTGGTCAAGTGTTTACCGAACCTTTAGTATCCTTATGGGTCGGACAGGGTTTTCTTTACATATTGTACAGGTATCTGATTAAATAATCAATTTAATATTGACAATTTAGGACAAAGCACTAAGTCTGTATAGACGCCCAATTACCTTCTGGGTTGCAGAAAGGCTGGAGTAGATCGGGCCAGTTGCATCCATGGATGCGGTCATCGTAGACCAGACCAGGGGTGCATGGCTCCTGTTCGGGGATGCCGTATGCGCACTTTACGTAGCTGGTGGAGCACTCGTTGCTGTCTGGGTAGATGCCAAATTGATATTCGCAGCCAGGAGAGGACAGAGGTACCACTGGAAATAAAAAAAAAAAACATAAGAGAATAGAAGAAGACGGTGTTTAGTGGTTGACAAAGCTTTTAACAATAATTGTACGGAATTTTAAATTTATATCATTTTATTAGAAAAGGAAATCTAACTTTAGTTCCAGGCTTAACGTTTGAGTCATTTTTTTTCAATATTCAATACTTTATTGCATTTCATAATGTTACATAATAGTTCGTATATTAAAGTATAGAATCAATTAAGGACCCTGTCGGGCACAGCAAAGTGTTTTGTATAATTTTTGTTATAGGAGAGAGGATGAAGGCGCTCCTGTTGAGGAAAAAAAAAAGTAATAATTAAAATGATATCATTACCGAACAGTATTTTATAATTTTATGGTATTTATATTTTATAGAAGTATTTACATAGTGGTTTGCTTAAAATTTGTTTTTATATTGCACGATTAACGTTATTACTATTAATTACAATAAACTACTTAAATATTTTTAATTTTATTGTGTAGGTATTGTGGAATGATATGTAGTGTAATCAGTGTTAGCTTCGAATTTTATTGAGGTTAAGTCAATTGTTCTAAATACAAAAGTGACAACTTAGTTCCGAACTAAGCTGTCATTTCTGTAATGGTTATGTGCATAATTCAATAACCATTGAAGTGGTTTAAACCTGCCCCCTAATCGGCGAACGCATTTTTGTCAAATGATTGCAACTAGTTGGGATCGTTTGGACCGAACGGACCAATAGGCGGTCCGAACGATCCCAACTGATCCCAACTAGTTGCAATCATTTGACAAATATGTGTTTGCTGATTAGGGGGCAGATCTAAATAAAATCCATGTTTTGTGATAAAGGGAATATGTTTGGTTGAAATGTCTACTTTTGCCCATTGTTGTTTTATTAATTTATAAACCAGCGCTTGACCACAATCCCGCCTGATGGTAAGCAGTGACGCAATCGTTGATGGTAAAGCGCACTAGTTTATTAAGAGCCTATTCACTCTAGCCTTGAAGACACTCAAATTGTAGTCCGACGGAAACACCGCCGCCGGCAGATTGTTCCAGTCCCTAGTTGCCTTGCCTAGTTGTGCACTTAGGATGAGGATATTGTTCAATGACAATGCATTGTTCTTAAACGCAGACGTTTTATAACATGAAACTTATTCTGAAGATAATAATATGAGAAGGGTTGTAATTTCCTTTCTTATTTCCTTTCCTAGATTTATTTATAAGTACGTGTACAGTATGCTTACACAGTGTAGCTAAAATTGCAAGGCGTGTCTTAACATTAATTAATAAATTCGAGAAGTCAACTCAATAGTAATAAGAACCTAGTCTTAAAACTTTACAAATGGACAAATAGAAGAAACTTGAAACCGCAAAATAATACAGAAATCCAAAAATATGCTACTTACAGTCAGCTTTCCTGGTACCACAGTCGACAGCCCAGTGATAATTGCAGTGATTGTGCACGGCGCCTTTGCCGTCAAAGAGGAGACCATTCTCGCATGTTTCCACGGTCAGGGTGCCGTTAGTGCATAGGAAGAACTGGTCGCACAGCTCAGGGTGGGCGTAAGCCTGGAAAATTAGAACAGATACAGGTTAGTAATTGAGCAACCAGGAGTATGTTCTAGAGAAGTGCAACCATTAGAGCTTATCATTTTATCAGAAAATAGAAAAAAAATCCCGTAACTTTAACAGTCTGATCTCAGGCACAATCTATTAAAAATACCTCTATTTCACTTACTCTAATTCCCTTTTACTTCCCTCATTTTGCCTGAAACACAGATTTTGATTAATCTGTCTCAGGCAGATCTTTACTAGTTACTCGTAGTAATAATTTTGATATTAAGATCACAGTTTTACTTATACTGGATTTAAAAAAAAAATCTTTATATTTTTTAAGATTTTGCCATTTATTGACGGTGTTAAAACATTGCGACTACATTTTGAACGTTTTCTATGAGAGGAGTAACAATAAAACTATAACTATCGCATTTAGGTAAGTACCTTTAAAGATAGACAAAGGTAAGTGTAATAATGAATTGCGTTTTCCCATGGCATTAAAAAGTTGTTTTTAGAAGCACTGAGGCATGTCATCGTACCAGGAACATCTTTTTTCTTATTGTCGATATAAAAAAACAGCGAAAGCGTTTTCGTAAAAACCGCTAAATAAATTGAAGCCAACAACTCTTTTTTACTGTACCGCTTTTCCTTTCACCTTTCATTTTTTGAGTCATTGATGGAAAGCTAAGCATAACAAGAAGGTACCTGAACTCCATATTGCTCAGGACACGCAGGTGCATGCTCCAACAGGATACCGGCACTTGCTGAAACAAAAGGCGATACATTTCAATACATTATTTTAAAATTACAGTTTACTTTAGCAACAGGACTGACCTGCTCGCTCTGCTAAGCATTGTTACTAAGTAATATGCGTATTTATAACGTAAATTATTGTAAACATTTTAATTTTTAATGTCTGGACTTGAAAAAAGACGATCATCCCTGAGTTTGTTTCGGCTATTTCTTGTCAGAGGTAGTCAGTTAGGTTAGGTTAGGTTACCTAGGTTACGGCTTTAACTAGTTTAAAAAAAAAACATGACGTGTAAAAGTGATCAGTGATCCTACTTGTTTAATAAACGATTTCATTTCACTTCGTAACAGTCACTAGATGGTTAGGCCCATAACTCTTGTTGTATTAAAATCTTATATTCCCATGCTGATTTCAGCTGCGGTGACTATATCTGCTTTTGACAGCTATGGGCTACAAACATGTGATATAATGTAGTTCATGTAAAAGTCTATGTTACAAGTAGGTTTACGCTCTTAATATTTCAAGTGAACCATTGAGCGTTCTTGGCTGGTATGATAAATTAATTATTTTCTACAAGTACAGTGTGCACAACTCATATGTCAATCCTAATATAGCTGAGCTTGGCCTTTTCTATCTTTAAAATATATCTTAGTAAGGAACGTCTTTGTATTCGAGGAACTGATCGCCATTTGATGTTCAAGATAGCTAGCTATAAACTGTATGTACTGATTACTATTGATTGATTGATAGAAGTCGTTTGTATAGTTTATTATTCGAGGTCTTGTGGTTGATTACTAAATTTGTTCTCGCTGCTGTATATATTGCTGTACAATCATAGGTCTCCTTTGCACTTAGACCGTTTTCTTTTCAAAGTTCGGTAAATGATCTCATAAGAATATAAAAGCCGAAATACAGTTTTATTTCTAAATATTTCTAGAGTATTCAGTTACTTTGTGTGAATCGTATTAAACAGCCACATGCTACTCTTGCTTAACAATCTAAGTGAATATTATTTTTGATTTTTATTTTAGGCCTACTTGTCTCTAATGTGATCTATAGTGTACAGATAATTTGTACCATTTCTAAGTCAAAGTTAAGTATGTAATTCCAAGTAGACATATACAACAAGGCAGTTTCGAACGTCGGAAACGCACAAGAAAATAGAATCAATACTATTTGATACGTCAGCCAAAACACCTGATATTAAGCCCTCATATTAAAATATACGTCACGACATTTTCAACACTTATTAACCAGTCAATGACGCCTCAACGATCAAGGGTTGGCAAGAGTTAATTCGAGGTTACACTTTCGATGTAATAACATGCGTGTGTAACGTGCGTTGAAGCGTGACATGTTGCAACCCTATTGTGAGTGAGGTCGCCGACAATTGGTCGAACCTAGTATTTAGACTAATTGGTTCATACTCCGGCAGAATGATTAATTAGGTAAATGAAATCTGTTTTCATAAGGTAAGGTCGTTAAGACTAGGACCTGTATGTGACTTACATAATGTTAAGTAATTTCTTGATTAAGTAATATATATATATATATATATATATATTGTTATCATATTCATATTTTATTCCCTCTTTGTTCGTACACACTATTGTCTACATTTCTGTTTTACTTCTCCTTTCGCAGGTCTGCTGGTAGAAATTTCTTAAGAAATAAGCAGCAGCTTTGTACTCAGATCTTAATTTTGTCATATCTTTATGTATTTTATTGTGTGTACATAAATTATAAATAAAAAATAGTTTTGCAAGGTAGGTAATGTCTCAAGTTTGTCTGCACTATGCCGTACTATTTACTAAACATCTTGTATGTCCTAATCCTGTGTTGCTTAAAACATGGCATAAACAATTCAAACGATGGTCATTAGTTTGTATAATATTGAGTAGTTTCATGATATTAATATAGGCAACATAAGCAATGCTAATTACTCATAAAATGAAGCATGCGGAATATCTACATGTAATCTTGATATTTATTTAACTATAAATAATAATATAAACTATGACTTACATAGTACTACTTAGTAGAAACAACAGATTTCTAAACACAGCTTGAGGAAACTTCATTTAAGGCAGAATTACATACTTATATATTTTAATTCCTCACTACCAACTTACAAGATATTCAGACAAGGTATCCTTAATTGTATATTGTTAGTTATTTTAAAGAAAATTAACTGTCTTCAATGAATAAAAAATACAGACATAGATCTTAATTGGCTTATTGAATGTTGTAATAAAAACCTTTTATTACGACAATTTTTTATTTACGACTTTAAATTCCAGAAATAAGCTAGAATACTAAAAAATATGAAATGTGCCGTTGTTTCCGTCTGACTACACTTTAAGTGTCTTCAAGGCTAGAGTGAATAGGCTCTTAATAAACTAGCCCGTCTTACCATCAACGAATGCATCACTGCTTACCATCAGGCGGGATTGCGGTCAAACAAAAGTTTATAATTAAGTATAAAAAATATGTCATATCTATTAAATACACTCAAGTTAGGGAATGAGTGTGTGTGTGTGTGTATTTGTTACTACTTCACGCTTAACAAAGGACTTGGATGAAACTTGGTATGTATACAGATAGTTTGAAGCCAATTAACATATAAGAGAATTTGTATCTAGCCAGTCGCTCCATATAAAATACTGATTTTAGCTGCATAGCTGCATCGGGTAAGACTGGAAGCTGACCTCAACTTGCTTGGGGAAAAGGCTAGGCAGATGATAACTATGATTTACATACTCATGCAAATGAAGCAAAGGGATTCAGAAATGATCCTACCAAAAGACCAATGTCCGTTTTTAAAAACGTTCAAAATCTAGTCGCTGTCTCAACTTATCAACTGTCAATGTCAAAAAATTGACAAAAATGTACAGAAATTAGTGAAGAAATTGTCAAATTGGGATAAAGCTTAAACTGTGAAAATTACTAGAATAGGAAGACAAATATTATTATTACAAAATATTATTTCCAGATAAATTATTATACAAAGCACTTTCGACTTCCTAATTCGGCAAAGTAAAACCTGTTGCTTCATTTCCTATAATGTGTTATGCACTTGCTTTAGACGCTACAGATAAATCGTGAAAGGTCAACTTTACTCTCCGACCTATGGCAACACTTTCCCTTACCATAACGTATATAGAATCTTTCACTTATAGTATTTTAACAGTTCCTATACTTATCTTATTTCTGAGAAATGTACAAAATCGTACAATAATTATTTGCTGCATCATTACATGCTAGTTATATTGAACAACGTTTATATAATAAAAGAACCATTTATTGTAATTTCTATTACATATGTCTATCTCTTGTTGATGCTTCTAAATAAATAAATACTAAATAATGTGCCCGAAGGCATTCCTCATCGGCGAATATGAAAAATCTTCTATATAAACTTTTACCCCCTTCAGGGGATCCAACTGACTAAATACATTATAGATATTATATTATAAACAAAAACTTAAAAAAGCAACGTGGAGAAATCTAGTATACAGATCCAGATTTAGATGACCGCGTCGAATGTAGGAAGTCGTTCCACAATAACATAGGAAGCAGTACTGAACACGGACAAGTAATACAAAACAATCTTAATAGCTATTGCGTTTATCTCGAATCAGGTGAATAGCGTTGAAAGTTGAGAAATAGTTCCATAGAATTGGAAACAGTAATATCTAGGCAACTAGGAGTAATTTTTGTCGTTGGGTAAGAAGATATAGAGTGAAACTACCTTAAAAAATAAAAGATGGTAGATTTTAAGCAAACTGGATCTTTAAATAGAAGAAGTAGAAGGAAAGAACAGAAGAGAGAAAAAGAAGAAGGGGAAGATACTTATAATTTAATCAATAACATTGAAGACCTTGCAAATGAAGAATCCTAACGCTTAACACGTATTAATGTCTTTGATGCATCAAATTCTGTCCATAAAAGACTGTTGACAGAAGATGATGCCAAACGCACGCCAAGATTGAAAATAGTATTCAAATAAGTGTGTTACTTTCCTCAAAACTTCATCTCAAACTCTTCACCATAGGTTCCCATTTTCTTAGTTGTTGCATTATCTTACCTTAAAAAGATTATATAATGCCTGGCCTTTAAAAGAGATTGTGACCTCCAAGGTTGTCTCGATATTTTTTTCAGAATAGTCGCATAGGAAACACGAGGTATTTAATTTTGTTTTTGGCTTATTTCCAATAAATATAATTTATTGTCAAATTAATCCCACGAGAACCAAGATTTCCGAGTTGAAAATAGTCAAACTAGCAACCTTATAAAAAGTTGCTAGTTTTGACTATTTTCAACTAGGAAATCTTCGATAAAAAGAACTGGACAAAGACGAAAACAAACAGACAAATACGAAATTGGGAGCTACGATGGTACAAACAGACACACTGATATAATATACACGTCAAACTTATGTAGCCTCCTTACTGTCAAGGGTTAAAAATAAAGATAAAAATATTAGTGCGTCAAGCTGCATGCTGTGAAAGATACGAAGGAACTGTTTTCTTAACAGCGACTGACAAATTCAAATGAAAGAGATTATCACGTTGCTTTTGAGACAATATTTTGTTTGTGATTGATGAATTATAGTGAAACATGATGATAATACATTTAAACATGTTGGTGATATACGTGTATTATATATACTCTCATCTCATAAGGACTTCATGGGGCTTAAAACTAAATATTAGACTATTCTATTTTGGGTTAAACTTCTATGAAGACTAGTAAGTAGTAGATATTGTTATGCACAACATCTCATAAAATATCTCTGTCCTAATTTTCATGGCTTATCCCATGTTAGTTAACGATGGCGCAATACCTTTTATTCTTCCCCTCGTTCCTATCAACCATCACGCTATGATGCACTTCATTTTCTTTCATATTACATACAATCTAATCATATTTTTTGGCCTTACTCATCCTCTATCCATATTCATTACACTCTATGCTAGTTTTACCCTAAAACATAAAACAAAGCATCGATTTTCACACAAAAACAACAAAACAATCGCACACGGATTGCATTAATCTCGCTCCAGATGAACAGCGTCGTGAGTGAAGCAATAACGTCATCGCAGATGTCGGCCACCGAAGCAATAACCTCAAGCACTTTTACTTTCAGAATGCGAATGTACTAGGAGAACATCTTCGTTCAATTGTAGTTGGCTTGTAGTGTAGTGGTGGGTAGGTCAGTATTTCGTTCAGAACGTTTTTTATTAAAATTGGTAACAAAGCACATTATTATCACAATTGCCTATATTAGTCGTATCTTTGGAATAGATGTCTGTTATTTTTTATTTATGTAAGTAGGTATGTAACTGACACTGCGACATTCATTGAAAATATCAAAATAAGTACATTTTATGATATCGTAGCATATGGTGACATTGTCGGGTTATTGTCTGTCGATTTTATTACCTGAATATACATACTCATGGCTACTGATCTGGGATAATTGTCTTTTAGTGATCTTCGTACTCACCTATAGAAGGTTAATTTGGAGAACTAGCTTTAGTATTTTTTTACGTTTGAAAATTGCTGACTCTTAGCATAATTTGAACAAATGACTTCCTAGTTTTATTCTTTTCTTAGTTACGTAATGAAGAAAATCTGTATCTTTAGATTTAAGTCATCATCTCAGTGTTAATCCCAGTCGCACCCGAATCTTTTCAGCTTTGGAGTCGGGGGTCCGCTTTACCACCGTCTAACTGCTGATTTTGGCTAAACTTTGATATTTTCCGTGAAACGACTACCGTCTGACCTCCACAACCCGAAGGGGAAATCGAAGCATTGCAGTTAGACCAAATTTTGGACTTTTGTGGGCTCCAGCAACCCGTAACGACTGCCACCAGATGTTTGTATGGCGCCGGGCCCAACGGCTCTTTAGATTTAAGTAAATACAATATACATATAATAATACACTTAATTTATTTTAGATAATAAGAGTGTTGCATTAGGAGAGAACATAATCTTTAAATGTCTATTAGGAGTTGTTTTTAAACAGCTTATTGCAAAATGTATTTGATTCATTACATGATTTTTGCCAATAATTTGGCCTGAATACCTAATATCATTCAGATTAAAACAGACATAAATTTTCAATTCGAATGTCAATTCGCCGGCGAGCTTAGAAGTCAATGTCGCCTAACGCTGCAATGTCAATTGCATATCAATATAATGAAATAATAAAATGTACTTGTAACATGTGCAATTCGTTGTTAAGAACACTAATTATACTAAACCTTATATAAAAGAACTCGCCGCTGTTATACTTTCCGTGACCTTGCGACACATAGCAAATGGTATTACCGACTGATAATGTGTGTTGGGCCGCTAAAATGACAGGACTTAATATTTATTTGTTTAAAAAAATTATTAATGAGATTTTTTTGAGTTTTTGAACAATCAAG
The DNA here is from genome assembly GCA_037179545.1 of Sesamia inferens. NCBI lineage: Eukaryota > Metazoa > Arthropoda > Insecta > Lepidoptera > Noctuidae > Sesamia > Sesamia inferens. The sequence goes on along the minus strand of CM073922.1, from coordinate 29,115,382 downwards.
CCTCGTACCAGGATTTGTGAAAGCCTTTACACCAACAATAAAACAACAAAATCTTTATACATAGTTCTAATATTTTTTTTCTTCTAGACATAAAAAGGCAGAAATTTAATGTATTTGCGGCAAAAAAAGATGCACATAAAGAACACAAACACGAAAAACAAATTAACAAGTTGAGGTTAAACAAGTGTCACATTCTTTTATACCTAGAAAGACAGAAAATATATTTGTTTGCGGCAAACATGACGCATATATATCTATATACAAACAAAAAAAAAATTGAGAGTAAATATGCGTCACATCCACGCAAAACGGCCAACGCTCAACATAATGCTACGACCCAATACAATTTGAAAATATTTTAACTGCTCTTTATAGGCTTATACGATTTCAATGGAAATACAGGATAGGTATGTAGTTGTATGCTTATCTAATGCCGGATTTCCTTCAATTCAATGAAACTCTTAGATTTTTTGCCACGGTACAGCCATCATCTGCCTAACATTTTTATCAACTATGATGGTCTCGGCTTCCAGTATATATCCGGATTTAGCTGAATACCAGTTATTTTGCATTATTTTAGCGACTGCCTACCTGAGCTTCACAACCCAGTAACTGGGTAAGACTGATTGATGGTCAGATTTCTGATAACGCGTAACGACAGTCAAAGATTTACGAATGCCGGTCGGGACCAACGCTCAACGTGCTTTCGGAGGCATGGAGGGTTCTCGGTATGAAAAGATGGTTACCCATCTACAAACCAACTGTGGCAAGAGTAGCTTAACCTGAATAATAGACCTGTGAGGCTATTATTATTTAACCTCATCTATGTTAGGTAAACCAGTTATTAAATGGCACTTGATGATTACGATGAGATCAGATTATGGTGATGAGGTTAGGCCTATTCATTAAGAGGGGACTCTAGTGCCGAGGAATTTAGAAAATAGGTATTTGAAGAAACTATTGCCGTTGCGCTGCTTCCAACCTCTTCCGGTAAAGTGCGAAAAGGACAGTTGCAGCTCACGATGATTTTACCTACAAAAACTTTGACCACAAGACGTTTCGTATTCCACTGTTTTCTTTTTCAAAACAAGACAGATCTTAATTATTTTTATATCAAAATTTAGAAAAAAAAGTATACCTATGCTTCTGTTATTTTATTTTTTGTCAAAAACTTATCACGTTTGTCTAATAGTCATCTGAACATCACGGTAAAAATGGGTTGTTTTACGCGATTTTGAAGTATCGTATTTCTTTTATTAATTAAATTTCGGAAAAAATCAAATGATAGGGACACGTATAATAAATGTTAGAAAAAAAATAATTGCTCTAAAAGCATTATCCACGAAGAAAACAATTGTATATAGAATACGATTGTATATAGAAAGCACCACTAGAGTTCCCTCTTAATTCGCTCCAATCATAAATTCGTTATTACGTCATATTTGGTTATTTTAGGAGTATAGGCATTCCAGTTTTGAAATTCATTAAAAACTGCCAGATATTAATATTTGAAATCAGGTATAGTACCTCACACAAGAGAAAGTCTATTGATTGATGCTGTAAGGGGAAGATGGCTAAATAATACAGCTGCACGGGTTGATCAAAGATTAAGCTATGGTAAACATGATCATTTAACCAACAATAAATTTAAAACTAATATTGAGTATTAATATTGACTAATATTATCACTAGGCCACCACGATGAGCCTAGTGATTAAAACACCAGCCTATCAAGTATGAGTGTGTGGGTTCGGTTCCAGGTCAGGCAAGTACCAATATAACATAGAAAAGTTATATGTACTTCCAAGTATATCTTGGACACCAATGACTGATTACAGTGAACGAAAACATCTTGAGGAAACCTGGAAGGCCTTTAAGTCCGAAATTGCCAACCTGCATTGAGTGTGTAGTAATTAGGCTCAATCCTTCTCTGTATGAGAGGAGACCTGTGCCCAGCAGTGGGACGATAAAACGGTTGATGATGATGATAATGATTAAGACTCATACGTGCCTCGTAAAGCACGTTTAGCCGTGCCGTTATACAAATGTTACCTACAGGTTGTGACAAACTCAAAAGCCTGACGACAAATGTTGAAGATTAGTTGTCATTTTAATTTAAAAGATTTAATTTTTTACATCCTTAAGTTTATTTTATTATTCTACATTCATACTAATATAAATGCGAAAGTAACTCTGTTTGACTGTCTGTCTGTTACGCTTTCCCGCTTAAACTTCTCGACCGATTTTGATGAAATTTGACAAAGACAATCTTTAGACCCTGAGAAAGGACATAGGCTACTTTTTATTGAAAAAAAAAATGATATTCCCGAGGGAAATCTAAAAAGCGCGATATAACCGAATTCCACGCGGGCGAAAAGCTAGTTGTTAATACATTAAACTAGAAAGTTCACTTTTCAATGTTACGTGGTTTGTATCAAGAAACAAATACAATTAATTAGTATAGTGATTAAAATTTAAAAGCAGCGAATGTGTTTGTTTAGATATTTTATCTCGTTTGTTTATATACAATCTTGTTTTAAAACCAACGGCAATTGCCCGATTCTCTTGTTCACAAACTAAACAAAATTTAATGTCAGTTCATTTTTTTCTTTCTATTTAATTAAGGAAAGGGTAGAAGACAACATTTTTATTTAATCCTGTCAAATTAAGATACTCCATAGACAGTTTAGACGCGATTATAAACATGGCAAACAAAAATACGTCAACTTAAGTCAGGCGCTGAATAATTTGACAGGTCTAAACTAACATATTGTGTTCTGTCTTTTTATATTTAATTAAGTTTGTGAATGAGGGAATCGGAGCCAATACAGACTGTTTCTGATCTCTTAATCTTGGCTCTAAAGATTCCCCTACTCCAGATTCTGTAAAAATGGCACCGTGAAAAAGTTAGGCGAGTGAGGTTAGACTGAACTGTTAATAGTGTCAAGTGTCCCTAGCTTTAGTTGGCAGCTGGAATGATGTTAATAGCGTCAATTCCTAGCATTTGTTGACACACTCCACGTTTACTTCACCTAAGTTTTCAGAGTGATATTGCTACAGAATCAATAACCAACAATCACCAGAATCAATATCACCTGAAGTGATGTGTGACATCAAGTTAAAAGAAAGTTCCTTTCCCCTTTGCACAGTTGACGAATACCAGCCAGATCGCAAGAAAAAGTGTAACATATTGACCATCATTTTCTATTATATGACTTGCGATAAAGTCCAAAAGTCCGTTCTATAACTTAATTAAGAAGGTTTCATTATTTTTTTCACGAACTTTGTGCCGCTCATCGCTGCTTTTATCCACCAAAATTTTAAAACATCCGAAGGTTACTCGTGCATGTATGAATTATTCAACCTCTAGTTGTCGTAGCTGCGCGTGCGCATGTCGTGACAGAAAACCAATGCGTCTCTTTTGTTTATGATATCATGATTGATTTATGTTTATAATTTATTTTATTGTAATGCCACGTGTATAACTTTAAATGGCTTATTATTAAGCCATTTAAAAAAATATTATTTATTCAATACTTGCAAAAAAAAAAATGAAACCCACTCTTTCCAATGGAAGTGGGAAACTACAAAACGCCATATGTTATCTTTACGTACTCGTTTTGCCTTAATTATGTATTTATTAATTTACACAATATGTTAATATTTTTTTTCTTAACTTACTTAAGCAAAATATAATTGATTTACAAATCTGATAGCCGGAAAACGTCTATTCTAAACTTATTTGCTTCTATATTAATCTCACCACAACTGGTTTTAGTATGTAGCAATAAATGATAAGAATAAGTGCCCTGTGCAACCGTAACTTGTTTCACGATTGCAACAAATCGATACATTTTGTAAGATTTAGGAGTCTATATAAATACCCTTTTCAAAACGTAAACTACCACATTTAACTTGACGTGTTATATCCTTGCATAAATCTGTATCACAATACGTGTCTGCAACATTTTAGCGGCCCGGTTGGTTAAAAGGCGAAAGTAGTCGCTTGCGAGTGGCTAGCCTTGGTGGTCATGCGCAGTCACCGTCGACGCTAACTGCTGTAGATTAGATCGTACATATGCTACATTAAACAATGGTTAATTAAACTATCTGGTATAATTATTATAATTAAAATTGTTTAGCGGCTGCATATCTTGATTGTAAGTTTCATTTATGATAAAATGTTTTTATAGAGACATAATAGGCCATCTTTATCATCCATCATAATCCAGGGGGGATTACAAAATATGGATTTTACTTAGGTAAGGTTTAATCCACTTAACTGGTTATTGAATTATGAACTTAACTATTATAGAAATGTAGTTCTTTATATTAAAATGACAACTTAGTTTGACACTTTTGCATTGAGAACTTTGACTTAACCTCAATAAAGTTCGAAATACAAATACTGAATCAAAGGAGAAGTATGGAACTAAAATTAGATTTCGTTTTGTAATAAAGGGGAGTTTGAATTCAGTTAAATGAGGTTTTATGAGAAATAATGTTAAAATTATGTGACGATGTGTGAAACAGTTATCAAGGATTGGGCAATTCTAATTTCAGCTTTAGTAAAAGGTCCTAATTTAATAGTTATGGTCCAAAGTAATTATTGAGTAGGTATATATTTTGATTTGATTACATAAATAGTGTATTGTTACCAAGCTGTTTAATTTTAAACTGATTAGAGGTTGAAAGGAGTTTCTAGTATTCAATTTGGTAATTAATTATTTTGAAATTCAATTACATAAACAGTTGCTTTAAAAATGTTTTAAAGATAAAAGCTTCTAATTCGCTTTTTTGGACCCTTTTAATTCTGGATCATCTGTTTTATTTTATTTTTTTTAGTTTATTTAAAAAACAATTGCTGTACCGTATATTGTAATCGCGAAGAAAACAGTCGATTTTTTTTTATATTTGACTAAAATTACCAATGCTAACAGCAAACTCCCCCCTTATTCATAAACGTTTCTTAAAGTTATTACTAATTGTTTATGAATAAACCCCTTAAACACTATTCCCCTTATTCATAAACGCTGTTTAAAGTTAACTAGTGATTAGCGATTCTTTAACTATACGTTTTTGACCTTTTAATGTCACTTAACTTTAATTACCCTCTATGAATAAACACCACAGAGTTTAAGGGGTTTATTCATAAACGATGATTAAAGTTAAGTGACGTGCAAACGTCTAAAATGTGTGTTTAAACAATCGCTAATCACGAGTTAACTTTAAGCAGCATTTATATTAAGGTGTATGGTTAAATTAATACCAATAGTAAAAGTGCGTACATTTATCAAGTTCATATACAAAAATACTTCCTGTTTTTGTTTCTATTATAAAATGGTCTTGTAATTTCAATTTTATCTTAGCACGAAATCTAAGTTTAGCTTAGAACTATTGTAGGAATTTGGTAATATCGATTAGCGGCCGTAATCGAGTATCAAATCATTGTAATGCTTGACCTTGTTTATTTTATTGGAGAAGTAATAAATACACCTAATTCTCTTTACTTGTAAAGTTTCTTTGCAATTATTGAATAATTCAAAAAAAAAAAAAATCCTTTTTTATTTAAGTTAATGGCGCCGATTCACAAACTAAACTGATTTTGAGTTCAGTGCAACTTATAAAGAGACTCCATAGACAGTATCATTATCATCAGCATTTTTATCGTCCCACTGCTGGGCACAGGTCTCCTCTCATACAGAGAAGAATTGAGCGTAATCACCTCGCTTGCTCAATGCGGGTTGGCGATTTCAGACTTGAAAGACCAGGTTTGCTCAAGATGTTTTCCTTCAAGTTGTAATTAGTTATTAGTGTCCAAGATATACTTAGAAAGTACATACAACTTCAGAAAAGTTACATTGGTACTTGCCTGACCTAGAATCGAACCTGCACGCTAATACTTGAGAGGCTGGTGTTTTAACCACTAAGCCACCACGACCCCCTATACAGTATCGACGGTATCTATACTAATATATAAAGCTGAAGAGTTTGTTTGGTTGTTTAAACGAGCTATTCTCAGGAACTACAGGTTGAATTTGGAAAATTATTTTTGCGTTGGATAGCCCATTAATCCAGGAAGGCTTTAGGCTATATATCATCACGCTGTGACCAATAGGAGCGGAGCATAACCAACTTCACGCGAACGAAGTCGCTGGCGGCCGCTAGTTAAAAATATGGCTATTTAACCCACAGTCAATGATGGAAATAATATTTTACCATCAGGCGGGATTGCGGTCAAGCGCTAGTTTATATTTAAAAAAAAACGTCTCAAATAATATTTTGTTAAAATGGTCTAATGTCGCAAATAAGTGTCATCACTATAAACGTTTAATGATGTGCAGATATTTATATGTAACTATATAATTGATAATGATGTCTGGTGAAGCCGTTCGGAGGATGGGTCTGAGCAGTTGTGTTGCGATGCCTGCCGGGTACGATGCAGCAAATCAAATACCTATTTCTCAAATTCCTCGGCAATACCACCAACGATTGTATCACTGCTTACCATCAGGCGGAATATATGTCAGGAACTAGTTTATAATTATTATTTAAATAAATAAAATAAAAAAAGAATCATCAAATTCCGTTCAACCAATCAAAAGCTCTAAATAATTTACCGATACTATGAAATTGCCTGACATTAATAAATATTGTTGACTTATTATTTAGTTCATAATATAACATAATAATATAAACATTTGAATTTATAATTTAAAGTTTCCGAATACTTCAATTTGTAGATTAACGAACTAGGAACTAAAAGGTAGTAAACTAAAAATATCTTTTAAAACGAAGCCCACAGAACGTGTCAAACGCTTCCTCTGTGACGCAAGACGAGATGGCTGGGAGCCGGTTTCTCCAAGCCTTCCGCGGTTTTGCAATGCTATTATCGAATAAATAGGCAAATGACATCTTATCAGCCATTCGTAGCTTCACGGCTTCGTTTAAGCAAATGGTTCATTTTCACTGCTGGACTAGAAAGTGGCTTTCATTTGAAATTCGGTGGCAGAAATATCTAGAATATGGACTAATTTTTTTTTTTTTTTTTTTAGATGTCGAAATTCAGATTTGATTATAAGAGATTTATAATATTTATTTTGAGGTTTAGTCTACTTTCATTCGTCTGTGGGTGATTCATGAGTGTTTAATTCGATTTAACAATGTGAAAACTAGATTTCGATTTTGAAATAGCTTTGATTGGTTTTAAAAGTAATTACCTAATAAATATATAATAATATAGTAACGAATTCTTTTATTAATATTTTAGTTTTTTTTATTCTAAGAAAACTGTAAATTGAATACTTAAAAAAAAATGCGACTAGGTAAAATTGGTGCGAGGTGCTAAAAAGTAGTTCTAATGTTTGTTCACTTGTTTAGATGTATATTCCAGATTGACGCAAAAAGAGCTGTACGAATTTAGGTGAAACTTTGCACACAGTTGACCTGGATTTACCTTTTGATTCGACAGACGACAGCGAAATCGAGAGCGACAGCTTTTATGCGAGGATGTGAAGTCATGTGCCCTCAACCACTTGTTTTTTTTTTGAAATTGGGTCATATTTCTCACAAACAAACATTTTCCTTGGAAATAAATTTTCAAAGAAACGATCTTTGGAAATGTAAATATTATCAGTTTAGTAAAAAAATGCATTTCTCTACTTTTGAATCATATAAGTTTAAAAAATAAAAATTGCTCAAAAGCAGAACTTTTTAATGAATTTCTAGGAAAATTATTTTGAACTACATGGATTGTTTAATTTTTGAAAATTTGTACCTACGTCAAATAAATATGCTATAATGTTTTTATATAAATTTACATATTTTATTATCCCGAACGTATCTTCTTTCAAGTATAAAAAGAAATATTAAAATCGATTGACGCAATCCAAAATTACCATCGAAAATCCAACATACATATAACCCATTTGGTTAGTATAAACTAGTAACCCAAATTCCCGAGAGATGGCGCTGCACTTTGGGCTACTTCGCTCTGTTAACATTTTTCCTGAACTGATGGTATTGGGAAGGGTATGAGCTATAGGATGGTGGGAATCTACAACTCTTTCTTAAGTTATCGTAAGTATTCTAAGTACGGAATTCTAAAAACGGGCCCAATGTGTACAGTCATAGAATTCTAAAAACGTGACCACGTTTTTAGAATTCTGTATGTTAACTTTATGTAACAAATAGCCCATTTTTGAAGTCTTATTTAACTCATAAGTCGAGATACTTTTTGTAACGGACGGGAAACTACGAAAAAGCTAGTTCTTGTTACTAAATACGTGAAAGGATAAATAATATTAATATGACTCCAAAGAAATTTACCGCCACTAACATTCGTGGCCTTGAATTTAGTAAAAGTTCATTGATTTCGACAGCTAGTAGGTATGCAAAAGGCAGTATTATTAAATGCAGTTTTGTTAACATTGGGAATTCTTATAAATTTTAAAAACCACTTTTTGATTATAGTCTAATAGCTTTTAAAATTAATAAAATCAACAATAAACTTAAAAGCAGAAATACGCTTCTGCTTTTAATTTTATTGTTGATTTTTACTGACAAATATAACGAGAACAATGTCCATTAAAACTGATTTCAAAATAAAAATATTAGTTTTCTTCAATCTACGTTCAGGACCACAGCACTCTGCCAGGGCCTCTTGTTGTTTGAAAGAGAAACCGTGGCTCCTGGTCACAGCCAAGTCAAAGCAACCAGAGTTGGAGCGGTCATTTAATGATTTCCCGTTCTCCAAAACAGAAAACTCCCAGCACTGTTTCAGCCCTCCTAAAGCGGCTGGTCAGTCACTATTGACTTACTTTTAAAAATATCTGACTCTGTAATTATTGTATCGCGTCAGAATAAATAAGAAATTGTAATTTTTTATTTCGTGACGTTTTTCAATATTTTAATATGTAGTTATTCTGCTATTCTGGAGTCAAATCCAATCAATCTTATTATAAAAAGTTATAACTGGTCTTTCACTTTGTCTTATCTGATTTAAATATCTGTATACCTACAGCTAGATGTAGATATATATACTTATTCTTTTGATTCCGTAATAGGGTAGTTGACAAAAGAAGTTCATTAGAGCAATCTGCCAAATAAATAGTACAATTAGCTGTCAACCTCACTTTAAAAATCTAAAAATTCTCACATTGCCTTCCCTATACCTTTACGAAGCAAATATTTTTGTGAAATTAAATCTAAACTATTATCGAAAATTAAGGGATAAATAAAGGTTAGAGGTACAAACACCCTATGGTAAAACGGCACTATTAAAAAAAAGTATTTTATGCATGACATCCATAATCTATAATAAATTGCCTGATGGCATTAAACAATTACCAATTATACAGTTCAAAAAGAAATTACATTCATTATTAATAGACAAGTGTTATTATGATGTCAGAGATTCTTGTGTGACAAAAATATTGTATTCCAATGACAGGAAAGGAAAAATAAGTATAAATATTGTAATAATTAATTATGACTAATATGACTTGAATTTGTATGTATTTGTAATTTGAAGTATTTTATTAATGTATCAAAAACGAATATGACTAATTTGTGTTTTGACATCTAATTTGTATTTAATTATTGTATGCCTTAACGGCGGGACATGGCTGAACTTCTTTTAATTATTTAAGACCTGTATCTATGATGTATACCTATAGCCTACAATAAAGATGATTTGATTTGATTTGACTTAAAAAAACGAATTAGTCCGTCAGTCAGCTTTGGAGTCTAGGGTCCCCTTTACCAGTCTAACTGCTGGTTTTGGCTAAACTGTTGGTGAACCTAATAAAATAAAATCAAAATATAATTTTCTAGTTTAAAAATATATGTTGACTTGTAAAATTCTTTGTAGAAACGTATTTGTCTATGTTGGTTGCAGAATACCTACTGTTGGTGTCTCTTTATTCTTGTTTTTTACTAGATGGTTTCCATATTTCCGTCCGTTTCTAATTAGTTTCTTTTAGTCAACTACCCTATTGAGAAGTAGGTAAAACCTCTTTTGAATAAAGTCAAGTGATTGTGTCTTAACAAATAAATAATGATAATCATCACCAGTCTGTAACAGTCGCTTACCTATTGTATTCATCTATAACCAGAGATTCATTATTTAGAATGACACGTGCATACTTCCTTACTAACATAACCATAATACAAACCAGTAATATTTGCGGTTGTGCATAATATTACTACGTACTATACGACATCGCCACAATATAATAAAATGTGAAGTTCCTCAGTTAGATAACGATCCATTCATAATCTGAGTCTTGTAAATCATTGATAATTTAGTCATTCAAGTCACTGCTAATGTCACGGAAGGCGTCATTTGACTACTTTAAAGGAATAAATACATTTTCGACTTGGTATTGATAGTGAGAAAGTACGATTTGCGGGTATCGACGTAACTTATACCTTCTAGTAACTCATTTGTCATATAAACTGTACTGTACTTGGTGCAACCAGTGTAATGTACATATATTACACTAGGAAGCGTTACAAACGTAGGCTTTTTGTCTCAAAGTAATTACATAGTATAAAAGAGGAGACAAACGTACAATATTAGAGCTTAGAAGAGAATCGACTGTGAAGCAAATGTGCGTGAAAGTGAAAAAGCGTGAAAGTATGTACATATGTTCGTTATTCTTTCACGCAAAAACTACTGCACGATTTTAGATTAAATTTGGCACACAGATGGTTAACTAACTAACTAGGACTAACATTTATGATAATGGCGCCGATTCTGTTGTTCACAAACTAAACTAATTTTAAGTTATGTGCATCTTTTTCTTTCCATTTCGTTAAGAAAATGATAGAAGATAACATTTTAGTTCAATCCTGTAAAATTAAGATACTCCATAGAAAGTTTAGACGCGATTATAAACATGGCGACTAGAAATACACTACATAGTTTACGACAGGAGCGCACTAATTTGACAGGTCTAAATTGACATTTTATCTTCTGTCCTTTTCTTAATTAAAGAGAAAGAAAAAGATGCACTGAACTTAAATTTAATTTAGTTCGTGAACAAAGGAATCGGAGCCAATTTCTATCCGGAAATTTTCACGGTGTCGAAATCTACACAATCCAGTCCTCCAATCCTTTCTCAATCCAATCCTTTCCATTGTATGGAGAGGAAGTGGTTTCAAAATCCAATATTTTCACATTTATAATATATATTTTGTAAACTATTTACCAGAAGTGTGGTGGTACTCTTTTTCAAAAAGGGTGACAACACCCTTTTGAAAAACTACAGACCCATCTCACTTCTGAGTCATGTCTATAAGTTGTTTTCGAGAGTCCTCACGAATCGTCTCGCCTGCAGGTTTGACGACTTCCAGCCACCCGAACAAGCCGGTTTCCGAAAGGGCTTCAGCACAGTAGACCACATACATACGCTACGGCAGGTTATACAGAAGACCGAGGAGTATAACCTACCCCTTTGCTTGGCGTTTGTGGACTACGAAAAAGCCTTTGATTCGATCGAGACCTGGGCTGTACTGCAGTCTCTTCAGCGGTGCCAAGTAGACTATCGGTATATTGAAGCGCTGAAGGGTTTGTACGAAAACGCCACCATGTCAGTCCGAATACAGGACCAGACCTCGAAACCAATACCTCTCCAGCGTGGTGTCAGACAGGGAGATGTTATCTCCCCGAAATTGTTTACCGCTGCATTGGAGGATGTCTTCAAGGTTCTGGACTGGAAAGGACTGGGCATCAACATCAATGGCGAGTACATGACACACCTTCGGTTTGCTGATGATATCGTAGTCATGGCTGAGACCGCGGAGGACCTGAGTACAATGCTTGAAGACCTCAGCAGAGCCTCCGAGCGAGTCGGTCTTAAAATGAACATGGGCAAGACGAAAGTCATCTCTAATGCCCATGTTGTACCGACTCCTATAAAGATTGGAGACTCTGTTCTCGAAGTTGTTGACAGTTACGTGTACCTGGGACAAACTATCCAGTTAGGAAGGTCCAACTGCGAGAAAGAGGTCAATCGTCGAATCCAACTCGGCTGGGCTGCTTTCGGGAAGCTACGAAGAATCTTCTCGTCCGAAATACCGCAGTGTCTCAAGACAAAAGTCTTCGACCAGTTGCCAGTGATGACATATGGAATTGAGACGTGGTCGCTAACAATGGGCCTTATAAGAAGGCTCAAAGTCACTCAAAGGGCAATGGAGAGGGCTATGCTTGGGATTTCACTGCGCGATCGAATCAGGAATGAGGAGATCCGCAGAAGAACGAGAGTAACCGACATAGCCCGAAGAATTGCAACACTAAAGTGGCAGTGGGCTGGGCACATTGCCCGTAGGACCGATGCCCGATGGGGCCGACGGGTTCTCGAGTGGCGACCACGCACCGGAAGACGTAGCGTGGGTAGGCCCCCGACAAGGTGGACCGACGACCTGGTGAAGGTCGCGGGAAACCGCTGGATGCCGGAGGCGCAGAACCGGTCGTCGTGGAGAACCTTGGGGGAGGCCTATGTCCAGCAGTGGACGTCTTTCGGCTGAAATGATGATGATGATGATGAAACTATTTATCAATTCATATTTTAAATGTTATTGCATCCAAAAAATATTAACAGGCGTAGAGTAGCCAGCCTTTCGGTGTTCTATAGGATACATTTTGGGGAGTGTGCGAGGGAATTGCACGATTTAATTCCCCCATCTCCGTTCCACCATCGGACGACCCGTCGTACGGCGAGTTTCCACCCTTATGTTGTTAACACCTCTACGATCCGGACGAAGCGTTTCGCCTCCTCCTTTATACCGCGTACATCGAGGGACTGGAACAATCTGTCGGCGGCGGTGTTTCCGTCGGACTACAATTTGGGTGTCTTCAAGGCTAGAGTGAATAGGCTCTTAATAAACTAGTGCGCTTTACCATCAACGATTGCGTCACTGCTTACCATCAGGCGGGATTGCGGTCAAGCGCTGGTTTATAAATTAATAAAAAAAATATATTAGTAATAGCTATAAAATTCTTAACGGAAAATTGAGGAAGCAGCTAATGAAAACTAGGTTACGATAATTTGAATCGACTGGATATTAACTCATTAGTGTTAAATGAGGCATTAAAAATATTTTAGATTACTCACTCCATGAAGAATGAAAACGAGCTGTAGATGCTTGCGCTTGTATACAATCTAAATCAATTTATTCACAGTAGGACATACGTTCACTGAATTAATTTCAGTATTTTATTATAAGGAATTTTTCTTCCCGAGTATAATTAAACATACCTTAATCACAATCACACTTCCACAAACAAATCAAGACAGGCGAAGTATCTACTACGTTAAAACTTTATAGATCTATATAGCAAGGTAATAAAAAAAAGTAGGCCGACTGACCGACAGAAATAAAAACTGAAAAAAGTACAATAATTTTATAATAATAATAATAATAAACTGGCAACACCGCAAACGTCAACATCATATTTTTTTATCAATTTAAGAAATAATATTTTATATCAGTTTTTCATTACGATTCTGTGAAATATTCAACAAAAACCGAAACCCAAACTTAAAGCAGTTTAAAATTTATATAAAAAGTGTTTTTAAACATATCTACAATGATAAAATTACCGAATCGTTGGAGGTGACATCTGTCATGTCACCTCGGAAAATATATAATTATGTACAATACAACAACATAAGACAGTAAAATAAGTATGAAATGTTGACAAGATCTGCCGCTCGACGTGCACGCTCACCACCCCCGGACTCGTCGCCCAGCTCCGCCTCGCCGCCGCCGGTCTCCAGCCTCACTGTGAACGCTGTGACGACACCGGCCGCGGCAGTTGCGTCGAGCTCGAGCGACGAGTATTTCTCTCCGCCGACGTCGCCAACACCTGTACGTCGGCAGGGGAGAGGCCGGCCACCGAAGAGCTTGGGACTTAGGGGCCATCCGGCCCCGAGCCGGGTCCCCGCTGCCGGTGGTTGTGTGCAGCGCATGAGATGGACTCAGACAATGAATGAGAACGTCATGCGCGCATATTACGGGGCTACAGAGGGGGGAACTAACCTCACTGCGTACCGTGAAAGGATGCTGTCTTTGTTTCAGGCATTGGAACCAACTGTCAACGTCTCGGCCCAACGACTGTCGGATCAGGTGCGGGTCATCCAACGCAATCACAGGTTGGACGATATCGCACTTGATAGGCTGCGCTCAGAGGTACTGAGCAACCAAATCGCCCCGACTCTGACCCAGACCGCGGCACAGGCGTCAATTATTGATGCTGTTCCGCCGCGGTCCAATCGTGTCGAAGAAGAGGACGATAGGGTTGAAACAGTAAGTAGCCAGTATAACGATAGACTGAGGAGCGCACTGGAGGATGCGTTCCGCGACTATAGATCCACTCCGACCAACCTTAGACCCCGGTTACCACGGCTACCTATGCACAAAAAAAATAGGGCGCTGGTGTGTGCTTTGGACTCGCAGCTCAAGAATTTTTTCGAGAGCAGCGAGGATCTCATTGATACACACTCGATCCTGTATTGTGCGGCTGTAGCGGCATGTCGAGTAGCCAAAGTCAAGTTTCCAAATTATGACGAAGCTACTCGACCAAAACCAGCCGTACCAGCCTGGCAACGCAGAATCGAGCGTCGTATCGATGGGACCAGGGTACTCATCGGCAAACTATACTGCTTCAGGGAGGGCAATACTAGACCACGAGTGATGCGCTTTGTGAGACAGGCATTCTCGGGGACTGGTATCAGCCCTCGAGAATACATACATAATGTCACAGAGCGCATCGACTTCCTGAAGCAGAAAGTTTGTGCATGGGCGAGCCGTATTCGGCGGTATAAGCGGCGAGTGGATAGATATACGCAGAATCGCATGTTCCAGAGCGATGAGAGGTGGGTATACAGAACTTGGGAGCGACCAGAACAAAACGAGGCTGACGTGTACCGCCCAGATGATGCCACCACAAGTGCATTCTGGCGCGGTATATGGTCGGTATCCGTTTGTCACACTGAGGGTGACTGGATACAGGATATCAAACAAGGGTGTGAAAACTTACCAGAAATGGATAATATTATCATAACATCATCAAAACCAAAAGTTATGCAGTCCGTCCGGTCCCGGTGATTTCCAGTTCGGTAACGAACGGACTGCTGTGGCTACAGCAGTCCGTTCGTTACCGAACTGGAAATCACCGGGACCGGACGGACTGCATAACTTTTGGTTAAAATGGCTAAGTAGTTCACACACTTGTTTGGCATCTCAATTCCAGTCATCCTTAGATTCTGGTTCGCTACCCCTGTTCTTAACAACTGGAATTACCCACCTGCTCCATAAATCAGGTAGCACCGCGGAACCCAAAAATTATAGACCGATCACTTGTTTACCAACGGTCTATAAAGTTCTTACATCCATTTTGAAAGCTAAAATAAACAAACATCTTGACAGCAACACCATCATGTCTGTCTCTCAAAATGGATGTAGGAGCGGGTCCCGTGGTACTAAGGAGCTACTCCTCATAGACATGGCCATCAGCCAACAGGTTCGCCGATCCCACAAGGATCTCTCAACCTGCTGGATAGATTATAAGAAGGCCTACGATTCGGTGCCACATACATGGCTTTTGAGGGTGCTGGAGTTGTACAAGGTAAATACAACTCTACGCACTTTCCTTAAGTCGTGTATGGGGCAATGGAAGACAGTCCTTCGCTATCCAGGGAGTCGACAGATCCAGGGGAATGATGAACCTGTATGGATTAAGCGGGGAATATTCCAGGGCGACAGTCTGAGTCCACTATGGTTCTGCTTAGCTCTGAACCCTCTAAGCACACTGCTGGAGGATTCAGGTCTGGGTTATCGATTGAGGAGAGGCGGTCAGGTGATATCTCACCTTCTCTACATGGATGATTTGAAACTCTTTGCCCCCAATAAATTGCATCTGATGAAGCTACTGAATGTAACTGAAACTTTTAGTAGTGGCATCAGAATGGAATTTGGTGTGGACAAATGTGCAGTCATGCATGTAAAGGGGGGGGAGATTATGGAATCCGAGGGAATTACACTCCCAGATTCCATACACCTTAGATCCCTCTCCTCATTCGAGAGCTATAAATATTTGGGTATGTCGGAAGCGTTAGGTATCAACGATGCTGACATGAAGCAATCGTTGAAGGAGCGCTTCTTTGGTCGCCTGAAGAAGGTATTAAAAAGTCTTCTTTCGGGCGGAAATAAGGTGCGCGCCTTCAACGGGTGGGTCATGCCGGTTTTGATGTACTCTTTCGGCATACTTAAATGGACTCAGACCGAACTCGACGCCCTGGATAGAAGGGTCCGTACACTGCTGACAGCATACAGGATGCATCATCCACGATCATCGGTGATGAGACTGTATATTCCGCGGAAGTGCGGGGGTCGAGGCTTTTTAAATGCGAAGATCCTCCACAACCGAGAAGTATGCAGTCTCAGAGAACATTTTTTAAAAACCGTAGTGGGTATGCATCATGATGTGGTCACGGTAGACAAGGGGCTTACCCCGCTGTCCATGGTGAAAGAGAACTGGCACAAGCCTATAATACTTACTACTGATGACCGCAAGATGATATGGCAAAGCAAGGAACTTCACGGGCGATTTTATCGGGCTCTTCATGAGCCCGATGTAGACTTCTTAGCCTCCGTATCCTGGCTACGATTCAGTGACCTTTTCGGGGAAACTGAAGGTTTCGTCTGTGCAATTATGGACGAAGTTATCTTAACGAATAACTACCGGAGATATATTATGAAGGACGGGACGATTGACGTGTGTCGGGCATGTCACCATCCGGGTGAGTCCATCAGACATATTATCTCTGGTTGTTCTCGTTTGGCTAATGGCGAGTATTTGCACAGGCATAACCAAGTAGCTAGGATTATCCACCAGCAACTTGCTTTGAAATATAAACTTGTGGATTCTGAGGTACCGTATTATAAGTATGTACCCGACCCAGTTCTTGAAAATGGCCATGTCACGTTATACTGGGATCGGTCTATCATTACTGACAGGACTATTGTTGCAAATAAGCCTGATATAGTAGTGATAGATCGATTAGCGCGCCTCGCAATGATTGTCGATGTTACCATTCCACATGACGGGAATCTCGTGAAAGCTGAGAAAGAGAAGCAAATTAAATATCTCGACTTGGCGCACGAGGTTGTTGACATGTGGAATGTGAACTCGGCTGTCATTGTACCGATTGTCGTATCGGCCAATGGTTTGATAGCCAAGAGCCTCGACCAACATCTATTGAGGCTCTCGTTAGGCAGTTGGATCAAAGGCCTGATTCAAAAGGCAGTACTCCTCGATACGGCCCGCATCGTGAGGAGGTTCCTCTCTCTGGAGCCCTAACCACCGGTAGCTTGGACCCCGCTCCCGCCATCGGTGGAACACTATTTTTTATATTTTTAAATGTTTTTGTATGTTTTTATATAAATATTTAAAAATGTAGTATAATATGTATGTATAAAGAAATAAAGGGAATAATAATAATAATCTTTATTCAAAAACTTACACAACATTGTAAAATAAAAGCGACAAAAATATTCTTATAGAAATACATACATATCTTATTGCCTAAATAAAAGCTAGGTATTATGTGTGACTAAAAATATATATAAGGTCATACAGAACGTATTATTATACAGATAATCATGTAAAATTAGCGACATACCCGAGCTAGGTTTATTAAACCTGTGTTTCAGGCGATCACTCTACATCAGAATATATTAATAAGTCCGTAAGATTTAATCATGCAATGTTATGGACTAGGAATTCAATAAACAAAGAACTTTAGTTATTTTTAATGCTATCTTATGTTATACTATTTCACAATACATCACAATAACATAATTTAATAATATAGATGAAAGTATTTTGTTCGATAGTAATAATAACTTTATAATAATAATTAAAAAATAATAATAATTTATTAGTACACTTTAAAAACATATGTGAGTACACAGGATCAAACACGATTTTTTTTTTTTTTTAAAAAACGAAATTAATATTATATCTAATCTGACCTTTATCTGCGAACTATCTACTTACTATCACACTATAATTTCCAGTAGCTTTTCTGTGTCTGAGTAATTGAGATTCAATAGGTACTCCGATATTACTTGACTACATTTTTTATAATTTAAACTGTATATATCTAATAGTTTGTTGAGCTTGTTATATAAGAAAGGGCCTAAAAACACATAAAATCTGCAGGCATAAGCATGTCTCGTCTGTGGTTTTGTGCACACCATGTCTTTTCTCCTCCTGGTTAAAGGTACTGGGTCAAAAGGAAGCTCAGAATGCAGATGAAGTACGGTATGCAAAATAAATAGTTGACGTACGGTTAGAACCTTGCATTCCACATAAAGCTGTAGGGTGGGAAATCTGAACGGACGGAAGGTTGCAACCTTTAGAATAGCTCTTTGAGCACGTTCTAGAGGAAGCAGTATGGTCTTTGCCGCACCACCCCATGAAGTAATACAGTAGGTGATAACAGATTGGCACAAAGCTAAATAAACTTGTTTTGTTAACTGATAGTCAGCTATGTGGCGTAGGTTTTTGAAAATGTATATTAATTTACGCACTCTCGTACACAGTAACTCGATATGTTTACGGAAATTGAGATTTGTGTCAATCGTAACACCCAGATATTTTATGTGGTCAGCTTTAATTAAAGTAGGACAAGTGCAAGCAGTGTCAGCATGAATACAGTTGTGTGCATATATGTTTATGTTATTAAGCGGAATGTTAATGTTTCTCATTGAGAATAAAATGTATTTGGTTTTTTCTACATTTAAACTTAGAAGATTTTGATGAAGCCAATCAGACACAATATTAAAGCCGTTCTGGGCATGTTTGTATGCCTCATCTTTGGATTTAGCGGAAAATATAGGGGTGAATAGGAATAGGCGGAAAATATGGGGGAATTATAGGGGTGACGTAATCTATAAATACCTACCATTGTATACAAAATCAAAAGTCATTTCTTCAAATTAGACTGAGAATCAGTTCTTTTTGAACGTCAGTATTACATAAGACAGTCCCTTCGCCATTTCCTAGTGCTTTTGCGGGGAAGAAGAAGTGGTGGAACAAACTCCCCAGCAGTACAACTGTCTATTCATTAAAAAAAATACACGCCTTTATACAATATTATGTATACTAATGAACACAAGAAGACTCAATATAAAGTGAAATTATTTACAATATGCCAGCAAGACACGCCGAAATACCAGCAAAGCAAAAAACTAATAATTAAAATATAATTAAATCGGAAATGTAAATAAATAAAAACTATATATGTTTAATATGTATGTTTATCTCGCTGTAGTGATCACTGTGTTGGATCGGTCTCGCTCACGCGAAGTCAATGCTTTTTCCCCATCCAACAAGTGCTCAACGTCCCTAAAAAGGTTTCACTTCAAAATACAAACGATTTATTAAAACCAAATAAATAAGAATTTTTGTAACAGACAGAAATAATCTGGGCGCGTCTACAGTTTTCAGAGCAGAGGCCATAGTGCCAGGACAACTTGACCACTCCCTGTGACCATTCATTAGTAACACAACGCCACAACGTACTCGCATATAATATATTTTCCCTCATTTCCCTAAACTGTGGATACGACATTACAGGCATGTCTGATACGCGCAAAATGACGTGGACATAAAAGAAAGCTCTTTACTGTGCGCACGCGTAACGTAACAGATGTTAATTTATAGGCGATAAGATGAGCGAACCATTGCGTAACCGACGCACCTATCCGTGGCGTTACTAGCGAAACCGATTCACAAGGTTTTATCATTGACTTTGGTTGGTCCAGTGGCTGAGAAATCCATTGCTGCACGATACAAATATTTGTACGGCCTAGAAGCAGATGTTCCGGGCCTGGCTGTTTATATTTGTAAGTTCAAATGTAAACGCACCCATGATCAGGGAGTAATTCCTAGTGTCAGGCAACATTTTTAAAAAACAAACAGAATATACTCCTGTATATCTATTCATCATTACCAACCTTTTTATCGTCCCACTGCTGGGCACAGGTCGCCTCTCATACAGGGAAGGATTGATCGTAATCACCACGCTTTCTCAATGCGGGTTGGCGATTTCAGACTTAAAGACTTTATATCTTATATTATATACTAATATATAAAGCTGAAGAGTTTATTTGTTTGTTTGAACGCGCTAATCTCGAGAACTACTGATCCGATTTGAAACTAACTAACTCCACGCGAACGAAGTCGCTTTCAGCCGCTAATAATTTAAATTAGCAACCTGTCCCGCTTTGTATTTTTAAGGCTTGTGTCTTTGTTGTATGTAATTATAAGTTATATATTTTTGATTATTGTCTGTAATCATAATTTATATATATTTTTTTAATAGTTTAATTTAATCCTTGGTCTATATTATGGCAATAAACACTACGAAAGTGCTAAGTTAGGTACAAAGACACTTAAAAAAAATGTCTCCATCTGTTACGCTTACCTAACACACTACCTACTACCTAACCTATACACTACTGGTAGACAGGTGTTGATACACCTGTAAGCATTGCACAACATGATTATTATAACTGATGCTGCTAAATATTTTGGTTATGAATGAAACAAATATAAAAATAGAAGATGTTTTCTTTTTTCTAACTACATATATGTATAAAATAATTGAGGTCAGGTTTTTTGTCCAATTAGATAGAGTATTTTAATCTTTTTGTCTGGTAAACAATACACCAACTGGTATAACTGGTTCCCAAATTTCCAATGCATACTTATTCCTGCGTATTGACTGGCCTAATCTAAAGCCTCATTTACATGGTGCAAGTTTTTTGCCTGTAGCATATACGTACCAAAAATTTAAACATCAATTGACTGGCACCGTTTATTAACTACACGTAATAGTTGCATGATACCTACAAGTTGGTAAATGTAGGCGCCCCAGTAAAGCGCGTACATCTACCGCGCATTTGTCACGGCTTATCCAACAAACAAGGTCGGCTTACACCACAAGTAAAATCAATCTCCGATCACACTCTAGTAAATCTACGGGACTTACCTGGGACTCAGTGTGCTCCGTCACGAAGCGAAGTCCGGAGAATCGACGCGCGCGCGTCGATTACGATGACGTCCGATGTCTTCAGTTCACTGACTGTCCCATACCAGTCGACACACCAGAGTTCCCTTATTAGGGCACCAAAGCTCACCAACGTAAGAAGTTATTTAGCAGTGTCAATCACGCCCGACAAAGATCGCCAATGAAACCACGTTTCCGATTCAAATTCAACTCAATTTACAGACGCACTGTTACGTTTTATAGTTCAAGTAAATACTTCAAAACACGGGCAACAATCGCGACAAACTATACAAAACGCGGCCGGTGGTATATATAATTTCCCGAAAATCATTCGACCGAACATGCCACGCACGCGATGATTATTCATCAAGAGGTTCAAGCAACGGCCCGCCGTACGCGGCGGGGTCCCAACACGTTGTGTGATAATAATGGCGGCCGCGCGTCGCCATAGACAATACTAAATGCGCTAGCCCGTACCGATCGGGCATCTATCAACTCGACTAACTAAAAATCGGACTCGGCCGACGGACTAGCGTAAACAGTAAAGGTGTAAAGAGCACGTTAAGTCGTGTTCTTAACTTCTTCTTCTTCAGCTTATGGATGTCCACTGCTGGACAAAGGCCTCCCCCAAGGCTTTCCACGCTGACCGGTCTTGTGCTGCCCGCATCCATCGGCTTCCCGCGACCTTCACCAGGTCATCGGTCCACCTTGTTGGGGGCCTCCCTACGCTGCGTCTTCCAGTACGTGGTCGCCACTCCAGAACCTTACTGCCCCATCGGCCATCGGTTCTACGAGCAATGTGCCCTGCCCACTGCCACTTAAGTTTAGCGACTTGCAGAGCTATGTCGGTGACTTTGGTTCTTCTGCGGATCACCTCATTTCTGATTCGATCACGCAGAGAAACTCCGAGCATAGCTCTTTCCATTGCCCTTTGCGTGACTCTGAGCCTTCGTATGAGGCCCATTGTGAGCGACCACGTTTCAGTTCCGTAAGTCATCACACTTAGTACTAATTATTTTATCTTTGTCTAGGGGATATTCAAAACGGAAATATTTTATTTCACATAAGTGTACCGAGTGGCGACCACGCACCGCATGACGCAGCGAAGGTAGGATCCCCTACATAGTGAACCAATGACCTGGTGAAGGTCGCGAGATACCGGTGGATGCGGGAAGCGTGGGAAGCTGTACGATTGCAATTGGTCGTTTCCTATGGAGAAGAGTCAGCAAGAAGAAACTCCACGGCACGTATTCTTTGGAATGCACTCTCTCTAAACATCATCATCAGGCAATCAATCGCCTATCCTTTAGCCTTTGTTCTTACGCACAGGAACATATTCGTACAAAAGCTAACAGAATCATCCAGCGCAGCACGATTTCCTAAATTCTTTTTTTGCTCTTCCTACCTATCGTTATTTCTCCTGACAAAGTGTATTCTGTGAACTTTTTAAGCTATTGCATAGCTTCTATCGCGGGCCTTGAGCGCGGGGACCGAATCCAGAAATTCCGTAACGAAAAAACCTCACGCTCCCCCCATCGTCTAACGCCGTTTCAGTTCGGCAGTCTTCGGCACGGTATGTTTGTGTGCGTGCGACTACATCTTTTGAAAACAATTTATAGATTTTCAAAAAGAGCATGCATATTGCAGGGCGCGAACTCAGTTCTACACACTTGCCATGTTACTGATAGTCGCGATGTGCTAAACTTGCAATTAATTTTCTCTCTGAAATAGGTCTTCTATAGAGATATGTCATAGACGTCATCGACGTTGTCATGGCTACCTTAAAAACTTTTCATATAATTAATTATTAAGTACTTTTATTCAAATTAATTTAGTAGTGTTTTTATAAAATAGCTTTTTTTTTAACGGAAAAGCTAAGATGAATGTCACGCTAATTTTTCATTGGACTTTTAAATTATTTATAGTGTTGTTTACTAAATAAAAGCGCGTGATTTTATAGAGTAAAAAGTGCTCACGCGGCCGTTTTTTCAATTGTTGCAAGAATTCAAAAGACTGTCTTTAAATAGTGTTCAGACGATTGCTCAAAGTGTATTAGATTTCATTAGTAATAGAAATGGCATTTCAATAATGACTTTCAACTGCCAAAGTCTAAATAGTCATAAATACGATTTACAAGATTCAGTTACGAGACAAACAAATGTGTTACTTCTTACCGAAACTTGCATGACGCATGATAATCCAATTGAAATACCTAATTTTAATTGTATTGTTCAGTTCAAACGAGATACTGTTTCAAAAGGTGGGGTAGCTATTTACCAAAATAAAAATGATATTACTAATATTATGACTCCGAATATTGAAATAAATATTGCACACGTTAGCGATGTTAATGTTAGGCGCTCAGTTGTTGGAGATATTTGTGCGTGCTTATGCAAACTTAGAAATGGCCTACAAATAGTTATGGTAGCAATTTACATTTCTCCGAATCCAAAATTGGACGAGGTAGAGCATTTTATTCATCGCACTTTACTGGAGTACACTGAAGAAGGCTCGAAAATACTTGGTACAAATGGTAATAAATTTCCACTTATCTTGGCTGGCGATTTCAACATTAACTTCGCTGATAAAAAATCAGAGCGGTTGACAACTTTTCTATCAAAAACATTGAATTTGAAAATGAATAATGATCCACAAGAGTCCACAATAAAATATGGGACCACCATTGACGCGGTATTTTCTAGGTATTTAGAGGATATTAAGTCGCAAACTTATGTTTCTTATTTCAGTTATCATAAACCTATAGTTTCAATGATAAATATTCCTGAATAACCAACAGCTACTGTAAGGTAATAAAACCCACATGTATTGTAAAATAATAAAAATATTTTAAATAATATTAACTTTTTATTTATTTAATAAAAGAAAAATTTGTTTTCTTATCGGTCACCACGCTCAAAAAGTGTAACTTGAATTAATATCAAAGAAAAAGAAATACTGCATAAATAAAATAAATAAATAATTATAATTGCATAAATTGATACAAAATGCTATGCAATAGCTTTACCGCGGCAGTCCCCGAGTGCCACACGTCTTTTTTTTTATATTTAAGATCCCTTGCCATCTTCCAAGGCAGGAACTTGTTCACACTGTAACAAAGAGATACCGAAGCCTCTGGTGCATTGGCAAATGAAGAAACATGAGTGGGTTTTAGTAACTAAAAGTCTGACCTTCCAGGCAAACAAACTTTTACTTATTTTGTTCATATTGTTTTGTTTGCAACACCTTCAAGGAAAATAAAAGCGTTACAACAATGATTTATCAGCATAAGTACACGAAAAAATGTGTGTGTGTTTTACTTTTGTTTTTGTTACATCATGACCGATTTGACCATTCCATGCCCGAAGTCCATGTAACAAGAATATCTATATAAAATTAAGTTAAGGTCTAGGTAGTTTATTTTTTATTTATTCTTGTTTTCGTGGACCGGTATATATTCATAATATCATTGATGTTCTTGTAGTTTACAATTTTGGATTTGATTTTTATGAGTTCATCTAATGTTTCACGGTGAGTTTTTTTTTTTTGCAGAATGATGGCCTGTACTTAAAAAGTGTCTGAACCTTTATAAGGTACAGACACACCCTTTATATTCTAAAGGCTTCCTGAATTAATGGGCTATCCATCGCAAAAATATTTTTTTCAAATCGAACCGTTACTTGAAATTAGCGCGTTCAAACAAACAAATTCTTCAGTTTTATATATTAGTATACATTTAGAAGTATTTTGGGACATTTATCAACTACTAGCCGCTACCCCGCGAAATCATCCGCAAAAGGTTTCAATCCTGTGAAAATATCGGAATAAAAAGTATTCCATATATTATTCTTGGTTACAAACCATCTGTGTACCAAATTTCATACAAATCCGTTTAGTAGTTTTAGTGTGAAAAAGTAACAAACATCACCCACCGATCCATCCATCCATACTGCTTGGGACTGAGCTGCTGGCTCTGTTAAGCATTGTTATTAAGCAATATGCGTAATTATAACGTAAATTATTGTAAACATTTTCATTTTAATGTCTGTTAGGAAATGCCGGCTTCATCTAGTTTAAAAAAAAAAAAAAGACGTGTGGCACTCGGGGACTGCCGCGGTAAAGCTATTGCATAGCATTTTGTATCAATTTATGCAATTATAATTATTTATTTATTTTATTTATGCAGTATTTCTTTTTCTTTGATATTAATTCAAGTTACACTTTTTGAGCGTGGTGACCGATAAAAAAACAAATTTTTCTTTTATTAAATAAATAAAAAGTTAATATTATTTAAAATATTTTTATTATTTTACAATACATGTGGGTTTTATTACCTTACAGTAGCTGTTGGTTATTCAGGAATATTTATCATTGAAACTATAGGTTTATGATAACTGAAATAAGAAACATAAGTTTGCGACTTAATATCCTCTAAATACCTAGAAAATACCGCGTCAATGGTGGTCCCATATTTTATTGTGGACTCTTGTGGATCATTATTCATTTTCAAATTCAATGTTTTTGATAGAAAAGTTGTCAACCGCTCTGATTTTTTATCAGCGAAGTTAATGTTGAAATCGCCAGCCAAGATAAGTGGAAATTTATTACCATTTGTACCAAGTATTTTCGAGCCTTCTTCAGTGTACTCCAGTAAAGTGCGATGAATAAAATGCTCTACCTCGTCCAATTTTGGATTCGGAGAAATGTAAATTGCTACCATAACTATTTGTAGGCCATTTCTAAGTTTGCATAAGCACGCACAAATATCTCCAACAACTGAGCGCCTAACATTAACATCGCTAACGTGTGCAATATTTATTTCAATATTCGGAGTCATAATATTAGTAATATCATTTTTATTTTGGTAAATAGCTACCCCACCTTTTGAAACAGTATCTCGTTTGAACTGAACAATACAATTAAAATTAGGTATTTCAATTGGATTATCATGCGTCATGCAAGTTTCGGTAAGAAGTAACACATTTGTTTGTCTCGTAACTGAATCTTGTAAATCGTATTTATGACTATTTAGACTTTGGCAGTTGAAAGTCATTATTGAAATGCCATTTCTATTACTAATGAAATCTAATACACTTTGAGCAATCGTCTGAACACTATTTAAAGACAGTCTTTTGAATTCTTGCAACAATTGAAAAAACGGCCGCGTGAGCACTTTTTACTCTATAAAATCACGCGCTTTTATTTAGTAAACAACACTATAAATAATTTAAAAGTCCAATGAAAAATTAGCGTGACATTCATCTTAGCTTTTCCGTTAAAAAAAAAGCTATTTTATAAAAACACTACTAAATTAATTTGAATAAAAGTACTTAATAATTAATTATATGAAAAGTTTTTAAGGTAGCCATGACAACGTCGATGACGTCTATGACATATCTCTATAGAAGACCTATTTCAGAGAGAAAATTAATTGCAAGTTTAGCACATCGCGACTATCAGTAACATGGCAAGTGTGTAGAACTGAGTTCGCGCCCTGCAATATGCATGCTCTTTTTGAAAATCTATAAATTGTTTTCAAAAGATGTAGTCGCACGCACACAAACATACCGTGCCGAAGACTGCCGAACTGAAACGACGTTAGACGATGGGGGGAGCGTGAGGTTTTTTCGTTACGGAATTTCTGGATTCGGTCCCCGCGCTCAAGGCCCGCGATAGAAGCTATGCAATAGCTTAACAAGACGTGTAAAGGTGATCAGTGATCCTACTTGCTTAATAAACGATTTCATTTCATTTCATACATACATTGTCAAAACGATACTTCATTTTAGGGTACTTCCTACTCCTACTAAATGAGAAAGTTTGTGAGATACTTTGATTCATATTAGGTATGTTTTAGAAGCCATTGAAGCGTAATTCTGGACAGTGTGTTTTGTTTCAAATACGAAAAAATAGACATGTGCATCCACAGGGTATAGTACGACAATCAATGACTTCTCCCGCACAGGGCGGAGCTGAAGGGCGTGTCAGACTTTTACTGACTAGAACCCACGCGTATTTCTTCACTTGCCTGTGCGACCGCCAGGGCCACAGGTCAAGAAAGTATTAATAAATAAATAATTAACATTAAGTAAATTCATGTAATTTTAAAAATGTGTATGTATTTAAATTAAACAGAAATAATATTGAAATTAAAAACATTAATATTAATAAAATGTAAAATTCGACGTTTCTTTTCTGACTACTCTGAAAAGAAAGGCCGAAATAGATTCAGAGGCCACAATCACTTTTAAAATCCAGACCAAGATTCTAACAGTAAATTTATAAAAGTTTAGAAACTTAATCACTATACAATGGCGTCGATTCTCTTCTATCGATCTTTTTCTTCCTATTTCATTAAGAAAAGAATAGAAGATAACATATCCGTTTAATTCTGTCAAATTAAGATACTCCAAAGACTGTTTAGACGCGATTATAAACATGGAGACCAAAAATACATCAATTTACGTCAAACGCCAAATTTGACAGGTCTAAACTAACTTTGTATGTTCTGAACTTTTCTTAATGAAATAGAAAGAAAAAGATGCAAATAACTCAAAATTAGTTTAGTTTTGTGAACTAGAGAATCGGCGCCAATGCCATATTAAAACTTTTTTTCTTAAATAATTATAAATTAGCGCTTGACCGCAATCCCGCCTGATGGTAAGCAGTGATGCGATCGTTGATGGTAAAGCGCGCTAGTTTATTAAGAGCCTATTCACTCAGAAATACTGAGCGAATAGGAAGGAAGACGGCAGTTGAATGAGGTGATGCAATGTTAAACCCAACAACACGACCAACGATGCTGCGCCAAAGGGAGATTGCTCTGAAGACCCTCCAAGACCAAACTCCCAACACAACAACATTAGGCGCATCGTACCCAGCACACATCGCAACACAACTGCTCAGATCCGTCCTCCGTACGGCTTCACCAGACATCATGCCGGAACACGACAAATCGCTTGGCGGCAAGGCTTTGTTTGGTGGTTGGTAACTTCTGCCGGCGGCCGATGTTATGGCCTACCACCGAGAGAAAAACATTATTGAAACCAAAATACGAACACTTTGACCGCGCAATTGTTAATTACGCACATAGAGTGGCTATCGCAAGGCCAACCTCGTTCACGTATCAACACTGTACTTGGACAGGCAAATACACAAACTGTTTAAATATGCACTTGAGACGGAGATCACGAATGACGATTAGTTGATTACTAATATTAATATAATTAATTATTGTCGCGATATACCAAACGATTTTTTTTATATCTTGGTAAATTTTAGATCATAAAAAAATTATGAATAAAATACAGTATTATACACTACTAATAATTTTACTTTTAAAATTATACAAACCGGAAACAAGAAAGTTAGTTTATGGAATGCTGGAACTGTCAGCAATAAAAGTCGGTTAACACTAGTTTTCGAAATCTTAATTGCTGAGGAAAATTGTTAAAATCGAAACTGAACACTTAGCATCTAGAAGAAAATGCACAAAAAGTGCATTATCGAAGAATAGGGATGTTTCCAAGGTATGAAAATCAAAAAATTAATTAGTCCGTCTTATAGATAATACAAAAAATTAGGACCCGTATTTTTTATTTTGTCGATATTAGCAAAAACTACTGAGATATAGCGTATTAAAATTACGGAGTGGGGGCTAATTACATCACGCCGTGGTACATTTTGGTACACGGCGTGACGTCATGCGACATTTAAAATCAATATATCTTCCGAAGTATTTGAATGAAAGAAAAAATAAAAAATATGTGTTCAATATTTTTTACAAACTATCTGATGGACATTAAATTATTTTTTAGGATACAACCCAATTTCGCGTTAATCGAATTTCATTGCTTATCTAAAACATTAAATTTCTTGTATACGATACTTTTTATAATTTGTATACTACTTAATACAAAAAAGCCAAAACACACTGGTGTGTTTTGGCTTTTTTTTTGTCATGTACGTCTTGTTTGTGAAGAATAAACAATATTTCATTTCTTTTTCATTTTCCCTTACCACCGATCATCTTTCTTCATCCAATAATTTACTACTTCGAGCTCCAGTCACACCGTGAATCATAAATATATTCTCAAGTATTTAAGTAAATCGTACAGATCATAAAATTGAACATCACTCTCCATATGACCATCAATGTAATTTCTAGAAAATAACCATCAGTCCAACACAAAACTTGAAAAACTACTCGACCCAAATATATCTCATATATTTATGAATATTTTGTCACACATTTCTGCACACACAAGCGGCATAATAATAAATAGGTTTTTTTATGGATGCAGTCTCAATACCAGTTTATCTTACCCGAAACGGTCAAATAATCCCAATCAACCTTAAGACTTAATGTTTTATAGATAAAGTTGAAAATAAAAGTAATTTGACATACTGTTACTACAATGGTTTTTATTGATACTCTGATTCACAATAAGTAAGCATAAGTTATAAAACGATGAAGGATCCAATGGTTGCCTGCAAACGAACGCTCATAGCGATATTAAGACCCTTTGTAAATTTTCTATTTTTATGTTCTATAATTTATATGGTGAACATAATAAAGAGTATTCTATTTTACTATAAGGAATATATTATTCTAAGGAAGATAAATGTAAAACAAACAGGAGCAAATCAAACAAAAAAGTGTGACTAGAAATGTGAAAACTAAGTGCTAAGCAAAAAGTGCTGCCAATACTACCAATGCCACATTTGACAATTTGTACGATATTACCAATCTCAAAGCAAAAATTTGTTAATGGCCTGTCTTGTAACACAATAATCAACTGAACACAATCATGTTCTAATATTACAACTAGTAATTCGTTATGAATTTTTTAACACCCTTGCTCGTAAAGCTGATGTAATTCCACCGGTTTTAAATATGTAAAGCGGGCCCATAACAAACGCGTGTGTTATCAAAGCAAATAGTTAAGTTATAGTCCATAACAGCATTATTTGCCATTTCAAATAATTATGGAACTGATCGCCG
Source organism: Sesamia inferens (assembly GCA_037179545.1). Taxonomy (NCBI): domain Eukaryota; kingdom Metazoa; phylum Arthropoda; class Insecta; order Lepidoptera; family Noctuidae; genus Sesamia; species Sesamia inferens. The sequence continues at coordinate 29,085,295 of CM073922.1, read as the reverse complement.
CCGCACGGCTCCAGCCAGTGAACAGCGCGCTGTTCCATATTTGAAATGGCAAATAATAATACTAATGGCGGGAAAGCAACAGTGTGCATTCACAGATTGAGTTTATTTATAATAACGGATGTCCTATTTGAAATAAACATTTTTTTTTCTGTTTCCTCGTAAGTGTGTTAAAAAGCGTCGTACGATATACGTGCGTATTGGTTATAACATGGTCGGCTCAATAACGCCCTCGCCTTCGGCTCGGGCTGAAATTCCGCCTAGCATGTTATAACCATCATTACGCACTAATATCCTAATGTACTATAGCAGTAAGTGATTTGTTTTTGTAATCTTATTCACTTTTGTTAATAGGACATCGCTAAATAGTTTGACGACTTTTCAAATGACCTGACTGACCTGTTTTTTGACCAAAGAATCAGTGTGGCTAGACAATATGGTAATGTTGCCAGCATTTGGGCACTTTTCCTATTGAGAGCAATGCGGATAAATTTCTTTATTTTATTTATTTTTAATAATTATAAACTAGCGCTTGACCGCAGTCCCGTCTGATGGCAAGCAGTGATGCGATCGTTGATGGTAAAGCGCGCTAGTTTATTAAGAGCCTATTCACTCAGAAAAACTGAGCGAATAGGAAGGAAGTCGGCAGTTGAGCGAGGTGATACAATGTTAAACCCAACAACACGACCAACGATGCTGTGCCAAAGGGAGATTGATCTGAAGACCCTCCACGACCAAACTCCCAACACAACATTTGGCGCATCGTACCCGGCACACATCGCAACACAACTGCTCAGACCCGTCCTCCGTACGGCTTCACCAGACAGCAAAACACGAAAGGAGCCGAAATTGTTTTGAAGCTTTTTAAACATTTTCCTTCCTTTTTGAAAACATGTAAAAATCATTATAATTATTTTAAGCTAATTAAATAAAACTGCTACTGTTTTAAGAAACTCTTATGCCATTGTCAATACGATTTGTTTCATTAGTCAATGCTGTAAGCCATTGTGTATTGTAATTGAAGCTAATTCTTGCTGCCTCACTGAATACAATTGGTAGCCTTGATTGTACTGAAGTTTATGACATACTTTTTTATTAATAATCGTATATCCAAGGATATTTTCATTTGTGTTCTACTAGCCTTCCGCCCGCGGCTTCGCCCGCATGGATTTCGGTTATATCGCGCTTTTTAGATTTCCCTCGTTAATATCAAATTTTTCCAGGTTTCCTCAAGATGTTTTCCTTCACCTTCAGTCATTGGTGTCCAAGATAATATATACTTAGAAAGAAATAAATTTAAATTCCAACTTTACGCCTGCAAAATTTTAAAGCAATCGGTTCAGTAGTAACGTTGTGAATGCGTAACAAACAAACAAACAAACTCACTTTCCCATTTATAATATAAGTAAGGATTTTTTAAGTATAGTTGCTGCTATTATATGTTTTGATGATCAATAGTCCATATTAGGAATTACAAACTCACAATACACGCAAACAGACCCAGCACCACTACTTGTACATCATACAATTATTTGTTCGGTGCGAGAATCGTTCCAATACTCTAACCGTGCCATTATATTAAGTAATACTTATAAAGTCTTATCAAGAAGTATTGTATTGCCCAACATAATGTATGTAGATCGAAAAAGGTTAAGCAGGTAGTGAGGCATCATGATCAATATTAAAATAAGTGGTAAGGATAAAATGACCTCATAAACGTTAAAATATAAGCAGTAGTAAAATGTGAACTTGAATTATACAAATGCTTAACTGGTAAGCACTTATATTTATTGAACATTAAACATACGTTGCACGACAAGTTGCATGAACAAGTTGTTTTTTTAACTGCATCCATAGCGCCTTTTATGGAATTTAAATGACAATAAAACTCAGAACTTACATTAGTATTATAAACAAAACCGAGTTTACTTGAGAGATAAAAATCACTTGTACATACATTGTATTATACATTTGTACATAGACGTACAATGAGTTGTATAAGTAGCGCGTTGAACTCTTTTGTACGAACGGTTTTAACGAACGTCTGTTATACAATTTATACCCAACAATTACGGATTATAACCGTGAGATTATTTAATCATTATCTCACGGTATACATTGTTACTTTACTTTTAAGTGTAGGTTGTCAATTAAACATGTAAAATGATTTGATACGAAAGAATATTTCGAGTAACGTTATGTATGTAGTACGTATGTGTTAAAATACTCTAACATGTATATTCTGTTGTTCACGTCTACATCTGTGTGTTTTCTATTTTTTTTTTTAATAATTATAAACTAGCGCTTGACTGCAATCCCGCCTGATGTTAAGCAGTGATGCAATCGTTGCTGGTAAAGCGCACTAGTTTATTAAACCCATTCACTTAAAAAACTTAGTGAATAGGAAGGAAGACGGCAGTTGAGCGAGTTGGTACAATGTTAAACCCAACAACACGACCAACGATGCTGCGCCAGAGGGAGATTGATGTGGAAACCCTCCACGACCAAACTCCCGATACAACAACACATGGCTCATCGTACCCGGCACACATCGCAACACAACTGCTCAGACCCGTCCTCCGTACGGCTTCACCAGTCATCATACACGAACACGACGATTAATTTATATTAATACCCGGAATTAAAATCAGCAAGACAAGACTTGGGGGCCTATTTATCGATAGCGATCGAAAAGTGGTTTATGCGTGCAAAGGTAGGCCATACTGTGTAACTTTCGCATTTATACTATAAAGGTGAGGGAGAGTGAGGAATATTTAATTTCGCAGAGGTTACACTACATATCATATGTAACTCCAATATAGGTTAAGTTTTTAGTTAAAGTGTACAATTTTATATAAAATTTAGATTAAGGATTAGTATGTAAGGCCCCGCTATCATATTGGATCACAGATCTGTAAGGGTAGATGGAGCTAAGAGTTTTTATAAATAAACTAGCGACTCGCCCGGCTTCGCACAGGTGCAATGCTGATACTAAATATATTATAAAAAAACTGTTAATGTTGTATAAAAATCATAGCGGCCCGCTGCCCAACCGGCTGGTATCGCTGCAAATGCGACGCCCACAATTTTTAAATTTGTAATATCTTCGAAACTATTCATTTAAATCATGTGCTGTAAAGGGCGCTATAGACCTATATTTAAAAAAAAATAGGGTTGGATTACCCTTAACATTTAGGGGGATAAAAAATATATATTGTTCGATTCTCAGACCTACCCAATATGCACACAACATTTCCTGAGAATCGGGAAAGCCGTTTCGGAGGAGCTTAACCACAAACACCGCGACATAAGAATTTTATATATTAGATAAATAAATTATTTGGTGATTTATATACTTATAATACTTAATACTTATATACTAGACATTAGTATTTGTGTAGTGCATTTTTTATAAAATTCTAAGAAGACAGTGTATTGTTTTTCAATAGCCATGAAAAGAAAAAAAGTCTGTTCGACCTTATAGATTACCAGCTGCGCCCAGCGGTGTCACCCGCGTAGGTTTCGATATGTTTTTTTATATGCTCCGCTCCTATTGGCAGCATGATGTTATATAGCCTAAAGCCTTCCTGGATTAATGGGCTATCCAACACAAAAATATTTTTTCTAATCGGACCAGCAGTTCCTGAGATTAGCGCGTTCAAACAAACAAACAAACTCTTCAGCTTTATATATTAGTATAGATTTAAATGAGATCCACACTAAGAATTTATGTCAAAATGACGAATGTTATAACATTTTTTTTCCAGAAACAATCGTCATTTTCGTCATCGTCGTTTTATTGTTACTGACACTCTAAGTTTTATGGTTACTCGCAATTATTATATTAATATGATAAGCCTACACGTCATAACACATCAGACGTTTCAATAACCGTTAACATTTCGCAACGTCACATAAATCACCCACAGGTCGGTCCAAATATATATAATTTTTAAATGTCGTTCAGAAGCAGGTGTGGACCTTGAGTTTGGTCCAAACGGTCTCGATTCCGGCTCCCTTTCCAATTGGTTGAGTAAGCGACTGCAGGAAACTGCTCTATTTTAGACAATTATACGCGAACTACGTATAAATTGATATTTCGTTTCATGTGTTGGGTGCTAATTGAAACACTGTCCTTAGATTTTCCTTAACGAAAATAATTAACAGCATAGTTTTTAGATTTAGCTTAACGTTAATAACTAATACCTTAACTTTTAGATTTAGTTCTACGATAATAATTAATATTTTTTGAAATAGCTTAATGATAATAACTAACAGCATAGCTATTTTTTTTGTAATTATTAAAGGCGGTTAAGTTTTTTGTTGAAACGATAGTCAGTTAAAACTTGATATTTATGTAATTAAAATTCAGGTTAATGTTTGAGTGCTTACAGTTAAATGAATCGGTATTCGTGTCAAGAAATTGAACAAAAACTGACAGGAATGTTAACATAACTTGTCGCAGTAACAGCTTGCATAACACAATAGTTAGGTAAAACTGTTTTACAAAGGGGTACTGGCTAATGAAACATGATCCTGCTATAGATAGTTTTATTGACCTAAGGCTGATTTTAGAGTAGGGAAGTTAAAAGTACTTATGGGTAGATTGTATAGCCAGAAAGAGGGGACTACTTTAAGCAGACCCTGGGCTCCAACGGGAAAGCCGCGGATGTAAACGGGATTATACGCTGAGATGATGATGATGCTGATGATGAAAGATGATGACTACCGATATGAAGATTAATAGAAAAGTTTGGGAACAGAAGGAGACACCAAATAAAATGAGATCTGGACAAGATAACAATAATAAGGTCGGTTATACAAACGTCAGACATCTGTTTTACCCTGGAAGAGATTGACGTGTACCAGTATTACATTAAAAAACTAAAAAAAACAAAAACCAAGGTCGTTGGTAGTATCAGCCGTGATCTATCAAGTCTTATAGTTTGTCCTTTGTTAGCAGATTCGTCTTATATTATTTGCAATAATAATAATTATTTTAATGATTAATTTTATCTTAGATTTGTCAGTTTATAAAATTATTAATTGTACTAAAAACTTGTTATTTTTATTGTGAATTATGTGTCTCTTTTACAACAAAAACAATGTACTAAAGATAATAAATTATCGACGACTAATATGAATAAAAATATAATAAAAAATAAAATATAACACATAATACATAATTTTAGTATTCATTAACGTTTGAGACTAGACGGTCTGTCGTACGTAATGTAAATAATTACCGTGATTTTTTTACAAACAAGTTTGGCAGGTTGGTTTACTAAAATTATATTATTCACTTGTGAATAATGTAATTTTCCTACCGTTGGTTTTAAATATATTCTTGTTTGTAAATGGTAGTTGTGTTACATACCTATTATGTATTAATACAAGCGACCCGTGCCTGGTTTGCATCGTTTTCACATTTTGACATAAACGTTACGGAATAAATTTTCTTAATTATGGCGAAATCGCGGCAAAATTCGTTGCGTAGCTTAGAAGAGCAACGCGGTCACACAGACAGGTCCATAAATCGATTAATAAATATGTATGTATAGATAAAAATATCTGTGACCAACCTGATCCAACCTTTTGTTACATAAGGGTGATATAATTTATATTAAATAAATAAAGAATACGTAATATTTATCAATAAATTTGTCGCAATGAGAGATAATAAGTATCTCAGGCAATATTTGCTTGCACACTGATTGGGAACGATTTTATTATTGTAAAAAATCAAATTATGCTCTAGTAATGTTGATTCTAGAAATAGAATTGTTTAAGGACAAATCACTAACACGACTCACCTGACTGGTTTATTTTAATAATCCTTTAACCGAATCAAATTTTAAGAGAATGAATTTACACATTTCCAAAGGGTTAATAAGGGCTGAGCAGCAATTCTAACTTACCCCTTTCCTACTCAACCCCTCATTTAAAAGTACTTCTGGCTTAGGTATTTTTACTAAATGTAAATCTAAAACTTACCATAAGCCACGCAGGCGAACAAAACCGCGAACTGTACACTTCTCCTCATGTTTGCTTGTTTGTTTGTGTGTGTGGTTGTCGCGACGTGTGCGCGTCGTTGTTAGCTCGGTAGCACTGGTTGCGCGCGCGCAGACCACCGACCGCACGCCGAACGCGGGTGGCGGTGGTATCTGTAGTGCGGCTATCGTTTTCTTTTGAAGTAAACCAAAAAGGTTGGTTTACGCCATTATTAAAAATAAAAAGCGAACTTAAAACGCTAAAGGAAATCATCAAGAAAAAGTAGCATGACCTTGAAAAATAAAAAAAAAAACGAAGATATATGAGATCTACCAACCCCCACTGGTCCAGCCCTCTCATATAGAGGGCTTTCTCTCTTTTATCTATGTTTTTTTCCTTTTTTTCTCTTTCTTTTTTCATTGATTTCCAAGTGTAGAATCACGATACACCGTGCTCTTTGCGTTTCCTTAAACTTTGGCAAACGCTTCTATAGGTTTCATAAAGAAAGAAGTCCTTAAACAAGCTTCGTTACAAAGATATTTGTAATTTAATTTAATAAAATTAAGCCTATGTCGCCGCTTAGTGCAATTAAATGAATAATTCTTCTTTTGGAAATTAACAAAATAATAATAATTGAATTTTTTTATGTGTCCATCGTTGAAAATGCTTGTTTCTATAGTCTTAGCATCTGCCCATCAATTCTGTAAAAATCTCATCGTAAGAAGTTAGGTGAAGTAAGTTTAGAGTGAGCTGTCAAAAGTATCTTTAGTAATTCTTAACATTAGTGAAGCCGTACGGAGGACGGCCTGATGTGTTGCAATGTGTGTCGGGTCCGATGCACCAAAATATATTGTTGTGTCGGGAGTTTGGTCGTGGAGGGTCTCCAGATCAATCCCCCTCTGGTGCAGAATTGTTGGTCGTTTTGTTGAGTTTAACATTGCATACATAGCATCACCGCTCCACTGAAGTCTCCCTTCCTATTTACTCAGTTTTGAGTTATTAGGCTCTTAATAAACTAGCGCGCTTTAGTGATGCAATTGTTGATCAATTGCATCACTGCTTACCATTGGTGATCGCGGACAAGCACTAGTATATAATTAACAAAAGTTTATTACTTAATTCGTGTTAGCAATTCATAAGTAATGTCTACAAAAGAAACAAAAAACTATCCGTTCAGCATCCCCATACATAATCAGACTATAATGTTCAAACTATTGGGACACAGGCCTTCTATCAGTGAGTGGGACAGCCTCCCCAGTTTAATTTTTAATTTTGGCTAGAGCAAGACTATGAATACCGCACCAGTCAGTGTTGGTCTCGAGTCACCTCTTACGAAAACGGCCATATACCTCACGCGGCGTGCTTTGATTGACAATACGATACTGACACACACACGCCTGCAAGTGATAATAATTAATCGAAATTAAACTTTAATCTTGTTGCGCAAAGTCGTGAGAGAAACTTGCTGTCACTGTGTCAATGGCAGGAATATCTATCAACGTATGTAAATTATGATGACTGGGAGATTAATTATGTATAATACCTAGGTAACGGTACGGTTGATGTCGTGGTTATGTGCGATTGATTGTTGCATGTTTGTTTCCCGCATGGAGCTAATATTTATATGATATACTATTATTTTGTTGACATACTATTTTTATGATATTTTGTTTTTCTTTCTCCTTGCGTCTATTGTTAGTTTATCAAGGCTTAACATGTACCTAGTATTCTAAGATTGTCTATGTATGTTAGGTTAAATAAACTTTTTTTTACAAAATAAGCTGAGAACCAGCACTCTTTAAACGTCAATATTACATAAGACTGTCCCTCAAAACGCCCTTCGCCTTACATTTAATTGTTCCGGGTCTGGCTGGCAGTAAAATTGTGTGCGTGAGTTTTAGATGTTTGTAAACGTCACGATAAAGATACGGAGAAATTCACGAGTGTGAGGCCGCGTTTAAAAACTTATTATTTTGTAATTTCTATTTTTCGTTGTATTAGATTTTAATTGTTATATCACGTCACGCATTGTGTGGTATTTTTTTTATAATACCAGCCTACCCTGACGTGCCATTGGTACAGCATAGCAACCCGGACCATAAAGCTTTATAATTTAATTTTTGTTTTCAGGTCTGCTGGAAGACATTTCTTAAGAAATAAGCAGAACCTTTGTACTTAAATCTTAATTTTGACATATCCCTATGTTTTTTATTGTGTATACATAATTAATAAAATAAATAAATAATATTTCATATCTGTATCTGTTTTACTATGTGGACATAAATAACAATCAATAAGGCAGTTTACCACATATTTTTGATGACAAATTCTGGGGGTTAAAATGCCAAAAACACAAAAAAAAATCACATGATTATAATGTGTCTTCTGAAAAATAAATTTTATTTCGCAAAAAAAATATATATTGGTTTTTATAACGCTTAGGTAGTTCAAGCTAACAAGGCTTAAATTACATAGGTACTTGCCCAAAAGAGGCCTTTTTTTTTGTTTATTTTCCATTTTTTACTGCTGCAGAAATTCATGTGCTGAAGTTCATAATCAGGCTTCCAAGATTTCAAGATCGTAATGCTGGAGTCATCATCATCATTTCAGCCGAAAGACGTCCACTACTGGACATATGCCTCCCCCAAGGTTCTCCACGAGGACCGATCTTGCCTCCCTCCCGATCCTCCCGCATCCAGCGGTTTCCCGCGACCCGGCCTGGGGGCCTACCCACGCTACGTCTTCCGGTGCGTGGTCGCCACTCGAGAACCCGTCGGCCCAATCGGGCATCGGTCCTACGGGCAATGTATCCAGCCCACTGCCACTTTAGTGTTGCAATTCTTCGGGTTATGTCGGTTACTCTCGTTCTTCTGCGGATGTCCTCATTCCTAATTCGATCGCGCAGTGAAACCCCAAGCATAGCCCTCTCCATTGCCCTTAAAGTATGTTTGTAGATAACCATTCCCACCAGACTATGCTGGAGTAGTCTGGTGGGAATGGTTATCTACATACATACTTTTATTTTGGAACAAGCGCCTAAAAAACTCGACGCGAAATGAATAAACATACATCAAGAAGCAACTTGTTACATGAAGTTACAATGGTACTTATTATAGCTTATAACTGGTTTTTCAATTCGTGTTAGTAAGGAATTATTACGCACAATCCTTCGTTGTATGAAAGGAGACCTGTGCCCAGCAGTGGGATGATAAGAAGGTTGATGATAATGATGGAATTATGACCGATTCAATCGCACTGTTCTTGATCATTCTTCTGTACTTGTCACAATGTATTTAGTTTGAAATTGTCAAAATTGCTTAAATCCTGCTCCTATGAAACAACAGAAAAGCTTGTGATAACATAACACTTATTTTCCTTACTCCTTTTATATTGAACTCACACGCCCTTTCACCAGTACTTACTTTATATTTTTTGCTTTAAATAATTTTGTTTCTTTTTCCCTATGATTGTATAACTAGTCTGTGAAAAAATGTAACATATTGTTAAGATGGGCGTTGATAGCTGCGCCACAGTTTTAACATTTGAAGCTATCTTCGTTCCTTTTGTTAACTTGTGTCTAACTGTAACGGAAGGGATATATAAGTACCAAGGGCATGGCTTCATCATCATCATCATGAACCTTTTATCGTCCCACTGCTGGGCACAGGCCTCCTCTCATACAGAGAAGGACATATAACCTTTTCCGTGCCGACATATTATGTAATAATTATATAGTCGATACCCCTTGGTAACAAGGGGTATCGAATTACCCGACATAATGTATGTAGATCGAAAAAGGTTAAGCAGGTAGTGAGGTATCATGATCAATATTAAAATAAGTGGTAAGGATAAAATGACCTCTGAAACGTTAGAATATAAGCAGTAGTAAAGTGAACTTGAATTGTACAAATGCTTAACTGGTAAGCACTTATATTTATTGAACATTAAACATACGTTGCACGACAAATTGCATGAACAAGTATTCTTTTAACTGCATCTATAGCGCCTTTTATGGAATTTGAGCGTAATCACTATACTTGCTCAATGCGGATTGGCGATTTCAGACTTAAAGTCCAGGTTTTCTCAAAATGTTTTCCTTCACCTTGTAATCAGTCATTGTTGTCCAAGATATACTTAGAAAATACCTACATATAACGTAGAAAAGTTACATTGGTACGTCATTGTGGCCTAGTGGTTAAACCACCATAATAAACTATATTGGGAGGGTTTCAACTGAAAATAAAATGATACCAAATTTTCGATTTCATATGGATCTATTGTCTCCTTTTGCTTTGCTCAATTGAATTTGTTCAGTATATAGGTATATCAAAAGAGGGCGTTTTGCAAGTCTAAACATGGCAGGTTGTCAGCTAGTCATGTTTCGTAATCATTTTACTTTGCTAATATTATGCTAAATGTATATTTTAACAACAGATTTCTTTATGCTGTTTAAAGAAATTCTCAACATTTCCTGTGAAATCCATATCTATATTCTATATCTATATTATATATAAAGCTGAAGAGTTTGTTTGTTTGAACGCGCTAATCTCAGGAACTGCTGGCCCGATTTGAAAAATTCTTTTTGCGTTGATTAATCCAGGAAGGCTTTATATAACATCACGCTGCAATCAATAGAAGAGGAGCATATAAAAAAACGCGGAGGAAGTCCCGCGCGGCCGCTAGTAGGAAATAATTCAATAGGAATGAATAGTTATGTAAATGAAAGTCAATAAAATTGTGGTATGAAGCCACCACAAGCTGTTCTATAATCATTTATGATGACATTTTAAGTAAAACTTGTATTTTAATATCAATCATTCATGTATTCATACTTATCAAGGCTAACAGTGATACAACTGTCCGACAGATAATTCTCGTGTATTTCGTGGAAAAAAAAAAATTACGATGCATGTATTGGTTTCCGTCGAATTTTGACAAGTTTTTAATTCATAAGTACCGTTGAGATTATATTGCGACTAGTTAAATTACAGTACTTAATAAGGACCCTGGTGCATAGGCAGGTGAAGGATCACGGGCAAGTTTTAGTCAGTAAAAGTCTGACTCGCCCTTCCTCTCCGCTTAGAGCGGAAGAGGTCATTAATTGATGATTTCTCATCCGAAAACAAAAAAAATGCGTTTTAGTTACACCTGAATGGCGTTTATAGGGGGTAAACAGACCTGTCTGTAATAAATGAATAACAGCAGCTGAGTAATGACGACAAAAAGGCTGAAAAAGGTAAAATAAGTCGCGTCATCGATCGTGAAGCTCTCTCTTCGTTTTTATGCCGATGGTTTTTTTTTTCTTTATTTTTATATTATTTGAACTCAGTTGACTTTTTTATTGCAGCTTCAGTAAGTAGCATTTTTTAGTCTTCATTGGTTCAACTGAACGAGAACTTTGAACACACACACAAATAAGATTTGCCCCGATTGCCTTTTTCCACAAACTAAACTTATTTTGAGTTCTGTCTATTTTTTCCCTTTCTATTTCATTAAGAAAACGACAGAGTTTATATTAGCTATGTTTTTATTTGCGTCTAAACTGTCTATGGAGTATCTTCATTTGACAGTACTAAACTAATGTGTTATCTAATGTCCTTTTCTTAATGAGATATAAAGAAACAGATGCACTGAGGGTAAAATTAGTTTGTCAATAAGAGAATTGGCAGAGTCTGTTCGCAACTAACTAGTCCATTGTGACGCTGTGCCATTAAGTGCAATAAGTCATAGTTTTCTTTTTGTCTCTAAACTCCAGTCTAATATAGACTGGTACGTTGTAATTTTGCCAGCCCATTTATTTGTAGGCCTTTTAAAATGCCGGAACTAGCGGCAATACACACAATTTATACAGAACTGCTCTCATTTCGAAAACTTCTAAATGAATACGCTAACTATTTCGGAATACTGGACCCGCTGGACAAAGTATGTAAATACTTAAACCAAATCGACATTTTTTGACAATGCATAATATTGGAAAGGGATTTTGACAATTAAAAGTGCTTTGTGATTTCGTTTACCAATACCAGTAGTACGGTGAGTATCCAGTCTTTTTTTGGTCCACAAAGACCCATGACATCTCTTTGAGGCGCACGTGAAATACAACGCGCCGTCGACCAGTCGTGGTGCTTAGCGGGCGATGAACTGCCCACTGCTCGCCGCCCGCAAGCCCGCGCCTGCGTTGGCCGGGAGTTCAATTTTGTCTTCCGACCAGGGCGTCTCTTACGGCTGCTAGAGGCGTGAAGGCGCTGAGATTGCCACTCCCTTACGCGCTCCGCCTCCTCCTTTACCAGCATTACTGCTTCGCAGAAGGAACTGACGGCCTACCGTGCACTACCATGGCCTCCAGGTCCACCATGGACCACCAGGGCCGGGAGAAATCGTCGCCGATCGCCGCCATGAGGACACGACGGCGCTCCGCCCTAGCTGACTTCCACCGTATGCCCCCCATGTCCTCAGGGCTATCCTCACAATAATGACACCCTGGCGTATCCTTCTGCCTTATCCGAAACAGGAACCTCCCGATACAGGCATGTCCGGTGATGACCTACGTCAGACGCTAGGTGAGGATGCCGCGGCGCCTCTCAAGCCACTCCTCAAAGAGGGGACTTACCATCGCTATTGTGACGTGCCCAGGGAGTATCCACCCTTATGTTGTTGATACCAACACGATCCGGAACAAGTGTTTCGCCTCCTCTTTTATACCACGTATACCGAAGGACTGAAACAGAATAATTTGCCTGAGTCGGTCTTCCCGCCTGATTACAATTCGAGTTTCTTAAAGGCTAGATAATAGGCTGCGTATAAACTAGTGCGCTTTACAATCAACGATTACATCACTGCTTACCATCAGGTGAGATCGCGGTCAAGCACTAGTTTATAGCAATAAAATAAATAAATCACCAGACATAAATTCATGCACTGATTCTGTGTGCACGATATGATAAAATAACTCATCTATGACATAATACAACAGACACACATGAGACATATGTAGGATATCGGTTTCATATATGTATAGTAAACTAGTAAGTTTGTGTATGTGACTTTATGCGTTTGTAAAAAGATACAGGAGAAATAGTGTTGGGCAACGCCGGAATGCCTTAACAAATTTAGGGCACGAAAACCTAATTTAGATTTATTTTAACAAATTTTAATAATTTCACCTTTTATTATTGAGCTTTTATTTTTTAGCTTTAAGCCAAGACGTTATACAACCCGTATATATACTTTGATGATGGAATCCTAAAAGTAACAGCTAAAACGACGACAAATCATTCTAATCAATCAATGTATAACAATTACCACAAAAGTACAAAAAAAAAAAAATCTCAGATCGATAAAACAAGCGAGTTTGTTAAGAGTTTGATTCGGTCACGATTCTAGTCACCCCACAAAAAGGTAACGTTATCTGTTATCAGTCGCTCCACTAGTTATGTTGTAAAGACACTCGACGTAACCAGGAGTTATGAAATAGATGGAGGTGGTAAATTAAATAGAGGTTTCGCGAAATTCTATACCTTTAGTTCTATTGGTCGCAAACATCAATACTGAAGCAAGCGGCCAAGCAGTATTGATGAGTTTTTGTGCCAGGAATTCTCGTAGCAACCCAGAATCTGGATTTGTACCCAGTCTACGTGAATCTGATTAGGCTCGATCCTAACTAAATTATGTGGCAGCAAACATCACCATATGTGACTACGTGTTACTCTGACGTTACACAAAATCCTGCAACACGCAATAAGATTTCAGGGCGCGATTAGTATAAATACAATATCCTCGACAGCCTTCGTGGCGTAGCGGTAGCGAACGCGGCCGCAAGGTGGCGCTGGTTCGATCCCTGCACAGTAAAAATATTTGTATGCATGAATATAAATATTTGCACTGGTCTGCACCAACGACTTTACATGCTTTCTGAGGCACGGTCTACGTTACGTGTTGTTGGAGCCCTCTGAAGTTCAACAATTGGTCTAACTGCAATGCTTCGATATCGCCTTCGCTTTGTGGAGGTCAGACGGCAGTCGCTTCACGGAAAATATGTTTAACGAAAATCAGCAGTTAGACTGGTAAAGCGGACCCTGACTCCAAAGCTGAAAGCATCCGATGCGACTGGGATTAACGCTGAGATGATGATGATCACAATATCCTACAGGTCTATTTCTTATATATCTTAGTGTAATGGGGATTAAATACTGAATTACTGAATTGTACGTGTACTATAGGTACACCTGTTTTATTGTACGTGTACTATAGGTACACCTGTTTAATTGTACGTGTACTATAGGTACACCTCTTTAATTGTACGTGTACTATAGGTACACCTGTTTAATTGTACGTGTACTATAGGTACACCTGTTTAATTGTACGTGTACTATAGGTACACCTGTTTAATTTTTGCGTATACTTTGCGTATACATCTGTCTAATTGTGCGTATACTATGGGTACATCTTTGTCTAACTCTTCGGGGTTTACAGACGTCGTGTAGTGTTACCTAAATTCAATACTTATAATATCGTTTGTCTTAAGTTGAACATGTCTGAAGGCATGTTTCAACAGGAAAAAGTACTCGAATTTTACATTTTAGCTCTAGGCTTAAAATCTAAAGAAAGATATAAAAAATTACATTTTAAAAAAAGCAAAACAACGGGTTGCACTTCAGATGTTAATGTTATGTATTTTTGAATATTTTGAAATGATTAGGGAATAATTTCTCACGAACTGCTTTTTAGTACAAAAGTACTATTATTTATGTGGTAAAATACAGTATTCATTTATTGCGCTATCGTTCACAACCATGACAAATTATATGAAAAATTTAACATTCTAGAACTCTTACAATTATTTAACTTTAAAAAGTTTATTCCTCAGAAAAAATTACTTCCATCCATATTTCAGCAAAGCACGTTGTAGCACTAAAATTTACAAGCAAGCGCCCGGAGCTGCTTAAACGTTACAATAGGAGCAGGTATACATTTTCGCTGCGCGGTAGAGAGGGATTATTTATCTCCTTCCCCGCACCAGCAGTGTACTCCCCCTCACGCATGCTTAACATTTTTTACCCATTCCAAAACGTACATAACATGGATAAATATTTCAAATAAAGTATAATAGTATAAATAAAGTATTTCTCGGTGGTAGGTCATAACATCGGCCGCCGGCAGAAGTTACCACCCACCAGACAAAGCCAAGCGATTTGTCGTGTTCCGGCATGATGTCTGGTGAAGCCGTACGGAGGACCGGTCTGAGCAGCTGTGTTGCGATGTGTGCCGGGTACGATGCGCCTAATGTTGTTGTGTTGGGAGTTTGGTCGTGGAGGGTCTTCAGATCAATCTCCCTTTTGCGCAGCATCGTTGGTCGTGTTGTTGGGTTTAACATTGCATCACCTCGCTCAACTGTCGTCTTCCTTCCTATTCGCTCAGTTTTTCTAAGTGAATAGGCTCTTAATAAACTAGTGCGCTTTGCCATCAACGATCGCATCACTGCTTACCATCAGGCGGGATTGCGGTCAAGCGCTAGTTTATAATTATTTAAAAAAATAATAATAATTTTTGTAGTATTATAAATAAAAAGTAAAAGATGTGAAATGAAAAAGCCTCATTGGTAGGTACTGAAATTGAGTCATCAACATCATTCACTCTATTATTTCTCCGATGTATAATAATAATAATAATAGTTTATTGAACACTCCAAGAATTACAATTTTCTCTTATTCTATATACAAAATCATGGTAGTTATATATTCCTTATTTATAAGAGATAACGTTGACGACTAAACTAGTATCAACTGTGTCACAGTCGTCAAAAAATAATAGATAAAGTGCAGATAATGTATTAACAAAAAATTACTGCACGTTTCTAAGAACATACACACTTACCACTTTCTCCGTAATATTAGCACAAGATAAATAGTACTATTGCATAATGTTTGAATAGGAGTCTTAAAAAATGGCAAGTCATGTTCACCAGCGAGAAATATATCATATATTATCTGACAATATGCTTAAGTACATATTACGTGTGTCTATAATCATGAAAGATATTGACGTTTGTTTTGTGTTTTTTTTTATGATATCGTTTTGAATAAACAACTAATATCGTAATACTGAAAATATTAATAAAAAAAAGGCGTGTGGCACTCGAAGACTGCCGCGGTAAAGCTATTGCATAGCCTTTTTTTTATCAACTATAACTTGCAATTATAATTATTTATTTATTTTATTTATACAGTAATTTTTCCTTTGTTTTTTTTTTCTTTGATATCAATTCAAGTTTTCTTTCTGTTTTGTAATTTATTTATTTTTTACCAGCAACGTCATCAAAAGAGTGCGAAAAATGGTGACGATTAAGCGACTAAACTATATTCAATGTTTTCTGTTCGACTTTGATAAAGAGATAGAAAGAAGCTAAGCAATAGCTTAAAAATGACGTCATGTTCGTTATCACACCCATGTCAGAATGTCATGAAATATGATGTCGGCCATCTTGGATTTCAAAAATGAAATCATTTTCGTGATCAGCACCCTGAGTTTTGGCGGGAAAGTCAAGCTGAGTGTCACGCTCGTTTTTCATTGGACTTTTAAAATTATTTATAGTGTTGTTTACTAAATAAAAGTGCGTAATTTATGTAGTAAAAAGTGCATTTAGTAAATAGTTCATAAAGAACAGTGAAATATCGCTGCATAGTGGCCACATCATGACTTTGTCCCAAACTTCACTCGTAAGACGGGTCACGCGGCCGTCTTTTTCGACATGAATAATTCATAATTACGTGGCATTGGCTAAATGCACAAACCGTGCGAAGCCAAAAAATAAAGAAAAAACCCATGAAATCTATTATATTATCACTCGAGTCAGTAAGCATGTAAAATGAGAAAACTAACATAGAACGATCCGTGTGAGAACTAAACGATCACTATTACACAACAACACTGATACCTTTGAGAAAGCGGACTTCCTCTACAATAGGGCAATTCCTCCGTAAGGTCTGTCTATGCTATTACTTATAATCTCTGTCATTGTGTGCTGTTTCGGTGCAATCGCAAGACCGGCCGGGCACTGAGGGGCAGGCAAGACAGCTATAGTATCCTTATGACTCCACCAACTGGTATTTCGTTGACTCGGAAACGGCGCACAGGGAGCACCACGAAATATACTCAAAGACTCCGAGGTTCTTTTTCAATATAACCCACTGTTTTGTCGTGGTGGCCTAGTGGTTAAAACACCAGCCTCTCAAGTATGAGTGCGCGGGTTCGATTCCAGGTCAGGCAAGTACCAATGTAACTTTTCTAAAGTTATATGTACTTTCTAAGTATATCTTGGACACCAATGACTGAGGGCGAAGGAAAACATCTTGAGGAAACCTGGGCTTTATAAGTCTGAAATCGCCAACCCGCATTGAGCAAGCGTGGTGATTACGCTCAATCCTTCTCTGTATGAGAGGAGATCTGTGCCCAGCAGTGGGACGATAAAAAGGTTGTTGATGATGAACGGCGTCGGTGTCGAATTATTTGTTATCAATTTAATATTTTCGAGCTGATCTTTAGTAACATAATCACTTCTGATTGCGTTAACATCTGACCGTAGAATTAATAAATCCTTCATCAACTTCTTTACGTACGTTCTACGTAGTCAAAGCAAACTGGTGGCAATTTGTGAAGGTCATATGCCACAAAAACTGGGATTGTTCGGGACCCGTGATTTTAAACACCGTAATCGTATATTTTAGGTCTTTCTGCTTTTTGTTCTTACGCCTCGATACACGTTTTTGTCTTGTCTTCGTAGAAACAAACAATAACTTTTTTGCCTCATCAATGTCTTCCTCAGAAAAAGCCGACGAACATATTTTTATTAAACTTTCGTTGTTTCGTTTCGGAGATAACAATATTACAACTCGTACACTTAAATGTACTCGTATTAACATTGTTCATCGACATCTTTCTGTAATATTTTATTTAATAAAAACTTCAACTTCAACTCTTGATCTGGTCCCTGTGGATAGATACCACAATTTTGCCAATAACACGTGTAACAAATTATAGAAATTCTTTAAAAAAATATTTCACAATAATGGCGGATATCGCCAATAACAGTTGAAAAAACGGCCGCGTGAGCACTTTTTACTCTATAAAATCACGCGCTTTTATTTAGTAAACAACACTATAAATAATTTAAAAGTCCAATGAAAAATTAGCGTGACATTCATCTTAGCTTTTCCGTTAAAAAATATTACTAAATTAATTTGAATAAAAGTACTTAATAATTAATTATATGAAAAGTTTTTAAGGTAGCCATGACAACGTCGATGACGTCTATGACATATCTCTATAGAAGACCTATTTCAGAGAGAAAATTAATCGCAAGTTTAGCACATCGCGACTATCAGTAACATGGCAAGTGTGTAGAACTGAGTTCGCGCCCTGCAATATGCATGCTCTTTTTGAAAATCTATAAATTGTTTTCAAAATATGTAGTCGCACGCACACAAACATACCGTGCCGAAGACTGCCGAACTGAAACGACGTTAGACGATGTACGGCCTTCAAGCCACACCTCCGTGCCCGTCGGAGTGGGGAGCGTGAGGTTTTTTCGTTACGGAATTTCTGGATTCGGTCCCCGCGCTCAAGGCCCGCGATAGAAGCTATGCAATAGCTTAAAAATAGAACTTTGAAAAAAATTAACGCCTACGTTTTTGAGTAACTTTATGTATATTATCATTTAAATAAGTTATTTTTTTTATAAGTAAGTGAATAATCAGAAATATTTTAAAATATTAATTTAGAATAAGCACCTCAACTAATCTGTACGTCGAAGGTGGTGGGACGATGCAGTAACATTTGCAGGTACACACAAGGTAGGGGCTACTACGTCAAAATGGGCATTTCGGCCCAGCACATGTTACGCACATGCATGCGGCACATTTTAACTGCGTGTATGATCTGTTTGACGACGTGGCTCTACGTTTCCATTGAAGTAGACATAGACGTACGCCTATATATAATATGTAACAAAAACCCTGTTGTTCCTTCAACCTTCGTTTTAAGAATCGGACGTAATAAAGCAAGTAATTTATAAAAATTGTTCAACAAAAATAATTATAATAAATGTTTAATTATTAATATTTATAATCTGTAACTGATTTCTTAGCTCTGTAATACTGCATGAAGAAACTAGACATAAGTAGAACGATCCCGCCAATTTATTTAACTTATAAAATCAGATATTCTAAAAAAAAAATTGAATTTGTCGGTTTTAATAGGTATTTGATTGTGACCCCTCGACTAGACAATGATTACTGTTTTCTAATTATGACTTCATTAATGATGTGCTTGTAGGTAAAATTATATGTCCCTGAAAGGAACAACAGGGTTTTTGTTACATAGTGTATAGGCTGGCGAGGTCACATACGTGCCACTATAATCACGGACACGGGTTTCACTGCGGGATGTAGGACGGGTGCTTCCCCACCCGTGACTGAAAACTGCATTGCTTTAAATCTCACAACGTTATTTTTTGTATTTGCGGAAACTCGAAACACGAGTCCAGTATTTTTAAGTAAAGAATCTATGCGCAAAACTTCCAAAATATGTCAGGAAAAACCACAAAGTTATGAGCGTGTTATCTTACTTGGTTGTCCGAACAAACATATAGTCAACGTACTGCTCGCCCACCCGTGTCAACAGCGGCGCGGCGCTATGCGTTCGCGCTTAGTACTATAATCTACCGTCAACTGTGTTGTACGCTACAACTTCTAAACGTATTTGGAAAAAAAATATAATACGGTGTAGAAATCATTGGAATCGATTAAGTTGCTTATTCTGAACAAACTATATTCAGGTTCAATATATAGAAACAATAACGTTGTATGTACATATATTGGCCTATGACTTTGAATGAACTGCGCATAGTCGTGGGTCATATTTGTGTACTTCAGTGGAGATGTAGCCCTACTCTACAGCGTTTAGCTATGTTTTTTTTTAATAATTATAAACTAGTGCTTTACTGCAATCCCGCCTGATGGCAAGCAGTAATGCAATCGTTGATGGTAAAGCACACTAGTTTATTAAGCCTTAAAAAACGCACTTAAAAAACTTAGGAATAGGAAGGATGACGGCAGTTGAGCGAGGTGATGCAATGTTAAACCCAAGACCAACACGATCAACGATGCTGCGCCAGAGAGAGATTGATCTGGAGACTCTCCACGACCAAACTCCCTACAAAACAACTTTTGTCGCATCGTACCCGGCACATCATCGCAACACAACTGCTCAGACCCGTCCTCCGTACGGCTTCACCAGACATCATGCTATCGTTTAGCTATGTAACCAATTTTTCAAGCAAGCCATGCATCATGATCATCATGATCTCAGCGTTTATCCCGGTTGCGACCGCGGCTTTCGCGTTGGAGCCCGGGGTCCGCTTTCCTGCACATTCTCCTCCATTTCGCGTGATCTTTAGCATCCTGTGGTAAGAGCTTGTTGGCACGCATGTCATCTCTTGTTACGGCTGAGCGGAGGCGCCATGGCAAGACATTTGTTACCCACGTAACATGCATACATCATCGTCAATTTATACGTAGGCTACGTATGAATTGACGAATTGACTCCTTGGGATGCAATGGACACAACCACTTACATTTTCTCACAAAGTGAAGCTAATACATGTTCGTAGCTTCTACGAACCTGGGCCTACGCCTTAACAGATATAGGTACATGACATTCACATGAATATTAGGGACAAAAGAGAAATAGTAAAGTGTGTCTAATAGACCTAAATCTATATGGAACTACATAGGCTGCATCAAAACGCACTACATCATTATAGCACCAGCCTACAAAAATTCACTGGGTGGAGGCCTTTCCTAATGGACGCCGTCCAACTCTATTTTCAGTAACTATCATCCAACTGCAGCCAACAATTCTACAACCTACAAAAATTGTCATGTTCATTCATATTAAATTAAATATGTAGCATAGGTGTGCAAGAAGCTAAGCTTGGAGAAATTAACAATATTTTAAAAATGAATTTTTTATTACATTTCCATAAGTGTTCAGGGTTTAACCGAGTAAATAGTATAATTTATAAATAAGTAATATAATTTAACCAATTATTATCATTAGGTAAATACAGGGCTCTCTGAATTTACTTTCGCCTGAGGGTCAAAGCTTTGATAACTTTTGTATAATGATCTAATACCAGTTATTTTTTAACATTTACACAATTAAGTGTTATAAAGTAAAGGAGGAGACGGACCGCGCAAGGGAGCAGGAATCCCAGCGCCCTTACGCCTTTGGGCGCCGCAAGAAACGCCCTGTTCGGGGGACAACACCGAACTCCCGGCTAGCTTAGGCGCGGGCTTGCGGGCAGCGAGCAGTGGGCAGCTCACCGGCCGGTAAGGACCAGGCCCGAGTCGACGGCGCGTTGTGTTTCACGCTCGCCTCAAAAAGATGTCAGCACATCGTGACGGGGTCCACGAAGACCGATGACTCCAGAGTCAGGGTTGAGGGTAAGTTAAAAAAAACCGTGGCCCTAGCGCACAGGCAAGTGAAGAAACACGGGTGAATTTTATTCAGTAAAAGTCTGACACGCCCTTGCGCTCAGCCCAGAACGGGAGATGTAATTTAATGATTTCCCACCCAGAGTAAAAAAAGGGTTATAAAGTAATCTATCTGATCATAATTATTGTTTGTTCAATCAATGGCTCATAACATTCCTGTTTCCTAGAATATCGAGTAGATTTCATTTTGAATTATGAACCTTTGGAAATGGTTATTTCAAGCATGTAATTTAAAACCACTCTTAAATAAAATGTAATTATAATTCAATAATTTGCACGTGATGCAATGTTATAGGTAATTTTTGGAGCATGGTTACGTAAATGAAATCAATCAAAAAATTGTTATTCTTAATTTAAAATCTATTATAGCTCCTTCAAAACATATTCTGAAAAACCACTGCCATTTATATAATTATGGCCACTATAATACAGGTTTCACATAGAACAGAGGTCATTGATCAAATTGCTGTGCGTATAATTCCTACGCTGCTAATACTGCGCATACCTACTTTTTATGGAAATGAATAGTTTTATTATTTCTCTGCTTGGCAGAATATTTAAATGAAACAGAAGGTATAAGAGATTACTCAGTGTGTTTGTTACTAGGGTCTTACACAAACATTTTTGAACTTTTTCAAGATGGCTCTTTCAGTTAGACACATGTCAATATCTAATGTCAAAGTTATTTTTAACCGACTTCAAAAAGGAGGAGGTTACTCAATTATTATTAAATGTTTGTTCATGGATAACTTCGTCGTTTATGAAGCGATTTTGATAATTCTTATTCTGATGGAAAGAAGACATTCCCAAGGTGGTCCCATAAGAAGGACATCAGGGTTTGATGGTGGAAAACCAAAGAAATCAAGGGGAACTTTCAAAAATCGTAGGGGCAACCAGTGCGTTTGTAAGTTTTTTCATTAAGTATTTTAGCGTCAGCATCCAGTCTAACCGGATGCAGCTGAAAAGTACTTTTCACAACTAAAAAGTGTTAAATAAAAACTTTTATTACAAAAAAAACAACCGACGTCCAAAAAACACTACAAAGTGAAAAATAACTAATTTCGGAAGTCGGTGTCAAAAACTAATATACAAAAACCAAAGTCACCGACTTCCGAAATTAGTTATTTTTCACTTTGTAGTGTTTTTTGGAAATCTGTTGTTTTTTTTTTTGTAAGAAATGTTTTTATTATGGAAATGAATAATTTTATTATTTCTCTGTTTCGCAGAATATTTAAATTAAACAGAATGTTTAAGAGATTACTCAGTGTGTTTGTTACTAGGGTCTTACACAAAAACTTTTGAACATTGTTCAAGACGGCTCTTTCAGTTAGACACATGACAATATCTAATGTCAAAGTTATTTTTTGTATAAATGAAACCCGAAACACGAGTATAGTATTTTAAGTAACGAATCCATGTACAAAATTTCAAAAAGATATCATAAAAAACGACAAAGTTATTAGCTTGTCATCTTACCTGGTTGTCCCATCAAAAATATGGTCAACGCATCGCTCACTCACCCTGCCTTCAATGGCGAGGTTTAAGTAGGTAGGTAGGTTTCGTATAAAGAAAAGAGCCCGCCCGATCGGAGCTTTCAGCGTTGGGACAACCAAGTAGAATAGCAAGCTCATAACATTGTGGTTGTATAATAATGATGTCTTATTTAGTTTGTAACGTACCTAAGTGTTTAGTTTGTAACGTAACCGTTGCCGGCCGCAGTTAGCTTCCCGCACGAAACAAATATTTGTATGCCCTACCGTTAATTGTTTCCGATCTGGATGTTTGTCTATGTGTGTTCAAATGTTTGTAACCGCACTCACGAGACAGCAGTATTTCCTAGTGTGGGGCAATGATTATAAAAAAAATAAAGAAAGTTTAAATAATTGATATACACTGTAAATGGTAGTAAGACTGGAAGCTATTTATAATTTGCTATAAATGCCTATTTATTTTTAAAAATAAAAAACAATATCTACTTATTGCCTATCTACTTAATATTTTTTAGGTATCAGGGATACAAAAAGATATTTTTGAGCACCAAAGATTTTGTATTATACTGGATACTAAATCTATGTTACTACCGTCTACCACGTATGTAGTGTAAACGTTGCTTTATTATAAGCAACATATATATAAGTGGCGCCATCTGTCCGACATTAACATGAACTACTAACCAAATGTTATTCTGTCAATAGTTCACCTGATTGCCGCTTTCACAGTTAGATTATCTGACTATGATCATATTTGTATTAATAATAAGTAGAATTGAAGTTTTACAATGGCGCCGATTCTGTTGTTCACAAATTAAACTAATTTTAAGTTATGTGCATCTTTTTCTTTCCATTTCGTTAAGAAAAGGATGGAAGATAACATTTTAATTTAATCCTGTCAAATTAAGATACTTCATAGACAATTAAGATGCGATTATAAACATGACGACTAAAAATACGTCAGGTTACGTCAGGAGCGCACTAATTTGACAGGTCTAAACTGACATTTTATCTTCTGTCCTTTTCTTAACGAAATGGAAAGAAAAAGATGCAAATAACTTAAAATTAGTTTAATTTGTGAACAACAGAATCGGCGCCATTATCTACCTACATTCTTATTATATTTTTATGTACTCTTTTTTACTCTTGTGTAGCAATATCAATCAAGAATTTGTACACACCGCTACACATGCATAGCTATACATTACCAGTTTTAGTCAACCTCGTTTTGTATTGGTTTTTATAGGAAATGAAATGAAATGAAATGAAATGAAATCGTTTATTAAGCAAGTAGGATCACTGATCACTTTTACACGTCATATGTTTTTTTTTTTAAACTAGATGGAGCCGGCATTTCCTAACTGACTACCTCTGAGAAGAAATAGCCGAAACAAACTCAGGGATCATCGTCTTTTTTAAAGTCCAGACATTAAAAATGAAAATGTTTACAATAATTTACGTTATAATTACGCATATTGCTTAATAACAATGCTTAACAGAGCGAGCAGCTCAGTCCCAAGCCTCTTTATCCTCTAAATAATCTGAGATTTTATAATACCCCTTTTTCCAAAGTTTGGCCTTTATATAGGTTTTATATCGTTTAATGGGTAAGTTTCGAATGTCCATGGGAAGCTTGTTGTAAAAGTGTATACATTGACCCATGAACGAGTTGCCTACTCTGTGGAGACGAGTGTGATGTACAGCAAGATTGTGTTTGTTCCAAGAATCAAGATTGTGTTGTTAGGTATACGCAGAATTCGGCTTCTAATAGTTATGTTTTCTAACCGTTACCTTTGAAATCGATCTACTCTACTCTTCTTACATCGATGTATCCAGAACGGGCGACTTCGACCGCGCTTGTGCAAATGCTACGATTATCATCTATAATTGGTTTCTAATACGACTTGCAGCAACCCAAGACTACTTGCTTGCATAAAATTAGCAAGACAGTTTGTGTGCGATTATTCCTTCCTTAATTAATACCTTGTTATGTTGTTGTTGTTGTGTTGTGGATAATTCCATATTTTTATATAGAATGAAAAAATATAGAATGAGAAATTTCTATAGAAATAAGCAACACCTTGGTACTCAGATCTTAATTTTGTCATATCCTGATACACGTTTTGTCATTAGAAAACGTTTGTGGATCTGGGCTGCTACTTCCAAAGTACGATAGATACTTGTATTTTCAGCCCTTTCGTAAACCGTATCACTTACCGCCATACGATTAGTTCGGGGCTCAAACTAAGAATATAATCGAGCCGATTTTGTTGTTCACAAACTAAACTAATTTTAAGTTATGTGCATCTTTGTCTTCCCATTTCGTTAAGAAAAGGATAGAAGATAACATTTTTATTTAATCCTGTCAAATTAAGATACTCCATAGACAGTTTAGACGCGATTATAAACATGGCGACTAAAAATACGCCAGTTTACGTCAGGAGCGCACTAACTAGACAGGTCTAAACTGACATTTTATCTTCTGTCCTTTTCTTAATGAAATAGATAGAAAAATGGACATAACTTAAAATTAGTTTAGCTTGTTAACAAAAGAATCGGCGCCATTCTCTCGTAAATGTTTTTCCATCACGATTTGCTATAAGCCTTTCTGTGGGTGGGAAATCATTAATACGTACGTACTTTTCATAATTTGGGCGGAGCGGGAGGAGTGGGAAGGAGGAGGAAGGAGTGTCCGATTTTTACTGACTAAAACCCACCCGTTTCCTTGAACTATCTAAGTCAGGGGCCACGGTATTTCGTTCGAACATCGGCCCTGGCAGACATCGGCCCTAATGGACCCTGTTACTTGGTGCTGACATCCCTTTGGAGCGCACGCGGAATCAAACGAGCCGTCCACCCAGGCTCAGGCCCGGGTAGAAGGCACTTTCGATTCTACGTACAGCTCATTGCCCTGTAAAGAGCAATCTATATTCCAATATATTCGTCCATCCAAAAAAGACTTTTCTTAGTCTATATTTTCATTAATGGACTTTGAGAGTAGCCTTCCTTCCTACCATCGTTATAGTATTTCTTTTAGTTATTTTTTCATGCGATTCTCTATTTAAATGTTACAATACCCATTATTTTTGATCAAACATTTGAGATGCAAAAGTTAATATAATTAACTTTTGCATCTCAAATGTCTGACTATATACTAGAAACTTTATTACTTACTTTAACTTTAACACCAACACTGTATGAATGTCTATTGCAAAACATCATTATGATTAGGCTTTTAACCTTTCGTTTCGTTTATAAAGTTAAAATATGTATGTTTGTGCTATTTCAAAAGTACTAAAAACCACAAGATAGTTAGCATGCCTGCTCTTTATTCATTAAAGCACTGACCTTCAGTTTTATCATCTGATATTTGCCCTAGAAGTGGTTAATTTTCGTTTGATTTAATAATCGTAATGAGCCCGAAACTTCTTGCTTTTTTGTTTTAATGGCTTCTCTCAATCAACCCAGAAAGTGATCGTCTGCTTAACCGGGATTGCCAGTTGATACTTTCAGCATAAGCTTTAAAATATAAGCTACTACACGCTAAGGGAGTTCGGACCTCGGCTTGTCACGCTCGAAGCAAAAAACAGGCT
Source organism: Sesamia inferens (assembly GCA_037179545.1). Classification (NCBI taxonomy): domain Eukaryota; kingdom Metazoa; phylum Arthropoda; class Insecta; order Lepidoptera; family Noctuidae; genus Sesamia; species Sesamia inferens. The sequence goes on along the minus strand of CM073922.1, from coordinate 29,058,673 downwards.
TGATCTAAATTAAAGCTTCTTGGTTGCAAAGTCAAGCTTTGAAATACTCATTATATTGAACGCAATTCAGTGTTTAGCTTAATGTCTTGGTAGTTTGCATCATAGCTGCATAAATATTACAACTATTACCTCATTTTTATTTTTAATTTTTCAGTTTCCCTGTGCTGATCAAAGGCCTCTGCGCTCTTTTTCCATTGTTCTCTTGGTAGATTTGCCAAAATCTTCATAAACGGACTCCAGCTCGATATTTAAAAAAAACTCTATTGTATTAATAAAGAGCACCATTTTTTTATTTTTATTCTTTTTAATTCTACACTTGAGAATTAAAAATAATATATGTCGGAGTCAGCGACGGCGCAGCGACAGGGTCGTCAGCATCTTGGTGTGGTGGTGCAAAGTGTAAAGATACCCTCCAATTTTGACAATCACAATTTAAATAGGCAAACCGACAGTTTCGCGCCGGAGAAATGCCCTGGTCTGCGTCTCAATGCGAAGTGACCATTCATCAATCCCCACTTTCCAAAAAGACTCTGTCCTCGTGCCGCCATCACAAAATAATGTCATAGCGCTTGCCCCACTACTACAGAAGTCAAATGAGCAACTCGCATCGAAATGACAATGATTGTTGACATAACCATCCCGCATGATGAGAACCTCGTGAAAGCCGAGAAAGATAAACAAATTAAGTATCTTGACTTGGCTCACGAGGTTGTCGACATGTGGGAGGTGGATTCAGCAATCATTGTGCCGATAGTCGTGACTGCTAATGGCTTAATAGCCAAGAGCCTCGACCAACACCGAACATGTATTTTTTTTTTTTAATGACACCGCCATCCATGACATACGAGGGTTAAACTGAAAGTTCTTAGAAAATCAAAAACTGATAACATTAGCCAGTTATTAGTTTTATTATATCTTTTCAAAATATTGTCCATTCACGTCAATACACCGTTGCATGCGATGGAACCACTGGGAAAAGCACTTTGCCCACTCGTCCTTAGGGGTCTCTTCAATGGCATCGCGATACGCAGCCACCGCTTCTTCAGCATTCATAAACCGCTTTCCTTTAAGTTTTTCTTTAATTTTTGGAAATAAATAAAAATCACAAGGCGCGAGGTCGGGACTATACGGCGGGTGGCCCAGTAATTCAACGTTTGATGTCGCCAAATAGTCGATCGTTCGCTTGGCGGTGTGCGACGAGGCGTTGTCGTGGTGAAGGAGGATCCTACTGCGAGGTCGTTTCTCTCGAACTTTTTCCAAGACAAGTGGCAAACAATTGGTAGTGTACCATTCTGCAGAAACTGTTTTTTGATCCTCTAACACAATTGTTGCGAAATGACCTATCCTTCCAAAGAACGAGGCCACCATTTTTTTTCCCGCACTTCGATCTCTCTTCACTTTAGTTTGGCAACTCCTCGAAAGGAAACACCCACTGAGCAGATTGTCTTTTGGTTTCAGGATCATAACAGTAAATCCAGCTTTCGTCACCTGTTAGTATGTCGAACACAGCATTTGAGTCACCTCCGTTAAATCTTTCAATCATTTTACGGCACCCATAAACACGATGGAGTTTTGAGCCTCAGTCAAATTATGAGGTATCCACCGGGCGCAAAGCTTCCTGACCGCTAAATGTTCGTGGAGGATTTTGTACACTTGACTCATATCGATGTCTAAGCTTGTCCGAATCTGCTGATAGGTCACTCTTTTGTCAGTCTCTATCATACGCCGCACAACACAGATGTTACCTTCAGAAGGCCGTCCCTCAAGTAAATCATCAGTGAGATTAGTGCGACCACGTTTAAACTCATTAAACCAGTTGTAAACAGTCGCACGAGATGGGGCTTCATCGTGAAAGGCCAATCGTAGTCTATCATAACTCTCTTGTTGACTTAAATGACATCGAAAGTCATAAAAAATCATTGCACGAAAATTTTCTCGTGTTAAATTCATGTTGACGTGACACAGACAATTTTCAATTTGCCGCGAAATCGTATAACAGAATACAAATGAATGAAATATATACTCAGTAATATTGCCAAAGAGTTCTATTTTCAAATTTTAGAATTATTTTTTTATTATATTGTTTATAAGTGGCCAGTTCTAAGAACTTTCAGTTTGACCCTCGTATACTATATTACCTATAAAACAACGAGGAATTGACGGGAGAAATAAATTCTTGCTGACTTATTAAATATTTATTATTACAAAACTAATAATTATCTTAATAAGTATGACACACTTCACGCCTTCTTAGGTTTGCTCTTCTCAAACGTCTGGCCTTCATAGTAGTTTTCACTGAAAGACAGAAATAAGTTTAATAATTGGGTTTACATCACCAAAAAAAAACAAATAATTATATAACACACTAACAGTAGCAATGGATTTTATTTTAACAGTTCAAAAATGGATTAATTAAAATGATTTAAATTGTGTGATAGCGATGCGATTGCTCTTGGTCAAAAAATTAATATTCATAAATGTGTAAAAAACTATTAAAAAATGATAGAAAATAACATATTAGTTTAATCCTGTCAATTTAAGATACTCCATAGACAGTTTCGAAATTGACTAAAGACATGGCGACTACAAATTTACTTGCCAGGACTAAACTAATTTCTTCCCCTTCTGTCCTTTTCTTAATGAAATGGAAAGAAAAAGATTCACTAAACCTAAATTAAGTTTAGTTTCTGAACAAGACAATCGGTTCCAGTGTGTTACTCAATTAGGGTGCTGAACTAAACCGACAATTTCAGTCAGTCAAGACTTGCAGTAAATAATCTATTAAACCAGTTCCTTACCATCCTTGAACTTTCTCAGCGTCATCGCACATGAAGGTGTCCTCATTGTAGACTTTGCCTACAGGACAAAGTCCCTTTTGGGGCTGGATGCCATTACGGCAGATGTAGAACTTCTGGCAGTCTTCAGGGTGAGGGAATGTGGGGTGGGGCAGGGCGCGGCCGTTGGGTCCCATTACTTCGCCATCGGGGCAGGAGAAACCATCGTCAAGCAAGTCTGAAAATTAAAGATAGTTTATCAGTAAACAATATTGTCAGAAGAAATTGAAGAACTGCAGTATGTAAATGAAAATGTTCGATCAGAATAAGGAGGCTCAAACGATACATTTTCTCTGCTTCTTAAGAGAACAGAATTCCAGAATTGCTTTGAATGTTATAAAAAAGAGTAAATAAAAGTAGGCTCTTAAAGAAATAATTAATAGTAGATTACCTGTTGTTCTCTTAAGAATATGATTACAAATTCAATTCAAGAATACATATGTATTTATTCCCTTGTACTAAAGTATCCCAATTTCACTCAAATCTAGGTTTACTAATTGTTAATTTGTTCTTGAAGAAAGAGGTAATCATAGAAACTAAAGAAAGTTCTCTGCGCAACATACCCTTGGTCAGTTGATCACACTGCCTGTTGACGGACTCTTTCCAGTCGCAGTTGGAGGTCTCCTCATCGAAGTACAGACCGGGAGGGCAGGGCATCTCGTTGGGTGTGCCGTCCGAGCAATAGTAGAACTTGTCACAGGCCTGGAAATTTATCAGAGTGTGTAGGTAAAAATAAGAAAGTATCTTTAGGACTAGGCTTTAAACAGTAAAAACTTAGCTAAATATGAAAAAGATATTTTTCAAGTCATAAGTTTTCAGAACTACAGTCTAATTTTCATTGGCATAATAAAAATGCAACTAGTGTTCTATAAGTCAGTAGTCGCCGATCAATGACACCAACCATTCTTCTTCTACTCCAGAGGTCCACTGGTGGACAAAGGCCTGCCCCAAGGCTACCCACAATGACCGGTTTTGTGCTGCCCGCATCCATCGACTTCTCGCAACCTTCTGGTGGTCTTCCAACGGTTGGTACCGTTCGAATTAATCCAATGCGATGCATGGCAGTCGGATTGGGTAATCGACCATTGGTTATGTTTTGAATATACATAGAATGTTTGACGGTGATCGGCCGAAATCTAATTGCAACTTTAATTGCTGGTCTTGGATCAGAAACTTAAATAAAATTGATTGAAAAGAGCCGGGACCCGTTGGTCTAATGCCGTTGCATACCATGCGTTCCAAGACACGATTGTCACTCAGATAAGATTGTGAATAAACTTTTTATGTTTTTTTTTTTTATAGTAATTGGTCTTCAGACCTCAACGGGAGTTAGAAGACACCCAAATAATAGTTACAATAGGTTTACCACGTACCTGAGGATCGGGATGTTTGAAATATCCGTTCTGTCTAGGGCAGCCCTTAGACGGCTTTGGTTCCTCTGTGGAAAAAATAGTACATCCAAATATTACTGTACAATAGTCAGTAAAGTAAATAAAAATACTCTTATTAAGACACAGATTACATTTTTATCATAAAAATCAAATCAAAAATGTAACACATTGTAGGTACATATGTATAATGTACCTATAATATAGCTAATGGCGTCTCCTTTTAAGGTTATAAAGACATGTATTAAAATTATTGATAAGAAAGTTTATGAAGGTAGGTATTTAATTTTTTTTGTTTGAATTTTTATTAATTATTAATAATACCTATTATCATCATCATGATCTCAGCGTTAATCCCAGTCACATCCGTAGCTTTTTCAACTTTGGAGTCTGGAGTCCGCTTTACCAGTCTAACTGCTGATTTTGGCTAAACTTCAATATTTTCCGTGTAGCGACTGCCGTCTGACCTCCACAAACCGAAGGCGATATCTAAGCATTGCAGTTAGACCAATTGTTAGACTTTTTGAGGGCCCCAACAACCAGTAACGACTGCCACTAGATGTCCGTATGGCAACCGGGACTAACGGCTTAACGTGCTTTCCGAGGCACGACCAGACCAGTGCAAATATTTATATTCGTGCATACAAATTTTTGCACTGTGCGGGGATCGAAACCGCGCCTCCTTGCGCAACGGCCGCGTTCGCTACCGCTACGCCACGGAGGCTGTCGAATAATACCTATTATATAATATAATATTAGTCTTTTGTGCATGTTGGAGGGTGCTTATGTGTGCGTGTGTGAATGTATAGATGTCTGTATGGTAGTTTTATCCTAATCATAAAGAACACATATTTATAAGTTTATTTATAAGAAAAAATATTAATAATAAATCATTTAACTGCAAACAGTGTATAAGAAGTAACAACGTTATTCTTAATACCTAGGTAGTTAAGTAAAATTTATGGTTCTGACAATAAACATGGTCATCCTCGTTTACTAGCTCCATTATTATTATAATAAATAGCCAAATCTTACGATTGCTTTATTAGTAACACTGAATGGATCAATAAAATCAAAATTATAATATGTTATAAATTGGTCTCGCACGCAGAACAGAAATAACTACTAAACTTTCATCACTTTCGAATCATACTAGTAAACTAAAAAGCCGGATTTTAGTAAATCAAAAGAATTTATGTCTTTTTTGTTTTAGATGGGAAATAATCAAATGAGAGGTCTTTTGATGATTTCCCATCCCTTCATACTTTTTCTTTCGTTCTTACAACTGTCAACCTGATCAATGGATTAACAGAGTTTCCAAAGCACGAATAAGTCTTGGTGTATAATGGATGTTTACCCATACATAAATTCAACTCGACAAGTATTACTTTACCTTGAAGGTCGACCCATATGACTGTTATCTATACTAATATATAAAGCTGAAGAGTTTGTTAGTTTGTTTGAACTTGCGCTAATGTCGGGAACTTTGGTCCAATCTGAAAAATTCTTTTTGGATAGCCCATTAATTCAGGAAGGCTTTAGGCTATATAACATCACGCTGTGACCAATAGGAGCGGAGTTATACATATAGCCACAATATTTCCATAGCTTCTCAAATGGGTAGAGTTTACTTACGAAGCTCTTTCCTATCACCGCAGTCTATATTGGACGGGATGTCACATTTCTCCTTGGCAGGGTTCTCATCATTGAAGACCAGGCCGTCGGGACACAGCTTCGCTTCCGATACACCTGTGTGAACAAAATAGAACAAATGAGTGAGAAAGATACCACCCCTATCTTTTTTTATTTAGAAAGAACTACTATTTCTACTAAGTAACTACTAAGAATATTACTGGTATTAGTTATGCTGCGCTATTCTACTACTGGTATAGCACAGCTAAGCTAACACTATTAGTAGTTTTAGTAGTTAAATTAATTTAATAATGTAGATAAAAGAAAAAAAGTACAAAGAAAGATTACTTACTACTAGAGTCATCCAGAAGCAAAGATAGGACTACTATCTTCTTGCTTTGTACTTTTTTATTTTAACTACATTATTAAATTACTTGCATTTTTATAATAATTTTAATCTTTGTTAAAACCTCCGTGGTCGAAAAGTACAGCGGCAATATGTTTATATGCTATCCAAAATGCATTTAAGGGTGATTAGAAATGCGCAATGTAAGATTTTTTTAAGTTCATAGGCTACGTTAGCATTTCCCTCTTAAGTTATGGTCGAGGTCAGACCCGATACAGACTCTAAAAAGTAAAGCATTTTTAGACGACATATTGTTAATAAGTATACCTATAAACCTTTATATTATAGATCTACTATAATAATACTGATGATTGTATTGCAAAACCACAAAATACCGCTCACTTGTTTCTAACGGAAATACAAGTATGAATGTGTTGGTGCATTACAACACAACTGTGAACCTACGTACAATGTACGTATGTGTATTAAGGTTAACTATTATTGCTGCTGTATCTAGACTATTCTAGAGGTTTTGAGGGTTCAACTAAAACGTTATGGTCGTTTCAAACAGTTCTTATTTGTAAAATAGTCTTTATTCGTTGGTGTCAGGCTATGATTTATTGTAACATAGAACAACAACATTTTTGATTGAATAATGATTGCTGTTTTTTTTTATATATAAATGGAATCTCGCATTTCAACGTATGATTTTATCGTGTCCTTATCCCAGGTCTATCTAGGCTTGGCCGTAGATACCTTTAATAAATAAAGACATCCAGGTTTTAGTTAACTTAATAAGCTACTCAAAACTCTAAAGGCACTCTCTATATAAGGTATCACTAAGAAAGGACAGCAATGGATAGGCTGGATCATAATTAAATCAATGTAGAAAAAACGGTGCCGTGAATTTTGCCCCACTGCTTCGTAAAGGAATCTCTACTCTCTATACAGGGCTGTCAAAGACTAATTTCTATTAAAGTTATCCAGCTCGTTCTGTTATCTCCACCTATACCTGCCACATTGCTGTTTGCTTTACGTGGGCCCAATAGGTCGTGGGTCCATTGATCCTCTGACATGCAGAAGATGTGGCCAGTCCAATTCCATTTAGGCTTCCGGATAACTGAAGGGTCGTAAATAGAAACTTTTTCCTACAGTAGGTTATTCATTCATCTCTAGAAGGCTGCTAAATAATCTGAACTAAAGCATTAATACAACCAAAATAATTACATGTAAATAAAGTTCGGTCATAAACAATAAATAATATGGTCTATGTAAAATAGTTGCTCTGATCTGATCGCTTTTGCCAAATAAGCTGAAATTATTAAATAAAATCCAGATAATGCGACGATCATCCATGACCTATCACGTTCTGTCAGAATGTTTGGGAACGCGAATCTAATCCGTTGAACGTGCACAAGACGAATCATGACAAATGTTTAGAAGTAGGTACCTAAGATCTCTATTATGGCAAATTACAAACGTTCAACAGTTCTTTGTCGCTCAGTTTGCTGAATTGAAGCAGAATCATAAAATATTTATTATACTGCTTCAATTCGGCATAAACATTACTATTAAAATAATTTTGAACATAAATATATATTATTTTACAGACGATATCTACTTACGAAAGTTATTTTTAGATAAAATTGCAAATAATCATCATTACCATCTCAGCGTTAATACCAGTCGCATTCGTAGCTTTTCAGCTTTGGAGTCTGGGGTCCGCTTTACCAGTCTAACTGCTGACTTTGGCTAAACTTCGATATTTTCCGTGAAGCGACTGCATGCCGTCTGACCTCCACAACCCGAAGGCGATATCTAAGCATTGCAGTTAGACCAATTGTTAGATTTTTGAGGGCTCCAACAACCCGTAACGACTGCCACTAGATGTTTGTATGGCAACCGGGATCAACGGCTTAATGTGCTTTCCGAGGCACGGCCAGACCAGTGCAAATATTCATATTCATGCAAAAAATATTTGCACTGTGCGGGGATCGAACCCGCGCCTCCTTGCGCAACGGCCGCGTTCGCTACCGCTACGCCACTTAAGCTGGCATAAAATTGGAAATAAAATTACACAAAAATCATCAAATACACTTTCAATAATTTAACTACATAACTATTTTTAACACACCGATTTAAAAGACATTCACGTAATTAATAGTAAGAGCTACATAACAATATAAACAGCAAGCAATTATAATCATAATTATTTATATTAATTTATAGACAGTAAACCATTACCGCTTTTAGCTTTCTCTTTGCACAATGCTTTTACCTTGCAAGCGTGTATAATTCAAATTCAAATTCGCCATGAAATGTTTAAATAATAGATAGAAATCTTCTTAATATTCCAGCTGCATCTGTCTTACATTCTCTTCTGTAAGTTTCCATTGAAACAGAGAGAAGTGCAATTTTGTATAAATTAGAAAATTCCATTACCTAATAGATGATTGGATATTTAGCAACCAACTTGAACAGGGCGATATCTTTTGAGCCCTAAAAACAAAATGCGATCTAAGGTACGTCATTCGAAGCCTAAATAAATAAGCTCACATACCGAATAAGCAGACTGTTCACAATTCCAACTGGGTTGGTTTATTCATAAATTTTGATTGCAATAATCAAAGGTATTACTAGAAACATGATTTAATATTATGTAATAACGGATTGTCAGTTTATAGCCAAAAGTTTCCGTCGACACGATAATGTCGACGATGTATTTAGGGTTTTAATTGACACACAAAAGCAAAAATGAAATCACTTTGTCAATATAATATTATGCACAAAGATATAATTATTAATACTAATTTAGTGATCAAATTTTTTAAACCTAATTTAGTTAGCTGTGTAATATCAGTAAACACATGCAATTTTTGCATGCACACATGATTGCCGATAAATTTTGGGCAATAACATGCAAACACTGTCTTACCCAGTTATGGTCGCCTTCGTAACATTTCGCTATTTAATAATGAGGAAATATTAGGAATTTTTACACTCTACTTGCTATAATAATGAGAGTGGCCGAATGTTAGCAAAAAATACGAGTAGTCACGACATTTTGTGTAGTAATGTCACATTTTACAATAGGCCTACTCATTAATTGAAATTGTAGTAGGTAAGCACGTGAATTGGCGGGAAATTTCAAATATCGAATTGGACTGTTGGTTGCTTGAATGAAACCTCTTTGGAATATTAAGGTATTTAAGGCAATAATTTAAATCGTTATCTTGATGTCGCGAAAAAAGTGTCAACACTGGGAAGAGTGAGCACAAACATTTCCTATATGGCTTTTCCATTGTGTCTGCGACATTGTTTGTCAGAAATTTCAAAGTGAAACTTTTAGTTTCGGCCATCTTAAGACGCGTTAGTTTGAATCCAAAGATGTAAATCTTTGGTTTGAGGTGAATTTTATGGTGCTAGAAAGTTTACGACTGTTTACTGTGAAGTAAGTTTTAAACTTCTTGAAATCAGAAACATCTGCAATCAAACGTGTTTACACATTCTATTGCAGTGTCTGCAATAAATTATAAGGTTTGGTGCCGTCTTGAACCAGTTTATGAAGAAACAGAGCTTGTAAAAATTCTTAGTACCCATAAAATGCAATGTAATGCTTAATTAAAGTGTCCCTGTTTTTGGATACTAATAAAAATTGACATTATTTTTATTATCATCTAAAAACAGGGTACTTCTAATTCAAATATACTAAATTAGCCGGAGCTTTTTATGTATTTTTATGAGTTATAACTTCCTTAGATAAGAAACAATGGGTATTAAAAAGTACCAACATTTCTTCTCTCTCATAAAACTATTACTAATTGTTTTGTTGCGCATAAAATATTATAGTCAGTCGATTAAACCTATATTGTTATTCCACAAAACAGAAAACTTTCAAAAACTTGTCAAATTAAATTACTTTTATACCTACTTACGCCAAATCTGAATGTCAGAAATTTTGTAAACTCGAATAATAAGGAATATCCCTTTATTCATACTTGTTGCTCAAAGTTAAGGTTACATTAACTCCATATTCGATAGGCGATACATAAAAATCACCTATATTTTAAAAACTAAACCTCACTCGTAAAGTGAATCCCGGAATACGACAAACACTCTTTGCCATCGCAACGCATCGTTTACGTCACTAGAGCTAGGTATCAATGTACTGCACAGTTGACCTTTGTAGTTATAGACTGACCTTTGCTGCATTTGTAGTAAAGGTCACACTGGTAGGGATCCGGGTAGAAACCACTCTTCTCAGGACAGTCGAACTCTTGTGCTGAAACTGAAATATATATCTTTTGTGAGTAAAACTGACATAAATAGACACATTTAGAAGAAAAATCAGTTTTAATTTTATTGGCATAAGACTGGAAATTGCGTGATCCACATAAAAAAAATAGATACTAGAAATAGAAGCATCTTTAGAGTTCAATGCAATTTTGCTAAACAATATAACTATCCACGTACTCTAAAATGTGTTCATCAAGTAAAAACTTTAAAAAATAACTATTCAATGTCCATATAGTGAGTTATCAAAAAGCATTTTCGGTATAAAAAAAAAACAAATGAACAGTTAACAACAGTAAGACTAGCTCTTTATGAACAAGAAAGTAACCGAATGCGTAAACCAAGGCCGCTAAGTCTTTGAACTAATTCCAACCAGTAACGGTATATAATATTATTATCACTTTATTACTACTATCGTTTGGAATCATGTGTTTTTTTACTTCTAATCAAAGTCTAGCAGGGGTAACGGCACAGGCTCTGCGCGTTCAGCATATAGCCGATTCTCTAAGGAAGTCGCAGTAAAAAGTAAGGTAAAATCAGCTTAGAGTGAGCTGTCAATATTGTCAAACCTTAACATTAGTTCATATTATAACTCATTCCACGCTATATTCAATTCACCTAACTTTTCTACGGTGAGATGGTTACATGGTAGCACTGCAGGCGCTATATTGATTCGTATTTGTTTTTGGGAAATTGGAGGTTATAATACTCAAACGATATAGTCATGAGCTTTTGTTTAATTTGTAATTATACCTTGACTTTTCAAAGTACAATTGCTCTATTTAATTATTGCAGTTAATGTGATTTCCATTAGATTACTAAGTACAATTTCAATGAGACTACTATAAGCCTTTAATATTACCTCTATAAAGAACAAAACGTATGTTGTTTAATTGGTACATTTAAGATTTACAAATTTGTGAAGATGGATTATTAGAATCTCGTATTTCAAGTTTCGCCTTTTCTAAATCAGCCTGTAGTACATGTCCATACATGTACATTTTCTCATGATTTTTTTCTTAACCGTTTTGAGAGCAGTGGTGTTCATAATTTATGTACAAGTTCTAAGTACGTATAATAGGGAGTGCCTATTGTTATCAGAGGGGCACGAATCAAGATCTAATAACTGAAATCGAATCTACCAATAGAACTAAGCTACGAACTATCTCAGGCTTAGCAGGCAGCTATGAAACAATGCACAATGCACCCAAGATATTGCTCAATGTTATCTATTGTTAACGCTCACTTAGTTTCCATTATAAAGGGTGATATAAAAATAACTAACTTGCTTTCGCCGCCGGTGACTCCGGCTGTGTAGGCGTTGTATTGTTTCCTGTAGTTTAATGTCCTTTGTAGGAGGTAAAATATGTATTGAAGATTGTATTGATACATATATTGTGCAAGTCAAAATCGTGTCTAGACAGAGACGTGTGGTAAGTCGTGGGTAATTTTCAAGTATTGTGGCAATTTGTCTTTCAAATGTTTCACATCCCACATTACTATCAGTTGGATTCATTTTGAAGTATATTGCTAGTCCATTGCTCTATAATCCACATGTTCGAAAAATGTCTACCCGATAATGTAAATAATGCAATGAATCTTGTTGAACTGTCAAACGAAACCCATTGCGACTGAGAGTATGTTACACAGTTACCCTGCAGATCTTGAATGACAATGGTAACGGTAAATATTAAGTATGATTGAAATGGAATTTTAGTAACTTTTAAGTGTTTCTTTATATTAAACCTTCATATCATTTATTTGAGACTCAAATTATAAAAAAAATAAACGAGGTTTAATTTATTTATTAAACCTGCAAATAGCGGAACACATTATAAAACCCAAACTTATGTTAAAAACTTATGTGCATAAAAGCTTTGACCTATAGTAACTTAGAATTTTAATACCCCAGACTAACCTTGAACAAAATTACCAGTATAAATGACAATGTGGACCTACAGTCAACAAAAGATTTTGTTTCACTGCTCTCAATTCGATGAAGGAAAACATCGTTAGGAAACCGGCATGAGATGCAACCTAGAGGCAAAAGACTTTTAAGACGTGTGACATTTGCAAACCCGTACTGAGCCTGCGAGGTAGATTACAGTCCAATCCATCTCACCAAGAGGATCCTGTGTCCCAGGAGAAAGAACATTATATGTAGGTTGATTATGTAGGTGTAAACCAGACCTTACAACTACTCAGACAATATTGATGTTTCCTGGGTAAAAAAAAATTGATTCCATTTAGTCCGTCATTCAGATTATAGAAAAATATTGGATGCGTATATTTTGTTTTATCAAATCAATAAAAATTGGCAAATATAAAAGGCATTAAGGATCAGGAGTGGTAGCTGGTGACGCCACTGCTCGCTAAAAAGTGTAGGGTGCAGTGACGTCCCACGAGTTTTCAACGTTAATATTTTGATTATATGAAAAAAGAAAAAATACGTGTCTAGTATTTTTTGGTAATCTGACTGACTGTTTTTTTTAGTCAACTACCCTATTATAATCAATATGTTATTTTCATATGATAGACTTTTAGGCTAGATATCCAAAATATTACTACAATTATTTGTCCTGACATACGAAGCAGAGAAAGATCCAAGCTTGGTTTCCAAGGACAAATAATTTACGATGTTATTTCACTGTGTGAAAGAAAGGACAATTGAGATATTGAATTATATAGAAGTATTTAAAAGCAAGTCATGATATGCTGTACCCACATAAATTGGGCAAGAAGTGCCCGCATCCAGGGAAAATCCAAACGGTAACTTTTCGTACATAGATTTACCTACTCAACACATTCAAATCCTGGGTTACAAAGAGTAATTATTTGCTAAGCTGACCTCATATTTCTTCTGTTGACCGTATATACAAGAGCTTAATTACGTCCATAGTATTCTAGTCGGAGTTGTTGACCCCGGCAATTGTCAATTGAAGTTGTCCTTAAAGCTCTATTTGAAGTAACAGCAACTCATGTTCGCCTTGCATTTGGCAACCAAACTGCTTGTTGCATCATGATTATTGAACAGTATCTTAGTCAGAGTAGAAAGTGTTAAAAATTAAGAAAAGTGTAACATATTACTGGTTTAGCTAACACAGCTGATATCTTTGGAATTGACAAACAGTAAATATAATTATTCCGTGTGGTACCGGGATTAGAATATTAACAACCCATATCCTCCCATGAGTGTCGTAAGAGGTGACTAAGGGAACTAGGCTCTCACCAGGGAAGCGGGCAGCAGCGCTTCTTCTGTGGAATTACTGCGATCCACAACCCGCTTGCCAAGCGTGGGGATTATGGCAAGGACCTCCCAAAGCAATGAAAGCCTTGGGGGAGGTCTTTGTCCACCAGTGGACCTCTATTGGGTGAAGAAGAAAGAAGAAAAATAATTATTAACTATTTGTCAGTTAAATATCACATAATTGCACAGAGCGCCATCTCTGTCCTCGAGATGCCGTGATGTGTATGATACCAACAGACTGGATTGGCCTTATATCCAGCAATGCCGCGGCGGACATATTCCTGCCGTGTGAAATTGTTGTCTGTGTTTGTTTTTGTTACCTTGTATGTTACCTTTTATACAGTATGTTAAGAAAACCCTGTCCGACCCGTGAAGGTGTTGTTAGGTATCGATAACTGATTCTACTAATGCATACAAAACCGGGCTAAACTTAAAAAAAAAATCCCCCTAAAAATATAAATATTATTTCGCAAAAAGAGGTAACTTAAAAAATGCGCGTTGCGCGCCTGCCGTCCGCGGGGGGCGGGCGGCAGGGCACGCGGCACGTGGTCGCGTCGCTATTCGCTCATAATGATACCGGTGTTGTCACTTTTTAAAAATTACCAAATTTCGGGGAAATTGGAATTAATTCGAGGGAAAAAAAGATTATTTCAAAATTCATTTGTATTGGTACTATGATGAATACGTAAAATTTTATATTATATTTGGTCATGTGTTTACCTAACCTTTATTATCCTTATGGGTCGGACAGGGTTTTCTTAACATACTGTATATCTGTGTTTTTGAATGAGTACTCTGTAATTGAAATAAACTAAATTTGATTTAATTATGTATAAAGTGAAGGGCGGGAGTTTTTGGGGCTTCAAAAATGCTGATTTCTCAGTCTAAATTGAATAAATGTCCTTTGATTTTTTTTATTTGGTTTAAATGAGAGTTCGTTCCGTAGTTGGGTAATAATCCATGACATACCTCGGTATGCAATGGATCCTCTAAGTGGTCTCGTCCCTTCCGTTCCTCGGAAATCACAGTAAGACATTAGTCGCGATTACGTTTTGTAGATTTTTGATACTCGTTTCAGGTTCAGCACGCATCCCTACGTATTGGAGGCGTTCAGAATTTTCATAAGTCCTGATTTCTCTTGAAATCTTCATGTCTTCCGTAAATAAAAGGACCGTTGGGTTCGAAAAAGATGAAGATACATAGCACCATTTATGATGATGTTGAATAACAAAGGTCCCAAAAGCGATCCCTATGGAATTCCTGAGGGGGTCCGGATAAAGTGTGGCTTTCAGTGTACGCACTGAACTACTGTGCAGATTAATCAAATTTTAGCGGTTTAGGTGTGACAAAGTGACTGACTGACTTTCGCATGCTTCTTAATAAGTATGGATGGATTATTATCGTTCAATGCAATTTCATTGACATTAAAGTATGATGACTAAGTATTACGTCATAAGCTAAAAAAAACAAATTGTATCCATTTTATCTTACGGCGAACTGAAATGGAAAACCAGTTATCTTTGCAATGTTCTAGAATGAACATGAGACGGTCCGTGTTGTTGTGAACTTTTCTTTCTATTTGCCATGACCTCATGCACAGTAGGTAGGTTGATATTATTTTAAGACTTTTTATTTAAAAACACAAAACTTTAGGGCTGTCTGTCTATAAAAAACGTATTTATACTATACCGAAATATTTCTTTTTTGAGTTTGGAGAGAGAGATAACTTCGAAACTGGCAGATGACTCGTAATATACATCATACTGTTTCCAGGAATAATTAAAAAAATAGGATTGTGATAGTTCTTATATCTACATTTACGGATCGACTGTTATTATTACACACAAAATTATACTCATAAAAGGTTTGTTGTGGTTATCCTCCTTGGCCTTTGTGGTAATCTTAAAGGCTTACGTATTATGACTTGCTATATTTTTCATTGAGTCTGGGAGTCTTTCTAGAATAAATTGCATAATTGGTACGCTTGTCTCGTATTACATGGGATCATGGTAGCGAGTGCAGCTGCTCCGCTTGGAAATCTCGCACATGTATGAGCTCCGCTCATTACTACATAAACAAAGTATAAATAAGGACTTATCTCTAACATTAAAATAAACCACGCTGTAGACACTGATAAAAAGGTTGGTGTAATTGTCATAAAACCGCGACTATAGCGCACAAAGATAACTCACTCTAAAAATTTGAGTTGCCTAGGGGTGAGCCAGTCCGGCCTAGGGGGGAGGGGGGGGGGCTTCTGGCCTCGGGCATGTCCTGACTTACCCGAGGCCAGAAGCTGTGTGCGCCCATGGATCTGAACATAAACTGGCGAAAAGTGTGGGCCCGCACCGCTGCCAGACCTAACGGGGTAACCAGCACAACGGAAAGTTATACTGCCGTTGTAGACAAAAAAAAAGTAAATCAAATATTCTTGACCCTCGGTAATATTTAAACTTTATTTAAATTTCATTGTGAAAATAAAATATTGGCCAATTAATTACATTTATGCTGTCACTATTACTAATCTGAAAAAGTTATTTCGAAATTAGTTCAGATACATTTTAGGTAGTAACAAGCTGACATGTCATTAATTACCTAATAAGTTACAAAAACTGAAGTGTAACTTGTGTGCCTTATTTATTTAGTTACAATATAGATGACGAAATTCTGAACAAATTATTAGAACCTAAATAGACAATCACTTTAGGTAATAAATACACTAGCAATGGCCGATGGTATCTCAATCATAATTTTGATTGATGGGTTTAATTATATATAAGTATAGAAGTAAGATCTTTCAAAACGGATCGTTAGTCAAAGTTCAAACCGTTTCTAAAATATAATTAGGATCAACACCTAAATACCCTGGCATGCATTGCTAAACAACGACGTCTGCATCCAAAAAATCCACAGATACCATATTTTTTAATTTTAGGTATGCTTTCTTCTATTGCAGCTGCCTATGGTTTATACTTACTGAGGTCTAAACATACCTAAATTTATCTACTTAGAAGCGAACTTTGAGATTTATTGATTACTTAGTACCTACCTATGTATTTACTAGACCGTGAACTTCGGGAAGAGAAAAGTAATTTAAAAGAAAAAAATGCATTTATTGTCATCGTAGCAAAATAATTACACCTAAAAACTATAAAAACATAAAACAAAGATTGTAATACCAAAAGAGCCTCAGTGCAGCAAAGTGTATCACCTAACGCTGATTTTCTGTTGTAACCCATTTGTGGTTCAAGCTTTTATTAAAACTCGTCACTATCCTGTCTTATTAAAGCTTATTTTCAGTTGTTGTCTGTGATTGTTGGGTTAAAAGGGAAAAGGCAATGTAAGCATAGATGTGTAAAACCATTGTTACATCATCACTTCTACTACTTAATAGACCTATGAGTGCCAATCGTGACTAGTGTTTCGAAAACTCTCCAAGTTTCCATGCCCTTGCAACATATGTACTAGGCAAATTAACTGGAGCATCGAACATTGAGGTGAAAGGAAGATGAAGCTGAACTACATCGATTACATAGGTTACAGTGTAGTAGAGATCGGTACGGGGAGCATTGGTAGCCAAGTGTTGTTTGCGCTTTTGTGAAGGAAAACATCGCAAGTCCTAGAGTCAAAATTTCGAAGCCATGTGACATTAAGGAACGCGCACTGGGACCGCGTGGTAGCTTACGGCCCACTCCGTCTCGCCGACATGAGGCCTAGTCACAGGAGTGGAAACATGTCTGATTATGCTTATGCTGGTACCAGCCTTCCATGTGTTACCGGGCTAAGAATAGTACCAATCCATATCCTCCCGTGGGTGTCGTAAGAGGCGACTAAGGGAACTCGGGCAGCAGCGCTTCTTCTGTGGAATACCAAATTAGTGTGAACCCCAACCCGTCTGCCACGCGTGGGGATTATGGCAATCCCAAATGTAATGGAAAGCCTTGGGGGAAGCCTTTGTCCAGCAGTGGACTTCTATAGGCTGAAGAAGATGGTAAAAGATCACTCTTAGCGATAAGACCGCCCATTGTGTCACCCTTTGTAAAATATTTTTATTTATGTTCTGTAATCTATATGGTGTACATAATAAAGAGTATTCTATTCTATTCTATTCTTATGCTTATGCAGTGCAGGAGGTGTATAACATGTTTTCAAACTAAAGCATAACAATATAATTAGCTTTAAGTTTTTCAACCTCTAGGAAGGAGAGCTTCTCTCTTTAAAAGGGAATGGCCTGTAATCTCCGCGCAGTACTCCGGCAAGTGGAATAATAAATAATAGCTAATAATAATTGATGTGTATTAATATTACGTATATATAACTATTATACTAACAGTGGTATACCCAGGAATTAAATAATCTAAATAAATAATCATAGAATATCTTACCAAGTTACTTAATAATTATTTAGATAATATTTCTGAAACGGATAATTACGATTTTCCCGTTTAGGAAAAGTAACTTAGTGTCGACATAATGTTTGTATACAAATCAATTAACAAAAGTAATGAGGATCAGAACAATACATAATACAAAAAGACTACTCATTCACACTCGGAGGCCTTACTTACATTTCTGGAATAATCCCAATAACCAATAGACTTCCTGGTCCATGCTCTATACAAGTTCACTTATTTATCTACCAATAAGCCCTTTTCCTGCATACTCACACTCTCTCGCTCACACGCGGCCTTAAAAGTACACACACTCTCAAATACTCACCACTCATACTCTTACACGTCATACAATACATACACTCTCTCTCATAACTACACTGAAACAACGTACACATCAGAACACATATATGTCTCACATATGTCTTACCTTGTTTGGCTGCTTAATCAGGAATATCACGAAACGGAATCACTTTTAACCTACACAATACAATAATATCCACTCTTTGAATGTTATCCACCTTTATACATACATACATTCACTTCACCATTATTCACTACACCACAAACACTTCCTAAACATAATCAATCACCAAACACTCACTCTTACTCCATACAATCTCACTCTTCACCATCTCATTCCCATATTTTAAAGTTTATAGTTTTAAAGTCACTAGCTCAAAATTCATTGCATTATATAGCATACCCTATAACTGAACACTGCCCCCTAAGATACAGGCCTAGCCTAGTTTAGGGGACAGGGATAAACCTATTGTAACTACCTTTGTAACGCATTTTTATTGTATACGATAAGTGGAAAATGTATTTTTTTTGTCCCAATAAATATTATTATTATAATAATATTTGAATATATAATTATTATAATAATATTTATTGGGACAAAAAATTCATAATTTATTATTATTATTATTAATTATAACCAGCGTATAATGTACTCAATTCTGGAAGGCCAGATCTCCTCTCGGCGTGAGAGAGTATTACATAATTACCTGATACTCAAAATTGATAAGCTTTACAGTGACCTCCAAAAGTCAATTAACATTATTCCAATTCGACTGTAATGCCACATTATTATCTACACTAATATTATAAAGAGGAAAGACTTGTATTTTTGTATGTAAGGAATAAACTTAAAAAGTACTGGACCGATTTTAATAATTCTTTTTTCTTTGGAAGCTACAATATCGCTGAATAACATAGGCTATATTTACTACTAGATTACTGTAGACATCTTTAGAAATTCTTATTAGAACTAACACAACAACTTCTTTACATATAACAAATAGATAGAAATGCCGTTCGAAATCAGATCGTGTTATCCGTACCATTTATAATTTTTTAACCAAATAAATAATTTAATATTCAAGACTGTCTCAATACCTGATGATTATTTTTTGAATTATTGAAATGGACATTCCATTCAAAAGATATCATGAAATTATAATAAAAATACGTGCCGGCGACGGCCGCCACGCAGCGCATGGAGTAACTAGCTCGACCAGAGGGGCAGTGCGGGAGAAGGGGGTGCACTATTATGAATTTTCAAAGCGATTTTAACCAATACAGCATTGATCCTTATCCAATTTAATACCTTAAATACATTATTGATTTAATATAGATATTAAAAATTGCGGGATGTATTTTCTAAGTATATCTTACCACCAATGACTGATTACAAGGTGAAGGAAAACGTCTTGAGGAAAGCTGGACTTTAAGTCTGAAATCACCAACCCACAGTGAGTAAGCGTGGCGATTACGCTCAATCCTTCTTTGTATGAGAGGAGACCTGTGCCCAGCAGTGGGACGACAAAAAGTTTGATGATGAGTCGAAGCTGGTTTAATTTGTCAATAAAAACTTTATAACCGTTGAAACATGTGGATCACAAGAAAAATCATAACGTTAGAGCTGAAGTGCAATAATGTCAACTAAATTTGGAAGACCACTGTTACATGTAATTCGTGATTGATAAGAATATTGAAGGCCGTTTCAATATCAAGACTGATCCATCCGTTCTTTAAAATCCCTTAGTTAGTCTCTATCAATGGTGTAATAGACAAATATGTAGATTAGTTAAATTTTCTCTTTGAATGTAATTGCATAACACACTAACAGTAGCAATGGGTTTCATGTTGACCGTTCAGCAATATGCATTGCGTTATTTATGTAGTTGAGCAGACACACTTTTCGAAGACATGGAGCAATGGATTAGCAATATACTTTGAAATGATTCCAACTGGGTAATAGTGTATTACGTAATTAGGGTGCAGGTCATAAGAAGCAATCAACAATCAATGTTCAAATCTGAATTTATAATAGAAAGTAATAAATTAATAAATCGAAATGACAAACTGCAAGTAGACTCCTCGATAAATAACTTAAAACCGATATACACAAAAAAGCTTGCAACATCAACGGCGAGATTTGGAAACTGTATTGAAAATTATAATTTCAATTATCTGTACAATAAGACAAACGCAGGACACCTAAATAACTAGGTACGTAACAAGAGTGACTAATAAACAAGTTTCAGTTTCACACAGAAATATTGCAAAAGTGTGTGACAAACCTGTGACGTCATACTAGAATATAATCGAAGAATTCCTTCCTAATACTGCCGGTAGGAACTCGAGAAGAGTCTTAATCCAAAGCAAGATGGAACTGATTGAAGATGGAACTCATACTCATACTAAGTCTACCGACCCTAAGACCCGAGTTATACCTTAATTTTTAATATAAAACATGTAAAGAAAACCCTGTCCGACCCGTGAAGGTATCGTTAGGTATCAATAACTGATTCTACTAATGATTCTAATAAACTTTAAAAATAAATCCCCCTAAAAAAATAAATATTATTTCGCAAAAAGAGGTAACTTAATAAATGTGCGTTAAGCACCATTCCGCGGGCTGCGGGCGGCAGGGCACGCGGCACGTGGTCACATCGCTATTCGCTCATAATAATACTGGTGTTGTCACTTTTTAAAAATTACCAAATTTCGGGGAAGTTGGAATAAATTCGCGGGAAAAAAAGATTATTTCAAAATTCATTTTGTATTGGTACTATGATGATTACGTAAAATTTAATATTATATTTGGTCATGTGTTTACCTAACCTTTATTATCCTTATGGGTCGGACAGGGTTTTCTTAACATACTGTAGATATCAGTAGGCACAGACTATAAATAAATTTTGTAGAATGTACCGATAGGTTCATTCTTCAAAGATATACTCAACAAGTTTCGCCAAACCCCTACGGCATTGTGTTAATCATTAAAAGCGATCAAGTACTAAACTTAATCAAGTGAAAGCAAATGAGGGAAGAAGTTCTACGGGATACTAACTTCAACAGTCGCTTTAGAATTCACAATTAACAAATAAAATAATTGAATACCGTAATTGAGGCTAAATACGGTCAATGACCGCTACAATCAACGGCACTGTAGTGTGACTGAAATATTCGATTCATTGACTAAAGAAGTAACTTGACACGGCTCAGCTATGCATACTGCATACAATGTCAAATTGTCCATATATGGAACATTATACGTGAGACTACTTAATTAAATTATAACAGAAATAACCATAAATGGACCAAATTGATCATCATCATCAACCTTTTTTTATCGTTCCACTGCTGGGCACAGGTCTCCTCTCATACAGAGAAGGGTTGAGCGTAATCACCACGCTTACTCAATGCGGGTTGGCGATTTCAGACTGACAGTTTAGGTTTCCTCAAGACGTTTGTCTTCACCTTTTTAATCAATCATTGGTGGCAAAGATATACCTAGAAAGTACATATAACTTAGAAAAGTTACATTGGTACTTGCCTGACCTGGAATCAAAACTGCGCTCAAATTTGAGAGGCTTGTCTTTTAACCATTAGGCCACCACCACTGAATGGACCACATTATTAAGTGTGAACTGTCACTAAAGGTTTAATAAGTGTAGCTGATTGATTATTCACCATTATCAATACAGTTCCGATTGAGTCATACGACAGGTCATGCGAAAATACAAGTAAATTTTATATGCCTATTGAATGTTTGTAAAAAACCGGCCAAGAGCAAAATCTTTAAAAAAGGTAATTTTTTTTAGTGTTTTTTGCTAAAGCGGCAACAGAATAACATAATCTCTGAAAATTTCAACTGTCTTGCTATTACGGTTCATGAGATACAGCTTGGTGATAGACGAACGGACGGACAGACGGACAGCTAAGTCTCGTGAATAGGGTTCCGTTTTACCTTTTTGGTACGGAACCCTAAAAATTAAAAGGATCAACAGAATGCCATCTAAAATACATACAGATGATAGGTGTGTAAATAAGTCAGCTTAGCGGTAATTTAAACGAGTTTATTAAACTCTAAAAGGATAAGTAATATAAGTAGATGATATTTAGCGATTTATAGAGCTATAAAATTTAACATTGTGTATATATTCTGTACATTAAAATGTCTTTTATCTTCTTCTATATTTATGTAAACGATGTCGGAAAAAACTTTTACAGTTGTTATATAACTAACTTATGCGCAAACTTTTCCATAAAGGCTTTTATTACTCTTGAGGCTATTTATTTATTACCTTTTGTAAAAGTTTCAAAAACATCGTCTGAATCACCTAACTATCAAATAACATAAAAAAACAGCACCTGTATTAAAACATTAATTAGTGCTTAAAACAGAAAACCAAAGTTGAATCACCCAATTTCTCAATCGAATTCCTGTTGCTAACACACCTCGCCAACAATATCATGATAACGGACACTAACTTAATTTAAACTTACAACAAAAAGTTAAAATAAAGTGACACTTACCTAAGCCGCACACAACACCGACAACAAGAATTAAACTTTTCATTTTTATTTTTTATAATTTATTTGAGGTAGAAAATATAAATAGAATTATACTGTTCGTACGTGCGTTTCCTTTCGAAGGTTGCTCTGTATTGCGAACGGGCACTATTGTGGCCGGCGCAAGCGCAGCTTACTACACCACACACGACCAAAATGATTGCGATGAAAGTGAATGAAAGTTAAAAAAATGAACGGTGACTGATGAAGTTCGAACAAGAGTTATAATTTTAGAAACAATGTTTGTTTTATGTCGTAAGTTTTTGAGCGTGTAGTGTGTAATTAATCTTCGCGTAAATTCAATTGCCTGTCGGTACTCTATTAGTTCTGTTACTAAACATAGGTTGTCCGTTTTGACAGTTATTATAAGAAGAATTATTTATTATCAACCAATTTATTTTACTAATACTATGTATGAGGAAATGATTAATATAGATACATTTATTATGGCGCCAACGCCTTATATTACAAATTGCAGTGACCCAGTTAATTGACATAATCATAATTGGCTGTAAATACCTAATAATAATTCTTAGTTTTTGACAGTAATCTAAGAATGATGAATGAATGAGTGATGGTAATTACGGTATATTTAAGCTGCTTCGGACGAAAATAATACCTTTTAATAGGACAGTTCTTGTGTGTTATTATTGCATAACCTCTGAATCTTATTGACAAAAAATACATTTAGTCCAAATTCGGAAAGATGACTGCAACTAATTCCTTGTCTAATGTGATAATGTGATGACTGGCTGGCAATATATATGTAGAAATGAGTGAGTAATCAAAAGAAAAATTTGTTTTTTACGTCATTATTATACTCGCACCCTAATCTATTGCACGACCTCTCATTACAGTGAGTGTACCAAGTCGCCAAGAAAAGTCACGACACTTACCTACAGCAGTACATATACATATTATATACATATAAGTATGTATAACCACATTGTCGAGGTCCAAAGACGATAGCCTCCAAAATGGCCACGTCACGGCCAATTTCATGGAATTAAATGCGGTTTGCTTCAATCAATCGGTACGTTATTACTATGCATTTATATGATGGCCGTGTCTTGGTTTTGGGAATGGGTGGGTACTTAATTTTTATAGGAGATATCGCTTTAGGCAAGCGTAAATTATAATGATAATGGATCCATTAATATGCATCATATTATTAAGGCTTTTGAGAGATTCAAGGGAATCTGCCAGAATAAAATGTGATGTGATATCGGTCCTCATTGTAAATATTAAGCTTGGCTGACCAATTATGGAATCATCATTCACCATCATCATTACAGCCGACAGACGTCCGCTGCTGGACATAGCTGCCTCCCCCAAGGATCTCAACGACGACCGGTCTTGCGCCTCTCGCACCCAGCGGTTCCCGCGACCTTCACCAGGTCGTTGGTCCAACTTGTAGGGGGCCTACTCACGCTGCGTCTTCCGATGTGTAGTCACCACTCGAGAACCCGTCGGCCTCATCGAGCATCGGTCCTACGGTTGCCCGGCCCACTGCCACTTAAGTGTTGCAATACTTCGGGCTATGTCGATTACTTTCGTTCTTCTGCGGATCTCTTCATTTCTGATTTTATCACGCAGTGAAACCCCAAGCATAGCCTCTCCATTGCCCTTATGCATTGCAATTATGGCATAGGAAAATTCTATTAGTAGGTAGATTTTACAATTTTGAGATAGTTTTGAAAATTCAATTACATAAAACGGGCCTCCACAACAGGCTTCCTCTAAATTTAGAAAAAAAAAAAATGAGGTAGATATAGTTATGCACCCACGGCTAAAAATTTAATTATTATTAATTATTTAAAATTAGATTGACAAGACAATTTGACAGACAAGGCCTTGCCGCCAAGCGATTCGTCGTGTTCCGGCGTGATGTCTGGTGAAGCCGTACGCAGGACGGGTCTGAGCAGTTGTGTTGCGATGTGTGCCGGGTACGATGCGCCAAATGTTGTTGTGTCAGGAGTTTGATCGTGGAGAGTCTCCAAATCAATCTCCCGCCGTAGTGTTGGTCTTGGGTATAACATTGCATCACCTCGCTCAACTGCCGTCATCCTTCCTATTCCTAAATTTTTTAAGTGAATAGGCTTAATATACTAGTGCGCTTTACCATCAACGATTGCATCACTGATTACCATCAGGCGGGATTGCAGTCAAGCACTAGTTTACAATTATTAAAAAAAAAAGATTCATAAGCAATAAATTATGATGTTATTTCGCTGTCAGGAGGATTCCGTGGCTAAAAAAACCAGCTACAAAGGTCGATCAATCAAGTTATTGTACGCTTGCCGCGGTTGGTCTGTGGATGGACCATCTTTATATATCAAGAGCCCTCTGTACCACGGTAAAGACAATCGGCTGTTGGTCTCGGCTGGCATTCGTAGAGCTTTGAGGGTCGTTATGGAATGTCAGAATTCCGAAAGCCTGAGTCTTACCACGGGTACCGTATAGGGATGTTTTCTGGGTAAAAAAAAAATGAATCTATTTAGTCCGTCATTCAAATTATATAAAAATATTGGATACGTATATTTTGTTTTATCAAATCAATAAAATTTGACAAATACAAAAGGCATCAAAGATCAGGGGAGCTGGTGACGTCACTCGTTGCTAAAAAGTGTAGCAATGCGTGAAGTCACACAAGTTTTCAACGCACTGTATCGTCTCCATTTTTTGTTTAAGTACGTGTTTAGTTTTTTTTGGAAATCTGACTGACGGACTAATTAGTTTTTTTTAGTCAACTATCGTATTGCCCAGCAACTGGGTTGTGGAGGACACATAGGCAGTCACTAGATATAAATGATATTCAGCTGAATCTGGTTAGACTGGAAGCTGACCCCAACATAGTTCAGAAAAATTCTAAGCAAATAATGATGATGTTATTTAGCTGTCATCAGCATCGTTATTGTCATACAGTGTAGCATTATAACTTAACTTACGGACAAATCACACAGATTGAGCTAGCCCCAAAGTAAGTTCGAGACTTGTGTTATGGGATACTAACTCAACGATACTATATTTTATAATAGATACATATATGGATAAACATCCAAGACCCAGGCCAATCAGGAAAAGATCGTTTCCCATCATGACCTGGCCGGGGATCGATCGCAGTCAGGCGTGTTGACCGCTGCGCCACGGAGACCGACCGACATTATATTTAAACAGCGTTATACAGTCTGGCGTTACTGTAGCTTTCTAACATCTAGCATAAAGAATCTACTTTACAGTAGACCATGCAAGGTTACTTATAATTGCTTTGTATATATGTTGTGATCAGTAGAAGATAGAGATAGAAATCATAATCGATCCGAACATTGGAAAAGGCGAGGCAGATAATTATAGTGGTAGAAATAATATATAGAAACGTACATTATTAGTACCTAAAGACGGCATTGGTGACCACTTAAATTAAAAAAAATCATACCAGATTTTAGACACAATTTTAAGCGGAAATGCACGACTTTTTTATTTAACATATAAAAACCACAACTATGCGCTTATTAATACGGTAACAGGGTAAAAGGGAACGTTAATTTTTATTATTTATTTCAAGGTACTTGAAGGTTGTACAGATCATTTAAATACTTCGATTTTATGGATTATTAGCAGTTTTAACCACAGCCGTTTACGGTTTCAGATGAACTAAAGATTGCGTACATATTTACTTAATTTGGTTTCATATTGAATGTAATTATAGAAGATGAGAGGTTATCGATGTACCGACGACAGCACAGCAAGCTACTACAATCTACCAGATTTCTTCATGCGATTTCGGCAAACCGAAAACACGGAGCAAAATATTTTATTAAAATTTAAGCCGAATGATATTTAATTAGAGAACTGCATCCTAATTACGTAACAGACTATTAATCGGAATCTGCATCATTTTGAAGCAAATTTTGTAACCATTGCTTGATAAGTTCGAAAAATTTGTCTACACAACACTTAAATAACGCAATGAATGTTGTTACACTGTCAAATTGAAACCGATTCTGATTGATGATGTGTTTCGTAATTGCTGTGCTGGATCCTGCACTCTCTTTAACTCTTAGCTTCGATTACAATAATTATACCAAAACGTACTTACACTATCAAATCATACGTTAATCTAAATTTGTTGCAGACCGTACAACCCGAAAGCCAATTCTCGTAATTTAAAATGTTCAAAACATAATACAAAATCTGATCTCGACGATAAACAGAAATTAAAAACTTGTTAAAATGTAAATAAAAAAACGTTTTGAGATCAATCTCAATGTGTCTAATTTATATACATTTTTTTCAGTCTGATCTCAAGATCAGACTGTGAAAATTCTTAAAATCAAGGGGCCCTTTATTACGATAAATTTAATTCCTTATAACGTTGAAATTTTTCTTATCATGTGCAGCATTTATGATTATAGTTTTTGCCTTATGTCTCCGGCAGTCTGTAAATGTATATGTTCACCTTCCCATATCTCTAGCTAAAGGATATGAGAACATGAATACACATTCCTTCCCAGAGAAAGCACTAGGAATTAGCGAAGGGCGGGCGTTTTGGTGGACTGTCTTATCTATTTTATTGATTTCATTGATGTTCAAAAAGTGCTGATTATCAGCCTAATTTCAATAAGTGTAATTTGCTATGAAGCATTTGCATTAATAGGGTAGTTAACTAAAAAAAACTAATTAGTCCGTCAGTCAAATTTCCAAAAAATACTAGACACGTATTTTTTTCTTTTTTCATATAAACATTAAATTAAGACGACACGGTGCGTTGAAAACTCGTGTGACGTCACTGCACGCTACACTTTTAAGCGAGAAGTGACGTCACCACTCCTGATTTATGATGCCTTTTATATTTGTCAATTTTTATTGATTTGATAAAACAAAATATAGGTATCCAATATTTTTCTGTAATCTGAATGACGGACTAAATAGAATCAATTTTTTTTTACACAGGAAACATCTCTATTACTAGGCGCTAAGAAAGTAGCAATGTATTTTTCACAAGCCGTATTCTAATACATATCGCATGACGCGGCCATTTGAAAACAATACTTATAGAAAACGTTATAACGTTATTTTACGTTTTTGGTTAACGTTTTCAGTATGAATGTCAATGGTTATGGGAGTTAGTAAGACCATAAAAATGATGGATAAGTTGTTTGTAGATGTGTAAGTGATGATAGAGGAAAAAAGACAAGGACAGCCGAGAAGACTTCTAATAGAATAATGGAACAACATAAAGGTAGCGCAGATACTAAATAAATTGGATTAACGGCAGAAGAATGATTTTTTTTTAATAATTATAAACTAGTACTTGATCGCAATCCCCCCTGATGGTAAGCAGTGATGCAATCGTTGATGGTAAAACGCGCTAGTTTAATAAGCCCATTCACTCAAAAAACTGAGTGAATAGGAGGGAAGACGGCAGTTGAGCGAGGTGATGCAATGTTTAACCCAGAGGGAGATTTATCTGAAGACCCTCCACGATCAAACTCCCGACACAACTACATTTGGCGCATCGTACCCGGCACACATCGCAATACAACTGCTCAGACCCGCTCTTCGTACGGCTTCACCAGACATCATGCCGGAACATGACGAATCGCTTGCCGGCAAGACTTTGTCTGATGGGTGGTAACTTCTGCCGGCAGCCGATGTAATGGCATAATTTATAGAATATTGTGTGGCTATATGCATGTATGTATACCTCAATTATACAATATATAGTCTCAATTTGACAAAATACATCTTGACAAGTTTTAGACATCTGTTTGTCGTTGAAATGAGATTGTGTACTAGATTTTGAATTACAAACGTCGATTAACGGGACATATATCTAAATATCCGATAATGTAGGTGCTTTTTGGCATATTAAAATAAGAGTTAGAAATATATACATGATAATTGTACGAAAATAGTAGAGAAAAAAAACCCAGTTACCACAAAGGTCAAATCACCTTGAAGTTCCAGTTACGCTTTCCAGCTTATGAAAAAACTTGTTGCAATATTTTCCATTGCCACTTACTGTTCTGCTTACCTCGTAGGGAAGTAAATGATATCGATACAAAACTTTCATCTGCGACATTACCATCGTTTATACCTGGTCAAATTACCATAATAGACCACTTTCAAATACTTTCGTTTCGTACGTCTACTAGATTTACAACTGGAGGAG
Organism: Sesamia inferens; assembly: GCA_037179545.1. NCBI lineage: Eukaryota > Metazoa > Arthropoda > Insecta > Lepidoptera > Noctuidae > Sesamia > Sesamia inferens. The sequence continues at coordinate 29,029,504 of CM073922.1, read as the reverse complement.
AACTTGTTAGTTGTAGCAAAAAAATGTGGTATTATTCAAGGATTTCAGGTAGGTATAGAATGAACATTCCTTTACAGTCCATTCACCAGTTCAAAACTGAATTGAAAGGTTGTTCAGAACGTCGAATACGATAAATGTCAAAGTCTGGGTTTTTTTTCAATTCCTCATATAAATTGCAGGGTTAACCGTCTTCACTTCATTAATATTAAACTTATAAAATGTATGTATGGATCAAAATGTATGCGAAAGAAAACAGACAACTGGCCACTGAGGGCCATATGGGGGTCGTATGGGGCTACCAAAAAAGTAAAGTTTACAATCCATTGCCATCCAACCTGAATGTTTTGAAGCAAAGAATAGCTGAAGAAATCAACTCTGTTCCAAAAGAGATGCTCCAGCTAGTGATTGAATATTTTAGCTCCTGGTTAAATGAGTGTGTAAGTTAACTTTCTTCCAAAAGAGATGCTCCAGCTAGTGATTGAATATATTAGCTCCAGGTTAAATGAGTGTGTAAATCAAATCTATTCTAAAAGGGATGCTCCAGCTAGTGATTGAATATTTTAGCTCCAGGTTAAATAAGTGTGTAAATCAACTCTATTCCAAAAGAGATGCTCCAGCTAGTGATTGAATATTTTAGCTCCAGGTTAAATGAGTGTGTAAAAGCGAATGGTGCGCATTTGCAAAAGGTTGTTTTCATGTAGAAACTTCAAGAACTGCTCTTTAATTTAACAATAAATAAAACTTTTGATTTAATATCTAAAATGACTCTAAATTAGGTTAGCACAGTAGTTAAGCTATTGACTGCTGAGCTGTGTGTCACGGGTTCGATTCCCGTAAGGAACAAATATACGTGTGACCTACAAGTAGTTGTTCCAGGTCTGGATGTTTGTGTATGTGAATTATATGTTTATAAACACACCCACGATACAGGAGAAATTCCTAGTGCGAAGCAAGAATAATTAAAAAAAAAAACAAAACGAAAAACATTTTGAGACACCCTTTATTGGTATTGAAATTACCAACTTCTGCGGAGAAGGTGAGCTTGCGACTGTTTAACACTTTCAAGTAGAAATATAAACTAATATAAAAGGTTAGATTTAATGGTTCGGTACCTTCAAGTTAATGGCAATCAAGTCATAAGCTGTCTCCGTAATTAATTATATCGCATAAATTAATCAGTGAAAGTGAATTGTACAACGACTCTATTATCTAAAAGATGCAATAATATGCCCTAAGGATTGAAAATAGATGCTATTGTTGCTAGTTTATTTATTAATATGCATGAAATGGAAATTATCATTGGGTTTCTACTTTAAAAGTTACTTTAACAGCGGCAGATCCAGATGGAGATGCAATGAGCTGGATTTCTTTATTAAATCAAATCAAACCAAATAGTTTATTTGTGATACACAGGTATATATCATGGATCTTACAATACAAGGTGAGTTATTGCTGTGATCTGCTTGTCCGATGAAGGCTAGCCCGCGGCGCAGCTTAGCCAGTAAATATAGATTCCCGACTATGACCTCTGAGTTAGTTTTGGCCGTTTCTTCTCAGAGCTAGTACTAGGAAACGCCGTGGTCATCAAAGCGAAATAAAAATAAAATTTCGACCCAGCCATCCCTTGCTGTTCTCTTCAGCGACACCCTAAGCCGAGGTTCGTACCCCACAGGGGGTGCCCTTAGCGTGTAGTCGGTTAGTTTTTAGTCGCCCTGGCTGAAGGCCTTAAATTCATTTAAGGCAGACACAGGATAGTCCGGTTAAGTAGTCACGACCGTTCAAGGTCAACTACGAGACGCCAATTCAAAAATAAAAAAAAAGCTGCGGTCTGCCTCAGGGGCAAACAAATTCATTAAACAATAACCATTTACAGTAAAATAAAAAGTATATACAATATGTAAAGAAAACCCTGTCCGACCCGTGAAGGTATTGTTAGGTATCAATAACTGATTCTACTAATGGATACAAAACCGGGCTAAACTTTAAAAAAAATATCCCCCTATCATCATCATCATCATTTCAGCCGAAAGACGTCCACTGCTGGACATAGGCCTCCCCCAAGGTTCTCCACGACGACCGGTCCTGCGCCTCCCGCATCCAGCGGTTTCCCGCGACCTTCACCAGGTCGTCGGTCCACCTTGTCGGGGGCCTACCCACGCTACGTCTTCCGGTGCATGGTCGCCACTCGAGAACCCGTCGGCCCCATCGGGCATCGGTCCTACGGGCAATGTGTCCAGCCCATTGCCACTTCAGTGTTGCAATTCTTCGGGCTATGTCGGTTACTCTCGTTCTTCTGCGGATCTCCTCATTCCTGATTCGATCGCGCAGTGAAACCCCAAGCATAGCCCTCTCCATTGCCCTTTGAGCGACTTTGAGCCTTCTTATAAGGCCCATTGTTAGCGACCACGTCTCAATTCCATAAGTCATCACTGGCAACACACACTGGTCGAAGACTTTTGTCTTGAGACACTGCGGTATTTCGGACGAGAAGATTCTACGTAGCTTCCCGAAAGCAGCCCAGCCGAGTTGGATTCGACGATTGACCTCTTTCTCGAAGTTGGACCTTCCTAACTGGATAGTTTGTCCCAGGTACACGTAGCTGTCAACAACTTCGAGAACAGAGTCTCCAATCTTTATAGGAGTCGGTACAACATGGGCATTAGACATGACTTTCGTCTTGCCCATGTTCATTTTAAGACCGACTCGCTTGGAGGCCCTACTGAGGTCTTCGAGCATTGTACTCAGGTCCTCCGCGGTCTCAGCCATGACTACGATATCATCAGCAAACCGAAGGTGTGTCATGTACTCGCCATTGATGTTGATGCCCAGTCCTTTCCAGTCCAGAACCTTGAAGACATCCTCCAATGCAGCGGTGAACAGTTTCGGAGAGATAACATCTCCCTGTCTGACACCACGTTGCAGAGGTATTGGTTTCGAGGTCTGGTCCTGTATTCGGACTGACATGGTGGCGTTTTCGTACAAACCCTTCAGCGCTTCAATATATCGATAGTCTACTTGGCACCGCTGGAGAGACTGCAGTACAGCCCAGGTCTCGATCGAATCAAAGGCTTTTTCGTAGTCCACAAACGCCAAGCAAAGGGGTAGGTTATACTCCTCGGCCTTCTGTATAACCTGCCGCAGCGTGTGTATGTGGTCTACTGTGCTGTAGCCTTTTCGGAAACCGGCTTGTTCGGGCGGCTGGAAGTCGTCAAACCTGCAGGCGAGACGATTTGTGAGGACTCTTGAAAACAACTTATAGACATGACTCAGAAGTGAGATGGGTCTGTAGTTTTTCAAAAGGGTGTTGTCACCCTTTTTGAAAAAGAGTACCACCACACTTCTGTGCCATGCCTGTGGCGTTTTTCCCTTATCTATGACGGAATTAAATAACTTCTGAAGGGCCCTAAGGATCGGTTCACCACCCGCCTTCAGTAGCTCTGCCGTTATTCCGTCATCGCCTGGCGCCTTGTTGTTTTTAAGCTGTTTCAGAGCCAATCGAATCTCCTGCAGGCTGACGTCCGGGATATCTTCAGTGTAGTGTCGGGTTAATCTTGCTCTAGGGTATCCCCCTATAAAAATAAATATTATTTCGCAAAAAGAGGTAACTTAATAAATGTACGTTAAGCACCCTTCCGCGGGCGGCGGGCGGCAGGGCACGCGGCACGTGGTCGCATCGCTATTCGCTCATAATAATACAGATGTTGTCACTTTTTTAAAAATTACCAAATTTCGGGGAAGTTGGAATAAACTCGCGGGAAAAAAAGAATATATCAAAATTCATTTGTATTGGTACTATGATGATTACGTAAAATTTTATATTATATTTGGTTATGTGTTTACCTGACCTTTATTATCATTATGGGTTGGACAGGGTTTTCTTAACATACTGTATAATAGATAAAGACGAAGAAGTTTGTTTCGGACGTTTCTTCTCAGAGCTAGTACTAGGAAACGCCGCGGTCATCAAACCGAAATAAAAATAAAATTTCGACCCAGCCATCCCTTGCTGTTCTCTCCAGCGACACTCTAAGCCGAGGTTCGTACCACACAGGGGTGCCCTTAGCGTGTCGTCGCTTAGTTTTTAGTCGCCCTGGCTGGAGGCCTTAAATTCATTTAAGGCAGACACAGGATAGTCCGGTTAAGTAGTCACGACCGTTCAAGGTCAACTACGAGACGCCAATTCAAAAATAAAAAATAAAGCTGCGATCTACCTCAGGAGCAAACAAATTCATTAAACAATAACAATTTACAGTAAAATAAAAAGTATATATAATAGATAAAGATGTTTTTTTAAACCTTGCCCCCACTAGGAATTTCTCCTGTATCGTAGGCGCATTTACAAACATATAATTCACATACACGAACATCTAGACCCGGAACAACTACCTGTAGGTCATACAAATATTTATCCGTGCCGGAATCGAACCCGGGACACGTAGCGCAGTAGTCAATATCTTGATCACTGGACCGTGCAGCCTTAGTAGGAGATTAGCTCTTAATAGTTCCGGAAAGAGAGAGATGATGGCGCCGCACCGTGTAAAGCACACCTAAGATCCATCTTTAATTCTCATCCTCATAAAACGAAATACTATTTTTATCCCTTCTCTGTCCATGCTGTAAGATTGTAGAACTCACTTTCGCCTAGTATTCGTGATTTACACTCCATTTCTGTATTACCTTTCCTCTATAATTTTAAGAGTTTATATATTATATAAATATTTATATAGGTATATTAGTATTATGTTTGTATAGGTGTATGTGATGTTATATAATTAATGTGATTATTTTCTTTAGTTTTAGACTTTTAGATTGGATCTGGCGCCGATTCTCTGTTCACACACTAGACTAATTTTTTGTTAAGTGCATCCTTTTCTTTCCATTTCGTTAAGAAAGGGATAGAAGATAACATTTTAGTTCAATCCTGTCAAATTAAGATACTCCATAGACAGTTTAGGTCCCGGGTAGCCGATGGATGCGGGCAGCACAAGACTGGTCATCATGGAAAGATTTGGGGGAGGCCTTTGTCCAGCAGTGGACCTCTGTAGGCTGAAAAAGAAGAAGAAGAAACTGACATATTATCTTCTGTCCTTTTCTTAATGGAATAGAAAGAAAAAGATGAACTGTACTTAAATTTAATTTAGTTTACAAACAAGCGCTTCGGGGCCAATGCCTATATTACTTCTCCTATTTTACTTCCTTCTTTCCTTCCTCTATTTTACTTCCTTCTTCTATTTTACTTCTCCTTTCGCAGCTCTGCTGGAAGAAATTTCTTAAGAAATAAGAAACCTTTGTTCAGTTTTTAATTTTGTCATATCCCTATGAATTTTACTGTGTGTGCATAATTAAAATAAATAAAATAATAAAAAAGAAATCAAATCACAGATGTATCGCAATGCTTTTCTAACGTTTTAGAAATCATATCTTTCCTTCTAATATGAAACTAATGTAATTGTTCTGTTAGTAATCAATAATTCTAAATCAATTTTCAAGTCGAGTCTTCTTTTTTATTTTTCAAAAATATATTTTGTGGTATCGATATTTTCTATCTGACTAGCATTTGGAAGAAATGATGAAACAAACGCAAGGAATTCTAAAGAATAACACTGCTCCAAAATATTAATGTTATATACTTTGACTTTTGACATACCGTTAAATAATGCCAAATATATTTCAAAGCGGTCCCGTACCAATACAGATACAATTAAACTGATAACCCGATTAGGCAATATTAACACATTTATAGTTGAGTAACAAAATGCCTAGCAAACTGGTCTAGGCATAGTGAACTAGACACGGGGTCCTAAAGTTGCGTGTGCATATTCACGACCGCGGCTTAGGCTATGTACACATGACGATGTCGTGATCAAGACTGGATGTATCGACACGTTTTATGCACAGAAGCGCCTTTGTTGGGAAGGATGATTGTAGATCATACCATACCACTATAAATATATAATAAAATATTAAATGTATTATTGAATATGAATAAAGTCATAGCTAACTGTTTCTAATAACTTCTCGGCAAACAGCATAGCATAGACTGTGTAGTCTATGGTAACAATGTGACTTTGACAGGGCCCATTTCGTAGCAGTACCAACAGTTTTTGCAGTTCCAAGTGTCACTAGATACCTAACTTAGGCTAAGAACTCACGGAGCGGTTTTCACCCGCATCCGCCGCCATTGCTTCTGTAGAATGCAGATATAAAGGGTGTATCTGACATCAACGCACAAACGAGAACCATGGATCCAGCACATGATTCTGAACCCCCCAGTGGTGGAATGTTGCGTCAGCTTTTTCCTGATTTAAAAAAAAATAATATGAAGTTTTTTTCACTTCAGACCGTTCATAATTGCTATACTTTTATAACCCAATAAGATTTTAAAGTAAAAATTAATTAATTCGTTAATTACACAAAAAAGCGCAATGTAAACAATACTAGAAAAACTATCCTATCAGCTGATTTAATAGAGTTCGCATCAGGGGTCAACGTCATACCTACTACAAACACGCACGGCGGCACGCTTGCAACGTTCAAAGGCCGAGCCGACACTTTTTTTTAAACACTGTTATTTCTGTAACCGCTCATTAACGACATAAATGACTATCACAATTTTGTTAGTGGCATGCGATGTAACCTTTTCGCGGAGTTTGCGTTACGATGTCGGATATACCCTGTATAAGTTAAAAATTGAAGCACATTTCACGACGCGTTTTACGCCCGCGGTGTGCGCGGTTGTTTGCGGGTCCCGCTGCACCAGCGGTTATCTTGTACCGGCGGGCGCGCGTGGCGATCCCGCAGCTGCGGCGGTTTGCTCCCGTGCGTTCTGCGATCGGTTGGCGGGTGACCGCATGTTAAATCCATCCGCGCGGACAGGCGCGTAAACCGCCTTACCGCGCGGAGCATCGGTACGAAATCCGCTTTACCATCTCCGCCCTCCGCGGCGGTACGCGGTGTCGTATGTTAATCGCCTAATTACTCGCCTACAGGCGTTTGGCCGTACTTCATCATTTCAGGTAGTTAACCGAATAAATATAATACGATTAACTTTAGTTGTCATACTAGGTTACAGTTGTACTCTTAAATTTGACAACGTTGTGATTCGCGAATAAAGTTGCTAATTGAAAGAGTACAAACGAAAATTAATGGTAATATAAAAGTTGGAAAGATAATATGCATGTATTATCTTCCCACCTTTGTATCTTAAAACATAAGTAACCTGCGGAAACGTAGTGGATTGTGGATTTGTTTATAGTAGTATGTATACCTTAATTTATCATATAATGTACAATTGTTTGTTTTCCCCGATAAAATAAAATGAAATAAAAATAACAATTTTTTTTTATTTATAAATTATAAACTAGTACTTGACCGCAATCCTGCCTGATGGTAAGCGGTGATGCAACCGTTGATGGTAAAGTGCACTAGTTCATTAAGAGTCTATTCACTCCAGCATTAAAGACACTTAAATTGTAGTCCGACGGAAACACCGTCATGGGCAAATTGTTCCGGTCTCTCGATATAGGCGGTATAAAAGAAGAGGCGAATCGCTTAGTCGGATAATGAAGACATGTAGTTTTTTGTTTACTAAAACCGATGTATAGTAGATAGATAGTTGTGTAATCTATAGGCTTTCATATTAAGCCCATAAGAGTGAGTCGATTATTTATTCTTTGCTCAAATTCACCACCTTAATTTGTAACGATTTGCAGTTACGATTGTACGCACACATGAATCAAGCAGAATAATTATTACATTACTATAGAAACAAAAGATTATCTACTACCAGTAACCAGTACAAAGAACGTGTGAAACAAAGGCCTACTCCTGCATTGAAAGGCCTTTACGACTTGACAAAACATCAAAACTTATTTCAATGTTTATGAAAACAAACTTTTCGGTATAAACTCTAAATAATGGTAAAAAGCACATCAAAATCCGTCACGTAGTTTAAAGGAACAACACGGTAACACTTATATACACGAAAAGCGACATTCATTTTACAAAAATCCACTTCATACCTTCAAGAAGACTTGGTAGCTGGTCAGCTATTTTTAGTTACGTCTACACTACAATGGGAAAAAATCGGCAACCTTTTATTCGGTTTATGAAAAAAATATTTACGATGTAATGGGATAACTATTGTCTTGGGACCGAAGGACCATTTCTGGCCTTGGACTCAGGTTCTTCCAACAATCTACCTTTCCTTATTTATGTTTAAGACGGTTTTGAGTTACAGTGAATAATTAAATTAGCTGCACGATTGAGTGCTTATTTATATAACCGTTACAGGTAATAAAGCACACAATATGGCAAGCAAACCAAATGATCTTATATTTTTACAACATGGCAACAATACGGGATTTCAAAAACGCTGGGGTTTTAGCGGGAAAGTCAAGCTGAATGTCACGCTCATTTTTCTTTGGACTTTTAAAATTATTTATAGTGTTGTTTACTTACTAAATGAAAGAGCGTGATTTATGTAGTAAAAATGCATTCAGTGAATAATTTATAAAGAACACAGAAATATTGTAGCATAGTGGCCACATCATGACTTTGCCCCAAACCCCTCCTAGTCGGCTCACGCGGGAAACGATACGAGATAGCTTAGGTTAAGTTAAGTTAGGCTGCTTCGCCGGTCACACGTGCGGCGGGTCGGCCACCACTCCAGCTGGCTGACGTGACCCGAACTCCGGGTCACCGTCGGACAACACAGAGAGGAGCTGGGGGTCCCGCTTGCCTGCGTGCAAGCGAGTGGGACTAAGAGGAAGGACCTTGGCTGCTGCGTCTTCTCGCATAAGAAGACGTACCCAGCCCGGCCCCTCCGTATGGGGGGACCACTGTGGGCCCGCCTTTTAGGCGGGAATCGCCGGCGGTGGATTGGTAGTGCAGGCTTTGCTATTTCCCATGACCCCACCACTAAGGCGATGTCGTTGTGCCGCTGTGGTTTTAGTGGGTATTCCCGGCTTCGGCTGGGCGAGTCCCACACACGCCCTTCGGGGTATGGTGCGTAAGGACATTTCCACAACGTAAAAAAAAAAGATAAGTTATGAAGTTAATATCCATTTATGTATTCGATTGAAGGACTTGTACTTGTATAAAATAATAATTTAAAAAAATATCCTGTGAACTACAAGAATCTACCTTGAAAATACATTGTGATTTCGTCTTTTCCCTTTTTATTACAGTATAAGTAACATTGTTAGTCACGTTGCGTAGTTTTCCCACCTCTAAGAACCTTGATCGTGACAATAGTATATTTTTATATAACGTGGGGTGCTTACATTATCTTGACATATGGAACAGGCCTTACCGGCGCCAACAAGCACGATGACTGATTGTCAAGAGACTTGCACCACACGCATAGGTGAGATAATTTAACAATGTTGTAATCTAAAAGGTTGAGGAAATAATTGTATTAAACATTTACTGAGCATTACTGACTTTCCGTGCCAGAACTCCATTAAGGTTTACTATTATCCAATTTTATTGGTTTCTACATTGGCTATTTTGGGGATAAAAGAAAAGAAGAAAAAGAATTCGTGTATTTATACACCTCGGTTTAGCCCGGCTAAGCACATCTTTTCTACCCCATTAATAAATCTTCATCCGAATAAGTAAGAATATTTTGCAGAGGATTATGACCTTAATGATGGCTGTATTAACTGAATGAATGTATTCACTAGGAATATTCTCCTATATAGTGCTTCCCAATCACTCCTTCTAGAAGAAATAATCTTCAATGATAATGGTTTCGACACACTATCAAGATAAACTTCTGCTAAAACAAACAATGTTAGTATTTATTAAAGTAACTCGGGGTAGCATAGTTAAGCACCCAACAGCCTACTAGATGCACTGCCAACCGTGAGATGCCTTACATATCAAACGCACATACAATTCATATGTAGGTAAAAGTCCTAAAACAGATATTAATCGAGAAACGACTTGAGTGTATGAAAGAAATTTAGTACACGCTAATTATAATTAGCCTCAATTACCTAGTTTTGTGCGTTTTTTTCAGTCGACAGAAATTGAACTGATTTCTAAACTGTGTTTCATAATTGGAATGTTTGACCTTTGTATCCATTGTATCAATAGCGAACCTTTTGATATAATTAACACAAGATAAATATTTGTATAGTCCTGTCAACTTAAAATACATGATAAAAAAAACATAGTTAGGTACTAAAAATACGTCAATTCACATCGGATGCTCATTAATTTGACAGCACTAAAAAAAAATAACAGATGCACTGAATTTATACTTAATTTAGTATGTGAACAAGGGGTTCAGCGGTTCATAAAGGTAGCGGTAGTTCATGCGCCTATATGGCAAATTAACAGAACCTAAACTAACTTTTTTCTTACTCCTCCGCTATTCTTTTCTGATTAATTTCATTGCGGGGCCCAAGACAGTTGAATCGTTTCTCCGGGACTCGTCGAGCTTCATTGCTCAGCGTTTTTCTGGCGGTCTCCACTGTTGATTCTGGCTTTCAGGAGTTGCAGTGGGTGGGAAAAAGTGTGGCGGGTTTAGTCCCAATAAAAAAAAAGAAGAACCTAAACTAAGTCCTATAAGCCCTACAGTCCCTACGACCAATAAGAAAGTGGGTGGGAGTTAGTATTATATTGTCGATTATATCTTCGCTTAGCGCACACAATGGTCTTGAGTTTAGACACGCTTCAACGCTTCAATTTGGTGTAAGAACGTTGTCATTTCTTCGTATGTTAATGTCGACTCTCCTATCACTCGGCGTAAATGATGTTTCACTGACTTGACGCCAGCTTCCCAGATACCACCATAATGCTGTGATGAGGGAGGAATAAAATGCCACTGGGTGAATATGTTTGTCAAATATTGATAGCGAATTATGAAAAGTATGTGTGATTTACATCGGCCATTCGGAGCAGCAAACATAAGAAGTGACCTTTAGACCTTTAGAGTGAAATCATTCTCTCCCACTTTGGGCGAAGCAGAAGGGCGTGTCAGACTTTTGCTGACTAAAACCCACTCTTGTCCTTTTACTTGCCTGTGCTTCCGGGACCACGGTATCTCCTTCGAACAACACGCAGGCCTGGCAGATAAGAAGTGACCTCAGGGTTTCGGAATAGAACGCAAGCATCAGCGCTAACCTTTTTCACAGATATACCAATAAGTCAAGCAATAAAATGACATAATAATACAAGGCAATAGTAATGTTATATTTGCGTGTTGAAACACTGAACATCAATCGTGCTGATGTTGAGTGAGATCTGAACACTTCCGACGTCCTTTCACTAAACTATGGCACGTTATCACGACACACTTATAAGGTTTTACTAATCAATCTACTATATTATTTACCTACACATAATGTCGATATCATAGTAACCTTTCCACCTGATAAAGTAATTTCTTTTGCTTGATATTTAACAGTGACATTTAATATAAAAGACTTCTTCGAAATTTTCTTCACGGAGGTATTACAAAAGCGTATACAATACAAATTTATTATTCAACAACAGTCGCATACCTCTTAATAACGGAACCTTTTTATCTTCAATTATCGTGTATTTATACACCTCGGTTTAGCCCGGTTAAGCACATCTTTTTTACCCCATTAATAAATCTTCATCCGAATAAGTAAGAATATTTTGCAGAGGATTATGACCTGAATGATGTATTAACTGAATGAATGTATTGACTAGGAATATTCTCCTATAGTACTTCCCAATCACTCCTTCTAGAAGAAATAATCTTCAATGATAATGGTTTCGACATACTATCAAGATAACCTTCTGCTAAAACAAACAATGTAAGTATTTATTAAAGTAACTCGCGGTAGCATAGTTTTTTAAAAGACTTCTTCGAAATTATCTTCACGGAGGTATTACAAAAGCTATCTCTTCGTGTACCATCAAATTTATTATTCAACAGCAGTCGCATACCTCTTAATAACGGAACCTTTTTATTTTCAATTATAATTTTGTCTTGTTAGTATGTATATTGAAGGATCAAATTTATTCATATCGTCCCCGATTCGTACAATAACTAAACTTAATTTAAATGCAATGCATATTTTTCTTTCTATTTCAATATGAAAAAAAACAGAAAATGAAATCTTAGAATTTAATAATTAAGTACCCATTCCTTTCAAATTAAGATATTCCATAGTCAGTTTAGAGGTGGTGATTTTTTAAATTGACATATTTTGCTCACTATGTGAGAATATAGCCATCTGCGTTAGGTGCTGACTAATTAGACAGGACATAACTCATATTTACCTTCTGTCCTTTTCTCAATGTAATAAATAGAATCTGATTCACTAAACTTAAATTGAGTTTAGTTTGAGAACAAAGAAATCAGGGCCATTAAGTTCCTGCATTCCCCTAGGCTAACATTGTCCGTCATCACTGCACGCTACACTTTTTAGCGAGCAGTGACGTCACCAGCTACCATCTTTGATGCCTTTTATATTTTCCTGATCTTTGATGCCTTTTATATTTGCCTTTTTATATTGATTTGATAAAACAAAATATACGAATCCAATATTTTTCTATAATCTGAATGACGGACTAAATAGAATCAATTTTTTTTACCCAGGAATCGTCCCTATTATATGCAATAGAAATGTTACATCACTCAACTGCTACCAAAAATGTACTAGAGAAATAATTGATAGACATTTTGTAAGCCTAAGTCAGCGCTAGGTCATAAGCGCAACGTAAAAATAACCAGCACACACTTGCATAACGTATTGCTTGCTTGCACCACGCCATTTGCTACTCTTGCACGATGGATAAATAAATAAGTAATAGCTCATAAAAAAAAGTTTACTTTTAATGTTACAGCATTAGAGAGCTTCAAAAGTACCTATTCTATTTTGATTTGGCATTCTGTTTTGTTTTTCATTTATTAGTGTCTTGATGTAATTAGTTTTCAGTGTTCTATGATTATTTAACAGTTTTTTTTTACACACAATACTATTTTAAATGGTCTTTGTTTCTGTGTGCCTTATCTTGAGCCATATAAATTTATTTTCGGTTTCGTTCTTTCTGTTTCTACCACTTTTATGGTGTGAGACCCTACATGTCGATAATAAATTTATTTGGTCTGTCTTTTGATAGATGACTTACTTTACATATCGAGACCCGTCCATGCTTCTTAAAGCACGTTAATAAACTGGTCTTTAACGAAGTCGGTCTTAAGGGTTTTTTTTTAATCACCCCCTGTTGAGGTTAAATAAGAGATGTAAATTTAGATCGAGGCGCGTTATTTTTGCCGAATGGAATTCTCACCGAGGGGTCGCCTTGTAGATATACATATAAAATAAGTTAAGGCGACTTGGCTGCATTTGCAATCATGAAGCTTTTGTGATTTTACTTTTATAAAAACTTCAAAAGTCTCAAAAGACCACCCCTACAAACATAAGCTCATTAACAACAAAACGGTTACCAAGGAGATATAATAAGTTGTAATTAAGGCCCCTTCTCCATATTCAATAAATCTTCGGTTACAAAGGCATCTCAAAAAGCATAAATCAAGTACATATACTTACTATGTAAATCAGTACAGTCAACATCAGTGGCAATGCTGATAAAATGAGCCAACATCTTTTTATAGTGCATTACGAGAATCGGTTACTGCAACGAAATGAAGAACATGTTAATATGAAATTGTTAATTTGTTACTTCAGAAAACCAATTCCCATAATTAAAAGTGTCGCTGAGTTACGATTAATAACCGATTTTGAAGTCGGTTATCAATCGTAACTCAGCGACAATTAATGTCAAAAATTTAGGGAAATCACAGATATGTACATATATTCGACAGACAGAGATTGTCAGAAGGCGTATTTTCGTAATTTAAAACGAGTCTAATCTCGGCATCAAACAAAATGTCAAAAACATGTAAAAATTAAAAGAATTTTTTGACTGATTGAGACTTAGATCAGACTGCGAATGTTCTTAAAATTACTAAAATTATCTCTTCGTCTGTGAAAGTTTTTAAAATTACGAGAATTGTCATTCTAGTATGCGGTTTACCATACCTACTTTAGATAGATGCTATCGAGACCCAGTGAATAAATATAGACTGACATTTTTAATTGAAACTGGAACTCCCATATAAGGTGACAAGGGATTGTTTCCCACAGCATATGAATATGGATGAATGTCGTATTCAAATTACAATAAGGTAATTAAATATATTATTATTATTTGCCTAGCCGTTTTCTAACTTTGTTGGGGTCAGCTCCCAGTCTAACCGGATTCAGCTGAGTATCAGTATTTTACATGGAGTGACCTCCACAACTGACACAATTATTGGGTAATACTCCCTTGGCAGACATAGAGTGGGTAGGCCCCCGACAAGGTGGACCGACGACCTGGTGAAGGTCGCGGGAAACCGCTGGATGCGGGAAGCGTAGGACCGGTCGTCGTGGAGAACCTTGGGGGAGGCCTATGTCCAGCAGTGGACGTCTTTCGGCTGAAATGATGATGATGATGACTCCCTTGGCCAGACTCAGGTCAGACTTTCGGACTTCTGACGACCCGTAACAACACGAGTACGAATGTCAGACGAAAGTGCTTTTTTTTTGTTGGGATGGGAAATCAGTAAAGGACTTCTCCCGTTTTGACTAAATCCCAGCAGTGTTTCTTCACTTGCCTGCGCGACGGCCAGGGCCACGGTTTCTTTTTCAACCAACCCGCAACCCTGACCCAAGGGCTGCGGTGACTTTGTTTATAAAGAATATTAATTTATAAAAAGTTAGTAAAATTGATAATCGTAAATAAAATATGCGGGATAAAGCGATTTATAATGACTAATCATCATTCTGTTTGAGACAATGATGTACCTAATCAAATAATTTGTAACAATTTTATTTATTTTTTTAAAAGTGTCCGTGGCATTTCTTGACAGTTCTTCTCTATAGGTATCTATGCTTTCTGACTGACCGACGCTTTGAACTGTCTACACTATTGGAGTGCCTGTAAAAATAGCCGCGCACAAATGAGGACTCCGAGCTGAAACTGCGAATTCAGATACCCAACTACGACATCTATGAGGCATATAAGACACCGAACCAATATGATTAACTGACCAAAATCTTTTAAAACCATATTCACTGTATCAAAAGTCGGTTTATCGATCTGTATACAAATATATAAATATACTAAACCAAAGTACAAAAACAAATTCAATATAAAAACAATACAACACTTTAATTATACTCGTTAGTTTCAAAATCTAGATATCTATCTAAATTTCATAAAGCTATAATTACTGTTTAGTTACGGTTTGTTTTAATGAAAACCAAATCGTGATATTATCATTAAAATCTCATCATGACCGTACTCCTTGTGCATACAGTAAAAGTAACGATTTCTATTTGTGGATATTCCGAATAACCGGGTTCCGTTTATCACCCAAAAGCATGCACATTATTTTTATGCAATGATAAGTATAGAATAACCAAATCAAAAGTCATTTATTCAAATTAGGCTGAGAATCAGCACCTTTGGAACGTTAATATTACATAAGACAGTCCCCCGCGCAAACGGTCGTCCTTCGCCACTTTCTAGTGCTTTCGCTGGGAAGAAGAAGCGGTGCAACAAACTCCCCAGCAGCACAGCTGTCTGTTTATTTAAAAAAATGACATGACTTTAAATAATACTATGTATGTAATAATATATGTAATGAACACAAGAAAACCAAACAACAATGAAATTATTTACCATATGTCAGCTAGTCACGCCAAAACACCAGCAAAGCAAAAAGAAAAGGATCATTAGAATGGAAAGTAAATAAGTAAAAACTTATTACCTAAATAAAAGCCCCAGGCATAAATAAAGGGCGTGACAGCTCACATATTTATGCATTGTAAAAAAGACATTGTACGAGTATATGACGCTCGATTACATGCAGGACAGTGGTGGCCTCAACAGCGTCATTGAGATGGTTCAAACAGAAGAGGACTTTGCACTTTAAGGTAAAGAAAAAAGTTAACAATCATTTGTTTTCAAATACATATTGAGTGTATTTTGGTCCTTATCCAAGAACTGAAGACACAACTGTATATCAACCAGCATCATCAACACAGACTGCTAACTCGTTTTTTTTTTTTTTGTTCTGGATCATCAAATGACCTCTTCCGCTTTGGGCGGAGTGGTAAAGCGTGTCAGGCTTTCATTGACTAAAACCCACCCGTGTTTCTTCACTTGCCTGTGCGCTAGGACGATTTCTTTTTTAACCAACCCCCAACCCTGACTCAGGAGGCGTCGGTCTTCGTGGACCCCGTCACGATGTGCTGAGGCACACGTGAAACACAACGCGCCGTCGCCCCGAGGCTGGTCCTTACCGGGGGCTCGCCGCCGGGAACGTGCGCCCTCTCTGGAAGCCCTCGCCTGTACCTGCGAAACAGTTTCATTACATACGAGTAAGTAGGTATAAAATTTCCTGTTAGTTTCAATTATCCCTCTACACTACACAAACAGTAAACTAACAGTAAGTACCTGGTAGTAGATCAGTTGACAGCCCGCGTAGTGCGTTACAGTGGAATCTTGTAATGTTACATTACTACATGTACATAAACTAGTGCTTGACCGCAATCCCGCCTGACGGTAAGCAGTGATGCAATCGATTGATGCTAAAGCGGGCTAGTTTATTAACAGTCTATTTACTCAAAAAAAACTGAGTGAATAGGAAGGAAGACGTCGTCGACGGAAAACGCTGATGCAATGTCAAACCCAACAACACGACCAGCGATGCTACGCCAGAGGGAGATTGATCTGGAGACCCTTCACAACCCAACTCCCGGCACTACAACATCTCTTCTTCTTCTTTGTCCTAGCCACTTCTCATTATTTGGGGTCGGCTCTCCTCGTTCTTTTGCGCCAGGATGATCTGTCCTGGGTTGTCGAGATGTTTAATTGGGCACGCTCTAAGTCCTTAGCCACTGTGGACCACCAGGTGGTTAGTGAGCGTCCTCTACGTTTTTTGTTATCTGGCAGTGCTAGGGCCCGTTTCACGACATGATCTTCGGGGCGTCTCAAAATATGACGGAACCATCGTAGGCGGCTTTCGGCGAGATTTTCTGCTATGGGCGCAACCTTGTAAGTTCCTCTGATGTGCTCGTTTCGCACTTTATCCAGTCGAGTTACGCCCGCTGCCCATCTTAGGATCTTGATCCCGCTTACGTGCATCTTTTGTTCGTGAGCTTTCTTTATAGCCCAGCATTCGGCACCGTATGTCATGGCTGGTCTAATTGAGGTTTTGTAAATCTTGCCCTTGGTTTTAACAGGCAATCTTGCGTCACATAAAACCCCCGTCAACATCTGGCGCATCGTAATCGGCACACATTGCAACACAACTGCTCAGACCCGTCCTCCGAAGCCGTACGCTTCACCAGACATCATCAAACACGACGAATCGTTACATTATCTTCGTATATCACGTCCTAAAATTATTTACCACTCATCGGATTGTGGGAACGAATACCGTCACTTGTCCGATATTTTATTAAAAACTGCAGCCACATTTGGGCTGGTTCTGCAAAATGCCACCTGGCAACTTTGGATTCGGTGTAGAGGCGTGCGAAGAGTCTAATTGATGACCCAGATTTGATTCAAAACGGTCTCCAAAGCCTGGATCACAGACGTAAAGTAGCCAGTCTGTCGGTATTCTATAGGATACATTTTGGAGAGTGCGCGAGTTGCATGTACACCTCCATCACCGTTCCATGATCGAACGACCCGTCGTACGACGAGTATCCACCCTTACGTTGCGGCTGTGTTTCCGTCTGACTACAATTTAAGTGTCTTCAAGGCTAGAGTGATTAGGCTCTTAATAAACTAGCGCGCTTTACCATCAATGATTGCATCACTGCTTATAATCAAGCGGAATCAAGCGGGATTACAGTCCAGCACTATACATCATCATCATCATCAACAACCTTTTTTTATCGTCCCACTGCTGGGCACAGGACTCCTCTCACACAGAGAAGGATTGAGCATAATCACTACGCTTGCTCTATGCGGGTTGGTGATTTCAGACTTAAAAGTCCAGGTTTCCTCAAGATGTTTTCCTTCACCTTTAGTCATTGGTGTCCAAGATATACCTAGAAAGTACATATAACTTTAGAAAAGTTACATTGGTACTTGCCTGACCTGGAATCGAACCGCGCACTCATACTTGAGAGGCTGTTGTTTTAACCACTAGGCCACCACGACTAGGCCAGCACTATTGCTTGACCGCAATCCCGCTTGATTCCGCTTCGGCCTTTATAATATTAAAAAAAAAGATGAAAAAAAAAACACACTTTCTTGAACCTCTACGGATCCCTAACTGCAATCCGCAGTAACCAGAGGTCTTCCAGTTTACAAGGTGAACGCTTTTGGAGGCCACTAAAAACAAAAAAAGACCTGAGTTTAGATAGGAACTCATTACTGAGGTTGTCGACCTTTGCGAACCACTTGACGTACTTAAGGATTTGAAAGGGCTTATTAACTACTAGCTTTCCGCCCGCGGCTTCGCTCGCGTGGAGATCGGTTATATCGGGCTTTTAGATTTCCCTCGTGAATATAATTTTTTTCCGGGATAAGAAAGTACCCTATTATTTAATCCGGACTTCTAACTTTACGTCTGCAAAATTTCAAAACAATCGGCTTAGTAGTTACGGCGTGAAAGCGGAACAAACAAACTAACTCACTTTCCGATTTATAATACATATTAAGATATTTGGTGTACACATACAAATATTCCAGTAATCTCCCTTGGGAACTTGATGTTTTTTTATGCCCAAAAGTAGCATATGTTACTCTCCATCTTTTCAACTAACTGTATGCCAAAAATCAGGTCAATTGATTGCTTAGCTACGGCGTGAAGGAGGGACAAACAAACAAACAAACACACTTTCACATTTATCATATTAGTATGGATCTCAATGAGAAATGGTTTATTTAAAGTATATTGCACTTTCAGAGAAAAAAACGACAGATACTGCTTTCTACGTTTATGATTAATCATGTATGGAAATAACAGTATTATAAAATGTTATACTCGTACTTATATTCGTAATAAAAATCGGCATTTGGAATAAAAACTATTTAATAAACATCGTTAAAACGCAGCAGTTAACATTTCATAGCTACTAGAAGAATTAGGTACACTTTCTATGGTTCTGTCCCAGTTAATTTTAATACTACTTGTGGGATATGCAAAAGCAGATTTCTTTCTGTATTCTTTCCGCAATGTTTTAAATCAGATATATTAAGACTAGTATGGAGTTGTTATAATGATTAAAAGTGCGTCCGCGCAAGGAAACAAGAACCATGTTTCCCTGAACGTATCACTGTTACTAAGTGCAACAAAAACCAAACTACCTTTAGAACATAACAGCTTTCACATAAACGCATTCACATTGACTATAGTTAAAGGTCACACAAATGTCAAATGAGAATCAAATGTTATCCTTGGATACACGCATGTCAAATGCCAACAGCACTGTCTTCCTAGCGTGTAGAAATAACGAGGATCATGTTGAATTTAATACCACCAATTGTGGAAAATTTAATCACTACACTACTGTCTTGAATTTATTTTAAGATGTTGTGGTTTGATAGATGTAATTTTACTGAAATTCTATTCTGTGCAAATAATAGTAATAATTGGTGTTGGTCCAATTTATGTAGTTAAATTATGAAATGAAATTTTTTAAAATTGTTTTAAGCTGATTATGAGCACTTTCGAACATCAAAATTGACAATAAAATATAATTGAGTCTAGTCGTGTGTAGAAGAATGGGTAAGAAAAACTTAACGTAATGTAATGCGCTAACAGCACAAATATCGTACCGTCACTGGTATGTATTTATTTCGGCTTTATTTAATAGCAAGGGTGGGCGTTTTGGGGGGACTGTCTTATGTAATATTGACGTTCAAAAAGTGCTGATTCTCAATTTGAATAAATGGCTTTTGATTTTATTTGAGCAATTTTCTTCATTATTTTGAAAGAATTTTAGTCAGAAGCCCGGTAGTCGGACCTCTATAATATTAGTATTAATCTGCATCGGGTGAGACTGAGCTAACCACAAAGTAGTTGGAAAGAGGCTAGATAGGTTGAATTACTAAATAATACAAGTTTTTTTTATAAATTATAAACTAGAGCTTGACCGCAATCCCGCCTGATGGTAAGCAGTGACGCAACCGTTGATGGTAAAGCGCACTAGTTTATTAAGAGCCTATTCACTCTAGCATTGAAGACACTCAAATTGTAGTCCGACGGAAACACCAACGCTGGCAAATTATTCCAGTCCCTCGATGTACGCGGTATAAAGGAGGAGGCGAAACGCTTCGTCCGGATCGTAGTGGTGTTAACAACATAAGGGTAGAAACTCGCCGTACGACGGGTCGTCCGATGGTGGAACGGAGATGGGGGAATTAAATCATGCAATTTCCTCGCACACTCCCCAAAATGTGTCCTATAGAACACCGAAAGGCTGGCTATTCTGCGCCTGTTCTCTAGGCTTTGGAGACCCTCTCGGTTGGTTGGTTAGATGGTTTAAAAAGATATTGCTAAATAGCAACCTGCCGCTAATAATACCTTCAACACCTTTACTAGTAGGGTGGCTAATTCTCAGAACTCCTCAACATGTCCACATGCACATTGTTTCTTACACTATTAATTTTTATTTCTTACGTGCAGTGAGAACTAATTTTGAAAGCTTATTGTTTGTGACATAGTTACAAGTTAAGCAGTACAAATCCAATAGTGAAAGAATGTGATTATTTTTAATAATTGTCTGACAATACATTTGATGATTTATTAATATCTGGAATTTGTTAGGAATATTTCAAGCTTAATGATTTTTTTTTTCTATTCGTTAATTTATAACCGACTTCAAAAAAGAAGGAGTTTCTCAATTCGTCGGAATCTTTTTTTTATCTATGTTCACGATTACTCTAAGATGCCTGGACCGATTTGAAAAATTCTTTTTGTATGAATTGTGTAGTGTCCACTTAGATACATAGACGGTCTGCTATAGTGAGTTTGGCAGTAATATAAAAGCGGAACTTGATTACTCGTGTAAGAACAACCTAATAATGGTAATTAGAACTCCTCTTTTCTGCGCCAAATTTTCTTGTATGTGTGAGTTTTAAACAAGTCTTCTCCGATATCTTCTGTAGTTTGTTCGTCCATCTAACTATTGGTCAGGTGGGAGGACCTCAGGGCATTAAACTTTGTTCATTATTGTTTGAGTTGAAATTTTATTTAAGTCTTATGCAATAAATGACTATAAATAACATCTAACTTGTTAGCAGCATATATTACTCATGCAGTCAGTAACGACTGCGATCACTGATAAGTTTTTGATTGATATTTTATGAAGATTGTAATGTCTTAATTATTTCTGAAGGTTCAGTATAACTCATTATGCTTTATTGTATCAGAGATATTAAAGTTATCATTTTATAAATTCCTTCAAAAAATGGAAGAAAAATAACGTGTTAAACAGATTCCAAGTAACCTGTGTAAATGTTAAGAAGATAACGTTGAGCTCTCTGATACAGCATATAAGGAAAACTCGAAAAGCTATAGAAAATTAAGCAGATTTGTAGCCGGTTTTTGTTTTTCTGCTTAGAAGCTTTTATTTCATATTTGATTTTCAGCATCTTCTGTTAGCGTAAACATAAATAGCCAATAATATGTCCGCTGCTACACACAAGTCTGAGACAAATCTTTTTCCTCTGTAAGAGGGACTGCGCCGACGTGGCCCACTGCAGATTAGTAGATATCCTATGTCTTTTGATTTCTTGATTCTAGGACATGCCTGAGCAAATCCTCTGGATGGTTTCCTTCACCGTTTTGGGAGCAGTGGTGATAAAATTATTTCTGCAAAGCTAAGAAACTCTCTTGGTTCGAACCCTGGGTACAAAACTTAAGTCGTGCCCGTTACCACTGCTATCATTTCCTATTAAGGTACATTTAATGGATACAATGGACAATAATAGGCCTTGGTTCAAGCTTTTGGCTGGACGTTCAATCATTCGCATACAGAGGCAGTCAACAAATAAAATGCAGAGATTTAACTTAGAATGTATTTAACTTATTAAGTCTTAACATACAACTATATTACGATATCACTAGGTTTTAAGATCTCGCTTTTGGTGCGGCTGGGGCGTCCTCAGAGTCTTTGTACCAGTCCTCACTGTAAGCAGAAGTGTTCAAAATTAGTCATCACGGCAGAAACAGTTAAACATAAAAATAAAGTATTCAAAGACTATAAATTTCCTTGACAGTATAAAAAAGTAAAAAGTAAACTTATGACGTGGTGTTATTATTAATTAGAAAGATAATTATGTGGTTACCGGCTTATTGTTATCTACCATCAAATTCGGAATATTACTGGTAACGTCCTATATATAGTGCGTTTCATCTAATAGTTCCTTTGCCGTCATGTTGGCACTAATGCAACTTAGTGTGAGAGAAAGAGACGCAGAGTGCGTTTACCTTGTTTACGATAGTGTCAAAAAATGAATGCCAACATGACGGCAAAGGAACTAAAAGATGAAACGCACTATAACAATGAAATATCTGCATAACCAATATATATAACGGTTGCCAGATATTTCTGATATACCTACAATTTTAACTTCTTGCCATAAATTTCTGGATATCAGGTTAAAAAAAATATCTGACGTACAATACATTCAAATGACTAAAATTACCTATTATAGCAAGAACACTATAGAATCGTCGAAACAAAACAAAAACCTTTGCATTCTAATTCTGCCTGTAGTTTTTGACTTGACAAAAATCTTGGACATGAACTCACCATCCGCGCACGTTCTCAGGCGCGTCACACCTCTCGCTCTCCTCATTGTAGACCTCTCCGGCTTGACAGCCAAGGTCACGGGGCTCAACACCGTTCAGGCACACGTAGAACCTCTGGCAGTCGTTGGGGTGGGGGAACTTGGGGTGGGCAACGATCTGACCTTGGGCATCGACCTTCGGTGTCTCGGGGCACTCAAAACCATCTTTGGTTTTCTCTGTAATAGTAGATAGGTAGTTTAGAATTACAATTTTAAATTAAAAAAGAAATAATATGACTTTTGGAAGAAAAGACTGGTAACATTATACAATGTGTTAAGAAAACCCCGTCCGATCCATAAGGATAATAAAGGTCAGATAAACATATGACCAAATAAAATATGAAATTTTACATAATCATCATTGTAACAATACTAATGAATTTTGAAATAACCTTTTTTTTCGCGAATTAATTCCAACTTCCCCAAAATTAGGTAATTTGTTTAAAAAGTGACAACACCATTTTGACGGTATTATTATGAGCGATGCGACTGCATGCTGCGTGCTCTGCCCCCCTTCGCCCGCACATGTATTGCCTACCACACATGTATTAAATTATCTCTTTTTTCAAAATAATATTTATTTTATTAGGGGGATTTTTTTTTCAATTTAGCCCGGCTTTGTAGGCTTTAGTAGAATCAGTTATCGATACCTAACAATACCTTCACGGATCAGACAGGGATTTCTTTACATATTGTAAACAAAAATCGTATCAAAGAGTCTAAATTAGTACGAATGCTTAAGTAGTTAAGTAGTTAAATGGTCTTCCTAACGTAAGTTAACGTAAGTTAGGAAGACCATTTAAAATTAATATCGAATCAAAAATACTCACTCTCTTGAGTCTGGCAACCTTGTCTGCCAGCGGAATCGGGCCACACGCAGGTTCCAGAGTACTCGTCGAAGTGGAGACCAGCGGTACACTTGACTTCAGTGGACTCGCCTTCAATACAGTTGTAGAAGACATTGCAGACGGAGGGGTCAGGGTGAGCGAAGAAACCGTTGCGACGAGGGCACTGCGCGTTGGGCTTGGCCGGTTCTGTAAGAAAAAACGGAAGCCGGTATGATAATTAATGATGCTGCAAGTAATAGTGAAACAAAAAGTGCCTAATTAAAGTAATAAAAGATCACTTTCAGTGAAAAGACCATCCATTTTGTCAACCTATATAAACATTCTACATTTATATCTATAATCCTTATGGTACATATAATAAAGAGTATTTTATTATATGTGTGGTAATCGCAATACTCAACAAGGCTGAATCAGTGAAAAAGTTCGGAATCATCTTTCCATACACGTTTGCAACGCTAATTAGTCATGACTGTAACTTTAAAAAAAGCTTCTAAGCTTATGCAATGATCATAATAAATGCAGCTCGTGATACCAATTATGCAAACTGAAATTAAACAACCTAATAATAACAGCAATATCATCGCGTGACCTATTGCATATTAAAAATAACATTTGTTCATAAATTACTGTTGCACATCAAAACCATAAATTATAACGAGATGCAGACAGGTTGCAAACTACCAATGCGAACTACTTTTCGAAATTCGAATATTTTAAAAACTTGATTTTATCTCTGCAGACTAGGAATGCAAGGAGGCTGATTGGGTCTGGCATTGAGTATTGTCGGAGACGCGACCTTCATTCTATATGGTCATTTAACCTAGGAAACGACAGTTGCATTACGCAGTTCAGGAAGTCAATTAGGTTTGGTCTCTTTCACTCAGTTATGTCAAGAGTTGTTTCGTTTGTAGCTATTTTTAATTATTTGCGCCTGTTATGCGAGTTAGTTCCGGCTATTTATAAATGTTTAGATTTTTTCCTTTAACGTTGTTATCGATGATATTACTTTGTCTCTTTTTCTATGTCTCTCATTCTTCGTTTGATAACTTTATTAGATAACTTTTTCGATTACATTTGCCAATAGTGACTGTTCCTTGTTTTATCACATTGTCTTCGCTACGTAAGACGTAAATTTTTCGTTCATGTACGCTGACATTGTCAAAGTTACTCAATTTTCAAGTCACGGACTTTAAGTTGATGCATTCCATACATTTGAACGAACTCCATAGCTTTACAACACATTCCAATGTAAATGTTATTCGTTAGAATATGCGGTAGATTGATGTTTGTTTTATAAATAATTGGGAAAAGCAACGATCAGCTTGTAAAACTAACTCGTAAAACCTTCGTAGTAAATCCATTTATTTCTGAAATGCCAGTTTCAATTGAACACCGACCACCAGTCAAATGGGATGAGGTTAGGAAGATGATGATGAGCTGACAATGAAATCTATAATTTATTCCTTTCGATCTTTAAGGTAAAATCATTAACCCATCTTTCGACAATAAGGGATGTTTCCTGGTTAAAAATAAATTGATTCTATTTAGTTCGTCATTCAGATTATAGAAAAATATTGGATACGTATATTTTGTTTTATCAAATCAATAAAAATTGACAAATATAAAAGGCATCAAAGATCAGGAGTGGTGACTGGTAACGTCACTGCTCGCTAAAAAGTGTAGCGTACACTAACGTAAGTAAGTAAGTAAGTATGTAAATATTAGCCACTAAATTAATTTGAATAAAAATATTATTTAGTAAAAAAAAAACTACCCTATTGTGTGATATTTTTGACGTGACAACGTCTATTAAATTGGTACGGCGTGGAGTCATTCTCGAAAACACCGTAACGGCCGAATCTGACGCCACACGGAGTCCACGCCTACTTTACCCCCACCCCTAGAGCGCCCGATGTGTAAACATGTAATAGACGTTGTCACGTTCAAATATCGGCAGTAGACGGAGTTCTACAGACAACCAATTTTTTTTTAATAATTATAAACAAATGCTTGACCGCAATCCCGCCTAATGGTAAGCAATGATGATGATGGGAAATTGATCTGATAAATAAATAATGAATAATGACATACCCGGAGCTACAACACATTTCAAATACGCACATATGAATGTCTAGAATTGTCTACCCGTTGGCCTAGAAAGTCAGTCGCGTGTCGCCAAGACCTAGTCGGTCAAAGGTAGACAGGATACCTTCACTTTATGAGAATTATCGTAAGTGACCTCAGACTGACATTTGATCTAACTTGCAGTTGGACAACAAATTTAGTTGGTAATTTTTCCTGCTGTGGATTTTTAAATTCGTTTCTGAGAATGGTGTCTTATATCGTGGCATGAGTTCTACGAATCTAATTGTTTAAGTTTTTTATTATTTCGAAAACTACCGTACATTGCTCTTGGCTGCGGTAAAAATGGTTCTGGTAAATGTTATGTAAATATTTTATATATATCTTTTTATGTTACAACACCAAATTAAGCACTCCGACAAAAACAACACTTTCTATTTTAAAGATCTCTTCTAACATTTCACAAACTAATAACGATTGAGTTCAGTAGCAGCCTAGTGTTCAAAAGAACCAAGCAAAATTTCTATCGGTGAACAGAAGACTAATCCATCCAGATAATCACTATCACACTATATATCTATAGATATCTATCACTATCACACTATCACATCTGTTTGGCTGAGTTCAGACTATGAACGTCCTTAAAAACACAAGAATCAGATCATTTGTAAATAGTATGGCATGATGTCTGATGAAGCCGTACGGAGGATGGGTCTGAGCAGTTGTATTGCGATGTCTGCCGGGTACGTTGCGCCTAATATTGTTGGGTCGGTTGCATCATCTCGCTCACCTGCCGTCTTCCTTCTATTTACTCAGTTTTTTGCGCTTTGCCATCAACGATTTAAAAAAATAAATAAAAAGGTTTATTTTTGGAACATAAACATATGAATAGATGAAGGAAGAAACGATGATAGCTGCAAAAGTTAAAACTGTGTCGCAGCTATCAAAATTGCATCACCGCTTGCCATCGGGCTGGATTGCGATCAAGCAATAGATTTTATTTATAAAAAAAAATAGTAGTAATAGTGTGAATATCCTTCCTACGAAGAACCTCTGGAGCTATAAAATCGAACAATCTACATCTTATAACTTACGCAGTTCAGTTCTGTCTCCACAGTCTACATTGAAGGGCTGGTCGCACTTGTTGATCTTCCTGATAGTGGGGTCGAACACCAAGCCATCGGGGCACAGTTTGGTGGTGGCTACGCCATCGACGCACTCGTAGAACTTGTCACATTGGACATCGTCCGCGTATTGGCCGTCCTTGTTTGGGCATTTGAATTGTGCACCTGTGAAAAAAAAATTAAGTTAGAGTCTTATTTTAAGATAGTTTGAGTGTTATTGGGGTAGTTACATATTCTTTGTGGAAGAAGAAATTATGTGTTTTTATAATAGTTTCACGATCATACTTTAAATCATAATTAATTATAGAAAAATAATTCTGGATATAGTTATTTCGGTATGTTTTCGGATAATTTTACGAAACGATGTGGAGTAGTATGTAAATTATTAAAATAATTATGATAATATTAAAATACATTTACGGTTTAATTAACACTAAACGTCAACATTGCAGCAATATGTAAAATATACTGACCCAATCCGTCATTATTTTATAAAGTTATTACTTTGCAGCTATAAATAATAACTCATTATCTACCTAATTAGATTAGTTACAGAATCTTTCGTCCGAATCGGTTCCGGTCGGACAGGTTTGCCAAAATCGGATCACTCAGTGAAAGCCGATTTGGGTAAAGAAGCAAGTTTTTCCTTCTAAGATACAGTTCAAGTTTGTGTTATATAACTATGTACTTATATAAGAGGTGACACACATACAACTGTTCTCGAGTGCTCGATATGTTACAACTAGTGTTGTGATCGGTTTCTTTGCTTGCATTGTGCATATTATTTCTTGCGGCTGCTTAAATATTCGAGTCGTATTGTTTACTTTCATTGCTATTGTCATATAGAATAGTTTCTTCAAATTCCAATGTGAAAAGATATATTTAAATAAATAAAAGTTTTTTTTTAGTTTTCAACGTCTTTAAAAGTCACTAGTCACTAATCTAAGGATGCTCACCCATTCTACATCACTAGCTGAATATTTAGATTGACATTTTCGGATTAGCGGTTTTTCTGCAATTTATGTAAATCAGTTCTATTTATCAAGGCCGTATAATATTAACATACATAGTAGTTTAAAATGGTATTATCAATTTAATCCATTTTATTTTAAAATTTACATAATAGATCGAAATGGCGATTTAATATGCAATAATAGCCATATAAAACTTATTATATTAATAAAGAATTCAGAATGTCACTAGGTTACCCAAAAATGTATGCGAACAAAACTGACCTGACCAATAACACGTTTATGATACAATTACACATCTGCATTTCTCGATCTATAATCTAGATTAAGTTCTTGTTTTGAAAATGAACTCTAGGATATAATATTTACCTTTCATTTTTGAAAATACTTGTATTTTTATTATCTCACAAAAAGAAGTAATAAAATCCTAGTTTGCCAAAATGTCGGCCAAAAAAAAATGAATTTTATGAATATGTTAAATTGCTACGTTTCACCTTTTGTGAAAAATCCAAGGCCATTCTTTTTGCAGAAGGGAAGGAGGAATATAAGGGGAGGGAGAATGTTGGACGAATTCCATGACTGATAAAACACCTCATCAAATCTACGTCAGCTGCTATCAATAGATATAAATTCTAACGTTTTTCAAAAACTGCTATAAATGTAAAATCTTCAACGTTTTTTTCTTTAACTATCTTTCTGTACATACGAATAAAGGTATGTCACTAAGTGGCCCCAGCAGCATAAATTATAAAACAGCCTCACACGACCCGGAGATCATGTAACGTGTGTGTAGCAATGTAAGTAATTGCAATCAAATAACCCGTGTGGGCTGTATGTATCTAGTACAGAAGTGAGATTTATTGACGGTATAGACTCCGTAACGTAGAGTAAATATAGCTGGTTTTATCTGATCTTTGTTGTTTAGTATTTAAAATTTGACCTTTTTAAAATCAGGGTCACCATTTTTATTTTTTTTAAACTACACATTTACATCTATCGACTTTAACAAACTTTTTTTCCAAATGTAAATCACTAACTTAGTTAAAACTGTCACTATAGCGAAATGACGATTATACTATACACACACACTTATTCTTTATTTCCTGTTTTTTTCCAACGGCTGCTGCCCGCATTTTCTACAATATTCGAATTTTGAATCCTGAATTATGTTTCTACCTGCCTACTCTTATATACAGTCTATATATATCTACCAACGTATAGTCAACAGGCTAACACACCACATACCCTATCGATCAATACATCAACAAAAGCTCGCAGCATAATGTAACTCTTGAATATCGAGACGTACCCGAACCGACTCGCGCGCAATGACGCAAGAAGTGAAAGTCACTCGAGCCTTACGACACCAGTGCATCGCGCTGATGCAGCAAGGGTCGAGATCACACTGACCTATGATGATACTGTGTGAATGTGTTATGTGATGGAAAATTTGTTTTTTTTTTAAATATCTAATAAAAAAATTCATCAATTTCATCAGCTCGGATAAAAAGTTGGCAAAAGCCAGATGAGAAGAACACTAGCATATATAATAGTTTAGAATATCATCATCATCAGCAACCTTTTTGGCGTTCCACTGCTGGGCGCAGGTTTCCTCTCATACAGAGAAGGATTGAGCGTAATAACCACGCTTACTCGCTGCGGGTTGGCGATTACAGACTAAAATCCAAGTTTCCTCAAGATGATCCTTCACCTTGTAATCAGTCATTGGTGTCCATGATATACTTAGAAAGTACATATAACTTAGAAAAGTTTACCATATACCTAATTACATATATAAAATTGAAGCCAAACGGAGGTCGGATCTGAGCAGTTGTGATGCGATGTGTGCCGGGTACGATGCGCCTAATGTTGTTGTGTTGGGAGTTTGGTCGTGGAGGGTCTTCAGATCAATCTCCCTTTGGCGCAGCATCGTTGGTCGTGTTGTGTTGGGTTTAATATTGCATCACCTCGCTCAACTGCCGTCTTCCTTCCTATTCCTATACTCAGTTTTTCTGAGTGAATAGGCTCTTAATAAACTAGCGCGCTTTACTATCAACGATCGCATCACTGCTTACCATCAGGCGGGATTGCGGTCAAGCGCTAGTTTATAATTATTAAAAAAAAAAAGTAACTATTGCAAGAATTCACTAAGTAACGCAATACAGAACCATAAGATAAAATATGAGGGAAAAGGTGCTTAAGATAGGAGGTGATGTAGAAGAAATTTTTTATAAAGAAGAAAATCATAATGGGGCGGAAGAATCACTTATAGTTGCTGATCGATTATGCAAAAAAAATCACCAAAAGTTAGATTATTTAAAAAAAAAGCTCTGCCCCACACTAGGATTTACTCCTGTATCGTGGGTGCGTTTACAAACATTTTTAAACTCACATACAGAAACAGCTAGACCCGGAACAACTACCTGTAGGCCATACAAATATTTGTTCCGTGCGGGAATCGAACTCGCGACACACAGGGCAGCTGTCGAACGTTCAGCCACTGCACTATCGTGTCTTCAAAGTCAAGATCCAAGTGAGCTTAGAGTTTGGAGTCAATATTGTTAATCCATAAGCATTAGTTGGAATGACAGCTCACTTTTTTTTTTATAAATTATAAACTAGCGCTTGACCGCAATCCCGCCTGATGGTAAGCAGTGATGCGATCGTTGATGGTAAAGCGCGCTAGTTTATTAAGAGCCTATTCACTCTAGCCTTGAAGACACTCAAAGAAGTCACTCCACGCACACTTTACCAAAGTTTTCACGGTGTGATTGTAACAAAATCGCACTGTTTGAAGCTCCCACAAGAATATTGCCAAGATTCAATCATTGGTAGGACCCTTTTTTAAATTAGGGATTATAAACTAGTACTTGACCGCAATCTTGCCTGATCATAAGTAGTGGTAGAGCCTATTCAAAACTGAGTGAATAGGAAGAAAGACGGCAGTTGAGCGAGGCGATGCAATGTTAAACCCAACAACACGACCAGCTATGCTGTGCCAGAGGGAGAATGGTCTCGAGACTCTTAACGATTCAACTCGCGACACAACAGCGTTTGGCGCATCTTACCCGCCACACATCGCAACACAGCTGCTCAGACCCTTCCTCCGCACGGCTTCACCAGACATCATGACGGAACACAACGATTCGCTTGGCGGCAAGACTTAATCTGGTGGATAGTAACTTTTGCCGGCAGTCGATGTTATGGCCTACCACCGAGGAAATTTTTAATTCAAATAAACCGACATTGTCACTTATAAATGGACAGAAGCTGGGTGTATGGTTCCAACTGGTAGTTTCCTATGAAGAAGAGTCGTCAAGAAACTCCGCAATTGTTTAAAGTACAGATTAATTGATGATATATTTTAATATCGTGAGCTTATTATGCACTTGCTTTCAATGATTAAAATGTATGCTGTTGTTTTAACCGCTTTTATTAATATCATTAACATATTTAATCAAGTAATGTTCAAGGAATTTGCATAAAAAGAAGCTTTGTAGTGAATAATTATTGTAATCTATAATGAACTAACTACAGATGGTCGAAGGTAAACGAAAGTTTCTCAAGGAAAAAAACTACTTTGAATAGGTTCAGACTACAAGATATTCTGAGACCGAACCCTGAATATTAATGATTTGTTATCCAATAAAAATCGAAGTATATTTAATACACGGACGTATCTGAGAATCACGTTTTTCTCAGGTAGTGATAGGCATACGAAAATAACTTAAGACTTCTATCTTGTTGGGTAAAGACATTCCGACAAACGGGTTTGACGTTTATTTGTTCAATGACTTTACGACCATTAATTATAACTTTGCTTTTCCGAGTAAATGTGAAACATTAGTGCCTACAATCTTTTAAAAGATTATTGTACGTAACTTACATACGATTTGTGCTAAGCGTGTAATGATTTGAAGAGTTTGTTTGTTTAAACGCGCTAATCTCAGCAACTACTGGTCCAATTTGAAAAATTCTTTTTGCGTTGGATAGTCCCTTAATCCAGAAAGGCTTGAGGCTATATAATATTACGCTGCAACCAATAGGAGCGGAGCATATCGACACCTACGCGGGAGAAACCGCGTGGCGCTGATAGTAAATCATAATTATGTGAGATTAGGATTCCCTTATCAGACTTCAGAATTTACATGCCTCCTAGTTGGTATACTGTATTTTCGCAAAATCTTGACTGGAAGTGACTATTACAAGTATATTAAGTCGATATACGAGTACTAAGTCCCAATTTAGGTTTTAAGGATTTATAAACAATAATTACTTACCTGTCATAATTAGGATTATTCTGATATATACCGCTTATAAGCCATTAGGTTAATCTACCGATTAAGAATGTTATACACTAATAATTTTTATTATGATTAAGAATTAACCAATATTAATATAAATTAAATTAATATATGAAAACGACATAATAAATATTACCTTTTGAAAATAACCGTGGAATATAACGTTTTACGAGATCGAATCGTTTCCTTGAATAAACTTAACACAAGCTACAGGTAGCTTTGCAAAAGCATGTTTCATTGAGACACTATTTTATCAAATTAATCAATATACTACATATCTATTATATTACTGTATTGCAGCATAATCACAAGCCTATAAATTTCCAATACCACAAAAATATCAACACATTACAGAACCATATATCCATGCTCTCTCCGCAATATTTCTTACAAAACCCTACAATATTTGCGTAAATTTAATATCACCGATGTCAACACAGTGCCACGCAATATTTTGTAAAAACGCATGAACTTATTTTAATTTCACGACTAAAAAATATTCATAGCAAGTGAATGTCAATGTCGGGTTTCAACAAAACCACTCGATTGTAAAGGTAAGCGAAATTTCCTAAGTCTGTTTATTTTCAATTCTTTTTGTTTTTATTGTATAGTTTTCTATAATCTGTAAGTGAAACTCTTTCAAGTATTTCTTTGGTGAGTTGGCCTGTACGCCACGTACGTGTATGCTTTGGTAGGTAAATGACCTGAAATGATAGCTTATTGCTATAATAATTTTGACCTTTACTTTTTATTGAAGCTTACTTTCATAGGTTGAAGTTCAAAAATTTACATAAAGTGTTGTCAAGCCAAGAGAAGGTTTTAGATTACACTCAATCTATATGTTAATGACTATGTTTGATAACCAAAGTTTTGATATTAGGTAAGGCGCGTCCCAAATGCTCGGCACATTTCAAGGTTCTCGAAAACTGCGCTCATTTTGATAAGGATAAATAACAATTAATAACGACATACAGAAGTAATTGCATACAGCCATTAAACACGAGCGGGTTACTAATTGATTGCACATATTTTATGAATGCAAGTGAGGCGGGCTAACGGGTTATTACTAAACAATTGAACCCGAAACTACGTGATGGAAATTAATTATGATATTTATTCGTAGAAATATTTTCTTATTGCGGTGGATTGTAATCAAAATGTCATTGGTTTGAAGTTTTTCCAATGAGGTTCTTTTAATAGTAACTAGTCTATCATGTTTACCTATAGTTTTTGTCTTTTCAGGTTATTATGGAGGTTAAAAAATATATTGTAAATTTTTTCCACCATATGTGTGAGGATAAGTGTAACTATGATTCCACCATATGCGTCTCTTTAAAGCAATCTTCGTTCCACGAAAGAATAGCACACACGTTCTCAAATATTTATATATACAGTATAAACACACATTATTTTGGTGTAGATACCAATGTTTCTCAATAAATCTATTATTAACATATTTGACACACATTTCCATTAGGTATAATCAATTTCAAAAGTATTCTGAAATGAAATGTCGACATCGAAATTTGGACCACTTCGATCGAAATATTCGTGCATAAAATTGATTAATTTGTCAGAAAAACATGTAAAATGGACCTTGTTTGTTGAAAGGCTATTTTTTTACTCGTTGCTAACTAATCAACTAACAATTGGAATACCAGCTTAGTGCTTCAATATTTCAACATTGTTAAATGCTTTTGTGCTGAAGTACGGCAATAATTTAGTTCAAAACTATCATTTTATTGATAATATAATTCTAGGCATCTGATTAAGGCTTATTTACTGATATAGATAAAAAAACTTTAAAGCTGTTTTAATTTTATCTTAACTATAATATTACTCCAATGTAAAAATAAAGTTCGTGTGATCAGTTACATTATATGCGTAATATTTTAGCCGGGTCAACGGCTGGTTGTACAATATTTTCGCAATAGTTACATAGCCTTACTAGTTACTGTGGCGTGGTATATGACAAGGGACCTTAATTGCGTTATTTCATAAAAATTACCTCTATTTCTATGGAAATAATTTCATAAGTTAACAAAATCAACAACCATTTATTCAAACCAGGTTGAGAATCAGCACTTTTTGAACGTCAATATTACATAATACAGTC
Organism: Sesamia inferens; assembly: GCA_037179545.1. Lineage (NCBI taxonomy): Eukaryota > Metazoa > Arthropoda > Insecta > Lepidoptera > Noctuidae > Sesamia > Sesamia inferens. The sequence goes on along the minus strand of CM073922.1, from coordinate 28,995,208 downwards.
CCCCAAAACGCCTGCCCTTCGCAACTTTGCAACTGAAATAATGACAACTAACTGATTATGTTCATAATATCATATTCGTATTATAAATTACCTTATTATCAAATTCATACAGAACAGTATAAAAAAATTGTCTCAATTTAAAAAAAAATAAAAGTGCGCTCGTTGATGTCTTTTGTACTGACCTAAATCGAAACGTTTCAACTGAACTTCTTTGAGTCAAATATCGAGTACGTGGTATATTTTGGTTGTGCAACCAGATAAAGTATATAGGTTACACACTTTGACATTATATATTCACATAACACTAGATATATTAATCAGAGAATTAATGTATTATTACATAACTAATAGAGAAGCACCTCCTTTATCTATACGAAAAAAATGATTTATACAAACAGTTGTTCTGCTACAAATAATTTATTTTTCCACAAAGTATATTATATATGTAGCTAACATATTGTCACAAATATATAAACTCATATCAAAATATACTTACTCGCTAGCGCGGTGACGGCTGTTAGTACGATGAACACTTTCATGATGGCTTTTTGATTACAAAATTATAAAAAATTACAATTATAAAAAAAGTTTTTAATGACTAGATTGTGGTCCGACCCTAGTGGCGACCCTGGCGAGACTGACGAACTCGAGCGTCGCGCGCGCCTTTTCTTCGCCTGCGCACGCGTCGGAACCGGTAAGACTTAGGCGTGATTTAACAAATTCTTCTATTAGTGAAACAATAATAATTTGTTATAACATTATGCGGTTGCAAAGCCCCCATCATCAGCTGATTATGTTAACTACAATTCGAATGAGATCCTAGGAATCCGAGGCATTACGAACCGATGGTGCAACTGACCCGAGCTTCATTTGATTTTAAAAGTTACCTTACTTGCTCTTACAGCTGTCTGTCTTTACAGTCTCTTCAGTAAGTGTCCTTGAAAATGCAAACTTCTCACTGTTTCGCCCCGTTCAAAATTCCAAAGAAGCCTTCGAAATAGTTCTTAAGTGCATAAAATCGGGAAAGGATTGTATGCATGTCTAATTTCAAGGTCTCGACCAGATATTTACTAAATTAATCGGACAGAATTATTTAGTATTCATTGAACAGCTTGTCGGCCTACGATGATGAATATAAATAACAGACATAGGGTCCGATTCCCTTGTTCACCAACTAAATTAAATTTAAGTTCAGGCCATCTTTTTCTAACTCTTTCATTAAGAAAAGGACAGAAGATAAAATGTCAGTTTAGACCTGTCAAATTAGTGCGCTCCTGACGTAAATTGTTGTAATTGACTCCGCAGTATCTCAAGACAAAAGTCTTCGACCAGTGTGTATTGCCAGTTATAATTTATGGAATTGAGACGTGGCCTTATGAGAAGGCTCAAGGTCACTCAAAGGGCAATGGAGAGGGCTATGCTTGGGGTTTCACTGCGTGATCAAATCAGTAATGAGGAGATCCACTGAAGAACGAGAGTAACCGACATAGCCCGAATAATTGGAACACTAAAGTGGCAGTCGGCTAGGCACGTTGCCCGTGGGACCGATGCCCGATGGGGCCGACGGGTTCTCGAGTGGTGACCACGCACCGGAAGACGCAGCGTGGGTAGGCCCACGACAAGAAGGACCAACGACCTGGTGAAGGTCGCGGGAAACCGCTACTTGCAGGAGGCGCAGGACCGGTCGTCGTCGAGAACCTTGGTGGAGACCTATGTCCAGCAGGGGACATCTTACGGCTGAAATGATGAAGATGATGACGTAAATTGACGTATTTTTGATCGCCATGTTTATAATTGCGTTTAAACTGTCTGTGGAGTATCTTGTTTCACAGGATTAAACTAACATGTTATCTCCTCTCCTTTTCTTAATAAAGTAGAAAGATAAAGAACAAGAGAATCAGGGCCCCAGTATGTTACGCAATTAGGGTGAAAATACTACGATTTACTATGAAAGATACTTGCCTGATGTATCTACATATAGCAATACTAATACTAGCGATCCGCCCGGCTTCGCACAGGTACAATGCTGATACTAAATACATTACAAAAAAAAATGTTAACGTTGTATAAAAAACACAGCGGCCCGCCGCCCAACCGGCTGGTACCGGCGCAAATGCGACGTCCCACAATTTTTAAATTTGTAATATCTTCGAAACTATTTAAATCATGTGCCGTAAAGGGCGATATAGATCAATATTTAAAAAAATTAGGGCTGGATTACCCTTAACATTTAGGGGCATAAAAAATAGATGTTGCCCGATTCTCAGACCTACCCAATATGCACACAAAACTTTAAGAAAATCGGGAAAGCCGTTTCGGAGGAGTTTAACCAAAAACACCGCTACACGAAAATTTTATATATCTATACTAATATATAAAACTGAAGAGTTTGTTTGTTTGAACGCGCTAATCTCAGGAACTACTGAACCGATTTGAAAAATTCTTTTTACGTTGGATATCCCGTTAATCCATGATGGCTTTAGGCTATATAACATCACTCTGCGATCAAAAGGAGCGGAGCATATACAAAAAACATATCGAAACCTACTCAGGTGAAACTGCGAGGCGCAGCTACTTGTTAATAAAACCCTGCCGATTGATTCTATAACATCTCACCATAAGTTGGGTGACATTAATTAGGTTGAGTTATCAATAATGTCAATGGCCCACCAGACACATAAGCAATCTGGTACAAAGATTCTCCCTTTTCCATATAGGAATAGTGAACTTTATCCTCTGTTCTTCTTAACTCTGTAACGGAGACTCCGATTTAATTAAATAAAAAATATTATATAAAAAATAAACTATTACAAAATATGAAAAAATCAAATTAAATCTGAACAAAAACAAATTACAATAAAACCAGGATTAAAGAGGATTAAATTAAAACTGGCTGGAGATGCAAGCTGGTACGTTAGTCTATAGTTTAGATTTATGATTTGCATAGAACGCTTAACCGATTTGAATGAAATATGACATACATGTAAGTTAATTTCCTAATAGGATAAATTTTTTGATACATGTATATTATAATTAGTACATTTTTGAAAATATTACAATGCATGTCTTATGTAGTTGATTTGAAAGTAATTAAAATACCCAAAATTGTATTAACAAATGCTTCAACTTTATTCATTGGTTGAATTCCACAAAATGTGTTTAATACCTGGATTTCATCCATCTTTAATAATAAACATAAAATTAATGTCAACTTTTTAATGGTTTTTCGAAATACCAAGTTATTATGCATGTTATTTTAGTGTTTCTATTCAAATATGCTGCAATAGGACTTGTTAATAAATAGCTAGCATGTAAAAGTCGATAATCATGTAAATAACAGGACATTTGTAAAACGTGAGTTGTGATAACCCTAAATTGATTTGTTTACCTCTATACTTTATGGAGCTAGGCGATGGTATAGATTTGTGAGTATGTGTGTGTGTATGTATGTGAATACCATTGAATATTCACCATTCTCAATAAACTAGCGCGCTTTACCATCAACGATCGCATCACTGCTTACCATCAGGCGGGATTGCGGTCAAGCGCTGGTTTATAATTCATAAAAAAAAAGAATATTATATCTTTACCACACCAAAGCTTGTAGTACGAGAGCCCACGACCAAAACCATGTCTCATAGCAATACGGCAAAAACCCTATAAAATCGTTAGATTGTATGATTCTGAACCCGACTAGGTGTGTAGTAACGGTCGAAAGTGTAGCAACTGCGTGGGAGGCCATTTCTGCTGTGTCAAAAAAAAAAGACAGTCGGTATTATAGCAATACGTCTGATAGTGAAAATGTACATAGATTTTATAATTGTATTACGAAAAAGTTTGTTTTCAGACATTTTGCGCGTAGCATATAGCCTGAGCGCATTTTTGAAAATGTCAACAAATTTAGCCGACCTGTATCATAGCAATACGGATAATTTTTTTTTTTCAACTTTTTGTATTGCTGCCATGATTACCAAAAACCTGTTTTCAGACACTTTAAGTGTAGCATATACTCCCAAAAACGAAAATAACGTTTCGGAGTCGCCTGGCCGACGCCTCTGTTAAATGTTTTTTTTAAATTTACAGCCTTAATAGATATTCAACAGCCTCAGTGCTTGTTATGCTCCTGCCCTTTCTTACTATTATACAGCTCACTCGCCAGCTGCTGTATATCTGAGTATCGAAAAGTTGTCTGATAGAGAAGGTGCTACACTTAATTTGTCTGATATAATTTTTTTGCACATGTGGACAACTTATTTTATCATGTCCAACAATTTTCAGACATATTGCTTCATAGCAATATGTCTGAAAATTGTTGGACATGATACGTCCGAGACCGTTTTGAAAATGTTAACAAATTTTACCGATCGGTATCATTACCGATCGGTAAAATTTGTTAACATTTTCAAAACGGTCTCAAAATTTAATGCGTTCACATTTCCGTCTGAAAATTGTTTTGTTCGCATCAAATAACCAAAATTTACTAATAAAAAAGATTTTCAGACGTATTGCTATGAGACATTTTTTTTGTCTCATTTTTAATTTTCTTAAGTGATTTTACGGGTTTGCGCTACACCACTAACGTCTGAAAAATATGTTTCCGGTATCTCGGAACTATCATTCAACTACAGTCTGCAAATCAGACATATTGCTATGATGCAGTTCGGTACAATTCTTTGACAATTTTGAAAATTCGGTCAGATCAAACGCTACGCGGAAAATGTCTGATATTGGTATTTTCGAGTTCAGGATAATCGTATCTATCGATTTGATGCGGTTTTGGCCGTATTGCTATGAGACAAAAATTTTGGTCGTGGGCTCTCGTACTATTGTTAATGATTAATTATAAATTCACGTTTTCGATTCCATCACATGCAGTTTGCAATCATTTGAAAACACTTATCGAGTCTCACTCTTTTGACTCGCAAAAGAGTGTTGTAAGTTCTCCGAATGATTTGGCAAATGTTTAAATGTCGTTTTCCTTATAATGTCCCTCATTTCACCTCTGGCGTAGTAAATTTTCAAATCCCATGTTGAACCTTATGAACTACGTCGGTCAGTGATCTTTAAATAAAGGTATTATATACTTTTAAGTGATTTATTTAGATGTTTAAATATCGTTTATTATACAGTATGTTAAGAAAACCCTGTCCGACCCGTGAAGGTGTTGTTAGGTATCCATAACTGATTCTACTAATGCATACAAAACCGGGCTAAACTTAAAAAAAAATCCCCCTTATAAAAATAAATATTATTTCGCAAAAAGAGGTAACTTAATAAATGTGCGTTAACCACCCATCCACGGGCGGCGGGCGGTAGGGCACGCGGCACGTGGTCGCATCGCAATTCGCTCATACTAATACCGGTGTTGTCACTTTTTAAAAAATTACCAAGTTTCGGGGAAGTTGGAATTAATTCGCGGGAAAAAAAGATTATTTCAAAATTCATTTGTATTGGTACTATGACGATTACGTAAAATTTTATATTATATTTGGTCATGTGTTTACTTAACCTTTATTATCCTTATGGGTCGGACAGGGTTTTCTTAACATACTGTATGTACATCACAAACATAAATTACAAAAAGCATTCATCGTTCATATAATAAATATATCATCATCATTATCATCATCAACCTTTTTATCGTCCCACTGCTGGGCACAGGTCTCCTCTCATACAGAGAAGGATTTAGCGTAATCACCACGCTTGCTCAATGCAGGTTGGCGATTGTAGACTTAGCTTTCAAGTATTTAAGTCGATCGAGTCGAGATGTTTTCCTTCACCTTCAGTCATTGGTGTCTAAGATTTACTTAGAAAGTACATATAACTTTAGAAAAGTTACATTGGTACTTGCCTGACCTGGAATAGATCTCTTTATGTTAGGAAGTTACGAGAAAAAACACCGCCTGTGATAGGCTACTGCCATACTAGGCGCACAGAATTTTCGAAGACATTTATCGTGATTTTGCCAAGCAATGTGACGTGTAACGAGTAGTTATTAACATATGTAGTTTGGTACACATTTGTTATGATTTGAATTTAAGAAACACACGGAACCAAAAATTTTGTATAAATTTTCTGAGTATTTTATTTTGAGTTGAAAACCTTCCGAAATCATTTGATATCATGTAAAGATGCCATGCCCTTGGTATGTATATACCCTTTATGTTACACGTTGTATACAATGGATGAACATTGGGCTAGTGGGTGATCTTTGGTGGGTGGGGTTTCGGTTGGTGATATGCATCACTAGTAGTTAAATAATATTAGCTCGTTTTGTAAAAATAAACTGTGAGTTTGGGCTCAAAATGATGTAGGAACACGTTTCCAACTATAACAATTCAATCTTTAAGTTTCAGTACATGTAATTTTTTTACATAGACAGTGGCGCCAATTGTCTTGTTCACGCACTAAACTAATTTTAAGTTTAGTGCATCTTTTTCTTTCCATTTCGTTAAGAAAAGGATAGAAGATAACATTTTAGCAAAATCCTGTCAAATAAAGAGATTCTATAGACAGTTTAGACGCGATTACAAACATGGCGATGAAATATACATCAATTTTCGCGCTTAAGATGCGATTGAGATGCGATTAAGATGTGATTTAGATGAGATTGAGATGAGACTGACATGCGATTGAGATGTGATTTAGATGAGATTGAGATGAAATTGAGATACAGATAGAGATACAGATAGAGATACCGATAGAGATAGAGATTCAGACAGAGATAGAGATATAGAAATAGAGATAGAGATAGGTATAGATATAGAGATAGAGACAGAGATAGATATAGAGATAGAGATGGAGATAGAGACGGAGATAGAGATGGAGATGGAGACAGAGATAGAGATACAGATAATAAAGAAGACGGAGATGGAAATGGAAGTGGAGATGGAGTGGAGATAAAAAAATGCACTGACCTTAAAATTAGTTTAGTTTGTCAACAAAAGAATCAAGGCCATTACTTACCGTTATTTTTGAGATAAAAGTTCAATGTAGCTAATAGTAATTAGTATTATAGCTGCTAGGTCAGAGGTCAACAAGCTCTCACTAATTAAGAAATTATGTATAGACGACAGCACGTTAAAGCTACTTTAATCGGTTACATTTCTACGGTCGTCCTTACAAGAAATAATTACTTTTTTTCAGCTCAGTGTTAATTTAAATAATTTAATTATAATTTTAATGCATTTGTTTAGTTTCTTAATAATGTAAGGTCACGTTTAAAATATGTATATTGTCTGTCTCTCAATACTCGTTGAAGTTTTTTTTATTTGATACATATTATTTCAATTAACCAACTCAACCTCGCATAGTCTACTGCTAAACTTTTTTTCAGGGGTGGAAAATTCGCATGGATGTCCGCCGCCCCGGGGTAAGCGGCGGCGTCTGTCAGACTGACTAAAAATCACCCTTCTGTTCCATCTCACACGTACTCCGAACCCAATTGGTGCCGGCCGGCCACTGTGGGCCTCCTCCGGTCAAGGGGGGAGTGAGGTGTTTGACGTGTACGTCTAAGAGTGGCGGCCACCTCGGGTTCTAATCTTTAGGGGGCGATAGACATCCCCGAGTCTGTTACCCCCTGGACCCATTTAGAGGAGCTGGAAGAGGACGTTATCCGCCCTCCGCCGACCCCCGGTGCGTCTGCTGCGGGCCGGGTGAGTGGACGGGATCTCCCTCTCCCTTTCCGCAGCCGAAAGAAACCACCGTATTCCAACACTCATCACTGCCGGCCATCGACTCGATTGCGGCCGACAGAGACAGGTCACTGCCTACTTCAGAGATGAAGGCACGACGCGGCTCCTCCCAAACTGCACGCTAAGCGTATGCCGCTCCATGTCCTCCCGGCAGTCGACACTGGGTGTCCGGCTCCCTGTTTATGCGACACAGGTACCTACTTTCCAAAACAACCATGCCCCGAGAGTACTTGTGTCACCCGAAACGTTAGGGAACCATGCCGCTAATTTATAAAAGCAAATTGTAATAGTTAAACTATTATAAATAGCAAATTGTAATACTTAGTTAAACTATTACAATTTGCTGTGGTCGTCGCGTAAAAGTATGGTAACCTTATTTGAGTCATAAATTAAGATCATCAATCTATCTACCCAAAGGCCTCTATACTTCCCGATACGCAGTCGCCACTCTATGAACCTCACAACGCTTCCATTTTAAACTTTCATCCAGAAAAAGTGTAAAATGAAGCAAATTTCTATAATAGCACTGTTTATATAAAGTGAAACTCTCCACAAAACATTATGACTATGTATATGAGCTGATCAAAGATATTGATACTTCAATATAAACTTTCATTTGTTATCAGTTAGTTAAGACTGCCTTTATGTAAACGTATCTATATAAGTTCGTGGAGTGACTCAGACTTTGTTCAATGCCTTATTGTTTGTCATGCGTAATCGTAGGTTTCAAAATAAAGCTTAGGAACCTACATCCTTAGATTAACCTCGTAATGTAAATTGTGGATTATACATAATTAAGTGTGGAGGTATGAAGAACAGGGAGTAAAGTTCACTCGTCCTCCATAGAAAAGGTTGGATCCTTCGACCAGACGGGTATTATATCTGGCGGGCACTTGCCCAACGGTTGATGTTGGGAAGTTGTGTGTATGCTAATTGCACGGTAAACTCTGTTTTCGAGATGCAGAATTCGTGTGACGTCAGTATGACACGTTGTTTTTATATATGGCGTTTTTAGGTACCGCTACATAAGCATAATCATAATTCTCTTACTACCTATTCATTTTTGTCTGAATCAAGTATTAGTCTTCTATACTGTCTTATTATCACCATAGTACTCATCCCCCTTCTAACCTTATTGTATATCTTTAACACAGTATATTTGTCATTTATTTGGCCTTACACTACATAATCTCTTTTTATTCATACTCAATACATTCCTCAAAAGCACACATCCCCGCAGTCAAATCTCAAATGCTTTATTATAAGAAAACAAGTCAAGAGTGATTAGCTGACTTAGTGTGCACACACATGAGTGACACACATCGACAACAGAGACAAAGTCAAACATATATCGGCGACGCGTATATTTAAGTTTTATAATATTTAAATACACGTGCGACACGCTGTCGGCAGCTGCCGACGTTTGTCGCTCATGTGTACATAGGTGTACTTAGGTACAAAGCCTACAATAATCCATAAATGATAAAACCATGGGCGTACCCAGGAGGGGGGTTCAGGGGAGGGCACCCCCTTCTCTGAAAATCTCGCAGAACATGTATAAACTCCCTTAATTACCAAACAAAGTATAATCGAGGACTTATCTCTAGTTTTTAAATAAACCACGCAGTAGACACTAGCAAAATGTACGGTGTAATTGCCAAAAAACCGCGTGCGACTATAGCGCAAACAGATTACCCACTCTAAAAATTTGACTTGCCTCCCCTCCCCCCTCCTAGGCCTGACTTGCAAGGGCCAGAAGCTGGTAACGCCCATCCCTACGTTCTAAACATTTTAAAAACCTTAGAACTATGCACGAAAATGCACTACGAAACTAGCCAAAACTTTGTTAAAAACCAGTTATGTAAGTGGATTCAAACAGTAGCGTACCTACTACAATATTATTCTGCTTGTGAACCATGTTTATTAGCATAATATAATTATTAAAATCTACACGTACATAGGTAAGTGCCACTTGTGACTTCTACCATGATTGATTTACTTATCTATAGTTAGCTATCTACTTGGGTATGGTATAGTACAGGTTATGCCATTCATTGTGGAAGTCTAACATGGAGGTCCATTATGTTTATAACCTTACTAAGAAGGTTTTAAAAGATATTTATCAGCAGTAAGTATCTATCCAATCAAAAATTAATTGCCATGTTATCTATTAAATTAAATACAGTCTGAATTTGTTGAACTGTTTGATATTTGAATAGTCACAGCCTGACATCACCAAGTACCTAATCTTCGAGTTTCTACCAATAGGCATTTATTTTTCTTTCCATGTTAAGAGAGACATAAACGAACATGTGGGAATGCGGGTCGCCTGATGTTAGGCAATCTCTCCGCCCATGCACATGTACAGATGACAGTAGGTCAATCTACCCCAAACTGTCTGATTTTCCCAATCAACCTTTAGCCTTAATGCTTTAGAGATAAAGTTGAAAATCTACTATGGAAATCTGACAGTTTGTAGATGTACGGATGCGTTGCTAACCTTTTATGGAGGCAATACACTCTCTTCTTGAAGGCCCTCATGTCCTACGTACAGATGATAGCAAATCAAGCTACTTGAATCTGTCGGATTTCTTTATCAGATTTTCAACTTTATCTCTAAAGCATTACGACTCAAAGTTGATTGGGAATATTTCACTGTTTCGGGTAGCTTGACCTGCTGTCGAACGTACAAAAAATCGCTTACAAGACCTGATTTCAGAGCTGTCATATTGCAGTGGCACAAAAATACATAAAAGCAAATCAATACAACCTTATTCTTTGCAACACCTCGTACCACTTACGAAATACAGGAACATAATTAATAATATCAAGTAAAACAAAGAACTGGAGCGCGGTTCGGCGAGTTAACTGTCCATTCCTAAAATCAGTGACTGCGCTGCTACGATACGCATTTCAATATGTACCCTAATTTATTGGAGTCGTGTTGTAGGTAGGTAGGTATGCATGTATTCGGCCAAGTAAAAAGAGAAAATCTGCGATGGTTAGACGTAGAGTTGTGTAAAGAATCTTAAAAGATTTGTGTGGAGAAAACATTGTTTTATCATGTATTTGTTGGATAGGTACAGACGGCTACACATCAAACTATGCATTTCCAGTTTTAGCTGATCTCGTATTATATCGGCTTTTCGTACAATCAGAAGTCAGCTTATACTGGGTATGGCTTGTTGTATAGCTTAATGTGATACCAATGTACGGGAAAATAACATAGCTTTTATTTATCTCACGTAGATAACCTACTAAAGGAAGAGACAGATAACCTTTCTATGGATAATTAACATGAATGAATGTATTTAGTTATGCTAGTTATAAATCTTAAGTCTACTAGCGGAGGGACTATAACAATTGTGTTTTTGACGTGACAACGTCTTTTTTTTTTTTTTATTGGGACTAAACCCGCCACACTTTTCCCAACCACTGCAACTCCTGAAAGCCAGAATCAACAGTGGCGACCGCCAAAAAAACGCCGAGCAATGAAGCTCGACGAGTCCCGGAGAAACGATTCAACTGTCTTGGGTCCCGCAACGAAATTAATCAGAAAAGAATAGCGGAGGAGTAAGAAAAAAGATATTTTTCCACTTCCCTCCATAACAAGCAGGAGACAGAACAGAACTAGGCCAAACGGCACAAAGGGACATTATTGCAACTGGGAGAAGCCCAGATTGCCAAACACCACGAATAAAATTTGATTAAGTTAATGGGTCCTAAGTAGGTATTAGCTGTTACAATTGATTCCAATTGTGACAACGTCTATTAAATTGGTACGGCGTGGAGTCATTCTCGAAAACACCGTAACGGCCGAATCTGACGCCACACGGAGTCCACGCCTACTTTACCCCCACCCCTAGAGCGAATAGACGTTGTCACGTTCAAATATCGGCAGTAGACGGAGTTCTACAGACAACCAATTTTTTTTTGATATGTAAAGATGATAAACATCAGTGAGTAACGGAAACTGTACCTATACCTAAACTTACCTATACGACAGTGGCGCCGATTCTTTTGTCAACAAACTAAACTAATTTTAAGCTAAGTGCATCATCTCCTTTAGTTTCCATAGACAGTTTAGACGCGATTATAAACATGGCGGCCAAAAATACGTCAATTTACATCAGGAGCATAGTATTTTGACAGGTCTAAACTAACATTTTTGAGTTTTGGCGGGAAAGTCAAGCTGAGTGTCACGCTCATTTTTCATTGGACTTTTAAAATTATTTATACTGTTGTTTACTAAATAAAAGTGCGTGATTTATGTAGTAAAAAGTGCATTCAGTAAATAATTCACAAAGAACACTGAAATATCGCAGCATAGTGGCCACATCATTACTTTGCCTCAAACCTCCCTCGTATGACGGAAATACGCAGCCGTCCTTTTCAACATGTCTTTTTCAAACCGTGCGAAGCCAAAAAAGAAAGAAAGAAGAAGAAACTAACATTTCAACTTAATGAAATCAAAAGAAAAAGATGCACTGAACTTAAATTTAATTTAGTTTGTGAACAGGGGAATTGGGAACATTGTTGTGATATAAGATTCGAGTAAAAACGTGTTCTTAAATTTGTGAAAAAACGTAGAAAAATTTAATTAAATGAGGTGTTCATAAATGTGTTCTAGCCTGTGTAGCCTATATTTTTATATTTCAATACTCCTTCGACATAGCCCGAAGAATTGCAACACTAAAGTGGCAGTGGGCTGCACACATTGTCCGTAGGACCGATGCCCTATGGGGCCGACGGGTTCTCGAGTGGTGACCACGCACCGGAAGATGTAGCGTGGGTAGGCCCCCGACAAGGTGGACCGACGACCTGGTGAAGGTCGCGGGAAACCGCTGGATGCGGGAGGCGCAGCACCGGTCATCGTGGAGAACCTTGGGAGAGGCCTATGTTCAGCAGTGGACGTCTTTTCGGCTGAAATGAGACCTTCCTACCTTCTTTCTGGTCACCGGCATAGTAAACTTCTACATATTTTGAACGGATTTGTTTTCATCGATGATTTTATCAAAATACATCTGTGTCTTTATAATTACAACCGTACTTATCTAATAGCAGACAATTATAATTAGACACAACATCATGTAGAAAATGATAATATGTCGATAAATTGATTGCCAAACCGTTCAGTGTAGGCGGAAGTAAGAAATATTTGCTTAGGTATTATAATATCTAGCTAAAAGACATTACATAATGGGCACTGATGGACTTGCAATTGCAAAATTACATTGCAGGCACATGGCAAAACATATTTTGTTTTATGCATTTTTGCGTTATGAAGTTTCAATCTGAAAAGTTGAATTAACTAGTATTTTTTGTATAAGGAGGCCCTTTATTAGGCATTTATGGCCAATAGGTACGTTGTCCATTACCTTAACCAAAGTTATCTTTAAAATACGTAATGAAATAAATACTATCTCATTTCTGGCGTCTTACAGACAATATTCCGTACATACGTATGTATATCAAACAATGTATGTAATATCTAATATACCTATAAAATTCTCGTGTCACGGTGTTCGAACTTAAACTCCTCCGAAACGGCTCGACCGATTTTGATGAAATTTTTTGTGCTTATCCGGTATCTATGAGAATCGGCCAACATCTATTTTTCATCCCCCTAAATGTTAGGGGTAGTCCACCCCTAAATTTTTTTTATTATTTATATGGCAAAACAACGTTTGCCGGGTCAGCTAGTAATATATACTTATAATAATGTATGTGTGTGTTTGCTGCATTCACTAATTCCATCTGTCAAAAAACGGTTTACTTAATGGGCAAGGTACCTAAAAGGGTAGGTATAGGTAGTCTTTTTGTTATTTTAATTGGTACAATTCAGCTCAAAGTTGTAATAAATGGTGCCTAAAGTAGAGCCACCAACTCAATATTTATCAGTCATAATTTAACTCGAATCGGATTGTTATGAATCCACGTTTTTTTTTATTTCTTTATTTTATGGCTTCGCACGGTTTGTGCATTTAGCCAATGCCACGTAATGAATTGTTCATGTCGAAAAAGACGGCCGCATGACCCGTCTTACGATGGAGGTTTGAGACAAAGTCATGATGTGGCCACGATGCTGCGATATTTCACTGTTCTTTGTACGCTTTTATTTAGTAAACAACATTATAAATAATTTTAAAAGTCCAATGAAAAATGAGCGTGACACTCAGCTTGACTTTCCCGCCAAAACTCTATGACCATTGTGAGAATCCACGTCAAATGTTTGTTTTTGCTACAAACTATTTTTTTTTTATAATTTTATTTGGCGCGTTGACAATATGCAAATACATATATATATACCTCATATCTACACTTTCGTGTCTACGTCTGAACATAATATTGCCATCATACTATCCATCAGAACATTAATCACTAAAATATTTGTTTTATCAGCAGAACACCATTGTCTTTACTTTCCGGGAACTTAGGTAGGTACTTAACAATTCTTACGCCTCACAATAAAAAACAGCGGATATACAATCAACTACATAATCAAAATAGCCCGAGTTACGCGCAACTTGCGCACAAAAACAGCTGTCATGCGCGTGCGCACTTTCGCACAATCTCCTTCAACACGCTCCTAGAAGATCGCGTGACCTCGCCTGCCAGTATTACTATCAGCTTGTTCCGATCTGTCGCAGATAAAAGATTGGAGGTTTGTGCTTGGGGTTACATATTTAATCAGGACAGTCTATCGAGCACGCCTTAAGGTAATCAAACCTATTGATTACCACAAATTCGGTAGGTTGTCTTAGCCAGAAAACGTGGTCGTCTGAGAGAAAACTCTCCCTTTTGCTAGATATAAAAAATAGCTGACTTAATCCCCCTTATTCATAAGCGCTGCTTAAAGTTAACTAGTGATTAGCGATTCTTTAACCATTCAATTTTGACCTTTTAACGTCACTTAACTTAAATCATCCTTTATGAATATACACCAGTGTTTAAAGGGTTTATTCATAAACGAAGATTAAAGTTAAGTGACGTGCAAACGTCTAAAATGTATGGTTAAAGAATCGCTAATCACTAGTTAACTTTAAACATCTTTTATGAATAAGGGGGGAATAAGTATATTATGTACGCCACCACATCAAACCATCCGAAACTTTTACTCGGTAACATCGGCTGCCGGCAGAGGTTACCACCCACTAGACAAAGTCTTGCCGCCAAGCGATTCGTTGTGTTCAGGCATGATGTCTGATGAAGCCGCACGAAGGACGGGTCTGAGCAGCTGTGTTGCAATGTGTGCCGGATACGATGCGCCAAATGTTGTTGTGTCGGGAGTTTGGTCGTAGAGGGTCTCCCGATTAATCTCCCTCTGGCGCAGCATCGTTGGTAGAGTTGTTGGGTTTAACATTACATCACCTCGCTTAACTGCCGTCTTCCTTCCTACTCACTAAGATTTTTAAGTGAATAGGCTTAAAAAACTTGCGCGCTTTACCATCAACGATTGCATCAGTGCTTACCATCAGGCGGCATTGCAGTCAAGTACTAGTTATACTTATTAAAATAATAATAATAATAATTGTCAAATGTTCCCAATCAACTTTGAACATAATTAGGTACCTGAGCTCTAAAATTAAAAATATATTCAGGAAATTAGACAAATACGAGGGTTAAACTGAAAGTTCTTAGAAAATAAAAAACTGATAACATTAGCCAGTTATTAGTTTTATTATATCTTTTCAAAATATTGTCCATTCACGTCAATACACCGTTGCATGCGATGGAACCACTGGGAAAAGCACTTTGCCCACTCGTCCTTAGAGGTCTCTACAATGGCATCGCGATACGCAGCCACCACTTCTTCAGCACTCATAAACCGCTTTCCTTTAAGTTTTTCTTTAATTTTTGGAAATAAATAAAAATCACAAGGCGCGAGGTCGGGACTACACGGCGGGTGACCCAGTAATTCAACGTTTGATGTCGCCAAATAGTCGATCGTTCGCTTTGCAGTGTGCGACGAGGCGTTGTCGTGGTGAAGGAAGATCCTACTGCGAGGTCGTTTCTCTCGAACTTTTTCCAAGACAAGTGACAAACAATTGGTAGTGTACCATTCTGCAGAAACTGTTTTTTGATCCTCTAACACAATTGTTGCGAAATGAACCTTCCAAAGAACGAGGCCACCATTTTTTTTCCCGTACTTCGATCTCTCTTCACTTTAGTTGGCAACTCCTCGAAAGGAATCACCCACTGAGCAGATTGTGTTTTGATTTCAGGATCATAACAGTAAATCCAGCTTTCGTCACCTGTTAGTATGTCGAACACAGCATTTGAATCACCTCCGTTAAATCTTTCAATCATTTTACGGCACCAATCCACACGATGGTGTTTTTGAGCCTCAGTTAAATTATGAGGTATCCACCGGGCGCAAAGCTTCCTGACCGCTAAATGTTCGTGGAGGATTTTGTGCACTTGACTCATACCGATGCCTAAGCTTGTCCGAATCTGCTGATAGGTCACTCTTTTGTCAGTCTCTATCATACGCCGCACAACACAGATGTTATCTTCAGTCGTCGCCGTAGAAGGCCGTCCCTCACGTAAATCATCAGTGAGATTAGTGCGACCACGTTTAAACTCATTAAACCAGTAAACAGTCGCACGAGATGGGGCTTCATCGTGAAAGGCCAATCGTAGTCTATCATAACTTTCTTGTTGACTTAAATGACATCGAAAGTCATAAAAATTCATTGCACGAAAATTTTCTCGTGTTAAATTCATGTTGACGTGACACAGACAATTTTCAATTTGCCGCCAAATCGTATAACTAATGACAAATGAATGAAATATATACTCAGTAATATTGCCAAAGAGTTCTATTTTCAAATTTTAAAATTATTTTTTTATTATATTGTTTATAAGTGGCCAGTTCTAAGAACTTTCAGTTTAACCCTCGTACATACCTTGATGTGCATTGCATGCCATATGTCGTGCAGTATGAATTTTATCAAATGACGATACTTAAACACAAGTATATAGCTGAAAGGTACCTACCAAGTTGCCAAATGGCAGCCAATTCATTCATTAATTTACTGTCGTTATACAACGATGACTATTTTAATCGCTTTCTTTGGTTGTAATCATGCTTTATTTAACCTACAGATTCATTGAAGCGTTAACAGTCTTTTGTATTTCTCTACAAGAGACCAACTCTTATTCTCTAGGCCACATAGACTTCTAACCATTAATATGTCATTTCTTTGCAACCCTGACACATACCTTCACACAAGTTAACTTCGAACCGTACCAATGACACATTATACGGAATAAGACCCACAATCCAGATCGATAATTTCATCAGAACAGCTTATTTGCATAAATGAAACCGGTTGGGCGACAAGATCGCAAGATAGATCACAGACAATGAGAATGACAGACAATAGTTTTAAACTTTCACATTTCGATGCCACGTATCATTTACAAACGTAGTGCAATCGCGAAATTAATTGTATGTCAGTATTCACGTAGGTACTGGTGTAGGCAGGTAGTGAGCCTATCATAAGATTCTTGAGGATAGATTATTAGTAGGTTTTGTCAGTTACATGTTAGAGGGTGGGACATAATTGAATTTGTGTCGATTCAATGTGCAAATTCACTACATATTGTAAAATCCCCGTAAAGTTCCCCGCTGCGTCTGGATCAATCTACTACCGAACGAATTTACATGTGGTGTTCACCAATGGACGGAGTGATTTAGTTGTATAATTCATTGGGGTTTTGTGTACCGATGTAAATAGGGTGAAACATGACGATGATTCATATCGGAAAACGACTTCGATGGTTTTACCTCGGCTGTGCGCCGAATAGATAAATGTGTATAAATTTTTCTCTAAATAATAAATCTCCTTAGTACGTGCCTGTGGGTAAAGCCATGGCTGTGGCAGAATTTAGTATTCTTATGCTTGCAATGTCCTTATAAGCCTGTTCTGGGCAGGAAAGACTAACAAGGTTATTGACAAGACTTTTTGATAAAACAGATTAGCTGATTTTGCCCGATTTTTTTTATGAAAGTTTGATTAGATAACGTCTAAAAAATTTTATTGTACTTACCTAATGCATCGCCCATATTAAAACAAAATAAATTCATTAATGATGGTATTAGATTAAGAAATACATCAATTTCGCGTACGGTATGATAGCGTACAAATTTTCCGAAATATCCAAAGTAGAATTAAGAGATTGTCTGCTTGGTTGCCCTGGCTTCCAGTCGCATCACTGACAGACACCAACCAAAGTCAATTAGGCAACATTACATAACCACGCGTAGCATAGCGACGGAGTCAATTATCAAAGGTCAACAATATAAGCGCTGGAGACCAGATATAAAATTAAACAAATATTCGCTACTATTGTTTTTATTGTGTAGGTTATATAGTTTGTGTATTGCTGAAAAAAATGTGAAACACGCAAAATATTTAAGAAATCGACATGTTGAGACTTTGAATTGACCCTCTCAACTCAATGAAAAGTGTAGATTTCTAAACTCGCTCTCTTCTGTTTCTTCAGCAGACATGGATATTGTGACCAAAAATGAAACCGAAATGTGATCACATCTAATAAAATATTTTAAAGTTTAATATGTTGAGTTGGTTGTGAATTCTTCCAAAGCCTTCGATTCCGTTTAGCATATTATTTCTCATAAATAAAACTTGGGTACCTACATGTGGTGTTCAGTGGAAAATATATTCATCATCATCATCTCGGCGTATAATCCCGGTTGCATCCGCGGCCTTCGCGTTGGAGTCCGCTTTCCTACATATACGTCTCCATTTTGCACGATCTCTGGCGAGCGAGTAGCGAGGTAGGCTAAAGAAGTGCTTGAGGTTCTTACCTCAAGCCAGCACTTCTTTAGTCTACCTCGCTTGTTCCGGCCCGGCGGAGGCGCCATGGCAAGACATTTGTTACCCACGTAACATGCCGGCCGGCTTTCGTAAGACGTGACCGTAACAGCGTAGGCGACCCTCTTGCAGTTGTCTGCTATGTCACGGACGTGAAGAAACAGTGGAAAATATATTATCTGTATTTTAAAGCGACTAAAATTGTAATAAAGCGAAGTTTGCTCAAAGGCCTGGGTGTTCAATAAGGGGTACCTCTAAGGATTCAATGCTAGGACCAATAGTATTTATATTCATAACCCGATAAAAAGGACACTATACTATTTTAATAAACAAGAGAAATATTCAGAGAAAGAGAAAGCCCAGAAAAGCAAATAAACTACGAGTTCATTGTTTTGTCCTTTTTAAACAGACACAAAAAGCTAATGAACTTTGCTTCATGCAAAGGTACTCTTGATGTAAATATATGATTTGTTTAAGGTTTTCAAATTATTTTAATTAAATGGAAATATATCAGGAAACAGTAACTTAATCCTTTTATTAATCTCTTACAACACATAATACTCTATGTCTGCTCTGCCATCTCTACAAGTCTTAGCGCAACTTCTTCTAATTGCTTATTCTTTGACAGTAATTCGCTATTCTTTTTCTTCATATATCTTAGTTTTTCCTTCAAAATGAAAATGCTTTGCAGATTTTGCCCCAAAACTTCCCTTTGGGTTTCATCTTTTCTGCGCCTCTTTGTTCGATGAGTATCTTTTATGTACCATATTCTAGTATTTCCCTCTTTCCCTCTCTGCGTCGTAGTAATTTTAAACATAGCCTTCTCATTGTATATGTTCGTAAACATATGGAGAACGTCCATGTACGTCTCTTTTGCAAGAGTTTCAACGTACTTCGGGAAGTGAGGCTGTGTCATATATTTATCTATGTTATATTTATGTACGTATTCATGTTTTGTGTATGTATCACCAGATTTACTGCTGGAGATGTTATGGATTATCTCTCCATCGAAATCTTCGTTTCCTAACTCTTGTGTGTCACTGTAACAGATATAAAGTGTAAGTCGTAAACAGTATTAGAGCATAATGTAATTTATAATTAATTAGAAAAAAAGTTTATAAAATGATTCTCACCTACCACCTCCTTCACTGGTTTGAATTTCCTTATCTACACCATCTTTGAGCCCGCTGATCAAGTTATCACTCACAACAAAACCTGTAACATTACCATCTTTCATATACACATCAAAAACTGGCAATAATGAATGTGCAGTGCTAGCATTGTCTCCGTTTTGGACCGCAACATCTTGTGCACTTTCTTCGTTAATCTCACCATCTAAATATTCAACTCCATCATTATTTACTTCAGTAACTTCCGTTGTATATTCTACATGATTTTCTTCTTCGACTGCTTTCTCAGTATTGACAAAATCATTAAGTGTTTCACTATGGTCATTAGCATCTTGTGAAATAATTTGGTATTCAAGACCTTCTTCTAAAGTTTCATCTTGATCAACATATTCCTGCACTACGTTCTGTGATTCGCCCATGTCTTCAGTGACGACCGTTTCGTAAGCAATGTTATCAATATCGTTTTCTTCAGCAATTTCAGAAGCTTGGCCTTCATTCATGATTTCAACAAGTTCATTACTAATGATTTCATGATTGTCGTCATTACAGTATTCTATTGTGTAGTTCAAGTTTTCGATTGCATTTTGTGCCAGTATATGAATGTCTTCGTCTAAATGTTCAACTGTTTGTACATGTACAGTTTCTTCATCAGGTTCAGAACTTTCTGCAGTCCTGAAAATAAATGACATGATAAATATCTTTACTTATATCAGAATATCCAATAATGGTAATTAGTAAGTAAATTAAAAAGGTTAAATAATTCTACTTATTATCTACCTATTAGGCAATACTGGAACACACTGATCTGCGATCCATGGGTTTCTTTGTATTTCACATTTTATTGATTCTTGTAAATACTTTACACTTTGCAATGTTTCATTTGTGTAAATATTTTCTGTAGGTTCTTCTTTAATTTTTATTCTTTTGGAATCTTCAGAAGACGTTACAACTTGATTTGGGTTTGATCCTGTGAATTAGTAATCAAGTATTATTGCAATGAGCTGTGAAAACAATTTTTAAATAATTGTGTAACTTGTCAAGAGTTGTTAATTGTTCCTCTCGTTTCATGTAACAAATGTGTTTTAGTTGCACTAAGTGTATATGCGCAAACTTACTCCCACCACGCTAAAATTTTCCCAAGTTACGTGCGGGTTCTACTGTATGTTACTTACGGCGTTTCTGTGGTAGAGTTTTGTTCGACCTCGCTCTTTCCGTAGGCTGGATGGCACGGCTGTGCTTTATTTTCTTAGTAGAATCAGAAATATGTCCGTCATCAGCATCTGGAACAAATATAACAAAAGATTTTTATTTTATTTCACAATTTCAGCACAGTATCACAACAGAGGATGTTTTTTCTCTCGTTTGCTCTTGGTAACATGGACAACAATGATAGTAACTAAAGTTCAGTCAACATCATCATCATCTCAGCGTTAATCACAGTCACATCCAAAGCTTTTTCAGCTTTGGAGGTCTGGGGTCCGCTTTACCAATCTAACTGCTGATTTTGGCTAAACTTCGATATTTTGAGAAGCGATTGCAGTCTGACCTCCACAACCCGAAGGCGATTGTCTTCAGAAAATCCTCTGCTCTATGCTACTTCACCTGCACTAGTTGTAAACGTAAAACATAAAAATTTGACGTGTAAATGGCTATATCTTATTTGGTACTTACGAACTTGTATCTGTTCAACCTGGTCATCTCCATTTTCTTCCTCATTGTTCCCATCCATTTCATCAACAGCTGAAAATAGTGATAAGCATTTGTTATTACTACAGAAATTGCAACAAAAAGTCTTGATTTATGTTGTATAACCCATTTTACCTTAGATATATATGGCTACTATCAACAAGCAAGAGCCTTTGTAGCTTAGCATTTTGGTACAAATAAAATTAAACAAATTACCTGCAATTTTTTGTTTCAATAACTTCAACCTCTGCTCACTGATATGTCTTTCTATCCCTTTGCTTTTCAAATTCTTTTCTAAAGCATAAAAAAATGGACGACTCATGGTGAATCCCGTCTCCATTTCAACATACGCTCTGATTTTCATTACATCGACTTTGAGTTGCAGGAAGTCTTTTATCTGTAAATGAAAAAAATAATGTTGAAGCACTTTTACTATTAAGCATAAACCAAACGGATATTTTACTGTAGATAATATAACGTGTGGCGACATCTTATGCTGCCACAGATAAATGATGAGATCAGAGAATCTTAAACCACGCAAGTAATGTTTACTGCGAAATCTTAATATACTAGGTGCAATTAAAATAACTAAACTTCACTTATTTTTATGATTATAAATAGTAGTAGTGATTATAGTAGTAGCAGAAACATATTGACGAGTCATTATGATTCCAGTTATTTCAATTACATATTATTTATACAGGGTGTATCTGACATTGTAACGCAAACTTCGCGATAGTCATTTATATCGTTAATAAGCGGTAACAGAAATCACAGTGTTTTAAAAAAGGTGTCGGCTCAACCTTTGAACGTTGCAAGCGTGCCGCCGCGCGTGTTTGTGGGTGTTACGTTGACTCCTGATGTGAACTCTATTAAATCAGCTGATAGGATAGTTTTTAGAATTTTGTTCTCATTGTTTTTTTTGTGTAATTAGCGAATTAATTAATTTTAACTTTAAAATCTTATTGGGTTATAAATGTACAGCGATTATGAACGGTCTGAAGTGAAAATACACGCATATATATTTGTTTTAATCAGGAAAAAGCCGATGAAAAATTCCACCACTAGGGGGTTCAGAATCATGTACTGGATCCATGGTACTCGTTTGTGCGTCGATGTCAGATACACCCTTTATATTAAAATCCGAAATCCTTCTAGATCAGCAGATATAACACCTAACTGATCAGAAATATTCCCTTTCCAATGGAGGAACTTTCCACCATGTCCCACCATAATACCTCCACAAACTAAGGTAGCAAATAAGTAAAATATTAATGTCACAATTAATATTTATAGTAATAGAATAAGCTAGACTATAACCTCTTCTTTGACATATGGTGGTAATCGCCGGCCATGCTGCAGTTTATAAAATTCTTGTAAAGATAATTCATGATCGTGGTGATTACAAACATAGTAAACTGTCAATTCTTTCTCATTAGGTAGATGTCTTAATTTTATTTTACATGGACAGTCAGTCTTCATATTATTATTTCTGTAAAAAAAAAAAAACATGATATCTTCTATTATTGTAAAAGGAAAGCTAAATTTTAAGCAAAAAAAAAAAATTCATTGTGCTATGCTAAACTTTCTTATTTAAAAAAAAATGGTAATACAAACCTCTTTCTCAGCCCCTTTTTCTTATACTTTTCTTTATTTCTCAAATAAACACAATTGTAAGTATATGTTTCATAACCAGTGTTAGGTTTACGTGAATCAGAACATCTGTAGTAAAAGCACCATCTCTTTGCATTTTCATTCAGGTATTGTACAAAGTGATCATGTGAGGCAAATTTGTCACCAGGCTTCACAAGTTTCTCATCTTCATGTAAGAACAATTCTTTGTGATCCAAACAGTATTCGTTATATGGAAGGTAAACAAGTGCTGACAAAGAAACAATAACATAATGATCAATTATATAATAATTGTCGGTCTCCATGGCGCAGCGGTCATCACGCCTGGCTGCGACGTGGAGGCCCCGGGTTCGATCCCCGGCCAGGTCATGATAGAAAACGATCTTTTCCTGATTGACCTGGGTCTTGGATGTTTATCAATATATGTATCTATTATAAAATATAGTATTTTTGAGTTAGTATCCCATAACACAAGTCTCGAACTTACTTTGGGGCTAGCTCAATCTGTGTGATTTGTCCGTATTTATTTATTATGAGATTCAAACAAACAAAATAACACCATGTGTGTCGGCACATGGGGTGATTAACAAATGAACCTGTCAGCAGGATGAAAAGTGAGATGGGCAGGAACTATGTACTGCATTTGAGAACCCCCATAAAGTTCAAATCAAACCATAACTTTATATGTCAACAACAATGTTCACAGTATTTTACGAAGTGATTAAAATGCATTATCTAAATGCAATGCAATTTAACTTAGATGACAAATTTTTTATTTTTATTTTTTTACCTTTTTTGGAATATTTATTAGTATCTTCACTTCTAACAATCATCCTACTATTAGAACTTCCTGATGTGTCTAAATACCTGAAAGTAAGGAAAAAATCTTGTTAGACCTGTATACAAGGTTACAATTAGTCACATATGTGACTTCAATGTCAGTATTAAAATTTAAGACAAAGTACAATCAGCCATTCAAGGTGGTCTTCAAGTTTTAGCAGTGCCTTATCATATTCACAGACTTATGCTGCCCTCCCATACCTAATGACACAGTACTATTTGAAAAAATTGTAAAAGCGAAGTTAGAGTAGTAGTGGGGTTTTAGCCATATCTCCTTCATAGAAAACAACCAAATAAAACAGTGCATCTATATTTGGGCCAAATTCAACAAAGAATACAGGTAAACAAGCCAATGCTAGGCAACAACTTGTTTACACCTAAAAAAATGTTAACAACCTTTTCTAAATAGATGATTTTCATACAAGTAATAATCCTACTTCCTACTAATGTAAACAGTTTATTAATGTTTAGATATTTATGATTTACATAGACATTTAGAGGATTTCAATGAAATATGACATACATGTAAGCTAATTTTCTAATAGGTTAAATTTGAAAGTATGATAATTGATGTGCTAAGCAGTTGATTTGAATAGTAGTTAAAATATGCAAAATTGTATCAACAAATGTCTCAACTTTATTCATAGTCTCAATTCCACAAAATTTGTGTTTAATACCTGGATTTCATCCATGTTTCTTTTCTAGTAGGGCTATCACATAAAATTAATGTCAACTGTTTAATATTTTTTCGAAAAAAAAAACAAGTTAAAATGCATGTTATTTTAGTGATTCTATTAAAATATGTAATAGAATTGTTAATAAATAGTTAGCATTTAAAAGTTGATAACCATGTAAATAATAGGAGATTTGTGAAACGTGAGTTGTGATAACCCTAGACTGGTTTGTTTACCTGTAGTCTTTATTGAGGTTGTCACAAGTATAGGTAGGTAATAGTTAATACAGGCTGGTGTTCACAACTCCACATCATGTGCTAAAACCCTTTACTAATACCCCTAGCTGTGGTGTAAAATAATATTTTAATTTCATTAAAATCTGCACAAATTCTTTAGGTTATTCAAACTTTATGAGTCAAACAACTAACTACAATAATTAAAGGTAGTCACTAAATGTGGGTAGTGCAGGATTAGTCATTCTTCAAGAACATCTTCTAGTTGATGATGATGATAATGTTGATCATTATAATCTTGATAATTACTAATATCGCTTCTAGCTGAAATAAGTCTTCTTAAAAAAACTGAGCAAAATGAGACTCTTGACAGGTGCCAAATAAAAGTTTCTACCTAAAAACCTCACACCTTTCTCCATGGAAAATGAAGTGATAGTTTTATGTAGCACAATCAGGCATTCAAGGTTGTCTTCAACTTTTTGCAGTGCCTTATCATATATCTATAGGATTTGTAGCCCATTTTTTATTTTATAAAATATCTGGTACTTATTCACAAGCTTTTCCATGGGAAAAGGGTGGGAGATTTTCATGTAGAAACTTTAGGTTATGGTGATGTTATGTAATTAAAGAAACGTCTACCTAAATAAAAACACAGTAATAGTACCTCATGACAGATTTTTCAAGGATAGCATTATTCTGAGGAATTTGATCATTCTCTTCAATAATTTCCACATTCATCGCCACACTGTCTGCAGGATCATCCAAATAACAATGGTCTTGATTAAAGCTTTTATCAAATCCCATTTTTTACTGAAAAATAATATTTCATTACTGTTTCAGGTTGTTTCATACCCACCCTTCTAATAAGAAAAATATCGGTAGAGGGCACACGTAAAATGATGTTATTAAAAACTCTTTCGTAGAAATTAATAGCTACAAAATCATTTCACGATAGAACAAAATAAATAACAAGCTAAAACTTGGTGATCTGATTAGGCGGGTTACAGTTCGACTTGCTTTTAGAGATAATTACTCTGTGCTGCTTTGACCACAGGAACTTACCTAGATGTTAATTCATGAATCTAAAGTTTCTACATGTAGAAAGACTTATAACTAAGATAAAATTGTAAGATTATTTAGTACACAATTGTCTTCTTTCACAGAGTTTTTCCTTTTCATCAAGACATCGATACTTTTAGACATGACAAGCATTTTGACATAAGCGTACAACATGGTACAGATAAAAAAAATTATAGTCGTGGGACTGACCGACGGAAGTGAAAACTAAAATCATTAAAAAACACAGAATACACAAAAAGTAAAAAACAAAATACAATCACGGTATCGGGTCGGACACGCTCACGCGAATTCATTGCTTTTTCTCCATCCATCAAAAGTGTTTGATGTCTCTAAAGAAGTTTTAATTAACAAACAATTTCGATCCAGTAGTCCTTTCTGCCCTGAGCCGAGGCTTGTACTCCGTAGTCCCTTAGGTATGTATTACAGAACGTCACTCAAACTCGAGCATTACTTTTAAACTCGTTTCAAGCCATTTGATTGGTTGAAGTAATGCTTAAACAGAGATCAATGCTTTTGCTTGAGTGTCCTTCTGGAATACGGACCTTAGTCTAAACACAGCGGCCGCGTTCACTACCGCTACGTCACGGAGGCTGTCAAAATAAATATTAATTTAAAGCCTATCAATCCCTACTATAATATTATAAATGCAAAATTAACTCTGTTTGTCTGTCTGTTACGCTTTCACATCTAAACCACTGAACTGATTTTATTGAAATTTGGTACAAAGATAGAGTTGACTTTGAAAAATAACTTAGTATAGTTTTGATTCCGGACTTTTGAAGAGTTCTCTTGAAAACGCGATATAACTAAACCCCACGTGGGCGAAGCCGCGGGCGGAAAGCTAGTGTGGAGACATGAGGAACAGGGTGTAAAGTTCACTCATCCTCCATAGAAAAGGGAGGATGAGTGAACTTTACACCCTGTTCCTTATGTCTCCACACTGGTGACCCCGAGCATGAACGTCAGCGCAGCCTTCGTGCAACAACTTCAGCGTGACGTCATCATCATCACTCCCGATTGCTTCATCGACGAATCACCCAGCCAGCCAGCACCCACGGCTACAACGGGTATCCTGACCACAAGCATGCAGCGACCGCGCATCCCTGGTCATCACCCTCAGCCTCATCAGCAACCTCGGCACAGCACACTGACCTTTCGGCCGGTCAACAAGCAGAGCCCTCTCTCCTGGTCGACGCAGCAGCCAGCCTCAACCCGGCGCTGTACGACATCCGACGCACTGGAGTATAACGCAGCGCCACCACCCCGACTCACTGGGGAATCTTCAAAGACAGTTCCGACTCACCGTGATCTACGCGGCAACCGGTTCCGACTCACTGGAACCTCAGCTGGCCTAGCAAGAATCACAAGATACAAGACTCAGCCCACTATCGACCTCCGGTCTCCGGAGGGGAGTGATGTAGCGGTACCTACAAACGCCACAAAATGAACGACGCGTCATACTGACGTCACACGAATTCTACATCTCGCAATCAGAGTTTACCGTGCAATTAGCATACATACAACTTGCCAATTTCAACCACCGGGCAAGTGCCCGCCAGACATAACACCATCTGGTCGGAGGATCCTCCCTTTTCTATGGAGGATGAGTGAACTTTACACCCTGTTCCTCATGTCTCCACACTAGTAAAACAATTTTTTTTTATCATGCCATCTCGTAGTTGACCTTGAGAGGTCGTGAGTCGAGACCTACTATCCTGTGGCTGCCTTAAATGAATTTAAAGCCTCCAGCCAGGGCAACTAAAAACTAAGCGACTACATGCTAAGGGCACCCCCTGTGGGGTACGGACCTCGGCTTAGGGCGTCACTGGAGAGAACAGCAAGAGACGGCTGGATTGAAGTTTTATTTTAATTCGGTTTGATGACCGCGGCGTTTCCTAGTACTAGCTCTGAGAAGAAACGTCCGAAACAAACTCAGAGGTCATAGTTGGGAATGTATATTTACTGACTCAGCTGCGGCCCGGGTTGGCCTTCATCGGACAAGGGACTACTACGTTAAACGCGTCGCGATGGACTTGGGCGGCGAGGTCGGTAGGTCGGTCTTTTATGTATTGTGCTAGTGGCCCTATTGGCCTCTTTTAGGAGGGTTATGGGGTCATCGGGATCTGTGAGGGCATGCCGTGGACGACGAAGCTTGGAGATGCTGGAGGGGGTATAGTTAGCAGGCGCTGCTATCAGGAGATTGCGGTGCATGGCAGCAGTGTCAAAGAAGCGTTTGGAAAGACGCTTCATGAACTGGTGGATGGTGGGGATTTTGAGATCAAGGTGGAGGATCTCATTTCGGATGAACGTAAGGGCATTTGTGGCTTTACGGAGGAAACGGTTTTGGACTACTTGCATCCTATAGATATGACGCGGCTTGGCATGTGCGAAAACTGGACAAGTGTATGTCATAATCGGACGTATGCATGCCGTGTACAAGCGCAATTAGCACTTGAGCGACTGTTTGCTACGCGGGTTGAGGACGGGGTGGAGTCGACCGAGAGGGAAGGCGGCGCGTGAGCGGACCGTCTTAATATGCTCTGAGAAATTGAGGTTGCGGTTGAGAATCACACCTAGGTATTTGGCTTGCTTCTCCCAAGGGATCGGCTTGCCGGACATGGTGATGGGTGATGGAGGGGGTACATTGCGTCGCGGTCTCGAGTGGAGAACCGTTTGGCTTTTTTGAGGGTTGACTTCGATCCTCCATTTCTTAAACCAGTCAGCCAGTTTGTTGACCGCGGTTTGAAGATGGAAGCGAATTCGGTCAGGACTGAGTCCCGAGCAGTAGCTGGCTGTGTCTTCTGCGAACAGAGCGAGTTGAGCCTTACTGCTTTTTGCTATACAGCGTGAAAATGATGGGGCTAATACAGAGCCCTGGGGAACATCTGCACGGATTGGGGGAGGAGAGCGCTCCTTCGATTTTATAGCCGAAAGTTGCGGTTTGACAAAGAGTCCCGTAAGATGAGGATGAGACGGTCAGGCACTCCGTTGGTACAGCTTATAGATTAAGGCGTTGTGCCAGACTTTGTCAAACGCTTTAGCTATGTCGAAGTAAACTACGCCTGTATACGTACGTACGTACTTACGTACGTTTATATATTCGGTTATTCGTAGTATCTGTTGCGGGCAGGAGTGTTGGGTACGGAACCCGAATTGTTCATTGGGGATGAGGCCCTTGTTCTCGGCGTAGTCTCTGAGAAGCTTATATATAATCCTCTCATAAATCTAACCGAGAACTTTGAGTAAGATGATGAGACGGTAGCTGGTAGGTTCGGCTTTAGGCTTACCGGGCTTGGGAATGCCTATAACAGTGGCATCTTTCCACGTTTGTGAGAAAATGTTGTTCCCCATTGCACCATTAAAGATTTTGGAGGTACACTCCTAAATAAAAGTCGTGGATACGGGAATATCAGTTTAATCACTATCACAATTATACGAGTAACATAACGCTAGTTAACAATGGTAGGAAGAACACTGAGAATACTGAGATGAGTTATGAGAGTTAAGATGTTGTAGCGCGTAGGTCGTGTTACGTAATTAAAACTCAGATAAATAGAACGTTGTGTATTGCACGTAAGTAAAAAGGTACAATGTATATGACGTGTACAATAACGTGATGTAAGAGATATATATACAAGAGTGTGAATAGGAATAGCGTGTAAATATCTGTACAATAATGGAATGGTATGGAATGGAATGTTGAATGGAATGGAATGGAATGTTGAATGGAATGGAATGTAATGTCTCTTACAAGCTATGCACTCACTTAAATACTAGCTATCTCTAAACAATAGTGGGGCAACCAATAGGAAATCAGCTTGCTGTCCTGCGGATCTCCACGCGGTTTCGAGTGCGTTCTTGATGTTGATTCGTTGATCGAGGCAGGCCGCGGCGTGTGATTGGTTGGTGTAGAAAGCGCGCCAATTACAGTTCACGAGCAAGACAGCTTGCTATGGTTCTCACACACATTGACGATGGTCAACAGATGGGTAAGATTAATAGGAACCCTCGCTGCGGGGGTGAGGGTCGCAGCGACGCGCTCCATGACTTCCGCGGTTCTGATGTGATTTATAGCCGACCCTTCACAGCGGGTAATAGAATATGTGTAGCATCTGCTACAGTGTACTCTTTTATAACCGACCGCTTGTCGTAAGGTTTGTATACGTACTGGCGGCGATGCATACCGCAAGCGGAGTTATGTGTATTTAATGTCGGAAACATTAACCCCCTTATTCATAAAAGCTGCTTAAAGTTAACTAGTGATTAGCAATTCTTTACACATACATTTTTAACCTTTTAACGTTATTTAACTTTAATCATCGCTTATGGATAAACACTATGGTGTTTATTCATAAAGGATGATTTAAGTTAAGTGATTCATAAGCAATGATTAAAATTAAGTGACGTTTAAAGGTCAAAAATGTATGGTGAAAGAATCGCTAATCACTAGTTAACTTTAAGCAGCGTTTATGAATAAGGAGGTAAGTGTTTAGGGTTGTAACATCAACTAGTGTTGTGACACAATACGCCACAAGATGGTGGTCAAGAGGATGACCAGATGGGTTGGGAAGAGACGGACCACTTTGTTGGTGATGCCATCAGACCCGGGCGTTTTACTGGGTTGAAGACCTTTGATGTTGTCCTGCACTTCATCTGGAGATCACTCCAGATGAAGTGCAGGACGACCCTGACGACCCTGAGGATCCTCTGCCTCCCATCAGGGAGCGGATCGTCAACGGGCGGGAGGGTGGTTCTACGTTCGACTTTAGCGTCGTCCTCAATGAGATGAGCTTGGTCTACTGGTAGGAGGCTGGGGGAGCACTGGGCTTCTAGGCAGGAGGCAAGGCATTCAGCCTTGTCATCGTCGTCGAAGACGATAGTAATTGTCGGGGCGAACCAGAGGAGGCATGGTGACAACTTCTTTGGATTTTAATTTCCTCTGAAGGTCCCAGAAGGCTAGGTGGGTCGGCTCTAATTCGTCCAGCAACTTATCCCAGCTAGCTTCACGCCATTTCGATATGCGGTTTTTTACAGTTCTATGTAAATAATGCATATGGGCTTTGTTAGCTTCGCAGGGGAAGTTGCTGTAGTCACGGACAGCCGCGTTCTTCTCAGTCAGCAGTTCACGCAAGTCAGCCGGGAGTTTCCAGAGACAGTCTTCTGTCACTGTGGCCTCCCTTGAACTGTCGTTCAGGACTGACTGTACGTGATCCGTGAACGAGTCGATCTTGGCTGTCGTGTCCACGATAGAGTCAAAGCGTGCAGTCCAAGTGGGGGGATGTTGTGGATTTCAGCCGATCGCTTACTTTCCTCCAGTCCGTTACCACTTTCGTCTGGGGTACTTGACCTGCGTCAGAGAGGCCAGTACGGGTAGCCAGTCGGATGATGACTGGGCGATGATCGGACGATAGCTCTGGTAGTGCTTCTATAGAGTCTAACCGTGGGTTGAAGTTCTTTAGGAGCGCTACGTCAAGGACTTCTGGGGTGTAGACATAGGGGAAACGGGTGGGGTTCATGGGGCCCACGAGATCGAAGTTCATTTGGGTGGAGAGGTCAAACAGGAGTCTGCCTCTGGTATTGATGCTGGTGCTATTTCAAGCGGCGTGTTTGGCGTTGAGGTTGCCCGCTATTATAACGGAGTCACTCAAACCAAGAAGTATGGCTATGTCGTCTGCTAAGAGTTGGTGATTCTCTGCAGAGGAGCCGGGTGGGAGGTAGGCCGACACAATGGTAATAGGTTGGTGGCCTGACATGCCGAGACGGCACACTGAAACTTCGAGTCCTGAGAGGGGAGAGGTGTGTGATGGCTAGGCTTGAAGAAGGTCTCTTGAGCGAGGAAGATGTCAACCTGGTGCTCATGGAGGAAGGTTGAGATCTCGAATTTCTAACCTCTAATGCCATCGGCATTGAAGTGAGGCGGCTTGAGGGATTGGGATTAAGTGACGTTGAAAGATCAAAAATGTATGGTTAAAGAATCGCTAATCACTAGTTAAAAAAAAAAAAAAAAACTTTTTTTTTATTTTTAATTTTTATAATCACTAGTTAACTTTAAACAGCGATTATGATTAAGGGGCTAAGTGTGTAGCTGAAAGGCAAAACTGTACACCAGTCCCGACTAGGGGACTCCCCAAGGCCGGAGGTTTGGGACACGTCCAACTGACCGCCCTGAGGGGGTTCGGCGGGTATAGTTGGATGAACACCCCACTCGGTTTCGTCTACACCGTTAGGTTTCAGCCGAGGACCACGCGAAACTGTGTTTTTTAACCCTGAAGGGGCCTAGTGACTCTAAAAAACAAAACGCGCCTGTAAAAGAAACAAGAAAGTCTTGATAAAGACTGTTGATAAAATAAGTCAACCAGCGGTCGAGTAAACAATCAAGTCTACTAGTTGACTAAAACAGTCGGGGCGACTGCTTGCGCGCGGCGTGAGGCGGTTGCATGTGACGACTCGGTCGACGATAGACAGAGAGGTGCGCGCAGGAACGAAGTAAAGCACCGCAGGCACACAGGAGCGGCGGATGCAGCACGACAGCGCGGCGAAAGCGGCGGTAGCGGCAGGCACGGCGGTAGCACCGTAGCGAGGGAAGACGTATGCTCGGAGCGAGCGCGAGGCGTCGAATGTGGAGTAAAATAATAATTTTGCGAGTTCTTATCCACTTGAACGTCCCGATGTGACAGCTGAGAATGCGTTGTACGTCCGAGCGCGCGATTGGTATCAAGCCGCGCCGAGCGCTCGTAAAATCCTCGTTATTTTCTTCTTATTTTTTTAGCAGAAGTTTATTTAATGACTAAATATGAACTATTTATCCTGCAGGGATTATGTTGTCATATTTTATTAAAAAATACGGTCTTACAATAAAAGGCTTAAGCATTTTAACATCATTTCCCTGAAAAAACGTAGACACTTAATTGATACAATATTTGCCTATAAAATTATCAAACATAAAATTGACAGTCCCAGCTTGTTTGCTATCAGTTTTCGTGCACCCTCTAAAATCCCGCGCAGTGCCATCGCGCCCCTTTGTCCACCTTTTAGAAGAACAGTTTTGGGAGCCAATTCACACCTCGCAAGAATGTGGAAGGCAGTGAATGGCTACAGTGATTGTATAGATCTCCACTTTGACTCTCTTGCTAAACAGAAAGCCACTCTGTATCGTTTACCGAGCAACCCCTAATTCTAGTTGATTTTGATTTAATTATGAATGTGTCAAGTTTACAACTATTATTTTGTTACTTTTGCATGTTATTTATTTTTTTATTTAAATATATTAATATCATCAATTTCTTGAAATCAATTTATTGTTGTTAATTTAGAATTTACTTAATGTTACTTATTAATTTATTAAGAATTTCTTCTAATTTATTTTTATTTCACTCAATTTTAGTAATGTTATAAATTAAAAAACCACAATTTTTGCTTTTTTAATGTTTATTCGGAATTTTATACCAATATTATAAATTTATCAATATTAGCGCTTGTTGTTAAGTAAGTTAGTTTATCTCCATAATTCATTTTTTTTATGCATGTTGTGTTTACCTATACTTAAGTAATTGATGCACTGTTATTTTACCTTTGGGAATGTACTATTTGATTGTTGTTGTGTAATCAATTGTTGGTGAACCTAATAAATAAAATAAAAAAAAAAAATATTTTAATATGTTATATCAAACAAAAACTTGACGAAAATCCGGCACACAGTGAGCAATGAGTAATCATTTCATCGTCCACTTTAACACTCGCAAAGACAACTTATCAAACATTGGATACAAAGTATTCATACATATTCAGAAAGAATAAATCTCGATATTATATTAATATGTAACACTAATAATAAAAAATAATTTATTACTCTTATTTTAATCGCAGTACTTACTTCCACTGTACAAAACTGCACTCACCGTTCATAAACAAACTTTTTTTTAGTTGTGATGTACTGATGCAGATTGAACGAAAAAGGAAGGGTTCCGTAATCCGTTTTTGGCGTGGCAGCGTATCCCTAAAAAGCTTTATGTCTTAATATTCTTCTACCGTCAAACGTCACTGTCACATCAAAACAAAAAAAAAAAAGAAAATAAACATGTGAACATCTTGGTATTGTCGGCTACGGCGGTTCACTGTCCATCTGCCATCATTCCGTTGGGAGATAAATAGAGACCGCGATATTTTGAAATCTCCAGTCCAATCCGTGAATCATGATCGTTGCTCTTCAGACATTATATTTTTTCCGTGACTCCTTGTTTAATGCATTAGAACGTTTAGTGCGGCCTTACTATAAGCAACTGACATTAGGTTTTTTTACTGGAAGTGGAACAGATTTGGTAGACGATGAGCCTGAAGACCAGGTATTTGCAGAGTATGACGAAGAAAAGGGGGTTACGTTTTTCCCGCCGATGTACGCACAGCGCTACGCCGCCGTCAGCGACTGCCTCTTGGATGTCCGCTGGTGTGGAAAACTTGAGAAGGTACTGATAGACATTTCTTCCTTTTAGCTTGAAGTTTTAATCAACATCTCATCATCATCCTAGTTTCTTCTAAACTATGTTGGAGTCGGCTTTCAATGTCATTGAGAGTAGCTGAATCCAGTACTTGAGTTGACTATCATATAATTGCCGGTCGGGGTTCTAGTAATCAGAACCACAACCATGCATTTCCCAAATTCTCAATAAAACAATTTGAAAGTCTCTATCACTAAACAACAGTTTGTATTCAACTGTTCAAATATATTTTACATATGTAAGGGTTGTGTGGTCAAAACTAAACAAGAAATTGCAATTCATAATTATGATTTATAAAGCCTGAAGCCCAATAGGGTAGTTGACTAAAAAAAAAACTAATTAGTCTGTGAGTCAGATTTCCAAAAAATACTGGACACATATTTTCTTATTAACAAAAAATGAAGATGGTACAGTGCGTTGAAAACTTGTATGACGTCACTGCACTACACTTTTTAGCAAGCAGTGACTCCTGATCTTTGATGCCTTTTATATTTGTCAGTTTTTATCGATTTGATAAAACAAAATATATGTATCCAATATTTTTCTATAATCTGAATAACTGACTAAATAGAATCAACTTTTTTTACCCAGGAAATATCCCTATTGCCAATTAAAATACCAACATCTAATCGCTGTCACATCTCAGCAATCAATGTTAAACACATGTCGAAAAAGTAGGTAAATTAGGGTAATTTCTGATAGGAACTAACCATATTGAAGATTATATTTGTTTCTTTCTTTATTTCTTGTTTTGCAAGTGCAAATATGAGGAGCATATACATACATATACAAAATCTAAACAATGAGAGCTACACTTCCAAATATTAAATAGAATAATTATGTAACTAACAGACAGAGAAACAATTCTCGACCTTAGAAGCATTAGGTTGTAACTATAGCTCGTCTTTAGAAGTATTAGGTCATATGTATACAAAAAAAAACTAAAGATATGCAAATACAAATATTTATTGGGATAAAAAAATTCATTATTCAATTTTTGTACTACATTAATACTGCATTACCATAGGTAGGGATGTCGGCCTATATGTAGATGCTATCAGGACATGCTGCAAATACTTATGTGTTTATTTACAGTGTCAGTTGGAATTCTGAAAAGTCTGACATAATGAAAACAAATTGTTGTCTTCACAGATGGATGACAGTAGCCAAGAATTAAGTTAAAACGCATGTCATTGGAACACCCTAAGTCAGTAGCCTACTATAGGCTGATGATAATAATGATGAAATCGTGGACCACCCGAGTTTGGGGTCCCCTGAATCGGGAGGACGAGCCCGACCTTTTGGCCCCGAGGGAATCCACTTTCCTCCCCTCCCCCCGTCCTGTCCTATCCTTTTGACTCACCTGGTGCTGCGCACTAAACCGTTGGCGGACAGGCCGTATCTGTTGGGTTAGGTTGGGTATTAAAGACTAAACTAAGCTTCAATCTGTCAAAATCCACTACAATACATAGATTGTATTTAAAAAAGCAAAGACAAAGCATGTATTTAAATTTCTAATTAAACCTTGTTGTTTAATGTTATTGACTAAGGCTTGACCATGACACCGTTTGATGGTAAACTGTGATGCAGTTGTTGATGGTAAAGTGCACTAGGTTGTTTATTAAGAGCTGATTGACTCTAGCCTTCAAGACATTTAAATTGTAATCAAACAGGAAGAGCATCTAGGGCAAATTGGACGTAGTTATGCAAAAAAGATCCAGCCAGCCAACTTGCTTTTGAGAAAATAGAGTTTGAAGTATATTAAAATAACATGACAGTAGATTTCCTTAAATTTCCTTTTAAATAATGGGTATTTTCCTGTACTTTTTTTGCGACTATGATAGTTTTTGCACATACTAAAGTTGATGTGTAGATTTTAGACATTACAACAGTATCTCAAAACACTGTTTTTGTGGGTTGGATCCATTTTGCATAACTAAGTACGTCCAATTGTCCCAGTCGTTTGAAGTATGTGGTATAGAAAACAAGGCAAACCGCTTGGTCCATATTGTAGCAGTGTTATCAATGTAAAGGTGAAACTTGCCATACAACAGGTTGTCTGATAATGGAATATATGATATGGATAATGGAACCTGAAGATCCCATTAATGTTTTTTTATACTTGTTTTTACAGGTAGTGGATTTTGGGCACCATGATATGAGTTTCATCAAATATCTGAAGGAAGTACCTGGTATTCATACAATTCTTGGCGTCGATATTGAGACCATACCTCTCCGATGTTCCTCGGACCTGCTTGGTGGAGATGAGTATTCTCCAAAGCGAGAGAGTCCCTTGAAAGTCACTGTAAGAAAACAAAGTATTTGTTTTTGTCTATATTTTTTTGTTTCCCATGTTACAATGTATGTTAAAATATTTGAAAATTAAATGTCCAGTCAACCCCCAAAACCCAAAATATACACGCTGGAATTTTAATGGTTGTATTCCTGCGGCAGAACGATTTGCTTTAAGGAGTACTTTCGATGAATAGAGTAAAAGACAAAATTAAAAATATTTGTGTTAAAAATTATCAAAAAATAATTTAAAAAAAAAAAATCATCAACTCGGAAAAAGTGAGAAAAGTTAGTTACGCTACCTACATGTTGTAGGTACTACTCGAAATGGGCATGAAACCGCCTCAATGAAAAGCAATGCATTTAATGTTCAAACCATAATAAGCTCCCGCGCGCAATCATAGGGCATGAAACAGCTTGTAGGCAACAATCCGAAAATTCAACGCCATGCCGACAAAAGAAAAAAATGTTCGAAACAAAAAAATCTCTCATGTGCGTTAATAAGGTATAAAATAACTTAAATGTACCAATACAAAAAATTACCGTTCAAAATAGCATTAAAAAAAAAACTACCGTTCAAAGGCGTTGCCGCTTTATAAATGTTCAAAGTAAAATAAGCTCTCGACCATGGTGATACGACATAAAGTAGTCTGCGCGCAAAAATTACAAACAATTATCTTAGATAATAATTTTATTTTCGTGTTCAGTAAATTGCAGCTAAAAAGTATTTAGGAAAATCGTAAGCCCGTAAAAGTATGAATAGATAATAGTTGAAACACGCGGGTCAATGGCCCCGCGCCATTCAGCTGTCAGAAGTTTACTATTGGTTTGTGCCCACTTTCGAGTTTTTTTTATCACTATGTTAAATCTGCCATTTTATGTTTCTAATATTTTATTTATTGATGAAACGATTGTAATACTAAGACAAAACCGTTTCGCTGCGGGTAAACAACCATTAAAATTCCACGCTGTATAAAACGTTATTACACTTCTACTATTATTATATTATTACATTATTACTACTATTTATTATTGTTATACATGTTTGGGTTTTAGAGAAGGGACTTTAATTTATATTTTTATTTCCAGTTATTTGAAGGCAATGCAGCTGATCCAGACTACCGGCTCATTGGCTGTGATGCAGTCATTGCCATCGAGATGATAGAACACATGCTCCCTCATGACCTGGAAAGATTTGTTCACACTGTTTTTGGCTTCATCAAACCTAGGATTGTCATTTTTACTACACCCAATGCTGATTTCAATGTCCTGTTCAAGGCTTTAGAGAAAAATGGTCTGCGACGATTGGATCATCTGTTTGAGTGGAGCAGAGAGCAGTTTCATGATTGGTAATTTTTTTTTTAATTGTTCTCAGAAACAAACTACTTCCTTAATTGCTTGCTTCCTTGCTTGCTATTAGCTACTAATGGCAGGAACAATTTTAACTGGGCGAATAATCTACTAAGGATCCTGACCAAGACAATTGCACAAAAGCGAGGAGTAGAACCTCAGTGCAGCAGGCGGACAAAGGCTGCGTGTGAATTAGTGATGATAAGGTGGAACAACTTCATTATACCAACTAAATTAATTTAAGTTACTGCAAAAATAAAATGTTACAACAAATATTAGTTCGCATACAAAGCGCTTTGATGGTCCATGGCATGCGCAATGGCAATCTGACCACTCATGGAACATAGGTTTCATATGTGTGCGGCTTGCGCGGTTTCTTGCGTGGTTTCTTGCGTGGTTTCTTGCGTGGTTTCTTGCGTGGTTTCTTGCGTGCATAGATATGGGCGTACCCTGTGGAGGGAAATGTAGAACTGGTATGAACTCCCCTAATTACTAAACAAAGCATATACGAGGACTTATCAACTTTTAAATAATTCACGCAGTAGACATTGGCAGAATGTACGGTGTAATTGCCAAATAAAAATTTGACTTGCCCCCCCCCCCCCCCTCCCCCAGACCTGACTCGCACCCCACTCCCCTCCCCGCTGGCCAGAAGCTGAGTACGCCCATGTGCATAGATAAACCTATTATGTTTGCTGATTAAATTCATGTAAGCTTTCAATATTTGTCTTTACAGGTGTAGCAACATAGTAGTGAGGTACCCTAATTACACGGTGACCTGCAAGGGTATTGGTCCTGGACCACCTGACACTTTGCACTATGGTTGCTGCAGTCAGTTGTCGCTGTTCATAGCAAAGGACTACAACAAGCAAGCTGATCTCCATCTAAATGCCTTAGCTGCTCAATTGGTCGGAAGTAAGTATTATCTTTTGATAAAGACGGTTTTTTTGATGAGGATTATTGAGGTATGTGAATAGCAGTATTCACATACTTCAATACTAAAAGGTTAGGCTGGACGCTGCATATGATGATGAAGATGTTGTAAAATCTATTTTAAAACAATTGGGATGTATCCAAAAAAATAATTTAATGTCCATCAGATAGATTTATAAAAAATCTTGAACACAATCAATATTTTATTTTTTCTTTTATTCAAATACTTCGGAAGATATATTGATTTGAAATGTCGCATGACGTCATGCCGTGGTACAAAATATACCACGGCGTGATGTAATTAGTCCCCACTCCGTAATTTTAATACGCTATATCTCAGTAGTTTTTGGTAATTTGGACAAAATAAATAATACAGGTCTTAATATTTTTTTATTATCTATAAGACTGACTAAATACTATTTTGATTTTCAAACCTTGTATACATCCCTATTGGATGACAATGTTACATACAATTTTAAAGATTTGATTTGATTATTTAAATACTTTTATCAATACGTTTTATAAATGTATGTAGTTTATGCGGCCACCTCAACTGATGGAAGTTATTTCTCCTCTAAAACTACATTAAATACTGTTTCTCATCAGATGGCCAGAACCAAAATAACTTCAACGAAATATTTGAAGGTTGCTGGGAAAGTTCGGTATCACCTTCACCACAGCCACCGCCTGAGTAAGTTTAAAAGTACCTAACTTACCAACTAAAGTAATACCAACCAAAAACCTAACTATTGCCTACCTGTTTATTGCTAATTATAGAAACAGTTGATGACCAAAGAATATAGGAGTGTCTCGAATCCAAATGATGCATTTGAAACATAGTTACTGAACCAATCTTTTGAGTCTTTCCTTAAGCTAATCCAATTTGTGTAAATTGGATAGATGTAATAATTTGTGTTTTTTTTTTTTAAATAATTTGTGTAAATGTTCAATAGTGTTATTGAACATTAAAATTGTTATATAATCACTCACTGTCAACAGTATTTCGATTGACACTTAACACTGAGAAGACAGAGGGTGAAGTGTCTGTTCGAAATACGGATAGCACTCTGGGTTAGAGTGACGGTAGGAGCTTCCCTACCGCTATTGTATGCGTCAGAGAAAGGACAGCCCCCAGACACACCGCCGTAACGTGTTACGTATCGGAACGGTTTACCCTACCAATAAGTTGAGTCAGTAGAAACAATTAGCTATTCCATGTATTTTAATCCCCGATGGGCATTTCTCCCTGATTTAAAACGTTCAAAATCTAATCGCAGTGTCATCTCGGTGACAAAAAATTTTTGATAAAATGTAGCGAAATTAAAAGTATTATAGCGTTTGTAAAATCACGAGATCTCTGATGTCGCCGGATCCATCGACTCTAACACAATCCTTCGAGCCAGCTATTGTATTTTAAACTTTACTGTGTTCGGAATAAGTTCTAAATACAGGCTTATAGTCTATTTTTGGTGTTTAAAATTGTAATATTTGTAGGCAATAGGGCTCAAAATTAAATAATTGTTTAAACTTTGGGTCCACATATAAACTTCGCTTTATAATGGGGACATTTATCTTTTCTTTTACTAGCTATTTGATGACTTCGAATATCAAAGGTAAATTACATCAGATAGACTAATTAGCTATTTAAGTAACTCCTTCCAATCTTTCCAGCGATTCAATGACGGAAATCCTTTACCCCGAAGAACAGTCGCACATGACTCTTGTATTCTCTTCTACTTTATGTAACTCCGGACCGTTAACTGAGAAAACGTTCACATTGGAGACTTTCTCGTACCGTGACCAGACTTCGCAGTGTAATCTAGATGTGGAATTAGGAAAGAGTTTCATGATGTTCGATTGTCAAGATTACTATAACGTACTGGTGCCTCGAAGGAGGGTCAGTCATAAAGTTTATGAAATTGAGGATGTTTATAGCAGGTTGTGACTGAATTTGATATAGTATATGCTTGGTAGTGTTGTCTGGTAATTTTTTTATTGTAGTTTGGTCAACGGCATCGAGATGGTAGTTTTAAACGGAATATTATGATGCTTTAGTGATAATTTATTGCAAAATATGAGCAACCTAATAGGGTAACATATTATATTATCAATTTGGATCATTTTGAAGTAGAAGCTAATCGGTTGCTCCATCTGTTCGAAACGTGTTCGTTCAACAACGTAAAAAACGCAATGAGTATTGTTACCTGCCAACCCGTAGCTGTTCCAAGAAACAAATGGGCAACTCAAGGTTTTATATTCTATATACTTATAGGCTTCATACTTTTGGTTGGTATTAAATTATACACTTTTGAATGAATAGTCATATTTCAGATTTTAATTAATAATAATTTGGCCACGATTTTGTTAGCCAACCCACCCGCGATGTATTATTTAATATATTAAACTAGCTGACCGGCAAACGTTGTTTTGCCATATAAATAATAGATTAAATTACTAAAATGGCTATTACAAAATAAGGGTTGATTGTAGAAGGGTGAAAATTGGGGATTGTATGTATTTTTGTATGCTGTATTATAAAAAAATAGAAATTAAAAATTTTGTCTAAAAAAAAAAAAAAAAAAATTAGGGGTGGACTACCCCTAACATTTAGGGGGATGAAAAATAGATGTTGGCCGATTCTCATAGATACCGGTTAAGCACAAAAAATTTCATCAAAATCGGTCGAGCCGTTTTGGAGGAGTTTAAAGCCGAACACCGTGACACGAGAATTTTATATATTAGATTTTATATAAAATACGTCTCATCCAGTAAACAGATGGGTGAGGGTCGTTCCTAATTGGATTTTAGATTATTAGGCCTGAAATTGCGTTAACCCATTCGTTGCCAACAACGCACCGTATGCGTTTAGCGAGATTTGAACGTCATGCCACCAACGATCCATTTGCGTTGAGTGCACTATGTAACGTTTTCTGCCATTACAACAAAATTAAAGAAATTTATTTAAATATTTGGCAACATTCACGGCTAGAAACAATTTTGAAATATAGAACCACTGTCGGTTCTTGGTTTGGGATGTTATTCTTGTCTCAGTAAAGAAAAAAAACGGTTGGCGCTGTGAAGGTCCATTTTCATTTAATGATAACTGAAGTTTTACTGGGTGTTTATAGTACATTTTTGAATTGAGAGATAAAAGTAAGCAATATTCTTGATTTTATGATTTTTGTACACAGTATCATCCAATATGTTTTAAATAAAATCACTTGCACGCAAACCGTGCGTTCACTGGCATAGCAGTAAAAATATATTTTGGATAAGTTTATGCATTACCAAATCACGGCAAAATGTATGCACGTATTTTTTAATATTTAGAGTTAAATTTACAAATATGTAAGTAATTTACTAATTACGTACTAAAAATGGATTACGCATTTTTAGTAGGTAATTAGTAATTAGTAGGATTATTAATAAACTGTTCAAGAGCATATTGCATAATACCGTCCAAACGTTAACGCATACGGTGCGATGAATGGCACTTACGATTTAAATACTTTTACCACTGGTTTTTCTTATTTAGGATTTTTTTATATTAAAAAACCAATTTAATTATGTATTTTCTATTGCACTAATTAAAAATATTAACTGACACCCAGGCGAAGTTTTTAAAATTTTAGTGGCAATGAATGGGTTAAGCTGGCGGACGGGTCCCCGTAGCGTAGTCACGCTCCCCTGTAGCGTAGCGTAGTAAAATCCGTAGCACCACGGATTTTACGATTTATTATTATTATTATTATTATTGGGAACGCTCCCGGATTCCGTCCATCGCAGACGGGCTCCTTTGCTAGGACGCACGTATCACCTTCCCATGATCCCTTGTGTGCCATGACGGAGCACTTCATTGTGGAACCTTGCGGACGTAGTTTCAGCTTAAAACAACTTATCTTAGGTAGTGTCCTTAATATGTAGTAGCCAATAAACAAGTAAACTTGCTCTGATCAGGGTATTCTACGTTTCAGATTGAACTGCACGACGTTGCAAGTGAAAAAATTTTCAAAAACTACACAAAATTTAATGGCAAAAAACAGAATCGACTCCATAGTTCACACAAGAGAAGTGGTTGATGAAATCCGCCAGCTAACCAAGGCGTTGAATTTTAATAATTTGAGTCGGGCGGAAGACGGGTCTCATGTCTGGTGTAATATCAACTGGGGGGAGAACGCGCCCTACTGGAACCAGTACTATAAGATCGTGAGGGAGTATGTCTATCCCTTTGAGGTGAGAATCGTGATTATATGATGACGTGATGTGATGAAACTCAAGTGCGACTTTGTATATGCGTGTTATAAAATAACTGTGCTCGGATTGATAATTATAATGGGGTAGTTGATAACTAACTAAAAAAAAACTAATTAGTCCGTCAGCCAGATTTCCAAAAAATATTAGACACGGTATTTTTTCTTTTTTCATATAAACAAAAAATGAAGACGACACAGTGCGTTGAAAACTCGTATGACGTCACTGCAAGCTACACTTTTTAGCGAGCAGTGACGTCACCAGCCACCACTCCTGATCTTTGATGTCTTTTATATTTGTCAATTTTTATTGATTTGATAAAACAAAATATACATATCCAATATTTTTCTATAATCTGAATTACGGACTAAATAGAATCATTTTTTTTTTACCCAGGAAACATCTCTATTAGCCTATCTTGTTTCCACTATTGGGGCACAGGCCTAGATGACAGGAGGAAGAGGATGGAGTAGGCTATAATTCACTATGCAGGTCCTGTCAGGGTTGACGTTTCCTTACGTTGTTTGCCTTTACCGTTTTTGGGAGCATTGGAGACGAAATTAAAAGTAAAAATAGTAGTCGTGTGACTGATCGACAGACTGAAATCATTAAAAAACACAGAATACACAAAAAATAATAAACAAAACTATAACGGTGTCGGTTCGGTCACGCTCACGCGAATTCAATGTTTTTACCCATCCAACAAAGTGATAAAGAAGTTTTCACTTCA
Organism: Sesamia inferens; assembly: GCA_037179545.1. NCBI lineage: Eukaryota > Metazoa > Arthropoda > Insecta > Lepidoptera > Noctuidae > Sesamia > Sesamia inferens. Next base: position 28,951,344 of record CM073922.1, on the reverse strand, counting down.
AAAATCACACAAAACCCTACTTTTTTACGTTTCAGACTAAATCAGAAGAGACACGTATCCTAGACCTGGTGTCAGAGGAGATAAACCGCCTGATTGACACAGAATACGACGAGGAGTGCTCAGTCGATGTGAACAAACAGGAGATCCCTCTATCCCATCTCATGACCGTTTTACAACACATCACCGACGATGTTGATAGGGTCCGGTTAGTATAATGGCTTTTTATTTACACTTTCCCAGATTTCTTCCATAGGCGACATCTCCGTAGGCGATAATAGTCACACTGCACGAAATCAGTGCTTTTTCTCTTTGGCAGGTTGTCGAAGATCAAAAGCACCACAGGTCATGTTGTCTATGACCAATTTGCTCAAACATCGCTCAGTTTTGGTGCGCCGCCGTAAAAGATACTATGAACAACAAAAATTACTCGGCTCTGATTACACTAGGCAACAAAAAAAAAGTTTTATTTTTTCCCAGAGATCTGATTATGTAATTCGGAATCACCATGCTGTAGGGAACTTAGAACAGTAAATAAAATATCTCAGTCACGTATAGTTTTTAAGAGAAATTTATTTTTAATTTTAAAATTTTTGATATCTATTTTGAAGTAAATATATTATTTAGACATAAAAAATAAACTTGTTTTTGTTCTTTTGGTTTGTCTCTTGTAAGAAGAGGTTGGAGTCTCTCTAACTAAAAACCAACAGTAGTCTGCAAGCATTGCAGTGGTCCATTTCCCCTGGTAACGCTTTTCTATTGAAGCGATTTCTTGGTGAAAGCGCTCACCGTGCTCATCACTCACAGCACCGAGATTTTGTTTAAAAAAATCTAGGTGCGAGTGCAGAAAGTGTGTCTTTAAGGACATATTGCAACCCAATTCTTTATAAGCATTTAATATTTGATTTATAAGGTTTTCATATTGAGGCGATCGTTTGTTTCCCAAAAATTTTTCTGTGACTTCAACAAATGCCAACCAAGCATTCTTTTCTTTATCGTTTAAGCTAGAAATGAACAACGGATCTTTAATTAATTTTCTAATGTCTGGGCCAATAAAAACACCTTCTTTTAATTTTGCATCACTTAAAGCAGGAAATTTTTCTTTTAGGAACTTAAAGCCTGAGCCATCTTTGTTCATTGCTTTCACAAAGTTTTTGATTAACCCTAGTTTAATATGTAATGGTGGTAAAAGTACTTTTTTTGGATCTACTAATGGGTAATTTTAGACATTTTTCTGACCTGGATCATAAGAAGTTCTCAGTGGCCAAGTTTTTTTAACATAATGCTCAGCTCTTGCACGGCTATCCCACTCACATAAAAAACAACAGTATTTTGTGTACCCAGTTTGCAATCCTAAAAGTAAAGCAACCACTTTTAAGTCAGCACATATTGCCCAATGATGTTTACTATATTCTATTTTATTCAATAAATGCTTTAAGACGTCGTAAGTTTCTTTAAAATGAGCACCATGCGCCACTGGAATGGATGGATATTGGTTTCCGTTGTGAAGAAGCACGGCTTTCAAGCTAGTTTTAGATGAATCTATAAACAGCCTCCATTCATCTGGTGAATGCTGGTGATCCAATTTAGCCAATAAACTAACAACATCGTTGCAATAAATTAAATCTCCATCTTTAGAATAGAAATCAACGTAGGAAACATGTCGTTTACGGTATGCAGTAACGCGAACGTCGTGTTGAAGCAGGTTCCATTGTTTTAATCTTGAACCTAACAGTTCAGATTTTTCCTTAGGCAAGTCCAAGTCTCTAACAAGGTCGTCGAGCTCAGCTTGGTTGATCAAATGTGGTGATTCAGAAGTACTTGCCACTTGAATGTCCTCAAATTCATCATCAGAACCTGAAGTGGTACTTGAGTGTTCAACGTGACTTGGCGGCGTAGGTACTGGAAGATCTTCCGAATGAGGTATTGGTTTTGTCACGGAAGACACCTCTGGGTAATTTACTGTGTGCTTTGATTTCTTAGAAAATCCTTTGACATCCGTAAGACAAAAATAACAGTCACTCACATGATCCTTAGGTTCTCGCCAAATCATAGGTTGACCAAAAGGCATCTTTGTTGGTTTCCCATTGAACCAGTTAGTCAAATTCTTGTGACATGAGTAACAGCACATATGTGGCAACCAATATTTGTCTTGGTTGCGAATATCTAAACCAAAATATGCACGATAGCACTTAGTAATCAAAGGCGTTATGCGTTTTTTTTGACTCTTCGGCGAATATAAACCGCAAATAAAACAAAATAAATCCGGAGAATTGACACAACAGCGAGACATGGTGAAAGAACGAAGTGTATATTGTTACTTCAAAATATTATTGCGATCGTTTCTACGAAAAATTTCGAGCTACCCTCTTAAATTGATACAAAAAGTGACAATTTAAAAAAAAACTAAAATCTCATTTTCTATACGTGATAGAAATAAATTATTATTTTTATGATATTAGGTGAATGATTATCTACAAAATATGATATGTATTTCCCCCGGGAAATTTTGACTGTTGACTAGTGTTACTTATGACATCTCGTAGTCAAATATTCTGCTCGTTACATTATATTTCAGATAACTTTTGAAGATTTAACGAATCCCAATCCAAAGCAGACACGTTTGAAAAACTACACAGGGTTTACCCTACTTTTACTCCTAATTTGTCAATTCTTTCACAGGGATCTCTTAGAATGGAACGGCTACGAAATTGTGGATGATACGGTGATCCATTCTCGCCTGGTGGTTGACTCCACGTCGATGGCCACAGCCACCCACGACGAAGAGTGGCAAGACAAAGACTTCTCTGATGTAATTGTACCAGATTTAACTTTGTAATGTAGATTGTTGCCGTAAAGTACTGTTAGACGACCCGAGGTTGCATCAACCTTCTTAATTATTCACACGGTTCGTTTGCAATTATTGTTGTTGCCGGTGGTCTATTACTATTATTACTTACCTATACATTCGCTACCAGGTTTCTGGGAACAACTCAGGGTCTCATCTGGCGAAGCGCGGTTTCCACCGTTAAACAAATATCAACCTTGCTCGAGTTGAAATAAAGTTGAAAATAAATGATATTTTTTTTTAGACCCTTTTACAATGTACTACATTTATAGCCTTATAAACAAACCGTAGTACCAAGTTTTGAAATAAACCTCCATCCGGAGAGCGATGAAATCAAAGCGAACGGAAGTGCGCGTCGAGTTTTTGACAGGAGAGCTAAGATGAATGTCACGCTCATTTTTCATTGGACTTTTAAATTATTTGTAGTGTCGTTTACTAAATAAAAGCGCGTGATTTATGTAGTAAAAAGTACATTCAGTGAATAATTCATAAAGAACATTGAAATATCGCAGCATAGTGGCCACATCATGGCTTTGCATCAAATCTCCTCGTAGTCGGCTCACGCGGCCGTTTTTTCAACTGTCATTGGAGATATCCGCCATTACTTTGAAATAATTTTTTTAAAGAATTTCTATAATTTGTTACACGTGTTATTGGCAAAATTGTGGTATCTAACCACAGGGGCCATTGAAAAATTGAAGTAGTATTCACTCTAAAGAAAAAAAAAGAAAAGTGTGCGTCTTGGATTATTTATTTTCGACTTTATTTTAGGACATGCAATGTTTGTATTTCTTTGAGGATGGAAACTGCGCTGCACTGTGCTTCGTATGATTTGCGCCGGCTCTTAGGCAGCCTAAGTGTGTTTAGTCTTTATTTTCATTACTACGCTAGTAGACTTTCTCAGTAGGTTATCTATACTAGTTAGAAACGAGTTGTATTGGTTGTTACTACGATAGAGTCATCCATTATATTTTGTGAACAAATTTGTTTAGGTGCCTTCGCCGAAATCTATATCTAATCTGATCGGTACATACAGGAACACTCCTTGCTCCTGTATGCCGCGCGCTATTAGTCGACCTATAAAAAATGTACACCGACAGAAGTAAAACCTGATCTAGCGGACCCCAGACTCCAAAGCTGTAAAAGCTACGTATACGACTGAGATTAACGCTGAGATGATGATGATGATGAGAAGTAAAAATTTATCTGAATCATTAAAAATACAGAATACACAAAAAGTAAAAAAAAAAAACAAAAAGCGTTCACGGTGTCGGGTCGGTGGTTGGTGCTCACGCGAATTCAATGCTTCGGGGAATGGAGAAACGTAAGTCTCTTAAAAAAGTTTTCTCTTCAAAAATGTTTCTTTTGTTCTACTTACGGACACAGCTGTGGTCGTCATGTATACGAAATTTTGTTTTCTAAATAGTCAGATATGGGTTTGGGCGATAGCACCCAACATTATAAGTTAGATATCTCTCCATAATCGCATGTTATAAACAATTATTATAAAAATTACACTTAAATGTAAGTTAGCTGCCAGTGATTAATTTAGCGTGTTTGTTTTATCAATTATCTGACTGATATAGACTTATCGATGTATGTTTAACATATTCACCAAAAATGTTAACAAAGATGAGTTAATGGAAAATAGCTTTAATTGCTACACGTTTAAGTTCAGTTTACTCTGCAATTTATACAACGTTATTTTTTGTGAAAACCGAAATACACATACTCAATATATAAAAAAATTAATTACATAATAAATTACAAATTTTAATTGCAATTCATTTGGGCAAATAGACGCCCAAGGTTGATTTTACTACATCAACCTAAATGCCTAATTTCATAGTTGAGTGTGTAACAATAAAGTATCTAATTTCCATTACCTACTCACAAATATTTTACTTTTGAAATAATTTTAAGTAAATATTTTTCTACTGTAAGCCGTAATCTAATTATAATTTCGTAAACGTACAGTTTAGCCCTAAAATAAGCAGAAGCTTAGAAAAAAATTCAGAAAACAAAAATTTGAACTCCAAAAATCTTAATGTGTGTTTAGTTTAAATGCATTATTTGGAAAAAATATTGCTTAGTTTCGTTAGTGACCGATTTTATCAATCGTTTCATAATTTTTACATATATCTATACATAATCTGTTAAATCACAATTTTTATTCTTCCGACAAACGTTTAATTTTAATACATTTAAAAAGTTAGATGTAAAAATCTGTCCTAAGTGTTGTGTTGTTCATTCTTACATTTCTAACCTGTTCAGTCTGATTTTCATCAGGCGATTTAATTAACTATGTCATGCGCATGCTATAAGTTGAAGTAGCAATGAAAGTTGCATCGTCTAAACGTCATTTGTTCCTTCAATTTCATAGTATGCTTGAACAACAAGTAAGATTTGTTTTAAATGTTGGTGTCACAATATTCAAGAGTGTTAGAGCGCGGTACGACCTAACTACTTAATTAACTTCAACACGTGTGAGTGAAGAGGTATATGTACTGTAATCATAGACACTCATGCATTTTTACACCTACACACACCCTAGTAGAGGTGAGACGTACTAGGCAAAACGCGTACTGAGTCTTGCGAGTACGAGTACGTGAAAAAACCTATTCCAAAAACCTGTTCCTCGAGTATTTTGAAGTACGTGTCCTGTATTGTGTTATGCGTCGGTTGGTCCTTCCGCCAATCCAATCTCTAAAAACGATATAAAAACATAAGTTTTGTATTGAAAACACCCATGCAACACCAGACCTTCCACCTCTCATCCCAATCCAATTCAGTATACTTATATCGAATCTAGCAAATTACAGTTATTAAAGCAAAAAGTTAATTAAAAACCACATACCTAAGTCGGCGTTCATTCTCATTATCACAAACAAGGCACTCCACGGCACAAGGGACTCCGTCGTTGTAGTACGTAACTAACTAAATACATTCTTCTTTTTTAAACCGTTTCTTCAAAATTCAAATAGGAATTAAGACGAGCGAGACAGGACATATAATGATGTTGCGTGAAAATTTTTATCGATGCAATTAAACCGAAACTTTAAAAACTCAGTCATATGGTCGATATTAGATCCGCGGTATTCATTTCACTAACACATTTGATCGAGCGCGGCTCGCGTAGGAAACACGTAAAGTGTCGTGCAGATCCCTGAGTCGTACTAGCCACAAAATAGATACTATTTTGTTTTGCGTCGGAACACGTCCTAGCGGATCTGTAAGTTTGCATGTGTATTTGATTTCGATACTTCAAAATACTCGATACGCGTTTGAACGCCGATGCGAAACCTAGTTTTTAAAAGTATGACGTGAAACCTATTCCATAAACCTGTACGAGTATATACATACATCTCACCTTTACACCCTAGCACCTACGCACATACACACACAGTGTGCATATACATACACATACACACTCTAGCTACCTTTCTTATTCCTTTCTTTCTGTACCCCTAGCTACCTGCGCACATAAACACCCTAGCCACCTACGCACACAACACTTGAACATAAAGACCTACCAACTTATCTGTGAACTGAGTGGTAGCGACACCGTCGCTTTAGTGTTGCAAATTAATAAAAACTACCCATGATTGGGTATGTCGGATAAGAAACTAGGTAAACATATAAACATAATTTTATTATTTTAAACAGTACCTAACATTAATACTAAATATAAGTCTTCAAATATAAGTACTAAATAGTCTCCTAATATAAGAAAATTAATGCAGGTAGACCAGCGATTTCTCTGGCATTAAATTGACATAATGTAGGTAACCCACTTAAAAACTAACCCCTTTATTCATAAACATTGCTTAAAGTTAACTAGTGATAAAAATATGTGGTAATTTACAAAAAGAGAGTAGACAACACTAACCTGTAGCTGCCACAATCGAATGACATTTCAACATGGCGGCCGTAGTTCCCATTTTCTCCATTTCACAGATAAGTTGGTAGGACAGTACACACGTATACACCTCACTCGCATACACAACACACGCTCTGTCGACTTCACCATTCACAGCATGCTTGTACATTGGTAATCGCAAATTAGCGAACTTCACTTCGTGAGATGAAAATAATATATTATATACTTTTAACTGTAGGTACTTCACTGCTGAAAGCAGTTTAAACTTTTCTTGTTGTTTAAAAGGTTGGCCGAAACTTGTTTTCTTAAATTAAAATTTTATATTTGTTTCGTTCGTTTCATTAAAGAAAAGCCAGGGATATTAATTGTAAAGCAAATAGATAACCGTTTTTAATTGCCGTATTCAAATGCCGCCCGCGATTTCTTTCGCGTTGTGTTATTTATTTGAACATTCTATTTTAACCCCAAAATATACAGCATACATTTTAAATCTTGCAGCGTGCTGTTATACAGGGTGTATCTGACATCGTAACGCAAACTTCGCTAAAAGGCTAAACCGCATGCCACTAATAAAAATATGATAGTCATTTATGTCGTTAATGAACGGTTACAGAATTCAGTGTTTAAAAAAAGTGTCTGCTCGGCCTTTGAACGTTGCAAGCGTGCCGCCGTGCGGGTTTGTAGATATGATGTTGATCCCTGATATGAAATGTATTAAATCAGCTGATAAGATAGTTTTTCCAGTATTGTTTTAAATCTTATTGGGTTATAAAAGTATAGCAATTATGAACGGTCTAAAGTGAAAAAAAACTACATATATATTTTTAAAATTTTTAAAAAAGCCGACGAGAAATTCCACCACTGGGGGGTTCAGAATCATGTACTGGATCTATGGTACTCGTTTGTGCGTCGATGTCAGATACACCCTTTATAGCCTAAAGCCTTCCTAGATTAATGGGCTATCCCACGCAAAAATATTTTTTCAAATCGGTCCAGCAGTTCCTAAAAAAAACTCTTCAGCTTTATATTAGTATAGATTAATTCCTGTCAACTTCACACATGGTCAGTCGCTTCACGGTTATTTTACCTCTGATCTTGTCATTGCCCAACTAACATTTTTGTCATATAATCAAACATTTATATGACCTTGAGTCTTATTAAAGTTGTTTTACAGTATTTTTGTTAACTCTTAGTCGTGTACTGGTGCATTATGTGTCCGATAGTCATATACGCTTTTCGTCGTATAATAATGTCGTATAGACGTTTTTGCGACCTTTTTATACAACCGTCATATAGTAGTGTCTACGACGACTTCTATAAAACTAACTTATACAACTTTTCGTCGTGTAAACGTTTTCATCGTATAAACGACCTAATACTGTCAATTTTGTCATATAATTACCTTTTAAACAACTGCTATACGGATAATAATTGTTTACACGTCGTATTTGTAACCATTATATATAAGTCGAATAAGTAGGTATTACGAGAGCAACCTTTATACAACCTAAAGTATTACAAACATGCTAATACGACCGCTATTTAATTATTACTCATAATAGAGATTTATAATCACCTTATATACAACTTCCATCATTTTGAAATTATATTTAGGTATTTACTGTTTGCTACAACAAATGGATTGATAAAAGTGGAAAAGTATTAAAAGAAGTGGGGAATTAAAAACAAGTATCATTCGCTTCGAGCACGTCCTTTAATACAAAGTAATAGAACTCAAACTGATAGTGAAGAAAATGTGAAGGGTTCCGTATCACATTTAAATGTAAATTTAACCAATATATATCTTGCAGTTCATTTGCCGAAGTTCAGGACTCTTGTTCACTTTCCAAATTTGAAAATAGTTATTCATAGTCCAAAAATGAAGTTAACGTCAATAAAGACACCCACAATGACGACTTCAGAGACCATTAAAAAAAGTGGGGGCTATTGATTTTAATATTCCCCAAATTGTATTAAAGCAATTAAATGATTTGAAACTTAAGGAAAGATGTTTTGTAAATCTTCATATCCAAATATATGAGAAGGAAATTTCGCAAACTGAAGTCATACCTATATTAGTTTAGGTACTGATATAAAGTGTCAGTTGGTTAGTGTGTTATTCATACATTTAAGAAATAGGTAATAAAAAAGGCAGTAAAAATTATTGAAGTATTTTTTTTTTATTATTCCCAAGAAAGTAATTAACATTTCAAGTTTGACGAGACTTATTAATTAGAAATAAAAGCAAAGATTTCAAATATTGCTAGTTTTTGGAAAAACTTAAATGGCTTTTTGAACCATAGATGTCAAATATGAAATATTATACAAAATCAAACCTTCATTTATTTTGCCACATTGAAACATCTTATGAAGCTAATAATCTTACAATAGAACATATAAAATTATGGTGTATTTTCTAGCTCTACATTCTGGACATTGCATTGCTTTTCAACTGGCTGCTGATTATTTTCGTGCAACACTTTTGCTTCCTTTGGTAAAAACTTTTCAACATCCTTGTGGGGTTTACCTAAAACAAAAGTATTCTAAGATATAGGTATGTCACGCAAATCGGTTCTTAAAATATAAATGCCTAGCTAACTTAGTACAAATACATCCTAATTGAACATAGTTAGTTAGGCGTTTATTATGTTATTATTGATCCCTAAATCAACTGTCATGGCGTACTCGAATGAATGAACACGCAGTTATACGTCGGGAAGTTATGTAGTTGTCATATAACGCAGTCACATTAATAATAAATTAATAGAAATATGTGAAAACATTAATATTTCAAAAGCGCGTAAAAAAATTGTTAGAAACTTACCTCATATTAATCAGTAAACTTGATTGCGCAATGGTTGACAACTGATGAAATAGTTTTATCATCTCAAATAACAAAGAAAATATACAATATTAACTCTGCTGTCAAAAACACTGCCATATTATATTAACGTGATATGTTATAGAATTTGTTCAAATAAGCACACCTTTAAATGACAATAACACAACTTTACATTGGATAAAAGTCATATTGTGAGCCATTACTCGACACGAAGTCGAATACACGTCGCGACAGTTGTTCTTACATGACATGTAATCAAATCGCCGACGTAAATATGACTACTATGCGACTTTACAGGACCATATGTGACTATTACACGACACTCTTAGCGACTTAAGTTGAATAAAATGGGCCCTAATGCGGTCGAGTAAACGTCCTTATAACGTTTATACGATTATATTATATAACATTAAGTCGCCAACAAAACGTCTACTCGACTTCCTAAATGTTAGTTGGGTGTCCAAGTCAATGATCTTTATTATCATTCTAATAAAGTCCCAACTAACATTTTTGTCATATAATCAAACATTTATATGACCTTGAGTCTTATTAAAGTTGTTTTACAGTATTTTTGTTAACTCTTAGTCGTGTACTGGTGCATTATGTGTCCGATAGTCATATACGCTTTTCGTCGTATAATAATGTCGTATAGACGTTTTTGCGACCTTTTTATACAACCGTCATATAGTAGTGTCTACGACGACTTCTATAAAACTAACTTATACAACTTTTCGTCGTGTAAACGTTTTCATCGTATAAACGACCTAATACTGTCAATTTTGTCATATAATTACCTTTTAAACAACTGCTATACGGATAATAATTGTTTACACGTCGTATTTGTAACCATTATATATAAGTCGAATAAGTAGGTATTACGAGAGCAACCTTTATACAACCTAAAGTATTACAAACATGCTAATACGACCGCTATTTAATTATTACTCATAATAGAGATTTATAATCACCTTATATACAACTTCCATCATTTTGAAATTATATTTAGGTATTTACTGTTTGCTACAACAAATGGATTGATAAAAGTGGAAAAGTATTAAAAGAAGTGGGGAATTAAAAACAAGTATCATTCGCTTCGAGCACGTCCTTTAATACAAAGTAATAGAACTCAAACTGATAGTGAAGAAAATGTGAAGGGTTCCGTATCACATTTAAATGTAAATTTAACCAATATATATCTTGCAGTTCATTTGCCGAAGTTCAGGACTCTTGTTCACTTTCCAAATTTGAAAATAGTTATTCATAGTCCAAAAATGAAGTTAACGTCAATAAAGACACCCACAATGACGACTTCAGAGACCATTAAAAAAAGTGGGGGCTATTGATTTTAATATTCCCCAAATTGTATTAAAGCAATTAAATGATTTGAAACTTAAGGAAAGATGTTTTGTAAATCTTCATATCCAAATATATGAGAAGGAAATTTCGCAAACTGAAGTCATACCTATATTAGTTTAGGTACTGATATAAAGTGTCAGTTGGTTAGTGTGTTATTCATACATTTAAGAAATAGGTAATAAAAAAGGCAGTAAAAATTATTGAAGTATTTTTTTTTTATTATTCCCAAGAAAGTAATTAACATTTCAAGTTTGACGAGACTTATTAATTAGAAATAAAAGCAAAGATTTCAAATATTGCTAGTTTTTGGAAAAACTTAAATGGCTTTTTGAACCATAGATGTCAAATATGAAATATTATACAAAATCAAACCTTCATTTATTTTGCCACATTGAAACATCTTATGAAGCTAATAATCTTACAATAGAACATATAAAATTATGGTGTATTTTCTAGCTCTACATTCTGGACATTGCATTGCTTTTCAACTGGCTGCTGATTATTTTCGTGCAACACTTTTGCTTCCTTTGGTAAAAACTTTTCAACATCCTTGTGGGGTTTACCTAAAACAAAAGTATTCTAAGATATAGGTATGTCACGCAAATCGGTTCTTAAAATATAAATGCCTAGCTAACTTAGTACAAATACATCCTAATTGAACATAGTTAGTTAGGCGTTTATTATGTTATTATTGATCCCTAAATCAACTGTCATGGCGTACTCGAATGAATGAACACGCAGTTATACGTCGGGAAGTTATGTAGTTGTCATATAACGCAGTCACATTAATAATAAATTAATAGAAATATGTGAAAACATTAATATTTCAAAAGCGCGTAAAAAAATTGTTAGAAACTTACCTCATATTAATCAGTAAACTTGATTGCGCAATGGTTGACAACTGATGAAATAGTTTTATCATCTCAAATAACAAAGAAAATATACAATATTAACTCTGCTGTCAAAAACACTGCCATATTATATTAACGTGATATGTTATAGAATTTGTTCAAATAAGCACACCTTTAAATGACAATAACACAACTTTACATTGGATAAAAGTCATATTGTGAGCCATTACTCGACACGAAGTCGAATACACGTCGCGACAGTTGTTCTTACATGACATGTAATCAAATCGCCGACGTAAATATGACTACTATGCGACTTTACAGGACCATATGTGACTATTACACGACACTCTTAGCGACTTAAGTTGAATAAAATGGGCCCTAATGCGGTCGAGTAAACGTCCTTATAACGTTTATACGATTATATTATATAACATTAAGTCGCCAACAAAACGTCTACTCGACTTCCTAAATGTTAGTTGGGGTTGATGTTGGATTGCTCTCGATAAGTTTAAGGTTGCTGCTAGGTTTTTCCTGGTTAAGGTTAAATTACTGAAACGACTGTTAACTTTATTAGGACCGCGAAAGGACTGAAGATCCAAAACTCTTATTAGTTTTAGGTATGAGGCTTTTAGGTTATCATGTGTTTTGTTTATTTGCAGTGGGACACCGCTGATCTTCGGTCTCTATCGGTATCGGAGGGCAGCACAATCGTACCGGATTTACCTGGTTTGAGTTTTTTCTTAGGTTGACCAAACACGACACGGAAAACTAAAATGAGATCTTTTTGTCTGATGTTGATGTCAGATGGCATTTTTTTTAAATTAGCTCCGAACTAAACTTATTTTTAATTTGCTGCACTGCAATGTCAGCTGTTTTCGACCTTTTTATCAACATGGTTTTAGTATTTTTAAGTAAAGAATTTATATATATATAATTTGTTGCGTCTTGTTATCTTATCTGGTTTTTCCATCAAAAATATGGGCAACGCACCGCTCGCCCGTCTGCGCCTACAGCGGCGCCGCGGGGCCCTGTCTCACGCGCCTAGTACTGTGATCTAACGTCAGCAGAATTGTGCGTTCGGTAACCACACTGCAACAATTTCTAAATGTATTTGGGAAAAAATATAACATGGTGTAAAAATGAATGGAGTCGATTCGGTTGCTTATTCTGGGCAAACTATATTCAGGTTTCGCATAAACAAAAAATAACGTTGTAGTAAGCAAGCAAGTTTGGGACGTCCCACAGCCATATGGACGGCCCTAAAGAAAGTGGCCGGGACAGACTGGGTGTGGAAGGTGGAGGACAGGGACTCTTGGTGCAGACTGGCAGAGGCCTATGTCCAGTAGTGGACTGCAATAGGCGTCAGGATCGGTGTGAAAAAAATGTTAAGCCTAAAATAAACTGTCATTAACTCGTAGTCGAGTTAATGACAGTTTATTTTAGGCTTAACATTTTTTTCACACCGATTTTCCTTTTAGTAACTACCTCTGATAGAGGACGTAGTAGTCCAGTCAAAATAGACTAAATTAATTTCCAACAAGCCGGATTTTTGTGCAGGCCTTGGATGGGTTATTACAAATGACATGACGAAAGACAAATGACATCCCTTCAATCCCAGAGATCAAAGGTCACAAATTTAAGTGTTTTGCGTGTATCTCTGAAACAACGAGAGCTACCAAAAAATGGTTCAAACAAAGTTTGTAGGTAGATCGTAAAATTGTCTACAAAAAAGATCTCAACACTTTTCCTCTACGTTGCACTGTTCTCGAATTATTTCTATTTTAAACATAGAAAATACGAATATGCACTCATACGTGGCCAGTATACATAATCGGGTTAACCATTTGAACAAAAAATATTAGAACATTGTTTTATTTGTCATCGTCCGTCCCTAATTCTGTTGGCCTTGAGAAACATCTGCCTGTGACACTATTTTTCGGGCCGAATCCAGCATACCTGCTTTTCCCGAAGGACATAGTTCTAGTAAACTCAGTCACTTTTGAATGGTTTTTCAAAAATGTCAGTCAGTGTGTCAAGTGTGCAATAAATCTTTGACTGAAAGTGAAATTATGATTGTCGATCGTGGACTTTAATGGATTCAAGTACTGAAAGGGGTGATGGGTTCGATGAATATTTGAATGACAAAACATTTGTAACGATACACAAGCAGTGTCGTAAAGCATACACCCGGAAGAGCAGCATCACTGGAGCTAAAAGACAGCGTGAGGCGGAGATAGCTACCACATCTGGGATTAGTCCTCGTACTAGAGCACGAGGTAATATATCTTCTTTTTGTTTCAAGAAATGTTTATTCTGTGGCAATGACGCAGATAAATAGGCTGAAATGAAAAAAGCGCAGCATCTTCGACGAAGGGTGTCTCAAGTTTCAACCCTTGACTTCAAGAAAACAATCTTGCTCAGACTCGTTCTAATGAGCTAGCAAGAAGTGTCATTCAGTATGAATATGACTTAGTTGCTGCTCCTCAGCATCAACTAAGTTATATGTACTTAGCCTCCTATGTACCACAGTGATTGTTACACTTCGTTTCTGAAACCCATTAGTGGAGGTAAAATCGGTTGTCCTGAAAGTGATTCTCTTACTTCAGCGATGGAAGAAATATTTGCATTATTGAAAATCATGAAGATTGACAATTTTCAATACAAGCATTGAAAGATATTTGCAAAGAACCATCGATCGATAAATAGAACAATTAAGTTAAAACTCAAGTTAAGAGTACGGTAATAGAATCATTATAACTGAGAAATTAGGAAGTTCAACATTCATTTGCTTCATCGACAATCAGTATGACGTCCTCAGCAAAGCTTGGTACGAGAATAAAAAGCAAAATGAAAAGGAAGAGCGGTTAAGTATACTTGAAGCAGTTGCAGCATTCGTTCGAGAAGATATTCAGTCGATTGTGTTTGATACTGATAATTAACCTCTACTTACTCAGATGTTCGAAGATATCAAAAGTGAAATTCAAGAATCTTTCCTGCGGTCTAAAATCACGATATTTCGAAAGCGATCTCATGTAGAAGAAAAGTGTTGAGATTGTAAAATTATCTAGAAAAAGATCTCAAGTTTGTAGTACAAACTTTGTCGGAACCATTTTCGATAGCTCTCGTTGTTTCAGAGATATACGCAAAAACGTAAATTTGTGACCTTTGACCTCCAATATAAAACAACGCACAAGCGGGATCGATTGGGACTTTTGACATATCATTTGTAATGACGTATTCAAGGCCTGTACAAAAATCCAGCTGGTTGGGAATGAATGCAAACTGGAATATCTATTTTGACTGGACTAGTAGACGACGTAGGCGTTCAGAAGGTAAAACGAAACTTTTATGAAAGATCGTCTTTGTCCGTTTGTCAAGACCTCTTTTCTCAGGAATGCGTGGAGTTATCAACTTGAAATTATTGTCAGTGGGTACGCATATTATGACATTCGCAAGGGAAACAAAACAAATAAGGTTCTTTCTTCTCGTTTACCTAAAAACCATGAAATTTGGTCAGAAGCAATGTATTGTAGTAAGCACATACAAGTAGAGGAAAAAATCCGAAATCCATTTCGTAGTTACATTTCTCGGAAACCTCGGTGCGCGACTCCGAATTATTCTTGACAGTCTTTTTTTTACCCAAAGGGCGTTGTCTACGGCGTGCCTTGGACCAGAAAGTCCGGAATCTTCGAACGATGTTATTGGACGATGAGGATATTACTACGGAGTTGGACAAGATCGTATGTCGGCTTATGAAGTTGGCGCTACATTCCAGTACCGGAAGACAGACTCCACCCCCTGCTAGGTGGCTGCAATGCAAGCTGCTAGATCTCTTGACCCTCACCGAAAAGGCTATAAGCAGACGCAAGAAGAATTTCATCGAAAATTTTCCTATGATTATTGGTACGTTATATACGGACTCTAAATTTGAACCAAACTACATTTTTTGTAAACATATTTGTCAGGTAACCAGACAAAGGGCGACCATTGATACGGCCAGCAATTTAGACTACAAAATAGCGTAAAAAATTGGTTTAAACTCAACGTTGTTTAGATGTTTTATGACTTTACAAAATTTACGTAAAAATGCACGATGGCTCGATTTAGGAGTGCGGTAGCATTTCGGTCCCACGAGAAAATTCGCACCCAAATTGCGTAGCACATTATTACTATCAGTTGGAATTATTTCTAAGCTTAGGTATTGCTATTCCATTTTTCCATATTATCAAAATGTGCCTGCTCAACAACGCAAATAGCGCCATGAATGCGGTTGAACTGTCAAAATGAAACAATGAAACCCATTGTTACTAATAGTGTGTAGAAATGTATAAAGAAACAGGTATCCGGGACAGACAAATTTGTGCGGGTCAGTACCGACCGGTGCAGGGTCAACTTGCATAAAGAAACAGGTATAGGTAACCTGTTTCTTTATAAGTGAGCGCATAAGTAAACAAGTACCTATTAAATATTATACCTGCACCGATCGGTACTGACCCTCACAGATTTGTCTGTCCCGGAAACCTGTTTATTTATGTAAGCACCTTTACACAATTACCCTGCCGGTGCCGATACCTGTCAGTTGTACACAATTAGGTAGGAACATATCGCACTATAGTATAAAGGCGAAAGTTTTTGTGTGTATTTGTGTTTGTTACTTCTTTACGAAAAAAGTAGGTACAGAATGGATTTGGGTGAAATTTGGCACTCAAATTGTGTGTAACCAGGATTAAGATATAGGATTTTATATTCCGATATTTCCCACGGAATTAAAACTTGTGCGTGTGAAACTGCGGGGCGCGTTGGACTCGAATCGGGAACATATTAAGTTCATGTTCGCAAAAGACTTCTCTTGACCGCCTTGATGGTGTAGTCGCAAGCACTATTATTGAGCATGATTTCTTGAGTTTGATTCAGGTCGGGCAAAATGTTTTTCTATCTGGAATTTCCGTAAGAGCCCGGAGTCTGGATTTGCGCCTGGATGTTGGCTATATAGTTGGTACTACAGGTACGGACGACAGCAGGTCAAACTACCCGAAACTGTCAAATATTTCTAACCGATCTTAAGCCTTAATGCTTTATAGATGAAAGTTGAAATTCTGACAGATTGTAGTAGCTTGGTGTGCTGTCGTCGGGAATCAAGGCGTTACATTACTATTATTTTCTACTCACTTTTTTCAGTTCGTTCTCAGTTATTTTACCTCTGATTTTGCATCACTGTGATCTTTTTTTACCAAAAATATTAAATTTCAAAATAGTGTTCACTAGTTTTCTTTAATTTTCAGATAAACAGCCAGATGTTGTGCTGATGCAAGATACTAGAGTGTGAGTTCTATTTTTGAAATATAGCTAGAAAACGAGATATTTCTAATCTATTTCTTTTGTTATCTATTTGTTATTGAGCGGACGATTTGTCTAAACCTATAGTTTAGACAAATCGTCCGCTCAATAACAGAAATAACTTAATGACAATGAGCAGACAAGCTGAACTGTCAAAATTAATGGAATAGCTCAACGCAAATTTTATATGCGTCATTTTTTATACATCAGCGTTGGCTTCAATGTGGCTAACGGACTGTCTGATGTGACTTCCTATTGTTAAACTACGTCACCCAACTTTTTGTGCCAATTTAAACACTTTTTTTTGTAGACTAGAAACAAAAAACACACATTCATAAGTTAGGCGCGCGCATGTTCCGTTCCGCATACCTACCGAGCGGGATTTGCTTCAGTTTGACGAGAGTTTCAAGTGAAAAACTAAGATTTTGCCCATTTGATAGACCTAAAAATAGCTGTTATGAAATTGCATTGCGATACAAGCTTTCAGCAAGCATTTAAAAAATATTGCTTTAGACCTTAGGTACATACAGATCCGCAGAAATCACACCCCCTATGATGTTTACGTGTGTGCCATTTCTGAGACTTCAATGAAGTCAGTGTTCTCTAGTGATTGACATCGCTTCCCCCAAGTAAGAGTGCCCAATAATTTACGTTATTTATACAAAGTTGTTATGCGCTAACCCTGATGGTATTTGTAGGGCGATAGCGGGGTGTTGCGGGTTGAGGAGGGACGTAGGCGGAATTTCGGAATATAAGAAGATTCACTTATATACGTAGTATTAATTAATATTCTTATGGTATTAAATAATATATTAATCCAATTTAGATTAATAAATATGTATTTATTAACTGATAATTTAGTTTTGATGATATCTCAAGAGGACCAACATGTTACCCACGTTTGAAACAAACAGAACAACAATTTACGTTTCTCGAGATTTTCAAAACTTTACAAAAAATTATTAAGTAACTATAAAAAACTTAACTTGTGGGGTCATACCTATACTAATAACGGACTGGGTAGCGTTCACTTTCTATAACTTCTAATCTTGATTTCATTCCTTTTACCATATTAAAACAAATGTCACTTAATCGCATTAATTCCTAAATTCTCGTAACTCGTGGTATGGCTATTAACAATATCACGATGACGGATGGATTGATTTGTGTAAGCAATCGGACGTGGCCTTTAGCGGTTACACTTCACAGCACCAATTTCTCGATACCGTCGCACCCATAAACGAACTGTTTCTCTATAAGGAAGTAAATTAAAAGTTAGATTTCCAATGGAAAATAGAAATGAAAATAAATAAAATTTTAGATTACACTTACGTCGACATTTAATTCTTGAGCAATAGAGAGTATTGTTCGAGAATTAAATGTGGGATGCACGAAGTAAATACTGCTATGGATATTACCTAGCGGTCGCTTGCATGAGCGCGAGCGCTGTCAGTAATTTGTTTCTAGTTAGAATGTCTTAGCAGTTTTTTTGACGTCTCAGAGATGACGCGCACGTAAACATAGTAGGGGATGAGATTTCTGCGGAGCTGTATGTACCATTAAAAATATAGACATAATTCAATATCGTTTCCGTTTTCAGGAATGAACTTGTTGATAAGTATCGACACTTCATTCTGCCATTAGGTAAGCTACTAATAAAATTAAAGTAACTTTTTTCCTTGAGTGGGATTTAGATTAAACGTTTTTATTTTTACAGAAAAAACGACGAACACTGAAGAAAACAACGGAATTATAACTGACGTGGATATCGAAGATGAGTTCCTAAGTACCACCAGTAACGAGTTTTCGAAAGGTATGTAGTTAAACAGTATGTTTTGTAGACTATATTAAATTTTATTTATAGGACCAAAAGTACTCGCGAAAAACGTAATTGTGAAAAGGCTTATGAGGCTTTACCCTGTAGTGGGACAATACAGACAGTTAATCGTGAGAAGTTAGTTAAAGTAAGCGCGGAGTGAGATGTCATTCTAGTTAAAGCTAATGCTAGGAATTGACATTATTCACAGTTCACTCTCAAGTTCACTTAACCTATCAGAATCATCATTATGTACCTACGCGTTTTTAAATTTCACAAATTCTTATGCCATTCTGATAAAATATTTTCAGAAAACGAATTCGTTGTGGAAATGTCCCCTAGTCTAGTTATTCCTCGGCCAGTATTCAGTACGGAGTCATTCTGTACGGAGGAGGCGTTCAAAACTTCAGATCCAACACCGCATGCAAACCCATTAGAAAGAACTGAAGCATGGCTAGCCGAAGACGTTGAAGTGGTACCCTATCCGCAACATGAAGTGGACTACGAGGATATTAGTTCTGGCGATACTGATCACAGCGGTTCTAAGATCAGACAGAAGCACAATAAATCTATGAAAAAACACAAGACGAGTAACAAGAATATTCGTGAATCAATCGTAGCCCAGACTGTGAGCAAAACTTCATGCAAGTATAAAATCAAACGTGAATTTAGAAAGAATAGTAAAACTAGATTTGAGATTAAGACAAGAAAGAGGCCTAATAACACCAATATAGTTCATAATTCTGAAGGTGTATATTTGGCTACTGAGTACAATAAGTGTGTGGTTGGCTCGAAGATAATAGATACTGTTAATCCAATTTCTAATATGGCGGCATCGAAACCGGCAAGTTATCTTATAACTAAGTTAGGTATTGACATTTCTAATTCCGTTAGCATTTTCCTTATAATCGTATTATTTTTTATTGTTCTAGATTCCAGGAAGTTTAATAGAGCTATGTAATCCAAATTTAAAAGCTGAGAACTGTACCGTTTTACCTAATTCAACAACGAATGCTGAAATGACCAACGTTTTTAGT